>OX235265.1:7575484-12432422 GCA_944472135.2 Trichobilharzia regenti
ACATTACATAATATGTAATTATCATGACCGCATTTATGTATAGTGCATACATTCGCGTGCATTTGCTTAGTTCCTATGAATTGTAAACCAGAAGCAGAGGGTGAGCGGAAGAGAGAGAGTGTAATAAGAATTTCCTCCTCTATGAACCAGTTATGAGTGTTTTTCATAATAGTGGTTTATGTTTATTTGTTTTTTTTTGCAAGGGCATGATACAAATCAACAAGCAAGCGGAAAAGAAAACTTTTCACCTGTACAAAAATGTTTCATAGGTAAACATGACATTTATTAGTAAAATAGCGGTTGTGTACTATCGATTTTTAATAATAATATTAATATTAACTTCCTATAGTTGGTTTGTAAGGATTAGTTTTGTTTTAACGAGTGACCATCGATCGATATGGGTTACAGAACCATTGGAAAACCTACCAGGGAGAACTGGATAACCAACTGTTTCATCCTAGTTTGAGAATCATTGAAAGTATCTACCCACCACAGAAGGTTCGAACCCAGGACCTGACGGTTACAAGGAAGCAAGCTCGTATACCATTCAGCCACAGCCACTAGGACCCGATTCAACCAATAGCCAACCCATGAATTCTAACTTCTACCAATTCGTGATGCATTTAGCGCGACTTACATCACCCAGTGTCATCGGTGGGGCATCCATACTCACACACTTGACTGGATGCACCTCACTGGTCACAACTTCTCACTAGAACTCCAGGAGACTTTGTCCTGTAGTAAGTTACTAGCATGCATCAGATTTTCACTAGGTTTTCAATGGTTCTATAACTGACATCAATCCGTGATCAACTCGTTAATATAACAATAATATCTTGTATCAATGTTGTAATCAATCTTATGTGGTGTAATGCGTATTTCACGCAGTACATATACGGTCAAAATCTCGAATAATTGAAGGATTTCATCATTAACTGACATCAATTAAAGAACCGTTGAAAAACCAGCTAAGAGTAATGGACAGCTTTTTCGTCAGCTGAGTTCACGACTCCTCATCAGTACGCACCCACAACCAGGGTTTAAACTTAGGATCTTCTGGTTACAAAGCAAGCGAGCTAGTAGACCATTAAACCACTGGAACCCAACCCAGTGGCCAGCCTATGAATTCTAACCCCTGCCAGTTCATGAAGAAATTCATGATGAATCAAACAAAATCCTTAAGACACCAATGCTTGAAAAACTCGTCTAGTTTACTGCTTAGTCGGAAGACGAGAGGGAGAGGGAGGATTGGGCTTGGAGATAGTGACCCTACCTTCGGAAATCACTTCCATTATTTTAGAGAACAGCGAAAATATGAAAATCCGAGAGAAATCCGAGTGCGTCGGTGGTACAGTGGCCAGGACTCTCGCCGACCATTCACATGGTCCGAGGTTCGATCGCCTGCCAACGCACACCTAATATCTATGGTCGGCCTGCAAAATTTAGGCTACCGATATCCATGCTGAAAATTCCACACTTGTACCAAAAATACAGCGTGGAATCAAGCTGTAATAAAAAATTAAAAAATAAAAGAATGAATGAAGCGAATCACACTTCTGTCGATGACTAGCAAAATGTTAAGTCACATCAGTCTAGGTGGATTAAAGGATCCACTAAATATGGAACTTCCCACTGGAAGAAGTTGAATTTAGGAAAATCGAATCATGTGTGTGTGAATCATATTGTAACTCAACTCATCACCATCAAACATAGTATACAATCATAGTCAAATCTCCATCTCAACTTCATCGGTTTAGAAAATGTCTTCACCATGGTTGACAGTGAAGTAATTTGGCCACTGCTTTAACAATTTAGAGTGCTCAGCCGAATATCTTTATCAGTCTCATTCAGCAGTTATGTGATGATGCCTCAAGATTTACGACAGGAAGCTCAATGGAGGCTTTGAAGTGCAGACAGAAGTAAGATCAGGCTGTCTGTGTGACATAACCGATTGTTGTTCTGATTGAGGTGAACAGAAAGAAAAGAATTCGTTGAACTAATAAGAAGATTCTAGAGGTTTTGAGCTGGCGGAAGAGACAAGCAGCAAAGCTTTAGGGCTTTAAGGTTTGATTAGCTATTGTGTCACTTTTCTGAGTTAGCGTTGAAGGACTCATAAAACTTCACCTCTTTTCTGGGCTGACTATCGGTTAGTTGAGGTTTAGGAGTGTGCTAATGGCTGGGAATTAAACCTAGGGCACATGTGTATTTGGTGAGTATTATACCATTGAACCAACGATGGCGACGTGGAGACTTGAAAAAATAAATTATTCGCTGTGAAAGAAAAGCTGTGAAATAGTGAGTTTAAATTATTCTACATACGCCAAACAAGACTCGGTTTGCTGTGTTTTTAGTGTATATAACCTTTTAACCAACTGAATGAATATACCAAGTTTGTTCACGTATTGATATCGGTTAGAGGAACATAAAAAACCAGTAAGGGTGTACTGGACAGCTGTTTTATCACACTTTAGGACTCATCGGTAGCACCCACCCACCGTCAGTGATAGAACTCAGGATCTTCCAGCTACAAGGGAAGCCCATATACCATACAGATAAAGAGATCGGACTCAGTGACCACCGCATGAATCCTAAATTCTATCAGTTCTTGATTTTATGGCCTAGTGCGTGCTTTCCACCCATGAGTACCGAACTTAGACAAAACAGCCGTTCAGTCCTCAGTAGTTTTCCATGGTTCTCTAAGTGATATCAGTGACGGATCAGACTTGAAACAAGTCTAATCCTTACAAACAAACTACTGAATAAATACACACCTACATGTCTGTATGCAACAGTCAGTGATACGATTTCCAATCTCAAAGAGAGGCAATAGTTCCTTCAGAAATGCAAGAATCCCCACTAGTTCTGTCTAAGTATCTACAGTCATTTTTTGATTTCCCCGTGATGACAGGTCACCTAGATTTTTGAGAATATTGCAAAAATGAGTGACATTTTATTTTTATTTATTTTTGATTACAGCTTGATTCCACACTGTATTTTTGGTACAATTATGGAATTTTTAGCATGGATATCGGTAGCCCAAATTTTGCAGGCCGACCATAGATATTAGGTGTGCGTCCGCAGGCGATCGAACCTCGGACCTTTTGCAGGGTCGATGAGAGTCCTAACCACTGTGCCACCGACATGATGCAGTTAGCATCAACACTAAGAATTACACTTATGACACTAATAGTTATCGTTTGTTATCCCATAAACACACTTAGTACAATCTTATAGGAGGTCAAACATGAGTCCGAAGAGCTCACTGATAATGTATGTGACTATAGTACTGAGAAATATATCAGTTACTTTGAAGTTCCAGTTAGGTCTTTTTACGAATAATCGTAAAAGTTAAGACTTCATGACTCATCATTAATATCAGGTATATGAAAAATTCTACTAACAATCAAGTCAGGCAATGAAAAATGATGGAATTATATAAACCAAGTTAGAAAGTTGTGTGAGTCAGCAGCTTCATATGATTATGATTGGTAATAAATTGTGCTTGATAGGTGGTCCTCAGTAAATATTACTATATAGCAGCACTGTGAGACTTTATCAAAATAAATTTGCTACCCACAATGGAATTATACTCTAGCACAGTGCACAAGTTCTATTCTTATATCAATACATCGTAATATACACATAAAGCTATATTAGACACAGCACTGGTTTAAGATTACTGACTCATAGCCGGGTATATATAAATCTATAGGTGTTTATAAAGTTCTAGGGTTAACTCCTGGCTGTCCATCGGAAAATAACACATTCGAATTGGAACATAGGGGTCCAGGTGTGAGTAGTGGTGATGTTGGCTTCCAGCCTTCCAACTTTAGGCACTCACCACCGGCTACGTGAGGTGTACGAGTGCGTCTGCAAAGGGAATCGAACCCAGGCGGCACAGTTGTGCATGATTGTTGAGCACTTTACCCTAGAATATCCCTAGTATTCACCCCAATTGTATATGAATTCAATCATGCTTGCATATGTGTGCGCATATTTGTGAAACATGTTTTTCAACCAAGTTATACCATCTATCAGAAAAAAAAGGAACGGGAGTGTTAGACAAACATCTGCACAAGGTATACACATGCACACACAACCACACACAAACATTACTGAAGCTTTCTTACATCAAGAGAAGGCAAAAACAAAAAACGGGAGCATCAGATAACCTTTTAACACACACACAGTGGAACACATGTTATCTATTCATTCCTAGGACATTCTTTACAAATATTAGGATATACTAAGTGTAATTCACACATCTTGATACCGTTTTGCTTTCCTCTCTCTCACACTTTCTCTAGTATTATGAAAGAAGATGGATTTAGCATCACTTTAGCTATCGTATCATCATCTTCTTATCATTATCAACTGACAGTTTTTGATGAAATGGTCTCATTTTAGGATATCTGAAAAACATGTTTATATGAATGTGGAACGATTGCTTTATCTAAGTGAGGAAATACTGAAGCAGAAAACTAAACTGCAAAATAATCCTGATTCCCAGGCAAACAACAAAATTTTTGCTTTTCGAAGAGTTGGTTTCTAAGTAATTACATTTGTTTTAAGAGTCTGATCACGGATTGATGTAAGTCAGAGAACTATTTAGAGAACTAGGGATAGCTGTTTCATCCTAGTTTCGAAATCATCATCAGTACGCACCAACCACATGGGGTTCGAACCCAGGAATTTCCAGTGACAAGGTAAGCAAGCAAGCTCGTATACCATTCTAGTGAGAAGTCGTGACCAGTGAGGTCCACCCACCAGTCACGTGTGAGGACGGTGCAAGTCGCTCTCAATCACAAATTGGTAGAAGTAAAATTTCATTGGCTAGCCAATGAATGACGTCCCGGTAGCTGAATGGGATGTGAGACAGCTTGCCTTGCAATCGAAGGCCCTTAGTTCGAACCCTCACTGCCGATTATTCCCAAACCAGGATGAAACAGCTGTTCAGTACTCCCTAGCTGGTTTCCACTATTATTAATCCGTGGTCACACTCGTAAAAATGTTAGTTTGTTCGTTTTCTTGGGTTTCAACTCCTGAAAAATATCTATCGGGCTAGTAAAGAGAAAAGAACAAGAAGTTCAGAAAACAGATATCCCTATCTTTTCGGTGATGTCATCGTCAAAAGCAGCTGTACAATCGCATTTATATATATACTGAGCCGTAAAAAAACGAAGACGAGAACCGCATGGAAAATTTTCTTTTCGACGATTCATTTTTCTAAGCCTGCTGCACAATCATAATTATATTTATTAAATAAATCATAAGGTCAATCAGATACGGGTAAAATTTGTCCTTAAAAAGTGTGTTACATAGTGTAAGTGTGCGTCGGTGGCATAGCGGTTAGGACGCTCGCCGACCATGCACATGGTCCGAGGTTCGATCCCCGGCCGACGCACTCCTTTACCTCGCTAAACCAGAAATAAAGCTGGTAAAGAGGAAAGGTTGAGCATGAGGCTAGCAACCCCATCCAGCAAAAATAATCACCACTGCTACAGAAACTTGAAGCCTCTAGCTTGGAGACCTATGTTCCACTGGGAACGTGAAGGAAAAATTATTATTATTATTTTATTATTACATAGTGTAAGTTGTTGTCTAGAAAGCGTGACTAATTAGAACACCTTGTCAATTCTGGACATCGAGCGCCTCCGCATGACTGCTTCACAGTGCTACACAGAATTCTTCAATATTCTACGAAATGACTTTAAATACACCATGTGTACATAGCTGAATCATTAGCTATTCAAGATCTGAAATTGAACCTCTGCATTCAAAAGCACCACATACATTCCCTCGCCCTATCGTGACCAGAGTACCGTTCGCACTGTAATTTTCCTTCCTTTTATTATGTAAACTTACTATTATTATTCTCATCCTGATTTTATAGTCACTATCACTTTTTATTCATAACTTTGCGTTTTCATACACATTTTATCAAAAAATCGCTTATCGCCTTTCCATTAGTACTTATCCAATCTACACACTTATATCGATTAATCATTTTTTCTCACACTTATTACGTCACGTCAACTTCTGCCCCCTTTTCTAATCTCCACTTAGTCACCCATTCTAGTCTATAACCTTACGTGACGTATTATGGTTTTCGAGGATAAATTTTACCAGTATCTGATTGGTCTTATGCATTCTTTATTAAATATAATTACGATTGTACAGCAGCCAACGAAAATAAATCTTCGAAAAGGAAGTTTTCTTCGCTGTTTACCTCTTCGTTTTCTTAAAATTCCGCATAATAATGGAGGGACTAAAGGAGTTAGGTGGATTGGTTAGTCTATGCACCTTCTTTTAAAACGTATGAAAGAACATTGCCTAGCCAAGGCTACAAGGAGGCGGCAATGGTTCATGATTGAACACCTCGTCAGTACAGCTGTCATCAGGATCCCACGCAAACGAGAACATCACCGTCAATAAAATTTAAAATTTTGATCTAGATCACAAAATGATTAGGCGGAATTCGACGCTCTTCGGCAATGCGCAACTATGGCTCACGAAGGATCGTGCCTAGAATCTTTGTGATACGTTGTGGTCATATCCCCATTCACTGCTTGAGTTGGAAACCCAAATGCACTTGAATTCTAATTTCAGTTAGTTCGTAATATAACACCAGCATAACTTGACGTCATTGGTGAATATGTATCCACACAGACAACTTGGTGGTCGACACACTGGTTGCATCTCCTGACACAACAAATAAAATGAAACAGCTGTCCAATTTCCCCTTATGGTTTAACTACTTTTCTAACTGATACCGTTTACTGAAAACGTTTAACCTCTGTAAAGTGATTTTTATGTGTAGTTTGTTCACGACGGTCAAATAGTCGAAGGTTCGATCCTTGGGCTGACACATCCCAGCACCATCTGACTCAGACAAGAGTCTGGTTAAAGAGTGAAGCTTTGGCATGAGGCTACTGACTTCACCTATAGTGTAACTTCAGAGCTCAAGCTCGAAACCCTGTGATCCACTCAGAACACAAGAGACTGAGGGAAAAATGATAATATTTGAACGGTGAACCAAATCTCCTTTTTCAATGCAGCTAAGTGACCCTAGTTCGATCAGCTTCAGTGAATCACATGACCTGTCTAAATTCAGATTCATCCTTATCTACCCAGTGAGAAACTTACTTGTAAAATTGACGTGTATTTTCACTTCGGTTGACTAGCCGCTTACCAATCAGTAATTGTGATTAGTCAATCAAACTTTTATCGAATAAATGTTGACGTAAAATTATTTTGGCAAAATCTATCGATTCAATTTTTTAAGTGAAAATACCATGTATCCTTATTTCTCTTGATGTTTTTTATAGCTTTATTTTATACCTGCTGTGATACATTTAGTGTAGATTTAGATGTTATACCCCTGACAGAAAAACGCACTCCAAGAAGCATGCACAAACAACCGTGGCACGGAAATATTTAAATGTTACGCTAATGGACGAACCAGATTTGGTTGGTGGCTGAAGATGAGTGTTTTTCGGTCGATTCAAACAAATTTGATTCTTTGTCTTATAGAAATTGAACACTGGACAAATACTTCTGTAGACACTAGACATTGCAAATGTATTGAAATCTCCCCCTTGGGCAATAATTAGTCTGTGTTGTTGAAAAGGTCTATACATTATCCGTTTGACAATATATTTGATACTTGACACTGACAGCAATAGTCAAGAAAAGGGGGTTAGCCATACAAGCAGAAAAGTAATCTTCCAGGAATTCAAGTATATCGTTTGCCCAGTGGTGGAATGCTTACAAATCAAGTATACATGTGTTCCGGCTTCGATTTCCAGTGGATACACTCCTAAACCACTTCATGCATTTTTCACTAAGTCTGGTGAAGTGTGAAGATTTGGCTAGAGGTTAGCAACCCTATCCTCATAGAAAATACGACACCACTGATAGGGGAACTTTTAAGCTGACGCTTGAATCGATATGTTCCACTCAAGACGCAGAGGAGTGAGATAGGCCCAGAGTGAAAATTCAGTGAAGTTTTTGATTTGAAGGTTAAAGGCTGAGGACAGAGTTGCCTACGGTCATCGATTTTAGTGAACTCAATTATGCGTCAGACTATAGGGAACGAGAAAACAAGAGTATGTTCTACCATTACGAAGACTTTAGAAGATATGGGCTTCGCAGACGATTTATGTCTTCTACTGTCATACTAGTTTGAAGACTAACAAGCTAAAACTAACATGTTATCCAAAGGAATTAGTAACGAAGACAGGATTTCGAGTGAACATAGAGAAGGCATAATTGTTACAGAAACATAAGCCAGTTCTTCTATAGGGATCAGAAACTTAGCTCACACATCACTGAAAGCATTTTCAGTCTTTTATCAACAACTGCCATCTCTGGTTCCATATCGAAGACTAGATGGTCGGTCGGCCAGCTAGAAAGAATTAGCAACCAGAGATTCTGAGAACGAAGCCGCCAAGAATCTGTTGCTCAACAAATATGGCGAAGAAAGTGGGTATGCGTTGGAAACACTCTGAGGAGATCATTGGGTGACATTGCGCTCCAGTCCATAACTCGAGGGGATTTTGTAAAGGAACCGACCAGTCGTGCTTGAGTCGTAAGGTGAACTTAGAGGAGACGATAGCCATTCGGCAGTAGTAGAACTGGCTATGAGACCTGCCCGTTGAAAGTGGAAGACATGAAAAGGCTGGCTAGTTGTCTTTGATCATTGTGGCCTGTGTTCCATATCCCTTGTTACGTGGTATATAAGAGTGATGAATATTGAGATTAGGCCACAGTCGAGTGATAGGTAAGGAGGAAAATCGATCATTGACGACGTTGTAAAGTAACACCGATTGAGACGGTTAGAACATGTGTCACACACACCTAACCATCCCTCAACGGTCATTGTTAGCTGACATATGATCTATCAGGTTGGAAAAGAGTCAGCTAGTGGGAGTCACACCAAGAGATGGCCTCATCAGTCAATCAAATCAACAACTGTTAGTTTGAGCCAGCCAGCCAGCCACGTAGGGAGGTTTAGACTGGCCTGATTAGTGGTTTGGATCTTCGGGATGGTAAAAACCAATGGTTGAAGAGAGACAATTGATGATATGGCTCAAAATCTTCCCTGTCAACGGCTGGCGCAAGTGCATTCACTCCTAGTGATTTATCATATCCATTATAACTATCCATATTACTATTTTTTGTCCCTCACTCATACTTCTAATTACTCTCTCTCTCTCTTTTGAATCTCTTTTTACTTTATTGGAATTTTAGATTTTCCCGTTGATGGATGGATTCCACTGCTAGTCACCATCCACCAATAAATTCTAATTACATGCCCAGACATCATCGAAGCATCTGGACAAGAAACTGACATGTCAACCTGATACCAAGCACTTCAGTTCAATCAATCGACGGGAAAATCTAAAATTCAATTAAACTATTATGACCTGTTGTTGCACAAGAGGTAGCCCTCATGGCCTAATTGGTCTAGTGGATAACCCTTTGGCATTCAAAACTATGAGTACGGGGTTCGAGCCTCAATGGGAACATCATCAGTCACTGGGGAATGCAGGTACATCCAGCTGATGGATGAGTCCTGAATAGGACGAAATGCACATCCTGCCTGGATTCCACTGCTAGTCGCAATCCACCAATTAAACTCTTTTTATTCTCTTCTCTTGCTTAAAGTGCCAAGTGAAATGTGGCGATTCGAACAGTTACATATCTGTGCAAAGTTCCATGTTGAAATCAGTCAGTCAGTCAGCAGAGCCTGATGAAGAAGACTGCAGAAGACGGGATGAAATGAAGGTATGCAGCTTAAGCCCTATTTTTTAATCGGGACCCAAGAGAATTATATATATATATATATATATATATATATGTACGTATTTGTAAACATTCCAAACAGTAGACGAATATGTTCACACGTAACAAAATTCAGGAGCCGAAACATCAAGTACAGCTAATCTAAAAAGTGTCTGGTCATTAATATACTTTTCTAAATTACATAATATACGCACATAAACCAGCTTACAAAATCATACTGACACACAAGCACACTTTTTCGAAGCACGTCTGTTGTGATTGTGAAATATTTTGGTATTTAATACGGGCATAGCTTTATTGATATAACACACACATGATGACTCATCTTATTGATTTTTGAAAAGAATGGCTACTGAACAAAAAATAGTCTTTTTGATAACCTGCTCTTCAACAGGTTCTAAAGTTATATAGTGTAATTAACAACATTAAAGTCGTTGTTTAAATAACATCGAATAAAAATAATAATAATAATTTTATCAATGGATTACAGTTCAATAGCATCAAAATAACAATAAACTGAATGTCAGACAGGGAAATTAGGAAAGATAATAATACAAATTCATAAATTTATAGTCTACACTGAAGCCCGGTCAGGGTAGTAGTAATGGCTAGCTGGACTTGCGTCTTTTGCACACAAAGCACTGGTTGTTTCACGCGAATCGTTATAGCCTCTGCTGTTTGCAGCATGCAATACTTCGATGCTTTTGGCAATTTATTCGGTACTCGGTAAACAATGGAGAAGGATTCTTTCACGCTGGCTGGCTTTGTGGCCGGTCGTTTTTGCACCAGCTGGTCTAATATTGAACTGTTAATGGTTTTTACTACGCCTTTATTTAGCCACGCTGATAGGTGTCCCCTAAAGCAAAGACCAATGTAACTCGTTCCTTAAGCGTTCTTGACTTGGTAGATAAAGTTGGAAGTGACTAGTCTAGGTACTTCATCTTTCGGTCTTGGAATCACCATTGGTTGTGTAGAGAATAAGACGTTTAGTTCTTTCAACTGACTTTCTTAATTTCTTCGTAATTATTTCGCTTGGTATATCGCCCATGAATTGCAATCGTATGCATAAAGGCTCCTTGTTTACGGATGGTGAGAAGAGCTTTTCCGCTTTCTTTGTCATGTAGTTTCTTGATAAATTTTTCAGGATAGCTATTTTCGATCAAAGTATCATAATGAATGCTTAATTCCTCTTCAATTACTTCTTCTGGGTATATAGCTCTAATTCTTTGGTCGAGTCAGTGTCTTTACTAAATTTATTTTGAACTGGAGAGGAAAGAAGCTGTGAAAATGTGTGTATATTGTCCTGTCCATGTACTTTTCCTTCATAATTTAGTTGAATCATCACAAATGCTTTAATGTGGGTTAATATTTCGGAAAAACATTTGTTATATTCAGACGGTTAGAAACAGTCACGGGAAGCCTTGGATTTTAACTATCAGGCTTATTGATCCCTTTCAGCAGAGTTTACCTAAAACCATTTCTCTGAATTAAGTCAAACCGGACATGCCACAGATTAGTTTGACCTCAGACGAACACAAGCAGCTATCCATTCCTTAGATCACTTCAACCTGACTAACAAGCAAACACTACTAGCCAGTGTGACTGATACCAGACTACTCATATCTGTCAAGCAGTCAATCAGTAGTACATAACATTACACATCACTGCTTACTTTCTTGATCGGTATTTATGACATTAAGCAAGTCGATGACACAATGTGGTGAAATTCCACCTCCTTTGAACTGTGTACTTTGCAAATTAATTTACGAATTGAGAATGTGAACTGACACGGACCAAAAGATATTAAGGATTTAATTCATTCCACTCGTTATGTGTACAGGTAGGCTTAATTAAGTCTCTAAGTCTCTATAAGAAGATCACAATAGATCATAAGTAAAGGAAAAATAGTAGTGGAATTATTAACTATTATATAAATAAGACTAGGCTGGCCGCTTACTATCTTCAATGATTTTCCTGATTTCGCTAGACTGACTGCATAATTCGATGACAGTCAGCTGGTAATGAGTAGAGAGGTTTTTAAAAGGACCCACACAAAAAAGACTTGGAGGATTCGGACTTCACCGATACAAATATATGTATGATTTTCCATACACTAGAAGATTTGCATGTGAAAAACAACAAGTTGTCAGAAGAAGCATCCAGAGAAGATAGGGCTTCAGGTGAACATAGAGGAAACAGAGGTGATGAAGATTCCTGGCCAACAGCAACAGCAACAACAATCAGCATAAATAGGAGAATTCTGGAAGAAGCAACCTCTTTTACCTACCTACATGGGAAGCATCGTTTCAACTATAGGTGGAGGGAACTGATGAGGATATGAAAGCGAGGATCGGGAAAGCAAGGCAAGCTTTCATTACTCTGAAGTCTGTGTCGAGATGAACATCACACAGCGTGAGAAACAAGATGCATATTTTCAACTCCTATGTGAAGTTAGGGCCTCTATACGAATCAGAGGATTAGGGCGTTACGAAGGTCACTTCGAACAAAATATACACCTTCATCAACAGTTGTCTTTGCCTAATACTCAAGATCAGATGGTCGGTGAGAAAAGATCAGCAACAGGGAGGGATCTCTGAGAATGAACCAACTTAGCAGGAATCAATTCTGCAAGAAATATGCAGGAAGAAATGGAGGTGAGTTGACCATACTCTTTGAAAACAAACCATCAAGTGAGTGACATTACAAGCGAGGCAATGGCTCGAGTGAAATCCGAATGGAAAGCGGCAAGTTGGTCGTCAGTGAGAGGGTGGTGACATGGAGGAAGAGGTCATGCGAAGAGAAGATGAAATAATTTAAAACCATCTACAATTTTCAATAGTTTGTTTGTAAGGATTGGATTTGTTTCAAGTCTGATCACAGATTAATGTTGGTTAGAGAACTGCATATTATTTTGTTTATTAGATGTATCACACAGTGAAAGAGGATTATTTACTGGATTTCACAGGATACTTTGATCTTAGTGAGCATTGATATAGAGAGTAAGTCGAACATTAAATACCTTCATTGAAAAGTCTCAGTAAAAACAGAGTAGATTTACTTGAAATGCTAGTGCTGTTCTACATCATTATATTGTTTTCTCCTCACACACACAAAGGAGCTGAATATGTTCAATGTTTTTCTTTGACCAAACATCCACTTCTGACTCTATTCCTAGATGTCTTTTGTTAAATAAGGTTTCTATGACACCAACTGAATCCTGAACTGTTAACTGGTTGCAATCTTATTTCTCAAACAGAAAGCAGTATACTGTTTGTAGAGGTAAATCTTCCACTTTCATGCCTACTGAAGCCGGTGTCCTTCAAGGTGGTGTTCTCTCTCTCCTCTTCTTTATTTCTTTCTTTTTACATGACTACATTGTTCGAGAGTAATCAAGGTTGTTAAATATGCTGACGATCTTACTTACTGTCTCGTTGCCAGTTACTTCCTGGGATGACTGTTGCAAACTGAATAAATTTCTCTCCAAAATTAGCAAGCGGTCTATGTTGAATCCATTCAAATATCAGACAGTTAACTCCACCTTCAGGAATAAACGTGATGTTAATAAACTTATTAGTTCACACGATGTTTGCAGCTTAGAAGACAATTTATGGAGAATAAGTCAAGCATCAAATATCTTGGCACAGTTCTATACTCTGACCTTTCTTGGTCTCCCTATATCCTCTCTATTTCTAAGAAAATTTTCCATCTAACCTCCTGCATGAGGAAGTTAAGACAATCAAGAATTACTCAACCGTTACTTTGACAGTTTGTTAAGTGTTAACCTTACTCCTCATTTATTAGTGTGAAATATTCCCTCATCACCAATCAAAAGTCAATCTGAACGAAGAATATCCATTTCTCTAGTTGATTTATAAGAATCAGTTTTGTTATTTACGAGTTGATCACGAATTGATATCAATTAGAGAAGCATTGAAAACCAGCCAGGCAGTAATGGATAGCCAGCTATTCCCTCCCAGTTTGAGAAACATTGGAAGTACTCACTCACCACAGTGGAGTTCGAATCCAGGAACTTCCGGTTACAAGGCAAGCTGGCTCGTAGACCATTCAGCCACTGGGACTAATCCAATAGCAAGCCCTTGAATTCTAACTTCTGTATTCAAACCTCGGTGGGTGCGCACTGATGAAGAGTCCCAAACTAGGCGAAACAGCTTTTCAGTACTCCTTGGCTGGTTTTCCAGTCGTCCTCTAACTGATGTCAGCATATATATATATATATATATATATATATTGTCGCAATTCACATTATTTTTATTTTAGAAAAGCCATATGTATATGCAATTTTATAAGTTGATAATCTTCCTGACTGTTAAAAGCTGTAAATCATATTCCCCCTGTCTCCTTTGATAAAGTAAATCTCTTTCAATATTTTTGCTGTTCAATAGAACAAAATCTTCTGGAGTAAAACATAAAAAATCACTTTACGTTGTCATGACAACTAAAGGAACATATTTATGACAGCATTTCCGTCGTATGCATGAATAAATAGGTATTTTGTATAAAAGTATCAACTTTTCTTTTTTTTGTTTAAATTACGATATGTGCGCAACTTTTAAAATATATATATGTATAATTAGCAAGATGGCTAGCTGCCTTTTTTGTCTACAAAAAATGACGTCATAAATTATGTAATAAAGAAGGGAAAATCCATTAGAAATCACAAAAGATTGTTTAAATTATAAAGCAGTAAATGTTAGCGCGCAAGATAAAATAAAATCTGTGTATCCTTTTTGCTGAACGTATTAGACAACATTAGTGCATAAGTTATAGTTAAATTAAAACTTGCGGCGCTTTCAATTCAGCCTAATTGAATGAGTAGAATGAAGGCGGGTAATTATGATTGAAAAAAAACTCTTTAGATGATCAGTTTTAAGTGATTTTCTATTATTATGTGGTAACAGGAATACTGTAATCCTATCGTCAGATATTATGCTTGGCTTTTTTTAAAAGACGTTTTATTGATTTTGTTTTCTATATGGCGGGAATATCTGTTGTAGCGCTTCCTATGATACTAAACGCCTAAACACCTTATGAATGCTTTTGTCCTCATCTCTATCAGATAAAACTGGTCTTCTTAACAGAATGGCAAGAGAAGGGATAAAAGAAGAAATATCAAGCTGGATATTGGGATCAAGAACTTTTAGGAAATCGATAAACACTCTAATAAAAACTTAGATTTTAATTCATCCTATCTACAATCAGTAAAGATAAGTTTATTTTTGATTGAACACCATTCAGTATCTAGTGTAATGTGTGTCTAGTTTTATCTTCGGCGCAGAATGAATTCTATCAGTCAATCAGGTTTGCAATGTGGCCACATGCTTCTAGGTGGCCAATGACTAGTGTCCTACAGGAGGTCAGTCGCGAGCCTGCCCGAACAGCTCACTGGCAGTAACGTCTATGACTTCAGGAGGTAATGGGTGACGCGGTTTCGAATCTCAGAATATCAGGGATATCAGTTCCTTCAAGGTTGCCGATACGCCTTGCTAACTGGTGAGTGCCTACTAGGACGGTACCTAGTCGGTGCAAGGCATCCTTTGGTCGATTGCCTGCAATCATCTAATACCAACAAAGGTAGATTTAGTTAAATGTCTATATAATCGGGTCAGGAGCCTGTCTAACGAGTAAGTCAGATAATTTAAATAATGAAGTCAATCAAATAAAGAAAATATTATCAGTGAATAACTACCCATCAGAACTTATTCAGAAATAAATGAAGAACTACAGAAAAAATAAGATTAGCCATGGAAATGTCAAAATTAACAAAAGTAACATAGTTTTCAAAGCGTCTAAAGTACTGCAGTATAGAGAAGTAACATCAGAAACCTTACACAGAATTCTCAATGAGGCTGGAATTAGTCAGTGTAGCATTTAAATCAACCGATAAACTCTCTCAGAGATCAACTTTGTCGGCTGAAGGATCCAATAGATCGAATTGAGAAAAATAATATAATATACCAATAAATGCTGTGTGATGATGACAATGAGGTCAGTTACAGAGATGAAACTAATAGATAAGGGTCAACAGGACTATTGGTTCATAAAAATCCAGTTAGACCTACAATGATTGACCCTTATAAGTTAAATAACGTAGAAACAATAGATCCCTGCCATTGCGTTGCATTCAACTGTAGGTAAACAGGCGAAGTTTAAGAATAGCGTCCCAAAACCTTCAACGCTCAAATGACCTTGAACGCATGCTAGTCTTTGGCTAACGGTTCCTGTCATTATCATAGCTGAAATATCAACCCTATTCATCTAATAAGGAGCAAGTTTCACCCAGATAACACTTTTATTACTATTTGGACAATGTGTTAACATCTCGTTAGCGTTAGGATAGGGCTTAAGGCGAGTATTGTGGTTAGGGTTAGGGTTACGGTCATTGTGTGCGTCGGTGGCACAATGGTTAGGGTTAGGGTTAAAAAAAAAAATAGGGTTAAGGTTATGGTAGCGATTAGGAATACATTTTTCGTTTATTTCAAGTTCTTTTATTATCCTTATTTCCCTTGAATGTAGTCGCCAATGCTCTTACTGGAACCATAGTAACTAAACCGAGGGCTTAGGAGAGGACTACACAGCAAGAGAAGAGAGATGAACCATTCCCAAAACAGCACACCTTCAGTCACTTTGGTGAATACATCTACAGAAACTAGTCCAAATTATAAACTGATACTCTTCATCGCAACTGGAACGTATTTTAAAGTCATATCAGAGAAATATAATCCGTTTAATGTGTTTTCATGCATTTTCTTGTGAATATAAGTCATTTTTCGTGCAAAAATTCCTCATTTTTATGATTGGCTGCCTGAAGGTCACTCGTGCGTTCGCATCCCTTGGGACGCTATTGTTGAACTTTGCCGGTAAACATACAACAGGACGGATTAGATAGCGTGAGAGTATCGAAAAGTAAGGTGGCGAAAGAGGTTAATCATCTACAATCGAAACAGCGCAACGCCTATACCTGAGTTATGCAGAGAGAGAGAGAGAGAGAAAAGGAGGGAAACCCTATCATCCAGATACTAAAACTATGTCATCACAGTATGATATTTACAATAAACTTATCTAGTATGGAAGTACATTCTACCACAGTCGTGAAATTCTACACTTACATTCAGTAGGAATATGTTGAATTTTTCAAGGAAAGAAAATAAGAGGAGGAACAAAACGATGAATAGTGGTTGAATTCGCTTTTGACTGGATGGAAGATTTCATCATGAGCTGACATCACTTGGTGAACCACTGGATAACCACCTCAGAGTGCTGGACAGCTGTTTCGTCCTAGTTTCAGACTCTTCTTCAGTACGCTTCCACACCACAGGGTTTGAATCCAGGACCTTCTAGTTGCAAAGCTAGCGGGGTCGTAGACCTTTGAGCCACTTGGATGCGATCCAATAGCCAGTCAATGAATTCTAACCTCTGCATTTGTACCCCAGTGGATACGCACTGATGAAGAGTCCCAAACTGGGGGGGAAACAGCTTTTCAGTACTCCCAGATGGTTTTCCAGTAGTCCTCTAAATGATGTCAACAAAAGTATATTGTCACAATTCACCTATCTTACTGTTGAATGCCAACTAGCACTGAATCTAGGTGCAAGGCTTCTTGCTGACTGCCTCCAACTATCTAGTAGTCAAAGAACATTATCCCTTTTGGTTACAGAAAGGCAACAATGGATCAATAAATAGTGACATAATTGAAAATATGCTCAACATTGGTCACTCAGTGTTCACGAAGAATTCATTCAAAGTCATCTGCAAGGTCTACAGAGAAGCCTCCCGTTGAAAACGGCAAGCTTCCTTATACTTTACACTACCAAAGCCTTAGCAATTCGGATAGGAAACCCTGATGATTTATGTGCACACAAAAGAAACCTCTCCACCCCCTCCTTCTATCTTGGGTGTAATTCCAAATTCTAAGACTTTGTTAATAAGGCTTTCTTTGAATGTTTGTATGACATTTTAGTAACATCTTATTCTAAACCAACCCTTTATTCACTCTTTATACTTATTAGATAGTTTATTTTGGACACGTGTCCCTATTAAAATTGCATTTCATATTACGCAACTCTTGTTAACACTTAATAATCTTTACACCCCCCCCCCGCGAGTTACAATTTGCTTATCCATCACATTTTTGAAACACTTTGATAATGTAATCAGTAACTCTAACTACTTTTATTTCTTACAGGATTTCATCATGAGCTGACATTGATTAGAGAACCATTGGAAAATCACCTGGGAGTACTGGACAGATGTTTCGTCAGCCTAACTTTAGACTCTTCATCAGTACGCACCCACACCACGGGGTTCAAACCCAGGACCTTATGGCGACAAGACGATCTCGTAGATCATTAAGCCACTGGACCATGAATTCTAACATCTGCCAATTCACGACATAGCATGACATCTAGCCAATGTCTTCACATCCGACTAGCTACACCCTACTGGTCATGACTTTTTACTAGAAGCCCAGGTAACTAACTACCTGAATAGGGCCAGTCATCAGTGAGCATCTCACTGATATTCAAGTGTCGGTTTATGGGGAAGACACTGGCTAGTTGCCGCGCTACGTCGTGAAATGGCAGAAATTATAACTCATTTGCTGGCCAATGGATTGCGGTGAAATCCAGATATGTGGTTACATATCCCTAATTTTGTCTTTTGCATGTATTCTTGACCAGACCCCCAGTTTTGACCACTGTTCAATTAAACTATTTAGCTTTTACGTACACGCTTTATTGATTTTTAGCCTGTATTCAATTTGTAACATTCCTTACCAATCCTTAAATATTTGTTAATTATTCCTATACATCCTCAAGAATTTAAAAACGACTATTATTCCCTTCCATTATGCCACTTAATCACATGTTATCAGTGTACATCACATTTATGATGAGTAATAACTGCAGTATTTGTTTTCACTCCAGTTAAGATTTTCCTGTCGACTGATTGAACCGAAATGTCCGGCTTCTGTTGACATGGTGGCTTCTAGCATAGACTATTCGACAATGCCTGTTGATTAACTCTAAGTAATTTCAATGGATGACGACTAGCGGTGGAATTCTGTAGATGCGCATTCTTCCCTATTTGGAACTCATCCTTTGAATGTTTCTTCATTTCTTGATGAGTGATGGTGTTCCTCCACTGAGAAAAGAACCCAGTATCTTTTGTTTTAAACGTCTAAGTATCAACAGAGGTCGAAAAATTCTGTCCAATCAAACAACGAGAAAATAGAAAAAAATCAATTAAAAACAAGTAATAACTGACTCCTTCTGTAAAAGACATGGCACTCGTGGATCAAGTGGCTTAGTGTATAAAACTTTTTTTTCACTTAGAACGACAGGTATCAAGTTCATGTTTTAGCGGGGAACACCACCACTTACCATGGGATGATTGTGCATCCACACGACGAGTCCGAAATAGCACCGCACATCACCACCTACGAATTTTGTTGTGAATGTATTTAGCTGACATCAATCAACAAGATATTCATGTATCGGTTTGCAAGGATTCGATTGATTGGTTACTGGATTTCATCATGAGCTGACATCGGTTAGAGAACCATTGGAAAACCAAGTGAGAGTAATGGACAGCTGTTTCTATTGTCCTAGCTTGGGACTCTTCAGCAGTACGCATCCACACTAGTGGGGTTCGAACGCAGGACCTTCTGGTTACAAGGCTAGCGAGTTTGTAGACCATCAAGCCTCTGAGACCCGGTTCAATTGCCAGTTCATGAATTTCATCTTCTGCCAGTTCACGATATTTATTCTTCATCATAGGCTCTACATTAATACATAATCGCTTTTTACATCAAAATGTTTTACCAATCAAGCGGTTATTTTAGTTCATCAGTTTTAGATTTAGGCGGGGGTGAAATTTAGAGGTTAAAGGTCATTAAAACAATCAACTAAAAGATGCTACTAACAAGATATTTAAGTTTTTAAAAAAGGGGTGAAAATAAATTGCGGAATTCAAGATAAGTTGATTTTCTTAGGCGTCGGCAACAAGTTATTACATAATCAAGAAATTTATAAAATAGTAATGATGACTAAAAAGAATAAGATGACTCAGAAGAATTACGTAAAATACAAAACAAGTCAATCGAATTAGCTAGAATTGTAAAAATTGATGAGGAGGAATTTATTTCTTCGCTGGATCTGTTATTATTTCTAAATGCGTAAATGGGAATTCGGAAATTCACGACATAGCACGACCACTAGCCAATGTCATTGCTGATGAGTATTTGTCCTCACACCAGACCTGCTGTACGCTTTTGTTCACAACTTCCCACTAAAAACCTGGGGGACATATATTCATGGATAGCGACTGAAGTATAGTGGAGGTATGTAGATGACACATTCACTGTACTCAGAACACAAGATATAGATAGATTTTTCGAACACATCAACTCGAAAGTAGAGGCAATTCAATTCACTTATGATGATTTGGAAAGTCAGGAAGGGGAGTTTCCAATGTTAGATTGTAGGCTTAAAAAGGAAAGAAGATGGGAAGTTAGGCACACTAGTGTTTACAGGAAACCCACACATTCAAACAGATATTTAGACTTCCGATCATCCCATCCCATGTCAGTAAAAATAGGATTGGTGAAATTTTTAAGTGACAGAGTACAAAAACTAAGTAGTACCAAGGATAATCTAAGACAGGAAGTGAGACATATAAGAGAAACCTTGAAACTTACTAATTACCCTGAAAAATTAGTCAGGGAAGATGTAGAGAAATGTAAAAACTTTTATATTGTTTGGTTTGTAAGGATTAGTTATGTTTTACGAGTTGATCACGGATTGATATCAGTTAGAGAACCATTGAAAACCAGCACTGGAGTACTGGACAGCTGCTGTTTCATCCTAGTTTTGGGAATCATTGGCAGTACGCACCCAACTCGTAAAACATAACTAACCCTTACAAACTAAACTATAGAAAGTTAATCTGATGCTCGCTAGTGACTTGCTACAGGTTGGAGTTTCCTGAGTTCTAGTGAGAAGTCGTGACCAGTGAGGTCCAATTAGATGTCACGTGTGTGGATGGATGTCCCACCAACGACAATGGTTGGGGTCGCGCTAAATCACGAATTGGTAGAAGTTAGAATTCACGAGCCATTGAATCGGGTCCTAGTGGCTGAATGGTATACGAGCCAGCTTGCCTTGTAACCGGAAGGTCCTTGGTTCGAATCCCAGTGGGTGTGTACTGACGATGATTCCCAAACTAGGATGAAACAGCAGCCGTTCAGTACTCCAGTGCTGGTTTTCAATGGTTCTCTAACTGATATCAATCCGTGATCAACTCGTAAACTGTAAAAATAAAATAAATAAAAATGATAGTAGTGATAGTGATAGTTGTAACAATAATGTTAGTGACGACATGCATGACAACAGCAATAATAAGGAATCGAAATCATAAGTAGTATTTCCATACAAAAAATGAACTTCGGGAACCTAACTTAGAACTCTTAACAATGCAGGGAAAAGAGTGGCTGACAGTGAAACCCACTAACTCAATTAGAAACAAGCTTTGTCGGTTAAAGGATCTTGTCAGTGGAGCCAATTGAACAAAACAATTCACTTTATCTAATACCCTAACTGCGGTGAGGGTCAAATCAAATACAGGGGGGGGCAGTCAGATTAGCGGAGAATAGCTCAGTTATAGCTCTCACTACATGCAATTAAGCTCAAAAATACAATAGGTTGGGATGGGATAAGATGACAGTTTTAAAATCTAATGTAACAGCAGGGTGGAGGAAGAGATTGATGTCAACAGAAGCTTTGATTGCATGGAGGATTTAATCATGAGCTGACATCAGTGAGAGAACCACTGGAAAACCTGGGAGTACTGGCCAGATGTTTCGTCCTAGTTTGGGACTCTTCAGCAGTACGCTCAGAGTGGAAGACATGAAAAGACTAGCTGTCTTTGATCATAGGTGCCTGCGTTCTATTTCCCGTGTAAAGTGGCATAATAAGGTGAGCAACATTGAGGTTAGGCGTAGAGTTCTAGGTAAACAGGGGAAATCAATCGACGAAGTCGTGAAGCTACAAAGACTGAGATGGTTAGGACATGTGTTACGTATGCCAAGCCATCGCCTCCCTCGACGAGCAATGTTAGCGGATATAGGGTCAGGCTGGAAAAAAGCTAGCGGCGGTCAAACAAAAACATGGCCTCATCAGTCAATGAAATCCACAACAGTTGGTCTAAGCCACGTAGGAAGGTGTAGACTTCCAGGCTGGGGTCCTCGGGACGGTAAAAATCTATGGTTGGAAACAATTGGTGACATGGCTCAAAATCGTTCTCAGTGGCTGGTGCAGATCCATCCACTCCTTGTGGCTTATGAACTCCAATGAAACTTTTGTTTTTCTTTATTACTCCTTTGTCTCACGCCTCTGCTCACTGTGTGTATTATGCTTTTCTTATACTTTCTTCTCTTGCTTCGCGTGATAGACGGAGTGTGGTGACTTGAACTTCTGCACATTTGTGCAAAGTTCTATGTCGAAAACAGACAGACAGACAAACAGTACGCACCCACCGGGATTCGAACCCAATACTTGAAAACAGAAGCTTTGTTTATCGAATCAATTGCAAATACGTGTAATAGGAATGATTCAACACCTATCCAACCAGACATCTGGAAATTTTACTACCCCTACGACGAAAAATAGGAGAGAACAAAGGAAACTATAAAACTCAAGTTTCAAAGTTGTGTGGCTATAATTGATGACATGATTATGAACAATAATAAATTGTGTTCGAAACGTTGTCATCCAGTAAATAATACAGTTTCACTCTGTGTGTGATACATCTGATAAACAAACTAATATGAAATTACTTACTACCACAGATCCCAAAATTTACACATATATATATTAACCCAGGTAAATGTCACTCTAGTCACTTTATATCGTGGATTGGGTGAAGTTGGGATTCATGAACTAGGCTATTGAAGCAGGTCCCAGTGGCTTAATGATCTACAAGCTTGCTAGTCTTTCTAACCAGAAGGTCGTGGGTTCGAAACCTGTTTGTAGGTGTGTAATTCTCAATGAGTCTCAAACTAGAACCATAGGAACAGCTGCCAACACTACTCTAGTGCTGGCTTCCCAATGGTTCACTAACCGATGTCAGCTCCTGATGAAATCTTGTAACCAATCGAGGCAATAATAGCGAAATCATTTCATCTTGCACAATATATTCTTCTTCTTGATCTTTTGAAGGTAACTGTAGTAATTTATTGTACTTGAAATATTAATATACCGGGATGACGGAATTGTAAGAATCCAGACAAAACCCAGAGAGGGCAGCAATCATGAATTTGTATTTAGCGGAATTCTAATGCAATTCATATAAGAAACATATCAACAGTCAACAGTAAGTATTTAAACAATACAGAGATAGAAATTGTCAATCACCACATCCGCCACACGTCGAATGTCTCCTTGCGTACTTATAACGATGTCTCGGTTTGCTTGCAAGTAGCTGCGAACTTCTAACTGATTCTGTGATATTATTTTCATCAGTACTATCTGGACTTATTTCTGAATTATCTACAAAATCAGGATTATTAGCGGAATCAATAATATTATAATTGGAACGACCTACTTCATTTATTCTCCCTTTGTCCAGGTGTCCGTTATGAACTGAGTGATCTTTGATGTCTAATATCTTCACCACTTGATTTCCCATTTTTTGTAGTATAATTCCAACAGAAGGTCTGTAGTTATTATCTTTGTAATAATGTACATTAGAAGTCGTGGACCTCAGATGCTTTTTGAGAATTCGAGATTTGAAACGTTTTGCAGGACTTTCACGAGTACTTGTATGCTCTGCATTCGACAGACGTAGTCTATGCATATGCAGTAATTCCTCAATTTTAATCAGTTGCTCTCTCATCTCATTCAGGTCTTTTCGTGTCTTCAACAGTTCACACTGCAACTCAGCTACCTCATCTTTGAAAACAGTTGACACTTGAGTTGCCGAACTTGTAGTGGAGGTTTTCATCGGATTAGCTTGAGTATTTTGAAAGGTTGAAAGACACATTGACTCCATTTTACTAGACAGCTTGGGAGAATTATAAGAATGTTGAGCAACATAAGTATTCGAACTTCTGCAAACCGTCTTGATGTGTCCAACTTTACTACATTTATAGCACTTAGCACCCCGAAAACGGCAAGTGCTTCGTAGATGTAACTTTCCACAGGATAAACACGGTTTAATGTTTTTGATCTCTGGCTGCATTCTATTACCTGTGGACGGCAGTTTGGATTGCTTTCCATGACCACTTGTATTTTCGACTTTCGAAAGCATAACATCAGATACTGACGTAGTGGGAGAAGAGTATTCACTGTTGACATCTTCATATGTAATACATACCTCTTTAGCAGTTTGAAACGTACAGGAAGGAATCTGAATTAACTCCTTCTCTAATTTAGGAATGTTGATTCCAGCAATTAGACGATCACGTAGTTGTGTATGCAGCTGATCTCCAAAATTACACTTTGAGGCTTGAATTTGAAGTTGAAGTCTCTAATCTTCTGGTTGGGAGAACGTACCAGTTTGTTGAACTGAGCCCTCTCTCCGGTCTCAAATGTAGTCACATGAAAGTGATTTGTCAAAAGTTCACGGATCTTGTCATATGACATAGAAATGGGTTTATCTGGAAATGCCAGATTCTTCACCAGGCTATATGCATCAAGCCCAATAGCGGTGATGAAATGAGCAGGTATTTTATCATCCCGAACATTCTTGGAAATGCACCACGCATCAAAGCATTCCAAATAATCAGCAATCTCCGGCGGAGAACCATTAAGAGGAAATTTTCCCAGGTTACTTAGATCCTGCTCGCGACGCCAATTTGTAGTAATTTATTGTACTTGAAATATTAATATACCGGGATGACGGAATTATAGGAATCCAAGCAAAACCCAGAGAGGGCAGCAATCAGGAATTCGTATTTAGCGGAATTAGAATGCAATTCATATATGAAACATATCAACAGTCAACAGTAAGTATTTTAAACAATACAGAGATAGAAATTGTCAATCACCACAGTAACCCAGTGTTCACAGATTAGATTTTCATTCACTCAAACTTGTAGATTTTTATATTTCTTAAAGTTAGAAAAATATATTGAATTAATTAGAATAGTAGAACTGAAGTAAAGACATTGTAATTGTTATGAAATTATTTGTAGTAGGGTTTAAAAGTAAAATCTCTGAATTGTACACCCTGTTTAATCTGTGTGATCGCATGTGTATATGTCCTGATCAGGTTAAAAGAAAGAAAAACCGAAACCTCTGATTACAAGATCATTAAATGTACTAAAAATGTTACACACTAAAATGGAGAATAATAATTAACTTTTATTTCAATAAAATTTAACCATTAAAATCGTAATATGATTTATACTTTTATATATATAAAGTATGTGTGTGAGTGTGTAATAATGAATTTTTCCAGATATGTGACTTTCATACCTTTGCCACTAGTTACACAAGTTAGTTCTGTATTAAGCAGGAGACGACACTACAGTAGAGATTCGTAATACACGAATGAATTATTATTATTATTATTTCCTTTAATTCCTAGAGGAACATAGGGCTTCAGCCGTGCGTTTCCACTGCGTTCGGTTCTCTGCTAGAGTTTTCACCTGGCTCCACACGTCTGTCCACATGCTTTCATCTCCTCTTCACATGATTACCTCCAAGTCACCCTCCCACTGATGACCAACTCGCCACTTCCCTTTTCTGTTTCCACTCGAGCAATGGCTTGTATAGTGATGTCACTTGATGGTTTGTTTCCTAAGAGTATAGCCACTCCACTTCCATTTCTTCCTGCCTACTTGTTGCACAATTGGTTTCTGGTTGGTTTGCTCCCACAGGTATTTATTGCTGATCTTCGGTGGCATTCGTATCTTGAGTATTGAGCGAAGACAGATGTTGATGAAGTTTTGTAGTTTGTTTGAGGTGTTCATACACAAATGAAACTTCATTCTTTTTATTTTCTGTATTAAATGTACCTTGAATAACTCAGTGGTCTGAAGTTTCTCAGTGAATCATATTATTTAGTGAGTCAATACCTCTTTGAGGGAAAATCCGCCATCGATAGTAGAAGTTTGGAAGAGGTTGCTTCTTCCACTTATCTAGGAAGCATTGTTTCAACTACAGACAGAACGGATGAACATGCTAAAGCCAGTCGGAATCGGAAATGCAAGGTACACCTTCATCACTGTGAAATCAGCATAACAACAACACTAACATCTTTATTCTGGAGAGTATTTGTAAAATGTTCAAAATTTTCAGAAGAGTTTGTTGCATGATATTTCCCCTCTTCGTACAACATCTTCAAGTAAAATAGTAATTAATTGACAGTATTTCCTTCCTGTGACACAATGCTCCTTGATCTGAAGTACAAACCATTCGATTATGTGATATATTTGCTTTGGCTTCTACAAGAAATCCATGATATCTAATTGAAAACTAAGTCGAAGATGTTCAGAAGTACATTTTGAGACGCACCGCCATACGTAACTGAAGAATAGTTATTTCATGTTGTATTGGAACACGTGGCCGCACATACAATCTGTTCATACCTCAGGTTTACTAGGAACTTGCAAGTCAGGAGCTTGTAAACATTTTAAGTCTACACAACGGAGTAGATAATACTATCAGAGGTGATATCGTGATGGATTAAAACAAACCAAACGAGAGAAAATATATGCAAGAGAGAGAGAGAGAGATAAAAGTTTTTGGTAGCCCAAGTTTTAAACAGACCACTCGCTAGTGAACAAAATTTAGATTTCCATCATCAAAGTTAAATCATTTCTTCTATATCGGTCAGAGACTTGGCACTACTCACAGAGAACTTTTAAAAAACCTTGCTGCAGACTTTTATCAACAACTGCCTTCACTTGCTCCAAACTGTGAACATCAAATGGTTGGCAAGAAAGAATTAGCAGCAAAAAAAACTCTAGGAACGAACTAGTCAAGAACCCATTGTTCAACAAATTTAGAGAAGAAGATAGAGATGGATTGGGCACACGCTGATGAGATCATCGGATGACATCGTTTGCAATGCAGACTATCGCTCGAATGGAACTCGACCTGAATGGGAAACGACAAGTGGGGGCGTGTGGTAGACATTGATATGGAAGTGATAGTCTGAGGAGAAGAAGATGAGGCATCATGGACAGTCACTGAGACCAGCCAGCTTAAGAAAATCTTAGAGAATAGGACAAAGTGGAAATATACTGTTATAGGCCTGTATTCCACTTAAAAAAACCCAAGGGAACAATAACAATGATAAAATATTCTGATGCTCGCTAGTGACTTGCTGCAGGTTGGAGTTTCCTGAGTTCTAGTGAGAAGTCGTGACCAGTGAGGTCCAATTAGATGTCACGTGTGTGGATGGATTTCCCACCAACGACAATGGTTGGGGTCGCGCTTAATCACGAATTGGTAGAAGTTAGAATTCACGAGCCATTGAATCGGGTCCCAGTGGCTGAATGGTATACGAGCCAGCTTGCCTTGTAACCGGAAGGTCCTAGGTTCGAATCCCAGTGGGTGCGTACTGACGATGATTCCCAAACTAGGATGAAACAGCAGCTGTCCAGTACTCCAGTGCTGGTTTTCAATGGTCTTCTAACTGATATCAATCCGTGATCAACCCGTAAAACATTATTATTATTATTATTTATTATTGTATCCTTTAGTTCCTAGAGGAACATAGGGCTTCAGCTGCGCACCTCCATTGACTTCGGTTTTCTGACAACTTTTTCACCCTGCTCCAGGTCTGCCCACATGCTTTCATCTCCTCTTCACATGACCTCCTCCAAGTCACCCTTGGACGACCAACTCGCCGCCTCCCTTTCGGGTTCCACTCGAGGGCTTGTCTAGTGATGTCACTTGATGGTTTCCTCAGCGTATGGCCAATCCATCTCCATTTCTTTCTGCCTATTTGTTTCACAATCGGTTCCTGATTGGTTCGCTCCCAGAGATCCCTGTTGCTGATCTTTTCTGGCCATCTGATCTTGAGTATTGAGCGGAGACAGTTGTTAATGAAGGTTTGAAGTTTGTTTGAGATGCTCTTTATGACTCGCCAAGTCTCTGATCCGTATAGTAGCACTGACTTCACATTGGAGTTGAAAATCCGGATCTTATTTTTGATGCTGATTGCTGTTGACCTCCACACAGATTTGAGAGTAATGAAAGCTTGTCTTGCTTTTCCGATTCTGGCTTTGATGTCTTCGTCAGTTCCGCCTGTAGTTGAGACGATGCTTCCCAGGTAGGTGAAGGAGGTTGTTTCTTTCAGGTTCTTCCCATTTATGCTTATTGTGGTCTGTTGTTGCTGTTGATGTTGGCAAGGAATCTTCATCATCTCTGTTTTATCTATGTTCACGTGAAGTCCTATCTTTGATGCTTCTTCTGCCAACTTGTTACTTTTCATTTGCATATCTTCCAGTTTATGGGAAATCAGACATATATCATCGGCGAAATCCAGATCCTCCAAGTCTTTTGTGTCAGTCCATTTTATGCCTGTTCCCTCGTTGGTTGCCGTTGTCTGTCGCATTATCCAATCAATTGCAATCAGGAAGATCATTGGTGATAGTAGACAGCCTTGCCTCACTCCCGTCCTCACTTCGAAGGCTTCCGTAAGTTTCCCGTTGTGGATTACTTGGCATGCAGCATTGTCGTATAACTGTTGGATGAGGTGTATAATTGTCAATGGGACCCCGTAGTAGCGAAGTAGTTTCCAAATGACCTCTCGATCGACGCTGTCGAAGGCCTTTTCAAAGTCGATGAAGTTGAGATAGAGAGGTGACTGCCATTCCAAGCTTTGTTCAATGATGATCCGTAGAGTGGCGATTTGATCAATACATGATTTGTTTCTCCTGAATCCAGCCTGTTCCGGACGAAGTTTTTCATCTAGGGCTTGTTTGATTCTCTCCAGGATGATGCGACTTAGTATCTTGCTTGGAATGGACAGAAGCATAATTCCCCGCCAGTTTTTACATTGACTTAAGTCTCCTTTCTTTGGAAGTTTGAATAAGTAACTGTTCTTCCAATCCTCGGGTACTTTGCCCTCTTTCCACACCTTCTCCAGTAGTGGTGTCATCAAGTCCGCTGTTGTCTCTGGGTCTATTTTCAAAGCCTCTGCTGGGATTCCATCTGGTCCCGGTGTTTTCCCAGTTTTAAGCATCTTGATTGCATTCAGGACTTCTGATTTCGTCGGGGGGTCAGTGTTCACTGGTAGTTCTGCTTCCGTTGTTGGTATTGCTGGACGTGTTGTAGGTGGCGGACGATTTAGAAGTCTTTTGAAGTGTTCAACCCAGTGCTTTCTCTGTTCCACCTCTTTGGTGATTGACTTTCCATTGTCGTCCTTTATTGGCTTAATCTGTGTCGAACGTTTGCCCGATAGGTGCCTAGTTGTTTGGTAGAGTGTGGCGAGGTCTCCTTTGCCTGCAGCTTGTTCTGCTTCGTTTGCCATGGTTTCATAATATTTTCTTTTGTCTTCCCTGGCGCTTTTCTTCACTCTTTTGTTCAGTGTATTGTAGCTTGCATTCAGCTCCTGTTTTTGTTGCTCGTCCGTGCACTGGATAATCTTTTGCTTCACTGTCCTTCTCTCTTCTATTAGTTTCCAAGTGTCCATAGTGAGCCACTGTTTGTCCTGTCTCTTTTTTCTGCCTAGAATTTCTATGCAGGTTTGGCTCCACACCGTTTTCAAGTTGTTCCAGTGCTTTTCAACGCCGACCTCTTCGCTAGTGTTGATTTGTGTCTCGACTTTGTCCTTTATGCTTGCAATGAAGATGTCCTTTGTAGCCTGGTCCTTCAGCTTTTGAGTGTTGAACTTGGCTTGTGGTCTATCTGCAGCTCCTGATTCCCTGAAAGCTTTTAATTTGATTTGGATTGTCCCTTGTACGAGATAGTGGTCTGAGCCAACGTCTGCTCCTCTTCTTGCTTTTGTGTCCAGTAGGCTGCGCCTTACAAACCAAACTATAGAAAATAATAAAATAGAAAAGAAACTATGTTACTGACAATTGTCAATAAGCATCTAATGGTGGAAAGTGCTTTCCAATGACTGCTCAAAACCACCTAACATCATTTCATACTGGTACACAACACTGAGTGGTAAACCGTCAAACTTCAGAAGTCCAGAGAAGTAGTCAACCCTTGCATTCATCTGAGTAGTGTCGTTTTAATTACAGGAGACATATACAGAAGAAGAACACCAAATTTGGTTAGAATCGGAAAAAGCAACACAGATCTTGACTACTGTAAAATCAATGGGGGAATCCACTAACTTAAAATTATAAACACGATCTGAATACTATTCGATATGGTTCTGAGAATCAGGCATGTAACACGGGACTTCATACTGAAAATTAGACAGCTGGAGAGAAAAGTTTGGCAACGAGGAATTCTAACAGACAAAAAGCAGTCAAGGAACTATTATTCAGTAAATATTCACGAAGAAATAGAGGTGGATTTAAAATACACTTAGCAGACCGCTGACTAACTAGCACTACACGCCACACCCTAGAATGGAACCGCATTGGGAAGCAAGTTGAGTGTGTGACATGAAGAAGATCGTTTGAAGAAGGAATGAAAAATTTTGAGCAATCATAGCAGTAAATACAAAAAAAAACAAAGATTGCAGACAACAGATTGAAATGGAGCTGTGGTGGCCTCCATTAATTTATTCCACGTAAACATTACTGAATATAGTCTATCCCAAGAGAATATAAGATTCCACCAGAGAATTCCGAACTTGTAAGTCACTTTATCAATGAGTTGTCCTGTCCAATGTCGTCGTTAATCAACGACTAAAAGTTTTATAAGCAGATGGAACGTTTATGCTACTTAAAAGTTGTTTCACAATAAATTGTGCAATTTTTTATATTCAAGATCTTACATAGCGTTTTACAATCATCGGATTCATTGCTATTACGATAATCATACCTCGACAGTGAATTGTGAAGATGATTTCTTAAAACTATTATCAAACGCTAATTCAGTATTATTGTTGTAAATCACTTGTCGCTACTGCGTCGCCTGACATGACTGGTAGGGGGAGAATAGGATCAGTTACTCGATCAGCACTTCTCATTACACAGTTTAAATATTTGCAAGGGTATTACTCGTGATTTAAACAACTTAGACGATATACTCATGAATATGGCTTTCTCTAAATTAGATCATATACAATTTCCAGCCGGCTGACATCAAAAATTTGAACATTTTTGTATGAAACATTGGACCTTCAGTCATATATCCCTTGCATCAGTAATAGTTCATAACGCGGACCATTATTATTAACATTATTATTTGGTCTCTGTGCTTCAAGAAAAACATTAGACTTTAGCAGAAAATGTTAAGGGCACTCGGTTTCCTGATGTCGTTTTCAGCTGGTACAAGAACTGCCCAAAATCTTTCATTTTCCCCTTACATGATCCCAATGTAACCCTTGGATGCTGAACGCGCCACTCACTTCTCATTCGAATTCCACCTGGCAATCGGGTGTATGACACCACTCGGCTGCTTCTACAGTGAATTTTCATTTAATCTCCATTTCCTTGTAAAGATTTTTCGAATTATGAGCCCTTGGTTGATTCGTTGTCAAAGTTCTTTGTCGTTTGCTCCTTATGAGGGACCATTTGACTTTCAGTACCGAGCGAAGACAGCTGTTGGTGAAAGTACACAGCCCTGGAAATGCACGTCAAGTCTTTCAACCACATAGAATCAGTAACTGAACCTTAGTATTGAAAATTCAGAAACTTTCAGGGTAATGGAGGTTTTGCCTTTTCGATCCTGTCTTTGGTGTCGGCGGTTGCCAACAGCTGAGCCTTGAATTAAGTTCTGTTGACTTTGCAGACAAGTCTGAAAGAATTTTCTTCATCAATTTAGTGATTAGTGTTGAATATCTGTTCAATTATACTCCTCCTCTTTATCGATTCATTGTGATCTTACTGTAACCATACAGGATAATGAGCTACTTGAATGATGAATCATACATTTCTGTTTACTTTCTTCGTTGACATTTACGGTGGCACTCAGATCACTTGTTGTCATATGAATAAATTCGGCTTCCGAAAGAAACTATGGTGATCTTTTACCTGGGACTGTGTACACTGAAAACTGTCAATAAATTTGCAAATAACGAATTTGATTTAGTGCATCATCAGTCCACCTATTGATCTAGCTGACCAAAATTTGATTTGAAGTGATTCAATTTTTCAGATGTAAGTTAAATCGAGTATGCATCTGATGACCTTCATTCAAAATGAAGCAAAGAAGTTGATCATTGTTAAGATCACTTCAGTTTGGCTGATCAGAAAGCACTACTGACGCCTCATGTGAGTAGTAGTATCCAAACACTTATATCTGTCTATTAATCGGTAGAGTATGACACGAGTGCTTCGGTAGCATAGCGGTTAGGAAGTTCGCCGACCATCCACATGGTCTGAGGTTCGATCCCCGACCATGGACACACTCCTTTACCTTGTTAAGCCAGAAATAATACAGGTAAGGAGGAAAGGTTGTGCATGAGGCTGGCTAGCAACCCCATCCTGTAAAAATAAACACTGCTACAGAAACTTGAAGCCACTAGCTTGAAGCCCTATGTTCCACTGTGGAATGTGAAGGAAAAATTGGCACGAATACTTCTAAGAAAGATAAGAACAAGAAGTTCAGCATAGATGAATATCTTTTTGGAGATTTCACCCTCAAAAGTAGCTGTATAATCTCACTTATATACATAAGTTTACATAGGTACAATTATTATTTCAATCACAATTATTTAATTCCACATAACAACGAAGGAAGTCAAAGGTGGTCATAATTTTCAGCTTGATACCGAAGTGTTTGAAAGTATGAATATATAGATAACAAGAGGTTTACAAGAAACAAAATTACACAGGATTAATAAGTGGTTTTTGACGAATAAAAAGGTGATTGGAATGAGCGTAGAAACAAATTGAATAATGATATTTGATGAATAAAAGTGAGAAAAAACGTTGAAAGGGATGAAGAGCAACGAAACTTATGAAAATAATTCGAACTACATCCATGGTAAATGTAAACGTTGGACCAGTTTCTCTTGAACATATACTTCCGGCCTTTCGGTGCATATGGCGAGGAGTTCTGCAGTAGACAGAAGTCAGAAACACACTCACTGCCTTTATTTACTTTGAAAATGACTTTGAGGTGGTGTGAGGGGTTTGACGAGGTGGTCAATTATGGCACTTCAGACTGAACCAGTGCCTACTCTTTGTAGCCATACTGCACAATATTCTCCAACACGTTCTGATACGACGAGCATAGAATGGCCTGTGTATCTACGTCTTGACGACCAGTTGAACCGATATATACAAATTGAAGTGGTCAAATACAGAAGTCTGTCCTTCACACTATTTAGAAGCAATGAGAGGACAGAGAATTTCATTCTTAGAATTGCTGCAGGAAACGTTTTCTTCAAGGAACTTGAGATGCTCTTCTTAAGGATATCTGCAGCTAATTCTCCGATGAAGTTCAGATGCGGATATAGTTTTTTTCTTTGGTACTTTAAGAAAGGCTACAATCAGTTATATTCATTTCACTGACTCATTATATCACTAAAAACTGACAAGCTTACCACGAAACGTGTTAAAGGAGTAGCATTCCTATTTCTCTGGAAACTTTTCACTATGTGCTATAAGCTACTTGTACATTTTTTAAGTAACCTATCTGTATACCTAAAAATAACTTGCGCAAAATGGATTTGGGCCTAATCGAATGACTTAACATTCCGTCTAAATGCATAAGTTGACGTTTTCAATTCTGATGAACATACATCATCCTGGCTTAAGAAGTCGAATCTAAAATGTTGGGTTAGTATGAAAAGGAAATAGCAAGATTGTAAATGTCAATCGTCCACCCAGAAAAAGAAAACCAAATATTATCCCGAAGAAGAATAATTGCTTTTGGGTAATTTGCATTTCCCACTGATTGGTTATGTTGAACTAGAGTGCTTGATTTCTGTTGATGTGTTGGCTGCTAGTATGGAAGCTTCAACGATGTCTTAGAATGAATAGTAAGCTAATTTGTTCTTCCCTAGAGAATAATGCTTTAGGACTTGAAATGATGAGTGTTGTGTTCCATCGCCCACTAGAAATGCGGGAAGATCTTGTCAACGACTCACAAACAGGACGAAATTTGCACATTGAACTGAATTGCTAGTCATCACTGATGATATTAACTTCAGTATACTGCTATTTGATATAATCTATACAACTATAATGCAGTTCTACATTCATCTTCGGAATTTGCGAAACGTATCAGTGACTTTTCATTAACAATTTATTGCTCATAATCATTTCAATATATTTCACATGAATCGATGACTTGTTTTGTATGGTATCTTTTTTACTTCCCATCCTTTATTGACGTTATCCTCCATATGCCCAGTATAGGCGTCGCATCGCTTTGAGTGCATGTGTTTGGTGTTGATTCGATGAACTAATATTCGGTGATTAATCTCTTTCATTGTCTCTCTCTCTCACTCAACCTGACTAAATTACCTCTGAATATAATTTCCTTCTCCCACTCTGTTGTGTGACTACATGCAAATAAATGCATTGCAGCGACCTAGCTAATACATAAATATTTGACTTAGCAGAGTGAGTCATTATGAGTCTAGTTAGATCCCCATATTCCGATAGCCTTATTGACCCCAATCTACTAGTCAGACATGTGTAGTGGGCCTCACAGTTATCACAAGATATTTGACAAGTCATAACATCTTTCTTTTTAACTGGTTTTATTGAGTCCTTAAGCTGATAAAGTTTGTCTCTGAATGAGTTGTTTCAGGCTTAAGTGCCATCCTAATTCCAGTCTGACTAAGTATCCAATGTAGGATATCTGATATTCCTTCTTTATTATATTTATTATTTTATTGCTCCCTTGGGTTCCTAGTGGAACATAGAGCTTCAACTGCACGTCTCCATTTGCTTCTGTCTTCTGCTGTAATTTTCACCTGCATCCATGTTAGTCCATAGTCTTTCAACCCGTCTTCACACGATCTTCTCCATGTCACCCTTGCACTGACGTCCCACACGCCGCTTCTCTTTCGGGTTCCACTCAAGGGCTTGACGCGCGATGTCACCCAGCGGTCTCCTCAGCGAGTGTCCGATCCATCTCCACTTTCTCCTGCATATTTGTTGGGCGATTGGTTCTTGCTTTGTTTGTTCCCATAATTCCTTGTTGGTGATTCTCTCCGGCCATCTGATCTTCAGTATGAGTCAGCGAAGACAGTTGCTAATAAAGGTCTGCAACCTTTTGGAAATATTCTTTGTGACCCGCCAAGTGTGAATTTCTCCCGAAAGAAATCCGAAACGATAATCCAAACTATAGATTTAACCACACGTAGAGTGACGCGTAAAGTCCAAAATACAGGATATTCTGCAATACGGTACTTTATTACATAAAAATAGATATATAATATACAAACCTCAAAATGTGAGGTGTCTGTGGCTAAATGCCGTCAAATGCACAACCACTGTGCAGTCAATAAGTAAAAACAGCAATGCTGTGTCAAGGTCGATCCACGCGTCGGTTCAAACGGCCCGCGAATGCCAAGCAAAGAATAAACAAATATGAACAAACAACTTTCAATAGTAAAGCATACACTATAGGGTAAATGCAGCAAATAATGTTTAAGGAGAAGAAAAATAAGAACTATACATTAATAGAATGATAATAGAACAAGTAATTTAACTGCAGTTGTAAGCAAATGTCATTGTTATAAATTAACATATAAAATCATACTACTTACTAATGGCAAGTAGTATAATGTTGAACAAAGGAAAGATTGAGAATGAACAAGTAGGAAAGGAATTAACACCGCCCCCTCAAAACCAGCCTGGTTTTCCCTACTCTACCTGCTAGTAAGACACAGAAATGGTACAATTTACTCTCGCCACATCTGCATCCACTATCCAGCTATATATCCTACAAAGTGCTTATCTCTCCTCAATACCTTCTAATAGGCAAACCTTACGCACATCTCGGTTGACTATACCCCTCGGTGTCTTGATATCCACTTTTCTGATATACCCATCACAGCTTGCCGTAACACCTGTAATTATTCCCATTGACCAACGATTGCGAGGTGAAGGCTCCGCAGCCACTAGTACTAGGTCTCCCACTTGTAAGTTTCGATGTCGTCGAACGCGATTGTAAGGTCGTCAAGTACTCCCGCTTCCACCGTCTCCAAAACGTATCAGCGAGGAGTTGCCCTTGTTTCCATCGTCTTGTGGCTCGTTTTAAAGCATAGGCTGCACAAAAAGGTGATGAGGTAGCACCGAAGGGATGTACGTTTAATTCATACAGGCTCGGTGGTAAGTCCAGTCTACCCTCAGAATACCATAAGAAACTAAAGGCACTTTTATCCTTGACAGGTAAGTGAACCTGAAGAAACATCTCCTCAATATCTGCTGACAAGGCTATCCGATGTTTTTTAAATCTCAATAGTACCCCAGCCAAGTCATTCATCAGATCAGGTCCCGAATACGGACAATCGTTCAAGGATATTCCCTTACATTTAAAGGCACAATCGAAAACCACTCTAATTTTACCAGGCTTGCGGGGATTCATAACTGGGTGGTGAGGGATAACTCTACGTTTCTTGGAGAAGTCGTCAGGAACGCGACTAATATAACCCTTCAACTCATGGTCTGTTAGTATTTGATTGTAGGACTTCAATAGGCTTTCGTCCTTTTTTAGTCTCTTCTGAAGACTGTCCAGCCTGCGTTCTGCCTCAAACTTATTAGGCGGTAATCTACGCCAGTCCTCTTTCCAAGTCAATGGAACTTCATAATGTCCGTTCCGCAATCTTATCTCCCTATCGGTTGCCTTCAGAACCCCTTTATCTATTTCAGAACTGGACCTTTCGCATGAGTGCTTGTCCTGAAATTCAGCTTCAATCATTCGCAAAGGCTTGTTCTCTACTGATTCACTTTCCTCTAAGCAGAAGATAGAGGTTGCTTCTTTATATTCGTCTCCTGAACCCAATAAATACCAACCAAAAACTGACAAAGATGCAAACGGTTGGTTGGATTTCCCTATACGCTGCTCCAGCACCCAGTGTGCTTCAGGTACATTAGTCCCAATTAGTAGACTGACCTGTTTACATTCGACGTCTAGAAAGGGAATTTCTGCCAGGTGAGGCCATTTTTTCATCTGTTCGTTTGAAGGAGTCTTAGGTCTCTTTACAGGTAAGCTTTCCACGGTAAAGGCACTCTTGACCCTCGTCTTGTAATCTCCCGTTAAGGATTCAACTTCGAAATCAACCTTAGATGAATTCTGAGAAGTAGTTCCACAGAAAGATGTTACCTGCATCAATGTATTAACCCCTTCCAGTCCTATTTGGCGGCAACATGACTCAGCAGTAGTGTAGCATCTGAACCATTGTCAAGAAAGGCATAGGTATCTAGAAATCCTTTAGGACCTAAGATACGAATCGGCACATATCCTAAAAAGGAAGTTCCGGATTCCGTGCTAGAGTAGTTGACAGTCTTGCATGCTGAATTATCTTCATTGTGTAGAAGTTTATGATGACGTCTAGTGCATCCTACTATATCGCAACCTCTTGCTGCACGACAAGTGTCAGCTCGGTGATTACATTTCAAACAGTTGAAGCACACCTTATGCCGCATTGACACTGCTAGTCTCTCTTTGTGACTCATCGACAAAAAGCGTTGACAGTCCCATAAGTCGTGATCTGTGAAGCAAACTATGCACGACTTCTGGGCTCGTGACTTCACGACATTAACACTGTGCGAAGGCATAGCTCTGGACATTTTATCGTTGGACCCTACTTCGTTGTTGTTCCTATTCCCATTAGCTATCTGGCCGTAACAGCTTGTAGCCAAGGACAGTTGCCTTTCGAGGAATTCTTTGAGGTAACGAAAGCTAGGTTCAGCAAACTGTAAACCATCGTTTACCAATTCTGCCCACTTCCATCGTAGGTGCCGAGGGAGACGTTGAACAATGCACTTAAGGTTGGTAGAGCAGTCCAAGTCTGCCATGTGATTCATCTGAGATAAGGCTATCTCACAATTGGTCATCTGTCTCAACAACCGTTGTAGCCCAACTATATCTTCAGGTTGCAGCTGTGGGCCTGACAGTAATTCGGAGAGGAAGGCATCTGAAACTGCATGAGGTTGGCCAAATTGACTTCGTAAAATCCCCATGGCTTTCCTATAGCCTACCTCAGAGGGCAGTAGAATGCAATGCTCTATGGCCTCCTTGGCTATACCAACACAATTGTGTATAAGATGCATTAACCGTAGGTTGTCATCATTAGTTTGTTCTCCTATGAACATGTTAAAGCATCTTATAAACTTCAAGAACTTAGTCGGTGTACCATCGAACTTATCCATCTCAATTTGAGGCATTCTAATGGGGCTAAATGAGTTCAGGAGTGGTTGGACTGGAGTAGCAGTACAATTTGACCCTGATGCTCGTGCTGTACAATACATGGTTCTACCGTCTAGGAGTTGGCTTTCCGAGGGATTGGCGCAAGATCGAACGCAGCTGGCTGCAGTCTTGACTTGTTGAGAGCGCTCGCTCTTCAATTTTCGTTGTTTGCTGCGAAGTCTAAGCTCTTGAACCTTAAGCTCTAGGATCTCTAATTCGGTAGCCACATCCGAATCAACATCGGAGTCTACTACTACACTACCTCTCATAGCAATATTATCAAAACCTGGGCTGACATGAGGGGTGTGTTTAAAATTATCAGAAACAGATAAGGAAACAGGTAAAGAAGAAACTTGCGGTGAAGATAAATTGACTCGAAGATATTCTTCAGCGTTTTCCAGTTTTCCAGACATATTACGAGTAACCGGCATTGATAATCGTCCAAATAGATCAACAAGACCAATTTTGAGTACTGTGAATTTCTCCCGAAAGAAATCCGAAACGATAATCCAAACTATAGATTTAACCACACGTAGAGTGACGCGTAAAGTCCAAAATACAGGATATTCTGCAATACGGTACTTTATTACATAAAAATAGATATATAATATACAAACCTCAAAATGTGAGGTGTCTGTGGCTAAATGCCGTCAAATGCACAACCACTGTGCAGTCAATAAGTAAAAACAGCAATGCTGTGTCAAGGTCGATCCACGCGTCGGTTCAAACGGCCCGCGAATGCCAAGCAAAGAATAAACAAATATGAACAAACAACTTTCAATAGTAAAGCATACACTATAGGGTAAATGCAGCAAATAATGTTTAAGGAGAAGAAAAATAAGAACTATACATTAATAGAATGATAATAGAACAAGTAATTTAACTGCAGTTGTAAGCAAATGTCATCGTTATAAATTAACACATAAAATCATACTACTTACTAATGGCAAGTAGTCTAATGTTGAACAAAGGAAAGATTGAGAATGAACAAGTAGGAAAGGAATTAACACCAAGTTTCTGATCCGTAAAGAAGAACTGACTTTACGTTTGTATTGAAAATCCGACTGAATTTTGTTGGTGATGCTGAGTGACGAAGATTTCCAGATTGATTTCAGGCTGATGAATGTGCTTCTCGCCTTCCCGATTCTCGATTTGACAACCTCGTTCGCTCCTCCTGTAGTTGAGATTCTTTATACTGGCAGTATTATCGAAGCTTTGAATCCCTAACTATCTTTATTATTCTCATTACAAATGTATTTTATGGGTCTTCATACATTTTTGAATGAAATCCTGGCGCGTAATTGTTCAATAGAAATGTTTTCTTTCTTTGTTTGATTTCATTATTTAAATTACCTAACTTCCTAGTTAAGCTGTATTATGGATAAAATTTTATTTTGATAAAATCACGCAGTGTTTTATTATACAGTAATACTAACTGATGACCACTTTTCGAGCACAAACTATTGCCACTCATAATCATATCAAGTCACTGCTCACACAACTTACTCGCTTCATTTATATACATGAGTAAAAATCGATTATTAGACATTTGAATAAAATCAGTACAAGATAAGGTACATTCAGAAATAATAATAATAAATACGAGTGTTATTGATCAAATACAATCAGATGGGAAATAAGGTGAGTGTTTTTATAGTCATAATAAGTTACTTGTTAGAATGTTAGAATGTGAAATGAATACATTTTAACATTATTTATTATCCTACTGTGATTTGACTGACTGGTGTAAACAATATCTTCCATATCTCCACCATTTGTTCTGACACACTTCAATTGCATGTGTTGGGTGTCTGGCCTCAATAAACCAGGATTCAGTAATCAGTCTCTCTCTCTCCACTTACGTATATTACTTTTTAGAATTTTGACTTTGTCCCGCCCACTTGATTGTGTGGTTGTGTGTTAATTCATGAAGTGTAACTGCTAAGATCTTTTCTAAATTACTTATCAATGCCCAGTCAACCATTCTACACTTTGCCTAATACTTATGTTCTGATAATCTGACTACTCCCGATCTACTGATTTCACCTATCGAGTTTACTCAACTCACAATCAGTCATTACAGTGTGTTATGTAAACTAAATTATTTTGTCTGACTGGGTCAACCTAAAGAATCCTTTAACCTACACAGCTTTTACTACCTTAGGGAATCTGTGAGTTTCAATGCCAACACTCTAACTCCTGCTTGATTGAGAATCCTACGTAGAGTCTACTCTTTATATGGAAAACTATTGTAGATGCCTTATATTCTTTCTTATTTATGTTATCATTACTAGTTTCATTATTGAAAAGAAAAGGTGTTCAGCAAAGAGAGTTACTCTTTTCGGCGATATCATTCTCAAGCTGTACAAATCGCAAATATATAGTAATTTGTCTTGGCAACAAAAGGAATATTTCCAAAGATGTGTTAATGCAATTGTTAGTTTTTGACAAACAGATTACGTAATTTTGAAGGCGTTAATCGGTTAGAAACTAAAATAAAGTTACAAAAGTAGGTTGGGTGACGTAATCTAATTGGTAGGGTTCAATGAAAAAATGAATGAGAGTCAAGTTAATAATCTGAGTAGAATTCACTTGAAAATGAATGAGAGTTAAGTTAATAAGCTGAGTAGAATTCACTTAAAAATAAACGCTCATGACGACTGTTGCTAACTCGATTTTCGTTTATTTTTAAGTGAATTCTACTCAGCTTATTAACTTAACTCTCATTCATTTTCAAGTGAATTCTACTCAGATTATTAACTTAACTCTCATTCATTTTCAAGTGAATTCTACTCAGATTATTAACTTGACTCTCATTCATTTTTTTCATTGAACCGTATCAATTAGATTACGTCACCCAACCTACTTTTGTAACTTTATTTTAGTTTCTAACCGATTAACGCCTTCAAAATTACGTAATCTGTTTGTCAAAAATTAACAATTGCATTAACACATCTTTGGAAAATATTCCTTTTGTTGCCAAGACAAATTACTATAAATTTGCGATTTGTACAGCTTGAGAATGATATCGCCGAAAAGAGTAACTCTCTTTGCTGAACACCTTTTCTTTTCTATGACTGAATGGGAATTTTCAAGTTTCATTATTATTTTTCTTTTGCTTTTGATCTTTTTTGATCTTCCTAATGAATTGCATAGGATAGTTATTTAGCACCAACCAGCTATTCTTCTGTCTGTTTCATTTCATCAGGTTTCATTAGGTCATTTTTTGCACTACTTAGTTCTATTGCCCGGTTTGTTAGACAGACAACGGATGAGATAAATTAAAGTCTAAATATCTATTAGCTGAATGCGTTGGCTCCCCGTCTCCCCACATGCTTTCATCTCCTCTTCACATCACCTCCTCCTCCTCCTCCATGTCATCCTCGCACTGACGACCAACTCGCCGCTTCTCATTCGAGTTCCACTCATGCGATGGCCTGACGTGTATTTTCACTTGACGGTTTGTTTTCTCAGAGTATGGCCAATCCTCCTTTATTTCTTCCTGTATATTTGTTGCAGGTTCCTGCTGGTTGGTTTGCTCCCAGAGATCCCTATTGCTGATATCTTCTGGCCCGTCATGTGATCTTGAGTAGTAATGAGCGAAGACAGCTATCGATGAAGTAGTTTTCCTAAGTGCTCTTCATGAAGCGGCGCTAAGTCTCTGATCCGTATAGTAAGTAGCACTGACTTCACATTAGAGTTGAAAATTCGAATTTTTCATTTTCGTACTGAGTGCTGTTGATCTCCTCCATACAGACTCGACAGTAATGAAAGATCATCTTGCTTTTCCGATCTTCGCTGTTTTGCTATCCTCATCAGTTCCGCCCACCCTTAGCTGAAACGATGCTTCCCACGTAGGTCGGTACGCAGGTAAATGCGGTCGCTTCTTTCAGACTCCTCCTATTTATGGTGACTATTGTCTGTTGTTGTTGCTGCTGTTTCGGTTGACCAGGAATCTTCATCACATCTGTCTTCTCTGTGTTCACCTGAAGGCCTATCTTCGATGTTTCTCTATCGCCAACTTGTTGCTTTTCACTTGCATATCTTCAAAGTTGTGAGAAATCAGGCAAATATCATCGGCGACATCCAGATTCTCCAAGTTATTTGCAAAGGTCCATTTTATCCCTGTTCTCTAGTCACACGCAACACTGTCTGTCACATTGACCAGGCTACCGTTCTCTGTCAAGAAAATCATTAGAGACAGTAGGCAGTCAGCTTATCTTACTCCTGTCTTCACTTCTTCGAAGGATTCCGTGAGTTTCCCGTTGTGGATTAAAACACACCTCCTTTCACGAACCTTATTTCGTGATAATATTATGTGATATATGTGAGATGACTTCTCCGAAAGATTGTCGTTTATAAGCAGTTTAAGCAAAATTCCATTAGTGAAAACCTGATCATTTTGATTCGTCCTTAAATGATATCGAAACATCTCCAATTTGCATGTAAAAAAACTTCCACACAAAACTTTTGTTAGATATTTTGTACTACTGATTGAAATTGTAAGTAACTTATCATAATGGGACATAGGTATTAAATTTGATCACGGAATAGTATCAATTAGACAGCCAAGAGTACTGAACGGATGTTTCTTCCTAGTTTGGGATCACTCGTCATTGCACACCCATAGGCCCAAACCCGGAAAATCGAACCCATGGCCCGGAATACAGTTATCCATAAATTCTGACGTTGTCAATTCGTGATTCCTAACCAATTTGGCTAAATGGTCAGCAAGCTTGGTCTCGCAACCTACATATCCTGATTTCGATTCCCCGGGCTTGTGACTGCGAGTGCGTACTGTTAAAGAGTCCTAAACTTGGATGAAACAGCTGCCAGGTGTTTTGTAGTATCCAGTATTTACTAACTGAAATCAATCTCTGGTCGAAATTGGAACAAATAAAATCCTCATAAAATAACTCTTAAAATAAGATCCGGATTTTCAACTCTAATGTGAAGTGAGTCAGTGCTACTACAAACGGATCAGAGACTTGGCGCGTCATAAAGAGCATCTCAAACAAACTACAGACCTTCATTAACAGTTGTCTTCGCTCAATACTTAAGATCAGATGGCCGGCCAGAAAAGATCAGCAACAGGGATCTCTGGGAGTGAACTAATCAGGAACCGATTGTGAAACAAATAGGTAGGAAGAATGGAGATGGATTGGCCATACTGTGAGGAAACCATCAAGTGACTTCACTAGACAAGCCATTGTTCGAGTGGAACCCGTCCGAAAGGGAATCGGCGAGTTGGTCGTCCAAGGGTGACTTGTAGGAGGTCATAAGAGGAGGAGATGAAAGCATGTGGCAACTTGGAGCGGGGTGAAAAAGTTGGCAGAAAACAGAAGGCAATGGAGGTGCGCAGCTGAAGCCCTATATTCCTCTAGGAACTAAAGGAAAAAATAATAAATAATAATAAACTCTTAAAGGTTCATATTTAATTGGTGGATGGTGACTAGCAGTGGAATCGAGGATGCGCATTTCCTCCTGTTTGAGACTCATCATCTGGATATACCTACATTTCTCAGTGAGTGATGATTTTCCCACCGAGGCTCGAATCCAGTGCCCATAGCTTCAAACGCCAGAGCGTTATCCACTAGACCACGAGAGCCACCTCTTTTGCAATCGGTCATGTTAATTTAATTGAAATTTCGATTCTCCCATCGATTGATTGGACCGAAGTGCTCGGTCTCAGGTTGACATATCGGCTTCTTGTGCAGATGCTTCGAAAATTTCTGGGCATTTAATTAGTATTTAACTGGTGGATGGTGACCAGCAGTGGAATCCAGGATGCGCATTTCGTCCTATTTGGGACTCGTCAACTGGATGTACCTGTTATCCATCCAAAAATTCAGTTAAATTAATATGACCTGTTGCACAAGAGGTGGCTCTCGTGGCCCAAGTGGTCTACTGGATAACGCTTTGGCGTTTGAAACTATGGGCATTGAGCTCAAGCCTCGGTGGGAACATCATCACTCACTGAGAAATGCAGGTACATCCAGCCGACGAATCCCAAATAGGACAAAATGCGCATTCTGGATTCCACTGCTAGTCACCATCAACCAATTAAATACTAATCAAATGCCCAGACATCGTTGAAGCATCTTCACAAGAAGCCGAAATGTCAACCTGAGACTGAGCATTTCCGTCGAATTAATCGACGGGAAAATCAAAAATTCAATTAAATCCTAAAGGTTAATATCAAACAAATATAATCTAGCTTTTATTCACAATTTTTTCTTTTTTTAGATTGATGAACTTTTATATTTCAACGCTGTTCTTGCTCCAAAAGAATCTCGTGCTAAATGGCGTGCAACACATGTCTGGAAAGAATGTGATCGTGAAAATGTTGAAAAATTTGGTGCTCTGTCTAAAATGAATCCGACACACATGAAAAACAGAATACATCCAATACTAATCGTAATTTCATATCATTACAAAATACACACAACTTACATGAATTGGATTATCAGCATGTAAAGGGATCTAAATTATCAAGGGAAATCGCCACAGATACTATGGATTATCCTATAGGGAATAGTGGGACAGGCAATCATACTCCTGTTGTCGATGATGATGACACTGAAGTAGAAGAAGAAATTGAAGATTACATTGTTGAGAATAGTACAAGTAAGGATAGGGAACTGGGCAAATCTCATCCAAGTCAATTAGACAATGATTCTGACTGTGAGTATGCTTTAGCTGGTGAAGAAGGCATTGATGATGATGATGAGGAGGAGGAAGATGATGATGGTGACCCCGTTGACTCACCAATAGCTCATCTACCAATCGATATAAAGTTTATAGCTGATGAAGTTGAAGAAGAAATGGAACGTGTGCTGAATATTCAGTTAAAATCAACTACTATTACTAATGATAATAAAAAAACTGAGGATGATTTACATAACCTGTCAAACACAACTAAATCATCATGTCATGAACTTTGTGATTCAAGTAATTCAACAGAATTAAGTCATCAAACTCAATCAGAACCATGTCGAATGATGACAATGAAAAAGAATAGTGGGAGTAATACAAGTAGTGATTATGAAAGACATTATAGTCTGGTTACATCGTCGACTGGTCAATCAAAGCTAATACGGCATAAATTAAATCTTTCCTCGCAGGATGATAGTGGAACATCAAGTTCACTGTCTGAAATGAATGCTATATCGATCGCTGTCCAAACTGTATCTACTGGTGATATAATGGCTACACAATTATATCATGATAATAAAGAATAATTGCAATAAGATAAATTTCGTTAAAAAAATATTAAATAATTATCCATTTATCGTATTTCAAACAATTATTATTCATCAACGTATCCCCTTATTTGGCCCAGAAAACAACACACACACACAATCTTCCCTGGCCCCTTTCCCTAGCCCGAATTCCCACTTAGTCATCAGGAAATTTTATAATTATAAAAAACAGAAAATATTAGTAAAAAGAATAGAGTAAAACGAGTATACTTTTAAACTATTTCAAACAATAATTAAAAAGTTTCTTATCTCGCTTCTTCTTTATTTTTTGTTGATTTATTCATTTAACCGCTTTGATTACTTGCCTTTCGTTAAAACAAACGATGCATTTCAATGTTCAATAATTGTACGGATCTGCTTTTCGTGCTCTAAAGTTAACTTTGCTATTTACTACGAACTAGTACGCGTATATATACTTTTTCCTCTAAGGACAAAGACGTTTTCCATCTAATTTTGTTTTATTTCATTTTCTTGGTGAGTTTTAATCTTCTTTGTTTATTCTACCTAATTAAGCCTAAAGTACAAACGCTGTTCAGATAACCTGACAAATACGCATACCTTCATATTACTTACACAGATATACATATATACATACATGTGCATACTACTTTCATCACTACTTATTACAAAACTATTCGCTTAATCGTTGCCTATCTCCACTTGAAATGAAATCATTTAGAAAAAGAAATAAAAAGACGAACAAGTTTGTTTTTTGTCTTAGGTGGAGAGTTAATTACCGCTATACGACACTACATCCCTATTCTACCTAACACTATTCTTATTATTAATATTATTTTTAACTTCACTAATGCCTATGAATTAAAATACCAGAAGAAATGTTACATCCATTATGTAATCAGAGAATTGAACCGGATGGAAAGTTGTTCTCTCTTGTTACTTGTATTTTCTTTCCCTGACAATAAAAAAATTATGTAACCTTGAATGACAATCTCTGTTATGCTTGTCTTTGAGAAATAAATAGATAAATTATAGGGAAAATCTATTGGAAATAACAATGGCTACATAATGAACAACACGGTGGATTCATTCGATCAGGAAGTGGAGAGAAAATGGATAAAACGCGGGAAATATAGGAAAAGCGAGTAATTTTGTTGCATTTTACTGAATTTTCGCCCAAGTTTCCACCAATCAAAATTACCCATATATCGCACGCGTCGGCCACGCTTCATCTATGTATTCTCCTACTGGACAGTACTGAATTTTCATTCGGATTTGTCAACCGTTATACATAACTTTCAAGGGCTGATAAAAGTATGCCTTCGAAGCATAATAAGTGACATACCGGAAGCCATTTAGAAAGACGAGCAAGTACAGATTCTTCTTCAAGAACAAAAACATATGGCCAAAAGAGTGTTGACTTGAGTACAACTGGCTCATTATACTCCGTGAACACCAGGTAGCCGCCACAGATGATTGTCTGTTTCAAAAGTAGCCAAATGAGGTGAGAAAACTAGATGCATGAAACACCCAATCTACTGAATGTATACTTATTCGTTAGTTTTCCGTGATGGTAAGTATTTATGCAAGATAAGTACCCATTGGGGTTTTCATGAAAACATCATATGGCAAACATAGATTTTCACTTTACAAACTCACTGATTTGCCCGTAACGCGTATGCTGACGCCTTTGGATTCGGCAGCGCCCACAGCTGCAGATGAGTGCTGTCAAAAGAGAGGAAACAAACTCTTTGAACCGATGGTTCAGTGGTAGAATGTTGGTCAACTACGCACACGTAATATTCGGACTCTGTTCCCGGTCAACGCGCCCTAAAACCTCACCAAGTTTGCATTCTGGTGTTGAGCCTGTAAAGGTGGTTAGTTTGGGCGTGAAACTAGCAACTCTCTCCCACAAATAACTCATCGATGCTGAAACTTCAAAGTTGAAAGCCCTATATTCCACCAAAAAGTTTGAGGAATGAAAAACTTGGTCAATAAGTTGCATCAGCCAAGCCAATAACCATGATATTTAGTCAGATGTTGGAGGAAGAATCAAATATCGCCCGGTACGTTCGAATCGGGTGACGCTTTTGCACGTGTTTTCGTTTATATTCATTTTTTGGTTACTTATAATTGATCTTTAATAACGATGGTTCAAAATTCTAAAAAGCGTGTTCGTGTGAAGACCACTAATTTAGAAAATAGCACCGGCTCGTCTAATAACACATTACCACCCCATATTATTAGTAGTTCACCCAACATAAAAGCCTCGAACATAACTCTGACCCCTGTAATAGAGGTGGAAGATGTTCTGTCTGAAAAAGTAGAGCTCTCTTACTTAACGAGCTTAATTAAAGAGATGCAGCTACAGGTAGATGAATTAAAAACGAAATTAAGTTCACTAGAATGCATACCCGAAACTATCTCACGTATGAAAAAGGAACTGCAGGATCCTACAATCCTAAAGCTTTTTAATATGACCTCTAGAATGACTCATACTGACTCAGAAAATGCGAAGGACTTATAGAACGCCATCGACTTTCTATCCAGCGAAGTTGTTAAAAGGCTGGCTTCAAAACAAAACGCAATAGTGTATAATGTACCGGATAACGAGCCCATAAAGTCAGTCCAGCACTCATTGCTGAAGGCTGCAAATCTATTGAATGCACCTTGTCAGTGCATTCGCCTAAGCAAAAAAGACCTAAAGCACCCTTGTCCTATACTCTTTAGGTTCGACAGCTACATAACAGCTGAACGATTTAAGATGGCCGAAGATCTTCTGGCTACTGCCACTAAATTCAAGACTATTAAAGTAGTCTCGGATAAAACGCCAAACCAAAGGAAAGCAACCAAGAACTCCTTCGATACAAAGTTGACAACACTGAGAAATACATCTGGTATCAGTGCTAAAGTGTCGACGGACACTGAAGCACAGCAAGTCACGTGTATAGTATTAGGAGAAAAAACGGCAATCAAGAGCTACCAGTAAGAGCAGTGCCACTGGGTGCAATCTTGGAGTGCACGAGAGCACATCTCAAAAGAACCTGCTGACCTACATAAGGTTGACATAGACGACAAACTATGGCTGACCAGAAACTACTGGCAGACCACACTCAATCTGGTCCAAGCCAGAGAGTCCCTCAGTAGAAACGGCAAAAAAGACCACAAAACCCAGAGTCCCACCCCAGACTTCGACATACCTCCCTCGTAATAAGTCTAATAAGCAGCATGTCAGTCTAAAAATTGATAAAGCATGGGTAACGAAGCACAATTCCAAAGACATCACGCAGCATGTGAGAAGGAATACCAGTTCATATAACTGTAAACACTGTGCGATTTATCAAAATAAAATCTTATCTATAATGGAATTATACTCTACCACAGTGCCCAAGTTTTATACTTATATCAAGGAATACCCCTTCCCGAACTAGAAGTAACATGCGTAACATAACTTGGGAACGCAACGTAGAATGGATCCTCAGGATATATGGGGCACTAAAAGGGACTCATATAGGCACCATATTAACGAAAATTCTCGTCCAAACTCTCGCACTATCTGTGTTAAACCTCATCAACTTAATGAGAATAGGTCGACACTTGATCCCCTCAATAACTTCACTCACATACGTGACGTGAGCCAATATGCATACGGCTGTGAAAGCACCATGAGGTACAACTACCAGGGTAATCTTAACACAGGGTACCTGGGTCCAGCAAACTACAACGCAAATTGCAAGGCAGACCATATATCACCAGTAGATGAACGCAGATGCCGACCCATGGATGCTAATAGTCAAAATATGCAACAGGATTATTTTCGGCTGCAGCAAACAATAGCCCCTCTTGCTGCACAGTTCATCCAGGAAATAGTACACACACTGACTCTGTCTCACCTCAGAGCCCCTCCAAACATAACGTAGGGATAGTAACAAGTAACCATGTTAACCTCTCTTCCAATAACTCTGGTTTACTAACAATTATGCTCCTGAATGCTAGATCTCTCCTTAATAAAATAACAACGCTTCGCTGCCTGGCATACATAGAACGGCCAACACTAATAATGGTGACTGAAACCTGGCTTACTACTGATATACCTGACACAAAGCTAGTAATAGACAACTACGACATCTATAGGAACGATAGAGTTGACAAAAGAGGAGGCGGTTGCTTAATATATGCCTATAAATCCACTAACTCCAATACTTTCAATAACCCAAATACTGACAAACTCCCAGAATCTAAGTGGATAAGCATCCACACAAACGAAAGTAAAATTCTCGTGGGATGTATATACAGACCCCCCAATAGCCCTGAAATGACTGATATAACTATTGCAGAAATACTAGAGCATGTAGCCACGCTGGACTTCGACTACAAAGTAGTATGTGGAGATTTCAACTTACCTGGAGTAAACTGGGATACCTGTACAGGACCAAGAATCCATGAAGAGCTACTACAAGCTATAGACATAGGAGGATGGAAGCAGTGCGTACGCCTCCCTACAAGGAACCAAAATACTCTTGACTTAATCCTCTGTCATAACATAGAGCCCATCTCGATAGAGGTGGGAAATAAACTCGATAACAGTGATCACAACATATTGTACTGCACGCTACCCCTCCGACTAACAACTAAATACACACCTAAAAATTCCCCGGTGCGCTATCAATATAGGGACTATAAGAATGCTGATTGGGAATTCCTATCAGATCTGTTGAGAAGTTCTGACTGGGAAGAATACTTCATCAACAATAACTTAGAAGTATCACTTGAGATTTTCTACAAAACAGTTGGCTCAGCAAGAGACACAATCGCGCCCCTAAAATCTGCCCTAAAGACACCAACTCCATTTATTGACCGGAAAACGCGACTAAAACTAAAGAAATTGAAAGGAAATACCATGTATTTAAGGAATTTAATGCGTTAAACCAAATACATGAAACTCTTAAACTGCTTGAAGAGAAACACAAAATGAAGTCACAACATGAGGAAAATAAAGCGCTAATGGGTAACACCAAAACTCAGGAACTTTGTAGGATATTGCAAAAACGTCTAAAAAGCAGTAAAGACAATAATGTAAGCATCTTGGAACATAGGGGTGTAATATACAACGATCCCCAGGTTAAAAGTGAACTCCTCAGTGAGTGGTTTTGCAATGACACCAGAGTGCACCTGACCCAAATTTCCAAATGACCTGCAAAAGTAACCACAAATTAGGAGAAATAGATTTTAATATACAAAATATAGACTCAGCGATTAAGACATTGAAGTCAAATGGCAGTACTGGAACAGACGACATACCATCTGTCATATACAAAAATGGTAGCACGGAAATGGTAGTCTTGTTACTTAGAATATTTACTCTGTCACTGGAAACTGGAACTTATCCTGAAGTGTGGAAAACCACATACATATTGCCTAAGCACAAAGCAGGGGCCAAAACCAGTGCATGCAACTATAGACCTATTAATATAACACCGGTAATATCACGAATAATGGAGAAAGTGGTTAAAGACCAAGTGTCAGACAACTTACTAGAACATGAACTTATCAATCCATCACAACACGGATTCCTCAAAAAGAGATCATGTGTACCTGTCACATAGACTTTTTCAATGAAGTTACACGAAGCAGGGACAACAGAGAACTAGTAATTGTGCCATATTTCGATATAACAAAAGCCTTCGATAGAGTCCCCCATAATCTGCTAGTCAGCAGGTTATGCTCACTAGGGATATGTGACCCTCTCCTGAGCTGGATAAAATCATTTCTCTGTGACAGAAATCAGGTAGCGAAAGTTGGCTCGATAATCTCAAGGCCTAAACCAGTAAGTAGTGGTGTTGTGGTGAGATCAGGCCGTGAGAAAATATGAGCAAGGCTGATTCAACAACCAATCACAGCAAAGTTAACGTGGCAAAATATGATTCGCAGATTGAGAACTCTATTTGTCGAGGTATCCCGAAACAACCAATCAGAAGCCTGCGTTTGTCTGCCTAACTTCTGATAAACAACCAATCAGATGACTGCGCTTGTCTACTTGCATAAGCTATAATAATGTATGTGAAATATGTATAAATACGTGTTGATTTTCATAATAAACGATCTGTTGCCTGGCCCTTGTCTTCTGTTGTTACAGTGTAATCCAGGGAAGTGTATTAATAATAATAATAATAATGTATATTCTCATATAAACATATAAATTTACATGAAAATGCATGCCATTTTTACAGGCACGATCAAGTATGATATAATATCAAATCGTAGATTGTCTACAAGTTAATAATGTTTCAACAGTTAAATATTTGATATATATATAAATACACATTGTCTGAACTAGGCTGTATAGTTATTGAATTGTACAATTGTCCTCCAGGTTGAGCGGGAAAATCGACTTCGTTTCGTTTTCATCCCGTGGTTGTCGGCATACGATAACCAACCAATATTGAGGTAAGTACAACGTTTACAACGGATTGAAAGCTGTTTTAGAAAAGTAAAAGTGCTGAGGTGAATCATTAAATTGTAATGAAATAGGTAAGTGCAAGTATCATTAATAAATGCATTAATATAGAAAACTCCCTAGGCTGACAACGTTCATTTGCAATGTATAATGCTACGCGTATGTCTCGTACTATCATGATGTCCAATTTTGGTTTTAATACATTTATCCTCAGTTGTGCCAGTTGTTTTTGTTTTATACCTTTTTGTGCATTTAATGTACAACCGTACCCTTCAGAGAGTAGGAATATAATAAGTCATAAAGAGCTGTAAAATGTTAGGTTTAATGGAATATAATGAGGATCAAGTAAAGACGTTATTGGAAAATGAATGAGATAAGACATTGTGAAGTGGTATTTAAAGATCAGTCAATGGATAGCAAGTTAGTTTATAAGATGCCCCATAAAACTGTGCACATCCCACATGGTCGCATCTCAACAATAGGCTGGGCGAATAGTATATATTTAGAGGTAGAAGCCCCACTCCTATTCATAATATATATAAACAGTATCTGTGAATGCTTTAGTGTCGGTAAACCAATACTATATGCAGATGACTTAAAAGTGACCTATAAATGCAAGAACACATATCTCGGAATAACAGTAAACGCCATACAGCAAGAATTAGAAAAAATGGATAGATGGTGTGACACCTGGCAACTCCAGTTTAATGTTGACAAATGTGGCTGGCTCTGCATAGGTTGCAACAATTCAGAACGTGACCTGACAATTCCAGGCCATGCACTATTACGACTGGAATCTGTATTGGACCTAGGACTGAAGTACTCACATGACTTATCACTTTCTGAACATATCTCCAAACAAGTGTCAAAGTCACGCAGACTTATCAGCTTTCTACTCAGGAACTTTTGCAGAAATGAGTCCAGAATTCTGTTGTACAAGGTTTGTGTGTGTCCTTTATTAGATTACTGTTCATTCATGTATAGTAGTATACGCATAGAGGACAAATTGAAAGTCGAGGGAGTGCAGAGGTACTTCACGTCAAAATTACTCGGAACCGAAAATGGTGCGAACTACTCCACTAGATGTGACACCCTACGATTAGAAACACTATGGCTAAGACGCCTGAGACTAAACTTAACGCTTTACTATAAGCTTCTAAACCGCTTAGTTTTTACCTCTACTAATGGCATTCGACATTCAGATGACAGTGGCTACAAACCAAGACACACTAAGGGTACAGTAGCTATTGAACAATGTAAAACAGCTACCAGGCAAAAGTTTTATTTGATTAGGTATGCACAGATACGGAATAAACTTCCAATGGAAATGCGTCAAGCAGGTACACTGGCCTCCTTCAAAAAAGTGCTTAACGACAAACTACAAGAGTTTGCATACGATAGTAGTCCTAGTTCCTATATGACAGCCTCCGAAATTATAGGCCCATTTAATGTATAAGCTTAAATACTACACCTGTTGTTTTTGACCATATTTATAATTTTAGATAAAACATTAACGATTAAGATACTTACCCTCAAACGGACAAGAAGTTTCGTTTGTGAAACTTCTACCCAACAGAATAAGTGGAATAAAATGGACATAAACCGACAACATGAAAAAGATATAACTCACCACAACATCACATGGACAGATGTACGCTCGTCGGGCATCATATATGCCTCACCAACTACAACCCAACTTTCCTAAGATAATGTGATGAACTTATATCCGTAATGTTGCTGAGTGGTTAATATCCACAACTGTTGTCGGAACAACTAAAATTCAGAAGCCCTGCTCACGAGAAGTAAATACCCACAAGCAGCAGAAATCCATTGATTAATGCGTCTAAAGCCTATTTATTTTACTCCCAACAATGACATTGCAGATCAAATGAGATAAACATGTCACTGATTTCAAAATAACACATCAATGAACTATAATTCAAGGACTCTGCACACAACAAAGTAATGTTCGAAAATTGACTTCAGGCTTTCTTTTTTCCCAGGCACTTATAACCCATCCACCAAAGACTTGGTTTTTTTGTTAATGCGAAGACAATACTTCTGTATTTCCTGATGTGTTGCACTCACTGACAATCTAGCGGATTTTTCTAACTATGCACAGAAATGATTGTACATAAGTGAAAAGGGTGTTTTATACTATTGGGATTAACATTTATCAAGTGTATGTATAATCTCCAGTGTACATGTTAAACATATTTCGCTATCGACTGTAAATTGTGACTGAATAATATGGTCCTATTTCTGTAACAATTTGATGATGCCTGTAAACTGGCGTCCCTCATGTTAATTTAGATGAAATTTCTTTCCACTGGAAGTCGCAAAGAATGAGAAATGGGTGGAATTTGAAATATCGGCCTAAAGCTCTTGTACTGTGGAGAAAACAGAGTTCTAGGTGGCTGTGACCTCTAACTGGAATTTCGCTCGAATCGATGACGTATAGAGGAATTCACAGTACAAGCCACCGAAGATGCAGGTGTGACTATCGCCAAAACCAATTAAAGGAGATAACTGATGGTGAGTAGCGCAGTCTAGTCGCCTGTAAAAAGCACAACAAGGCCCCTACGCGAGATAAAAGTTAAAAAGATACCACTGACTCGAAGAGAAATCGCAAAGAGAAATAACCAAATCCTATAAAATGAAATCCATAGTTTAAGGCTTGTTGTAATGGAGTGTTTTTGGGTTAAGCGTCCGTCTAATTTAGCTAGGATGCCTATCGGCACATGAAGTGGTAACAACCCAACAACTTGAAAGTATTCCGCACACAGTGAGATAGACATAACAGCCAGTCAACAGCGGCAACTGTAACAACCTTCATGACAGAAAATACACGGCACATCATTTTTACAGAAGCCTTGGGAGTTCACGGCGAAAGTAAGTAAGCAAATCAGTTTATGATGTCGGCACATGCATTAACCACGACATTATGGCTACCAAAGAAGATCATCCATGCCGACGAGACGCCTTGACCAGGTTCGAACACTATCTCGACTTAGTCAAAAAATGTCACACAAGCTATTCCCAACTTCAGTGGGGCATGCAGAACTATGCCTAGTAGATTGCATCAAAATGTGGACCACAGGACCGCATTCAAGCAAACGGCGCCGCAACAGCCAGGAAAGTCATCTCACTAAGGGTTTTCCTGTAGTTAAAACTCGAAGCTTGGTGGGTGAAACCTATGTAAACGGAAAGCAGAAGGGCAAAAGTTTACCAGAACATTACTAAGCCAAAACCCGCAGTCTGCTGGAAAACTGGATCGAGTTTGGCATTGTGATTAACTCAGAGAACGCTGGTGTTATTGACATTTAGTAATCATGGGTAAAGACAAAGCTAAACGATGATGAGAAATTCACAATTCATAGAGCGGTTCCGCTAAACCTCAAAGGGAGTGGAGTAGCTAACTACCTAAAGAACTGTCTAGCTTTTATTGGCACGAAAGACCTAGAACACGAACTTCTAAGTTGCAAAATTGAATGATAGGTACAAGGTGTATACCCCAACACAACAAAAAGTAGTGCAAATTGTTCTGCAGACGATTTTATTATCCAGGAACTGCGTTCGTGAAGATCAAAATGTCGGAGACTGACAGTCAACAAATTGGATACCCTGATATTCGACTGGATAAATCTCACCTTATTCTTCGACGATTGCTATGAGAATAAGCTGGCATAATCTTCTATTCTATTAACTCAAGTCCAGCACCTGTGCGGATGATGATGCCACAGTCCAAAGCTCTAACCTTTCGACTTTAGATCTAGTTTCCTACCACGAAGGGGATATGGATCTAACATAAAACCCTCTGAACTGAATGTTATCACTCTTCGCTCACATCTAAGTCCGCATATGCCGAAATATCTTCGGCAAGGACCTCAGACCTACCGAAATGAAGGATATTCAGTGCCAGAGCCGTCACTTTTCAAGCCTCGACACAGAAGTGGATTACGAATCCAGAAACTCAAATGAAATCTTTATGGAGTGGATTCAGGCAGTTTTGTGGCCTTGAAATTCAGCATTTCCTGGGTTGCTGTAGTGCAAACATGAGTGCTGGAAGATGTTTATCACGTCTGCAACATATGGGGTGGAAAGCTGTGTACTGTAGGTTTTGCAGGAGATAGTCAATCATGGATACAGTTGAAAATATATCTAAGTTTAAAACGCAGCGGCACAACCCGATAAAATATTTTTACACGACCCTTAGAGATGAAACGTTCGTTAGTGCCCCGAATCCAACTAATGATGTTGACATTATGGAAGACAACCAGGAAAACGGAAGAAGTGAAAATCTGCTCCTATAGGGCTCTCAAGCATAAGCTGTCGCTTCAGCGTTGGTTCTGGCTACACCACAGGAAAGCGGGATGAATTCTGTCGATACTGACGTTACATGGCGATCTGACTGTGAAATCAAACTAGACAAGGGGAATAGATATAACCTGACCACTCCCACTCAAAGATCAACTGAGTAATAACTTCAGGTTAAATAGCCTGCAGTCATGAAGTAACACTGTGCAGCAGCTTGCAATTTCGGATCCTCATGAACAATATGCAGGAACTTTACTGGAATCACTGATGAGATACTCATCGGCAAAAAACTGCACCTGTAGCGGTAAATAATTCCCCAAAATTATTGACCATAGGAATAGATTACGTCTAAGAGAAGAATTACATCGTGACCATAAGAAACATCGGTGAACATTGGATGCTGACCCTGAGAGCTTAAGTCGACTTGTTTAGCTGAAGGCTTCCCGTCAGGCATCCCCGCCACTTGGTACTCCGTCGTGTCACTTTCGTGCACGATAACTAGCTACCTTAGCTTCCGCTTCAGTCCGCTATTTGGTTCCGAAATATATCTCGTAATTTGGACAGTCACTTGTGGTGTTTTGCTTTGCCTTTGGTACACGAGAATCAAATAAGATAGAAGTTGTTGGTATAAGATCTTGCGTTAATATACTCAGTAATGTTCGCGTACGTTTATACCGTCAGCCTCTATATACCCCTGATGTGATCAATAAATCATCCGGAGAATGACATAAGGATCTTGGTACGATGTTTGCATTACGAAGAAATATCTACGAATATAATCAATCCTTTCTTTTTCACATCTTAAAATATAAACATCTGGTAGGTCTTAGAAGAAAAGTTCGAAAGACAAAGAGGAACTATATGCTTTTGGAGTTTTTAGTCTACCACCAAGTCACAAAGTCCTAGAGCCCACTACCAGGAAAAATGGTGTCTGAGCACTCAGTCGAACGGTGCAAGAAACGATTGAACAGGCACAGAAGCCAGTTTATAAAGGGCTAAAATAGGCTTGAAGCCTAATATCCGTAACAAGAAATCTGAAATATCCCAGATGGCCCTGGGGAGTTCAGGGGCTGTCTCTATTTATAGACTGCCTCGACCCACTCATCTTATGTCAATTAACTCGCCACGTCTGTTAGCTGTCAAGTTCAGCTCCCAAGACCAGTTGACTACCGCTCTCCATAGATGGTACGAGACCAAGGACAAGGTCAGCAAACACATTCGCTGCTGCGAGAGCCGGCCTCGCACTCAAAGGAGAGAACAAAGCGTAGTAAAAAAATCCTCAACCCCTAGTCACACTACAGCGGTGCAGCACGGACGATGATAGCCAGTGTCATCCGAGTGCTCCGACTGAACTAGAAGAAAAAAACGCCAACAGGCCGGTTCCTGGGGAATCGGCCAACTAGTTCGTAGGATAACTCCTCAACCGATAGCCAATATCAAGTCAACTACCCCCCAATACGGGGAAGTGGTGAGACTGACTACCAGTTGCCTGTACAGTAATGTGAGAGGGCTAAGAGGCAAAATAGCTGAACTTAGACACCTACAATCACAACTGAACTCCAAAATCATAATACTGACGGAAACCTGGCTAACCCCTACGGTGGCAGACAGCGAAGTCAGTATAAATGATATGGTCCTAGTCAGGCGAGATAGGGACCTGAAAGAAGGAGGTGGAGTCGCCATATACGTCGACAAACAGCTCAGATGTGTTCACGCGATGGACCCTCCCCTCACAGAGCTCCCTGACTCCATATGGTGCCACTTCACCGTTGGGTACTGCAAATATCTAGTGGGCAGCATTTATCGATCACCTTCATGTGGAGCAGACCACAACCAGGTACTGCTAAATACAATCTCAGCAACTCAAGACATGGGTTATGATCAAATTGTCATAGCTGGTGACTTCAATGCCCCATCTCTTAACTTGGTGTCGGGAAAAGCCCATGATAGATTTGATCGAAATCTGCTGCATACCATCAGGAAGGCTGGATTCACTGAAAATGTCAAGATGGATACTAGATGGGGCCCTGATGGGAAGTCTTCTAGACTGGATTACGTGCTCACTAGTGACCAGCTACTAGTGGAAAACGTTCAGATCACGACTCCCATAGGTAGTAGTGACCACGCGGTCATAGTATTCGACATAGTCCTCCGCGAGCGCTTACAGTGGGACAATACACAGCCCTATCTGTGTTATAACAAAGCCAACTACACCAAAATGCGAAGACTTCTGTCTGAAGCAAATTGGCCTAAAAAATGGACAGAGCTAACAGTAGAAGAACACTGGAGAGTGGTAAAGGAGATCATTCACCAGGCGGTCTCAGACACTGTTCCTTTAGTCACACCAAAAGCTAGGAAGCAACGATCATGGCTAAAAGGGGGACACAACGCCTTCTGCAGGCGAAGCGAAAAGCCTGGTTTGCGTGGCGACGATCGAAGAGTCAACCCGAATATGAAGTGTACCTTGAACTCAGGAATCGATGTAACATACGAGTCCGGAGCGATAGAAGGACATTTCAGGGAGACCTCGCCAATAAGCTTCTCGTGAACCCCAAAAGCCTATACAGGTTTATGTCCGAAAGAAAACCGACCAACCAGGGAGCATGCAATCTAGTGGGTTCTGATGGGAAATCTCTTACTAGTCTTGAAATGGCAGAGACATTCAGCCTAGCCTTTCACAGGCAACTAAACAGTAACGAGGATATTACCCCACAGAACATCCAGATTACATCGCAAAACCAACACGCGAAAACCTGCTGGGTACATTTCAAATTACCCCGGCTATGGTACTTGCAAAATTGGGAAGGTTGGCTTCGGGAAAGTCTTCAGGTTGTGATGACATCAGACCATCTGTCCTGAAGCAGTGTTCAGAAAGTCTCTGCCAACCCCTAAGTGATCTGTTCCAACACTCCCTTGATGTAGGGAAACTTCCATGTGAATGGAAACGAGCAATCCTATCCCCTATCTTCAAGGGTGGTGACCGGCAGAATGTGACCAGTTACAGACCAGTTGCTCTACTTCCAGTGATATCGAAGATATTGGAAAGTCTCATTGACGACCACATGAGAAAATACTTCGATGGGACTAACCTTCTTCACGAAGCACAGCACGGTTTCAGGAGGGGAAGATCCTGCGTGACGAATCTTCTACTAGCTTGGAACGATTGGACACTATCCTGGGACAAAAAGGTACCAGCCCACGTGATCTTTCTCGACTTTGCGAAAGCATTCGACACAGTTCACCATGGTCTGCTCCTTCACAAAATAAGCAAGGCGGGTGTTTCTGGAGCACTTCTCGCATGGCTGACAGATTACTTAGGCGAGAGAGAATTCTGCACCAAAGTCAACCGCATCCGATCATCCTGGCACACCTCGGCATCAGGGGTTCCTCAGGGTTCTATCCTAGGGCCGTTGATGTTTTTGATTTTTATCAACGACCTGCCCTCCCAACTAAACTGCTCTGCGCTTCTTTACGCTGACGACGTAAAGATTTGGAGAGCAATAAACTCATCGGAAGACTCAGATAGATTGCAGGCTGACCTGCAAACTCTGGGAAACTGGGCTCTGGCTAACGGAATGCCTTTCAACCTAAAGAAGTGCAAAGTAGTGCAACTTCATTCCGGCAGGTCACAGAGTGTAAATTACACCCTTGGTGGCCAGAACTTGAGTTGTGTTCCATCAGAGCGAGATCTAGGTCTTATTCTAACAGAAAAGCTAGACACCAGTGGAAATTACTCGAGGGACGTCGCCAAAGCCTACGCAACTTACACTTTATGCATAGGCAGCTGGGAGCTCTCACTCCCGAACTGTTCTTAAGGTTATATAAGGCATATGTGAGGCCACACCTTGAGGTGCATAATATCATTGCACCTCCGCTACTCAAAAGGGATGCTAACATTCTAGAAAGTGTCCAGAGACGAGCGACAAAATGGGTGATCGGCCTCCGCAACAAATCATATGAGGAAAGACTAAAGAAATTAGGTCTTTTCACACTTAGTTACCGTAGGCACAGGGGAGACCTCATCACCGTCTACCAAATCCTAAATGACCAGGCCCACCCAAATAAAAGCATCCTGCCATTAAGTGATTATAGGCTTCCACGAGGTAACCCGCTAAGGATAGCACACCAGAGACCAAAGACTCGAGTGCGATCACATTTCTTTTCGCTTCGTGTTTGCCGTCTCTGGAACGCTTTACCGGCGGCCGTGACTACAGCGCCATCTCTGGAGATTTTTAAGCGGAAGCTAGACAATCATGCAGAAATGCAAGGTTTGTGTCTCAATGGCTTATCCTCATAAAACTTGAAACCACACTGTCAATGATAAGCGTACAAACTAAATCCCCACGACCTATTCTGCCTTCTCTCACTCTATCTTTTCCTTAGGTCACCTTTATTATTCCACTTATCTCAACCTATATTATCTACACTACAACCCATTATTTTATTCTTATTATTATTACTACTATTCTGCTTTTATGACTACACCGAATGACCAACGGGAGTTAGGTCAAACTCCATTCACGGCAGCAATACAGTCCTAACATACTGCATACTACAAACCACATCTCGACCAATCCCCGCACCACTCCTCCTGGAGTCTACCAGAGCTAAAGCAGTCGAGTGGCGGGACTTACTACGCAGAAGCTCACCGAAGATCTGGAACCTCTACCTCACAATCAAGAAGCGAGCTCAAAGAAATCACTGGTTTATACTAGCTCGTAATCAGGATATTGGATATTGTAGGACTTAAAACACTTGTTATGTACTTATGATGACTTCTTTGGTGTAATGATTTGGAACTCATAGGGAATGAAGTACTAATTTATATCAATTTTCATATACATGTGACGATTAAATATTTCCACCTTAACTTAGTTTAAATTTTCCACATTGAATAATTTTGACCTTGTTTTTTCAAACCGGGTTTTCGAATGCATTTTTTGTTCTCGCATGTCACGTTCAGTAATCAATGCGGTATTATGAACAATCATACACCCTTCTTACTTGATGATATCAAAACACTACAGTTTTATAGTAAAACACCTTGATAGTTTGGATTTATAAAACAACCGTGAAACTCTTATAAAAATTATCTAAATTCATATGGAAAATTCTCCGCTTCCAACTGTAAAAGGCCAAATATTTGAGTTAGGGCCAAGGTTTGATGACATACAGTATGTTGGTGAAGGGGCATATGGAATTGTGGTGTATGTCCTATTTCCTTATCTATTATGTTTAAGATCTGCGTTCGATCGAGTACGGAATGAGAAAGTTGCTATAAAGAAAGTTTCCCCATTTGAACATCAGACCTACTGTCAGAGAACATACAGAGAGATTTGGATTTTGAGTAGAATGGATCACGAAAACGTTTGTTACATTAAAATGATTTGTAATAGTTAACTTGCAGATAGTTAAGATTCATGACCTCATAACACCAAGCACTTTCGAAGAAATGAAAGATGTGTAAGAGTTGTCTGCTTATTAATCTCTTATGATTTATAAAGTTATATTGTAGAATGTTACATGGAAACTGATCTTTGCCGTTTATTGAAAACTCAGAAGCTTAGCAATGATCATATTTGTTATTTCCTTTATCAAATGCTAAGAGGTCAGTTCATAGTCTGAAAAGTTTTATTTTTAAGGTCTCAAATATATACATTCTGCAAATGTCCTTCACAGAGATCTGAAGCCATGCAATATTTTATTGAATGCAGCATGTGATTTAAGAGTAAGTTTGTTATTTCAATGGATTTATATTGATAGATTCTTTTTTGTTTTTAAGTTCTAATATTTCACAAATTTTGGCTTCATTGCATATCTGCTTTTATAATTTTAGTTCCATCTGTTTACATGGCGGATTTCAAATTTTGTTGACATGACTACGTTGAAGAGATTTTGAAGAACAGCCACAGAATGCATATTTCAGATATTTGAATTAGTTAAATATTTCACCTGACCTTATGCATGATAGACATGATAAGGATAAACTATTTCGGCACTGAGCTTCAAAATTCTATTATGTATTGGTTACTCGAGCTTTTAAGCGACATTCATCGTGACTTAGTCCTTATGGTAGAGTCTTATGCAAAGCAACTGTCTTGAAGTTTAATAATAATAATAATGATTTACTTTATTCCAAAAACAGTACTTGTGATACAGAATGGAATTTTCGGCATTAATCACAATATTACTGCATCTAATTTCCTCAAATTATAGATAAAAATTAATCACACAGAAAATTTTCCACATTTACAATAGAGGTAGTGTCAAAAACATGCAGCATGTAGAATGGAAATAGCAATAAATAATGATAACATCTAGGGTAATAATAATAAGTATACAAGAGAAAATTGCCGTTGGCTTGTGTCACACAGTATTGGCAATGTGGTATAGAAATCCTAACATGTTTAAAAATATTGAATATAACGTTCTCTTTACATCAATACAAAACAATCAATACAAAAGCGGTGTCCCTAGTTATTAACTTGTTTTAGCCATAAGTTACTAAATTTCTGATGTAATGTCAACCTTATGCTAACTGATATCATGCTACAAGATGCCTTATTCCAAACTTATCGTCACTTTAAACTAATCTATATTTAATAATCGTCTAGTCATTGGATATTATTAATAATTTAAGTTTCCCAAAGATCCAGGTGGTTCTTGTTAGAAAAGAATTTAACTCAGAATTGCACAAATCACTTTGTTTTAGCAAACGAAAGGCTTTCATAAAATCTAGTTATACATTTTATGGTTATTAACCTTCCCTTAGTAATTTTTATTTCATGAATTAAGGGAAACTGTTAAATATATTCTAACATTCGATGTCCAGTTGTTTGTTCCAGTTCAAATATATATAAATATTACTGTAGAGTTAGTCCATAAGTATATGATGGTTTCCAACACAAAAATTACACACCAATAATCTGCAGTTACCCAGTTATACATTGACCGTTAAAAGTAGGGGCGAATACATGGATCTATTTTACAGAAAACTTTGAATCATATAACTGTCTCAGCTTTCTCGGTAACTTGTTTTTTGGTCCTATTTAATTGTGTCTGCTAACTTGTAAATATGAACCTTTTTGTTTGTCTCATAGCAATCTGATATATATTATGTTATGCTAATTACTCATCATATGGAACATCCTAGTACTGGGAGACTTAGTGTTTAGTGAATGTTTCTCAATTACCTAGTAAACTTATTCACAAGAAATTAGTAAGTGTACTAATAACTTTTTATATGTAATACTATTTTCACAGTCGACTTTAAGCCAAAAAATGTAAATTTTTGCAGACTAATGTTCATTATGAGCAGGTATTCTTTGTTATAGACTGCTACTTAACTGTACATATAAGCATATGTAAATAGGTTCAGTAGAGATTCTCAAAAGGACTAACAATAAAACTTTATTATCGTCATATTACTGACTGAATGTCTTTATGCATCTTACGTTAGTGATTACTACGTACACATTTTATTTTCCCTCCAGCATACTGAAAGATATTCCAGGTGACACGCCAGTCTTGATAAGTCTTTAAAAAAAAAATATATATATATAATCATTGTCACTATTCCCTTGGGTTCCTAGTGGAACATATTCATCTTTCCATTTTATTGCAGCATTTTTAACCTTGCTACATGGTTGCCTTCAAGCTTTCACTTCATCTTTACATAGTCTCCTCCTTTTCATCCTCGGATGCCTAACTCTTCGTTACCTTGGATTAGTTCTTTCCTCTGACCTTTCATGGTCATCCCACATCTTATCTATCTCTAAGAAAATGTTTTGTCTTACCTTCTACATTAAAAAGTTAGGATAATTAGATATCAACCAACCTTTACTTCTGTAGTTTGAAAACTCCTGTATTTTACCTATTGTACTCTATTGCTCTCTGGGCTTCTCAAAAAAGACTATATCATATTATGAAGAGTATTAAATGCCGTGAGTAGAGCTTGTGGTCTGCTACTGCATGAGCTCGCCAATACTATAGTCGAGAGGCATATAAATTCCTGTACAAAATGGGAAAAGGCCATACTGTCAGACCCTCTGCACCCCCTTTATTCACACCTGTCCCCTTGTATCTCATCAGGTAGGACGAGAAGTCAATATAAAAAGTTATATGCTCGTACAACTAAGTACAGAAATTCTACAATACCCTATTTAGCCCGTACTTTATGTGATGAAGACTCTGTTAGACGTGAAACTTACAAGTTACTATGTAATTAGCACAGTAAATCGACCCTTTCATCGTTCATCTTTCTGTATTTTATGGTGTCACACTTCCTATCGTTTAATTGTTACTCTGCTATTTTATTTTAGTTGGTATTACTATTATTACTACAATTTTGTACTTCATGCATATTTTTCTCCGTATAGCATACAGTGTTTTGCTATGTAGCTGCTGTAACAACGGTTTTATTATTATTATGTAATGTGTATTTATAAATTTTTTTGTCGTTTTTGAGTAAATTAGATGCAATGTTGTACTGAATGCTGAAAATTCCTTGCTGTATCATTAGTACTGTATTTTGAATAAAGCAAAAATTATTATTATTATTATTCCACCCTAGGACCTGCTTTACGTAGGATGTTACTCAATGGTCTTCCCAGGGTATGTCCAATCCATTTAAAACTCCTTCTACAGATATTTATCAGGCGATAGATTCTTGTTTTGCTCTCCAGGAGAGCTCTTTATTGCCTGTGCGTGATGATCGGCCATGTGATCTTCATTATGATGTGAATGCAGCTGTAGATGAAATAAGTTTTGTGATACTCCAAGTGTCTGAAGTATACAGAAGCACTGACTTGATATTAGGGTTGAAGATCTGAATTTATTTTCCTTATTCTGAGTTCAGTAAAATTCCCACACTAATTTCAGAGTATTAAAAACCTCTCTTACTTCTTCTGTTATGCCTCTGATCTTGTCAAATATCATTAATCCGAATTTGGGAATCATTGGTAGTACGCGTTTACAGAGGTTTGAACCCAAGATCTTTCGGTTACTTGGTAAGCTGGCTCGTATACCATTCAACCACATGGACCCGATTCAATAGCCAACCCATGAATTCTAACTTCAAACCCCTTGTGGTGGGTGCGTACTGTCGATGATTGTCAAAACTAGGATGAAACAGCTGTTCAGTACTCCTTGTGGCTGGTTTTCAATAGTTCTCTAACTGATATCAATCTGTGGTAAAACTTGTAAAAACAAATTTAATCCTTATAAATCAACTCTTGAATATCTCGTTAAAGAGATGCTGTCCAGAAAGTTGAAAATGGTGTCTTCCTATAGATTTGTTCCGTTGATGCTGATTGATGCTTCTTTCTGTAACTTCATCACTTTTATCTTGTCTATATTCACTTGATGTCCCATCTTCATTGAACTACGGTTCTGGAGGAAATCATTATTTCAAGAAACTTACTATATTCGACAAAAAATCTCTTGAGATTGGTAGTCATATTTTCTATATTTCTGATATGGGTGATGAGTCATTCCCATTGCATGTGTTATGTTGAATGTAGATTCTGTGAACAAAGATTAAATAATCAACCTCTCTCTCTTCACTTACCTATAATACCTTTTACAATTTTAACCCTCTTCCACCCTATTGTGTGTCTGTGTGTTAATGCATGCATTACAATTGCTGAGCTTTCTTGTAAATTACATTCTAAATTTAAGCCGAATTCTTATGTTCTGATAATCTGATTACCTTCCAATCTACTGGTTTCACCTATGTGGTTGACTTAACTCACAGTTATTGCTAGGTATTTTGTAAATTATACTATTTTGTCTATTAGGATCAACTTGCAGACTTAGTTCGACTTGGGTGAGTTTGAAGGTTTAAATAGTACCCTAATTCCTGCTTGATTGAGAATCCTACGTAGGTCTCAGATATCCTCTCTCTCCTTATGTGGTAAAACTATAGGTGCCTTATATTCTCTCTTATTTACCTTATCATTATTAGTTCCACCATTATTTTCATTTTGCTTTTGACCTTTCCTGATCTTCCTACTGAATTTTATAAGATCTGTTTTATTTCATCATTTCTGTATTTTCTTGTGCTACTTAGTGCTATGTCTCGGTTTGTTAGACGCTTAACTAAGCCTGCCTTCACAGACAGTTAACGGATGAGATGAATTAAAGTCTAAATATCTATTAGCAGTTTGCACTGGCTTTTTATAAACGCTAGTGTGCAGTTCACCTTCTTCTACGGTTCGTCTTATTTTAAAATCTAACATCATACCTTATTCTTCTTGTTTATTTCCGATTCAAATGTGAATTTTATTCCCTCTACTAGTGAGTTCATATGTGTCAAGAATCTAGAGAGAGATATGTTCTGTTTTTTAACACTGTGAAAGTGTGTCATCCACATATCTTCCCCATATTTTTGGAGTAGGATCAAACGTATTTAGAGCAGTATTTTCTCAGATGTCCATAAACATACCTACTACGATACGGAATACTAGTGATCCCACTGCTACAACTTCAGTTTATCTATCCATTTTGCATTGGAATTTAAAGATAGTAGATGTGAGGTATAAATGAATTCCTAAAATAATTTCCTCAGTGAACAACTTCGTCCTATGAGTAAGTTCGGGATCAGCAGCTGGTTCTCTTCTAACTACCTTCTTAGGCAATATTGATTGGTATATTGGTGTAAAGACTAGTTATATCAAAACTGAGCATTTTTTTCATTATTCTCTAACTGCATGGCATTTAGTTGCTTTTTCATCTCATATGAATTAGTTAGCCTAGAGTTTGAACGACTTCTAGTGGGATATAGAATCATAAATCTACCTCCAGCACGTACAATAAGAATGAATCATCACTCGTACAAGAAATATGGAAAATAATACTACCAGCCTCAAATCAATAGAGGGAAATCGTGGAACCGTCGGTGGCACAGTGGTTAGAACCCTCGCCGACCATGCACATGGTCTGAGGTCCGATCCCCTGCCGACGCACACCTGATATCAATGGTCGGTTTGCAAAATTTGAACTGCCGATATTCATGCTGAAAATGCCATACTTATACCAAAAATACGATGTGGAATCAGGCTGTAATCAAAAATAAAATAAATAAAATAAACGAAGGTGGAAAGTTGTTTGAGTGAGCAGCCTAATGCGATTATAAGTGGCAGTAATAAATTGTGCTCTAAATGTGGTCATCAGTAAATATTACTTACTGTATAACACACTGTGAGATTTTATCAAAATAAAGAAAATTTCTCCCAAAATGGAAGTATCAGGTGACAGTTTTATCTCAACACACGTATGTTGTTCATTGAAGAAATGCCAGTATTATTTTTTAAACAAACCCGTCAATATTTACAATTCTTAAGTCTTCTTTTAGGCAATTTCAACAAGCATGACAATGACTTCACAAGTTAACAGACATTTATACCAAAAATTAGAGTAGCGTTATAGCTACAGATATGTGCTCAAAAACCAAATTAGCCTAAGGGTACACATGATACTGAAATAATCAAATATTGATGGCGCCGTGCTTTTTTCTATATGAGATTGATTCATGAGACAGTTTAACAAGGTTTAAAATTTCTTGATAGTGTTAATTACCCTAATTCTTTATAAAGAGAATACAATGTCCAAAAGAATGGTAACTGAACAGAGAATATTCACATTGAAAGATTTCATCATGAGCTGACATTGGTTATAGAACCATTGAAAAACCACCCTGGAGTACTGTACAGCTGTTTCGTCCTAGTTTGGGACAACTTCATCAGTACGCACCCATCGAGATTCGAATCCAGGACCCTATGGTTACAAAGCGACTGGATTGGGGCCCAGTGGCCTAATGGTATACGAGGTCACCTTGTAACCGGAAGGTCCTGGGTTCGAATCTCGGTGGGTGCATACTGCTGAGGAGTCGCAAACTAGGACAAAACAGCTGTCCAGTACTCCCTGTAGGTTTTCCAATGGTTCTCTAATTAATATCGCCTCATGATTAAATCCTGTAACCAATCAAATCCCTACAAACCAATACTTGAATATTCACATTTCCGATAACCTGCTCTTCATCATCAGGTCCTACAGTTATGCATGGACATAATAATTGTGAATGATTGGTTGCAGGTTTCACCATGAGCTGACGTCGTTCAGGAGAACTATTAGAGACCAGCATTCAGGAGGTACTGGACAGCTATTTCATCTTAAATTGGGATTCTTCTGCAGTGCACACCCAGGGGGCTTAGAACACAGGACTTTCTGGTGACAAGTCCAGAGATCTCGTAGATCATTAAGACACATGTGATGAAGGTAACTAACGAACCGCAACAGCAACAACAACCAGCACCTGTCATCATCAACGGGAGAAATTTGACTGAGGTTACTTCTTTTACTTATCTCGGAAGCCTTGTTTCAACTACAAGAATTCGAAACGGATGAAGATTTAAAAGCCAGGCTAAGTGGGAAAGGCGAGATACGTCTTTATCAATCTGAAACTGTCTTAGAAATCATCTCTACTCAGTTAGCATAAAGAACAGGATTCGAATTTTCAACACCAATGTCAAGTTGGGTCAGTTCTTCTAAACGGGTCAAAAAAACTTGGCTAGTGTATCACGTAAAGGATTCCCAACAGCTTACAGCAAACTTTCATCAACAGCTGCCTTGCTTCAATGGCTGGCTCCATAATAAAGGCCAAAATGGTCAAACGCCGGCCAGAAGTAAATAGTAACCAGAAACTCTGGCTGGTAACAAACCAACTGACAGTTGATTGCCCAATAAATATGTAGAAAAGAAAAAGTGTTCAGCAAAGAGTTACTCTTTTCGGCGATATCATTCTCAAGCTGTACAAATCGCAAATTTATAGTAATTTGTCTTGGCAACAAAAGGAATATTTCCAAAGATGTGTTAATGCAATTGTTAATTTTTGACAAACAAAATACGTAATTTTGAAGGCGTTAATCGGTTAGAAACTAAAATAAAGTTACAAAAGTAGGTTGGGTGACGTAATCTAATTGGTAGGGTTCAATGAAAAAATGAATGAGAGTCAAGTTAATAATCTGAGTAGAATTCACTTGAAAATGAATGAGAGTTAAGTTAATAAGCTGAGTAGAATTCACTTAAAAATAAACGAAAATCGAGTTAGCAGCAGTCGTCATGAGCGTAGAGATTTAATAGAGGGTGGGGGTAGAAAATAATGCAATTAAGAAATAGACAAACAAAGAAGAAAGAGGTAAGACAAAATTACGTATTTGGTGTTAAGATAGATCAGGACCATTGTAGATTTAGTGACTGAACAAACTTCTTTTGTATGCAGAGTTCAGGATTCAATATGTGAATTGCCATTGCTTCTGCAGTTTGAAGAAGTTTAATTCGTACTCTTTTGGCAAGATTTCCACGTATTGTGTAGATAACTGAGAAGTTGTTTTGTGGGTTTGCTTGGTGTCCGGATTCGATCAAGTGTTCTAGGATGGAGCTGTGGCGGGGGGATCTTCTTTCTCCTTTATAAAACCATGAAGGTAAGTGTTCGCTGATTCGTTTGGATAGCAAACGCTGGGTACGGCCGACATGTAGACAGACATGTAGAAGAAAATGGAAATGGATTGATCGGGCATAAATTGAGGAGACGTTCAGCGAAGAGTCTTTTTTTAAGCGAATTCATTCACATAGCTGTACAATCGCATTTATATAGAATTATTTGTGTGTGTGTGTGTACATGAGGTTTGACAAGTTTAGATAATTGATCAGGTAATAAAAGAATGATCTAGTATAAAAACAATGTTAATTGGACAGCAACCAAAGATTGAGTTAGTAAGTTAGATGACGAAGTATAATTGACTGAAATGTTTCAACTTAGGTCAGGGTAGCAAAAGAGGTAATTACAGGTAGAGAGAGAGACTAAGTAGAAGTTGGGGTAGATAATAATACCACTTAAATTAGAACTGAAATTGAGCAATTAGTTTGGATACGTAACATAAATGACTAGAAATTGAGCGCTGGTCATGTCAGTATTTATTTTTTATTTTTGATTACAGCTTGATTCCACACTGTATTTCTGGTACAAGTATGGAATTTTCAGCATGGATATCGGTAGCCCAAATTTTACAGGCCGACCATAGATATCAGGTGTGCGTCGTCAGGGGATTGAACCTCGGACCATGTGCATGGTCGGCGAGAGTCCTAACCACTGTGCCACCGACGCACAGTGGTAGTGAGGTGTAGAAATTAAATCGGGTGGGAGTAGAGAACAAGAAAGTTGAGAACACAAAAATTACAATTGAGAAGACAAATTGGTACTAATGAAGAGACAGACAAAAAAAGGATTAGGTCGAATTTACTTGTCGGGTAATAAGATAGATTAAGTGTATTGCCAGTGTGTAGCGATTGAACGAACTTCTTCTGTATGCAGAGTTAAGGGCTTAGCAAATGAACTACCATCGCTTCTGCAGTTTGAAGAAGTCTGATTCGTACACCTTTAGGAAGACTATTTCTTACTCTATAGACTACTTTGAAGTTTGTTTGGGGTGTGCAGCTAGGTGTCCGGATTCTATCAGATGTTCTAAGATGGAGATGCAGCGGGGGGGGGGCATCGTTTTTCTCCTCTGTAAAACCATGTTGATAAGTGTTCGGTGATACGCTTGGAAAGCGAACGCTGGGTACGACCGACATACCTGGCACACACACACACGAGCAGGTGAATTGAGGAAACCGTTGAATAACATCGCGCTCAGTGCAAGCCATAGCTGTAGTGGAACCCGACCCGAATGAGAAGCGACAAGTAGGTTGTCGTTGCGAGGTTGACACAGGGGAGATCATGTGAAGAGAAAGGAAGAGGAGATGACAGAATATGGTCAATCGTGGGTTAACCAGTTGAAGAGGACACCAGAAGATATGACAAAGTGGAGATGTGTTGCTGAAGCCCTATGCTTTACTCAGAACTCAAGCGGAGAGTAATAATAACACCATCAGAATAGCAAATTAGATGGATTCATTCATCGGTTAAAAATTAAAGAATGTAGAAAAATTAGATTAATTTTCTAATAATTAACTTGTGATTTTCTGTCGGATTGTATTTATTACATTTCAGTTGTTGAACCAATAATTATGTATACGTATATATATATATATATATATATATATATATATATATAACGCCTCATTGGTTCATCATTTCAAATGCGTTCACAAATAAAATCAATCGACCGTAATTTATAGTATTACTTACTACTACCTAATGACAAGCGATGAAACTACAAGCAGGCTGACATAGGCACGCACACACACACACACACACGCACACCAACACACATGCAAACATACTCACTCATACAGATAAAACATAGAGTAGTTATGACAACGCTTCCAAATGATTAGATCTATTGGAGAAGTATTTCATGTTAGTTACAAAGGTCTTCAGTCTTCTCACCAGCTCGCTCGCTCGCTCACCCTCCACCCTCACTCTCCAGCTTTCAGCACACTTAGACGCACACGGACAGACTTCAACTGCTGGAGTTAGGAAAGAAATGATTACATATGTATTTATCCACTTCAGTTAATTCAAAAAGGAATGTTTGCTTCACACTGGTTCGGATAATGTTTATTTAGAAAAATTAGAAAGTAAAATATGCATGGAATGAATACATTTCAAGCAATCTGATTACATAACTACCTGTCGGATTAGGTTATATGAAATCGGAGAGAAAATGAGATTTCGATACATTTATTCCCTGTTTATGAATATGAATAAGGCAAGAAAAATAATTTGTACAGAATGAAATGGTGTCATGATTGTTTGTTTCGTTCATTGGCTTCTCATCATCTGTTAACAGCCTAAAGGTAATAGTGTTGAGTTTATCTACAGAAACAATTTCAATATATAATTACTCAGTGAGTTCGAGTTTAAGCACATACGGACATCCAGTCACTAGCAAAAGGGAAGACTGGCTGCTAGGTGGCTATTCCTGAACACATAAATCAAGTTTCTGGCGTTTGATGGAGATTACAGTCATAAGTCAACAGAAGAGGAAGATGGGCATACCTCCGATTTTCTGAACATGGACAAAAAGGTCTACATCTCATGGAAACAAACACCTTCAACAGTGCAATTGCTAGGCGAATTCTTGATACAGGTCATGAGGTGGACATCATGAGATCCTTTAGAATTATTAATAGACAACTGTTGAATTCTAACTTCAAGAACCATTGGATCGGTGCCCAGTGGCTCAATGGTCTACAATCTCGCCTTGTAACCAGAAGGTCCTGGGTTCAAACCCTAATGGGTGCGTACTGTTGACGAGTTCCAAATAGGACGAAGCAACTGTCTAGTACTTCCAGGTTTTCCAGTTGTTCTCTAACTGATGTCATCTCATCATGATGAAATCCTCCATGCAATCAAACAAAACCCTTTTAAAACCAATGCTTAAAAAATATTGTTTATGTACAAAGATCTGAATTGACACGTATTTTGAAGAGCAACCGTTTAATTGTGTGCCACAGAGGTTGACCGTCTACTTTACGCAATAGCTTCTGATGCCGTTGACTGCATTCTGTTACCTTACACCTGCTTGCTGAACGGCTGAACTCAACAACTAGGTCTCAGGCAGTTGTAACACAGCTTAGGCCCCATCGAGACTAGGTTAATCCTTGCGACGTAATTACAATAATGTAGGATTACTATGTGTGACTTTTGTATTTGTACGCTTACGACGATTTGACGATATCACCCTAGAATTCCTATCAGCTCATAAATTGTCATTCTTTCCGTTTTCTATTAGTTGTTCGGTATTAACAGCTTTTTTAGTCACCAGCAGCTGTATTTTAAAGAACTCTGTTATACAATGAAAACTTGGCCAGTGAATTTTAAAATATCATCTGTTAGTTGAGCCCGTTTCCATTATGGACGGTGAGAAAGACGTTCAACAATACACCAAAGAAAGGACTAGATACATTACACTAGTTACTGATTAGTGTTCAATCAAAAGTCGGTCCTACAGCAGGTCAGTCACGAGCTAATCCGACTAGCTGCTCAGTGGTAACGTCTCTGACTGCAGCCCTTACTAGGTGACGTGGGTTCGAAACTCAAAAAGATATGAGTTCCTCCAAGGTCACAGATACTCCTCAATAGCTGACTGGTGAGTGCCGACAAGCACGAAACCTAGGCGCAGGGCTTTGTGCCATTCGCCTCCGACCATCTAATTTGTTAAAATTCTTTCCGTACACAAACTTAATAATATTATTTTTAGGCCTTAAGTAGCTGTTGAGAAGCTAATGAAAGTAATAAATAATGATGGTACCATTTTATTCTGTACAAACTGTTGTTCGTGCTCCATTCAGAAAAATGAAACGTCGAATTAGAGTCAACAAAATAATAGTCTGAATTACGAATAAGAAGGATGATTCAAGTGTTGGTTTGTAGGGATTTGATTGGTTTCAGGATTTCATCATGAGCTGACATTAGTTAGAGAACCATTGGAAAACCTGGGAGTACTGGACAGCTGTTTAGTCCTAGTTCGGGACTCTTCATCAGTACGCACCCACCGGGATTCGAACCCAGGACCTTCCGGTTACAAGGCGACCTCGTATACCATTAAGCCACTGGGACCCGATCCAATGGTCCTTGAATTCTAACTTCTGCCAATTCACGACATAGCGCGACCGCTAGCCAATGTCTTCGGCGAGTATTTGTCCTCACACCCGACCAGCTGCACGGGTTCGAATCCTTCAAGGACCATTGGATCGGGTCCCAGTGGCTTAATGGTATACAAGCTCGCCTTGTAACCGGAAGGTCCTGGGTTCGAATCTCGGTGGGTGCGTACTGCTGAAGAGTCCCAAACTAGGACGAAACAGCTGTCCAGTACTCCCAGGTTTTCCAATGGTTCTCTAACTAATGTCAGCTCATGATGAAATCCTGAAAGAAGGATGATTATTGGTTACAGGATTTCATCATGAGCTGACATTATTTAGAGAATCACTGGAAAACCTGGGAGTACTGGTCAGCTGTTTCCATTGTCCTAGTCTGGGACTCTTCGGCAGTACGCACTCACCGGAGCTCGAACCCAGGAGTTTATTGTTACAAGACGACCTCGTAGACTATTAAGCAACTGGGGCCCGATCGAACTTCTGCCAATTCACGTCATATCGCGACTGCTAGCCAATGTCATCATTGGTGAGGATTTGTCCTCACACAAGACCCACTGTACCCTACTGTTGACGACTTCCCTCTAGAACTGCAGGTAACTACTACGTACCTGAATAGGGCCAACCAGTAACCAGTGAGCATCTTGAGATAGCGATTAGAGGGGGAGTGACGACCCGACTTAACCAGTGGCGTTCCATACCCGGTAGTACTGAATACAAAAGGAAACTCCAAAAGCCAATTCATACAAGCCGTATGTGATTAGATTCACACAGATGTTCCTTGGGCTTTATGACCAGGCAAAACACTAAAGCACTTTTTCGTTGGAGACGGTTCAAGATAAAGTCTCAGTCATATTATAGAAATAGCAGAGTTAACCAAAACTTTGCCTTACTGTTAGTAAGCCAAGAAAAGAGGCCAGAATATCCCATGAAAACAAAGCGTAGCATCGCTTAGGTTTGAAGTCTGAATGACTAGAATGTGTCACTAAGTTACGCGTTATTCTTGCATTATAGTCCCCCTTTTTCTTAAATCGTATCATTTCGTTAGTGTTTTATCTGATGTATTTTTTCATTTCATAAGAACTGACAAGTGAATGTATTAAAATTTGTCAACCATTCAATATCTACCTAGTTAGACTGCATATTCTTAAGCTTGTCAGATAAAACCTGAAGGTCATAGACTCGATCGCCATTAAAGTCCTCACTCTGAACTATGCTGAAACAGCTAACAGAATGCAGTACACTGTATACAAAGGTAAATCGTCCTCTACTGTTCTCACTGAAGTTGGTGTCCCCCAAGGTGCTGTGCTCTGCCCACTTCTCCTTTCTTTTTTTCTACATGACTTACCACCTTCAAATGACAATCATTTTGTTAAATATGCTGACGATCTTACTGTATCTTTGCCTGTCAAATGTCAAAGTGACTGCTCCAAACTAAATGGCTTTTTATCAGAAATCAGTCAGTGGTCCAAGGAAAACGGTCTTACCTTGAATCCCTCTAAATGTCAAACAGTCAATTTCACCTTTAGGCACAAATCTGACTGACCTAAACAAATTGGTTAGCACTCACGGGGTGTGCAACATAGATGGCACTGAAACAGAAACCAAGTCGGAAATTAAATATCTAGACGACATTCTATCTGCTGATCTTTCCTAGTCGTCTCATATCGTGATGATTTCTAAGAAAATATTCCGTCTTACCTTCTACATCAAGAAGTTGAGACATTCTGGTATAACCCAACCCTTACTCCTACAATTCGTTAACTCCTGCATCCTGCCTATTATTCTCTATTGCTCCCCTTAGTTTTTCCAGGGCTACTGAAGAAAGACTATGCCTTATTACGTAGGATGTTAAAGGTTGTCAGCAGGGTGATAAGCAGCGTGCCACTTAACCAGCTTTCACATATGGACTCATGTGAAAAATGGGCGAAATCCATTTTATCTGACTCACAACACCCTCTACATTCACAACTCTCCCCATGTATCTCTTCAGGGAAAACAAGAAGCCTATATAGGAAACTATATGCCCGCACTAGTAAGTACAAAAACTCATCCATACCCTACTTAGCTCGTGTTCTGTGCGATAAAGAAAGCATTAGGCGTGATACCTATAACTTATTAAATAGTCAGTAGAACAACTGGATCTCGTCTTTCCAACTCATATCATTTATAGATACGACGTTTTTCTTTCTTTCTTTTCCTATTTTTCTCTCTTTTTTCTGTTTTGTGATGCTTTGATTCTCTCTTCCTTACAAACTCTACTTAAAACATTCTTCTTCGTTCTTTCTTACTCTGTATATCTCGACCTTTTTGTTACCGCTTACGCCAGTAAATATGCCAGCATCTAGTAGTCTAACACCTTCAAACACTCTGTTCAATTTTGGCTTTGCTACCAACATCCTGATATGCTGTTGTCAAAACTAATTGAGATTACCCTTAATCTATGTAGAATTTTATTTATTGTTAATGTACTAACTGGATGCAATACTGTAGCAAAATGTTGAGAATTCCATTCTGTATCACAAATACTGTTTTGAAATAAAGCGAGTTATTATTATTATTATGAAGTAGTGTCCAGTTTTCAATCCCTCTTCAACTGAAATCAGTTTGTGATGAAATCCACGGGGAGACTAGGTGCTCAGTCAGATTATTTGGAATTTTTTTATTCTCTGATATAACAATTTTCAGAAAAAATTCCTCTTCCAATTTATTTAGGCGAGTGATTTCCAATTTAATAGTGTTCTCTGAGAAGCTGGTTGGATTAGTTGTAAAGCTTTCGTCGTCTACCTTCTGGACAACATCCCCTTTCAGCCTAATTTTTTTGGCATAAAGTGATCGAGATTTTCCCTGAATGATGATAGAATTGCGTCTCCTGGTAACCATCTTTACGTATGTGTATTGATCATTTTTCATTGACTTGGATTTTAAACTTTCTCGTCACACGGAATCTACTTTTTATTAGTTGGTAGATTTGGTCTATGTTAACATGCTTATTAATTGCATATTCGTTTGAGTACCAGGCTTCTAGGAATAACCTAGCCTTTTTGGTGTTTTCTCTTGTCTAAAATTTGATATTATCCCAGTCAAACTGATGTCCGTAATTATCTATATGAATTGATATGAAAGAGTATATATCATGTCTTTCCACAGCTGATTTGTGTTCTCGGATCGAGATTGAAAAGGGGCATCCATTTGATCGATTTGATGTTTATTACAGTTCATACAGTTTACTTTTAAAAGGTGTTGATTTTATCTTCTTTTCCTGAAGGATGGGTCTTTTGGTTTGCACAATATCGAATGAAGTGATTGTGCTGGCTGACTGGCTGGCTTGTGTGTTATATCTATTTCAAACGGTCTTCATATTCTAGCTGTTATTTCAGAGATATTCTTTATATATGGTAGGATGAATTTTCTTGTGTTCATTGATGATGGTTCCTTGTTGGTGTTGTGAATCGATTTTTAAACACTTTTTGATGAAATTGTGCGATATCAATTCCCCTCCTCCATTCTGTTCAACTCCGGAGAAGTGCTACACTGTGTTTCGAGTCTCTCTTAAACAACCTATACGTACAGTTTCTCTTGTGAGTAATTGGATTATTGCTAGTATAGTTGAGTATTTGGTCTGTGTATTGGCGTTGATTTTCTATGTAACTTGTGTTTCTAAATTTCCTGTGTTAGTTCTCCTGATTAACAAACATCTAAAAATGGGATTTTTGTTATCTAACTCTTCTTCTTCTCTTGTGAATTTGATATCTCTTCGAATCTGTTGTTTAATTAATTTGTGGTTATATTCTAAATCATTTCTTTTGATCATTACTAACGCATCATCAACGTAACGTGCTCACACGTTTGGTTTAATTATAGGTAGACCTATTAATTATAATCTTCGCATGACGACTCCTGATATAGGCGATCCCAATGGTGTTCGTTTTATCTCTTCGCATATGAGACTACTGAATTTGAAGTATGTTGCAAGGCTGAAAATGTTGTCTAGAAGGTGAACGACGAAAGCTCCGTATTTGAACCGACCAACTTCTCAGAGAACACTACTTATTGCAAATCATCCATCTGAGAGGAGTGACTGTTTAACAGTAACTTCATATGCTAAGTACACAATTATGTTAGTCCAGCTGTTCACTAGACTTGTTAGTTGACTAATGATTAGGTTGGAAAGTAGTTATATCAATATATATATGTGTAAAACCTGGGCACTGTGGTAGCATGTAATTCCATAAATTAATTTGTTTATCCGTCTAAATGTCAGGTAGTCAATTTCACTTTCAGACGTAAATGTGACCTACAGCAACTAGTTAGCTCACATGGCCCCACTCTCATTGACGGCACAGAGGTTGAAAATATATCTTATGTCAAGTACCTTGGGCTGAGTTTTTCCACCGATCTTTCCTGGTCATCACACATCTTGCTAGTTACTAGAAAGATGTTTCGCTTAACGTTCTACATTAGGAAATTTAGGCAGTCTGGCACAAACCAGTCTTTACTTTCTCAGTTTGTAATTTGTATTCTACCCATCCTCCTTTACTGCTCCCCATTAGTCTTTCCTGGACTACTTAAGAAAGACTTTGCTTCGCTGAGAAGGGCACTAAAAGCTGTTAGTAGGGCAAATGGGATATCGTTAAACCAACTGGTGAACACTATTGTAGATAGACATATTATATCATGTAAGAAACTAGCGAATACAATATTGTCAGACCCGAGGATCCTCTCTATACTTAGCTCTCTCCTTGCATTTCATCTGGTAGAACTAGAAGCAGCTATAGGAGGCTATATGCTAGGACTACCAAATACAAAAAGTCCACAATACCATATCTGGCACAGCTGTTATGTGATGAGAAATCCGTTAGGTATGACACGATAAACTTACTGCAGCACTCTAACAAATAGTCTCATTAGTTTTTGTTTTCCTTTCCTCGTTACTATCACACTGTTGTTCTCATCTACTACCACACATCAACTTTATATTTCAAATCCTGTGTTGCATTGTTTGAAATGAAATACTCTACGTTGTTTTTTTCTTAATTTCTAATATTTATTTATTTTATTTATTTATAACTTATTTATTATATTTTTATTTATTTATCTTTGATTTTTAAAAATCTTATATAATTTATGAGGTAATTAGATGCAATATACTGTAATGCACGCTGAAAATTCCATACCTGTACCACAAATACTGTTTGGAATAAAGCTGTTATTATTATTATTATATATCACACAGAGAGTGAAAGAGTATTATATTTATCTAATGAAAAGCTTATTGTTCATAATCATATCAATCAGTTACGCACTACACAACTTTAAAACTTTGATCATATAGTCTTCTTTATTCCTTCCTATTTTTCGTAGGATTATCAGAATTTTCCAGATATCCAGGTGTACAGGTGTTCAATCATTCCTATTGCAGGCACGTATTCCTTTCCGGCTGATTCGATAAATAAAGCTTCCGTAATCATTCTCTCCCTCCATCCTTTACAACTAGGTTTTAAAACTGTCATCTTATCCTATCCCATCTTACTCTATGGTTGTATTTAATAGCATGTGGTGTAGTGTTATAGCTGAATTATTCTCCAGATTTATTATCTTAGTGTTAGGTCAACTAATCTTGATTTTGCTGCTAGGTTTTTATGCTTGTCTAGTCTAACGGTACCTGTTCTATTACTTTGATCCATGAATTTTAACCTGACAGTCATTAAAGCAGGGTATTAGATAAACTGAATCGTTTTGTTTTAAAGGCTCTACAAGATTCTTTAACGGACAAAGCTTGTTTCTAGTTGAGTTTGTTGGTGGTTTGAATGCCAGCCACTTTTATTCCTGCCTATATTCTTAAAGATTCTCCGTAAGGTGATTTCTGAGGTGCCTTATTTGTGTGGGACCACTACTGACTATTTAAATCCCTTATTAACGGTGTTGTCTTCATTGTGTGCATGTTTGTCATCCATATCGCCATTATTATTAGTAGTAGTGTGCTGAAAGGTGTCTGAAAGCCAGAATTGTAGACAACAATTTACGTCAATGTTTACGTCCCTAATCGAGGTCATGAGAAAAAAAACAATAATAAGGCTTAACCTTGAGGAACTCACCATTTATTCACACCAGATTTAACGTGTGCAAATACGATTCGCAGATGTATGGCTTAACTCTCGAAGAAACGGTCACAAGCAGTACAGAATAACCTTCAGCAGGAAAACAACCAATCAGAAGCTGTCGCTTCTCTGCTAACGCTAACAATAATGTCCATAAAAATCTAAAGATATCTCTTGATTTTCTCAATAAACGATCTGTTTCCTAACCCTTGTCTTCTGTCGTTATAGTATTAGTAGTGATGAATAATGGACGGCCGTTTCGTCCCAGTTTGAGACACTTCAGTAGCAATGGGCTCTACACAGGAAGTTACTTAATGTTCTAATTAGGAGTCGTAACGGCAAAGTGCAAGGAGGTGGAGTTGATGGGTAATTGAGCGCATTCCAGTGACTCAATGGTCTGCGAGCGCTTATCTTGAAACCGAAAGGTCCTAAGTTCCAACCTCAGTGGGTGCTGTCTGATGAAAAGTCCTAAAACTAGGACGAAACAGCTGTTCAATACTCTCAAATGTTTCTCTAACTGTTGTCAGCTCTTGATCGAATCTGAAGTAACAAAAACTGTTGACTAATCGGTCAACATCGGCCGATCAATAATTATTTGTAGATATATTCATAAATTCTAAGCTTGTTGCACTAAATCATGGAAATGCACCAAAAATTGCCCTCACTTTTCTCTTTTCTTTACGTCCTAATTAGGAAATAAGTGAGGATGATTCCACACTTAGCTGCGGGTGAATTAGGTATTTAAGTGTCGTAGCACAACGTAAACTAGACTTAAAAATTTTCCGTAAACGCTGACTCCTCACATCAAAGCTACATGAGTTCTAAATTGAATTTAAATCAGTACTTAATGCTAGCACTGATAATCTCAAACTCTTGAACCAATCAAAATCCAGGAAACTATATTTCATGTCGGCTTCACAGCAAATTGCTTTCATAGAAGTATTACGGAAGGAAACTGAACAATAAATCTTTCCTGCTAGTGACAGCCGGCATCCATATGCACTAACTGTAGCTTGGAAGGTCTTTTGGATTGCGTAATATCTATTTATTATGTCCTTTTCCGTTCCCATTAGAAGAAGCACTGGTGTAATGCTTACGGGGTGGCATTGCTATCCTTATGTCAAACCTTCCATATTTATCGGGCTTGCTATAGGCTTAGTAAGGTGTAGTATTGGGTTAGTCAGAACTCGAATCTTGAACTATTCATGTGTTTGGTGAGGATTCTACAGCTGAACTAGCGACGCTTTTGAATTGGGGCTGGTATGATTTTCAACGATAGCTACCTAAAGGAAATCGTATTATCTGATGTGGTATCGATCCGTAACTACACTAGATGGTGACAACGTTGAGAGTTGTATGTTTTTGCTGGTTATCTGCTTAAGCACATCAGTCAGCTATGAGACTAAGGGATCTCTTGAAACAGTTGAAGGATGCTTGTAACGAGTGTCGATGTGTATGATTTGGACGAAAACTGTCATTATGTCTGACAGCATTAAAGCCTCTTAGAATGGATGTTGTTTGTGTGGACAAGATTTAATGAAATACCCAAAGCATCACAATGTCATTGGGATGATGGAGGTGTCTTCTTTGAGCTTTTTTTGGTAAAGTGTGAGTGTTTGGGCTGATGAACGATAAACGTAGGACGAGGTGGTGTTCGGTCAGAGGCTAATGTGGACGTATATGATTCTAGGTAATTGAACTTACAGCATAAATACTCTGATATTCATTCAGAGGTTTTTCAGTCTGTGATGTTCAGTAGAGATATCAATAAATGTTACTGTCGGACCTTGTTCTTCGTGGGTCGCCGACATCATTCTACTGTTAACAAACTTAGGTGACTATTAGCTGTAGCACTTTCAACTTTGTCCGGAAGTTTCACTACTGAACCTTGCGTCTTTTTTGGATTTATCATCGATTAGTCTGGGTGTTTAAGAGTTTATCGGCTGGAGAATTCAAACCGGCACCTCTTTTACCATTGACAAACATTCTACCACTGTAACTTCGACGCCAAAGCTAACTAACACCAAAACAATTTGCATGGAAATATCGATACACTGGGTCTCAAATATTTATATTATTATCACGAATCCCTTACGTTCCGAATGGAACATAGGGCTTTAATAACACACCTACACTTTGTTTCGTTTGCTGATGTCCTCTTCAGCTGGGTCTACGATTGCCCACAATAATAATCTCTCATCTCCTCTCCCTCGTACGATGTACTCCATGTCACCGTCACACTGACAACCCACTCGTCGCTTACCACTAGAATTCCACTGCAGAGATAGCTTGCATTGCGCGCGGTCATTCGACGGCTTCTTAAAAGTATGCTCGGTCAGTCCATCTCCATTTACTCCCAAATATTTCTTGAGCAATTGACTCTTGGTTGGTTTGTTGCACTGCAGAATTTCTTGTTACCAATAAGTTCTGGCCGGCCAAATGGCCATCTTATCTTCATTATGAAACGAAGGCAGCTGTTGATAAAGCTATTCTGTGACCGGTTGGAAGTCCTTTTCATGACCCACAAAGTTTCTGACCAGTAGAGAAGTATCTTGTTCTTTGTGTTGAGCAGTGTGCCGATGATTTCTAAAGTGGTTCCAGGTTGATGAATGCATATCTTGCCTTTCTGATTTTGTGTGGCTTTCTCTATCTTTATCCGTCGCACCTTTAGTTGAAATGATGCTTTCTGGCTGGATAAGTGAAGGCAGGTAACCTGTTTCGATCCCCCCCCCGCCTAGATGCTGATTGATGCGAGTTGTTGCTGCTATTGGTTATCTACATCGCCTTCGTATTTTCTATTTTCACCTGAAGTCTTGTTTTGGCTGCCTGCCTCTTCAGCCAGTTTGTTTCTTGTCGCCTATAAGTCTTCTAGTTTGTGTAACATTAGACATAAATTGTCCACGCGTGAAATCCACATCTTCTAGAGTTTTCTTACCAATGGTCCCGCGTATTCCTGTCTTGTCGCTCCCCACGTACAGTCTGACGCATAATCCAGTCCATCACAATTACACTTACCACCACAGAAAACTCTGCTTTCAACTACTGTAAAAATGATTATTCTTCTTTTCATAGAGAATGCACTACACACAGAAATCAGTTTGGTTTTCAGTGAATCGGTAATTTTAGTTTCCATCATAGAAAAACATATCATGTTTCAAGTAACAAATTAGTCAGACATTTGTTAGATTTCTAAGATTATTACTTCTGCGTTTAAAACTTAAGATATTATGTAACAAATCGACTTTTTGAAATAGATAAAAACAAAGTGAAATAGAATCAATAAATACATTGAGATTTTCAAATAGATTTTGTGGTTACATTTGACTGTATACTAGAGCTGTTGGTTACATTCAAAAAACTCAACCCTTCTCTTCTAAATTTACTGTCGACTAGTAAACCTGCCTGGTGAGGTTCAAGAGTGAATTATTGGCTGGTTAGCTCATCTCGAATAGTGCATGTATTTATATTATTCCTTTCTTGTAGGCATTTTCGTTTTAAAGTTTGAATTTTGCGCCATTTATACTACTGTTGTTTAAATCAGTCATTGACGACAGCCATTGGCTATTGAACAAGTGAAATTAAATTGATTCAATCATTCGTTTCCATTCTCAGTTTCACTCCTCACTTGTGCATTCTGTTGATTTTTTTCTGATTTTTTTTGCTGTTAACATGTTGTTGGAGAAAAAAAATATGAGACTAAAAGTTATGTAATAAAAAATAGTGGATCGATAACCAGTGTATTTGTCCAGTACTTAGAATGTGGCTTGATTAAAAGCTATCGATCGGACTTACAATATGATCACCGTTGTAAATGGCGGTGCATTTTTCTTCTCATTATAGCTGTTATAAGGCAGTTAACTTGCTTAGCGATGACTTAGTGATCCGTTTCATTATAATAATAGAGATTTTTAGCTCATTAATCAAATGATTGGAGCCAAGTGAAAGGAACCTTTTGACTAAGGTTTTTCTGCAGGTTTGAATGAACATATGTGCCTTTTGCGATTCGAACCCAAAGCATGAGATTGTATCACTGAGCCAGTTGAGCTCGTGATTCACTTACTGATAATTTCTTCCAACTATCTGACAACAGTTCGGTGTTCACTGTGGTGATCAGCCATGTAGCATGGCAATCACATTGAAAACTTGACTGACACAATTTCGGAAAAGGATATAAGCAAGCAAATATGTATTTTTGGTAAAATCTCATTGGGATTTAAGACTAAATTTAAGATTTAAATTGAAAACTATGTGGATTAACGGAATAAAATTTATCAGATAGTCGGGGATAATTGGTCACATGAAGCTTTGCCTAACATAGATGTTGTGCTTGCTGACAATCACCAGTCAGCCAGCAGGTCATATAGGCAACTTTGAAGAAGCTCATGACCCTTCTGTAGGACCAACACTGTATCGGATACTTTTGATTGGACACACGTTAGCAACTCGTGTGATGTGTCTAGTCCCTTGTTCTGGTGCAGACTGAATTCGATCAGTCAAGTTTGCAATATGGCCGCCATGCCGCCATGGGTGGATCGCCATCACGATGAACTGTGAATTGTTGGTATATGATATGATCAATGAAAATGTAAGTGGAGTATTGATTAGTTGTGAAATTAACATTAATATATGCAACCATAGCACAGTATGATATTGATAAGTAAGTTGGCAGAACAAATAAAAGTCAAAATCCTTTAAAGATAAGATTATATTCTGACAAAGTATACAGTGTGTTATACAGTCACAATCATATCAAGGAACTCACACAACCATTTTTTACTGCATTTATAAACATGGGTAAAAACTGGCGATTGGACATTTCAATCAAAATCAATATAAGATAAAGTCCATTCAGAAATAATAATATGAGTGTTATCAATCAAATACAGTCAGACGGGAAATAAGACGAGTGCTTTTATAGTCATAATAACTAACTTGTTAGAATGTTATAATGTACGTGAATTGAAATAGAATTTTAAGATTATTTATTATTCTCTTCTGATTCGACTGACTGGTGGTAATAATATCTTCCATATCTCCTGTATTTAAGTTGAGTCACTTCTATTCCATGTTTTGTGTTGTGTTGGGTGTAGACACGATGAACCAGGCGGGGTTTAGAGATCAGCCTCTCTCTCTCTCCACCTACCTAGATTACCTTTTAAAATTCTAACCCTCTTTCAACCTATTTTATTTGTGTGTGGTAATCAATGCAGTGCTGTAGCTGAGATTTTTCTAAATCTTCGTGGCATCAATCATTCTAACCTTATATAAATTCTTATGTTCTGATAATCTCTTTTATTATTGTTCCCTTGGGTTCCTAGTGGAAAATAGGGCTTGAACTGCACGTCTCCACTTGCTTCTGTCTTCTGCTGCTGTACGTTTTCGTCTGCATCCATGTTACTCCATTCCGTTTCAACTCTTCTTCACACGACCTCCTCCATATCACCCTTGCACTAACGTCCCACTCGCCGCTTCCCTTTCGGGTTCCGATCGAGCAATGGCCTGACGTGCGCGTGATGTCGCCCAGTGGCCTCCTCAGCGAGTGTCTAATCCATCTCCACTTTATCCTGCATATTTGTTGGTTGGCGATTGTTTGGTTGGCTCTTGTTTTGTTTGTTCCCATAGTTTCTTGTTGGTGATCCTTTCCGGCCCGGCCATCTGATCTTCAGTACAGATTCAGCGAAGACAGTTGTTGATAAAGGTAACGTCTGTAACAGGCTGTTGGAAATATTCTTTGTGACCCGTCAAGTTTCTGATCCGTATAGAAGAACTAACTTGACGTTTCTATTGAAAATCTCATTACTCCTGATCTACTAGTTTGACCTATGTATTGACTTAACCAACTATCATTGCAAGGTATTTTGTAAATGATATTATTTTGTTTAATTGGGTCCACCGGGTGCTTAAGTTTACAGAGCTTGTCTCTGAGTGAGCTTGAAGGTTCGAATGGCACTCTAATTCCTGCTTTATTTAGAATCCTACTAAGTAGATGCATTTAATGGTTTATATTATTATTACTAGTTTCACAATTATGTGTATTGTGCTTCTGGCCTTTTTCGATCTTTCTAACAAATTTTAAAGGATAGTCAGTTATTTAACACCAACGCCTCTTCCATCTGTTTTATTTCATCATTTAGGTCTTTTCTTGTGTTACTTAGCGCTACTGTTCGGTTTGTTAAACACTTAACTAAACCTGCCTTAACAATTAACGGATGGGACGAATTAAAGTCTAAATATCTATTAGAATGCGTTGGCTTTTTATTAACGCTAGTGTGCAGTTTGCCTTCTTCCATTCGTTTTCTTTTATAATGTAGCATCGTAGGTTATTCTGCTTGTTCATTTTCCGATTCAAATGTGAATTTTATTCCCTCTACTTGTGAGTTTATTTGTGTCAAGAAGCTAGAGATATGTTCTGTTTCTAACACTGTGGAAGTGTCATCCACATATCTCTCCCATAATTTTGGAGTAGGATTAAACTTATAAAGAGCCATGATTGAGGATGTTGATGATCCAATTCCTACACCATCTGTTTGTTTAAAATCGGGTTATACTCAACCACGTTGCTCAAGTTCTATATACTTATATCAAAAATCAAAATAATATACACAGTTTTCTATTGTCATCAGTAGAGATAACTATTTTAGGTTATGTTTGAATGCCATGGGACGGACGAAAATTGAACAAACTTGTTTCGAACACAGAGATTAGGTTGAATATTTCATATGGCAATCGCTGTAGCAATACTTAACAATTGAAGGTGTTCAAACTTAGGGAATTCACGTGGCATTCTGTTTGAAGTGATACAGGCTGAATTTGTAACAATCTTTTACTCCATAGCGACAAGGTACGGGCATATGGGACTTTTAATTGACTTTACAACTCCTTTACCCAGCCGTGTATGGTGACGCTCGGTAAGGCGATAGTGGACTTGACGAGTCGTTCTAACTCCGTAACTGTCTGCATAAGGGTTCACTGAAGTGGTCAGACTCCGTAGTTAATTTGTCGCCTACATTGGAATTATATAACGATTGGCGAATATTAAACATAGTGTGGCAGCGAAGAACATTTTTAGCTATTGTATTTTGGAGTTTCGGCACCACTATTTCACTAACCGGCGTCCCCTTTGAACAGTAAAGTAATATATATATATATATATATATATATATATATATATATATATGTACGCTATCTCTGCACACTTTGCAGGCGTTTCTCTCTCGGTCTGTTCTCATCATGGGGAGCTTGACCAGTGCTAAAGACTAGTTATATGACATTAGTCACTACCCAGTGTCAAAATGGAATTTACATTAGTATTGTTCGACTATGAATCCAGGAGCATAAACTGGCATGCATTACCTCATATCAATGTAAGTGTGAACACTAATTTATTTGGGAAGATGTAGAAATTTTATACAGTGGAGATACAAAAAACGTCAGACAGTTCCTAGAAGTCTGATTGATACTCAAATGAATCAGTTATCAACAGACATATTTTTCTAAAGACGGCTATCTATTCATACCATTAAATAACGATCACGAAAGGTGATATCTAATCCCGATCTAATCGAATTGCAACTGTTTGATTAATAGTTTATTTTGAAACAAGTATTATTGGGATAATCAATCATGTTCTAAAAAAACGGCCAAAAAACATTTTTACCACCCAAACTGAGTCTGGCTATTTTTCTGACCAGTGAAATTTTGTGAACACAAAAGATTACCCCAAAATCAATCCAAAGTTTAGAATGGTATTTAGTTTATATAAGGTTGGCACGCAAATTACTTTGTATAAAAAGCCCACGATTAGATAGGTATTGCTATTATTATTATTATTATTCCCTTGGGTTCCGAATGGAATATGGGGATTCAGAAACACATCTCAGCTTTATTCTATTTGGTCCAGGACTGCCCACAATCTCTCATCTCATCTTCCTCGCAATATCTACTCAATGTCACCCTCACACTGAAGATCGACTTGTCACTTCTCATTGAGATTCCACTCTAGGGATGGTCTGCATTGTACGTGCTATCAATCAATGGCCTCCTCAACACACACGTCCAGTCATCATCCTTTTATTTTATATATTTTCTGGGCAATAGACTCTTGGCTGACTTGTTTTCAGCCATCCAGCCAGCCAGAGTTTCTTGTTGCTAATTCTGTCTCGCTGGCCGGTCATTTGATCTTCATTGTGGTGGAGCCGACGAGGATAGCAATTGTTGTTGAAAATCTGTAATTGATCGCAAATTTCTTCATGTTATGTGCACAGTGCAAGTTTCTGACCTACATAGAAGAAGCGACTGATTGACTTCACATTTGTCTTTGAAATCCGAACAAATCTTTGTCTTTATGTTGAGTCAGTGTTTAAATTTTCAAACTGGATTCACGTGAATTAGCGTGTGTGTGTATCTTCCCTTTCCGATTCTGGTTGACTGGTTTTGACATCTTAATCCATTCTGTTGCCTATAGTTGAACCGTGCTTGCTGGCTCCATAAGTCAAGGAAGTAACCGTCTGTTAAATCTCTCCTGTTGATGGTGACTGATGGTGGTTTTGCTGTCGGTTGGTTGTTCATCTCCATTACCTCTCTGTGTTTACGCAAAGTCCTATCCGTCTTCGCTGCCTACTTCTTCCGCCAATTTGTAAGTTTTCACCTTTAGGTCTTCTAGCTCGTGCAACATTAAACATAAATCATCCAGGCATGAAATCCAGATCTTCTAGTGTCTTCTTATCAGTTCAGTGTAGCCCTACCTTCTCACTGCCAACACACATTCTGACGCATAATCCAGCCCACCAAAATCAAGATTATTAGGTCTGATGATAATAGGCATGCTGCTTGTCTTTTTCGTGAATTCATTTCGAACGACTCACTAAAATTTCCGTTGTCGATCACCTGACACGTGGCACTGTCACATAACCAGCTGTTGAATTAGGTTTACAAAGGTTTATGCGCTGCTTGCCGTAGTGTTGAAGTTTTTTCCGATTACTTCTCGCTCAACGTTGTGTGTCGAAAGCCTTTTTAAAGTTAATGAAGTTGAAGTACAGGTTTGACTGCCATTCTATGTTCTGTTCGATGACGTTGCGTAGAGTGGCAACTTGATCAGTACATGGCTTGTCTTTCCTGAATCCAGCTTGCTTATGTGAGCGGAGCTCTGTATCCGGTGTATCTTTTATTCTTTACCGGATGACGTAACTTAGTATTTGACTTGACGTGGACAAGAGCACTATTCCACGCCAGTTCTGGCATAGGCCTAAGTGGCTCTTCTTGGTAGCTCAACAAGGTAGTTTTTTACCAATTGGTAGGCACCTTTCCTACCTTCGAAACCTTTTGAAGTAATCGTGTGAGAACATCTGCCGTAGTTGCTAGCCTCATCTTGTTGATCTCCTCTCTTTACCGCGCCTACTGTCGGCTAGGTAAAGTGACGGAGAACATCAGTGGCAGGATCCCAAACCTGGTCATCGACTTCAATGTCTCTCATATACTAATCTGTCTGTCTGTTTTCAACACAGAACTTTGCACATATGTGCGGCAGTTCAAGCCGCTACACTTCCTATTTGTAATATACCAAGCAAGAGAAAAAGTAGAAGAAATGCACAATAGAGACAGAAAACGGAGGTGCGAGACAAAGGAATAGTAATAGCGAAGAATAATATACTTTCATTGGAAATCATAAGTCATAAGGAGTAGATGCGTGAGCCATGTCACCAATTGTTTCCAACTATTGGTTTTTACCGTCCAGAGGACCCCAACCAGGAAGCCAGCCTACACATTCCTAAATGGCTTAAACTAACTGTTGTGGACTTAATTGACTGGTGCCATGTTTTGGTTTGACCTCCACTAGCTCTTTTCCAGCCTGACCCTATATCAGCTACCATTTCCTGTTGTTGAGGAAGGTGATGACTAGGCATGGATACGTAACACATGTCCTAACCATCTCAGTCGATGTAATTTCACAGCCTCGTCTATTGATTTCCGCTCCACTTACCTAGCACTCGACGCCCAACCTCAGTATTGCTCACCTTATTATACCAATTAACATGGGAGATAGAGCTCAGGCACCCATGATCAAAGACAGCTAGCCAGGCTTCTCATGTTTTCAACTCTCAATGGTCAGGTCCCACAGTCATAAAGGAGGACGGAGCAAACTGATGAGCAGTACACATGCCCTTTGGTCGATAGTCGTTGGATATCTCGTCTACGCGAGAGATGGCGTAAACTGGCAAATGAGGAATTAGCCGTTTATATCCGTGCGGATATTTCGTCAGAGATCAGGCGTCTTCCACTTCAGCTAGTACCCCCAACTCAAAATAAAAGATGGTGCCATCCTTTTCTGTACATTACATTATTCTTTTTTGTTATATATTCAAACTTGATATCAGTTGCCGTCCGGGGATCAATCATCATTACATATGACTTCACTGCTCTCCTCTCTGAGTAGTGCACGTACACTTCAGATAAACAGGAGATGCAACAGTTCACTGCTAAGTACAATACTTTTTGATTGCATACTAGTCAGTAACTAGTACAATGTGTCTAGTCCTATCTTCACTGCAGACTGAATTCTAACAGTCAAGCTTGCAATGTGGCCACCCTACCACTAGGTGGCTCGCCATTACGGTGCGCTGTGAATTGTGAATCATGAGTCTGAAAGGCTCAGTGGTAACGTCTCTGACTGCAGCCCTCACTGGATGACGCAGGTTCGAATCTCACAAGGGACATGAGTTCCTTCAAGGTTGTAGGTACGCTTTGCTGATGAGTGCCAATTAGCACGAAACCTAGGTCCAAGGCTTCCTGTGACCGATTGCCTCCAACCATCTAATACCAATAAATACAATACTGTTGATTATGAAAAATGACATCATAGTTCAAGAAGATTAGAATACAGTGAAATTAATCAAGATTATTCACTGAAAACATTTTAAAAGTATTATAATCGATAAAAGTATTTAAATCAGAGTACAAAAATAACAATAATAGTAATAATAATCAATAGGAACATGTAGCCGGAACATCCGGAACAGGTCGGATTCAGGAGGAACATATCATGTATTGATCAAATCGCCACTCTACGGATCACATGATTGAACAAAGCTTGGAATGGCAGTCACCTCTCTATCTCAACTTCATTGACTTTGAAAAGGCCTTCGGCAGCGCAGTGTCCATTGAGAGGTGATTTGGAAACTACTTCGCTACTACCAAGGGGTCCCATTGACAGTTATACATCTTATCCAACAGTTATACGACAATGCTGCATGCCAAGTAATCCATAACGGGAGACTTACGGAAGCCTTCGAAGTGAGGACGGGAGTGCGACAAGGCTGTCTACTATCACCAATGATCTTCCTGATTGCAATCGATTGGATAATGCAACAGACAACGGCAACCAACGAGAGAACAGGCATAAAATGGACTCACACAAAAGACTTGGAGGATATGGATTTCGCCGATGATATAAGTCTGATTTCCCATAAACTGGAAGATATGCAAGTGAAAAGTAACAAGTTGGCAGAAGAAGCATCAAAGATAGGAATTCACGTGAACATAGATAAAACAGAGATGATGAAGATTCCTAGCCAACATCAACAACAACAACAGAAAACAATCAGCATAAATGGGAGGAACCTGAAAGAAATAGCCTCCTTCACCTACCTGGGAAGCATCATTTCAAATACAGACAAACGGAACTGACGAGGATATCAAAGCCAGAATCGGAAAAGCAAGACAAGCTTTCATTATTCTCAAGTCTGTGTGGAGGCCAAAAGCGATCAGCATCAAAAATAACATCCGGATTTTCAGCTCCAATGTGAAGTCAGTGCTACTACTATATGGATCAGAGACTTGCACTGCGCGTCATAAAGAGCATCTCAAACAAACTTCAGACCTTCATTAACAGTTGTCTTCGCTCAATACGCAAGGTCAGATGGCCGGCCAGAAAAGATCAGAAACAGGGATCTCTGGGAATGAGCGAACCAACCAGGAACCGATTGTGAAACAAATAGGCAGGAAGAAATGGAGTTAGGGATTGGCCATACTCTGAGAAAGCAAACCATCAAGTGACATCACTAGATAAGCCATTGTTCGAGTGGAACCCGTCCGAAAGGGAAGCGGCGAGTTGGTCGTCCAAGGGTGACTTGTAGGAGGTCATGCGAGGAGGAGATGAAAGCATGTGGACAGACCTGGAGAGGGTTGAAAAAGTTGTCAGAAAACAGAAGGCAATGGAGGTGCGCAGCTGAAGCCCTATGTTTCTCTAGGAACTAAAGGATACAATAATAATAATAATAGTAAAGGCAATTATAACAATTATACAGTCATACAACTGTTTATATAATCCTGATTTCAGGACAATACGAACAAATACTTAGGAGATTATATTAAATCTATATATATATATATATATATATATATATACGTATTTTAGAGTGGAGTATTTCAAGGTTGGGGGGAGGGTAGTTAGGAAAAGGATGAAGAATTGAAGGGATATGAGAGGAATTATTGTCAAACTGCAATTGTATTTAAATCTCTTACAGATGTTTAATTTCTTATTACTTCTAAAAGTTTGTTAGTTCTAATCCCACTTACTTAATGGCTTAAGTTTTGTTATGCTGTCCTCATGCATTTAATTGTATTAAAACCCTTAATGTCAGTGCTATGTTTTATGACTGTAAGGTAGAGTTTCAAGCAGTGAACTTTGAAATTTCGGTAGCGGTTATCGACGTTTAAACGGGATACGGTAGCTACCCTCACGCCTAATCTTCCGCCTTTATTTCAATAAAGAGAGGAGGACGAAGTTTGCAGAATATAAAATGGTGTCATCATTCTATTTCACAGGTTCTCATCATCTGCCCAACACTACCTGAAATTACAATGTTTACATACATGCCTATAACATACTTTAATCTTCGAGTGGTAGTAGAGAAAAGATACTATAAAAGTGACGTATCCAAAATGTGAGCAGCATTATAATTTTTAGTTTAAGATTTCATCATCAATTTATACGGTTTTAAAGTTGAAAAGAGTAGGGACTTACTCCAAAGCGTCACCTAACTGGTAGTAAGTGGTCCAGATAAAGAGGGAAGGTTGAGCATGAGGTTAGTAACCTTGTAACGGCAGAAGACTAGAGCCAAAAAACATATTGTTTATTGAAAAAAACCAACTGATATTTATAGATTTTTACGTACATTATTACTGGCGTTATTGTTAGCAGAGACGCAGCGTCTTCTGATTGGTTGTTTTCTTGCTGAAGGTTATTCTATACTGCTTGTGACCGTTTCTTTGAAAGTTAAGCCATATATCTGCGAATTATATCTGTACACAAGTTAAGTTTGCTGTGATTGGTTGATAGGTTCCTTTGTTCTTGTGTTTTTTTCTCCTGACCCTGATTCGGGACGTGAAAATTGACGTAAATTGTTGTCTACAATTTTTGGCTTGCAGACAGCTTTCACCACAACCTCACTGCATAAAAAGGAAATAACAAAATTTCTACCGAAAATTCAATGCTTGGAGCGTGGAGCTCTGTGTTCCATCAGAAAAACTACGGAATGAAAAACAAAATATGCGATTGACGATTGAAAACAAGACATAGTATCTATGACCTGGTTATTTACCATTTCAACATCATTCCTTTCTGTGTTAATGCAAAATCAGTTTACCGTGTTAGTTTTACAATAACAAAACGGCAATCATCAAACAGTTCTTTACCTCTGTGCACTTGATAAAAGCAAGAACAAAAAAATGTCTTACAGGATGACATTATGAGCTCGTGGTCTTTATTACTTCGTGACATGCTCTCAAACGGGCTACATGCTGAACATTATACAAATAAAATCAATTACAAAAGTGGTTTGAAGATACCTTTTACCCGGTAAAAAGGAGTAATTGATAGGAATTGTAATTCCATTTTAGGGAGAATTTATTTTGACAGAATCTCACAGTGTGCTATGCAGTAATATTTACTAATGACCATGTTTCAAGAACAATTTATTCCTGGTCATTATCCTATCAAGCTGCATATTCACAAAACTTTGAAAATTCGTTTATGTAATTCCATTATTTCTTATTTCTTGATTTGATTGGCAGTAATATTTTCTGTAGCTCTGGAAATAGTAATATTATAATGTATTATTGTTTGTTTCTTTTAATTCGTAGAGGAACATAGGGTTTCAGCCACACGTCTTCATTGCGTTCACGTTCTCCACCAACGTTTTCACCTGGCTCCACATCTCCTCTTCACATGACTTCCTCCTCCATGTCACTGCACCCTCGCGGTGACGACCAACTCTCCGCTTCCCATTCGGGTTCCATTCGAGCTATGGCCTGGCGTGTGATAGATGTCAGTTGATGATAGGTTTTTTCTCAAAGTATGGCCAATCCACTTCAATTTCTTCCTGCATATTTGTTGCACAATTGCTTCATCCTAGGTTGGTTGATTCGCTCTCAGAGATCCCAGTTGCTGATCTTTTCTGGCCAGCCATCTGATCTTGAATAGTATTGAGTGAATACTGTTGTTGATGAACGTGTGTAGTTTGTTGGAAGTACCCTTCTTGACGCGGCAATCTCTGATCCGTATAGTAGTACTGACTTCACATTGGAGTTGAAAATCCGGAAACAGTAATGAGTCAGTTGAATTGCATTTGTCGTGTTGGGCGTAGATTAGATGAACAAAATTCCAGGACTAGATATTTAGACTTTAATTCATCTCATCCGTTACCTGTCTGTGAAGACAGGCTTAGTTAGTGTGTCTAACAAACCGAGCAATGACATCATGTAGTACATCAAAAAACCTAAATGATGGAATGAAACAGAGTGAAGAACAGTCGGTTGGTGTCGAATAACTATCCTATAAAATTCATTAGGAATATCAAAAACGATCATAAGCAGAATGCTAATAATGGTGAAACTAATAATGATAACATAAATAAGAAAGGATATTGGGCATCTGCAATTCTACCATATAAGGAGTGGATATTTGCAACCCTACGTTGGATTCTCAGTAAAGCAGGAATTAGGGTGGTATTCAAACCTACAAAATCACTCAGCTCAAGAATGTGTGGAGATAGGTCAGCAGCACTCAGCATCAAAAATAACATCCGGATTTTAGCTCCAATGTGAAGTCAGTGCTACTCAATATATGGATCAGAGACTTGCACTGCGCGTCATAAACAGCATCTCAAACAAACTTCAGACCTTCATCAACAGTTGTCTTTGCTCAATACGCAAGATCAGATGGCCGGCCAGAAAGGACCAGGAACAGGGATCTCTGGAAAAACAAATAGGCAGGAAGAAATGGAGTTAGGTGGATTGGCCATACTCTGAGAAAGCGAACCATCAAGTGACATCACTAGATAAGCCATTGCTTGAGTGGAACCCGCGAAAGGGAATCGGGAGGCGAGTTGGTCGTCAGTGCAAGGGTGGGTGACTTGTAGGAGGAGGGATTGACTTGCTACCTGGGAATAATCTCGTTGACTTGGAATATGCAGACGATATAGTCCTTCTAGGCGAAGACGCTGACGAAATGCAGAGTCTTCTAAACACCTTGAACAGCAATCTACGAATGTTTGGCATGCGATTCGCTCCCGCCAAATGCAAGATGATGTTACAGGACTGGACTACGCTGGCTCCTAGTTTAGAAATAGGAAGTGAAGTGGTAGAGCACGTTGACCGCTTCACTTATTTGGGAAGTACCATCAGCCCCAACGGGCTGATCTCTGACGAAATCTCAGCACGAATACAAGGGGCTCGTTTCGCATTTGTTAGTTTACGCCGACTCTGGCGTAGACGAGATGTTCGACTATCGACCAAAGGGCGGGTGTACTGCTCATCAGTCCGCTCCGTCCTCCTTTATGGTTGTGAGACCTGGCCACTCAGAGTGGAAGACATGAAAAGACTAGCTGTCTTTGATCATAGGTGCCTGCGTTCTATATCCCGTGTAAAGTGGCATAATAAGGTGAGCAACATGGAGGTTAGGCGTAGAGTCCTAGGTAAACAGGGGAAATCAATCGACGAAGTCGTGAAGCTACATCGACTGAGATGGTTAGGACATGTGTTACGTATGCCAAGCCATCGCCTCCCTCGACGAGCAATGTTAGCGGATATAGGGTCAGGCTGGAAAAAAGCTAGCGGCGGTCAAACAAAAACTTGGCATCAGTCAATGAAATCCACAACAGTTGGTCTTAGCCACGTAGGAAGGTGTAGACTTCCAGGCTGGGGTCCTCGGGACGGCAAAAATCTATGGTTGGAAACAATTGGTGACATGGCTCAAAATCGTTCTCAGTGGCGCAGATGCATCCACTCCCTGTGACTTATGATCTCCAATGAAACTGTTTTGTATTTCTTTATTACTCCTTTGTCTCACACCTCTGCTCACTGTTTCTATTTGCTTTTCTTGTACTCTCTTCTCTTGCTTCGCGTGCTACACGGAATGTGGCGACTTGAACTTCCGCACATTTGTGCAAAGTTCTATGTCGAAAACAGACAGACAGACAGGAGGTGATGTGAATAGGAGATGAAAGCGTATGTGGACAGACTTGGAGTGGGGTGAAAAAGTTGTCAGAAAGCCGAAGGCAATGGAGATCCGCAGCTGAAGCCCTATGTTTCTCGAGGAACTTAAGGATATAATAATAATAAAATGATGATTAGAGAAATATTTTATCAAGAATTAAGACATTTCAAACAATTCGGGATAGAAAGAAAGTTTCATTAGGAAAAGATTGTATCGATGCTGTAGGTTATGTCATTACAGAAAATCTCATTTTATAACATAATACAAACGGAGTAAATTGAGTGATGTTCAGATATATTAATAAAAGGATAGAAAATATAAAAGAATACATGACGTAATAAAGATTGTATAACTTTGTCTTGCAAACGTGTTTATCACTAAGATTTTAGGTGCAAAACTTACCACTTTTTCTATCTATGTAAACAGATTTGATTTTTTTTAATCGATTGCTGGTGGTTACCTTAGCAAACCTCTGCAAGTTGGGTCTCTTTTGCCTGCTGATTATCTTGAACGCCTTCAGATTATCCATAGTTTACAAACAGTGTTTAAGAGAATCCGTACAACCTCATTGTTTAGTGCTTGTCAGACTTTAAACTCTGATTCTTAGGTCTTTTGTAATGATTTGATTCCCCGTGATCACGGAGTGATAGATATCAGTTAGAGAAATAGTGAGAATTATCAGAAGTACTGGATATGTGTTTCGTCACAGCCCGAGACTCATTGGCGGTATGTACCTACTGAGTTTTGAAGCTAGAACCTTTCCAGTTACAAGGTAAGCGCATAGCTCATCCAGAGAATTGGACCCTACTCAGTGGCTGACCCATGAATTCTTACTTCTACAGATGAATTCGTTGGTCATTAAGTTGGATCCCAGGGGCTAGAGGATTTAAGAGCTTGCTTTATAACCAGAAGGTCCTGTGTTTGAAACCCGGTGGGTGTTTACTTACTGTGCGTCTCAAACTGTGACAAGACAGACATCCATTACTCCCTGGTGGTTTCGAGTGGTTCCCTAACTGATATCGATCTGTCACCAGTCTTGAGTATTTATTCAGAAATGCAAACAGTAACCCTTCTTTCTGTTATTCCAGTCTATACTTTGACACATATAGGTATTGCATTAGGTGCAGTTGGAGATACCATGAGGCGGGTGGTCCTTAGTAGGTTCTACAGACTAAGCATACAGCTTGGTCAGTATGCTAAAACCTTTATTGTTTCAGTGCTGCGTATTCAAGTTTAATTATGTTTTAAATAAATTAGCATGAATACTGCCTGCCTAGACGTTGAATTTTGACTGCTGACGCTCATCGACACAAGTTGTATCCATACAGCCTATTCATTTAATTTTCATACTTATAATAATTGTAGGTGAGGCTGGATCTTGACACAAGGCTTGATTTCTGCTTCGAATTCGCTTGCCACAATAGGACTACCATTTTAATGGATAGTCTGTACAACAATATTAATATTGGCTTGTTTCATTGATAGTGACAGTGAAATTTGTTGTGTTTGATTTGTATACAAAAGTTATTGGACATTACTAATTTATTACTGTTCCCCTGGGTTCGGAGTGGAATATAGGGCTTCGGCAACACACCTTCACTTCTTCCTTTTCTCTGTGATCCTCTTTAGCTAGCCTCTTCTTTATTAATAGTCTCCAATCTCTTTCTCTCACTGTAGCCTCAACCACACCCCAGACTCGTCGTTTCCTATCCAGGTTCCACTTGACTGATAACCTGGTGCGTCATGTCACTCAGCGGTCTCCTCATTGTGTGCTCAGTCCACCTCCATTTCTTCCAGCATTCTTGTTTGGATTGTTACCAGAGTTTCTTGTCACTTATTTTTTTCCAGCAGGCCATCCGATCTTCTATATGGAACCAGACAAGGCAGTGGCTGTTGATAAAATTCTGAAGTAGCCTTCTAGAAATGACTTTGTGTCATGTGTACCACAGATTTCTCACCCACACAGAAGAAGTGACTGACTGAACATTTGTCACGAAAATCCGAACAAATCTTGTTCTTTAACCTGGATGGGTGCAGAAGATTTGCAAACTGGTTTCAGATCGATGAAGGCGTATCTTGCCTTTCCGATTCTGATTGGCTGGCTTTGACATCTTCATCCTTTCCTACTGACTGTTGTTGAAACTGTACTTGCTGGCTGGATAAGTGAATGCAATAGCCTCCATTAAATCTTTCCTGTTGGCAGTGATTGATGTTGGTTATTATTGTTGCTGCTGTCCGTTGCTTATCTTCATCCCATCCATCTTCTCTGTGCTCATCTGAAGTCCTGTCTCCTCTGCTTATTCAGCCAGTTTGTCGGTTTTCGCTTGCAAGTCTTCAAATTTGTGTGACATTAAACATAAATTAACGACGCATGAAATCCAGACATTCTAGAGTATTCTTACCAGTCAGCCAAACATATTCCTGTCTCCTTGCTTCTCAAGCACAGCCTGACGCATGATCTAGTCCACCGCAATCAGTAATATCATCCAAAGCTGAGACAGCCTTGTCATACTCCTGTATTCCCTTTGAATGCCTCTCTGAGTTTTCATTTGTGGATCACCTGACACATGTGGAAGTGAATAAAATTGATAAGGATTTGAGGCACTCCATAATGTTGAAGATTCCGATTCGAAGGGGACAACCACTCTGACTGATTACAGTTTACAGTTCATACATGTAATTTATTTTGTAAATGGTATTAATTTTATCTTGTTTTTCTGATGGATGGGTCTTTCTGTTTGCATAATATTGAATGAAATGTGATTGTGCTGGCTGGCTGGCTGGTGTGTGCTAATATGACTTTTTCAAACAGTCATAATATTTTAACTGTTATTTCAGAGATATTCTTTATATATGGTAGAATGAATTCTCTTTCTGGTCTTTGAGAATGATTTCTTGTTAGTGTCCTGGCTTAAGTGCGTCGGTGGCACAGTGGTTAGGACTCTCGCCGACCATGCACATGTCCCGGGGTTCGAGCCCTCGCCGACGCACACTTGATATCTTTGGTTGGCCTGCAAAATTTGGGCTACCGATGTCCACGCTGAAAATTCCATACTTGTACCAAAAATTCAGTGTGGAATTAAGCTGTAATCAAAAAGAAAATAATAAAAATTCTTGGTGATATCATAAGGATATCCATTCTTTTTGAAGACATATAGTAGGTATTTGTCCTCATTTTTGTTCAACACAGGAGTAATACAGTGTGTTTTAACTCTTTTAAACAATGTCTGCACACAGTTTCTTCTGTGGGTTGCCAGAAGATACAATTACGTCATTCACAGTGAATTTAAACGAATTCATTTTATACTAAAACCTGAAGATGTTGTCTTGATGAGGGACAACAAAAGCTTCATAATTAAATCAATCAGCTCCTTAGATAACAGAAGTAAATTAATATCATTCACCTGAGCTACAAATCTTCTCCACACAGAAGTCATCTTAGCCACTTTCGCTTTTCTTTGTCTCGTAGACATTTCGCTATGGCACCCTAGATCCTCTTTCAACATTTATTCTCTGAAGAATACCACTCTAAATTTGTTACATAATAATGTAGAAATCCTTCTCTTACTCCCCTAATTACTCGATTTAACCAGTTATCTGCCTAACCTTCGTTTTTGATTTAGGCTCAAGTAATTCCAACCATCTCCTCTCATCCTTATTTTGTTTCCAAATTGTAAACACTGTCGGGAAAATTGTGACAATACAATAAAATTGACAGAAGTTAGAAATCAAGGGCCATGAAACTCCCGTCAAAATGGTGATTAACATCAAAGGGCAAGGCATCGCATAACTTGAAGGTCCTGGCTTCAATCCCTAGATTAGTTGTAGATATCTGGTGATGAAGAATCACAGACTAGGACGAAATACGTTTCTAGTGCTCACAGTCGGTTTTAATAATAATAATAATAATAATAATAATAATGATTTACTTTATTCCAAAAACAGTACTTGTGATACAGAATGGAATTTTCAGCATTAATCACAATATTGCATCTAATTTCCTCAAATTATAAATAAAATTAATCACACAGAAAATTTTCCACATTTACAATAGAGGTAGTGTCAAAAACATGCAGCATATAAAATGGAAATAGCAATAATAATGATAACAGCTAGGGTAATAATAATAAGAATACAAGTGAAAATTGCCGTTGGCTTGTGTCACACAGTATTGGCAATGTGGTATAGAAATCCTAACATGTTTAAAAATATTGAATATAATGTTCTCTTTACATGATATGGTGAGGGAAAAAACAAAGATTACAGCCGTCATGGAGATAAGTTGGTGTTTGCAATTATGAGAGTAAAACAGAGAAGTAACAGGACCATAAATATAATAGAAGTAATAAAAGTAAAACTTGAAGGTATATAAGGATGGATGGAGGAAATTGTTTATTTACTAGATGAAAAAAGGTTAGTTAATTCTTGCCTGACACTATTTTCATCACATAAAATACGTGCCAAGTATGGTATCATAGAATTCTTATACTTAGACGTGCGAGCATACAGTTTTCTGAAGTTACTCCTTGTTCTACCTGAGGAGATGCAAGGTGAAAGCTGAGGGTAAAGCGGATGCTCCAAGTCAGACAAAATCCCTTTAGCAAATTTATTGCACGAAGTCAAGTGCCTATCGACAACGACGTTAACTATGTGGTCCACTGGGACACCACTCACCCTACTGACAGTCTTCAGTATTCTACGAATTGTGACATAGTCTTTTTTAAGCAAACCAGGAAAGAATAAGGGTGAGCAATAAAGAAGAATAGGTAGGATGCAAGAGTTTATGAACTGTAAGAGGAGGGGTTGAGTTATACCCGAGTGTCTTAACTTCTTAATGTAAAATGTCAGGCGGAATATTTTACTGGAGATTGCTAAGACATGGGAAGACCAGGAGAGATCAGAAGAGAGAATGAGTCCAAGATACTTAATTTCTGATTTGATTCCTATATCATTGTCGTCAATTTTACAAGTGTCATGAGAATCGATGACTTCTTTTAACTGTCGTTTACATCTTAAGCTGAAATCAACAGTTTGACACTTAGAAGGATTCAGTTTAAGACCGTTAGACTCAGACCATTTGCTGACTTCCGATAGAAAGCTATTTATTTTAGTACAATCTAGCTGGGAGTTAACAGCCATTGAAACCGTTAAATCATCAGCGTACTTCACAAAGTTTATTTCATCAGAGTGAGGCAAGTCATGCAAGAAGAAAGAAAAGGAGAAAGAACAGCACCTTGAGGGACACCAGCTTCAGTAGGCAATGAAGTGGAAGACTTCCCTTTATATACGGTGTACTGCTTTCTATCTGAGAAATAGGAATGTAACCAGTTAACAGCCCAACATTCTGTTTGACTAGCAGCAAGTTTATTTAATAAGATGTCCCTAGGGACCGAGTCGAAAGCAGATGTATAGTCTAGGAAGGCAACACGAACAAATTTAGCCCCCTTGTCTAGACTGGAAGCAATGTTATGATATAAGACGGCAGCTGCATCTAAAGTGCTTCTACTGTGCTTATAGGCAAATTGTTTAGGGTCATTAAAGGATTTAAGCGAAGGTACAAGACTAAGTAAAAGTAATTTCTCCATAGTTTTCAAAAAAGGAGAGGTAATAGCAATGGGTCTAAATTTGACACATGCTCCAGTAGATGATTTAGGTATGGGTACAACTTTAATGTCCTTCCAAACGGCAGGCACAATATTATCGGAAAAAGATTTGTTAAATAGATCAGTAAGAGGGTGACACAGAATATCAGAACATTTTTAAAAAATAATACTAGGTACATAATCGGGACCTAAGCTCTGGGAAGGGTTTAGAGACTTGAGGCACTTTTGAACATCATTTGTGTTAAAACCTGGAAAGGGGCTATTATTAACACAAGTGATGCTGGGAAGCATGGCATTTGAGGGAGAGTAAATAAAAGATTTGTTAAGAGTACATACATCAAAAGAATATGGAATATTGTTTATCTGCTTACCACCAGTGATTTCCTTAAATAGTTTCCACATATTAGAAGGATTTTTGCAGGATATGAATTTCTGGTTATATATTACATTCAACCTCTGCATTTCAGACTTAATTAAGAAGTTAGTTCTTTTTACACCACTTTTATCTTTCATCTTATACAGTTTTTCCTTCTCTCTACGAAGCTTTTTAAGTTGAGGCGAGGAGAAACGGTCAAATTTGACGAATAGTGTTTCTTTTGGACAACAGATTTCAAAACAGAATTTCAGATAGGATGTAATATTAGAGATATTGTCATTAAGTGAATCAACATTAAACAAATCCCATCTTGTGTCACTGAGCATGTTTCTAAGATGATGTACGTTCTCATTTGAGTAGCATCTGTGAACAACTTTCTTAGACAAGTTTGAGAGGGCTTTACTGTGTAACTTTCCGTAAATTTTGGGTAAGACTCGTACAATACAATGATCAGAATTGAAGAGCGGGGCTCTTTTACGAGCTTCGTATATTCCAGAATCATTTATAAATACTAAATCAAGTGAAGTATTTTGTCGAGTTGGGAAATTAACAACATTTTCATGGCCCAGCAATGTAATAAAACTGCAGTCGCTGGAGTTGAAGTCGCCGGTCACTATAGATAAGGAGTTACCAAACGAAGCAGCAGCAAAAATAGTGAATTCATCAGCGAAGATAGATAGTTCTGAGGGACTGCAACAAGGTGTGATATAGATATTTGTGACAAAAATGAAGCTATACTTAGGTAAGTGTTTAGGTCGACATTTTACAGTTATACAGTCAATATTGTCATTTGAGAATTTGAAGCAGACGTTGTTGGCAGTAGACCACTGAGAATTAATAAAAGTGGCAACACCACCACCTCTCTTCTTCTTTGAGCTGCATCGGTCTTGTCTGTAGATTGTGAACCCACTTAAGGAGACTAAATTATCGTCATATGAATCATGGAGCCAAGTCTCTTGAAGAGTGATTACACCAGTATTACAATATACATTTGAGTATAATAGAGAATGCAAGTAGTTAATCTTGTTCGATAATGACCTGCAATTTGTGCTCATAATCACAGGAACAGTCATCTGATGCATTGGAGTACACTTTAATGATCTCTGCCAACCTCCATGATGCTTTTTCTTAACGTTATTATATACTCGTAAATCAACAGGTTGAAAACATTTTAAATAATCGCGAGAGTAAGTAATGCGACTTGGATACATAATTGAATAATTAAAACAAAATAAATCCGAGGAAATAGATGCAATATGTAGGATGGAAATTTTGGTAGCCCAAGATTTAAGCAGGCCGCCTTTCACTAATGATCGTGTGATTCTGTTTGGATACTGACGATATCTACATTGCATTATACTAAATATTTACTCTAGTTATATAAATAGTTGAATAGATTTGTGATCATTATAACTCTTATTATTGTTATTACTAATATATTAATATTTTAGCGTTATTTTTAGTAATCATTACTCATCGTTAGTCAATATCCTTTCTTTCTATTGTCAGTCATTCATTAGGAACATGATACACATACATAAATGATGTAATATGTATATATGCATGCATTAAATTAAACACGTGCAAATTTAAGCCTTTCATGTTGAAAACATCTAATATTATGTTCATCCAGTCTAAACAGTTTAATATTCAGTTGGTGTATTATATCAGGTTACATACTACTGGTTGATTCATATAAGTAGTTTCATATAACTCATATCAACCGGTATTACTTGTCAGTTACACTGTAAAATTGATATAATCTAAACGCTGGACGGCCGTTACACACGTTTGTGGCTAGGTTGATCAAAAGTGTACCCGATTTAATTCAGTTCATAGTGCTAAATCACTTCAGAACACCCGAATTTTAGCTAGGTATCTATCTACCTTGATTGATCAGTAATACATTGATTTCTGTACATCCTTCGTATTTTACCCACCTCAAGGTAGAATACCAAAACACCATTTCCTCCGGAAGGTGCTGGTTGTTGTAATGGTATACCATTGTGAAATATATTCCTTCTGTTATTTTCATAACTACTAGATTAACCAGTTAGCTACCTTCATCTCTGGTTTAGATTCGATTAACCCCATCCCACTTCAAAACAAGCTATGTGACCAAATTATGTAATGCTTGAAAATAAACGGTGGTACATTAAACTGATAGAGGCTAGAATTCACGGGGGAGTGAATCCTGACACAAGTGACTGAGTAGTATAAGACTTTGGCCTTGTAACCCTAAGGTCCTCAGTTCGATCCTCGATGGAATCGTGGGTACACACTGTTGAAGAGCCTTAAAAAAGCATGACAAAACAGCTGTCCATTGTACTGCATTGTGGTCGACTCATAACGAAATCCACACACTGAAATACACACTGAATCTTTACTTTAGTTTGACATACACTTGAATAATTCTCTAACTTTTATTATTTTTAATGCTGAGCTGATACTTTTCATGACTACTGCTCATCGGTAAAGAATCTCTTTCCTTCTTTCTATTGTGAATAATTCATTTATAACATAATAAGCAAACATAAATGACGTCATATAAACATTAATTAAAGTTTTTCATGTTAGAAAACATCTAATATTGTTTTCATTCAGACTAGACAATTTATTATTCAGAAATATTTGCTGTCTTTATGAATTGTGAATATAAAATAAACAACAAAGGTTGTTTAGACAGGTAGGATTTAATGAATCCATTAGATTTCCATTGAACTGTTCCTCATCTGAATACTCTACAATCAATGATGTGTATATGTTATCAGAAGACCAGTAGTTCAGCGAAGAGTCTCTTTTCGGAGGCGAATTCATTTTCATAGTTGTACAATCGCAAATATATATGGTTGTTTTGTATGTGTGTGTGTGTGTACATTAAATTTGTCAGACGAAAATACAATTAGTAAGTTCAGGTGAATTGGATATTGATATAATAGGAAGGTACGAAAAGGGATGAGTTGTCATTAGTATTATTATATCCTTTAGTTCCTAGAGAAACATAGGGCTTCAGCTGCGGATCTCCATTGCCTTCGGTTTTCTGCCAACTTTTTCACCCCACTCCAAGTCTGCCACATGCTTTCATCTCCTATTCACATCACCTCCTACAAGTCACCCACCCTTGCACTGACGACCAACTCACCTCCCGATTCCCTTTCGGGTTACACTCGAGCAATGGCTTGTCTAGTGATGTCACTTGATGGTTCGCTTTCTCAGAGTATGGCCAATCCACCTAACTCCATTTCTTCCTGCCTATTTGTTTTACCAGAGATCCCTGTTCCTGGTCTTTTCTGGCCGGCCATCTGATCTTGAGTATTGAGCGAAGACAACTGTTAATGAAGGTCTGAAGTTTGTTTGAGATGCTCTTTATGACGCGCAGTGCAAGTCTCTGATCCACATAGTGAGTAGCACTGACATCATATTGGAGCTGAAATCCGGATGTTATTTTTGATGGTGAGTGCTGCTGACGTATCTCCACACATTCTTGAGAGTAGTGAAAGCCTGTCTTGCTTTTTCGACTCTGGCTTTGATATCCTCGTCAGTTCGGTTTGTCTGTAGTTGAAACGATGCTTCCCGGGTAGGTAGGTGAAAGAGGTTGTTTCTTTCAGGTTCCTCCCATTTATGCTAGCTGTTTGTTGTCTGTTGTTGTTGTTGCTGCTGTTGGTGTTGGCCAGGAATCTTCATCGTTAAGTGGGCACTGGTCAGTAGTTAACCAGTTACATCGTGACAAAGATCTAGCATCATAGCAAAGACCAATCCTGTCAATGATTGACTCACCATGCCTCAAGCTAGCTCGATGGTTAGCTGATTCTATAGAGCCAATTCGAATTAAATTTGCAACCCATAGCCTGAAGGAGAGTTATCAATTTTCCAAGGAAGTTGACAATATTCAAAAATCAGACCACCTGATAGTATCGTATGACGTGACCTCCCTGTTTACGAACGTACCTCTGATGGAAACAATTGATATCATTTGTAAACAAACGGATCTACCACCATTACCGGAAACAGAGACGAAGAGACTATTGCTGCTTTACACAAGAGATAAACTATCCAAATTCAACATTCAACTTTACCAACAAATTGATGGGGTGGTGATGGCTTTGCCTCTGAGACATATTCCCGCTGATATCTTCATGGGCCATCTTGAACAGACACAACTAAGTTCTGCTATCAATTGAACAACCTAGTATCACTGATATGTGGATGATACATTTATTGTTTGCAACGAAATGGATCACGCATTGGCATTATATGATAGTCTAAATGATACCCATTCAAAACACCAAAGTCACCATGGAATATGAACATAAAAAAGAGTTCAGTTTCCTGAATTTCATTGTAAAAAGGTCAAACGAAGGCACGATCGAAAATTCCATCTATAGAAAAGAAAGCTGGACTGCACAATATCTTCACTATAACAGCTATTGTCCCATAAGCTATAAACATGGATTAGTGAGGACTTTGTACGACACAGCCAGGAAGCTATGTTCACCAAACAAGGTCGAAGAAGAATTAGATTTCGTCGAGAAATGCCTAAGGGAAAATGCATACCTAAAGGGATTTGTACAGAAGTATAGCAGAGAAAAAGATAAGAAAGAAACCACCCAACTGTAAAAAAGTAAAAAGTGCTTATTTTTGTCCCATTCAAAGGAGATGCAGTGTCACAAAAGATTGACAAAAGACTGAAAGGTGCAATACAAAGAAGCCTTCTGGCAGCAAAACTCATAACATTATACAGCACCACTTCTTCTATAAGCCACTCAAAACTGGATAAATACCCCGCTGATGTCACCTCCAACTGTGTTTATGAATTTATGTTCACTTGAGGGAGCAAGTACATCGGAAGGACTGAAAGTAGGGTTTCTATCCGAGAACCCTGCGCCTGAAAGGAAGTAAATATTCTCAGAGTGCAATTACCAGACATATTGTTGACACCGGTCATCTCGTAGAGAATACTAAGTCCTTGAAAATATTAAACAGACAAAGGACAGCAAAATTAACTACGATTTGCCGTAGCGATCGCAACCAAACGATTCACACCAACCATACTTATGCATACAGAAAGAGAGTGTGATTAACCTCTCACTCCCTTGGTAACTGAATTTCGATTATGATTGCAATTTTCTGAACATGTACCGAAAAGCCTACGTCTCAAGGGAACAAACTCTTATAGCAGCGCTATTACCAGACATCTCCTCGACACGGGTCATTAGGTGGAAATCGAGAAATCCTTCAAAATTATCAATAGACAAAGGAGCTCCATTCTCCTCAAGTTTGCCGAAGCAATTTCTATCAAACGCTTGAAACCAGATCTATGTGTTCAGAAAGAATCAGTTATTAGTCTTTCCTTGCCTTGGTAACTGGATGTCTTTTTTCTCCCATCTGATTGCGTAATCCTTGTCTTTAACCTCACCCTCTTTTATATTCTGTAATTTTGCTTGTCTCTTGTTTCTATGATTTGAGTTCAACTCAGTACACTGTTACCTAACTTATTAGTCACTATGCATCCAACGCACATCTCTTACCATTATATACATACATTTATTTATTATTTTTTAACTTGAACTACCTGTGTAAAAACTATATAAGCGCAATTTTCTGAGCACTGTTTACTAGTTGTGAAACTTTCTGTCAACATGTAAAATTTGCAAGTACGTTAAAACGTTTCTGTACTTAAACCTGAAAATTTATTTAGGCTGTAAGCAGCTGACGAGAAGCCAACGAAATAAATGATGGTACCATGTTATTCTGCACAAATCAATGTTGTTCTCGCTTTATTCAGATTATAATTACATTAATTAGTCATCTAATTCACTGATCTCAATCTCATAAACTGTAACCACTTTTTTGTTTTCGAGTTGCTATGTGAACCTACAAGCTTACACTGTTCTGTTAATTATTTTTTTCTGTTTTCTGTCTTACCTCTCCCTCCTCTTTTCAACTTTAAAACCGTATAAATTGATGATGAAATCTTAAACTAAAAATTATAATGCTGCTCACTGTTTGGATACGTCACTTTTATAGTATCTTTTCTCTACTACCACTCGAAGATTAAAGTCTGTTATAGGCATGTATGTTAACATTGTAATTTCAGGTAGTGTTGGGCAGATGATGAGAACCTGTGAAATAGAATGATGATATCATTTTATATTCTGCAAACTTCGTCCTCCTGTCTTTATTGAAAAAAAGGCGGAAGATTAGGCATGAGGGTAGCTACCGTATCCCGTTTAAATGCCGATAACCGCTACCGAAATTTCAAAGTTCACTGCTTGAAACTCCACGTACCAGTCAGAAAGCATAGCACTGACATAAAGGGTTTTAATATAAACAAATGCATGAGGACAGCATAACAAAACTTAAGCCATTAAGTAAGTGGGATTAGAACTAACAAACTTTTAGAAGTAATAAGAAATTAAACATCTGTAAGAGATTTAAATACAATTGCAGTTTGACAATAATTCCTCTCATATCCCTTCAATTCTTCATCCCTTTCCTAACTACCCTCCCCCCAACCTTGAAATACTCCACTCTAAAATACGTATATATATATATATATATTAGATTTATTATAATCTCCTAAGTATTTGTTCGTATTGTCCTGAAATCAGGATTATATAAACAGTTGTATGACTGTATAATTGTTATAATTGCTTTTACTATTATTATTATTGTATCCTTTAGTTCCTAGAGAAACATAGGGCTTCAGCTGCGCAACTCCATTGCCTTCTGTTTTCTGACAACTTTTTCACCACTCTCCAGGTCTGTCCACATGCTTTCATCTCCTCCTCGCATGACGTCCTCCAAGTCACCCCTGCATTGACGACCAACTCGCCGCCTCCCTTTCAGGTTCCACTCAAGGGCTTGTCTAGTGATGTCACTTGATGGTTCACTTTCTCAGAGAATGGCCAATCCATCTCCATTTCTTTCTACCTATTTGTTTCACAATCGGTTCCTGATTGGTTTGCTCCGAGAGAGCCTTGTTGCTGATCTTTTCTGGCCGGCCATCTGATCTTGAGTATTGAGCAAAGACAAGTGTTAATGAAGGTCTGAAGTTTGTTTGAGATGCTCTTTATGACTCGCCAAGTCTCTGATCCGTATAGTAGCACTGACTTTACATTGGAGTTGAAAATCCGGATGTTATTTTTGATGCTGAGTGCCGTTGACCTCCACGCAGACTTGAGAATAATGAAAGCTTGTCTTGCTTTTTCGACTCTGACTTTGATATCCTCGTCAGTTCGGTTTGCCCGTAGTTCAAACGATGCTTCCCGGGTAGGTAGGTGAAACAGGTTGTTTCTTTCAGGTTCCTCCCATTTATGCTAGCTGATTGTTGTCTGTTGTTGTTTTTGCTGTTGGTGTTGGCCAGGAATCTTCATCGCCTCTGTTTTATTTATATTCACTTGAATTCCTGTCTCCTCTGGATGATGCTTCTACCAACTTGTTGCTTTTCACTTGCATATCTTCCAGGTTTTGTGGGAATTCAGAGTCATTTCATTGGCGAAGTCCAGATCCTCCAAATTTTTTTTGTCAGTCCATTTTATGCCTGTTTCCTCACTGCCCGTTGTCTGTCGCATTATCTAATCGGCTGCAATCAAGAAGATCATTGGCGATAATAGAAAACCTTGCCTCACTCCCGTCCTCACTTCGAAGGCTTCCATTAGTTTCCCGTTGTGGATTACTTGGCATGCAGCATTGTCGTATAACTGTTGGATGAGTTGTCATAAATGATTGTTAAATAAGAGTTACGTGATGGCGTGAATAGTTTGATGAATGAGTTATGCTCAGGGTGTACACTGAAACAAAATAATAAACGGAATTAAACTAGGGTTTAAAGTAGTTAGAAAAATAAGCATGCAAACAAAATTTAAGTCAAATCAACGGAGTTGTCACCACGGGAGTAGAACTGGTTGAATAATTTTCTTTTGTATGCATAGTTCTGGTTCTTCCAACTGGATGGCTGGGGCTTCTGCGATGCAAAGAAGACGGAATCTTACTGTCTTTGAAAGGTTGTTCTTCACTTCGTAGATTACTCTGAAGGAGGCGTTTGTTGAGATGGGGTGGCGAGTGATGACGTGACTTTCGATTATTGCACTCCTTATACGGCCACTACTTCCTTTCTGTAGCCACGCTGGATAGTGTTCTTTGACCCCATCAGAAATACATTGAGGGTGCATCACTAATAAGCGGAAAAACTATGAGGTGGTGATAGAATTCAGTTTTCAGAAGAACTGAAGACATAACACTCGCTAGTATCCACTCAAAAATATCCAATAAAGTTCTAAGGGCGGTCAACCACGAGCCCGGATAACTCAACGGTAAAGTCTCTGACTACAGCACTCACTCGCTTACACGCGTTCGAACCACAGAAGAAACATGAGTTATTCAAAATCGCAGAAACGCTTTGCTATCTGGTGAGTTATAACAAGCACGAAACCTGGACCTGGTAAGGCTTCTTACCGGTTACCTCCGACCACTTAATAACAACAGTACTGAGTGTACCATGGTGGAGAGCCACCTAGTGGCATGATGGCCAATTTGCAAACTTGACTGATAGAATTCAGTCTGCATCAAAGATAGAACTAGACACTCATGAATGAATGATATAACTGTATCTTCTGACGACCATTATCTCTATTGATCATTTTACTGACTTGAAATTGGAACTTCCTTGTCATGTTAGTTGATAAATTTGGTTACTAGGAATGTGTGTTTGTTAATTGCTGGCCAGTTCACTTGAGTACCAGACTTCTAGAAATACGCTGACTGCATTTTATGGTGTTTTCTCGATTTGAAATTTTTACAATAGCCTGGTCATCAAATTGGTGTCCATAATTATCCACATGCATCGATTTGAAATAGGAATATATCTCATGTCTTTTCACAGCCAATTTGTGTTCTTTGACCCTGATTAGAAGGGGATACTCACTTTGATCGATGAAATAATTTATTTATTTATTTATAATATTTATATCTACCAATTCACCTGCTCGTGTGGAGCCAGGTGTATTGACCGTACTCAGCGTTCGCTATCCAAACGCGTCAATGAACATTTACCTTCATGGTTTTATAAAGGAGAAAACCGATGCCCCCGCAGCTCGATCCTTGAACATTTGATCAATTCTGGACACCAAGTCAAATCAGAAAAAAAACTTCAAAGTTATCTATAGAATACAAGGCAATCTTGCTAAAAGTGTACAGATCAAACTTCTCCACATCGCAGAAGCAATGGCAATTCATCTGCTAAATCCTGAACTCTGCATATAAAAGAAATTCGTTCATTCTTTAAATCTACAATGAACGTAATCTTTCTTAATTTCAGTCTTACTAATTGTATTATTTTGTCTTTTGCATTTTATTATTTCACATTTTCATTTATATTATTCTCTACCCCACCCTTTTGTAATCTCTACCCTCATTAACAATGTTGCTAACTTGACCCACGTCCAATTTCTAGTCAACTATGTTACGTCAACCGATTAACTTACTTCTTTTCAGCTGTATTATTCTCTAACCACACCCTTATTTAATTTTAACCACCACACATTAACACTGTTGCCAACTTGACCTACTCTGAAATCGACTCAGCTGTATTACGTCATCCAATTCACTTAATCAATTCTATTTTATTTTCAATCTTAAAGTTTGCCTCCAAGCCAAATAATACTTACATTACATAATTATCTAAACTTTATAAATCTAATGCACATACACACAAACAAATTTGTATATATATGCGATTGTACAGCTCAGTGAATGAATTCGCCGAAAAGAGTCTCTTCGCTGAACGCCTTCTTTTCTTTTATATTTTTTGCAGTTCAATCATGCAGTTTATTTTGTAAATGGTGTTCCATTGGTCTTCTTTTTCTGATGGATGATTCTTTTGGTCTGCAGAATATCGAATGAATTGATTGTGTTGACTGGCTTGTCTTAATATTATAGCTGTTATTTTAGAGGTATTTTCCTTAATGGTGGGATAAATTTCATTGTGATCTTTGATGTTGGCTTGTTGTTGGTGTCATGAATCGAGTTTCAACACTTTCTGTTGAAATTCTGTGTGTAAATATTCCCTCCTTTTGAGGACTGTTACTAGGTGATCAGAAATCGAATTATCGGTTTGAATATTTAAGTCCCCTGTAGTACACTAGTGTGCTTAACGTCCCATCTTCTTTCGAAATTGTGTTCGAAACATTGTCACCCAGTAAATAATACTGTTTCACTGTGTTATGACGTATCTAACAGACAAAAAAAAATATGGAAGCACCTACTACCACAGTACTCAGGTTTTATGCTAACTAACTCCTGACTTATGTAACTGACCTCAAAGTTATCGCATAGTAGTACTTGGTAATTGATGTTATTTATCCCAGCCGAGTCCATCCCGTTCTTTAAGAATGCAACATTTATCTCTCGTTTAGTAATAGGCTGGTTCAGATGCCACCCTAATTTCAACCTTATCATCACAGGTTCCTTCTATTTTTATAGTAGTATAATCGAGGCTTAAAATCCCTTATTATTCATATTATTATTGTGTTTGTCTGCCTGACTACTCCTGTTTCCCATATGGTGGACCAATTAATTTTGGAAAGATTTCCGTCACGTAGTTTTTTTAGTTTGTTGTCACGTTCTCCTAATTTGTTTAATTTGATTGTTTAAATTTTCCACACTTTTTGATAAGACTTTCTGCCTGATTTGAACAAAATGTTGACTGAACTCAACTTTATTTTCTACTATACTGACATATGTCGGCTTGTTGACGAGATTTACACTGGAGTTTGAAACTAACAGATGTGTCAAGATTCGTTGACCTTGAGCCAACCAATCAAATCGTATAGCAATACAAAAATAGATACCTTTCACAATCTTCGTTGCAAGTTTCACCCTAACGTTAATAATAAGCGTACCTTAATCCTACTCTTAGGAGTCAGTGGTTCGTAGGTATAATGCTGGCCAACCATGCACGTGGTTCGGGGCTCAATTCCCAGCTGGCGCATAAATTTACCTCTCCTAGCCGGCTATTATCCTGACAAAGAAGGAAGTTTGGCTGTAAGGCTAGCAACCACACTCCATTAAAAAGACGCCACTGCTACTGAAACTTCAAAGATAAACCTTGAAACTCTGTATTCCACTGAGAACGCAAAGTATTACGCTTGTTTGCGCTTAGTCATACCCTAACCTTAACCCTGAATTGGATGAAACTGGAACGAAACTATGGAAAGCAGCTATTTGCAATGTTAAGCGATCTAATTGGTTGGTTCAGGGTCATTCGAGTGTGGTGCCTATTCTTTCCTGTTGCCAGATATCAATTGAAACCTTTAGAAACTTTTCTTACTCTTAATACATTTGATATATTGATAAGCTATTTGGTTCAAAAGGTTATTCTAGCCAATTAATCTACAAGATTTCGTCATTAGACACTGGAAATTAGTTTGAGACTCCTCAGCAGAACATATCCACAAGTTCACAGAGGGCAGGACTCAGAATCTGAGATACTCAGCGCCCACCGTAGTGTGTGGTTGTTTTAAGAGGCCAGCCGCGAGCCTTTGATTTGAAGTATCGTCCAGAAGTTAGCGAAACAGTGACAAAAGCTAGATGCCCATGGTTTCCAGTGGCGTACACCAGGTTCATACACCATTCAGTCATTTGAGATTCTGGGATCCCTGTTCCCCACAGGTTAGGAATAAGAGTCCTCCACCCATCCCCTAAATAGACCAACTTGTTCACCAATCTCGTTGGCTTTTCCTTTTCTCTTTGTTGGGAACAATCCCGCCGCCACGTGACGGCAGTAGCTAAGACCTATCTAGCAGAGTCTGTGAAAATGTGACCTCAGAGGAAGACCGAGGTCTACACACCCTGTCCTAATATAACTTTTACACAGTCTTCTATTTAGCTGGCTCCACGATCACCTGCAACTACCTTCCATTTCCTAGACACACATTTCCCTATTCAGGTTCAACTTGAGGGTGTACCTGCATGGTACGTGATGTAACTCAGCAGTTTCCTCAGTGCTCTGTGTCCAATCCATCTCTGATTTCTATGGAATTTTTGTTGGATGATAGGTTCTTGATTCGTTTGTCACTAGAGTTGTTCGTCGATTATCTTTTCTGGCCATCTAATCTACTGTTGAACGGATCAGTTGTTAACAAAGTCTGTAGGATTTACGGATATATAATCTTCAAGTTCTGTGTAACCTGAAGAGTAATCACATTTATACAGCGCCCGATTGACTGTAGTGACATTAGAAATTAATTAACTAATCGTGTGGTGAGAGCTGTCTGTCAGCCAAAACTGTCGGCAACAATTTTTGCGTCAATATTTATGTCACGAATCAGGGCCATGAGAAAAACGACAATAACAAAGCTTAACCTTCAGGAACTCACTGAATAATCACTTAAGACTTAACGTGGGCAAATACGATTCGCAGATATATGGCTTAACTTTCTAATAAACGGCCAAAAGCAGTATAGAATAACCTTCAGCAAGAAAACAACTAATCAATAAGACGTTACTTCTCCGCTGAAAATTATCTACATAAAAATCTGTAAATATCTATTGATTTTCTAAATAAGCGATCTATTGCCTGACCCCTGTCTTCTGTCATTACAATAGTAAGCAATATCTGTTTAAATAAAGTTTAGATGCATGTCAAGTTGTATCAGTGGATGACTTAAATGAGACTTTGAGAAGGCTGCTTTTTTAAAACAAAATGCAGAAATACATAATTAGCTAAGAGTTTTACAATTCTAAATTTTAGCTTGTTTCAATTACACTTACAGATATCACTATGGTTACAATCACGAATTATTCAAAAAACGTGTAAGATTTTATTCTATTTACTCATCAATAACAATGTAATTAGTTAGAGTATGTTAAAAGTTGCATCATGTCACCAGCAGGGTCCATCAAGTTGGATGTGGCATGAAATACTCACCAAAACGTCTAATGGCTATTGAGCTATATGTACATATATTTGCGATTGGTAGTTAGATGTTAGAATTCAAGCACCAGTCATTTAACGTCTTTCTCCCAGTGGGTGAAGGTACTTGGTTTGATCCCGGGTGGAATATTTTTTGAGTACTGCTGAGGAGTCTCAGAGAGGACGAAATCGCTGTAAAATACTAGCTGGTTTCCAATGATTCTCATTTCAAGATCAATCATTAAATCTATCAAATCTATGCTGACTAACAGTTGGTGAATTTTTTCACTCAAACTGGTGTTAAATAACAGTTACATATATATTATAGAACTTAAACACAAAAAATCTAATTCACTATTGAACTCCGATCAAATTTTGATGTATTCTAGTTAGTTTGTTTTGGTTTTGGTTATATACACATAAGAATGTGATTTAATAATGAAGAATTTATTTTTGTATCGATACTTGTATAGCTGTAAGTGATTTTTAAACTGATTGAATTAGACATTTGTTTAAGAGCTTAAACACAAAGTTTCAGTCACATGAAGAGTGTACATATTTCAACGTAAATTTCATCATAGATCTATGGATCAGTTCAAAAGAATTACTGAAAACTGCAGAAGAACTGAATAGCTGTTTTCTCACTGTTTTGAACTCCTCAACAATTGGGCTGGTATGGCTCCATGAGGGCTCGAGCCTAGTTAGACTTGATGATTACTCAGCAGTACGGATAAAATTCATTGATCGATGAATTCTAACTCCTGTCAATTCGTGATATGAAAACATAACACGTAGTTCCGTGAAGAGTCTCTTTTCGGCGGTGAATTCATTTTCTTAGCTGCACAATCGCAAATATATACGTGGGTTATTTTGTATGTATGCGTACATTAAGTTTCCCAAAAATAAATACCATTGGTTAAGGTTATTTTAACTAAACAGGTGAAAGTTGGTAGGTAACTGGAGTTACGTAACACAAAGTCAGTCAAGAAAATTAGTTGTGAATGAAATAAGGTAGTAAAAAAGGTGATGAGTTGTCACAAACACTTGTTAAAAAGAAGTTACGTAATAATATGAGTAGTTTCATGACTGAGTTTTACTTGGGATACACGTAGTAACAAGTAGACAATACGAAATTACGTAAGAGCTCTAAGTGAATACAAGAATTATAAGCAATTAAAGAACAGCAAACAAATGAAATTAAGTCACCAAAATCAATAAAGTTGTTACCATGAGAGTAAAGTGGTTGAGTAATTCTTTTTTATGCAAAGCTCCGGTTTTTCTATGTGAATGGCCAAGCTTCAGCGATACAAAGAAGACGAAACCGTATTGCCTTTGGTAGGTTCTCTTGACTTGGTAAATTACTTTGAAGCACGAGGCGTTTGTTGAGATGGAACCATCAGTGTTAGTCAGGTGTTCAATTATCGCGTTCGTTACTGCACCACTATTGCTTTTTCGCAACCATGCTGCATAGTGTTCTTGAATCCTCTTGGACAGAGTGCGCGTCGAACGACCAATGTACCTGACTCTACAACAGCAGGTGAACTGATATATGCACATAGAAGAGGTTAGATGCGGGATCTTGTCCTTGAGGCTTCTGCAGATCGGTTGGCGACTGGAGAACACTATTCTTAACTTTGCTGCAAAGAATGTTCTTCTCAGAGATGATGTGATCCTTCTCTTGAGAATACCGCTTGATAAATCTCCTTGAAATCCAAGTTCATGTAGAGTTTCTTTTTAGGCACAAGTGAAGTTTCATTTCTCCAAATTCCTGATTTGATATTTTTGTTGATGAATCTAATTGGGTATCCATATTCGATGAAGATGTCTCTCAAAATATCTAATTCTGTTTCTAGAATATCTGAACTACAGATGCATCAGATGTCGGTGGCAAGCGATTTAATTAAATTCCGCTTTTTTTGAATGGGTACCCAGCTATAGAAGCTTGTTAGCTGACCATTCCAAGTAGCTATTCAATGGATCAATCGTCTTAGGCTTTCAACAGTTCTTCTTGTTAGTTCCACATGAAGAAACGGAATTTTGATTCGTTTTCTATTCAAGAGTGAATTTTATTGCTGGATGGCAACAGTTAAATGTCTTTAGCAGTAAATTGGGGTCATTGTTGTTGTCACAAATAATGAATATATCATCTAGGTATCTTTTACACAGTCGTAAATTGTCAATGCTCGGCTTTAGTGGACCTTTCTCGAGGCTTGCCACGAAGCAGTCTGATAGTAGCGGACAAGTAAGAAAATGAATTCGCCGAAAAGAGACTCTTCGATGAACTACGTGTTTTGTTTTCATTAAATGTCTGGATGGGGATTATCTATGAATTCATGATATAACGCTACTGTTGAACATTGCAATGTATGAAATTCAGCTCATCCTGACACGGTAAATTCCATCGGCTGCACTGTCCAGCTAGAACATCAAGACATATATCTTATATCTACCACTAATGAAATGGAGGTTGATAGTCAGATTCTAGATTATTTTAGACACTTAGTTAAACCCTAATGACCAGAAGCAACCTTTCAGAGGGTCATACATGAACCTGAATAGCTCATTGGTAACGTCTATAATTGGAGTACTAGGTGACACGACTTTGAATCTTTGGAGGAGGGTTAGTTACTTGAATTCTTATTATAGTTACAAAACGTTCAATGATTCGAATTTTATGAACTGAGCATTCATCTAAACACTGAATACCTGAGTGGTTGTCATTCCACTGTCGACACTATTAACATTTCTGCTATCGCAGGGAATCCTTGTAGGCCAAAGGTGGTCAAACCAAAATATGGAATCATTTCATGAAGTCATTAGGTGACGGTTTGAACCTAACCGGGGCCCTGTAGGACTGTTAGTTACATTTCTCAAAGTTGTTATCGTTGACATAGTCGCATGCAGTCTTTTTAACCTCTCAGATCCATTTTTAGTCGTCATGAGCATCTATGTGATTATTCCATCTACCATACATTTCTGTTAATATATGTGTAAAACTTGGACACTGTGATAGTAAGTGATTCCATATTAGTTTGTTTATTAGATATATCACACAGAGTGAAACAGTATTATTTACTGAATGACACAGTTTCGAAAAATTTTTTTGTTCATAATCATACCAATCAATTATAATCCCACGACTTTGAAACTTGAGTTTTATAGTTTTCTTTGCCCTCTCCTATTTGTCATCGTAGGCGTGGTAGTAGAATTTTCCAGATATCTAGGACAGATGTTGAATCATTCCTATTACACGTGTTTGCGCTTGATTCGATATCAATCTCTCCCTCCATCCTGTGACATTATATAATAAAACTGTCATCCTATCCCATCCCATCCTATTGTATGGTTGTGTGTAACTGCTTGTAGTGAGTGGTAAAGCTGAACTATTCTCTGGATTTCTTATCTTATTCGGGTCAATCAATCTAGATTTTGCTAGTTTTTTTGTGTTCTGCTAGTCTGACTGCCTCTCTGTTATTCCAGTATGACCTATGTATTTGACCTGAAAATCATTACAGCAGGCTCCACAGGATCCTTCAACTGACAAAGCTTGTTTCTAACTGAGTTGGTGGGTGATTTGAATGCCAGCCACTTTAATTCCCGCCTTGTTAAGAATTCTGCGTAAGGTGGTTTCCGAGGTTCTTCTTTGTATGGAATTACTACTGATGATGATTTAGATTTCCTTATTGTTTCCCTGTGTGATAAACTAATATGAAATTACATACATTTCTGATTGTTGTAGTTCTTTTGAGTTTCTGGGAATTTTCTTTTTTTTCTACCTTTGTCTGGTGCATGAAATGTGATAACTTGAACGTCTGTGCAAAGATCTATATTGAAAGTTAATCGATTTGTCATTTGCACTTCATATGGTAAATATTTGGCTAGTCTCATTGTTATTAGAGATGTTAATATCAGTTTTGGTGTCATTTGCTAATCATAATGATAGTAGTTTAATTCTAAACAGTGTTTATGCAATGTGCCCAATTCTAACTGGAGTTTATTCCGTGATATTTTTCTTGAGTAGAGTGTCTTCAGATTAAATACTAATAAATAATAATAATAATCATACAAATACTAATAAAGAGGATGTCATAATAAGAAGACGTGTATATAGAAAACCTACATCAACTGACTGCCAGCATACTCATTTTTTTTCAGCTTCGTGTCCTTGAAAAATACAAACGCAATCTGATAAAGTGCTTAGTTCGACACAGAGAAAGAGCAATCTACTTTGATGAATGTCTTGATGTGGAACTTAAGATTATTAAGCAGTTGCTGACTGAAAATGGTTATCCAGAAACGTTTACTGATAAGAATATGAATCTAAAATCAAAGCAGCCCAAGGTACCGCGGCAGTTCTTAAAATGGTCAGAGAAATACTAACACAACGCCTTTGAAATGTGGTACAAAGAACATTCACTGCTGCTGAATTACGCTGTGCCTTCAAAACCACCCCTATTTTACGTATGAGAGTAAAAGATAAACTGCCTAATTTCGCCTCTTCCATATGTATCTACCAATTTAACTACTCCTGTGGAGTGAGTCAGTTGCGTAGGCTGTACAATTAGGCATGTTTCTCGTCGGATTTCCGTACATCACCCTGCACAGTTGTTGGTTAGGTAAAGAAAAAACAAAATCCATTTGTAGCGGTATTCTATCTCACTCATCTTGTGGATGCGGAACACAAGATTAACCTTAAGGAGGCTTTCAAAGTCATTTACCACGCAAACCTACGAATCTCAATTTTGCCTTGACGTCGACTTCTAAATATTGCTAAGGTTGGCTGTTGGACTTCACATTAACAAGCCTAATTTATGTGTCCAAAAGAAGAAGCTAGTTCAGACATTGTCCTTACCCGCTTGGCTATCTAGGTCCGCATGATCTTCAACGTTTTGTAGGAATTTTCTTAATTTTAGTTGATATCCAATTTGCTATTATACTTTCATGTTTATTCTAATTCATGCATGTTTAATGAACTGTGGTAATTCCATTGTCATCTTGCTTAACAAATCGATATTGTTATTTAAAAAACACCAATGTTGTTATTGACTACTATTCTAGAATATTCTATGGATATAAACATATCTATGGATGTAACTGTAGAGCTGAAAGAGGAAATTATCCAAAAGGATATTTTTTGCTCGCTCAATTACTTTGTATTTTGTAACATACTAATTAATGGTAGATCATGTGACACGGTTCTTTGTGACGTGAGTGCACAAACCAATCTCTTCTTTGTCTCTTCTTTCAGATATAAACGACATTTGGTTGAAAGGCAGTAATAAAACGTTTAGGAGTACATTTTATGAACTAAGGATACAATTAAGGAACAGTAACCTCTCATGTAGTGAAAAACGTTGGTTTTTCCAATGTTTAATAGACTTGTACGAATCAGAAGGTTGGAAAGCCTTCAAACAGTCCCTAGACTAAATTATATGAACAAAGAAAAATTATGTGGAATATATTTTGACGGAGCTTTCCTTTGGTAGCCCAAGTTATAAGCAGGCCAAAAGTTAAGTGTTACCATTCATTAAAGTTGGCTAGAAACATTTTTTCTTGAGATTGCAAAGAAACTTTCTAATGAACAGGAGATTTTTTTTTAATTTTCGTTAAATTCCTCACTGGTCGGGACATATTATGAATTGGCACAAGTTAGAATTCTTGGACTGGCCACTGGATTGGATCCCACTGGTTAATCGTCTACGAGCTTGCTCGCCTTGTAACCAGAAGGTCCTGAGCTATAACCCCAGTAGAGTTGATGCTTACTGTGGAGAGTCCAAAACTAGCGGGATGAAGCAGCTGTTCAGTACTTCTTAGGCGGTTTTCTATGCTCCTCTAGCCAATGTCAGTTCATGAGGAAATCCTGTAATCAATCAATCAGTCAAATCCCTGCTGTCTTTGAACCGCCTTTTTGACTTATAACACTTTTAGTGATTTGTTCGTGTTTTTCCTCAGATTTCCTCTGATGATTGAGACATCCTCATTCAGTCATATAATAGGCAAGGTTTCCCATCAGTGAGCCAATACACTCCTACTGGAGGTCAGTCGCAAGCCAGCTCGAATAGTTCAGTAGCAGTAACACCTCTGACCGCAGCACACACTGGGTGAAGCGGGTTTAAATCTCAGAAGAGACATGATTTCCTTCAGGGTGGTTGCAGACACGCCTTGCTGGCTGACTGACTGGTGAGTGCTAACTAGCACGAACCTAGGTCAGGCAAAACTTTCTTTGGCCGAATGCCTCCAACCACCTAACATCAGTAGTTTTTCATTATCACTGTCAATTACATAAGCTGCGATTTAATGTTGTTTTTTTTCAAAAGTTTAAAGTCTGTTGTGCTTTTTATTTAAGAGCCTCCCGGTTAAATAATTATTAATTCTTATTTCAGAGGAGATACTGTTCCTGCTTATTTAAAAATATTGTAGACCTGTGAAAATATTCCTTCACGCATTTTATTCACTCACTTCCCTACGAGTAATATATGAATGAGTACGTTTCATTACATTGAACTTTAAACAGAAGTGCTGAAGTTTAAGTTATCACACTTTAGTTGGCACATGAAGTCTGAGAAGACAAAAGAAATGTAAAAAAATTCACTCGAGAACACCTTTTTATAAATTTGAGCAAAGAAAGAACAATGACTGGTGTAATACACCATAGATCTATTTTATTTCCCTGCTCCTCATCAGCTGCATACAACACCTATAGTCTTTAATAAATATAAGTCAGTGTCAAATTTAACATACTTTTGTCTATCAACAAGCATAGTGTAAGGGAGTCGTACTGAGAGATAAATCATCAGGTATCTGAAATATTACCGTGTAAAGGTATACGTCTTCTAGAAGACAAAAATTTCTCTCTGCTGCAAGCACCTTCCTCGTTGGTGCAATCAGAGATCAACAATTATCTGCCTCTAAATTGTGTAAGACAATTCACGCGTATATGTGGGAGCAATTGAATTCCCTCTGTTTACCAGGCTTACTACCGGCTTATTACAGAAGTCTAAGGAGTATGTCAGGTGTAAAGAATCGAAACTGGACTATCTTTACGCGTAGGTGGTGAGCATTCTATCACTGTATGATGTTAATTATACATGCCTCCAAAGCCTCAGGATGGTCGGGGGTGGGTGTCTTGCGCTGCGGGCTAGCCACCCCTCCATACACCTCTTGAAATGCTCCCATATGACCGTGCGTCTTACATAGCCTCTCCTGAGGAAGTCCTACTCACTGCCTTCACGTGGCGGAGGTGTTTCTCGCCGAAGTGAGAGGGCAAAAGCGGATGCCCGGCGCTCTTCACCGGGTTGACTGTCCATTGGATGACAGTCTAGGGGAGATGGCTAAACCCTGATTCCAAACCTCCAACAACTGGCGTATGAAGCTCACCGGAGTTCACCGGCAGACGTATGGACAAAGAGCTTATTGGATGCCCTGGATGTCTGGCCCCATTCAAAAAGGCGTATGAACCGGACTCCGGTCACCGGCTGCCAATGGATAGTGGACTCCCTACTCCACTCCTACTGCCTTGTAGGTCACACTTGGCTGTGTAAAGGCTAGAGCTGCACTCTCAAACAAAAGACCGAGCGATACTGGGGACATCACTCGTACCCAATTCCCATGAAACTTCATGGTTCATGAAGCCGGCTCATCCTCCCGTAGGAGATAGCCGAAGTAAAGTAAAGTAAAGTAAGTTAATTATACATGATTTACAAGCAATTTTTGTCGATTAATTTTGCTATCCTGATTTTCATTTAAAAACTTACTGACTCAAGTTCGAATTTCAACAGTAACATAAGTTCCTTTAGAGATTATCGTATCAGTAATAGTGATTACATGTAGGTAGTAGTTATAGTATTTGCCTCATTTTTCCTTTCTGTCATTCAATCTATTTACAAGATAACAAAAGCACCTGTTTTTGTTTTAAAAACACAAACATTTAATTGCCTAATTGATCAATAAATCAATAGAAACATCAATAAGTCATTTAATCAAATACTAATTACATAAACAACTGTAGGTACGTTTCCACCTGCTTTTTTATTCTACAGTTTATTCTAATTTCCATATGATTCTGCTACCATACTAAGAGGAATTGTTAACTTGAAATTGTAGAAATTATTGAAACAATCCCCATTTAGACATTAAGAAGGCGAAAGGATTGAGCGAAGAAATATTTACTTTTCAATTAGATCCTCATCTCACTCTAATATACATGTATAGCATTTTAATCACAATACACAACAATTTACCAATCAAATGGCACTGATATGTTTGCTAACACTAATTAGTCAGTCAGTGTCAACATGTCAAGGTGACGGGTGATAATTAACAGAGAAAATTAATACGGGTGACTATACAAAGTAGATTGCATAATAAACAAGTATTCTTTTGTAGGGATTCGATTGATTGGTTACAGGCATTCATCGTCAGGTGACATCGGTAAGAGAAACATTTAAAGCCAGTGGTGGAGTACTGGACAGCTGTTTCGTCCCAGTTTGGGACTCTCCATCAGTGCGCATACACCCCCCCCACTGATTAGTCACGTTTTTGAATTCATGTAACGATGAACAAGGTAAAGAAAGGTTTTGCTTCTTCCGCAGTTGGATTTCATATGGTTTTAGTGATATATAGATAAAGAACTTTTAAAGAGAATTAAGGAATGATCCAGATGCGATAAATAACTTTAAATGCTGCATTAACATCAAATGTGTGCTCACTGTTTACAAACTGTGCTGAAACAGAGCTACGAATAGATCTTGTTTATCGCTTGATTAACCCCTGTGCCGGATGAAGTTCAGATATCGGATGATGAACCTACCTAATTTTACACCCAGTGCAGTTGGTTCCGTAGGTGCAGTCAGAATGGTGGATACATAAAGAGGAAGTAAACTTAGGTAGTTTTTCTTTATTTCTCCAACGTTAAATAGAAGGGGTAATGAAGAGACTACGTAAATTCGCTGCATTGAAAGCTCTTTTAACTGCATTCTTCAGGTGTTCTTTTACTATTTCGCTGATTTTATCTCCGAGGAACTGCAGTTTCCTAAACAATGACTTTTTTGGAGCTGTTTCCATACTAACTCTTCCTGTTGCTAAATTTATATTTTTCTCAATGAACTTATCTAGATAACCATTTGACACTAAGTAATTCTCAGATAATATTGAGCTCCTCATTGAGGGGTGAAGGTTTTGAGCAGAGTATCCTAGCTGTATGAACCATACACTTTCCCAAGTTCCGTTTATTTTCATGTATTGGTTTTTGTGGGGATTTAGTTTGATTGGTTGGAGGATTTCATCATCAGCTGACATCGACCCCCGTTGGTAGCGTACCGGTGAGGAGTCCAAAGCTGGGACGAAACGGCTTGTCAGTACTCCCAGGCTTTTCATTTATTTCTCAGAAGTGCGAAACTCAAACAAATGCGTGTACTGATATGCAGCTGTAGATTTCCTGTACACACTCCATTTGTGTGTACTATCGTCTTTCCTGGTAAGGAAGACTTCTAGGAATGAGATACTATCATTACTTTCTTCTCTATGGTAAAGTTGATTGATCAATGTGCATCGATAAACTTATCTGGAATTTGTATTGTATTAAAAAATGTTATGTCTGTATATTTACAAGAGAGATAGAGTTGAGAGTCTTATTGAAAAGTGAATATTTTCTCAGTCAATCGTTTGTCTTCTAAACTGTTGGTAAACTTTCTGTTTTTGTATGAATGACTAACTGACTTCAGTTATAGGACTATTGAAAACCATCCGAATAAACGGATCTAATCCACAAGCTTCTAGTTACAGGGTAAGCGTTGTTGACCATTCAGCCTTTGAGGAGAGCTGCGACGGCTTAGGAGTGCAGATGTCTGCTGATTCGCGACATAGAGAATGACCACTAGCCACTCTTGGATGATAAATATTAGTCCTCGAACCCATCTTGATCACTCCACTGTCCGCGATTTATTATGAGAACTTCAGACAGTTTCATTTTATAGTCATTTTCACTAGTGAGTACTTGATCATTGTTTTGAATTGGGACTCAGTTGGTCATAATTTGATTGTGAATTGATTGACTTCAAATCGTTAGAATTTATGGACCTCTGGACATTATTCCAATGGCTGAATGGTTAACGAGCTTGCCTTAGAACCATAATGACCTGACACTGAACCCAAGTGACGAATAACTGATGAGGATTCCCAAAGTAGAACGAAACATCAATTTTCAAATAGTTCTACTAGTGATATCAATCACTTCGTGACTGACTACAAAACAAACTTACTTGAAATTCTAGCGAGAAAGCACAACTAAGGAAGTCCACAAAGTTAGGTGTATGCGGAGAAAAACCCATGCCACTTCCTGAAAGTTTTGTTAGTAGATTTTACAACGTATCAGCTGCTCAGTTCCGTTCCCCAAGTGACTAAATAGTTGACAATGGTTGGCATCGTAAACATGACGTCTTAAGTTCGAGTCTGAAAGTCAGGGAAGACAGGAAGGTTGTTGTCCAGTCTGCCCTGTTAGTGTTTCACTAGTTCTGTCTCTAACTAATCTCAGTCAGCTTGTGATCAGACTGTAGAAATAAGTAGTATACTAACACCAAAAATCAAAGCATCCATCATAAGCTCCAAACCTCACATTTTTCCCATATTTCCCACTTTCATTCTGTTTTGTTTTCAAGTTTTAAATGACATCAACCTATTTAGATTTTCCTCCTCTTTATCATTTAAGGATTAATTCCTTCTAAAATTAGATCACCTTTTCACTGTAATTACTTATTCATTTATTTATTTGTTCATTTATTTTGTTGACCAATAGCAGTCAATGAGAAAAAAGTGGGGGAAATTTGTCTCTATCCCATTTATTTGTTCAGTCGGTCAAGGCCGATGAAATTGTTGATATGACTTCACATTCTTGGTTACTATCCACAAATTTTTTTTAAATTTTTATCCGATAAGCTTGAGAAAGTTATTATTAGACATAAATATGTGTCTATTTTTCACTTCCTTGAGTTCCAAAAAGGAACATACAACTTCGGGTATGGACTTAATAGTTTTTTAATAGTGGCGGTGTATTTCTTTTTCTCTTTACGAGATGGATTTCTTTGTGTCAAAGCTCCTCCCCTCCTCTCGCCCAGTCAGCCTTCTGCTTTTAACAGGCTTACTACCAGTTAGGCTAGGTCTAGGAGGGTGTCAGTGACATGGAATCCAATCTGAAACCACGTGCAAGCTCAGTTGGCAAGCATTCTCCTGTATATATATATATATATATATATATATATATATATATATATATATATATATATTTATATATATATATATATATATATATAATATATATATATGACATTCTGTGCATGCCAACACCGGCAGTTGATAATCTTTTTAGACCGAAATCAGGGAATGTTTTGGCAATAAGAAAAGGTTTTGTCAACAAACAGAAATATAAACAACTTTGTTGCCATGATTTTCACTTTTCTGTCCCTCTTCCTCCTCCGTATATATTACGAATACTTCTTATCTGAATTAGCGGTTATTTTCTAATTTTTGTTATTGTTTTTAACTGATTCATTGATGATTTTTGGAGAAATATTTAACTTACTACTAAAGGTTGAATAAGTAGATTGAAGCTGTTATCGGTTGGGAATTTATAAAATAGTTCAAGGAGAAAAATGTGCAATACTATTATTATTATTATTATTCCCTTAATTTCCTTCTCGAACAAAGTACATATCAGTTACATTCTTCAGGAGCATCTATTAGCCGGTTCCAGTACCTGGTAAAGAGGGAGGGTTAAGCGTGGGACTAGCGACCCCACATCATCAAACCTTTTAAACTGCTGGATATACTTCAATGCACAGAAAATATATTACCGCAACAACAACAACAACGAGAACAACCAGTACCAGTCACCAACAACGAGAGAAATTAGACAGAGGGTACTTCTTCCATTTATCTAGGAAGCATTGTTTAAAGTACAGGCAGCATCTCGGAGATATGCTTTCATCATATTAAATAGTTCTAGGCAATCATCAGGAAGCCTTTGACGTAGGTTTCGTGCTAGCTGGCACTCAATAGTAAGCAAGGCGTATCTGCAACTGCCTTGAAGGAGCTCATGTCCCCTCTGAGATTCGAATTCGCATCACCCAGTGTTGCAGTCACAGACGTTACTACTGAGATTTTCGGGCTCACGATCGTCCTCCTGTAGGACTGTAGTGGGTAGTTTGACTGGATACTAGTCAGTAATTAGTGTGATATGTCTAGTCCTTTCTTTGGTGCAGACTGAATTCTATCCGTCAGTTTGCAATATGGCCAACATACTAGGTAGCTCGCCATCACGGTGCACATTGATTTGGTGATATTAGGTAGTTGGAGGCGCGGGTCGGAATCTCAGAGGGGAAATGAGCTCCTTCAAGGTTCCAGATACGTCTCACTGACTGGTGAGTGCCAACTAGCACGAAACATAGGTTCAAGGCTTCCTGTTGATTGCCTCCAACTATCTAATATCAATAAATCAATGTGCATAGTGATGGTGAGGTACCTAGAATGGTGGCCACATTGCAAATCTGACTGACTGATAGAATTCAGTCTGCACGAAAGAAAGGATTAAACACTTCACACTAGTTACTAGTGTACAATCAAACTATACCTTCCTCACTTTGCAATCAATTCAGATTCTGTTCAACATAAATGTGAAGTCGATCCTTCTTAACGGGTCAGAATCTTGCGCTGCGTGTCATGGAAAGTATTTCCAACAGACTTTTATTAACATCTGCTACCTTCACTGACTGAAACCATACTGAAGACCGAATGGCCAGCCAGCTAGAAAGAAAGAATTAGATACAATAAACTCTGACTAGGAACATACCAATAGGTGAGAGCCGATTGCTCGACTAGTATGTAGGAGAAAATGGAGACGTACTGATCCGGGCATATGTCGAGAAGTCTGTCGAATGACATCGCACGCAGTGCTGGCCATCGCTCGAGTGGAATCCTAATTGGAGGTGGATACGAGTGGGTCGTCAGTGCGAGCATGCCATGGGGTAGACCGTGTGAGGAAGAGGAGGTGAGAGATTACAGGCAATCGTTGTCCCAGTCGAAGACGACAGTAGAAAATAGAATAAAGTTGAGATGTGTTGTTGAATCCCTATCTCCCACTGCTAACCCAAGGTAATAATAATAATACCTTCTAGTCCTCTTTAGCTGGGTCCACGAGTCCTCATAACATTTCATTTCCTCCTCTCCGGATCTAAGGCCAACTTGCCTTTTACTTCTCAGGTTGTACTCAGAAACCATAAGACCTTCAGCATGGAATGAAGGGGCGACTGGTGATAGTAATGTTTTTGGTTACATGAGAATTTATGGACCATAAAGAAGTGCTGACTTCAGATAAGTTTTAATAATATCCGAATCTTGTTGCTTATACTTAGTACAGTTGATTTCTAAATTGATATCAGAATGATGAAGGTTCGTCTTGCCTTTCCGATTCTGGTTTTGACATCTTCATCCATGCCATCTGTCTACAGTTGAGACAATTCTGCCTAACACAGGTGAAGGAAGTAACCTCTGTTTAATTTCTCTCGTTGATGATGATTGGTGCTTGTTGTTGCTGACATTTAGATATCTTGATTACTTCTGTCTTCTCTGTGTCCACTTGAAGTCCTATATTTACCCCTTATCTCTTCCACTAACCTGTTATCTTTCACCTGTATATCTTTGATTTCTTGAGATATTAGACATAAATCGTCCTCAAGATCTAAACTTCCAAGAGTCTCCTTCTCGGCCAAACGTACTCTTGTCTTGTCTCCATCTTTCCACAGTTCGCCGCATGATGCAGTCCATTAGATTCGCGAATATCACCAGTCATAGTCGGCTGTCTTCACTTCAAAGGTGCCGCTGGTATTTCTACTTTGAATTACTTGACATGAGAAGTCGTTATATAGCTGGTGAATGAGATCATTAATTGTTCGAGTCATTTCTTAGTGCTGCAGTAGTTTCCTAATCACTTTAACGATCAATACTGTCGTAAGCATTTTCAGTATCGACGACATTAAGGTGGAGATTTGGCATAAATATCCTAATGTCAAAGAACACTGATATGGACGAAATAGCATCACCAACGTATGGAGCTTTTCGGTCGCCAAGACAGATAGAAGTAGACGCAATCAATGATGAAGAAACACAATTATTTACCTGAGGGAGAATGTAACAGTTAGGGCTCCTGAAAGCAAGACAGGCGTTCATTAGTTTGAAACCAGTGTGAAAATCCACAAAAGGTGTTTCCGAATTGTTTACTGACTCGGCACGCTGAAAAGGCCAATACTTTGAGTGGAACTCGAATGAAAAGTGACATGGTGAGTTTCTGAGTGTCACTTAGAGAAAATCGTGTCAAAAGAAAATGAGGCCCTGTGGGAGAGAGTTAAGATTCTAATATATAATCTATGTAGGTGGAGAGAGAGAGATCGATTACTGAGTCCTGGCTGGTTCATCGAGTCTACACCCAACACATGCAACAGAAATGACTCAATGCAAATACCAGAAATATGAAAGATATTATGGTGAGAGGAGGCTGCTATCCAATTGGTAGACATTAATTTACGTCAATATTTATGAGCAAGACTGATTCAACAACCAATCACATCAGATACAGTTAACATACAGATGATCTGACATTCAAGAAACAGTTACAAAGAGATGCAAGGTCAACTTTCTGTGAGAAACAACAAATCAGAAGACTGTGTTTGTTTGCTTACAATAATGTACGCGAAAATCTATAAATACGTGTTTGTTTACTTAATAAACGATCTGTTGCGTGGCCTTTGTCTTCTATCGTTACAACATTATTATCACAAGTGAGTCAAATCAGAGGAGGATAATAATTAATCTCAAAATTCTGTTTCAAGGTGCGTCGGTGGTATAGCGTAGGACGCTCGCCGACCATGCACATGGTCCGGGGTTCGATCCCCGGCCGGCGCACTCCTTTACCTCACTGAGCCAGAAATAATGCTAGTAAAGAGGAAAAGTTGGGCATGAGTCTAGCAACCCCATCCTGTAAAATTAAAAATGAACACTGCTACAGAAACTTCAAGCCACTAGCTTGGGCCCTATGTTCCACTGGGAAGGTGAAGGAAAAATTATTATTTTTATTTTCTGTTTCAATTCACATACATCATAACATTCTAACAAGTTACTTATTTTGATTATACAAACACTCGCCTTATTTCCCATCTGACTGCAGTTGATCAATAATACTCATATTATTATTTCTGAATGCAATGTCTATAAATGAAGCAAAAAAGATGTGTGAATGGTGCCTTGATATGATTATGATTGACAATTGTTTGTGCTGGAAGCGTAGTCATCAGGTAATATTACTGTATAACACTACATTGTGTGATTTATCATAATAAAATCTTATCTATATTAGAGTTATACTCTACCACAGTACCCAAGATGTAGACCTCGGTAAAACGCATAAGAAATAATGGAATTCTATAAAGAAATAAATCAAAGATCTACTGCCCAACAGATATGCTGGAGAAAATGGTGGCGGAACGGATACACAATGGAGAAACCGAGAGTTATATGGAGGAAGTCAAATGAGAAGGAAATACAAGCCTGTAGGCAATCGTAAAGGCAGCTAAAAAAATGACAACATAGAAGGCAAAGGGATGGCGATGTTCTTTTGAAGCCTTACACTACCCTTCGAACCCAAGAGAGAAATAATATTGGTTAATGGATTTCATCATGAGCTGTCAGCAGTTGGAGAACCATTGGAAAGCTATAGGGAGTACTGAAGAGCCAATGGTTCCGTCCCTGTTTGGGACTCATTGGCAGTACGCACCCGCCCCACTGGGATTCAAAACCAGGACCTTCTAATTACAAGATAACCTCGAAGGCCATTAGGATCCAATGGTCAACCCATGAATTCCAACATCTGTCAATTATCAACATAGCATGACCGATAGTCAGTGTCACTGCTGGCGAGTATTTTTTCTCACGCTCAACCATCCTGTACTCTAATGGTCATGACCTCCCACTGGGGCCTAAATGGGGCCATTGGCTGGTGAGCATCTCATTGATATTCAAGTACTGATTTGGCTAGTGATTGTGCTATGTCATGAAATGACAAATGTTGGAATTCATGCACTGGCCATTGGATCAGGTCTCAATATCCCAATGGTCTCCGATATCGCTTTGCATCTAAGATGTCCTGGTTTCGAGCCTCACTAGGTGCATGCTGATGAAGAGTCCTAAACTACGGCAAAACAGCAGTCCAGTACTACTTGGCTGGTTTCTAGCTGCTCTCTAACTGATGCAGGCTCATGATGAAATCCTGTTACCGATTAACCAAATTCCTAAAAATCAGAACTTTTATACAAATAATATTAATCATACGGGTATTCTACACTTAATATGTCTTTATCTCCATATTGATACTCCAAAAGAAAAATTGTTATTTAGACAATAATAATTCAAGTTAATGAAAAATTCTACCTGTAGTTCATGGTATCTATTGATTGAAATTATTGTAATGTAAGGTAGAGTCAAATAAGGCTTTATTTAAGATGCATGGAGGACGGAAGCAAGGAACGGAGAAACGGAGAAAGGGAGGCTACCAGAATATAAATAGAGCAAGTAGAAATTCTAACATCCTAGTTGAATTTTTTTTTAAATTCCAGGGTAAATATTTATGTGTCTATCCTATCCTATAGTGACTATGATAAGTTAAAAATGTAAAACTTTTCTCTTGTTTTACCAATCAAAAATCATATTGAAGTAATGCTGAATTTATATATATATATATATATATATATATATATATATATATATATATATTGTAAAATGGTAATACGCTTTATTCTAATATGTCTCTCTCATTTTGTCTTTGTGTGAGTGTATGTGTGAGCGTGCGCGTGCGTGCGTCTTATTGTCTGATGGCTGTTCACCTTATTACCTGTCTAGACGGTAATTTATTTAGCTACTTACGATTGAATGTATTCTAAAAAATGTCTCTGTAAGTATAAAACTTGGGCACTGTAGTGGCGGTAGTAGAGTTTAACGCCATTATAGATAAAATTTTATTTTGTATACAATTGGTGGATGGTGGCTAGCAGTGGAATCCAGGATGCGCATTTCGTCCTAATTGGGACTCGTCAGCTGGATGTACCTGCATTTCTCAGTGAGTGATGATGTTCCCACCGAGGCTCGAATCACACAATGGTGTTACACAGTAATATTAACTGATGACCATGTTTCGAGTACAAACTATTGCCACTCATAATCATATCAAGTTACTCACTCACACAACTTTCTTGCTTCGCTCATATACATGAGTGAAATTGACGATCAGACATTTGAATAAAACAGAAAGATTGAACAGCGAAGAAATATTTACCTTTCAATTAGATCCTCATCTCACTATGGCTCTACTCTAATATACACGTATAGCATTTTAATTACAATACACAACAGTTTGCCAATCAAGTGGTGATAAGTTTGTTAACAATAATTAATAAGGATCTAATCGAAAAGTAAATATTTCTTCGCTCAATCTTTCTGTTTTCTAAATGTCTGAATGGGGATTTTTTTATTTGAATAAAAATCAATAGAGGATAATCTACATTCAAAAATAATAATATAAGTGTTATCAATCAAATTCAGTCAAATGGGAAATAAGACGAGTGTTTTTATAGTCATAATAAGTAACTTGTTAGAATGTTATCATGTATGTGAATTGAATCGAAATAGAATTTTAAGATTGTTTATTATCCTCCTCTGATTTGACTGACTGGTGGTAATATCTTCCATACATACCTCTGGTATTTGCGTTGAGTCATTTCTGTTGTGTTGGGCGTAGACTTGATGTACCAGGTCGGATTGAATAAACAATCTCCCTCTCCACCTACATAGATTACCTCTTAGAATCTTAACACCCTGCCACCATATTGTGTGGTTGTGTGTTAGTGCATTTAATGCAATCGTTGAGTTTCTTCTCAATTACTGATATGTATCCATTTAACATGTGTGTTTTGTTTGACAGTCTGATATATTTTGCTATGTATATATGGATCGATATTCCATTATAATTAGCCAATCATGTTAAGACTGTCTATTGATTTGTTCATTTTGAATATTCGCTCACACATTTGTGTTCACTTGTTCGGACATTCATATATTTTTGATCTCACACTCTTGTGTGACACATTGATTCTACTGGTGTTTTGGAAAATAGAAGTATCATCGCAAACCTAGTTGTCTTTGATTTCCGTCTTTCTTGCGTCAGGACTAATAAATTCTCGACCAGTACATAACAATTACTTGTCTCCATGTAGTCAATCATTCTTACCTTAGCTAAAATCTTATGTTCCGACAATCTGACTACCTTCGATTTACTAGTTTGACTTGATTCGCAGTCATTGCAGGGTATTTTGTAAATTATGTTATTTTGTCTAATTGTGTCAACCGATAGGGTCCATTAACCTACAGAGCTTGTCCTATCTGAGTGAGTTTGTAGGTGTGAATGCCAACCATATTCTTGCTTATTGAGAATCACACGTAGGGTCTCAGATTTCCCATCCAAATATGGTGAAGTTACTGTGGTTGCCTTATATTCTCTCTTCTTTCTGTTATCATTATTAGTTTCACAATTATTTTTATTTTTTGTTTGATCTTTTCCGATGTTCCTAATGAATTTTATAGGATAGTTAGTTATTTAACACCAACGCCTCTTCTGTCTGTTTTATTTCATCATTTAGGTCTTATTTTGTGCTACTTAGTGCTACTGCTCGGATTGTTAAACACTTAACTAAGCCTGCCTTAAAAGTCAACGGATGAGAGCAAATTAAAGTCTAAATATCTATTGGAATGCGTTGACTTTTTATAAACGGCAGTGTACAGTTTACCTTCTTCTATTCTTTTTTATTTTAGAATCTAAAATCAAAGTTAATTCTCCTTGTTCATTCTCCGATTCAAATGTGAATTTTATTCCCTCCACTAGTGAGTTTATGTGTGTCAAGAAGCTAGAGATCTGTTCTGTTTTTAACACTGTGAAAGTGTCACTCACATATCTCTATCAGATTTTTTCGAGTAAGATCAATTGTATTAAGAGCCACATTTTCTCAGCTATCCATAAATGATATTCACGATCATAGGAGATATTTTTGTGGGTAGCTGGAAAAATATGACTTTTAATACATTTAATCCTACTGCCAAAATATGATGGAGATAGGTGACTTGAAAATGAAGGCATTAGAAAAGAAATATTTCTTCGTTGAACAAACTGTATTTTCCCTTTAAAAGCTGATGACAACGCCGTATTTTTATTACCTCGAGTTTCGATAGGAATAAACAGTTTCTCCATTCCACTCAATTCACTACAATCCTTGTTAGGTGGATCAACAATTTCTCAAAGTTCTCACTTCTTTCACATACAACCTCCTCCATGTCAGTCTTGAACTTACGATTAGCTTTTCACTTCCTATTTGAGTTATACCTGATAGCTTAGCAAGTCATGCCACTCAGCGGTTTCTTTGGTGTATGTTCAATCCCTCTCTATTTTCCATTTTCTTGTAACCAAGTCAAGTTTGAAATATATTGCCACCAACAAGCTAGTTGGTTCGTTGTCACGATACACTCTTAAGAGATGTTTGATGGTTTTGAGGGCGACCGGCAGGAGGCGGTGGTAATCTGTCTAACTGCAGTAGTGGCTGCTGCCAGTTTCAATCTTCTAGATTGCTTTCACCAGTTCCTTTGAAGTTTCTGAAGTTTAAAGTACAGCATAGTAGTTAACCATCACTGAATAGTTCCAAAACAATTATTCGCCGAGTGAGAAGTAGTTATTTGTAAAAATTATATTTTTGTAAAATCTTAGCGAAATTGAAATGAACAATTTCAACATTTCCTGAGTTTGGAAATCTGTTCTAAACTTCAAGGAAATTATACGAAATAAAATAACAGAGGTTAAGATATAAAAAGACGGACATCTCTTGTCTTCAAAAACTTTTTCCAATCATATGATTCACGAAACAGATGTCAACACGTACAATAGTTAAAAGTGTATGAAGTGTGATCAAAATTTGATCTCATACTTTTAAAATCAGTCTACGTTTTGGTAAACACTTTAAACACAGTGTACGTTTCATCAGATTACATTCGATTGCCCATGCATCAGCTAACAAGATCACGCCTTCACGTATGTTCAAACTGTTCAGATTCACCCATATATGTAGGGCTTCCGCAGACAGTTTTTCTTTATATGAACCAAAACCCTTCTTTAGAACCTTAGTTCTTTCAAAGTCGATTTTTTGTGTTGCATTTCTATCGAATGCAGTGAAATCGGTGATCTGTTTTCTAGCTTCGTTAAGTCTGCAGAAGTCCTTGGAACCACCTTTAGACATTTTCTATGCTCTTTTACTCTTATATTTACCTATCTGGAAGTTTCTTCTACATAAACGGCGTCCCAGTCCCCACAAGCGATTTGGTACACACAATTCTGTTGGTTTTCTTCTTCTATTTTATCGTCCTTAACCTTCATCAATGATAAGCGTAAGGTGTTAGTTGCATGAAAAATACACTCTCATGTTGTCTTGATTGTTAATAATTCACTTCATCTTTCGAATGTTTCTTTGTGGTAAGGAATCACCCCTGTACTTACCGAATTCTTAGCAACAGGTTTTGATCCCTCCTTATCGTCACATTTTAAACATCTTTTTGTGAAGTCTTTAGGATAAATATTTGATCCAAGAGTGGATTGAACCAATTTTACTTCCTTGCTTATCTCTTCCTCCTCAGTAACTAGACGTTCGGCTCCGTTAATCAGATTCTTGGCTACAGTTACTTTGGCGGTAAAGGGGTGTGCTAATTAGTTATATTATTATTTCCTTTAATTTGCAGAGTAACATAGGGCTTCAGCCGGCGTCTTCATTGCGTTCAGTTTTCTGCCAACTCTTTCATCTCGCTCCAAATTTGCCCACACGCTTTCATATCCTCTTCAAATAACCGCTTCAAGTCAACCTTCTACTGACGACCAACTCACCGCTTTCCTTTCGGGTTCCACTCAAGCAGTGGCTTGTCTAGTGATGTCACTTGATGGTTTCCTCAGTGTATGGCCAATCCATCTCCATTTCTTCCTACCTATTTGTTTCACAATCAGTTCCTGCTGTGTTGGTTCGCTCCCAGAGATCCCTGTTGCTGATCTTTTCTGGCTAGCCATCTGATCTTGAGTTTTGAGCGAAGACAACTGTTAATGAAGGTCTGCAGTTTGTTTGAGATGCTCTTTATGACGCACCAAGTCTCTGATCCCTGTAGTAATTGGCACTGACTTCACGTTGGAGTTGAAAATCCGGATGTTATTTTTGATGCTGAGTGCTGTTGACCTCCACACAAACTTGAGAGTACTGAAGCTTGTCTTGCTTTTCTGATTCTTGCTTTGATATCGTCATCAGTTCCGTCCGCCTGTAATTGAAACGATGCTTCCTAGGTAGGTGAAGGAGGTTGTTTCTTTCAGGTTCCTCCCATTTATGTTGGCTGATCGTTGTCTGTTGCTGTTGCTGTTAGTGTTGACCAGGAATCATCGGTGTGAAGTTTCTGTAGCAACTTTGTTTACAGGGTGGGGTTGCTAGCCTCACGCCTGAGAAAGGGATTGTTGCATTAAGATATATGATAAAGAAAGGCGACCTTGTGGGTTACTTTAAAACTGGAAAACAAGGAATAAAACAATGCTAATTAATCATACTTGGTCAAAATTCCGGTTGTCTATATCTTCATATGGAGTAGTTAACAAATGTTTTACAAGTGTTTACCGATGCACACATACACACATTCCATTGTATACCGCATACACACATATATTTTCACATTCAGTTATCTATGACCATGAACTTTTAGTCGAACGAAGTCTGATGAAAAGTACACTCTGTTTAAATTGTTCAAAAGATCAGCGATTGCACTACATTCGACAGAAACGGAACATTAAATTGACTTTGATAGGACTAAGATTCTAAAGAAAGGTTTTGGTTCGTATAGAGAGCAAGACTGACTGCGAAAGCCCTACATATGTTGGTGGATCTCAACAGTTTAAACAGACGTGAAGGTGTGCTCTTATTAGCTGATGCATGGCAAATCGAACGTAATCTGATGAAAAGTACACTTTGTTTAAATTGTTTAACAAGAAGTAGACTAATTTTTGAAAGTCTGAAGTCACATTTTGAACACAGTTCATGCATGTTGATACCTGTGTCACGACTCATATAATTGAACAAACTTTTTCAAAACATGATATGTCCCCTTTTTTCTACATATAAACCTCTGCTCTGCTAATTTTGATTAATTTCCCTGAAGAAGTTCGGATCAGATTGTCGAACTCAAAAAACGTTGGAATTAGTCATTTCCATTTTTGGCTGAGATTTTACAAAAATATAATTTTTACAAATGTCTATCAGTTCATCGATTGATAAGTTTTAACTGACTTTCCTATTGTCACTAACCTATTCAGTATGCTAGACACTCACATAGATATAAACATACACTTTTATGATAATATAAAAATATCATTTTTATTTTTTGATCCTTTTTTCTGAAAAAATACTTAATTCACAATCTAAATTAATAGGTACTTTTTTATCATTTTTGAAAAACTTCATTTTTTCTGACAATTAAAAGTTAAAATTTAAAATACACTTTTTTCCCGCCATTTACTTTCATCGATTGTTTTTTGTTTGTCTCTTTTAATTGGTAATCTAGAGAAAAAAAATTATTATTGCAATTATTATTATTCAAATGTGTATAACACAAAAATGTTGAAAGTAGGAGAGAATGAAATTATGTCCAATCCATCATCATATTTTATTCTTTTATTCAATGTGTTCAATTTATCACTGAACATTGAATGTGATTGGTTGAAACAGTAATTACTGCTAGCGATCCCTACTGTGTAACCACTTTAAATAAAAGTCAGTCACATGGCAATTTAAGGGAATAAAAATAGATTTATTGACAGGATTTTTATTATCATCATCATCGCCGACGTATCTGTCTGTCGTTTTAACTGTTCACGAAAATTTCCAATAAAAAATGTAAATATAAATCTGAAAAAGTGAATAATAAATTCTTTTTTTTTAAATTTGCAATGTGGTAGATGAAGCAAAGTTGATTAGAGGTATTGATTTTTATAGCAAAGTTAAATTGTACACACCCAAGAAGCGTGAAGGAATAAGTAATTTTAGGAAGGAGCTACAGCTCTGAAAGGCGAATCTGCCACCCTAACGCAAGCCTTACCCAGATCTTACCTTTAAGCTAATCCTAACCTTAGTGTAGGCAGCACTGTCTCAACTACAGGAAGTCGGAACGGACGAGGATGTCAAATCGAGCGAGAATCGGGAAGGCGAGAAATACATCAACATCATCAACCTGAAACCAATATGGAAATCTTCGTCACTCAACTCAGCATCAACAACAAAATTCAGTCAAGTCAATCAGCTCCTCTATACGGATCAGAAACTTGGCTGACGGGTCACAAAGAATATTTCCAACAGCCTGTTGCATGCAGACCTTTATCAACAACTGTCTTCGCTAGCTCTATGCTGAAGATCAGATGGCTGGGCAGGAAAGAATCACCGACAAGAAACTATGGGAACAAACAAAACAAGAACCAATTGCCAACCAACAAATATGCAGGAGAAAGTGGAGATGGATGGATTGGACACTCGGTGAGGAGGCCGCCGCTGGGACATAGCGCGCGCGTCAGGCCATTGCACGAGTGGAACCAGGATGAAAGGGAATCACCGAGTGGTTCGTCAGAGCAATGGTGACATGGAGAAGATCGTGTGAAGAGGAGTTGAAAGAGTATTGACTAACATGGATACAGGTGAAACGTACAACAGAAGCAAGACAGAAGCGAGTGGAGACGTGCAGTTGAAGCCCTATATTCCACTTGGAACCCAAGGGAGCAGTAATAATAATAAAAATAACCCTAGTATACCCCTGACTAATCCTAATATCTCTCTAACTGGATTAGGTTAAACCTAACCTGTACCTAGCCTAAATCTACCCCATTTCATCCCTTAATTTAACTTAAAACTAACTTGGTAACCTGGTAAGTATCATTACAATTCATTCAACAATGTTATTCATGAATGAGGACGGTTGTTTGCCTGGTTCTATTGTCTTACTGTGACTGAGTATTTCCACGTAATTCGTGTGTTGAGTGTCTGTTGGGCCTCAAATGTTTAACTTTGCCGGAGACAATAAATGTCAGTCTCAATCAAAAATCTTAAGAAACAGTTAATATCACCAAGATAGACGGATATGTCTCATATTTCGAGAATTCCAAAATCTTCCTTTATATCCAATTTAGAGCTAAGTATTTTGCCTATAAGGACAAAATGGAAGCTTCTCATACATAATGCGTTGGTGACACAGTGGTTGGGACTCTCGCCGACCATGCACATGGTCCGAGGTTCGATCCCCTGCTGACGAAGCACACCTTATATCTATGGTCGGCCTGCAAAATTCGGGCTACCGATATCACATGCTGAAGATTCCATACTTGTACAAAAATACTGTGTGGAATCAAGCTGTAATCAAAAAGAAATAATAAAATAAACCTTTCAGCTTAGAAAACACAAAAATAATAATAATACCAGTACATTAGGATTCCTTGTATTTTCTTTCATTGTTCCCTTGTATTCTAAGGAGAATGTAGAGCTATAACAGCACGTCTCTTCTTTGTCCTTTTCTCTGAGGTCATTTTTAGCTTGGCCTATGGTTGCCAAAGAAACTTTCATTTCCTCTTCGCCATACGATCTCCACCACATCAATCTCAATCACACGCCGTTTTCAGTTCACTTTACACTAGAGTGATGGCCTAACGCGAGATGTTACACAAAGGTCACCTCAGCATACACTCATCCTTATCCATTTTTTCTTCTACATAACTGTTTAGCAATCGGTCTTTGATTGGCTTTATTGCCGGTTGTTACAAGTGATGTTTGTGATGCCCAGTGCAAGTTTCTCACTTATATAGAAGAACTGACTGACTTTATACTGATTCTGAAAATCGGAATTTTTTTCTTTGTGCTGAGTTCAGAAGATTTTTGAGTTGATTCCAAAATGTAATGAAGGACTGCTTTGAGTCTCACATTCTGGCTTTGAAATTCTCATCCATGCTGTCGTCTGTAGTTGAAACCATACTGTCTGGATAGGTGAATGAACAGATCTTTAAATTTATTCTGTTGATATTGATTGGTGCTTCTTGTTGTTGGTGGTGATGGTGATGGCTGGCTATCCTCATCAACTCTGTCGTTTTTGTTTTCATTTGAAGTCCTGTCTTTGCTGCCTGCTTCTTCTGTCAGTCTGTTGACGGTTTTCGCTTCTAAGTCTTCGAGTTTGTGTCACACGGCTTCAAGCTGGAGCTTCGAATGTTTCGGTAGCAATGGTGTTTATTTTAACAGGATGGTTTGCTAGCCTCCTCCACCAACCTTTCCTCTTTACCCGGATCATTATGGCTAAGGTATGCGTCAGTGAAGGTTCCAATCCCGAACCACTTGCCTGGTTGCTCAGTGTTTTACAGATTAGCCACCAATACACACCTTTTTTGTTTGTGTTTATGAGATAGAGAAGACCACGTATTGTAACCTGAAAAATTTTGGTTTCTGCAGGAAAGTGTGCTAAACTTCCACCTGCTACCAAACAGTCTCAACTACCAGCATAAACTAATTCGCGAACTACGAAGTCGATCCAGTGTTTTCATTGCTTAACAATCACATGTGTATGTGATCCAGGTTGAATCTCTGGTCACCTACGCACTCCTAAGCCTCTCCCGGCCAGTATTAAGCTCAAAAGCAACGGAAAAGGTGGGATTGAGGCTTGTAACTCCCACAAGATAAGAAATCACAATATCGAAACTTTAAGCTTACGCTTGTAGCTGTACGCTTCACTCAGAACCCAAATGAATACAAAAATTGACTTGTGCGGAAAAGTTTACGTCTCAAATGAACAAGCTCTTATAATAGAGCTATTACCAGACATCTCCTCGATATGGTTCATTAGAGTGGAATTCGCGAAATCCTTTAAAATTATCAATTTGGCGAAGGAGACCGATTCTGCTCAAATTTGCCAAATCAATTTCTATCAAACGCTAGAAACCAGATTTATGTGTTCAGAAAGAAGCAGTTTTCAGCCATCCCTTGGCCAGCCTGATAACTGGATGCCTTTATTCTTTCTTTCATCTGATTACGTAATCTTGTTTGCTTGTTTCTATGATTTGAGGTTAAACTGAGTACACTGTTACCAAATTCACTGGTCACTCAGCATATTACGCAACTCTCATCTGTATTACGTAATTTCGTTTACCATTGTGTGTATATATTTTTTTCGTTTAAACTTGAATCGCCTAAGTAAAAACTACATAAGCGTAATTTTCTGTGAACTGTTCACCAACTGCGGAACTTTCGGCTAACTGACATCATGTAAAATTTGCAAGCGTGTTAAAACGTTTTTGTACATAAACCTTATAATTTATTTAGGCTGTTAGCAAGCAGGTGAGCTGATGAAAAGCCAATGAACGAAACAAATGATGGTACCATCGTCTTATTCTGCACAAACCACATTGTTGTTGTTCTTGCTTTTATTCAAATATTTGTCAGTTTGTCAGAGTACTTTGTTAAAGTTCAGCTTGCTTTCATTGATTAGGCTCTGTGAACTGACACCAAATGATGAGTACACCAGTAATGAGCTATGCCTGAAATAAAGGAAACAGCGTTCCTGTCTTTAAATCGATCACTTGTATCTAGCTATTAAACATCACTACTACTCACTACAATTAATCAGTAATATGTATATCTGCTTACTACATCTTTGATTGCTCTTTTGATTACCAATTACAGTATCAAGTATATGATATAGTGTAGTGAAAATAATATCAGTTTCTGAAAAAAATGTGGCAAGACTTCACTTCAAATTGTGTAGAATTCATAAAACACAAAATCATTAAGTGAGCAAAGAATATCCTTTTCGATAATTTCCTCTTCTGGCTCTGCAATTATATATGCATGTTTGTATACATAGAGTATTCTAGATTAGTAGTCAATAACAATGTTTATGTTTTTTAAATAATATCGATTTGTTAAGTAAGATCACAATGGAATTATCACAGTTCATTAAAGAGGCCTAATTTATAATAATAATAATATTATAGCAAACAGAATATTAACAAAACAATTGAAGATCATTCAAACCTAGATGGCCAAGCGGGTAAGGATAGTGTCTGAACCAACCAACTTCTTTTGGATGCACAAATTAGGCTTGTTAATATGTTAATATATCGATTTCTTAGGGCAAAACTGAGATTCGTAGGTATGCGGTAAATGACCCTGAAAGCCACCTTGTTAACATCAATCTTGTGTTCTGTATCCACAAGATGAGTGGGATAGAATAGTGCTACGAAGAGAAACACGCCGAATTTCATTGAACATCTCTCTTTCCTATTGAAATCCTGTTTCATTTTTACACATGGCCCCAACTTATCCTAATAATCTAGTAATGAAATTTATTTTCCACTAAAAATGACCTCGTAACATTTTCGAAACAATAGTGCAACCAAAGAGGTTTAGCGTGTTCAAAGTACAAACTTGATAGACAATACTAGCATGTACGAATTGTTATTTAAACATTGGAAAACAGTTAGAAGTGGTCATATCAAAAAATGGAATGAATCCATGAAATCTCTGAGTATATGATTTCATCATTTGCTGATATCGGTTAGAGAATCATTGATAAACCATTTGGAGTACTGAACAGCTGTTTTGCCCCCAATTTAGCACTCTTCATCAGTATGCACTCACCGAGGTTCTAACCCGAGACATTCTGGTTACAAGGCGAGCTCAGAGATCATTAGAACACTGGGACCTGATCCAATGGCCAGACCTTGAATTCAATCTTATGTCAATTCATGGCATAGCACGTCCACTAGCCAAACCAGTACTTGAATGTCAATGAGATGCTCACTAGCCCTATTCAAGCAAGTAGTTACCTGAGTTCTAGTGGGAATTGATGAACATTAGAGCGCAGCAGGTTGAGTCTCAGGACGAATTCTCACCAGCGATGACACTGGTTAGTGGCCGAAATATTTCAGGAATTGACAGACAATGGAATTCATGCGTTGGCCATTGGATCGGATTGCAGTGGCTAAATAGTCTACGGGCTGACTGGAGGATCCTGCGTCCAAACTAGAGCGAGAAAGCTTTCCCTCCCCGAGTACTCGTTGATGACTTTCAGTTAGTTCTCTAACTGATGTCAGTTAGTGCGAAAACCTGTAAATATACACACATATATGACTGAGTGAATTTCAGCATAGGACTTGGCACAGAAATGTATCTCCTTAACTTTCCTTACTCAGCAGAATACACAAAGGTAGACAAATGATAGGAAAATATATACAACAGGTATATAATGAACAGAAATGTGGGGGGGGGCACGGAGAAGCAACTCGCAAAACACCTGACGGTTTATTGAATATTGCATATCATAGCGAGCGGATGCATATACCTCACTGAGAATGGTTTTGAGTCATATCGTCAATAGTCTTCAGCCACTGATTCTCAGCATCCCGAAGACCCCAACCACACCCTCTGTTCTTCTCCGCGTGGCTCAGATGAAGTGTTACAGACACGATAGATTAATGACACGTTTTAGTTTAACCACCTATAAGTCTTTTCTGACCAAATCTTATTTCGGCTAACACTGCCCATCGAGGAAGATGACGGCTTGGCATGCATATATAAACATATAATTTAATAATTCCCATTATTGTATTAAAAACATAATATCCAGCGTAGAGACCCTTTTCAATAACGCATTTATTATCAAGCTGTACACTAGTATAAATGTTTCTTTTTTGAGAAATTATATCTGGTGAGGGAATTGAATCTTAGGTGCGAATATGTGGCATAATAATAGTCTGAAATGCAATTAAAATATGAGTGTTTATAATCATAGTTCAGTGTGAAGTGACAAATGGATTAATGTTATATATATATAGATTAATTCATAAGATGCAGAGATGTTGTTGTAAAGGGGTGTATAATTATAGGGTTAGTAGGCGAGTATAAAGTGTTACATAACATGGTGTGAAATGTGATATGATAGAATTCAATACTGCAAGCATTTTTGGATTTAGAATGACAAGTGGGTCAGGTAGAAAAAATTTCAATTGAGAATAGTAATGATAATAATATAGTCATGGTAATGAGGGAAAGCTACATAGATTAACTAAATAAACAAAATAAACAAATAAATAAATGTCTATCATTCTATGGCTAAGTCAGAAGTAAGGATTGTACATACTACTTTTGTACACAAAGGTATGGCTGGCTTAAATTCATGAATGACATAGGCCTTCTCTGTCTTTAGAAGATTATAACGAAGAAAACTTGGCAAGTTAGCAGGAATTCGAAAGACAATCTTTAAATCATGGTTAGGATTTGTAGAGTGTCAAGAGCCAATCAGGTGTTCTAGAATAGAGCTTTGCACACTCTTCTATCCTTACTAATAAAACCATGCTGGAATATGTTCTTGTATCCGTGAGAAAAGTGTCTTCTGACTACGGGCTATGTATCTTGCTCCACAATAGCAGGTGAACTGATAGATGCACATGAAGGCGGTCAGATGAGGGAGCTTATCTTTTAAAACAGATATGGAGAACAACTTGCCGCTGGTGAACGTCATTTGTAGTTTTGCTAAAAAAAAAATGTCTTACTGACTGATTTAAAGATTCTAAGTTCATGAATACGCTTTTCCTTGGAACTGATTCGATGACCGATTTGGACTGTTTATCTTTCGTATTACTGTCAATTAATCGGTTCAGTTAACCATATTTTAAAGACCATGGCGCTTAGGAAGCCAAATTCTGAGTCAACACAATCAGATTTATAAATATTTCTTATCCTAAAACAGAGCAAATGAATTAAGTTCTATTTCCTAGAAGCAGGTACCCAGCTATAAAAAGATTACCTATTTCTCCATTCCATGTACGTTCCCGGTGGATGAATATTTTGTGAGATCCGTCATTGTATCTACACAATAAGAAATAGAAACGCTTAGTTCAGACTCCGTTGCCTAGTTAAATTGCAAAGGGAGATGGTGGTTGTTAAATGCGAATATGATATCATCAAGAAATACCTAATCACATAATTTTTACAAAAATACAAAATAATCGAGCGAAGAATATTCTTTTCGATAAATTCCTCTTCCGGCTCTACAATTACACATATATATGTTTGTATACATAAAATAGTCTAGAATAGTAGTCAATGAAAATATAAGTGTTTTTCAAATAATATCGATTTTTAAAATATGATCAATGGAATTACAGTTCATTAAAGATGCTCAAATTATGATAATAATAATAATAATAATAATAAAATAGCGAATAGAATATCACCTAAAATTAGGAAAATTCCACAAAAAATGCAGGATAATTCAAACCCAGATGGCCAAAGTAATGATAACTTCTTTTGGATGCATAAATTAGGCTTGTTGATATGGATCCTCACAACCTCAGAAATATTTAGTAGTTGAACTCTTAAGGCAAAATTGAGATTCGTAAATATGCGGTAAATGCGCCTGAAAGCATGGTTAACATCAGTCTTATGTTCTGTATCCACAAGATGAGTGAGATAGAATAGCGCTGCAAATAGATTTTGTTTATCCTTTACTTAACCAACCACTATGCAGGGTGATGTTCTGAAATCCGACGAGAAACACGCCTAATTGTACGACCTATGCAACTAACTAACTGGCTCTACAGGACCAGTCAGATTGGTAGACACACAAATAAAAGGCGAAATTAGGCAGTTTTTCTTTAACACCCGAAAGTAAAATAGAGGTGGTTTTGAAGACACAGCGTAATTCAGCAGCATGAAATGTTCCTTTTACTGTATTTCAAAGGCGTTGTGTTATTACCTCATTGATGTTGTCCCCAAGGAACTGAATTTATAACAATAAGGCCTTTTTCGGAACTCTTGGTAACCTGAGCTGCTTTGCTTTCAGATTCAGATTCTTATCAATAAACTTTTCAGGACAACCATTTCCACTTAGCAACCGTTTAATATTTTTAAGTTCTTCATGAAGACATTCATATGAGTAAATTCCCCCTATTCTGTGAACCAGGCACTTTATCAGATTGCGTTTGTATTTCAAGGAAACGAAGCTGAGAAAATAAGTATACTGACCCGTCGATGTAGGCTTTCTATAAACACTTCTTCTTATTATCCCATCCCTTTTCTGGTCATAAGGACGTCTAAAAATGAAATGCTAGAGTCTTTTTAATTCTCAATAGTAAAATTTATCGCAGGAGGAACCATGTTAAATTTATCCAGGATCCTCTTTTCTTACTTCGCATTTTTCATAATCAAAAATGTATCATCCATGTACCGACAAGAGAATTCGTGTTCATTCTTCTAAGGCCCATTTTTTGAGTTTTGCAAGGAAAACGTCGGCTGGAATTGGTCCTAGTGGTGACCCCATTGCCACAACGTCAATTTGCCTTTATATAGTTCCTTATTAAATAAAAAGTGGACATTCACTGTGCATTTCAAGAGGAGCTATTTTATGAAGGATACAGGGATGCCGACGTCAATGTTTCGTCTTATGAGTTCTTCGCATGCAAAGTTCACTGTTTCCCTAAGTGTTACATTGGTAAATAGGGGAGATACGTCAAATGATATCATGAATTTATTGTCAACATTTAAACCTTTTATCCTTTCAACAAATCCAAAAGTATCCTTTTGCACTGTGTTTCACCAACTCAGTATGAAAAGGCTGCAAGAATTAGACTAACCATTTGGCTACGGGATGGTATGGTTTATGTAATATATCTAATACTGGTCGAAGCGGTACACCATTTTTGTGCACTTTAGGGGAGCCATATATTCTTGGTGTGAACGTTCCAGTGGGTTTAAGTTATGTGTACTGACTCCGTAGGATGAAGCCTTTTTCTTTTAGTCTTCTCAATATTTCCGCTAACTGTTTCTCTATCTTTTCGATCGGATCCAGAGAAGAGGAGATTTTCTTGGAATTTTAGATTATCATTGTGCGTCGGTGGCACAGTGGTCAGAACCCTCGCCGACCATACACATGGTCCGAGGTTCGATCCCCTGCCGACGAAGCACACCTGATATCAATGGTCGGCTTCAAAACTTGGGCTACCGATATCCATGCTGAAAATTCCATACTTGTACCAAAAATACAGTGTGGAATCAAGCTGTAATTTAAAAATAAATAAAAAATAAAATAAAAATTAAGAACAGCATTCATCTTCTCAAAGTAATTCGCTTTGTTCATGATAACCACTCCTGAGCCCTTATCCGGTCTTGTTATCATTTTACGGAGAACATCCAGAGCTTCTCTATGTTTATTTTTGGTCAAAATACTATCCAAATCGCGTTTACTATTCATGTAATAATTAATAACAATCGACCAGTGTTTTTTTTTAATTTACAGCTTGATTCCACACTGTATTTTTGGTACAAGTATAGAATTTTCAGCATGGATATCGGTGGCCCAAATTTTGCAGGCCGACCATAGATATCAGGTGTGCATCGGCGCGGGCTCGAACCCCGGACCATGTGCATGGTTAGCGAGAGTCCTAACCACTGTGCCACCGACGCACATCTTCAGTTGATTAGGGTGTTAGGCCTTCCATTTGAGTGTAGAGACTTTCGAACTGAACTTGTGCATCCATTTTGTTAATTTTTACATGGCCTTCACAAAATTAGAGCCAAGGAACAAAATCTGCAAGTTTTAGACTTGCAAGTGTACAACTGTGTACATGTGTTTTTTCAAAAACAAAATTCACTCAGTCTGTTGTAACCTGTTAGAGCAAAATAGTCGACCACCTAGTGGCTACTATCACCAAAATGCTTAACACTCCTCCAGTCAAGGTTAAAAAAAGAAGCCTTTGTTGCTGGATATAAAAATATACACGCCATAGAAATATGCATACAACACCAGCAACAACAACAACAACAGCGTCGTTTACGTCATTTCAGACTAGGAATGTCTAAATATTTTGTGAAATAATTATAAGACTGTTGTTCTAATCACTGTTCTTATCCTCGTTTTAATTATGCAACAGAACCAGGGAAGAAAGACAGGCAGAGATAACACAGGGAACAGCTGTTATGCGTCTATTACTTCTATATGTACACAAATCTTGTCTTGTTATACCATTCCTCATATCGTTTCCCTATGTGTATGTCTGAGTGTGTAGGTATGTGTGTGTGTGTGCAGTCGCACTAGTGTTGTCGATAGCACTGTCTGTATGTGTTACATGTGTGTTCAATGTGATTAAGACAGGTGAAGGAAGGTGCTTGAGGTGATAACCTTGAAATAAAATGTCGGATAATTTCCACTTGTGTGCTGTGCTATCCATCTTTCTCTAATACTTCTATTTAAGATTTAACAATGTGAAATATTCCCATATCGCATGAATTATTAAAAGTCAATCTGAACGAAGAATATTCTTTTCAATACATCCTTCTCCACTTCAGGTTCTTACAATTATAAAATATGCAATATTTGTTGTCGTTACAATAATGATAGTCACTTATGCATGCGGTGGAGACATTTTGAAAAAAAACGTTGAATAACAGATAAGCAGTTATGGAGTGTCAACATTAATAGTCGTATTTTTGTGACAAACTTCGTGCTCTGGGCTGACCGAAGTCGATCACAAAATATTTCGGTGAAAAGGGGGGAGACAATGTCGTAGTGATTAGTCGTTATAATAAGTTCACTCGTAGAGTGTAGGGTACGAAGCATCTGAGCAAGAAGCCGACATGTCAACCTGAAACCAAGCACTTCGGTCTAATCAATCGACGGAAAAGCCTAAAATTCAATTAGATAATTAATCTGACCCGTTGTATAAGAGGTGGCTTTCGTGACCTAAGTGATCTAGTGGATAATGCTTTGGTTGGCGTTTGAAACTATGGGTACTGGGTCCGAGACTCGGTGGGAACACCATCACTCATTGACTGGGGAATGCAGGTACATTCAGATGACGAGTCCCAAGTAGGACGAAATGCGCGTTATCCTGGATCTAGATTCCACTGCTAGTCACCATCCACCAATAAAAGTTAGTTCAAGGTTATAAAAGGTGTCAGGGGAGTGAGTGCTTAGTTCAAAGTGGTCTGTATTAAACAGGATGAGATAGTAAGACTGCAATGAGAGGTGATTCATAATGAAATAACGAATGTGCGAAATGAAACAGGTGGAAGCATTAATTGAGAAAAAGGGGTAATATCGCGAATAATAAGTCCGGGCAGTACAAACAGAAAATGTGACATTATTGAGAGAATGTTTCCATGAGGGTTAAAAATCATGACGAATAATAATAATTGTATTAATAAGCAAAGAGAAAACAAAAAAATCAAGAGGGTCAAAGGGAAGAAGCACTCTTGGTGAGAAGAATAATTATCAATCCAAGTTTGGCCATCGTAGGAACAGCGTCTGGACGTGTTCTTTTTGGAAACAAAGTTTCGGTTTTCAACAGCTTCACCTGTGTTTAGGAGATGTAAGCAGACTGTACGTCATAATGACTTCGGGATTCTGTATATAACTCTGAAAGCTGAGTTGACGTTGAGGCTATGTCCAGTATTGACCAAGGGTGACAGGATCGAGATTTTTATGCACTTAATTCCCCTCTTGCTGAACCAAGCTAGTAAATGTTCTCGAACCCGTAGACGAACCTGCCTAATAGTGCGCCTTATTTAACTTGAACCACAGGAACAGTTGAAAGGGTATATGCATAAAGAAGAGCTAAGGTTATATTATTTTTCAATTGTAAGAACCTGAAGGGAAATTAATGAAAATAATATTCTTCATTCAGATTGACTTCTGTTTAAGTTAGATTACTTCTTCCTCCTGATGACTGATCAGACACAGTGGTTAGGATTCTCGCCGACCATACACATGGTCCGGGGTTCGAGCCCTCGCCGACGCACACCTGATATCAATGGTCGGCCTGCGAATTTCGGGCTACCGATATCCACGCTGAAAATTCCATACTTGTACCAAAAATACGGTGTAGAATCAAGCTGTAATCAAAAATAAAAAAAATAAAAATAAAAAAATAGACTAGAGTGTTCAGCGTCGGTTGACATGTCATTCCATGGAACAGACTCTTTGATGATATCTTAGCATAAACATCATGTTTTAGATGACTAGAAGCAGAATCCAGTATGCGTGTTTCTACCTATTTACGATTTAGTGAAAACAGCGTCACTCATTTCGAATGTTGGTACATCCAGATGATGACTCCCGAATAGGACGAAGCGTACATCATGTATTCTTCTTCTTCATACATTTATTCTCCTTTTTGTATTTGAATAAAGCAAGAAAAACAGTGGCTTGTGCAGAATAAAATGATACAATCATTTTTTATTTCATTGGCTTCTCACCAGCTGCTTGCAGCCCAAAGACATTATTCAGTTTATCTACATAAACCATTTGAACTTTATTGCACAGATTTAGTTTTAAACAAAAATTAATACTTAAAAACATTGATATAATGCTCACTAGAGACTGGCCTATCCAGGCAGTTAACGTGGGGTTATAGAGGGTGCAGCAGGTTGAGAACAGTTATGCATCGAAGATATAGCGAAGTGATCGTGCTATTTCATGAAATGGCTGAGAGTTGAATGCCAGTCAAAGCGCATTGATTCAGTATAGCCAATTTAATCATCAACCAACAGTATGAAAAACAGTATGATTCACTAATATTAGACTGAGGATCAAGTATTCATCACCACCTGATATATGTCTAATGTCACACAAATTCGAAGAGTTGCAGGTGGGCGAATACCAGCAAACTGGATGAAGAAGCAACAGAGACAGTACTCTAGGTGAACACAGAGAAGACGAACTAACCAGGCAACAGCAGCAACAACAACCAGTACTCAATCCCCATCAACGAGAGAGATTCAACACAGGTTATCTCCTTCATTTATCCAGCCAAAACAAACACGGTTTCAACAACAGGCAGTTGGAAAGGATAAAGATTTCAAAGCCAGCCAGAATCAGACAGGCAAGATACACATTCATCAACCTGAAACCAGTTTGGAAATCTTCCGTACTCAGCATAAGGAACAATGATTCACATTTTCAACACCAATGTCAAGTTGGTTCTACTATACGAGTCAGAAACTTGGCGTGACACGAAAAAGATTTCAACAGATTGCAGACCCTCATCAAACAGTTGCCTTCGCTCTATACACAAGATAAAATGACCAGAAAGAATAAGTATCAAAAAACTATGGAAACAAACTAACCAAGAGCCGATCACTCAGCTAATATGCAGGAGAAAGTGGAGGTGGATCGGGCATACATTGAGGAGACCATGGAGTTACATCGGACGCAATGCAGGCCATCGCTCGAGGGGAATCCCAATAGGAATCGACGATGAATGAGTCGTCATTGTGAAGGTGACATGGAGGAGATTGTGTGGTGAGAAAGAGATGAGAGAATTCGGTCAATTGTGCAGCCAGTCAGCGGAAGAGGAGAGCAGAAAACAGAAGAAAGTGAGTGGAGATATGTTGCTGAAGCTCTATATTCCCCTCGGAACACAAGGGAATAAGAATTATAATATAATACATCAGCACCGAATCCTTTTATCAACCAAACTGTATTCAACACAACTCGTTGCTTTGTAGTAAATATTATTTCACTAAGATTCATCCATGATCAAGTCGCTCTTAATTCAATTTTTTTAATTGACCATAAAGAATTATATCTTAGTCAAATTTAACCGTGAATAGTTCCACAATAATTTTGGTACCGATTGAAACGCACACACAATATATATATTGCATGAGTCTCAAATTAACTGAAATCAACAATTTTGAAATTGTTATTCGATGAACTAGGTCGAATTTCTTGATTATTATTTCCCTGTGGAAGTTAGAACTGCTTTTGCTGAATGAAATGTTGGGATTATTTATTTCACTTTCTTGGAGATTTATAGAGGAGGTATTATCTTTAGATTATCTATATTTGATTTTGTTATTTACAAATAACCTTGAAAGAAAAAAGGTCATCTAAGATCAAAGATATGTATTTGAATATCTCCTCTTATCTGTAGTGATCCATTGACAGGTAAGCGAAATAAATGATAAGACACTAGCAGTTAAACACAGAAGAAAGCAGAGGAGAAGCAGATGAAGGTTATTCGAGGACGCGGTACCTGGATTATTATGTACCTTACCCGGTTTTTCATCATGAATTCGATTTCAGAGTGGTTTCTTCATATGAAGAGAGATTACGGGTTTTGTTGAGATTACGATTAATTTCCGTCAAAATATAGGTCTCTAGCTCACTGAAGGCTACGTGATTAATATCCTGAAACCACACTGAGAATAACCTCTGCGAAAGCGTTGACCATGAAGTAGTCTGGAAAATACTTCAGCGCTATGAAGTTTACTGTCCAAAAGCTTTGTCAACCTCATTCAACAACTGGGTATTTGATAGTGCCACGCATCATGTGATCCACAATAGATAAATCAATGAGGCTTTCAAAGTGAATAAAGGAGTAGGACAAGCTGGCTGCCTGCCTTTCATCACCGATGTTATTCCTAATTTTGATGGACTGCATAATGCGTCAGACTGTGAGTTGGGAGTGAGAAGACTGGAATAGGTTGTACCGATTAGAAGACTACAGAAGATCTAGATCCCGTGCGTGGATGATTTATGCTTTATGTAACACAAACTTAAAGACTTCGAGGCAGGCGAATACCAACAAACTGGCTTAAGAAGCTGGCTGTCAGGTAGCGAAGACAGGACTCTAAGTGAACATGCTCGAACAAGGACAACCAGAAGCAATCACTAACAGTAGAAAAAACCTGCATTTACCTAGGAAGCATCATTTCAGCCACAGACACGCACACAGATGAAGAATTCAAAGCCAGAATGAGAAAAGCAAGGCATAACTTTTTGAATGTGAAATCATTTTAGAAATCGTCTGGACTCTGCATACACTAAAAGATCCTGATTCTGAAGAGAAGTATTAAGTTGTTTCTTCCATATAGGTCAGAAACTTGACGTGTTACGGAAACCATTCTCAAAAGGCAGCTACATACTTGCATCAACAGCTACATTCACTCCATACTGACGACGAAATGGTCAAACAGAGAGAAAGTAAGCAACAACAACCTACTGCCAAACGAGAGTGGAGATTCACTGGGCACACACTGAGGAGATAGTTGAATGATATCACACTGTAGGCAGGCTCTTGTGTTGAACCGCAGGGGGGGAGAATGAGCAACAACAAGCTGGGGATGGGTGGCTATCAATTATCGTGGAGTCAAATAAACGAGACTCCAACAAAATAGAGTCAGATGGAAATGTGCTGCTGAAAACTTTTATGTAATCGCATCTTCAGGACATAGTACCAATAATGATTACAATAGATATTGCGTTACAGCTAAATTCACTGTGAATAAAATATACAAGCTGAATCTCAGATGGAATTAGATGGGCGCTTGTAGCAGATTTCGTGTTTATTGGCACTCACCAGCAATGCATATCAACCTGGAACCTTCATCAACCTAATTATTTAATATTTCTACAAACATTACCTAGTCTAGCTAATACTCTAAACTAAATAATCTTTACTTATACTAAGTTGAAAAAAAGCTCAATCACCAGAATAATTAGATCAATTCCCTGATATACCCTTTGTTCTGTCTGCCACTTCTACCTGAATAGCTTATTGAGTAAATCATATGCCTTTGTAGACAGTACTGCTTTAGTCCCAATTCGATTTCTTTGTCTCTCTATGTCTCTCCTTGTCACAGTCTGGACTAACAATTTGTCCGACATCTTTGTACATTTTACTTCGTATTGTGTCTGCTTTTTGTCGACACATACCACCTTTTTTATCCTCCGTATTGTTTTTACTCTTATCTTGATGTGTATTCTAAGGAAGAAGCGATCACCTACAGGGTATGATTATTATTACTATTACTACTAAGCATGAAAGAATTCGACTTTTTCGAGCAAAATATATCGCACATACGCTTTATCAAGCGCCTTCTTCACATTGTCCATTTTCTGACTATAATTCTGTCTGATTTCTCTATTTTATGGAACTCCAACTCTTTATTTCATGCATATTGCATAGAGAATAGTCTCCATATTGACAGACAAACGTAAATATTTATTATATATCTATATACATACATACTGACTGCAGTGAATGTTGATATGATCAAATGTACCGCCTTTTTCAATGTTCAATGTTCAACTGACTTTTTTAGTTTTTCGTTTTCATACATTATTCAGTTAGCATACATAGATATATGCTTTTTTTTCAAAACTTCCATATGAAATAGGAGTATGTTGTTTGGTGTCAGGTATTTTGTTTTTGGTAGAATTTGTTGTACTATGTAAAAATCTATGTTCTGCAAAATTGTGATGCATTCAACAGAAAGGACAAAAATCAGATTTGCGTCATTAATGTCAAGTCAGGGATTCTGTTTAACGCAGAGAATTAGCTCGTCATAAAAAGTGCTTATAACCGATTAAAGATTTTTATCAACCGGTAACCTATCCTAACTTACCTAGAATTCATCCTTTCAACTATTATATCATTATTATTGCTCCCTTGGGTTCCGTGTGGAATATAGGGCTTCAACTGCACGTCTCCACTCGCTTCTGTCTTCCTTCTCCTATACTTTTCACATGCATCCATGTTAGTCCATATTCCCTCAAATCCTATTCACACGATCTCCTCCATGTCACCCTTGCACTGACGTCCCACTCGCCACTTCCCTTTCGGGTTCCACTCGAGCAATGTCCTCACGCGCGCACGATGTCACCCAGCGGCGGCCTCCTCACCGAGTGTCCAATCCATCCATCTCCACTTTCTCCTGCATATTTGTTGGTTGGCGATTGTTTCTTGTTTTGTTTGTTCCCAGTCATAGTTTCTTGTTGATGATTCTTTCCGGCCCGGTCATCTGATCTGATCTTCAGTATAGAGCCAGCGAAGGCAGTTTTGATAAAGGTCTGCATGCAACAGACTGTTGGAAATATTCTTTGTGACCCACCAGCCAAGTTTCTGATCCGTATAGAAGAGCTGACTGACTTGACGTTTGTATTGAAAATTCGACTGAATTTTGTTGTTGATGCTGAGTGACGAAGATTTCCAGATGGATTTCAGGTTGATGATGTTGATGTATTTCTCGCCTTCCTGATTCTCGCTAGATTTGACATCCTCGTCCGTTTCGGCTGCCTGTAGTTGAGACAGTGCTCCCTAGATAAATGAGTGAATGAAGTAACCTCTTTCAAATCCCTCCCGTTGATGGTGATTGGCGCTGGATGTTATTGCTGTTGTTGGTTGGTTATTTTCATCACGTCCGTCTTGTCTATGTTTACCTGGAGTCCTGTCTTCTCCGGCTGCTTCTTCGACCAGTTTGTCGGTTTTCGCTTGTGATTCTTCGTTTTTGTGCGACATCAAACATAAATCATCCGCGCGCGAAATCCAGGTCTTCTAGGTTCTTCACTTCGGTCGGTCTAGGATATTCCTGTCTTCTCATTTCCCACTTTAGGTGAACGGATTTTCAACTCCAATGTGAAGGCAGCGCTACCTACTGTGCCGATCAGAGACTTGGCTTTGTGTCACGAATGGCACTTCGACCAAACTACAGACATTTATCAACAGTTGTATTCTCTCAGTACTACTCAAGATCAGATGGCCAACTAGAGAAGATCACCAACAGGGAATTCTGGCTATCAACAAACCAACCCATCAGGAACCAGTTGTGCAAAAAATATGCAGGGAGAAATCGAGGTGGATTGGCCATACTCTGAGAAAACAAAGCATCCAGTGAGTGGCATCACATGCTAGGCCGTCGTTTGAGTGAAAGCTGAATAGGAAGTGGCGAGATGGTCATCAGTGAGAGGGTGGAGTGACATAGAGGAGGTCATACGAATAGGTGGGCAAACCTGGGTCCAGGTGTAAACGTTGTCAGAGAACCAAACGCAGTTGAGACGTGCGGCTGAATCCTTATTTTCCTCTAGAAACTAAAGGAGATAATAATAATATGTAACCTCCCCGTATCAACACTAAAATTATGCTGATCAGAGTGTTGAGTAGCATCACTTGCCATGCTCACAAGTGAAACCTGAATGACAATAGATGGACGAGTTTGGCGTGGATGTGAGTTTGATATTAAGGGGATCGTGTGCGGAGAAACTGAAAGCCGATACTCAAATTTTGGAGCCAGCTAAACCATATTACAGAGAACAGAGTGAAATGCATAATTACTGTCGAAGTCCTGCGTTGCATTAAGAACCCAATGAAACAATAATAAAAACAATAATATATATTGTAGTGTCGTCACATCAGATTCATTCCGACTATATATATATATATATATATATATATATATATATATATATATTAAAGTGAACTGACTAACTACTCTTGATGAACAATTGAAAATCGGCAGGTAGTACTGGACAGCTATTTCGTCCTCACTTGTAACTATTTAGCGGTACACACCTACGGCTCCAATACAGATCGAATCCAAGATCTTTGAGGTTACAAAGTAAGCTTATTTGACAATTAGTCACTGGACGGACAGGACACAGTGGCCATTCCATAAATGTTAGCTTCCCTGCAAAATCTTTTTATATTACTTCACTTTCCCAGCTGAACATAGGGCTTCAATCTAGAGACTTGACATTTCTGTAGCAGAGGTGTTTATTTTGGGATGGTATCCTTATGCCCAACCTCCCCTTTTTATCAGCTTTTTATTACTGGCTTAGCGAGGTAAAGGAGTGCATCGGTGACCGGGAATCGAACCCCGGAGTATATGCATGGTCGATGAGCGACCTAACCGCTATGCCACCAACGCACCCCTACACAATAACATCTGAAAATCAGTCTGATGTCCACTAGTGACTAGCAACAGGATAAAGTTGTCTAGAATTCTGATTAGAAGTCGTGACCAGTGAGATGCACAAGGTCGGATGTGACGATATGATGTCGAAGTGTCGCTAAAATTGTGAATTAGCAGAAGTCAGGATTCATATACCATTGGATTTCGTTTCAATGGTTGAATAGCCAATGAGTTCGCCACGTGACTTTAAGGTAATTGGTTGTCCCAATCTAGGACAAAACAACTACCTAGTTCTCCCTGGATGGTTTTTGAGGGCTCTGTAACTGATAACAATCCGTGATCAAACTTGAATCAATAATAATAATAACAGTCCTAGTGATGGTACATTGAGGGAAGAATGTCGGGTTTATGTTACTTTTTCTTTTAAAAATAACCACTAACCAATATTAGATAGTTAGAGGCGATCAGCCACATGAAGCTCTGTACCCAGTTTTCGTGCGGGTTGGCACTCACCAGTCAGCCAACAAGACGTATCTGCAACTTTGAAGGAACTGATATCCCTTCTGAGATTTGAACGCGTGTCACCAAGTGTGTGATGCAGTCAGAGATTTTACCACTGAGTTATTCGGACTCACTGTTGACCTCCTGTAGGACTGGATTGGATTGAACGCTAGTCATAGTCCACAGACGCAAATGCATCCACTCCTTGTTACTTATAATTTTCAATGAAACTATACTGTTCTTCATTATTACTATTCCTTTGTCTCCCACGTATGTTTACTGTCTCTATTGTGCATTTTTTTTCTACTTTCTTGTCTCGCTTTGTGGGTTACATGGAGGGAGTGTGGCAATCTGAAGTGCTGCACATTGGTGCAAAATTCTTTGTCGAAAACAGACAGACAGTTACAGTCCCAAAGGAGGTCAACTGTGAGCTCAGTGGTAACATCTCTGACTGCAGCACACACACATTTGGTGACGAGAGTTCGAATTCCAGAAGGGACATGACTTCCTTCAAAATTGCAGATATGCCTTGCCAGCTGACTGTGCTGACTGCCAAGTAGCATAAAACCTAGGTCAGGCAAGGCCTCCTCTGGTCATTTGCCTCCAACCATCTAATATCAACATATCAAAGTGGAGTACATCGTGACCGCAAGCCACCCAGTAACATGTTGGGGACATTGCCAACCTGAATCCAGTCTGCTCCAAATAAAGGACTAGACACACACACACATTACACTAGTTACTGACTAATGTTCAGTCAAAAATAACCACTAATCATATGACACAAATAATCTGATAAGCAGAACTTTAATTATGATTATTATTATTATTATTTAGAATGGAACATTTCCCTGGAAGTAATTAAATTTTTCATGAATTCTTTCGTTTTGTTTTAAAAATAAAATTGTTTCCCCTACACTGAAGATGTAAAATTTATTCAGTGAAATAAATTTTAATGTTCTCTCTTTTTCTAATTTACACAAAATGTTTGAATGAATTCTAATCAGTAAAGGACAATGTAGAAAAGAATTCATTTGGAAGGGAAAAATTGAACTTTTGAAAATTTTTTATTTTTATTGCTTCCATCTCATAGTGGAATATTAGGTTTAAAGCTAAAGCTCTGAAGTTTTCGTAGCGATGCCTTTCTTTTACCGCACTTCTTACAGTCTAGGCGAGGTCTAGGGTTGTGTAGGCCGGCGGGAATCGAACTCTGAACTTAGCAAGTGTTCTGTCGCGAAATCATGAAAGCTTTGAGTACACAAAGTGCTACTCCTGATAATATATATTCAATTAGTGGTAACTATCAGTGGAATACTCAGTAAGGATTACTGGTACATCCAGCTGACAAGTCCCAGATGGAGCGAATTATGCATCTGCATTCCACTGCTAGTCACCATCCATCAAATAAATCTTTAAAATAATTAATTCCTTTTGTGAATTTAGACAATATGCAATAAAAGACATAATTTGTCTGAATCGTGTAATGTGTATTTGCGCACAACACATTTCAAACAATCTGATCCATCGCATACGGACTTATCATAGGAATGAATATATGTGAAATTAACAAAGAGTTAAGAGGTGACAACATAGACTACTTAGGTCAAGTTAAAAGGACATATTGAAGAGCAAAATAACAATGAAGACCACTAAACCGAATAGCAAGGTAATAGTACAACTGTCCTGACTGGTATCAAAACAAAGTTTACCACGGAGGTTTTGTGTGATGACTAATTGTTGCTTTGAACGCATAAAGGTGGTTTAAAATTCCTACTGGATAGCTAAGGCTTCTACAAAATTTTGGATAAGCCTTCCACCGAACACATTTTATTGATAGGTTCAAAAGATCTATTAACGTGAATTTTATATCCTGTCTCTATAATATGCATCGCAATACAGAAGCTGGGTCTCCTCTTCTTACCATTAATAGGATTTGAAGATTCTACTTGCTTCTGGAGCAGTTTAGGAATATTCTCTGAAGCCAGCCTTTACTTGCAAAGATTGATGAGTCCTCCCTGTGTATTTGTCTCCACACGTACATTCAAATTGGTAAATACAGTAGGATGTGACGTCATTTTTCGCATGTTCGAAGAGCTTAGATAGATCTAATAGCTTTACATTCTCTATTATTATGATATTAGCTGCACAAAAAGTCTTTTTAACAGCAGCGTTCAGTCTTTGTCTACTTATCAAGCCGCTATGATGTCCCATATAGGGTAGCTTGATGTACACGTCTTTCTTAGGGGCGAGTTGGAGAGTGGGTCTTGGTGTTCCACTGACTACTTTATATCTCCTGATGAACTTGTCTGGATAGTTGTTATCAACCAGAGTGTGTGTCAGCTTTCTTCCTTCCCCACCACCAAGTGTGTCTTCAGTGCATATTCGGTGGATTCTACTGAAGATGCACCTGGCTAAGGCTCTTTTGTACCGAACAGGGCAGAAACTGTGATAATTAAGATACTGTCCTGTCCAGGTGGGTTTTCTATAAAAATAGATTTTTTTATTGAGCTATCAAACCGTCAACTAGACAATATGTCTAGCAAAGATAACCAATTATCTTACTCTTCTACAGACGTAAGTGATATCCTTGCTGTTTTGAACTTCATTCATTCCATTTAAAATTGAAGTGGTAGAACACGATTTATCACTTATTGTTACAATGTCATCTACATACCTCCTATAAATCGGCACATTTTCGATTAAATCCTTCGATAGACTCTCAATTAACGACATATAGAGATCTGCTAAAAGGGGCCCTAACGGATCTCCCATAGCAACACCATCAACTCAGCGGAAACAATCGCCTTCAAATGTACGACTAAAATTGTTAGTACATAGACATAATAAATCCCTTAAATAAGATGTACGGAACAGGATGAAAAAACTGTGTATGGAAATGTAATCACACAAAATGTCAACTGTTTTGATCAAAGGCACATTAGCGAATAACAAGTTAACATCAAAAGAGTACATATTCTTTTTCATAAGGTTAATATCGTCAAGAAAATTAACCAATTCAAGTGTATCTCTTAAGACTTACTGACAGAATTGTGTTTTGACTGGACGCAATAATTTTACTGGCCATCTAGCAAGTTTATGCCATGAGGATTTTCACATTGACAATTTAGGACGTAGACGATTATTAGGTTTATGTATCTTTTTTTGGCAAACCATACATATGCGGCAATTTACAATCTGATAGTTTTAAAGTGTCAAATTTATCTTTATTCACAGCAATTAGGCCACGAAGCTTCACTAGATTAGCTGTCACAGTCCCCTTCAACAACTGAATATCTTCCGAGGAGGGATCATGGTTAAATTTGTTTTTATCATCAAGAATAACATCATTTTAGATTTTCCCATAGCTCTTTCATTTTGAAATGTGTTGCGCGAATACATTACACACAGGATTCAGACAAATTACATCTTCTTATTTCTTTGTCTAAATATGACATTGTCTTAAACTTTGGATGTCCTCGACGCTTCAAGCTTTGAAAGTCTCACTGGCGGTTGTGTCATTTCAATGCAGCATGATCGCTAACAGCAATTTTATTATTATTCTTGCACCCTTCGGTTCCTAGTGGAATATAGGGCTTCAACTGCACGTCTCCACTCGCTTCTGTCTTCCTTCTCCTATACTTTTCACATGCATCCATGTTAGTCCATACTGCTTCAACTCCTCTTCACACGATCTCCTCCATGTCACCCTTGCTCTGACGTCCCACTCGCCACTTCCCTTTCGGCTTCCACTCGAGCAATGGCCTGACGCGTGCACGATGTCACCCAGCGGCCTCCTCACCGAGTGTCCAATCCATCCATCTCCACTTTCTCCTGCATATTTGTTGGTTGGCGATTGTTTCTTGTTTTGTTTGTTCCCATCATAGTTTCTTGTTGGTGATTCTTTCCGGCCCGGTCATCTGATCTGATCTTCAGTATAGAGCCAGCGAAGACAGTTTTTGATAAAGGTCTGCATGCAACAGACTGTTGGAAATATTCTTTGTGACCCACCAGCCAAGTTTCTGATCCGTATAGAAGAGCTGACTGACTTGACGTTTGTATTGAAAATCCGACTGAATTTTGTTGTTGATGCTGAGTGACGAAGATTTCCAGATTGATTTCAGGTTGATGAATGTGTTTCTCGCCTTCCTGATTCTCGCTCGATTTGACATCCTCGTCCGTTCCGACTCCTGTAGTTGAGACAATGCTCCCTAGATAATGAGTGAATGAAGTAACCTCTTTCAAATCCCTCCCGTTGATGGTGATTGGCGCTGGATGTTGTTGCTGTTGTTGGTTGGTTATTTTCATCACCTCCGTCTTGTCTATGTTTACCTGGAGTCCTGTCTTCTCCGGGTGCTTCTTCGACCAGTTTGTCGGTTTTCGCTTGTAAGTCTTCGATTTTGTGTGACATCAAACATAAATCATCCGCCGCGAAATCCAGGTCTTCTAGGTTCTTCACGTCGGTCCAGGATATTCCTGTCTTCTCGTTTCCCACACTGTCTGACGCATAATCCAGTCCACCACAATTAGGAATATCATTGGTGATAATAAGCACCCTTGTCTGACTCCTGTGTTTACTCCAAACGCCTTGCTGAGTTTTCCGTTGTGGATCACTTGGCATGTGCCGTTGTCGTACAGCTGTTGAATAAGGTTGATGAATATTTGGGGTACGCCATAGTACTCGAGTAATTTCCAAATTACTTCACGATCAACGCTGTCGAAGGCCTTCTCAAAGTCTATAAAGTTGAGGTAGAGGTTTGATCGCCATTCCATGCGTAGAGTTGCAATTTGGTCAGTACATGATTTGCCTTTCCTGAATCCAGCTTGTTCTGGTCGGAGTTCTGTCTCCAGTGCGTCCTTTAATCTCTCCAGGATGATGCGACTCAGGATTTTACTTGGCGTCGATAGGAGCATGATTCCTCGCCAGTTCTTGCAGAGTCCTAAGTCGCCCTTCTTTGGTAGTTTCACGAGGTAACCTTTCCTCCAGTCAGTAGGCACCTTTCCCTCCTTCCAGACCTTTTGCAATAATGGAGTCAGCATGTCTGCTGTAGTCTCTGGGTCTGCTTTCAGTGCTTCAGGGGGTATTCCATCTGGTCCGGCTGCTTTTCCAGCTTTCAGAAGCTTGATTGCGTTCAAGACTTCAGCTCTCGTTGGAGGATTGGTGTCAACTTGCAGTTGTGTGCGCGCTGTTGTTGGTATTTCTGGACGGGTTGCAGGTGATGGTCGGTTCAAGAGTCCTTTGAAGTGATCCGCCCATTGTTTAATCTGTTTTTCTTCCTTGGTAATTGGGTTCCCTTGGCTGTCTTTTATAGGTTTCGCTTGTGTTGATCTCTTCCCGGATAGAGATTTGGTTATCTGATATAGTGTCCTCAGGTCCCTTTTGCCTGCTGCCTTCTCAGCTTCAGTGGCAGGTTGTCGTAGAATCGTCTTTTGTCCTTCCTAGCACTCTTCTTCACTTCTTTGTCCAGTGCTTTGTAAGTTGAGCTCAGCGTCTCCTTCTCCTGTCCGTCCTTGCATTGAATCATTTTCTCTTTCACCATTCTCCTCTCTTCTATTAATTTCCAAGTGTCCGTTGAGAGCCATTCCTTGTCTTGTCTCTTCTTTCTTCCTAGAACCGTTGAACACGTTTCGTTGAGAATCGCCTTCAGAGACTTCCAATGTTCTTCCACGCATGATTCTTCAGTGATGTCGCGTAGTGTTTCCTGCTTTGCTCTGACAGTTGCAGTGAAAGTGTCTTTTGTGGTTGTGTCCTTCAGTTTTTGAGTGTTGAACTTGCATTGTGGCCTATCCCCAGCTATCCTCGAGGCTTTTAGTTTCACCTTGAAAGTCCCTTCTACTAGATAGTGGTCTGAACCCACATCTGCTCCTCTCCTTGACCTTGTGTCCAGTAGGCTCCGTCTCCACTTTCTTGAAATTGAGATGAAGTCTATTTGGTTCTTGGTGTTTCCATCTGGTGAAATCCATGTCGTCTTGTGTATATCCTTGTGTTTGAACACACTACCACCAATCACCAAATCATTGAAGGCGCAGAAGTCTGAGAAGAGTTCACCATTGTCGTTCATTTCGCCGAGGGCCTCACGACCCATGGTGAGTTCTCTTCCTGTGTTGTCTCCTCCCAGCTTCGCATTCATGTCGCCCATCAGGATTTTGATATCGCCATTTGGGACGTTGTCCATTATTGCTTGTAGTTGTCTGTAGAACGCCTCCTTCTTCTCTTGTTCTGAGACGTTTGTAGGCGCATAGCATTGAATGACTGTAACTTTCCTTCCTTTTGAGTTGAACCTGGCTGTCATTATCCTGGAGGAGATTGGTTCCCACTGCATGAGAGCTTTGGTTGCTGTTGGTGACATCATGATGGCCACTCCCTCGGTGTGCTCATGGTTGTCCTCTGGGTGGCCGGAAAAGATTACTGTCTCTCCAGTAGGTAGTTGGCACCTTCCAGTTCCGTTCCATCTGCTTTCGCAGATTCCCAACACTTCTATTCTGTACCTTCTCATTTCAGCGGCTATCTGGGCAGCCTTTCCAGTTTCGTACATTGTACGAACATTCCAGGTACCCATCCTTACTTTTGCTTTCATCGAAAGAAGGCACATCGGCTGACTGGCTTCCCGAAGGCTTTCACCAGCCTGCGTCATTTCACTTCCCCGATTCCAGCGAAAAGTAAGGCTATTGCTTATGTTTTTAGAATTTTTAATATATTTATTCGTTGAAGTTTCTGTAGCGATTTGGTTGTTTTACAGGGGTGGAGTTGCTAGCACCACGCCCCAACCCTCCCTCTTTACCCGGGCTTGGGACCGGCGAGAAAACTAGTAAGCTAGTAGCCTAGCAAGCTAGTATCTGGCGAGGTTAAAGTTTAGCAGGACAATCATTGATATCAGATGTGCGTCAGTAGGGAATCGAACCCCGGACCATGTGCACGGCCGGCGAGGGTCCTAACCACTGTACTACCGCCGCTAACAGCAAACCAACCCTATTTTCTTTTTCTACGGGCTTCCCAATAACTCGATAAGGGTTAGAAGTTATTCATCGAAATTAAATGAAGTACATATGCGTAAACTGACAAACGTCTTCATTATAAATTGAATGATGTTTTTTTTTACAAAATTATCAATGGAATTCACTGTTAACGGTTAATATAATCAAATCAAGAAATTAGATAATCTTTGAATTTGCCTTCGTTTGATTGCAAATTGACAATTCCCCAAGGGAAAATCAAAGAAAGCTATTCTCAATGCCTAGATTTCTACTGATTGTGTAACCCAGTAATAATTCGCAAAAATCAGTGTAAGATTACGATGATGGAATTATAGAATGGTCGCCAAACAGTCACGAGTATATATGCTCTAGATTTGATTCCATGCTGATACTCTCCTAAACTTTACCTGGTTAAATAACCCATAGAAGAATGGAAAGTTCGTCGGGAAACCTGAAACCTCACTCCATTAAGTCAAAAAAATAATTCACATCCTCTGAAATAGCTGAGTTTCAAGTCTCGTGTTCCACTCGAGATGAAAGAGGATGAAGGCGATATTATTAGTTGACGTCACATGGTCATCGGCGGTTCTCAGGAACTCCTCAGTTGAGTTTCTAATGCTTATCAACACTTGTCAGTAATTGGTATCTGCAGCTTTGATACAGCTGATGTCTTCTATGAGATTAGAACACACACCAACCAGGTCTATAGTCAGAGATGTGTTGAATTCCTTCCAAAGACCTAGTCTAGGGATTTAATGATTATACTGATTCGTCACTGTCGAACAACCACTGACATATATTTGTGATTGATTGTTTTCTTTCAAAAAGTTGGCTTGTAGGCCTTTAATTTATTGCGATACTGGTCAAGGATTGATATCAGTTTGAGGACAATTGAAAACAAGCCTGAGAGTACTAGAAACTGTATCTTCCTAGTTTGAAATCGGTAAGTGAATTGGCGTGCCAGTGACTGAATGGTCTACAAGCTTCACTTGTAAGCCAAAAGGTCCCGGGGTTCATCCCCTAATGAGTGTGTGTTGCTGGTGAGGTTCAAAAAACTAGGATGAAACAGTCAAATGGTTCAATGGTTCTCCAAATGATATCGATCACTGCGTAAGTCAAACTTGAAACCAATCACATCCCTTTAAACGTACTCTTGCAAAATTGATCTGATACTAGCCAGTTACTGACCACTGAAAAGCGTTTCTTGAAGTTCCAAGGGGAAGTCATAATCAGCGGTATCTATTCGGTTGGAAGTGTGGATAAATACTTGCCAGCGATGACAATAGTTAATAGTATTGTGCCAATATAACGAATTAGTAGAAGTGGTAATTCCACATTGGTTTATTCATTAGATACATCACACAGAGTGAAACAGGATTATTTATCGGATGACACAGTTTTGATCACAATACATTATTGTTCATCATCATAGCATCAATTATGATGATACGATTTCGAATCATGAGGCTTATAGTCTTCTTCGCTCTCTCCTATTTGTCGTAGACGTAGCAGAATTTTCCAGATATATGGGTGGACAGGTGTTGAAACATTCCCACTACATGTATTTGCAGTTAATTAGATAAACAAAGCTTCTGTTTTCAATCTCTCCATCCACCCTGCTGTTACATTAGATTTTAAAACTGTCATCTTATCCCACCCCAACCTATTGTATGGTTGGTTGTGTGAAATTGCATGTAGTGAGTGCAATAGCTGAACTATTCTCTAGATTTCTTATCTTATTCCAGTCAACTAATAGGGAATTTGCTAGTTTTTATGCCCGGCTAATCTGAATGACCGCATTCTACTAATTTCATCTACGTGTTTGACCTGACAATCATTGTAAACAGGGTATTACATAAGCTAAATTATTTTGTTCAAATGGCTCCACTGACAGGATCTTTTAACCGATGAATAAATAATAATGTAATTTTTCCTTCACGTTCCCAGTGGATCACAGGGCTTCATGCTAGTGGCTTGAAGTTTCTGTGGCAGTGTTCAGTTTTACAGGATGGGGTTCCTAGCCTCATGCCCAACCTTTCTTCTCTGCCAGCGATATTTCTGGCTTAACGAGGTAAAGGAGTGCGTCGGTGGCCGGGGATCGAACGCCTCATTCTTCTCTTGTTCTGAGACGTTGGCATGCGCATAGCCTTGAATGACTGTAACTTTCCTTCCTTTTGAGTTGAACCTGGCTGTCATTATCCTGGAGGAGATAGGTTCCCACTGCATGAGAGCTTTGGTTGCTGTTGGTGACATCATGATGGCCACTCCCTCGGTGTGCTCATGGTTGTCCTCTGGGTGGCTGGAAAAGATTACTGTCTCTCCAGTGGGTAGTTGGCACCTTCCAGTTCCGTTCCATCTGCTTTCGCAGATTCCCAACACTTCTGTTCTGTACCTTCTCATTTCAGCGGCTATCTGGGAAGCCTTTCCAGTTTCGTACATTGTACGAACATTCCAGGTACCCATCCTTACTTTTGTTTTCATCGAAAAAAGGCACATCGGCTGACTGGCTTCCCGAAGGCTTTCACCAGCCTGCGTCATTTCACTTCCCCGATTCCAGCGAAAAGTAAGGCTATTGCTTATGTTTTTAGAATTTTTAATATATTTATTCGTTGAAGTTTCTGTAGCGATTTGGTTGTTTTACAGGGGTGGAGTTGCTAGCACCACGCCCCAACTCTCCCTCTTTACCCGGGCTTAGGACCGGCGAGAAAACTAGTAGCGTACTAGCAAGCTAGTATCTGGCGAGGTTAAAGTTTAGCAGGACAATCATTGATATCAGATGTGCGTCAGTAGGGAATCGAACCCCGGACCATGTGCACGGCCGGCGAGGGTCCTAACCACTGTACTACCGCCGCTAACAGCAAACCAACCCTATTTTCTTTTTTTACGGGCTTCCCAATAACTCGATAAGGGTTAGAAGTTATTCATCGAAATTAAATGAAGTACATATGCGTAAACTGACAAACGTCTTCATTATAAATTGAATGATGTTTTTTTTTACAAAATTATCAATGGAATTCACTGTTAACGGTTAATATAATCAAATCAAGAAATTAGATAATCTTTGAATTTGCCTTCGTTTGATTGCAAATTGACAATTCCCCAAGGGAAAATCAAAGAAAGCTATTCTCAATGCCTAGATTTCTACTGATTGTGTAACCCAGTAATAATTCGCAAAAATCAGTGTAAGATTACGATGATGGAATTATAGAATGGTCGCCAAACAGTCACGAGTATATATGCTCTAGATTTGATTCCATGCTGATACTCTCCTAAACTTTACCTGGTTAAATAACCCATAGAAGAATGGAAAGTTCGTCGGGAAACCTGAAACCTCACTCCATTAAGTCAAAAAAATAATTCACATCCTCTGAAATAGCTGAGTTTCAAGTCTCGTGTTCCACTCGAGATGAAAGAGGATGAAGGCGATATTATTAGTTGACGTCACATGGTCATCGGCGGTTCTCAGGAACTCCTCAGTTGAGTTTCTAATGCTTATCAACACTTGTCAGTAATTGGTATCTGCAGCTTTGATACAGCTGATGTCTTCTATGAGATTAGAACACACACCAACCAGGTCTATAGTCAGAGATGTGTTGAATTCCTTCCAAAGACCTAGTCTAGGGATTTAATGATTATACTGATTCGTCACTGTCGAACAACCACTGACATATATTTGTGATTGATTGTTTTCTTTCAAAAAGTTGGCTTGTAGGCCTTTAATTTATTGCGATACTGGTCAAGGATTGATATCAGTTTGAGGACAATTGAAAACAAGCCTGAGAGTACTAGAAACTGTATCTTCCTAGTTTGAAATCGGTAAGTGAATTGGCGTGCCAGTGACTGAATGGTCTACAAGCTTCACTTGTAAGCCAAAAGGTCCCGGGGTTCATCCCCTAATGAGTGTGTGTTGCTGGTGAGGTTCAAAAAACTAGGATGAAACAGTCAAATGGTTCAATGGTTCTCCAAATGATATCGATCACTGCGTAAGTCAAACTTGAAACCAATCACATCCCTTTAAACGTACTCTTGCAAAATTGATCTGATACTAGCCAGTGACTGACTACTGAACAACGTTTCTTGAAGTTCCAAGGGGAAGTCATAATCAGCGGTATCTATTCGGTTGGAAGTGGGGATAAATACTTGCTAGCGATGACAATAGTTAATAGTTTTGTGCCAATATAAAGAATTAGTAGAAGTGGTAATTCCACATTGGTTTATTTATTAGATACATCACACAGAGTGAAACAGGATTATTTATCGGATGACACAGTTTTGATCACAATTCAATAATGTTCATGATCAAGGCATCAATTATGATGATACGATTTCGAATCATGAGGCTTATAGTCTTCTTCGCTCTCTCCTATTTGTCGTAGACGTAGTAGAATTTTCCAGATATATGGGTGGACAGGTGTTGAAACATTCCCACTACATGTATTTGCAGTTAATTAGATAAACAAAGCTTCTGTTTTCAATCTCTCCATCCACCCTGCTGTTACATTAGATTTTAAAACTGTCATCTTATCCCACCCCAACCTATTGTATGGTTGGTTGTGTGAAATTGCATGTAGTGAGTGCAATAGCTGAACTATTCTCTAGATTTCTTATCTTATTCCAGTCAACTAATAGGGAATTTGCTAGTTTTTATGCCCGGCTAATCTGAATGACCGCATTCTACTAATTTCATCTACGTGTTTGACCTGACAATCATTGTAAACAGGGTATTACATAAGCTAAATTATTTTGTTCAAATGGCTCCACTGACAGGATCTTTTAACCGATGAATAAATAATAATGTAATTTTTCCTTCACGTTCCCAGTGGATCACAGGGCTTCATGCTAGTGGCTTGAAGTTTCTGTGGCAGTGTTCAGTTTTACAGGATGGGGTTCCTAGCCTCATGCCCAACCTTTCTTCTCTGCCAGCATTATTTCTGGCTTAACGAGGTAAAGGAGTGCGTCGGTGGCCGGGGATCGAACGCCTCATTCTTCTCTTGTTCTGAGACGTTGGTATGCGCACAGCATTGAATGACTGTAACTTTCCTTCCTTTTGAGTTGAACCTGGCTGTCATTATCCTGGAGGAGATCGGTTCCCACTGCATGAGAGCTTTGGTTGCTGTTGGTGACATCATGATGGCCACTCCCTCGGTGTGCTCATGGTTGTCCTCTGGGTGGCTGGAAAAGATTACTGTCTCTCCAGTGGGTAGTTGGCACCTTCCAGTTCCGTTCCATCTGCTTTCGCAGATTCCCAACACTTCTGTTCTGTACCTTCTCATTTCAGCGGCTATCTGGGAAGCCTTTCCAGTTTCGTACATTGAACGAACATTCCAGGTACCCATCCTTACTTTTGTTTTCATCGAAAAAAGGCACATCGGCTGACTGGCTTCCCGAAGGCTTTCACCAGCCTGCGTCATTTCACTTCCCCGATTCCAGCGAAAAGTAAGGCTATTGCTTATGTTTTTAGAATTTTTATTATATATTTATTCGTTGAAGTTTCTGTAGCGATTTGGTTGTTTTACAGGGGTGGAGTTGCTAGCACCACGCCCCAACTCTCCCTCTTTACCCGGGCTTAGGACCGGCGAGAAAACTAGTAGCTAGTACTAGCAAGCTAGTATCTGGCGAGGTTAAAGTTTAGCAGGACAATCATTGATATCAGATGTGCGTCAGTAGGGAATCGAACCCCGGACCATGTGCACGGCCGGCGAGGGTCCTAACCACTGTACTACCGCCGCTAACAGCAAACCAACCCTATTTTCTTTTTTTACGGGCTTCCCAATAACTCGATAAGGGTTAGAAGTTATTCATCGAAATTAAATGAAGTACATATGCGTAAACTGACAAACGTCTTCATTATAAATTGAATGATGTTTTTTTTTACAAAATTATCAATGGAATTCACTGTTAACGGTTAATATAATCAAATCAAGAAATTAGATAATCTTTGAATTTGCCTTCGTTTGATTGCAAATTGACAATTCCCCAAGGGAAAATCAAAGAAAGCTATTCTCAATGCCTAGATTTCTACTGATTGTGTAACCCAGTAATAATTCGCAAAAATCAGTGTAAGATTACGATGATGGAATTATAGAATGGTCGCCAAACAGTCACGAGTATATATGCTCTAGATTTGATTCCATGCTGATACTCTCCTAAACTTTACCTGGTTAAATAACCCATAGAAGAATGGAAAGTTCGTCGGGAAACCTGAAACCTCACTCCATTAAGTCAAAAAAATAATTCACATCCTCTGAAATAGCTGAGTTTCAAGTCTCGTGTTCCACTCGAGATGAAAGAGGATGAAGGCGATATTATTAGTTGACGTCACATGGTCATCGGCGGTTCTCAGGAACTCCTCAGTTGAGTTTCTAATGCTTATCAACACTTGTCAGTAATTGGTATCTGCAGCTTTGATACAGCTGATGTCTTCTATGAGATTAGAACACACACCAACCAGGTCTATAGTCAGAGATGTGTTGAATTCCTTCCAAAGACCTAGTCTAGGGATTTAATGATTATACTGATTCGTCACTGTCGAACAACCACTGACATATATTTGTGATTGATTGTTTTCTTTCAAAAAGTTGGCTTGTAGGCCTTTAATTTATTGCGATACTGGTCAAGGATTGATATCAGTTTGAGGACAATTGAAAACAAGCCTGAGAGTACTAGAAACTGTATCTTCCTAGTTTGAAATCGGTAAGTGAATTGGCGTGCCAGTGACTGAATGGTCTACAAGCTTCACTTGTAAGCCAAAAGGTCCCGGGGTTCATCCCCTAATGAGTGTGTGTTGCTGGTGAGGTTCAAAAAACTAGGATGAAACAGTCAAATGGTTCAATGGTTCTCCAAATGATATCGATCACTGCGTAAGTCAAACTTGAAACCAATCACATCCCTTTAAACGTACTCTTGCAAAATTGATCTGATACTAGCCAGTGACTGACTACTGAACAACGTTTCTTGAAGTTCCAAGGGGAAGTCATAATCAGCGGTATCTATTCGGTTGGAAGTGTGGTTAAATACTTGCCAACGATGACAATAGTTAATAGTTTTGTGCCAATATAAAGAATTAGTAGAAGTGGTAATTCCACATTGGTTTATTTATTAGATACATCACACAGAGTGAAACAGGATTATTTATCGGATGACACAGTTTTGATCACAATTCAATAATGTTCATGATCAAGGCATCAATTATAATGACAAGATTTCGAATCATGAGGCTTATAGTCTTGTTCACTCTCTCCTATTTGTCGTAGACGTAGTAGAATTTTCCAGATATATGGGTGGACAGGTGTTGAAACATTCCCACTACATGTATTTGCAGTTAATTAGATAAACAAAGCTTCTGTTTTCAATCTCTCCATCCACCCTGCTGTTACATTAGATTTTAAAACTGTCATCTTATCCCACCCCAACCTATTGTATGGTTGGTTGTGTGAAATTGCATGTAGTGAGTGCAATAGCTGAACTATTCTCTAGATTTCTTATCTTATTCCAGTCAACTAATAGGGAATTTGCTAGTTTTTATGCCCGGCTAATCTGAATGACCGCGTTCTACTACTTTCTTCTACGTGTTTGACCTGACAATCATTGTAAACAGGGTATTACATAAGCTAAATTATTTTGTTCAAATGGCTCCACTGACAGGATCCTTTAACCGATGAATAAATAATAATGTAATTTTTCCTTCACGTTCCCAGTGGATCACAGGGCTTCAAGCTAGTGGCTTGAAGTTTCTGTGGCAGTGTTCAGTTTTACAGGATGGGGTTCCTAGCCTCATGCCCAACCTTTCTTCTCTGCCAGCATTATTTCTGGCTTAACGAGGTAAAGGAGTGCGTCGGTGGCCGGGGATCGAACGCCTCATTCTTCTCTTGTTCTGAGACGTTGGCATGCGCATAGCCTTGAATGACTGTAACTTTCCTTCCTTTTGAGTTGAACCTGGCTGTCATTATCCTGGAGGAGATAGGTTCCCACTGCATGAGAGCTTTGGTTGCTGTTGGTGACATCATGATGGCCACTCCCTCGGTGTGCTCATGGTTGTCCTCTGGGTGGCTGGAAAAGATTACTGTCTCTCCAGTGGGTAGTTGGCACCTTCCAGTTCCGTTCCATCTGCTTTCGCAGATTCCCAACACTTCTGTTCTGTACCTTCTCATTTCAGCGGCTATCTGGGAAGGCTTTCCAGTTTCGTACATTGTACGAACATTCCAGGTACCCATCCTTACTTTTTCTTTCATCGAAAGAAACTTTTTCCTTGATGCTTCTAAAATTTTGTTCTCTATCATTTGAACATTTCATCAATTTTATTTTCACTGACATAGGATGGGATGGTCGGATATCCAAATATCTTTTTGAATGTGTGCATTTCCTGTCAACACACTAGAGCGTTTACCTTCTCATATTCTTTCCTTTTTACTCGCTACAATCTAACATTGTTAGCTCTCCCACTTCCTGTCTTTCCAATTCATAAATGAATTGAAGTGAATTAACTCCACCTTTGTAGAGATTACATTTCTTTTTTCCGCCAGCCTCTTTCATCACCACCTGTTAGGATCACATAAATTTAAGATAAACTTATGTATTTCAAAGTTTTAAAATACTCCATTTTTCTTTTTTATCAAATTTCGGTAGCGTATGTAGTTAGAGAATCAGGGGATTTTTATTTTTCACGATTTGTAACCACTTTTCGCGCGCGCTCCCTCTCTCTCTCTCACTGTCTCTAACTCTTCACATGATGAATCTTGTCTGAAATTGTAATTGTCTGTTTTCTAATAATTCGTAATCAGTTATCCACTTGATGGACACAAACACGCACACACAATCACACACACACACAGACGAGCATACACAATGTTTCAATGCTTTTTGATTTTACCAGAACAATAATGATAGACTATGTGTGTATGTGTCTGTGCGCGCGTTAACATGGTGAACTGCTTACATCATATGGAGTGATTTAAGCAAAAAAATGGACAGCAGCGGGAAAATTGAACAACGGGAAGGTAGGAAAATTTCAAGTTAACAAATAATCATGGTTTGATTTACTTTACATAGATGACGGATAGATAGATAAGAGTTGAAAATGTATTCAAATAATAGGTTGTATGAACAACAACGGCTATATAGATTGAAGCAAGATTAAAGTACCAAGAGCTTGGTCATAGTGTGCAGAAAAACAATAGACATTTTATTATATCTATAAAACTTGGGCACTGTGGTAGTATGTAATTCCATGTTAGTTCGTTTATTAGATGCATCACACAGTAAAACAGTATTATTTACTGGATGGCACACTTTCAAACACAATCTACTATTGTTCATAATCATATCAACTAAAGCCACACGATTTCGAAACTTGAGTTTTATAGTTTTCTTTGTCGTCTCTTATATGTCGTCGTTGAACTGGTAGAATTTTCCAGACATCCGACTGGATAGGTGTCGAATCATTCCTGTTGCAGACTCGTACTTGCAGTTGATTCGATGAACAAAGCTTCCACAGTCGTCAATCTCTCCCTCCACTCTGTGACATTAGATTTTAAAACTCTCATCTTCATTCCATCATCCGATTGTATGGTTGTGTGTAACTGCATGTAGTGAATGGTATAACTGAACTATTCTCTAGATTTCTTATCTTAATCGGGTCAACCAATCTAGATTTTGCTAGGTTTTTATGTTCGGCTAGACTGACTGACTGATCCTGTTCTACTAGTTTGACCTATGTATTTGACCTGACAATCATTGTAAGTAGGGTATTAGATAAACTAATTTTTTTTTAATTGGCTCTACTTTCAGGATGCTTTAATCGACAAAGCTTATTCCCAATTGAGTTTGAGAGAGGTGTGAATCCCAGCCACTTTAATTCTTGTCTGCATTGTTAAGAATTCTCAATCGTAAGGTGGTTTCCGAGGTTCCTTCCTTGTATGGAATTACTAATGATGATTTAAATTCCTTATTGGTGATGTTTCATTATCCTAAGCATGTTTGACATGTATGCCGTCATTCATATTATTATTACCACTATCACTACTATCATTATTGATTTTATTTTTATGTTTCCTCACATATCTTCTGAATAATTTATCCGGGTAATTATTAAGTTTCAAGGCTTCTTTTATGTGTATCACTTCCTGTCTAGGATTTTCCTTGGTACTTACTGGTTTTTGTGCTCTGTCACTTAAACATTTTACCAATCCTAGTTCTACTGACATAGGATGGGATGATAGGAAGTCCAAATGTCTGCCTGACTGTTTGGGTTTTATGTAAACACTAGTGTTTAACTTCCCATCTTAAAAAATTCTACTTCCTCTATGACAAATGGGAGAAGACAAAGAAAACTATAAAACTCAAGTTTATTAGTCGTGTGATTATAACTGATATGATTACGAATATTAAATTGTGCTTGAAAGTTTGTCATCCGGTAAATAATACTATTTCACTGACTGTGTTTCACATATCTGATAAACGAACTAATATGGAATAGATATTTTGTTAAGTAACATTTAAAGTTAAATTGGAGGTGACTCTAAGCCATAGCAGCGCGAACTGAAACTACCTAGCGAGCAGCAAAAATGACTTTGACAACGACAACTTTGACCAATCAGAAGCCCCTATAAAAAAAGGCGCATAATTTTAATAATAAATCGTTCATATAAGAGTAATGCAATTTTTAAAAAAATAGTTACAAAGGCTAACGTTCTCATATGCGTTCCAAAAAAACCTCCCAATTTCTGATAGGAGTCTTGATACTTTCGCAAAACTCTATATCATTGCGCTTCTTGATCCATTCATAAATCTGATTCGTTTCTTTTTTGAGGTGACTGCAAAAAATTTCGATGGTACTGGCGTGAGTTCCATTGAAGGGATTGATGAAATCACTTGTATGGCTGACGATGTGATGAATACAGCCCAGGGTTGATAGCTGATTAAAACTACTCCACTCATTTGTATGAATATTTGTTCCAGGCAGCACTAAGCTCTGGATAACAGGCAATAAGACATCTGCACTCAGATTAGGGATACCCTCAATGCATCCTTTGTGCAGGGTGGTGTCATATATCCCTGGGTTATATTTTCTTTTTATCAACACCATCTCATCCACGTGAACAATGACGCCAACTCTGCCAAGTACTTATGTCAGCCTGTTCATTTTCCATGAAGTCATGTCTCTGCAGCACTGGTACCACTGCACTGTAGACACTTCTGAATTCTCTGATTCATGCGCTGTTACTGTTACTGGTCTCTTAAGCACCCAGTTATGACACATCATTAAAATTTTCATTCGAGGTAATTTAGACTTGGAGAAAAAATTACTTACGGAATCTGTAAACTAAAAAAGAACGGCATACCTTCTTGAAGTGACTTGCCGGTTCGGGAGTCATTGCACCTGTAAACAAACCCATCAGTTCACCTAATGTATCTTTGTATATGTATGACACCTCCACATTGACAATTTTTTGACCTTCTCATCAGTCTGTTCTCCAAACAGTAATCAAAAACAAGATCTGGAGAGAATTGGCAACGCAAAAGGTGTACAACATCCATAAGTACGTCTGGAGTCACCTAACTGGTTGCTTAAGGTCGTTTGTCCGTTCGCTGGGTAGTTTCTGTTTAGGCTACTATAGTTTAGAGTCACCAAGTTGGTTATCGTTGTTACTTCTAACATACTTTATTTATTTATATTATGCTTCTTTTTGGTTCCAGGTTGAATGTAGCATTTCACCAGTACACCTACTTGTCAACCTGTTCTCTACAAACCTATTTAGCTGACCCCATGATTGCCCATATGGTTTCACTACCTTGTTACACAATCTCCACCATGTCGCTCGCGACCAATCTGTTGTATAGACCACATTTGTCTTTACAGCACAGTGCTGTTTGTATTCCCCCCTCCATTTATGACGCTGAAACCCTGTTGGTTTTATACTGTTTTAACTTATCAACGTAATCAATGCTTCTCAGGGTCATTCAAATTATATATCTAAGCGACTGCTGTCATCCCTTATTCGGCTGTTGATTTAAGACAGTAAAAGTTCTGCATGTCAACGGTCTATCTTCTTGTGCCATGGGTTCGGTGGTAACCTATTGCGTAGTTGTTATCGCTATTGTTGTTGCTAATAGTGGTCGAAACAGTAGGCTGACAAATCGACTAGGTAGGAAGTTAGTCAGCGCAAACTAACAAGTTTATTAACAATTATAACGCTTTCCTATTCTGGTTCAAATTGAGTGCCTGTTTATCGTGTAATGTCAGTCGAAAGTTACTTGAGGTGATAGAATCTTGGTTGATCCGTTGTCTGCCAGAGTTTCCGTGTTGCTAATTCTCTCTAAGGTGATAAGTTTAATGTTCATAAAAGACTGTAATTTTCAAGCACTGGCTTTGTAGGGATTTTTGTTTGATTGCATGGAGGATTTCATCAGTCAGATAACCATTAGAAAATTTGGGAGTACTGTACAGCTGTCTCGTCTTAGTGTGTGACGCTTCAGCAGTACGCACCCACTTGGGTTCGAACCCAGGACCTTCTGGTTGCAAAGCGAGCTTGTAGACAATTAAGCCATTGGGGCCCGATATAGTTGTTCTTAAATTCTAACTTCTGCCAATTCACGACATAGCGCGACCATTTCGCAATGTCTTCTTCGATGAGTTACTGGCTCATGTCAGCTTATGATGAAATCCTCCATTCCGAAGACTGTAAGTGGTGAAAATGAAATTAAAAATCTGCATTCAAACCATAGGCTACTTAATTAACCATCTCATTGGTCTATAATACATCTCTTTGATATCGACCGCTCATATTAAGTGTATTTTACAGCAAAGTATTACTGATAATGGGATATTTGTTAATTCTTACTACCGTTATTCGTGATCATTAATTCTGGGATAAGATTAGTAAGCGTTAGCTGGCAGCAGATTGCAATTTCTGAGAGATCAAGGTATTTATGCCTGTCATTTACCCATTCTTCATCCTCCAGTTATATGTGTATTGATGTATGTCTGTGGTTCAGTGGTTGGGCGCTCACCAGCCAGGCATGTTGGCTGGGTTCCAATTGCCAGTATATGCCTCACCTAGTTTGTAGTAAGCCCCATTGTGAGGGAAGACTGCACCGGTATTGAAAATTCAGAACTCAAACTTGAGGCTCTATATTCCACCCGGAAATCAAAAGAATGAAAAATATACGCATGTTGGTGTTAGATAGCTGAAGACGATTGGTAAGAACGTCCATTTGACGTAGCTTTCGTGACTATTGGCACGATTAAACAAGGCGTATTATTATTATGTGTGATAACTCACTTGGACGCCTTACAAAATATGGGGCTTTAACAGCATGTCTCCATTAAATTCCGTCTTCTGCACTCCACTTTAGCTGGCTGGGCAAATGCCCATAGACGCTCATCTCCTCCTTACATGGTCTCCTCCATATCGCCGTTTCCGTTTTCGATTGAGGTTCCGCCTAAAAGACAGCAGTTCCATGTCACTCAACGCCTTTTCCAGCGTACGTCTGATTCATTTGCATTTTTTCTCCGGGATATTTGCTGAGCAATAGGTTCTTGTTCGTTCCATCAGCATCAAAGCAGCGAAGGCATCTGAAGCCTGTTGGAAATTTTCATCAACCTTCGAACTGATGTATCACTGATATATTCGGGTTTACAATTGACCTTTTGTACGACCACAGTGTATATACTGATTGGTCATTAGATGTCGTTCAAGACATAATTCTGTAAGTCAAATTTACAATGTCGCCACCAGTAAGCTAGGTGGCTCGTCATCATGGTACACGCTCAACTAATGTTAAACTGTTTGAGGTAATTGGCAGTAAGTTCTGAATCTTAGTTTCGAGGTTTTTGTTACTCTCCTCTCTATGGAATCAGAGACTTTACCATTAAGCTATACTGACTGACAGTTTACCTCCTACAGGACTGCATTGTATGTAGACTTTAATCAATCGGTCACCAGGACATAAGCAATGTTATATTTCTGGACATTTTCCGCCATGTTGCCGTAGACTAAATTCTATCCCAATCAAGGGTGATTTTTATCACAAAATGTTGCAAAATAAAATATTTTCCCCTGACAATTATTTACCTACTTTTAGAAAAGTGTATTGTCCACGTGTATGTAATCCCCTGTGTTGTAATATAATTGCAATTTGTTTCTGAACTAAAAAACTTCCAAAAACTTCTTTCTTCATTGCTTCTCGTTTTTTTTCAATTTTCCTCTCGCCCTCCCTAACGCACACCAACCATCCAACGACGCACCCACCCCATACTCCCTGGCGTTACCAAAACAACCAAATAGATATGCGATTTTGGATTGGCGCGTATAGCAGACCCAGGATCAGAACAGTCTGGCACACTGACAGAATATGTGGCTACACGTTGGTATCGTGCACCAGAGATAATGTTAACCTCAAAGTTATATACAAAAGCAATTGATATCTGGTCAATTGGTTGTATTATGGCTGAAATGCTTAGCAATCGTGTTCTATTCCCTGGAAAACATTGTAACGACATTTTGGTTTTATATTTATTTATGTATTTATTCAATTATTTATTATTATTATCATTATTATTTATTACTAGAAATATTATTATAAATGTTACAATTTTACAATGACTCCCTAGTCTAATGTTACGTTAGAGTAGAGCTATGTTGAAGAGAACTGGTACATCAGTGATTGATTATAAAGCCAGTCACTTAGACCAGCCTTTTAGTAAAATATGGAAATATCATGCGTCAAATGGTTGGTGTACAATGGAAAACTACTTGAAGCTTTCGAAGTGAATAGGCCAGTAAGACAAGCTGGCTGCCTGTCCATTATTACTGTGGATAGTAATCCTAATTATGGTTGACTGGAGTATACATCAGAATGTGCCAGGAGAGTGAGAAGACAGGTGTAACAACAGAAGACAAGGGCCAGGCAACAGATCGTTTATTATGAAAATCAACACGTATTTATACATCTTTCAACTACATTATTATAGACAAGCGCAGTCATCTGATTGGTTGTTTAGGTAGACAAACGCAGGCTTCTGATTGGTTGTTTCGGGATTCCTTGACAAATAGAGTTCTCTCTGCGAATCATATTTTGCCACGTTAACTTTGCTGTGATTGGTTGTTGACTCAGGCTTGTTCATATTTTCTCACGGCCCATATTAGTGACCTAGACCTTAACGTAGATTAGTGCCAACCAATCGGCTAGCAGCCTGCTCTCACCACACAGGAAGACGCTGAACTTACCGATTAGAAGACTCTAGACTATCTGGATTTCGCGTGTGGATGATCTATGTTGTTTAATATTACACAAATTCGAAGACTTGAAGGCAGGTGAAAATCAACAAACTATCTAAAGAAGCTGGCAGACAGCGAGGACAGGACTTCAGGTGAACAGAAAGAAGGTCGACAGAGAGACGTGGTGAAGATAACCAACTAACCGACTAACAGCGACAAAAACAGCCAGCATCAATCACCATCAACGGGAGAGATTTGAAAGAGGTTACCTCCTTTACTAGATTCCTGGCTAAAAGCAACAGCAACAACAACAATCAGTATAAATGCGGGAAATCTGAAAGAAACAACCACATTTACCTATCTATCTACCTGAGAAGTATCGTTTCAACTACAGGCGGATGGAACCTACAAGGATATCAAAACAAGGATGGGGAAAGCACGGCAAGCTTTCATTACTCTCAAGTCTGTGTGGAGATCAGCAACACTCAGCATGGAAAAATAAGATGAGGATTTTCAGCTCCAACGTGAAGTAAGTGTAACTCACCGTGCGGATCGAAGAATTTGCATGTCATGTGAAAAGCACCTCCAACACACTATACGCCTTCATCAACAAATTGTCTTCGCCCAATACTTTACTCATGATGAAATGACCGGCCAAAAAAAAAGATCAGCAACGTGGAGGGATCTCTGGCAATGAATGAACCAATCCATCAGTAACCAGCTGTGCAACAAACATGCAGGAAGAAATGCAGGTGGATTGGTTATATACTCTTATAAAACAAACCGTTAAGTGAGTGAAATCACACTCCAGGCCATCACTCTAGTGGAACCCAACTGAAAGGGAAGCGGCGAGTTAGTTGGTCGTCTGTGTGAGGGTGACATGGAGGAGGTCATTTAGTAAAGAGGAGATGAAAGCATGTGAGCAGACGTGGAGCCAGGTGTAAACGTTGTCAGAGAACCAAACTCAATGGAGACGTGCATCTCAAGCCCTATGTTCCTCTAGCAATTAAAAGAAACCATAATAATAAATACTTGCTTTACTTATCTGGCCAGGCGGCATCGTTTCAACTACGGGTGACGGAATGGATAAAGACGTCAAAGCCAGCCTGAATCGCAAAAGGCAAGATACGCATTCATCAACCTAAAAAAACAAGTTTGGAAATCTTCTGCAGAGTAAAGCATGAAGAACGAGATTTAAATATTCAAGACAAACTGAAAGTCAGTCAGTTCTTCTATACAGGTTAGAAACTTGCACTGCGTATCAGTCACGAAAACGATTCCCAATAAATTACGGACTTTTATCAACCTCTGCCTTCGCTGGCTTCCAGCTGAGGATCAAATGACTGACCAAAAAGAATTGGCAACAAGAAACTCTGGTTGGAAAAAATCAATCAAAAAGCTGTTGCCGAACAAATATGCTCAAGGAAATAGACAAGACAGATTGAGCACACAATGAAAAGATTCAAGTGATGGTTTGTAGGGATTTGATTGATTTCAGGATTTCTTCGTGAGCTGACATTAGTTAGAGAACCATCGGAAAACCTGGGATGGTTCTCTAACTAATGTCAGCTCACGAAGAAATCCTGAAATGAAAAGATTGTTGAATGACATAGCGCTCCAGATTATTGCTTGAGTGGAACCTGGATTGGAAACGACGAGTCTGGTGTGTGGCTGAGGGTGACGTGGAGGAGACAGTGGGAGAAGGAAATCGGAAACTATGAGCAATCATGAGGCCAGCTAAATAGGATCTTAGAGAATAGGACGAATTGAAGGTGTGCTGGTGTTCCACTTGGAACCTACGGGGGAAAGCAATCAATTAGTAATATCCAGACACCTCCACATACGATTCAAATACAAAAGATTTTACTGCATGTCACTGGAACAAGCGAGCGAATATTAAAATATTGTTGCACAGACTTTCTAGTAAAATGATGATCCTATTGTTGCAAGTGAATTAGAAATAAAACCCAGTCTTATGTCAAGATCCAACTTCATCTTCAATCATTACATTCAAAGTCTGGTCAGACAGTATTCATTCTAGTTTATTGAAAACATAAAACATAAATACACAGCACTGAAACAATAACCTTTTGTGCTTAGTCAGTAAAACCTACTAAGAATTACCCACCTCATGGTGTCTCCAACCACATCTAACACAATACCTATATGCGCCAAAGTAAAATAGACTGGAAGAACAGAGAGAAGGATTATTATTTATATTTCTGAAAAAATACACAAGACTGAACACGGATTGATATCAGTTAGCGAACTATTGAAAACCAGTCATGTATGTTTCGTCCTGGTTTCAGACTCGTCAGAAGAACGTACCTATCACCAGGGTTCGAACTCAGGATATTCCGGTTACAAGGCGAAGTCGCAGACTATTAGACCACTATTATCCACCAATCGAATGATCCAAATATTCCAACCTCTACCAATTCATGAATTGCCGCAACCACTAGCGAATGTCATCCTCAAGTATTTGTCCTCAATGGATTTGATACCAAAGCTTAATAGTCAACGAGGTCACCTTGTAACCAGAAGGTCTTGAATTCAAACCTCAGTGAATGCGTACCGATGGAAAGTCCCGAACGAAGACGAACTGCCATCCAGTACTCTTAGGTTTCTTGTATTTATTAGTTAAAGCCTCTTTTAGCCTTTAATTATGCAAACGAGTTTCAGATGTAATATAGAACTTCAATTTTTGAAGCTTCAGGAGTAGTAGTAGTACTGTTTCCTTTTTATGGGCTGAGGTTGCTAGCCTCGCACCTAACTTTCCCTCCTCTCTGAACCTAATACCAGTTGGTCGAGGTTTAGGAATGGTTTGTTCGAGAATCGAACCCAGACCTCAAACATGACTGGCAACCATTCTACTAGTAAATCTTTAACGCAGTGGCACGATCGATCAGTTTGTTTGGTGGTACCAAGTGGAGTTCAAAGGAAAACCCAGTCATAACAGTAGCACATCAACAGAATTCTGTATTACTGAACTTGACTGTTTGTAGACTAATATACCAGAGTATGTCGCGGACGAAGTGGTTAAGTTCCCGTTAACATTCACAGTTAATGTTTCGATTTTTAACTTCAGGCTAAGTGTTTCCTTTCTTTCAAGCGTGTGTTAGCATGGATTTGATCTGCTTCAGCTAAGGAACTACTGAAAACCACCAGGGTGTTCCGCGTCACTGCTAAGTTTTTGTTCGAGGCTGTTTAACCGTATGAACCCAGAGTAGATCAACCCTAGGGCCTTCAGCTTATGAGTTGAATTCCTTTCACTATTCAGTCACTGGTACAGAATCCAACTCTTCATGAATACCAACAACTGTCAGTTTCATTTAACTTCGTATATCACTTCATAGGACATTAATTAGTCTGTTGAGTGGACGTTGAATTGTCAACTAGGGCAGGCTAACATATGATAGAAACCGATTCGAGATTGAGCAAGGTGATATGTATCAAGGTTACTTTTACTATAAGCGAGATCCAACATACTACTTACGGATTAGTATGAGTAGCTGGAAACCACTCAAGTCAAACACTAGTGCTTGCTAGCTGGGTCAAAAGTTATCTACAAACACGGAATGACCTGCTTCACTGATTTGAGATCAGGCTAACTGACAGTTTACTAGGTTAAACTCAGCTCCCCAAGCTGAATCCGTTCAAATCATTTTCATTATACAACAGATTTATAAATTCTAAGTAGCACCTTTAGGTTGATTTTGATTGGGAGTGAAATCCACCAAGAATCGCATTTCCTCCTTTTTGAGAGGTATCAATTGGATGTACTTGCATACCTTAGTGGGGTGCTGATGTTTTCGCTGAGATTCCTTTCAAACAATAAAGCTGTAACCTTTAGGTTACTAGAGCCACAAAAGCCAACTCTTGTATAACTTTAAATTTCCCATTGATTCGTTTTTTTTTTAACCAAAGCACTCGGTGTACGCTGACATGCCAGCACTTAGCATTAGTACAGTGTCTAAAGATTTATATGACGTTATTTGTATTGAGGGTGACTGACAGTGGAAACCAATAGGATGTGAATTTTGTCCTAATTAGGATTCTTCAGTTGAAGTAAGGAGTGGTTTTCTAACTGAAACTCGAACTGTGCACCCAGTCTTTCAAACACAATAGCATTATCCAATACATGACTGGGCTTTGGCGTTTAGAACGATGTCTATACAGTTCATGAGGGACATCATCACTCACAATGGATTACAGGTACATACAAGTGACGAATCCCAAATCGGAGGAAATGTCTATCCTAACGGAATTCACTGCTAACCACCTTCAACTTGAATAACTTAAATGTGGTCATACTACTAGGATACAACATGTACACAAGAACTGACCATTTCAATTCATTTTAGTTAATTCGCGTAAAATCTTAAGTCAATTAAAAATGAACGGAAATGACATGATATTAATGCTTAGGTTTCATCATATAATATCTCATACCTTTATGTTTATAGAGGAAGATAGACCACATCGCTAGCCACTAGGGTATCTAATCTTCGAACCACACTACTGGCTGGCTCAAGATCTCACCATACCCATGCATTTCTGACAAGATTGACACTGATTGTGCAATTAGGGGTTAGAAATGTAGAAATAATAAAATTAGACAGGATGTTTGGATAAAAAAAATCTAGTGGGATAATAACCAAAGTGACGAATAATTGTTTATACAATCAGGGATTAAATATGTAGAAATAATAAAATAACAAAATAGACAGGAAATTCGGATACGAAAATATGGTAGTTTAAATAGTGGAGGGTTTAAGAAAAACTTAAAAATAAACATAAATAAATAGGAAGTTTGGTTAAGAAAGCCAATGGGATAGTCACTATTAAAAGAATTAATTACCTGTTTATGATGGCCATGGCGGGGACAACGGTTGGACGTATTTCTTTCGAATGGCTAGTGCTTTTGGCTTTACCCAGATGTCTTAATTCTACTCCCTTTAATAGGTTTGATCAATTTCTTATGTGTCAATTTTCTCAATAATTATGATGCTACTTTGTTTGAGTTTTATCCATCCCCCTTGTTTATTATGGCATTTTAATTCTTCATTATGCTGCATTTTATTTTGTGTTCTGGATAACTTACAACCCGCCTTTTCTTAATTTTCTTCTTTCGCGCATCATGTTGTCGTTGTATAATAAATAATTAATACAATCAAACAAACAAACCAATAACAACGATAATGGATAACAATAGATATTGATCAATTGAATTTAATACTACAAGTATTAGGTTCACCAACAAAAGAAGACTTTGAGACTATTGTAAACCTTAAAGTAAGTCTATATATATTAATGTTAATCAGAAAGCTATTCACCTTTGCTTCCCCCGCCCCACCTTAATCTTTTGTCCTCTTCTCATGAAGCATACACTCTCCCTTCCTTTCTCTCTATCGCTATGTCTCTTTCATTGTCTCACAAAAGTACTCTCTGCTATAATGATTATGGTATCTGCATATGCATATGTACTTGGGTACTTTGCTTTTTGTTTGTTCAATATTTTAATAATTTTAATAATGTAACAATCGGTTTCTTAGCCTTCTTTCCTTTGTTGTATGTATAACATAGACAGACAAATACTACGGATGAGTACATAGCATACATGATTAGGGATAAAAGACGGACACATAGAGTAAGAAAGATAGACAGATAGATGAACAGACATTTTAGAGAAAGTATTTGGTATTCTGAATTATATTACTATTACTATTGTTACCTTTTATTCCTAGAGGAACAAAGAGATTTAAACGCATATCTTCACTGAGCGTTTGGTTCTCTGACAAAGTTTTCACCTGGCCTCACGTCTGCCCGCATGCTTTCATCTCCTCCTCTACAAACAAACTCCTCCATGTCACCTTTACACTGACAATCAACTTGTCGCTACTCATTCAGGTTACACTTGAGCTAAGGTCTGGCTGGTGATGTCACTCACTTGATGGTTTGTTTTCTCAGAGTATGATCAATCCACCTCCATTTCTTCCTGCTTATTTGTTGTACAATTGGTTCCTTATGGGTTGGTTCATTCATTGCCAGAGATGACTCCATGTTGCTGATGTCTTCTGGCCGAACATCTGGTCTTGAGTAGTATTGAGCTAAGACAGCTGCTAATAAAGGTGTGTAGCTTTTTATTCTATGTGCCCTTCGTGACGCTCTGGCTAAGTCTCTGTTCCGTATACTAGCAGTAATATGAAGTATTCTGAATTCATTAGTATAAAATAATATATAATAAACATCCCAAGCAAGGTAGTAAGCCGCATCATCCTCGAGAGAAGCAAACACGCCAACCTGAATGAAAAGCTTCGACTGAAATAGGCTGGATTCAGTAGAAACAAGTCATGTATCGATCAAATCGCCACTCTATGGATCATCATTGAACAGAGCTTGGAATGGCAGTCATCTCTCCACCTCACTCAACTTCATCGACTTTGAAAAGGCCTTCAACAGACAGCGTCGATCGATAGGTGATTTGGCAAATACTTCACTACTATGGGGTGCCATCGACAATTATATATCTCATCCAACAGTTGTACGACAATGCTGAATGCCAAGTAATCCACAACGGGAAACTTACGGAAGCCTTCGAAGTAAAAATAGGAGTAAGACAAGAATGCCTACTATCGACAATGGTTTTCCTGGTTGCAGTAGACTGTCTAATACAACAGACAGTCGGAAGCGAAGAAACAGGCTTAAAATGGACCCCCACGAAGAAGAACTTGGAGGATCTGGACTTTGCCGATGATATATGTCTGATTTCACACAAACTGGAAGATATGCAAGTGAAAAGCAACAAGTTGGCAATAGAGGAAGCATCAAAGATAAGACTTCAGGTGAACATAGAGATAGCAGAAGTGATGAGGATTTCTCGGTAACATAAACAGCAATAACAACAAACAACAATAAGCATAAATGGGAGGAACCTGAAAGAAACAAGCTCCTTCACCTACCTGGGAAGCATCGTTTCAACTACAGGCGGACGGAACTGATGACGATATCAAAGCAAGAATCGGAAAAGCAAGACAAGCTTTCATTACTCTTAAGTCTATGTAGAGGTCAACAGCACTCAGTATCAAAAATAAGATCCTGATTTTCAACTGCAATGTGAAGTCAGTGCTACTTTACGGATCACAGACTTGGTGCGTCATAAAGAGCATCTCAAACAAACTTCAAACCTTCATTAACAGCTGTCTCCGCTCAATACTCAAGATCAGATGGCTAGAAAAGATCAGAAGAAGGGATCTCAGGGAGTGAACCAACCAGGAAGCGATTGTGCAACGAATAAGCAGGAAGAAATGGAGGTGCATCAGATTGGCCATACTCTAAGGAAACCATCAAGTGACATCACTAGACAAGTCCTCGAGTGGAACCCGAAAGGGATGCGGCAAGTTGGTCGTCTAAGGGTCACTTGGAAGAGGTCATGTGAAGAGGAGATGAAAGCATGTGGGCAGATGTGGAAGCAGATGAAAATGTTGGCAGAGACCCTAAGGCAATGGGAACGTGCAGCTGGAGCCGTATGTTCTTCTAGAAATTAAAGGAAATAGTAATATATATATATATATATGTATTGAGTGAACACTAGGTGGTAACTAGTGTCGTATGTCTAACCCTTCGTTTGATTCACACACAGTTCTATCAGTCATGTCTGCTATGTGACTATCATGCCAGGTAACTTACCATCATTGTAAAATCTGTTTCGCGTTTTTTGACAATCATTGTCAACAAGGTGTATCTGTACGATCTTGAAGAAACTTATGTCCCCTTCCGTGACTCAAACCTGAGTCACTTAATGCTGCAATCAGAGAAGTTACCACTGAGCTATTCTTGCCCACTGACTCACCTTCTCAAGAAAAATATATTGAATGCTTTGTAGTAACCATTATCACACATCCATACATAGGTGTTGATGCAGATCTAGTTCTCTTCTTCAAGTTATCTTTCGCACCAATCGAGGTTTCTTAATCTTGATTTCCTGTATGGATAAAAATACACTATCCGATCATTGTCATTCAGTCACTTGGATGTGATTTAACTTCCTTTATGAATTAAGTTGTTTGACTAAATAAGTGACTAGGGGACACTGGTCACAGAATATGATTGATGAAGGCTGTTTAGAACGAAACTCACTTTATCAACCGATAAAATAAGGAAATTCAAATATTGGTTTGAAGGGATTTGATTGATTTGTTACAGGATTTCCTCCTTGAGCTCACATCGGTTAGATAACCATTGGAAAACCTGAGAGTACTGGACACCTGTTTCATCCTAGTTTGGGACTCTTCATCAGTTATCACTCGCTGCAGAAGTCCTGACCAGTACGGTACAGCAGGTTGGGTGTGGGAACAACAACTCGCCAAAGACATCGGCAGAAGTTATAATTCATGGATTGACCACTGGATTGAGTCTCAGTGGCCTGATGGTCTACTAGTTCGCTTTGTAACAGGAAATTCCGGGATTCGAACCCTAGTGGGTGCGTACTGCTGAAGAGCCGCAGACGAGGCTGACAAAACAGCTGTTCAGTACTCCCAGCTGGTTTTTCAGTGGTTCTCTAACCTGTGTCAGTTCATGATGAAATCCTGCAACCGAAATAAAGAAAAAAAATATGAAACACTAAATATTGTTGAAGTAATACCACTTGGTGAAAGCTTTACGACCAAAACATCAACTCCATATACAAATGACTGGAAAGATCTGTTGATGAAATAGAAATGTTTGTTGTCCCTGTTGTTCTTCTAGTGTTCCTTAAATTTCCGATGGTATAATTTTGAAAATTTTACCATCTCTCTGGTGAACATCCTCAACGCTAAACTGGGAATCAAAATATCCAGTTGAGACAATCTAAAATAACACTTAGGTTCTGTGTAGAACATAGGGTATGCGCCGGAGCTTATCGTCACTTCGTCCTACCTCCTACAGTCTCTTTTAGCTAGCTCCGCTATTGCCCATAAGCTTTCATTTCTCCTTCACACAATCTTCTCTATATCACTCTCGAACAGATGCCCTACTGGCTGCTCATTTTCTATTCAAGTCCCACTTGAGGGCCTGCAGCTTGATGTCATTCAACAGTTTCCTCACCGTGTATGTCCATTCCATCTTCTTTCCCTTCTGCATTGCTACAGTTCCTTGCCTCTTATATTTTCTAGCTGGTCTTGTGGTCTTTAGTACTGAACCGTATAACGTATCTGTAGTGTTAAAGGTCTTCAGCCTGCTTCAATTCTATTCCTGATGCTTGTGTTAAGTCCATGAAGTATATGAATGCGCTGACTCGATATTAATGTTGAATATCCTAAGTTTAAGTTCAAACTTCATTCATGAAATATCCCTATCCAGACATCAATGAAAATTTGTAGTTAAGCGAAGAGTATCTTTTCAGTGGGTAATTCGCTCGCTCAGCTATACATTTGCGATTGGACATATTTATTCTTGTACGTGTGTGTGTGTGCATTGAGTTTTGATTAGACACTAGTAAATAGTGTTATGCGCCTACTCCCTTGTTTAGTGCAGACTGAATTCTATCAGTAAGTCAGGTTTGCCATGGGGCCACTATGTCACTAAGTAGCTCGCCATCACGGTGCACATTGATTTGATGATATTAGATGGTTGGAGGCAATCGGCTACAGGAAGCCTTGCCTAACCTAGGTGTCGGGCTAGTTGGCACCCGTCAGCCAGGTGATAAGAATAAAAATAAGTTGAGGTTTTTGTTGTCAAGACATTTCAGAAATGTGATGAGTGATCAAATTGTAACTAGGGTGATTGGAGGTGAAGATATTATTATTATAAAGGAGTTAGGAAAAAAACAACCACACAAATGTCAAGTCAGTAGAAGTCTACATGGTTGTTACCATGATAGTAGAAGTGGTTGCATGAGTTTTTATTTTGTATACATAACTCTGATTTCTTCAAATGAATAGGTAAGCCTTTATCAATGCAAAGGAGATAGAAGCGTTTTGCTTTTGGTAGGCTATCCTTCACTTTGAAGATTACTTTTTGAAGGAGCAGGCGTTTGTTGGGATAGAATGATCAGTGTTTGACGAGATGTTCGATTCTCGCACTCCTTATACAGTCAATATAACCTTTTTATAGCCGTATGGGATGGTATTTCCGAATCCTTTTGGACGGGATACGCGTCATACAAACAATGTACCTGGCTGGCTCCACAGCAACAGGTGTACTGATATATGCACAAAGAATGGCCAGATACGAGATTTTGTCCTTAAGGCTTCTTCAAACCAATCGGCGACTGGAGAACCCTTCTCTTAGTGCTGCTGCAAACGATGTTCTTTTCAAACTTTCGTCATCTTGTAAAGGAAAATGTTTTACGCATCTAAAGTAGTCTGGCTAAAAAACTGGTTTTCAGTAAGGCAATAAGGAGACAAATATTGAGACGTGATATCATTTCAAAGTTTCTTTATGGCCACATTAAAACTAGTATGAATGAAAATAGTAAAATAAAATGTTTTTTAAACAAGCAATTTTATTGGTCGGAGGATTTCATTATGACCTGACATCACTTATAAAAGCCATTGGTTAACCAGCTGGGAGTAGTGGACAGCTGTTTCATTCTACGTTGGGACTCTTCATCATTGGGGTTCGAACCCATGAACTTTCGGTTACTAGGCGAGCTCATACACGGATCATTAAGCCACTGGAACCCAATCCAATGTCTAGGACATGCATTCTAAAGTACTGTCAATTCACGACATAGCGGGAACATTACGCATCGTCTTCTTCAATGAATTACTGCCTCACCTTCAACTTGCTGTATCCTACTGGTCACGGCTTCCTACTGAAATCTTCAGGTAATTACCTAACTGAATAGGATCAGTCAAACAAATCCCTATAAAACCAATGTTTGAAAATAATTAAATAACATAAAAGTGCATATTAATAGCTAATCATATTCTTTTGCGTTAGGTATACCATGGTAGGTCAAGGCTGAAGTCTAATTATCTTACGTGCACTTATTCTGACATACATATGATTTCTCCTTGAAATGTGTTCCCATCACTTTTGATAACCATTGAACTGAAGTTATGTTGAAGTAATTATGAAACAGTCGTGAATATCAGTTTCTTTTTGACCTGACATTAATAATTGCCTTTTAATGGATAATAATGAACTTTTATTCAGAGTAAATACAACTGGATTTCTTATGTGATACAGTATTTCTGATAATTTTCTGTTAGTTCTATTCACATATATTTCCCCGCAAACTCTAGATGAACTTGTAGATATCGTATGGAGTAGAGAGAGAAGAATGTCGCTCATGTATTCGTAGGCGTAAGAATTAAAAATGTTCGTGATGTAATAAAAAAACGATGCTGCGTAGTATGTACACTTGATAGCTGACCGGAGCCTCTGAGCTGTCAGTTGCATGATTTGATCATCATTGAATGGTAGTTTGAGAAAAAACAACATTCTTTGATGCACAAACTGTCTATTCAAGGGAAAATTCATCTTTTCTTTGACAAACATTGAAGTATTCAGAGCACCCATTAACCAGCGTTACTCATACATTAATATATCCCTGATGAGAACCTTACTGACTCTTGTAAACAGACATTTCAATAAGACATATTTGTGTTGAATAGAAATACAAGTGTCCAATAAAGACAAGTTGGCTTGTATAAAATCGATCTCTTATTGTTCCATTGTCCAACCTAGTCTCTGAAGTATCTAAGATACCTAGTTTAATATTTAACTGAAATTCTGATGCCACTCAAGATTTAGGATTAGTGATTAATATCAAGAGTTTTACTGTAATGAGTGGATTTATTTAAAGTTTGATCACACAGTGATTGACATCAGTTAGAGGACCATCGAAATTCGACAATGGGGTATCAAACAGCTCTTTCATTCTTGTTTGAGACTCCTAGACAGTACGCACCGGCCGCCAGGGTTCGAACCCGAAAGCTTCCGGTTACAAGTCAAGCTTATAGACAGTTCAGACACTGGGACCCAAACCAGTGTCCTGCACATGAATCCACTTATCTTGTGCGTTCGTGGTTCGACGGTAGAATGCCCAATAACCATGCTCCTGGTCCACAGTCTGACTTCCGGTTGTCGCAGATATTTATCCTTACCCTAGCCGGTTTTAAATCCGATCCAGTGAAAAACAGCAGTGTTGCTAAAACCTCACAAATGAAGCTTGAAGCCTTGTGTTTCACTCGGGACTACACTGTTGTCCAAAAAATCCAGAGCTAAGGCTGTATATATTATTATTATTTCCTTCAATTCAGAGGAACATAAGGCTTCAGCTGCACGTCTTCATTGCGTTTGATTCTCTGACAACGTTCCCAACTGGCTCCACGTCTGCCCACATGGTCTCATCTCCTCTTTACATGACCTCCTCCAAGTCACCACTGCATTGACGACCAACTTGCCGCTTCCCTTTCGGGTTCCACTCAAGCGATGGCTTGTCTAGTGGTGTCACTTGATGGTTTTCTCAGCGTATGGCCAATCTGACGCACCTCCATTTCTTCCTGCTTATTCGTTGCACAATCGGTTCCTGGTTGGTTCACTCTCCTGAGATCCCTTCTTCTGATCTTTTCTGGCCATCTGATCTTGAGTATTGAGCGGAGACAGCTGTTAATGAGGGTGTATAGTTTGTTTTAGGTGCTCTTTATGACGCGCCAAGTCTTTGATCCGTACAGTAAGTAGCGCTGACTTCACATTGGAGTTGATAATCTGGATCTTAATTCCATTTTCATGCTGAGTGCTTCTTACCTCCATACAGACTTGTCTTGCCTTTCCGACCCTTACTTTGATATTCTCGTCCATTTCGCCTGTAGATGAAACGATACTTCCCAGGTAGGTGAAGGAGGTTGTTTCTTTCAGGTTCCCACCATTTATGCTGATTGTTCTTCTTCTGTTCTCGTCGGGGGTTGATGATAGTTCTGCTTCTGTTGTTGGTATTATTATTCTGCGTGTATAAAACTTAAACTTTCAGAGTAACTCATTTGGGCACTATAGATAACTTTAAAGGATGAACCATGTAGCTGCTGAATAACCCAACTGAAGAAAGTGTTCTATCCTCTCCCTTCATCAACTCAACCAGGTGGTGTTCAACTAAGCGTTTCCGGAGACCAGACTTAGAGCGTGCAGTGTATTAAGCTTCAGAAAAGCATGCAAAACAGTAGATCCTCTTCTATTATATATATATATGTCTAAATGTCACAATTTTTATTTTATTATTTTCAACTAAGCTAGTTAAAAAGCCCTCTGATTGCTTTATTGCTTGTTTTCCTGATTTCAAGGGGAGCAACCCAAAATGTCGCTCCCCCGTAACCTGTACATCCACGTAACAACCCCCTTTTCAGCCGTGAGGCTAGCAACCCCACCCTGAAAACAAATTTGCTACAGACACTTCAGTATGATGAGAAGAAGACCGTATGGGGACATGGAACGTCTACACCGTTGCAAATGAGATGAAAAGATAAAGTACTCAAGTACTGGGAATATGCGAAGGAAAATGGAATGGAAGTAGACTCACCAAATAGTCAATGGGAGAGTCGACGATCTACACCGGTCAACCAGAAGACAATCACAAGCCCAGGCAACAAAGGCATTGATACAATGGTAGGTGATTTCGCCCATGATAATGACAGCCAGATTCAACTCCAAAGGAAGGAAAGTGACAGTTATACAACAGTATGCACCACAAATAATGCAGACCTCGAAAAGGAAAAAGATCTATAGACAACTACAGGCAACAATAGACAATACTTCAGTCGGTGACATTTAAATACTATGGGCAGATATGAGCATCACTGTGAAGAGAAGGTGAAAGCATGTGGGCACACGTGGAATCAGGTGAAAATGTTGGCAGAGAATTGAACGCGCAGTGGAGACGTGTGGATGAAGTCCTATGTTCTTCTAGGAACTAAAGGAAACAATAATAATAATGGTTTGAAACGACTGTAATAAAAATTTGAAACGCTATCATTGCGTAATATTTATATCTTCTAACAATGCCTTATTTAAATTTACTAAAGACTAACTTTTTCATTATACATATATATATATATATATATATATTCAGAATGTCATTCTTGTTCATGCTTCATTAATTATTATGATTATTATAGAACTCATTTGTCATTTCATACCTACTCTCCTTTCCCTTTCAAAATATATATTCATCTCTTATAGACATAAGAAACATTTATTTATTATCATTATATATATATATACAACCGATAAAATGATTAATTAGAGTTGAAAACAGGAAATTGTGTTGAGAAATATGAGATACTACTCATAATACCGATACTACTGCACTGTCAACACCAATATTTTTCCGTTCATTTCCGAGTCAAACATACGGCTTCAACAACACATCTCCAGTTTATTCTGTTTTCTACTCTCCTCTTCACCTGGCTGGCTCCACGATTTACCAAACTCTCTCATCCCCTCTTCCTCGCCACACAATCTCCTTCATGTCACTCTCGCACCAACGACCCACTCATCTCCACTTCATATTGGGATTTCACTTGATCGATGGCCTTCATTGAGTGAGATATAATTCGGCAGCCTCCTCAATGTATGCTCGATCCAACATTCATTTTCTCCTACATATTTGTTGAGCGATCGGCTCTCGGCTGCTGGTTTGTTGCCAACCAGAGTTTCTTGTTGCTAATTCGTTTTGTCCAGTCATTTGATCTTCAGGATAGAGCCATTTGGTGAAGTGGGTAGCTGTTGTTGAAAGTCTACAACCTGTTGGAAATCTATTTCATGACACGCTGGCCAAGTTTCTGACCCTTATAGAAGCACTGACCGACTTCATATTGGTGTTGAAAATGCGAATCTTGTTCCTTATGCTAAGTGTGGAAGATTTCCAAACTGGTTTCAGGTTGGTTGATGAAGGCGTATCTTGCCTATCCAATTCTGGCTGGCTGGCTTTGACATCTTTATCCGTTCCGCTGGCCTGTAGTTGGAACGATGCTCCCTAGATAAGTGAAGGAAAGCAGCAGCCTCTGTTAAATCTCTACTGTTGATGGTCATTGCTACTGATTTTTGTTGCTGCCGGTTGGCTGGTTATGTTCATCACCTCCGTCTTCCGCTTAATTCGCCTGCAGTCCTGTTTTCTCAGCTTCTTCAGCCAGTTTGTTGGTTTTAGCCTGCTTCTAAGTTTTCAAGTTTGTGTGACATTAAACATCCATATCATCCATACATGAAATCCGGAACATTTAGAGTCTTCTTATGGGTGATCCAGGATGCTCCTTTCTCTTCGCTACCCACAGTCTGATGCATAATCCAGTCCACCACAATTATGAATATCACTGGTGAAAATATACAGCCATGTCCTACTCCTGTATGCACTTCGAACACCTCACTGAGTTTCCCGTTGTGGATCACCTGAAGCGTATCACTGTCATATAGCTAACTGTTGAATAAGGTTGATAAATACTTGGCGGGCACTGCATACGGTAGTGTTAAAGTACTTTCCAAATCGACTGTCTATCTCAGTGTTGTCTTTTGAAGACCTTTTCGAAGTTGATGAAGTTTAGGTAGAGGTTCGACTCTCATTCCATGCTTTATTCGATGACTTAGCATAAAGTTTTACCACCAATAATATTAACAATAAATAGAGTATAATTCCAATATATGTAAAATTTGTTTTAATAAAGTCTCACAGTATTATACAGTAATGTTTACAGCCTATAAGATGTTCTGCTGATACTGAACGTGTCGATACTTTTGACTGTTTCAAAGAAAGCTCTGTATATCAATTTGCCATTTAAAAGGGATGCTGTACAAGAAACAGTCAAATGAAAACATGATATAGCTGTTAGAAAAAACTTAATAAACTGCAAAGCTTGTGTTTGTTTACACCACGAATCGAGTGTTTCAACAACCTGGGAAAGATCAGTCGGTAGTCCTCAACCCTACAAACTCAGTGTATACCATTTTTAGTGTGTTTGTGGAGGCAATGAGGCAGGACGTCCACAAAGGCGATTACCTACTCGTATGATGGAATATTCGCTGAAGTAGATGAAGACGTCTGAGGTCAAGGTGTCAAAAGTTAAATAATAGCAAAGTATCTTGTGGACTGCGGGCATGGTATTGATGCACTGTCAAGTCGCTCACTGTTGTCAGCAGACAAAAAAACAGGAAAATGCCCGCGATTTCAGAGGAATTTGCAATCAGAGTTTATAAACCAGGTCTCTCTGTGTGCAAATAGAATGGCGGTAACTGTGTATTTACGATGGTTCAATCCGTAACTTATTAAACTGTTATTATTATAATCATCTCATTCCATATCTTATAATTATTATTATTATTATTCTTGATTCATTTGAAACTATCCCTTGTCAGTACAATTATCTTAACTCTTTGTATTATCCAGTTTGCAATTCCTGACATTTTCATACTATTTCTCTAATAACTAATTATTTTCCCAGTACTGGTTTGTAGAAATTTTGTTTGACGGTTAGAGGATATCATCATTAGCTGACATCGGTTGGGACTATTCATTAGTACTCACCTATCCCACTGGGGTTTGAACCTAGGACCTACTGGATACAAGGCGAACTCCTAGACCATTAAGCCACTGGGACCCTATCCGAGGTCCTGGGTTCGAACCATGGTGGGGGGTGCGAGCTGACGAAGTTTCCCACACTAGGACAAGGCACTTGTCCAATACTCCGGCTGCTTCGCCAATGATCCTCCAACCAATGAAAACAATTAGTTGTTTAATTAGTGTGACTGAATCGTAATCCATTACAATCTTAATTTTTCATCTCTCTTACCCTATTCTTTCAGCCTTATCTATTTGAAATGACCTGAAAAATATTCACACCTGTCGTTTTGCCTGATTGTTTCATCAGTGAAGTTTATTTACTTTTCAGTCACATTCCCCCCCCATTGTATTCCTAACAGTATGCTTCCTACTGTAGGCCGGTTTCAACCGAAATGTTCAGTGAATCCATTAAATCCTGCCTCTGTAAACAACCTTTGTTGCTTATTTTAAATTCAAAATTCATAAAGACAGCAAATATTTCTGCATAATAAATTGTCTAGCCTAGATGAAAACAATATTAGATGTTTTCGTAACATGAAAAAAACTTTAATTAGTGTGTATATATCTATGACGTCATTTATGTTTGTTTATTATGTTATAAATGAATTATTCACAATAGAAAGAAGGAAAGAGATTCATTACCGATGAGCATTAGTCATGAAAGGTTCCACCTAAGCATTAAAAATAATTAAAGTTACAGAACTATTCAAGTATTTGTCAAACTAGAGTAAAGATTTAGTGTGTATTTCAGCGTGTGGATTTCGTCATTAGTCCACAACAATACAGAGCACTGGATAAATGTTTTGTCATGCTATTTCGGGGCTTTTCATCAGTGCGTACCCACGGCCTCATCCAGAATAGAAATGAAGACCTGCAGGTTACAAGGTGGAATTCTTTGACTACTGACTCATTTATGCCGGGATTCACTGCCCCGTGAATTTTAACTTCTGTCAATTTAATGTACTGCCGTCGGTTTCAAGCATTAGACAGTTTGCCTACATAACACCGTTTGGGTTGAGTGGAGGTTAGTCGAGTCTTCAACAGAGATGAAGGTAGCTAACTGGTTAATTTATTTATTTTTATTTTTTTCTATTTTCGATTACAGCTTGATTCCACACTGTATTTTTGGTACAAGTATGGAATTTTCAGCATGGATATCGGTAGCTCAAATTTTGCAGGCTGACCATAGATATCATATGTGCGTCAGCAGGGGATCGAACCTCGGACCATGGTCGCATGGTCGGCGAGAGTCCTAACCACTGTGCCACTGTGTCTGGCCATCTTTACTATGGGGCTGAGTTAGATGTTTAAATAAATGTCTGAATCCTATTCGAAATTGTATTAGTGACACGCCAATTCTGTGAATCATATAGAATCATTAATTAACTTGGCATTTCTAGTGGAGATCTGGATCTTGTTCCATATTGATATCAGAGTAATCAGTATCCGTTTTAGATTTCCTGATTTTGATGTGGTTGCGTTCCCTGAGCTGGATAGTTTATTTGCGAACCTCTCACTGCCCCCTACTAGGCAAGATCTACAACGCATCATACTTTAATCTGCTGAATTGAGGTTTTAGATTTTTACACAAGTTTATCAATCATCTCTCCTGGTGGTGGCCTTAAACTTCATGATTAGTTGATTTTGTGGGTTTCCACACTCTTTAGGCTACATTTATTGGTATTGGTGTTGATTGTTTCCTTGACTTTAACTATGACCCTATATGTGTGAGATTTCCCTCTTATTGATTCGTACATTTTGTCCATGTCGATGTGTCTATTGATTGACGATTCACTGGAATACCGGGCTTCTAAATATTCTCTGGTATTCTTGGTTTCTCCTCTGTCTGCCCACTCCCTCATATCGCTGCAAACAGACAATCACGGATATCAATTCGACTAGGATAACCAACGTTCGAATCTTAGACAGAGGAAACACCAAGAATGCTAGAGAATTTCTGGAAGGCTGCCTGGTATTCCAGTGAATCGTCAATCAGTAGACACTTTGAAATAGACAACATTTACCAATCGATAAGAAAGAAATCTCATATACAAACGGCCAAGCTTCAGGTAAAAAAAGAAACGATCAACACCAATACTAATACAAGTAACCTGAAGGGTGTAAGAAAGAACAGAGACAACCAATTACGGCATTCGAGGTCACCAGGAGAGATGACTAATAAACTCGTGGAGAAATCTAAAACCTCACTTCAACAATTTGAAGTATGATGCGTTGAAGATGTCGCCTAGCAGGAGACAATGGATGCTTCACAAATAAACCATCCAGTCAGCTGAGAGAACACAACCACATCAGTATCATCCACCTGAGCTACAAATCTCCTGCATTATATTTAAATTTCCTGACCCTGGCTGACTTTGACAACCTCTTCCGCAACGACTCTAGGAGAAACGACGCCGCTTAGGTCAGAAAACCGGAAGAGGTGACTTTCATTCCGATTTATCCCGTTGACGCTAACTAACTTTTGTTTTTATTGCTGTTGCTGTTGGTTAGCTACCTTCACCACCTCTGTCTCCTCGAAATTCACTTGAATTCTTGTCCTCACTACTTCTTCCGTCAACGTTTTGGTTTATGTCTATAGATCTTCATTAGACAACCCCCCCCGCGCGAAGTTCAAATCGCCTACAGTCTTCTTGTCAGTGTAATCAATGTCCAATTTTTTCATTCTCTACCAACAACTGTCTATTGAATAATCCAGTCCATCACACTTGAGAAGAACAGTGACAACAATAACCAGCCTTGTCTTATTCCCGTCCTCACTTCAACTGCTCGACTGAGTTTCCCATTGCGAATCCTTTAGCATATGTGTCAGTAGAAGTGTTAGTATTTATTTATAATGTGATACGTCGTCAATCAGCCTATGAGAATAATATTATTATTTATATTATTATTATTATATCCTTTAGTTCCTTGAGGAACATAGGGCTTCAGCTGCGCACCTCCATTGCCTTCGGTTTTCTGACAACTTTTTCACCCTGCTCCAGGTCTCTCCGCATGCTTTCATCTCCTCCTCGCATGACCTCCTCCAAGTCACCCTTGGACGACCAACTCGCCGCCTCCCTTTCGGGTTCCACTCGACGGCTTGTCTAGTGATGTCATTTGATGGTTTCCTCAGCGTATGGCCAGCCAATCCATCTCCATTTCTTCCTGCCTGTTTGTTTCACAATCGGTTCCTGATTGGTTCGCTCCCAGAGATCCCTGTTGTTGATCTTTTCTGGCCAGCCATCTGATCTTGAGTATTGAGCGGAGACAGCTGTTAATGAAGGTTTGAAGTTTGTTTGAGATGCTCTTTATGACTCGCCAAGTCTCTGATCCGTATAGTAGCACTGACTTCACATTTGAGTTGAAAATCCGGATCTTATTTTTGATGCTGAGTGCTGTTGACCTCTACACAGATTTGAGAGTAATGAAAGCTTGTCTTGCTTTTCCGATTCTGGCTTTGATGTCCTCGTCAGTTCCGCCTGTAGTTGAGACGATGCTTCCCAGGTAGGTGAAGGAGGTTGTTTCTTTCAGGTTCTTCCCACTTATGCTGACTGTTGTCTGTTGTTGTTGTTGATGTTGGCTAGGAATCTTCTTCATCTCTGTTTTATCTATGTTCACGTGAAGTTCTATCTTTGATGCTTCTACTGCCAACTTGTTACTTTTCACTTGCATATCTTCCAGTTTATGGGAAATCAGACATATATCATCGGCGAAATCCAGATCCTCCAAGTCTTTTGTGTCAGTCCATTTTATGCCTGTTCCCTCGTTGGTTGCCGTTGTCTGTCGCATTATCCAATCCACTGCAATCAGGAAGATCATTGGTGATAGCAGACAGCCTTGCCTCACTCCCGCCCTAGAATGGTGGGCACATTGTAAACCTAACTGATAGAATTCACTCTTCACCAAAGAAAGTACTAGACACGTCACACTAATTACTGACTATTGTGCAATCGAAATACCCACTAAAGTCCTACAGGAGTTCAATCTTGAGCCAGCCCGAATAGCTCAGTGGTAACGTCTGTGACAGCAGCACTCACTGGGTGACGCGGGTTCGAATCTGAAAAGAGACATGAATTCCTTCAAAGTGGTTGCAAATACGCCTTGCTGACGAGTGGCCCAAGGCTTCCTGTGGCCTACTGCCTCCAACTATCTAATAATGATTAGATTAATAATCATGTTGTGTAAATCTGTTTATTTCTCTGTGTAGCATTTCCTCCTTCCTCACACACACACACACACCCACGTCATACACATAATCAACTTATCATTGACTGTAGGCATTATTTACACATTCACTCGTATGGTTATTCTCCTCCTCCTCCTCCTCCTCTTTTTGCATAAATCTTATCTCCTCAGGACCAATAGAAGCTTCCGCAACATAATAGTAATAATAAGTTAACAGTCTTTATTATACTTCTTATTATTAGTCATGTCTGCCTGTTAATTATTTAACATGATAATATCACGATGATATTCCTGACGCATTTCGCCTACTGAAAAAAAAAACAGTTCTATGATGAATGGCGATGATTTGCCTTTATTATCGAAATGTTGCATACCGGTTAAATTGATTTATAGTATTACTGAGGTGATAAAAAAATAAGGAAATGGAAAAGCCAGACATTCTTAAAAAACATGTATGATATATGCATATATATATATATATGCTGCGTAAAGTCTGATTAATAGATGTCAGCCGTTCTACATAACAATAATAATATTAATAGCTTTATTCCGGACCGTGCTCTAGGTACAAATATAGAATTTTCAGCATGTTATTACCCGAGGATTGGAAGAAAGGATACTTATTCAAACTACCAAAGAAAGGAGACTTAAGTCAATGCAAAAACTGGCGTGGAACTATGCTCTTGTCCAACCCAAGCAAAATACTAAGCCGCATCATCCTGGAGAGAATCAAACAAGCCCTGGATGAAAAACTTCGACCAGAACAAGCTGGATTCAGGAGAAACAAGTCATGTATTGATGAAATCGTCACACCACGGATCATCATTGAACAGAGCTTGAAATGGCAGTCACCTCTCCACCTCACTCAACTTCATCGACTTTGAAAAGGCCTTCAACAGACAGCGTCGATCGATAGGTGATTTGGCAACTGCTTCGCTACTACTGGGTGTCATCGAAAATTATACATCTCAGGCAACAGTTATACGACAATACTGCATGCCAAGTAATCCACAACGGGAAACTTACGGAAGCCTTCAAAGTGAGGACCAGTGTGAGACAAGGCTGTCTACTATCGCCAATGATCTTCCTGATTGCAGTGGATTGGATAATGCGACAAACAGACAGCGGGCAATGAGGAAACAGGGATAAAACGGACCCACACAAAATACTTGGAGGATCTGGATTTCGCCGATGAAATATGTCTCATTTCCCACAAACTGGAAGATATGCAAGTGAAAAGCAATAAGTTGGCGATAGAGGAAGCATCAAAGACAGGACTTCAGGTGAACAGAGAGGAAACAGAAGTGATGAGGATTTCTGGGTATCATAAACAGCAACAACAGCAAACAACAGTCAGCATAAATAGGAGGAACCTGAAAGAAACAACCTCCTTCACCTACCTAGGAGGCATCGTTTCAGCTACAGGCGGACGAAACTGATGACAATGTCACAACAAGAATCGGAAAAGCAAGACAAGCTTTCATTATTCTCAAGTCTATGTGGAGGTCAACAGCACTCAGCATCAAAAATAACATCCGGATTTTGACTCCAATGTGAAATCAGTACTACTTACTATACGGATCAGAGACTTGGCTCGTCATAAAGAGCATCTCAAACAAACTACAGACCTTCATTAACAGCTGTCTTCGCTCAGTACTCAAGAACAGATGACAGACCGGACAAGATCAGCAACAGGGATCTCTGGGAGCGAATCAACCTAGCAAGAAGCGATTGTGAAACAAATAGACAGGAAGAAATGGAGAAGGACTGGCTATACTCTGAGGAAACCATCAAGTGACATCACTAGACAAGCCATTGCTTGAGTGGAATACGAAAAGAACGCTGCGAGTTTGTCGTCCAACGGTGACTTGGAGGAGGTCATGTGAAGATGAGGTGAAAGCATGTGGGAAGACTTGCAGTGGGGTTAAAAAGTTGGCAGAAGACCGAAGGCATTGGAGACGTCCAGCTGAAGCCCTATGTTCCTCTAGGAATTAGGGGATATAATAATAAATACAGCATGTAATATTGCAATATCCCATCTAATTTTATCATTACAAATGCAATAATTAAAATAACGCATTCAGATTACTAATAATTAACATTATTATTATTATAATTAGGTGGAAGGTTTCATGATGAGCTAACATCAGTGTTAGAGAACAACTAATTGTTTCGCCAGCCTAGTTTGGGAATCCTCGACAGTATGCACCCATCCGACCGGGGTTTGAAACCAGGACGTTTCTGCTTACAACGCTAGCGACCTAGCTCGTAGACCATTCCTCAGTAAAATGGCCAGTCCATGTGAATTCTAACTTCTGCCACTTCATGACATAGCCTAACCACTTCGCAATGTCTTCTTCGATGAATCATTGCCTCACCTTCAAGAAGAATTGAATATAAAATTTAATCCAGTGGGAATATTGACGACAATGTAACAATTAGAAAAAAAATAAAAAATTTAAATAAATAAAAAAAATATATATGTGAAACTTGCACACTGTGGTAGTAAGTAATTTCATATTAGTTTGTTTGTTAGACGTATCACACACAGTGTGAAACAGTATTAGTATTTGCTGGATGTCTAGGTTTCGAACAAAATTTACTCTTCATAATCATACTAGTCAATTATAATCACACGACTTCGAAACTTGAGTTTTATAGCTTTCTTTGTCCTCTCCTATTTGTCATCGTTGGGGTAGTGGAATTTTCAAGATATCCAGCTGGACAGGTGTTGAATCATTCCTATTACATGTATTCCCTTCCAGTTGTTTCGATAAACAAAGCTTCTGTAGTGATAATAATAATAACAACATGCAAGTCAAATGTGCGCAAGACAACACCAACAATAAGGAATCTAAATCATCATCATTAGTAATTCCATTCAAAGAAAGAACCTCGGAATCCATCTCACGGAGAATTCTTAACAAGGCAGGAATAAAAGTGGTTGACAGTGAAACCCACAAACTCAATTAGAAACAAGCTTTGTCGGTTAAACAATCAATCCAGTGGAGACTTTAAAACAAAACGATTCAGTTTATCTAATATTCTACCTGCGATGATTGTCAGGTCAAATACATAGGTCAAACTAGTAGAACAGGGGTAGTCAGTCAGACTAGTGGAGCACAAAAACCTTGTTGGTTGACCCGAATAAGATAAGAAATCTGGAGAATAGTTCAGCTATAGCACTGACTACATGAATTACACACAACCATACAATAGGATGGATGGGATAGGATGACAGTTTTGAAATATAATGTTACAGGATGGAGGGGGATATTGATAACGGAAGCTTTATTTATCGAATCAACTGCAAATATTTGTAATAGGAATGATTCATCACCTGTCCACTTGGATATCTGGAAACTCCTACTACCCCAACGATTACAAATAGGAGAGGACAAAGAAAGTTATAAAACTGAAGTTTCGCAGTCGTGTGATTATCATTGATTGGTATGATTATGAAGAGTAAATTTTGTTCGAAACCTGATCATCCAGTAAATAATACTGTTTCACTCTCTCTCTCTCTCTCTGTGACATATCTAATAAACAAACTAAATGCGTAAAATCCAAATCATAGATGTCATCGTTCTGCATAACAATAACAATAATAATAGCTTATTCCGAACCATGCTTTAAATACAAATATTGAATTTTCAGCATGTAATTTTGCAATATGGCATCTAATTTACTTATTTACACGAGCAGTAATTGAAATTGGACGCCTACATTAATAATATCGGTTAAATGTTTCATCATAAGCTGATACGAGTGAGAAAACCGGTGGAAAACCATCAGGGAGTAGTGGAAAGCTGTTTCGTCCCACTAGTTTGAGACTATTCAGCAGTACGCACTTCGCGCCCCCCCCACCCCGCATCCACTGGGTTTGAACCTAGAACATTGTGGCTTCAAGGCGAGCTCGCACATAGACCCTTAAGCCACTGGGACTCTTACTGCTAGGTGAGTACTGATGAAAAGTCCCAAACTAGTGGACTAAACGGCTTTCTAATACTCCCAGGTTTTTTCAATAATTCTCTGACCAATGTCAACTCATGATAAAATGCTGTAACCAACCAATCAAATCCCTACAAACTAATACTTGAAAATCAATGAGATACCACTGGCGACTTTCCCTATTCACGTAGGTAGTTACCTGGGGTTCTAGTGGACGTCGTGACCAGTAGGGTGCAGCAGGTCGTTTGTGAGGACAAATACTCGCCGAAGACATTTTTTAATGGCTGCATTATGTCATGAATTGGCAGAAGTTGGAATTCCTGGGCTGGCCATTGGGCTGGTGGGTCACAGTGTCTTAATGGTCTCTAAGCTCGCCTTGTATCTGGTAGTTTCTGCGTTCAAATCTCAGTATGGTGCGTGCGAACTACAAAAATGTCCCAGACTAGGCTGACGAAACAGCTGTCCAGTACTCCCACGTTTTCCAGTCGTTCTCTAACAGAAGTCGGGCTTATGATGAAATCTCTAACCAATTATTAATATTGTTCAATAAGAAGTGAATATAAAATTAAATCAAGTGAAAATATTAGTAACAATGAGAACAAAACTAAACCATTATTACAGAAAAGTAGACAGTATCGCCATGGGTTTTTCATTGGGTCCAATTTTGACAGATTTTTTCCATGCTAAGCTTGAAAATAGTCCATTGAAACAAGTAATAGATAAAACTGATTCTCATTTTCGTTATGTTGATGATACGTTCATTATATTCTTGATGAAAAACCTGACAAGTATGAAATGTTAATAAAATTTAATGATGCACACCTATCGCTTATCTTCACTTGTGAAGAAGAACATGATGGTAGACTCCACTTCTTGATTTTCAATTGAGCAGAAGGTGGATAATGGTTCATTCAAGAGAAATATCTATAGAAAACCTACATCTGTAGGACAGTAGACACATTTCCTCAGTTTTGTACCAATCCGATACAAGATCAATTTGTCAGATGCTTCACGAATAGAGCAAGACGGATCTGTACAGATGACTCCCTTGAAAATGAGTTAGGATGCATCCAAATACTCTGGTTTAAATAGGTTATCTTGGTAGATTTGTAAGGAGACACATGAATACCAGGTATAAAGAAGAGAAACTGGCAACAGTTAAAAAGAAACAACTTTTTATGAAACTGCAATTTAATGGGAACGTGGCTAGTTGGTTCTTGTATCCAAGATTATTAGAAGCAATAAAAAGGATTCATACTGCCGCCATCCTTTGCGCGTCATTTTCCAGCTGCTGATCAATTATGATTGCTCAAGCAAAAGACAAGCTACCTAGATGTGCCACTCCTATATGTATCCACAAATTTATTTGCTCCTGTGAAGACAGCTATATAGGAAGAACAACTAGACAGCTTGACAAACGCATTAATGAGCATCTTCTTTCATGGGTAGAAAAAGGCCAAATAAAATCTGTAAAAAGTTCTATTTTGTCTCATTTGATTGATGACGGTGGTCAGCAAGTGGACAGAAGTAGTGCCTTCAAGTTTTCCATCGTATTTCATTGAACCTCTTGAACAGAATTCGAGCCTGCCTGCTAAACACATAGTCCAAGCTATGGGAATTAATTCGAGAGAACAATCCTAGTATCTTTGCATACAACAAAAGAAGTTTTTTCTACCTCTGTCTCTCCCTTTTTTTTCTTTCCTTCACGTTCCCAGTGGAACATAGGGCTTCAAGCTAGTGACTGAAGTTTCTGTAGCAGTTTCATTTTACAGGATGGGGTTGCTAGCCTCATGCCCAACCTTCTCCTCTTTACCAGATTATTTCTGGCTTAGCGAGGTAAAGGAGTGCCTTGGTAGCCGGGGATCGAACCCCGGACCATGTGCATGGTCGGCGAGCGTCCTAACCGCTATGTCTCTCCCTTGGCCTAGGTGAATTCTCACTAAGACCTTTCCACTTCTTCGTATTTTCCATCTCTTTCATACTGTTATAATATTTTTTAAACTCTGATTATATGTCCATTTCACCCTTAGTATTACGTAACTTTTAAGATTTGACTTAATTTATTTATTGAACTGTCTATATATACACATATATACATATACTATCTTTGATATTCTTATCACCTGCATAAACCTGATTATCATTATTTCTGTCATCATTATAATCAGAGTTATTAATCACGTTCAAAACATCATTATTATTATTATCATTATTATTTGGTCCACAAAATCACTATCATTGGTTAAAATGTTTATATATAAATCTGTGTAAATTAGAGTAAAGCCTGAAGAAGATCGAATTGAAAACAATCATATTGTTCGTTTGTATATCTTGTTCAAATATTAATAATAATGGGGATATTTAAAGATTTGAAAACGAAAAGTGTCGTTTGCTTACAGCTCCTCAATAAGTTAGTTGGTAATTTTCTGTCTTACACACTTGTCTCATGACATAAAATGTGCACCTACCAAATAAGGTATCGTAGAGTTTTGTACTTAGTCGGTCGTGAATATAGTCTTCTGTAGTTGCTTCTGGTTCACCGACCTGGTGAGATGCAGTGGGTGAGTTGTTTATAGACAGGATGTTCAAAGTCTGAAAGATAATATATTTGCTAACGATTTGGTTTAGCGACAACACTCCACTAGTCCTACTAATGGATTTTAGTGTCCTACGTAGTACAATAAAGTCTTTCTTAATTAGCCCGAGAAAGATTAAGGTGGGGGGGTGGGGAATAGTAAGGAAGTATAGGCTTCTTCATTATTAAAAATAGGACAACAGAATACTTAATCGATCTATTAGGAGAGAAAATAGGCAATTTATAGATTTTTGAAAGAGAGTGGTAAGGGAAACCTGACATTATCCACAACTAGATGAAGTGAGAGACCAACCTTGTATACCTTTGACAGACCATAAAGTCTTGGTACTATTAAACCTTTTCGTGGCTGGATCTGGCCATAGATATCGCTTCTGATTGGTTGACTGGCTTTCATTCTCTTCAAGACGACTATAAACTATTTCTCAATGCTTTCAATGAAAGAAACAAAACCGAACTGATTGAGAGGCAGCTTACAGACGCCTTGAAGAGAATTAAAGCCAGTCAACCAATCGGTAGCGATATTTATGACCAGATATGGCCAACAGATTCAATAATACCAAGACTTTATGATCTACAAAAGGTGCAAAAAAGTTTCTTTCTTGTAGTATTAAACACCTTTCGTTATCAAAACAAGAAGGTAGTTTTGAAAGAACAATTGTGGTTTCGACAAATTCTTTCCCAGGCTCTACGCAGTTATAAACCCATGAGTAGTCCATTAGAATACAAATAACCATTAAGGGCATGTGAGAATCATATCGAAAACTGTATTGTTGGAGTACATGCCTAAAAAGAGTGATAGTTCGTTATTTAATATTGTCAGTGAACGTATATAGGAAAAATTTGCAGTCATTCAGAACATAAGATAATGTGTGAATAGCCAAAAGGATAACTTACTAATGTATTTATAGTCAAAAGAATATAATTTTCATTGAGGGGGGGGCGGGTAGGGAGAGTTACATTCAGTGGTATGAATGAGGAAAGTGATTACTCACAAAATACATACAAACAAATACCAAAAGCATGGGGTACACTGAATGTAAATTTAAGCAAGGGCTGAGAGATATCAAGCCTCCAAAGCCTCAGGATGGTCGGGGTGGATGTCTTGCGCTGCGGGTTGGCCACCCCACCGTACACCTCTTGAAATGCTCCTGAGGAAGTCCTACTCACTGCCTTCACGTGGCGGAGGTGTTTTTCACCGAAGTGAGAGGGCAAAAGCGGACGCCCAGCGCTCTTCACCGGGTTGACTGTTCATTGGATGACAGTCTAGGGGAGATGACTAAACCCTGATTTCAAACCTCCAACGACTGGCATATGAAGCTCACCGGAGCTCACCGGCAGACGTATGGACAAAGGGCATATTGGATGCTCTGGATGACTGGCCCCATTCAAAAAGGAGAATGAACCGGACTCCGGTCACTGGCTGCCAGTGGATAGTGGATTCCCTACTCCACTCCTACTGCCTTGTAGGTCACACTTGGTTGTGTAAAGGCTAGAGCTGCACTCTCAAACAAAAGCCGAGCGATTCTGGGGACATCACTCGTACCCAATTCCCATGAAACTTCATGGTTCATGAAGCCGGCTCATCCTCCCGTAGGAGATAGCCGAAGTAAAGTAAGTAAGTAGAGAGATATCAAGTGTAGTGATAAAATAAATAGGTTAAATTATGAGCTTTAATGAAATACTAGAGACATGATAATGAGCTTAGTGGTTGACACACAATAAAGGTAATAACAGAGTAAAGTGAACTAGGTTGACTGATATCAGTCTATAGTCGAACTCGAAAAACAAAAATCGACTACTGAAAATCATTCTGATCCTCACTAGTGACTTGCTACATGATAGAGTTTCCTGGAGTTCTAGTGAGAAGTCGTGACCGTGGTGGTGCTAAAATCACCAATTGGTAGAAGTTGAAATTATTGGGCTGCCCATTGAGTTGAGTCTCAATGGCTGAATGGTTAACGAGCTTGACTTTTACAGGGGAAAGTCCTAGGTTCGAACCCCTGTGGTAGGTGCGTAATGCCGATGAAACAGCTAGCTGTCCAGTACTCCATAGCTGCTTTTCAATTGTTCTCTAACTGATATCAATCCGAATTCTAACCTGATAGTAATTATATTGCTTTGAACAACAACAAAATATAATTCACAAAATACCTTGCAATGACTGTGAGTGAGGTCAACTATATAGGTCAAACTAGTAGATCTGGGTTAATCAGATTGTCAGAACATAAGAATTTAGCCAAGGAAAGAATGGTTGACCCCGAGAAGATAAGTAATTTAATAAAAAGCTCAGCAATTGCACTGCATCCAATCACACACAAACACACAGTAGGGTGGGTGGGACAGAGTCAAAATTCTGAAAAGTAATCATATGTAGGTGGAATGAGATTGGTTACTAGATCCTGCCTGGTTCATTGAGTCTACACTCAACATAACACAAGCAACAAAAATGACTCAATGCAAATACCAGAGAAATTAAAGATATTATTACCACCAGCCAGTCAAATCACAAGAGGATAATAAATAATCTTAAATTGTATTCTATATCAATTCACGTACATTATAACATTCTAACAAGTCACTTATGTATTTTGTCTTATTTCCCATCTGATTGTAATTGATCAATAATACTCATATTATTATTTGTAAATGTACATTATCTCATATTGATTTTTATTCAAATATCTAGTCAATTCCATACATGTATATAAATGAAGGAAGGAAATTGTGTGAGTAGTGCCTTGATATGATTATGGATGGCAATAATTTGTGCTCGAAGTGTGGTCATCAGTTAATATAACCGTACAACACTGTGTGATTTATCAAAATAAAATCTTATCAAATCCCGGTGGGTGCGTACTGCTGAAGAGTCCCAAACTAGGATGAAACAGCTGTCCAGTACTCCCAGCTGGTTTCCAATGGTTCTCTAACTAATGTCAGCTCATGATGAAATCCTGAAACCAATCAAATCCTACAAATCAACACTTGAATACCAATGAGATGCTCACTGGCGACTGGCCCTATTCAGAAACAGCTGTCCAGTACTCCTGACCGGTTTTCCAATGGTTCTCTAACTAATGTCAGCTCATGATGAAATCCTGAAACCAATCGAATCCCTACAAACCAACACTTGAAAATCTTATCTATAATGGAGTTAAACTCTACTGCCACCACAGTGCCCAAGTTTTATACTAATACCAATAAGAGAATAATTTTTGCTCAATCATTTTTCTTCAAATGGGAATTTTCTCTGGATTTACATGTAATGTTTCCCTTTGTTACTACAACTGTCTTGTAATAATACGGGACATGTACACCTAATACAAAACATGTTCGGGAAAATTCATTATTCTAGATAAGTAGTCGCTCAGCCACAACAATCCTTGATAACGACAATTTTAGCAGTAAACTTTTAGACAAAGTGAATCACATGACTTTCTTTACGGTTGACTAAGAGGTGAATTCAAACATTTCTGCTTGTGGTTACTTTTCACTGTGATTTTGTGATCATTCTCCAAATATAAGACGTTTGATTAGTTATCCTGGGATTCTGAACTCTCCTATCGTTTGTGATCCATTTTTTTATTTACTGGTGGATTGATCGACTATTTGATCGGTCAAGCAATTTCACGAATCTGTTCATTGTAACTTTCTCTATCCTCTAAGCTATGAGCCATACTCAAGATTTGGGAGCTTCTGATAGTTCTACGTTGTTGACAGTAAATGAAAAGGGTGAGGGAGTGATCTATCTGAGATACTGACGATTGGACAGGGGGATTAAAGCAATATTCTGACTGATTAGCAATCAGTTTAATTACTGTCCAGTCGAATTCGCAATTTGCAAATTAATTCAGGACTTTAATTTCAAATTTCACCACAGTTCTCTTTGAATAGCTAGATAGAAAAAATTTCACTGTCAGTTCGATTTGATTCGGCTTTGTCAACTGAATCAAATCAGTGAAGCCAGCCGTCTGGTATTTCGACCATTTCGATCGGAACAACAAGTGAGTGATGTTCAACTGCTCATTTCAATTAAACCAGTACTAATTACTGTTCGATAGGATAACAAATTGAAACTTGTAAATAGAATGTGAATTATCATTTCTATTGAACTAGAAATCATGATTATTGATATTTTTGTTTCCTTTTAGGCTCGTGCCTATTTAGAATCATTGCCTCATCGGGCAAAAGTCCCTTGGAAACAACTCTATCCATATGCTAGTGAATCAGGTGAGGCTTTTCTTTTTTTAATTTATGAGATCCATCCTCCCTAATATACTTACTATTCTGATATTTTGCACGGCATATTTTATCATTAAATTTAACTGGTCGGAGTAAATTGACTATAGTACTTTGAATTTGAGGTGCGGGATTCATTCTGACACGTTAGAGGCATTTTCTTAGTTCAGTGTATTGAATAACCATCCGTGATAAATTATACCGCATTTAAATCCAAAGCCTTTGTTATCATGTTGGTTCCTAGTCTGAGAGTTATGACTACACCTTGAGATCAGTTTCAATGGGATTGTAGACGTGCTTCTTGTCTCACTTGAAATTCCTCAGGTGGATGTACAAGTATCCCTAGTGAATGACAGTGTTTCCGATAAGATTGAGGACCATGACTTACCGCTTCAACTGCAAAGGCGTCATCTCAGTCTGTGATCGGTAAATTCATCGCCATATCCAGAAGTAACAAAGGATACCAGTTGCACAATTAGGTTGTTATTATGGCTCAGTGAAGTACCCGCCTATTCAGAAATTAATTCATAATAGACAGGCCAGTCTCCTTTCGGCTCAGAAATTAATGAACCATTTCATGAGACTTAGACAACTCTTATTCCATGGCATCTGATGGTGAAATCCTAACCGTGAGCCTGATTAATGTTGAGCTCAGTGCTGTAACGATTACATTTCTCTTCCTGATGACAGTTAGTAAGATCGATAGTGAAGTATTCCAGAAAATATCACTTCGCATTAAAGTAAACTGTGAAGATGTTTTCTAGGAGGACGATGAAAGTTTCGCAATTAAAGCAACCTGTTAGAGGACAAATCTTCTCCATTATTTCAAAAGTAGATCTATGCTGTCTTCCACCCAAGTGTCTCTTCTTCCTCCATTGAGCGCATCTGTGATTCTACACCAGAAATCTCATTAAAAGACTGTAACTGGAAGTGGTAACCATAACGAATACCTCTACAAAAAACCAATTACCCAGGAAAGTGTGAAGTGGTAAACTGATTGTAAAACTTAATATAAGAATAAAACTTCGGTATTGTGGTGGAGTATAATTCTATTATACTGCAAATTTTATTTTGGTAAAAACTCATCGTGTTGTATAGTAAAAAAATTAGTGAACTTTGCAGACTATTTATGTCTAATGTCACACAACAACCAGCGCACCAATCGCCACCAATGGGGGAGATTTGACAGAGGTTACTTCATTCACTTATCCGGCTAGCAAGCACGGTATCTGCCGCAGGTAGTCGGAATGGATGAAAATGTAAAAGTCAGGTAGACAGAATCGGAAAGGCGAAATACGCCTTCATCAACCTGAAATCAATTTGGAGACCTTCTGCACTGACTCCGCATTAAAAGAACAAGATTCTGATTCTGTTTAACACAAATTTTAAGTCAGTTAGTTCTCCTACGCGGTTCTCAAAAACCTGCTGTGCGTATTACGAAAAGGATTTCCAACAGGCCACAGCAGACTTTTATCAACAGCTGACATCTTCCCTGGCTGGCTGGCTGGCTGGCTGGCTCCATACTGAAAATCAAACGGCTGGCTGGTCAGAAAGAATTAGCAACAAGGAACTCTGGGAGATGACGAATCAACCTAGAGCCGATTGTTCAAAAGATATGTAGGAGAAAATGGAGACTGACCGGATAAACATTGAAGAGACAGCTGTGAGACATGGTTCACCAGTTCATCGCTCGAATGGAACTCCAATGAGAAGGGACGAGTAGGACGTTGGTGCAAAAGGTGACATGGAGCAGATCACGCTAGTTTGAGGAGATGAGATATTATGGACAATCGTGGACTGAGCTGAAGAGGATAGCAGAAAATAGGCGAAAGTGGAGATGTGTTGTTGAAGGCCTATTTTCCACTTAGAACCCAAAAGGGATAATAAGAACGGTAGTTACATAAACTAAAAGATCTATGGGTGAAAACCAGCAAGTTCTCAGAAGAAGTATTCAAAACAGAACTCTAGATGAACATAAACAAGACATAAGTGAAGTTAGCTAACCAACGAAACAATGGGCACCAATCATTATCACTGGTAGAAATATGAAGGAGGTCAATCGTTTTGCTTATCATGGCCGTATTGTTTCAACAGGATAAGATTCAAAAAGCCAGGACCAGAAAGGCGCAACAAACATTTATTATTCCGACATGTGCTGCACTGATCATATCCAACAATATTTGGACTTTCGAAAGCAATATTTTTTATTTTTGATTACAGCTTGATTCCACGCCGTATTTTTGGTACAAGTATGGAATTTTCAGCGTGGATATCGGTAGCTCAAATTTCGCAGGCCGCGACCATAGATATCAGGGGTGTGCGTCGGCGTGGGCTCGAACCCCGGACCATATGCATGGTCGGCGAGAGTCCTAACCAATGTGCCACTTCATTGTTTCTGTATGCTTCAGGGACATGTCCCACACACCACCTAAACCACTTCCAACTGACAATTGTAGTCTTCCATCGACAGTTACCTCCTCTGGCTTGACACTGGAGATTGGGTAGCTGAGAAAGAATGTCGAGCAACAAACAACTCTAGGAGACAGAAAATCAGCCAGTCAACTTTTAACCGAAAGAAATGTAGAAATAAGGGGAGATGGACTGCATATACGCCATGAAGGCCTCTGAATGACATCACGCATCAGACCTTCTATGGGAATCTGAGTGGGAAATGACAGGTTGGGTGTGGGTCCAAAGGTAACTTGGAGAAGATCGTCCATGGAGGTGATAATACCTCATGACCTGTCATACGTCTGGGTGAGGAGGATTGAGGAGAACAGAATGAAATGGTGTACTGCTAAAACCTTATATTCCACTCGAAACCGAAGCGAATAACAATAATTGGCTTAAGGAGACCGCCGATACTGATGGTCAGGAACTGGGTATATTTCACTCTGAGACTTCGTAGAATATGTGCTAAGGAGTTAAACTTTCAATATGAAAAAAACATTAGTTTATTTTCTTGATAATCGCCATCTTTTTTTAAAAAATTTACAAAGAACAATCAAATCAAATTTGAAAGAGGATTTAAAAACAAGCCAATTTGTTAATTGAATCTTGACATAACAAGCTAATATTCACTAATCTTGTGACGCTGGCAATTCCTATTTCTGTCATCATTAACAATGTGCTTATTAAAATAAAATGAACAAAACAGAGAGGGAGATAGATACACATATACGTGTTAGCAAATAAATTGACTAAAGAAAGAACAATAGGGAAAGCACAGAGAAAGACAGAGAGTGATCTATCAAAACCTTATGTTCAATCAAGTCAAAAAAACAACTTGAATTATATGCAGCAAGTTGATTGATAACAAAAAAAGTGAGAAAGAGGCAATATATGATAAACTAAGTAATTGTACAGGGATATTATAAGATATATATATATATGTATGAGAGAATAAGCTTTAGGATTTATCGATATCCTTGAGTTCTACTGAGAAGTTTTGATCAGTAGGGTTCACCAAACCTACTGTAAAGCGTGTGCTCAGCGATGAAACTGGCTGGCGGTGACTATATATAATAATAATAATAATAATTTTTCCTTCACGTTCCCAGTGGAACATAGGGCTCCAAGCTAGTGGCTTGAAGTTTCTGTAGCAGTGTTTGATTTTTACAGGATGGGGTTGCTAGCCTCATGCCCAACCTTTCCTCTTTACCGGCATTATTTCTGGCTCAGTGAGGTAAAGGAGTGCGCCGGCTGGGGGTCGAACCCCGGACCATATGCATAGTCGGCAAACGTCCTGACCGCTATACCACCGACGCACGATGACTATATATATATCACGAATCGATTAGCATGAATAAAGCAGAAATCAGAACGGTTTGTGCAGCAGAAGTAAGTGGCACCATAGTTTATTTCATCAGCTTCTCATCGTCTGTGTACAGAACAATTTTAACGTATTTGCATGGGTAAAATGATTTAAGTTAAGATTTAGATGCATTATTATTCCCTTGGGTTCTGAGTAGAAAACAGGGCATCAACAAAATATCTCCACCTTGTTCCACTTCATGATGTCCTCTTCAGCTCGATCCACGATTGCACTATAATCTCTCATCTCCTTCTCCTTCTCACAACACCATCTCCTCTATGTCACCCTCGCAACAACGAACTACTCGTCGCCACTTCCCATTGGGATTCCACTCGAGAAATTGCCTCCATCGCACGCGATGTCATTCGGCGGCCTTCTCAACGTATGCCCATCCTATCCATCTACATTTTATCCTACATATTTGTTGAGCAATCAGCTCTAGGTTGGTTTATTTTAAGGCAGAGTTTCTTGTTGCTTATTCTTTCTGGCCAATTGACCGTCAGTATAAGGCCAGCTAACGAAGTGTGCAACTGCTAATAAAAGTTTTGAAGCAGGGTGTTGGAAATCCTTTTCGTGACACGCAGTGCAAGTATTCTGACCCCTACAGAAGAACTCCCTAACCAAATATTGGTAGTGAAAATGCGAATCTTGTTCTTGATGCTGGACACTGTTCAGAACATTTCCAAACGGGTTTCAGGTTGATGAAGGCGTATCTTGCCTTCCCGATTCTGACTGGCTGCTTTTGACATCTTGATCCGTTCCGCCAGTAGTTCAAACTATGCTTCCTAGACAAGTAACGGGGGGGGATGGTCTCCCAAACCTCTCCCGTTGATGGCGTTTGGTGCTGGTTGTTGTTGCTGCTGCTGGGGCGTGGTTGATTACCTTCATCCCCTCCGTCTTCTCTGTATTCACCTGCAGTCCTTTCATTCCTGCCTACTTCTTCTTCCACCAACATGTTGGTTTCCGCCTTCAAGACTTCAAGTTTGAGAGACATCAAACATAAATCATCCACGAGCGAAATCCAGAGCTTTTAGGGTCTTTTTATCGGTCAGTGCAGCGTATTCTTGTCTTCTCACTCCTAATGCACAATGTGACGCATAGTCAAGTCCACCAAAATTAAGAATATCATCGTGGGGGATCACAGATAGCCAGCCAGACTTTTCTTACTCATGTATTCACTTCTAACGGGTTGTTGAGTTTCCCGTTGCGGATTACCTGACACGTGGCACTGTCACATAGCTGTTGAACGAGGTTGAAACAGATTTATGGCGCTGAACGCTATAGTGTTGAATTAGGTTCCAAATTACTTTTGCTCAACGCTGTGTGTCAAAGGCCTTTTAAAAGTCGATGAAGTTAAGGTACAGGTTTGACTGCCATTCTGTTTTTTGTTCTGTGACGATTGCGATTTGATCAGCTTCGATGCAATAGCAAAAGAGTTGCGTTATAAAGACCAGATGTAAATAAGATGTTAAATGACTTATGCGTTTAGTTGGAATGTGTTATGTATAACATAACTGATAACATAACCCTACGAAAGATCAAACCCAAATTCTGGATACGCCACGTAGATGACACATCTGCAATAATCAAAACAAAAAAGTTGAATAAAACTCGCAACTTAATAAACAACGTCTTCAAAGACATCAAATTCACGAGAGAAAAAAAATCCCGGAAGAAAATCACATTTTTGGACGTCTTAGTCAAGTGAGCAACCACAAGAACACTGGGAACCCTAGTTTATAGAAAATCAAACCATACAGACCAAATACTGAATTACAACAGCAACAATCCAATAACACACAAAAGGAGTTGTATACAAACAGCTTAAGGAAAATTGAAGAAAGATATCTCGTGGACGTCTTCCAAAAGAAGGATATCCACGGAATTTCATCAAAAGACATATACCTCCAAGTCAACCTATCAAGGCAAAAGCCCCCAAGGAAAGCAAAAAGAAAAAAAAAAAATCACCGCAACACTCTTCAAACTTTTAGGAATTGACGTCGCACACAAACCAACAGAATCACTTCACTGAGTTTTGTGTTAACCGAAAGACTCAACAACGAAAGAAGTTAAAACCAATATCCTTTACAAAATAAATTGTAACAATTGCGAATAACACTACATTGGCCAAAGTGGATGTCCCTTTTGTCTTCGTATCCATGATCCTAAGCTAGGCGTCAAAAGACACAACATCGACCCCCTCATATCACTGCATACAGACAGCCACGGAAATCAGTTCGAGTGGGACAACCAACGTTCAAATATTAGGCAGAGGAAACAACAAGAATGGTAGAAAATTCTTAGAAGCCCAGTATTCCAGTGAGTCATCAATCAATAGCCACATCGATATATACAAAATTTACCAACCGATAAAAAGGAAATCTCACACAAAAAGGGTCAAACCTCAGGTCGAGGAAACAATTGACAATAATACCAATACAAGTAGCCTAGAAGGTGTGAAAACACACACAAAACAAGCAATCACGAAGTTCAAGGTTACTAGGAGAGATGACTAATAAACTCGTGGAGAAATCTAAAAATCCATTTCAACAAGTTGAAGTATGCGCAGAAGATGTTGCCTAGTGAGGGAAGATGAAAGCTTCGCAAATTAACTATCCAACTTTGAGAACACAACCACATCAAACACAACTGAATTCACAGAAACAGGAGACAATCTAAACTGTAGTAAATTGAAGTGGAAAACTTTAAAGGCCAAGGATAACATAATCAGATAGGCGGCCTGCTTGTAACCTGGACTGCTACAATTTTCCGTCATTATGCTGCATAAAACGTCTCTTGTTGAGCTTGTTAAATCGAATAAAATATGAATTTTTCTACTCTTGTGAGTAGTTGAAATGTCTACAACCTGCTGATTTAAAAGTTGATACTAAACTTGAGATGTGGCTAAATAGTGCGTTGCAACGCATTCCTTCAATACATAAGATTCCTGTGCTCGAGATTTTCGGTACAACCTGCCAGTGATTACTAGCAGTCTTCAGCTATTTAGCATTTCTTCGAGGAGATAGAGAAAAATTATCACAAGGAATTGGTTTTTGCTCCAGGCTATACAGTGGAGTATCCGACAATTGACTGTCAGTTACTATTTTATTTGAAGATCCTGAGGAAAGAGAAGCTACTATGCCAATTTTTCTGTACATGTTATGAATACTGTCCAGAATATAGCTATTATTATTATTAAAAATAAAAAGCAAAGTAAAGACGTATAGTAACCGGGAACCTGTGAATCTTTGAATCGTGTTTCAGGCATTTGATGTCAGTTGATTCGGCAAAATTGAGGTGAACAGAAGCGTTTTTCCCTACTGATAATGTTAAAGGATTTAAGAGTGTTTACCTCATGACTCATATAAAAAAATACCTATCAATGAAATTATCGAAGGTGTTTATTCCTTTAAGACGCAGGTGTTTTGGTAAATGTTCAAAAATTGAAGATATCCTCTTCTTTAGACTGTATGCAGATTATGAGAATTTGATGAGTTGAGTGGTAGTACCATCTTGTTCGTCCCGCTAAAACTTAATAAAGGAGGATAAATGTATGAAATCCATGGACTCTTTGATTCAAAACCAGGTGCTGCACGGTCTTTGTACTGGTCTCCCAACTTAAATAACTGCGGTTCTATCCTGAATTGGATCACAGTCACTCATTGCTGAAGAGTTTTAAGTTGAGACGAAACAGCTATCCAGTTTTTGTCAGTTTCAAATGATTCTCTCAACTGTGTAGGTTTATCATATGAAGTCAGTCCAGTCAATTATGCCATCAAATTCCTATTTAATTTCAAGTATGATTACGAAATGACTTATGCTAGAGAATTTTGAAAACTATCAGGATTTACTTGACAGCTATTCTTTTTTAGCCTAGAGTTGCTCAGTAAAACGCAACGTAGATCTAACCCAGGATCAACAGCAGGAACGAGAAAGTGCACAGTCTGGCCTTGAGAACTGAATGACCTTGGAGTTAAGCTAAAATATAGCAATCCAGGTGTGCGAACGCATTAATAACCTTGAGCGTAAACTATTCATTGGATAACGAGACCTATCATTATTATTGCGCCAATATGAACACGGTTCATGAAGTGAGGCATAAATTTCACCCCGATCTCGTTCTTAAATAGTGTTTAGACAGTATGCTGATGGCTCATTAGGATTAGGGTTAGATTTAGAGTGGTGTCTTATTATTATTATTATTATTCTCTGCATTTGTCTCCTAAATAGTTGTCGACCTTCTTACTGGAACCCTTACTAATTTAATCGAGGGCTTTTCAGAAGACTGAAAAACAAATAAGACTGATGAAAAGGTTTCAAAAAGAACTCATCTTCAGTCACCTCAAACTTTGGCGTTCTGGTTCGATTTCTGGTAAGTAATGAGTACGTACTGATGAAGAATCCTATAGTTGGACGAAACAGCTATCCACTGCTCTCTACTGGTTTCAATAGTTATCAAACTAAAATCCATTCGTGATTAAATTTAAAAATCAATCAAACAAGAAAGTGTTCATTCAGATCAGCTGTCAGTTTATCTTCCAGAAGTCGAAACAGTACACTGTGTTGTCTTTGGAGTTAATTTAATCTGACATTCATTGCCTTAAATCTTAGATTTGTTTATATTCCTCATCCTGACTGTTAATTTACTTAACAGATAGTCTAATTTCTGAAAAAAAAAGACAATCCTATTCTCTGAGCTCAAGTTGTTGAGTAATACCCTTTCATTGGCAGGGGAAGGGGGATAGAATCAATTCCTTTGAGGTTTCAGGTAAGCCATGCTGACGAATACCAGTAAATACGAAATCTTTCAATCATCTAGCATTATACCTGTCTTAACGAGTATATTTCACATGATGCATCTGTACAATGAGCATTACTTATTTCAAGGTTATTGATAGATACAAATTGATTGAGGTAAATAATACAAGTATATGATTACTTTAGGTCTTTTGTTTATCATTAACATTGTTATCGTTGTCATTTCTGTTTTGTATTCCATTTGAAATATATTGCTCTCTTTGTTTGTTTGTTTGTTATTGTAGCCTTAGATTTATTGGACAGGTTATTATGCTTTGTTCCTTCACGTCGAATAACCGTTGAAGATGCATTAGCACATCCTTACCTTGAACAATACTATGATCCAACGGATGAAGTAAGTCTAGACTTTGACTATGTACTTGATTATTTCTTTGTCAGTTAATTATAAGCAACGCTAGTTATAAATCCATTAAAAACCAGAAACTACTGGTCTTAATTTGAGATACTTTAAAAGTAAGCATTCACATCTATACCAAGGCAGAAAAGTTATTGCAAGATCATGAGTTGAGCCCATTGGTTGAAGTGTAAAACTTGGACACTGGGGTAGAGTATAACTGGATTATGGATAAGATTTTATTTTGATAAATCATACATTCGTATACAGTCAATCTGTGTACCAATGTCATCGGTGAGACATCCATCCTCACACTTGAATGGATAGACCTAACTGGTCACGACTTTCCACTGGAATGGTATACGAGCTTGCCTTGTAAACGGAAGGTCCTGATTTCGAACCCTGGCAGTTAGTGCGTACTGCCGATGATTTCCAAACTAGGGTGACAAGACAGCTGTCCAGTAGTGCCTGTGGCTGGTTTTCAATGGTTCTCTAACTGATATCAATCCGTGATCAACTCGTCAAAACAAATCTATTCCTTACAAACCAATTATAGAAGAAATATACGTTAAAGTGAAGTTTTTTTGAATTCACTATTTTCCACAACGTTTTTCTGACAACTTGCGACTAAAGTAAACCTTCCTTTTTCTAACTAAAGAGACTTGTGGATTTTAATCACGAAGTAAAGAAATTATTTATTTGTTTTTTGACTAATCTGAAATCTAAATAATAATATCAACCGCTAAAGTTTAATTGACTACTCGACAAAACATTTGTTACCTATTATTCATCTACACTTTGTAAAAACAGAAACGAAAATGTACAATTACAAATGGATTATATACTAACACTGATAGTGCATTCGGTGAAAGACGCCAAGGGAATACCGATAAGCTGAAGTCCTTGATTGAATAGGAACTGCTTGATGAAGTGTACTACTGATTGGCTGATATGAGTAGCTGCGTAAAACCTACCCTCAACCTTAAATTCTGGTTAGTCATTTGAGCGAAATGGAGGAATGGAGGCAGATGTCAAATCGAGTGAGAATCGTGAAGGCGAGAAACACATCAACATCATCAACCTGAAATCAATCTGGAAATCTTCGTCACTCAGCATCAACAACAAAATTCAGTCGGATTTTCAATACAAACGTAAAGCCAGTCAGTTCTTCGATACGGATCAGAAACTTGGCTGGCGGGTCACAAAGAATATTTCCAACAGCCTGTTGCATGCAGACCTTTATCAACAACTGTCTTCGCTGGCTCTATACTGAAGATCAGATCAGATGACTGGGCCGGAAAGAACCATCAACAAGAAACTATGGCTGGGAACAAACAAAACAAGAACCAATTGCCAACCAACAAATATGCAGGAGATGGATTGGACACTCGTTGAGGAGGCCGGTTGGTGACATCGCGCGCTCGTCAGGCCATTGCTCGAGTGGAACCAGGCCTTAAGGAGGGAAGCGGCGAGTGGGACGTCAGTGCAAGGGTGACATGAAGGAGATCGTGTGAAGAGGAGTTGAAAGAGTATGGACTAACATGGATGCAGGAGAAAAGTATAGCAGAAGACAGAAGCAAGTAAAGACGAGCATTTGAAGCCCTATGTTCCACTAGGAACCCAAGGGAACCATAATAATACTACATTTAAGCGGGCTGTTAATTCAAGGAATCTAATCCTTCAACTGAGAATTATACGCTTCATGAATAAAATCCATCACGGTCTCCCTCTGGAACTGAACTAAAACAATAGCTGCAATCTTGATATGATGGACTGTCTTGCAAAATTCCAGAAAGCTACACTGCCTGGTGCTAATGTTTCTATAAGACCTCCCATACCAGACAGATCGTGTGGAGAGTTGTTACACTGAAAACACTTGCCCTTATAGTCTGTGCTGAGAGTCTCCTGGAAAAGTTCCACTGCTGATAAGCATGGACGTAACATCAGTAAGTTTCCCTAGGTGACTAGCATGCCAGATATTCTGCCTCTCCGCTTTAGCATGGGAGAAGATTAAAAGTGGTCGATCTCAAAAACTGTTTATCCCAAGTTACTCTGCGACTGTCCATAGCAAATGGTAAGATCTTAACATGGGTGTAGTTCCGAAAATCAGACCAAACAGGTCGTATCTGACAGACCTCGAGCAGTTGTCCTATGGGAAATAACAACGACCTACACACCCCCTAGAAGTACACAACGCTTTCCCACCCTTACATCAGCTAACAAAATATGTCATCTACCTGATATTACAAATGCTATGAATGAAATTTCACCTAGATCTGTATAACTTTGAGAATTGTGAATTCCACTGTAATTAATTTACCTGATCGCCTCAAAAGATCAAATCTTTCCAATGCGAAATTCTTCAATGACACACAAAAAATGAATGCAAACGTAGAAAGAACTTATCCGACTGAATATCGGATTACATATAGTAAGCACAGATTAATGCATAACTGAATAAAGTAAAGTGTTGTTAGATTAGCTGTGATTTTTTATAAGAAAAAAAAAGTAGAAGGATGCAAAAAACGGCATTGTGCTCTTCGTAACTTGATTTATTCTTTCAATAATGAGAAGATTAAAGGCGGAGAAATCAATCAACTTATAGTGGAAAATTTTTTTTTTCATTAGAATTTCCGAAATCCCATCGTTTTATGCGGACTAAGAGTAGCTAATACTGAATTTAACAGCACATACTTTTCGTCCTATCTTGGGACCCGTCAGCCGACATTCATTCTAAGAGAACTTGAACCTAAACACACATTAACGTCCAAGGGTCACATGGAGGAGATCGTGTGAAGAGGAGTTGAAAGACTATGGACTAACATGGATACAGGAGAAAAGTACAGCAGAAGCAAGACAGAAGCAAATGGAGACGTGCAGATGAAGCCCTATGTTCCACTAAGAACCCAAGGAAGCATTACTAATAATAATAACTACGTTTGGAGCACAAATTATTGCCACTCAAAATCATATCAGGGACCTACTCAAACAACATTCTCTCCTTCATTTATATACATGTGTGGAGTTGACTAGATATTTAAATAAAAATCAACATAGGATAATGTACATTCAGAAATAATAGTATAAGTATTATTGATCAATTACAATCAGATGGGAAATAAGACGAGTGTTTCATAGTCCTAACAAGTTACTTGTTACAACGTTATGATGTACTTGAACTCAAATAGAATTTTAAGATTATTTATTATCCTCCTCTGATTTGACTAACTGACTGGTGGTAATAATATCTTCGATATTTCTGGTATTTGCATTGAGTTATTTCTGTTGCATGTGTTGTGTTGGCTGTAGGCTCGATGAACCAGGTAGGATTCAGTAATCAATCTCCCTCTATCTCCACCTACCTAGATTACTTCTTAGAATTTTAACCCTCTCACACCCATGCTAATGTGTGGTTGTGTGTTAATGCTTGCAGTGCAATTACTGAGGTTCTTTTCTAAATTAATTATCTTCTCGGAGTCAACTATTCTTACCTTACCTAAATTCTTGTGTTCCGACAATCTGATTACCCCCGATCTACTAATTTCACCTATATAGTTGACCTCAAAGTCATTGCAGGGTATTTTGTATATTATATTATTTTGTTTAATTGAGTCCACCAGGTCGTTTTGCCTACATAGCTTGCTTGTCTCTGAGTGAGCTTGTAAGTTTGAATGCCACCCTAATTCCGGCCTTATTAAGAATTCTACGTAAGGTCTCAGATGTCAATTCCACACGTGTATATAAAAGAAGGAGAAAGTTGTGAGTAACTTGATATGATTATGGGTGGTAATAATTTGTGCTGGAAACGTCATCAGTTAATACTACTGTGTAACACTGTGTGATTTATCAAAATAAAATCTTATCTATGATGGAGTTATACTCTACCACCACAGTGCCCAAGTTTTATACATATATCAATAAGCAGAACAGTTGTTTCCCTTTTTTCGTCTTGGACGCTTCAGCAATGCATACTTCCATAATCCCACCGCTGATTGAATGCAATGTAAGACTTTGGTCTTTGGAATGATGACTGACAGATCTAATTCTCACTGGGAACTCTGTTACTTAACTGACGAGTTCCAGATAGGACAAAAATTATACTGTTTAGATCGTTTCGATCGAACTATTCATCACGTTTTGAGGGAAACCGTTTTTGGACCCACAAAAAAACTTGGAGGATCTGTACTTCACCAATGATGACATATGTCTGATTTCCCACAAACTGAAAGATATGCAAGTGAAAAGCAATAAGTTGGTGACAGAAAAAGCATCAAAGATGGGACATCAGGTGAACATAGAGAAAACAGAGGTACGTGATGAAGATTCCTGGCCAGCAACAACAGACAACAATCAGCCAGCATAAATGGGAGGAACCTGAAAGAAACAACCTCCACTATCTACCTAGGAAGCATCGTTTCAACTACGAGCGGACGGAACTGATAAGGATATCAAAGCATCAAGGATCGGGAAAGCAATACAAGCTTTCATTACTCTCAGGTCTGTGTGAAGGAGATCAACAGCACTCCTCAGCATGAAAATGAAAATAAGATCCGGATTTTCAACTTCAATGTGAGGTCAGTTAGTGCTTCTTTTTATATGTATCAGAGATTTGGCGCGTCATAAAAAGAACCTCAAACAAACTACAGACCCCTATCAACAGCTGTCTTCGCTCAGTACTCAAGATCGGTTGGCCAGAAAACGTCAGCAACTGGGATCGCTGGGAGCAAACCAATCAGGAAACGATTACACAAAATATAGGCAGGAAGAAATAGAGATGGATTTGTCATACTCTGAGGAAACCATCAAGTGACATCGCTAGACAAGCCGTTAAGTGGAACTCGAAAGGGAAACGGCGAATTGGTCGTCAGTGCTAGGGTGACTTGGAGGAGTTGATGTGAACAGGAGATGAAAGCATGTGGGCAGACGTGGAGCCAGGTGAAAACGTTGTTGGAGAATCGAATGGAATAGAGACGTGTGACTGAAGCCCTATGTTTCTCTAGGAATGAAAAGAAACGATAATAATAATGTAGCTAGATGACGTTATCACTCAACTAAAGTAAACACTTGTCATCAGGTTTTAAAGAAAAACATTTTAACTAATTATTTATTTACCTCTCTACTCAGTACAATATTTTTAGAGGTATGTATCATAGTTAGAGTTGAAAACGTTTTATATGACATAAAATAGCGAAGTAGTAACATACGCAGCATGTTTTAGACTTTATTGAACTAGAAATCAGACAATGATTTCATGCCGTGCCATGCCGTCCCGTCCCGTGTCATGTGCACGTGAATGCATTGGCGTACTTACTTAAAACAAGTCAATAAAAGGAATTCAGATAATTGGGAGCATGAACATGGTACATCAATCATATGTGTAGAGATGATGCTTAAACCTCTGCCTTATTATAGGCAAAATATCCTCCACCTGAATGCTAAAAATCACTTCTTTGCAATGAATTATAAGTCATGTTCTAGTTAAAGGACAAATATGGCAAATTCTATGTATGTATCACTGAAAATACCTATTTAGCAGTCATGAAGAAAATAAAAGACAGATTCAGCGAAGAAAATTTTCTTTATCGTCGAAATCATCTTCAGAGGTTTGCTGTACACAGACGTATTTATACTTACCAAAGTGTATAGTGGTCTATTATTGAGTAATAGGGGCGGTGACATGATTGATATAAAATTACTTAGAAGTGGCTTTAGAAATGAAAATTATAAGTTGTAAATTATGTGGTACTCAATAGCACAAATACAGAAATTTGAAAAGGTTAAAATTGCTCTTGATTGAGAATAAAGGTGGTATTTGAGTGTCAATTTAACAAGTGTGAAGAGGGTGTGAAAATATACACAAGGAGCATATGAAATTGATAATAGTGAATTAATTATTCAAGTAAAAGCAAACTAAAAGTAAAATTACAGGGAACGATTAGTGAAGACTGGAAAAACGTTTTCTGTATACGGAGTTCGGTGTTGTATTGACGAACTGACAACGCCTCCGCCATACTTAAAAGCCGAAACTTGACGCCCTTAGTACCATTTGGCTTTACTTTGTGGATGATCTTGAAAGACGACTCTGGTGGAGCTATGTGGCCTGAGTTCACTAAATGCTCTTTGCTGGGTCTGTCTTTTATTTTCTTCTATGTATATATAACTGTTATATTGGGGTTTAACAGCACGTCTGCACTTTGTAGTATTCTTGATACTCCCCTTCAGCTAGGCCCAAAATTGCCTTTAATCTCTCATTTCCGCATCGCCACACGACCTCCTCCATGTCTCATTCGGCCAAACGCCCCACTCGGGTTTCACTTGAGTGTTGGCGACGTTCACCGTTTTATTTGACTGGCAATAGACCATGTGTTCAATTCCCTCATCACCTTCTTCTACGTATTTTTTGAGCAAAATGGCTCTTGACTTGTTCCTAAATGTTTTCTGGTTGGTCTTCAGTACGAATCGAGGACAACTGTTGATGGAGTCCTGTAACCTGTTGAGAAGGCCTTTAGCGCCATATTAAGTCTATGAACCGTATGGAATCCCATACTTGATTGGCATCGGTCTTGAAGGTCTGGATCTTCTTCCACATGCTACATGGGCGCAACAGATCTCCAAACTGACTTCAGAATAGAAACTGGTTTTGTAAACATAAAAGCAGTTTCATCCTAAAAGCGAACTCTGAAACAATACAGGTCACATATGATGTGTAAATTTTATATATTTATAAGTAGTATATAAAGTCACCTATTCAGAAGAGGAAAAATAGTTCCTAGTTTATTTTGCTTAATGACGACTGTCAGTGAGAATCAGCTTGATGAATCTCCAATGCCAAGTGGGTGATAAAGGTCCCATTGAGACTCAAACCCTTCACCTACCCTTTTAAACTCCAATAAATTCTCTTTTAGGCCACTAGGGCCACGTATACCACCTCTTGTGAAACAAGTATCACTTATTATTCACTTCCAACTCTGTTTTGCATTTCCAGTTGACAGGTTATGCTGGACTGAAATGCCTAATCGCTATTACCACGTCGGTTCCTAGTTGTTCAGACGTTTCACTGATGCTTGAAAGCTAACACGATGTTATTTTGTTTTATGGCGACTACTAATGGAATCCAGAATATGTGTTTCGTACTGTTTGGGACTTCTTCTACTTTACTCCAGCAAAACATTAAATCTCCCTTCAGATTAGTCTTGTTTCCTTTATGAAAATCCCACTGACTGTTGAAGAGTTTCAAAGTGAAGTGAAACGACTGTTCAGAGTTAGTTTGATTTTGAATTCGATCACCGGATGACATCAGTTAGACGACCATTGAAAAACCATCCAGAGAGTTCTGGAAATAGGTTCTCTCCTGGTTTGCTATTATTTTTATTATTGTTATTATTATTCCCTTGGGTTCCGAGTGGAACATACGGCTTCAACAACACATCTCTACTTTGTCCTATCCTCTGCCGTCCTCTTCAGCTGGGTCTACGATTATCCATAATTTCTCATCATTTCCTCACACGATCTTCTCCATGTCACCCTAACACTAGAGACTGACTCGTCGCTTCCCACTTGGATTCCAATGGATCGATGGCCTGCAATGTCTGTCTGTCTGTTTTCGACATAGAACTTTGCACAAATGTGCGGAAGTTCAAGTCGCCACATTCCGTGTAGCACGCGAGGCAAGAAAAGAAAGTACAAGAAAAGCATAATAGAAACAGTGAGCAGAGGTGTGAGACAAAGGAGTAATAACGAAGAACAAAACAGTTTCATTGGAGATCATAAGTCACAAGGAGTGGATGCATCTGCACCACTGAGAACGATTACCTTGAGCCATGTCACCAATTGTTTCCAACCTTCATTGGTTTTTACCGTCCCGAAGACCCCAACCAGTTGGGAAGTCTACACCTTTCTACGTGGCTTAGACCAACTGTTGTGGATTTCATTGACTGGTAAGGCCAAGTTTTTGTTTGACCACCGCTAGCTTTTTTCCAGCCTGACCCTATATCCGCTAACATAGCTCGTCGAGGGAGGCGATGGCTTGGCATACGTAACACATGTCCTAACCATCTCAGTCTTTGTAGCTTCACGACGTGCACGACGTCATTCGACGACCTCCTAAATGTATGCTCAGTCCATCTGAATTTTCCTCTGTCGCCTAGTTAACTAACTTGCTGAGTTTCTAACCTGTCTCAAGCTTGGGTAAAAAGAGAGGGTTGGACGTGAGGATAGCTACCCTATAACACTAAATTCCCACTGAGATTAATTAAATTCCCAAAAACCCAAAATACAAAATTCGATTACCATGAAATCATTAAGCGAAATTAGAAAAACAACTAATGCCTTTATTAAAAATTAAAAACAATATTTATTGAATTATAATTATGATTATAACTTGCATTCATGCACAGTTTAAGCTAAATGGTTAGACACTGAGATTTAAGGTTCTGAAGGGAGTTTACTATAAGAAGAAGATGTGGAAACAGAGAGAGAAGGAAAGCATCTTCTCGATGATTCATTTTATTTAGCTGTACAACCCTATTTATACACATATATAACAAAGAATTTAGAACACGCTCAATCACATTCCGGTAAATTTCTCCTACAAAAAGTATTACATAATGCGAGCTATAGTCTAGAAGAGGATGAATCATTGAAAATTACAAAAAAAATAGATGGGTAGAAGCTAGGATGACCTAGCACCTAGGAAAAATGCCTTATCAGTAAAATGGTGCAAGGTGGACAAAAGCTACTGGAAAGACGATTAAGTGTTGTTAATGGTTCTATCGATAATAAGGATGAAAAAGTGGAGGCAATCTGTGGTAACACGAATAATGATAAAAAACAATAATTCATACTATCGACAAGTACATGGAATAGCTATGGTTTCACCATTAGGCCCAATATTAGCTGACTTCTTTCTCGCAAAACTTGAAAACGGGAAATTGAAGGATACCATCAAGGAGTTGAATATGTATTACCGATATGTCGATGATACATTTATCTTAGCTGATGAGAATGTTAACATAGACGAATTGTTGCTGAAATTCAACAACACCCACCCTTCGCTTACCTTTACTTGTGAAGAGGAGCAGGAGAATAAACTACATTTCCTGGATGTCTTGCTAAGTAGGAGAGAAGATGGTTCACTTGGGAGAAGCGTGTACAGAAAAAGCACATTCACAGAGCAATACACACACTTCCTTAGTTACGTGCCCATTAAATATAAAAGGAATGTTGTAAAATGTCTCGCGAGCAGAGCAAGGAAGATATGTACGAATGACCTCTTACAAAAGGAATTTGAATATATTCACGATTCCTTGACGGAAATGGGCTATCCGAGTAGTTTCATAAAGAAACATATGAAAATATCAGAGCGAAAACCTGAGACTCTGACTGCACGTAAGAAACCTCTAATCATTAAGTTACAATTTAATGGTGATTTGTCAAGTGAGATTCTATTCCAAAGACTTTCAAGGAGTATACGTAGAACATTTTACGCAGCACACCTATGTTTGTCATTCTCTAGCCGACGAATGATTGGGACGCAAACGAAGGATAAGCTTGATAGTTTTGCCACATCTATGTGTATTTATCGATTCAACTGCACCTGCGGTGACAGTTATGTTGGGCGTACTACTAGACAGCTTAGCCAACGTGTTACTGAACATCTCCCATCGTGGTTTGGCAAAGGACAGACAAAAACAATCCGTAGCTCAATTCTGTCACATCTAATTGATAGTGGTCATGTAGTCGATAAAACGGGAGCTTTCAAAATAATTCATCGTATCCTACCGAATCTTTCCAATAGACCTCGTATTCGTCTACTGCACACAGCTGAGGCAGGCGATAGGCATTCGAACTATTAAACCTAAACTATGCATTCAAAAGAAGTTCGTGCAGCCATTATCCCTCTCGTGGCCTAATAAGACATAACCAACGAAAGACTTCTACCCCCACCCCTTTATTTATATTTCCAACCCCTTTCTTATCATCCCTTAATCTTATCTTATATTCATTATAAACGTGTTTCATTTCCTTCCCCTACAATCTAACATTACGTAATCGGTTCATTTGTTTTTACTAGCCTTTATCGACTACTTCCACCTGAACAATTGTTTGTTTAATCATACTGTTTTTCATTATTCGTGTTATCACAGATTGCCTCATTTTTTCATCCTTATTATTGATAAGACCATTATTATTATTATTACTATTACTATTATTAATATTATCATTACCACTATTATGACTAACTGCACAATTTATATTCACCATCGTATTATCCTATAGACAAATCATATTGAATCAGTATAAATTATTTAAATTAATCCTAGCATGTTCGGAGAAAAATCAAAACAAGATTTTTCTGAACGTTTCACTGTGTGGCTCACACAGCTTCTTCAGCAGAATTATTCGGATATTAATTAACCATCAATATATTCATTGACTATTTATATTTTCTTTCTTTTTACATGACTTGCCCGTTTTGATTAAACCAATTTTGTTCAGTACGCCAATGATCTAACTATTTCTAAATCCGTTATCTCTTAATTAGATTGTTGCGAAATGAGTACATTTTTACCTGAAATTCGTCAATGATCATTATCAAATGGTCTAAAGCTAAATCCCTCTAAGTGTCAAGTTGTAAATTTCACTTTCAGATGCAAGTGCGACGTATATAAACTGGTTGGTATGCATATTCGCATTATCACAGATGGCGATGAAGTCGGAACTAAAGTGGATGTTAAATAACTTAAATTGTATAATTCCTCTTATCTTTCCTGACTTTCCACATTGTGTCAGAGTCTAGAAAGATATCTCTTTTTTAACGTTCTACTTCAGTGGGTTAAAGCAGACTGGTGTTAATCAATCTCTACTTTTGCAATTTTGTAATCCTTGTATTCTGCCTATACGTCTTTACTGATCCCCGCTTACCTTATTCTTTCCTGGACTATTTAAGAAAGAATATCACATTGTGAAGGGCACTAAAAGTTGTCACTAGGGCGGATAGGGTGTAGCTAAAACAATTCGTTAATACGAATGTAAATAGACACTTGAATTTTTGTAAGAAATTAGCAATGGAAAGCAAGGCAAGTTTTCATTACTTACAAATCCGTGTAGAGGAGATCAACAGCACTCATCATGAAAAGAAAGATCCGGATTTTCAGCTCCACTGTGAAGTCAGTACTACTTAATATACGGATCAGAAACTTATCGCCACATTACAAAGGACACTTCGAACAAAGTATAGACCTTCATCAACAGCTGTCTTCACTCACGACTACTCAAGATCAGATGGCTGGCCGGAAAAGATCAGCAATAGTGAGGAATCTCTCAGAGTGAACCAACCGAGCAGGAACCAATTTTGCAACAAATAAGCAGGTAAAAATTGAGGTGGATTGGTCATACTCTGAGAAAACAAACCACAGAATGATGTCACATGCCAGGTCATCGCTCGAGCGGAACCCGAATGGGGAGCGGCGAGTCAGCTGGTCGTCAGTGCGATGGTGTGTTGACATGTAGGACGAAGCCATGTGAAGAGGAGATGAAAGCATATGGTCAGATGTGGAGCCAGATGAAAACTTTGGTGGAGAACCGAATGGAATGGAATGGAAAAGTCTGGCTGAAGTCCTATGCTCCTCTAGGAATTAAAGGAAATAATTATAAGGCGGCCTGCTTAAATCATCGGGCTACCGAAATAACTTTCCTTCAAAATGCTAATTTCATTTGGATTTATCACCGTTTCAATCATCTAGTTATATCAAATGACCTATACATAAACTTGCGCGATGATATAACTTGCTTCAAGTAAACGCTGTACTATTCTTGAACAAAATGAAGATATATTTCAGATTATTAATTTACATGTGAATCCCGTGTGAAGAAAAAAGTACTTTGGAGCTGAAATTTTTGTACCGTATATTCGCATACTGTCTCAAATAAAGCTTTACCATTATTATTATTATTATACTTTTAGCTTTTGTCAGTAATCTTTAGCATTGCAGAGACTCATACGTTTTTCTTTCAGTATTCCTTTGTGTTTCTAGTGGAATAAAGGACTTCATGGTTTACAGTTTCTGCAGCGTTGGGTTTATTTATGAATCATCGGGCCTAATCATCCCTCTTTTCACCAGGTTTACTATCGGCCAGTCGGAATTTAAGAGCTCATCAGCTGGGAAGCAAACCCAGGCCATGTACACGAATGGAACGGTTGTATAACACCCTTACCATTGAGCCACCAATACTCATTTGGATTAAATATAATTGAAAAACAGAAGAGAACATTTTAAAAACGCATAGTGGAGTTTTAGTTGGTTGATTATTTTAAGAAAATAGAACAGCGAGAAGTAGAGAGAGAGACAGAGAGAGGATAGGCTTCATCGGCGTAAGTATTCACACGGATTATAGACATTTTTTTCTAAATGTAAAACTCTTTATTCTTCGCTATCTGTCTAAATATATACATTTCAATTATAGTATTATTATAATCTTAGCTATTGATACTTTTTTGAGTACCATTAATGCTTTTCAGTAGCATGCTATTATCTCTCCATTTTTTTTCTTCGCATTATTTCACCGACCTGTCGGCAGTATAAAAATAGCAACGAGAGGGTTTTCATTACTTCACTGGATTCTTCATAACATTATATAATACACAATGATTATTATTCACTATTAACTTTGTTTTATTCCTCTAAATTCTGAGTGGAACATAAGGCCTCAAGCTTAAGCCCTGAAGTTTCCTTAGCAGCGATTTCATTTTTGTGTGGACAGATTTGCTAGCCTCACTTATTACAACCTTCCCTCTTTACCAGCCTTACTTCCTGCCCACCGATGTTTAGGAGTGCACTGGCGGCGGGTGGAAACCTATACTACTAAACCACTGACTCACAGTGATTACACAGTGATATGGTGTATTATTAATTGGATGACCATTCAAGAACAATTAATCATTGCTCATAATCATATCAACATGTATTCACATGGTCTGATAACTTTTATGTGGCCTTATTCATTTATGTTTCGAAAACAATTTTCCATATATCTGGGTTTGGCGTTGCAGCGTTTTGATTTCTCCGGTTTAGTGTTGATTCAATGAATTAAAGATTCGGTGATTAACGTGTTCCCCACCCCACCCACACCATATCAGTTTTGATCACAAATCGATTACAGTTAGAAAAATAGTGAAAACCAGCACAGAGTACTGAACGGGCTATTTTGAGCTTGTCCGGAATTCTTTATCAGTATGCGTTCACCACCCTACCAATCGTCAAACACAGGGCTTTACTTTACAAGGTAAACCTGTATGTCAATCACCCACTGACATGAAGTTCATGGGCTAATCAATTCTTACTTACGGTCTCCCGCCAATGTCATATGGGAGTATCTGTCTTGACGCTCAACTTGATGAACCTCAGTAGTAACGAATTCTGCCACTAGAACTTCAGAAGTCTCCATCATGTTATGAGTTATTAATGAGTATTACATTAATTTTGAAGTGTGTGTTCTCAGGGATTTAAATGATTTCAACACTGTCCACGCACTGAAGAGTCCCTAACAAGGACGAAACAATTGTCTTTACTCTTTGCTTCTCATTTGCATGTAAACACAGTAGATGTAATTTAGATGCCGCTACTCTCTTATATCATAGTTTTGCTTCCTGCTTAGACAAAGGAACCAAATATTCTCTGAGTGGACACTAGTCAGTAACTAGAATCCAAATTAAAATATTCAATACAGTCCTACTGGCGGTCAAATGCGAGCCAACCCAAATAGCTCAGTGGCAGTGTCTCTCTGACTGCAGTACTCACTGGGTGACGCGAGTTTGGATCTCAGAAGGGAGGGACATGAGTTCCTACGGAGTTGCAGATGCGCCTTGGTGATGAGTGCCAACTAGCACGAAACCTAGGTCAGACAATGCTTTGTGCCGGTGGCCTCCAAACACGTAATACCAAGAACCAAATATCTTCGATGTGTTACCCGACTACACATCTTCTTTTTACTCCATACCGAGATGTCCTTTGCTAAATAAGCTTTCCCTGAGACAAAACGAATCGTAAGCTGTTAACTGACTGCATTCTTATTTCTCGGACACACTGTAGTACACGGTATATATAGGAAAGTCTCTTTCTGCCCTGTTAACTGAAGCTAGAGTTCCTCAAGACTTGGTTATCTCGCCTCTTTCGGATGAAATCAACTTCGTTAAGTATGCTGAAGGTCTGAATGTTCCAAACTGAATAGCTTTTCGACAGATATTATGCAATAATTAAAATTAAATGGTCTTACGTTAAATCTTTCTAAATGTCAGACAGTGAAGTTTGCCTTAAATCATCCATGTGATCCACAAGTATTGGTTCGGTCACGTCGTATAGAGATCACTGAAACAGAAAGTGAGTTAAGCACTAAATACCTTGGAACACATATTTCCTCTGATCTTTCTTGTTTGTTGCATTACTTGTTGATTTCTAAGCAAATGTTCCGAATTGTCGTCTACATAAATCGCGAATTGAAAGAAGTTAGATTTCGTAAACCAGTGGATTCCACCTAAGTGCTCCCCTACAACTGATCCTTAGCGGAGTCATTGTTATTTCTGTCTGTCTCTCTGTCTGTTTTCAACGTAGACTTTCGCACCGATGTGCAGCAGTTCAAGTCGCCACACTTCACTCGCCACACGAAGCCAGTAAAGAAGAAGAAAGTAAAAAGAAATGCAAAACACTGACAGTAAACAGAGATATGAGACAAAAGGAATAGTAATATCGAAGAACAATATAGTTTCATTGGATATTATAAATCAAAAGGAGTGGATGCAACTGCGTCACTGAGAACGATTTTGTGCCATATCACCAATTGTCTCCAGCCATTAGTTTATACCGTCTCAAGGACGCCAACCAGGAGGTCTACACCTCCCTGCATGACTGGTTTAAACTAACTTTTGTGGATTTCATTGACTGATACAGCCATGTTTTTGTTTGACCACCACTGGCTCTTTTCCAGCCTGACTCTGAGTCAGCTAACATCGCCCGTCGAGGGAAGTGATGGCTAGTAATGCATCAATAACACATGTCCTAACCATCTCAGTCAATGTAACTTCACAGCCTCGTCTATTGATTTCCCCTCTGACTCACCTAGAACTTGACGCCTAACCTCAGTATTCCTCACTCCATTATGTCACTTCACTCAGTAGATGGAACGCAGGCACCTACGATCAAAAACAGCGAGACAGACTTTTCATGTCTTCATCTTTTAATGGCCAGCTTAGCGTTAGAGTGTATGATCAATACACCCTCTTCCTGGTCTGAAGTCTGCTTGGTTCTCTCGTTTTTGTGCCTCCCAAGCACCACTTAGTCTACGCATGATTATTGAGCCTAGAACTTTAGATACCACACTAGCCAAGCTAATTCCCTTGTGATTATCACAGGAAGACTTATCTCCCTTCTTGTATATGGGGATAATCAGTGACTTACATTAACCCAACGGGAGATCCTCTGATTCCCAGGTGCTGTTTAATGCCTAAGATAACGCAGACAGTAAACTGTCTCCACCGTACTTAAATACCTCTGGAGCCATTCCATCAGATCCTGCTGCTTCGCATTGTTTCAGACTAGTGACAACCTTAGTAACCTCAGTCAGAAGGATGGAGGACCTGTGTCTATATCCCATTCAGGGAGGTGTTGGATGTTCGGTAAGTTGAGCTTGACTGTGGTTGCGTGATTTAGAAGTGTCTAAATCTAGGACAAGACAGCTATCCAGTACTCCTTAGCTGGTGTTCAATTATCCTCTAACTGATATCAGTCCGTGGTTGGACTTGAAACTGACCAATCTCTACCAACCAATACTCATAAATGTATCAATTTTTAGTAGATTAAACATTGTACATTTATCTATAGGAATTTAAGCTATCGAAGATACTTACTTATATGCACGGTTTTTACAATCAAATAGACAAAGGGAAAATAAAATCCTCCAAAATGTCCCTTCAATTTTCAGATAGAGTATTTAAAAATTTTAGAATGAATGAATGAATGAAAGTAGTTTCAATTATCCTGTCTCAAAAATTACACTCCATTCTCTTCTCTTCTCTTTCAGAGGATACTCACATGATCACACGCTCACACGCACACAGACACACAGACAAGCATACAGGCAAAAATAATCATTCACTTTAATCATAGATTTTCCAGGGGAGACAAAAAATTTTTAAAAATAAAAAATAAAAAGATGCACACGTCATGATACTTTTAGAGACAAAATGCTTTAGCGATAGAAATGCAGGTACATCCAGATGACGAGTCCTAAATAGGACGAAATGCGCATCCTGGATTCCACTGTTAGACACCATCCACCAATTGTATACAGATTCATTTACTGTTGATGGGAAAAAAAGTTTATTGTAGAGAGAGAAAACAGGAAAAACAGAAAAAAACAGCAGACTCACGGATTGAAAAATGATTTATTTTTGACCACGACCACGACAGAAGAAAAATAATCATAGTCATAATAATAATGATAATAATAATTTACTTCTTAATTGCCTGTCCTAGTAAGATTATATTTTTCCTTTGATGCGAGCTTTGCTTTTGGGAAGATTATTGATTCCTATATTTTTCTCAAAGAGTGTACTGTATTGATCGTGGTACAAAGATTTATGAGAATCTGTCTTTGACATTAAACTTAAAAATACAAAGCAGAGTGAATTGGTGGTGGTGATTATCACTGGAATCCAGATCCAGGAAAATGTGAATTTCGTCCTATTTGGAAGGCGTCTGCCAACTGGATGTACCTGCATTCCGTAGTGAGTGATGATGATGTTCTCACCACCCCCCCCACACACACACTGAAGCTCGAACCTAGTGGACATAGTTTCAAACGCCAACCAAAGCGTCATCCACTAAACCCACTTAGGCCACGAGAGCCACTGCCTCTTATGCAATGGGTCACATATTAATTATTATTGTATCCTTTAGTTCCTAGAGGAACACAGGGCTTCAGCTGCACACCTCCATTGCCTTCTGTTTTCTGCCAACTTTTTCATCCCGCTCCAGATCTCTCCACATGCTTTCATCTCCTCCTCGCATGACCTACTCCGAGTCACCCTTGGACGACCAACTCGCTGCCCCTTCCTTTTAGGGTTCCACTCGACGGCTTGTCTAGTGATGTCACTTGATGGTTTCCTCAGAGTATGGCCAATCATATTAATTATACTTAATTCAATCTTAGATTTTACCGGTCGAGTGGTAGTCACCATCCACCAATTAACTTCTAGTTTTATGGGCAGACATCGTAGAAGTATCTGTACAAAAAGCGGACATGTCAACCTGAGACAGAGGAGCACTTCGGGGTCTAATCAATCGATGGGAAAATCTACAAATGGGCATTTAAACAAAGTGGAGTGTTAGTGGACATCTGCTACTTCTTAAACAGAGTGAAATCTAATGACTGTATGAATGCTTGAGTTCTCTTAACAGTCAGAACATAGTTCAGTTGAAATTCAGTAATCAGTGATTTGGAAAAAGAGATAGATTGCACGTTAAACTGAGGAGACCGATGAGTAACCTCATAAACAAAAAAGACAGGCCTTAGAGTGTACGAAGGATGGAAAAAGACGAGTTTATGATCTTGTTAGAAATAGATGGTAATTTATCTGTGGTCGAAGAGCCATCTAAGAAATGAATTCAGCTTACGTTGTGGTGAAGAAGTAATCTTTAGATTTAACATTTGAAAAAATTAACAACCAATCAAAACAGCTTTACCTTTCATAAAATGTTCATAGATTTATTCTCTTTTATTTATTCGAATAAAGTGTAGATTAAAATCGTATCATCATTGTTTATTTCGTTCATTGGCTTCTCATCAGCTGCGTACAACCTAGCGAAATTATTAAGTTTATGTAAAGAGAAACAATTTTAACATACCTATCCAGAGAGTTCAAGTTGAAACAAAAAATCAATATTTGCAAACACTGTTAGTAATTATAATAATTATAAAATTATACAAACTGGGATTTTCAGCGTTACATAATCAAATGAAAGAGGAATAAAGACATCCAGTTACCAGGACGAGAAATACAGATACCTACTTCTTTCTGAACACATAAATCCCGGTTTCAGTCATTTGATTGAGATTGCTTTGGCAAACTGCCGGAGGAATGGGCATTTTTGTCTAATGATAATTCTAAAGGACTTTGTGACGCCCATCTCATAACTTGTATCAAAAAACATGCTTGGCAAAGGCACTATTCAAAGCATTTGTTCCCTTGAGACTTAGACGTTTTGGTACATGTTCAGAAATCGAGGGTGTGCCCTTCTTTCTGTTTTGCCAATGTAACTATTCCGGTAGTACATGTAAATTTGTATATACAGTTGAAGTTATTAACATGAGAAAGATATCTATCGACTTTTGACTGCATCAATCAGAACAACCCTTGGTCTCGAGGTTCAACTTCAGGTTATCAACAGGCTATCAGGAGAGTTTATTATCTGCCGACCTAAGTATGGAATTTTCAGCATGGATATCGGTAACCCAATTTTGCAGGGTGAGCATAGATATGAGGTGTGCGTCGGACCTCGCACCATGTGCATGGTCGGAGAGTCATGGCACTGTGCAACCGACGCACAGACAGAGAAATTAGGGAAGATAATATACGAATTCACGAATTTATAGTCTCCACTAAAGGCCGTCCAGGGAAGTGCAGTGACTAGACTTGCTTTTTTTGCACACAAAGACTAGTTGTTTCACGCAAACCGCGATAACTTTAGCTGTTTGGAAATTTATTTGGTACCCAATATGATGGATACGGATTCTTCAGTGCTGACTAGGTGGCCGCTCGGTTTGGAACAAGTGGTCTGATATCGAACTGTTGGTGGTTTTACTAAACCTTTATTTAACCATACTGACAGATGTTCCAAGAAAGGACCAAAAATCAGTTCCCAGAGCAATGGCCTATAATCCGCCCACCACATGAGCAGTTAATAGATAGATACAATTAGAAATGGCTAGTTTAGGTACTTCATCTTTCATTTGAGGAATCACCATCTGTCGTGTAGAATATTCGTCTTGTAATTTGCCAGCATTGAAGTGTCTTTGAAATTATTTCGCCAGGTATATCCTTGAATTTCATTGTAGTTATTATCCATCCCATGAGTTCCAGGTGGCTCGCATTAGCGGGAAGTGAAGTGGACCTTGAAGTCTCACTTCGCGAGAAACATCTCTGTTGGTACAGAAAAATCTACGGGGAAGATACTAGTGCGGTTGAATTATTTGAAATAGGCAGTTTAATAGCAAGGCTTTCATTGTCTTCCCGACAAAGATCTTTAGTAATAACATAATGATAAAGTAAACTTTTAGAATTCTGCCTGATATCTGAAGATTCTCTCACTTCTTTAACCACTCACATTGACATTAACTACTCTGTTGATCTGACGTTTGACCTTATACCTTATATCTCATTACTTGGTAAATATTATCTATATCAATGGGCTTCTTTATAGCTAATTCATGTGAACACCAAACTTCAAGGAACAATCGAGCATTTGTCTTCTTTCCTTTGTCTACGAATTCTAATATGTATACATAATAATACTCTTCTTCTGAACAGTGTAATAATATGCAATAAAGAATGGAGATGGATTGGGCATACATTGAAAAGACCATCGAATGACATAGTGCACAGTGCAGGTCACTGCCTGAGTGGAATTCCAATGGGAAGCGACAAGTGGGTAGGTTGTCCAAGGTTGACATTGTTGTAGTTCGTGTGAGGAGGAGATGAGAGATTATGACCAGTCGTGGTCCAAGCTGTTGAGGACGACCGAAGTTAGGACAAAATAGAGATGTGTTGTTGAAGCCTCATTTTCCAATCGGAACACAAGGGAATAATAATAATAATAGGGAATTCTTAGCATGCATTGTACCATTCTTGTGAAGAATCTTCACGTCAAATACTCACCTACGATATGTAATTCGACACAACAATGTTCAGAATGAAAGATGCTTCATCTCTTGACGTCCCTGTCCCTCAAAACCACACTTACCAGTGCATTTTGAAAGCCGCGCTAAAAACTATGTGAGCATTTACTTTTCAAGGACACAAAATTGGATAGTTGAAACAAACTGAAAACGAAATAAATTCGACACATTCTAATCTATGAAAAATCATGCAATAATCCAAAGGCTTCAATAGATCCTCATTTAAATTCATATTTAGACATAATAGAATTCAATATCCGCTCTTTTCACTCTCCACACTAAAGATCAGATAACTGGCGAGAAAAGATAGGCAATAAGGAGCTCAGGTAGACAGTGAACCAGAAAAATACATATCACCCAACAAATATCCATGGTAGGGTTGGAAATGGACTAGACATGTGTGCTGAGATTTTCATATGGTATCACACTCCAGGCCATCAAGTGCAACTAGAATGAGAAAGGAGTGACTAGATGAGTGTGGATTCGAATTTGATAGTCAGGAGAGAAAGGTTAGTGAGCAGTAGTGGGACTAGCTAAAACAGTCTTCAGAGAACAGAGTATGGTGGAGCTGCTACCTTAGATCTTATGTCCTACTCAGAATCCATAGAATGTCTAACGTATTAATAATCTGGTATGACCAAGAATTGATGTCCGTTAGAGAACCACTGGAAACCAGCACGAAGTACATAAAGATGTTCAGCTCTAGTTCGAGACCTATTTACAATACGCAACCACAGCCAGAGTTCAAAACCAGGAGCTTCCGGTTACAAGGTGAGCTCGTAGACCATTTAACCATTGGAACCTTATTTAGGGACTAGCCCATAAATTCTAATTTCTGTGAAGAGGATGCCGAGAAAATGCGTTGCACTAATCACGGTACTCTACTCGAACTCATGCAGTCAGTCAGGTTAAAGCCTACAGAAAGTTGTCACTTGAAGTGCTAACAACCATTGGTGTCCTTCAAGGATACCTAGTGTCTACATTTCTGTTTGATTACATCATAGATGTACCAATCGAATTAACCCTAACTGCTAGCTTCAACTACTCAGGGATTGAAATGTTACCATCAGGCAATAATCTCCTTGACTCACAATATGCAGATGATATAAACTTCCCAAGTAGTTGAAGACGCTGAAAAAATGCAGAGTTTTCTGAACACCTTGAGCTGCAATCTGCGAATGTTTGACATGCTATTCGTGCTCTTCTGTCAAATGTTAGATGATGTTACAGGACTGGAATACACTGACTTACTCATAGCTTAGAAATAGGGAGTGAAGTGGTCCGGCGCGTTGACCACTTAACTTACTTGGGGAATTGCATCAGCCAACGCCAAAGGGTTGATCACTGACAAAATCTCAGCATGGATACGGATGGCTAGTTTCGCATATGCCAGTTCACACCGTCTGTTGCTTAGTAGACTTGATATCTGGCTGGCTGGCTGTTGACCAAAGCGCATGTATACTGCTTAGCAGTCCACTTCGCCATCCTTTATGTCGGTGAGTAAGACCTGGCCATTGAGAGTGGAAGACATGGAAAGGCCAGCTAGCTGTCTTTAATCATAGGTGCTTCCCCTCTATCCCGGTGTGAAGTGGTATAGAAGGGTGAGCAATATTGAGGTTAGGCCTCAATTGAGGCCTGAATAGACGAAGTTGTGAAGTTACATTGACTGAGATGGTTAGGACATGTGTTACCTATGCAGCCCTAGACATCGATAGCATTTGTCGACGGGCGACGTTAGCTGATATAGGATCAGCTTGGAAAAGTAATAACTTGTGGTGGTCATACCAAAACATGGCTTCATCAATTAAATGAAATCCACAACAGTTAGTTTAAGCCACGTGGGAAGGTACAGACGTCCTGACTCTCTGGGGTTCTCAGCATAGTAAAAACCAATGAAGGCTGGAGACAATTGGTGTTATGGCTCAAAGTAATGGTTCTCAATGGCTGACTGGTGCAGCTGCATTCACTCCTTGTGACTTATAATTTTCAATAAAACTATATTATTCTTCGATATTACTATTCTTTTTTCCTCATATCTCTCTTTACTGTCTCTATTTTGCATTTCTTCTACTTTCTTCTTCTCTTGCTTTGTGTGATGCAAGGTGGGAATGTGGCAACTTGAACTGCTGCACAGCCATGCAAAGTTCTATATTGAAATCAGTCAGTCAGTCATTCAGTTAGTCAGTTTGTGATTTCAACACAACTACTACCAGGCAGTATCATCACTGCCAAGTATTTGTCCTCACTCCCGACCACTTGGCGTGCCTCATTGGTCATGACTTCTCACTAGAACTCTAAGAAACTTCATCCTGTATCCGGTCATCACTAGTGATCATTAGACTAACTTTCAGAAGTCAATTTACAAGGATTTAATTCGTTTCACGTTTGAATACTGTTCATTCCTTCTAACCGGAAGCCTCTCAGTTCAAATTCAAATAGAGTGCCTAATGCTAATGAGTCCCAGAGAAGGATAACGAAACCCGGTTTTCATCGATTCTCTAACTATGATATCAATTTGTAATCGAATTTCAAAAAAAAATCACATCCCCTGTAAATAAAATCTTTAAAATGTTAATAATAATAATGATCATTTAAGTGTTGGTTTGTAGGGATTTGATTGGTTTCACGATTTCATCATGAGCTGACATTAGTTAGAGAACCATTGGATACCAATAAAATGCTCACTGGCGACTGGCCCTATTCAGGTAGGTAATTACCTGGGTTCCAGTGGAAGTCGTGACCAGTAGAGTGCAGCAGGTCAGGTGTGAGGACAAATACTCGCCAGCGAAGGCATTGGCTAGCGGTCGCGCTATGTCGTGAATTGGCAGAAGTTAGAATTCAAGGACCATTGGATCGGATCCCAGTGGCTTAATGGTATACGAGCTTGCCTTGTAACCGGAAGGCCCTGGGTTCGAGTCCCGGTGGGTGCGTACTGCTGAAGAGTCCCAAGCTAGGACGAAACAGCTGTCCAGTACTCCATGACTGGTTTTCCAATGGTTCTCTAACTAATGTCAGCTCATGACGAAATCGTGAAAATAATCATTTACTTTTTCTACAAAAATATATTTCTATGCAAATGATTCCCTTGAAAATCTTTGATGAGAAAGTGAGAGCGAGGAAGCGAGAAAGTGAAAGAGAGTCAAATAGAATAGAATAGAAAAACTTCTTTTATTTAACTAGGCAAATCGTTAAACAAAAAAGAATAATGAAGGAAGTCATTACACAATGAAACATCTTCTAATTTATGTTTTATTTTACAGCAAAAGGGAAGAAAGATACTTTGATAAACTCCCCCCCCCCTCCGCTTACCAACCTCTCCTCCATACCTTCCTCATCGCTTATCATTAGGATATTATCTCATTTCTTGTGAAAAACCCGCCTTTTTTATTAAGCTCTTGGGTGATGGTATCACATGAGTAATATTGTATTCTATGTAAATAGGTAGTCTCTCTCTCTCTCTAGTGAATATGTTTCGGAAAGCAAGATTTTTACCTTAAGCAATGAAAGAGTATTTTTACTGCTATTGTTACTATTGTTATTTCATACATTTTGTTCCCTGGATAAATTTTGATAGAGAGAAAGAAAGACGAGATTTACAGTGTAAAGTGTGATATCCTCATCAGACTATTTCAAAGGTTCGGCTCATCAGCTGACTGCAAACCACTATCTGAAATTACAAGGGTTATAAATAAATAATAACATTTCATACTTCAATGTTTGAAAGGTAATAGAGAAAACATTATAAGATGAATGCATCCGAAATATAAGTATTACAATTTTTCTATTATGGGTAAATTTTTTGTTTTGATAAAGTCTCACAGTGTTTTACAGTAGTGTTTACTGATGACGTTTCGAGTACAATTTATTGCTCATAATCATATCAAGATACTCCTCACACGACTTCCTAACTTCATTTGTATAGTTCCATTGATTTTCACTTGATTTGATGAATGGTGATAGTATTTTCCATATTTCGAGTATGAGTGATGAATCATTCCTATTGCATGTGTTGGGTGTGGACTCGATGAACCAGGCAGTATTCAGTAATCAATCTCTCTCTACCTATATAGATTACTTTTTAGAATTTAACCCTTTTCCACTCTATTTTGTGATTGTTTGTTAATGCATGCAGTGCAATTGCTGAGCTTTTTCTAAGTTACTTATCTTCTCGGGTGGGGTCAACTATTCTTACCTTAGCTAAATTCTTATGCTCTGACATTCTGACTACCCCTGACCTACTAGTTTGACCTATGCAGTTGACCTAACTCACAGTCATTGCAACGTATTCCTTGAATTATATTATTTTTTATTCGTCGGTTCACCGGGTCTTTTAGCCTACACAGCTTGTCCCTGAGTGAGTTTGTAGGTTCGAATGCCACCCTAATCCCTACTTTGTTATTAAGAATCCTACGTAGGGTTTCAGATGTCCCCTCTTTATATGGTATATGGTATAGATGACTTATATTCTCTCCTATTTACGTTATTATTAAAAGTTTCACAATTAATTCTGTTTTTCTTTTGGCCTTTTTCGATCTTCCTAGTGAATTTTAAAGGATAGTTATTTAACAATAATGCCTCTTATAATAACATAAATAAGAGATAATATAAGGCATCTGCAGTTATACCATATAAAGAGGGGACATCTGAGACCCTACGTAGGACTCTTAATAACAAAGCAGGAATTAGGGTGGCATTCAAACCTACAAACTCACTCAGGGACTAGCTCTGTAGGCTAAAAGACCCGGTGGACCCAATTAGACAGAATAATATATATATATATATATATATAATACCTTGCAATGACTGTGAGTTGAGTCAACTACATAGGTCAAACTAGTAGGTCAGGGGTAGTCAGATTGTCAGAGCATAAGAATGTAGCTAAGACAAGAATCGTTGACTCCGAGAAGATAAGCAACTTAGAAAAAGCTCAGCAATTGCAATGCATACATTAACACACAACCACACAATAGGGTGGGAGAGGGAACAGCATGAGTTCACCTCTTGAACCTATTCTAGCCAACATCTTCATGGATTATCTCGAACAGACGTGACTGAGTAATGGTATAAGTGAAAAAACTTATTATCGTCGATATTTCGATGATACGTTTGTTGTTTGTAACGACATGAGTCAGACATTCGTATTATTTGACTGACTTAATGAGATGCACCCAAACATTATATTCAGCATGGAATATTGACACAATGATGAGTTCAATTTCCTGGACCTAAATGTAAAAGGAAGCAAGTGTGGAACGGTTGAAAAATCCACTTACAGAAAAGAGACCTGAACTGGGAAATATATCCACTACAACAATTTCTGCCCTATGGGCTGTAATCGGGTATTACTAAGGGCATTTTATGACATAACCAGGAAATTATGTTCGCCTAAAAAGTTAGAAGAAGAATTAAGCTTTGTTGAAAAATTCCCTAAGAAAAACGGGTAGCCAAAAGGATTTATCCTAAAGTACAGCAATGAAAAAAATGAGGAAGCGAAGTATCCAATGGTTGAAAAGAAGAAAGTGTTCATTTGCCTCCCATTCACAAAGGAGAAGAAGTATCACAAAAGATCGACAAGAGGATGAAAGGAGAAATAAAGAGAGATGCTTCCCTGCAGCGAAGCTGGTGACACTATACAGTACTACATGCTGTATAAGGCAATCGAAACTGGATAAGTACCCTGCTGATGTTACCTCCAACTGTATTTATAAATTTACGTGCACCTTCGGGATCAAGTACATTGGAAGGACAGAAAGAATGGCTTCTATTCGGTTTTCAGAGCATACTCCAAGAAACATATGCTTAAAAGAAAGCAGATGTTTACAAAGTGCAATTACCAGACTATCACCCTGTGGATACGGGTCATTTTGTCGAGGTTTCCAAATCCTCCAAAATATTAAACTTACAAAGAACAACGAATCTACTATGATTTACTGCTGAAGCAATTGCAGTCAAACGTTTCAGACGAAACTTATGCAAACTTATGATAACTGTATTACTTTCATTACACTGATTACTCATATACACCAGTGGGCTCAGCTCACTGAGCAAGTTTTCACTTCGATGAACTTTAGCCCTCTTGAGTTGCTATTTTGACGTACAAGCCAAAGCTATTTATTAGATTTTTCTGTTTTCTGTCTTCTCTCATGCCTATCTTTTTTTACAATTTGAAAGCATATAAATTGATAGTGACTTAAGCTAAAAATTGGAACACATATTCTGGATGCGTTCAGCTTATAACGTACTCTCTATTACCTTTCAAACACTGAAGTATGAAATGTCATTATATATATAACCATTGTCATTTCAGGTAGTTTGCAGTTGATGAGAACTAATATTGTTTTTATTATTGGTGGTAATAATAGTAGTAATAATTTAGGCACAAAACACCAAACCAATCTTCCAGTCATCACATGATATATGTACATATATATATATAAAACTTCAGCGCCACATCTCCATTTAATCACTGTGTTCTCTACTGACGTTTTCGGCTTATTCCCTGATTCCCTGAAAGCCTTCATATCCCTCTGACACGCCAGCCTCCATGTCACTGTCAGATGTCTAACTTGTCGCTTGCTTTCCTTCTGAGTTCTCCTTGAGGGCTGAACTGGAGTGTGATTTCACTCAGCAGTCCCCACAGCGTACGTGTTTAGTCTACCTCCACATCCTTCTGTGTATTGTTTTGAAGATAGGTTCTCGTCCAATTTGCTGCATTAGCAGAGTTCCTAGTTGCTCGCCCTTTTTGGTCGACAATGTGATGCTTAGTATTAAGCCTGAGAAGGCGATCTGGTGATTCAAGTCTGCAGCTGAATATTGGCAGTGCTTTGTGTGATGGGGAGGTCAAGTCTCTCAACTATATAGAATTATTGGCTTGAGATTAGTGTTGAATATTCAGACCTCGTTCATCATGCTGAATACTGCAGATTTCTACACTGGTTTCAAAGTAGTAAGGATTTGTCTTACATTTTCGCTGCAAGTTGGCTTTAATTCCCACATCCATACAGTCTGTAGTTGAAGCGACAAGTCAAAGAGGTAATTCCCCCTAAATTTCTCTCATTAATGATATCTGATGCTTGTTGTTGTTGTTGTTGTGGCTCGTAAAGGACTTCCATTCCTTCTGTTTTCTACACATCTACTTAAGATCCTTTCTTCAATACCTCTTTCACCTGTAAATCTTTGAGATTGTGTAACATCAGACGTAGGTCATCTGCGAATACCTGACTATGTCACTAACTGACCCCAGTTAACGAAGAACTGAGAATCAAGGATCATTGTGCAACTTTTCCACCCTACTTTGAGACTTTTTATCACTACACGCCCCTGACTCTATTACAGTTAAAAAAACGGCAGCTAGCAATAATGGCGGATTACTATAAACAAGGTCAAATGGGGAGTAATCAGTTTCATGTATCTTGTCATCAGTGTTAGTGATAAGTGAATTCGATCATTCAAATGTGCAATGTTACCATAGAGCTAGAACATTCGTCATCCTACACACTTTTTATTATTAATAACATTAGGTGTTTTTGAGAGGGCTAATAATTGATAGATTCACTTTATTAATTGTAAGCTAATGTATGACACTCGAAGTGAATACAGAAGTCTGTTAAGGTTACTTGTCTATTATCACCGATGATAATCCTTTATGTGATGAACTCAATTATACATCAGAGTATGCTTGAGACGTCAGAATACAGGAACACGTTGGACCGATAAGAAGACTCTAAAAGATCTGGATTTCGCGCGCGTGGATGATTTGTGTTTAATGTCACATAAACTCAAAGACTTGCAGGCAGGTGAAAAGCAACGAACTGGAGGAATAGGTAGTCAGCAAAGACAGCACTTCGAGTGAACATAAAGAAGACGGGGGTGATAAAGACAGCCACACAACAACAACAACAACAGCTGCAACAACCATCACCAATCACCAAACAACGTGAGAAATTTACTAGAAGTTACTTCCTTTGCTTATCCAGCCAGCAAAAACCGGTTCAAAAAAAAACAGGCAGTCGAAACGAATGAAGATGTCAAAACTAGCCAGTTAGAATCGGAAAAACCGAGATATGCCTTCATCAACATGAAACCAGTTTGAAATTCTTCTGCAATAACACAGCACTATGAGCAAGATTCAAATTCTGTTCAGCACAAATATGAAGTCAATTAGGTCCTTCCCTATGGATCAGAAACGTGCACTGCGCACATGCCACTTAAAAACTTTCCAACAATTTACAGACCTTTATCTGCAGCTGCTCAACTTTGCTGACTGCATACTGCAGATCAAATGGCCTACTGGCCAGCCAGAAAGAATTATCGGCGAGAATCTATGGCAGCTGATCAAACAAAACAAATCTATGGGAAAATGGAGATGGATAGGGCACTCATCACTGAGGAGGTAGTCGAACTACATCCAGCATTACGCAGACCATTACTCGAGTGGAATCCCAATAGGAAGTGACGAGTGAGGCATGTGTCCGAGGATGACGTGGAGGAGGTGAGAGATGGTGGACAATGGTGGACCCAGGCGAAGAGGACAGAATAAAATAGAACAAAGTGGAGATGTTCCATATTAGTTTGTTTATTAGATGGATATATCACACAGTGAAGCAGTATTATTTACTGGATGACCAGGTTTCGAACAAAATGTAATGTTCATAATCATACCAATCAATTATAATCACACGACTTCGAAACTTGAGTTTTATAACTTTCTTTGTCCTCTCCTATTTGTCGTCGATGGGGTAGTGAAATTTTCAAGATATCCAGCTGGACAGGTGTTGAATCATTCCTATTACATGTATTCCCTTCCAGTTAAATTCGATAAATAAAGCTTCCGTTATCAATCTCCCCTCCACCCTGTGACATTATATAATAAAACTGTCATCCTATCCCATCCATCCTATTGTATGGTTGTGTGTAATTGCATGTAGTCAGTGCTATAGCTGAACTATTCTCCAGATTTCTTATCTTATTCGCGTCAACCAACTAGGTTTTTGTGCTCCACTAGTCTGACTGAATGCCCCTGTTCTACTAGTTTGACCTATGTATTTGACCTGACAATCATCGCAGGTAGAGTATTAGATAAACTAAATTGTTGTGTTTTAAAGGCTCCAAGAGATTGATTCTTTAACCGACAAAGCTTGTTTCTAATTGAGTTTGTGGGTTTCACTGTCAGCCACTTTTATTCCTGCCTTGTTAAGAATTCTGCGTAAGGTTTCCGAGGGTTCTTTCTTTGTATGGAATTACTACTGATGATGATTTAGATTCCTTATTGTTGGTGTTGTCTTGCGCACATTTGACTTGCATGTTCTTGTTATTATTATTATCACTACAGAAGCTTTGTTTATCGAATCAACTGGAAGGGAATACATGTAATAGGAATGATTCAACACCTGTCCAGCTGGATATCTTGAAAATTCCACTACCCCAAGGACGACAAATAGGAGAGGACAAAGAAAGTTATAAAACTCAAGTTTCGAAATCATGTGATTATAATTGACTGGTATGATTATGAAGAGTAAATTTTGTTCGAAACCTGGTCATCCAGCAAGTACTAATACTGTTTCCCACTGTGTGTGATACATCTTACAAACAAGCTAATATGGAATTACTTACTGCCACCACAGTGCCTAAGTTTTGCGAATATATTAAGGTGGAGATGTGTGGTTAACTCCCTACATTCCACGCGGAACCGAAGGAAAAATAAACTATGGCACTCACTCCAGTACATTAGTAGTTCAGTGGTAAAAATGTTCGCCAACTAGGTGAATGGCTCAAGACAAAGTGCTCATACTTAGCCAGTGAGTAAGCCCAAAAAAGAGAGATAGTTTAGCGTGAGACTAGCGAACCTATCCTGTAAAAAGCAACACCTCCACTACTGAAACTTCAATACTTCAAAAATGTGGTCTGATATTCCCTGAAGAACGCAAGGGAATGAGCAAAACACTTATGTTGACTTTGATGTGATCCTGTTCTCTGAGCTGGATCGTTAATTTGCGAAGCTTTCATTGCCCTACTAGGCGACATCTTCATCCAATACTTCAATTTGATTTGAAGTGAGCCTTCAGTTTTCTCCACGAGGTTATTAATCATCTCTCCTGATGACCCTGAATGTGATTGGTTGTTTTTTGTGTGTGTTTTCACACCTTCTAGGCAGCTACTTGTATTGGAACTGATTGTTTCTTTGACTTGAACTTTGACCCTTTGTGTGTGAAGTTTCTTTCTTATCGGTTGGTAAACTTTGTCTCTCTCGATGTGTCTATTGATTGATGATTCACTGGAATGCCAAGCTTCTAAAAATTCCCTAGCATTCTTGTTATTTCCTTTGTCTAATATTTGAACGTTGTCCCAGTCGAATTGATCCCCGTAGTCGTCTGTGTGTAGTGAAATGTGGGAGTGGATATCATCATGTCTTTTGACGGCTAGCTTATGTTCGTGGATACGAAGACGAAGAGCAGGGACGTCCACTTTGGCCAATGTAGTGTTTTTCGCAGTTGTTACAGTTTATTTTGTAGATGATGTTGGTTTTATCTTCTTTCGCTGTTGAGTCTTTTGGTTGACATAGAATTGAGTGCAGCGACTTTGTTGGTTTGTGTACGACGTCAATTCCTAAAGGTTTGAAGAGTCTTGTAGTGATTTCTGGGATGGTGTTCTATATATATATATATATATGGTAAGGCAATTTTCGTTGTGCTTTCCATGGTTGTGGCTTTTGGTTTGATATATAACTATGTTGACACCAGACAGAAAATATTTGGTTTATCTTTTGTCTGAAATACTCCCATCTATTCATGTCCCTTTTTCTTCCAGACATTAGGAATATAACATCGTAACATTAATCCCACTCACTCATTAAATATTTAAAAAATTTGCCCCCTCCGCAAATCACTGTTTAAATCAAGCATGAACGCAAAATATAAACATATTTAGAGAGGAAAATAAAAATGGAAGAAACACATGGATGCAGACGTGAGTTATCTCTGTCTCGACATCATTTGGTTTAACCTACATCCATATGGCATGTACACAGTAAATGTATAAATATATATACATATAATTCTATGGTATAAACAATTTTTTGAAGTAAATAAACGACGTCTACGAAGTTAGAACTATTCATATTCCTTGTTGCTGATGTTGTTAATTTCAGAATTATCCCTCTTTTATGTACACAACATTTTCACCATTGACTGTTTATTCAAGTGATAAGTAGATTAGACAATATGTGAGAAAGAGGAGAGTTACACTTGCCTTTTTTTATCTATCTTAGACTATCTATCATAAAAAAAAGAGACAGACATTTAGAAAACGGCGCGTCAGTTATAGTAAATAAAATAAAACAAAAAGTCAAATGTTTTGATGAAGTTCAATCTTCAAGTGATGGTTTTATAGGGATTGCTTTTGTTTGACTAGATGGATGAAGGATTTCGTCTCATGAGTTGAAATCAATTAGACAGATCACTGAAAAACCACCCTGGGAGTAGTACTGGAAAGCTGTTTTGTCCAACCCAGTCAGGAACTTTTCAGCAGTACACGAGGTAGTAAGTAGTGTAATGGGTATTCTAGTCGCTTGTTTTGCTGTAGACTAAATTAATCTATCTCAGTCAAGTTTGTAATGTAATGGCCACCATCATGCTAGGTGATTCTTCATCATAACTCATTCAGAAATGTTTTTAAATGGTTAGAGGCGATCGGCAGGAAGGCTTGAACCTAATTCCAGTACTTCTTGTCGATGCTTACTAGTCAGTAAGTTGTGTCTGCAATCTTGAGGGAATTCATGTCCCTGGTGTATTATATTACAGTCCTACTGAAGGTCAGTCAAAAGCCCTAATAGCTAAGTGGTGGTAACGTCACTGACTGCAGCACTCACTGGGTGACGCCGGTTCGAATCTCAAATGACACATCAGTTCCAGCAAGGTGGTTGCAGATACGCCTTGCTGGCTGACTGTGCTGAGTGCCAACTAGCAGGAAACCTACATCAGGTAAATCTTCCTGCCGAATGCCTACAACCATATAACTGAATTTCATTGGTCACTGTTGACATGTCGGAATTCTAAGAGTACGGATGCTTCAGCTATTTCTGATGATTATTATGATCATTGTTATTTTATTCGATGGTGATTATCGCTGGAATTCGGTATACACGATATTCACCCCGTTCGGAACTTGCCAGTACTCTTCGGCAAGTGACTGGGTTTCTGGTGGGAATCAAACTATGAAACCATATTGCCAAATGCCAAAGCCTTTTTCTTTAGACCACTTGAAACATGACAGTCAACCGTTATGCAGTCGGCGTTAGTTATTATTCTTTTCAGGTTAATATTGTATTTTCCGTTAGCTGATCATATACTGCGTCGAACCCGTCAATCTGTGTTAACATTTAAGTTACATTGCAGTACAAACGTTATCTGGTTTTGCTGAGAAGCAGGGGAATCTAGGATGTGTATTCCTCCCCCATTTGGAACCCATCAACTGAATTACCATCCCTCACTGAGGAGGCACATGCATCCACCTTATGAGTCCTATATAGGACGACATAATCATACTGGATTTCAATGCTATCAGTCCTCATCAATCAATTGTCATCCTTTTAATTCACAGACGTGGTAGAAGCATCCATACTGGAAGCCGACCTGTAGACAGGGGGCGCTAAACACCCCCCAGTTAGACCACCAAAAAGGAAAACAAATAACTGGTAAACGTTCTGCAAGGAGTGTCTGTCGTATCTCAAATTGTTTAGCGTTACGCACTTCCAGCTGATAAGTCGAAAGTCGTACGAAATACACATGATGGATCTTATTACTAGTGATCATCAAGCACCAAATAACACAACTTTCAGGAGTCGCTTTTACATAAAACAATATGTTCACTTCTAGACTGACAGACAGTAGCATGTTAAACTGCAGTAACAGGTGAATCTTCTCAGCATTATGCACTAAAATCTATTTAATATTCTATGAACCGTCTCTGTAGTCAGCAGATACAAGTTAACATTTAAAGTGAATGAAGTAGCGAAAGCATTGTGTTTGACATCTTGTGTTCTCTTGTTATTCTGACACTGACTGACATCGGCTTCTATATAATAATGTGCAAAGGTGGCAAAACGGTAGAATGCTCGCCAACCATGCCTCATGTGGTTCGGGGTTCGATCCATGGCCACTGACACACTCCTTTACCTCGCTAACCAGTAATAAGCCTGGTAAAGGGGGAAGGTTGGGCATGAGACTAGCGACCCCATCCCGTAAAAATAGAATAACACTGCCAATGAAACTTCAAGGCTCTAGCTTGAAGCCTCTATGTTCCACTGGGAATGTAAAGCATTAAATATATACATATATAAAGGTCAGGTATCACTGTAAATTTTTCTAAGTCACTGCATATTTTTACAATCCTTACAATACCCCCTTCTCCGAATTCCTTTTAAGACTAAAGTATGTACCAGTGGTACGAATCGTCTATCGGGAGCTAAAAAGCTGTCGATTGGTTTCCCCTATAAGATATACAGTTAACAGATAAGAAGTTTAAGACGAACAGTTTTTGTAAATTCCAGATGAAAACAGTAAACCCTACTTGGAACCAGGCCCTTAAGCTTATAAGCCAATGTATGTCTCCACGGTTTCAAGATAAATGCTATTGGTTAGCCATCATTTTACTAGTTTAAACTTCTCAGCACCTCAAGTGAATAACTTCACGCATGAGTGTGAAAGTTAGCAAAGTTTTAAAGGGGTCACCATCCTAACCTTTACCAAATGATTAAAGGTTTGAATAAACTGGCGATATTGTCTCGTGCGACTGCCGAACGTTTGCCATTTGAAACCATATTTTAGAAAACAATTCAAACTGGGTATGTAATTCTCTTTTTACAAGGCAAGTTCGTCTACCATTCAGCCACTGGGACCCGATTCAATGAAACAGATAGAATAAGTGTTGATATCAAATAACTATCCAATAAAATTCACTAGGAAGATCAATAAAGGCCAAAAGCATAATTTTAAAAAATGGTGAAACTAATAGCGATAACATAAATAAGAGAGAATACAAGGCATCTACAGTAGCTTAACCATATAAGGAGGGGACATCTGAGACCCTCGCTATGTAGGAATTCAACAAAGCAGGAACTAGAGTGTCATTCAAACCTACAAACTCACTCATGTAGGACTAGGACTGTAGGTTGTCCCGATTACACAAAATAATACAATTTACAAAAAACCCTGCAATGACTATGAGTTGAGTCAATCACATAGGTCAAACAGTAGATCAGTGGTAGTCAGATTATCAGAACATATTTAGATATGGTTTTGTTCCCTGAGCTGCATGGTTAATTTGCGAAGCTTTCATCACCCTTCTGGATGACATCTTCAGCGCATACTTCAATTTGAAGTGACCTTTTAGGTTTCTCCACGAGTTTATTAATCATCTCTCCTGGTGACCTTGAATGTGATTGGTTGTTTTTGTGTGTGTTTTCACACCTTCTAGGCAGCTACTTGTATTGGGACTGGTTGTTTCTTTGACTTGAACTTTGACCCTTTGTGTGTGAGGTTTCTTTCTTATTGGTTGGTAAACTTTGTCTATCTCGATGTGTCTATTGATTGATGATTCACTGGAATACCAAGCTTCTAAAAGTTCTCTGGCATTCTTGTTGTTTCCTTTGTCTAATATTTGAACGTTGGTTGTCCCAGTCGAATTGATGTTCGCAGTTATCTGTATGTAGTGATATGAGGGAGCGGACATCATCATGTCTTTTGACGGCTAGCTTATGTTCGTGGATACGAAGACGAAGAGCAGGTACGTCCACTTTGGCCAATGTAGTGTTTTTCGCAGTTGTTACAGTTTATTTTGTAGATGATGTTGGTTTTGTCTTCTTTCGCCATTGAGTCTTTTGATTGACACAGAGCTGAGTGCAGCGACTTTGTTGGTTTGTGTACGACGTCAATTCCTAAAGGTTTGAAGAGTCTTGTAGTGATTTCTGAGATATCCTTTATATATGGTAAGGCGATTTTCTTTGTGTTTTCCTTGGTGGCTTTTGCTTTGGTAGGTTGGCTAGGGGGTATATGTCTCTTGATGAAATTCCGTGGATATCCATTCTTTTGGAATTTCATCAAGAGACATATACCCCCTAGCCAACCTACAAAAGCAAAAGCCACCAAGGAAAGCACAAAGAAAATCGCCTTACCATATATATAGGACACCTCAGAAATCACTACAAGACTCTTCAAACCTTTAGGAATTGACGTCGTACACAAACCAACAAAGTCGCTGCACTCAGCTCTGTGCCAATCAAAAGACTCAGTGGCGAAAGAAGACAAAACCAACATCATCTACAAAATAAACTGTAACAACTGCGAAAAACACTACATTGGCCAAAGTGGACGTACCTGCTCTTCGTCTTCGTATCCACGAACATAAGCTAGCCGTCAAAAGACATGATGATGTCCACTCCCTCATATCACTACATACAGACAACCACGGACATCAATTCGACTGGGACAACGTTCAAATATTAGCCATAGGAAACACCAGAAATGCCAGAGAACTTTTAGAAGCTTGGTATTCCAGTGATTCGTCAATCAATAGACACATCGAGATAGACAAAGTTTACCAACCAATAAGAAAGAAACTTCACACACAAAGGGTCAAAGTTCAAGTCAAAGAAACAATCAGTTCCAATACAAGTAGCTGCCTAGAAGGTGTGAAAACACACACAAAAAACAACCAATCACATTCAAGGTCACCAGGAGAGATGATTAATAAACTCGTGGAGAAACCTAAAAGGTCACTTCAAATTGAAGTATGCGCTGAAGATGTCACCCAGTAGGGTGATGAAAGCTTCGCAAACTAACCATCCGGCTCAGAGAACAAAACCACATCAAAATCATCCACCTGAGCTACAAATCTTCTCTATTATATCTATCAGAACATAAGAATTCGCCTAAGGTTGGAATGGCTGACGGCACGAAGATAAGTAATTTAGAAAAAAAATTCAGCAATTGCACTGCATGCATTATCATATAACCACACAATAGTATGGTGGAAGAAGCCTAAAATTCTAAGACATATTATAGGTAGGTGGAGATTGATTATAGAATCCTGATTCATTGAGTTTACACTCAACACATGCAACAGAAATGACTCAACTCAAATACCAAAGGTATGAGAAGATATTATTACCCAGTAGTCAGTTAGTCAAATCAGAGGAGGATAATGAATAATCTTAAAATTCTATTTCAATTCAAGCACATCACAACATTATAACAATTTACTTATTTTGACTATAAAAACACTCGTCTTATTTCCCATCTTATTATTGTAATTGATCAATAACACTCATGTTATTATTATTTCTGAATGTACTTTATCTTATATTGTTGATCTTATTCAAATGTCTAATCACATCAATTTTTACTCATGTATATAAATGAAGCAAGAAAGTTTTGTGACCAGTAGTGCGTTGATATTATTATGAGTGGCAATAATTTATGCTCAAAATGTCGTCATCAGTTAATATTATTGTATAACACAACACTGTGTGATTAATCAAAATAAAATCTTATCTATAATGAAGTTCTACCAATTCGTGATTTAGCGCAACCACCTAGCAACCAAAAGTTCCTGGGTTCGAACCCCTACAGTGGGTGTTTACTGACGTACTGAGTCCCAAACTAGGCTTATGAAACAGGCGTCCAGTACTCCCTATGGCTGTTTTTCAATGCTTCTCTAACTGATATCAATCCGTGATCACCTAGACAAAACAAATCTAATCCTTAAAAACCAACGATTGAAAATATAAATCTCTACCGTTTTAGTATATTGTTTTGGCGTTAAATAGATGAGAAATTAATTTTCTCGGCCAAGATACGTAAACAATTCGATGTTTCTCCATCTTAAAAAGGTTGCTGTTTTTGTTTCATAAATTGGTAAACAAGGAGAATATTATTCTTCGCTCTATGAAATATGCGCTATCGATTATTTTGTTTTCAATTAAAGATAAGCCATTGAAGAGCGGAAATTTCGCCTCAGACTATATATCTTCAGATGCTGTTCTCTCTCTCACACGTTGTTTATTCCATGTTTTTTCGAAATTGAATATATTTAGCGGTTTGAAAGTCCCCCAACAGTAAGTAAAAACGGACGAAACAGCGAAGACTGACTGATTCTTTTTACGGAGACTCTATCTATAGCTCTACTGTTGTATACATGTGTATTGCATAATCTTGACAAGTGTATTTAAGTACAATAACCAGTCCTGGTTACAGAATCATCAATGAGCTCACCTCCTGAGGTTGATCCTAGGTTGTGTCATGCTTGCGTTTTCATTTTATTAGTATTATTCCCTATTCCTATCTTCTACCGTCTTCTTCAACCTGAGTCAAGATTGCCCATAATCACTCATAGCCTCCTCACATGATCTTATTCGACGGTTTCCTCAATATATCCCTAATCCATCTCCATTTTATCCTACACATTTGCTGAACGATCTGCCCTTGGTTGGTTTGTTCCCATAGTTTCGTATTACTAATTCTTTCTAACCACCAGCCAATCCGAAGGTGGCAGCTGTTGACGAAAGTCTGCAATAGGCTGTCAGAAATCCTTTTCGATAGTGAGACGCAGTGCAAGTCTGTGACCCGCATAGAAGCCCTGACCAACTTGACATTAGTATTGAAAATTTGAATATTACTCCTTATGCTGAGTGTAGAAGATTTCCAACACTTCCTGTTGGTTTTCAATGTTTCTTTATGTTATGTACTCGTCGCTAAGTTTATTGTTATGGACTGGTCGAGAAAATAATAGTCCTGACGCGAGAAGGCGGAAATCAGAAGACCACTAGGTTTGCGATGATACTTCTATTGTCCAAATACAAGGAGACGAAAATAAAATGGTCTCACACCAAAGTGGTAAGTAAGTAAAGTAAAGTCACAAGATTGAGAATGCGAAATATATATGAGTGTTCCAGACAAAGCGTGGGAACAAATCATTAGACAGTCTTAACATGAATGGCTAATTATAATGGAGTTTCGATCCAATTATACATAGCGAATATAGCAAACATGCCAACAACCATATATGGATATATGTCACCAAGCAACGGACTGTCAACAAACACTCATATTATATATAATATAAGGAGAATATACATTGTTAAAGGAGACAAGTTCATACCAGTGAACTGGTCACAGACAAAGAGAGCAAATAGAAAGAGAGACCAACATACACACACACATAAATATATATATGTGGATACATATCACTTTAACCAATGTAAGAGATTGATTTAACTCTGAGAGTTACAGTTTTCCATAAATTCCAAGTGTTGCTTCATAGGAAATTTGTTTCGTTAGTTGAAGGATGGCACTATGAACTGACATCAGTTGGTAAACCATCGGAAATCCAGATGGTGGATGCTGGACAGCAATTTTGTTACACTAGTCTAGGACTCTTCATCAGTACGCACCCATAGAGGTTCGAACCCACGACCTAGTGATTACAAGTCACTAGGGAAGAGATGAGAAACAATAACCCAACAAAAAGGCAAAAATATCAACAGCACAAATTACCGTCAAAAAGAGATTCAACGGAGGTTGCCTCCTTCCTTCACTTGTCTGGTTAGTAAGCATCGTTTCAACTACAGGCAGTTGGAATGGATGAAGATGTCAGAACCAGCTAATCAGAATCGTAAAGGCAATACATATATATATATTCTCAAATGAATTTGCGAATATTCTGCACTCAACATAAGGAACAAGATTCAGATTTTCAACATCAATGTCAAATCGGTCAGGACTTCTATGCGGGTTAGAATACTTGCACTGCTTGTCAGTCACGAAAAGGATTCCAAAGTGGCAGTTGCAGACTTTCATCAATAGCTGCCACCTTCTCTGGCTGCCTCCATACTGAAAATCAAATGGCCAAGAAGAATTAGCAACAAGAATTTTGGGGGAACAAACTAATTGTTATGTACTAGTTTTCCCCGTCGCCAAATTGTTATGTACTCGTCGCTAAATTATTGTTATGGACTGGTCGAGAAACTAATAGTCCTGACGCGAGAAGGCGGAAATCAGAAGACCACTAGGTTTGCGATGATACTTCTATTGTCCAAACACAAGGAGACGAAAATAAATGGTCTCATACCAAAGTGGTAAGTAAGTAAAGTAGTTGTAAAGTAAAGTCGTTCACACAAATTGTAAATGCGAATATATATAAATAATTCAGACAAGCGTGGGAAAAATCATTGGACAGTCTTAACATGAATGGCTAATTATAATGGAGTGTCGATCCAATTATACATAGCGAATATAGCAGACATGCCAACAACCATATATGGATATATGTCACCAAGCAACGGACTGTCAACAAACACTCATATTATATATAATATAATATAAGGAGAATACACATTATTAAAGGAGACAAGTCCATACAAGTGAAGTGGTCACAGACTAACCGAGAAAACAGAAAGAGAGACCAACATGCACACACACACATAAATATATATATGTGGATACATATCACTAATCAAGAGGGGATTGCTTAACAAGTGTGTAGGATAAAATGGAGATAGATTGGGCATACATTGAGGAAGACATCAAATGACACCACTTACAATGCAGGCCATCGCTCGAGTAGAATCCCATTGGGAAGCGGCGATGATTTGGGTCGTCAGTGAGAAGATGGCATGGAGGAGGTCGTGTGGGGAGGGGGAGGAGATGACAGATTATGGGAAATCGTAGTCCAAATTAAAGAGAACAGCAGAAAATAAGATAAAGTGGAGATGTCTTATTGCAACCCTATGTTCTATTCGGAACTCAAGGGGAATAATTAATAATAATAATAATAATGATTAAACTCTGAGATGACTAATTCAACTATTTCACAAAAAGCCTAGTTCCTACTGTTGAGCTCAAACTAACGCCTACTGATGATTTCATATATTCTTATTTCTAGATTTTTGTACAACTTAATCTCAGCTTTTTAATAAAATATCTCATCTGAGATGTGAACTGGATTCGCCTAGCTTACTGTCCAGTAAATTTCGTTTATGAAATACGACAGCTCTATAATACAAATGGTTTTAGTGATCAACTGTGAAACACCTGATTTTATGAATACTAGTGAAAAAAAAAGCCAAAGTATATCAGATACCGCCAAATTAACTCTTGGAAATGATAATGGTTATGAAGGGGGCACACGCTAAAATCCCGAATTGACAGGGATTAGAATTCAATGACTATTGAATTCCGCCTTAAGTGTGTTCCACTGGTCAGTCAGCTTGCCCTAGTAAGCTGAAAGACCTGAATTCGATCTCCAGTGAAGCCATAGGTCAGTTCTGCTGAGAGTCCCAAACCAGGACGAAATAGCTGTCCAATACTCCATGTCCCCCCCGGTTATCTATCTAACATCATGCTATGATCAATCTTAAGACGGTCTGACTGAATATGACTCATTCATCCTGAGGCGACCACAGAGTAATTCACTGTAGGTAAGGCGTTAACAACTCCCACCACACCACTGTTCCACTTCACTGAAAACCACACTGATAGATTTAATCTTGTTTTTCTTTTTTTTTAAGATTTAATCGGGAAAGAATTGGCTTAGTAGAGATTAGATATGCTGTTTTCTATCTCATCTTATCTCACCTTCTTTCCACTTCCTTGAATAATTCCATCTCGTCACTGTAAAATCTGGTGTCTAATTTGCCTAACGTGATCAGTTCTTTTGTTGTCCAGTTCAAACACAGACAGACTCGCCTACAGATGATCAAATAGTCTATAGATTATTTTTGTACTGAAAGCCAGAGTAATTTTACTATTGTTATTGTTAATATCAAATTAATGGTTCTATTACACGCAACTCGAAAATTGAGTTCATGCCTTTTTAAATAGGATCATCATTCATGTGAATGATTGGCTTCCTATTTCATAATAATATACCAACTCTTTATCATTTTGTTCCACAACAATGATTTTTCTAAAAGTAATATATATGTATGTATGACAAATTATACCTCAAATTTAATAAAATTTGGACTATTTGAAGAATTAAAGAGCTTCTCTCAATGTCCTCATTTTGATAATTACTTTCTGAGTACAATTATTTCTAAGAGTTGATCATGGATTAATATCAGCTAGAGAACCATTTGAAACCAGGGAGTACTGGACAGCTGCTGTTTCATCCTAGTTTGGGGAAACATCGGCAGTACGCACCCACTGGGGTTCGAATCCAAAAACTTTCGGTTACCAGGCAAGCTCGCATAGCATTCGGCCACTGGGACCTGATTCATTGGCTCATGAATTCTAACTTCTATCAATTCCTGGTTTAACGCGACCCCAGTCATTGTCGTAGGTGGGACATCCATCCTCATACGTGACATCTAGATGGACTTCACTGGCCACGACTTCTCACTAGGACTGACTCCAGGAAACTCCATCCTGTAGCAAGTCACTATCGAGCATTAAATTACCTCGAATTGGAAGAAGTTAGAATTTATAAGCGATTAAATCGGATCCCAGTGTGTTGAATGGTATAAGAGCTTGGCTATTTACCGGAAGTCTTGGGTACGTACCTCAGTGGGTGTATAATGCCGATGATTCCCAAACTAGGATGAAACAGCTGTCCAGTACTCCTTGGTTTTCAATGGTTCTCTAGCTGATATCAACTCGTAACAACAACAACAAAACAAACCCTTACAAACCAAACTGTACAATTATTTTATTATTATTATTATTTTTCCGTTGTGTACAGAGCTTCAACTACACATCTTCACTTTTCTCTGTCTTCCTATCTTCCGTCGTAACCTACATCTGGGCCGCGATTGACCAAACTCTCTCATCTCTTCCTTCTCGCCAAACGATCTCCTCCATGATGTCACCATCACACCGACGAAACACTCGTTGCCACTTCCCATTAGGATTCCACTAGAGCTATTGCCTGCATTGTACACGATGACATTCGGTGCCCACTTCAATGTATGCCCGATCAGTCCATCTCCACTTTCTCCTACATATTTGTTGAGCGATCAACTGCTGGTTGACTGCTAATTCTTTCTGACCAGCCGGTCATATGATATTCGGTATGGAGCCAGCCAGCAAAAGTGGCAGCTGTTGATGAAGTCTACCAGTGGCCATTGGAATCCTTTTGTGACTGACACTCAGTGTAGGTATTGTAACCCGTATAGAAGCTTGGACTGACTTCACATTCGTGTTGAAAATCTGAATCTTGCTCCTTTTATTTGAGTGGAGAAGATTTCCGGATTGGTTTCGGAATCGTGTATCTTGCCTTTCCATTTCTGTCTAACTTTGACGTCTTCATCTATGCTGTCGCCTGTGGTTGAAAAAAAATGCTTCCCAGGTAAGCGAAGGAAATAACATCCCCTAGATCTCTCCCCTGTTATGGTGATTGGTGCTGGTTATCGTTTTTGTTGCTATTGGCTAGTTAGTTGATTGCCTTCTTCAACTCCGTCTTCTCTGTGTTCACCCGCAGTCCTGTTTCGCTGCTTATTCAGCCACTTTGTTAGCTTTCGCCTGCCTGAAAGTCTTCGAGTTTGTGTGACATCAAATATATGCCATCCATGTGCGAAATCCAGATCTTATAGAGTCTTCTTATCGTCGTTTCAGTGGTGGTGGTGGTGGTTCTTTATCCTCGCTCCTAACGCATAGTCTGACGCATAATACAGTCCATCACAGTTAAGAATATCATCGGCGTTGATAATAGGCACGTTACCTTAACTTACTTTTGCATGCATTTCAAACGCCTAGCTGACTTTTCCATTGTGGATCACTTCACATCTGGCATTGTCATATAGCCAGCTGTTGAATAAGGTTGACAATGACTTGAGGTACGTCGTAGTGTTGAAGCAATTTACGAATAGCATCTCAGCCAAATGCTGTCTGTGGAAGGACTTCCCAAAGTCGATGAAGTTAATATAGAGGTTGTTTTGGGATTCAGTACAAAGTAATCACTTATTTCAAACAAATGAACTTTAGAATGTCTCAAGAACAACAGTGGTTTCTGCATACTAAGGTGGTATTATCATCGCTAGCTTCTCATTAGCTGCTTACATATACACTAAAGATATCATTATTCAGTTTATGTAAGTTATTTACAATTAATTTTATTCCTTTAAGTTCTCAGTGGAACATAATGGACTTCAAGCTAGAGGCTTGAAGTTTTGGTAGCTGTGGTACTTTACTTACTTTTATTGGATAGGGTTACTAGCCTCACATCCAACCTTTCCTCTTTACCAGTCTTATTACTGATTTAGCGAAGTAAAGGAGTGCGTCGGTGACCGTGAATCGAACCCCGAATCATATGAGACGTGGTTGGTCAGTATTCTACCGTTCTACCATTGAGAGTTTGGTCAATCGTGGGCTCAGATGAAGAGTACAAAGGAAAATAGGACAAAGTAGAGATGTATTGTTGAAGATCTGTGCTCCACTTGGAACACGAGGGAATAATAATGAATGATATATATATATATATACGGATCAGAGACTTGGCGAGTCATAAAGAGCATCTCAAACAAACTTCAAACCTTCATTAACAACTGTCTCCGCTCAATACTCAAGATCAGATGGCCGGCCAGAAAAGATCAGCAACAAGTATCTCTGGGAGCGAACCAATCAGGAACCGATTGTGAAACAAATAGGCAGAAAGAAATGCAGATGGATTGGCCATACGCTGAGGAAACCATCAAGTGACATCACTAGACAAGCCGTCGAGTGGAACCCGAAAGGGAGGCGGCGAGTTGGTCGTCCAAGGGTGACTTGGAGGAGGTCATGCGAGGAGGAGATGAAAGCATGTGGACAGACCTGGAGCAGGGTGAAAAAGTTGTCAGAAAACCGAAGTCAATGGAGGTGCGCAGCTGAAGCCCTATGTTCCTCTAGGAACTAAAGGATACAATAATAATAACAATAATAATAATATAATTGAAGCTTCAAATTCTTTATAATACTGACATTATCACCACTATCTCTTTTATTCGTCTTGTTATTATTTTCGAATGAATTGGTTACTCAACCTCTTTAATGGACACATACACCCATGCTAATTTGTCAACAGCATAATAATGTAAGTGATTTGATTTATTCTAATTACTCTTCCTTGTCAATAATCTCATCAATCTCAATAGTATACTCACAGCCTTTTGTTCCATTGTTTTATATGCTTCATACATTATTGACAAACCTTCTTTCTTTCTTTTTTTTCTTTCTTCGTTTTGTAGCCAGTATTCGAACATCCATTTGTACAAGAAACAGATAATTATCCAAAAGAGAAGTTGAAAGTTCTAATCTGGGAAGAAATACAACGATTTCAAAGTAATAAGAATAATAGCAATAACAGTAATAATGATGGAAGCAGCACAACGAATAGGAATACGGCATCTTTGACACTTGGGCAACAAACAGGTATGTGTTATAAAGAGAATAGTAAAAGTAGTAAGTCATATGAGTTTATATTTGATTGGTTGGCGGATTCAGTCATGAGATGACATCAACTAGAGAACCATTGGAAAACTAGCCAGGGAGTACTGGACAGCTATTTCGTCCTACTAGTTTGGGACTCTTTAGCAGCGTGCATCCACCGGTGTTCTAGTCCAGGACCTTCTGGTCACAATGTCATTCACTGGGACCCGCCTATCTAATGGTCAGTACATGAATTCTAACTACTGCCAATGCATGACTTTTATGTACTCGTCACCAAATTATTGTTATGTACTGGTCAAGAATTTAGTAGTCCTGACGCAAGAAAGACGGAAATCAGAAAACCACTAGGTTTGCGATGATACTTCTATTTTCCAAAACACCAGGAGAATCAATGTCACACAAGTGTGTGAGAGCAAAAATATATGAATGTCCGAACAAGTGTGTGAGCGAATATTCAAAATGAACAAATCAATAGACAGTCTTAACATGATTGGTTAATTATAATGGAATATCGATCCATATATACATGGCAAAATATATCAGACTGTCAAACAAAACACACATATTATATTATAGAGAAGATTTGTAGCTCAGGTGGACGTCCCCTTCGTCTTCGTATCCACGAACATAAGCTAGCCGTCAAAAGACATGATATCCACTCCTTCACTCATATCACTACATACAGACAACTACGGACATCAATTAGACTGGGACAACGTTCAAATATTAGACAAAGGAAATAACAAGAATGCTAGAGAATTTTTAGAAGCTTGGCATTCCAGTGGATCATCAATCAATAGACACATCGACATAGACAAAATTTATCAACCAATAAGAAAGAAACTTCACAGACAAAGGGTCAAAATTCAAGTCAAAGAAACAACCAGTCCCAATACAAGTAGCCTAGAAGGTGTGAAAACACACACAAACAACCAATCACATGCAAGGTCACCAGGAGAGATGATTAATAAACTCGTGGAGAAACCTAAAAGCTCACTTCAAATTGAAGTATGCGCTGAAGATGTCATCCAGAAGGGTGATGAAAGCTTCGCAAACTAACCATCCAGCTCAGAGAACATTACCACATCAAAAACACATATTATATGGATATATATCAATGACATAGTGCGACCACTTCTCAATGTCTTCTTCGATGAGTAATTGCCTCACCTTCAACCTATTGTACCCTACTGATCATGGTTTCTCACTAGAATCCAAGGTAACCGCCTACCTGAATAGGGCCTGTCGCTAGTGACTGTCAGATTGTATTTGTTTTTAAAGGGAGTGAATGGTTGATATTCAAACTGTTTCACTTTGATAAAGAAGACACAAAAGAAAGATAGAACTGTTGAATACGATTTTTAAGTGTTCATTACTCATGCTGTTGGTTTAATCAATAAATGATGTTAGATTGTTGAAGTTAATCGGTAGGATGCTTAGACTTGGATATAGATTGCGTGTTTGTTGGTATACTTTAGCAAGGTGTGTCTGCAAACTTTGGAAGAACTTATGTGAAACGTTACCACTGAGCTATTCGGGTTCATGATATTGGTGGTACATTGGTGACACAGCGATTAGGACGCTCGTCGACAGTACACATGGTGTGGGGTTCAATCTTCGGCCAAGACACAGTTGATATCAATTGTAGGCCTGCTAAATTTGGGCTACGAATATCACAAGTTGATTATTCCATACTTGTACCAAAATACTGCACGGAATCAAGGTATGATGAGAAAAAAATTAATAAAGATGTTATGACCAAGATTTGATGGTCAGACGATCAGAAAGAGTCTTCCGTTCACGGACCATCATAACCTGATTACCATTTGCCAGGTTGGTAATTTTTAGAGGCCGTAGGCTCCTACCTACCCAAGATCCAGATTTCCATCCCACCATCAGTCATCACCAAGTAAATCAAGATTTGAGGTCAAGTAGGGAAAAGAGCACGATTGTGAGTTTTAAGTTATACAGAGCTAAAAGAATTCATGACAACACGTTGTTGTGTTGTGAATAAAAGGGACTCAGAGTATCATGCATGTTCTGAGTAACTTATTGGAAACGTTCTTCATGTTGACATATCGGAATTCTGAAAACGACACCATCGAGAGTATGATGGATATACCCTTTTCGATGACCGTCAACAAAAAAGGTCAGCCATATCCAATACTTCTTGTCAGTTGATTTCTAACTTCTTCAAAGAAGGGAATGATTTTCATCACTATAAGTTGCGTTTATCTACAATTCGTCGCTTACAGGATTTATTACAAGCTGACATTAGTTTCAGAACCCCATTGGAAAACCAGCCAGGGTTTCGGACCCAGGAGCTTCTGGTTTCGAAGTGAGCTCGTAGACCATTCAACCATTGGGACCTGACCTACTGCTCCATGAATTACAATTTCTGCCAGTTCATGATGTGTATTCATTACAACCACCAATTAATGTAACAGGCGAATTGGTGGACCTCCCCTGTTTATGATTTTCCACTAGAACCCCAGATAATTTCCAGTGTAGGCCCAGTCGTTATGCCTTTTTTCTGTGTTGTGTCATGTGATTGTGGAAAACATTAATATGTCTTGATATAAGAAAACTCCTGTCTGTGGTGAGAGCAGGCTGCTAGCCGATTGGTTGGCACTAAGCTACGTTAATATGGGCCGTGAGAAAATATGAACAAGGCTGAGTCAACAACCAATCACAGCAAAGTTAACGTGGCAAAATATGATTCGCAGATAGAGAACTCTATTTGTCAAGGAATCCCGAAACAACCAGTCAGAAGCCTGCGTTTGTCTGCCTAACTTCTGATAAACAACCAATCAGATGACTGCGCTTGTCTATAATAATGTATGTGAAATATGTATAAATACGTGTTGATTTTCATAATAAAACGATCTGTTGCCTGGCCCTTGTCTTCTGTTGTTACACTGTTTACATATATGTCCCATCATACAGAAACATACAGCAGATACCAAATGGTAATGATTTCTGTTCAACTTAGAGATAAATGTCACCAATACCTTCTTAAGAAGATGAAATTACGGAGAAGTTTCTGTTGCTTGGGTGAACGCTTTTAGAGACTCTACGATGTGGAGCATAAGCCTTCAGCAACATATCGACATTTCATTCCGTTCTCTGTAGCCCACTTCAGACGGCTTCAAAATTGCCCATAAGCTTTCATTTCTCCTTCACATGATCTCTTCCTTGCCACTCTCCAATGCCAAACTCATCGGCTGCTACCTATTTGGGTCCCACTTGAAGGTCTGACATGTGATGTCACACAACAGTTTCCTAAGTGTATCTTCAATCCTGACCTCCATTTCTTCAAACATATTTATTAGACAAATATTCTTGGTTATTTCTCTGTCAGTGATCTTTATTTCTGATCCTGTCTGCTCTAATGAAAGCATCTATCTACGAGATTCTGTTGCAGCTTGTTGAAAGAAAACACTTTCGGCGACGCGCGCGCGCCATTAAAAACCACTGACAGTTATGACATTAGTGTTAAGCATTAATAATATCTTCTCTGCTGTACTCAGTGTAGCTGATTTCCCTACTGACGTCAGTGAGATGAATTGTTTTATGTCAGCTGCTATGCCTTCTACTGTTCGGAGTACTTGGTATTTAGGCGCCTTCAGAGATTTATTCATTTCACAATAGATGAGAGATAAAAAATTCGTTAGTGCTACCTTTATATCCTGTTTTGAGGATCAGATGGTCTAATATCGAACTGTTGATAGGTGCTCTCAAACAATGACAATCAAAAATAATAACATTAGTTACTTTCAATTGGTTCCTAGTTAGTAACTAGTCTGATATATCTAGTCCCCTTTGTTTGGTACAGACTGAATTCTATCAGTCAAGTTAGCAATTTTGCCAACATGCTACTAGGTAGCTCGCCAAAACGGTGCGCTTTGAATTGTTGGTATTAGATGGTTGGAGGCAATCGGCCGAAGGAAGCTTTGCCTCACCTAGGTTTCGCGCTAGTTGGCACTCCCCAGTCAACCAGCGAGGAGTATCTGCGACCACCTTGAAGGAACTCATACCCGCCTCACCCAGTGAGTGATACAGACAGAGACGTTACTGCCAATGAGCTATTCTGGCTGACTTACAGTTGACCCCCTGGAGGACTTTAACTGGTGGCCAATCAAACGTATCCAAGACAGGAGGTAAACCCTGAGGTGTCCTGAATAGCTCAGCGGCAGTAACGTATCTGGCTGCATCACTCACTCGGTGACGTGGGTTCGAGTCTTAGAAGGGACATGAATTCCTTCAAGGTGGTTGCAGACACGCCTTGCTGGCTGACTGTGTTGGCTACCAACTAGCCTGAGCCCTAGGTGAGGCAAAGCTTCCTTCGGCCGATTGCCTCCAACCATCTAATACCAACAGTTTACAGTTTGTCTATGAAAAGGACATAAATTCCCCATTATTATCTATTTGTTCATCCGTATCAAATTGAAATAAGCATTTCACCAATTTCATTTAACAAAAAATAGTGTGTATTCTTTTCAAAATTTATTTATTTATTTATTTATTCAGGAAAAATTAAACGGAATTTGAAATGTATTCATTGTACCTGTGTTTGGCTAATTATTATTATCATTATTATTATTATCATCATTCACAATGAAAGTACTATTCATCTGTTTATTTATTCTATGGTTAAATAAACCGTTACACGCAATACTGAATATCTCAGTGGACATATAATAGACGTGTTTCTTTTAATTGTAAAGTATCGCGTGATTTCTGGCATTTCAAAACCCCTATTTTCATGTATTTTTCTTTCTGTTTGCCTTTTGTAATTTATATATGGGTGTAATTAGTACATGGCGCGGGGGGGGATATATGGGTATTGTGGCCAAATATTTAACCACATCATGGATAGGTTTTTCCGATATATATCTCTCTTCTCTCTGTGTTTCTTGCATTCCTGAACATTCTGAGTAGGATACAGAGTTTCACTTAAAAAGATCTAGGGTTTCAGTAGCTGCAACGTTGTTGTTTTTACAGGATATGAGGTTGCTAACTTTATGCCAAGCCTTCATCCCCTTTGCCGAACTTGCGAGGCGTGCGTCTGCTGGAAAATCCAATATGGACCAAATGGGTGCATGATAGGGTGACCGAATGACTTTCAGTGTAAGTTTTTGCACAGAAATTCAATAGTTGAAGTTGTCACAATCCATATAGTGCACAGCGGTATAGAAAAGAAATTCAACGGAACTATAATGAACGCAGGCATTAAAAGGAACCAAGCAAAAGAAGAAGAACCTAGACTTCGCCGATGATATATGTTTGATTTCTCACAAACTGGAAGATATGCAAGTGAAAAACAACAAATTGAAGAGAGAAAAAGCATCATCGATAGGATTTCAAGTGAACATAGAGAAGACAGCAGTGATGAAGATTTCTGGCCAACAGCAACAGCGACAACATCAACAACAGACGACAATCAGCCTAATTGAGAGAAAATTGAAAGAAGCAACCTACCAGGGAAGCCTCGTTTCAACTACAGGCCAACGGAACTGATGAGGATATCAAAGCGAGGATCAGGAAAGCAAGGCTAGCTTTCATTACTCTCAAGTCTGTGTGGAGGAGATCAACAGCACTCCTCAGCATGAAAATGAAAATAATATCTGGATTTTCAACTCCAATGTGAAATCAATGCTACTATTCAGGTCAGAGACTAGGTATCTAGTTAGGTCATTTGTGTGTACTTCTGAAGAATACAGAGTTAAAATAAAACTGCTGTTTCTTACTGTGTAGTTTATAATGGTTCTTTGTAACCAATGTCATTTAGAGACAAGTGAATCAAATTTCCACATATCCAACTAATCGATCAACTCTGTAATTGAATTTAAAAACTGTTAAATATTTATGTTTTTCCACCTGAATAAAGATAGTTCCTATCAGAGAGTAAAAATAAATTATTATGGAATATTGCAATCAGTAGCTTAAAAAATCATTAGTTGGAGGATTTCATCATGAGCTGACATCAGTTAGACAACAGTTGGTAGACTTGCCAGGGAGTACTGGACAGCTAACTGTTTTGTCAGCCTAGCTTAAGACTCCTCCCCGGCACCCACCGTGGTCACTTCATAATGTCTTCTTCGATAAGTCAGTGCCTCATCTTTACCTGCTGTACCCTAGTGGTTGCGGCTTCCCGTTAGAACTTTTCCTTAGACTCTGAAGGATATTTTATCTAAGAATGGATCTCCTGAGAGGTTCATTAATAAATACTCTACTCATGATAAAATCCTCCAGCCAATTAAAAACAAAACCCCTACAAAACCAATACTTGAAAATTGGTCTGATGCTCACTAGCGACTGCCCCTATTCAGGTAGGCAGTGACCTGAGGTTCTAGTGGGAAGCCGTGACCAGTAGGGTACAGCAGATCGAAGGTGAGGACAGTTATATATCGAAAAAAATATTGCGGAGTGGTTACGCTATATCATGAAATGGCAGAAGTTGGAATTCATGTGCTCGGCATTGGGTTGGATTCCAGTGACTTAATAGTCTACGAGCTCGCCTTGTGAGCAGAATTTCGTGGGTTCGAACCCTGTTTGTGGGTGCATACTGATGAAGAGTCTCAAACTAGGGTGAAACAGGTGTCCATAACTCCCAGGTGGTTTTCCAATGATTCTCTAACTGATGTCAGTTCATGATGGCACCCTCCAGCCAATGAAAGAAAACTCCTATAAAACCAATCCTTAAAAATCATTATTCTAAAGTCAATTCACTTGTAAATTTTTAATTTGTTCAAAATACTGAACCAAAATGTTCTCTGTGTGCTAACTGTTTTACTGAGTTACAACATAAAACATTACATAGAAGTGCAACAAATTACCAAACTCCATGCAACACATAAGGTTTAGGACTCCTCAGCAGTACGCACCCACCGGGACTCGAACCCAGGACCTTCTGCTTACAAGGCGAGCTCATAGACCATTGAGCCACTGGGACCCGGCCCAATGGTCCATGAATTCTAACTTCTGCCAGTTCACGACATAGCGCGACCACTTCGCAATGTCTTCTTCGATGAGTTACTGCCTCATCTTCGACCTGCTGTACCCTACTGGTCACGGCTTCCCACTAGAACCCCAGGTTAACTGCCTGAATAGGGCCAGTCACTAGTGAGCATCAGATGAATTTTCAAGTATTGGTTTTTTGTAGGATTTTGTTTGATTGCATGGAGGATTTAATCATGAGCTGACATCAGTTAGAGAACCACTGGAAAACCTGGGAGTACTGGACAGCCGTTTCGTCCTAGTTTGGGACTCCTCAGCAGTACGTACCCACCGGGATTCGAACCCAGGACCTTCTGGTTACAAGGCGAGCTCGTAGACCATTGGCAGAAGTTAGAATTCATGGACCATTGGATCGGGTCCCAGTGGCTCAATGGTCTATGAGCTCGCCTTGTAACCAGAAGGTCCTGGGTTCGAATCCCGGTGGGTGCGTACTGCTGAGGAGTCCCAAACTAGGACGAAACGGCTGTCCAGTACTCCCAGGTTTTCCAGTGGTTCTCTAACTGATGTCAGCTCATGATTAAATCCTCCATGCAATCAAACAAAATCCCTACAAAAAAACCAATACTTGAAAAAACATAAGGTTTAATAAAAGAGAGGAATAAACCGCTGTACGTCGACAGCGCAGCGGTTAGGACTCTCGCAGACCATGAACATGGTCTAAGATTCTATCCCTTGCCGACACACACTTGATATCAGTTGTCGGCCTGCGAAATTTGGGAAACCAATATCACATGCTGAAAATTTCATACTTATGTGGAGTCAAGCGCTAATAATAAATAAATAAGAGAAATGTAAGTGAGGAAGAACAGTCATGCGGATATGAAAGACTGAAAAGAGTGCATCTGCTACACTGTGAACACTTTTGAGTCATATTTCCAATAGTCAAAAGGCGTTAGTCCTTTGCATACCAAGAACCTCAACCAGGTAACACATACACCGCTCGACTTGTCTCAAACCACCTGTTACACTTACCACAGACTGATGTCAGGTCTCAGTTTGACCATAGCTAACCCTTTTTCAGTTGAATTCAGTGTCGACTGACATTTATTCGACGAGGAAGACGATGATGACTCAAGATGTAGCACAACACCCAGTCTGTGCTGCTGACATCTCATTTCCTAATTCAAATGACTTGATAATACCTTGAGGTTGACATGGCATTATTTTGCCAAACGCATATCTTAATCACTAAATATCGGCCTGTAGTCTCAACAGGAACATCATCAGGTAAATTTACATGATGAGTCTTAAATAGGACAAAACACGTCTTTCGAGTGTGTGTGTGTGTGTGTGAGTGTCTGCTTCATTTATTCATAAAAAAAACATTGTCCAGTTTATAACCTTATCTTTCTACTTATAATTTTATTCACATTTCCAGAGGAAATAACCTCAACAACTACAGAACCGTAACTGGTTGTAACAATCATACAAGTATATAAATGACGTCACTGATATTCCACACTTCAAACGTCCTTTAACATTCTATTCTACCAAATGAAGTGCTGGCGATAATCAATACAGTATGAATGTGTTATTCACCGACGTAAGGATACACAATCTGCCGTTCTTTCTTTGTTTCCTCTTCTACATTTTGTGTATACCTGCTATTTTATTATTCAGAATATATACATATATGTGCATACCGTTTGTTACGTAATAGATTGCTTATTCATCACAAAACCATTAATGCTGCTGTGTCTGTGTATTTGTCAGCAATTCTTTTGCCTCTATTTTATCTCAAAGGCGCACCAATGTCGACAATAAACTACCTATTCTGTAAATCTCCTGATATCTAGATTATGCGAGTATAAGTATCTTCGGCTCGCCTAAAAATCGATGTATAAATCAACTACCAAGTTAAATGCATCAGTCATTTTGTTTCATTCATCTTGTCTAGACTAATTTACACCTTCGTCTTTACTGTCACTTATCTACTAAAGGAAAAATTTTACTATCTCTCGGTGTATTATTTCATTATTTAAATATAGACAGTGAAGCTTTAATTGAACATTGATAAATTTGTTTGAATGAATCAATTCGTTAAAATCTATGGTTACGAATATGCGCGCGCGAGGAAACAAACCAATATCAACAAGAAAATGCCTTTATCGATTACACCATTCATATTACATTCTGTATTATTAATTTTCGTTTGATCTTCACGCTGAATGCCTATACTCAGAACTACTCTCATCCACTTCTATGCAAGTAACTGTCATGGAAACATCGATTAATTTCTAGGTATTTCATGTTGTTGCAGTGCTTTTGTGTATGTTTTTTCTGCTTCCTTAATAAGAGCTTGATTTTACTCACTTATTATCGCCATCTTTACTAATTCTTTTTATCACAGTGACCTTCTGATGACGGTTAAACTGATATATTCAATGCTATAATCTGTTCAACGGTTATTTTAAAAAATCGCTAATTGTGCAGCCTGCAGGACAGAAACTGCTGTCTTCTAGAAAGCGAAATTTTTAAACTTCTTGTTATTATTTTGTAAATATATAAACATATTTTTGCTTAATTTCAGCAAGTACTATTCTTTGAATTCAAAAATGGCGCAAACACAACTTCTTCTGTTCAATGTCATATTTAACCCATTAAAACAAAAGGCACTTCCCATTGAACACCTCTAACATTAGATAAATTTAAAAGCTGTTAAAGATTATAGTTAAATATTCAATTGTCTTACATTTTTAAATTACTTATTTGATAGAATATATATGTACACCATTGTTTTTGCCTACTAAAGAGGCGTTTTCGTGTCATCAGTTCGTATTTGAGTAGACCCAACGTTTGAATGTCTCCCCCTTTTGATGTTTCTTTTTCCTTCAATCACGTCATTGTTCCAAATCAAAGATTATAGATTTTACTATGTATTTAATGTACGTTTAAGTACTTTCTGAAACAAAAGCATATTCTATTCGTTATTCTGATTTATTTTTCTAGTAGATTATTTTCCCAGAATAACACTTCTATTGACCATGTGTATTTTTTATTGAATAAAGATAAGCTACTCATATATCCTAATAAGTAGCTTGTTTTCATTTGGAAAAGTTATACACGACATGTAGGCTGCAGAGGGGTGGAGGAATGAAAGTGAGATTTGATTTCAATTTTTCTTCTTCTCACATTTATGAATACAGTTCGAAAATTTGCCCTCATTTGAGCTTTTGGTGTATACTGTCCTTCTTTGTTGTTACTAGTGTTTTTTGTCATGACCTAGCCATATGCTTGAAATTTAAAAATATGTAACTCAGTTTGTGCGTGTCTGTGTGTGTGTATATGTGTATGAAGAATAAATTTATTCATCAAAGAGTCCTTCTTTGTTTAGCTTTATTTTATATTTGCTGTTGATCGGTTATTTGTTGGAACGAAATGTCTACCCCTGTCGTCGAAGTATCTGTATTACTAGGAGCTAATGTCTAACATGACTAACATGATATAATAGCAGATTTTAGGATTGGCATATCGTCCTATTTATGGACTCATCACCTGGATGGGGGCTATGCTGTCACTGAGTGATATCGTCTCTACTGTGACTTGACCTCAACAATCATCGTCTTAAACTCCAAAATGTCATCCATTTAGATACTTGGAAAGCCAGTGCTAGTGAAAAGTCAATAATAGGACAAATGCAGAGTCTTCTGAACACCTTGAGCAGCAATCTTCGTATGTTTGGCATGCGATTCGCCCCTACAAAATGTAAGATGCTGCTACAGGACTGGACCACGTCAACCTCTAACTTAGCGATAGGGAGTGAAGTGATAGAACATGTTGACCACTTCACCTATTTGGGAAGTTGTATTAGCACCAACGGACTGATTGATGACGAGAAATCTCAGCAAGGATCCGAAAAGCTCGAGCTGGTTTCGCTGACTTACACCATCTCTGGCGTAGGCGTGACATCCGGTTATCAATCAAGGGACGTGTGTAATGCTCACCAGTTCGCTCCGTCCTTCTCTATGGCTCTGAAACATGGCCAATACGAGATGAAGACATGAAAAGGTTGACCGCTTTCGATCATAGATGTCTGCGATCTCTGTCTCACGTTAGGTGGTTTCACAAGATAAGTAATGTTGACGTTAGGCGTAGAGTGTTGGGCAAAGAAGGAAAATCAATCGACGAGGCTATGAAGTTACATAGACTAAGATGGCTAGGTCACGTGCTGCGCATGCCTAACCATCGCCTCCCCCGACGGGCATTACTAGCTGGCTGATATAGGTGCAGGTTGGAAAAGAGCCAGTGGTGGCCAAACAAAAACATGGCCTCATCAATCCATGAAATCCTTGACAGTTGAATTGAGTCAGGTAGGGAGATGCAGACTTCCGGGTTGGGGCCCTCAGGACTCTAGGAATCAATGGCTGGAGACAATAGGTGACATGGCTCAAAGTGATCGTTGTCAATGGCCAGCGAAGATGTATTCAGTCTCTGTAATCTTTCATATTCCTTTCTACCATTACCCATTCTGTTTCACTCTTATACTTGTCAGACTATTGATTCTCTTCACTCATCTTCTTGTCTACCTCTGTGTGCTATTTGGAACGTGGCAACTCGAACTGGTGCACTTCGGTGCCAAGTTCTATGTTGAATCCAGACAGACAGACAGACAATAGGACAAAGTACGCATCGTTGATTCCAGTGGTATTCAACATCCACATCCAGCGATATCGTTCTTAGCCCGTACAATCACATACATACATGAATATAACATACTCCAAAAGCAACAAATGGGATATTTAAAATTTTAAGTATCTGAGTTACAATTAAGTAACACAAAAAGTGTTAGTGATTGAACACTAACCAGTAACCAGTGCAATGTGTCTAGTCCCCTTTGTTTGGTGCAGACTGAATTCTATCAGTCAAGTTCGCAATCTGGAAACCATGCCACTAGGTGGCCGCCAACACGGTCACTTTGAATGGTTGGTATTAGACGGTTGGAGGCAGTCGGTCACAGGAAGCCTTGCCTGACCTAGGTATCGTGTTAGATGGCACACATCACCAAGGAATATCCGCGACCAATACAGTCCTGCAGTAGGTTATTCATCAGCCCTGATAACTTAGTGGTGGTAAATTCTCTGACTGCAACACTGGGTGGCGATGGTTTGAATCTCATAAGTGACATGAGTTCCTTCACGGTTACATATCCGCGTTGTTGGCCGACTGGTGAGTGCCAACTAGCAGGAAACCTAGATCATATTCGGCTTCCTGCTGATTACCTTTAACCACCAAATACCAACGCAACGTATTAACTTAATAAAAAATAAAATTAAATTGAATAAGTAGGTTGATTGATGTAGTAAAATTGATCTTTTTCACTTGCCAGGATAGACAGAATCGTTTCCACTACACACAGGCGCCAATTTAGAAGGATATCAAAGCCGGCTAAGCGGGATCACGAAGACATGACACAGCTTGGTTAATGTAAATATCTACCTCATTCAAGTTAAGGAACAAGATGAGAATTTTCAAAATCAATGCGAAGTCAGTGCTTTTCTACTGGTTCAGAGACTTGTCGGACGCGTAGTAAAAAGAAATTTCAGCTGGCTGTAGAGTTCCATCAACAACAGCCTTTGTTGAATGCTGAAGACCAGATGACCGGCTGGAAATGACAAGCAACAAGGAATTCTGATGACGAATCAACTAAGAACTGCCCAATTAACATATAGAAATAAATGGAGATAAAACGAAATATACTCCTAGGAGACGGTTCAATGATATCATACGCCAGTTAGCCTATAGAGTGGGAGCCGATTGAGATCTGACAAGACGGAAAAGGCAATGAGGAGATTGCGTGACGGAGAATAGAAACGTTATAGGCAGTTGTATAGCAAACCAGCTAGTAATAACTGAGAGTGAAGTAAAGATGTCCTGCTGAAGCCCTTCATCTCAATCAGAATCCAAGAAAACAATAATAACTTAATTGATAGGAATGAGTAGAGATCAACTAAAACTGAGGGAGGGTTGAGTTAAGATCGATGTCATAAGGAGTACGAGAGCAACGGTAGGAAGGCTGGAAAAGAGTGCAAAAATTTTAAGAAAATAAGATTAAAGATATTAAACCTCAAATATTGAAGCAAATAAAGTTCATCGCAGGTATAGTGACTGTAGTAACAAACAAGAGCCGATCACCCAACAAATCTGCCTAAAAAATGAAGATGGAAAGGACATACTTATTCAGGAGACGGTTAATTGATGTCACACCCTAGAAAGACCCCCGAATAGAACCAAAATGTTAAATGACGAGTAGGGCTTGGGACAATGACATGGAGGTGATCATGTAAAGAAGAAACAGGAGCTCATGGGTAATCAATCGTTAAGGTAGCTATAAAAGACTTCGAAGAACAGGTTGATATGGGGATATGCTGTAGAAGCCCTAAGTTTTCCACTTAGAATCCAGGAAAATAATAACCATGACTTTTCATAGTCTTCAGTCATGATTATATGAAAGGATTTTGAAATGTACAATGATTTGTCATGAAGCCTAAAATCCCAAGAACACACAAAACCACACAATAGGGTGGGAGAGGGTTAAAATTCTAAAAAGTAATCTAAATAGGTGGAGATTTCAGGGTATTTCGTATATTATATTATTTTGTGTAATTGGGTCCACCGGGTCTTTTAGCCTACACAGCTTGTCCCTGAGTGAGTTTGTAGGTTTAAATGCCACCCTAATTCCTGCTTTATTTAGAATCCTACGTAGGGTCTCAGATGTCCCCTCTTTATATGGTATAACTGTAGATGACTTATATTCTCTCTTATTTATGTTATTATTACTAGTTTCACAATTAATTTTGTTTTTCTTTTGGCCTTTTTCGATCTTCCTAATGAATTTTAAAGGATAGTTATTTAACACCAACGCCTCTTCTATCTGTTTTATTTCATCATTTAGATCTTTTTTTGTGCTACTTAGTGCTATCGCTCGTTTTAATAGACACTTAGCTAAGCCTGCCTTAACAGTTGACGGATGAGATGAATTAAAGTCTAAGTATCTATTAGAATGAGTTGGTTTTCTATAAACACTAGTGTGTAGTTTGCCTTCTTCTATTCGTTTTATTTTACAATCTAACATAGCTAATTCTTCCAGTTCATTTGCTGATTCAAATGTGAATTTTATTCCCTGTACTAGTGAGTTTGTGTGTGTCAAGATGCCAGAGAGATATATGTTCTGTTTTTAACACTGTGAGAGAAAGCGTCATCCACATATCTCCACCATATTTCTGGAGTAAGAGTAAACGTATTAAGAGCATTACTTTCCCAGCTGTCTATATGTATGTCTGCTACGATAGGGGATGGGAGAGGGTTAAAATTCTAAAAAGTAATCTAAATAGGTGGAGAGAGAGGTTGATTACTGAATCCTTGTTCATCGAGTCTACACCCAACACATGCAATAGGAATGACTCGTCACTCATACCTGAAATATGGAAAATACTATTACCAATCAAATCAAGTGAAAAACAATGGAACTATATAAATGAAGTTAGGAAGTCGTGTGATTACCTTGATATGATTATGAGTGGCAATAAATTGTGCTCGAAACGTGGTCATCAGTGAACATTACTGTATAACACACTGTGAGACTTTATCAAAACAAAAATTTACCCATAATGGGACCCAAGAACAAAAGATATGAAATTTCCCAATTGAAATCCACACAGTTCATCGTGAATAAACTTAACACTATTGTTATATTATTGTTATTATTATTATTATTGTTCCCTTGGTATCTGAGTGGAGCAAGTCTTCATATTGCCTTATTCTGTGCGTTCCTCTTAAGCCGGCCTAAGGATTACCCACAATCTCTCATCCCTTTCTCACACGATCTCTTTCATGTAACTCTCAGACGCCCAACTCGTCGTTTCCAAATTGGCTTCTACTCAAAGGCCTAGCTCACGATATCATTCAATAATCCCACAATTATCTCTCCTATCCATCTCCAATTTCTTCCACATATTTTTTGAGAAATGGTTACTTGATTGTTTCTTCCCTAGAGTTTCTTACTGCTAATTCTTTCTGGCTATTCGACCTTCAGTATGGAACTTAGGTGGTTAGTGATAAAAGTCTTCAACTGACTGTTGGAAATGCTGCTTGTGAAGCGCAGTAAACGTTTCTGAACCACATATGGAAGAATTAACTTAACACTGATGTTGAAAAAAACCCGAGTTTTGTCCTTAATCTTAAGTACAGAAGATTTCCGAAGTGATTTCAGAGTGATGAAGGCATATATGTTGCCTTTGCAATTCTGACTGGATTTGACATCCTCGTCCGTGCCGTGGCCTTCAGGTGAAGGATGCTTCCTAGAAAACTGAAGGGAATGACGTCTTTCAAATATATATATATATATATATATATCCCATTGATGGTGATCGCCGTTTATTGCTGTTGGTTGGTTATTTCCATCATTTCCATCTTCTCTATGTTCATCTGAAGTCTTGTCTTCGCTAACAGTCAGCTTCTTCAGTCAGTTTGTTTGTTCGTTTTTCGCCTGCCTGCAAGTCTTTGATTTTGTATGACACCAGATATAAATCATATCAGAAATCCAGATCTTTTAGAGTCTTCTTAGCCTGCGATTCGGCAATTCGCTCCAATCTATTACCCATTCATCTACGTAGTTAGCTAGCTAAAAAATTTGAATGGTTTGAACTAATCTACCTCTTTGAATTGAGTCACACCACGTAAGCTGTTGATGCCCTCAGTTTCAAAGAAGTCAAATGGAAGTCTGGCGCTTCTATCAAAATTTGATCTGGATAATAAATAAGCCCAACTGGTTGATGAAAGAAAGTACCATCTAAATTCTTACATCAATCAACCAGTAATGAAAAGACATCAACTTATTTTCAGTTGATCAAATGAACTGTAGTCAAGATTTGACAGAATAGTTCTATAATATTTGGGCGCCGAGTGAGAAGTAGACATTTGTAAAAAATTATATTTGTAAAATCTCAGCGATATTGAAATGAGTAATTCCAACGTTTCGTTCGGCAATCTGGTCCGAACTTCTTCAGGGAAATTAATCGAAATTAACATAACAGGTTTATATATAACGTGTTTATTAATTCGTAGCTGTCCAGTCACCTGACAACTTCAGTAGGTCGTATAAAGCAGCTCAATTTTCAGAAAGAAGACAAAGTAATAAGTTTGACAGGGTGCTTCAATTAAACTCTAATCCTAAACACCATAATTTTGAAAATACGTCTAATCAGAAAATTCTAGATACTAACAGTTTGAACAGACATGAAGGTGTGATGTTAGCTGACGCATAGGAAATCCTGATTAATAAATAAGAATGGATATGTATCACTAACTAATAATACTTGATCAAAGTTCCTGACTGTCTATATCTACTTATGGAGACGTTAAGACATTGTTTTACAACTGTTTATCCGCACACACACACACACACATACACACTGTGTTTAAAGTGTTTAACAAAGGTAGATCAATATTTGTAAGTCTGAGGTCAAATTTTGATCACAACTCGTACAATTTTGTTTATTATACTTGTTAATATTTGTTTTATAAATCATGATTGGACAAAGTTTTTAAAAACTAAAGATGTTCCCTTTATATATAAACCTGTTATGTTAATTTCGATTAATTTCCCTGAAGAAGTTCGGACCAGATTGCCGAACTCAGGAAACGTTGGAATTACTCATTTAAATATCGCTGAGATTTTCCAAATATAATTTTTTTTTACAAATGTTTATTTCAGTTGAATTGATTTGCATCCTTATTCTTCGTCAGAATTGTCCGCAAAAATAATTTCAGTCTTTTACTCGAAAAAAAAACAAATAAGATGAATATACAAAATCTAATTAAACAGAACACACACACTCAAGATTATTTAAGTAGTATGACCGAAAATTGGTTTAAATTACTAATTAAAGTGAACAGAAAATCAAATCAGCAGTTTACCGATAATCAGGTCAAAATATTGATTAAACAAATTAGTGACATATTTCTTCTAAAATGTGGGGCAAAATAACTAGAAAGACAATTGCAGAATTTAACTATTTGAATAAACACTGTCAGAATTTCATAGTGTGTAGTTAATGCTCCATGATTGAGACTTCTCCTCTCCCATACATTAGGTAGTCTGTGTTACTTTGACGGCCTGTTAAAACAGGTTCAACCACAGGCCAGAGGAATGAATGAAGAGGTTAAATCCAGCCAGGCAGGCAGGCAGCCAGAATCGGAAAGGCAAGATATACACGCCTTCATCAACCTGAAACCAGCTTGGAAATCTTCTGCACTCAACCAGCCAGCATAAGGAACACGATTCGGATTCGATTCAACACCAATGTTTGGTGAGTCATTTCTTCTCTATTGGGGTCAGAAACTTGCACTGCGCGTAAGTCACGAGAAGTATTTCTAACAGGTCACAGTAGACCTTGTCAACAGCTGCCATTTTCACTTGCTGTCTTCTTACCGAATATCAAACTGCCGGTCAGAAAGAATTGACTACAAGAAACTCTGGTAACCCACTACTAGTCATCCAAGAGTCGATTGTTCAACAAATATTTAAGTGAAAATTGAGATGAATAAGGGGGGGCATATATTGAGGAGGTAGTCGGGCAAGGCCATTGCCCGAGTGAGACCCCACCTGAATAGGATATGAGAAGTGGGACCTGTGTCCAAAGAGTGACGCGAAGGCGATCATCGTGTGGCCAGGAGGAGATAAGAGATTATGCGAAGTCGTGAGCCCAGATGAACAGGACAGCAGAAAATAGGACAAAGTGAGTGGAGACGGATTTTCGAAGCCTTTTGTCTTTAGCATGGTCATCATAAACAGTCAATTTTCTAGGCACTTATTATTCATTTATGTTTCTTATACAAACTTCATGGTCATGTTTGTTACTAATACAAATTTTAATCCTAATTTGTAATCTTCTTACTTTTTATAATTTGAGCATCAAGCGGAAATAATTCTAAAACATTGTCATCCCTTCAACTATGGATACACATGAATGTATACCCTGGTTGATAACTTCATTATCAAGGCTATTCGCTTCACTGCAACCGTCTTCATAATTAAAACAGTTAGTCCCTTTGATAAATTTGAACAAGGCATTAAGAAGACAAATTTCGCGAGATGATACATCGTCATTTCGTAGTTTCTTTACAACCTCTTTACAACTAACATGGTTAACAATGATAAAATAAAGTTCATGAAAATTACTCAGTTAAATAAAAACAAAAGTACATACTAATGACCAATCATATTAAGATAGGTCATGTAGTCCAGGGTAGGCGAAGATTGAAGTCTATTGATTTTTGTATACACAGTTCATGCTGTATGTGATTAATCCCCCAAAGTGCTTCTATCACCTTCAATAACCAACCTTAAATTAGAGTTATGTGAAATAATTGTGAAACAGTCATTAATATTGATTTTGTGACCAGACATTAATAAGTGTTTTGCAATGGATGATGCTGGATTTCTACTAAGATTAATCGCGTTAGGATTTTCGATATGATTTAGTAGCCATTTTGGAATATGTTCTTTTCGACGACATTGGAACATTCTGTTAGTTCTACCTATATAGGTTTGTTTTTTCCCATTGAAATAGATTAGATTTACCAAGCAATCAAAAATGGGTTGGTATAGAGAGATTCGACATATAGTGATAACATTCGTTTATCATTTACATTCAAATCTTTTATGCATTCAATGAACTCAAAAGTATCGCGAAGGGAGTATTTGCATAGGTGTTGTCTTACCGGCTCTAACATTTCGGAGAACTATTTGGCGATTGGATGGTATGGTGACCCTGACATGTCTAGAATCGGTTGAAGCAGCAAGCCAAGTTTGTGCACCTTTGGTAAGCCGTAAAGTCGGGGAACGGTTGATCCTGTCGGTTTCAGGCGATCGTCCAGATTCTCAGGTATCAGATGGTCGTTGTTCATTCTTCTGAGAACATCTGTTAGTTGTCTTTCAGTCAATTCTGTCTTGTTTTTCTCATGGTTGGGCTTGGCAATTTCTTGTCATCTAATATAAGTGTTGTCATTTTGTTAATATATACATCTCTGTCTAATAGGACTAATGCTGATCCTTTGTCAGGACGTGGTATTATTAAATCGCCAGTGCGTCGGTGGCACAATGGTTAGGACTCTCGCCGACCATGCATATGGTCCGGGGTTCGAGCCCACGCCGACGCACACCTGATATCTATGGTCGGCCTGCGAAATTTGGGCTACCGATATCCATGCTGAAAATTCCATACTTGTAACGAAAATACGGTGTGGAATCAAGCTGTAATCAAAAATAAAAAAAAATAAAATAAAATTATTATTAATCTCCAGTTTCTGACGCAAAAAGGGGTTATTTGCAACTAGTAATGTTCTTTGAGCTGGTTGATTTAGTGGCAGAGCATTCGTCGTCCCCACATTCTGGATAAAATCCCCTATCAGCGCAAGTTGTAGCATAAAATGAACTAAAAAACCGGAAATTTAGAAACACAAGTATATAGGAAATCAACGCCGACACACAGGCTAAATACTCAACTATACTAGCAATAATCCAATTACTCAAATAAGAAACTGTGCGCAGACATTGTCTGAAAGAGTTCAAACACATTGTAGAACTGCTTCAGTGTTAAAAGAATGGTAGAAAAATACCTACTAACCATCTTCAAAAAGAATGCATATCCACAAAATTTCATCAAAAAGTGTTTAAAAATCGATTCACAAAACCAACAAGAAAGCATCATCAAAGACCACAAGAAAATTCATCCTACCATATATCAGAAATAATATCTCTGAAATAACAGCTAGAATATTGAAACCGTTTGAAGTAGATATAGCACATAAGCCAGCCAGCCAGCCAGCACAATCCCTTGATTCGATATTTTGTAGACCCGAAAGATTCGACAGAAAAGGGGGTAAAATTAATTCCATTTACCGAATAAATTGTATGAACTGCAACAGACATTACATCGGCCAAAGTTGGCGTCCGCTTAGAACCAGCTATGAAAAGACATGACATATATTCTTTCATATCAATGCATGTAGATAATTATGGACATCAGTTTGATGATTGGGATAATGTCGAAATTTTAGATAGAGGAAACACCAAAAATGCAGTCAGGAAATTCCTAGAAGCCTGGTACTCAAACGAAAATGCATTTAACAAACACGTTAAGATAGACCAAATCCTCCAACTAATAAAAAGTAGATTCCGTGTGACGAGAAAGTTTGCAATCTGAGTCAATAAAAACTGATCAATACAGATGTAAAGATGGTTACCGGGAGACGCAAATCTCACATTCATGGAAAAAATTAAAATCAATTCTTTTATGCTATAAATTGCGCTGAAAGTAGATGTTGTCCAGAAGGTGGACGACGAAAGCTCCACAAATAAACCAAGCAGCTCAGAGAACACTACTAATTGCTAATGAAGTGATTTAAATTATCCATGAGTGATAGAATTGCGTCTCCCAGTAAACCATCTTTATATTTGTGTTGATCATTTCTTATTGTCTTGGAATTTAAACTTTCTCAACACACACGGAATCTACTTTTTATTAGTTGTAGGATTTGGTCTATCTTAAGGTGTTTGTTAATTGCCTTTTCGTTTGAGTACCAGACTTATAGGAATTCCCTGACTGCACTTTTGGTGTTTCCTCTGTCTAATATTTCGACATTATCCCAATCATCAAACTGATGTCCATAATTATCTGCATGCATTGATATGAAAGAATATATATAGAATTGAAATACTCCATTAGTGGTGTAAAGGAACACAAGCTTTGTAGTATAACAGGTTGTTCTAACAGCCTGATTATGTCTTCATTTGACAACTTCGTGTAAATCACCTCTATTGAATGGCAAACTGATAGATGCAGCTTTCTTTGAAATCGTTTGAAAAGTTTCACCGGGACTTATTTCTTTAGAGTATTTATTTTTTCATTATAATAGAGGTTTTTGTATTTCCCAATGAATGAAAAACAAAACGAGATTGTTTTTACTGAAATTTTGCTATTTACTGCTAATAGCTTTCTCAAAGAGTATTTATTTTTTATTATTTTTTTTAATTTTTTTTTGATTACAGCTTTATTCCACACCGTATTTTTGGTACAAGTATGGAATTTTCAGCGTGGATATCGTTAGCCCGAAATTCGCAGGCCGACCATAGATATCCGGTGTGCGTCGGCGTGGACTCGAACCTCGGACCATGTGCATGGTCGGCGAGAGTCCTAACCACTGTGCCACCGACGCACAGGAGATCTCAGGAGATCCATTTCCTGATGATAAAAAAAAGAAATCCTTCAGGGTCTTCTTATCTCGCATTCAGTTTTACCACCAAAATAAATTTTACTTACTCTACTCTGTTTGAATAATGTTCTGATCAGGTTCGTTTTTATGCCGAGGTCAAAGTATCACAAGGTTCAATAACAAAGCATCTAATAGACGTAAAAAGAACACATGATATTGATGTGTTGTCAAGTGATTCACTGATGTAAGCAAATAAAAACAAAAAGAATACCACTGAAGAGTTCAAAACTATTGGGACAAAACATCTGTTTAGTAATCCCGGGTGGTTTTCCAATGGTTCTCAAACCAACGTCAGCTTATGATGAAATCCTCCAACTAATCAAATTAAATCCTTACAAAAACCAATACCTGAAAATTGATCTAATGCTCACAGTCGAATGGCACTATTGAGGTAGGCAGTTGCCTAGGGTTCTAATGGGAAGCCGTGACCAGTGCGAAGGTGAGGACAGTTACTAAGCGAAGAAGACATTGTGAGTCGTCATGCTATATCATGAACTGGTAGACGTTGGGAATCATGCGCTGGACATTGAATCGGGTTTCAGTGGCTTAATAGCCTACGAGTTCACTAGCCCCTAACTGACTTTGTGGGTGAGTACTGATGAAGAGTCTCAAACCAGGACGAAACAGCTCTTCAGTACTCATAGATTTTTAAATGGTTCTCTAATCAATGTCATCTCATAATGAAATCCTCCAACCAATCAAGCACAGAGATACCTGCAATTGCTTAGCTTTGCTCTATTGCAGTTGATAAATCCGATCTCTGTGAACACAAGGAAATGCCGGTCACTATAAACCCACTATGGTGGTATTCTGCATCTGTTAGCTAGTATTATTCTACCTCCTATTATTATTATTATTGTTTTCCATTCATTTAAATCTATCCTTTGTCAGCAGTATTCTCTTAACTCGTTTTATTGTTGTTATTATTATTATTATTGCGATTGAGTTCGCAATTCCTGACATTCTCAAATTCTTTCGCTTGTGAATAATTGTTGATTAAATTTATGTAAATGAACAGTACTTCACTATCATCTTAATGTTTCTCTCTGAATTGCCATTGCTTCAGGGGTTTTAAAAAAGCTGATTTTTATTCTTTTATCAAGATTCCCGCGTATTGTATAGTCGACTTTGAGGTTAGTTTGTAGGCTAGCCTTGATGTCCAGATTTGATCAGGTGTCCTGCGATAGGGTTGCAGGGATGTCTGTTTTCTCTTTTATACAACCATGAGGGTAAGTGTTCAACATTACGTTTGGATAGCAAACTCTGGGTACGGTAGACATACCTAGCTCCATACGAGTACGTGTATTGATAGATACACATAGATGAGGCGAAGATTAATAGCTTATCCTTCACTTTCATGAAAATCATTTAATTTTGCGGAAAACCTTAGTTAAAGTTCAGCTGTGAAGAAATTCAATGAAAGAAGCGGCATCTTAATATTTCTGACGAGCAGTCTCCATTGAACTGTAGATTCAAGAAGTCATGATGTATAAGATTTATATATAGCTCAGGTGGATGATCTTGGTGTGATTGTGTTCTCTGAGCTGAATGGTCGATTTGCGAAGCTTTCATTGCCTCCTCACTAGGCAACATCTTCAGCGCATGACTTCAGTTTGTGGAAATGAGCTTTTGGATTTCTCCACGAGTTTATTAGTCATCTCTCCTGGTGGTGATCCTGAAAGTTGTGACTGGTTGATTTTGTGTGTTTTCACATCCTCTAGGCTACTTGTATTGGTACTGGTGTTGATTGTTTCCTTGACTTGAACTTTGACCCTTTGTGTGTGAGATTTCCTTCTTCTTATCGGTTGATAAATTTTGTCTATCTCAATGTGTCTATTGATTGACGATTCACTGGAATACCATCTGTCTAAAATGCGAACGTTGTCCCAGTCGAATTATTTTTTTATTTTTTTGATTTACAGCTTGATTCCACACCGTATCTTTTGGTACACATATGGAATTTTCAGCATGGATATCGGTAGCCGAAATTTTGCAGGCCGACCATAGATATCAGGTGTGCGCCGGCGTGGGCTCGAACCTCGGACCATGTGCATGGTCGGCGAGAGTCCTAACCACTGTGCCACCGACGCTCACACGATGACTAATAAACTTATGGAGAAATCTTAAAGCTCACTTCAACAAATTATGGTATGCTCTGAAGATGTTGCCTAGTAGGAGGCAACCCCATCAAAATAGATTCATGTAGAAACGCTCTTTGGCAGCAGAAAGTATAGATGGATTTTGTGACGAAACGTTCAGGGTAACCATTTTCAAGTGGAATTTTCTTCATCTCATAGTGTTCAACTCCTCTCCCATATATTGTCAGGCCTACAAACACTGTTGGTCAATGAATGAATGAATGAATGGATCAAGTTTCATCTAGTGCATAGAGACACCCAATTAAGAAAGTTAGTGTGTTGTCTATTCCATGTCGGCTTTTTGTAGATGGATCTTTTTAGTGCACCGTCCAAACATTTCACATGTATCGTTTCACACGATTAATTCAATGTGGTTTGTTTAATTATCAGTCATATAACGCCTAGTATATTTCTATGAGCATATATTTATCCTTTCATGCAGAATATGGCGAAAATATTCATTCAGACATCTAGAAAACACAAAATATTTGAGTAAAGAATATCCTTCTCCATAATTTCCTCTCCCAGCTCCACAATTACATACATAGGTGTGTTTATATACATAGAATATTCTAGATTAGTAGTTAATAACAATATTAGTATTCAAGTGTTGGTTTGTAGGGATTTGATTGGTTTCTCGATTTCATCATGAGCTGACATTAGTTAGAGAACCATTGGAAAACCTGGGAGTACTGGACAGCTATTTCGCCCTAGTTTGGGACTCTTCGGCAGTACGCACCCACCGGGATTCGGGAAGTCGTGACCAGTAGGGTGCAGCTGGTCGGGTGTGAGGACAAATACTCGCCGAAGACATTGGCTAGCGGTCGCGCTATGTCGTGAATTGGCAGAAGTTAGAATTCAAGGACCATTGGATCGGGTGCCAGTGGCTTAATGATATACGAGCTCGCCTTGTGACCGGAAGGTCCTGGGTTCCAATCCCGGTGGGTGCGTACTGCTGAAGAGTCCCAAGCTAGGACGAAATAGCTGTCCAGTACTCCCAGGTTTTCCAATGGTTCTCTAACTAATGTCAGCTCATGATGAAAACGAGAAGCAATATTAGTGTTTTTTAAATAATATCGATTTGTAAGGTATGATCAATGTAATTACAGTTCATTAAATATGCTCAAATTATAATAATAATTAAGATATAATAGAAAAAAGAATATCAACTAAAATTGAGGAAATTCCTACAAAAATTGAGGATCATTCGAACCTAGATGGCCAAGTGGGTAAAGACAATGTCTGAACTAGCTTGTTTTGGACACATAAATTAAGTTCCTAATGTGGATCTCAACAGCCAGTCTCAGTAATATTTAGTAAACGAACTCTTAAGGTAAAGTTAAGATAAGTTGATTGGTATGCGGTAAATGACCTTGAAAGTAGCCTTGTTGATATCAGTCATGTGTTCTGTATCCACAATATGAGTGAAATAGAATAGCACTATTTTCATACAAGAATAAAATTTGTATAGTGTGGTAGAGTGTACATCCATTATGCCTAAATTTTGTTTTGATAAAGTCTTACAGTGTTATGCAGTAATGTTTACTGATGACCACGTTTCGAGCACACTTTATTGCTCACAATCATATCAAGGTAATCACACGACTTCTTAACTTCATTTATATAGTCCCATTGTTTTTCACTTGATTTCCAATTGATTTGATTGGTAATAGTATTTTCCGTATTTCGGGTATGAGTGATGAATCATTCCTATTGAATGTATTGTGTTTGGTGTAGACTCGATGAACAAGGATTCAGTAATCAACCTCTCTCTCCACCTATTTAGATTACTTTTTAGAATTTTAACCCTCTCCCATCCCCTATCGTAGCAGACATACATATAGACAGCTGGGAAAGTAATGCTTTTAATACGTTTACTCTTACTCCAGAAATATGGTGGAGATATGTGGATGACGCTTTCTCTCACAGTGTTAAAAACAGAACATATATCTCTCTGGCATCTTGACACACACAAACTCACCAGTACAGGGAATAAAATTCACATTTGAATCAGAAAATGAACTGGAAGAATTAGCTATGTTAGATTGTAAAATAAAACGAATAGAAGAAGGCAAACTACACACTAGTGTTTATAGAAAACCAACTCATTCTAATAGATACTTAGACTTTAATTCATCTCATCCGTCAACTGTTAAGGCAGGCTTAGTTAAGTGTCTATTAATACGAGCAATATTTATATTAAGTAATAATTTGAAGCATATCTTGTGACGTTACCGTTGCGGTATATGAGAAGACAACGAATTCTGTAAGGTCTTTTCCTTCATTTCTTTCTAAAATGGCGTTGTAAAAATTGTTGGTATTAGATGGCTGGAGGCAGTCATTCATAGGAAGCCCTGCTGGAACTTAGGCTTCCTGATTGTTGGGACACACTAGTCAGCCAGCCTGGTGTATCTTCAATCGATATAGGTATAAAACTTGGGCACTGTGGCGGTAGAGTAAACCTGCTTTCTGGATAAGATTTTATTTTGATAAATCACACAGTGTTGTTATACAGTAATATTAACTGATGACCTCGTTTTGAGCACAAACTATCCCCACTCATAATCATATCGAGTCACTCAAACAACTTTTTCCTTCATTTATATACATGAGTGGAATTGATGATTAGACATTTGAATAAAAATCAATATAGGATAATGAACATTCAGAAATGATAATAATATGAGTGTTATCCATCAAAAACAATCAGATGGGAAATAAGACGAGTCAAAATAAGTAAATTGTTAGAATGTTATAATGTACATGAATTGAAATAGAATTTTAAGATTATCCTCCTCTGATTTGACTGGTGGCAATAATATCTTCCATATTTCTGGTATTTGTATTGAGTCATTTCTGTTGCATGTGTTGTGTTGGGTGTAGATTACTCGATGAACCAGGCAGTATTCAGTAATCAATCTGTCTCTCTACCTACCTAGATTACTTTTTAGAATTTTAACCGTCTCCAATCCTATTGTATAGTTGTGTGTTAATACGTGAAGTGCAATTGCTGAGCTTTTTTCTGAATTACTTATGTTTTCGGGGTCAACCATTCTTCCAGTAGCTAAATTCTTATGTTCTGACAATCTGACTATCCCGGACCTACTAGTCTGACCAATGTAGTTGACCTTACAGTCAGGGTATTTTGTAAATTGTACTATTTTGTCTAATTGGGTCAACTTACAGGGTCCTTTAACCTACAGAGCTTGTCCTACATGAGTGAGTTTGTAGGTTTGAATGCCACCACTCTAATTCCTACTTTATTAAGAATCCTACGTAGGGCCTCAGATGTCCCTTCCTTATATGGTATAACAGTAGATGACTTATATTCCTTCTTATTTATGTTTTCATTACTAGTTTCAAAGTTGTTTTATTTTGCTTTCTGTCTTTTCTCATCTTCCTAATGAATTTTGTAGGATAGTTATTCAACACCAACCAACGCTTCTTCCATCTGTTTTATTTCGTCATTTAGGTCTTTTGTTGTGCTACTTAGTGCTGTTGTTCGGTTTGTTAGACACTTGACTAAGCCTGCCTTAACAGTTAACGGATGAGATGAATTGAAGTCTAAATATCTATTAGAATGAGTTGGTTTTCTGTACACACTAGTGTGTAGTTTGCCTTCTTCTATTCGTTTTATTTTAAAATCTAACATCATGGCTAATTCTCCTTGTTTATTTTCTTATTCAGATGTGAATTTTATTCCCTGCACTAGTAAGTTTATACGTGTAAAGATGCTAGAGATAACTATAGGATAAATAACTGTCCTACAAGATTCATTAGGAAGATCGAAAAAGGCCAAAAGAAAAACAAAATTAATTGTGAAACTAGTAATAATAACATAAATAAGAGAGAATATAAGTCATCTACAGTTATACCATAGAAAGAGGGGACATCTGAGACCCTACGTAGGATTCTAAATAAAGCAGGAATTAGGGTGGCATTCAAACCTACAAACTCACTCAGGGACAAGCTGTGTGTAGGCTAAAAGACCCGATGAACCCAATTACACAAAATAATATAATTTAAGAAATACCCTGCAATGACTGTGAGGTCAACTACATAGGTCAGACTGGTAGCTTGGGGGTAATCAGATTGTCGGAACATAAGAATTTAGCTATGGTTAAAATGATTGACCCCATGAAGATAAGTAATTTAGAAAAAAGCTCAGCGACAGCAGTGCATGCATTATACATACAACCCCATAATAAGGTGGGATAGAGTGAAAATTCTAAGAAGTAATATAGGTAATTGGAGAGAGACAGGTTGATTACTGAATCCTTGTTCATCGAATCTACACCAAACACATGCAATAGGAATGACTCATCACTCATACCCGAAATACGGAAAATACTATTACTAATCAAATCAAGTGAAAAACAATGGAACTATACAAATGAAGTTAAGAAGTCGTGTGATTACCTTGATATGATTGTGAGCAATAAAGTGTGCTCGAAACGTGGTCATCAGTAAACACTACTGTAAAACACTGAGACTTTATCAAAACAAAATTTACCCATAATGGAAGAATAGCACTACGAATAGATTTTGTTTATCCTTTACTTAATCAACCATTATACAGGATGATGTTCGGAATTCCGATGATAAATACGCCTAATTCTACGACAGATACAACTAACTGGATCACTCCAGGAAAGCAGTTAGGGGCTGCTAGATAGATGATACACATGGATTCATATCAGAAAAGTGAATATTTCCCAATTCAAATGCCATGGAATAACACCCAAATTAATCATCCTCAATCTTAGCCAAAAATTCTTCTCAACCAGAATTTTACAATACACTACAAAATTATCATGAATTGGAGTCTTCCCCCTGCTTCCCCCCGTCAACATATGACTACTATTCTACAGAGAATCTATTGGTTTATCTCTATTATCTTTCATCCCATAGATTTTAAATACACAGAGATTAAATGTATGTGATTGCATTTTATTTCATTTCATTTCATTTTTTTAATTTTTATTTCACTTTCTGTAAGCCAATAACAGCTAGCTACATCAATACACTCTATTCACTTTCATATCTGCGTGAAAGTATCCAACAGGCGACATGAATCAGGTGTCGAGATATACATGGAAGTATTTCGTGTCAGATATACACAATGAGATAATCGAAATCATCACCAACACCATAGTCGTCATCACCATCATTATTATTTCTTCCTATGTTGATAAATTCAATGTTTCAATGTGTTTTTTCTAAATATTTGTTTAAATCAGATAAAAATGTAAAGTTCTATTGTCTGCCATTTTTGAATTTCAACATACGTCATTGAAAATTGGCATAGAAAACATGAAGTGGTGAATGATGAATGGTGGACTATGTGTAGATGATTTTTGAGATATTTGTCAAAAAAAAAAAAGATGGTTAAAATGCATTTCACTTTTGGATTTGAAATAAGAGAGAGAAATTTTCCAGCTCAGGTGAATGATTTCTGATGTGATTGGGTTCTTTCAGCTGGATGATGGTTTAACTGCTCGACGAACTCACCTTGTAACGTGAAGGTCCTTGTTTCACTCTTCACTGATGCTGTAAGTGCACATCTTTGAAGAGTCTCAAAGCCAGGATGAAACAGCTGTCCAGTGCTCTCTGGTTTCCAGTCCTTGACCAGACAGTTCCTATAAATTAACGTTTGAAAATACATTCACTGCATTCTACCTTATTCAGCATAGTCAAAAACAGGTCTGGGTTTTCAGCACTTATGTCAAGTCAGTTCTTCCGAATAGTTCAGAGATTTGGTAAGCAAGTTACCGAAACTTTAAACTTTTATCAGCAGTTGACTTCTCTGAATATCAGATAGATGGCCAGAAAGGATTAGTGATAAGGAACTCTGGCAACTAGTCAACCAAGAACCTATTGCTCAGAAAATATATCAAAACGTGGAGATAGATGGAACATTCGCTAAAGAGACCGCTAAGTGACGATGCCCGCCAAGCAAACCCCATAGATGAACGTTGATGGGAAGTGAGCTATTAATAGATTGTGAATTATAGAGTTAAACGTAGATTATGATATGAGTAGAGCTTCTGAGCAATCATGCAACCAGCTAAAGAGGAGTGTATAGAACAGGATGAAATTGAGATATGCTGTTGAAGCTGTGTGTCTCATTCGGGACCTAAAGGAATAATAATAATAATAGTACATTGTTCTTCTGCAGCATATATTCAAGAAGAAATGGAGGGGGATTGGTCATACTTTGAGAAGTGAAACCATGAAGTGATATCACACGCCAGGCCATCGTTCAAGTGGAACACGAATGGGAAGCGGTGAGTTGGTCGTCAGTACGAGGGTGGGGTGACATGGAGGAGGTCGTGTGAAAATAAGATGGAAGCATGTGGGTAGATATGGGGTCAGGTGAAACCATTGACAGAGAACCGGACGCAATGGAGTCTTGAGGCCTAAGCCCTATGTTTCTCCAGGAACTAAAAGAAACAGTAATAATAATAATAATAATTGTTCTTCTGGGCAACGTTACTTCAATTCAAACTTCAATATAAAGTGGGAACTTACTTGAATTCTCCGTGAATGATAAAACTCTTTCTGGTGACATGCTTTGCTTTGATTAGGCTCTGACTTTTAATCAACACTGATCTTTTTCACTGATTTGGAATTTGTTTTCACTGTTACGTGGCTTATTCTTTATTACAGCTGACAAATTTCGACTATCAACCAAAGGGCGGGTGTACTGCTCATCAGTCCGCTCCGTCCTCCTTCATGGTTGTGAGACCTGGCCACTCAGAGTGGAAGACATGAAAAGACTAACTGTCTTTGATCATAGATGCCTGCGCTCTATTTCCCGTGTAAAGTGGCATAATAAGGTGAGCAACATGGAGGTTAGGCGTAGAGTTCTGGGTAAACAGGGGAAATCAATCGACGAAGTCGTGAAGCTACAAAGACTGAGATGGTTAGGACATGTGTTACGTATGCCAAGCCATCGCCTCCCTCGACGAGCAATGTTAGCGGATATAGGGTCAGACTGGAAAAAAGCTAGCGGCGGTCAAACAAAAACTTGCCACCAGTCAATGAAATCCACAACAGTTGGTCTAAGCCACGTAGGAAGGTGTAGACTTCCTGGTTGGGGTCCTCGGGACGGTAAAAATCTATGGTTGGAAACAATTGGTGACATGGCTCAAAACCGTTCTCAGTGGCGCAGATGCATCCACTCCCTGTGACTTATGATCTCCAATGAAACTGTTTTGTATTTCTTTATTACTCCTTTGTCTCACACCTCTGCTCACTGTTTCTATTATGCTTTTCTTGTACTTTCTTCTCTTGCTTCGCGTGCTACACGGAATGTGGCGACTTGAACTTCCGCACATTTGTGCAAAGTTCTATGTCGGAAACAGACAGACAGCTGACAAATTTGATCTATATTAATGTGCCTGTTAATCATTAATCCATCGTCTGAATACCAGGCTGCTAGGAAATCTATAGCATTTTTCGTGTTTCCGTTGCCTAAGAACTCTACATATTCTCAAAGTCAAATTGTTGTCCACTGTTACCTGAACTCCAAGTTGAAGGTGTTGGGCGGTTTGACGAATTTAGTGATTATCAAAATTGATGCATGTGTTCACTTTGTCTACTTTTGCTGTTGAGATAATTTTTAACTGCATGATTATTGAAGTGCTTATTTTGATTTGTGATCAGTATTACTATTACTCCCTTGGGTTTCAAGTGGAGCATATGGCTTCAACAACACCTCTCCAATTTGTTCTACTTCCTGCTGTCATATTCAGGTGGCCCCACGATCGACGATAATCTCTCATCTCGTCCTCCTCCTCCTCCTCACCACCATCATCACCAAACGATCTCCTCCATATCACCCTCGTACCGATGACGCATTCGTGTAGAATTCCCCTCGAACTATGGCCTGCATTGCGCGCAATGTCATTTGACGGCTTATCTCAGTGTATACCACTCTAGCCATTGCCATTTTCTCCTACACATTTGTTGGTTGGTTTGTTCCAAGGGAGATTTCCTTGTTGCTAATTCTTTCTTGCTGACCAGTTGGCCATTTTGATCTTCAGTACGGAGTCAGCCAACGAAGGGGTCAGTCAGCGTGAGTCGCCTTTCTTTGGTAGCTTGAAACTTGAGTTTCGAAGTCATATGATTATAATGGTTAAATTTTGTTCAAAACGTCCTCCAGTAAATAATACCGTTTCACTATGTGATACATCTCTAATAAACAAACTAATATGGAACGCTTAGAATAGTACAACCATTCAGAACGGATATCGTACAATCATAACGTTTGAAAAGAATGAAAGTTATATACCAATTACAAAAAAAGGCTGGCTAACTTGTCAAGCTACCAAAGAAAGGCGACTCTTTTTCAACGAATTTATCATCAAGCTGCACAGTCGTATATATATGGTTTTTCAGAAGTTATATCCGGTGAGGGAATTGTATCTTAGGTGTGAATGCATAAAATAATAATAATAATAATAATAATAATCATATGAAGTTCGATTAAAACTAAAATGCTTGTGATTATAATCATAGTTAAATGTCAAGTGGCAAAGCAGATTAATGTCATATATAGAATAATTCATAGGAGGGATAGAACTTGAAAAAGGATGTGCAATTATAGGATTTGTAGGTAAATTGAATAAAACAAAAACGTTACGTAATATTGTGTGAAATTTAATAGCATAGAATTTATCGTTGTAAAACAGAAGAATTGATTTAGAATGTTAAGTGGAACGAGTGAAATAATACCGGGGACAGTTCAAAGTGAGAATAGTAATAATAACAATTGACTTAATAAGGAAGAGTATACAAATTGAATAGACAAAATGAAAAATTGGTAGAGCTAAAATATGATTGGGGATTATCATATTTTAGCATAGAGGGATTAAGACCATGAAAGTTAGAGGGGTTGAACGAACTTTTTCTGTACACAGAGATCTGGCTTTTCTGTTTCGATAGCCAAAGCTTCAGCAATACAGATGAGTTGGGTATGTAGAGATTTGGGTAGATTGCTCTTTGCCTTGTAGATGACTTTAAAGGCGGAGGCTATAGAGATAGGGTGATCATTTATTCCACTTGTCATTCTAAATCAATTCTCTGTTTTACAACGATAAATTCTATGCTATTAAGTTTCACACAATATTACGTAACGTTTTTGTTTTATTCGATTTGTCTACTAATCCTATAATTGCACAGCCTTTTTCAAGTTCTATCCCTCCTATGAATTATTCTATATATGACATTAATCTGCTTTGCCACTTGACATTTAACTACGATTATAATCACAAACATTTAGTTTTAATTGAACTTCATATGATTATTATTATTATTTTATGCATTCACACCTAAGATTCAATTCCCTCACCGGATATAACTTCTGATAAACCATATATATACGACTGTACAGCTTGATGATAAATTCGTTGAAAAGAGTCTCTTCGCTGAATCACTTGTTTTGATTTTTTAAATATGTAGGGGACAGTGACGATGGCTAGATTGGTATTCATTGAGTAGGTCGTCGAATGACATCACGCGAAATGCAGGTCATAGTTCTAGCGGAACCCTATCCGAATGGGAAGTGACGAGTGGATCATCATTGCGGGGGTGACATGGAGGAGATTCTGTGGTGAGGAGGATGAAGAGGAGTTGAGAGGTTATAATCAATCATGGGGCCACTTGAAGATAACAGCAGGAAGTGTGTTGCTGAAGCCGTATGTCCTACTTGGAACCCAAGGGAATAATAATTTCATTTCAAAATAAATTCATGTGTTTTATTGTTTGCAATGCGTATACATAGTGGGTTACTGGGATCAAATTATTCCAGACAAACATCTGTTCTATGTTTTATTTTATGAGTTTTATTTCAATCAATGTTTATTTTTTCTGCATTATTTATATCTAATGATCCAATTTCCCATTGTGAGTTAGAAAAACAATTTTTAAGTGTTCTTTGTTGGAAAAAATTGTGGAGTCTGGAACCATTGTACCCTTTTTTGTATCTTTAGATTATAAAAATTGAAACGTTGTACATAACTTTTGTTTAAAACGATTCGTGCTGAAATGTACATAATTTTGGAGTACAATCTAAAATATACAGTGTGCTGCTCGACACTTCGTCTTCTCATTGGTTCATACTATCTACTTACTTGGTTCACTAATAACCGTGTTGTATCCTTTGGATTTTTTCAGGAACCTGTCATCTCATTCGAAGACTATCCTACAACCAGCACACAGCTTGTTCTAGTAGATACGACTGCAGCAGTGGATGCTTCTGTGGATTATATTAATAATTTGTGGCGGCGGACGTTAAGTGTATCACCAAGCGACCATTAATTTATATAATTCACAAACTGTATTTTTTATAATGTACTGTTACAATATTATTTCACTAACTTGGATTTTTATTCTAATATTTGTTACGTTACCCAGCTCGCTATTAAGTCTCCTAAAAAATATAATCTCATGTAGTATGTTCAACTTAGACGTGTCTTATCAACAGTCAATCTTATGAAGTACAGTGCAGTTCCACTGCAACTGTTTTTAACTCACTGAACCACTCTGACTTTTCTAGACGCTTTACTTCTCGGTGCACCATTTAAACTGGAAATTTATGACGACTTTCAGCAGAAATTCATGAGAATATGTACTTCATGGATGCTTTATGTCTGGTGTCTCACAAAATCAAAGGTCTATAAGTGAAAAGTGACAAGTTGACAAAAGCAATACTGAAGAAGGGCCTTCAAGTGGACACAATGAACACAGAGGTGATGAAGGTATACAAAAAAAAACAATAACAAGCACAAATCACTATCGACGGAAAAAATCTAACGTAAGTCACCACTTTCACTTAACTCAACGGCCATGTTTCTGCTGAAAAGAGTTTCAGCACCAACAATTTCCCTTCTGCGTTGTTTATACCACAATCAAAAATCGATAGATATCCTTTTCATGTCAACTCCAAGTGTATATACAAATTTACATGTATCTGCGGGGCAGTTACATTGGAATGACAGAAAGAAGGGCATATCTGCAATTTTCTGAACACGTACTAAAAAGCCTATGTCTCCAGCTGGGAACAAATGCTTTAAACAGTGCCATTGCCAGGCATCTCCTTGACACGGGTCCTGAGGTGGACATCGCAAAATCGTTCAAAATTATTAGTAGACAAAACAGCTCAAGTTTGCTGAAGCCATTTCTTTCCATCAAGCGCTTGGAACCGGATTTGTGCGTTCAGAAAGAAACAGTTATCAGTCTTTCTTTTCACATCCTGGTAACTGGATACTTTCATCTCTCTTTCATCTGAATTCATAATGGTGAAAAGTTTCCATTGTGTATGATTATTATTGTTCGGATAAGTGTTTAATAATACATATATATACTTATTATTACTGTATGCACCTATTGACCGACTGATTTTTGTTTAAAATAAACTCTATGCAAGTGTGTTAAAATTGTTTCTGTAGATATACTTAATAATGACTGTGGCCTGTAAGCAGCTGATGAGAAGGCAACCAAATAAGCAATGATAGTACCACTTTATTCGGCGAAAACTGTTGTTCTTGCTTTGTGCATAAATAATCGTTTAAACCATAAGCAGCTCAATAATGAGGATGAGAAAGTTGACTAAGATCGGAAAAGCAAGACAAACTTCTATTAGTCTGAAATCATTGTGAAAATCTACAACACTCCACATATGGAACAATATCTAAATTTCATTCAACACTGACATCGAATCAGTGACTCTTTTTGTTTCAAAGACTTAACGTACGCATCCCCGAATGCATTTCAAACAGTCTATAGAACTTCCGTTAACAGCCACCTTTGCTGGATACTGAAAATTAAGTGATCAACTAGAAATGATTGGCAACAAGGTACTCTGTGAAAGAACCAACCGAGAATCGATCGCCCAGGGGATTGATTGGACATACGCTGAGGAGACCAATGAATGAAACCTGAATGGGAAACAAAGAGTAGGGATTCGGTCCAAGGGTGACATGGATGAGATCGTGAGAGGAGAAAATGAAAGCTAACAGTTATTCATAGAGCCGGCTGACACAGACTTCACAGAGAAGAATGAGATGGCGGTGTGATGCTGAAGATCTATCTTCCACTCATATGTCAAGGGGATATTAATATAATTTTCACTATGGCTTTCTGAAAGCCAAAATGAGGTGTTTTCCACACATAGATTTCTGAATACATTTACTCTGATTGCTGTCAGAAACATTTAAATATGCTTAAATGTCGGGGATTTCACTTGGTTCAAGTTTAGAGTCTATAATGAAGCAACATTATTTTATAGATCTTTTAAAGAACTACTTTTAGGATTCCTCGTTCATGCTCATCGTCGAAAACTGTTATGTAACCTAACACAGTTACTGTAACTTACCAGGTAATTATGAATATATCGCCGCTCCCATCCAACACTCTTGGTGAGTACATGTCCTTTCGCCCGTCTAAGTGAACCTCCAACTATTAGGAATTCCCACCTCCTCCAATATACTAATCATTAGTAACCAGTTTCAAAATAGATTCCCCAGATTTCATCATAGAATGATTTCACTTGATAGAAATTAAACAGTGATACAGTAACTATTTACTCATGTTTTCAAACACAAGTTATTACTTAAACATTTCTAGGCATTCACACAACTTCGAAACTTGGTTTGTATAACTCTACTACTCTACTGAAAGGTATTGTGGAAAGGAAGGTATGTTTCAAGATATATATGCAGATAATGGAGGCAGATTTGGCAAGAGTAAGTTGTACCATATCCGCTTCTTGCTAGAACACAGACTAGACTGGTTTTGAGGGGACGTTTTTAACTCCTTTCTTATTTCCCTCTTGTCATCCCTTCTTTCGAGTTAGATTTCTAGTGAGTAGTGTAAGTTCTAATGTTAAATTCTTAATGATGTATTCATATTCTACTTATGTTCAACTCACTCGAAGTATCACTAATGTTTAAGATGTACGGTAATTATTTTTTTATAGTCTAACATTATTTGCTGTATGTGCTTTATCCATGTACCCATTGCTGTTGAACACTGTTTATCCGTATCCCTTTAACCTGTGTATGTTTCGCGCACTGTTCGAATAACACGTGGATCGCCTTTGACACAGCTCAGCTGTTTTTACTTATGAACGCACATTGGGTTTGTTATTTGACGGCATTCTGCCACAGACACCTCAAATTGAGGTTTGTATGTTATATTTCATATTTTATGTCAAATATAGTACCGGATTTTAGAAAAACCCTGTATTTTCTGATTTTACGAGTCACTCAAAGTGTGGTTTTATTAATCATCCGAATTTCTTCTGGGAGAAATTCACAACGTCGATTAAGTGACCAAATTTAATTTTTGCGACTGGGTTTAGCGAAATTTTTATGAGAAGTTCTATCTTTCGACTTACAACTAATTTTTTATTTATTTTTTTTTGATTTACAGCTTGATTCCACACCGTATTTTTGGTACAAGTATGGAATTTTCAGCATGGATATCGGTAGCCCAAATTTTCGCAGGCCGCGACCATAGATATCAGGTGTGCGCCGGCGTGGGCTCGAACCCGGACCATGTGCACGGTCGGCGAGAGTCCTAACCACTGTGCCACCGACGCACTAATGAAGTCGAGTGGAAATCATACTATACTTTGACCACTGGATATTAAATCAGTGGCTTTTATTGGATCTATGTTATCATCAAATCCCGAAGGCTGTAGGTTTATTCCAGAGTGAATCCCTGTATGAACACACCTGAAACTAGTATGGAATAACCATCGAGTGTTCCACAGTTTTACCGACTCTCTGTCCGGTATGGATGCATGACGAAATCTACAACGGAACTGAGTGTATGCTCCTTTCAGTAGAAGACACATAAAATGATCATCATAAATAAATTCGGAGCAGGTCTACTCCAGTTTATGAGTGTATTTATCCCTGAGATTCTAATAATTCAGCTGCTGTTGAAGAAATTAGTTGATGATATGAGAAGAAAAGTATAAGAAGTAAAAGGCAATATTTTCTGCTAAGATGGTCTGATTTTCCCTAAAGCCAGCTATTCCTTTTGACAAAGGCCCATTTTATGGAGTCTTCATTAGCTAGTAAGTTTTTTCCAATGTTATTTAGCGTGACATATTGGTCAATTTCAGTCAGATTTAGTGTACCCAATCACCTTTTCCACAGAATATTTCGTATTACTATATGAACTACTAATAAGTAGTAAACATTTTAAATAGAAATAAGTACTTCGGCAGTTGAAAGGTAGAACACTCACACACCACACTTCGTCTAGGTTCGATTCCTGAACAATGCATTTCTATACCGCCACGATCACTAGCTGGTAGCAAGCCTCAAAAAGTGGGTTATTATATGGATGTGAGGCCAGCAATCTCACCCTGTAAGAAGAATACCACCGTGACTATTATGGATAAAATTATATTTTGATGAAGTCACACAGTGTGTCATACAGTAATATTTAATGATGAACACATTTCAAGCATAATTCATCACCGCTCACTACTCACACAACTTTCTTGCTTCATTGATATACATGCGTAGAAACTGATTAGGCATTTGAACAAAATCAATACAAGATTTGAGTGAAACAGAAAGGGAGATAAATTACATTCGGAACCACTATTAGTGTTATCAATAAATATAATACCTTGGGAGTTAAGACGAGTGTTTTTAGGCAGTCTTCTATGGAAGATAAAGTACACTCGGAAAAAATATTAGTGTTGCCAATAAAAAACATTAGGACGGTAAATAAGACGAATATTGTTAGTCAATAAGATGGGAAATAAGATGTTTTTATAGTCGAAATAAGTAACTTGTTAGAATGTTATAATGTACGTGAATTGAAATAGAATTTTGAGATTATTTATTATCCTCTGATTTGACCGTTCGATGAACCAGGATTCAGTAATCAATCTCTTTCTATCTCGACCAACTTATATTACTTCTTAGAATCTTAACCCTCTCCCACCCACCCTATTGTGTGGTTTTGTGTTAATGCATGCAGTGAAATTGCTGAGCTTTTTTCTAAATTACTTATCTTCTCAGGGTCAACCATTCTTACCTTAGCTAAATTCTTATGTTCTGACAATCTGACTACCCCCGATCTACTAGTCTGACCTATGTAGTTGACCTTACTCACAGTCATTGAAGGGTATTTTGTAAATTATATTATTTTGTTTGATCGGGTCCTTCAGCCTACAAAGTTTGTCCTACCTGAGTCAGTTTGTAAGTTTGTGATAGGATCCAACGCACTTTGTTACTGATCAATTATTTCAACGGCTGTTAATCTCGCATAAATGGTATATCATCATTCCCAAGCACTTTGTTATTGACTGTTACGATCAATTATTTCAAATGCTCTTAGCTGTCTATATTGTTATAAAAAATGTATAAATACCATAAGTTTCTTTATCCTTGTTGTTGTACTACAATATACAGTTACAGTCCAGCCTTTGTCTTTTGATATTTGCTTGGTTCACTGAATCGGAAGGTACCATAAGCAGATAGGCATATTAGTCAGGCACAGACAGAACAAGGCGACAACGTCCTCATTTAATTCCCTACCGTTATAACAGTTTGAATGCCACCACTCTAATTCTTGCTTCATGGAGAATCCTGCGTAGGATCTCATATGTCCCCCTCCTCATATGGTAAAACTACTCTAGATACGTTATGTTCTTTCCTATTTATGTTATCATCATTAGTTTCACCATTATTTTTATTTTACTTTTGACCATTTTTGATCTCAGAATTTTGGCCCGAATGAATTTTATAGGATAGTTATTTGATACCAATGCTTCTTCTGTCTGTTTCATTTCATCACTTAGGTCTATTTTGTACTACTTAGTGCTATTGCTTGGTTTGTTAGAAACACTTAACTAAGTCTGCATTCATAGACAAAACAGAGGTGATGAAGATTCCTGGCCAACACCAACAGCAACAACAGACAACAATTAGTCAGCATAAATGGGAGGAACCCGAAAGAAACAACCTCCTTCACCTACCTACCTGAGAAGCATCGTTGCAACAACAGGCGGATGGAACTGATGAGGATATCAAAGGGAGAATCGAAAAATCAAGGAAAGCTTTCATTTCTCTCAAGTCTGTGTGGAGGTCAACAGCACTCGGCGTGAAAATGAAAATAAGATCCGGATTTTCAACTCCAATGTGAAGTCAGTACTACTCACTATACGGATCAGAGACTTGGCACGTCATAAAGAGCATCTCAAACAAACTTCAGACATCCATTAATAGTTGTCTTCGCTCAATACTCAAGATCAGATGCCGGCCAGAAAAGATCAGCAACAGGGCGGGGATCTCTGTGAGCGAACCAACCTAGCAGGCAGCGATTATGAAACAAATAGGCAGGAAGAAATGGGGATGGATTGGCCATACTGTGAGAAAACAAACCATCAAGTGACATCACTAGACAAGCCATTGCTCGAGTGGAACCTGGCCGAAAGGGAAGCGGCGAGTTGGTCGTCAGTGCAAGGGTGACATGGAGGAGGTCATGCGAGGAGGAGATGAAAGCATGTGGACAGACCTGGAGCGGGGTGAAAAAGTTGTCAGAAAACAGAAGGCAATGGAGGTGCGCAGCTGAAGCCCTATGTTCCTCTAGGAACTAAAGGATACAATAATAATAACATAGATAACGATAGATGAGACGAATTAAAGTCTAAATATCTATTAGCAGAGTGCGTTGGCTTTTTATAAACGTTGGTATGCAGTTTACCTTCTTGTGTTCGTTTTATTTTACAATCTAACATTGGAACGTCACCAGTAAGTATTATTGTATACCACTGAGTGATTTTATCTAAAATAAAATGTTATCCATAATGGAATTACTGACTCACCAGTTGACAATTATGACAGTCCACATCCATTACGTCTGCTCTCGTAGATTTCTAGCACCTGTGTATACCATTACTTTTCATTTCTTCAACTACCTAAGCACCCTTCCCAGACTTGTACATTCCACTTCGCCATTCTTATTCTTACTTTCACTGGGAGAAGACACTTCGTCTGGCCGACTGGCTTCCTTCCACGGGGCCTTCACCAGCCTGTTGTGTCATTTCGCCTATCCGATTCCAGCGAAGAATAAGTTTGATTTTTATATTTTTTGCATTTTTAATATTTTTTCTCGTTTGAGGAAGTTTCTTTAGGAGTTCGATTGCTTTAGTGAGGTAGGACCGCTAGACCCACGCCTACCCCTCCTTCTTTACACGGGCTTGGGACCAGCTAGGAAACTAGGCAAGGTTACATGCGTATATATATATATATGCGCATGGTCCAGTGCCGATTCGTGGCTGACGCACTCCTAAACGTCACCTTATTCAGTAGCTCATAGTAAAGCGGCGTCGGTGGCATAGCGGTTAGGACGCTCGCCGACCATGCATATGGTCCGGGGTTCGATCCCCGGCCGGCGCACTCCTCTACCTCGCCAAGCCATAAATAATGCTGGCAAAGAGGAAAGGTCGGGCATGAGGCTAGCAACCCCATCCTGTAAAATTAAACACTGCTACAGAAACTTCAAGTCACTAGCTTGAAGCCCTATGTTCCACTGGGGAACGTGAAGGAAAAAAATCGAAAAAAAAATGGTAAAGCGAGAAAAACTGGGAAAATACGGCGTAAATTTAACAACGCCACAGCATCAAAATAACACTAACACCACTATTACTGAAGTCCAAGAGCCTCAAACTTAATGTTCCACTAGGAACAACATTTTTCAGATAAACTCCGTTTTCCAGTAATGCTTTCTAAATACAATGACTCTAAACTACCCACAAAATTCGCATAATTATAAAATGATAATAAAAGTCGGTCAATGGAGTAAAGTATTATTGGAGACAAACGGAAACTGGATAAAAATTTAACAAGAAAATTTTGTAACAACCAAATTTCTGTTTAATAAACACTGTTAGAAGCAGATACGTCCTGAACTACATCTGGTATGTGTATATATTGCATAAATCTTATTCATACTACTTAAAAAACACATCAGCAGTGTGGTATGATGTCATTGAACAAATAAAATAATTGTCACTCATCAGTGAAGGTTCTGAATAAGGAAATAAGAAATAGCTGTTACGAAATACAAAAATCTATCGCAGCAGAAAGGCTGTAAAACAAAAGTAGATCCTATTTTTAGTAATCGCAAGATTTTTCACCTTATGCTATAGCAGACGACCTCAGAGATATTCCAGCTGTGTAAAAGCACTGATAAAACAGCATTTAAAGTAGTTTTCCTTTAGAAATTCTTTCGCTCGTTTGGGTTCCGGGTGGAACATAAGGCTTCAACAACACATCTCCCCTTTGTTCCACCTCGTATTGTCCTCTTCAGCAGGGTGCACGACTGCCTATAATGTCATTATCGGCCACGCACCCCACTCTTCGTTTCACATTCGGATCGGGTTCCACTCAAACTATGGCCTGGTGTGCTATATCATTCGACAGTCTCCTCAGTGTGTCTTCAATCTATCTCCACTTTCTTCTAAATATTTATTGAGTAATAGGTTCTTTGTCTGTTCGTTTATTCCCATAGTCTCTTGTTGCTAATTCTTTCTGGTAGGCAGGCCGGTCATTTGATCTTCAGTACGGAGCCAGTCAGCAAAGATGGCAGCTGTTGATGAAAGTCTACAAGTGCCTGTTGGAAATGCTTTTAGTGACACGCAGTGTAAGTTTCTGATCAGTATACAAGAAGAAGTGACTGACTTAACATTGGTGTTGAAAATTCGAATCTTGTTCTCTAAGATTTGCCAGTGCAGAAGATTTCCAAACTGGTTTCAGGCTGATGAAAGTCTATCTTGCCCTTCCAATCCTCACTAGCTGGCTTTGACTTCTTCATTCATGCTGTCTCCTGCGGTTGAAACGATGCTTCCTTTTCTAGATAAGTAAAGGAAGGAAGTAATTTCTTTCGTATTTTTCCCGTTGATAATGATTGGTGCTGATTGTTGTCGTCGCTGTTGGTTGGCTGGCTAGCTTCATCTCCTCTGTCTCCTTTATGTTTATGTGTAGTCCTGTCTTCGCTGCCTGCCAGCCTCTTCAGCCAGTCTGTTCGTTTGAGCCTGTGAGTCTTCGAGTTTGTGTGATACTTGACAACATAAATCATCTACGCGCATATTCATATATATATATATATTTTTATATATATATATATATATACTCTCATTCAGTCAGTTATGTCCTGAGTTTCCCGTGGTCTTCAACAGAATCCTTATCACAACTTACAGGTCTTGGATAACCACCGACTTCCTTTGTGAATACCTAAGGCCAAGGCACCTTCATTGTCTGTGGTGACAGCAACGCCAGTACAGTAAACTACACTGTGCTTAAGTTTTCACTTGGCCACATGCTTTCATCTCCTCTTCCCATGACCTCCTCCATGTCACCCTTGCACTGACGACCGACTCGCCGCTTCCCTTTCGGACAGGTTCCACTCGAGCAATGGCTTGTCTAGTGATGTCACTTCATGGTTTCCTCAGAGTATAGCCAATCCATCTCTATTTCTTCCTGCCTATTTGTTTCATAATCGCTTCCTGCTAGGTTGGTTCGCTCACAGAGATCCCCGCCCTGTTGCTGATCTTTTCTGGCCGGCCATCTGATCTTGAGTATTGAGCGAAGACAACTATTAATGGATGTCTGAAGTTTGTTTGAGATGCTCTTTATGACGTGCCAAGTCTCTGACCCGTATAGTAGCACTGACTTCACATTGGAGTTGGAAATCCGGATCTTATTTTCATTTTCATGCCGAGTGCTGTTGATCTCCACACAGACTTGACAGAAATGAAAGCTTTCCTTGATTTTCCGATTCTCCCTTTGATATCCTCATCAGTTCCACCCGCTTGTTGTTGCAACGATGCTTCCCAGGCAGGTAGGTAAAGGAGGTTGTTTCTTTCAGGTTCCTCCCATTTATGCTGACTAATTGTTGTCTGTTGTTGCTGTTGGTGTTGGCCAGGAATCTTCATCACCTCTGTCTTCTCTATGTTTACCTGAAGTAAGTCCTCTCTTTGATGCTTCTTCTATAGCCAACTTGTTGCTTTTCACTTGCATATCTTCCAGTTTGTGGGAAATCAGACTTATATCATCGGCGAAGTCCAAATCACCCAAGTTTTTTGTGTGAGTCCATTTCATGCCTGTTTCCTCGCTTCCCGGTGTCTGTTGCATTATCCAATCTACTGCAATCAGGAAAATTACTGAAGATAGTAGGCAGCCAGCTTTGTCTTGCTCCCATCTTCACTTCCAAGGATTCCGTAAGTTCCCCATTGTGGATCACGTTTTACCTATTATTCCACCTCTTATTAGCATTACTATTATTCATGATTCATCTAAAACTATCTTTTATCAGTAGCATTACCTTAACTAACTTCAGCATTATTGTTATTATAACTATTACTATTGATATTACTCTGTTTGCAATTTCCGTTATATTCCCTAATGACTAATTGTTTATCTAAGTGATGTAATTGAAGCGTAATGCAATTTATCTTTGATATGTATCCACATAATATGTGTGTTTGTTTTGACAGTCTGTTATATTTTGCTATGTATATATGGATCGATATTCCATTATAATTGACAATATGTTTTTGTCTGTCCACTTACTAAACAAACATGTCTGACTTTATTGTCACATGACATTACAACCAATCATGTTAAGACTGTCTATTGATTCGTTCATTTTTGAACATTCGCTCATACACTTGTGTGACATTTATTTTCCTTGTCTGGAAAAATACAAGTATCATCGTGAACCTAGTGGTTTTCTGATTTCCGCCTTCTAGCGTCAGGACTATTAATTACTCGACCAGTACATAACAATAATTTGGCGACGGGGATGGGATCAAATTATTGTTATATACTGGTCGAGTAATTAATAGTCCTGACGCTAGAAGGCGGAAATCAGAAAACCACTAGGTTCACGATGATACTTGTATTTTTCCAGACAAGGAAAATAAATGTCACACAAGTGTATGAGCGAATGTTCAAAAATGAACGAATCAATAGACAGTCTTAACATGATTGGTTGTAATGTCATGTGACAATAAAGTCAGACATGTTTGTTTAGTAAGTGGACAGACAAAAACATATTGTCAATTATAATGGAATATCGATCCATATATACATAGCAAAATATAACAGACTGTCAAAAACAAACACACATATTATGTGGATACATATCAATCTTAATTTTGATCTCTCAGACTCTCTCTCTCTCCCCTTATCTATTTGAACATGACCTGGAAAACAGTCGCAACTGTCTTTCTGCATGATTAATTCAATGTAGTTTATTTGCTTATCTCACAATGTAATTTCAAAAGTATATATATCCTGGTGTGTAAAATATTCAGCTGACGAGTTCTACCAAAAATTTGATGAATCCATCATTAAATCCTGCTTATTAACCTGCTTTGTTGCTCGTTTTAAATTCGTATCGGGAAATAAATGTCTTCGATTCTTGAAGATGGGAGTGATGAAGATAACCAACTAACCAACCAACAGCGACAACAACAACCAGCACGATACACCGTCAACGAGAGAAATTTGAAAGTAGTTACTGCCTTCCTTCACTTAACTAGACAGGAAGCATGACTTCAACTACAGGTCAGACGTTAAAGCCAGCCAGTGCGGTCCGAAAAGGCGAGATATGCCTTCATCAACCTGAAACCATATATATACAAATTCATTCCAGTAGTCAGGAACCTCATGGGTTAAATTATGCACGGTTTGGTCACCCTTGAATCTTAAAGTTACTTCTTCTTTACGCATACATTGAGCGTTAGCATAAAACCTTAATAGGTTCGTATGAGCTGCGTCCAAGTCACTTCAGTCATTTAACTCTATAACTAACTCGTACATCAGCTAAGCTGTGCTTCAACTACACAAGCGACGCTAGGGCGGTATTAGTCAAATATCACCAGTGTTCATAAATTCTCTACTTTCAGTAACCACACAACAGCATCACTACGCTGTACAGACAAATTAGTCGCAGATCAGTAATATTGCTCAGTAATATGCAATCATCCTTCCATACACGAAGGAAAATAGAAACATCAAACCTCTTGACAAACACATCAATCTTCATTTGCTCGGTTAGAATCACAAGGCTAGCTAGCTGATTTCCTTATCAGGTTGTATGTTGACGGCGATACTTTTTTGTTTCACGAACTAGACTCAAACTGAAGTCTCTTGAATTTATGCGTTAAAAGCAATGTGATTCAGATCAGTGTTATTTTGATCAAAGGTCTACTATTTGTGGATAAAAACCCAACCCTGTAAAATAAACACTGCTACCGAAACTTCATGCCACCATCTTTATATATATACATTATATATACATATATATATATATATATATATATATATATATATATATATATATATATATGGTATTAAACGGCTGTAACTCCATTTCATACTAAGGGATTTACAGTCTATATAATACAAGAATACTTAGTTCATAGTAAGCTCGTTCAAAAATATTCAGAAGAAATTTATCTACTTTGCATTCAACTTTATAACACCCAAAATGATTAGTAATCATATCCATGTGTTTAAACAAGCAATAAAGGTTAATGAAATTGGATTTACTGAATTCATCAAATTTTGGTAGAATCCCTCGTCATCTGAATACTCTACATACACGGATATATATATATATATATACCTTTGAAATTACATTGGGAGATATGACTGATAAGTAAACAAACTACATTGAATTAGTCATGCAGAAAGACAGGGGAGAATGTTTTCCATGATTGTGGGAGTAAATACATAGGTAGCACGGAAAGGCGATTGTCTACTCGAATGATGGAGCATTTGCCAAAATGGTTGAAAACAGCTGAGTGCAAAGTGCCAGAGTACTCAATAACAAAAAGGTATCCCGTTGACTATGGACATGATATCGACGCTGTCAAGTCATTCACCGTTGTCAGCAGACAGACAAAGAAACAGGAGGCTGCTTGTGCAATTCGAGTTTATAAACCAGGTCTCTGTGTACAAAAGGAGATGGTCGTCACTTTGAATCTACCATCGTAATACGTTTTACTTATTATTTTTCCTCTTATTATTATTCTTGATTCATTTAAAACTATCCATTGTTAGTAGGATTATCTTAAGTCACTTCAACACTATCATTATTATTGTTATTATAACTATTATTATTGATATTACTCTGTTTACAATTCTTGTTATATTCTTTAATGACTAATTCTTTATCTAAGTGATGTGTAATTGAAGCGTAATGCATTTTATCTTAATTTCACTCCCTCATACTCCATCTCCCCTAATCTATTTGAACATGACCTGGAAAACATTCGCACGTGTCGTTCTGCATGACTAATTCAATGTAGTTTGTTTACTTATCAGTCTTATATCTCCCAATGTAATTTCAGAAGTATATATATCCGTGTATGTAGAGTATTCAGATGACGAGGGGTTCTACCGAAATTTGATGAATTCATTAAATCATATTTTATTAACCTTTATTGCTCGTTTTAAATTCGTATCGGGAAATAAGTGTTTTCAATATCCACCTGATATTGCGAATCTCGACAAGGAAAATGGATACGACAACTGGAGGAAATTGTATTAGTTAGTTAGAATATTACGCTCAGTACACCGGAATGGAAACGAATCACCTTCAGAAATACTTAAAGTCAGTGTAGACAGGTTGTGTTAATTTACAATCGCGTTTAAATTTGTGAGATAAAGTATATGATATCATATGACATCAGAAATGAACAAAAATTCAGCAAATTCAATATAAACGTGAAGATCATTGAACTATTTGACAAGGTTATTTAAAATCAAATCCCAATCATATAGCTAGTTTGTGCTAAACCAATAGTCAGTAAGTAGATTTATACAAAATCACCAGAAGACAGACAGTGGAACGGTATAAAATTGGATTCAATTAGGGCAAAAGATATTGATAGGCTTCTAATTCACTGGTAATTTCAAGAACAAGATGCATCAAATTCAGATTTATACTTTTCTACCCACTCCCGAGCGGAAATCTTTTGAGGTAGAACGTCAGCCAAAAAATTATAACGATCCATTTCACATTGCAGTCGAGATAAATCCTTGTAAGTTAGTCCAGATTTATTTCCGCGTACCGCAGTAGATACGAGCTCACTAACGAACATCTCCTAAATCAACAATAAAATAACTAGGTAGATATACTCACAGTAGCTTTCGAAAGACATACAACAGAATCTGATGAGACACATTCTACATCTGGAGAACTTTTCATCATCAACCTAGTCCTGTATGAAGGTATACGTAGTTGCATAACATCATCTATGGTACTATAACGCGGCATCTAGCTGCAGCCCAAGGTCAACTTGTACCTGTCCTTGAAAATCAAAAAAGTGCCGAATGACATTTTCCAATATCTGATATTACAATATCCAATATCCTGGTTACGAGCTAGTATAAACCAGTGATTTCTTTGAGCTCGCTTCTTGGGCGAAGTTTAAGAATAGCGTCCCAAAACATTCAACGCTCAAATGACCTTGAACGCATGCTAGTCGTTGGCTAACGGTTCCTATCATTATCATAGCTGAAATATCAATCCTATTCATCAAATAAGGAGCAAGTTTCACCCAGATAACACTTTTATTACTGTTTGGACAATGTGTTAACATCTCGTTAGGGTTAGGATAGGGGTTAAGGCGAGTATTGTGGTTAGGGTTAGGGTTAGGGTTTAGGGTTAGGGTTAGGGTTAGGTTGGTTTAGGGTTAGGGTTAGGGTTAGGGTTATGGTTAGGGTAGTGATTAGGAATAGATTTTTCGTTTATTTCAAGTTCTTTTGTTACCCTTATTTCCCTTGTATGTAGTCGCCAATGCTCTTACTGGAACCATAGTAACTAAACCGAGGGCTGAGGAGAGGACTACACAGCAAGAGAAGAGAGATGAACCATTCCCAAAACAGCACACCTTCAGTCTCTTTGGTGAATACATCTACAGAAACTAGTCCAAATTAGCAACTGATACTCTTCATCGCAACTGGAACGTATTTTTAAGTCATATCAGAGAAATATAATCCGTTTTATGTTTTTTTCATGCATTTTTGTGTAAATATAGAATAAATTTTATGCAAAATTCCTCCTTTTTTCTGATTGGTCGGCTCTAGGTCATTGTGCGTTCGCATCTCTTGGGACTCCATTCTTAAACTTTGCCGCTTCTTGATTGTGAGGTAGAGGTTCCAGATCTTCGGTGAGCTTCTGCGTAGTAAGTCCCGCCACTCGACTGCTTTAGCTCCGGTAGACTCCAAGAAGAGTGGTGCGGGGATTGGTCGAAATGTGGTTTGTAGTATGCAGTATGTTAGGACTGTATTGCTGCCGTGAATGGAGTTTGACCTAACTCCCGTTGGTCATTCGGTGTAGTCATAAAAGCAGAATAGTAGCAATAATAATAAGAATAAAATAATGGGTTGTAGTGTAGATAATATAGGTTGAGATAAGTGGAATAATAAAGGTGACCTAAGGAAAAGATAGAGTGAGAGAAGGCAGAATAGGTCGTGGGGATTTAGTTTGTACGCTTATCCATTGACAGTGTGGTTTCAAGTTTTATGAGGATAAGCCATTGAGACACAAACCTTGCATTTCTGCATGATTGTCTAGCTTCCGCTTAAAAATCTCCAGAGAAGACGCTGTAGTCACGGCCGCCAGTGAAGCGTTCCAGAGACGGGAAACACGAAGCGAAAAGAAATGTGATCGCACTCGAGTCTTTGGTATCTGGTGTGCTATCCTTAGCGGGTTACCTCTTGGAAGCCTATAGTCACTTAATGGCAGGATGCTTTTATTTGTGTGGGCCTGGTCATTTAGGATATGGTAGACGGTGATGAGGTCTCCCCTGTGCCTTCGGTAAGTAAGTGTGAAAAGACCTAATTTCTTTAGTCGTTCCTCATATGATTTGTTGCGGAGGCCGATCACCCATTTTGTCGCTCGTCTCTGGACACTTTCTAGAATGTTAGCATCCCTTTTGAGTAGCGGAGGTGCAATGATATTATGCACCTCAAGGTGTGGCCTCACATATGCCTTATACAACCTTAAGAACAGTTCGGGAGTGAGAGCTCCCAGCTGCCTATGCATAAAGTGTAAAGTTGCGTGGGCTTTGGCGACGTCCCTCGCGTAATTTCTACTGGTGTCTAGCTTTTCTGTTAGAATAAGACCTAGGTCTCGCTCTGATTGAACACAACTCAAGTTCTGGCCACCAAGGGTGTAATCTACACTCTGTGACCTGCCCGAATGAAGTTGCACTACTTTGCACTTCTTTAGGTTGAAAGGCATTCCGTTAGCCAGAGCCCAGTTTCCCAGAGTTTGCAGGTCAGCCTGCAATCTGTCTGAGTCTTCCGATGAGTTTATTGCTCTCCAAATCTTTACGTCGTCAGCGTAAAGAAGCGCAGAGCAGTTTAGTTGGGAGGGCAGGTCGTTGATAAAAATCAAAAATGCGTCTAAAGCTTATGTATTTTACTCCCAACAATAACATTGCAGATCAAATGAGATAAACATATCACTGATTTCAAAGTAACACATCAATGAACTATAAATCAAGGATTCTACACACAACAAAGTATTGTACGAAAATTGACTTCAAGCTTTATTTTTTTCCCAGGCACTTATAACCCATCCACCAAAGACCTGGTTTCTTTTGTTAATGCGAAGACAATACTTCTGTATTTCCTGATGTGTTGCACTCACTGACAATCTAGCGGATTTTTTAAACTATGCACAGAAATGATTGTACATAAGTGAAAAGGATGTTTTACATTATTGGGATTAACATTTATCAAGTGTATGTATAATCTCCAGTGTACATGTTAAACATATTTTGCTATCGATTGTAAAATGTGAGTGAATAATATGGTTCTATTTCTGTAACAATTTGATGATGCCTGTAAACTGGCGTCCCTCATGTACTGTATCATGAGAATAAATTTATTTATTTATTTATCAACGGCCCTAGGATAGAACCCTAAGGAGCCCTGATGCCGAGGTGTGCCAGGATGATCGGATGCGGTTGACTTTGGTGCAGAATTCTCTCTTGCCCAAGCAATATTTAAGCCATGCGAGAAGTGCTCCAGAAACACCCGCCTTACTTATTTTGTGAAGGAGCAGACCATGGTGAACTGTGTCGAATGCTTTCGCAAAGTCGAGAAAGATCACGTGGGCTGGTACCTTTTCGTCCCAGGATAGTGTCCAATCATTCCAAGCTAGTAGAAGATTCGTCACGCAGGATCTTCCCCTCCTAAAACCGTGCTGTCCTTCGTGGAGAAGGTTAGTCCCGTCGAAGTATTTTCTCATGTGGTCGTCAATGAGACTTTCCAATATCTTCGATATCACTGGAAGTAGAACAATTGGTCTGTAACTGGTCGCATTCTGCCGGTCACCACCGTTGAAGATAGGGGATAGGATTGCTCGTTTCCATTCACATGGAAGTTTCCCTACATCAAGGGAGTGTTGGAACAGATCACTTAGGGGTTGGCAGAGACTTTCTGAACACTGCTTCAGGACAGATGGTCTGATGTCATCACAACCTGAAGACTTTCCTGAAGCCAACCTTCCCAATTTTGCAAGTACCATAGCAGGGGTAATTTGAAATGTACCCGGCAGGTTTTCGCGCGTTGGTTTTGCGATGTAATCTGGATGTTCTGTGAGGGTAATATCCTCGTTACCTTTTAGTTGCCTGTGAAAGGCTAGGCTGAATGTCTCTGCCATTTCAACACTAGTAAGAGATTTCCCATCAGTACCCAGTAGATTGCATGCTCCCTGGTTGGTCGGTTTTCTTTCGGGCATAAACCTGTATAGGCTTCTGGGGTTCACGAGAAGCTTATTGGCTGCAATTATCCCGCACGTCCAAGAACGTTGGATGGACAAGGTGCTTGAAGGTCGCTTTTGTCCATGATAGTTGGTCATATCAGATTGCTGTTTCCTAACCATACGCTCACAGGCCAGCTTTTACTTTTGTAGAGCAGTAATTCGCGACCTACCTTAAAGCAGACTGTTCACAAGTGTTAGATATCCGATTAAGTTTTTTACGAGCTAGTTTAAACCAACCTGATTACTATGCGCTTGTCTCTTGATTGTGGGGTAAAGGTTCTTGGTCTTCAGTTAACTTCTGCGTAGTTGGTCTACGACGTGATTGATGTGAAGTTGATCGACCAGAAAGTACTAGGTAAAGGCTAAAACCTTTTCTTTTCCTTGTCTTTTTACTTTTTCAGTATTATTCTTGTTCTTCTGGGTAGATAATGTTGCTCTCTTATTCATATATAGCATGTCACAGTGGTTGTTAATATGACTGTTGAAAGTAGCCTTAGAAAAAACACTAAAACACCATAATCTGTAGTCACAAGGGTTTCAGTAAGACAAGGCGAAAACCCAGGGACATCAACATCTTCCCGCGTACCGACCCCAAAACTCGTGTAGGTCTAGTTTGTCCTGATACTACGCCTGCATTTCCACAGTCTAGTACCGAAACGCGCGATCTACGCGCGCTTTTCGATCTGTGCGTTACTATTTGCTGTAATATATAAAACTCTAAATTCTTTGTTATTGCTCACCACGAAGTTCTGGAATTTATTGCATTCCGTTAACTTTCGAACGCTTAAACTCTGGATATACCATCACTGACTACTAATAACTATAACAAAGTTTTTGGACATATGGGTCTTTTAACAATAACTAATATGTATAATTGTATATATTATTGGATTTATGTGTTCAAGTTGGCCGAAGTTAGTGATTCCAAGTTTTTGGTATCATTTTAGTTAACTGTGCTGAACTACATTGCATGTTGTTGTATTGTATCGTTGTTGTCGCTTTATGCATTTTTTGCTGTAAATTATTTTCCTTTTCCTGGTGTTGTTCTGACTATTTTATCCCTTGTTTTCCGATTTTAAGGGGAGCAACCCAAAAAGTCGCTTCTCTCTAAACTTTATCTTAATTTAACAATTCCTTTCTCAGGCGTGAGGCTAGCAACCCCACCCTGTAAACAAAACTCCTACAGAAACTTCAGCACGATGAACCTCTTTGCACCAAAAGAAAAAGTCTGTGCGGGGACATGGAACGTCCGCACTATGTACGAGACTGGGAAAGCTGCCCAGATCGCAAACGAGATGAAAAGATACGGAATCCAAGTGCTGGGAATATGTGAAAGCAGATGGAATGGGAGTGGACTCACCAAATTGTCAACGGGTGAGTCAGTGATCTACTCCGGTCACCCAGAAGATAACCACACGCACACCGAGGGCGTGGCTATCATGATGTCACCAACGGCAACAAAGGCCCTGATTCAATGGGAGGCGATCTCGTCCAGGATAATGACCGCCAGATTCAACTCCAAAGGAAGGAAAGTGTCAATCATACAATGTTATGCACCCACAAACAACGCAGACCTCGAAAAGAAAGAAGAATTCTACAGACAACTACAGGCAACAATGGACAATACTCCAGCTGGCGACATTAAAATACTAATGGGAGACACGAACGCCAAGCTAGGACCAGACAACACAGGAAGGGAACTCATCATGGGTAGAGAAGCTCTCGGAGAAATGAATGAAAATGGAGAACTCTTCGCCGACTTCTGCGCCTTCAACGAACTAGTGATTGGTGGCAGTGTATACAAACACAAAGATATCCACAAGGCTACATGGGTGTCACCAGATGGGCAAACCAAAAACAAAATCGACTTCATCCCAATCTCAAGGAAGTGGAGGCGCAGCCTACTGGACACAAAAGCAAGAAGAGGAGCAGACGTTGGCTCAGACCACTATCTCGTACAAGGGACAATCCAAATCAAACTAAAAGCTTTCAGAGAAGGAGGAGATGCAGACAGACCACAAGCCAAGTTCAACACTCAAAAGCTGAAGGACCAGGCTACAAAGGACATCTTCATTGCAAACATAAGGGAAAAGCCGAGACACAAATCAACACCAGCGAAAAGGTCGGCGTCGAAAAGCACTGGAACAACTTGAAAACGGTGTGGAGTCAAACCTGCATGGAAGTTCTAGGCAGAAAGAAGAGACAGGACAAACAGTGGCTCACTATGGACACTTGGAAACTAATAGAAGAGAGAAGGACAGTGAAACAAAAGATTGTCCAGTGCACCGACGAGCAACAAAAACAGGAGTTGAATGCAAGCTACAATACACTGAACAAAAGAGTGAAGAAGAGTGCCAGGGAAGACAAAAGAAAATATTATGAAGCCATGGCAAGTGAAGCAGAACAAGCTGCAGGCAAAGGAGACCTCGCCACACTCTACCAAACAACTAGGCACCTATCGGGAAAAAGTTCGACACAGATTAAGCCAGTAAAGGATGACAATGGAAAGTCAATCACCAAAGAGGTGGAGCAAAGAAAACACTGGGCTGAACACTTCAAAAGACTTCTAAATCGACCGCCACCTACAACACGCCCAACAATACCAACAACGGAAGCAGAACTACCAGTGAACATCGACCCTCCGACGAAATCAGAGGTCCTGAATGCAATCAAGATGCTAAAAACCGGAAAAGCAGCAGGACCAGATGGAATCCCAGCAGAAGCATTGAAAATGGACCCAGAGACAACAGCGGACTTGATGACGCCAATACTGGAGAAGGTGTGGAAAGAGGGCAAGGTACCCGAGGATTGGAAGAAAGGATACTTATTCAAACTACCAAAGAAAGGAGACTTAAGTCAATGCAAAAACTGGCGCGGAATTATGCTCCTGTCCATCTCAAGCAAAATACTAAGCCGCATCATCCTGGAGAGAATCAAACACGCCCTTGGATGAAAAACTTCGACCGGAACAGGCTGGATTCAGGAGAAACAAATCATGTGTTGATCAAATCGCCACACTACGGATCATCATTGAACAAAGCTTGGAATGGCAGTCACCTCTCCACCCACTCAACTTCATCGACTTTGTAAAGGCCTTCGACAGCGTCGATCGGGTGGTCATTTGGCAACTACTTCGCTACTACGGGGTCTCATCGACAATTATACATCTCATTCAACAGTTGTACAACAATACTGCATGCCAAGTAATCCACAACGGGAAACTTACGGAAGCCTTTGAAGTAAGGACGGGAGTGAGGCAAGGCTGTCTACTATCGCCAATGATCTTCCTGATTGCAGTAGACTGGATAGTGCGACAGACAACGGCAACCAACGAGGGAACAGGCATAAAATGGACTCACACAAAAGACTTGGAGGATCTGGATTTCACCGATGATATATGTCTGATTTCCCACAAACTGGAAGATATGCAAGTGAAAAGCAACAAGTTGGCAGAAGAAGCATCAAAGATAGGACTTCAAGTGAACATGGATAAAACAGAGGTGATGAAGATTCCTGGCCAACACCAACAGCAACAACAGACAACAATTAGCCAGCATAAATGAGAGGAACCTGAAAGAAACAACCTCCTTCACCTATCTAACTGAGGAGCATCGTTTCAACTACAGGCGAACGGAACTGACGAGGATATCAAAGCCAGAATCAGAAATGCAAGGCAAGCTTTTATTACTCTTAAGTCTGCGTGAAAGTCAACAGCACTCGGCATGAAAATGAAAATAAGATCCGGATTTTCAACTCCAATGTGAAGTCAGTACTACTACTATACGGATCAGAGACTTGGCACGTCATAAAGAGCATCTCAAACAGACTTCAGACTTTCATTATCAGCTAGCTGTCTTCGCTCAATACTCAAGATCAGATGGCCGGCCATAAAAGGTCAGCAACAAGTATCTCTGGGAGCGAACCAACATAGCAGGAAGCGATTATGAAACAAATAGACAGGAAGAAATGGAGATGGATTGGCCATACTGTGAGAAAACAAACCATCAAGTGACATCACTAGACAAGCCATTGCTCGAGTGGAACCTGCCGAAAGGGAAGCGGCGAGTTGGTGGTCAGTGCGAGGGTGACATGGAGGAGGTCATGTGAAGAGGAGATGAAAGCATGTGGGTAGACTTGGAGCGGGATGAAAACGTTGGCAGAAAACAGAAGGCAATGGAAGTGCGTAGCTGAAGCCGTATGTTCCTCTAGGAATTAGGGGATATAATAATAATAGTACTGAAACGGCACAGGCAATACCAGGGGGACAGGGTACTACACCTGCGTCAACTGAAGGCCAGTATGTGAAACACAGCAAACCTAGAAGAAAACGTTCAAGACGTCATAAGACCTAGAAGGCGTCATCAAGAAAGTGAGATAAACATCAGGCCTGTAGTTTTATCGTTTTTAAAACTGACTCAGCATTTGAATGCGATTTTCGCAAACGATGGTACACTCGTTGTGACAAATGGTGTCGAAATCACGCTATGAGTTTATGCGAAATAACCCGTGCCCAAGGTTCTAGTATATCTGCCCACGCTGGCGCCCTTGTACGATCCAACACAGTAAATCTGCGGATAGCAGGCTGAGAGGGAAAGCAGGTGAACACACAATCCTCCAGTCACACCTGTACCTTCAAATAATACTCCCTAATGAAACCCAGTTAACGCCTATTATTGCCGACAACAAAATCAGTGTAAGTGGTATGGTTGTGGTCAGGAGTGACAGGGGTAACAAGAAAGGCGGGGGTTTGCCATATACTTTGACAAAACACTTGAATATGTAGGTGCAACTAATCCACAACTTGCCGAACTCCCAGACTCCATATGGTGTCATTTCACCGTAGGCCACACCAAGCCTTTACTGGGTGGCATCTATCGATCACAGGGACACAGGACTTGGTCTATGACCAAATGACCGTAGCTGGAGATTTCAGCGCCCCATCACTGAACATCGAAGTATGCTAAGGGGAAATTCGGTCGAAATCTACTGACACCGTCCAAAATACAGGACTGACTGAGAGTGTTGGAGACGACACTAGGTGAAGCCCTAGTGGAAAGTAATCGAAACTAGGCTACATTCTATTTTGTGACCGACTACTCATCGGAAAGGTCTGGATCATGATTCCTCTAAGCAGTAGTGACTGTGTAGTCATAGGTTTCGATCTTTTTTCCGTGAGCGTTCGCAGTGGGACGTTACACGATCATGTGTGTACTATAGCAAGGCAGACTATGCTGAAATGCGGCGGCTTTTGTCCGAGGTAGATTGGTCTTTTGCATGGGATGATTTATCTGTGGATAAACACCGGAGAGTGGCAAAATAGAATATTTATACAGCAATCTCGGATACCATCTGTCAATGTCCAGGTCCAACTGCCTGGACTTCGCACTGTCCTTGGGAGACTTTCAGGAACTATGGGTAATAACCAACGCAAAAACCGGAACACAAAATGGTGACTCAAGAACCGTTACATCTTGCACCAATACTGAGTCAACCATTAGGTTATTGTACACAAAGTCTAAGAATAAATGTCATAACAATAAATCACGATAATACTTCTGATAGTTTTTCTCTTTCTTCCAACGAACAGTGAACGATGAAACGATGACTGCCGTATCGGTGACTTCCGCGAAAAATATGGAGGAGTTGGGTTTGAGCAAACAACCATGAATTGATCGCTCAATATTCAACTATATTGACACCATCCCTTTAGTCATAAAGCAGCAAAAAGAAAGTCATCATGGCTGAGGCGGGGTACACAACGTATTCTTCCGTTAAAGGGAAAGGCTTCGTTTACGTGGCACGTATCCAAGTGTCAGACGAACCACAACGCATGCCTAGAACTCAGGAACCGGTGCAATGCGAGAGGCAGGAGTGGCAGGAGGCCATTCAAGTCTAAACTTGTCAAAAGACCCCTTGCAAACCCCAAACACCTTTATAGATTCATGTTGGAAAGAAAACCAATCGACCAGGAGGCATGCACTTGAGTAGGCCCAAATGGTCAATATCTGACTATTTTGGAAATGGCGAAAACATTCAGCTTAGCCTTCACCAAACAGTTAAACAACAATGCGGGTGTTACCGATGCGGACAAAATTGGTGACACCACCATTTCACAGAGGGAAGACCTAGTGGATACTCCCCATATAAACCCAGCAACAGTACCGGGGAAGATACAGTGACCCACACATGCGAACTCCCCAGGTTGTGATGGCATCAGGCAATCTGTTCTGAAACAGTGCTTCGTAGCTCTCTGTAGACCCTCATGCGATATGTTCCAACACTCGATGGATTCGGGAAACTCCCAAGGGTGTGGGGAAGAGTCACCCTTTATTCCACTTTCAAGGGTGGGGATAGGCAAAATGCTGCTAGTAATAGACCAGTAGCCCTACTCCCGGTGATGTCAAAAGTAACGGAAAGTATTATTGATGATCACATCAGGGAGCACCTCGGTTGGACTGATAGACTCTGAAAGCCCAACATAGTTTCAGGTAAGGCAGATCCTGTGTAAAGAACATACTATCAGCTTGAGACAATTGGATATCATGCTGGGATATGAATTTTCTAGTCCATGTGGTCTTTCCAGACTTTGAGAAGGCATTGACACAGTTTACCATGACCTTCTCTCACACAAAACAAGTCAAGCTGGCGTAGGTGAGACGCTGCTCTAATGGTTAAAGGACCACATAGCTGAAAAGCAATTTTGCACTAAGGTCAATCGAATCCGATCCTCTTGGCGCAGCTCGTCATCAGAAGTGTAGCAGGGTTCTATAGTCGGACCATTGATGTTTTTGATTTTTATCATTGGCTGACTGTGCCCTCTAAGCTGCCTAACTTTTTGTGCTAACAACGTAAAGATATGCAGAGCAGTAAGGTGTTCGGAAGACTCAAAAGCTTCAGGCAGACCTAAACCATATAGAAGACTGGGCGGTGACCAATGGTATGACTTTTAACCCGAAAAAATTCAAGGTAGTGAAATTACTGTCTACCAGATAACAAATGACCAGAATCACCCAAACAAAGGTGTTCTGTCACTGAGCAGGTATAGGCTCGTTCGTGGAAATACCAGAAGGATAGCTCACCAGAGGGAAAGGACTCGGGTGTGCTCCAACTTCTTTTCACTGCGGTTTTGCCATCCCTGGAATTCCTTACCGGCAAATGTATCTATGGCACCGTCTGTGAACGCCTTTAAGCGAAGGTCGGACAATCATGCAGCGACACAAGGACTGCGTCCAAATGGGCTGTCCCCTTAAAATCCCATACATCATTCGGGGTTAGACAACTAAGTTCGTCGTTTTACTTCTTTAAATTTCTTCCATCTTACTCTCCTGACAACTCTAACCACACTCGTTAGTATTATTACTGATACATCAACTTCAAATTTAATCAGCTGTCTGTTTTACGCTTTCGTGATTTCTTCTTCTGTCTGTTAGTCTGAATAACTTTACAAACTATACCTATTCTTACTATAATTATTATCGCCTCTTCTTTTGACGACGACACAAGAGAACTAACTGGAGAAAGAATCAAATCCATTCACAGTGGTAACAGTCTTAACACACCTCATACTACAAACCACATTTAATTAGTTCCGACACTACTCCTTGGGGAATCAATCAGAGCCACGACAGCCGAGTGGCGGGACGAGCTACACAGAAGTTTACCGAATACCAAGAACCTATACCTCGAAATCAGGAGGCGAGCACAAAGAAATCAAATTGGTTTATACTAGCTCGTAAAAACGACATTCGATATTGGAAAGGAAGTACCGCAAATGTGTAATTGAGAAATTAATACACAATCTCAGTAAAGTCCAGTAAACATAGTTTTGTGAATCCTACAGAAATTACTTTCCAATATTTAGGGAACTGCAGCCACCAAACATAAGCTGAACATGTCTCAACTCTAAACAGCTATGCAAAGTTTTAACAGCGTGGAGCAAGACTTAAAATATTGTAAGATACAAACTTGTTAATAATAATGTGTATTCTCATGTAAACATAAATTTACATGAAAATGCATCCCATTTTTACAGGCACGATCAAGTATGATATAATCTCAAATCGTAGATTGTATGTTATGTAATGTTTCGACAGCTAAACATTTGATATATATATAAATACACTCATTGTCTGAACCAGGCCGTATAGTTATTGAATTCTACAGTTGTCCTCCAGGTTGGGCGGGAAAATCGAATTCGTTTCGTTTTCATCCCGTGGTTGTAGGCATACGATAACCAACCAATATTGAGGTAAGTACAACGTTTACAAGGGATTGGAAGCTGTTTTAGAAAAGTTAAAGTGCTAAATTGAATCAATAAAGTGTAATGAAATAGGTAAGTGCAAGTATCATTACAAAATGCATCAATAAAGGAAAATCCCGAGGCGGACAACGTTCATTTGCAATATATAATGCTACCCATATATGTCTTACTATCATGATGTCCACTTTTGGTTTTTATACATTTATCCTTCAATTACATTATATACCTTCTTGTGCATTTGGTGCACAACGGTACCCTACAGAGAATAGCAATAGAATAAGTCAAATCAAATTCATAAAGATCTATAAAATGTTAGGTTTAATGGAATATAATGAGGATCGAGTAAAGAGGTTTGTCAGCCACGTTTCGTAAACCGTTAATGCCCAGCTCTTGCTGCACTCGGGCTCACGCTGTTCCTTGAAGTTTCTCAGAAACGCTTAGTAATAACGGACGAAAAAACAAAAACACCAATTGGCGACTCGAGGATTCTTTATTGTAACACCAACATATAAACAATGTTACAACTAAAGTCTGTGAACAAATATTACAATAATGAATCACAATATTACTTCTGACAGTTATCTCTTGACTTCTTTCTGAACAGCGACCGATGAGACGATGACTGTCGTATTGATGCCTCCGCGAAAATTGGAGAAGTTGGTTTTGAGCGAACAACCATGAATTGATCGTTCAATCTTCAACTACATTGACAACGCTATTAGAAAATGAATGAGATAAGACATTGTGAAGTGGTATTTAAAGGTCCGACAATAGATAGCAAGTTAATTTATAAGATGCCCCATAAATCTGTGCAGAGCTCATGTGGTCGCATTTCAACATTAGGCTGAGCGAGTGGTATATTTTTAAAGGCAGAAGCATGATCTGTCTAGGCGTTCATTATTATCTTTTTCAAGATAAAGATCTAAGCCCTCATAAAAATCAGAAATGTCTCGAGCCTTCAAATTGCATATTGCTGTTCCTGCAGAATGGGGTGATTCACCTTAGTGACCACCACCATATCTACTGATCAGCTAGCGCCACCCTTCCTCCTTTTTTGATGTTAGGCTCTGAGACTATGATTATTATGGCTACCTCGAATATATTGCTTGGTACCAGACATGTTCGTACCTGTGTTGGTGAGGAAAACAATGCCATATAAAGCAACTTAAACATTCAATCGTGACACTGCATCTATACTGCTTCATGCCAATGGATATTTCAGGAGAAATTCATCTCCAATACTGATGATCAAAAACATTACAGCATTAAGTTTACAGTATCAGTGAGAATAGTATAACAGACAGTAGATTCATAGTAATAAAGCTAACTAAATTTAGTTCCCATAATCAACACAATACATGTGTCAGCCAACTCTCAGAAACTGTCAATGTCCAGATCTTACTACACTGGACCTCACGCTGTCCCTGGACGACTTTCGGAATTAATTTGTAATAACCAGCGCGAAAAACCAGAACACAGATTGGTGACTCGAGAATGCTTTATTCTTACGCCAATATGTGGCCAACAATAAGATTATTACACACAAGATTTCTGATAGTTTTCTGTCTTCCACCGAACAGAGAGCGGTGAGACGATGACTGCTATATTGATGACTCCCGCAAAAAATATAGGGTTGGAATTGGGCCAGCGACCATGAATTGATCGTTCAGTCTTCGACTACATTGACAACATATGCGGAAGAATACTATACGCTGAATTACTGCACTAAGTGGAACAGTGAGAAAATTTAAACGAGTGATTGCGTTCTCCACTGCTGTGCATTCGCAACAGTCATGAGAACCACCTACATTTGTTAGCTTAGCAGTCAGCTAAGCAGACAACGGCACAATATTAATAAAGTTGGGATATTTTTTATACATTGAATCCACATAACCCATATTACATTGCACCAATCAGTGCAAATATAGAATAATTCCATTTAGAGATAGCCTTTCGACTTACGAAAACTCCTATCGAAATACAGATAAGGTGGAAGACACACCTACATGATAACATCTTATCCCACAAGAGGTTCTCTTGTCATCTACAGGTGATTGCCATGTACTGATGGCATTCGTTTGTCAAGTAGTACTGTCCTTCACACGAAAATAGCTACATTGAAATTCTGAAACGTGAAGTCTTCACTGAATGATACTATGCCGAAAGGTAGGGCTTCTATATACAGTGAACTATTTGTGTAGATGACATTACCCTCCAACTATTTCATCCTGCTAATTATAGCGATATTTTGACACAGTTCGTCTGAAACACTAATCATTGCAACCAATATGCTGAGAGTGTGTCGCAGTCAGATCCCACGACGAGGAAACCCACATAAGTAGTCAAGAAATGAGTTTTTTAATCCGGAAAATATATAACACAATTTTATCTAAACGTTCCCTAGCTAAATTTCAGCCAACGTGACGGATAAGTCCAGCTTTCAGAGGAGGATTACTTTTATGATAAATTAGCCAGTGGTCTTTGCCAAGTGATCTGAGTCTAAATCTTTCCAAATATCAGATTGCTAATTTAACCTGCAAGCGTAAATGAAACTTGTGGTAACTAGTTTGTTCAAAATATTCTGAAGATATGAATACAGCTAATGCAGAAAAAAAGTAACTTGTTGAGATAGAATGGTTAAGCTCTCTGAAGCCAGTTTACCAAACTCTCATATCAGTGATAAGAAAGACACGGACACTTATCCGACACCGATTGATATAGGCTTGAAACCTCCAATCTTCAACCGAAAGTTTGAAACCTGAATCCTATTGGATATTACTCCCTCAAGGCCAAACGCGCGTTCATTGATTCGGAATCATATGTCCGTCGTAACTCCGTTCTTCTATGATTTATTTCTCTGTAAAGCTTGACTATCTTTTCTCGAACACATTTCTGTAGTCTTTTTTAACTGTTTATTCAGACAATGATTTTATTTCAGTTGTGTTTATGTTACAATGTAGTTACTGACACGAGGGAACTCAATAAAATTCTGAGACGTTATGACATTTTAATTCGATGTGATTCTAGTAAGGCAGCTTATATGTAGGGATTTTCTCTATTTATCGTTCATGTCAATCCAAGAATAGTACCGCATTTAGTATCTCCTTACTTCGTCTCTCCGGTATCTGTCACATGTAAGACCCAAGTGTGATGTTGCTATGTGCGCTTGACACTATTTATTCAATTTGGTTTGCCAGAAAGATATACTCTTCGAGTGTTTTAGATCTAGGAGTTCTTTTCGTGCATTTCCACGCATAATTCCAGGCCATAACACATGCTCTTACGAGGGTTCTTCTTTTTCTTTTTGATTTACAGCTTGATTTCACACTGTATTTTTGGTATAAGTATGGAATTTTCAGCATGGATATTGGTATCCCAAACTTTGTAGGCCGACCATAGATATCGAGTGTGCGTCGGCGCGGGCTCGAACCCCGGACCATGTGCATGGTCGGCGAGAGTCCTAACCACTGTGCCACCGACGCAGATGTGAAACAAATCAATCGTCATGCTTGTCCAGAGGCCAGTCATAAGACTGTTGTGTCTGTTATTTACGTACTAGTTGGATACCTTACTAACAATCAGAAAACAGGTATCTCCAAGGTTTATTGGAAAGCAATTAGCATTAAAACATGCATTATCAGTACTTTCATCTAAATGCTGTTTATCGTATTTTACTGGCCTAGAAGCTAGGATGACTTTTGCTTCTCAGGTTGATCACATCTTGTTGTACAAAGTACACCTAAGACTTTATCGTATTTGTAGACAAGCAGCGAAATGTATTCAAATAAAAGTAAAGGGGTTTCATTATTCGCTATCGTTTTTATGAGCTACCGAAACCAAATTGATTTCTTTGGGGCTGCTGCTTGCTTGTAAGGTAAAAGTTGCCAATCTTCGGTAAACTTTTGCGTAGTTTGACCCTCCACTTGACTGTGGTAGCCTTCGTTGACGCTGAGTTGTTGGAATGGTGATAGTAATAAGATTATTTAAAGTTCCGATGAAACAAAGTTGGTTCTTTACGTTTCGTGGCCTCATAAAGACTATTTCGTTTGTATAATAGTACGAAACTTCCAAGGGTTTTCTAAAGTAATGGCTTCCTTGAGATGTATGTGTCCATAAATATATTTTTCTAAATAGTTTATATATTAATGCTCTTTTTTCGTTTTAAAACATATCGTATGGTTTCTTCTTATTTTTAGATACAATTGTTATGAAAGATGGATTTTTTAAAGAGAATTGGCAGTGAAAGCTTTTTTGTCGACAGTATTACTCACAACAGTTTTATATTATTTGTTGTTCTGCGGGAATATATCTCTTCATTATTGGTATCAGATAATTCTGTGGATAGAACACATTGTATAAGCTCAGAAGAAAAGATTAACTTGTATATGTTGATGTACAATATGTTAAAGGTTTGCGAAATTCTCATTTCACTTATCTTTTTGATTTAAAAGGAAAACTTTAGTAATCCATTCGATATATTAAAGAGTAATTCTGACGGCCAACCATGTATCTCAGCATATTTGAAACCGTTAGTCCAGGGTCGGTAAGTATATATATATATGTTTAAAATAAAATGACAACTGTACATTCAATCGAAAATATAGCATTGAAAGACTACGTGATTATTCTGAAGCTGTCGCGTATACAAGTTTATCTACATTCAAAAATGTCATCTTTGCAAAAAATCGAAATGATGGTAATAACGCTGATAATGATGATGAAGAAGAAGAGATCGATGTTGACATGGATAATGACGATACAAATATCCGTAAAAAGTTTCTTTCAACGAAAGACAGTGTTTTTGGTAAGTAAAGTAATTCACCTTTTTTTCTGTTCGTCTTCTCCCAGTTCAACTAGAGCATGTGTTCTTAGTGAGATGTCTCTTTGTATCTCTGGTAGTCGAGATTTTATTTCATCGATCATATTTTAGTGTGTGACGTTTCAAAGAGCGATGATTTTGGTGGTGGGGGGGGTGATATGATTGCGACGAAGACATTTCCAGTAGTGCTTGGGATATTCTTTCGATATCAATACAGCCCTTTAGAAAACTGGTTCTTGTGTTCGCTATGGCAAGCTTAACAGAAAACTTAGGAAACATATCAAGTGCTTTCATTGCCACCGAAAATACCCATTGAGTCATGAAGAAAATAAAAGAAAAATTCACCAGCGAAGAAAATTTTCTTTATCGATGAAATCATCTTCCTTCAGAGGCTGTACAGTCGTATTTGTATTGAGTAATAGGACGAGGGGGGAGTGACAATTCATATAATTACTCAGAAGTGGCTTTAGACGTAAAAAACAAAACAAGTTTTAAATTACGTCGGTGGTATAGCGGTTAGGACGCTCGCCGACCATCCACATGGTCCGGGGTTCGATCCCCGGCCGGCGCACTCCTTTACCTCGCTGAGCCGGAAATAATGCTGGTAAAGAGTAAAGGTTGGGCATGACGCTACCAACCCCATCCTGTAAAATAAACACTGCTACAGAAACTTCAAGCCACTAGCTTGAAGCACTATGTTCCACTGCGAACGTGAATTTAAATTACGTGGTACTTAACAGCATAAAGTTAGAAATTTGATAAGGTTTGTTTGTCTATTAGTTGCTCACTTATTACTTTGGAAATAGTAAATGAGATGTCATGAAGTGAGGCTGGACCTTAAACATGTTGAGGTGGTAGGGTGGGTGGGTGGTGTATGGTATTGACGTGGGAAATGGTGAGAATTAGGCCAAGGATGACAAAAACAATAGGATGTTGAACTTGGTAATAAGCCAAATCTGTTGTGTGAAAAGTGATGATACTGTGAAGCTTCCAAAGCTTCCGTAGATGAGTGTTTGTGTGTGTGTGTGTGGGGGGGGGGATTTGAGTCGAGTATGTCAAGCAGTAAGCTACAGTTCAAGAGAAGTGTCATGAAACTCTCATCCACCTTCACTACAGTACTGAGCGTGGAAGTCTGTATTCACTGTACTTTATTTCACAATGGTATTGAAAGACTATATATATATATATATATATATATATATATATATATATATATATATATATATATATATATATATATATACATATGTAAACTAACAAAGCTATTGGTAAATAAGAATTGTGAATAGTATGGTGATAACTGTTTTTAGTCCAGCTACTATTTGAGTAAGATTTTTTGGATGGCAGAACATGAAGGATCATTAGTTCCAGCCGATGGAGGTCATTGTGTGATAGCGATATACAAGCCCAGTTAATCACCACGTCAAGATAGCAGCCATCGGTTATAGTAGACGTCTTTAAGTAACCGGTTTTTCTTTCTTTACATCATATTGTAAAGCATATGTTACCACCATTGCAAATGTATCAACTCAATTCTTATTTTAGGTTTATTTTTAAGAAAATTCTCCCTTGGATTTTCTTCTCAAAGTTTTGAAAAAATGATACGATTTTTGGATTCATTTTATGAAGTTTATGATAATGAGATAACTAAGCATTTTACAAGCAGTTACATGAATGATAGTACAAAACATACATTAATGGAACATTCTTCTGCTTGTAGTGACTCTATTGTAAATAATTCATTTAAAAGAGACCAATTTCAAACATTTACGTAAGTTATATTGTTCATTTGGATATTATTTATTATTATTCCCTTGGGTTCCTATGTGGAACATAGGGTTTCAGCAACAGATCTCCATTTGATTCTCTTCTCTGCAGTTGTCTTTAGATCGCTCCATGATTGAATCTGCAGGCTTTCGTCTCCTCCATGTTACTCTCAGACACCTAACTCGCTGCTGGCTTCTCATTCAGGGAAGATTCTAAGGCCTGCTTGATGTGGGGTGTTACACTCAACGGTATCTTTGACATACATATCCAATACTTCTCCATTTGCTTGTGAATCACTGACTGACTGCTTTCAGTGTAGAACTTTGTATTATACCTGACTCATGGAAAAATATCAAGATTGTTCCAGTGCCTAAATCAACCAGTGGACCCATTGTTAAGTTTAGACCCAATGCTATTACCTCACCTTTTTTGAAAGTTATGGAAAGACTTATTTTACTTAATCTTGAACCCTCTTTAAAGCCTTTCAATGACCCCAACCAGTTTGCCTATAAACATAGTAGGTGTACCTTAGATGCCACTGTTGTCCTACATCATAATATAGTCTCTAGTTTAGATAAAGCAGCTAAGTACGTTCGGTGTGCCTTCCTTGATTACACATCTGCATTTCACTCTGTACCTAGGTATATATTGCTAAGTAAGCTTGCTGCAGCACAGGCTGAAAGCTGGACAAATAAGTGGTTGCATTCCTATTTTTCTGATAGGAAGCAGTACACCGTCTACAATGGAAAGTCCTCCACTACCTCACTTACTTTAGCTGGTGTTCCTCAAGGTGCTGTTCTTTTTCCTTTCCTGTTTTCTTTCCTCTTACATGACTTGCCCCATTCTGATGTAGCCACTTTTGTTAAGTATGCTGATGACCTCTCTGTTTCTATGCCTGTCAAATCTCAGTCAGATTGTTCCAAATTAAATAACTTCCTGTCGGAAATTAGTCAGTGGTCCTCTTCAAACGGTCTTAAGCTGAATCCGTCTAAATGTCAGGTAGTCAATTTCACTTTCAGACGAAAACGTGACCTACAACAACTAGCTAGCTCACATGGCCCCACTATCATTGACGGCATAGAGGTTGCAATTACATCTAATGTCAAGTGCCTTGGGCTGAGTTTTTCCACCGATCTTTCCTGGTCTTCCCACATCTTGCTAGTTACTAGAAAGATGTTTCGCTTAACGTTCTACATTAGGAAATTTAGGCAGTCTGGCATAAAGCAGTCTTTACTTTCTCAGTTTGTAAATTCTTGTATTCTACCCATCCTCCTTTACTGCTCCCCATTAGTCTTTCCTGGACTACTTAAGAAAGACTTTGCTTCGCTGAGAAGGGCACTAAAAGCTGTTAGTAGGGCAAGTGGGATATCGTTAAACCAACTGGTGAACACTATTGTAGATAGACATATTATGTCATGTAAGAAACTAGCGAATACAATATTGTCAGACCCCGAGCATCCTCTCTATACGCAGCTGTCTCCTTGCATTTCATCTGGTAGAACTAGAAGCAGCTATAGGAGGCTATATTCCAGGACTACCAAGTACAAAATCTCCACAATACCTACCATATCTGGCACAGCTGTTATGTGATGAGAAATCCGTTAGGTATGACACGATCAACTTCCAGCGGCACTCTAACAAATAGTCCCATTAGTTTTTGTTTTCCTTTCTTCGTTACTTTTACACTGTTGTTCACATCTTCTATTACACACTAATTTTATATTTCATATCCTGTGGTGCATTGTTTAAAATGTAAACGCAACGCTATTATTTTTATTTATCTTTTTTTTTGGCGTTGCTTTTTTGATTTTAAAATCTTATAAAATTTGTGAGATAATTAGATACAATATTGTAATGCACGCTGGAAATTCCGTACATGTGCCACAAATACTGTTTGGAATAAAGCTGTTATTATTATTATTATTGTACAGATGTGCAGGAGTTCAAGTTGCCACACTCCACTCCATATAGCACACGAGGCAAGAAAGAGAGAGAGTAAGGAGGAATTCAACAGAGAGATAGTAGACAGGAATGTGAGGCGAAGAGAATAGTTATGTGAAAGAATAGGATTTTATTGGATTTGGTAAACTACAAGGAGTGAATACATCTGCAGTATTCGTTAAGAACGATCACTTTGAGCCATATCACCAACTGTCTTGCGCCGTCAATGGTTCTTACCATCCTAAAGACCCGAACCAGTCAGCCAGACAGTCTACAACTCCCTACGCGATTGGCTGGCTTAAACTAACTATTGTGGATTTAATTAACTGATGAACCCATGTTTTGGTTTGACCATCAGTAGCTCTCTCTTTTCCAATGTGGTCCATCCTATGTTAGCTAACATTGGTTGTTGTTGTTGAAGAAGGCATGCGTGACACACGTCCTAACTACCTCAGTCGATATAACTTCACAACCTCGTCGATTGATTCCCACTCCTTACCTAGCACTTAACTGAGGCCTAACGTCAATATTGCTCACCTTATTATACCATCTAACACGGGAGATAGAGCGGAGGTATCTATGATCAAAGACAACTAGCCTTTTCATTTCTTCCACTTTGAATGGCCATGCCTCACTGTGATAAAAGAGGATGGACTGAACTGCTGAGCAGTACATATATCCTTTGATCGATAGCAGGATATCACATCTACGCCAAAGATTGCGTGCATTCTCTATAGGTTGTTGACTAAGGGATATCTATAGATTAACTCAAGGTATTGATTGAATGCCATATACTTATATTTCTTCGAATTTTTCACTATTTACGACTAGGCCATCTAAGCAATAATAAAATCGATTGTATTGAAACTCAGATTGGGGAACATCTTTTTCATATCCCAGACTATGAACCTCATTTTGTAAGAGGTGATGACATATCATTGAGTAGCCTAAGTTAATGCAGGTGGAGTGGGATTCGATCTTGGGACCCAGTGACTGACAATTAAGTGCTTAAGTCATAAGTCACGTCTTCACAGTGGTTAGAACACTAGTCTGGTAAACCAGAGGTTGGGAGTTCGATCCAGCCTGGAGACAGGGGATTTTGTGAGATTAAAACTCACTGCAAGAACTCTCTAAGAAGCCCCAACGGGTTGATCGCTGACGAAATCTCAGCACAGATATAGAGGGCTAGTTTCGCATATACCAGTTTACGCCGTATCTGACGTAGACATGATATCCTACTATCGACCAAAGGGTGTGTGCTGCTCAGCTGTCCACCCCGTCCTCCTTTATGGCTGTGAGACCTGGCCATTGAGAGTGGAGGACATGAAAAGATTAGCTGTCTTTGATGATAGGTTCCTGCGTTCTGTCTCCCGTGTGAAGTGGTATAATAAGGTGAGCAATATTAAGGTTAGACGCTGAGTGTTAGGTAAGGAGGGGAAATCAATCGACGAGGCTGTGAAGCTAAATCCACTGAGGTGGTTAGGACATGTGTTACGCATACATCACTAGCCATCACTTTCCTTGACGGGAAATGTTAGCTGACTGACATAGGATTAATCAGTTTGGAAAAGAGTCAGCTAGTGGTGGTCAAACCAAAACATGGCTTTATCAGTGAATGAAATTCACAATAGTTAGTTTAACTTGATATGATTATGAGCAATAGTTTTTGCTCGAAACGTCATCAGTTAATATAACTGTAAACACTGTGCGATTTATCAAAATAAAATCTTATCTATAATGGAATTAGTTTAAGCCACTTAGGGAGGTGTAGATTGGCTGGTTGACTGACTGGGGTCCTCTAGACAGTAAAGACCAATGAAGGCTGCAGACAATCGAGGATATGGCTCAAAGTGATCGTTCTCAGTGTCTGGCGCAGATGCATTCACTCCTTGTGACTTATAATTTCCGATGAAACGATATTCTTCGTTATTACTATTCTTTTTGTCTCATATCCCTGTCTACTGTCTCTATTTTGCATTTCTTCTACTTTCTTCTGTTGCTTTGTGTGTTACAAGGAGAGAGTGTGGCGACTTGAACTTCTGCACATCGGTGCAAAGTTCTATGTCGAAAACAGACAGACTAAGAAGTACTAATTCTAAGTTATTATGGTTACTATTTATATGTATTATGATTTCCTTACACTTCAGAAGCACATTTCCACCTCACTCAGTTCTCTGCAGTTATCCTAACTGGCTACACTATTCCGCATAAGTTTTCATTTATCTTCTGACTCGACATCCTCTATTTCACTATCGGACGCCTAACTTGCAACTTGCTTCCCGTTTGGGTCCCATTCTAGGAACTGCTTGGTGCCTGATGTTATTCAATGGGTATATCGTACCTGTCTCTTCTGCATATATGTTGGGCAATAAGTTACTCTTTGGCTCGCTGCATGTCAGAGTTCCTTGCTGCTAACCCTTTCTGGCCATCTGATCTTAAATAGAGAGCGAAGGCAGCCATTGGTGAAAGTCGGCAGTAGCATGTTTTTCGTCACGCGTCTGCCAATTTTCTGAAACATATGGAAGCAGTATTTACTTTATTATTATTTTATTTAAAAAACACAAAACGTACAAAATGTCACTAGGAAGATGAACCACACGATAATGATAAAACAGCATATGAATGAAAATAGGTAGAGAGCAAATAAAGGACTTCACCTGAGAAGTAAGCAGTTATATTTAACAAGACCAAACAGCACTTGTCGAATTATTGTCAAAAAAGGAAGAAAAAAGGAAATGACAGTATGTTCGCCATTGATGACTGGGATTCTTGACCATATCTGATAATGTTTCGAGCTACTGGTTCGAGTCGTGACCCACCAACCGATTCTAACGTAGTATAAATATCCTTCATCACACGACGCCACACCATTGGCTGACCACTTCTCCGCCTTTTCCGTCCCGTCCCGGGGCTGGCTAGAGGACAGAGACAGGTACGGGAAACCTCCGTAGCATATGTCCAAGCCACTGAGGCAGGTGTTTCCAGATGACGACACCCAATGAACGAGTGATGATCTCCGATGTGTCCAAACACACCGCCAGACCTCAGAATTACTCACATGATGGTACTTCCAAACGCAAGCGATTCTACGGAGACAGCTATGATCGAATACACAGAGTCGCCGTACATCCTCAGCTACGAGAGGCCAGGTTCCACAGGTGCTGAGCAAGACTGTGCTCACCTAAGCATTGTAAATCCGACTTTTAACAGCCAGGCTAACGTCGCGACAGAGCTAGAAGTGGCTGAATTTCAGGTATAATATCGTAGCTTTCATGATACGGTTGGAAATCTTGTCCGCCAACACTCACGACTATCCAGAACTACACGAACTTATCGACAACTTCATGTGTTTCAGCTGCGAGAGTGATGGAAGCAGTGATTTAACATTAGTGTTGACTAGAACTTAGATCTTGTTCCTTATACTGAGTGTGCGGCAGATTTTCACTCTGATTCCAGAGTATTGAATGTCTGCCCTGATTTTTCCATCTTGTCTATCTTTGATATCTTCATTCGTGTCGTATCACTGTAGTTGAAACGATATTGCTTAGGCAGATAAATGAAAGTGGGCCAGGGGTGGGGTGGGGTGACTTCTCTTATATTTCTCCACTTCTAATTCTAAGTTGGTTATTTTTTGTCTCTGTTTTAGTCGAAATAAAGCTTCAAGTATATGTGCAGAAATTATTGAATCAGTTGGAAAAATTGGTGGACGTCCAAATGTTAATCTTCATAAATATAATGAACTTTTATCATTGGCAGATGAAATGTATCCTGAGCTACCGTCTGTAGTAAGTTGTGTGTGTATGCTTTGTCAATTGGTATATATTTGACTGTCAAAGTTCTGTGTCGAAGACAGACAGACAGACAGCAGAATGATACTGTGGTAGCTGAGGTCCCACTGACCAAGACAAATGTCATTTTTAGCCAAGTAGACGGTTGTTGGGTTCAAGTTCAGTGAGGACACCGTCATTCACTGGGGGTGGTGCATTCACCTGGTGCATCTTAAGTAGGGGGAAAGGTGTATCCTAACAGATTCCACTGTTAGTCACTATCAGTTACATAATAATAATAATAATAGATTTCATTTTACTCATGTCTGAGCTTCTGTAGGTTGACTACGCTTATTTACTAGAAATATTATATTTATTTGTTTACATTTTATTCTTTTACGGAATGAGTGGAACATAAAGCTTCAAGCTAGAGCTTTTGAAGTTTCGGCAGCAGTGTTATCCTTTTCTGTTTTTATGGGGTGGGGTTGCTAGCCTCATGCTTAAACTTCCCTCATTTAACAGGGCTCAGTAGTACCGGCTCAGCGAAAGGGATCGAAAAGGCATAGGCGATGGGTGTGACACCAGGGAAAAAGATGGTAAAAGGCAAATGATAAGTGAGACAATCTCTGAGAAGAATGGCACCATAATTAGCTCCCAGGATAGATGACTGGAACGCTAGAAAGAACACTTTGAGGAGCAGTTTAATTGGCCCACAGCCACACTGAACTTACCGAACATCCAACACCTCCCTGAATGGAGCATAGACACAGCTCCTTCGTCCCTAACTGAGGTTATTAAAGTAAAGCAGGAGGACTTGATAGAATGACTCCAGAGGTATTTAACTACGGTGGAGACAGTTTACTATCTGCGTTAACTGAGGTACTAGGAAGCGACCGGGAATCATAAGAAGTCCCATCGGGTTGGTGTAAGTCATTGATTATGCCTATATACAAGAAGGGAGACAAGTCTTCCTGTGATAATCACAGAGGGATTTATTGTCTGTCTGTCTGTTTTCGACATAGACCTTTGCACAAATGTGTGGAAGTTCAAGTCGCCACACTCCGTGTAGCACGCGAAGCAAGAGAAGAAAGTACAAAAAAGCATAATAGAAACAGTGAGCAGAGGTGTGAGACAAAGGAGTAATAAAGAAAAACAAAACAGTTTCATTGGAGATGATAAGTCACAAGGAGTGGATGCATCTGCGCTAGTCACTGAGAACGATTTTGAGCCATGTCACCAATTGTTTCCAACCATAGATTTTTACCGTCCCGAGGACGCCAACCAGTTGGGAAGTCTACACCTTCCTACGTGGCTTAGACCAACTGTTGTGGATTTCATTGACTGGTGCCAAGTTTTTGTTTGACCGCCGCTAGCTTTTTTCCAGCCTGACCCTATATCCGCTAACATTGCTCGTCGAGGGAGGCGATGACTAGGCATACGTAACATATGTCCTAACCACTTCAGTCAATCACAGAGGGATTAGCTTGACTAATATAGTATCTAGAGTCCTAGGCTGAATAATCATGCGTATACTGAGTGGTGCTCGGGAGGCACAAACACGAGGGAGCCAGGCAAGCTTTAGACCAGGAGTAGGGTGTATTGATCATATCTTCACCCTTCGACAGATTCTAGAACGTAGGCATAGTTACGGGCGGCGTCCAACAATCGTTATATTTCTTGACTTAAAGGCGGCATATGATTCTGTCGACCGAGAGGTTCTCTGGCGATGCTTAGTTGTAGAGGGAATTCCGAGAAAATACATTGCACTGATCAAGGCACTCTATTTGAACTCATGCAGCCATGTGAGAGCTTACGGCGAGCCAATAGATGATATAGCTCAAAGTGATCGTTCTAAATGTCTGGCTGGCGCAGATGCATCCACTCCTTATGACTAATAATACCCAATAAAAGTTTGTTTTTCTTCGTTATTACTTTGTCTTACACCTCTGCTTACTGTCTCTATTTAGCATTTCTTCTACTTCTTCTCTTGTTGTGTGTGCTACAAGGAGGGAGTGTGTCGACTTGAACTGCTTCACATCGGTGCAAAGTTCTATGTTGAAAACAGACAGACCGGCTCAGAGAGGTGTAGGAGTGTGTCGGCCGCGAATCGAACGCCAGACCACATGGGTGGTTAGCGAGTGTTTTACTGATGTACCACACCGCTAAGACTACTACTTGTTAGTACATCTTAACGTAACAATTTTAATGGATTATTCGTTTTCCACATTGTTGTATCACTTGTTAATGATGTACATGTGTTAATTTTTTCTTTTCCTCGCCTCCTCCGTCTAACCGAAAATAGCACTATGCATCACATGTCTACGCATTGCATAAACGTAATTTTATAGAAGCTGAGAATGAATTACATGCATATATTGAAACATGTATGGCATCTTCAGAAGATCCAGAAGCGGCGTTATTAGGTGGCCAGCAGTTAACATCAGCACCACCAGTACCACCAATCTCATTGTCGTCATTAACAACATCGGCAGGAACGACAGGTACGACTGGCACTACCACCACCACAACGACAACAACAGCCATCGCAACATCATCAACAGTAAATTCAGCTGTTAGTTCACGTAGTACTTGTGCAAATTTGGCGGTAATTGGTGCTGGAATGCATTTAAATTTTGGTCATTTGTAAGTTGCATTATTTTTTCATTTATAATGTAGCTCGGTTTCTAATATTATACCTGTTATTTTATTCAGTATTACTGATTAGACTGAAATACTTGGCACATCCAGCTGACGAGTCGCAAATAGGATGAAAGGTGCATCCTGACTGGATTCCACTGCTAGTCACCACCCACCAATTAACTCCTAATTATAGCTGTTAGTTAGTTAGTTATGAGGGTCACGTCTGTATAGGCTGATAATTAGCTATATATATATATATATATATATATATATATATATATAACTTCACATGAACAATGATCAAAGTTTGACCAAATAAATTCCAAAATATAATTGAGCAGCGAGTGAGAAGTAGACATGTAAAAATTATATTTGTATAAGTCTCAGAGAAATTGAAATGAGTAATTCCTATATATATATATATATATATATATATATATATATATATATATATATATATATATATATATATAATTGTTCCCTTGGGTTCCTAGTGGAACATACGGCTTCAACTGTACGTCTCCACTTGCTTCTGTACTTTTCATTTGCATCCGTGTTAGTCCATACTCTTTCAACTCCTCTTCACACGATCTCCTCCATGTCACCCTTGCACTGACATCCCACTCACCGCTTCCCTCCTTTTTGACCTGGTTCCACTCGAGAAATGGCCTGACGCGCGCGCGATGTCACCCAGCGGCCTCCTCAGAGAGCGAGTGTCCAATCCATCTCCACATTCTCTTGCGTATTTTGGCTTGGCGATTGGTTTTTGTTTGTTTGTTCCCATAGTTTCCAATAGTTGATGATTCTTTCCGACCCGGTCATCTGATCTTCAGTATAGAGCCAGCGAAGACAGTTGTTGATAAAGGTCTGCATCCAATAGGCTGCTGGAAATATTCTTCGTGACCCGCCCGCCAAGTTTCTGATCCGTATAGAAGAACTCACTGACTTGACGTATTGTAAATCCGACTGAATTTTTTTGTTGATTCTGGCTGAGTGACGAAGATTTCCAGATTGGTTTCAGAGTGATGAATGTGTTTCTCGCCTTCCCGATTCTCGATTTGATATCCTCGTCTGTTCTGACTGCCTGTAGTTGAGACAATGCTCCCTAGATAAGTGAGTGAATGAAGTAACTTCTTTCAAATCCCTCCCGTTGATAGTGATATATATTTATATATAATTTATTCCTTAACGTTCCTAGTGGAACATAACGCTTCAAGCTAGAGGCGTGAAGTTTCTGTAGCAGTGGTGATTATTTTTACAGGATGTGGTCGCTAGCCAACCTCATGCCCAAACTTTCCTCTTTACTAGCTTCGTGTTATTGGCTTAGAGACGTAAGGAAGGCTGTCGGCCAGACATTGAACCCCAGACCATGTGTATGGTCGGCGAGCGTCCTAACACCGCTGTGCCACCGACAAATATATATATATATATATATATATATATATATATATATATATAAGGACACATCGTGTCTTTAAAAGCCTTGTTCAGTCGTATGAGTCATGAAAAGACTACCAAAATATAATAAATAAAATTGCATGAATTGTAATCGAAATTTGACTATAGACTTACAATTTGTCCTCTACTTTTACAGAATTTCATCATGAGCTGATATTGGTTGTAGAACGATTGGAAAAACCAGCAGGGGAATACTGAACAGCTGTTTCATCCCACTAGTTTGGGACTCTTCACCACTACGCACCTACCACCACAGTTCGTACCCAGGAATTTACGGTTTCAAGGCAAGTTCGTTATCTAGGTTCTAGTGATAAGTGGTGACCAGTGGGGCTGTAGCAAATCGGTTGTGAGGACAAATACTCGCCAGTGATAACATTGGCTAGTGCCAGTTACGCGCTATATCGTGAATTGGAAGAAGTTGGAATTCATGAGCTGACCATTAGATCAGATCCCAGTGGCTCGACGGTCTACGAGCTCGCCTCGTCGTAACCGAAACGTCATGGGTTCCAATCCTAGCAGTGGGTGCGTACTGATGAAGAGTCCCAAAAGCAATACTTGAACATTTGGTATTTGTTTTATTTTTGTTAAGTTCATTATCTTTAACCTCAGTGTGATAAAAATATGACATAAGTATTCATATAGTTATTCTGTTTGACCACCCCCCCCGTCTTAAACTTTTCAACTCTTCTTTGTCTTTCAGGTATAGTGGAAAGTGTTTGATTAAGGAGGCTCTTCAAAAATCTTTAGAAAGTGAATCTAAAGATTCTTTACGTCATGTTAAAGTGAGTATTATATTGTATTGTATTGTTTTGTTAAATTGTCATTTTGCCAAGCCATGTGTGTGCTTTAGTCAAACCTCTCTCCTCTTTGGGTTCAAAACTTGTGGCGCATACCGAGATTTAGGCAACCAGATAGAGTACAACTAGTCCTCAGACAGAGCGTCTGTGCCACGGCGGTAAAATACTCGCCAACCACAACCTATGTGGTCCGGAGTTCGAACCCCAGCCGGCGCACGCCTTTACGAGTCGGTCAGCGCTCTACTGCTGAATCACCGACGCACACATGTTCTGTTACTGAATAATTACTACTGATGGATGGAAAGGCTATTGCACTTATTATTGTTTCCTTTAGTTCCTAGAGGAACATAAGGCTTCAGCCGCACCTCTCCATTCCGTTCAGTTCTCTGCCAACGGTTTTACCTGACTTCACACATCTGCCCACATCCTTTCATCTCCTCTTCATATGGCCTCCTCCTCCATGTCGCTCTCGCATTGACGACCAACTAGTCGCTTCCCGTTCGGGTTCCACTCGAGCGATGGCCTGGCGTGTGATGTCACTCACTTGATGGTTTGTTTTCTCAGAGTATGGCCAATCTACCTGCATTTGTTCCTGCACATTTGTTGCACAATTGGTTCCTGCTAGGTCGGTTCGTTGATTGCCAGAGATCCCTCCGTGTTGCTGGTCTATTCTGGCCGGCTATCTGATCTTGAGTAGTATTGAACGAAGACGGCTGTTGATGAATGTCTCTAGTTTGTTCAAAGTGCCCTTTCGTGACGCGGCGCCAAGTCTCTTATCCGTATATTAAGTAGCCCTGACTTCCACTCGACCATCGCGTATGCCAAGCCATCGCCTCCCTCGACGAGCAATGTTAGCGGATATAGGGTCATGCTGGAAAAAAGCTAGCGGCGGTCAAACAAAAACATGGCACCAGTCAATGAAATCCACAACAGTTGGTCTAAGCCACATAGGAAGGTGTAGACTTCCCAACTGGTTGGCGTCCTCGAGACGGTAAAAATCTATGGTTGGAAACAATTGGTGACATGGCTCAAAATCGTTCTCAGTGGCGCAGATGCATCCACTCCCTGTGACTTATGATCTCCAATGAAACTGTTTTGTTATTCTTTATTCTCCTTTGTCTCACATCTCTGCTCACTGTTTCTATTATGCTTTTCTTGTACTTTCTTCTCTTGCTTCGCGTGCTACACGGAATGTGGCGACTTGAACTTCCGCACATTTGTGCAAAGTTCTATGTCGAAAACAGACAGACAGACAGCCCTGACTTCAAATTGCAGTTGAAAATCCGGATCTTATTTTCATTTTCATGCTGAGTGCTGTTGATCTCCTCCACACAGACTTGAGAGTAGCGAAAGCTTGCCTGCCTTGCTTCCCCAATCCTCGCTACTTTGATATCCTCATCAGTTCTGTCCATGATGATTTCCAGGTAGGTAGGTAGGTAGGTAGGTAGGTGAAGGAGGTTGTTTCTTTCAGGTTCCTCCCATTTATGCTGATTGTTGTCTGTTTTTATTGTGGTGGTTGTTGCTGTTGTTGTTGGCCAGGAATCTTCATCACCTCTGTTTTCTCTATGTTCCCTTGAAGGCCTATCTTCTCTGGTTGCTTCTCCTGCCAACTTGTTGCTTTCCACTTGCATATCTTCCAGTTTGTGTGAAATCAGACATATAAATGTTGTCGACGAAGTCCAGATCCTTCAAATTTTTTTGCACTTAATTTATATTGTATTCTCATCGGTGTCACAGTGGTAGAATGCTCACCAACCACGTCTCATGTGGTTCATGGCTTCCATCCCCGGCCGCCCATCCACTCCTTCACCTCTATAAGCCAGTAATAAGACTGGTAAAGAGGGAAGGTTGGACATAAACACCACTGCTACTGAAACTTCGAAGTTGTATCTTGAAGCCCCCCCCCCCTATGTTCCACTGGGAGAACGTAAAGGAATAGAAAAAGCCCTCAGGCTAAAGAGGTTGAATGGCTCATTGTCATTTGCATGGAATTGTGCAAATGCTTCTTCTTTATACATGTTTAGAAAATTTAGTTGGATTGTGTGAGAATAATAACTTTATTTCATCCGATTGATAACGATTAGTCAATACCAAGTTGTCTACCTCGCCCTCATTGGCTCTTAGCCTTCTGACGACCCCAAGCTGACAGTCTAAACCTACCTACGTGATTCAAACCAACTGTCAAATGATTTTATTGACTCATGAAGCCATGTATTGCTTTGACCACCACCACCACTAGTTCTTCTCCAACCTGCATACTGATGAAGAGTCTCAAACTAGGACGAAACAGCTGTCCAGTACTCCCAGATTTTCCAATGGTTCGCTAACTGATGTCAACTCATGATGAAATCCTCCATCCAATCAAACTAAATCCCTACAAAAAGCAATACTTGACAATTCTATATCAGTCAACTAATATTACTTGTTGCCGAGGAAGGCGATGTGGCTAGGGATGTATGAGTAACACACATGTCTGAGCGCCATCCCAATCGGTATAACCTCACAACCACCTCATCCATAGATTTTCCCTCCCTACCTAGCCCTCACTCGACTGAGGCCTACCCCTGAATATTACTCCCCCCTTTATTATTATACCACCCACCTAACTCGGGAGATAGAAAGCGGGCACCTATGATCAAAGAGAGGTGTTCAATCTCTTTATGTTTGCCAATTTCCATGAAGGACGGACTGAACTGTTGAGCACTACACACACATTTAATCGATAGAAAGATATCACGTCTACTTCAGAGGTGTGTAATGCTGGCTGGCAAACGTTACACACGTGCCTTTTGTGTATCCGTGCTGAAATTTCGTCAGCAATCAGCCCGTTAAAGCCAATGAAATAAGTAAAGTGGTCAACACGCTCTTCCACTTCACCTCCTATCTTTAAGCTAAGAGTCAGTGTATTCCCGTCCTGTAGCATCTATCTTATATTTATAACAGGAACAAATCGCATGGGGGGGGGCATTCGAAGATTGCTGCTTAAGGCTTTCAGGAGACTGCATTTTATCAGCGTCTCCACCTAGGAGAAATATGTCAATCGCATATTCTAAGTCAACAAGACTCTATACCCTAGTAACTAGTCAATCGCTTAATTCTCTGAAGTCAGTTAGGGCGAATTCTATTCGTACATCTGTGATGAAATTAAATACAAAATGGGGGACAATGGGAATAATACCATCAACACCCTCACATTTTGAGTGTGATATTTGTCAGTAACTCAGTCTGATGTTTTGTAAAAGACTGATATTACCATTTGACTGCTCAATCCTCAGTAAATAAACCATGGTTCGAGACCTTGTTCTCGTCGTTGATAGTCTAATGTCTAATCCAACACCTTGCATATATATTTAATTGAAAACATTTATTTCCCGATACAAATTTAAAACAAGCAACAAAGCAGGTTAATAAAGCAGGATTTAATGATGGATTCATCAAATTTTGGTAGAACTCGTCAGCTGAATAATCTACATATACGGATATATGTATATATACTTTTGAAATTACATTGGGAGATATAAGACTGATAAGCAAATAAACTACATTGAATTAATCATGCAGAAAGACACGTGCGAATGTTTTCCGGGTTATGTTCAAATAGATAAGGGGAAAGAGAGTATGAGAGATCAAAATTAAGATAAATTGCACTAGGCTTCAATTACATCACTTAGATAAACAATTAGTCATTAGAGAATATAACCAGAATTGCAAACAGAGTGATATCAATAGTAATGGTTATAATAACAATAATAACAATAGTGTTGAAGTGAGTTAAGATAATCGTACGGATAAAGCATAGTTTTAGATGAATCAAGAATAATCATAACAATAAGAGGTAGAATGATAAGTAAAACGTATTACCATGGTAGATTCAAAGTGACGACCATCTCCTTTTGTACACAGAGACCTAGTTTATAAACTCGAATCGCACAAGCCTCTGCAATTGCAATCATCTTCGTGTTTCTTTGTCTGTTGACAAAAGTGAATGACTTGACCTGTCTGTCTCTGTCTGGATTCAACATAGAACTTGGCACCGAAGTGCAGCAGTTCGAGTTGCCACGTTCCAAATAGCACACAGAGGTAGACAAGAAGATGAGTGAAGAGAATCAATAGAGTTTGACAAGTATAAGAGTGAAACAGAATGGGTAATGGTAGAAAGGAATATGAAAGATTACAGAGACTGAATACATCTGCGCCATTGACAACGATTTTGAGCCATGTCACCTATTGTCTCCAGCCATTGATTCCTAGAGTCCCGAGGGCCCCAACCCGGAAGTCTGCATCTCCCTACCTGACTCAGTTTAACTGTCAAGGATTTCATGGATTGATGCCATGTTTTTGTTTGGCCACCACTGGCTCTTTTCCAACCTGAACCTATATCAGCTAGCAATGCCCGTCGGGGGAGGCGGTGGTTAGGCATGCGCAGCACGTGACCTAGCCATCTTAGTCTATGTAACTTTATAGCCTCGTCGATTGATTTTCCCTCTTTGCCCAACACTCTACGCCTAACGTCAACATTACTTACCTTGTGAAACCACCTAACGTGAGACAGAGATCGCAGACATCTATGATCGAAAGCAGTCAACCTTTTCATGTCTTCAACGCGTATTGGCCATGTTTCAGAGCCATAGAGAAGGACGGAGCGAACTGATGAGCAGTACACACGTCCCTTGGTTGATAACCGGATGTCACGCCTACGCCAGAGATGGTGTAAGTCAGCGAAAGCAGCTCGAGCTTTTCGGATCCGTGCTGAGATTTCATCGCCAATCAGTCCGTTGGTGCTAATACAACTTCCCAAATAGGTGAAGTGGTCAACATGTTCTATCACTTCACTCCCTATCACTAAGTTAGGGTTGACGTGTCCAGTCCTGTAGCAGCATCTTACATTTTGCAGGGGCGAATCGCATGCCAAACATACGAAGATTGCTGCTCAAGGTGTTCAGAAGACTCTGCATTTTGTCAGCATCCTCCCCTAACAGGACTATGTCATCTGCATATTCTAAGTCCATAAGATTATTCCCTGGTAACAAGTCGATTCCTAAGTCATTACGTTCAGTTAAGGATACTTCCATTAGCATATCTATGATGAAGTTAAACAGAAATGGGGAAAGTGGACATCCCTGTCGGACACCACTGGTTGTTACCAATTCAGATGACAATTCCCCATAAGCCCTTACACGACTACGTGAGTTTGAATAGAGTGCCTTGATTAGTGCAATGTACTTTCTTGGCACTCCCTTCACAGTCAGACATTGCCATAGTACCTTTCGATCCACGGAGTCGAAGGCCGCCTTCAAGTCAAGAAATATGACAATTGTTGGACGCCGAAAAGTGTGTCTATGTTCTAGAATCTGTCGAAGAGTGAAGATATGATCTATGCACCCTCTACCTGGTCTAAAGCCTGCTTGATTTTCCCTTGTCTGTTCCTCCCGAGTTCTGCTTAGTCTATGCATGATTACTGAGCCTAGGATTTTAGAGACTATGTTCGTTAGGCTGATCCCCCTATGATTATCACACGAGGACTTGTTTCCCTTCTTGAATATCGGTATAATAAGTGACTTACCCCAGTCTGATGGTACTGTCTCTGATTCCCAGACTTTGCCTAGTACCTCAGTTAATCTACAAACTAGTATGTCACCCCCATATTTAAACACCTCCGGAATAATTCCGTCGGGTCCTGCCGCTTTGCCTCGTTTCAAATTACTGATAGCTTTTGTAACCTCACCTACAGACGGCGGACCAGTGTCTATATCCCATTCGGGTACGTGGTGGATGGCGGGGAGGTTCAGTGTGGCTGTAGGCAAGTTAAATTGTTCCTCAAAGTGTTCTTTCCAGCGTTCAAGGCGTCTATCCTGAGAGCTAATTAAGGAGCCATTTTTCTCAGAAATAGTCTCACTTATGAATTGCCTTCTCCCACCCGATTCTGATGAGTCTAAAGAGTTGCCTAGTGTTGCCTATCGCCAATGCTTTTTCCATCTCTTTCGCCTTTGTCACCCACCACTGTTCACGGTCCTTGCGGAGACTTTTAGTAAGTTTCCTTTTGTGCAGCTTTCGCTCCTCATTGAATTCGGAGCTCGCCGGAATAAGTCTTCTAGCATCTATCAGTTCGGATGAGGCAGTCGAAATCCAGTGGTTTTTACTCACCTTTGGATTTGCCTTATTCACAGCTTTTACAGCTGTATCTATAGCTGACTGAATATTCTTCCAGGCTTCTCCAGGGTGAGCACAGCTGTCGAATTCAGATATGCGTTTAGCTAGTTCTTCCTCAAATAGGGATTTAGTTTCCTGATCGAGCTGGGGACGTGATGGTTTTACCGCCAGCTGTTTCCTACGTCCGTTCAGTCGTAAGCACACACGAGCCCGGACCAGTGCGTGATCGGTATCTACACACGTGTTCCAGAAGGAGCGACAATCTCCTACCGACCCACGCCAACGATAGCTTATTGCTATGTGGTCTATTTGTGTCCAGCGTTGGTTTGATGATGGGGGTCGCCAGGTTAAACAGTGTCTCTCCTTGTGTTTAAAGTTAGTGCTTACAAGAAACAAATGATTATCTGAACAGAACTGTAGGAGACGGTCACCGTTGTCGGTTCGCTGGCACGGAACTCCATAGGTGCCACCGACATCCTTCTCAGATTGACACAATTTCCCTACTTGAGCGTTAAAGTCACCAGCTAGAACGACTATATCTGAGCGTTTAGCCTTTCTCACCAAACTAGACAGCTTTTGGTAGAACTCATCCTTCGTTTCATCCGAACTGCAGTCAGTGGGGGCGTAGGCGGAGATTACGAAAAGGCATCGGCGAGTAGTGCAGTCCTTTCTCCTTCTTACTGATCCGTTCAGACGGACAGCACACATTCGGCTATCTACTGGGATCCAGTCAAGCAATGTCTTTTCTGCCCTAGTACTCAAGCTATCCCTACGCCAGCTAATCCTCGTGAACTAGCTGTGGCATCTCCTGACACCCTCAAGGTGAATTTTGAAGATTCATCCTGTTGGCCAGGTGGGGTTAGGTGAATAACCACACTTGGGTCTTGTATGCGTGTTTCTGAAACACAACATACATCAATGGCTCGAGATGCCAGGGTCTTAGCTAGTGATGCTTGTTGTCCTATTTGGCAAAGTGTCCTAACATTAAATGCTCCTATATGAAATTGGTGGCGTGGCTTTAGGAGACTATCCGTGGTGGTTTTTTGGCTTTCGTCGTTTTTAGTGGACACAGAGTGAAGAGGGAGTGAGGAGCCATCAAGTAGAGGAGTTGCATCAGTGGAGGAAGGCAAGGTAATAGAGATGAAGATGAAGACAAAGATAAGTGAGGATTAGAGAGGTTTTGTGTGCATTTCGGATTGTGAGGGCGATTGTTACTTCCCGGCTGCCCACACCGTGGAAGTTGGTTGCGTGACCGCAGAGCCCAGGGGACAACTGCTTGAGGCCGGTCACACGCGGCCTGTTTTTGTTCGTTGTTTGGTGTGCCTCAGTAGCATACTTATCACTCCTGCCCTGTGACACGGCAGCAGGAAGCGCGGTCGTTGTTAATCCGGGCCACGGCCGATCCGGCATGAAATTTTGTGAATTTGTTTGGATCATGGTATTGGATGAGGTAGCTGCTTTTTGTTTAACCGCTATCCAAACAACCTGCCTGGCATGGTAGAACCTCAAGAGACATAAGTCTCAGCCAGTATAGCTTGATTAGGTCATTGCGGTGTTCAAGCCCGACCACCACGTCAAGGTAGCAGCTTTCGGTCGAGAATGACTTGACCGCGTGGATATCATGTCGTAATCCACAAGATGTTTTGTTGTTGAGGATTTTGACACTTTACACTCAACTGTTTTCAACCATTTTGACAAATGCTCCATCATTCGAGTAGACAATCGCCTTTCCGTACGACCTATGTATTTGCTTCCACGAACACACTCAAACTAATACACGCAGTTTGAAGTGTCGAGGATTGGCGAGTACTGGTCTTTCCCAGATTGTTGAAGCACTCGCTTAGTGGTGTTAAGGATTACAAGTTTTGCAGCATAATAAGTTCTCTTGATGGCCTTATCGCGTCTCTGTTTGACTATTTCGTATACATCATATCCTTTGAACGGCAAACTGATATAGACAGGTTTCTTCGGAACTGTTTGAATTGTTTTGCAGGGGCTAATTTCTTTAGAGTATTTATTAATGAACTTCTCAGGATATCGATTTTACTTATCAGTCTTATATCTCTCTATGTAATTTCAAAAGTATATATATATATATATATCCGTGTATGTAGAGTATTCAGCTGACGAGTTCTACCAAAATTTGATGAATCCATCATTAAATCCTGCTTTAATAACCTACTCTGTTGCTTGTTTTGAATATATTTAATTGGTGGATAATGGTAACTAGCAGTGGAATCCAGGATGTGCGTTTCGTCCTCTTTGAGACTCGTCATCTGGATGTACCTGCATTCCCCAGTGAGTGATGATGTTCCCATCGAGGCATATATGTTGTATAAAAGTTGTAGTGTACTCAACAATAGGATTTAATGGTGTCGGTTTTTCTATACATTCTTCCATTCACCCTACTGTATTATTTTCTTATATATTATTATTACTATTATTATTATTATTAGGTCACACATTCATTGTTGAATTCAAACACTGAACCATTCAGATATGATGATCAACTTCCTTCGAAAACTACATTCAAATTGAATGTAAGTGATACTTTTTTTAAAAGTGAATTTTGCATTTCCCTCTTTGATTAATTTGTTGTGTATTTAGAACCGAAAGGTTCAATGTCTGCTGGTATTGTTGTTAACTCCCTGAACATGAACGCTTTGACAATGTCTGAGAATTAAAAAAAACCCGATGTTACTTGGTGGATGGATGTTGATTTTTCCCTCTTAGTTTGTTTATTAGATGTATCACGCAGTGAAACAGTATTGCTATTTACTGGATGACGTTTCGAACAAAATTTATTGTTCATAATCACATCAATTATAATCACACGACTTCAAGACTTGTGTTTTATAGTTTTCTTTGTCCTCTCCTATTTGTCGTATAGGTAGTAGAATTTTCCAGATATCTGGATGAACAGGTGTTGAATCATTCCTATTACACGTGCTCTCTCAGTTAATTCGATAAACAAAGCTTCTGTTATCAATCTGTCCCTCCACCATGTGACATTCGATTTTAAAACTTTGCGTCGGTGGCACTGTGGTTAGGACTCTTGCCGACCATGCACATGGTCCGAGGTTCGATCCCCTGCCGACGCACACCTGATATCTATGGTCGGCCTGCGAAATTTAGGCTACCGATATCCATGCTGAAAATTCCATACTTGTACCAAAAGTAGTGTGGAATCAAGCTGTAAATCAAAAAAAAATAAAATAACATAAAAATGCTATTGTATGATTGTGTTATTGCATGTAGTGAGTACTACAGCTGAACTCTTCTCTAGATTCCTTACCTTATTCGGGTCATCCAATCTAGATCTTGTTGGGATTTTATGCTCCACTAGTCTGACTGACTGCACCTGTTCTACTACTTTGACCTATGTATTTGACCTGACAAACATTCCAGCACGGTATCAGATAAACTAAATTGTTTTGTTTAATTGGCTTCACTGGTAGGATCCTTTAACTGACAAAGCTTGTTTCTAATTGAGTTTGTGGGGTTTGAATGCCACTTTCATTCCTGCATTGTTCAGAATTCTGTGTGAGGTTTCCGAGGTTCCTTCCTTGTATGGAATTACTACTGATGATTGAGATTCCTTATTGTTGGTGTTGTCTTGCGCACATTTGACTTGCATGTCGTCATTAATATTATTATCACTATCATTACTATCATTATTTAATTTTTACATTTCCCTATATATTTCCTGACTAATTTATCCAGGTAATTATTAAGTTTCAAGGCTTCTCTTATATGTATCTCTTTTCCACTTAGATTTTCTTTGGTACTACTTAGTTTTGTACTCTGTCATTTAAACATTTCACCAATCCTATTTTTACTGACATAGGACGGGATGATCGGAAGTCCAAATATCTGTTTGAATGTGTTGGTTTCCTATAAACACTAGTATTTAACTTCCCATCTTCTTTCCTTTCTACGTTGCAATCTAACATTGGAAGCGCCGCCGCTTCCTGACTTTCCAATTCATAGGTGAATTGAATTGCCTCCACCTTTGAGTTAATGTGTTCCAAAAATCCATCTATATTCTGTGTTCTAAGTACAGTGAATGTGTCATCTACATGCCTCCACCATACTTTTGGGGTGGAGGTGGATTATGTACTCGTCGCTGAATTATTGTTATGGACTGGTCGAGAAATTAATAGTCCTGACGCGAGAAGGCGGAAATCAGAAGACCACTAGGTTTGTGATGATACTTCTATTGTCCAAACACAAGGAGACAAAAATAAATGGTCTCACACCAAAGTGGTAAGCAAGTCAAGTAGTTGTAAAGTAAAGTAGTTCACACAAATTGTGAATGCGAATATATATAAATAATTCAGACAAGCGTGGGAAAAATCATTAGACAGTCTTAACATGAATGGCTAATTATAATGGAGTGTCGATCCAATTATACATAGCGAATATAGCAGACATGCCAACAAACATATATGGATATATGTCACCAAGCAACGGACTGTCAACAAACACTCATATTATATATAATATAATATAAGGAGAATACACATTATTAAAGGAGACAAGTCCATACAAGTGAAGTGGTCACAGACTAACCGAGCAAACAGAAAGAGAGACCAACATACACACACACATAAATATATATGTGGATACATATCAGGTTTCAATTGTTATGTTTTCCCACCTATCCATGAATATATCTGTTACAACCCGGGATATTGGTGATCCCATGGCATCTCCCTCAGTTTGTTTGTATATTTTCCCTTGGAATTTAAATACTGTGGAAGTTAGGCATAGCTGGACTCCCAGTATTATGTCCTTAAGTGGCACCTTTGTCCTAAGTTCGAGTTCCTAGTCAGAAATGAGTTCGTTTCTGACCGCCTCTATAGCCATATTTATTGGTTTACGTGTATATAAACTGACAATGTCAAAACTAACCATTTTTTCTTTATTATCTAATTTTAAATTATCTAATCTGTGTTATAGTTCATAAGAATTAGTTAGTCTAGATTTCGAGCGGATTTTTAGGAGATTTAATACCATGGCTAAATATTTAGATAATTCATAAGTAGTTGAATTTCTAAAATCAACTATGGGCCTAATTGGGTATCCTGAATTATGAATGGATGGACTTATGGATGTTGATACTAGCAATGAAATCCAAGACGAACTTTTTTTCGTGTTCTATTTTTGGGACTCTTCAGTTGGATGTACCTGCAATCTCTAATGAGACTCGAATCAAGTACCGCATAACTTCAAACGCTTCGGACCATCATCAAGTAAAATAACACCGTATTGATGAATCTTCACACATCTTCTTCGAAGCGTCCGTACTAGTGTAACGACAGAGACAAGGATCAGGCAACAGGTCGTTTATTGAGGGAAAATCAAGAGAGATATTTGTAGGTTTTTATGTACATTATTGTCAGCGGAGAAGTAACGTCTTCTGATTGGTTGTTTTCTTGCTAAAGGTTATTTTGTACTGCTTGTTACCGTTTCTTAGAAAGTTGAGTCATATATCCGCGAATCGTATTTGCAGACGTTAAGTCTGCTGTGATTGGTTGTTGAGTTCCTCAAGGTTAAGCTTTGTTTTTTGTGTTTTTCTTCTCATTACCCCGATTCGGGACGTAAATTGTTGCCTACAATTTTGGCTTGTTCGCAGCCAGCTCTCGTCCCGCCAGGAGCTGATATGTCGACAGAAAGTGTTCAATCAATGGGGAATACCATGAATAGTAGTACAATCATGTTTATATTTCGTAAAGCGTATCTCAGTGTGTTATTAAACAATACTGGGGGGATTAACAGCCATCTTGGAGTGCTTTGCAAATATTGCGTAACAGTCAAACTAAGACATTGAAAGTAGGCGTTAGAAATTCAACAAGGAGAGAGTTGTTTTGCAATGAAAAGCTATTTTAAATGCTTTATTAATGTCACCTGACCGATAGCTGCTACCTTGACGTGGTGGTCGGGCTTGCACATCTCAATGACCCAACAAGCTACACTGACTGGAACCATTGTTCCTGCAGGTCCTACCATGCCATTTTATGCTCAGTGTCTTACAAGGTATGCTAAAATAGAGCTAGCTACGAAAAGATCTTGCTAGCCCTTTGCTTAATCATTATGCAGGATCATGTTCAGAAATACGATGATGAACTTGCCTAATTATACACTGAATGTGACTAACTCTGCAGGTCCATTTCTTTACCTTAACAAGGAGAAAATTAGTTTGAATTGGACCTAATGTGTGGTGTGTGGCGCATAGCGACACCATCAATTTGCCTATAGAATTCCTTGTTGAACAAGAAGTAAACATTCATTGTACATCTTTTGAACATCATCATGCAGCATGGTTAAACAGGGGAGCAAACAAGATCTATTCGTTACTCTGTTTTAGCACACTTTGTAGAAAAGTTATTTGGTTGAATATTATACCCTCTTGACGAGTATGAAAAAGACAAAGGGAATAAAACCAAAATGTATATGGAAGGAACATTTAGAAGTTATAACAGTGAGTTGCTTAATACTAAAAATACAAAATCTGTTAGTTTAGAATGAGTTGAAAATCATGGTAGAATAAGAGGTCGGACAAACGTTTCTCTCTACACAGTGCTTGTCTGAGCTTGAATTGCTAGTACGTCCGCCATGCATGCGTCAGAATCTAACACCTCTTTCATCCAGTCTTACTGTGGTAGATAACTTTGAAAGATGACTCTGGCGAAGCCCTATTTTTAATTGGATGTTTGGAATTAGAGTTATTCGAATGGCTTCATCATTTTTTGATGGTTATGTCGTATAATGTTCTCAGATTTATTGGTGGAGAGGGGAGCAAGTATTCACTTTGTGTGCTCCTTTGTATAGCTATCCCCACGGAAGCATGCGAATTTATGTATAGTGTGAATTAGCAGAAGTTGGAATTCGTTAGCCTTTGGCTGTGAATGGCCTACAAGCTCGCCTTGTAACCGGTAGGTCCTGAGTTTGAACCCCCTGTGGGGTGGGTGTGTACAACTGAAAAGTTTCAAACTAGGTGGATGCAACAGTACTCCCTGGTTGGTTCCCCAATAGTTATCTAACTGATATCAACTCGTGATTCCCCATCCGGAATTGGAAAGAAAACAACAAGAATCTCAGCAGAGAATATCTTTTCGCCGATTTCATCTTTAAAAGTACCTCCACAATCGCATTTTTACACATAAGTTTGCATAGTTATAATTATTATTTAATTCAACATAATAACGAAGACAGAATAAAGGTGATATGAAAGTTTGAAGGTGTGAATATACACATTACAAAGGGGGCATAGAAACTAAAATACACAGGATTGAAAAATAGTTGCCTCATATGTGAAATCATTCTTAACAAAGACAAGTGTAGATATGATGGAGATGTGTAACTCAGGTGGATGATTTTAATGTAGTTGTGCTGTCTGAGCTGGATGCTTTATTTGTGAAGCTTCAATTGCCTTCTACTAGGGAACATCTTCAGCGCATACACTTCAATTTGTAATAGTGAGCTTTTAGATTTCCCCACGAATTTATTAGTCATCTCTTCTGGTGGTGACCTCGAACGTCGTGGTTGGTTGTTTTTGGTTGTTTTCACACACCCTCTAGCCTATTTGTATTAGTACTGATTGTCTCCTTAACATGAACTTTGACCCTTTGTGTATGAGATTTCCTTCTTATCGATTGGTAAATTATGTCTATGTCAGTGTGTTTATTGATTAACGATTCACTGGTGTACTAGGCTTACGAAAATTCTCTGGTATTCTTGATGTTTCCTCTGTGTAGTATTTGAACGTCGTCTCAGTCGAATTGATGTCCGTGGTTGTTTGTATGCAGCGATATGATGAAGTGGACAGACAGAGGAAACAACAAGAATGCCATACAACTCTTAGAAGCCCCGTATTCCGGTGAATCGTCAATTAACAGACACATTCTTCTTATTATTATAGTTCCCTTGGGTTCCTAGTGGAACATAGGGCTTCAACTGCACGCCTCCACTTGCTTCTGTCTTCTGCTGCTGTACTTTTCATTTGCATCCGTGTTAGTTCATACTGTTTCAACTCCTCTTCACATGATCTCCTTCATGTCACTCTTGCACTGACGTCCCACTCGCCGCTTCCCTTTCGGCCTGGTTCCACTCGAGAAATGGCCTGACGCGCGCGCGATGTCACCCAGCGGCCTCCTCAGCGAGCGAGTGTCCAATCCATCTCCACATTCTCTTGCGTATTTTGGCTTGGCGATTGGTTTTTGTTTGTTTGTTCCCATAGTTTCTTGTTGATGATTCTTTCCGACCCGGTCATCTGATCTTCAGTATAGATCCAGCGAAGACAGTTGTTGTTGATAAAGGTCTGCATGCAACAGGCTGTTGGAGATATTCTTTGTGACCCGCCAGCCAAGTTTCTGATCCGTATAGAAGAACTCACTGACTTGACGTTTTTGACGTATTGTAAATCCGACTGAATTTTGTTGTTGATTCTGGCTGAGTGACGAAGATATCCAGATTGGTTTCAGGTTGATGAATGTGTTTCTTGCCTTCCCGATTCTCGATTTGACATCCTCGTCTGTTCTGACTGCCTGTAGTTGAGACAATGCTCCCTAGATAAGTGAATGAAGTAACCCCTTTGAAATCTCTCCCGTTGATGGTGACTGACGCTGGATGTTGCTTCCGCTGTTGTTGTTGGTTGGTTGGTTGGTTATTTTCATAACCTCCGTCTTGTCTATGTTCACCCGGAGTCCTGTCTTCGCCGGTTGCTTGTTCGACCGGTTTGTCGGTTTTCGCTTGTAAGTCTTCGATTTTGTGTAACATCAAATATAAATCATCCACGCGTGAAATCCAGGTCTTCTAGGTTCTTCACGTCCGTCGGTCCAGGATATTCCTGTCTTCTCGATTCCCACTGTCTGACGCATAATCCAGTCAGTCCACCACAATTAGGAATATCATGGTGAGCGATAATAAGCACCCTTGTCTTACTCTTGCGTTTACTCCGAACGCCTCGCTGAGTTTTCAGTTGTGGATCACTTGGCATGTGCCGTTGTCGTACAGCTGTTGAGCAAGATTGATGAATATTTGGGGTACGCCGAATAGACATATTCATATAGGTAAAATTTACCACTCTGTTAGAAGGAAATCTCATAAACAAAGGGTTAAAGTTCATGTTAAGGAGACAATCAGTACTAATGCAAATAGGCTAGAGGGTGTGAAAACACAAAAAGAACCATTGACGACATTCAAGGTCACCACTAGGAGAAATGACTTATAAACTGGTGGAGAAATCTAAAACCTCACTATCACAAATTGTAGTCATACGCTGAAGATGTTGCTTAATAAGAGGCAATAAAAGCTTCGCAAATAAACCATCCAGTTTGCTCAGACAGCACAGCTACACCAAAAAAGGAATACACATTTGAACACGACATGGGCGTAGAAACAAATTGAACAACTATGTTTCATAACTGAAGATGAAAAATTATGTCTAGAGGAATAAAAAAACCGGCAGCTAAGTAACCAAACCAAACAGTACTAATATCCATAGTCGATGTAGTTCCTCAATGAACACAGATCTCAATGCAAATAAGATAAGGGTTTCTGCAATGTTGGGATAAATGCAATAAAAAAGGCCATTTCAACTGAACCTCACGGAACTGTGTAAACGACGAGGAAAACAGGACGGGGTTTCCAACACTCAATCTAATTCCTAACTAGTGAACTACAATTGACAATTGGTGATCAGGTAGTACTTCATTCATACTTAAAATTAAAATTACTTTTATCAGCATATACCAACTTAAGTGATAATTTGTTTAACTTAATGTTGTATTTCTTGGTGATCTATTGTATTGAACTGAAATGTTTAGTTTCTGTCGATATCTTGGTTCCTAGTACGTACCATTCAATGATGTCTGTGGGGTTGGGGGCTAACATGATGTCATTTGGTAGATGGTAACCTAACACTGGTATTCAAGATGCCCATTTCGTCCTATTTGGGATTCATCAGCTGAAATCTCCACTGAATGATACTGCTCCAGTCAGATTCGAACACAGAACCCATCGATTCAAACACCAAAGCGTTAACTGATACCCGGTATACAAGAGATGATCCAAGTGGCCTACTGGGGATAGTAGTTTGACGCTTCAAAATGCCGGGTTTTGGAGTCTCAATAAAAAAAGAATACTGTCACTCGCTGGTGACTGCTAGTACATAGAGCTAATAAAGTGAACATCCTGGATTCTACTGCTTAGTAGTCATCCCCCACCTGTCGAAAAATGATTTTTCCAGAAAGAAAACCTTTTTTTCCTCCCTATCATAATTTATTGATCACTTTTTTGTTTATTTTATCTTTGTGTTAGGATGTTTCACTAACAGAATTTCGTACAAAATTTTGGAGTGCATTAGACTCAGGCGCTGAACCATATGAGTAAGTTTTATTTTTGGGATTACGATTATTATTATTATTATTTTGTTCAAGATTTGATTTGTAAAGATTAGGTTTGTTTTTTTCCAGTTTGACCACGGATTGATATCAGTTAGAGAACCATTGAAAGCCAGCCAGTGTGGAGTGAGTACTGGACTACCAGCTGTTTCATCCTAGTTTTGGAATCATCGGAAGTGTATGCACTCACCTCTAGGGTTTGGACTCAGGAACTTCCGGTTACAAGGCAAGCTCGTATACCATTCACCCACTGGGATCTGATTCAGTTGCCAGCCTATGAATTCTAACTTCTTCACCGGTGTGGGTGCGTGCTGCTGATGATTCCAAAACTGGAATGAAACAACTGTCCAGTACTCCAGTGCTGGTTTTCGATGGTTCTCTAACTGATATGAATCCGTAGTCAAACTTGAAAAAACAAATCGAATCCTTACAAACCAACTATTGAAAATTAAACTGATTCTCACGCTACTGACTTGCCACTGACAGAGTTTCCTGGAGTCGTAGTGAAAAGTCGTGACCAGTGAGTTCCATCCAGGTGTCACGTGTGAGGATGGATTTCCCACCCATGACATTGGTTGGTGCCAGTTGCGCTAAAATCATGAATTGGTAGAAGTTAGAATTCATGGACTGGCCATTGATTGAATCGGGTCCCAGTGGCTAAATGGTATACGAGCCAGCTTGCCTTTTAACTGGAAGATGCTGGGTTCGAACCCCCTGTGGTGGGTGCGTACACTGCTGATGATTCCCGAACTAGAATGAAACATTTGTCTAGTACTCCCTGGTCTTTATTATTATTATTATTATTATTAATACATAAACAGCATGCACATGAAGGATGTCCAAGACCTTTGGCATTTTCGCGTAGTCTTATTTTAACCTCCTTATTTATCTTCTAGTTGACTAATGTTCACGTGATTTTGAATGTGATGGTTATGTTTCTCTGTGCTGGATGGTTTATTAGTGAAACCTTCAATGTCCACCTAGACAGTATCTTTGTGGAGCTGTGGCTGACTTGTCTTGGCGCTCAACTTCTGACCACTAGACTGATGACAAGTTCGAACTCCCCTCCAACTACCGAGGTTTGGACAGACGGGTAGTACCACTATCGCTGACATAGTATATACGGCTCATTGCCGGCAAACATCAACTTATTTGAAATCTCTTCGAATGCTATTCACATTGTATCTCTTGGGAAACTTTGTTGCGTATGTACTGCTCAGCAGTTCGTTCCGTCCTCCTTTATGACTGTGAGACCTGGCCATTGAGAGTGGAAGACATGAAAAGATTAGCTATCTTTTATCATAGGTGCCTGCGTTCTATCTCCCGTGTGAAGTGGTATAATAAGGTGCGCAATATTGAAGTTAGACTTCGGTCGAGTGCTAGGTAGGTGGGAGGTGAGAATCAGTCGACGAGGTTGTGAGACAGATACATCGATTGAGTGAGATAGTTAGGACATGTGCTACTCATGCATCCCTTGCTATGAGAGATTATGGGTAATCGTCAACCTATGTGAAAAGGACAGCAGGAAACAGAAGAAACTGGAGATGTGTTATTGAAGCCGTATATTCCACTTGGAACCTAAGGGAATAGTAATAATAATAATAAGCCAAAAATCTGATCCATTCTGCATTGAAAATGTTTTATTCTTCATTGTGTTTAGCCTATTAGATTTTCCCAGGGTTGTAACCGTGTTCTGTCGTTTAGTCTTCAATGGCTTTTCTCTTGATATGTATATGAATTGTAATTCTCTGAGGACGTCGCTCGATGCATTAATAATAATAATAATAATTTGCTTTATTGCAAAACAATACTTACGATACAGAATGGAATTCTCAGCATTTCACTACAGTATATTGCATCCAGTTTACATTAACCATAAATAAAATTCTATATAGATTATGGATAGTCTCAGTTAGTTTTGGCAACAACATATGAGCATTTCGGTAGCAAAGCTAAAGTTGAACAGAATGTTTGTCGGAAGGTGTTAGAAAAGTAGATACTAGCATATTTACTGGCGTAATCGGTAACAAAAAGGTCGAGATATACAGAGTGTGAAAGAACGAAGAAGAATGTTTTAAGTAGATTATGTAAGGAAGAGAGTAACAAAACAGCACATAACAACAACAAAAAAAGAAAAGGAAGAAAGAAAGAAAGAAAACGTTGTACCTATAAATGATATGAGACGAGATCCAGTTGTTCTACTGACTATTTTATAAGTTATAGGTATCACGCCTAATGCTTTCTTTATCGCACAGAACACGAGCCAAGTAGCTAGGGCACGGTTGAGTTTTTACACTTGCTAGTGCGAGCATATAGTTTTCTATATAGGCTTCTGGTTGTGGCTGATGAGATAGATACAAGGGGAGAGTTGTGAATGAAGTGGGTGGTGGTGTGAGTTCAATAAAATGGATTTAGCTCATTTTTCTTCCTTTGTGTTCCTAGTGAAATATACGACTTCTGTAACGCATCGCCACTTCTCCTTTTCCTGTATCGTATCTTTTTGTATCTGGTTCCACTATTCCCAACAACTTTTCATTGCCTCCTCATACGACGTCGTACATGTGTGTCACCCCTAGGCCAATGCCTAAATCATCTAGGTCCTACTGTAGGTCATGGTGCATAACGTCATCCAAATTCCCGCCCCACTTACTTTCCTTTTGTTATCAGCGTTCCTTGTTGCTTATTCCTTCCAGTCGACTATCTAATCTTCAGTATTGAGCGGAGTGAGCAGATATAGATGAAAGTCTACAGTAGTCCGTCTATGCATGTCTCTGAACCATATAGGAGCGCTAACTGACTCGACACTATAGTATTAAATAGAATTCGGTTGTGTTGTTTCTTGTTCTGCATAACTGCAGTAGGATATTTCTACACTGATTTTAAAATAATGAATGCATGTCTTCTCTGAAATACTACTTATATATGCATCTATTTATCAGTAGTATATATCGTTCCGTCTTATTCATTGTTTTTTTCTTCTTTATTCATCATTTTAGACAACTGATTACCTACTTCAATTCACCAAGTGCAATATCTCAAGCTTATTTTGCTTTGTGCTTGTTAGATTTAGCAACAATGTGGCACTTCTATGGTTATCCGTAAGTGAAGTATTCCCTTTTCTTTTTACAGTTGTTCACCTTTAAACTTATGATTTACTCAGATAATCGTTCTCTCTGCTCATAGCATATGAATACATTTCTAGCCATTGTGTTCTTTGTGTTTATCATTGCATTGTTATCATTATTAGATAAGTAGTACAGATGAATAAGTCTTAGTTCGGCTGGGGGAGGTAGGGGCAGTTCGATTGATCCGAGTTAGACCACAAAGACCCTGTAAACTAACACTTCAAAGTTAATCTAATGTCCTTCAGTGATTGACTACACAGTGGAGTTGTCTGGAGTTCTTGTCAGACGGACTGGTTTCAACATAGAACTTTGCACCGATGTGTAGCAGTTCGAGTCGCCACAATTCACTTAGCACACAAAGCAAGAGAAGTAAGTAAAAGCAAATGTAAAATAGAGACAGTAAAGAGAGATATGAGGCGAAAAGATCAGAAATATCGAAGAACCATATAGTTTTACTGGGTATTATAAGTGACAAGGAGTGAATGCATCTGCGCCTGCCATTGAAAATGATCACTTTGAACCATATTACCGATTGTCTCCAGCCATTTGTGTTTACCGTCCTCAGGACCCAAACAAGTCAGGAAGTTTACAGCTTCTTACGTGGTTGGCTTAAACTAACTGTTGTGATTTCATTGACTGATGAAGCCATTGACCTCCACTAGATTCTTTTTTGCAACCTGACCCTATATCAACTAACATTGGTTGTTGTCGAGGAAGGGGATGACTAGACATGCGGAACACATGTTCTAACCACCTCAATCGATGTTCTTGTAAGAATTTGTGACTAATGGAATCCACCAACCCACATGCGTGTGGAGGAATGCTCCCTGATGTTAGTGACTTATGATGTATTAATACTTTGTGTATATGATGAATAACACTCGCCGTTCACTAGTGCATCTATGGGTCATTGGCTTAAGTACTTAACTTTCAATTAAAATTGTTCACGGGTTTTAATTCTCTACTCCACCTACTTCAATAAAAAGGGGAACCTGATAGCATCATTTGAGTATACACAATCAGTTTGCGGTGCTAAGAGCGGTACATGAAATAATCTGTTTCGGATAACCGAGTACTGACAACAGTTTATTTTACCACTAGTTTTCCTCATAGATCTCAAAAAGCTGTAATACAAGCAGTTTTTGCATGATAAAATGAATTCAGTTAATTATATCATAAGGTGGTTTGACCTCAGTTGTGTACAACCTGATTAATGAACTACATAAGCAATCAGTATTTGATATCATATAGACTGTAATTGAGTTGCATGAGCCCCAACGGGTTGATCTCTAGCGAAAACTCAGCACGGATACAGAAGGCTCATTTGGCATATGCGTGCTAACTTACGCCATCTCTAGCGTAGTAGACGTGATATCCGGCCGGCTACCTGTCGGTCCAAGGACATGTGCACTGCTCACCACTTTGCTGTGTCCTTCTTTATGGCTGTAAGTAAGATGTAGCCATTGAAAGTGAAGGATGCGAAAAGGTTAACTGTCATTGATCATATAGGCGCCTGGGTTCTATCTCCCATGTTATAAATCGTATAACAAGGTGAGCAATATTGAGGTTAGGCATCGGTGCAATGCTAGGTAGTTGGGGGAGGGGAAAATCAATCGATGAGATTGTGAAGCATCCGCATTGATTGAGACGGTTAAGACGTGTGTTACATATGCCTAGCTATCCATTGCCTTCCTCGACAACAACCAATGTTAGCTGACATAGTATTGAGCAGTTTGGAGAAGAGGAAGCTAGTGTTTGTCAAGCTAAACATGGCTTCATCAGTCAATGAAATCCATAAAAGTTAGTTTAAGCCAGCCAGCCAGTCACGTAGGGAGGTGTAGACTGTCTGGCTGACTGATTGGAGTCATCAGGATGGCAGAAATCCAATAAAGTTCTATTCCATATCTCTTCTTTTTGCCTCACATTCCTGTCTCTTATATCTCTGTTGAATCTCTCCTTACCCTATATATGTCCAAACCAAGTTCACTTTTAACGGTTTGCATTGGATATGTGATATTTATTATAATGAAGGTTTTTTTGTATTTCCCAATGAATGAAAAACAAAATGATATTGTTTTTACTGACGTTTCGCTATTTAATACTAATAGCTTTCTCAAAGTATTATTAAACCGGAATTTACAAAATCCACGCAGCATATATATAACAAAGAGTTAAGGGTGAGAAAAATAGACTTAGTTCAACTTAAAAGGACATATTGAAAGTCAAAATAACAATGAAAATCACTCAAACCAAATATCAAAGGTAATAGTATATCTGTTATTATATCAAAATAAAGTTCACTAACTTGATCATCGTTCGTCAGTATGGGGCCATTTATGGTTGTCAAGTTGGTCAATTGGTAAAGATGACAAAACTAAGTGTAGATTGTGAAATACTTGATTATCGTTCGTCAGTACTCTATTTTCTGCTTCATGTACTATATAGATTGGAGTGTGGCTCTTATAATATGAAATAACTATTCACTTAAAGTGTGTCACATATTGATTGCTTATATAATTTATTACGCAGGTTGTATGTAGTTGCTGACTGTTAAGAATTGTATGAAATAATGAAATGAATTCATCTCACATTCTGCAAGTGTTGTTCTTATTGAGTTATTCAGTCATTATATATATATATATATATATATAATTACATGACTGCCCAAACCTCGGTAGGTAGACTGGACTGAGATTCAAACTCTTAACCCAGTGGTTGAATTACAGTCATATATTTCAACCCACCCCCCACCGTTGCGTTCCGATTGGGCTTCAAGTTTCGAAGTTCCACTAGCAATGATGTTGTGTTTTCCTTGATGGAGTTCCTAGCACCATGTCCAAGCTTCCTTATTCCCTGGGTCTACTGTCCGCTAGCAAACTAGTCGACGTGTAGGAGTGTGTTGGTCGGGTATTGGCTCAGGACCTCCCAATTATTCTACCATTGAACGACGGACAGACTGCAGGCATATATTCATTGTTGGCGCCAAGAGATGCCCTACCCAAAATCCCATAGTTTGTGTAGGGGCTGCAGTACTGCCCGGATGCCCAGACCGAAGCAGGTAGTTGTCTTAACGGGCTACACCCGAGCCTTTCACTTGAATTCTGATCCACAAGGTAGTGGAATTAGCATCAGGAGACATGGTGTTATGGTTGCTGATGAATGAAACAGCTTTGTACGTCGTTTGATGCTTCTCAAGCCGGTATATACACCTTAGGTTTGGAATCAGTGTTTTCCATCTTCCTTAGAAAGACCTATCTACCTTTCTTCTTCTTTACTTCGGCTATCTCCTACGGGAGGATGAGCCGGCTTCATGAACCATGAAGTTTCATGGTAATTGGGTACGAGTGATGTCCCCAGGATCGCTCGGCCTTCGTTTGAGAGTGCAGCTCTAGCCTTTACACAACCAAGTGTGACCTACAAGGCAGTAGGAGTGGAGTAGGGAGTCCACTATCCATTGGCAGCCGGTGACCGGAGTCCGGTTCATACGCCTTTTTGAATGGGGCCAGTCATCCAGGGCATCCAATAAGCCCTTTGTCCATACGTCTGCCGGTGAGCTCCTGTAAGCTTCATACGCCAGTTGTTGGAGGTTTGGAATCAGGGTTTAGCCATCTCCCCTAGACTGTCATCCAATGGACAGTCAACCCGGTGAAGAGCGCCGGGCATCCGTTTTTGCCCTCTCACTTTGGTGAGAAACACCTCCGCCACGTGAAGGCAGTGAGTAGGACTTCCTCAGGAGAGGCTATGTAAAACGCCCGGTCACATGGGAGCATTTCAAGAGGTGTGCGGAGGGGTGGCCAACCCGCAGCGCAAGACACCCACCCCCGACCATCCTGAAGCTTTGGAGGCTACCTATCCATCACTCTTGTGTTTGTAAGCGCCAAACGTTGTCATTCTGTCGTTCCTGTCGTATGAAGGCAGTGATCAAGATTTACCCGACGGAAGTTATGAACACTTTGTCATGTAATGAGGGCATTTCGAAGGAAAGACTAAAGTCGTCTCTACATCTATAACCTTAGCCGAACCAGATCGTTTATGAGGGTAGTTAATATTATTAACCATTTATATTAGTCATTTCTACTGTCATGCAATACTTGTCTTCTTCTTCTCTTCATATTATTACCCTTTTTAGTTTAACAAATATAATAATTAATTAAAATTAAAATTGGGAATTGGAATGCCATAATAAACAGGGGATGGATAAAACAAACAAAGTAGCATTATAATAACTAAGAAGACTGACATTGTGCAATTAGGGGTTAGAAATGTAGAAATAACAAAATAGACAGGATGTCTGGATAAAAACTAATGTGATGAATAATTGTTTATGCAATCAGGGATTAAATATGTAGAAATAGTAAAATGACAAAATAAACACTAAGTTCGGGTATGAAAATATGGTAGTGTAAGAAAAACTTGAAATAACATGAATAAACAGGAAGTTTAGATAAGAAAGGCGATGGGATGGTGATTACTAAAAATTACCTGTTTATGATGGCCATGGCAAGGACAGGGGTTGGACGTATTTCTTTTGTATACAAAGCGTGGGTTTGAGCTTTTGTATAGCTAGCGTTGAAATTTATTGATTTTATATAGAAATATGGCTACTGTATTAATGCAGTGTATTGTCAATGCGGATTGTCTAGAACCTTGTCCTAATTCTGATAATGTTTTGGTGACTGCTTTTGCAAATATTATTAAAGAGTTTAATTCTGTGGTAAGTTAGTTAGTTAGTTTGTTTATGTCTCAATGTTTTAATTTCTCGAATCAATTAACCTGGTGATGCCCCTTTTTGGGTGGGGGGGGGGTGTTGCGTCTTTTGTTTGTTTATATACTGACCCCAGGTAATGTGGTGCACAAAATAATAAAACAGCATTACTTTCCTGTGTTTCTTTTGACGGTTGAAATATTACTGGATAGTCCTGGCTGTTTGGCATACGATTCACCCTCTTTTGTCAAATGTAAGATGATGCTACAGAATTGGACTATATTGACTCACACCTAGCTTGAAGATAGGCAGGAGTGGAGTGTTTTGTGGAGCGTGTTGACCACTGGACTTATTCTGGAAGCTGAATTATTTCCGGCGAGTTGATCGCTGACGAAATCTCAGCTGTCTGTCTGTCTGTTTTCGACATAGAACTTTGCACAAATGTGTGGAAGTTCAAGTCGCCACACTCCGTGTAGCACGCGAAGCAAGAGAAGAAAGTACAAAAAAGCATAATAGAGACAGTGAGCAGAGATGTGAGACAAAGGAGTAATAAGGAAAAACAAAACAGTTTCATTAGAGATCATAAGTCACAAGGAGTGGATGCATCTGCGCCACTGAGAACGATTTTGAGCCATGTCACCAATTGTTTCCAACCATAGATTTTTACCGTCCCGAGGACGCCAACCAGTTGGGAAGTCTACACCTTCCTACGTGGCTTAGACCAACTGTTGTGGATTTCATTGACTGGTGCAGCCAAGTTTTTGTTTGACCGCCGCTAGCTTTTTTCCAGCCTGACCCTATATCCGCTAACATTGCTCGTCAAGGGAGGTGATGGCTTGGCATACGTAACACATGTCCTAACCATCTCAGTCTTTGTAACTTCACGAAATCTCAGCACCCATACAGAAGGCTCGTTTGGAATTTCCCTGTCAACTGACACCATCTCTGGCTTAGTAGACGTGATATTCAGCTGGTTGTCGACCAAATGGGGTGTGTACTGTTCAGCAGTTCTCTCTTTCCTCCTTTATGGATGTGACTGAAACATGGCCATTGAAAGTGGAAGACATGATAAGGCCGGCTAGCTCTCTTTGATCATAGGATCGTGAAGTTGCATCGGGTGAGATGGCAAACATACGTGTTACGCATATGTCCTTCCTTGACGGGCAATGTTAGGTGACATAAGATTGATCAAGTCGAAAATGAGAGAGCTTGTGATGGTCAAACCAAAGCATCGCTTCATTAGTCAATGAAATCCTCAACAGTTAGTTTAAGCCAACCACGTAGGGAGGTGTAGACTTCTTGGTTGGAGTCCTGGGGTTGGTAAAACTCAATGGCTGCAGAGAGGCAATTGGTAATATAGCTAAAAATCTTCTCGGTGATGGCGCAGATGCTTTCACGCTTTGTGATTTCTCATTTCCGATAAAGCACTGTTATTATTCCATATTACTATTCTTTTTCCCTGACGCTTCTGTTTATTATCTCTCTCTCTCTTTTGAGCCTCTCTTTACCGTTTTCTGTTGCTCTGTGTGGTAGATGGATTGTGGGAGCTCGATCTTCTACACATCTGTGCAATGTTTCTGTGTTGAAACCAGTCAGTCAGACTATCCCCCTTCACAATATCTTGGTGTGAGTATTCTGATCTATAAAGCAGCAGAGCAGCATCAGTAGATTCGTTGTCACAGTCTCCGGTGACCCACAAAAGTCTATGCGTTAGTTGTCCTTTTCAGATCCTAAAGCTCAGCGTATTCTCCTCTTCAATTGTGTAATGCCTCTGTGTTCGCTCTTTTACTTGTGTAAGAATCTCCTCCCCCCCTTCCTTGTCTTGCTATGTTAGCTAACAGAATTCTCCTTAATCAATATTTTACCAATTCCTTTTGTCATGTATTCTAAACATTCAGCGTTTGTAATTAATTTGATTGTTAAATAATTTTAGTGGATCACTTAGGAGTTACCAGTATCATATGTCTAGTCCTTCATTTTGGTACTCCTCACAAGAGTGGGGGGGGGGGTTATCAGCCAGTTAAAAAAGTGACTTGCCATCCCAGTACACTTTGAAATGATGTGACATTTTGTATTTAATAGACTCTAGTATTTTCCTCTGTAATTAATATATGTACATTATACAATATACATACTGTGTCTTGTCTATTTTTACTTAAAAAGGGATTAATTGAAACAGCCTTGAAATTGTCTAAACTATGTCGATCTGCACTATGTCGTTTCCCTGGTCAATCACCTTTATTACAAGCTTGTATCGAAGTGGAATTGGAACAGAATTTAAGATCGGGTTATGATTTAGCTCAATGTGATCGGTTAGTCAATTCATTAAGACTGTATTGTCCATGGGAAGCTGCTCTACGGTAAGTTTATAATAATATTAATTATTGTTATTATTATTATTATGAGTTTTGTGTTGGTTGGGTTTAGTGAAATCCAGTTGATTTCATGAAGTAACGAAATTATCTTCAGAGACTGTACAGTCGTATTTATATTTACCAAAGATGTATAGTAGTCCATTATTGAGTAATCGGGGGTGGGGGGGGGCTGGTATAATTGATATAATTACTTAGAAGTGGCTTCAAACGTATGAATAAAAGTTATAAATTACGTAATGCTCAACGGCACGAAGGAAGAAAAGGTTAGAAATTTGATAAGGTTAAAATTGTTATTGACTTGTAGTGATAATAATGACTTGAGTATTAAAATAAATGAAGCAAGGTAATCTCACTATGATATCAACAGCAGGACTTCGACCCTATCTATAATAATAATAATAGTCATTTTTGACTATATTCGATCCCTCACTCGATTCCTTCAGTGACGACTAGCTCGGAAAAATTTCATACCACCACCTAAACCATAGTTAGGATGTTCTCAAGCGTATTATTGGTTTGTCTGTCAACAAGATGAGCGCGTAGTCATACCGCGAAGCTATAGAGAATTGAAACACGACGTTTTGGTTCCAGGATTTCATCCTCAACTGATATAGGTTAGAGAACCATGGGGTAACCAGCCGGGGAGTACTGGAAAGATGTTTCGTCCCAATAGTTTGCGACTCCTCAATAGTACACACCCACCACCACAGTTCGAACCCAGGACCCTCCATTTACGAAGTGGGTGATCCAATGAACCAGCCCATGAATTCTGACTCCCGTCTATTCATGACACACCACGAACACTCGCTAATGTCATCACTGGCAAGTATTTCTCCTCACACCCTACCTGCTGCAATCAAGTGGTCACGAATTCCCACTAGAACTCAGGTAATTATCTACCTGAATAGAGTCAGTCGCTAGTGAGCATTAAATGTCAGCTCATGATGAGATCCTGTAACCAATCAAATCAAATACCCACAAACCAGCATTTGAATAAGACCTTTCGGGTTATTAAGGTCACCTCACGTGATTCAATTGATCTATGAAAGACGTGAAGCAATTTGGGAATTGCTTCAACACTATGGAGTGCCCCAGTCTTTTATCGATCTCATTCAACAGCTACATGCCAAGGGATTCACAAAGGAAGACAAGAGCAAAACAAGGCTGCCTACTATCACCGACGATATTCGTGATTGTAGTGAACCGGATCAAACGACAGGTCGTAGATAGTGAGAAGACAGGAAAGCATTGGGATTTACAAGAAGACTGCAGAAGATTTGAACTTCGTGCGTGATCGATGTGTATAGTCACACAAACTTGAAGACCGAAAGTCTATAAATCAGCAAAAGAGGCAGCGAAGACGGGAGGAGGAGACAGAGATCAATCAGCAATAAGATGGGGGATTTGAAGGAAGCCAACGTCATGAACGGAACTACGAGCGAATACTAACTTAATGCGCTCGTTGATCTGTCCTAATCACACGTCATTGACAATAACATGGTCCGCACGCAAAAACAGAAGAGAAGATTGGACGTTGCTAAAAGAGCTTTTACTGTCTCAAAACAACAATCAAAAAAGGTTGACAGCGCTTGCGTACATATATTGCTAAAGCGATCTTGAGAATCACTAACGTCATTGACAAATCAAGACAGTGAACAACCAATAGGATTTCAAAGGTCATAAGTAGAGTGAGGGAAAGTCAGGTTATAAATCAATAAGTGTGGTGAGAGAAATACAAAACAAACTTGTAGAAAATTAGGTCGATATGTATCATTCGCTTATCTAGTCAGAATCGCCTCAGCTACAGGCAGCACGGATGGGGATACCAAAGCCAGCTAGCCAGGACCGAAAAGACAAGACATACAGACGTTCTTTAATCTGAAATCAGTCAGCAGTGGAAAATGACAAAGATTGGTGGTGGCAGTATAAGTCCGTTTTATTGCTCTCGATAATCTTAAATGTAACACTATCGAGAGCAATAAAACGGACTTATACTGCCGCCACCACCCTTTGTCATTTTCCAGGTGACCAATCACGATTGCTCAAGCGAAAAACAAGCTACCTAGCTGTGCCACTTCCATATGTATCTATAAATTTACCTGCTCATGTGGAGAAAGCTAGCTATATAGGGCGAACAGCTAGACACCACAGCAAGCATCTTCCTTCATGGTTCGGAAAAGGCCAAATAAAATCTATAAGAAGTTCTATTTGAACTCATTTGATTGCTGATAGCGGTCACCAAATGGACAGAAATAGTGCCTTCAAAGTTATCTATCGCATTGCGTCGAGCCTTTCAAACGGAATTTGAACCCGCCTACTAAACACATAGCCGAAGCTATGGGAATTAATTCGACAGAGTAATCCCAGTCTTTGCACACAAGAAAAGAAGTTTTTTCTACCTTTGTCTCTCCCTTGGCCTAGGTACATTCTTACTAAGACCCTGCCACCCCTTCGTATTTAACATGTCTTTCGTAATGTTATGGTATTTATTTATACTCTGATTATCTGTCCACTTCACCTTTAGTATTACGTAGCTTTTAAGGTTTGACCTAATTTATTTATTTATTTATTTATTTATTGAATTGTCTACATATACACATATTACTCTCTACCTTCGTTATTCTTATATCGCCACCTGCATAAACCCTATTGTCATTATTTTGCTATCATTACAATCATCGTTACTAATGACGTTCAAAACATTTACCACATTATCTTTATTATTATTATTCGACCCACAAAATCACCGTCATTGGTTAACTTTTGTCTTATTTATAAATCGATGTAAATTAGAGTAAAGCCTGAAGATCTAATTGAAAACAATAGTATTGTTCGGTTATATTGTCTTGTTCTAATAATAATAATAATAATGGAAATATTTAAAGATTTTGAAACTTTGTCATTCGAGTGAATAATGCTTTTCTCTCCTGTGTGATATATCCAATGAGTAATAATAATGATATGGAATTACATACATACAACGGCAGGTGTCGGTGGCACAGCGATAGATTGCTCGCCAACCACGCCTCATGTGGTTCATGGGTTCGATCCCCGGCCACTGATGCACTGCTTTACCTTCGCTAAGGCAGTGATAAGACTGGCAAAGAGAAAAGGTTGGGCATGACATCAACAATCCAATACCGTAAAAATAAATAAACATCACTGCTACCACAGTGTCCAAGTTCTACGCATATCGTATCTATTCTCTGAGTGTGTTGACTTATACTTAACCTTCGGCTTTTCTTTTTGGTTTTTTCTTCTTTTTATAAGGCAAGCTGAAGTTGAACAGAAACGTGATAATGTCTCATATACACATGATATATTACGTCATATAATTGACAGTATAGTTGAAAGACGCCAATATGATGGTGGTATGTTGAAACAACAATTGACTACAACTAATACTACTGACAACACCGCTGGAAAGTTATTATATTCAATAGATTTATCCACTCATAGAACACCATTTAAACATTTAACTTTACCAACATTTCCTGAGCATACACCTGTTGGTGGTTTGTGTAAATTAATCAATATTGAATTACGTGCACATTTATCCCTGGTAAGTGAGTGGGTGGAGTAAGTGATTGATTAGTCTTCAATGATGTGTACTTCCTTTTCTATTTGTTTTAGGTGTTAATGAAGACAAAACATGTATGCAGTTCAGAGAAAAGTCTCTTTTTCGGCGGTGAATTCATGCACATAGCTATTATTATTGTTATTGTTCCCATGGGTTCCTAGTGGAACATACGGCATCAACTGTACGTCTCCACTTCCTTCTGTCTTCTCCTGTACTTTTCATTTGCATCCGTGTTAGTCCATACTGTTTCAACTCCTCTTCACACGATCTCCTCCATGTCATCCTTGCACTGACGACCAACTGGCCGCTTCCCTTTCGGCATGGTTCCACTCGAGAAATTGCCTGACGCGCGTGATGTCACCCAGCGGCCTCCTCAGCGAGCGAGTGTCCAATCCATCTCCACATTCTCTTGCATATTTGTTGGGCGATTGGTTCTTGTTTTGTTTGTTTCTTCCTATAGTTTCTTGTTGATGATTCTTTCCGGCCCGGCCATCTGATCTTCATTGAGTATAGAGCGAAGACAGTTGTTAATAAAGGTCTGCATGCAACAGGCTGCTGGAAATATTCTTTGTGACCCGCCAAGCGCCAAGTTTCTGATCCGTATAGAAGAACTGACATGACGTGTTTGTATTGTAAATCCGACTGAATTTTGTTGTTGATTCTGACTGAGTGACGAAGATTTCCAGATTGGTTTCAGGTTGATGAATGTGTTTCTCGCCTTCCCGATTCTCGCTTGATTTGACATTCTCGTCCGTTCTGATCGCCTGTAGTTGAGACAATGCTCCCTAGATAAGTGAAGTGAATGAAGTAACCTTTTTGAAATCCCTCCCGTTGATGGTGATTGACGTTGGATGTTGTTGCTGTTGTTGTTGTTGGTTGATTATTTTCATGACCTCCGTCTTGTCTATGTTCACCTAGAGTCCTGTCTTCGCCGGCTGCTTCTTCGATCAGTTTGTCGGTTTTCACTTGTAAGTCTTCGATTTTGTGTGACATCAAGCATAGATCATCCACGCGTGAAATCCAGGTCTTCTAGGTTCTTCACGTCAGTCGGTCCAGGATATTCCTGTCTTCTCGTTTCCCACTCACTGTCTGACGCATAATCCAGTCCATCACAATTAGGAATATTTTTTTTTTTTATTTTTGATTACAGCTTGATTCCACACCGTATTTTTGGTACAAGTATGGAATTTTCAGCGTGGATATCGGTAGCTCAAAATTCGCAGGCCGACCATAGATATCAGGTGTGCGTCGGCGAGGTCTCGAACCCCGGACCATGTGCATGGTCGGCGAGAGTCCTAATTACTGTGCCACCGACGCACACAATCATTCATTGGTGACAATAAGCACCCTTGTCTGACTCTTGTGTTTACTCCAAACGCCTCGCTGAGTTTTCCGTTGTGGATCACTTGACATGTGCCGTTGTCGTACAGCTGCTGAATAAGGTTGATGAATATTTGGGCTACGCCGTAGTACTCGAGTACTTTTCAAATTACTTCGCGGTCAACGCTGTCGAAGGCCTTCACAAAGTCTATAAAGTTAGCTGTACACAATCGCAATCGTATATTGGTTACAAGATTTCAACATCAGCTGACATTGGTTAGGTGACCATTGGGAAACCAGTTGGGGAGTACACTGGACGGCTGTTTCGTCCCACTGGCTTAGGACTTTTTTTGGTGATGTGCATTCACCGGGGTTCGAACCGAGGTCCCTCGGGTTACAAGGTGAGCTAGCTCGTAGGCCATTAAACCGCTGGGACCCCCTCCAGTCTAATGGCCAGCCCATGAATTCCAACTACTGCCAACTCACGACATAGCGTGACTGGCACTGATCAGTATCATTGCTGGCTAGTATTTGTCCCCACACCCGACCTGTTCTACCCTACCTTGTCATCAGCCAATCAGATCCCTACAAACGAATACGCAATTATGTATACTTTTGCTTGTGCGTGTGTGTGTACATTAGGTATTTCCGATAAGAATAAAAATAAGTTAAGGTTATTGTTGTCAAGATATTTCAAAAATGTGATCACTAATCAAACTGTAACTAGGGCGGGGGTACGATTGATAAGAGCGTAATGTTGAGGCGTTGTTACGAAGCGTAGTTGTTAACACATAAACGGAGTTGAATAAGCGCAATGCAGTTACATAGCAAGATGAATAGTTTTAATGAGCGAGTTGTAAATAGGATGCACTTATAAACGAAGGAAAATGTGAAATTTTGTAAGAGTTCCAAAAATTAGAAATGTTATAAGGAGTTAGATAAAAGTCAATCACATAAACATCAAGTTAACAGAAGTCTACATGATTGTTACCATGATAGTAGAAGTGGCTGGATGATTTCCTTTTGTATGCATAACTCTTTCTTCCAACTGAATGGTTAACGCTTCAGCATTACAAAGGATACGAAAGCGTATTACCTTTGGCAAGTGGTTATACCTCACTTTGAAGGTGGGGAGGCGTTTGTTGAGATGGAATGATGACCAGTGTTGACGAGATGTTCGATTATCGCCCTCCTTATACAGTCACTATAACCTTTATTGTAGCCATGCGATTAATATGAGGATAGTGGTGTGATGAGGTGTCAAAAATACCTCACCTCTACTTAGTCTCTACCTGTAATTACTTCTGTTGCTATCCTGAACTAAGTTGAAACATTTTAGTCAATTCTTTTACGTCATCTAACTTACTAACTCAATCTTACTTTAGTTGCTGTCTAATAAACCTTGTTTCTATATTAAATCATTCTTGTATTACTTAATTAATTATCTAAACCTGACAAACCTCATGTACACACACACAAGTAATTATACATAAATGCGACTGTACTACAGCAATGTGAATGAATTCGCCACCGAAAAGAGTTTCTTCGTTGAACGTCTTCTCTTTTTCTCTACGACTCAATGGGAGTATTAAGCTACTCAAAAATAGTTGTCAGTGTTCGTCAATGAAAAAGAGAATTTGAATACGTAAGTGTATTGTAAATGCATAACAAGATTGAGTGAGATTTGATTAGGATGTAATAGAAACTCAGGAAAACGTGGAATTCCGTAAGAGTTGTAAAGCAATACAAAAGTTATAAAGAAGGCATTCGACAGCGTCGATCGAGAGGTGATTTGGCAACTGCTTCGCTGCTACGGGGTGCCATCGGCAATTATACATCTCATCCAATAGTTATACAACAATGCTGCATGCCAAGTAATCCACAACGGGAAACTTACGGAAGCCTTCGAAGTAAAGACGGGAGTGAGGCAAAGCTGTCTACTATCGCCAATGATTTTCCTGATTGCAGATTGGATAATGCGACAGACAATTAACGGGCAATGGGGAAACAGGCATAAAACGGACTCACCCAAAAAACTTGGAGGAACTGGACTTCGCCGATGATATATGTCTGATTTCCCACAAACTGGAAGATATGCAAGTGAAAAGCAACAAGCTGGCGATAGAAGAAGCATCAAAGATAGGAAGGGCTTCATGTGAACATCGAGAAAACAGAGGTGATGAAGATTCCTGGCCAACAGCAACAACAACAGACAACAATCAGCATAAATGGGAGAAATCTGAAAGAAGCAACCTCCTTAATCCACCTACCTGAAAAGCATCGTTTCAACTACAGGCAGAAATAACTGACGATGATATCAAAGCAAGGATCAGGAAAGCAAGACAAGCTTTCATTACTCTCAAGTCTGTGTAGACATCACCAGCACTCAGCTTGAAAATGAAAATAAGATCCGGATTTTCAACTCCAATGTGAAGTCAGTGCTACTCACTATATGGATCAGAGACTTGGCGCAGCGTCATAAAGAGCACCTCAAACAAACTACAGGCCTTCATGAACAGTTGTCTTCGCTCAAGATCAGATAGCCGGCCAGAAAAGATCAGCAACAGGGATCTCTGGCAATGAACGAACCAACCAGGAACCGATTGTGAAACAAATAAACAGGAAGAAGTGGAGGCGGATCAGCCATACTCTGAGGAAACCATCAAGTGACATCACTAGACAATCCATTGCTCGATTGGAACCCGAATGGGAAACAGCGAGTTAGTCGTCAGTTCAAGGGTGACTTGGAGGAGGTCATGTGAAGAGGAGATGAAAGCATGTGGGCAGACTTGGAGCCAGGTGAAAACTTTAGCAGAAAACCGGACGCGGCGCGGCTGAAGCCCTATGTCTCACTAGGAATTAAAGGAAATAATAATTATAGAAAAATGACAAGCACACAAACCTAAAGTGACTAGAAATCAACACGGTTGCTGCCATGATAGTAGAAGTGAATGACTGAGGCTTCAGCAATACAAAGGAGACGAAAGCGTATTGTCTATGGTGGATTATTCTTGACTGTGTAGATCACTTTGTGAAGGAGAATGAATTTGTTGTAATGGAATGTGGCCCGTGTTGACAAGGTTTTCGATGATTTCACTCCTTATTAGTGCCAGTACTATCTTTTTGCAGTCATGCAGGATAATGTTGTTCTTGAACCCTTTTGGACAGGATACGCATCGAACGACCAATGTACCTGGCTGGCTGGCTCCACAGCAACAAGTGAATTGAACTGATATATGCACACAGATGCGAGATGTTGTCCTTAAGGCTTCTGCAGATCAATGGATGACTGCAGAACTCAATAGGTCCTGGATAGAGTGAATGCATAAAAACCACTTACTACTGATTGATTGAGACGAGTAGTTTTATACCACTTAAATTGACAAGTACTTGCTAGCCAGCTAGATCCAACTGATCTAAACACCAGACGATCGTTTTTTCAGCTGAACTCATCATCGGTGTATCCAGTTTAACTCAGATCAGAAAACTGAATCAGTTCAAACCATAAATCAAATTTGCAATTTACACAGTTCGAGGAAGTGATTATTTCACTATAGCTTCCACTGTCAGTGGCCATATCTCACAGTCATAAAAATCTTAAGCACGCTACCCATCCCATCCATCGCTAATTTCTTTAAATTCTTCATCACCACACTTAGGCATATTTTGAGTAATCTTGATATGCTGCTATTATCTTATATCTCATTTGTTTTGTTTCATTTCAACTGAATCTATTCCTTTGGTTGGTGGGAACAAGCAGAGAATTCTATGATGCGCGTTTCGTCTTTCGGGGGACTCATCGGCTCAGTACACCTACAATCGCCAGTGAGTAGCTATGTTCCTCGTAAAACTCGAATCCAGTACACATCCGGATGACGAGTCCCAGTTGGAAGAAACTGACATCCTGGATTTCAATGCAAACAGCATCAGTACTAGTTCTCGGATATCTTAGTAACGTCTGTACTAGAAGCCAACATGTTTCCAGAAGCCCCGAACATTTCTGTTTTGTTTTTGTGTGTGTGTGTGTTTATACGTTTATCTCTCTTATCTTTCCACTTTCTGTTTTTCATTTTTTATTTTATTTTTCAGATTGAACTATTGATCACATTGAAACTGTACAGCTATGCAATGAGTGAAATTGATGCAACTATAAAATTGTGTAAACAGTATAAATTAGACTTAGGCCTAGATATAATTAAGCTATTTCAGTGTGCTACACACATGTCAGCGCATAATGAAATACCTGTGAGTCTTTCTACTTCTTCTGTCACCTCTGCTGGAGACAATGAAGAAACCAGTGGTCCTTACAACAAAATCTTCACTTCAACCAAACAGCAGCAAATAAACAAATTGAAATTACATAAAACAACACCAAATGTCATGTTAGAATTGAATACCAGTTTAGAGGAGATATTACATCGTACGGATCGATTGACAAAAATTCGTAGTCAAGTATTTATGAGTCGTGTTCGACTTTTACACAATGATGGTGTAATAATAATAATAAGGAAAACAGTCAATCATCATGTGAGTATCAGTATTGCACTTTTTTCCCATAGTTTGTCTCTCTGGAAGGTCTAAATGACCTCCCCGTGATGTATGTATGTAGTGACGTCGTAGTATTATAACGACAGAAGACAAGGGCCAGGCAACAGATCGTTTACTTAGAGAAGATCAACAGATATTTATAAATTTTCATGTACATTATTATTAGGGTTATTGTTGGCAGAGAAGCAACGTCTTCTGATTGGTTGTTTTCTTGCTAAAGGTTATTCTGTACTGCTTGTGACCGTTTCTTAGAAAGTTAAGCCATATATCTGCGAATTGTATTTGTCCACACTTTAAGTCTGCTGTGATTGGTTGATGAGTTCCTTAAGATAAAGCTTGTTATTGTTTTTCTCATGACCCTGATTCGGAACTTAAACACAGACGTAAATTGTTGTCTACAATTTCGGTTAGCAGACAGCTCTCACCACTTTTTGAGGGATAGGTAATTAGTTGCGTTAGGTTAGCATCTGTTGTTGATAATAATGTATCACAACCCCCCCCCACACACTTGAGGAGCTTGAGATGCTGTCCGTTATGACTGAGAATCGTAGTCGGTGGCGAACATGATGTAATTCTTACCTCTTCCAATATCTCTTTAATTTAGCTTAAGTTTGTGAAAGATTAAGGTTACATTTGGGCCAAGTGGTCATTAGGGTTAAGTTAACCCAAATAGGGAAATTTTAAGGCTGGTTAGGGATAGATTAGAGTTAGTGTCCAACCGAAAATATCCAATATAGCCCTACAGGAGGTCAATCGCGAGCCATCACGAATAGCTCAGTTGTAACGTCTCTGACTGAAGACGGCACTGGGTGACGCGGGTTGGAATCTCAGAAGGGATATGAGTTGTTCCTTCAAGGTTGCAGATAGGCCTTGCTAACTGACTGGTGAGTTGCCAACTAGCACGAAAGCTAGGTCAGGTGAGGCTTCTTATGGCCGGTTGCCTCTAACCATCTAACATCAACAATGTGATGAACCCTCGTTAAATGCTTTTGATAAATATGCTTGTCTGTTTCCATAAGATTGTTACGTAATCATTTATATATAGGGGGGTTTCCATCCTAAGCCCACAATGTCATCGACACTGAAAAGGCCTTCGACAGACAATAGCGTTGACCTCGAAGTAATTTGGAAACTACTCTACACTACAACACTACGGAGTGCAGCAAGTCTTTATTAACTTTATTCAACCGCTATATTATTATGCGACATGCTAAGTGATGTACAGTGGGGAACTAAGCGAAGCCTTTGAAGTGAATACAGAAGTAAGACAAGACAGACTGCCTACTATTTCCGATGATATTCGTAATTGTGGTGGACAGAATCATGCAGCAAAATGTGGAGAGTGAGGAGATGTGGGTTCCGCGCACACAAACTCGAAAACTTACAGGCAAAAACCAACAAACTGCTGCAGAAGAAGCTGGCAGCAAAGACAGGACTTCAGGTGAACATAGGAAAGACGGAGGTAATGAAAATAACCAAACATCAACAACAGGCAACGATCACCACCAACGGGATAAATTTGAAAGGGGTTACTTCCTTCACTTACCTCGGTGGAGAGGATGAAGATGTCATAGCCACTCAGAGTCGGAAAGGTGAGAGAGACCTTAAGCGTCTTGAAATCATTTTGGAAATCTTCTGCATTTTGCATAAACAACAAAGTACGGTTTTTCCAACACCTTGGTCTCCTTGTTAGGAAAAAAATTTCCAACTGTCTGCAAACTTTTTTCGATAGCTGTCTTCGCTTGATACTGAAGATTAAATGGCCAGAAACAATTAGCATCAAGAAACTCTGGGAAAGAACCAATCAAGAACCTATTTCCGAAGAACACACGGTGAGGAGACGGCTGAGTGACATCGCCTACCAGGCCTTCGAGTGGAATCTAAATGGGAAACGACGAGTTGGGCGTGTGTCCAAGGTTAACATGGAGAAGATTGTGTTAGGAGTAGATGAGAGTCTACGCTCAGCTGTGGAGCCAGGGTGAAAAAGAGATGTTCTATTGAAATCCTATGTTCCACTCAGAACCCAAGGAAATAATAAAAATACTGAATACTGTCGCTACACCTGCGATTCATCGTGAGTTAATTGAAGAATATCCTAACATCGCTAAGGTAAATGTCGCATATTCACCCTATTGGCCAAGTTGGGTCTCGTTTGCGTGTCTCCGAAACATTTAGTACAACCGTGGCTCGAAATGCCGGAGTTCTGGTTAGTGAAGCCTATCATCCGAATTGGCCAAGGGTTCTGATGTTAACTGCTCCAATATGAAGTTGGCAGCATAGGTCTAAGAGGCTGTCAATAGTTTGCTCCTGATACTTATCGCTATCAGTCGTCGCAGAATTAAGGAAAGATGAGAGAGATTTACCTTTGGAATGGTATCAGCAATGGGAGGATAGCAAGCAGATGAAAATAAGTAATTGTTAGAAAAGCTCTGTGTACTTGTTGAAGTGTGTGGGGGGGTTATCACCTCTCGGCTGCCCAAATCATTTTAGTTGATTTCTTCTTAGGGCACTTGAAACAGAAAGAGCAGTAGTGTTGCATGACCACAAAGCCCAAAGGTAATTGCTTTAGGCCGGACACACGCTACTTGTGTGAAATGACTTCTGGAATTGTGCCCGTATTAAATAAAATCTACCGCCTCAAGGTAAATTGGGATATACAAATTTTGGGAGCGACCTTTTCTGATCCCACTCTTTCCCGCTTTCTATAACGGAAAAGCAGCATAAGTGGCTTGCTGGTCACTTGAGGGAAAAACACCCTACTTCTGTTACATCGCTATTCACCAACAGTACGACTTCGCCTACAGACTCACTAACGTAGTGTAAATGACTCACACTGTAATGGTGTAACTGCTCCCAGTCTAACCACTATCCAGACGACATTTCTGATGTGATAGGACTTTCAGGAACACCAGTTCTGGGCAATGTAGCTCATTTGTGCAAGCCCAATCACGACGTCAAAGTATCAGCTACCGGTTGGGGACTAGCAGCTAGCTTCACATTGGTCCTAGTGTAACAACAGAAGACAAGGGTCAGGCAACAGATCGTTTATTAAAGAAATCAACACATATTTATAGATTTTCATGTACACTATTATAGATTATTGTTAGCAGATAAACACAGTCCCCTGATTGGTTGTTTCTCACTGAAAGTTAATCTTTCATCTCTTTGTGACTGTCTCTTGAATGTCAGATCATCTATATACCAACTGTATCCGCCTACGCAAAGCCTTTGTTCTCATTTTTCTCACGACCAATATTAGGAACATAAACATTGACGTAAATTACTGTCTACCAATTTTGACTAACAGCTACAGCTCTCACCACAATAGAATATCAAGCTTTTATTTGTAAGGAGTTAAAGACGTGTCTAGCCTTTCTAAATTTTCAATGAATTAATTTGACAGAACAACTTTAAAAAGCCTAAAGTTTATTTTCCGACTTACTCGGTCAAGATCTAACAACTACCGATTTTACGACTTCTGACCAAGTGTGAAATTCCTCCACAACCATCCACCCCGAACACTCCTAATGTCATCAATGAATGACTATTCTTGCACCAACGCAAATTTCATCTCCTAGCTAGTCAACAAACATGAAGTGGATTGATTTGAAGTCGATTTTTTGTAATAATATGACGTCAACTAAAATGTCGCTTATTTGACAACCTTCACACAAACTTAACTAACGGCTTTGAGATTAGTAAAACAAAGTAATGAGTGGTATTTTTTTAAGTATTGTTAGTTTATAGGGATTTTATTGATTTGGTCACAAGCGCTGACATCGGTTAAAGATCCTTGAAAACCAGAGAGTACTGGGAAGTCTTCCGTCCTAGTTCGGGAATCTTCATCGGCACACATATCCACGAACCCACTGAGAATACTAATCCGTGATCAAATCTGCACAAACCAACGCTTGAAAAGTAATCTGATGCTTACCAGTATTGACTGGCTACAGGAGAGGAAGTTGCCTGGAGTGAGTTCTAGTGAGATGTCATGACCAGTGGGGGGATCCATCGCGCCGATGACACTAGCTGGCGGTGGCGCTAAAAATGGCGAATTGATAGAAGTTAGAATTTATGGGCCAGCAGATTCTATCCCAGTTGTTGAATGGCAACGAGCTCATCTCTTAACCTGAAGGTCCTGGATTCGGACCTGATTGGGTGCATACTGATGAAGAGTCCCAAACTAGACGAAGCAGCTGTTCAGTATTCCCTGAGTTTCAGTAGTTCTCTAACCGACACTAACTCCTGATCAAATTGGAAATTTTTATTTTCTAATCATTTTTTTATTATTTACAGTCATTCAAATGCATTTGGCAGAATTACTCAAAGCGTTGAATTTCTATCGTCAAGTCGATGACAGGAAACGTGTACTTGACATCTTAGTACTAATGGTATGTGTATAGCTTTAACTTTGCTTTCATTCCTTTGCGTTTTGAATGGAAAATAGGGCTTCAAGCTTAGAGTTTCGGTAGCGGTGATGTTTTTACGGAATGAGGATCATAACCCCATGCCTAGCTTTCTCCGTTTACTGGGCTTACTAAGCGAGGTTTAAGAGTACGTCGGATGAGATTCGAACTCGGCACACCTTCCTGGCTGGTAAGTATTCTACCTTTTGTAATTAATTACCAGCAATGAAGTAACAACAAACTACTTGTAGGTCAATAATCAACCTTGTATAGTTTAGTAGTCGGTCGTATCTCCGGAAAAAGATGGAAGGGTGGACAAAGGACAACAATGCCCTCCTCCCACTTAAGGAACATCCCCACTGCTACGTTAAACCCCAAAGTAAAGAAAAATAGACTATTCCAATACAGTAAGTGTACAGCATAAATATAAACAACATTGGTGATCCAACTTCAAGATTGTCTCATAGATCTAGGCGATATATAAACACCGATTTATTGAAACTTATCCATTTTAGTTCGTTTCAGCAGTCGGGTAGTAGTATATTCATTAACGACTGAATTACTTTGGTCTTCACAAATACCAAAACCATATTATTCTAGCTTTTAAAGCAGTTTTGTGAGTTTGAGATTGAGTATGCAGAGACTGACAACGTGGAATACGTTTTTTTGGGTGCTAGTGTGATTAATCATTAGGGAAGAGAGTCATTTTCTGTGGTTCTTTTAGCAGTCGAATCTTAGAAGTGTTACTTATACGGTTGCGCTAACAGACACAAGTGATTCTACGGAAACTTCACACATCCTCCTGATCATGAGGTCAATTATCACAAGCTTACAACAAGATTGCATGCACCTAGGTGTGAACTTTGTTGGCCAAATCAACTTGACAGCGTGATGTTCTCAGTCGGCATACGTTCTACCTTGGCTTTCCCTATGCAAGTTTGTAATTCCTGATCACATCACCACCTAAATAGGTGAATGTTCTCACTGTATTTAATAATTCATTTATGACGATGAGCGTTGGCACAGGACCCTGTCGATCTTACGACTATACTTCGTACCTAGACGACATAAAGCAGATACAGTATCGACGACCAAGTGCCTATAAATGAGATTCGAGTAGCTAGTATAATAGGGTGAGCAATATTGAGGTTAGGCTAGGTAAGGAGGGGAAATCAATCGACGGTGTTATGAAGCTACATCGACTGAGATTATTAAGACGTGTGTTACGTATGCCTAATCATCGCCTTACTCGACGAGCAATGTTAGCTGACATAGGGTCAGGCTGGAAAAGAGCTAGCGGTGATCACACCAAAACATGGCTTCATCAGTCAATGAAACCTACAACAGTTAGTTTAACCCAGCCAGGAAGTTGTAGGCTGGCTTTCTGATCGGGGGTCCTCAGGACGCTAAACACTAGTGGTTGGAGACACTCGGTAATATGGCTCAAAGTGATCGTTCTCAGTGTCTGGTGCAGATGCATCCACTCCTTGTGACTTATTATATCCAGTGAAACTATATTGTTCTTCGTTAGTACTATTCCTTTTGTCTCATATCCCTGTCTATTGTCTATATTTTGGATTTCTTCTGTTGCTTTGTGTGCTGAGTGAAGTGTGGCGACTTGAACTGTTTCACATCAGTGCAAAGTCCTATGTTGAAAATAGACGGATAGTATATTATTGCACGGTAAGATGACACTGTCGTCTGTATACTCTTCTCTCACTTGGTACCTGATGTAACCACCACCGTTGCTCACACTTACAATTTAACTCGACATAACCCTGTGTGAGAGTTAGTACTTGTATACTAGGTAGCAAGTCGGACGTCTTGTGTCAGTACTACATGGAGGTTTTGAATGTTCGAACTAAGTAGCAACCTTAAAGTAAGATTCGATGTCAATCGGTGTAGGCTATATCCAATTGCCTTTTCACATCAAAATACTTCATATGCCATTAGTTTTTAATAGTTGTTTTTCCTTGTGTTTTCTGTAATTCAAGTCGCTTAGTAACAATAAAGCCTTCCTCAATTCGCATATCAGTTATTCATATATTGGTTTTTTTTGAATGATATCATACAGTTTAATCAGTTTTTAAGTGTTACTATATGTCTGTTTAGCAAATTCTAAATGATTGATTGACTAACTGGTTTCGCCATAGAACTTTGCACAGGTGTGCAAAAGTTCGAGTTCCCACTCTCCATATACCACACAGAGCAAGGGAAGAGGGTAAGTAGAGATTCAAAACAGAGAAAGATAATAAACAGAAGTGTGGGTGAGGTAAAAAGAATAGTAATATGGAAGAACAATAGAATTTTATTGGATATTATAAATCACAAAGAATGAATGCATCTGCGCCAGCCATTGACAACAAGGATTTTGAGCCATATCACTAATTGTCTCCAGTCGTCATTGGTCCCTACCGTCCCGAGGACCCCAACCACAAAGCCAGTCTTCACCTCCCAACGTGGTTGGCTGGCTGGATTAAACTGTTGTGGATTTCACTGACTGATGAAGCCATATTTTGGTTTGACCACCAGTAGCTCTCTCTTTTCTAACCTGATCAATCCTGTGTCAGCTAACATTGCTGACTCCTCCTTACCTAGCACTCGACAGACGAATGAACTCAATATTGCTCATCGTATTATACCACTAAACACGAGAGATAAAACACAGGCACCTATGATCAAAGATAGCCAGTCTTTTCGTATTTTCCACTTTGAATGACCATGTCTTACAGCCGTAAAGGAGTAATCCGAATCACCTGACAACAAAAAACACTCCCTCACTTAGCACATCAAATACTGTTCAGTCAGTATGTAATTGTTACTATTATTTTCACTTAGCAGATTCAAGCCACAGTTTGCACTAATGTATTCCCTCTATTTCCTTTTTCTCTTCTATTTAGGCAACAGCATTGAATTCAATGAATGAATATGCTAAGCGTAATGAAGTTTCAAAGTCATTCCATATATTACGTGAACATTTTGGGCTTAACAGTACACCATCTAATCGTTTTACTGTTGATATTTTGTAAATATTGGTGCATTTATTATAAAATAAACGTTATTTTTGTGTATAAATTCCTTATTTACTCTTTAAAATGCGAAGTTGATTTAGGTGATTACGTTTTCTACTTGGATTAAGCAATCAAGAAGTACCACTGACTCTGGTATAATAGATAAATATATAGTTCATTGCTTAGAGAAATAAAAGTGAACGGCATTACCCTGAATATCACTGAATTGCGACCCTCATTTGTTAACCAAAAACTACAACGGTAGAACTACTGTTCAACGGCTGTTTTTCTCAAGACAGTGACTCATTAGTCAAACCTCCAGGAAAATTAAACAATAACAGCCAACTCGATCGAATTTACCACTAACCACTTTAGCGATTAGTCAGAACTAAGGAGCAATAAAAGTCGTAGAATTGTTAGGAAGGTAACAACAGATCACGGTATTCTGAGATCCATTTGTATTTCTGATTGTTTTCCCCATCTCACCCCCTCGCACAGACCATTTATCGTGTCAAGCTTCCTCCGCGTTTACACGTTTGGCCAACTCCATTGTCCTCGTAGTATTAATCCTATCTTCCTGAAAATCGTTCGGTAAATCCAGAATACTGGGTACAATTTGCTTTCACTAAATTACGTGTGAATCTAATTGTTCGGTGAAGATCATTTGCCACGATGTTTGATATAGTTTAAGTTCGCTGACCCTCCCTTAATGCGGAACTCTACGAATCGGAACTCACTACACTTTTATCTAACTAACTCATCAGTTACCTACTTCTAGTACATTAACGCTAACTGGCTTTTCGGCATTTAGAGGGTAAAGTTTACTAAAGGCTTTTAGTTTCTGCTATCCTTGGGTGCTGAATTTTAAAGCGGAATCGCAATAGGCTAACCTGACGTGATAGTTCCGTAAATCTAACAATACCTAGCCCGTCAAGACATTTCATTTGAATTGAGTCCACTCGTAGAAGTTTAACTTATCAGCTTGCTAAAGATTGTAGTTGTTTAGGCAGCTAAGTGACAAACAGGGGACGCGTGAATTATATCAGTGTAGATTCTTAAACGGCATACTAGATACAGGATTAAAGCTGAATGGTGGAATTAAAGCACCGTTTAACAACCATACTCACTGAAGTTTTTATTCAATTTTCCACGCAATTATGTGGAACACAATTCCGCGGGATACAAAACTTTATTAATTAATTAGGGAGTGTTCACTGATTAAAACGAACTAACTCCAAATTGTTGGATTCCATTTAAGCGTGTATTCAACATCAAGCTAAAGAGAAGTAACCGCATAATAAATTTAGACTATTTCAAAGCTCAACACTAGCTACGGTTATTTCTGAGAGAGCTGGAATGATGCATTTCATGGTACTATCGGAGGTGCACTCTACTTACACAATTGTATCGAATAAGCACTAAACACAAACACGGCTCTTATTTACATTCTCAGGTTGTTATTGTACGACTAAGAAACACTATGAAATCTTCAATCTTATAAGAAGTTATAGCTGGACAAACAAAATGCGCATATACATCGATACATCAACAACTTCAGAAATTTGAGGATAGCAACTAAGTCAATTGAGTACAATGCATATTATTAAGCTTTTGTTTGACATTGCGAGAAAGGATCACAACAGATATCCAAGATGTATGGAAAACTGTACACAATGCAGGCTCTTTCACATACGTATCTCTATAGAAAACCAAGGACTAAAAGACGAATGCCATAAGAAATTAGTTTTCTGATAGTTCTTACACAGTAAACTGCTACTATTGGATGCGGCAGATGTCATAACTTAGTTTTGCGTAACCGCATTTCCAAGTTCTCGACTATGTCGTCGTTAATCTAAGCTATCTCCTACATTTTTTTCATTTTGGTTCAACAACACCCTTGTTTCCCTTTTGGTTTTTGGAATGATATTTACGTGGAAGAAATTCTGCGCAGATTAGCTCATCACCTAGGCCAATTTGACGGAAATGCATATGGAGTTTGTCGTCATTCACTGCGACATACCGGATGTTCCCAAAAACACTTTGAAGACTTATAGTCAGAACATCTAAGCCATTTACTTAAATTCCAGCTGGAAAAAATTGGAATACAACACCCTGATTAGTAGTTGAGTTTACTCTTCAATCCGTATATGGCTTAACTTTTTTAGGTAACTCCAAAATCCTTCAATGTTAATTATGAGCAAGCAACAGAAGGGTATTAGTGAATTTGTCAAATGACGCACTCAGTGAACAATACAGCCGTGACTCTTACACTAACAACGAAACTGTACAAATTAATTGAAGACCGCATCAATAATATGAAAATACCAAAGTGGTATAGAAAACACAGTGTTAAATTAAAGCCTGAGTTATTTCGAATAACATAAAAACAATGGGTTAAATCAGAGTATTTATGAAATCAAAATTACATACAAGAAACTTTATACACGCCAAAAAACACTAGTTTCCGACGATTATACTGTTAATCGGGACAAAAATCAATTTAATGATAAAACCAAGCACACCCATCGCAAAGAAACCAACCGCAGTAGCAATAGCATTCTTTTTAAACTCTAATATTGAATTAGATTGAATCAATCAACTACCTTTTCGATCAGGCTTCGTGCAGCGATTGATAAAGTGGACGGAATCCTTGCTGAAACGGACTAAAGGTTCAGCTAATGTTGAGACTCTATCCATTTTTCTGACGCGTCAAGAGAGTGTTTTGTAATTCCGCCTGCACCACGACTAAAGTGTTGCTCCACACAAACAAAAGTAGATAACAAATTGAAGCAAAGTGTTACAGGAGAAAAAAATTACCTTTTTACTATGCTTCGACTAAAATGGAAACCGAATTATTGCTTTATAATTATAATACTTTGATAAAGCTATTAGCATTAAATAGCGAAGCGTCAGTAAAAACACTATCGTTTTGTTTTTCATTCACTGGGAAATACAAAAAACTTTTATTATAATGGAAAGCGAATACTCAGTTGCTTCTTTTTACATAGCGGAGTGCCACGGTGTACGCTACTCGGGCCTTACCTCTGCTCACCGTTTTCCCTTTTGTCCTACACGCAGATGACCTAAAATATTTGAGAGAGCCAAAGGGTGACAGTGACACGCTGACGTTGCAGGAAGGCCTCAACCAGGGTCTTCAATAGAATGGATGCTCCTGATGGATGTAGCGAAGTGTGCAACCATGAGCATAGGACGCACAAGCATCAGCTCCTGCGGACTTGTGGAGTAGGTAACAATGTGATTGGACACTTTTTGGTTATTTGTAGAAATCAGAGATATTGTACATAATTTTTGTTTAAAACGCTTCCTGTTGAAATATACATAACTTCCGTGTACAATTGAAAAATACACTCTGCTGTTGGAGACTTCATCTTCTCCCTGGTCATTTCTGCTTACTTGCTCAACTCACACCGTGTTGTATACTTCGGATTTATTGTAGGAGTCTACTACTCTCAACCGAAGACATTTCTACAACCGGAACACAGCAGCTACAGCAGACGCAACCCAATCAATTAACGCGCCCGTGGATTATATACATAATTTGTAGCAGAGGACTTAGACTTTATATCCAAGTAATCCTTTTTGTTGATACAACTCGTCACTGCATTTTTGGTAATATATTGTTATTTAACACTCCATTGACTTGGATTATTATATTATATATATTATATTTATAATGTTAGTGAACTCTAGTATAAGTACCTACAAATTAATTGGTGAACCCGATAAGAACACGGATTATTTTGGCATATTCATATTCTTATTTCTGCTATTTTGTATATTCATTGTGATTTTGTGTGTGGTTTATATTTGTATCCTAATTTGCACCGATAAGCTCAAATTTATAATGTCGTCACCTCAGTCCGGTACATCGAACGAGCAGACAACTAACAGCGAGACAAATGCCACAATAAATGCCATCACTGATTTTCGTTTACCCCAATACGGTTTCGCAGAACCAAGGATTTGGTTTGCGGTAATTGAACCGTTGCTAGAAGCACGGGGCATTAAGTCCCAAATAGCCAAATATGGTATGGTGCTGGCAGAACTCCCTCCGTCAGTATTGACAGAAATCAGCGATTTCATCGAAGATCCTCCGACGGACAATCAATTTGATAAACTTAAAGCCCTCCTCATACAACGCACCAGTCTGTCGGATGAGAAAAGAATCCAACAATTGCTCACAGGCTGTGAACTAGGCCCACGTAAACCATCCCAGCTGCTCAGGCACATGCGCCAGTTAATCGGACATCATAAAGTAGACGAGGTAGTGCTGAAACAGATGTGGTTGCAACGTTTACCTAGAAATGTCCAGCAAATTTTAATCATCTCGGGAAATTCGTATGACTTAGACCAACTAAGTGACATGGCAGATAGTATTATGGATGTTTTATCTGATAACACCATAAGTCACATAGCATCTGATAGTGCCGCACTGTGTCATTCCACACCTACGGCAGACACACCGATACTCGCCACCATTGCAGACTTAGCGGCAAGGATTGACAAGTTGGAAACCAATAGGTCTGATAGACGAGTCCGGAGGCTGAGTTCACAAAGAAGGTCACCATCACGTCGACGATCCTTCTCACGACAGCGTTCTCACACGTCTTCTCGGGATAGTAATATATGCTGGTATAACTGGAAGTTTAGACGTCATGCCCTGAAATGTGTAAAACCGTGCAGCTTTAGCGAAGCCAACCAGGCTCAGGGAAACGCCTTAGCCAGACAGTGATGGCGACAGCTGTTACTGGCAAGCAAACAAGTCGCCTCTTCTATGTGAAAGACAAAACTTCAGACACTTTATTCCTGGTAGACACGGGAGCAGAAGTTAGCGTGATCCCTCCTTCACTATCCAGGCGATCTACACGGACACCCGGAAAACTGTCCCTCCGGGCAGCTAACCACACAAGCATACAGACGTATGGAGAGCAATCCCTCATACTGGATCTAGGTTTACGTCGACGTTTCACATGGATTTTCATAGTAGCCGACGTCGGTCACGCCATCCTCGGGGCAGATTTCTTGAGTAATTTCAACTTGTTAGTTGACGTCAACAATAAAAAACTGATTGATAACAACACCCAACTTCAGATCCATGGAATTATCTCCAACTATTCTGTCTATAATATCAATATTGAAAGACCAGCGGATTGCCTTTTTTCCGCCCCAATTCATCGTTTCCCTAAAATTCTTAAGCCGTCGTACAACATAGAGGACGTCCCTCACACAGTCACTCACAAGATAGTTACTACGGGTCAACCAGTTCGTGCTCGTTCTCGTAGACTACCCCCGGACAAATTAGCAGCAGCCAAGGCAGAATTTGAACACATGATGCAGCTCGGCATCATCAGACCCTCCAATAGTCCTTGGTCTTCGCCCTTACACATGGTGCGTAAAGCTGGCCATGATTGGAGGCCATGTGGGGATTACCGACATTTAAACAATGCCACAGTTCCCGACCGTTACCCTATTCCCCATCTTCATGATTTCTCGCTGACATTACACGGAAAAACCATATTTTCTAAAGTGGACTTGGTTAGGGCCTATCACCAAATGCCAGTGGCCCAAGAGGATATCGTTAAAACGGCCATCATTACACCTTTCGGTTTGTTCGAATTTCTCTGCATGCCATTTGGCCCAAAGAACGCCGCACAATCCTTCCAACGGTTCATGGATCAGGTCACACAAGGTGTCAATCACGTCTCATAAACCGTTAATGCCCAGCTCTCGCTACGCTCGGGCCCACGCTGCTCTTCGAAGATTTCAGAAACGCTTAGTTATAACGGACGCAAAAACCAAAACACCGATCTGCCGCTTGATATTTGTTTATTGTTACACCAACATATAAAAGGAATAAGCGAACTAAGGTCTGAAAACAAATATTACAATAATAAATCATTGTATTACTTCTGACGATGTTTCACTCTTCTTTCTGAACAGCGACCGATGAGACGATGACTGTCGTATTGATGCCTCCGCGAAAATTGGGGAAGTTGATTTTGAGCAAACAACCAAGAATTGATCGTTCAATCTTCAACTCCATTGACACTCCCCGGCAAAAAAGGGATCCAACCCTTTTTTCCTTCACGACCAATGCACGTTGACTTGGATGCCATTGCGAGAACCTGGGTCACACGGACAGAGCTGAAATGGAAAACAAACAGAAAAGCCAACACACCACAAGCATACCCACAGCACAATCTCACACATCAATGACGACCTGCGCCTCCAGACAGAGACCTCCTCTTGACATCTTGCAACACAATCGCCACTTGCTAGAATGACTCTTGCAGAATGCAAAGTGACCATGGCAGCACCTCACGATACTCTACGCACATCCTCTTATCTACTCATTACCAATTACCACTGAAATCGCTTGTCACTCATTCTGCCTCAGTTCTAGTAGCGGTGACGCATGCGAGCCTCAGTCGTTTACACTCTTTCTCCCCGGCGTGTCGGACCGCAGCTAACAATTATCTCCGTGTGCATTTCATTCTCAGCAATAGCCTAGCCTCCCCGGCGTATACGACCCATCTGCTGTCCTTAACATCAATCAATTCATTCATGGATGTAGAAGACTCGAAACAACTTCAGAAATAATCACGACGAAAATTTTAACAAAATTACGCAATAACAACAAGATACGAAAACAACAAGTAAACACAATGAATCCAAAAACACCAATTGATGAGACACACCACACGTATATACAAACAGTACAAACAACCTCGCCGATCATGTCTTGGTGGAATTCCTTTGAAGAATTGCAGGACTTACACCAGTACGCCTACAACCCTTCACAGGTTGACGATTGTAAGTTGTGGAATGTCCGGACACAAACAAGATTAACCAACAATTACATCAATTGGAACTCACACAATTATTTAACACAAACATATGTACAATCAACACATCAAATGTTGTGGATTCTGCCTTGACAAACTACCCTTGAAGAACTGTAGGACTTACAGCAGTACGCCTACATTCCTTCTCAGGTTGATGATCCAAGTGGAAGTCGTCCGGACACAAACAGAATTACCAACAGCTAGATGACAGATGATATCAATTCAGTATATACAATATGAACATATGTACAAAATCACACACCAAGCACATTGGACTGCTCATTGATGCGCTACCCTTTGAAGAATTGTAGGACTTACACCAGTACGCCTACAACCCTTCTCAGGTTGACGCCCTAGGTTGGAAAATCGTCGCAGAGTTCATTTGCTGACTTCCTTCTATCAGCTATATCCTCAAATCTGAACGGCAACACGCCCATGTCATTGTATCGTAGAATATAGATGACGAACAAACACACGACATATCTCATCAACCAAGTGTAGAAACAGAGTAATTTACACCAAAGATAATAACATTCAAATAGTAACTTGAAACTAGAAATGCCTTTATTCGTGCAAGTCAATTTAACAATAACTCTCTCCTTTACACTTGGCTTATCCTCACTAAACTGACCATTGATATTCGTCCTTTCAAACGAACTGATACTAGCATAGTCATTGCACAAGATACTTGAGTTGATGGGCATCTGTTTCATTGTGGATGAAAACACCAACGATGACTGAGTGACACAAGGTGATGAACTTAGCGGTGGATCAGAAGCTGTTCTTTTTCGGCTTTCAGATAGTTGTCCAACTGCAAGATTACCACCACTGCTGTCTTTCACTACTAGTTCGGGTTTAGCACTATCATCTGATGATAGGTGGGCTACACGCTGATCAATTACACTGACTGTCTCACAAGTATGCATGCCTTCTGCAACTGCATTTAATTCTACTTCACGTTCAAGTTGTACAGAACCTTTATTTAACTTAGCAGTAGTAGGCATATCCCCCATTTCATCATGATCAACCAAAGACAAATCTGCACTATCATGATCATTACCACAAATATTCAATTTACCGTCAAGTTCATCATTTTCAAACTCTTTAATAACAGAAGTAGACAATTTTGGTTCCTCCTCACAAATCATTAAAGGTTTTATACCTTCACTCTGACTAGTAATACCTTGTAAACTTGTGGAGTCAGAACTGCACTCTGAAGCAGTAACTCTATTCTGTGACACTCTATTCAACAACGGCTTACCAGTTGCAACTACAGACTTCTTGACCAAACCGTTATCGTCACACAATTCGGAGTCAGACCTGGAGTTTACATTTAGCTTATCACTGAACTTGCTCACCGGTTCACAGTTCACTTCTGTATGCACCTCTTGCAAACGTGTAAAACAAAACCGTGTTTGTCTTGCATCTTGTAACTTATCTGTTGAGGATGTACTACGAAACCTGTTACACTCACTAGGTCTATATGCATTACTAGACATCATGGAGTCTTCTCGATATCCACCTCTCTGAGGCCTACTCGTCATCAATGATTGCATTTTGATCTCAGACTGCTCTATTCTAGGGGTGAGATTCAATAGACTGGCAAACTTGCTCATAGATTGATTGACACTATTCTTTACCAGTTTCAGGATATCATCAAACTTTGGCTCGATACCCTCATCCTCCATACGGGAGCTTATCTTCACCCACTTCCTTTGCAGTCGAGTAGGTAGACGTCTTGCTATTACTTCTAGTATAAAACTCGAGTTGAGGTCACTCACGCGATTCATCGAAATCATTCCATTCTTGTAAATTAGCAAATTATCTAAAAACTCAGTGAGTGCCTGGGAGTCATCCTGTAATTGACCACCATTACCCTTAACAGCCTCGAATAATTTCCCTGCAATCATCGAAGGTCTTCCAAACCTTTGACGTAATATGCTCATAGCCTCGTAGTAGCCCTCTTTTGGCTTCATAAACTTACAGCACTGTATAGCTCTTGCAGCATCTCCAGTGCAATATCTCATCAAATACATTAACTTCAATTCATCACATATTAGAAAACTACTCAACATGATCTCAAACTCCTTTACAAATTGTAAATAATCATCTGGGTTTCCATCAAAACACCGTGGTTCAAATTTAGGGAGTTTGATGTTCCTATTATCCCTGAACGGCGAAACAGTAACATCAACCATGTCATGCTTAACATCAGACACATCGTTACAATTAACAGACAAGTCACCATGACTTACTTTCCTGTTTGCATCCAAGACACTCTGTCCCTTCTTTGACCCAGGCATTGTTGAACTTGACCCAATTCCAAAAAAGTTCCAGATATTGCTTGTTCAAAGAGGACTTGACCGGCACCAGGAAAGATGAACGGCGACTATCCAAACTTTCACCAACTGTTTGAATCCGCCAGATCTGTTTCTATCGTCAGAAACTGTCAATCACGTCTCATAAACCGTTAATGCCCAGCTCTCGCTACGCTCGGGCCCACGCTGTTCTTCGAAGATTTCAGAAACGCTTAGTTATAACGGACGCAAAAACCAAAACACCGATCTGCCGCTTGATATTTGTTTATTGTTACACCAACATATAAAAGAATAAGCGAACTAAGGTCTGAAAACAAATATTACAATAATAAATCATTGTATTACTTCTGACGATGTTTCACTCTTCTTTCTGAACAGCGACCGATGAGACGATGACTGTCGTATTGATGCCTCCGCGAAAATTGGGGAAGTTGATTTTTAGCAAACAACCAAGAATTGATCGTTCAATCTTCAACTCCATTGACACAAGGTTTGGACTTTGTATTTGTATATATCAATGATGTCTTAATTGCTAGCTCGTCGCCTGAAGAGCATACTGATCATCTCACCATCTTATTTCAAAGATTTGAGCAATATGGAGTCGTCATTAACCCCAAAATATGCATATTCGGTGTCTCCTCTATACAGTTTCTGGGACACCACATAACCGCGAATGGTATTACGCCTACGGAGAAAAAGATAGAGTCCATCAAAAACTTCCCCGAACCAGATTCACTCAAGAAGGTCAGACGTTTTTTGGGGATGCTTAATTTCTATCGGCGTTTCATTCCTTCGTGTGCCTCCATCGTCCAGCCGTTAACCGACCTCCTTAAAAATGATCCTAAAAAGTTTCAGTGGTCAGCTCAAGCACACGAATCTTTTTGCAACGCAAAAGACGCCTTATCCAAAGTCACTATGCTATCCCATATCAACCCCGAAGCATCGCTTATTTTGTGCACAGATGCCTCCCAAGTAGCTGTAGGGGCAGTAATACAACAAAAGATGAAGGGTGAAGTCACCCCACTTGCATTCTTTTCTAAGAAGTTGGAACCGGCTCAGACACGAAACAGCACTTTTGGGAGAGAATTGTTGGCCATATATCTTGCAGTGAAGCATTTCAGTTACTTACTACAGGGCCGGCATTTCACTATTTTTACTGACCACAAGCCCCTGTGTCATGCTTTCACTACTTCACTCGATAAACACTCCCCTAGAGAAGCCAGACAGTTGGTTTATATCTCCCAATTTTCAACCGACACCCAGTACATCAAAGAGGATGCGAACGTGGTAGCCGATTCTCTTTCAAGAAGTGATATTAACCAGCTTCAAACTTCGGTAGACATCAGTCTTGATCGTATGGCTCAATTACAAAGAGATGACGTTGAACTCCAAACCTGCCGCAGAAACTCTTCCTTACAGCTGAAAGATGTGCTTATCCCTTTATCAGATGCAACCATAGTCTGCGATGTATCTACCGGCACTAATCGTCCATTTGTCCCTCTCAGTTGCCGAAGAGCATTGTTCGAACATTTACATTCGCTTTCTCACCCTGGAGTACGCGAACGCTTCGTGTGGCCTAAAATGAACTCTGACATTCGGAGATGGGCACGAGAATGTCTCCAGTGCCAATGCTCCAAAGTACACCGCCACACTATTACAACCCCGAAGACGTTTGAATTACCCGAAAGGAGATTTCAGCATATCCATATAGATATCGTGGGACCATTGCCAACATCAAGAGGATATACACATATCCTGACAGCGATTGATAGATTTACTCGTTGGGCTATTGCATGCCCCTTAAACGACATATCTGCTGAAAACGTTGCTTTAGTTTTTCTCGACCGTTGGGTGTCAAACTACGGTGTACCAACTACTATTACATCCGACCGCGGTCCTCAATTCCAATCGACACTCTTTCGCGAACTGACGAGACTTCTGGGAGTGAAACATATCTCCACAACAGCCTATCATCCGGCAGCGAATGGTCTAGTGGAAAGATTCCACAGACAACTGAAAAGCTCCCTGATGGCGCAGAATGATACATCTAAGTGGAGTGAATACTTACCTTTGATTTTACTTGGTATCCGATCTACTATCAAAGAAGATTTAGGATGTACACCGGCTCAACTTGTTTATGGCACCAACCTAACCTTGCCTGGACAGCTAGTCCCCTCAGCCGATTCCACAGACGTGAACATTGCCGACTTCACTAACCGATTAACTAGACAAATGCTTCAACTTCAACCAACAGCACCTCGACAATCTCCCCGACGAGATCAGATCAACAAACATCTACAAACTTGCAAATTCGTCTTCATTCGAGTCGACGCCATCAGAAAAGGATTGCAACCTCCATACGAAGGACCCTTTCAAGTTATTAAACGTTCAGACAAACACTTTACAGTGAACAAGAATGGAAAACGAGAGACTATTTCCATTGATCGAATCAAACCCGCATACACAGGCAACGACTTTGAATCTACATCGGCAACTGCACACTCAAATTATCAAACATGTGATTCCACTCCACCGGCACCAAGTTTTATCCTCCCTCCATATCAAACACGTTGTCAGTCACGTCTCATAAACCGTTAATGCCCAGCTCTCGCTACGCTCGGGCCCACGCTGTTCTTCGAAGATTTCAGAAACGCTTAGTTATAACGGACGAAAAAACCAAAACACCGATCTGCCGTTTGATATTTCTTTATTGTTACACCAACATATAAAAAGAATAAGCGAACTAAGGTTTCTGACGATGTTTCACTCTTCTTTCTGAACAGTGACCGATGAGACGATGACTGTCGTATTGATGCCTCCGCGAAAATTGAGGAAGTTGGTTTTAAGCAAACAACCAAGAATTGATCGTTCAATCTTCAACTCCATTGACACACGTAGTGGTCGGCAAATCAGTAAAGCGGCTCGCTACGTTCATTTTGAGGACTAATAAAAGAAAAATAATTAAAAATTATTATCTTTTTCGTTTCGACATTATTATCATGACCGTTAGTATTTCGTCGTAAACTTTGATATTACTATCACTATTATTTATTTATATGTACCTCACCTAAAAAAACAGGTATTGTCCTTTTAAGGAACTATTGATCTTTAATCCATATTTTTTAATGTTTTCTTTCGCCTCCTTAATTACTGTCTATTTACATATTTTTCTTTATACATTAAAAATCTATGTTCATGGTTAGTGCAAATTTAAGTGACATGACTTTCTATTTCAATTTTTATTGCTGAACTCATTGTATATGCTCTCAGACTTTAAATGATTCACATGCCTTCTCGGGTTTATGCATGTTGTAATATATCCCTATTTTTATCCAAAAATTGTTACTGCTATTATTATTTACTGTACAGTTTTACTCAACAGTTTCCGGTGGTCTCTCCGGACCTCTAGGGGGGAGCCGTGTGGAGTACGTAAGAATGTGATTGTACACTTTTTGGTTATTTGTAGAAATCAGAGATATTGTACATAATTTTTGTTTAAAACGCTTCCTGTTGAAATATACATAACTTCCGTGTACAATTGAAAAATACACTCTGCTGTTGGAGACTTCATCTTCTCCCTGGTCATTTCTGCTTACTTGCTCAACTCACACCGTGTTGTATACTTCGGATTTATTGTAGGAGTCTACTACTCTCAACCGAAGACATTTCTACAACCGGAACACAGCAGCTACAGCAGACGCAACCCAATCAATTAACGTGCCCGTGGATTATATACATAATTTGTAGCAGAGGACTTAGACTTTATATCCAAGTAATCCTTTTTGTTGATACAACTCGTCACTGCATTTTTGGTAATATATTGTTATTTAACACTCCATTGACTTGGATTATTATATTATATATATTATATTTATAATGATAGTGAACTCTAGTATTAGCCCTCTACAATAGAATGGATGCTCCTGATGGATGTAGCAAAGTGTGCAACCATGAGCATAGGACGCACAAGCATCAGCACCTGCGGACTAGAAGGAGTAACACTCCTTTTAGTTTAGACTCATTCTTATTTAGGTGTCATAGTAAGTCACGACCTAAAATCTACGGCACACTGTCGCTTGATGGCTGCATGTAGTTTCACAGCCCCATGCGCAATTCGGAGAGCATTTACTAGAATAATCAGTTACATGTTCACCTCCTCATATACATTTCTGGTGGGGCGAAGACTAGGAAACTGTGTCTAGGCAGCCGGTCCTCGTCTTTAAGGGGAATCAAATACGCCAGAACGCGTTAATTGAAAGGAAACATGTATGATCCTCTGCACAACTAATCAATTATTTGAGGAAGACCATACAGTTTGGATCTCTTCTCCCTGTCATACCACAGACAGATAGGAGATTTAATCACAATGTTTGAAATCTTAAATAATGACCATGGACATGACATATTCTCTCTTTTCCTTCCCGCCAGGTCGGAACACCTTAGGGGACATAACAGGAGAGTTCGAAAGCGAAGAAGAAATCATATCGCTGTTGAGTAGTGGTTATCTCACCGAGTCATAACTCTTGAAACCGACTCCCAGGAAAAGTGATGTCTCCAATCTCAACTGACTTCTTCTAGAAAGACCTGGACAAGCACAGAAATTTACTAGTAAGTGAATGACATCGGCTCCAAGCTTCCTATCCTCAACCAATAAAGTCCGATATCTGAAGAAATGTGATGTGATTCATATATGGTAGTTGTTTGAGAAATAAAATTGAATTCGGACGAAGAATATTCTCTTCAATAATTTTTGCTTCAGGATCCTACAGTCATAAAATATAATATTCGCCGTTGTTAAAATAATCGTCACTTATGCGGCGGATACATTTTTTACGTAGAATAGCAGATTAATTGTGGGTTTTGTTTTTCCTCTTGAACCGGAATATAACTATTTTGTGAATCATCCTCCTGGAAATCCTGACGCTCTTAACCAGTGAATTAAGCTCAGCCTTTGCCTCCCAAATAAATCTGTGTGGCTAGTCCAGCTGTTTCGAACTAAGGCTGAAGCTTCAGGTGCTACTCCTGTAGAAGTATCTTCACTCGATTAGATAAGAGAGGCTTGTTGGCCTGCCGCGTGATTGCTGTGAAGCCGAATGGCCTGAAATTCTTGAACAAAGTCGAAAACGTTTTTGCTTTTCTGGTACTTTATCAGTCTTTTTTTCTTTTCATTTCGGAGGGAGCATAACTAATAATAATCGGTATTATGATGGTTGAAACTAGCCTTGAAAAAGCGCTAACACATCATGTTATATAGTGTCTAGGGCTTCAGCCAGACGGGGAAAATATCTAGCTATATTTACGTCACTCCGTATACTGCCTCTTAAAACCCGTGCGCGTATCCCCTGTTCTGACAGTACGCCTATGTTGTTACAATCCAGCACTGAAACCACACAGGAAAAACCAAGTGGATACGCCTGTATTATTAGGAACTCAGTGTGTCTCACACACAGCGAAACTAAAATGAAAGGCTGATGACCTACTGAGGATGTGAGTTCACATAAGTCAAAGACACCTGAAGATACACTGACCGGCAAAGCGACGGGAATGTGCTAGCAGGTGCAGCAGAAGAATCCAAAATTATCGAAGAACCACTTGCATCCTCTAAAAAGCATTTCACAGTAGCAAAGTTTAGTCAAACCCTGATGCAGTTTAGGGTAACCAACCCTCCAAGAGAGAACAAGTAGGCGAACAGTAGACTCAAGTCTTAGGTCAGTCGATAAGACTGCCTTATCCTGTTGGAGGCACCAGTGTGCAACAACGGTATGCTTTAAATAAGGGCATTGTTCGATCGGGAGCAATAGTCTCCTTTGTGAAGTAGATTATGTCTGGACATCAAGTCAGTAAAAATGTGCAGGCCCTTTAGGGTTTTTAGGCACCTTATGGTAAGAAACCTCCATTGAGTTTGACAATGAGCTTTGTCAAAGAGGCTGGCACAGGGGCTCTAACATGACACTAAGACCCGATAGGCCAAAGGCAGACAGTCTAGTGTCAGGGCAGCCTCCGGCACTAGTCCCCGCTACTCTATGGTGACACACGGTGTTTCTGGGCTTCAAACTGGCAGTGCTCGTGAAAAACAAATGAATGGTGTGCGACAGTGTAGATGGTTGTTATCTCAGATGGCCCTTAGTGCTTCCGGGATGGTCTCGATTTGCAAACCACATCGTTCCGCTCATTTCGTGTTGGTCAGCTTCCAAGACTACTAGGCATAAAATTCAGCTTCCAAGAGCAGCTGGTTCTGGTGTTTCAGCAGGGGTCGAGACCAAAAGGTAAAGTTGGGGGACGCATCGGAAATTGCGGAAGCTCAATTTCTTCTAAGGTTTTGTGATCTATTCAACACAGATTCGGTCATTTTTTGCCAATGACGAGAAAATACCTCAATATCTCTTAATGTGCCCCACTGGGTGACTATTCGGCAGGTTTTTCAGACAAACTGATGTCAAATCGAACACCAACCATGTAAATTCATCACTGACCAAATTTTCATTATTTGAATATTTTGTAGGGAATTTTGTTTGATTGGTTGGAGGACGTCATCATGAGTTGACATCAGCTAGAGAGCCATTAGAAAATCCGAGAGTTATGAAATGTTGTTTCGTCCCTTACTGGAAACCGTCATAAGTACGCACCCACCGCTACAGTTAGAACCCTGGACCCTAGGGTCACAGGGCATGCTCGTGGACAATGACAGTGAAATTAATCTGATGCTCACTAGAGACTGGCCCTATTCAGGCAGTTAACTTGGGGTTCCCGTAAGAAGCCGTGACCTGTAGGGTGCAGCGGGTTGAAAGTAAAGCAGTAACTCATCGAAGAAGACATGGAGAAGTGCTCACACTGTCATAAACGGGTAGAAGTTAGAATTTATGGGCTGGCCACTGAATTGTGTCCCAGTGGACTGATGGGCTACGAGCTCGCTGGCCTTTAACCGGAGGGTTCTGGGTTCGAACCAAGGTTGGGTGGGCGCGTACTTCTGAAAGATCCCAAACTAGACTGACGAAACAGCCGTCCAGTACTTCCAGGTTTTCCTATGGTTCTCTACTTGATGTCAGCTCATGATGCAATCCTCCAACCAATACTTATGCATGTCTGTACGATCGGTGTGTTCCCACACAAATGGGAGTAAACATATTACTATCATTTCAGAGGTACGGGACTTGAACCATGGCAAAATAATTGTGGCGAAAGACATCAATGCCCTATTTTTCAACCTCGGATCTGGGTATGGTCGAGGAAAATTCTGTCGAAATAGACTAAAAACCATTGGAAATGCAGGATTGACTATGGATGCCGGAGGCGATACCAGTCGCCATCCTAGGAGAAGGTCATCAAAACTGGATTATATCCCAGCTAATGACCAATTACCAGTCGAAAAGGTCCAAATCATGACCGCATAGGTATCGATGACCGTGCAATCCTGGGCTTCAATCTTGTTCTTCGTGGGGGCTTACAATGGGGTGCTGCGTGACTCTGTCTCTGTTTCAGCACAGCCAAATATGCCGAAATGCGAAGAATTTTATATGATGCAGAATGGCCCGTAGACTGGGCCAAGCTATAAGGAGAGGAACTTTGGGAAATGGGATAGGTGATTATTCATACAGCAATCATAAATACTGTCCCTCTAGTTACAATTCAACCTAAGAAACAGTCCTAGTAGTTGAGCAGAGATATGAAGAGAATTCTGCAAGCAAAGCAGAAGCTTTGGTCTACATGGTGACCCTCCAAAGGTCGCACTGACCACGAGGCAGATCTGAAATTCAGGAACTGGTGCAACAAAAGAGTTAGGCGCGATAGGAGGCCATTCCAGGCCTATCTTTCCGGAATATTCCTTTCAAACCCGAAGGCTGTACCGATCCATTCCGTAGAGGAGACCTACTGACAAGATGGACTGATCATTGGGAAGTCCAGTCGGTCAGTATCTCACTAGTGTAGGAATGGTTGAAACACTCACTTTGGCCTCTGACTGGCAGTTAGACAGCAGTGTGGGTATTAGTGGTCATAATGATTGAAATGCTATTTTACCGAATGGAAACTCAGTGGCTTCTCTCTAAATAAACTTTGCGGTGGTACTGGGGACGTTACGTATGCCCTCAAATGGTAAGTCCTCAAGTTGTGACGACATCTGGCCATCTGTTCTAAAACGGTGCACCGAAACTCTCTGTGGGCTCATATGTGACCTGTTCCAGCACTCGGTGGGTTCAGAAAAACTGCCACAGGTGTGCAATATAGCCATCCTATCTCCTATTTTCAAAGTTGGAAGTCGGCCATGCGTTACATATCAGTGGTATCGAGAGTACTAGGAAGTCTGATTGAACACTACTTCAAGCAACACATCAACAGGACCAACATATTCCATGAGGCATCATATGATTTCACAAGAGGTAGACCCGGTGTGGAAGACCTACCATCAGCTTGGAATGATCGGATATCATGCCGGGATATGGATGCTCTCGCCCATGTAATCTTTCTCAACTTTGAGAATGCACCTCACACAGTTTACCACGACTTACACGAAATATGTCAGGCAGGTTAAAGTAGGCCATTTCTGATATGGAGGACCTGGATGAAAGAAAATTCTGCACCAAGGTCAGTTGTATCTGACTACCCTGGTACAGCTGTTCATCAGGGGTGTCTCAATGTCCTATTTAAAGCCCACCGACATTTTTGGTCTTCATCAGTGACCTGCTATGTCGCCCTAACTGCCTAGCTCTTCTTTCCGCTTACATAAAGATTTTGAGGGCAGTGAAGTCTCAGATAGGCCACATAAAGTCCAAACAATTTCGGAAAGCAACCGATTTCCGTTGTATGACTTTCAGCATGCAGAACTGCAGTTTATTGCAGCTACGCACATGCAAGTTACATCCTGTGCAACGAAAACGTGTCCAGCACAATGTGGGGGCGCGACGTTTTACAAACAGGAAAAGTCGATAATACCGATGTGGTGAGAGCAAACGCGGCTATAAACTTTGCGCACCGACAGTTTAGTACGCCCATTACTGCCTGAGCTCTTTCCGAGGTTGTGCAAAACATGCGCACGAACACACCTTGAATTGCGCAATACCATGCACTCCCATAGCTTAGTGAAGGCGCTAGACTTTTTGAAAAAGTAAAAGGACGTGCGGCAAAATGAGTGCTGAGTCTCCGGAATAAACCGCATGATGGATGGCTGATGAAATTAGTTCTTTTCACATATAGCTACAGTCGGCTTTGAGGGAACTTAACTACTGCCTGTTAGATTAGAAGTGGCAAACACCACCCAGCAAGCGTATCCTGTCACTAAGTACATAAGGATTTCCTCTGAGGTGATCCACGAAGGATAGCTCAGCGGAAGGCGAAGAATCGAGCACGTCTCTATCTCCTACCAATTGAAGTTAACCGTCCCATGGGGCTGTCTACTGGCAGAGTGACTACCACACCGTATGTGGAAGACCTCAGGTGGAGACTGGACAACCATGTGACGCTCCGTTAAAATGGTCTACCCAAACAAAACACACTTATAATCAGCACACACCTCTACACACCAATTTACTTGATCGTTTTCTTTCTTGTCTTATTCCTCTGATTGCTCGAGCTATTAATTCCTTCATGTCATTATTGGTATATATTGTCAATATAGTTGAAGATTGAACGATCAATTCATGGTTGTTTGCTCAAACTCAACTCTACATTTTTCGTGGGAGTCATCAATCCAGCAGTCATCGTCTCATCGTTAGCTATTCCGTGGAAGACAGAAAACTATAAGAAACCTTGTGTATAATAACCTTATTGTTGACTACATATTGGCGTAAGAATGAAGGATTATCGAGTCGCCAATTTGTTCGACGTAGGTAGTATGAACTGAAGGTAAGGTCGGTTGGCAGGACTCAGTGTACTAAATTATCATGACAGTCTTATATATAGTAAACATAGTTATCCTGGTAGTAGATCGAAAAGAATGAAAAATTCACCGGTTGCTGAATCAAAAGTACTTCTCTGCATGCCTAGCTGTATTTAACTGCTATGATTAATTCCAAACCTTTTATCTCATAATCACTCAAATCCCATGAACGATCCAATTCTACCATTTAAAGACGCTGGCGAACATGCTGTAAATGAGTATTCATGATCTGAAATGAAGAAGCAACTGATTTTAAAACAGTTTTTCAACGTTTTACTCAACTTACGAGTACAGACCGCCATGCAGACACAAATGGCGCAAATGGAGAATTCTGGAATCGACCTCTGCACCATCTGATGCAGTAAAACAACCCAACATGACCTTATTTAGTTTTCGCCCCCACGATCAAATTTCTTTCCTGTTATAAAACTACGATAAGACTGCTGAAAAATGGAATAAATATATCACTGATCTCAACATAATACATCAATAATCTTTAAGCCAAGGGTGTTGTTCCCACCAAAGTTATATAGGAGAATTGACTTCAAGCTTTATTTTTCCCAGATATTTGTATTCCATTCATCTGATGTCTGGGTTTTTTGTTAATGCGAAGACAATATTTCTATATCTCTTTATGTGCTACACAAACAACCTTATAGCAGACTGTTCCGACTGACTCTGATGGCAAAAAGAACAACCAAACTGTAAATCTATTATACATCAAATCATGTGTAATTCATATAACAACTTATCCATGCCTGTACAATAGGTATGTTCCAGCATAAACAGGAAGGAATATATTATTATTACTAAAACAATATTTATGCATGCCTATACAATTGGTGTACCCTACATAGCTAGGGAAAATAATGTACCTTATTATGTTATCTTTACTAAATATGCTTATTAATATTATGTGTAGCTATCGAATTGATGATGCCTGTAAACTGGCGTCCCTCATGTAAAAAATGAGAATATATATTATTATTATTTGACATTGCAAAGTAACCCGTCTACACATATTATTAGGAGGTATTGACACTGAACCGACAAAATTTTAGCATTTGCCTAACAATACTGAAGAAGGGTAGTCAGTCCTACAGGGAGCCGTAAAGTAAACTAATCCATATATGATCAGAGTATAATCAATATTATAACTCATATTATCAAAGAATAATAATAATAATAATGTATATTCTCATATAAACATATAAATTTACATGAAAATGCATGCCATTTTTACAGGCACGATCAAGTATGATATAATATCAAATCGTAGATTGTCTACAAGTTAATAATGTTTCAACAGTTAAATATTTGATATATATATAAATACACATTGTCTGAACTAGGCTGTATAGTTATTGAATTGTACAGTTGTCCTCCAGGTTTCGCGGGAAAATCGAATTCGTTTCGTTTTCATCCCGTGGTTGTCTGCATACGATAACCAACCAATATTGAGGTAAGTACAACGTTTACAAGGGATTGTAAGCTGTTTTAGAAAAGTAAAAGTGCTGAGGTGAATCATTAAATTGTAATGAAATAGGTAAGTGCAAGTATCATTAATAAATGCATTAAAAAAAGAAAACTCCCTAGGCTGACAACGTTCATTTGCAATGTATAATGCAACACATATACCTCGTACTATCATGATGTCCAATTTTGGTTTTAATACATTTATCCTCAGTTGTGCCAGTTGTTTTTGTTTTATACCTTTTTGTGCATTTAATGTACAACCGTACCCTTCAGAGAGTAGGAATATAATAAGTCATAAAGAGCTGTAAAATGTTAGGTTTAATGGGATATAATGAGGATCAAGTAAAGACGTTATTGGAAAATGAATGAGATAAGACATTGTGAAGTGGTATTTAAAGATCAGTCAATGGACAGCAAGTTAGTTTATAAGATGCCCCATAAAACTGTGCACATCCCACATGGTCGCATCTCAACAATAGGCTGGGCGAATAGTATATATTTAGAGGTAGAAGCATGATCTGTCAAGGCGTTCATTATTATCTTTTTGAAGATAAAGATCTAATCCCTCATAAAAATCAGAAATATCTCGAGCCTTTAATTTGTGTATTGCTGTTCCTGCAGAATGGGGCGATTCACCTTAGTGACCCCCACCATATCTACTGATCAGCTAACGCCACCCTCCCTCCTTAGGCCTAATAGGCCTAATAATTGAGTGTTATAAGGGAAACAAGCGTGGTAAACCAAGAGAACATTTGCCGCATAAATATTTTGACCATTTTAATGACAATCTAATTTCAAGAATTGAACATGCATGATTACTAAGTATTATTATGTTAGTCTGGGAACTAGTGTACTTTCTGTAGTTAAATATTAAAATGCCATTGTTTCTCCACTCTACCAGCAGTAGAGATCTTTTAGACGGGCTAGGGTGAACATGTAAAATGTTTTTCTAGGCTCCTTTTGAAACTGTCAGGCCTTTCCCAGAGGGTAGTTGGTTCCAAAGTTTGCAATATCTAGTGGTGAAAATGTTAGCTATAGTGGCGAGTTTATGGGTGTTAACCTTGAGAAGGTAGTTGTGGTTGCGTAGTCCATACGATTTAGGATTAGCCCACGTTATGGATGATTTACTGTTACAGTGCTTTCTTATAACTTTGAATAAGAGAAATAAATTGCGCTTCACTCTCCTTAACCATAAGGGTTCTGAGTCCAGTCGAATACATCTGTAAAGATGTTCTATTTGCTGATCACAGCCTAATATACGTTCTTGAGGAATCTTTGGAGTCTGTTATGTGGGACCTTATCAAAAGCTTTCCTAACATCTAGAAATAATGTTGCTGCCGAATGACCTTTGTCTGCACATTCAGTAATGTGGTCAAAATAATCCAACTGGGAAGTAATGCACGATCTTCTATTTAGGAAACCCTATTGGAAAGGGGATATTAAGTCATTCGAAAGCAAATACTGGACAATTTGCTTCTTTACAATCTTTTCCATCACACGTGAAACTACGGAAGCGATGTTGATGGGGTGGTAGTTATCTATAACCGCTGTAGGTCCGGTTTTGTGAATGGGTACAACGTAAGATTTCTTCCAGCTATTTGGATATGTTTCACTCCTTATCGAAGTTGAAAATATCTTGAGAAGAAGTAGATTCATGTCATTTCCACCATTTTTTAAGAGGACGGAAGACATTCCATCTGGGCCGGGAGTATTAGTAAGCTTAAGAGTTGTGATAGCTTTATCGATTTTTTGGGCGTTTAAGACTACATCGCTTAAACACTTTTCTGTTTTACGAGGGAAATCTATATCCTGGTCATTTTCTAGGGTGTACAGTTTGGCAAAGTGCGTGCTAAACACCTCACATATATCCTCAGCACTTTCGTGAGTAATGCCGCCTAGGTGTATTATTTTTGGATATGTTGATTTGGAGTTAGTTAACCTACTTTTGAAGAGTTTGGCTGTTTCTCCAGTGTTATGTGGCGACTGAATTGCCCGCGTTTCTTTATTCCTAAGACTTAGATTTTTTAACTCATGGATTCTAATGAGGATTGTTTTGATAGCGATTAACGACGATAAGTCGTCATGACCATAGCAACTTAATGAACGCTTTCGCAAACTTCTTAATGATATTGAAATAAAATCACCTTGAGGGATTTTGAATTTAATCAATTTCACAGGGGCTATGACATCATTACCAGACTGTATATTGTTATAGAAGCTTTTAAGGAGTTCCTCTAAGGAGTCATTAGTAAAGTAGGAATCCCATTTAGAGTATCTAACCAATTCCTGATACAAGTCCCAATCGACATATGTGCATAGTCTTACAGGTGTCCGGCTAACTTCGTTTCTGTGTATAGTTTCTGGAGAAATATTAAACGAACATGAAACTATTTTATGATCGCTACCTGGGAATTCATGTCCCACACGAATTGTAGATGGTGCTACGTTGATCGTGAATATAAGATCAAGAATGTTATTGGACCTAGTGGGTACATTTATATGTTGCGTCCATCCCCCTGTGATGATGGAATTAGGAAGATTATCATACCTCGAGGGTACACGAAGTGTACGCCATGATATATCAGGCAAATTGAAGTCATCTCCAATTATATTATAACCGAAGGGAAGATTGGATGCAACATTAAATATTTTACTGAGCACGTTATCGTATTCGCGGTTGGATGATGGCAGTCGGTATACGCAACCTATAAGGACAGGTTTACTTCTGAGAACTTTTGTTTCGACCCACACCGAATCATTAAGTTGTGACAGAATAGGGTGACTAAAATGCAGTGCACAAATAAGTTGTTTAACGTATATAAGTGTTCCACCCCCACGACCTGTTTCCCTATCCCCTCGAAAAAGATTGTACTTATTAATTGATAGGCTATCATCCGTAATATCACTTGAGCACCAGGCTACAGTGATCATGATCAGCGACGGATGGCATATAGAGGCTAACGTACATAATGCTAAGTGTTTGTTAAGAACTGATCTAGCATTTATGCAAAGGAAGTGGGTGAAGATAAGATCTTGAGTCGCCAATCTGCGTTCTGGTTTTTCGCAATGGTTAATACGAATTGTTCCTGAAAGTCTTCGAGGGACAGCGTGAGGTCCAGCGTAGTAAGAGCTGGGCATTGACAGTTTCTGGGAGTTGGCTGACATACATATTTATATAATATTTTTATTCATTTAGGGTCTCAGTCGAACATAGAGCTTCGACCTAGGGGCTTGAAGTTTCGGTAGCAGCCATGTTTGTTTCACCAGATGAAGTTGCTGGCCTCATGCTGAACCTACTCCTCTTAGCAGTCTTATTACTGTGTAAATTCCAGAGAACCGATTGTAACATGCGCCATGCGAATAACTCTTGAAGATTGAGGTCTGTAGTCTTATCGTAAGCCTAAGGAGAACCATATTATTTCAAGGAAACTCAATCAATTCCAAGACAAACCAAACGGTTCCTAACAAAATTATGTTGATAACAGAATGTTAGAGAACTGGAAGGCTACTGTTTTGTTAGGCTAAATGTATCAGGCAAATATAGTTCAAACTTTCAGATATGAGGTTATCTGACGTTTAAATACCAATAGCACAGTGACTAAACAGAAATCACTCTTAGTCAACAAAATTTCTGTACCAATCGTCCAGCAGTGATCTGAAACAGTGAGCAAAAACACCAGTTATCGGGGTGATTACACAAGTGCCGTGTGCCAGTAAGAACAAGGGCCTGAGGCCAACTGACCTTATTACATATAGGAAAGAGAAGAAGCACCTTCATATTGTCTGCTCCTCTCGTCATCTCAGCATACCACTCCATGCGTTCAACCTTAAATAAGACAAGTCTAAGGCTTAAACATACGAAAACGGCCTGACTTATTTTGCCTTACACTATCCTCTCTCCTATCTCAGCACTATCTGCAGGTGACTGTGTCTGCAGAACTTGTTTGAACTGAATCATTCTGTCGAAAACAGTTATATTATACTGAAATAAGTTACTAGGCGATGAGAAGAATTAGGATCGTGGATCAAACAGATGCAGCTGTGAGGAATCAAAGGAGTTAGTTGGTTCATCCGAATCTCAGCCATTTCGCTTCCGATGATCAATTTGTTTTCCTATGAGGACTGAATCTATTTGCGAAGGAGTGAATTTTTAAGGAGCAAAAGTGTGACAGTGTCTTGTGGTGGGGTTGTATATCACTATGCTTTACAATACCTTCGTTAATAAATACATTCTTGAACCACTGTTAGGGTTACACTATCCCTTTCCTACTTGGGGTGACGTTAAGGACATCCTAGTTAGAGGAGTATGCCAGAGGATCATCAGGTAGTGTGGTCAAAGCTCAGGTATAGTGGAATAGATGGCCACACGTAAATCGCTAGTGATAAAGTGAGTAGTGGGGTGACCGCAGTGTCTCATTTTCGCAGGCTGGAAGATTGCGTCGAAAGGCGTATGAGGAAGAAACCAAGTCGGGTGACTTTGCAATGCACACCTACTTCACCTTCAGTATCCTCATTTATGCAACTTACAAGGATAATATTTTATGTCTACAGACTTCAAAGTAACATTTCTAAAGCTTAAAGCAATTAGTTCCCTTTATGAATTTCGACAACCCAATAAGAAGACGTAGTTTATCTGAAACGTGTAATGTGTTGGCACAACACATTTCGGACATTCTGATCACACACGTACTTGTCATACATAGTTTTTATGGAAGGCAAGAAGGCATGAATAGTTACAATACAGGTCATATTGTGTACAGGTCAAAATCACAAATAATGGTTGGGGAGACGCAAAAGGTGTGGGTAAGAAAGATAAGAGAGGAAAAACAAGGCAAAGAAGAGGTTTGAAAATATTATGAAGTAAATTAGACCTTGGTTCTAAATTGGAATACCAAGGTAGGTTTAGGGTTATAGCAAATAACTTTTGGACGCATAAGACAGGTTTAGGTCCTTTTATGGCTAAGGCTTCAATGAATAACACTTTAATGATTCACCTTAGCACTTTTCTAAAACAGCTTACAATCCCTTGTAAACGTTGTACTTACCTCAATATTGGTTGGTTATCGTATGCCCACAACCACGGGTTGAAAACGAAACGAATTCGATTTTCCCGCGAAACCTGGAGGACAACTGTACAATTCAATAACTATACGGCCTGGTTCAGACAATGAGTGTATTTATATATAAATCAAACATTTAGCTGTTGAAACATTATTAACTTGTATACAATCTACGATTTGAGATTATATCATACTTGATCGTGCCTGTAAAAATGGCGTGCATTTTCATGTAAATTTATCTTTATATGAAAATATAAGTTATTATCATTAAAAAGTTGTTTTCACCTTAAACCTACCTTGGTAATCCAATTTAGAACCAAGGTCTAATTTACTTCATAATATTTTCAAACCTCTTCTTTGCCTTGTTTTTCCTCTCTTTATCTTTCTTACCCACACCTTTTGCGTCTCCCCAACCATTATTTGTGATTTTGACCTGTACACAATATGACCTGTATTGTAACTATTCATGCCTTCTTGCCTTCCATAAAAACTATGTATGACAAGTACGTGTGTGATCAGAATGTCCGAAATGTGTTGTGCCAACACATTACACGTTTCAGATAAACTACGTCTTCTTATTGTGTTGTCGACATTTTTGAGACTGTCAGTGGAATCTATGTAAGTTGACCGGTCCAGTTGATTACCCAGGTGTGTTTCTCTCAACTAATTTTCCCATTTTGGCAGGATGCTTCTTTCAGGCTATACTTTACAAACCTTTATTTTGTAAATAAAATCTTGGAAATAACGTACGTTAGTTTCTAAAATTACACTTCATAAGATGACAGGTGTCTACAGGTACACATGTTACGCTTATACACTAGTGCGAATGTATATCATCTGACTCACAAGGTACCTGTCCCACTTAGGAAGCACTACTGTGGGGAGGCTAATCAGAACAAGTTGGTCGTCCAAAGAACGAGTGCTGAAGTAATCCTGAGGGAAAGTGAGAGTAGCTGAACTAAAGCGGCAAAGTAGGACTGATTGGTACTCTATTGAGAGAACCCTGCCAATTCAGAATCTTTCAGCATTCAACAACTGCAGGAAGAAGTGTGAGTTTTGATTCCACTAGTACTATTCACCCATTATTTTAAACTACGGATAAACACACCTGCTTGATTGGAGACGTTGAATTCACTTAAACTGGATGACAAAGTAATATTAATTTTAGTCGGGAAAAAGGACTGCCTCTTTATATATGTGTGGAAATTTCCTGCAGTGTAATTCAGAATACTGTTAATGAACGTGTCTTATAACTGACTTTGACCAGAGTTGGGAAAATGATTTTCTTAACTACATCATACAGGGTAAAATAAATTTTTATTTTGAAGGCAGAAACTATTCTACCAGCGAAACTACTGTCTCTATACACAGCGACGTGAGAATTCAATTCGCTTTATTCGCTTCACTTCGCATTGCATCTCGCCGAGGCGGTTATCTTGAATGGGAATCTAAAAGCTGTATTTCACATAGATTTATCGTAACAATGTCATTAGCCGGCCTCAGGAAACAACTGAATAAAGCCAATCAGGTTAGTTTTTATTTTTAACTTGATGGATTAAGTCCCCAGTGGTGGTTGTCTTTCGGGAGTAGGTTAGATAGGTTTGGAAATATGTTCACGATTTCGACATTTGATATCTGAAGACTCTTTTTGAAGCCCTTTACAGCTCTGGTTATAGCAGATTGTAGATTAATGTGAGAGTCGTTTTGGTTGTACCTTGGTGTTGTATTAGCTACTGGGTCGGTTAGCCAACCGTCCACCTGTATATTTTTAACCAGTTGAGATCCCAGGCATATTTCAGATGTCCGTAGACGAGTTCACATCTTCACTGATGCCTATTGTGTCGTATGTTATGGTTTTTAGGTGAGTGTGTAATTTCGTGTATGAATGTGTGTATAGGTATTTCGTTAGCTATATTATTTTTATCTCATTTAAGAGTTTTATGAAAGTTGTCCCTTGTTTCATGGATATCTCATTTAGATTTGTAGCATTAACTGTTTGCGCAAAACAGCGTTCATCTCCGGTATTTTGTTTGTCAGGAGTTGCAGCAGGATGTTTACGAGGTGCATTTCACAATGCTGAAATGCTTGCTATTTAATTTTCTTAAGAGACCTAATATTACGATTTATATGCGCCAAATGTTTCCTAGTCACTAAAAGCTCTCAAATTACTACTTGTTTCTCACACGGTATGTGAATACTTTGGCTCTCAATACTCCCCAGTTATCTCAGTCATGAAGTTGTATCGATTTATATGGCTAGAACACGTGTTACGCATGCCTCGCCACCGTCTTTCTTGGCAATCACTGTTGATTGACATTGGATTAAGTTGGAAAAATAAAGGGCGGTTGCATCAAAACATGGAATCAATCATGAAGTATTTGAGCCAGTCTAGTAGGGAGGTGTAAACTGCCTGGTTGGGGTCCTTGAAACTCCGAAAACCAACAGCTTATAACTGTTAGTGATATTAATCAAGACCTTTCTCAATGGAGCAGACGCATTCACTTTCTGTGAAGTCCCAGGTCCATTAAATCCTAGTAGTTTTCCATGTTAGAAGTCTTACTGGAACACATTTCTGCACGTTATAATTTTTGTAAAAATATTTTTTTATGCATTTGTGACTCATTGGCTTGAGCAATCGTTCTTAAACAGATAGGCCACGATTTCGATTCCCCTTTCCACTTACCAAAGCTTGGGCAGCTGGATAGTATTATCAGTCCCCACACCAAAAATGTAAATATTAGCCTGGTGCATGAAAAATCTGTCCTGGGTAATTGAGTGTATGTAACCTTTATTTACTACATGCAATGTGGCAAGTTACATCAATGCACTTCTGTCAAGCTTCTTCGTTGAAACCCAGTCAGTAAGTCGTGAACCGAGGGTTGTCCGTTGAAGTTACTGCAGATATCAGTGGCGATTTAATATATATATATATATATATATATATATATATATATATATATATATTACTGAAGGTGTAAAGAATATGATTTAAGTGTAATGGAAAGTTTCTTATATATCTGCTGAGCATATGTGGTGTCATAGCTGTTAACGGTACTTCAGCAACTCCAGTATAGTGTAAATATATATGTTTGAATCAAAGGCAAGGAATTTGCATATTTTCGGTCAACATAAACGAAACCATACAAAAACGTTCGTGTGGCATTTGCCGACTTATGTCATCTTTGGCGTAGATATCATATCCGGGTGTCGTTCAAAGGACGTGTGCACGACACAGTGGTTCTCCTTGTCCTCCTTTGTGGCTGAAAGGCACGGCTTCTGAAAGTGGAAGCTTTGAGAAGCCTAGCTGTCTTTGATGAGAAGTGTTTGCTTCCTCTTTCTACGGTTAAGCGGTATGATATAATAAGCAATATTGAGTTAGGGTTAGAGTGATAGATAAGGAGGGAAAGTTGGTCGATGAAGTTGCGAGCTACGTATTTGTTACGCGAATTGAGCCACCACCTTCCTCGATGAGCAATGTTATCTGACATTAGATTGTGTTGGAATGAGTTAGGGGGGGGTCAAATCAAAACCGAGCATTAGTCAATGACGTCTTTAATTGTTGGTATGAGCCACTTAAGGGAGTGCAGACTAACTGGCTTTGAGTGTTACTGATGAAGTTCAAAATGGATCTTAGTGACGCAGATGCATCCACTCTTTGTAACTTTTGATTTCAACATATTTATCAAATACTTATTTTTCTTGTATGCACATCAGATTTGAGAGTATGGAAACCTTTATTGCAGCTGATAATTTATACCATTTACTTCCGTAGGCAGTAAGATCAGAATATCTTTATAAAGATTAGACTAAGATTATTGAAATGCTCTTGGTAGCTGTACACAACAACTGTTCTTTGATTTTCCTTAACACTTTGACCACAAGGAGAGAAACTACTTAAGCCTGTAACCACTCATACTTACCTAAGTACGGATAGATGGGTAGATCATGTGAAAATCAAGCGTCATTGAAAATGATTGGAGTGAAATTCTGGGCGTTTTTAAACTCAGATAGGACTTGAACAGTGCATCGCCACTTTGTTCTATTTTCTGCCGTCCCCTTCAGCTGACTCCACAATTGCCCATAACCTCTCATCTTCTTCTCGCCACACGATCTCCATTTCACCGTAGCACCGATGACCTACTCGTCGCTCGCCATTGGGGTTTCACTCGAGTAATGGCCTGCGTTGTGCATGATGTCATTCGACGGTCTCCTCAATGCATGTCCGATCAATTCATCTCTATTTTCTCCTACATATATGTTGAGCAATCGGTTCTTGGTTGGTTTGTTCCCAGTGAGAGTTTCTTGTTACTAATTCTGTCTGGCCGGCTATTTGACCTTCAGTACGGAGCCAGTGAGGTGGGCGACTTGATAAAGTTCTGATATGACCTGTTGGAAATCCTTTACGTGACACACCAGCCAAGTTTCTGACCCGTATAGAAGGACTGACTTGGCATTGGTGTTGAAAATCCCAACGAATCTTGTTCTTCAGCTGAATGTGTTCAAAAGATTTCCAAACTGGTTTCATGTTGTTTGATGAAGTTGTATCTCGCCTTTCCGATTCTGGGTGGCTCTGACATTTTTTCCGTTCCGTCCGCGTATGTTGAAACGATGCTTCCTAGATGAGTGAATGAAGGAGGCAAACTCTGTTAGAGCTCTCCCTTTGATGCTGATTGGTGCTGGTTGTTGTTGTGGTTCTTTGGTTGATTATTTTCATCACCTCCATCTTCTGTATGTTCACCTGGAGTCCTAGAACTCAAAATTACACGGAACTTATCTCAATAGTATCAGAAAGGGTTAACATATATGAAATAAATAGTTTCTTATACTCCACACACCAGCTGCAATAAGTATGGGGTTTTCAAAGTCGTGTGTCCTGTAAGCAAACAAATATATTTATCTACTGATTGGCATTACCTTAATGACACGGTGTTGGAATTTTTTGTTAAATCTAAGACGGTTATTGTGACCGAAATTACAGCTATTTAATGAATGTTAGACTTAATTCAGCCGTTGACTTAAGGAGTTTGGGATGTTAACTAAGTGGAGGATTAAGCCAGCTGTTGCACCAAAGGTTTTGAAGTCCTGGGTCCTCACAACCAAGAACCTGTTACCCAACAAACATGTAAAAGGAAATGGATGGGAAATATACTGGGGATACCTTCAAGTGACGTCACACGTCGGGTCCACTAGTAGAACTCTAAATGGGTAGATGTAGGTTGGGTGTCCGAGGATGGCACTGGGGTGATCACGTGAAGGTGAAGTAAAAGCTTGTGGGGAGTTGTTGAGCTAGTTGAAAGTTGTGACGAAGAACCGAGTTCAGTTGGAATATGCCATTGAAGCCTTATACACCACTCAGGAAGCCAGGTTTGCAACAAGAGTAAGACTCAGTTAATGTGACATTTTGGAATATTAGGTGCTTCAAACTGAATCTTATCAATATTTAGTCGTATGAAGCGCATCGGTGGCAAAGTGGTTAGCACTCTCGCCGACCATGCGCATGGTCCGAGGTCCGATCCCCTGCCGGCGCACACCTGATATCTGTGGTCGGCCTGCAAAATTTGGGCTACCGATATCCATACTGAAAATTCCATACTTGTACCAAAAATACAGTGTGGAATCAAGCTGCAATAAAAAAAAGTGATAATCAAAGCAAATTTTCAGCGAAGCTATTTATTGTATTTAGGAATCTAAGCACATCATTGTCAACATGTATTATCATTTCCGTCCTCCTTTTCCGTTCCTTTTGAAGCAACAGCGTACATAAACTTGACTCATACTCTGTTGAATTTTTTAAACGGTGACTAACCAAAATACTGCAAGCCACTCGTATGTGTAATCCTACTATTCTGTGTTATAATTTAGATTGTTCTAAGCCCTTCTCCTCATAGAGTACATCATAGATAGTGGACGCGAGAGTATTGTATATCTTGCCTCAGAATATTCCAGTAGACTACTTTATTGATTGTGATTTCTCTGTCGCTTTTATGCAAACAATAACTATCTTTCTTGAAAACTTGGAGCTATTCATTTGGTGATGTTGTCATTTAGTATATTTGATGAGATAGATTATTCGTTATGATAAAATGGGAAATCGACAGTTGACAAGTGGCAATACTTGAGTATTGACTATACACTGTTTTACCTTTTCCTAGTCAGTTATTTTAATACCGATTGTTGCGTTAAGACTGATCCGGCTGACTCGCTCCTGTGAGTTTGGGAAATAGCGTGTTCTGTAATTTGACAAGTGATCTTTTAATAATGCCCAAAGTCGTCTGTTTATATAAATTTTAATTCAAACTGATTTACGTGGAAGATTTCCCCAGTGAACTCGGCCATGAAGCTACATAGTGTCAGGGGTGATAGTATTACCCAATTGCTGAAGTGAAACGGCATTCGAACACAATATGAATTTGTTCATAGTCAAGTGTTTAGGCCAATGAGCCACATTCCAACACATAAATTTTGTTAACTATAAAAATAAAATAAATCCCCTTAAAATTGTATATAATTCATGGTTCTCCTGTTGTATGCCTTGTGATGTCAGAATCCGAGAAGCTCATAGTCAGCGTTTACCTTGAAAAAAGTTCGGTTAGGGGGATGTTAGTAATCACTCAAAATCTGGCTATCGTTGCCATTGATCAAGTTTATAATTTTATCTCCTTACTATATCCTTATGGTATTCTTTTCCAGCGTTCTAAACATATTTTTTTACTGAGTAATGTAATGTAATATAAAAAACTTCCCGCGTATAACTATATGCACCAAGCGTAAGACAGTAATATTATTCATCTGTTAGATTCCTAGTGCGGCATAGTACTTTGGCAGCACGTCGCCATTTCACACCCTGTTCTCTCCTGCTTTTTAAAGCTGTCTCCACGGATTTCCGCAAGCTTTCACTTTCCCTTTGACATAATCCTTTCCATGTCACCCTGGGATACTCGACTCATCGTTCGCTCCGATAGAAGACCTGATGTGTGACAGCCCATGAAGGTTTCTTTGGTGTGTCTGATTCATTTTTATTTCCTTCTGCATGTGCTGGACAATAGAGTCTTAGTTGGTTCATTGACAGAGTTCCTTCTTGATTATTTTTTTAATACATTTCTAGCTTGTGTATCGAGTGAAGATAGCTGTTGATGAATGTTTTCAGCTGGTCTTTGGGAATGCTTTTTCGTGATGTACCAATTCTCTGAAACACGGAAGCAGTAACATAACACTAGTGTTGAGCATTATTACTTTGTTTTTCGAAAGTGGAAGACATGAAAAGACTGGCTAGCTGTCTTCGATCATAGGTGCCTGCGTTCTCTCTCCCATGTGAAGTAGTGGTGTAATAGAGTGAACGATATTGAGGTTAGGCTTCGGTCGAGTGCTAGGCGAGGAGGAGGGGAAATCAATAGACGACGTTGTGAAGTTACACCGATTGAGATAGTTAGGACATGTGTTACGTATGCCTACCTAGCCATCGCCTTCCTCGATAGTGGGCAATGTTAGCTGATATAGGATTGGTCAGGTTGGAAAAGAGAGAGCTAGTGGTGGTCAAACCAAAACATGGCTTTATCAGTCAATGAAATCCACAACAGTTAGTTTAAGTCACGTTGGAAAGTGTAAACTTCCTGGTTGGGATCCTCGGAATGGCAAAAACCAATGAAGGCTGGAGAAAATTGGTGATATGGCTCAAAGTGATCGTTCTCAATGGCTGGCTGGCGCAGATGCATCCACTCCTTGTGACTTATAATATCCAATAAAACTATATTGTTCTTCGATATTACTATTCTTTTTGCCTCATGTCTCTGTCTACTGTCTCTATTTCGCATTTCTTCTACTTTCTTCCGTTACTTTGTGTGCTGAGTGAAGCGTGGCGACTCGAACTGCTGCGCATCGGTGCCTAGTTCTATGTTGTTCGTTGTGTTGAGTGCTATAAATTTGTACGCCGCTTTCAGAGTGATGCACATCTGTCTTGCTTTTCCGATCCTGACTGGATTTTGGATCCTTATCTATACTGTGTCGCCTTTAGTTTAAATGATGCTGTCTAGCTGACTGACAGAAACGACTTCCATTAATTAGATTTCTCGTGTTGATGGTGAAATAGTGACATGGTATTAAGCACTGCAAAAAACTGAATTTCTTGGTTCATGTAGATCATTTCTCATAACTGTAATGTAAGCAGCTTTGTTAATACTTCTAAAACTCTATGACATTTACCATTATATAACTATTTGAAGCGCTTTCCCTGGTAGTGTAAATAAGTTGAGCGTTATTACATATATAAATGTATTGAATAAGATTAGTCACCTGTTTCAAGATTGCGTATTTAACTCTTATTATCGACCAGTGAGATTGCCAGCCCTGCCATGATTATCGACTTACTAATCTCTCTACTTTCTGGTCAGAAAGTTTTACTTATATTCACTGTTATTATTAGTATTATTAGATTGTAAGAGTTAGAGGTAATGAAACTAAAACCTTACATCAGTCCATGAAGTTTTTTGCAGTTGGTTTAAGGTAGCTACGTAGGAAGATGTAGAGTGCCTGGTTAGGGTCCTCAGGAATGCTAAGAATTACCGGTTAGAGACTGTTAAAGATACGGCTCAGAATAATTCTCGATAAAGCAGGTTTTCAGTGATCTCCCATATCCGCTAAAAAGTTCATGTTTTCCCATGTTGCTATTCTTCACCCCCCTACCTAACATTTCTGCTTGTTGTAATTGTTGTGTATCCCCTTTTTCTTTCTCTCGTGTTAGATGGTATAGTAACTTGAGTGATGTTGAGGTTAAGCCTCAGTGGACTGCTAAGTAGAGAGGTTGAAATCAGTTGACGAGGTTGTAAGACCACATCGATTGAGATGATCAGAACATGTGGTACGCATCCCTAACCATCGATCGCCTTCCTCGACACAAGCAATGTTAGCTGACATAGGATTGGTCAGGTTGGTGATCAAACCAAAACATGGCTTCATCAGTCAATGAAATCCATAACAGTTAGTTTATGCTGGCCACGTAGGGAGGTGTAGACTGCCTGACTGGTTGAGGTTCTCGGAATGGTAAGAATCAATGACCGCTGGGGACAATTGGTGATATGACTGAAAATCATCGGCAATGGCTGGCGCAGATGCATTCGCTCTTTGTGATTTATAATATCTAATAAAGCTTTGTTGTTCTCCCATATTACTATTTTTTGTCATTTCCTACTTCTGTATTATGTCTCTTTTGAATCTCTCTTTACTTTCTTTTTTTGCTTTGTGTACTGCATGGAGGGAGTGTGGCAACTGAAACTGCTGCACATCTGTGCAAAGTTCTACGTTAAAGCCAGTCAGTCTTTTTCTTTCTCCCCTTCTACCTTTGTGTGTTACATAGAGTATGCAAAGCTGAGGTGGCGCACTTCTTTGCAAAGTTCTACGTTGAAACTCAGTACTCACTACTATTCTGATTGGACACTAGTCAGTGTAACTAGTGTGACGTGTCTAGTCCCCTTTGTTTGGTGCAGACTGAATTCTATCAGTCAGTCAAGTTTACAATGTGGCCACCATGCTAGCTAGGTAGCTCACCATCACGGTGCATATTGATTTTGATGATATTAGGTAGGTTGGAGGCTATCGGCGACAGGAAGCCTCACCTGACCTAGATTTCATGCTAGTTTGCACTCCCCAGTCAACCAGCAAGGCATATCTGCAGTCACCTTGAAGGAACTCATTTCCCTTCTGTGAGATTCGAACCCGCGTCATCCAGTGCCATCTGCAGTCAGCCGATTGCCTCCAATTAGCTATTATCACTACTATTCTATTATTTACTTGTTTAAATTTCCTAAATGTGAATTTTTTTCTATATTTTTAATCATTTTTGGATTGAAAATGTGTACAATACTTATACGATTTATTTTATATATATTTATTCATTTATTTACAGTTTATGAGTGAAAAGATTGGCGGCGCAGAAGGTACAAAATTAGACGATGAATATTTGGAAATAGAAAGAGTAAGTCGTCTTTAAATTTCTTCGCCTTGTCTAACCAATGACTAGAAAGTGGATACAATCTCTAAACTATTTGAAGATGTTATGGCACAAACTCATGAATTTCTTCAACCTAATCCAGCCCACCGTGCTAAGCTGATGACAATGAACACGTTGAATAAATTACAAGGGAAATCAAAGAATGCAGCCTATCCGCAGCCTGAAAATCAGCTGGGTGAATGTATGGTAAAATATGGTCGTGATTTGGGACCTGATTCATGCTATGGTATGTGTGTTTATTGTCGTTTATCAATTCGCATTTTAAGTTTGTATTAATATTAATATTGTTATTATTGTTATTATCATTATTATTATGTCCTTTAATTCCTAGAGGAACATAGGGCTTCATTTGCGCGTCTCCATTGCCTTCGGTTTTCTGCCAACGTTTTCACCCCGCTCCAAGTCTGCCCACATGCTTTCATCTCCTCTTCACATGACCTCCTCTAAATCACCCTTGCACTGACGACCAACTCGCCGCTTCCCTTTCGGGTTCCACTCGAGCATTGGCTTGTCTAGTGATGTCACTTGCTGGTTTCCCCAGCGTATGGCCAATCCATCTCCATTTCTTCCTGCCTATTTGTTTCACAATCGGTTCCTGGTTGGTTCGTTCATTGACAGAGATCCTTGTTGCTGATCTTTTCTGACCGGCCATCTGATTTTGGGTAGTATTGAGCGAAGACAACTGTTCATGAAGATCTGTAGTTTGTTTGAGATGCTCTTTATGACGCGCTGGCCAAGTCTCTGATTCGTATAGTAGCACTGACTTCACATTGGAGTTGAAAATCCGGATCTTATTTTTTATGGTGAGTGCTGTTGATCTCCTCCATGCAGACTTATGAGTAATGAAAGCTTGTCTTGTAGGGATTTCATCATGAGTTGACATTGGTTAGAGAACCATTGGAAAACTTGGAGGAAGTACTGGACAGCTGTATTGTCCTGGTTTGGGACTCTTCATCAGTACGCACGCTATAATAATAATAATGAATAATACCAGTCAAGGCCGAAACTGGTTTTGATAGATAAGTTGAGTCATTTAGCTCAGGATCCTCCATTATTCTGAAAACTTTCCCCCGAGTCTTACTATCAGCCTTATGATGTTGATATGAGTTCCAGATTTGATTACATGTACACTAATTGCTAATAGCTCGTGCGTCGGTGGCGCAGCGGTAGAGTGCTCGCCGATCACGCAGGTGGTCCGGGGTTCGATCCCCGGCCGACGTACTTTTTTACCTGAGTAAGCCAATAATAAGACTGGCAAAGAATGAAAGTTGGGCATGGGCCAGCAACTCCATCCTGTAAAGTTATCACCACTGTTACCGAAACTTCAAGCCTCTAGCTTCAAGTCGCCCTGTGTTCCACTGGGAGCGTAAAGGAATTAAAAAACCAATAACTCAGATTATCCAAGACTCTCAAACCAATGAAGACCCAAGAAGACTTCGTTTCATATTGACAATGTAGAAACTGTTTTTTATAGTATTGTATATAGTGTTGCAAAATAAAGCCACACTAAAAAAGGCTTTCCTACCAGTGACAACTGCCTGCAGTTTGAAGTCTTCTGAATTCGGAGTTGTCCGATGTTCAACTATTAGTTGATGCTGCAACGAACCGTGACGGCACTGAAATTGTAATTTATATAAAAAATTAGAAATTTTTGGTGGTCACGTGGATACTACTGTGAAGCAAAGCTATGTGAGGCTAAGAATGGGATCTTGGCCAACAATTGGAGGGATGATAACTGTGAGCGTCTTTGTGTGTATGTGTAGATGTTACTGGTAAAGGCTATCTGTGTGTGTCCAGCATCATGACAGTCTGTCGACATCGATGTTGTTTATGCGGGAACAAGTTTTGATAAAATGCCAAGCACCACAATGTCAGCAGGATGATTCAGGTGTCTTGTTTTTGAGCTTCTCTTGTTATTGAGTGAGTAACTGGGACGGATGGACCGTCTAAGTAGGACAGGAGGTGTTTGATCAGAGGTCAATGTCGGGGGGGGGTATATAATTTCGGTTGAACTGCATATCCTTCCTAACCACAATGGAGTCTGGATTGAATTAAACTTGTATCATAAGGGAAGTTTGTCTTTTGTTGATATTCACACTAGTGTAATGTCATTTAGTGTGTACGACAGTCGGATCTTGTTCCAATCGGATCAGCAACTTTAGGTATCTATAGGCTTCAGGGCTGGAAACTTTGTTTTTCAGTTTTAGTAGCGGCAGTGTTATTTGTACCAGGTGGGGTCACTAGCCTCATACAACCAATCTTCTGTCTTTTCCAGGTTTACTACCTTGCTAGTGTAAACTAGGCGAAGTTTTTTAAGCGTGCATCATCTGGGTGTCGAACTCGGACCACTTGCTTGGCTGGCAAGTGTCTTATAATTGAGCTACAGACTCATGCGCATTATTTACTATTTACCCTGTAAAAATTAGTGGCAGTGTAACTTGTTGGCTTAAGCACTACTAGGCTTCTAATCAAGAGATTTCATATTTGTATCTCCCTCCTGGGCTTTCGGGTGGTAGTCTGTCTGTCTGTCTGTTTTCGACATAGAACTTTGCACCGATGTGCTGCAGTTCAAGTCGCCACACTCCCTCCTTGTAACACATAAAGCAAGAGAAGAAAGTAGAAGAAATGCATAATAGAGACAGTAAATAGAGGTATGAGACAAAGGAATAATAATAATGAAGAACGATATAGTTTCATTGGAAATCATAGGTCACAAGGAGTGGATGCATCTGCGCCATTTAGAACGATAGCTACTACCTTGATGTGGTGGTCGGGCTTGCACATCGCAATGACCCAACAAGCTACACTGGCTGGGACCAGTGTTGGTTCCTGCAGGTCCTACCATGCCAGGAAGGTTTTTAGGATAGCGATTAGACTAAAAGCAGTTACTGGAATTGTGCGAGAATCTTCTTACACTATGCTGGGGATCTGAGGGCAAAGTCGTACTGCTGGGGAACAGGGGTGTGGCAGCAGTGAGGTTTCCTTGAGATGACCAGCATGCCAGCCACCTATGCTGTCTCTCCACTCCGGAGAGAGAGGATTAGAAAAGGTCGACCCCAACAACTGTCCGTTACCGGCGGTGACTTTACTAATACGGAATCAATTTAAAAAATCCAGTTCATACAGGCCGTGTGTGACCAGCCTTAAGCAGTTGTCTCCTGGGCTCTGCGGTCACGCAACACTCTTTCTGTTTCAGGTACCCAAAGAATCAATCAACTTCCACGATGTGGGCAGCCGGGAAGTAACAACCGCCTACACACTTCCAAAAGCCCACGTAGCCTTCCTGAGCATCATTCTTGTTTTCGGGTGGTAGTACTCCCAGGCCTTATACAATGGGGGTGTATCGCATAATCAGGTACCGGGTAACACTAACTAGTCTTAAATTATGGATTTACGGATTTGATATCTGATAAAAACTACGTCGTTGTGTTTTTGCTGCTGCTAGGATGAATATGACAGTTGTATTAGTAAATAGTGATATACTTGAGGCATGACTCATTGTCTACTATGCAAACTTTTTTTAAGTAACTGATTCACGCATATATATTTTTATAAAAATTATAATAATCAATCCAATATATAAAGCAGCATAATGCAACATGACTCCTACACATTTTTGCCTTACTAAATTATTTATATGCTAATTATGATGTTGTCCCCCTTCCCTCCACCCCCCCCCAACTCCTTACGCCGTATGATAAAGCTGATTAATTAACTTCTTTTGAGTACTAATCAGTAAGTGAATGGATTAGCCTAAGGTTTATCGATTCAGTAGATGATATACTGGTAGTCATATCTATTATTATTATTATTATTATTCTTTTTATACCAACTGGAATATTAATTCCGTCTATCATTATTAATGTTCTGATTCTTTTACACGTTCCCAGTGGAACATATGGGGGAGGGCTTCAGACTTTAGATTGGAAGTTTCATTAGCAGTAATGTTTATTTTTATGGGGTGGGGTTGCTAGCCTCAACCTGGCCAAACCTTCCCTCTTTGTCAGGATTGTAACGGGCTAAGAGAGGTAAAGGCGGTGTTCGCCGGCGGCATGGTTGGTCGGCAGTCTATCGCTGAATCACCGACGCACACATGTTTTGTTACTGAATAATTACTACTGATAGATTAAAATAGGGCACGTCTCCATAGCCTTCTGTTCTCTGCCAATATTTTCACCTGGAAACACGTCTGCCGACATGCTTTCATCTCCTCTTCACATAACCTCTTCTGTGTCACCCTCACACTGATGACCAACTCTCCACTTCCCGTTCAGGTTCCTTTCGACCGATGGCCTGGTGTGTGATGTCGCCCACTTGATGGTTTGTTTTCTCAGAGTATAGTTAATCCAATCCACCTCCATTTCTTCCTTAATGTTTGTTTCACAATTGGTTCCATCTAGGTTGGTTCGTTCCCAGAGGTCCCTGTTGCTGATCTTTTCTGACTGGCCATCTGATCTTGAGTAGTATTGAACGAAGGCAGCTGTTGATGAACGTGTGTAGTTTGTTCGATGTGCCCTTCGTGACGCGGCGCCAAGTCTCTAATCCGTATAGTAAGTAGCACTGACTTCACATTGAAGTTGAAAATCCTGATCTTATTTTTGATGCTGAGTTGCTTTTGATCTCCTCCACACAGGTTTGAGAGTAATGAAAGCTTGTTTGACTTTCTTTCCCGATTCTCGGTTTGATATCCTCGTCAGTTCCGTCAACTTGTAGTTGAAACGACGCTTCCCAGGTAGGTAGATGGGTAGAGGAGGTTGCTTCTTTCAGATTCCTCCCATTTATGGTGACTGTTGTCTGTTGTTGTTGCTGTTGGTGTTGACCAGGAATCTTCATCACCTCTGTTTTCTCTATGTTCACATGAAGTCCTATCTTTGATGCTTCTTCTATCGTCAACTTGTTGCTTTTCACTTGCATATCTTCCAGTTTGTGTGAAATCAGACATCTATATGTTATCGGCGAAGTTCAGATCCTTCAAGTTTTTTGCACTTACTCTATATTGTATTCGCGTCAATGTCACAGCGGTAAAATGCCCGCTAACCACGCCTTATATGGTTCATGGGTTTGATTTCCGTCCACAGACGCACTCCTTTACTTCGCTAAACCAATATTAAGACTGGTAAAGAGAGAAGGTTGGGCATGAGGCTGGCTAGCAACCCTATCCCATAAAGATAAATAAACACCACTACTACTGAAACTTCAAGTCTCTAGCTTGAAGCCTCCTATGTTCCACTGGGAGTGTCATTATTATATTATTATTGTTCCCTTGGGTTCCTAGTGGAACATAGGGCTTCAACTTCACGTCTCCACTTGATTCTGTCTTCAGCTGCTGTACTTGTCACCTGCATACATGTTAGTTCATACTGTTTCGACTTCTCTTCACACGATCTCCTCCATGTCACCCTTGCACTGACGTCCCACTCGCCGCTTCCCTCTTTTTTGGCCTGGTTCCACTCGAGAAATGGCCTGACACGCGATGTCATCCAGCCGCCTCCTCAGCCACGAGTGTCCAATCCATCTCAATCTATTTTCTCCTGAATATTTGTTGATTGGCGATTGGTTCTTGTTTTGTCTGTTACCATAGTTTCTTGTTGATGATTCTTTCCGGCCCGGCCATCTGATCTTCAGTATAGATCCAGCGGAGACAGTTGTTGATAAAGGTCTGCATACAACAGACTGCTGAAAATATTCTTTGTGACCCGCCAGCCAAGTTTCTGATCCGTATAGAAGAACTTACTGACTTGACGTTTCTGACGTATTGAAAATCTGACTGAATTTTGTTGTTGGTGCTGGCTGAGTGACAAAGATTTCCAGATTGGTTTCAGGTTGATGAATGTGTTTCTCGCCTTCCCGATTCTCGATTTGACCTTCTCGTCCGTTCCGACGGCGTGTAGTTGAAACAATGCTACCTAGATAAGTGAATGAAGTAGCCTCTTTCAAATCCCTCCCGTTGATGGTGATTGGCGCTGGATGTTGTTGTTGTTATTGTTGGTTGGTTGTTTATTTTGATAACCTCCGTCTTGTGTATGTTCACCTGGAGTCCTGTCTTCGCGGGCTGCTTCTTCGACCAGTTTGTCGGTCGGTTTTCACTTGTAAGTCTTCGATTTTGTGTGACATCAAGCATAGATCATCCACGCGTGAAATCCAGGTCTTCTAGGTTCTTCACGTCAGTCGGTCCACGATATCTCTGTCTTCTCGTTTCCCACTCACTGTCTGACGCATAATCCAGTCAGTCCACCACAATTAGGAATATCATTGGTGATAATAAGCAGACGCCCTTGTCTGACTCCTGTGTTTACTGTAAATGCCCCGCTGAGTTTTCCGATGTGGATCACTTGACATGTGCCGTTGTCGGCACATAATATGTGTATTTTTTGATTTTCGATTTTTGATTACAGCTTGATTCCATAACCGTATTTTTGGTACAAGTATGGAATTTTCAGCATGTGATATCGGTAGCCCAAATTGTGCAGGCCGCGACCATAGATATCAGGTGTGTGTCAGCAGGGGATCGAAACTCGGACCATGTTCATGGTCGGAGACAGTCCTAACCACTGTGCCACCGACGCACAGCCATCATAATGCCTTATTATGACAATAAGCTGAGTAGAATACATTCATTATTATTATTATTATATCATCATCATCATCATCGCCATCATCATTATCATTATCGTCATTTCTGTTCAAGTTTAGACATAAACAAAAATAGATCAGTTTTAAATACTTTGCCAAACAATGCGAATACTGTCAGTCATATAATATCAATTAGGTCTATTGTATTGTCTAGACGTCGTGCGATTATATTTTATATTTTAATGGATAGATGTTTGGTTGAAACTAAAGTTACCAGTGGAATTTTTTAGGCATTCCGTTCATCATTTCGTTTGACCATTCTACGTGTAAGGTACTTAAGATGATCTGGTATCACTCTCAGTCCTTACTACTCTCCCCACCTTAATCTTTCCTGGGTTATTTAAGAAAAACTTTATTATACTCTGAGGTTGGTGCTGGTTGTTGTTGTTGTTGCAGTGGATTGATGACGATAACCAATCACCATCAACGGGAGAGATTTAACAGAGATTGCCTCCTTGCTTCACTTATCTGACCAGGAAGCATCGTTTTAACTACAGGATTCGCTCCCGCCAAATGCAAGATGATGTTACAGGACTGGACTACATCGACGCCTAGTTTAAAAATAGGAAGTGAAGTGGTAGAGCACGTTGACCGCTTCACTTATTTGGGAAGTACCATCAGCCAGTGCCAACGGGTTGATCTCTGACGAAATCTCAGCACGAATACAAGGGGCTCGTTTCGCATTTGTTAGTTTACGCCGACTCTGGCGTAGACGAGATGTTCGACTATCGACCAAAGGGCGGGTGTACTGCTCATCAGTCCGCTCCGTCCTCCTTTATGGTTGTGAGATCTGGCCACTGAGAGTGGAAGACATGAAAAGACTAGCTGTCTTTGATCATAGGTGCCTGCGTTCTATTTCCCGTGTAAAGTGGCATAATAAGGTGAGCAACATTGAGGTTAGGCGTAGAGTTCTAGGTAAATATGGGAAATCAATCGACGAAGTCGTGAAGCTACATCGACTGAGATGGTTAGGACATGTGTTACGTATGCCAAGCCATCGCCTCCCTCGACAATGAGCAATGTTAGCGGATATAGGGTCAGGCTGGAAAAAAGCTAGCGGCGGTCAAACAAAAACTTGGCATCAGTCAATGAAATCCACAACAGTTGGTCTTAGCCACGTAGGAAGGTGTAAACTTCCAGGCTGGTGTCCTCGGGACGGTAAAAATCTATGGTTGGAAACAATTGGTGACATGGCTCAAAATCGTTCTCAGTGGCGCAGATGCATCCACTCCTTGTGACTTATGATCTCCAATGAAACTGTTTTGTATTTCTTTATTACTCCTTTGTCTCACACCTCTGCTCACTGTCTCTATTATGCTTTTCTTGTACTTTCTTCTCTTGCTTCGCGTGCTAAACGGAATGTGGCGACTTGAACTTCCGCACATTTGTGCAAAGTTCTATGTCGAAAACAGACAGACAGAGACAGAACTACAGGAAGTGGGAACGGACGAAGATGTCAAAGTCAGCCAGTCAGAATCGGTAAGGCCGAGATACGCCTTCATCAACCAACCTGAAATCAATTTGGAAATCTGCCGAAACCCATTCAGCTTAAAGAACAAGATTCGTTGGGATTTTCAACACCAATGTCAAATCAGTCCTTCTATTACAGGTCAGAAATTTGGCTAATGTGTGTCACGTAAAGGATTTCCAACAGGTTATGTCAGAATTTTTATGAACAGTTGCCCACTTCACTGGCTCCATACATACTGAAGGTCAAATGACCGGCAAGACAGAATTAGTAACAAGAAATTCTGACTGGCTGGGAATAAACCAACCAATCGAGTCGATCACTCAACAGATGATATGTAGAAGAAAATGGAGATGGATTGATCGTGCACACACCATTGAGGAGGCCGTCGAATAACACCACGCACAAGTCAGGCCATCACTCGAGTGGAATTCCAATGGGGGGGGGAACAACGAGTGTGTCGTTGGTGAGACGTTGAAATGGAGGAGATCGTGTGGCGAGGTGATGTGAGACATTATGGCCAATCATGGACACCCAGCTGAAGAGGATGGCAGAAAGTATAAAAAAGTGGAGATATTTTGTTGAAGCCCTATTTTAGACTCGGAACCCAAGGGAACAATAATAAATAATATAATATAATAAAACTCTACAATTGGTGGATGGTGGCTAGCAGTGGAATCCAGGATGCGCATTTCGTCCTACTTGGGACTCGTCAGCTGGATGTACCTGCATTTCTCAGTGAGTGATGATGTTCCCACTGAGGCTCGAACCCAGTGCCCATAGTTTCAAACGCCAAAGCGTTATCCACTAGACCAATTGGGCCACGAGAGCCACCTCTTGTGCAACGGGTCATATTAATTATTGAATTGAGACCGAGCACTTCGGTCCAATCAATCGACGGGAAAATCAAAAATTCAATTCAATAATTAATATGACCCGTTGCACAAGAGGTGGCTCTCGTGGCCCAAGTGGTCTAGTGGATAACGCTTTGGCGTTTGAAACTATGGGCACTGGGTTCGAGCCTCAGTGGGAACATCATCACTCACTGAGAAATGCAGGTACATCCAGCTGACGAGTCCCAAGTAGGACGAAATGCGCATCCTGGATTCCACTGCTAGCCACCATCCACCAATTGTATACTAATTAAATGCCCAGACATTGTCGAGGCATCTGCACAAGAAGCCGACATGTCAACCTGAGACCGAGCACTTCGGTCCAATCAATCGACGGGAAAATCAAAAATTCAATTCAATAATAATAAAATTCTGCTTGTAGCACACGTCAATTCATGTGTTGAACTTAAAATACAAGGTGAAGATCACCTGGTTTAGCTACCCGTTAAACTTAACTATAACTGGGGGTAAAGTTCATTTTTGTTAACCTCTAATATCCGAAGTAGAGCACATATTAAGGCCTTATTATAAGGTACATGTGTTATCGTTGTTGGACAATTTCAATTTCAGTATTAAGCGATGAAGTACCATCCAATTTTTACATTCCTCGAGTTGCTTGCCCCACATCCAATGGGCCTAATACCGACTAGGCGAGGTTAAGAAGTGCTTCAGTGGTAAGGAGTCAAGTCCGGACCATTTGCATGGTTGGCAGGCGAGCCTTCTACCCATCGAATCACTCTCACCATCCATCCATCCATCGAACTAACCAAGCAATTACCCAGATTACTTTTTTATTTCATTTTTCTCTTAGGCCAATGTCTTGTACAAGCTGGTGAATCATTCAAATATTTAGCTGAAATCAAGTATACTATGGAGGAGCATGTGAAAGAGAATTTCTTGGATCCTTTACACAGTGTACAAACCCACGAGCTGAAAGAAATCAATGTAAGTTTTAAATTGTATTCATTTTTCTTTAGAGCAAGAATTTGAATGATGTTCGATCTGTTTTTTTTGTGAATGTTTTTCTGATGTATTCCAGTTTCATCATTTGAAGCATGTTTTATGTGCCTCAGATATTTGATCTCCCATCCCCCCGCCCATTTTTTTGAGTAGTTAATTTAACAACCAACCACTTGTTATGCTATTTCATGCATTTAGCTATGAGCTACACCTCTAGCTTTGGAGTTTAGTGATACATGCAAACTGAGTGCCCATAACCCTATTAGGTGGTGGAGTGAAACAAAGTTCGCACCCGGCGACCCACTTCTTAAGAGTGGAAGACATGAGAAGATTAGCTGTCTTTGATCATAGGTGCCTGCACTCTATCTCCCGTGTGAAGTGGTATAATAAGGCGAGAAATATTGAGGTTAGGCGTTGAGTGCTAGGTAGGTGAGAGAGGAAAATCAATCGAAGAGGCTGTGAAATTACCTCGACTGAGATAGATAGGACATGTGTTACGTATGCACCACTGGTCATCGCCTTCCTCGATAGTGGGCAATGTTAGCTGACTTACGATGGATCAGGTTGGAAAAAAGCTAGAGGTGGTCAAACGAAAACACGGCACCAGTCAATGAAATCCACAACAGTTAGTTTATGTCATGTAGGAAGGTGTAGACTTCCTGACAGACTGGTTGGGGTCCTCGGGACAGTAAAAACCAATGACAACTGGAGACAATTGGTGATATGGCTCAGAATCGTTCTCAATAGCGCAGACGCATCCACTCCCTATGACTTATGATATCCAATGAAACTATATTGTTCTTCGTTCGTTATTACTATTCCTTTGTCTCACACCTCTGTTCACTGTCGCTATTATGCATTTCTTCTACTTTTTTCTGTTGCTTTGTGCGTCGGTGGCACAGTGGTTAGGACTCTCGCCGACCATGCACATGGTCCGGGTTCGAGCCCACGCCGACGCACACCTGATATCTATGGTCGGCCTGCAAAATTTGGGCTACGATATCCATGCTGAAAATTCCATACTTGTACCAAAAATACAGTGTGGAATCAAGCTGTAAATCAAAAAAAAAAAAAAAAAAAAAAACAAAAAATACATGTAGTGTGGCGATTTGAACTTCCGCACATCAGTGCAAAGTTCTATGTGAAAAACAGACAGACAGACCCACTTGTTGAAGGTCGGATGCGCATACACCCATGAGCCATAGCTCCGTCACTTACATTACCGTCTGTTAAATATTTGTTGATATCCTGACTAAGTGTAGTTTTTATGATTTGACGAACATTGGGTTTTGGATAAGGGAGATAGTTATAATCTTAAAATGTCATATTTCTTACTTGATTAATGGTGTCTTTTTCATTTCTCGGAGCACAATGAATTTCAAAATAAATAAATTTGTAGGCGTTTGTAACCAATCATATTGGAAACCTATAAATTATCAAGTTTTTATGAGGCTGTATACAATTCTGCATGAGGTCGATTGCTTCATGTGAATCGCTGAATATTGGGTGACATGGTTTTGAATTTTTTTAGTGGGCATCATTTCTTTTGAATTAGCAAATATTATGCTTTGTAGACGAATGACTGTGATAAGGGAAGTTCAACTCCAGGGCATCCTGCTGTAACGACTACCTCAAACCATCTAATATCAATGGTAGGGATGGTTGACAGCCACACGGAAAGTCCGAGTTCGACCACCCTCCCTCCTCTGATCCACTTATAAACCACGCCTAGTGTTTGAAAATTAGTAGTAAGCTGGAGATATTCCACTTATCTGTACGTATTACTGTGATTCAACTGAAGTAGTCGTACCTTCTTTGCCGCTGAAATCGAATGCCACTTCAATGCTTCATGGAAATAGGTCAGCGTGTAATCTATCTATCCATTATGTTATTCTGGTTGATAGTGACTGGGCAATGGAATCCAGGATATGTGTGTTTCGTTGTATTTAGGACTCGTCAGCTTTGTATACCTGCATTCTTGGTGTGTGTGATGGTGTCCCACACGTATATTCAGTTGACAAATCCCAACTAAGGAATGATCGCTCATCCTGGATCCCACTGCTAGTCACTATCAACATGTCAACAGAAACGGAGCATTTTGGTTCGACAGCAGTATGATTGCATAAAATGATTGGAAATGCGGTAGAATAATAAGTGGTCACTACTCAGTTTGACGTTAAATGCCTAGTAAATAACATGTTGGTGAAGGCGTGACTCTTTTGGTTTAAGCTCTCAACTTTAACCAGTTTTCCTCAGATTCGAATCTTGCTCAATCTATTTCATGCATAGACAACTAAGTCGTAACAGTATCACTTATACAACAGATGTGGCTCATAGCTAACTACTATATGAATAACATTTTGTCTCCTAACGTTAACTAGTTATAAAGTTTGAATTTAGTATTACTACTCGTGTGTGTAGAGAGGTAATGTAAATTTCGTGGAAGCACGAATCCTGCTATCTTGTGTTACCTTGACCTGGCCCTTATTCCTCTTTCAACTATCATTTATTACAGAAATATATTTTTTGATATCAATGTGCTTTGGTTCAGTGGTGTCTAGGCGCTCAACTTCCAGCCTGAAGGGTTGTGTGTTCGAGTCCCACTCCACCCAACGGGTGAGGTTTGGGCACCTGGGTAGTATAAATCACTAGTTCTCACACACGATAGGTGTGCGTGTGTGTGTGCATGTAGTTTTAGAGCAACATTATAACATACATTTCATTGGACACTAGTAACTAGTGTGATGTATCTAGTCCCCTTTGTTTGGTGCAGACTGAATTCTGTCAGTCAGTCAGATTTGCAGTGTGGCCACCATGCTAGCTAGGTAGCTCGTCATCACGGTGCATATTGATTTGATGATATTAGATAGTTGGAGGTAATCGGCCAAAGGAAGCCTTGACTGATAGAATTCAGTCTGCACCAAAGAAAGGACTAGACACATCACACTAGATACTAGTGTCCAATGAAAATACCCACTATAGTCTTACAGGAAGTTAATCACGAGCCAGACTGAACAGCTCAGTGGTGGTAACCTCTCTGACTGCAGCACTCACCGAGTGACGCGGGTTCGGATCTCAGAAGGGACATGAGTTCCTTTGAGGTTGCAGATACGCCTTGCTGACTGACTGGTGAGTGCCAACTAGCACGAGACCTAGGTCAGATGAGGCTTCCTGTGACCGATTCCCTCCAACTATCTAATATCACTATAACACGTTATCCCTGATATATTGTTGTAACAACAGAAGACAAGAGCCAGACAACAGATCGTTTATTAAGGAAATCAACACATATTTATATATTTTCATGTACATTATTATGAATTATTGTTAGCAGAAAAACACAGTCTTCTGATTGGTTGTTTCTCACAGAAAGTTGACTTGCATCTCTTTGTGGTTGTCTCTTGGATGTCAGATCATCTATATGCTAACTGTATCCGCCTACGCAAAATCTGCTGTGATTGGATGTTGAATCACTGTTTGCGCATATTTTTCTCACGACCAATATTGGGGACATAAACATTAACGTAAAATACTGTCCACTAATTTTGGCTAGTAGCCAGCTCTCACCACATTGTAATAGTATTTAGAAACAAGATACGGAAAGGCAAGATACGCCTTCACATTAACTTGAAACCAGTTTGGAAGTCTACTGCATTCAGGCAGTATAAAGAACAAGATTGGCATTTTCAACATCAATGCCAAGTCAGTCATTTCTTGCATATAGATCACAAACTTGCACTGAGTACAAGTCACGAAAAAGATTTCCAACAGGTCACAACAAACTTTTATCAACAGCACTGTACTCTGCAGTGTTGAAGCAGTTTCCAAATTACTTCTCGGTCAACGCTGTCTGTCGAAGGTTTTTTCGAGGTCGATGAAGTTAAGGTTAGAGAGGTTTGACTGCCATTCTCTATGCATAGAGTTGGAATTTGATCAACACATGATTTGCCTTTCCTGAATCCAGCTTGTTCCGGCGGGTCGGGGGAGGGGTGGCTGGCGGAGTTCTGCATCCAGTGCATCTTTTAATCTCTCCAGGATGACGTGACTCAACGCCAGTTCTTGCAGAGTGAGGTGTGAGTTGCCCTTCTTTGGTAATTTGACAAGGTAGCCAGCTTTTCTTTCATTCGGCAGCCACCTTTCCTTCCTTCTTTCAAAACCTTTTGCATTTATGGTGTGAGCAATACTGCTGCAGTCTATGAGTCCGTTATCAGTGCTTCGGGGGTTGGGGGTGGGTAGGTGGGATTCCATTTGGTCCTCTTGCCTCCCCAGCTGAACTTCAGTAGCTTGATCGTTTTCAAGATTTCGCAGTTATTGTTTGATTTATTATTATTGTTTCCTTTAATTCCTAGAGGAACATAGGTTTCAGCCGCACGTCTCCTTTGCGTTCGGTTCTCTGCCAACGTTTTCACCTGGCTTTAAGTCTGCTCACATGCTTTCATCTCCTCTTCACATGACCTCCTCCATATCACCCTTGCACTGGCGACCAACTCGCCGCTTCCCTTTCGGTTCCACTCGAGCGATGGCTTGTCTGGTGATGTCACTTGATGGTTTCCTCAGTCTATGGCCAATCCACTCCTTCCTGCTATTTGTTTCACAATCGGTTCCTGGTTGGTTCGTTCATTGACAGAGATCCTTGTTGCTGATCTTTTCTGACCGGCCATCTGATCGTGGGTAGTATTGAGCGAAGACAACTGTTCATGAAGATCTGTAGTTTGTTTGAGATGCTCTTTATGACGCGCTGGCCAAGTCTCTTATCCGCATAGTAGCACTGACTGAATTCACATTGGAGTTGAAAATCCGGATCTTGTTTTTAATGCTGAGTGCTGTTGACCTCCACATTGATTTGAGAGAAATGAAAGCTTATCTTGCTTTCGCGATCCTTGCTTGTTTAATTTAGTACCATATAATATATGCATATTATCATATACAAATCATTCAGTTACAGATGGATGATTTTTATATCATAATATGCATAAGTAATAACATACTACTCAATTAAGCAATATTAGATATCTCAAAATTAATGTTTATATACTAAGTGATAATGAATATATAAAGCTGTGATGCATAGTGGGCTTATGATTAATGTTCACGTTGCATTTTAGTCGATCGGATCATAAACTTTGCAAATATATATATATTATGATTGATGACATCAAAAATAGTTTATATGTGTAGGTGGGTGTATCCGGAATACAGAGAGGAATTAGGAAAATAAACGGTGTGTGTTTCTCACAAGCGCGAAGATTACAAAAAAAAATGAATGAATTGGATGAGTTTTATGGAGAAAATAATAATAATAATAAAGGAATAATAGAGAAGATTTGTGGGCGTCGGTGGCAAAGCGGTTAGGGCGCTCGCCGATCATGCACATGCTCCTTGATTCGATCCCGGCCGGCTCACTCCTTTACCTCGCTAAGCCAGAAATAATACTGGTAAAGATGCAAGGTTGGGCATGGGGCTAGCAACCCGATCCTGTAAAAATAAACACTGCTACAGAAACTTCAAGCCGCCAGCTTGAGGCCCTATGTTCCACTGGGAACGTGAAGGAAAAATTATTATAAAAAATTATTAGAGAAGATTTGTAGCTTAGGTGGATGATTTGCAATTAATAGTATCCTTGGAGGAGCTGGTTGGTTTAGTTGCGGAGCTTTCGTCGTCCCAACTTCTGGACAACATCCCTTTTCAGCGCAATTTTTAGCATAAATTGAAATGATTTAAATTTTCCAAGAGTGATAGAATACCGTCTCCCGGTAACCATCTTTGCATATGTGTATTGATCATTTTCTATTGACTTGGATTTTAAACTTTCTTGTCACATGGATTTACTTTTTATTAGTTGGTAGATTTGGTCTACATTAACTAACATGTTTGTTAATCGCATATTCGTTTGAGTTACTAGGCTTCTGGAAATTCCCTGGAACTTTGGGTGTTTCCTCTGTCTAAGATTTTGACATTATCCCAATCTAATTGGCGTCCATAATTGTCTATATGCATTGATATGAAACAGAAATATGTATCGTGTCTTTTCACGGTTAACAATTAAGGACTGGATGGGTAGGGGGGTTGGGGTGATCATACCTAAGAAATGTGATGTAATTCTCTATTCATGTGAAATTATTGATTCTACAGTAGATCATAGTAACAATAGGTCTTGTGACTGAACTTTGGCTACAAAATTCCAATTGTTTCAAACTAATTGCTATGTCCTTCTACTCTTTGATGGTGTATTCTGTCTGGATTCAACATAGAACTCGGCACCGAAGTGCACCAGTTCGAGTTACCACGTTCCAAATAGAACACAAAAGTAGACAAGAAGATGAGTGAAGAGAATCAATAGAGTTTGACAAGTATAAGAGCGAAACAGAATGGGTAATGGTAGAAAGGAATATGAAAGATTACAGAGACTGAATACATCTTCGCTGGCCATTGACAACGATCACTTTGAGCCATGTCACCTATTGTCTCCAGCCATTGATTCTTAGAGTCAGTCCCGTGGGCCCCAACCCGGAAGTCTGCATCTCGCTACCTGACTCAGTTTATTTGTCAAGGATTTCATGGATTGATGAGGCCATGTTTTTGTTTGGCCACCCAACACTTACTCTTTTCCAACCTGCACCTTTATATCAGCTATTAATTCCCGTCGGAGGGGGCGATGGTTAGGCATGCGCAGCACGTGACCTATCCATCTCAACCTATGTAACTTTATAGCCTCGTCGATTGATTTTCCCTCTTTGCCCATCACTCTACGCCTAACGTCAACATTACTTACTTTATTAAAGCACCTAACGTGAGAAAGCGATCGCAGACATCTATGATCGAAAGCAGTCAACCTTTTCATGTCTTCAACTCGTATTGGCCATGTTTCGTTTCAGAGCCATAGAGAAGGACGGGGCGAACTGGTGAGCAGTACACACGTCCCTTGGTTGATAGCCGGATGGTGTATTCAGAAACTGGTTCAATTTTTTGTCAGTTTATTGGGTACATGGTATACTATATGGGGAGACGGCGGGGTGGGTTCGATTCCCGGCCGAAGCATTCCTAAACCTTGTCTAGCGGGGTAGTGTAAGTGAGTCTGGTAAAGATGGAATGTAGTGGGGCGTGAGACTATAGCAGGCTGACGTCCCGTAAAACTCAACACCAATGCTACTGGAACTTCAAAGCTCAAAAGGAATGAAGTATGTTATAAGGAGTGGGGGGGGAGTGATGGTAAACTCAGACACCTCAGACGACAGATGTTGCAAAGGCGTCAGTAGTGTTCAATCAGGGCGAAGCGGTAGAATCAAGTAAATAACACACTATCTAAAATTGATGAAGAAAATTTTCGAGGCAAGAAATGTAGTGATATTGAACAGGATATCAGATTAGTTTTGGGCTGAGGTCAATGGTTAGGGTTAGGTTGACCTAGATAGGGAGATGATTAGGATTGGTTTGGGATATATTACGGTTAGGTTAAAGAAAAACTAGGGCTTTTTTAAAGGGATTCGCTTTTTACTGCTATTTCTCGTGCCGGTGGTTACTTGTACGTTTGTACATCTTGGGTTTCTATACATTTGAACTTTGTCACTGCAGGAAAGGGTATCCTTCAATGCACACTAGCGTTATGTATCTCTTCAAGACCAGGTGTTTGTGTGGGTGTTTCTTAATATTAAATTATTATTATTATTACACCTTTATTTCAAATACTGGTTTGCCGGCATTTGATTGGTTATAGTGATTGGCCACAAGTTGAAGTCACTTAGAGAATCATTGGAAAAGTGGCCATGGACTACTGGACAGTTGTTTCGTCCTTCAGTGGTACACACCAGGCGACCGAGTTCGAACCCAGGACCTTCCGGTTACGACGAGTCAAGCTTGTAGACCGTTGAGCCAATGGGACACTACCCAATGGCCAGTCTACGAATTCTAACTTCTGCCTATTCGTCGTATATATTTAACAAAACCGTCAGTCAGTGTCACTGGTGGTTAACTATATCCTTTTGCCCAAATCGGTGGATCTCGGTGGTTACGACTTTTCACTAGCACCCCAGGTAACTTCCTGTGTGTATAGGGCCAGTTGCTAGTGAGCATCAGATTAACCACTTTCAACTGGTGGTCCGCGGTTGCGCTAATTATCTATCGCGAATTGACAGAAATCGGTATTCAGGGACCATTGTGCCGAGTCCCAGTGGCTGATTGGCCTACAAAATCACCTCATAACTGAAAGGCTCTGGGTTCTAGACGCTCAGGAAGGCTTCATGTGCTTTTGGAAGTGTGTTGGTGGTTGTTACTTCCCGGTTGCCCACACCGTGGAAGTTGATTGATTCTTCGGGTACCTGGAACAGAAAAAGGGTCAATGTTGCGTGACCGTAAAGCCCAGGAGACAACTGCTTGAGGGCGGTCACACACGGCCTGTATGCACTGGTATCTTGGTTTGGTTCCGTATTAGTTAACTTACCGCCGGTTACGGATCACCGTAGGGTAAGTCGGGATGTACTATTGTTGGGGTTGACCTTTTCTAACCCCATCTCCCCGGAGTGGAGAGACAGCATGGGTGGCTGGTATGCTGGTCATCTGAAGGAAACCCTCACTGCTGCCACACCCGTGTTCCCCAGCAGTACGACTTCGCCCTCAGATCCCCAGCATAGTGTAAGAAAGATTCTCGCACAATTCCGGTAACTGCTTTTAGTCTAATCGCTATCCTAACAACCTTCCTGGCATGGTATGACCTGCAGGAACCAACACTGGTCCCAGCCAGTGTAGCTTGTTGGGTCATTGCGATGTGCAAGCCCGACCACCAACCACGTCAAGGTGGTAGCAACCTGGGTCCCAGCATCGGAAGTGAGTGTGTACTGTTGAAGAGTCCCCAGCTGGTAGGATGAAACATCTATCCACTACAACTGTCCTTGGCTGGTTTACCAATGGTCCTCTCACTGATGCCAACTCGTAATCGGTCGTGTAACACATTTCACTACACTAACTGATAGCAGGTGTTTCCGAACACCACCACCACCATCATTAATAATAATAATAATAATGAAAAAACAAAATAATTGAGCGAGCAAAGAATATCCTTCTCGATAAATTCCTCTTCCAGCTCTACAGTTACATAGATAGATATGCTTATATACATGGAATATTCTAGATTAGTAGTCAATAACAATATTAGTGTATTTTAAATAATAACATCGATTTGTAAAGTAAGATCACAGTGGAATTACAGTTTACTGACGATGCCTAAATTATAATAACAATAAAAATATAATAGCAAATGGAATATCAACTAAAATTAAGGAAATTGTTACAAAAAACTGAGGATCATTCGAACCTAGATTGCCAAGCGGGTAAGGATAATGTTTGAACTACCTTCTTTTGAACACATAAATTAGGCTCCTTAATGTGTATCCCAACAGCCAGCCTCACCAATATTTAGTAAACGAACTCTCAAGGCGAAGTTAAGATTAGTTGGTTGGAATGCGGTAAATGACTTTGAAAGCCGCCTCGTTGACATCAATCTTGTGTTCTGTGTGTATCCACAAGATGAGATAGAATAGCACTACGAATAGATTTTGTTTGCCCTTTACTTAACCAACCACTATGCAGGATGATGTTCGGAAATCCGACGAGAAACACGTTTAATTGTACGGCCTATGCAACTAACTGGCTTACTCCACAGGAACAGTTAAATTGTTAGATAAACATGGAATAGGTGAAATTAGGCAGTTTATCTTTTACTCCCAAACGCAGAAGAGTAGTGGTTTTAAAGATACAACGTAATTCAGCGGCAGGAAATGCTTTAATAATAATAATATTCGATGGTAGGAGGCAATCGGAACGAAGCCCTGGACGCAGGTTTCGTGCTAGCTGATGGTAGTCATCAGCAGGATGTATCCGCAACATCGAAGGAGCTCATGTCCCTTCTGAGATTCCAACCCGCGTCACCAAGGGCCTCCTTCAATCAGAGACGTTACCACCACTGAGCTATTCGGGCTGGCTCGCGATTGACCTCCTGTAGGACCGACTCTGTTGGTTACTTTTGATTGGACACTAGTGAGAAACTAGTCTATTGTGTATGTTTAGTTTTATCTTCGATACAGACTGAATTCTATCAATCAAGGCTTCCGTTGGCCGATTGCCTCCAACCAACAACTCACTGTGCTCCGTGATAGCACCGTGTCACCTAGTGGCATGGAATTCAGTCTGCACCGACGATAGGACTAGCTAGACACTAGTTACACTGACTAGTGTCCAATCAAAAATAATGATCATAATAATAATAAAATACTACAGTTGTTACCTACAATTATCATTTATTATCTTAGACACAAATAAAATTAAGCCCTTTGTTACATTTTGTTACTTTCATATAACTAGTAATTAATATATATTGTAATATCTCATTATGTATGTATGTATGTGTATGTGTGTAATGCACGCATGGTTTGGTAGTCTCAGTTACCACACACCACACACCTCCACACACACACACACAAATTTGGACACTCAGAGACTCACACACGCCAGTACCTATTTATTATTGATAACAAAAGTTACCTGATTATTGTTTTTATTTTTTTTTACAAACAGTTATTATTATTACTACTCCTTTTATGACGTAAATGTCAAATTTTCAGTGTTTGTTCTAATTATTAAAAGATATTATTATTATTATTATTAATATTAGTAGCTAGTGCTACGGCTCTGTGTTATTTTCTGAATTGGTGTGCATGTGTGTATGTGTGTGTGTGTGACAAATAGAGTCACTTGATTTGTAAGTGCGCCTTTTTTCCAGCCTGGTTCGCTTGGTACAACACTGTGTGTATGTGTGGGTGTTTTGCCTTTAGTGTATGGGACATTTTTTCATAAACGGATAAACAAGACACCAGCCAGTTTTGCACAATTTGAATTGTTTGTTTTTATAATAGTAATGATAATAATAATAATGGCTTTTGATTTAGTTGTGTTGTCTAAGGTGTTGGTTGATGTAATTGCGGGGATTTCGTTGTCCCCTTTCTAGACGACGCATTCAGTGCAGGTTTTAGTATGTGAAATGAACTTATTTGGAATTTTCCATGTATCTCCCTATTTTTGGTTGCATGGAGGATTTCATCATGAGCTGACACCAGTGGGGGAACCATAGGGAAACCAGCCAGGGAGTACTGGACAGCTGTTTCAGTGGTTCTAGTTTGGGACTCTTCATCAGTACGCACCCACCGACATGGTTCGAACCCAGGACTCTATGGTTACAAGATTAGCGAGCTCTTAGACCATTGAGCCACTAGGACCCGATCCAATGGTCCTTGAATTCTAACTTCTGCCAATTCACGACATGGCGCTACCACTTAGCAATATTTTCTTCGATGAGTTACTGCCTCACCTTCAACCTGCTGTACTCTAAAGGTTACGGGTCCCAACTAGAACCCCAGGTTAACTACCTGCCTGAATAGGGCCAGTCGCTAGTGAGCATCAGATTAACTTTCAAGTATTGGTTTTTTAGGGATTTTGTTTGATTGGTTGGAGGATTTCATCATGATATAAGAATAAAACTTGTGCACTGTGGTAGATTGTAATTCCATTATGGGTAAATTTTGTTTTGATAAAGTCTCACAGTGTTATACAGTAAACATTACAAACGCGGTCTGATGAATTGTTTGGTCCACAGAGCAGGAGCAATCTGCTCGAATGAATGTCTTGATGAGGAACTTAATAATATTAAACGGTTGTTGAGTGAAAACGGTTATCCAGAAAAGTTTATTAATGAGAATATGAATCTAAAATCAAGATAGCCCAAGGTACCAACAGTTCCTAAAAGGGCCTTATTCTTATAAATTCAATTCCTCAGGGACAACATCAGTGAGATACTAACACACAACGCCTTAGAAATGCGGTAAAAAGAACCTTCCCTGCTGCTGAATTACTCTTTGTCTTCAAAACCACTCCTATTTTACGTTCGGCAGTAAAAGACAAACTGCCCAATTTCGCCCCTTCCATGTGTATCTAACAATTTAACTGTTCCTGTGGAGTAAGCCAGTTACATAGGCTGTACAATTAGGCATGTTTCTCGTCGGATTTCCGAACATCATCCTGCATAGTAGTTAAGTAAAGGACAAACAAAATCCATTCGTAGGGTTATTCTATCTCATCTTGTGGATACACACAGAACACAAGATTGATGTCAACGAGGCGGCTTTCAAAGTCATTTACCGCATTCCAACCAACTAATCTTAACTTCGCCTTGAGAGTTCGTTTACTAAATATTGGTGAGGCTGGCTGTTGGGATACACATTAAGGAGCCTAATTTATGTGTTCAAAAGAAGGTAGTTCAAACATTATCCTTACCCGCTTGGCCATCTAGGTTCGAATGATTTTTTTTCCTTCACGTTCCTAGTGGAACATACGGCAGCTTCAAGCTAGTGGTTTGAAGTTTCTGTAGCAGTGTTTTTAATTTTACAGGATGGGGTTGCTAGCCTCATGCCTAACCTTTCTTCTTTACCACCATTATTTCTGGCTTAGCGAGGTAAAGGAGTGCGTTGGCTAGAGATCGAATCAAGGAGCATGTGCATGATCGGCGAGCGTCCTAACCGCTATGCCACCAACGCATGTTCGAATGATCCTCAGTTTTTTGTAGCAATTTCCTTAATTTTATTTGGTATTCTATTCGCTATTATATTTTTATTGTTATCATAATTTAAGCATCTTTAATGAACTCCATACTTGTACCAAAAATACAGTGTGGAATCAAGCTGTAAAAATCAAATCAAATCAAATAATTCCATTGTGATCCTACTTAACAAATGGATATTATTTAAAAAAACACTAATACTGTTATTGACTACTATTCTAGAATATTTTATGAATATAAACATACATAAATATAATTGTAGAGACAGAAGAGGAATTTATCGAAAAGAATATTCTTCGCTCGGTCAATTATTTTGTGTTTTATAAATGATATTAAAATTGTTAGAATATCTGTGTATATGCATATGAAAAAATATACACTTTTCAATACCAACGTGATTGATAACTGCGGAGACAAGACAGTCGCATATTTATAGAAAAGAGCCACTATATTTTACACAATATAGTTGTCTCGTTAAAACATAAAAGGCGCTTACAAAACTTGGAATTTACTAAAAGTTAAGAAAAAAAATTTAAACCAATCGATAAATTACTGATATTACATAGATTAAAGTAGTTTAACAAACATGCACTTTGTGTGTGTGTGTTGTGATGTATGGTACTGTCTAGAACCTAAAGGCTTCATACGCTTCATAAAATGGCTATCATTCTTGAGCATGAGTTAAAGATGGTTGTGATGGTTTATGCTTCTTGATTAGGCGAGTAGAAGTAGGGAGTAAAGTGGTAGAGCACGTTGACCGCTTCACATATTTGGAAAGTACCATCAGCCAACACCAGTGGGTTGATCGCTGACGAAATCTCAGCACGGTACGTAAGACTCGTTTCTCATATGCCAGTTTACGCCGTTTCTACCTTAGTAGACGTGATATCCGGCTATCTACCAAAGGGCGTGTGTTCTGCTCAAGAGTCTGCTCCGTCCTCCTTTATAGCTGGCTTTGGTGAGACCTGACCATTGAGATTGGAAGACATGAAAAGATTAGTCACCTATGATCATAGGTTCCTGCGTTCTAACTCCCGTGTGAAGTGGTATAATAAGGTGAGCAATATTGAGGTTAGGCTTCGGTCGTGTGCTAGGTAAGGAGGGGAAATCAATCGAGGAGGCTGTCAAATTACATCGACTGAGATGGTTAGGACATGTGTTACGCATGCATCTCTAGTCATCGCCTTCCTCAACGGGCGATGTTAGCTGACATAGGGTCAGGCTGGAAAAGATTTAGCTAGTGGTGGTCAAACCAGGACATGGCTTCATCAGCCAATGAAATTCACAACAGTTAGTTAAAGTCACGTAGGAAGGTGCAGACTTCCTGACTGGTTGGGGTCATCGGGATGCTAAGAACCATTCGTTGAAGGCATTTGGTGATACGCGTGTACAATTGTTCTCAACGCGCATCTCCGGGAAAGTTAAACGTAAGCACCAATAACTGCCAATCAGCGAACGACCTTCAACGGACCAATCACATGAAGGAGGGAATTTTGATTAAGGGGAACGTATATTTATGGAAAAAAGCATAAAAACTTCATAAAACTGTTACATAGGGTATCTTTCTCTAACATGTGACAGAAACATCCCCTAGTTTGGCATAGAAGTGTCAATAGAAAAGTCAAACCACATTCTGTACATATATTCATCCAAATGACTATAAATGAGATCCTTTTGAGATCCATTTATAGCTCTAATCCTATTTTTCAATCTTACCAAAAATCCTTCTATAGAATTCGTCCTCGTGTGTCCCTGTAATCGGATCCACAAAATCACTAGAATAGTTCACTCTGTAATGAATAAATCCAAGAGATGACAGCGAGTTATAACTTTCTATTCATCAGTATGCACTATGGATCCCTATTTCAACAGTCGAGTGACAATAGGTACTAAGGTAGTAGACTTTCTGTCTGGTATTCTCTCCACGAATCCTTTCTTGAGAGAGGTGTCATATAAACCAATCACTTAAACATTGTTGTCTCGCTCACGACCACGGTTGTATTTTTTATTCAGTAACGCAGTTTCGTCCACGTGTACGACGACACCTCTGCCTAATAACGAATTAATTCTCTCCATTTTCCATGATGTGATGTCTCTGCAGTGCTGATACCGCTAAACTGTTGACATGAGGTTATTTTCAGTTTCAGCAGCTGTGCCTCTCACAGGCTGTTTTAAAACCCAGTAATTACAAATATGCAAAATCTGGGTTAGGGAGAGATGCGACCTAGTAAAAAATGTTCCTACGAAATATTAAAATTATCAGCTTCCCTCCCCTGACACTTACTCGTCTCAAGCAAATTGTGCAATGATGGACATATCCATCAGTCGACCTGCTGAAGCTTTTTAAACTCATGACACCACCATATGAACAAATCGTATCCTTCCTAAGCAACCTCAAATCTGGGCAATACTGCAAAACCTTATCCTTCTCGAACTGCAAGCGTAACTTCGTTATAGCAGGCATTTGATAAGAATCAAGCGCTATACAACCTTGAACTTACGTGGAACCATTTGAGGATCGTTCGCAGATTAGTAGTTAGCGGTGTTTAAAGTTTAACTTGGCCGTATACTCCTTTTGAAACTCTTTAGTCCACCTTCGTATGTTACAGTAGCGTGTGCAAAATTGAAGCGCTGTCACACTTCTGTGCAAAGTTCTATGTTGAAGTGAAACTTAGCCGGTAGAGTCATAGCGTATGTCTTATCCGTCTTTATTTTCTTCTCCATATCTGTTGTTGGTTGTGCGGCGGTGGCGCAGCTGTAAGGACGCTCGCCGACCATGCACATAGTCTGGGGTTCGATCCCCGGCCACTGACTTACCCATTTACCTCGCCAAGCCAGTAACAAAAAGCTGGTTAATAGGAAAGGTTGGGCATGCGGCTAGTAACTCCATCCTGTAAGAATAATCACCACTGCTAAAGAAACTTCAAGCCTGTTGCTTTGTAGCTGCCTTATATTCCACTGGAAACATGAAGGAATAAAATAAAATAATGAGACCTGTTGTTGTTGGGTAATAGGTTTGTTGGTTAGTTTTCTGCTTGCCACAGTTTTTTGTTGTTCCTTATCCCAACTGGTTGACCATCTGATGTTGAATGCTGACCACAATCTCTGTGTTGATACAGTTGGCTGTTAGAAGTAAATGCTTTTGATGACACGTGCTTCAAATCGCTGAAGCGTGTAGAAGCGCTAATCTGACATTAGGGTTGAAAAAATCTAAATCGCTACTCCAAAAGCACAGGAAATTCTCTTTTTCTCTCTTTATTGTATCCTGCAAAAACTTAATTCCGCCCTAATAATATTCACATTAGAATAATGTGCTTATATATATATATACATTTTACACAAAAATGAAAAAAAAGAATCATGTGAAAGCTGCTTGTGTCAATGCCATATGGTAATTTTTTCTTCTGTAAGACGGAAAGAGCGATTACTTATTGTGTAGTGTAGTGTAGTGTAATATTTTATCTTCCTTCTGATCAGTTAATCCAACTATACAATTTATGAGGATAACGATAACGCATGATTTATGATCGCTGATGACTTTTTTCTCCCGACAAAGTGTAAACTTCAACACTCATTAATTGTATTTTTCCATGTGTAGTGAGCGCATTGATCATGTGTTCAACCATCGTCAGTTGTTGAAATACCTTCAACTGTATTGTAGGCCAACAGTCGTTGTTGAATAAGTGTTCTCTGGAACTGTGTTTTAATTTGGGGGGGGATGTACCTGAGAAGTTTTTGAGCATCCTGAAAGTCCTCTAAAGAAATATCTCAGGTAGAGTGAGGGCGTACAACCAACTATCATCACTGTTACACCAACCAACAGTTGGGTTAGGGTTAGGGTTGCCCAATCTCTACAGTTCATTTTATAACTCTGCCTTTTATGATGTTCTGGGGTCAGCTCTGGAGGACGTCTTTAGTGGTGATGATGATGTTGGTGGTGTACATCTGCTTTCTGGAGAAAGATTTTTCGACCTCGAGTATGTAGATGATATATTGTCTGACTTTATGATAGTCCAAAGGCTGCCCAAATCTCACTTAATCAGTTAACGATAAATTGTCTGAATCTGCACTCATCCTTGCAGGTGAACTGCTTGAAATTGTCGATAAGTTTTTGTATCTGGGTAGTGATGTGAGCGCTGACGGAAGTGTGACGGATGAGATTTTCAACTGTATCATGACAGCTAGGGTGGCATTTCTGTCTGTCTGGATTCAACATAGAACTTGACATCGAAGTGCACCAGTTCGAGTTATCACATTCCAAATAGAACACAAAGGTAGACAAGAAGATGAGTGAAGAGAATCAGTAGAGTTTGACAAGTAGAAGAGCGAAACAGAATGGGTAATGGTAGAAAGGAATATGAAAGATTACAGAGACTGAATACATCTTCGCTGGCCATTGATAACGATCACTTTGAGCCATGTCACCTATTGTTTCCAGCCATTGATTCCTAGAGTCCCGTGGGCCCCAACCCGGAGGTCTGCATCTCGCTACCTGACTCAGTTTAACTGTCAAGGATTTCATGGATTGATGAGGCCATGTTTTTGTTTGGCCACCCAACACTTACTCTTTTCCAACCTGCACCTTTATCAATCAGCAAGTAATGCCCGTCGGGGGGAGGCGATGGTTAGGCATGCGCAGCACGTGACCTATCCATCTCAATCTATGTAACTTTATAGCCTCGTCGATTGATTTTCCCTCTTTGCCTATCACTCCGCGCCTGACGTCAACATTACTTACGTTATTAAACCACCTGACGTGAGAAAGCGATCGCAGACATTTGTGATCGAAAGCAGTCAACCTTTTCATGTCTTCAACTCGGCCAGGGTGGCATACACCAATTTGAGCCACTTCTCGCCCTGTCTGTTAAACGTGTTGATGATTACTTTGATGATACTTTCGTTATACTAAAACGAGACTTACACAGTTCATTCTAGGAGAAACCGAACAGTCTATCTCCCAGCATTCAGTTTACTTTGGAAAGAGTCTTGCCTTACTTTTTTCAGCTCTGTCTTCGAACGGATTATTTTGTATGCGTCGGTGGCACAGCGATTAGGACTCTCGCCGACCATGCATATGATCCGAGGTTCAATCCGCTGCCGACTCACACCTGACATCTATGGTCGGCCTGCGAAATTCGGGTTACCGATATCACATGCTGAAAATTCCATACTTGTACTAAAAATACAGTGTGGAATCAAGCTGTAATAAAAAAAGGAAGCAGAATCAGACACCAGTGAACTACCATTTCTAGACTGGCTGCCTAGTTAAGAGGAGGGGAAACGGGTATTTTAATATATCTATATATTCAGTAAGAAAATACACGCAACAAATATTTAGAATTTGGATCATCATACCTTATCCTTGCAAGGGTGTCAGCTGTTTCAATTCTTCTTAGACGAGCACACTCTTTGATGTCAACGGATGAGAAAGAAAAAAGAAGAAGAAATGTGAAGCATTTCTGAAATTCTCCACTAAAATTACTATCTAAAGAACTTCATTAAGAAAATCAACACCGACAATAAAAATGGTCGAAAACATATTCTGAAGACATGGACCTCAACATCAAACGATATCAGAAGAGTATTCAGTAATCACAGTATTGGAGTTTTTTTTAAAACATCAGACACACACACACACACTGCAAAACAACCTTATCCATGTAAACGACCAAATTCCAAAGGATTCTCAATCCAATTGTGTCTGTAAAATAAGATTCTTGTTTGGAATGTGATGCGATATACATCGGACACACATCACCAGAGAGAAATCAAGGTAATCAGAAGAAAGGAATACCGTAGAGCCACCTTTGTTCGACTACCGAGAAATCCAGTTAGTGAACTAGAAAAGCTTGAGAAATCATCAGCTCTAGAATCAGGCCACAAAATTCATTTTGTCAATATTGAAATCATTGCATGGAGGATTTAATCATGAGCTGACATCAGTTAGAGAACCACTGGAAAACCTGGGAGTACTGGACAGCCAATACTTGAAAATATTGAAATCATCATCCAGAAAAATTTCAGAAATGACAAAGAACGTCTGATATCATCAGAAGTACTTCATATGAAGTGGAATCCAAATGACCTGAATTGGAATGATGGACTGAGAGAGAATTTCACCTGGATACGACCCCACCGTCATCGTTATGATTTATGGTTTTTTATAACTAGGACTGCTTTCTTTTTGATGAACATCTATTCGAGTCCTCAGGGTTGATCACAGATTAATATCAGATAGGTGGCTGTTTTTTGCTAGGTGATGACCCTTCATCCGTATGCCACCCAACCCTCCTGGGGTCGAACTCAGGACTTTTGGGTTACAAGTCAAGTCGGTTGATCATTCATCCTCTGGAACGGCCAATGGATTCTAACTAATGTCATTTCTCTATTTTTAGCTCCATCGTTAACTAACTGACGCATGAATCTGTGATCGAAAAATTGAAATAAAACTCGAAATTCTACAAACTAACACCTAGATAAATTAAGTTTTGTATAGGGTTTAAAAGAAAGCAGATTATATTGATTTGGACAGAGAAAGATAATTAACTTCTGTGCTAATACTTTCTATTGTGGTCAACAGACTGCACCTTTTTTGTTGGTATGCTGCAAGCATAATAATATAATCAATATTATTAGTAATAATAATAAGAAAAATATACTTTAGATATCTCATCCAATTAATTTCTTACAACTTAAGTAACATTTATGTACTGAACCATTCATAACTATTCTAGGATGCCCGAGGTAGTCTTCAGTTCGAGGCCCCTCTGCGTCCATCCATCCATTTCAGCCTGAGAAAATGTGTAGTATCGATAGTCCTCACAGAAAGATAAGTGTAGCTCATTGGAATGAAAGGTTTGTTCCGGGAACTAGTAATATATAAGGTGTCTTTTTATACCTACGTCATCTTTTTTTTTTCGGTTGATGTAGGTGTGGAGCTTAGTCCAATAGCTTAGATTTATATGCTAAGTCCTATGGATATATGTGTAAAACTTGCGCCTTGTGGTTTATTAGGTACGTCACACAGTTGAACAGTATTATACACTGGATGACGCAGTTTCGAACCCTATTTAGTATTGTTCAAAATCATATCATCAATTATAAGTACACAACTTCAAAACTTGAGTTTTATAGTTTTCTTTATTCTTTCCTATTCGTCGTCGTAGAGGTGAAATGATTTTCCAGATGTCCAGCGGGGGGGGGTGTACAAGTGTTGAATCATTCCTATTACACATGTTAGCAGTTGACTCGATGATGAATAAAGCTTCCGTTATCAATCTCTCCTTCCACTCTGTTGTTATATTAGCTTTTAAAACTTTCATCTTATCCCATCCTGTCCTATTGTATGGTTGGTTGTGTGTAATTGTATGTAGTGCCATCTACGGCTGAACTATTCTCTGGATTTCTTATCTTATTCTGGTCAACTGATCTAGATTTTGCTCCGCGCTAATCTGGCTGACGATGTTCTAGTACATTGTCCTATGTATTTGACCTGATAATCATTGCAGGCAGGGTATTAAATAAACAAAATGTTTTGTTTAATTGGCTCTACTGACAGGATCGACCATTTAACTGACAAAGCTTTTATTCAATTGAGTTTGTGGGTGGTTTGATTGCCAGCCCCTTTTATTCCTTCCTGCATTGTTAACAAATCTCTGTGAGGCGATTTCCGAGGTTACTACAACTGATGATTTAAACTCCATACTGTTGTTAGTATTGTCATCATTCCGTGCAATTTTATTACTATTCTTAATAATTTTATTTTTCAATTTTGTATCCTCATAGTTGATTAGATGTATCACACACAGAGTGAAAGAGCATTATTTACTGGATGACACAGTTTCGAACACAATTCACTATTGTTCATAATCACACCAATCAATTATAATCACATGACTTCGAGACTTGAGTTTTATAGTTTTCTTTGTCTTCTATTTGTCGTCGTTGATGTAGTAGAATTTTCTAGATATCTGTCTGCACAGGTGCTGAATCATTCCTATTACATGTATTCTCTCCCAGTTGATTCGATAAGCAAAGGTTCTGTTATCAATCTCTCTCTCCACCCTGCTGCGACATTAGATTTTAAAACTGTCATCCTATCCGATCCACCTATTGTATGGTTGCGTGTAACTGCGTGCATAAATAAATAAATATGGCTATAGAGGCAGTCAGAAACAAACTCATTTCTGACCAAAAACTCGAACTTCGAACAAAAGTGCCACTTGAGGACATAATTCTGGGAGTGCAGCTATGCCTGACTTCCACAGTACTTAAATTCCAAGGGAAAATATACAAAGAAGCTGAGGGAGCTGACAAAGGATTACCAATATCCCCAGTTGTAGCAGATATATTCATGGATAGGTGTCTGTCTGTTTTCGACATAGAACTTTGCACAAATGTGCGGAAGTTCAAGTCGCCACACTCCGTGTAGCACGCGAAGCAAGAGAAGAAAGTACAAGAAAAGCATAATAGAAACAGTGAGCAGAGGTGTGAGACAAAGGAGTAATAAAGAAATACAAAACAGTTTCATTGAAGATCATAAGTCACAGGGAGTGGATGCATCTGCGCCGGCCACTGAGAACGATTACCTTGAGCCATGTCACCAATTGTTTCCAACCATAGATTTTTACCGTCCCGAGGACCCCATCCAGCAAGCCAGTCTACACCTTCCTACGTGGCTTAGACCAACTGTTGTGGATTTCATTGACTGGTGTAGCCAAGTTTTTGTTTGACCGCCGCTAGCTTTTTTCCAGCCTGACCCTATATCTGCTAACATTGCTCGTCGAGGGAGGCGATGGCTAGGCATACGCAACACATGTCCTAACCATCTCAGTCGTTGTAACTTCACAAATTCGTCGATTGATTTCCCCTCCTTACCTAGCACTTGACGGAGGCCTAACCTCAATATTGCGCACCTTATTATGCCACTTTACACGGGAAATAGAGCGCATGCACCTATGATCAAAGACAGCTAGTCTTTTCATGTCTTCCACTCTCAGTGGCCAGGTCTCACAACCATAAAGGAGGACGGAGCAGACTGATGAGCAGTACACCCGCCCTTTGGTCGATAGTCGAACATCTCGTCTACGCCAGAGTCGGCGTAAACTGGCAAATGCGAAACGAGCCCCCTGTATTCGTGCTGAGATTTCGTCAGAGATCAACGCGTTGGCACTGGCTGATGGTACTTCCCAAATAAGTGAAGCGGTCAACGTGCTCTACCACTTCACTTCCTATTTTTAAACTAGGCGTCGATCATGGATAGGTGAGAAAACATAGCGATTGAAACGTTCACCCTTACCCCAAAAGTATGGTGGAGGTATGAGGTAGATGACACATTCACTGTACTTAGAACACAAGATATAGATAGATTTTTTGAACACATTAACTCAATTGATGCTATGGCTCATAGTAATCGTTCTCAATGACTGCTTATCGTGTGATTTCGTTCAACGATCCCCACAGCGTATATCCTATCCATCTCCACTTTCTTCTGCATATTTGCTAGGCTTATTATCATTATCATTATTATTATTATTCGAAGGTTTATATGTATATATCTGTGTATTATTTTCTTTACTTTTATAGCATCATCGAAAGAAACTTGAAGGACGACGGTTGGACTTCGACTGTAAAAAACGGAAACAGGATAGAAGTGAGTTAATTAATTAATGATGAGTACTTTTTTCGCATGTCTCAATTTGTTACCGAATTTTGTTTGCGTTTCTAATGTTATTCGACTTTGGGTATGCCCGTTTTAACCTAATGGTGGGTATATCCATCACTTATCATTAGGATGAAATTAACCTATACGATTGATCGGCAGACCTAATTAAGACAAAACCTACTCTGACTAATTAGTTTCAACATAGAAGTTTGCACCAATGTGCAGCAGTTCGAGTCTCCACACTCCACTCCATGTAGCATACGAAGCAAGGGAAGAAAGTAAAAAGAGTGAAGTGAAGATGACTCACTAGCCTGCAGAATAGTAGTGATTGTAGTAAGGCAGCAAGATGAGGAAGTTAATGTGGGTAAAGGAGAATAATACTCGGGGAGGCTTCATGGGCTTTTGGAAGTGTGTGGACGGTTGCTACTTTCCGGCTGTCCACACCATGAAGGTTGATTGGTCCTTCAGGTACCTGGAACAAAAAGAGGGTTGGTGTTGTGTGATCACAGAGCCCAGGGGACAACTGCTTGAGGCCGTTCACACACGGCCTGTATGAACTGGTTTTTTTTTGTTCATTCCATCTTAGTAAACTTACCGCCGGTTACGGACCACCGTAGGGTAAGTCGGGATCTACAATTGTTGGAGTAGACTTTTTCTAACCGCATCTCTCCAGAGTGGAGAGACAGCTTAGCTGGCTGGCATGCGGATCATCTGAGGGAAACACCTTACTGTGGCTGTTACATCCCTGTTCCCCAGCAGCACAGTACTCTACCCCTTTCAATAAGTAATACCATTCGTCGTGCATGTAGGCTATAGAAGTGTCTGAATTGCTTTTTAAGAAAAATAGCTATTACTGATTTTTTTGACTAATACTCTGCAGATGAACAGTTACATTTTAGACGTACAACCCGACTTTTATATGCGTACTGTCTCTGTTTATTTACTGATGTCTGAAATGTTTTCATTTGTGGTTGATATTTAAGTGTTAGTTTGCTGGGATATGATTTGATCGGTTACAGGATTTCATCATGAGCTGACACCAGTTAGGGAATCACTGGAGAACTGGTCAGGGAGTACTGATCGAACAGCTGTTTCTGTGATCCTAGTTTGGAACTTTACAGCAGTGTGCTGACCCACTGCCAGGGTTCGAACCCGGAGTCTTCTGGCTGTGATAAAGTGAGCCCGGAGACCACTCTCAGCCACTGGGACCGGATCCAATGACCAGCCCATGAATTCCAACTTCTGCAACCGCTTCTGCTGAACTTTGCAGAGTAGTGCAACAATTCAAGTTAACACACTCTATGTAGTACACAAAGGTAGACAAAAGACTTAAACCAGAAATTCGGTGAGTACTACAATGAGGAGAATTGTGCGGGAGAAAGAAAGAAAGAAATGGCGAAGTTAAACTTTAAGCACCAGTAAATACCAACGAACAAATGACCTTGAACGGACCGACCACATGATAAGGGCGATTTTTGAGTATAAAATACGTATATATTCATGACATATGACAACGGAGTTTTCCATTGGGAATCATATAGAGCTATTGAATAAGGTTGATAAAGATTTCAGACACTACCGAGTGTTGAAACAGATAGAATGCTCGCCAACCACACCTCATGTGGTTCGGGGTTCGATCGCCGGCCACCCATTCACTCCTTAACCTCGCTGAGTCAGTAATAAGACCGGTAAAGAGGGAAGGTTTGGCATGAATATGAGGCTAGCAACCCCTATAAACACCATTACAACCGAAACTTCAAAGCTCTAGCTTGAAGCCACCTATGTTCCACTGGGAACGTAGAGGAATAAAATAAAAGAAGAAATCCAGCTTGGTCCGGGCACAGTTTTTTGCATCCGTAATATAATGTACTTTCATTTAAAAAACGAATCACTTAACCCTCAGACCTCCTCTTCCTCTTCCCCACTTCACAAAGATTTCTCCCATAATATTTTTAGAAAAAATACTTTGTTGCCCATTTATTACCATTACGAATGGGGGTAAACATATCGTCTTTGAGGTGTTTATTCGTTATAATTGGAAAACATCCAAAGACCTGTAGGTTTGTTTCTTGGTGTGTGTGTGTGTGTGTGTGTCTGAATGCGTTTCACAGTCCATTTTATTCCATTCCGAATGATGACATCTAAATTGGCTTGTCATTTTTACAAAACAACTTTTCTAGTTGTTATTTTGCTTTCACCCTGTTTTCTCCGCTTATATTTTCACCAAAATTAAAAATATTATGCTTTTTTCACACTGCAAAATAATGCAAGGGTCAAAAGTTCACAATTTATTTTTACTGTTGGTATGTCGGGTTAATGGAATTTTAGCGAACCACGCAAATATAATACACATACCAATATATGTGTATATTTAGTTATATTTCGATTATTATTATTATTATTATTATTCAGACAGTCCCTTAATGTAAGCATTACATCAGCAAACTAAATAATGATTTCATTGAATTTCAGATTTTCCCGTCGATTGATTTGACCTCAACTTAGAATATGCAGACGATATAGTCCTCCCATCTAGGTGAAGACTCTGACAAAATCCAGAAGAGTCTCCTGAACACCTTGAGCTGCAATCTACGAATGTTTGGCATGCGATTTGTTTGCTCTCGCCAAATGTAAGATGATGTTACAGGACTGGACTACACTGCAGCCTAGTTTAGAAATAGGGAGTGAAGTGGTAGAGCACGTTGACCACTTCGCTTATTTTGGAAGTACCATCAGCCAGTGCCAACGGGTTGATCTCTGACGACATCTCAGCATGGATACAGTTTATGCCGTCTCTGGCTTCGAAGACGTGAAATCCGGGTATTATCGACCAAAGAGCGAGTGTACTGCTCAGTAGTTCGCTCCGTCCTCTTTTATGACTGTGAGACCTGGCCATTGAAAGTAGAAGAGACGAAAAGATTAGCTATCTTTGATCATAGGTGTCTGCGTTCTATCTCCCGTGTGAAGTGGTATAATAAGGTGCGCAATATTGAGGTTACGCTTCGGTCGAGTGCTAGGTAGGTGGGAGGAGAAACCAATGGACGAGGCTGTGAAATTACATCGACTGAGATGGTTAGGACATGTTTTACGTATGCCTAGTCATCGCCTTTCTCGACAGTAAGCAGTGTTAGCTGATATAGGGTCAGGCTGGAAAAGAGCTAGCGGCGGTCAATCCAAAACATGGATTCATCAGTCAATGAAATCCACAACAGTTAGTTTAAGCTACGTAGGAAGGTGTAGACTGCGTGGCTGACTAGTCAGGGTCCTTGGGATGGTAAAAACCAATGGTTGGAAACAATTGGTGACATGGCTCAAGGTGATCGTTCTCAATGGCTGACTTGGAGCAGATGCATCCACTCCTTGTGACTTATAATTTCCAATAAAACTACAATGTGCTTTACTATTACTATTCCTTTGTCTCACACCTCTGTTTACTGTCTCTATTATGCATTTCTTCAACTTTCTTCTGTTGTTTTGTGTGCTACAAGGAGGGAGTGTGGCGAATTGAACTGCTGCACATCTATACAAAGTTCTATATCGAAAATAGACAGACTGACAGACCTCGAGGTGCTCCTCGCTCTCCGGTTGACATGTCGGCTTCTTATGCAGATGATTCGACGATGTCTGCTGGATATTTATTTCGAAGTTAATCGATGGATGGTGACTAGCATCGTCGAAGCATCTGCACAAGAAGCTGACATGTCAACTTGAGACTGAGGAGCCATTCGGGGTCCAACCAGTCGACAGAAAAATCTAAAATTGAATTAAATAATTAATATGTGTTCCGTTGTTGCACAAGAGGTGGCTGGCTGTTGTAGCCTAAGTGGTTTAGTGGATAACCCTTTGGTCGGCGTTTGAAACTATGGGCACTGGGTTCGAGCCTCGGTGGAAATATCATCACTCACTCATTAGGGTATGCAGTTACATCCAGCTGGTGGACGAGTCCCAAATAGGACGAAATGCACATCCCGATTGGATTGCACTGCTAATCACCATCCACCAGTTAACTTCAAATAATGATTTGTTCCTGGTGTAAGTCGCTTTCTTTCTGAGCTGGTTGATGGTGGTGGTGGTGGTTTTATAACGAAACAGGTTTCATCATTGTCTCCTGCTAGGCAGAGCATATCTTCAATGAAGTGATTTGAATTCTCTTTGTGAGTAATATATATTAGGATTTCCTGACCAACCTCTACCATGATTAGTTGTTAATATCCATCTGTATTGATCGTTTTTTGTTGACTTGGGATTTGGCTTTCCCTATCATGTGTGGTTTATGCTTTATTGCAGTTAGCGATAAATCGGATCTATAAATAAATGCGTCTGTTAATCGTTGATTCATTAGAGGATTTCATCATGACCTGACATCAGTTAGAGAACCACCAGAGAACTGGTCAGGGAGTACTGAACAGCTGTTTCGTCGGCTTAGTTTGGGACTCTTCATCAGTACTCACCCACAACCAGGGTTCGGACCAAGGACCTTCTGGTTACAAAGCTGGCGAGCTAGTAGACCATTAAGTCACTGGGACCCGATTCAGTGGCAGTTAATTAATCCGTCGCTCACTAGTGACTTGCCTTATTCAGGTAGGCAGTTAACTTGGGTTTATAGCGGGAAGCCGTGACCGCTAGGGTGCACCAGGTTGAAGGTGAGGCAGTAACTCATTGAAGGAGACATTGGGAAGTAGTCGCGCTATGTCATGAATCGGCAAAAATTAGGATTCATGTGCTGGCCATTACATCGAGTCTCAGTGGTTTACGAGCTCGCTGGCCTTGTAACCAGAAGGTCCTGCGATCATACTTCGGTTGCTACGTACTTCTGAAGAGACCGAAATTAGGCTAGTGAAATAGCTGTTTAGTACTCCCAGCTGGTTTTCCAGTGGTTCTCTAACTGATGTCAGCTCTTGATGCAATCCAATCAAAGAAAACCCCCACAGGCACCAATACTTGAAAATCGTTGATTGATCATGTGATTATCAGACTTATTGAAATTTCCTAGTAATTTTGGCGTTTCCACTATTTAAAGCTTTTAAATTTTCGTAGTCAACTTGGTGTCTATAGTTGGCTATACACATTGATACATGTTGTGTCTTTTGACTGCTAGTTTATGTTCTCGGAGTCGAAATCGAAGGGAATGCCCACTTTGACTAAGATAGTGTATATCACAGTTCATTCAAGTTATTTTGGAGATATTGATTAATCTTGTCTTCTTTTGCTATTGGCGGGAGGAGTCTTGTTGCCTACGTAGTTTGTCTGCAATATCTATTTCGAACGATTTTAGTATTCTAGTCGCTATTTCAGAAATATTCTTTATTAATATAATAGGATGAATTTTCTTGTAGTTTTCGAAAATAGTTTTTGACGGAAGTTTTATTCGAATTTAGGTAATTTTTAGTGAAGTTATAGGGGTATCCATTTTATTTCATAATGATCTCTCTTTATGTACAAGTGAGAAAAACATAACAAATATATCCAAATTGCAAGTAGATTGTACAGGCATCTGTCCAATCGATTGACTGTGAGTAATACCAGAAACTCATTGGCTTTAGAGCCCAGTTTTCAGCCAATGGGTCAGAGGTTCGATTACGTCTCCATCTTATTTTTCAGCCTGGTCAACTGGGATAGTATTATCAGCGCCCCTCCCGCACGATAAGTTTAGATCTCAAAATGGGACAGAAACTCACACAATTTACTAAAGTCACACACGATCTGTCATGCATGCATTGGCCCCCCTCAGTCCGAGGGGGCCATTCTGTTTTTTTACTTGTCGAACTCTATTGATTTTTCATCACTTCTTGTCTACCTCTGTGTGCTATTTGGAACGTGGCAACTCGAACTGGTGCACTTCGGTGCCGAGTTCTATGTTGAATCCAGACAGACCAGACAGACAGACAGACAGAGGTAGATTTCATCACGAACTAAAATCAGTTCAAAAGAAGCATTGAAGTGTTGGGGTATATTTAATCAAGCTGTTTTGTCTTAGTATATTTTAAAGTTCCTTCTTCAAAATTTTACTAGTGGTTGAATCCAAAACATTTGGGTTACCTTACACCTACTAGGTTGGGATCCGACTTAGCCAACGACATTCAATTCTTGCAGTTCTGTTTAGAAGTGGTGGTCTATGGGAGCTGCCGAGTTAGGTGTTAAAGGAGAAGTGGTAATTGACGACGACATTAGGTGGACCGAGCAGTAGCACTAAGTGTAGCACAAGAAAAAACCTAAATGATAAAATAAAATGGATAGAAGAAGCATTGGTATCAAATAACTATCCCATACAATTCATTAAGAAGATCAGAAAAGGCCAAAAGCAAAATAAAAATAATTGTGAAACTAGAAATGATAAAATAAATAAGAGAGAATATAAGGCATCTACAGTAGTTTTACCATATAAGGAGGGGATATCTGAGACTCTACGTGGTAGGAATTAAGTTAGCATTCAGACTAGAAACTCAATCAGAGACAAGCTCTGTAGGCTAAAAGACCCGGTGGACCGATTAGACAAAATCATATGATTTACAAAATACCTTGCAATGACTGTGAGTTGAGTCAAATAGATAGGTCAAACTAGTAGGTCGGGGGTAATCAGATTATCGAAACACAAATTTCGCTAAGGTGAGAATGGTTGACCCCATGAAGATGAGTAATTTAGAAAAGATAATTCATCAATTGCACTACATGCATTAACACACAACCACACAGTAGTATGGTGGGAGAGGGTTAAGATTCTAAGAAGTAATCTAAGTAGGTGGAAATAGAGAGAGATTGATTACTGAATCCTGGTTAATTGAGTCTACACCCAACACAACACATGCAACAGAAGTGACTCAATGCAAATACCAAAGGTATGGAAGATATTATTGCCACCACACTCAGTCAAATCAGAGGAGGATAATAAATAATCTTAAAATTCTATTTCAATTCAAGCACATCACAACATTCTAACAAGTTACTTATTTTGACTATAAAAACACTCGTCTTATTTCCCATCTTACTATTGTAATCGATCAACAACACTCATATTATTATTATTATTATTTCTGAATGTACTTTATCTTATATTGTTGATTTTATTCAAATGTCTAATCATTAATTTTTACTCATGTATATAAACGAAGGAAAAAGTTGTGTGAGTAGTGACTTGATGTAATTGTGCTCAAAACGTCATCAGTCAATATTACTGTGTAACACTGTGTGACTTATCAAAATAAAATCTTGTCTATAGTAGAGTTATACTCTACCACCACAGTTCCCAAGTTTTATGCTTATTTCAATGGAGCATTGAACCTCAACTGAACAAATGAGGGGTAGCATGATTGTCAGTAACCTGAAAGTCCTGGGTTCTACCCCTCCCCCCCCGTTGTTCATTCATGGTTGCTGTTACTGTTTGCAAGTCCAAGACTAACTTTGTATATCTCTCCTCGATTGTCAAGGATTATTGCTTAGTAAGGAAATCTCTGAAGTCAATCAATGATATATATATATATATATATATATATATATATGTATCTGTCTGGATTCAACATAGAACTCGGCACCGAAGTGCACCAGTTCGAGTTGCCACGTTCCAAATACCACACAAAGGTAGACAAGAAGATGAGTGAAGAGAATCAATAGAGTTTGACAGGCATAAGAGTGGAACAGAATGGGTAATGGTAGAAAGGAATATGAAAGATTACAGAGACTGAATACATCTTCGCTGGCCATTGACAACGATCACTTTGAGCCATGTCACCTATTTTCTCCAGCCATTGATTCTTAGAGGAGTCCCGAGGGCCCCAACCCGGAAGTCTGAATCTCCCTCCCTACCTGACTCAGTTTAACTGTCAAGGATTTCATGGATTGATGAGGCCATGTTTTTGTTTGGCCACCACTTACTCTTTTCCAACCTGCACCTATATCAGCTAGCAATGCCCGTCGGCGGAGGCGATGGTTAGGCATGCGCAGCACGTGACCTAACCATCTCAATCTATGTAACTTTATAGCCTCGTCGATTGATTTTCCCTCTTTGCCCAACACTCTTCTACGCCTAAAGTCAACATTACTTACCTGTTTAAACCACCCAACGTGAGACAGAGATCGCAGACATTTGTGATCGAAAGCAGTCAACCTTTTCATGTCTTCAACGCGTATTGGCCATGTTTCGTTTCAGAGCCATAGGAAGGACGGAGCGAACTGGTGAGCAGCACACACGTCCGTTGGTTGATAGCCGGTTGTCACGCCCACGCCGGAGATGGTGTAAGTCAGCGAAAGCAGCTCGAGCTTTTTGGATCCGTGCTGAGATTTCATCGCCAATCAGTCCGTTGGTGCTAATACAACTTCCCAAGTAGGTGAAGTGGTCAACATGTTCTATCACTTCACTGCCTATCACTAAGCTAGTAGTTGATGTAGTCCAGTCCTGTAGCAGCATCTTACATTTTGTAGGGCCGAATCACATGCTAAACATAAGAAGATTGGTGCTGAAGGTGTTCAGAAGACTCTGCTGGATTTTTGTCATCATCCTCCCCTAACCTGGCTATGTCATCTGCATATAATAATAATAATAATAACAGCTTTATTCCAAACAGTATTTGTGGTACAGGTATGGAATTTTCAGCGTGCATTACAGTATATTGCATCTAATTACCTCATAAATTATATAAGATTTTTAAAAATCAAAGATAAATAAATAAAAATAAATAAGTTATAAATAAATAAAATAAATAAAAATTAAGAAAAAACAGCGTAGAGTATTTCATTTCAAACAATGCACCACAGGATTTGAAATATAAAGTTGATGTGTGGTAGAAGATGAGAACAACAGTGTAGTAGTAACGAGGAAAGGAAAACAAAAACTAATGAGACTATTTGTTAGAGTGCCGCAGTAAGTTTATCGTGTCATACCTAACGGATTTCTCATCACATAACAGCTGTGCCAGATATGGTATTGTGGAGTTTTTGTATTTGGTAGTCCTAGCATATAGCCTCCTATAGCTGCTTCTAGTTCTACCAGATGAAATGCAAGGAGATAGATGCGTATAGAGAGGATGCTCGGGGTCCGACAATATTGTATTCGCTAGTTTCTTACATGACATAATATGTCTATCTACAATAGTGTTCACCAGTTGGTTTAACGATATCCCACTTGCCCTACTAACAGCTTTTAGTGCCCTTCTCAGCGAAGCAAAGTCTTTCTTAAGTAGTCCAGGAAAGACTAATGGGGAGCAGTAAAGGAGGATGGGTAGAATACAAGAATTTACAAACTGAGAAAGTAAAGACTGGTTTATGCCAGACTGCCTAAATTTCCTAATGTAGAACGTTAAGCGAAACATCTTTCTAGTAACTAGCAAGATGTGGGAAGACCAGGAAAGATCGGTGGAAAAACTCAGCCCAAGGTACTTGACATAAGATGTATTTTCAACCTCTGTGTCGTCAATGAGAGTGGGGCCATGTGAGCTAACTAGTTGCTGTAGGTCACATTTACGTCTGAAAGTGAAATTGACTACCTGACATTTAGACGGATTAAGCTTAAGTCCGTTTGAAGAGGACCACTGACTAATTTCCGACAGAAAGCTATTTAATTTGGAACAATCTGACTGAGAGTTGACAGGCATAGAAACCGAGAGGTCATCGGCATATTTAACAAAAGTGGCTACATCAGAATGAGGCAAGTCATGTAAGAAAAACGAGAACAGAAAGGGAGAAAGAACAGCACCTTGAGGAACACCAGCTAAAGTAAGTGAGGTAGTGGAGGATTTTCCATTGTAGACGGTGTACTGCTTCCTTTCAGAAAAATAGGAATGCAACCACTTATTTGTCCAGCTTTCAGCCTGTGTTGCAGCAAGCTTACTTAGCAAGAGAGACCTGGGAACAGAGTCAAATGCAGATGTGTAATCAAGGAAGGCACAGCGAACATATTTAGCTCCTTTATCTAAACTAGAGACTATGCTATGGTGGAGGACGACAGCGGCATCTAACGTACTCCTACTATGTTTATAAGCAAACTGGTTGGGGTCGTTGAAAGGTTTTAAAGAGGGATCAAGATTAAGTAAAATAAGTCTTTCCATAAGTCCATAAGACTATTCCCTGGTAACAAGTCGATTCCTAAGTCGTTACGTTCAGTTAAGGATACTTCCATCAGGATATCTATGATGAAGTTAAACAGAATGGGGAAAGTGGACATCCCTGTCGGACACCACTGGTTGTTATCAATTCAGATGACAATTCCCCATAAGCTCTTACACGACTCCGTGAGTTTGAATAGAGTGCCATGATTAGTGCAATGTACTTTCTTGGCACTCCCTTCACAGTCAGACATTGCCATAGTACCTTTCGATCCACGGAGTCGAAGGCCGCCTTCAAGTCAAGAAATATGACAATTGTTGGACGCCGAAAAGTGTGTCTGTGTTCTAGAATCTGTCGAAGAGTGAAGATATGATCTATGCACCCTCTACCTGGTCTAAAGCCTGCTTGATTTTCCCTTGTCTGTTCCTCCCGAGTTCGGCTTAGTCTATGCATGATTACTGAGCCTAGGATTTTAGAGAGTATGTTCGTTAGGCTGATCCCCCAATGACTATCACACGAGGATTTGTTTCCCTTCTTGAATATCGGTAGAATAAGTGACTTACCCCAGTCTGATGGAACCGTCTCTGATTCCCAGACTTTGCCTGGTACCTTAGTTATTCTACACACTAGGAAGTCACCCCCATATTTACACACCTCCGGAATAATTCCGTCGAGTCCTGCCGCTTTACCTCCTTTCAAATTACTGATAGCTTTTGTGACCTGACTTACAGACGGTGGACCAGTGTCTATATCCCATTCGGGTGTGTTCTGGATGACGGGGAAGTTCAGTGTGGCTGTAGGCAAGTTAAATTGTCCCTCAAAGTGTTCTTTCCAGCGTTCAAGGCGTCTATCCTGAGAGCTAATTAAGGAGCCATTTTTCTCAGAAATAGTCTCACTTATGATTTGCCTTCTCCCACCCGTTTCCCTGATGAGTCTAAAGAGTTCCTAGTGTTGCCTATCGCCGATGCTTTTTCCATCTCTTTTGCCTTTGTCAGCCACCACTGTTCACGGTCCTTGCGGAGACTTTTAGTATATATATATATATATATATATATATATATATATATATATAAGGTTATTTCGCTTATAAGATGGAAAACTATTGTTGAAAAGGTCATTGTTTATACATAATCTGTTTATATGAAGTGTATTGGAGTACGAGTTTAGTGGATTGGCCAGAGGTGAATATGTATATTTCTTATACACATTGATGTGTAGTGATAGTGTCATAACTACGGAGAAACCTCCTCCCTTTATTCGCTTACCCTTACCCTGCATTCTATAACTACAACGACTCGTTTTATTTGTGGCTTCTGCTTTGTGTGTGTTGCTGTATGTATGTGTGTTTGTGTGCGTGTTTGTGCATGTGTTTATTCAGTACAAATATTCTACAACAGTTTGCCTTGGTTTCCCCCTACCTTGACCGTAAACTTTTCACCTTTCTATACTACTTCTAATATTAGTAGTAGTGGTATTAATAGTGCTTGGTTGAAAAGTGTGAAGTGTGAATATATCATTGCATCCTTGAAATTGTATACGGACATTTTGATTTATTCATTTATTTGTATCTTTATTTGGAATTATTATTGTTATTCTTAGTAATATAACTATTGTTAAGTAGTTGATTAAATTATCTGGGGTTATAATTAAGAAATTGAAGTCAGTCACTTGAATAATTAATATTGTCCCTTTTAGTTCCTGGAGGAACATAGGGCTTCAATCGCACGTCTCCATTACGTTCGATTCTCCGTCAACGTTTTCATCGCCTGGCCCCACGTCAGCCCACATGCTTTCATCTTCTCTTCCCCAAACGATCTCCTCCATATCACTTTCATACGGACAACCAACTAGCCGCTTTCCGTTCGCGTACCACCCGAGCGATGGCCTGGCGTGTGATGTCACTCACTTGACGATGATTTGTTTTCTCAGAGTGTATGGTCAATCTACCTCCATTTCTTCCTGCATATTTGTTGCAGAATCGGTTGCCAAAGATCCCTCATTATTGCTGATCTTTTCTGATCGGTCATCATATCTTGAGCGAAGACCGTTGTTGATGCAGGTCTGTAGTTTGTTCGAAGTAGCCTTCGTGATGCGGCGTAGCGCCAATTCTCTAATCCGTACAGTAAGTAGCACTGACTTCACATTGGAGTTGGAAATCCGGATCTCATTTTTCATACCGAGTGCTGTTGATCTCCTCCACACAGACCTGAGAGTAATGAAAGCTTGCTTTCTTGCTTTCCTGATCCTCTCTGCTTTGATATTCTCATCAGTTCCGTCCGCCTGCAGTTGGAATGATGCTTCCCAGGTAGGTAGGTAGGTAAAGCAGGATGCTTTTATTGTGTTGGTGCAACTGTTTTAATCTGGATAAGCTCCAACACACAAATATGGCTAATACTGTATTTCTCAATTTCATTGTGTAAATTTGGATAAAAGCTGAAGTAGTTCAAGTTGGCACAGAGGTTAGGAGGCTTGCCGACCATGTACATGGTCCGGCGGTCGATCCCCGGCCGAAGTACACCTGATATCAATGGCCTACCGATATCATATGCTAAAAATTCCATACTTGTACCGGGAATACTGTATGGAATCAAGCTATAATAAAAAAAATGTACAGCGAATCATTTGAAGATAGTCCTGTCTGTCTGTTTTCGACATAAAACTTTGCCCATATGTGCATATACTTGTCAGACTATATTGATTCTCTTCACTCATCTTCTTGTCTACTTTTGTGTGCTATTTGAAACGTGGCAACTCGAACTGGTGCACTTCGGTGCCGAGTTCTATGTTGAATCCAGACAGCCAGACATGTGTGCGGAAGTTCAAGCCGCCACACTCCCTCCTTGTAGCACACAAAACAACAGAAGAAAGTTGAAGAAATGCATAATAGAGACAGTAAACAGAGGTGTGAGACAAAGGAATAGTAATAGTAAAGCACATTGTAGTTTTATTGGAAATTATAAGTCACAAGGAGTGGATGCATCTGCTCCAAGTCAGCCATTGAGAACGATCACCTTGAGCCATGTCACCAATTGTTTCCAACCTTTGGTTTTTACCATCTCGAAGACCCCGACTAGTCAGCCAGCCAGTCTACACCTTCCAACGTGGCTTAAACTAACTGTTGTGGATTTCACTGACTGATGAATCCATGTTTTGGTCTGATCACGGGTAGTTCTTTTCCAGCCTGACCCTATGTCAGCTAACGCTGCTTACTGTCGAGGTAGGCGATGACTAGGCATACGTAAAATATGTCCTAACCATCTCAGTCGATGTAGCTACACAGTCTCGTCGATTGATTTCCCCTTCTTGCTTAGTACTCGACGCGTTACTTTAATATTGCTCACCTTATTATACCACTTCACACGGGAGATAGAACGCAGACACTTATGATCAAAGACAGCTAATCTTTTCATGTCTTCCACTCTCAAAGACCATGTCTCTCTCACAGCCATAAAGGAGGACGGAGGGAACTGCTGAGCAGTACACCCGCTCTTTGGTCGATAACCAGCCGGATATCACGTCTACTAAGGCAGAGGTGGCGTAAACTGGCATGTTCGAAACTAGCCCTTTGTACAGATACTCCATACAATGTAATCTAAAAGCAGCCTAAAGACTGATGCCTAAATACTACAGCTTGATATAACGAGTTTCTTTTTTTTATATGCAGTTTAATCCTGGACGTGTATTATACATACATTGTCAATCTGTTGTGATTGATTAATGTTTAATGAACTCATTAGATGACACTTTTTATTATGACTGGATTCTCTGATATTATATATTTGTGGTGTTCATTGTAGTTGTGCATATTAGATGTTTATGTGTGTTGTTATATTTAGTTGAGATAGACAAATCATGTTTGTCCATGTGCAATTTCACTTCTGGTATTTATCTTTCCCGCCCCACTTCCCCACCCTTTTCTGCATTTCTTGTTGCTTTTAAATTGATTTTTCTACATAACTTTTGGTTTTTCATGTAGTAAATTGCATTTCATGTGCAAACCATCTCAATCGAAGTGGTTTCACAACCTCAATATTACTCACCCTATTATACCACTTGTCATGGGAGATAGAACGCAGACACCTATGATCAAAGGCAGCTAGCCGGCTCCATTCATGTCTTCCACTTTCAATGGCCATGTCTCACACATAGCCATAAAAGAGGGTTAAGCGAACCTGCTGAGCAATAATTTCGATAGAGTTTTGGTTAGTTTGTTCCTCGAGTTTCGTGTCGCCGATTCTTTCTGACCAGTCGGCTAGCCGTTTGATCTTCAGTATGGAGCCAGTTAGGGAAGTGGGAAGCTATTGATTAAAGTCTGCAACCTATTGAATATTCTTTTTGTGATGCTCACTGCAAGTTTCACACCCATAGAAAAGAATCGATTGACTTAACATAGGTGTTGAAAATCCGATCATTGTTCTCGAGGCTGCTGGAGGGCGGAAGATTTCCTAACTGGTTTCAGGTCGATGAAGGCATATCTTACCTATTCAATTCTGGCCAGCTTTGAAATCTTTTTTTGGTTACAGCTTGATTCCACGCCGTATTTTTGGTACAAGTGTGGAATTTTCAGCGTGGATATCGGTAGCCCAAAATTCGCAGGCCAACCATACATATCAGGTGTGCGTCGGCGTGGGCTCGAACCTCGGACCATGTGCATGGTCGGCGAGAGTCCTAACCACTGTGCCATCGATGCTTGCCGTATTCTCCCACATCTAATAAACCCTCATGTTTTTACGTTTTTACTGTTCCTTCTCTTACAAGTTTCTGCTCATTATAAATCTTTTGAATTTCTCGTTTTCCTCTCTTTTTTCTACCGATGTGTGGTACGTAGAGTGTAGTGAGTGGAACTGTTTCAAAGTCCTGTGTTGAAACTCGGTCAGGGCAGTCAGTCAGTCAGTCCTATTCATGACTATACTATCATATGTATGTGTTTACAAGAATGAGATTAAGTCAGCTTATCGTTAATATTTTACTTTGCAGGAGAGGGTTATTATTCTCTCCATACCCTGGATTCCGAATGAAACATAGAAGACTTCATGTTTGTGAAGTTTCACTAGCAGTGGCGTTATTTTTTTTTAAGGGATGGAGTAGCCAACCTCAAGACAAACTTTCCCTCTTTCTATTCGGCCTACTGTCGGCTAGTAAACTAGGTGAGGTTCTGGAGTACTTTGTCTAGTAAGGAGTTGAACTCGGACCACGCGCGAGCATTCTATCAGTGAACTGTAAACTAGCTGAAAAAGCGTACTCTCGTACTGTGTGTATTTGTGCAAACATGCATTGTTCTTTGCACACGTTTCCCACCCCCCCCCTCTGTGATCAAACACTATTACTCACTTCGATGCCATTTCTTCTATTTGTCTTTCAATCTTTATTTCTCTGATCATGTTAGCTAAGAAGGGAAAATCAACCTATGAAGTTGTAAAACTGAGCTAAGAATACGCCTGGTGAAAAATATCACCTTCCTTGTCGAACACGGCTAACTAACATAGGATTGTATTGAAAAAGAATTAAGGAAGGATAATCGAATCAATATCTAAAATCAGTTTGTGAAATCGTTGATTGTAGGTTTGAGCGAACCTCCTCCCAACCCCTCACGTGTAAGATTAACTGGTTGGGGTCATTGCGATGCTAAAGTTGGTAACGCGACTCTAAATTGTTATCAATGAAACAGATGCTTCATTACGTTTTGTAGTCCATTCCGTGTTCCGCCCATATTTTCAACGTACTCTTTGAATTGATTGTTTTTGTTTCGGAAATTTTCGTCTATTATTGTTTATTTGCATTTCTTTTATTTTTTCCTACATTTGTGTGAAGTGTAGTTGAAAACTACTCAGTTCAGTGTGTGTGTATATGTGTGTGTGTCTAATTGAGATCGATAGCAGGACAATGTATATTTATATTTATGTCTTAGTGAAATTTCCCTTCAGAATTTTCTTTATTGTATATCCTTAGATTTCATCATCAGAGTCCCAGATACACGCGTTTCCTTCCTACTGTTTTAGTCTCTCCTTTATGGCTGTGAGCGAGACATGGCCTTTGAGAGTGGAAGACATGAAAAGATTAGCTGTCTTTGATCATAAGTGTCTGCGTTCTATCTCCCATGTGAAGTGGTATAGTAAGGAGCGCAATATTGAAGTTACGCGTCGATTACTAAGTAAGCAGGGGAAATCAATCGACGGGCTGTGTAGCTACATCGACTGAGACGGTTAGGACATGTTTTACGTATCCCTAGTCATCTCCTTTCTCGACAGTAAGCAGTGTTAGCTGACATAGGGTCAGGCTGGAAAAGATCTGGTGGCGGTCAAACCAAAATATGGATTCATCAGTCAATGAAATCCACAACAGTTAGTTTAAGCCACGTTGGAAGGTGTAGACTTCGTGGTTGGGGTCCTCGGGACGGTAAAAACCAATGAAGGCAGGAAACAATTGGTGATATGGCTTGAAGTGATCGTTTTCAATGACTAGCGCAGATGCATCCACTCCTTGTGACTTATAATTTCCGATAAAACTACAATGTGCTTTACTATTACTATTCCTTTGTCTCACACCTCTGTTTACTGTCTCTATTATGCATTTCTTCAACTTTCTTCTGTTGCTTTGTGTGCTACAAGGAGTGGAGTGTGGGGACTCGAACTATCGCACATCGGTGCAAAGTTTTGTGTCAAAAACAGACAAACAAACACACTGTTTTAGTCGATATTGATGTTGATTTATGACTTTCTGCGTCTCCCCCTCTTTTTGTGATAAATCGCGATTATCCAGGGTCATTCAAACTTGATAAATGTAATTCTGGAGAGTGAAGGAACCTAGAAAGTTTTCGCCTGCAGTAGTAATTGAAGAGAAATTAGCCTCAGGTTATATTCACTCTTTTGCTATTTCGTCTATGTATCCTGCATACGTGTTTTGTAATGTTGTGGATTGTAATAAATTACTTTCAAACTCAAGAAAACTGTGCAATCATTTATCTATATGTATATTTGTGTTTATCACAATACTCACCACTTATCAATCGATTCACGTGGGACATGTTACTGTGGATGTCATCAAAAACTAGTGATTGCATTTGTTATTTTTTTGTAGCCTAATGCTATTTTTTGCTAGTTTTCTTGTCTGCATACTAGGTAATAGTAGTGTTTGAAACTTCTGAAATGATGTTACCTCATGTACACGTACCTGGCTATTGAGCCCCACTTAGATATGTTAATAGTAGACGATCCTAGGTGCCTGCGTTCTGTCTCCCGTGTTAAGTGATATTAAAGGATGAGTCATATTGGGGTTAGGCCTCAGTTGAGTGCTAAGTAAAGAGGGGAAATCAATTGACGAGGTTTTAAAGTTACATCGACTGAGATGGTTAGGCATGCATGCTTAGGCATCGCATTCGTCGACGGCCGATGTTAGCTGACATAGGCTGGAAAACAACTAGTGGTGACGGTCAAAACAATTCATGGGTTCATCAGTCAGTCGATGAAATTCATCACAATTCTCTTCTTCGACTGCTTTTTCCAGTACCCTAAAACATATGATTAATTTTCTAGATTCATTTACTGATATACTACTTATATCTGGTTATAAGTAGCACTCACCACATCATCATCATACTGACAATAAGAAGTTGCTTTATTGATCGCACACTTCCGCATTATTTTATGGGGATTAGTCATGAAGCTATCAGTTAATACATGAGGCTTTGTGAACTCCCCATAGCTATATCATCTACTTGACATTGCACAACTAAAAGCTGGAGATCTTTGAAAAGTAACAAGGGAGTACTTGACAGATGTTTCATCCTAGTTGTTGAAGTCGTCTCTTCAACACATTGATAGCTACTGGATGGATGTCTTATAGCTGTAATGAGAAGTCGATGTCAATTGGATCTCCACCTTATCACGGTGAAGTGGATGCGCTCATCAAAGACATTGGTGATTGACAATGGGGTTGGAATCCCTGCCAGGAAATTGAATTCCAGTCAAAGTATCTGAATAGTCAACAAGCTTTAGCCTCGTGATTTGAAGCTCCTAGGTTTGGTCCCCTGCTGGCGGATTGTTCTGAAAAATTTTAGACTGGAATGAATTCAGAGCTATTCAGCAGTGGGCGTTCCCACTGGCGTTCAATGATCTGTAACTGATGTGGTTATTATTATTATTATTATCGTCATCATTACTACTAAGTACACTAGATGATTGATCATATTTCATATTGATTTCACTAAGTTCCTTGTTTTTATTTCATAAACATTTAATATCTGTTCAATATCACATGGCAATCACATGACCATTTCCTCACCCCCGTCTCCCTCCCTCCTCTCTTTGTGAGTACAACTGATGTCTTTATATACACATCTATTGTGTAAGACATAATAATAATAATAATAATAATAATAATAATCTGGCAAATGTTCATGTGATTATTTTGAGCGTATTATTGAATTATAAAATGAAGAGTACACTGACTTTTTTTTTGTAAGATTAGATTATGCGTACTTATGTCTTCTTTTGGGCCTTATGACAATTATTGCTTTTTGATTGTACATATATTATACATATATATATGTATTACATAATGATTGATGCATTTTATTTTACAAGTATAGATATGTACTTTCAAATGTCCTTTTTTACAGAGATTTGATTAACTTCAAGTTTTGATCATGAATAATTGAGTGAGTGTCAAGTTAGAGAACTATTGAAAGCGAGTGTGTGTGTGTGTGTGTGTGTGTAAAGTACTCGACAACAAGTGTTTCACCTTAGTTTAGAACTCTTCAGTAGTACTCATCCATAACATCATTGAGAATTGAATCTGGGAGCTTCAGTTGGCGACATGATTTTTTTAAAATGACATTTCAGTCACTGGAATGAATTTTAACTTCTGTCAACCTCTCCACCGTTCGATTGGATGTGAGGACTAAATTGACTGGCTGTTAAGTTATATATATATATATATATATATATATATATATATCTAAAATTGATATAATTGAGAATTCATGAACCGTTTGGCTTCTATCCTAGCGGCTTCTGAATGACTAATGAGCTCGTCTTGTGAGTTTATGGTCACGGGAGTCTACCAATGAAGAGTTCCAAACTAGATCGAAACAACTGTCCAGCACTCCCTGATATCTATCCGTGGTCAGACTTCGAATAGGTATTCTGGTTCTGAAGTAGGATGAAACGGCAATTTTTTATTGGTTTTCCAGGACGATTTTTACAGTAGAATTAGCATTAGGGTTGTGTTTTGAAGTTGATGGACTTAAAGTCAAGCCACACTGGTGGATCATTAAATGCCTTCTGGTTTTTTAAAAATATTTTCACTTTAGAAGATTTCTGGCTTACTTCTGTATCTTTCAATCTAAATGAAGAGTTTACACTGATTCAAAAGGCTATGATTTCACATTTCCTATGTTTTAAGAATTCACCACGTAATCTTGTATAGTGTATTTATCATCTAGTTTTTCTCATTTTTACTTTTTAGCATTTTTTAATATTGTCAATTATACGAGTCTCGTTGTTTGATCCAGGTTTGCAAAGTGTATGCATATTTACAAGGTAGACTGTCTGAGGTTTATTATAGCTGAAGTGCCACAGTATGCTTGAGTTTAGTTCGGTATAACTCCAAAGTGGATTCATCGTCATGTGGGTGTCATCATCAACTATTCCTTTTTAGAGGTGTGGGGGGGGGTGGTTTCTTGTTTTACCATAACTTTTTTTTGTATGGGATTGTCTCAGAATTCAAATATCTGGATCAAGTTTTCTTTTCACATCACAGACTAAGGTCTCTACATTTACCGTATGAGGTCTGATGATACTGTCCAGCAGCCACCTCCAGGTCGAACCCGGTTGTTGTTAACTGCAAATTTATCACCTAAGACTGATGAGTCACACACCCTACACTTGTGGTGCATATCTGTTCTTTTCAATATTATCTGTATTGATTGATACTTTCTGAGTACTATTATTATTAATAATTATTAGCTTAAATTAAAAAAAGACACTTTGTAACTGTAATGTGTTATCAAAGAATGTGTGTGTATGTGCGTTGAGTGAGTAAGAGAGAGTTGAAGTAAGTTTTTATAAAACACTGCCAACATTATTGATAAATTCATATATTCACCTGATGATAAAGTTAAGAATAAAGTACTTACTCTTCATATTATTATTAGTAGTAGTACTGAAGATATTTGAGTCATATGATCCTTTGCTGATATATCTATATGAAACTAGGCTTTATAACGACATGGCTCAAAATCGTTCTCAGTGGCGCAGATGCATCCACTCCTTGTGACTTAGGATTTCTAATAAAACTATATTGTTCTTCGTTATTACTTTTCCTTTGTCTCACACCTCTGCTCACTGTTTCTATTATGCTTTTCTTGTACTTTCTTCTCTTGCTTCGTGTGCTACACGGAGTGTGGCGACTTGAACTTCCGCACATCAGTGCAAAGTTCTATGTCGAAAATGTACAGACAGACAGACAGAGTTCATGTAGTGAAGATATGTGGCTATAAGGTAAGTAATGTTGACGTTAGGCGTAGAGTGTTGGGCAAAGAGGGAAAATCAATCGACGAGGCTATAAAGTTACATAGATTGAGATGGCTAGGTCAGGTGGTGCGCATGCCTAACCATCGCCTCGCCCCCAGTGCCGACGGGAATTAATAGCTGATACACAGGGGCAGGTTGGAAAAGAGTAAGTGTTGGGTGGCCAAACAAAAACATGGCCTCATCAATCCATGAAATCCTTGACAGTTAAACTGAGTCAGGTGGCGAGGGAGACGCAGACTTCCGGGTTGGGTTCCTCGGGACTGACTCTAGGAATCAATGACTGGAGACAATAGGTGTCATGGCTCAAAGTGATCGTTGTCAATGGCCAGCGCACATGTATTCAGTCTCTGTAATCTTTCATATTCCTTTCTACCATTACCCATTCTGTTTCGCTCTTCTACTTGTCAAACTCTATTGATTCTCTTCACTCATCTTCTTGTCTACTTTTGTGTGCTATTTGGAACGTGGCAACTCGAACTGGTGCACTTCGGTGCCGCGTTCTATGTTGAATCCAGACAGACAGAGGTGTGGCTATTTTTGGGCTTTAGCACCTCTACTCTACTTCCTATCATTAATAAAATGTTATCATTTCTGGTATTTTATTTCCATCCCCCTCCCACACACACACACCCACACATCCACGTATTTAATTATGTTTGTTTATTGTGTGTTGTGGGTTTTTTGTTGTTGGTTTTATCATAACATGCTTTATGGTAGCTCTTCTCCACAGTATGTTTCAATTTTCTCTTAGTTAGCAATGCTTTATCATTAAAAAAGAGAGAATAGGAGAGAGTAGAGTAGAGTAGAGTTGGGGGAAGACGATAAGAGGGAGGGTGGGTGGTGGAAGACTTTCCCCGTAAATCTTCCCTTCTTCTTTTTCGTCTTCTTCTTCTCCTTCTTCTTCTTGCTCTTCTACAAAGATGGACAATCAATGTTGTTAATTCATTCATTACTTCTATTAGATGAGAAAGAACAAGAGAAGGAGAGAGAGAGAGAAAGGGGTGGGGAAGGAGAGACAAGGGTGTGTGTGTGTGTGGGGGGGGGGGTAAACTCCTTCCTACTCTTCTACTTTTGCTTCCATTGCTACTGCTGTTTGGTGAATGTGATGTTAGCATTCAATATGCTAATAACTGTGATGCATTTTGATAGTTATTTTAAGGAATAAACACGTAGAATTAGTAGTATTGTTAGTAGTAGTATCATTAGATTAAAAGTTGTTTTTTTCTCTCTCTCTTTCTCTCATTTCGTTTGAGTTAAACAAAATGAAAAAAAATTGAATGTGGTCATGATTTATGCCCATACACTGAGAAAATAATCTGATTGGACAGTTTTTGATTCGCGTATTTATGCCTTAAATTTCTGAGGTTCTGCAAATATTCATATATCATGTATTTTGTTTAATAAAGTGTTGTCGTAGGGGTTGTCTGACTTTTGTGTCTATCCCCATAGTATGGGAGGTATTACTCCGATATATAAAACGGAAGTCATTGATAAAATTGGGAATCACTGTTAGTCTTTTTTTACGACTCCTTGATCAAGTTCCATAGTGGTGGTATACATCTACGATATTTAGTGTTATGGACAAAATTAGTGCTTTGTGATACTTTGATCGGACACCCAGTAACTAGTGTGGGCCAGCTCGTGAGCCAGCTCGAATAGCTGTTCAGTAGTGGTAACGTCTGTGACTGCAACACTCACTGGGTGACGCGGGTTCGAATCTCAGAAGGGACATGAATTCCTTCAAGGTGGTTGCAGATGCGCCTTGCTGACTGACTGGTGGGAGCCAAACTAGCACGAAACGTTGGTCCCAGCAGGTCTTCTTGCCGACTGACTCCAACTAATTAATTAGTGGTTTGTTTTAATAATTGGGAAACAGTAATATTGAAAGCATCTTTCAGTGAGTGATAATGTACATGAGTATAACACCAGGACGGACATATCAGATAAATTAAGAGAAATAATATAGGGTAGAAATAGCCGTTGCATCTGTTTTTTTTGTGTGTGCTCAAAGTTCCAATTGTCGTAGTTGAATTGTAATGACTTCCTTCTCTGTCTGGAGGAGTATTATTTGGTAATTTTTGGCAATTTATTTGGTACCTCATTATAGAGGATAGGCAGAAACGGAGTCTTCAACGCTCGCTTTATGGCCTGTTGCAACCTAAGTGATCTAATTGTTCAGCTGATGATAGTTTCTTTTTACTACATCTTTATTTGACCGCACTGGCAGAGGAGTTCATGAACACACGACAAACTAAGTTAATAACATTCAAACCAGAAGGTACTGGGATCGAACCCCGGTGGGTGCGTACTGATGAAGAGTCCAGAATTAGGACGAAACAATTGTCCAGTACTCCCTAACTGGTTTCCGATGGTCCCCTAACCGATGTCAGCTCATGATGAAATCCTGTAATCAATCAATCAATCAATTCCCTACAAACCAATATTCGAATATCAACGAGTTGCTCACTAGCCATTGGTCCTATTCAGGTGGGTAGTTACCTGGGTTCTAGTGGGAAGTTGTGACCAGTAGTGTGTAGCAGGTGAAGTGTGAGGACAAATACTCACCGAAGTTACTGACTAGAGGTCAGGCTATGTTGTGAATTGGCTGGCAGAAGTTGGAATTTGTGGGCTGGTCATAGAATTGAGTCCCAATGGCTGATAAATGGTCTAGGAGCTCTATATCCTTGTAATCAGAAGGTCTTGAGTTCGAACCCTATTTGGCTGGGTGCGCACTGATGAAGAGTCCCAGATCAGACTGATGAAAAACTGTATAGTATTCCACAGCTTGTTTTCTAATAGTTGTCTAACCGTTCCCCAGCTCATGATGAGAATCCTGTAACTAGGTTAATAAGAATAATTCCTTAATTGCTATAGACATGTAACTGTGGAAGCCGGTCAAGAAAGGGTTATCGAAAAGGATATTCTTTGTTCACTACCAGTGAGTCTTTTGAAATCTATTATAATGGCCAATCTTTTAACCAGTTATTCATATGATTTTGTGGTATGATATTATTATTATTATTATTATTGTATCCTTTAGTTCCTAGAGGAACATAGGGCTTCAGCTGCGCACCTCCATTGACTTCGGTTTTCTGACAACTTTTTCACCCTGCTCCAGGTCTGCCCACATGCTTTCATCTCCTCTTCACATGACCTCCTCCAAGTCACCCTTGGACGACCAACTCGCCGCCTCCCTTTCGGGTTCCACTCGAGGGCTTGTCTAGTGATGTCACTTGATGGTTTCCTCAGCGTATGGCCAATCCATCTCCATTTCTTTCTGCCTATTTGTTTCACAATCGGTTCCTGATTGGTTCGCTCCCAGAGATCCCTGTTGCTGATCTTTTCTGGCCATCTGATCTTGAGTATTGAGCGGAGACAGTTGTTAATGAAGGTTTGAAGTTTGTTTGAGATGCTCTTTATGACTCGCCAAGTCTCTGATCCGTATAGTAGCACTGACTTCACATTGGAGTTGAAAATCCGGATCTTATTTTTGATGCTGATTGCTGTTGACCTCCACACAGATTTGAGAGTAATGAAAGCTTGTCTTGCTTTTCCGATTCTGGCTTTGATGTCTTCGTCAGTTCCGCCTGTAGTTGAGACGATGCTTCCCAGGTAGGTGAAGGAGGTTGTTTCTTTCAGGTTCTTCCCATTTATGCTTATTGTGGTCTGTTGTTGCTGTTGATGTTGGCAAGGAATCTTCATCACCTCTGTTTTATCTATGTTCACGTGAAGTCCTATCTTTGATGCTTCTTCTGCCAACTTGTTACTTTTCATTTGCATATCTTCCAGTTTATGGGAAATCAGACATATATCATCGGCGAAATCCAGATCCTCCAAGTCTTTTGTGTCAGTCCATTTTATGCCTGTTCCCTCGTTGGTTGCCGTTGTCTGTCGCATTATCCAATCAATTGCAATCAGGAAGATCATTGGTGATAGTAGACAGCCTTGCCTCACTCCCGTCCTCACTTCGAAGGCTTCCGTAAGTTTCCCGTTGTGGATTACTTGGCATGCAGCATTGTCGTATAACTGTTGGATGAGGTGTATAATTGTCAATGGGACCCCGTAGTAGCGAAGTAGTTTCCAAATGACCTCTCGATCGACGCTGTCGAAGGCCTTTTCAAAGTCGATGAAGTTGAGATAGAGAGGTGACTGCCATTCCAAGCTTTGTTCAATGATGATCCGTAGAGTGGCGATATATAGTGATATAGTGAAGTACTATCCCGGTTAGAGAGAGAGAGAGAAGTTATTCGATAAGGTTAAGAGGCCTGAGTCTATTTAGAAGGCTAGCATATATGAATTGTTTACGTGACTACTATCTTCCTCTGCAAGCAATGCTAGTTGAAATATGATTAGGTTAGGATAGATTTATGTGTTGGGGCTAGACGGAAATGTGACATACATTGATACGGAACTCTTAGTTCGAACCACTTAGAGATGCATAAACAGCTTTGCCTGGCATGCCCAGGACACTAAGAGCCAATGACTAGAGATTGTTGTTAATAGTTACAGAAAATAACTTTTATGCCTTTGACTCTGATTAAAAGGGTTAAATCTAACGCTCCAATTGTGAAGTTGTTTTATGGAATCTAGACCATGATTTGCAAATTACACAGTTCGATGTGGTCGAGCTCGGTCCCAAACGAACGGAACGACTCGACCTGACTAGTAAGCACTACTACTGGTTTGACTACTGAATGACTCCAAACTACTCAAATCAGGCAATCAGTAGTATATAGCATCACTTCGTGTGCGTGTGTATATCACGGAATCACCTGTCGCCTATTGATCATTTGTTGATAAATATGACATTTGTAAAACAAGAAAATTTAACCCATAACCTTGTTGATTTATTGTAGATGAGAATGTTAAAAGTCTGTGCCATATATCAATTTGATCGATAATTCTGTGTGTGTATGTGTGTGTGTGTAAGCCTAGAGACAGTGCACATCTGTAAGGGTGATGATGTTTCTCCTCTTAATTATTTTCTTATTACTTTTGTTATTTGTGTGTGTGTGTGTGTGAATATTATCACTGTGATTGTTTGTCATTCAAGTTTGTATATGGATTTCGATATCGCATGGTTGAACATAGAAAAACACTAGAAAAACATTTTATTTTTTTAGATTGTGAATAGTTTTGGCTTGGTTTGTAGTATACTCGCTTTGCTCAATCATTGTTGGCTTTCTTGTGTGAAATCAATTACTCGAAATAGATTTTTTTCTGTAACACTGTGATGAGAGCTATACTTATTGTGTATAGTAACTGATTTTACAGTACAGTTGCTCTTCACACACTCCCACCTCCTTCCGTGAGGTTAAAATAGGTGTTATGGTACTTGAACCCCCATATACAATGACCTGCTACGACTGAGGATTGGTAAATTTCGGTCTTCCAGTCGAAACAGTCATCCTGTTTACTGCCTTCACGCGGCGTTGAGAGTGTTCTTCACCAGAGTGATGAAAGATCGGTAGACATGCCAGTCTATCTAGGGGAGCTAAAAAACCCTGATTCAAAACCTATGATGGCTATGATTTCTAGAATCTGAACGTGTTTTGCCCATCGGAGACACCATGGTTGCGCAGTTCTGATGCTCCTCCACTGCCTTGTGGATCCGATTTCAAGGCAATGGCTCGGAGGTGATAAGGTGGCCTCCTAAAACAAATACCTGCTTCGGTTTCGACATCCGGGAGGCATCCTATCCATCCCAATAAACTATGTGACGTATCTCTTGGTCCCCATAATATACTAAATTTGTGTTATAATAATAATAATAATATAAATACTTGAACTCATGATCCAGTAACTTTAATTTGAGCGTTTTAACTACTACTTCTTTACAGTTTTTCAGTTTATCTTGGTTTTCGATAGGGATAAATCGAATTCTCGAGTAGTATTGCCTGTTGTAAATCAAATTTCTATGGCGCAATATTATTGCTTGTTGTACTCAGCAGCTTTTCATTACGTTTTCGCAGATTCATGCATGACTAGTTGTAATGTGTGAAAGATTTTCGCCAGCGAATATTAGAGCATATATATTCTTTAGATTCATAATATATTTATTTATGTTTCACATAAATTAATTCTATATTGTGTGTATTTCAGATATATTTTTTAAAAATTTATTGTTTATATGCGTTTTATTCTAAACTTTCATTTGTAAAACCTTATGTTCAAGATTCTAAAGTGTTTAACTCTCTCTGATGCATGCATATCTATGAAAGAATATTTGACATGGAATATGATTCCGTTGAGGGAGGGAAGAAGGGGTTAAGGAGGGAATTATTTTACTTTAGTGCCCAGCTGATTTTATCTTTTCCCTCTACTGTTTATTAAATGCTCGCCAACCACGCCTCGTATGGTTCAGGGATTCGATCGCCGGGTCCTGAAACACTCCTTTACCTCACTAAGCCAGTAATAGGACTGGTAGAGAGGGAAGGTTGGGCCAGCTGAGGCAAGTAACCCCATCCCATAAAAATAAATAAATACCACTGCTACCGAAATTTCAAGCCCTCAGCTTGAAGCCCTATGTCCCATCCGGAACGTAAAGGAATAAAAAAGTATAACATAAATATATATTGTTTGTATACATCCAGCAGCTGTGGCATTAGACGTCAAGAAGCTCTGCTTTTAATCAGTAGATTACGGTTTTGAATCATGCTCCACCTATGGAGGTTTAGACACAAGCAGGTAGCTTGAAAATCCCCTTTGAGTCATAAAATGTTTCAACTTAGGTCAGGGTAGTAACAGAGGTAATTGCAGGTAGAGACTAAGTAGAAGTGGGGTAGAAAATTAGGACTAAAATTAAGCAAGTAAATTGGATGACGTGACATAAATGACTAGAAATTGAGCTTTGGTCAGGTCAGTAATAGTGGTAATGGGATGTAGAAATTAAATCGGTTTGGGGTTAGAGAACAGGAAAGTTGAAAATGTAAAATATTACAATTGAGAAGACAAAATGAAGAGACAGACAAAAAGAGTTTACTTGTCAGGTAATAAGATAGATTAACTCCATTGCAAGTATAGTGATTGAACGAACTTCTTCTGTATGCAGACTTCAGGACTTAACAAGTGAATCAATCGCCATTGCTTCTGCAGTTTGAAGAAGTCTGATTCGTTCACCTTTAGAAAGACAACTTCTTACTCTCTAGACGACTTTGAAGTTTTTTTTGGGGTGTAGCTTGGTGTCCGGATTCTATCAGATGTTCTAAGATGGAGCTGTGGGAGGGGACATTGTTTTTCTCCTTTGTAAAACCATGTTGGTAAGTGTTCGGTGATACGCTTGGAAAGTGAACACTGGTTACGGCCGACCTACCTGGCACACACACACACACACACACACGGGCAGGTGAATTGATAAATACTCTTGTCTTTTTCATACAACCAGGTGGTATCATTAGCTTTCAGATAATAGTAGGTGTGGTGGTTTGTCGCCAATTGTATGGAATTCCAAGTACTGATGGTTGAGTAATGTTGTGTTACACAGTCAAATCACTAGTTAGTTTCTCTTTTCATACATTATTCTGTTGAGCTGCATTCTCGTTTTTATATGAATTAGGTAGTTTGAGTTATTGACTCGTATAGCATAAAGTAGTGCAAGCACATTCCCGATGGAAGATCTGATGTGTTGTTAAGTGTATAGGTGACACCTTAACAGTGAAACATTTTCACCTTATCTTTATTTAAAAAAAAATTATGTCGTCCGTTTTTAGCCTTCGGATTTTAGCCGATGAGAGTGAGTATCGAGGTTCGGGATCCACACTGTTTACTTTGGTATGGTTACTTGGGTATTATTATCAACCCTCACAAATTGTATATGGCTTAAAGCCGGGTATATATGAAAGGTTGTGGTCAGTTACTCTTTTATTGCTGATGTAAATGAACTTAGTATGGTATTTTTGGAGGTACCAAACAGATAGGTGTTACCAATATCGGACTCTTAACACTTAACTGAATCAATGTATTCGTTGTTTAACCATGTTTTTTAAGAAATTCATTTACTCCTTTACGTTCCCAGTGGAACATGCGGTTTTAAGCTGGAGGCTTGAAGTTTCGGTAGCAGTGGTATTTATTTCTTTTTACGGGCTGTGGTTGCTAGCCTCATTCATGCGCAAGCTTCCGTCTGTACCAGTCATATTATTGGCTTAGTGAGGTAAAAGAGTGCATGGGTGGCCGCAGATCGAACTCCCGACCATATGAGGCGTGGTTGGTAAGCACTCTACCTCTGTGCCACTATAGTATGTAAAATCCATAATTATAGTTTCCTGTTGTTCTGCAAACGATTCATATATATATATAATTCCGTCGGGCTTCAGCAGCACATCTCCACTTTGTCCATTGTTCTCCGCAGTCCTCTTTAGGTGGTACTATTGTGGTGAGAGCAGGCTGCTATCCAATTGGTTGACATTAATCTACGTCAATGTCTAGGTCACTAATATGGGCCGTGAGAAAATATGAACAAGGCTGATTCAACAACCAATCACAGCAGACTTAATGTGGGTAAATAAGGTTCGCAAATATGTGGCTTAAATTTCCGGGAAACTAGAAACAACCAATCAGAAGACTGTGTTTGTCTGCTTGAATAAGCTATAATAATGTACATGAAATATATATAAATACGTGCTGATTTCTGTAATAAAACGATCTGTTGCTGGCCCTTGTCTTTTGTTGTTACACTATGATTGCTTATAGATTCTCACCTGTTCCTCATTTGATCACCTCCACATTGTCCTAGGAGACCCAATTAGTTGTTTCTCATCCGAATAACATCCAACGGTCTCCTCGGAGTCTATGCAACCTATGCTCATCTTTTTCTGCGTATTTGTTGAGTAATAGATTCCATTTTGATTCGTTTCCACAGTTGCTTGCTGCTAATTCTTTCTGACCAGTGATCTGATATTCAGTCGAGCAGTGTTAGTTAAGTCGACATATGATATAGATCCATCAAGTCTTTAACTAATAGTTTGAGCTCTGTAGAAATGTGTACAGAGTGAAGAGAAATCTGCTGAAGACAGTACGCTTTCGCTTGTTTCGCATTGCTGAAGCTGCTGGGGGCATTCACATTAGAGGCACTGGAGCTTTGCATAGAAAATAGAATTATTCAACGGCTTCTATTGACCTTGCTGTTGTTTACCAAATGGTTTGATTTTTAAAAATAATTTTCCGCCCCCCCTCCTTTCTGTGTGTATCCTGTCTGGAGCTCATTACATAACTCCAATAGTCTTATTCAACTTCTCTTATGTATTGACCGATATTCGCAGCTATGATTATATAGTTGTATACAAGTGTGACTGGGATCGTTTCCCAGCGGCTGAGCAGTCTGCAAGCTTGTCTTTCAACCGGAAGGTCTTTGGTTCGACCCCCGTGGTTGGTGCGTACCGTCTATGAGTTCTGAACTAGGATGAAGCAGCTGTCGTAGTACATCGTCAGTGGTAGGATAATCGCCAGCCAACCACGTTGTTCGGGGTTTAGTTCTGACCGAGGCACTTTATAATCATGCTTAGCCGACAGTTAGCCCGATAAAGAGTTTCATCGTTAAACTACTTTTTCATGCTCTTCATTCCGTCTGTTTGTCTGGATTCAACATAGAACTCGGCACCGAAGTGCACCAGTTCGAGTTGCCACGTTCCAAATAGATCACAAAGGTAGACAAGAAGATGAATGAAGAGAATCAATAGAGTTTGACAGGCATAAGAGTGAAACAGAATGGGTAATGGTAGAAAGGAATATGAAAGATTACAGAGACTGAATACATCTTCGCTGGCCATTGACAACGATCACTTTGAGCCATGTCACCTATTGTCTCCAGCCATTGATTCCTAGAGTCTTGAGGGCCCCAACCCGGAAGTCTGCGTCTCCCTCCCTCCCTGACTCAGTTCAACTATCAAGGATTTCATGGATTGATGAGGCCATGTTTTTGTTTGGCCACCCAACACTTACTCTTTTCCAACCTGCACCTTTATCATTCAGCAAGTAATGCCCGTCGGAGGAGGCGATGGTTAGGCATGTGCAGCACGTGACCTAGCCATCTCAGTCTATGTAACTTTATAGCCTCGTCGATTGATTTTCCCTCTTTGCCCATCACTCTACGCCTAACGTCAACATTACTTACCTTTTTAAACCACCTAGCGTGAGAAAGAGATCGCAGACATCTATGATCGAAAGTAGTCAACCTTTTCATGTCTTCAACGCGTATTGGCCATGTTTCAGAGCCATAGAGAAGGACGGAGCGAACTGCTGAGCAGTACGCAGGTCCCTTGGTTGTTGATAACCGGATGTCCCGCCTACGCCGGAGATGGTGTAAGTCAGCGAAAGCAGCTCGAGCTTTTTGGATCCGTGCTGAGATTTCGTCGCCAATCAGTCCGTTGGTGCTGGCTGATACAACTTCCCAAATAGGTGAAGTGGTCAACATGTTCTATCACTTCACCTCCTATCACTAAGCTAGGAGTTGACGTGGTCCAGTCCTGTAGCAGCATCTTACATTTTGCAGGGGCGAATCGCATGCCAAACATACGAAGATTGCTGCTCAAGGTGTTCAGAAGTCTCTGTTGGATTTTGTCAGCATCCTCCCCTAACAGGACCATGTCATCTGCATATTCTAAGTCCATAAGACTATTCCCTGGTAACAAGTCGACTCCCAAGTCATTGCGTTCAGTTAAGGATACTTCCATCAGGATATCTATGATGAAGTTAAACAGGAATGGGGAGAGTGGACATCCCTGTCGGACACCACTGGTTGTTATCAATTCAGATGACAATTCCCCATAAGCCCTTACACGACTACGTGAGTTTGAATAGAGTGCCTTGATTAGTGCAATGTACTTTCTTGGCACTCCCTTCACAGTCAAACATTGACATAGTGCCTTTCGATCCACGGAGTTGAAGGCCGCCTTCAAGTCAAGAAATATGACAATTGTTAGACGCCGAACTCGATTGGGTGTGTGTGTGTGACTATTCATAAAACTTTTGTATCAAACAATCATACCGATTCTGGTCACTTCATTGTGCATTCATAAATTCACCTGATCATCTGGCGACAGTTACGTAGGTAGAACGACTCGGCAAGCCTACCATCGCCTTCGAGGGAATTATCTAATGTGATTAGGTAAAGATGTCCCAAAAGTCAATCAGAAGTGTTCCATACTGACACACATAGTGAATACAAAGCACTGACTGACAGAAATCCAGCTTTTACAATTCTATACTGTGTGCTACTTCAATTCCCTAGGTTGCTACGTCTTCGATTGCTAAGAATAGTTGAGGTAGTTGCCATAAATATTTTTTTTCAACGCACTCTCTCTGTCTTCAGAAAACGTCTTTTCAGTCCAATCCCCTTCCCCCTCCCTTGGCCCTCGTTCCCAACCTAAAATAGTTATCTCTCCCAGAGACACGGAATAATTGTATATAGTATCTTATTATGTTTTTATCTTATTTTAATTGTAATTCATTAACCTTAAGTAACTTCAGTGACTCAGTGGCTGATTGACTTCTTACCACCAGGGAATAATCTTGTTGGCTTAGAATATGCAAATGATATATTCCTACCTCCAAGGTGGAAACGCTAAAAAAAACCGAGCAGAGTCTTCTGGACGCCTTGAACTGCAATCTGCGGATGTTTGTTTGGCATGCTATTCGCTCCCGCCAAATGTAAGATGATGCTGCGACACTGGACTACATCAACTCACTCCTAGCCTAGAAATAGGCAGTGAAGTGGTAGAGCACGTTGACCGCACGTTCACTTATTTGGGAAGTACCATCAACCAGTGCCAACGGGTTGATCGCTGACGAAATTTCAGCAAGGATACAGAGGGCTAGTTCCGCATATGTCAGTGTATGCCGTCTCTGGCTTAGTAGACGTGATATCCGGCTGTTTATCGCCCACAGGTGGTTGTGTACTACTCAGCAGTCTGCTTTGTCCTTCTTTATGGGTCTTAGTGAGACCTGGCCATTGAGAATGGAAGAAATGAAAAGATTAGTTGTCTTTGATCATAGGTACCTGCGTTCTATCTCCCGTGTGAATTGGTAATATGGGGTGAGCAATATTGAGGTGAAGCCTCAGTTGAGTGCTATGTAAGTAGGGGAAATCAATAGACGTGACAATGAAGTTTTATCGATTGGGGTGTTCAGGGCATATGTTACGTATGCACCACTAGCCATCACTTTCCTCGGCAGTGGGCAATGTTAGCTGACATAGGGTGAGACTAGAAAAGAGCCAATTATTGGTGGTCAAACCAAAACATGTTACCGGTCAATGAAATTTGCAACAGTTAGTCTAAGCCACGTAGGAAGGTGTAGACTTCCTGACTGGTTTGGGGTCTTCGGGATGGTAAAAACCAATGAAGGCTGGAGACAGTTGGTGATATTTCTCAAAGTGATCGTTCTCAATGTCTGGCTTGGCGCAGATGCATCCACTCCTTGTGACTTATAATTTCCAATGAAACTCCATTGTTCTTCATTATTACTATTCCTTTTGTCTCACACCTCTGTTTACTGTCTCTATTATGCATTTCTTCAACTGTCATCTCGCCTTCTTTGTGTGCTACATGGAGTGGAGTGTGGCGACTCGAACTGCTTCACATCGGTGCAAAGTTCTGTGTTGAAAACAGACAGACAGAATTGTAATGCTAACTGTATTATCAATATATATTATTCTATGTTGTAGTTGTACATTTTAATCTTGGTTTCACAAGTTATCCTTCTTATGATTATTAATGTATCATGTAGTCGCCATGTGATAATGACAAGGGCCAGGCGACAGATCTTTTTATTACGGAAATCAGCACGTATTTATATATATTTCACATACATTATTATAGCCTAGTCAAGTAGGCAAACGCAGTCTTCTGATTGGTTGTTTTCGAGTTCCTCGGAAAATGGAGCCATATATTTGCGAATCATATTTGCCTACGTCTAAGTTTGCTGTGATTGGTTGTTGAAACAGCCTTGTTCATATTTTTTTAACGGCCCATATTAGTGACCTAGACATTGATGTAGATTAATGTCAACCAATTGGCTAGCAGGCTGCTCTCACCACAATAATAGTTATTTTCCCCTATAACCCCTACTCGTATGCATATTTACTTTTTATAAAACCACTTATCATTGACCAGTACCATTTCTCTCTAATTTTTTTTTCTGTCTATCCACTTTTTCCTTCCCTATTAACTATAAGGTGCAAGTAATTCTAGACTACCAGAAGATGATTTAAAAGTGGCTGAAGAGAAATTCCAAGAATCAAAAGTATTAGCTGAACAAGCTATGATTAACTTTTTGAACAGTGAAGTAAGTTTTAATACTTGTGAATTTTAATTACATGTCAGTCAACACACACACACACACACTAGATCTTCTCACTAAGAGACATAAATGTGATGGTGCAACTGTTTTTATCAGTTGTTACATCCTTGCTTTTTGTGACTCTTCAATTTGGAGCTAGCTATTCAGTGGACTACTCTATTTTTAGTATGATTCATTAACCATTGATGTTCAAGTGTTGGTTTGTAGGGATTTGATTGGTTTCAGGATTTCATCATGAGCTGACATTAGTTAGTTAGAGAACCATTGGAAAACCAATCAGGGAGTACTGGACAGCTGTTTCGTTCTAGTTTGGGGCTCTTCAGCAGTACGCACCCACCGGGATTCGAACCCAGGACCTTCCGGTTACAAGGCGAGCTCGTATACCATTCAGCCACTGGGACCCGATCCAATGGTCCTTGAATTCTAACTTCTGCCAATTCACGACACAGTGCGACCGCTAGCCAATGTCTTCCGTGGCGAGTATTTGTCCTCACACCCGACCCGGTGCACCCTACTGGTCTTGACTTCCCACTGGAACCCAGGTAACTACCTACCTGAATAGGGGCTAGTCATTAGTTAGAGAACCAATGTCAGCTCATGATGAAATCCTGAAACCATTGATGTTACTTGGTGGCGAAATTTACGTTGAATCCAGTGTGACATCCTTAAACATCCTAAATTATGAGTATAAAATTATATTTGTTATTATTACTACTTCTAGTATTATCAGATATGCGTAATAGTTTGTCTTGAATTGCAGACAATATTGGGTTTTATTGTGTGTGTCTGTGTCAGAATGACTAGTCTCTATCTGTCTGTCTCATTCCTGACCTTCCGAGTGGATTATAAAGCGCTCCAAACTTTTGAAGTTTTGATGTTTTACGATAGTGCTGTCGTTTTTTTTATGCGGTTGAGTCGCTAGTCTTGCGCCAAATCTTTCTTTCTTCAGGGTTTATTATTGGCTAATAAAGTAGGCTAGGTGTGTGTGTCAGCCGGGTAATCGAACCCGAAACACGTGTCTGTGTTTGTGTGTGTCCGTGCCCGACAGACATTCTGCCATTGACACATCACGTTGGTGTATTGGATAGTCAATTATACATGCCTGAAATAGTCACACAGGATTTGAGAAACATCTTGTTGTTGTCTAATGTTGAATATTCATTCAGACATCTGTAAAACACAAAATAATTGAGCAAAGAATATCCTTTCCGAGAATTTCTTCTTCTGGTTCTACAAGTGTATATATATATTCATAAAAATATTCTAGATTAGTAGTCAATAAGAATATTAGTGGATTTTTTTAAAAGTAATATCGATTTGTAAAGAATATGAATCTAAAATCAAATCAGCTCAAGGTACGAACAGTTCCTATAAAGGCCTCATCCTTACAAATACAGTCTCTTGGGGACACAACATCAGCGACATACTAATACAATGCCCTAGAAATGCGGTAAACAGAGCATTCCCTGCCGTCGAATTACGCGGTGTCTTTGAAAACTGCCTGATTTCGCCTGTACCATGTGTATTTACCAATGTAACTGCTCCTGTGGAGCCAGTTACACAAGCCGTACAATTAGGCGTGTTCCTCATCGTATCGTTATTCTGTTTTGTCTTGTGGATACAGACAGAACACAAGATTGATGTCAATCAGGCTGCTGTTAAAGTCATTTACCGCATACCAAACAACTGATCTTAACTTTGCTTTCAGAGTTCGACTACTAAATATTGCTGAGGTAGGTGAGATCCACATGAAGAAGTTTAATTCGTGCGTCCAAAAGAAGTTAGTTTAGACAATATCCTTACCCACTTGGCTATCTAGGTTTGAATGATCCTCAATTTTTGGTGAAATTTCCTTAATTTTAGTTGATATTCTGTTTCCTACTATATCTTTATTATTATTATTATTGTAATTTATGCATCTTTAAGGAAACTGTAATTCCACTGTGATCTTACTTAACAAATCTATAGTATTTAAAAAAAAACACTAATATTGTTATTAACTACTAATCTAGAATATTCTGTGTATATAAACATATCTATGTATATTATTGTAGAGCCAGAAGAGGAAATTATCGAAAATGATATTCTTTGCTGAATTATTTTATGTTATATATCAGAGATGCAAAGGGAAACAAAGAATGCATTGAATGATTATTATAAATATGCAGCTACGGTGTAATCATGTCGGTAATAATTCTCTTAATCAATATATAGGCTTACTTACTTTTACTTAACTTCGGCTATCTCCTACGGGAGGATGAGCCGGCTTCATGAACATCTCGAATCATCGCTGCCCTGGCGCGGCGATCTGATGCAAGGTTTTGCGACAGGGTTATCCAATTCTTGTTCCACAGACGGAGTCCGTAGACGGTTTGTAGCCCCAGCCCAGGCACTCCATATCAGCCTTGACTGTACCAAGCCATGTTTTCAGCTGTCCACCCCTGCGACATCGCCAAGATGGAAATGGCGACCAGATGATAAACTGATTTGATCAGATCGTCATCTGGTCGGCGGAGAACATGGCCAAACCACCGAAGGCGACGTTGTTGGACCAGTACTGGGATTTGGTTGATGTTGTAGAGAGTTCATGAAGTTTCACGGGAATTAGGTACGAGTGATGTCCTCAGAATCGCTCAGCCTTTTGTTTGAGAGTGCAGCTCTAGCCTTTACATAACCAAGTGTGACCTACAAGGCAGTAGGAGTGGAGTAGGGAGTCCATTATCCATAGGCAGCCGGTGACTGGAGTCCGGTTCATACGCCTTTTTGAATGGGGCCAGACATCCAGGGCATCCAATAAGCCCTTTGTCCATACGTCTGCCGGTGAGCTCCGGTGAGCTTCACACGCCAGTTGTTGGAGATTTGGAATCAGGGTTTAGGCATCTCCCCTAGACTGTCATCCAATGGACAGTCAACCCGGTGAAGAGCGCCGGGAATCCGCTTTTGCTCTCTCACTTCGGTGAAAAACACCTCCGCCACGTGAAGGCAGTGAGTAGGACTTCCTCAGGAGAGGCTATGTAAGACGCCCGGTCATATGGGAGCATTTCAAGCATGTTGTCACTGTTTGGTTCGACCACTCACCTAACACCCTTCCTATCCAATCCATTGTCAGCTATTGTTGGTTATGATGGGGAAAGCACTGATGACTTAACATGCCTATACTACATACGCCCTAATCATCTCAACCATTATGAATCTATCAGTTTAAGATACTAACCTTATGGCAGTCTGATTGATCATCACTGGCGATCAATTCTGTCGTTTTTTTTAATGTCCCCCTTGTGTGCGTTTTCGTGCACATGATATCTTCCTTCGTCCGGGGGGGGGACTGTTAACTTTAAAGTTGAAACAATCCAGTTTCTCATATCACCTTCTGTTATCATCACTCGTTACATCGTGTCAATGAACTTCTCAATGCTAGTTTCAGCATATATTAAAAGCATACCATACTTCTTGAGTTACCTCCCTTCCCCCCCCCCACAAAGTAATTTAATATCTTAGAAAGGGATAAAGGCGAAGTCAACTTCAAGGAATATATACTTTGTTTTCAGAAATAACCCAATCACATTCCACACAGTTGTTACAATCTTCTGAGTTGACATTCAGGATCAGTAATATGCAAATTTTATGGTAACAGATTGGAAAATGTGATTGCCATATTCATCACAGGAGTCAATAGATCTGTGTTGGTGGCTCGTTCTCGTCTATGTGCTCATCTTCTGTCATAGGTTCGAATAATGCTATTGAGGTTTTGGAAGTCATGCACCGTTATCAACCCTTTTTCCTTCGGTTCCTAGTCTGTCTGTCTGTTTTCGACATAGAACTTTGCACAAATGTGCGGAAGTTCAAGTCGCCACATTCCGTGTAGCACGCGAAGCAAGAGAAGAAAGTACAAGAAAAGCATAATAGAAACAGTGAGCAGAGGTGTGAGACAAAGGAGTAATAAAGAAATACAAAACAGTTTCATTGAAGATCATAAGTCACAGGGAGTGGATGCATCTGCGCCACTGAGAACGATTTTGAGCCATGTCACCAATTGTTTCCAACCATAGATTTTTACCGTCCCGAGGACCCCAGCCTGGAAGTCTACACCTTCCTACGTGGCTTAGACCAACTGTTGTGGATTTCATTGACTGATGCCAAGTTTTTGTTTGACCGCCGCTAGCTTTTTTCCAGCCTGACCCTATATCCGCTAACATTGCTCGTCGAGGGAGGCGATGGCTTGGCATACGTAACACATGTCCTAACCATCTCAGTCTTTGTAGCTTCACGACTTCGTCGATTGATTTCCCCTGTTTACCTAGAACTCTACGCCTAACCTCCATGTTGCTCACCTTATTATGCCACTTTACACGGGAAATAGAACGCAGGCACCTATGATCAAAGACAGCTAGTCTTTTCATGTCTTCCACTCTCAGTGGCCAGGTCTCACAACCATAAAGGAGGACGGAGCGGACTGATGAGCAGTACACCCGCCCTTTGGTCGATAGTCGAACATCTCGTCTACGCCAGAGTCGGCGTAAACTAACAAATGCGAAACGAGCCCCTTGTATTCGTGCTGAGATTTCGTCAGAGATCAGCCCGTTGGGGCTGATGGTACTTCCCAAATAAGTGAAGCGGTCAACGTGCTCTACCACTTCACTTCCTATTTTTAAACTAGGCGTCGATGTAGTCCAGTCCTGTAACATCATCTTGCATTTGGCGGGAGCGAATCGCATGCCAAACATTCGTAGATTGCGGCTCAAGGTGTTTAGAAGACTCTGCATTTCGTCAGCGTCTTCGCCTAGAAGGACTATATCGTCTGCATATTCCAAGTCAACGAGATTATTCCCCGGTAGCAAGTCAATCCCTGAGTCGCTGAAGTCACCTAGGGTTAAGTCCATTAACACATCTATGATGAAGTTGAATAGAAAAGGAGATAATGGGCATCCTTGACGGACACCACTGGTCGTCATCAGTTCAGATGACAGCTCGCCGTAAGCCCTCACCTGGCTGTATGAGTACGAGTAGAGTGCCTTAATCAGTGCAATATATTTTCTTGGAATTCCCTTTACAGCCAAGCATCTCCAGAGAACTTCCCGATCGACAGAGTCGAATGCTGCCTTTAGGTCAAGAAATATAATGACTGTTGGACGCCGGTAGGAATGCCTATGTTCTAGAATCTGTCGGAGGGTGAAGATATGATCAATACACCCTCTTCCTGGTCTAAAGCCTGCCTGGCTCTCTCGTGTTTGTGCTTCCCGAGCACCACTCAGTCTACGCATGATTATTGAGCCTAAGACTTTAGATACTATATTAGTCAAGCTAATCCCTCTGTGATTATCACAGGAAGACTTGTCTCCCTTCTTGTATATGGGGATAATCAGTGACTTACACCAACCCGATGGGACTTCTTCTGATTCCCAGACGCTGCCTAGTACCTCAGTTAATCCGGACAGTAAGCTGTCTCCACCGTACTTAAATACCTCTGGAGTCATTCCATCAGGTCCCGCTGCTTTGCCTAGTTTCAGATTGGTGACAGCTTTAGTAACCTCAGTTAGTGACGGAGGACCTGTGTCTATATCCCATTCAGGGAGGTGTTGGATGCTCGGAAGGTTGAGCGTGGCTGTGGGCAAATTAAACTGCTCCTCATAATGCTCTTTCCAACGATCCAGTCGTCTATCCTGTGAGCTAATTATAGTGCCATTTTTTTCCGAGATTGTCTCACTGATGATTTGTCTTCTCCCACCCGTTTCCCTGATGAGTCCAAAGAGTTGCCTGGTGTTGCCTATCCTCGAAGCTTTCTCCATCTCTTTGGCTTTTGTCGCCCACCACTGTTCACGGTCCTTGCGGAGACTTTTCGTAAGTTTCCTCTTGTGCAGCTTTCGCTCCTCATTGAATTCGGAGCTCGCCGGAATAAGTCTTCTAGCATCTATCAGTTCGGATGAGGCGGTGGAGATCCAGTGGTTTTTACTCACCTTTGGGTTTACCTTATTCACAGCTTTTACAGCTGTATCTATGGCTGCCTGGATATTTTTCCAAGCTTCTTCAGGGTGAGCACAGCTGTCGAACACAGATATGTGTTTAGCTAGTTCTTCCTGAAATACGGATTTAGTTTCCTGATCGAGCTGGGGACGTGATGGTTTTACCGCCAGCTGTTTCCTACGTCCGTTCAGTCGTAAGCACACCGAGCGCGGACCAGTGCATGGTCGGTATCTACGCACGTGTTCCAGAAGGAGCGACAATCTCCTACCGACCCACGCCAACGATAGCTTATTGCTATGTGGTCTATTTGTGTCCAGCGTTGGTTTGATGAAGGGGGTCTCCAAGTCAAACAGTGTCTCTCCTTGTGTTTGAAGTTAGTGCTTACAAGAAACAAATGATTATCAGAACAGAACTGTAGGAGACGGTCACCGTTGTCGGTTCGCTGGCACGGAACTCCATAGGTGCCACCGACATCCTAGTTCCTAGTGGAACATAGAAGGCTCCAACAGCATACGTCTCGATGTCATCCTGTCCTCTACACTCCCTTTTTTAGATGGGTTCACGATTGGTTTCTCAAAAGTTCTCCTCTCCTCTCACAATCTCCTCTATGTCGCCGTCGGACGACCAACTCGTCATTCATCATTCTAGGGTCTGACGCATGTGTTTATGTGACTCATCTCCATTTTCTTCCACATACTTTTTAAGCAATAGGTTTTTGGTCGTCGGTTTGATGCCAAAGTTCCTTGTAGTTAATTCTTTCTGATCATTTTGGTCTTCAGTATGGAACTAGTGAAGACAGTGTTGTTTATCCAAATCATGTTCCTTGAACTGAGTGCTGAAAGTATCCAGATTGATTTCAGAATAATCATCTGTTCCGCTTTTCTAATCCTACCCTTGAAATCCTCATCTTTTCCCCACGTGGAGTTCGAATGCCTAGATAAACAAACGAATTGACTTCCTTCAAATTTCTCCTCTTGATAGTGATAGGTGCTTGTCTTCTGAACATAAGTAATAATAATAATCTGCTTTATTCCAAAAACAGTACTTGTGATACAGACCTGAATTTTCAGCATTAATCACAATATTCCATCTAATTTCCTCAAATTATAAATAAAATTAATCACACAGAAAATTTTCCACACTTACAATAGGGGTAATGTCAAGAAACACGCGGTATATATAATGGAAATAATAATAATAATAATAGTGATAACAGCTAAGGTAATAATAATAAGAGTACAAGTGAAAATTGCCGTTGGCTTGTGTCACATAGTATTGGCAATGTGATATAGAAATTGTAGCGTGTTTAAAAATCATTGAATATAATGTTCTCTTTACATGATGGTGATGGTGAAGGGAAAAACAAAGATTACAGCCGTCATGGAGATAAGTTGGTGTTTGCAATTCTGAGAGTAAAAAAACAGAGAAGTAACAGGACCATAAATATAATAGAAATAATAAAAGTAAAACTTGAAGGTATATAAGGATGGATGGAAGAAATTGTTTGTTTACTAGATGAAAAAAGATTATTTAATTCTTGCCTGACACTATTTTCACTATCACATAAAATACATGCCAAGTATGGTATCACAGAATTTTTATACCTTGGACGTGCGAGCATACAGTTTTCTGAAGCTACTCCTTGTTCTACCTGAGGAGATGCAAGGTGAAAACTGAGGGTAAAGCGGATGCTCCATGTTAGACAAAATCCCTTTAGCAAATTCATTGCACGAAGTCAAGTGCCTGTCGATAACGACGTTAACTATGTGGTCCATTGGAACACAACTCACCCTACTGACCGTCTTCAGCATTCTACGAAATGTGAACAATAAAGAAGAATAGGTAGTAGGATGCAAGAGTTTATGAACTGTAAGAGGGAGGTGGGGGGGCTGAGTTATACCCGAGTGTCTTAAATTCTTAATGTAAAACGTCAGGTGGAATATTTTACTGGAGATCGCTGAGACATCGGAAGATCAGGAGAGAGAGAGAGAGAGATCAGAATAGAGAATAAGTCCAAGATACTTAATTTCTGATTTAATTCCTATATCATTGTTCATTTGAAGAATTCATATCTTCACTGGTTCTCCGACTAAATGGTTAGTTTTCTCCCTCACACGACAGATGTCACGTATTGCCGAATGTCTAGAAATGTATGTGATTGTTCACGCATAACCTTAGATACATATCAAATTTTAATATATCATGAAATTAGTGTCAATGGACAGTAGAAACAAAGTTTTGTAACTGCATATTTTCTATAAAAATAATATTCTTTGCGTAGTTATTTATCGATTGTGTAGTCACTCTGAGTTTTTGTTCTCATTTATTTATTTCTCTTTTTTTTCTCATAATGGCTGACTTTTTTTCGTTTTCTTCTTCTGGGTGTCTGTCCTCTGATTTTTGTCTTTCTGCTGTCTCTTTCCTCTTGTTATGGTGTTGATGTTTTGTGTGTGTGTGCGCATCAGTCAAGTCGAATAACAGCATCTTTGTTTTGTTATTTTTCTAAAAGTTATTGGCAATGACTGATTTGTGTGTTACTCATTTTGACAGTGGACATGGGCTAATTAGTTGTTTTTTTCGCTTCGCCTATTTTGTTTGTTCTAATAACTTTTTCTCAATGGTAGATGCCGTCACCAATGAACAACAACATCTACACCGAATAATTAGAAATCATTGAAAACTAGCAGGGAGCACTGGACACAGCTGTTTCATCGCAGTTTGTTACCCCTCTACACCTCATTATGGCTAATTGGGGTCTACCAGATCACAGGATTTCATCATGAGCTGATATTGGTTAGAGAACCATTGAAGAACCAGCTAGGAGTACTGGACAGCTATTTCCTCCCATTAGTTTAGGACTCTTCAGCACTACGCACCCACCGAGGTTCGAACCCAGGACCTTCTGGTTACAAGGCGAGATAGCTCGTAGATCAATAAGCCACTGGGACCCGATCCAATGGCCAACCAGTGCATGAATTCTAACTTCTGCCAATTCACGACATAGCGCGACTACTAGCCAGTGTCTTCGCTGGCGAGTATTTGTCCTCACACCAGCTCGCCTTGTATCCAAAGGGTCCTGGGTTTGAACCCCGGTTGGTGCGTTCTGATAAAGAGTCCCAAACTAGGACGAAACAGCTGTCCAGTACTCCCAGCTCATGATGAAATCCTATAACCAATCAAATCCCTACAAACCAAAACTTGCTTGTCTACCAGATCAATTTTATGTTGAAAGAAGTTAGAATCCTTGAATTCCGGTTAAAATGGCTGAATTCTCAACTAGCCTGGTCTTGTAACTGGTGTCGAGATCGATTCCTGACGGGACTGTGGATGTTCACTGTACTGAATAGTTCTAAAAACTATGACAAAACAGCTGTTGAGTGTTCGTGCTTGTTTTTAGTGATTTCTAACTGGTTTAGGTTCCTGATGGAATCTACGTTTTTTTTAAAAAGTCCCATAATCTCCAAAATTTCTTCTGGTCTTGTAATGATGGAAAAGCTTTCTAGCTCATGGAGATGTATATTGGGTGTCAGTATATTCTTTGAGCTATGTGGTTTCATTGCTATTTGAACGGCCTCTATTGGCGCTAACTTCAATATGAAGTGAGGAGATTTTGTTTGTAAATGTTCAAGAATGACGTAACTGTCTTTCATGATGATTGCTTGGTTTTCGTCGAAGTATTTCTGTTCGCCGAAACGATCGATAGCATTAAGAAGTTATGAAGACAGTCAATTACAGTCAAGGTTTTCAAGTGACATGGTAATGTCATTGGTAAAAAATTCCAAAATATCCCCTACTCCACATCAAATTGTGAGAGGGTGAAGTTAGTATGTTTAGGAGGCTCTTAAAAGCATAGCAGTTAAACTACAAAGCTTAGAGTACGTAGTCACGCAAATAAAGGCTTCTCATTTATTTGTCTGTGTTTACTTTTCTAAGCAGCAATTGAAAATATAAATAAGAGGGCGTAGATTGAACGCTAAACGACAGTGCACACACGCCAAGTCCTAGAGTGTGTGGAACCCCAATGGTAGCGATCGACAAGTTGGTCACAGATACGAGGGTGTCAAGAGTAAGTGAAAACTTACGATTAGTAATCCTAGAGATAGTTAACAAGAGAAAAAAGACTGCAGAGGACATAGGGAAATGACAATGTGTGTAGTTTGTTCGAAGTGTCATTCCTGACGTGGCTGCAAGTCTCTAATCCTTATAGTAGCACTGACTCCACATTTTAGTTGAATATCCGGATCTTATTTTCATTTTCATGTTGAGTGTTGTTGACCCCCACACAGACTTGCGAGTAATGAAAGCTTGCCTTGCTTTCCCGATTCTCGCTGCTCTGATATCCTCATCAGTTCCGTCCGCCTGTAGTTGAAACGATGCTTCCAAGGTAGGTCGGTAGGTTGGTAAAGGAAGTTGCTTCGTTTAGATCTTTCCCATTTATGCTGATTGTTGTCTGTTGTTGTTGTGGTGGTGTTGGTTGTTGCTGTTGGCCAGGAATCTTCACCTCTGTTTTCTCTGTGCTCACTTGAAGTTTTATCTTCTCTGGATGCGCTTCATCTGCCAACTAGTTTCTTTCCACTTCCATATCTTCCAGTTTGTGGGGAAATCGGACATATTTGTATCATCGGTGAAGTCCAGATCCTGCAATTTTCTTTTGTTTGGGTACATCTTGTGCCTGTCTCCTCATTACTCGCTAACTGCCTGTCGAACTATCCAGTCAGTCTACTGCGATCAAGAAAATCATTAGCCTACATACTTGATATCAATTTTTCTACCAATGAAATTCATCAATAGCTTATACATGATTTGAAAAGAATATTGACTACTTCACTTTTCCCATATGACACTGACACGCCACACACACACATACATAAATGACATTTAAGACAACCTAACTCAATCAGGAATCATCACTGTGTTCGTTTTAATTATTGTTGTTTTTGTTGGTTGTTGTTGTCTTTCAGTATTTCCTGATTCTCTGTTGTTCTGTGTGAACATTTGACGTTACAGAGTAGAATGTGCAAGACTTTCATTTGCATTCTTCAATGCTGCTTCTCACATGATAAAACTGACAGGTGGACAGGTTTCTAGATTAAAAATGATGAGTATGATGGTGATGGTATTAATAAATAATCAGAAAGGCATAACACTCTAAATCCTGTATAATCTGTTGGATGAAATTAGTGACAGTATAGTAAAATATATTTATTCCTTTTATTATTATGTAACTCTAATTTATTATTGAGTGATGAGAGCTTTATAAGTGGTGGTAGTGTTGTAGTATAACAGAAACTTGGTGGTGACGGATTTTGTTTTTAGTCATTTTTTGAGCTACATTTCTGATCGACTAGGTTCAACGGATTACGAACTGTTCTGATTGGTTGGTTGTTTTTCTTTTGACTACAATGTGAGCTAGAATTCAGATTTTAGCAGTAAGCGCTTCTTCTTCCTACTTACACTTGTGCAACCAATGACTTAAAATGGTTTTGTTTTTTTCAATGTTGGTTACTTTCTATCTATCAATGTCTATGTGCTACTGATAAATCTTGTCAGTAGCGTATGCTGCACTAGTATATTGTTTAAATTCAATTTTTAAACTTCTTGTTTTGAATACATACGTTAGGTTTCTGAATATAGATTCCGACAACTAACCTCAGTGAGGTTAGTTGGTATACGGTAAGTGACTTTGAAAGCCTCTTTAACATCAGTCTTTTGTTCTGTATCCACGGGATGAGATGGAATAACGCTATGAATGAATTTTGTTTATCCTTGTCCACTATGCAGGTGATGTTCGGAAATCCGCTGAGAGTCACGCCTAATTGTACGGCTTATGCAACTAACTGGCTCCATAGGAGCAGTTAAAATGGTAGATACACATGGAAGAGGTGAAATTAGGTTGTTTTTCTTTAACTCTCGAACACAAAGTAGGACTGGGTGGTTTTTTATTATTTTTTTTATGATAGCTTGACTCCACACAGTAATTTTGATACAAATGTGGACTTTTCAGCATACGATATCGGTAGGCTAAATTTAAGAGGCCGACCATTGATATCAGGTGTACGTCGGCAGGGGATCGAACCCCGAAGCCTGTGCATGGTTGGCGTACGACCTAACCGCTATGCCACCGACGCATAGCATAATTCAGAAGCACCGAATGCTGTTTTAACCGCCCGTTAATATCTCACTGATGTTATCCTCGAGGAACGGAAGTTGTAAGAATAAAGTCCTTCTTTGGAACTGTTGGTTCTTTTCCTGCTTTGACTTTTGATCCGTATTTTTATTGATAATTTTTTCTGGATAACTGTTCTTACTCGGCAACTGTCAATCGATATTTATATCTTCATTAAGACATTCATTCATCCGAGCAGATTGCTATTGCTCTGTGGCGGAACAAGCACTTTATCAGATTGCGTTTGTATTTCAAAGGCGTGAAGCTGAAAAAAATGAGTATACTGACAGTCAGTTGATGTAGGTTTTCTATATACATTTCTTCTTATTGTACCGTCACATTTTCTAGGAAGGTGTAGACTTCCTGGTTGGGGTCCTCGGGACGGTAAAAACCAATGGTTGGAAACAATTAGTGACATGGCTCAAAATCGTTCTCAATGGCGGAGATGCATCCACTCCTTGTGACTTAGGATTTCCAATGAAACTGTTTTGTTCTTCGTTACTACTATTCCTTTGTCTCACACCTCTGTTTACTGTCTCTATTATGCATTTCTTCTACTTTCTGTGCTACAGGGAGGGAGTGTGGCGACTTGAACTGCCTCACATCTGTGCAAAGTTCTATGTCGAAAACAAACAGACAGACAGTCATGAGTCCATTATGGGTAAATTTTGTTTTGATAAAGTCTCACAGTGTTATACAGTAATGTTTTACTGATGACGTTTCGAGCACAATTTATTGCCACTCATAATCATATCAAGGATATGATATGATTTACCCATTATTTACCCATAATGGAATTACACTCTACCACAGTGCACAAGTCTTATTCTTATATCAATGATACATATGGTCTTCCTACTAGGAAGCTTATCAACAAACACACGACTTAGTCAAACTGAAGCAAGATTTACAAATCATCGGATTTTTAACAGTCGATGTTTAAAAAGGCATTTAATTCCGAAATATTTACGTTTACGTACTCCAATTACTTCAAACAAAATAACATCAACCGCAGAACATGTCAGTAAATTATGTCTGAGAGAAGAATTACATCGAATTACTGTGAAACTAAATAATGTACGAAATGAAATCGAAAAACTCAAACACAAACTCAAATATATGATCAATGACAAAGATTATGCAATCGTTGTTGAAACATCCAAGAAAGCTAGAGAATCAGCGTTAAGAAAATCAAAAACCACACAAATCAAAAAATTCAACAAACTAATTGAAAAAAAGAACACAACAAATGAAATTGATATCAATGCTTCATCCTCTATCGACAGAACAAAATGGGTGATCAACCTCTCATCAAGGGAACTAAACTCTAATGAGATAAAAGTACTTGAGAAAGGACTATAGACAATCATAAGGACTGCGTCTAGAAATGAAATACTAGAGTCTCTTTCCTTCTTGATGGTGAAATTTATTGCAGGATAAACATCGTTAAATTTGTCCAGACTGGATGTTCTTTACTTCATCCTAAATTTGACCTTAAGAGTCCGTCTATTACAAATTACTGAGGCTGGCTGTTGGGATCCACATTAGGAAGCCTAACTTATGTATTCAGAAGAATTTGGTTGGTTCGGAAACTGTCGTTATCTTGACCATCACATTTTTGATGTTCCTCAATTTTATTTAATATTCTATTCGCCATTACATTTTTATGCCTAAGCGTCTAACTCGAACTGTAATTGCATGTTTTAGTCGAACGTAGGCGTTTGAAAACTTATCTGAATTGTTTCACTTGTTGTATCACTTTCACTGACCAAGTTTACTTCTCCTAGTTCGAGTCTCTTCAACAGTATTGAGTATAAACAAATGTTACCTGATTTAAGATTTGGTTGGAAAAAAGAGTTAGGGCGAATTAAATTGAAGCCTAGAAGCGATCCATAAAGTCTATAACTGTTGGTTTAATCCACGTTCAAAGTGTAGACTTCATGGTCGTAGTCCTCGAAACCTTGTGAAACCAATAGTTCATCAGACTGTTCGTCGTGATGATATACTTCAAAATCATTCATTCTCAATGGTTTTCAGATGCATACACTTTTTGTGATCTCTCAAATCCATTATATTCCCTAATGTTTCTCCATATTACTATTCTTTTTTCCCCTTACATTTCTGACGCACTTCTTTGGGAAGTTCCTCGCTGAAGATCAGTTAATCAATCAACTGTATCCACCTATATCTGACCTCGCTAGTGATCGGACCCAAGAAATCAAGGTTAATTTTCAAGATTTTTTGTAGGGGTTTGATTTATTTTGAGTTTGATTACGAATTGATATCAATTAGAGAGAACCACTGAAAACCAGCGGGGGGGGAGTATTGGACAGGTGTTTCGTCCTACTTTTGAACTCATCGACAGTGTGTACCCACTAGGTTTCGAAAATTCATCTGATGCTCTCTAGTGATTGGCTGCAGGACGAAGTTACCTGCAATATTTCTAGTAAAAAGTCGTGACTAGTAGGGATTGTTTGGACTAATACTCGACGATGAGACTGATCGGCGCCAGTCGCGCTGAAATCAAGAATCGTAGGAGTTATAATTCATATGCTGGTTATTAAGTCGGTTCCCAGTGTTTATTTGGTCATGGACCGTGTCGATCATACCTCTCCATTAGAACTGCAGGAAGTTCATTCTATCGTAGGGGGGTTGGTAAATGGTTCTCTAGCTAATATGTGTTCGGGTCGATATCCATTTTTAGAATCAGTGAGAAATTCCCACAAACACAAAACTTTAAAAACTCAAGTTTTATTTCATTTATTTATTTGGAGCATTCTGAATGCTCGTATTTTAATGGCTTTTTTTTGCAAGACTCGAGCCAAATAGCCTTAAATATCAAGTCATGAGTCGCCAACTTCATGGATCCCATGACCAAAGATTCTGTGTTCTGGTTGATTACGTATGCTATGGCTCACCAACTGATTACAGTTAGAGTACCATTGAAAACTAAGAATTACTGGATGACTGTCCCGTGTTTGTTCGCAACTCTTTAACAGGTACACATTGAGGAGTTTTGAGTCACGAGATAAGCTTGTTTAGGTATTCAGCCACCACTAGAATGGAATCGAATGCCCCACGGATCCTTATTTTTTATCAGTTCACGACATATAGTCCAGTCACTAGCGATTGTCTCCAGTGTGTACTTATCTTCACACATAACTTGGAAGATAAGATCCTAATGGTGTTTAGGACTTCTCGCTAGGAATTCAGATAACATCGTCCTGTAATCTGTCACACTAGTGAGTATCAAATTAAATTTCAAAGGTGTTGGTTGTAGGAATTTAATTGGTTTCAATTTCGATCACGGATTAACCTTGTGAGCTAAAGATCTTGAGTTCGTTCTCGGGTGTGTGTGGGTGTGTGTGTAGAATCATAAGTGTTTACTGACGAAGATGAAACAACCGCGCCTAGTAGTACTCCTTGCCAGTTTTAGATAGGTTTCTAACTGGATTTGTTATTCGACTTTCAACGAGTGTGTCATGTTGTGGATTGGCAGAAGTTGGAATTCAAGCAATGGCCATTGCATCGGGTCCCAGTGGGCCTCTTAATGGTCTACGAGCTCGCTAGCCTTGCAACCAGAAGGTCCTAGGTTTGAACCTAAGCGGGTCCCAAACCAGTGGGAGAAACAGCCGTCCTATAATCACCAATCAATACCTGAGTGTGTCATGTGTTTCGACCCCTCCGAAGCCACGGGATTTCAAGTTGCCGCTTGGTTCCATCTTTCTTCAGGCTGTTAGTGTTTTAATGACTTATCTCTCCTCAGGCTGCATTGATGTCCATTTGATTGTCGAATACTAAATAGAATGTGATTTCTTTAGTCGATTGACTATAAATCCTATAGTAAACATAGCATTAGCTATATAGACGATAAGAGCGTGACTTTATACCATTCGAAAAGCTCGCTTATATGACTGTGGATTGTTTTCTATAGTCTTGGTAGAGGTATAAAGTCTATTCACATACTAAATTGGTTGATAGATATAACGATTTCATTAAATCTGTTGGCTGCTGTTTCGTTTATAGGGGCCTATATTCACTATGGCGTTACTACGCGTGCTGCTTTTATCCAATTATAAAACGTTTCACTAGTCTTGTATACGAGATGGGTTCTATTAGGTTTGTTTCTGCAGTACATAATTGATTGACACGATTACTGATCTGCGTAACTACGCTTTTTTCTATTTCTTTCACGTTCCCAATGTAATATAGGGCTTCAAGCTAGGGGCTTGAAGTTTCTGTAGCAGTTTTTATTTTTACAGGACGGGGTCACCAGCCTCATTCATATCCAACCTTGCCTCTTGACCAGCTTTTTTACTACTGGCTTAGCGAAGTACAGGAGTGCGCCTGCCGGGTATAGAACCACGGACCATGTGCATCGTTGGCGAGCATCCTAACCACTCTACCACCGACACACCACGCTTACCTATGCATTATTATGTCTAATAACGGTACGAATAGTCCACCGAGGAAGAACAGCTCTTGAGTGGTTGTACCACAGGAGATGATACTGCATATCAGTCTCGTCTCGCAAGAGGCTCGCCTAGGTGTGTTCGATTCTCCTGAAAATCAATATCCAGTCAATAAGTGTACCATTATATGATGAACAAAACGGGTTGATCCTGCTACCAGTAGTAATCATATACTTGTCTTAGTGATTAAGCCATACATGTCTAAGTACTATACCTCAAAACACAGTGAAACGTCGAATAGCCCATTAGATCAGCTATAAGCTTCCTTAATTCATACATACAATGTGGATAACTATAATAATTCAAGAGCTAATAATACATGGCTATAGGAATGGTAAAAAAAAATTTTTACGGGTTGATCACGACTCGATATCAACTAGAGAACCATTGAAAAGCAGTCAGGGAGTACTGTACAGCTGACTGTTTGATCCTAGTCTGGGAATCATCATCAGTACACACCCACTGGGGCTCGAACACAGGACCTTCCGGTTACAAGGCCAGCAAACTCGTATACCATTCAGCCACTGGGATCCAATTCAATGGCCAGTCCATGAATTCTAACGTCTACCAATTCGTGATTTAGCGCGACCCAAACCATTGTCGTAGGAGGGAAATCTGTGCTCACTGGTCACGACTTCTCACTAGAACTCCAAGAAACTCCATCCATGATCAACGCGTAAAAACAAAACTAACCCTTATAAACTAAACAATGGAAAAGAGTAAATTCCCATAAAGAGAATTAAAATGTCACATGATAGTTTAAATGAGAATTAAATTTAATTTACTTAATAATCACAATAATGACCACTTTTGATATTGATGACTTTGAAGGACTGAAATTTCGGAAGTAATTAATTCCCCTCTTTTTCAAGGGAAAAAGCTTTGACTATAGAATGTCATTGAATATATATATTTATATAAAAATGAATGAGCGGTGATTAATTGTTCCCCCCCTTAACTGACAGTTAATGACTTTTATTGATTTTCTTTTTGCTTAGTAAAACAATTGGGTTATGATTTCAAGTTACGTCATCCATTGCAGAGAGGAAATGAATTTGCATTTCAATTGGTTATCATTCACTCTGTTACTGTTATTATTATTTCCCTTTTGGGCTATTGTTTTCTTTTCGTCTCTTTTCTTGGGAATGTCCCTTCAAGATGTGATAGGTAACAGTAGACATTGGAGCCTCTGCATATCACTGTCTTCTCTTCAGTGCTGTCTAAGCTGCCTTCACGATCTTCTCACACATTCAATTCATTGTTTTCAGGTCGGTTTCTATTTTAGAGCTTGGCGTGTGACGTCTGTCAACAGGATTCTTTAGTGTATGTCCAATTTTATCTTCCTTGTTGGGCTATAAGTTATGGGTGTATTTCAAATTTTCACCATGAAATGACATCAGTTTGGGGACCATTGGAAAACCTGCTAGGGTTTGAATCCAAAAGCTTCTAGTTACAAGGCTAGTCAGCTCGTAGCCCCTGGGACCCGATCCAATGATCCATAATTTCCAAAATTTACCAATTCACAATGTGACGCGACCACTAGCGAATGTCGTTGCTGGCGAGTATTTGTTTCTCATATCCGACTTGCTCTACCCAACTGGTCACGTTGTCACAGCCTCTTCTAACTAATCTCTTCTGTATAAAGTGAAGACAGGGGTGAAAATGCTTTTGATAACGCGCTTAGTCTGTAAACCATAAAAACTCCATTGACTTGACATTAGTTTCGACTGGAGTTTAGAACTTGTTCCTTATCATTGATGGCAATAGATTTGCACACTGATTGCAGAGTTATGAAGGTCTGTGTCGCTTTTCCGATTGCAGGTGACTTTTACGTCCTCATCTTCTGTCACCTCGAATTAAAACAACACTGCTTATTAGATATATCACACACACACAGTGCTGCGCATGCCTAACCACCGCCTCCCCCGACGGGCTTTGCTAGCTGATATAGGTTCAGGTTGGAAAAGAGCCAGTGGTGGCCAAACAAAAACATGGCCTCATCAATCCATGAAATCCTTGACAGTTAAACTGAGTCAGGTAGGGAGATGCAGACTCCCGGGTTGGGGCCCTCGGGACTCTAGGAATCAATGGCTGGAGACAATAGGTGACATGGCTCAAAGTGATCGTTGTCAATGGCCAGCGAAGATGTATTCAGTCTCTGTAATCTTTCATATTCCTTTCTACCATTACCCATTCTGTTTCACTCTTATATTTGTCAAACTCTATTGATTCTCTTCACTCATCTTCTTGTCTACCTTGTGTGCCAATTGGAACGTGGCAACTCGAACTGCCTTACTTCGGTGCCAAGTTCTATGTTGAATCCAGACAGACAGACACACAGTGAGTGAAACAGTATTATTTACTCGATGGCACCGTTTCGAACAAAATTTATTTTTCATAATCATATCAATCAATTATAATCACACGACTTCGAAACTTGACTTTTATAGTTTTCTTTATCCTCTCCTATGTGTCGTCGTTGGGGTAGTAGAATTTTCAAGATATCAGGGTGGACAGAAGTTGAATCATTCCTATTACATTTCTTTGTGGTTGATTCGATCATCCCATCCTATATCACTAAAAAATAGGATTGGTGAAATGTTTAAGTGACAGAGCACAAAAACTATGTAGTACCAAGAGAAAATCTAAAACAGGGAATGAAGAATATAAGAGAAGCTTTGAAACTTAATTAATGATAACCCGGAAGAATTATTCAGAAAGTAGATTGGGAAATGTAAAAATAAAATAAATAATGATAGTAGTGATAGTGATAACTATAATAATAATAATATTAATGACGATATGCATGTCAAATATACGCAAGACAACATCAACAATAAGGAATCTAAATCATCAGTAGTAATTCCATCCAAGGAAGGAACCTCGGAAACCAGCTTACGAAGAATTCTTAACAAGGCAGGAATAAAAGTGGCTGACATTCAAACCCACAAACTTAATTAGAAACAAGCCTTGTCGGTGAAAGGATCCTGTAGAGCCTATAAAATAGGACTATTTAGTTTTTCTAATACCTTGCCTGCAATGATTGTGTGGTCAAATACATAGGTCAAACTGGTAGAACAGGGGTAGTCAGACTAGCTGAACATAAAGACCTAGCAAAATGTAGATTAGTTGACCCGAATAAGATAAGAAATCTAGAGAACAGTTCAGCTATAGCACTGACTACATGCAATTACACACAGCCAACCATAGAATAGGATGGGATAAGATGACAGTTGTAAAATCTAATGTCACAGGGTATAGGGAGAGATTGATAACAGAAGCTTTTTGTTTATCGAATCAACTGCAAATAAGTGTAATAGGAATGATTCAACACCTGTCCCAGATATCTTGAAAATTTCACTACCCCAACGACGACACATAGGAGAGAATAAAGAAAACCATAAAACTCAAGTTTCGAAGTCGTGTGATTATAATTGATTGATATGATTATGAACAGCAATAAATTTTGTTTGAAACGGTACCATCGAGTAAATAATACTGTTTCACTCACTGTGTTGTGATATATCTAGTAAACAAGCTAATATGGAATTACTCACTACCATAGTGACCAAGTTTTACACATATATTAATAAAACAACACTGCTTAGATAAGTGAAAGAGGTGACTTTTAGATTTCTTCTTTTGATAGTAGTTGGCGCGTGTTGCTGTTTGTTAGGTATCTTCATCACCTCTATCGTTGCTGTGTTTCATTGAAGTCCTGTCTTTCTGTTGGTTTCCACCTGTAGATCTTTGACTTGGTGTATGACATTTGAGATAAGTCATCTGTGCAGTCCAGATCTTTTAGAGTTGTTTCGTCGGACCGCGACGTTTTCCTGTCTTCTCGTTCCCTACACAAGGTCATTTGTCCAGCTCTGTCTGTTTATTAGGATCTTTTTGGGAGATGTTTGTGTTAGGAATTCCTTGTCATTATTAGATAGAATCAACGACAGTTCATTAAGATGTTCTGATCTGTGTAGTACATAAAAATCTGTCTCGAGCAAACCAAACTAAAAATCAATTATAAAATCAAAAAAATCTTTGCACAAATCTACACTTGAAAATTAATCTAGTACTCACTAGTGAGCTGTTTAAAGCTCAAGTAAGAAGTTATAACCAGTGGGGTGTTCCGCCACACCCGTGACATTGGCTCTTAGCTGACCTAAGATTGATCAGGTTGGAAAAGAGAGATCTAGTGGTGGTCAAATCTGGCTTCATCAGTCAATGAAATGCACAACAGTTAGTTTAAGCCAGCCAGCCAGCCACGTAAGGAGGTGTAGACTAGCTAACTGACTGACTGGTTGGGGTAGTTGGGATGACAAAAACCAATGGAGGCTAGTGACAATTGATGACATGGTTCAAAGTGATCGTTCTCAATGGCTCTGGCTTGGGACAGATGCATTCACTTTTTGTGATTTGCATTCATATCCAATAAAACTCCTCTATAGTTCTTCCATATTACTCTTCTATTTCCCTCATACTTCTGTTTTTATTACCTCTCTTTACTCTTTTTTCTCGCTTTGTGTGCTACACGGAGGGAGAGTGTCAACTCAAACTGGTGCACATCTCTGCCGAATTCTACGTTGAAACTAGTTGGTCACATTGGCTGGAGATCGCACCATATATCTCACATTGAAAACAGTCGGAGTTGATGAACCAGTGATTGTGAATGGCCGCGACGGGCTTGCCTCATAAACCTAAGGGCTCTGCATCCGAGCCCTGGTGGGGTGGTGGTGGTGGCTGCATACTTCTGTGAAGAAGAGTCTCGAACTAGGACGAAACAGCTGTCCAATACTCCTTGGTTTCTAATGGTCCTCTAACAGAAGTCAATTCATAATTCAACTTAAAAGCGATCGAATCCTTACAAAGCAACAGTTAAAATTAAAAATTGTCTTCTCTTCCGCAAGGTTGATATTTCCATTCTTTTTACTTATTACTACTGAGCAATATTTGTAGGAAGTTGTTTTTTTGTTGTTGTTTGTCCCTTTTCCAGTGTTGATGATTTATGGTTATGACATCTTCTTTCTTACCGTTTGTTTTGTCTGCTCAAAATCCCCCTTATATATTAACTGGTAAGTGATATTTCTATGAGATCATATTGGTTGGCAGTAAAGAAGGACAGTATGTGGGAAGAGAACAACAACTACTTGTTACGACATCATGCGTGTTATCCCCCCGTCCCCCCCACTCCACCAGCCTATGCTTGACACGCATCTATGCGTACTATACGTAGGTGCATTGATATTCATTGTATCAACGTTGTTCTCTCATAGATGCGAGAAATTCCAAGACGATATAAATTAAGAATGCGTAAATCATTAAAGACGTCTGGAAAGGAACGCATAAGTAGGAATATAAAAAAGAGTAAAGGTATATTGATATGACGTAATAGGTCTGAAAAAGTGACTTAATCAATAATTCGAATGTATAACATAGTCAGAAGAGAGTTGGTGAACACTTAAGTGTTTGAGTTATGTCTGTATAAGAAATAAAATGTTAATAATTAGGAATTGTATTAATAATGATAATTATTATTGCTATAAACTAAAACACTCAACAAGAGTAATACTCCAGCTGTGGTATGGTGTGCAAGTGCATGTAATCCTTTTTAAACCAAGAGGTACGATTTCAGGTACCTAATAGCCTAGGAGTTGGCCATATATAACCAGACTGGTTTTAGACCAGCGAGAGGGTGTGTTGATCATATTTTCACCCTTCAACAGATTCTAGAACATAGGCATACTTACTGGTGTCCAATAATCGTTATATTTCTTAAACTAAAGACGGTGTTCGATTCTGTCGACCCGAGAGGTACTCTATCGATGTTTGGCTGAAAAGGGAATGGCGAGAAAATACATCGCACTGGTGAAGAGACTCTACTCGAACTCATGCAGTCAGCCAGGTAAGAGCTTACGGCGAGTCGTCATTTAAAGTGGTGACAACTAGTGGTTAGGCTGAGGGTCGCCCACTGTCCCCATTTGTGTTTAATTTCATCATAGATGTACTGATGGAATTAACCCTAACTCACTTCAGAGACTCGGGGATTTACTTTTTACCAGGGTATAATATTGTTGACTTAGAATGTGTAGATGATATAGTCCTGTCATTTAGGTGAAGACGCTGATGAAACCGAGCAGAGTCCTTATTTGGGAAGTTGCATCAACCAGTGTCAATGGGTTGATCGCTGACGAAATCTCAGCACGGATACTGAAGGCTAATTTCGCATATGGCAGTTTATGCCATTTCTGGCTTAGTGGACGTGATATTCAACTGACTATCGACCAAAGGGCGTGTGTGTACTGCTCAGCAGTCCTCTCTGTCCTCCTCTATGGCTGTTAATGAGACCTGGTCATTGAAAGTGAAAGACATGAGAAGACCGGTTGGCTGTCTTTGATCATAGGTGTCTGCGTTCTGTCTCCCGTGTTAAGTCGTATAATAGTGTGAATGATATTGAGGCTAGGCATTCGTTCGAGTGCTTGATAAGGAGTGAGAATCAATCGATGAGGTTGTGAAGTTACATCGATTGAGGTGTTTAGACCACATATTACGAATGTATCCCTAACCATCGTCGTCTTCGGCAACAAACAATGCTAAAGGACATTCGATGAGGTTGGAGAAGAGCTAGTATCGGTGGTCAAACCGTAACCTGGAATCAATCCATGAAAGTGTTGACAGTTAGATTGAACCAAGTAAGCATGTGTAGGATTTCCTCGTTGGAGTCCTCGGTATATTAAGAACCACTGAATGCTGAAGACAGTTGGTGACATGGCTCGAAATGGGTATCTCTGGCTAGCGCAGATGTATTCTTGCTCTATGATCTGCTGTATCTAATAAACCTTTATTGTATTCCATGTCACGGTTCATTCTCCTGTCGCACATTTCGCTTTACATTCTTTCGGATCACTTTTGTCTACCTTTTTGTGGTACGCGCTTATTTGTTATCTCTCCTGGTAACTTTTTTATTTACAGCTTGATTCCACACTGTATTTTTGTACAAGTATGGAATTTTCAGCATGGATATTAGCCCAAATTTCGCAGCCGACCATAGATATCAGGTGTGCATCGGCGTGGGCTCGAACCCCGGACCATGTGCATGGTTGGCGAGAGTCCTAACACTGTGCCACCGACCTTGAACCTTGTGATTGGTTGTCTTTGTGTGTTTTTACACCCCTTAGGCTACTTGTATTGCTTTTGGTGTTGGTTGTTTCCCTGACCTGAGGTTCGACTCTTCGTGTGTGAGATTTCCTTCTTGTAGATTGGTAAATTTTGTCTATCTCGATGTGTCTATTTGATCGATGATTCACTGGAATACCAGGTTTCTAAAACTTCTCTAGCATTCTTGATGTTTCCTCTATCTAATATTTGAACGTTGGTTGTCCCAGTCGAATTGATATCCGCTGTTGTCTGTATGTAGCGGTATGAGCGAGGAAGTCGATGTCATGTCTTTTGACGTTTAGTTTATGATCATGGATACAAAGACGAAGCGGACGTCCATTTCAGCCAGTCTTGTGTTTTTCGCAGTTGATGCAACCTATTTTGTAGATGATGTTGGTTTTATCTTCTTTCACTGCTGAGTCTTCTGGCTGATTTAGAGCTGGCTGAGTGAAGTGATTGTGTTGGTTTGTGTGTGACGTCAATTCTCAAAGGTTTGAAGTGTCTTGCAGTAATTTCTGAGATGTCCTTTATATATGGTAAAGCGATTTTCTTTGTGCTTTCCTTGGGGGCCTTTGATTTGGTAGGTTGACTTGGGGGTAGATGTCTTTTGATGAAATTCCGTTGATATCAATTTTTCGGAAGACGTCCATGAGATATCTTTCTTCAATTTCCTTTAATGTGGGAGTGCTGCAATGAGTCGTGGCTGGCTCTCTTGAATAATGTTTGTATACAACTTTTGTGTGTTATCAGGTTGTTGCTGTTGTAATTTATTGTTTGATCTGTGTGAGTTTATTTTCTATAGACTTCAGTTTTTAATTTTCCTGTGACAAACTGTGTTAACTGACATCGGATTAGGTTGCGAAAGACAGAACTAGTTGTGGTCAAACCATAACCTTGAATCAACCCATAAAATCTCTGAGAATTTGTTTAAGCCACGTAAGCATGTGTAGGCTTCCTGGTTGAAGTCCTCATGATGTTTAGATCCAATGACGGATGGAGACAGTTAGTGAAATGGCTCGAAATCGTTATCTGTCGCTGGCGCAGAATACTATTCTTGCTCTATGATCTGCTGTATCTATTAAACCCCTTACTGTATTCCATGTTACAGTTCTTTCTCCTACGGCATATTTCTGCTTATATTATCATCCTTTTGGATCACTTTTCTCTACCTTTGTGGAGTACATGAGTGTGTGGCAACCTGATACACTGATACACTTCTGTACAAAGTTCTCTGTCGGGACCAATCAGTTAGAATCACTGCTGTTAAGCACTCCTATATAGAATAGAGGTGTCTGATGTTCGGAGTGGATAAGTTGCTTGAACAAAAGAAAAACCTGTTTATATTCTTGTTTTCTCCTCTGTTTGTTAACCAGACTGTATATGTATTTCACCATTTAAGACACATGCAATCTCAGCGGAAGTTAGAGTTATAGGTGCATTTAAGAACTAGACGATGGTATGAATTTCTTTAAGTCCCCTGTAGGAAGTGAAACTTAGTTATTGTGTTTTCCTATAGATTCAGACCACAACATATACAATAGTTTAACACTGTGTATCCCACTCTATGCATCACACGACTACACGGGAAGTCCGCCTTTGACTTCTTGCGGATGCACTCCTTAACCTTGTCTCTAGTTTACTCGCCTGTAACAAGCCCGGAAAGGAAAATAGATAGGTTGGGTCTGAGGTTAGCGACTCCACTCAGGGAGAAAACACCGTGTCTCTATTGAAACTGTATAGCCCAACACTAGTAATAATTTTCAGTGCTTCTTAGTGGCCCATGAACTGCGGGCGTCAGCATCGCTCAAGAAATATGAAGAAGAACATAGAACACCCCCCCTACCCAACCATCACAAGTGACATCACACCCAGACCTATAAATGGAACCTGAATGATAAAAAGTGACAAGTTGTGTTGTGTGTCCATGGGTAGTGGTGACATTGAAGAAATCTTACGAGAATAAAGCAAAAGCTTTATGGGCATTCGTGAAGTCAATGAAATGAACTAACGTTGTATTCTAAACTCATACATACAAAATTAGCTTAGCCTAAAAGCAGTGGAAAAGTTAGCTATCCAGTTATTGGATGTCTTTTCGTTATCCATTTTAGCTTTCTGTGTCAGATGATTTGAGTTGTGGTTCCTGACTACTTGTATTCATCAGTAGTATTATCATTATATTATTATTTCCTTGAATTCCTAGAGGAACATAGGGCGTCTCCATAGCATTCGGTTCTCTGCCAACGTTTTCATCACCTGGCTTCAAGTCTGCCCACATGCTTTCATCTCCTCTTCACATGACCTCCTCCATGTCACCCTCATACTGACGACCAACTAACTTGCCACTTTCCTTTTTGGGCTCCACTCAAGCGATGTCCTGGCGTGTGATACCACTCATTTGATGGTTAGTTTTCTCAAAGTATGGTCAATCCACCTCCATTTCTTCCTGCCTATTTGTTGCACAATCGGTTCCTGGTTGGTTTGCTCCCAGAGATCCCTCCCTGTTGCTGATCTTTTCTAGCCATCTGATATTGAGTATTGACTGAAGACAACTGTTAATGAAGGTCTGTAGATGCTCTTTTTGACGCGCAAAGTATCTGATCCGTATAGCAGCACTGACTTCAGATTTGAGTTGAAAATCCAGATCTTATTTTCATTTTCATGCTGAATGCTGTTGACCTGCACACAGAATTGAGAGTAATGAAGCTTGCCTTGCTTTCCCGATTCTCGCTTTGGTATCTTCATCAATTCCGTCCACCTGTAGTTGAAACGATGCTTCCGAGTTAGGTAGGTAAAAAAGGTTGTTTCTTTCAGGTTCCTCCCATTTAATGCTGACTGATTGTTGTCTGTTGTTGTTGCTGTTGCTATTGCTGTTGGCCAGGAGTCTTCTTCACCTCTGTTTTATCTGTGTTCATAAATTAATTAGGAGAGTTTTCGTAGAATCTTCTTAAGAATATGTGATCCCTAATGAACCTAAAGCTCATGAACACTTATTCAATACATGCAGGTGTCATTTCAACGGACGCATTGTGAGGTGTTTAAGTAGTAGAATTTGAGAAATGCTGACGACTGTCGAACATTTGAAAGGCACCTCCTCCTCTTCCTCTTCCTCTGTCAGGTTGCGTAAACTGTTTGATGGGACTCTAGTGCTCACGAATGCCAGCTAGAACGTAACCTCGGTCAAGGAAGACTTCCTGTGGCCGATTGCCTCCAACCATTTAATATCATCAAATCACTGTGCACCGTGATGGCAAGCCACCTAGTGGCATGATGGCCACATTGCAAGGTTGACTGATAGAATTCAGTCTGTACCAAACAAAGCTTAGACATATCACACTAGTCATTAAGTAGTGTACAATCAACGAATCTAAAACAGCCTTAAAAGAGGGTCAATGGCGAGTCAGTCCGAATAGCTCAGTGGTGGTAACGTCTATGACTGCAGCACTCACTGGGTGACGCGAATTCAAATCTCTCTCGCTGGCGTAGGCGTGACATCCGGTTATCAACCAAGGGACGTGTGTGCTGCTCACCAGTTCGCTCCGTCCTTCTCTATGGCTCTGAAACATGGCCAATACGCGTTGAAGACATGAAAAGGTTGACTGCTTTCGATCATAGATGTCTGCGATCTCTGTCTCACGTTAGGTGATTTCACAAGATAAGTAATGTTGACGTTAGGCGTAGAGTGTTGGGCAAAGAGGGAAAATCAATCGATGAGGCTATAAAGTTACATAGATTGAGATGGCTAGGTCACGTGGTGCGCATGCCTAACCATCGCCTCCTCCGACGGGCATTACTTGCTGATTGATAAAGGTGCAGGTTGGAAAAGAGCAAGTGTTGGGTGGCCAAACAAAAACATGGCCTCATCAATCCATGAAATCCTTGACAGTTGAACTGAGTCAGGTAGGGAGGGAGATGCAGACTCCCGGGTTGGGGCCCTCGGGACTGACTCTAGGAATCAATGGCTGGAGACAATAGGTGACATGGCTCAAAGTGATCGTTGTCAATGGCCAGCGCACATGTATTCAGTCTCTGTAATCTTTCATATTCCTTTCTACCATTACCCATTCTGTTTCGCTCTTCTACTTGTCAAACTCTATTGATTCTCTTCACTCATCTTCTTGTCTACCTTTGTGTGGTATTTGGAACGTGGCAACTGGAACTGGTGCACTTCGGTGCGAAGTTCTATGTTGAATCCAGACAGACAGACAGATTTCAAATCTCAAAAGGGAACTGAGTTCCTTCAAGGTGACTAGCAGATACGTCTTGCTAGCTGATTGATGAGTGCCAACTAGCACAAAACAAACCTAATTCAGACAAGACTTCCTCTTATCAATTGCTTCCAACCATCTAATATCATGCATAAATTGTGTTGCACAATCATCTTTAAACCCAATTGTAGAAATTGTTGTCTTGTTAAGTTTCAAAAGCATATTTTTTTTGCTTTCAGTCATGAACCGCACATATCACGCATATATGAGCACTTCCTTTAATCTATTTAGTATGAGTGGTTTATGTTGCGTTTTTTTGATTTAAAAATTTAATGATTCCAACTTTAGTAGTCTTTTTATGTTTTTTAGTAACACACAAATGTGGTGAAATGCGCCTAACTCTTCTTCTTCTCCTATGAGTTATCCGACTACCTTGTGGGGGTGGGGGTGGAGTATAGTTCTAAAAATTGTTTGATGTTTGACAAGTGTCTTATTCATCACACACACACACATGCTGTGCATATATAGCGATTCTTTTTTAAAACTAATGTTTCGATATAGATCAAACAAGTATTTATATTAAATTAATTGAGGCGCAACAATCTTTTGAAGATTATCTAATACTTTAAAAGGAAACTTATGAAATGTTATCACCTCACTTCAAAAATATTTCACTAATGAATAGTAGAGATGAGGGGTTGAAGAGTGAACCGATCAAAACTGGATGTTGCGTCAGTGATTCACTGGTTGGATCATTGGTTCAGCATTACCGACTCGGGGAATATCGGTTTGATTTCTTAGCTGATAGCTTGCTTAGTTCCATCGTAAACCTGGAAAAGTTAGGTGTGAGGTTGAAAACTCCCCACCCACCCCCACCCTATTTTATTGAAACGGTAGCGATACTGCTACTGTAACTTCAAAGAACCCTGAAGACCCATTTCCTACTTGGGATGTGAGGAATGAGTAGTATGTTTTTAGTTCGTCTAAATATTCCACAGTTTAGGTCTTGTTTGTTTGATTTAGAGAGACCTAAACAGGATGAGAATCATTAAATATGCATAAGTGGTGATGACAGCTCTTTGTGAGATGGTCACTGATTGACTGTAATCTGTTGGTTTGAGTCCTACTCACCTGAATAGGTCTTTATTTCACTTTCAGCTTTGATTGATTATTATTTTAAGCGAAGTCTGTCCATAGGTACTATCGAAAAGGCATTAGAATGTTGAAGGAAGCATTTATTATTATTATTCCCTTGGGTTCCAACCGCAATATAGGGCTTCAACTACACATCTTCTGCTATCTTCTTCAACTGGATGACCCCACCATTGTCCATAATATTCCATCTCCTCCTCCTCCTCAACACACGATCTCTATGTCACCTTCGCACCGACAACTTACTCGTAGTCGCTTACCATTGGGATCTCATTCGAGCGACGACCTGCATTGTGAGCGATGTCATTCGATGGTCTCCTCTGTAGCGTACACCTGATTCATCTCCATTTTCTCCTACATACTTGTTGAGCAACTGGCCCACTGGGTTGGTTTGTTACCAGCCAGAGTTTCTTGTCGCTAATTCTTTCTGGCCAACTGGCCATCTGATCTTCAGTATGGAGCCCCAACCAGCAAAGAAGGCCTTTAGAAGAACTGACTGACTGACTGACTTCACATTTATGTTCAACAGAATCCAAATCTTATTCTTTATGCTGACTATGTGCAGAAGACTTTCAAACTGCTTTCAAAGTTGACGAAAGTGTATCTTGCTTTTCCAATTCCCACTGGCTGGCTGGCTTTGACATCTTCATCCGTTCCGACGACGACCGCTGACGAAATCTCAGTACGAATACAAGGGGCTCGTTTCGCATTTGTTAGTTTACGCCGTCTCTGGCGTAGACGAGATGTTCGACTATCGACCAAAGGGCGGGTGTACTGCTCATCAGTCCGCTCCGTCCTCCTTTATGGCTGGCTGTGAAACCTGGCCACTGAGAGTGGAAGACATGAAAAGACCAGCTGTCTTTGATCATAGGTGCCTGCGTTCTATTTCCCGTGTAAAGTGGCATAATAAGGTGAGCAACATGGAGGTTAGGCGTAGAGTTCTAGGTAAACAGGGGAAATCAATCGACGAAGTCGTGAAGCTACAAAGACTGAGATGGTTAGGACATGTGTTACGTATGCCAAGTCATCGCCTCCCTCGACGAGCTATGTTAGCGGATATAGGGTCAGGCGGGAAAAAAAGCTAGCGGCGGTCAAACAAAAACTTGGCTTCACCAGTCAATGAAATCCACAACAGTTGGTCTAAGCCACGTAGAAAGGTGTAGACTTCCAGGCTGGGGTCCTCGGGACGGTAAAAATCTACGGTTGGAAACAATTGGTGACATGGCTCAAAACCGTTCTCAGTGGCTAGCGCAGATGCATCCACTCCCTGTGACTTATGATCTCCAATGAAACTGTTTTGTATTTCTTTATTACTCCTTTGTCTCACACCTCTGCTCACTGTTTCTATTATGCTTTTCTTGTACTTTCTTCTCTTGCTTCGCGTGCTACACGGAATGTGGCGACTTGAACTGGCGCACATTTGTGCAAAGTTCTATGTCGAAAACAGACAGACAGACCGTTCCGACTGCCTATGGTTGAAACAGTGCGTCCGGCCAGATAACTGAAGAAAGTAATCTCTGTCAAACCAACGATTGCTACTGGTTGTTGTTGTTGTATTTGTTACTGTTGGTTCATAGGTCATCTTCATCGATTCCCTCTTTTCTATGTTCACCTAGAGAGTCCTGTCTTCGGCCAGTTTGTTGGTTTTCGCCTATAAGTATTTAGGTTTGTGTGACATTTCACATAAATCATCCACACACGAAATTCACATGTTCTAGAGTCTTCTAATCGGTCAGTCCGGCGTATCCCCCATCTTCTCACTCTCCTCACACCACAATTATAATATCTTCGTGGGTGATAATAGGCAGGCAGCCAGCCAGACAGCTTGTCTTACTCCTTTATTCATACTAAAAGGCTTCACTGGGTATCCCTTAGTGGATCAACTGATATGTGGCATTGTCATACAGGCAGCTATTGACTAAGGTTGACAAAGACGTGGGGATAACACGCCGTAGTGCTGAAGCCTTTTTTCAAATTACTTCTCGGTCAAGTATAACCTCGGATTTATTTTATTTCAATTCTTTTCATCGCTTACAAATAGTGTAAACGAACGGATAAAAGGGAATATAATCTTATCATTGAAGTAGAGTTGTACTTAATTGTTCTAGACCCTCGACTTCCAGACACACACTTCCAGTCATAGTTTCGAATCCCTCCTCCTCCACTCCACTTACCGCTGAGGTTTAGGCAAACCATATAGTAGGCTCACTAATCTTTCCTCACCATATAATAGGTGTGGTTCACTGCTAAATTTTTGAGAATATAATTAGTGGTTGTTAAGTAACAGTTCCATTACATTTTGTTATCCACCAGAATACATGGAATGGTCATAATCAGCTGGTCAAAGCTTGACCTTCACCGCTCCTTTCGGTTCCAAAATGCCCAATCACTCGCCCACATGTTGAACTCCTTGGGTAGTGTTTCATGACGGGTCATGTGGATAGTCTACCACAATGTCACAGACTATTGGCCCAAACTAAGAAAAACACATACACACACACACTGCCAAATGAATATGATCAAGCCATTAGCTGGCCAGCCGAAACTAGCAACAGGTTGACTAAACTCAACCACACCTAAAGGACAGAGGGCATATTGAAAGTCGCCGTCTCCGACACACCGTACAAACCCACTATAGCCGGCTAGTAACACTTCATAGCCCACAGAATGAATTAGTGAATCACCTGCCAACCCAGCCAAGCCCAACGTTAATTAACTTAGATAAACAAAGCGAATGGTTTGCAAGTGTAACTTTCCACGGATTTGATTGGTTCCAAGTATATCTATGGATTAACATCAGTTAGAAAGCCATTGAAAAAAAGCGAAGACGACTGCGTTACGTGTCTATTCCGCGCTAGTTTAGGACTCTTCGGTAGTACGCAGTTATCACCCCTTATAAGAGATCGAATCCAATACTTCTAGGTTACGTGGTCAATCCGTGCTAGAACTTCAAATCACTCAAATCCGTACAAGCAAAGATTTAAAAATTACGTATTAGAGACAGTTTACATGGCAAAGTTGTTTGTCTGTCTGTCTGTCTGTTTTCGACATAGAACTTTGCACAAATGTGCGGAAGTTCAAGTCGCCACATTCCGTGTAGCACGCGAAGCAAGAGAGGAAAGTACAAGAAAAGCATAATAGAAACAGTGAGCAGAGGTGTGAGACAAAGGAGTAATAAAGAAATACAAAACAGTTTCATTGGAGATCATAAGTCACAGGGAGTGGATGCATCTGCGCTAGCCACTGAGAACGGTTTTGAGCCATGTCACCAATTGTTTCCAACCGTAGATTTTTACCGTCCCGAGGACCCCAGCCTGGAAGTCTACACCTTTCTACGTGGCTTAGACCAACTGTTGTGGATTTCATTGACTGGTGAAGCCAAGTTTTTGTTTGACCGCCGCTAGCGTTTTTCCAGCCTGACCCTATATCCGCTAACATTGCTCGTCGAGGGAGGCGATGGCTTGGCATACGTAACACATGTCCTAACCATCTCAGTCTTTGTAGCTTCACGACTTCGTCTATTGATTTCCCCTGTTTACCTAGAACTCTACGCCTAACCTCCATGTTGCTCACCTTATTATGCCACTTTACACGGGAAATAGAACTCAGGCAGCTATGATCAAAGACAGATAATCTTTTCATGTCTTCCACTCTCAGTGGCCAGGTCTCACAACCATACAGGAGGACGGAGCGGACTGGTTGTTTGACTTTCTAGTGAGAACTTTTGCTTGAATAGCACAGTCGATCAGGTCAGGTGTGTGTGCGCGTGAATAGTCGCCGATGACATTAGCCTATTGTGACGCTTTAAATCGCGAATCGACAGAAATCGAAGAGCCATTGGAGGAGCCGTTCGTGTCCAGCTTACTGAACAGTCAACTGCCTTGCCTCCTAACTCTTGGTTGCGCGTGATCGTGTATGCTTACTATTCGATGAGTCAGTCCTCAAGTGAGACGAAACAGCTACTCCGTATATATTCCTTGCTGATTTTCAATACTTCTCTAACTGATATTATTCTGTGGTTAAACTTGATTAATAATGACAACAAAAGTACTTATTTATCATATAAAATGGAATGAAAACTAGAATTTTTTCGGGTTTTTTCAGTCGATTGTAATAATAATAATAAAGTTGATAACAGTAAAGCTTTTTGTCCAAACAAGGCGACAAACATGTAAATATTACATAACCTAAGTTATTTCAACCCCTTATATAAATTAATATGGGTTAGTTAAGGAAGTATGAAGTGTGTGTGTGTGTGTGTGTGAGACGGAGAGAGAGAGAGAGAGCGCGAGTACAGATATGTACACAGATATTCCCAAATTGTGGTTATCTTATCTCTCTGAATACAGCTATAAGCTTTCAACTTTATGATAATAGTGTTGCATTGAAACAAAGTTGGTCTTTTTGTCTTTCTCTGTGTTGGCTAGTTTCAACGTAGAACTTTGCACAGATGTGCAGCAGTTCGAGTTGTCACACACACACGCACTCTCTCTCCATGTAGCACACAAAGCAAAAGAAGAGATTCAAAAGACAGACAATAGACAGAAATATGAGTCACAAAGAGTAGTTGTAGCGACAAAAGACAAGAGTCAGGCAACAGATCGTTTATTAAGGAAATCAAAACGCTTTTTTTTATATTTTCCTTCACGTTCCCAGTGGAAAATAGGGCCTCAAGTTAGTGGCTTGAAGTTTCTGTAGCAGTGTTTATTTTTACGGGATGGAGTTGCTAGCTTCATGCCCAACCTTTCCTCTTTACCAGTCTTACTACTGGCTTAGAGAGGTAGGGGAGTGCGTCGGCTGGGGATCGAACTCCGGGCCATGTGCATGGTCGGCGAGCGTCCTAACCGCTATGCCACCGACGCAGATCAACACGTATTTATATATATTTCATGCACATTATTATAGCTTATTCAAGCAGACAAACGCAGTCTTCTGATTTTTGTTTCTCACAGAAAGTTGACCTTGCATCTCTTTGTGACTGTTTCTTGAATGTCAGGTCATCTATATGTTAACTGTATCTGCCTACGCCAAGTCTGTTGTGATTGGTTGTTGAATCAGTCTTGCTCATATTTTCTCACCACCAATATTTGCGACATACCCATTGACGTAAAATGCTATCTACCATTTTGGCTAGCCTGCTCTCACCACATAGTAATATGAGAAAACAATATAGTTTTATTGAATATTATAAATCATAAGGAGTGGATGCATCTGCGCCATGCCAGCCATTGAGAACGATTTTTAGTCTTGTCTCTCGAGTACTCTGGAGGCTGTTACTAGATAACTTATTGTATCCTGATTCGGATTCCTTCAAGCTGTAGATAATTTTAAAAGATGATACCGATGAAGGTCTGTGGCTTGGGCGGGTGTCCATTCAGTATGTTCCCCCGGCAATTGTGCTAATAATTGTGTTGTGTTATCCCTTCTTGATGTTCATACTGAACCTTCTTGCCTAGCTGATACAGAACCATATTAGTAATCTGCAGGGGTTTAGAGAAAAAGAATAAAGTCCATTTCTCCACTCTCTTTGTCGACCCGTATACTCAACACTTATGTATTCAGATAATTCACTGCATAAACGGAACATTGTAAACATGTATGTCTTGAATATTTCCGGCTTAATAAACATGTATTCTGCTCTAAAATGCGTTGATGTGTTTATTTCAGTAAACTTTGTTATGGTACTAACATATACAGGTCAGTAGACTAGCTTCAAACAGTTGGGTACCAACCTCTAGGTAGAAAGAGAAATCTTATCCCCCTTTCTTTATACTTACGAATTCAGGAAATTTACTCTGTAGATACGGTCGACATAGAAATAGAAAGCCTTCGAAAAGCTCTCTTAAATTATTGAATATCCTAAAGGGTTTATCGAAAGAAACACCAAGAAAGAAACCGTCCCGAGTCAAATCACAGTGCCAAAGAAGACACTGTTTTTGAGTTTGACTTTCAAAGGTGATAGTATTTCTGAAGTAATTAAAAGTCGTTTATCTAAGTGTAGTAAACGGCGTTTTTATGCAGCTGACTTATACATTTAGTATTTACCAGCCGAAATATGATTGAACAATGAGGTAAGGATAAAATACCACCTGTATGTGCATAAACCTATTTACATGCTCGTTTGCAGCTGATTTTACATTGGATATTGTAAGCGTAGTCGCCGTAAACGCGTAGCTCCGGTTTGTCTAATGAAAGGTGAGCAAAGGACGATAAAGTCTTCAATTTGTGAACACCATCTAGAGTCAGGTCATTCAGCCCGCACGTGGCCCTTATCTACTGGGCCAAATCCAGCCACTTCGAATGCTTACGTTTTCTCCACTTATGCATCATAACCAGTCGAAGCTCTAGTTTATACATGGACAAAATCCTAAATTATGTATTCAAAAAGGTTTTGTCAAACCCCTTTTCTATACCTTGGTCATAGTAATGTTCTTTTTTTTACCACTTGAATTCGTCATTCCACTTCACTTCACCTTTGCCGTCCTTATTGTTATCATCATCATCGTACTGTTGATTTTTTCTGGACAACACTTGACCTACTGTTTTGAAAGTCTTTATACCAGTTCACTTATTTAATAATCTTTAAAAGTTTTGTAATTCATCCACCTTAACTCTACCCCGAACTCCCCCCCCCCCTTAATACATCATTTTAATTATCTTTATTCTTTATTCATATATGGAATATTGACTGAGCAGTTTCTAGTGCCGCTTAATGCCATTGTAACGACAGAATACAAAGGACAGGCAACAGCTCGTTTATTGAGAAAATTAACAGATATTTATAGGTTTTTATTTACATTATTATTCGTTATTGTTTGTGGAAAACCAGCGTCTTCTGATTGGTTGTTTTCTTGCTAAACATTATTCTGTCATCTCTTTGTGACTGTTTCTCAGAAAGTTAAGCCATATAATCTGCTGTGATTGGTTGTTGTTGATTCCCTCAAGATTAAGTTTTGTTATTGTGTTTTTTTTCTCATGACCCCCATTCTTGACGTAAACAGTGATTGATGTCAGTTGTTGCTTGCAATTGTCGGCTTGTTCGCAGCCAGCTCTCACTACACCGTTTTCCATAATATAAATGCGAGTATACAGTTGTCTCTTCACTGTACAAAAATTGTGATCTTACTAATTGTATTGGCCTGAATATTCAACTTTCAGTGGATGAGAGGTGAGTTCGAGTCTTGTTCTATCTAATTCAGGATAGACAACTGGGTGGTAGTACCATCAGGCCGGGCTCCCCTCTCCCCCTCACTCACACACACACAATGAATGAGGCTAATGGTGTTGTAGTACATAAGAGGTTTGTTTCGAATGACTGTGAGATAATCACAGCCGTTTCACATAGATATTTATGCATATTGTACATTCTCCTGTGTTGCATTTTTGGTCATTTTATACTAAGCTTACATTTTATTTCACTTTCACATATTTTGACAATTTAGATTGATCAAGTTCAAGCACTGACAGAATTTATTACAGCTCAAGCGGATTATCATCGTCAAGCTACAGATATTATGGAACAGTTGAGGAAATTTCTTATTGATAAGTAAGTTTGTATTTTTGTGATATATGTGGGTAAAACTTGGATGGGATGGGTAGCACTGTGATAGTATATAGCTCTATATTAATTGGTTTATTAGATATATCACACAATGAATCATCCCACCCAATCTATGTCAGTGAAAATAGGATTGGTGAAATGTTAAAGTTATAGGGCTTAAAATCTAAGTAGTACCAAGGGAAATCTAAGACAGGAAGTGAGGCATATAAGAGAAGCTTTGAAATTTAATTAATAATTACCCTGATAAATTAGTCAAAATGTATGTAGGAAAATGTAAAAATAAAATTAATAGTGGTAGTGTTAGTGATTATAATAATACTAATGACTACATGCCTGTCAAACATGCTCAGGATAATGAAAACATCAACAGTAAGGAATTTAAATCATCAGTAGTACTTCCATACAAAGAAGGAACCTCAGAGATCAACTTACGCAGAATTCTTAACAATGCAGGCAGGAATAAAAGTGGCTGCATTCATATCACCTACAAACTCAATTAAAAATAAGCTTTGTCGGTTAGAGGATCGATCCTGTTGAGCCTTTAAAACAAAACAATTTATTTTATCTAATACCCAGCCTGACTGCAGTGATTGTCACGTCGTATACATCGGTCAAACTAGTAGAAACCGGTTCAGTCAGACTAGCCGAGCATTAAAACCTAGCAAAATATAGATTAGTTGACCCGACACGAAGATAAAAAATCTAGAGAATAGTTCAGCTCTACCACTGACTACATACAGTTACACACAACCATACAATAGGTTGGATGGGATAGGATGACAGTTTTAAAATCTAATGTCACAGGGTGGAGGTGGGGAGAGATTGATAACGGAAGTTTAAGCTGTCGAATCAATTGCAAAGACGTGTAATAGGAATGATTCAACACCTGTCCACTAGGATATCTGGAAAATTCTACTACTATAAAAAATAGGAGAGACTAAAGAAAACTATAAAACTCAAATTTTGAAGTTGTGTGATTATAATTGATGATATACTTTTACTTTACTTTACTTTGGCTATCTCCTACAGGAGGATGAGCCGGCTTCATGAACCATGAAGTTTCATGGGAATTGGGTACGAGTGATGTCCCCAGAATCGCTCGGCCTTTGTTTGAGAGTGCAGCTCTAGCCTTTACACAACCAAGTGTGACCTACAAGGCAGTAGGAGTGGAGTAGGGAGTCCACTATCCATTGGAAGCCAGCCGGTGACCGGAGTCCGGTTCATTCGCCTTTTTAAATGGGGCCAGACATCCAGGGCATCCAATAAGCCCTTTGTCCATACGTCTGACGGTGAGCTTCATACGCCAGTCGTTGGAGGTTTGGAATCAGGGTTTAGCCATCTCCCCTAGACTGTCATCCAATGGACAGTCAACCCGGTGAAGAGCGCCGGGAATCCGCTTTTGCTCTCTCACTTTGGTGAAAAACACCTCCGCCACGTGAAGGCAGTGAGTAGGACTTCCTCAGGAGAGGCTATGTAAGACGCCCGGTCATATGGGAGCATTTCAAGAGGTGTACGGAGGGGTGGCCAACCCGCAGCGCAAGACACCTACCCCCGACCATCCTGAGGCTTTGGAGGCTAATTGATGCTATGATTATGAACAATACGGAATAGTGTTCGAAACTTCGTCATCCAGTAAATAATAATAATAATAATACTGTTTCACTCTGTGTTTAATATATCTAATAAACAATTTAATATGCATAAGTAAGTTATATTTGCTTTGTAGATATGATGTGTAATTATTTGTTTTTTTTCCCTTCGATAATTTATGTTTTATCAATGTATTTTCTTTTTACCTTATTTACCAAATCTGTACTGAAATTTTGTTGACTTTGTCTTAGTGTCTCATCTCCTTATGGATGGATAAGATATGTAGAGACTCCGCATCTATGAATGTTTTGATGTTATTGTCGACATGAACCGAAATCAAATTGTGAATCATTGAAAACTAAGGTAGCACTGGACAACTTTCAGGGACTCTTTGAAGTAACGTGCATCCATGATCCAAGTGCAACACTTCACCCCTTTGAATTTCACCTCCCCCCACACACACAGTGGCTAAAGGGTCAGGTCACCCTTGAATTTTAACTTTCATTTATTGGCCATTTAGTGTGTTACTACCAAGCAATGCCATTGACAAGCATCCTCTTCAGCCTAAAATGGTAGATCTCACCGACCAAAACTTCTCATTAGAACTTCAAGACATCTATTTTATAGCGATTAAGAAGCTATATTGCTATATATTATTCATGGGCAGTTGAATCCAACCCAATGACTGAGTGAACTGGTCAAGGCGTGTTGACCTCCTATTGTGAAGGTCATGGCTTTGATCTCTGGTGGAGATTATCAGTTCACACTGCTGAAGAATTTCGAGCTAGAGTTAGACATTTCTCCGGTGCTTTTTAGGTTCTAATGCCTCTCTTCCCTTTGTAATGGATGTTGATTTGTGATGGATGCCTACAAAATAAAAAAAGTCTATGGAAGTTTCTGTGCAATCGGGTAGGTGATCTTGGTTGATCTGACTGATTATCTGGATTATTTATGTTACAGAGATTGGTTGACACCTTACTCTATAAATAACTTGAAGGCTTGCGTGTTTTTCTGGTAGATGAAATATATTGTATGATGGTAGTGTGTGAATACTCTCTGCCTTGTACTGTCCTCTAACTTATCTCTGTTCTCATCATTGGCGTCGTCAAACATCAATACTTGTTAAATACTTTTGTGTTAGTTAGTGATTGATATGCACCGATCACATGATCAAGTTCGTAGATTTTTTGTGTAGGTTGTCTGCTGATTCCATGTTGACAGTTTTGTGAGTCGATGACTCCCATTCCATCTGCCTTCGCATATTTATTTCCACTACTTGAATCCCGTATCTTTTCATTTCGTTTATAATCTGGGAAGCTTTGCCAGTCTCATATATGCATGGTGTGGACGTTCCATGTCGCCACATAGACTTTTTTCTTTTGTCGTAAGCAGACGACTCATCGTGCTGAAGTTTCTGTAGCAACTTTGTTTACAGGGTGGGGTTGCTAGCCTCACGCCTGAGAAGGGGCGTGTTGTTACATTAATGTATAGTTTACAGTGGAGCGACGTTTTGGTTTGCTCCCCTTAGAGCCAGGAAAACAAGGAATAAAGCAATTAGAACAACACCAGGAAAAGGAGAAAAAAATTACAACAAGAAGAGCGACAACAACAACAACAACAAAAAGACCGTAGGACTAGTATTACTTGCAAAAAAAGCAGTTGACAAAAATGATGTCAAAACCACAGACTCATTGACTTGGGTTAGATTAAGTAAGTCCAACAATATATACAATTATAAATATTAGATAGTGTTAAACAGTCACTATATGCCAAACAGACAGTTATAAGTATTATCAGTCAACAAGATTATATCCACAGATTCAGTGTTCGAAAGTCAAATAATTACAATAAATTCCACAACTTCTTGGCGATAAGCACCCGAGAATAAGAGTTTTATGTAACTAAGTAAACGTAGCGCGCCAAGGTCCATTCGCCGATTCCATGTGCTGGTTGTATATTTCGTCTGGTTTTCCTCTGAGAAACCATGTTGTAAAGTATTTGAAGTGTTTGTTCTTTTTGTTATTTTATGGAATTAGTTTGTAGGGATTCTGTTTGTTTCACGTTAGACCACGGATTGATATCAGTTGGAGAAACATTGAAAACCAGCCAGGGAGTAATGGACAGCTGTTTCATCCTGGTTGGGGACTCACAGGCAGTACGCACCCGTTGCCAGGGTTCGAACTCAGGACGTTCCTGTTTACAAGCGAGCTAGCTTGTATACCATTCAGCCACTGGGGCCCAATTCAATGACCAGTTCATGAATTCTAACTGATCACGACTTCTTACTAGAACTCCAGCTAACTTCATCTTGTAGTTAGGCACTAGCGACCATCAGAATAATTCTCAAGAGTTAGTTTGTACGGATTCTGTTTGTTTCCGGTGGTAGACCACGGATATTTTTTTATATCTCATTTCTTTGCGTTCAGAGTAGAAGAAGGACTTCATGCGCTTGAGCTTTGATGTGAATGCATAAGAGATGTTGAATACCTAAGGGTGTTGTAGTTGGTAACAAGATGAATAATTTAATGAGTGTATTGGTTACAGGATTTTATCATGAGCTGAAAACAGTTAGAGAAACTTTAGAAAACCTGGGAATGCTGGAGGGCTGTTTCGTCGCAGTTTGTGACTCTTCATCAGTATGCACCTATCCCACAGGGGTTCGAAGCCGGGACCTTCTGGTTACAAGGCTAGCGAGCTCGTAGACCAGGTAACTACCTACGAGCCTACCTGAATAGGGCCCAGTCGCTAGTGATATTCACTGATTGGGTGCGTCCTGATGAAGAGTCCCAAACTAGGCCGACGAAACAGCTGTCCAGTACTCTCATGTTTTCTAGTGGTTCTCTAACTCGATGTCAGCTCATGATGAAATCCTGTAACCAATATAATCTTTTTGTTATTCGTATTTTTTTTATTATGTAATACTCATTGATTTACAGTAGGGTGGATTACATTTGTGGTAATTCTTCTCTGTTTTCGACTCAGAATATCTATTTCAACCCAACGAAAAAGTGTTTTTATACATCAGCTAAGTTATAGTGTCTGTCTACTTCAGTAGACTGGTGGTGGTGGGGGGAATCCTTCATCATCGAAACCTTTAAGTAGGCTATTGTGAATAATGAATTAATGATTAGGTCTTCTCACCTGCATGGCTAGAGAACATTCACCTGTGTGAAAGTATCAAATTTTGAAATAAAAATACTTGTAGTTTTTTACATGACATCCAATTTTATTCTAATCGGTTAAATTTATAGTATTTTCTCTCACGGTACTTCAGAGAAATGAAGAAATCCAAAAATCGATACGTTTTTTGGAGGGGGGGGGTGTTTACATTATTGTCTTCAAAATAATTTTTCTTCATATTAAATATAATTCATAGATATGACTGCTGTATTCAGTTTTAGTATTTCATTCTTGGTTTTCAGGTGAAATATAGAGTTTTGTCAGCACTCTATTCTCTGGTATGGTCTTCAGTAGACTGTAAGACGTATTCACACGAGCTTTCACCCTCCCCCGTCACATTATCTGCAGGCCACTGTGATTTCCAGTGGAGGAGGGCTCGGGATTGTGATGTCATTCGAAGATCTCCTTCAAACCATCCTTATTCCCCTCCGTCTGTTGACTGGCAATAGGTCTTGAGTGGTTCATCACTAAAGTTTCTTGTCCACTAACCTTTCTGGTCATCTGATTCTGCAGTACTGCTGACGGCATCTCGTGTAGCATTTGCCAACTGATATCATCTCTAGCGTAGACAAGATATCTGGTCATTAATCGGACGATGTGTGTACCACTCAGCAGCTCACCCCCTCTCTTTTTATAACAGTGAGACTTGGCCATTGAGAGTGGAAGAGGCTAACTGCCTTCGACCACATATATTTGCTTTCTATCTGTCTTCCTAAATCGTATAATAAGTCGACTAAAACTCATGTGTATTTTTTTAGCCTTTAAGGTATTTTGTGTGTGTTCCCCAGACTGTATTCCAAGTTTTTCATAGCCGTATGAAAAGACTAGCTATCGGTGACTACAGATGTTTGCGTCCTGTCTGCCGTGTTATTATTATATTATTGTTCCCTTGGGTTCCCAGTGGAACATAAGGCTTCAAGTGCACGTCTCCATTTGCTTCTGTCTTCCTTCTGCTGTACTTTTCACCTGAATCCATGTTAGTCCATACTCTTTCAACCCCTCTTCACACGATCTCCTCCATGTCACCCTTGCACTGACGACCCACTCACCGCTTCCCATTCTGTCGGGTTCCACTCGAGCAATGGCCTGACGCGCGCGCGATGTCACCCAGCGGCCACCTCAGCGAGTGTCCAATCCATCTCCACTTTCTCCTGCATATTTGTTGTTGTTGGGCGATTGGTTCTTGTTTTCTTTGTTTGTTCCCATAGTTTCTTGTTGGTGAATCTGATCTTCAGTATAGATCCAGTAAAGACAGTTGTTGATAAAGGTTTGCAACAGGCTGTTGGAAATATTCTTTGTGACCCGGACGCCAAGTTTCTGATCCGTTTAGAAGAACTAACTTGACGTTTGTATTGAAAATCCGTGTGAAATGGTATAAAAATGTGAATGAAATTGAGATTTAGGCGTAGTGGTGGGTAGCGAGAGTAAGTCAATCGACGGAGTTGTGAAACTATATAGATTGAGATGACTAAAACACGTGTTCTGCATGCCACATCATCGTCTTCCTTATTGATCAACATTATCTGAACGTAGAAGTTTAATTGGGTAAAGAGTTAAGTGGACAATGAACCAAATCATGACATCATACTATGAATTGTCCCGCTTTTAGTTTTATCCAAGCAAACAGCTGTAGGTGCGTCGCTGGCACAGCGGTTAAGACGCTCGGCGACCATGCACATGATCCGGGGTTCGATTCCCAGCCACAGACGCACTCCTTTACATCGCTATGCCAGAATTAATACTGGTAAAGAGGAAAGGTTGGGCCAGTTGAGGCTAGCAACCCCATCCTGTCAAAATAAACACTGCTACAGAACTTCAAGCTTCTAGCTTGAAGCCCTATGTTCCACTGGGGAACGTGAAGGAAAAAACCAGGTGTAGACTACCTCGTTGGAAACTTCTGAATACTAATAACCAATGCTTGAAAACTTTTGGTGTCATTTTTAAAACACAATAAGATACTATCACAGAGGTAATTAACATGAACTACTGGCGTCCATCTTGTCCGCACGAGAAATTATATCATCAGCACATATGAAAGTGTAACAGAGTTGTCAGACACCAAGTCTAAACGATAATATATACCCTATAGAGTATATTTAATAACAAAACACTATATATGCATGATTCAGTAGAATGGTACTCAAAGTTAAGCCGAAAATCTGTGTTGTAGTAGGACTCCAGTAAGAATTCTCTAGATTGTAAGTTAGACGTTCCAGTGAAATAGTTATGAGATTCAGTCACTTCATCTATCAACAACTTGGCTAAACTGTCATGTAAATAAATACGATATGCGTTGATGCCTGTTTAGATTAACTGTCCAATCAGTTCTGAACATTTTAAGATGAGTATGGAGGATATAGTGTGGTAGGATTGATTGTTGAAGGTAGACTGACTGATTGGTTTCAGCGTAGAACAACTTTGTACGGATTTGCAGCGGTTTCCACTTACCACACTACCTCCACGCAGTACACAAAGCAGGAGAACAGAGTAAAGGGAGATAATAAACAGAAGTGTGAGGGAGGGAAAAAGAATAGTAACGTGGAAGAACAATAGAAATTTCTTGGATATGACTGGCAAATCACAAGGAGTGAATGCATCTGCGCCAAGCCAGCCATTGAGAACGATCACTTTTAGCGATATCACCGACTGTCTCCAGCCGTCATTAGTTCTTAGCATCTCGAGGACCCCAACCAGACAGCTAGCAAGTCTACACCTTCCTATGTGACTGGCTGGTTGGCTTAAACTAACTGTTGTGGATTTCATTGACTGATGAAGCCATGTTTTAGTTTGACCACCACTAGCTGTTTCTTTTCCAACCTGACCAACCCTATGTCAGCTAAGATTTTCTGTTGAGGTAGACAATGACTAGTGGTGCATGCGCAACACATGTCCTAATCACCTCAATCAATGTAACTTCACATAGTCGCAGACACTTTGATCAAAGACAGCTGGCCTATTCATGTCTTCTACCTTCCATGCCATGTCTTACAGCCATATATGAGGACTAAGTGAACTGCTGAGGTGTATGCATGACCTTTGATCGATAGCCAGCCGGATGTCAGGTCTACTAACCCAGAGATAGTGTAAGTTGGCAGGCATATGTCAAATGAGCCGTCTGTATCCGTGGTGAGATTTTGTCAGCGATCCACCTGATGGTGTTGGCTGCTGCATCTTCTCAAATATCAGTCCCGTTGCAAGTATCATCTTACATTTGACTGAAGAGTGCGAATAGCATGCCAAGCATTCGAAGATAGCTGATCAAGGTGCTCAGAAAACTCTGCATTTTATCAGAGTCTTCACCTAGAAAGGAGGAATATATCATCCCCATATTCGAAGTTATGTTCAAGGTACTATTTTTAACGGCAGATTGACTTAGTATCCCTGAGACACTGATGACAAGTAGCTTCAAACTGCAAATTTAGAGTCTAAGCATCAATGACTAGCTACCAATCAGCGAATGACTTTGAGCGCACCAATCATGTGAAGGAAGCATTTTTGTGTATGAAGTACATATATTTATGAAAAAATTGCATAGAAACTGTTTAAAAGTGTTACAGAGGATACTTTCCCTTCATATGTGATAAAAAATAGTCCTGTTTTAGGTTGGTGTATTAACAGGGTATAATTTCATTGTGCGTAGAATTTGTTTTGATAAAGTTTCAGAGTGTTATACAGTAATATTTACTGAGCAATAGATTGTGCTTGAAACGTGGTCATCAGTAAATATTACTGTAAATATCATTGTGAGACTTTATCCAAATAAATTTTACCCATAATGGAATTATATTCTACCACAGTGCACAAGTTCTATTCTTATATCAACAGAGAAATTTTACTACATTCTATGCATACAATTATTTGGGTCTTCTAACCCTAACAACAACCCTAATCTTTCCTAAACCTAACCCTAACGTGAAAATATCCCTCAACTAACTGTAGTCTAACTCCAACCAACCCTAACTTGTCCTTGGCTTAAAGCGTAACTTAGTTTTTCCCAAACCTAAGCTGAAACTTCCTAGATATCCCATTTTATAGAATAACACTTCAATTAGCATACTTTATTGATGATAACAACATTATTTGCCGGATTTCACTAACTTGTTCAGTGAGCGTTTCAAGGTCATTGGTGCAGTCACACTCCATTGGTAGCTAGTTAGTGGTGCTTAAAGTTTAACTTGGCCCTTCAAACTGTTGGTGTATCTAGCACACCGTCGCAAACAGATTCATTCATTTTGATCTGCTAGGAATAATGCGATCCTCATTTCTCTCCATGGAATTATTCTTTCTCTCATGCCTCCCCGTTTATTGAAGTTTCTTCACTCTCCCCTCTACCTTTATGTTGTTTGTGTGTGTGTGTGGGATGGGGGCAATTTGAACTGTTACATTTTCAATGAAACCTCCTCCTCCTTTGAATGGATACATTATTGATTTCAGTTTACCGAACTTAAGACAGCTGTTCATGAAAGTTATCACCACAAATAAATAATAAGGGATTGAATTTCTCTGTCTGAATTGCCATTTTAAAAAAAAGCAAAAGAAATCAATCCTCTTCTTTATTCGATGATTTTATAAACTGAGTTTTCTAGGTCAAATCAATGATGCGTCTTCCTACTACGTGACAAACTTATTCTCTTCCAGCAGTTACTCCCTTTCTCTCTCTCTCTCCCTCGTCAATGATCAGATTTTTTGAGAGAAGAAAATGTATTTAACCTCTCTTCTATTATCTCTCCCTTTCCATGTTTTTTTCTTTTCATGAACTATTTTGAGTTCATTTCAAATATTTTGGATACTCATACACACACACACACACACACTTAGTTGTTAAATTTTCAATAACGCTTATTAGTGAGAATAGTCTTAGATTATTTCTTCAGTTGGTGGTAACGCTAAGCTATAGCAGCCCCGAAACGAAACTACCTAATGAACGGATGAATGACTATGAGCAACCAATCAGATGAGTCCGCATTATGTAGGTGCAATTACAGATTATTTATATGCTATGATGATTATTCTCTCCGATTCCTAGTCAAGCATAGGGCTTCAATAGCACATCTCCACTTTGTTCTATTTTCTACCATCCTCTTCAGCTGGCTAGCCTCACGATTGCCCATAATCCGTCTCATCTCCTCCTCGTCGTCGTTGTCACACGATCTCCTCTGTGTCACTCTTGAACACACGCCCCACTCATCTCTGCTTCCCATTAGGATTTCACCCGAGTAATGACTTGCGTTGCGTGTGATGTCATTCGACGGTCTCCTCAACGTATGCCCGATCCATCCATCTCCATTTTCTCCTGCATATTTGTTGGTCAATCAGCTCTTGTTCAGTTGAGTCTTGAGTATAGAACCCCCGAATGGGTCAGCTGTTGATAATAAAAGTCTGTTACTTGTTGGAAATCGCTTTCGTGACACGCAATGCAAGTATAAAAGTGACTGACTTCATATATCTGTTGGAAATCATCCAAATCTTGTCCTTTATGCTGGTGGGGGGTGGGGGTGGGGGAGTGCAGAAGATTTCTAAACTCGTTTCAGGTTGATGATGAAGGCTTTTACTCCATTTACGTAACAGATTTCATCCAGACGTTTAGAAAACAGACTCATAGGAAGGAGGGTACACATTTTTGTTTAGATTGGGTGTTTGTCAACTCCATTACACTTCCCTATATACTGATGTTATCTTTCTCGATTCTATTAGGCTGTTTGTATTTTACGTAATTCTTCTTTTGAGTCATCCTATTCTTCTTAGTCATCATTGCTATTTTATAAATTTCCTGGTTATGTAATAACTTGTCGCTAACGCCTAAGAATCAGATTATCTTGGTCTACGAGCTCGCCTTGTAACGAGAAGGTCGTGGGTTGGTACCCCAATGGCGGGGTGAGTGCGTACTGATGAATAGTCCCAAACCTAGGCTGGCGAAACAGCTGTCCGGTACCCCTTAACTGATGTAAGCTCATGATGAAATCCTGTAACCAAAGTATCTTGAATTCCGTAATTAATTTTCCTAACATCTATTAGTTAATTGTTTTGATGATTGACCTTTAACCTCTTAATTTTACCTCACCCCCATATGTCTAAAAACTGGTTAACTAAAATAACCACTTGACTGATAAAAATTTTGATGTTAAAAACAATATATATATATATATATATATATATTAGCGTAGAGCCACACCACCACCCCCTCGTGTGGCTCAGACGGATAGTCAAATACTTTATGGGTTGATGTTATGTTTTACGTTTGAGCACCTCGAACTCTTCTTCAAAATAATCTGAAAGTCGGTGGCTTGGTTTGCGTAATACGTCTCCTAGCTCTCTCGCGCTCTCAATCAATCAATCAATATTCCTTCACAACCTCATGGACTGACTTATTCTTCCCTATCTAACATTCTTGCGCCGGTGACACAGCGGTTAGCATGCTCGCCGACCATGCACATGGTCCGGGGTTCGATCCCCGGCTGACGCACTCCTGTACCTCATTTATGCAGTAATAAGACTGGAAAAAAGGAAAGGTTGGGCTTGAGGCTAACAACCCCATCCTGTCAAAATAAACACTGCTACTGAAACTTCAAGCCTCCAGCTTGAAGCCCTATGTTCTACTGGGAACGTGAAATAAATAAATAAAAAAAATATTTAAAAAAATAATCTAACATTGTACATCTTACGTGAATATTACTCACTCTATTCTACTACTTAATACCGCAGATAAAACGCAAACAACTGTAGCCAAACAGAAGTGTCTTCCACTTTCACTGGCCATGACTCATATCATCCACAAAGGAAGGACAGAGTGAACTGTTTCTCGGTAAACATACCCTCTAATCGATGTAGTCGGATATCTTTTGTCTGTTCCAGAGATGACGTAAATTGGCAAATGCTGCCACACGAGCCTTTGAATCCATTTTGAGATTTCATCTCTCATTAAGTACATCAGAGCTGATACAACTTGTCAAATAAATGAAGTGGTCCAATAAACATGTTCACTTAATTCACTTCGCATCTTTAAACTGGTAGTTAGTCAGTCGGTGCTGTCTATCACTCCTGAAGCATCATTTTACATTTGATGATATAGGGATGGGATGAGTTGCATACGAAACAGGCTAAGATTTTGGTTCAAGGTGTTCACAAGACTCTGCATTTCTTCTTGTCACAGTCTTCACATAGAAGGACCGTTGACTGCCTGACCGACTGACTTGTTTCAACGCAGAACAACTTTGCACAGATGTGCACCAGTTCGAGTTGCCTCACTCCACTCCATGTAGCACACAAACCAAGAAGAGAGGTTCAAAAGAGAGAGATAACAAACAGAAATATGAGGCAAAAAGAATAGTAATATAGAAGAACAATAGAGTTTTATTGGATATGACTGGTAAATCACAAAGAGTGAATGTCACTGCGCCAAGCCAGCCATTGAGAACGATCATTTTGAGCCATATCACCAATTATCTCCAGCCTTAATTGGTTTTTTTTCAATTTCGTGGACCCCAATCAGACAGCCAACAATTTTACACCTCCCTATGTGGCTGGCTGACTGGCTTAAACTAACTGTTGTGGATTTCATTGACTCATGAGACTAGTTTGGTTTTTCATTTGGCTACTGCTAGCTCTCTCTTTTTCAACCTGATCAATCCTATATTATTTTCCAATGTTTCTCTAACTGATGTCAGCTCATAATGAAATCCTGTAACCAATCAAACAAAACAAAAAAATCCCTACAAAAAAAATACTTGAAAATCAATCGTATATTAGTCAGCTGACATTGTTCATCAAGGAAGGCAGTGTCTACATTGAGAGTGTAACCGTGGTGGGGCAAGACAATCTCTAGAGTCGCCAAAGCCACTTTAAGTCCGTTGCATACATTAAATTCATCGAACAAATGTAATTTGTTCATTGTTTTTGCCTAACTGCCTTTTCATATTATGCTATTTCTATTCTTCGAATGTTTTGCGCCTCTTTTGTTTTTCTTCATCACTTAAATTTGTATCGTTTGCATTGTAATCGAAATTTTATTGATTTCTAAAAGCAGCATTCTCAACCCCACCCTCTGTCCATCCCTTTCTCTCTCTCTCTACTCGTTATTTCACCCAAGTCCTCTCACAGTTGTTCTAACGGTTTTCCCCGTTTATGAATTGAATTGAATTATTGAAGTCAAATAACAAACAAACAAATAGAGATTATGTAAACACATACCTTCATATCCACCCACGCATACACACACACATACACGGTCAAAATTGAAATGAAAAGTCCACCACAGGATTATAAAAGAGTTAGGGGTTTTGCTAACCCAACTTTATCCGGTATCCTCTCAGTCTGCATATGTGTGTGTGTATTTGTATCAATCCTATTGACTTTGAAATTCACTGACGTACTAACGTACGTACGTGCCTACGTGTGCACGCACGGGCGCATACACGCGAGATTCGATTTTGTTTATACATGTGAGTGTGTGTGTGGGTGGTGTGGGGAATTTTTTAGTGGATATACAAATATTTGAACTTTGTTTGTTATCTGAAAAAAGGAAAGCAGTGATAAATCGAAATAATCCGGGAGAGAGAGAGAGGATGAATATATTTCCCTTCTTATATATGGTGTTTGTACTTTACGTATATTTGATTCAATAAGTTATAGTAGTACTTTTGAATGCTATAAGTTTTGATACAAATTTTCATTATTTTTTTTTGAATTTGAAACTGTGGCTCCATTAGCTGTAGAGCATTGGACACAGCGGTTAGAACTCTCATCCGGGCTTCGACCCCTTGCCGATGTACAGCTGATATCACTGGTTGGCCTACAAAATTAGGGCTACCGATATCACATTGCTGAAAATTCCATAATTGTATCAAAAAATACGGTGTGGAATCAAGTTTTGATCAGATAATCCTGGGTTCGAACCCTGGCAGTGGGTGCATACTGCAGATGATTCCCAAACTAGTGAGATGAAACAATTGACTGTCCAGTACTCCCTGTAGCTGGTTTTCAATGGTTCTCTAAATGATATCAATCCATGATCAACTTGTTAAAACAAAACTAATCCTTACAAACTCGAACCCTAATCTAGCTAATTGAACTTGATCCACCCGGTAGCATCATATGTATGTGGTTCATAACCACCACCTAGTTTGTGAAAAAAAATTCCTGAGCGATTATATGGCATGATATTCCTGTTCTGAAGTGGCACCAACTGCTTTATCCTGTGGGTATTAGGGTATTTCAATGAAGACACCAAAATATAGCAGTATGATTTCATTAAAATTCACTGATATACGTTTAACTTTTGAAGTTACTGTCTCATTAAATCGATTGCATTTCGTAGATATCAGTATCAGCTGACATTTTCTGATAAAAATGCAGCAAATGTAATGCAGTTCAAGTAAATTAAGCCACCGATATTATACAGTTTACAGTTTACAATTTATTTAGGATAGTAGGCTATATGCCTGTGTTAATCCTTTCGATTTATTTCATACAGGAGGTCCAATCTCGCCTTGAATGAATCAACGGATGGCGCTGATACGACATGTTCCGGTAGGGAGTTCCAATGGTTCACAATTCGATGCGAAAAACGGATTTCCAGACGCAGACGATTCGACCGTGGTTTTTGAACCTTGAGGTGATGTCCTCGCAATTGGTTGGTGCTAGAAGGAAGAAATAATTTAGATAAATTAGCTCCAAAATCATTTCTTAGGATACGGTATGCTAGTATTAGGTCACCCCTAAGTCGTCTGTATGACAGTGGAAATAAACCCAGTCGACTTAACCTCTCCTCATATGACAGGGTTGAGAAACCCTTTATTAGCTTAGTTCCTACTCTTTGCACCCTTTCTAATAAGTCAATTTCGTATTTGAAACACGGGCTCGCTGCCTGGATCCCATATTCCAAATGAGGTCTGATATAAGTCGGATATAATATACGAAATATATCAGCGTCAAAGTTCGCAAAAGCCTTGCGTATGGCCCATAACATTCGAAAACCCTTAGTGGCTGCAGTTCTACAGTTTGTTGCTGTTTTCAAGTCATGCTGCACAACCACTCCCAAGTCCTTGTACTCAGTGACCACTGGGAGAGTAATGCCATTCATTGAGTAATTGTGCACGTGACTATGGGATACATGCATAACTACACTCTTGCTTAAGTTAATCTCCAAGGCCCAGTGCTTACACCAATCACTTAACAAGTTTAAATCTTCCTGCAAAGCAAGTTGATCACTGTCATCGTGCAAAGCCCTCCATATCTTGATGTCATCAGCAAACAGTAAGCAGGATGACTTAACTACCGATGGAATCTCATTAACATAAATCAGGAAAAGAAGTGGGCCTAGAATTGTACCCTGAGGAACGCCACTCTTAACCGATTCCCATGTTGATAAAACCCCGTTAACTCGTACTCTTTGTCTTCTGTCCTTTAGAAAGTCTTGAATCCAGTCGGTAACCACTTTATTGATTCCCAGACTACCTAACTTTACTAGAAGACCTGAATGAGAAACCCTGTCAAACGCCTTGCTAAGGTCTATGAATATGGCATCCACCGGTATATTAGCATCAGCTGAGCTTGCCCAACTTTCTCTGGCCAAAAGAAGGTTGGTCAAGCAAGAATGACCTGCTCTAAAACCGTGCTGTTCCACAGCGAAAAGTTTGTTCCCTTCAATGAACTGAATGATAGCATCACGAATTATTCTTTCTAGTAGTTTAACAACAATACTGGTCAAACTAACAGGACGATAGTTCTGAACTAAGTTTCTAGATCCGGTTTTGAAGACCGGACTAATGATGGCATCTTTCCAGTCTCTTGGACATTTAGACTGGTCCAGAGACATATTGAAGATTACCGACAATGGCTCGGCTATGCTTTCAGCCAATGCTGTTAATATACGTGGGTGGAGTTCATCAGGGCCACTGGACTTACCAGGATTGAGCCTTAGAAGCCACTTTAGGACAGTATCCTTTCCAATGTATAAGGGTGCCATTTTCAAGTTACCTTTTGGAAAATTTACAAAGCTGGTATCAATATTATCAGAGAATACTTGACTAAAGTGCTTGGACAAAGCCTCAGCCTTGGTCAAGTTATCCTCAGCCATGTTTGTCTGGTTTAATTTTGTTTGTTTTTTCAATTCCTTTACGTTTCCAATTGAACACAGAGATCTTCAAACAAGCGGCTCGTGTTTATTTTTACGGGATGGGGTCGCTAGCCTCATGCTTAACCTTCCCCCTTTACCGGTCTTATTATCAGCTTACCGAGGTAAAGGATTGGATCTGTGGTCGAGAGTCGAACCTCGGACCACATGAAGCGTGGTTGGCGAGCATTCTATCGATATTACGTACTCCAGAAAACCAATTTTTCTAATGCAAAATTTCATTTTAAAAGCCTATAAATAGTATAATTTGTTATTAAACCACTATAGCAACAGACTACGACACTACACATTAAGCGAGGATATCCAATAAAACCATTCAGAAATCCCCCCAAGAAATTCAAGTGTAACAACAGAAGACGAGGGCCAGGCAACAGATCGTTTTATTATGAAAATCAACACGTATTTATACATATTTCAGACAACATTATTATAGACAAGCGCAGTCATCTGATTGGTTGTTTAGGTAGACAAACGCAGGCTTCTGATTGGTTGTTTCGGGATTCCTTGACAAATAGAGTTCTCTATCTGCGAATCATATTTTGCCACGTTAACTTTGCTGTGATTGGTTGTTGACTCAGGCTTGTTCATATTTTCTCACGGCCCATATTAGTGACCTAGACCTTAACGTGGATTAGTGCCAACCAATCGGCTAGCAGCCTGCTCTCACCACACAAGTAACTAAAATAATCAAGCAGTCAGTCGCACAACTGCGATTGAGAATCAAGTAGATTATTATTATTCCTTTGGGTTTTCAATGGAACACAATGGGCTACAACAGCACATCGCCATTTCATCCTGTTTTTTTTTTGTTTTTAAAAGAATGGATACTGAACAAAGAATATTCACATTTTCGATAACTTCATCATCAGGTTCCATAGTTATATATATACGTTATAGTGAATAAATGAATTAGTGTTATGAACAACATTAATGTCGTTGTTTAAATAACATCGAATCAATAATCACATTGATAGATTACAGCTCAATTGCATCAACATAAAAATAAACTGAATGTCAGAAAAAATTAGGAAAGATAATATTACAAATTCATGAGTTTATAGTTTCTACTGAAGGCCAACCAGGGCAGTAGTAGTGGCTAGCTGGACTTGCTCTTTTTTGAACATAGAAGACTGGTTGTTTGAGGGGAATTGCAACAGCCTCTGCTGTTTGCAGCATGGATATTTTTGGCGATTTTATTTGGGGTACCCGGTAGATGATGGAGAAGGATTCTTCAATGCTGGCTGGCTTTGTGGCCGGTTGGTTTGGATCAGATAGTTTAATATCGAACTGTTAATGTTTTTTCCTACGCCTTTATTTAACCACGCTGATAAGTGTTCCCGAGTACGAAAAATCAAGTTCCTAGAGCAACTGCCAATGTAACTCACTCCGAAGGCCCAGCTGAATTGGTAGATAGAATTAAACGTGGCTAGTAGTCTAGATACTTCATCTTTCAGTCGAGGAATCACCATTGGTCATTTAGAGAATAAGATGTGTAGTTCTTTGAACTGATTTTCTTAATTTCTTCGTAATTATCTCACTTGGTGTATCTTCCTTGAATCGTAGTCATGCATATAAAGGCTTCTTGTTTATGGATAGTGAGTAGTTCTTTTCCGCTTTCTTTTCTCATGTCTTTTTCGATAAATTTCTCGGGATAGCTATTTTCGATCAAAGTATCATATACAATGCTTAATTCATCTTCAATTACTTCTTCTGAGCATATAGCTCTAACTCTGTGGCCGCCGAGTGAGGGTCTTCACTAAATTTCTTTTGTCCTTGAGAGGAGCGAAGCTATGAAAATGCCCATATGCTTTTCCTATACAAATTTTCTTGTTGCCTGCTTTTGAAAGGCCGGCAAAGAGGGAGGTTGGGCATGATGCTGGCTAGCAATCTCATTTCATAAAAATAAATAAACGTCACTGCCACCGAAACTTCAAGCCTCTAGTTTAAAGCCCCTATGTTCCATTGGAAACGCAAAGGAATAAATAAAACTAACTATACGAGTGAAACGTGTGAAAAACAAAGAGCCACGTATCAGTTTAACAACAGGTGATGTAATCACTAAGACACATTGTACTTGGTGTCAGAGTTTTTACTTTCAAGGTATCTTAATTGCACCCTAGGCTTAACTGTGACATTGTGCTCTCATATCCATCTGAATTATGACTACTGCTCATTTCAGGCGAGAGAGAGAGAGAAAGATTGACCTCCAGGTATGATTTAGAAGATATGTAGCTCAGGTGTGGATGATTTTCATGTAGTTATGTTCTCTGAGCTAACTGGATGGTTTATAGTTGCTAAGCTTTCATTGCCCCCATCGTACTATGCAACAAACATCTTTAGCGCATGCTTCAATTTGAATTGAAATCTATGTCAACGAAAGAAGATGAAACCAACATCATCTAGAAGATAAATTGAAACGATTACGAGAAAGGTTACATTGGTCAAAGTGAACGACGTCCTCTTCGTCTTCGTATCCATGAACATAAATTAGCCGTCAAAAGACATGACATTCACTTCCTCACATCACTGCATACAGACAACTACCGACATTAAGTCGACTGGGACAACTAACGTTTAAGTATTAGGCGGAGAAAACACTAGGAATGCCAGGGGATTTTTAGAAGCCAGCCTGGTATTCCAGTAAATCGTCACTCAACAGACACATCGGGATAGACAAAATCTTCCAATCCATAAGAAGGAAATCTCACACACAAATGGTTAAACTTCAGGTCAAGGAAATAATCAACACCAATACCAATACAAGTAGCCTAGAGGGTGTGTAAACACACGAAAACAACCAGTCACGACGTTCAAAGTCACCAGGAGAGATGACTAATAAACTCGTGGAGAAATCTTAAAGCTCACTTCAATTCAAATTAAAGTATGCTCTGAAGATGTTACCTAGTAGGACGATGAAAGCTTTGCGAATAAACATCATAAAGATTAACCTCTCCACATCACTTTCCCTACCCACCACCACATTCATCTATCTATTTTTATAATGTTCTCTTGTACATATATTATTATTATTATTATTTCCAATCTATTCATAGGAAAGATGAAACCAATACAAAACCACGTAAATCCCATGAACCGAAACGTGTTTCAGGAACATTAAATCATGATACAGGTGGTAAAAGTCCATTGAATAGTGCACTTAGTACACCAGCGAAAAATGGTCCTAATCCGCATACTGCTAAAGATATACCTGGTAAGTTGTACAACTTTATGTACTTGATTAACACTATGTAACGATTTCCAAGTGTCGAGGATACTGTTGTTTGTGTTGACTGTTTTTTTTTGTTGTTGTAAAGATTGATCACAAACCGACCTCATTTACAGGGAACCAGTGAAAACCACTAGCAAGGGAGTACTGGACATCTGTTTTGCATATGTTTGAGACTCTTCATCAGCACTCAGTCAGAATCTTCAGGTTACAAGGCGAGTTCAGTGATGACGATCGTTCAGTTAGTCACTTGTGCTGGAATCGTCAAGCCCTGGGATCGATCCTTGGTAGGGTCGAATGGGTGTGTGTGTGTTTGTACAGCTAGATGGCCAGCACTCCTTTGCTTGGTTTCCAACGGTTCTCTAGCTAAAGTTATTCACAAGTTTGACCACGGATTGATATCAGCCATAGAACCATTGAAAACCAGAAAGTACTGGACAGCTGTTTCATCCTAGCTTGGGAATCATCGGTCGGGGTTCGAACCCAGGATCTTCCGGTTACAAGTCAAGCTGGCACGCATACCATTCAGTCACTGGGTCCCGATTCAATGACTAACGCATGAATTCCAATTCTACCAATTCGTGATATATTTAGCGCAACTGACACCAACCAATGTCATCGGTGGGAAATTCATCCTCACACTTGACGTCTAGATGGACCTCACTGGTCACGACTTCTCACTAAAACTCCAGGAAACTTCATTCTGTAGCAAGCAAGCATCATCAGATCAATCCGTGGTCAAACTCGTTAAAGAACAAATTTAATCCTTACAAACCAACTCGTGTAAAGTTATTCAGTTCACCATCAATTTTACAATAACTGACTGCTGTGTTGTTTCTGTCTTCTTTTCTGTGTGTGTGTGTGAGAGAGAGAGTATGATAAGAATTTAAGTGAATTTCAGCTAAATTTTTGATGTTAAAATAAAACCTTGAATACTGTCCTTCAAATGCATACAGAAAGTGAAATATAAAGAAAGGAGTGGTAGTAATAATAGTCATAGTAAATAGTATTAGAGCTGTTTTACAACAACAGGAGAAAAAAATCAATACATTCTATTCATCATTGATTTTTCTAGCCTATCCAATATTTTCTTCATTCTTTTGCTTCTATTTTCTTCTCTTCTCTTAAAGAGTTAGAGAGAAAGAAGAGGAGGAGAGAACTCTCCGCCCACACATATTCTTGTCATTTTAGCATGTCTGTCAGTCAGCCTTTATGTATGACTCTGAAAGAGGAGTAATAGTGATAATAATAGTAGAAGTGATAACAGTCACTTTCCTAACTCTCTCTCTCTCTTCCTCAACCACTATCCTTTAACTGTTCTCTGATTGGTCAGTGATTTTGCTTAAGTATTTGAATTATATACAAAAATAGATATAGGCAATATATTATCGATCTCACACATGTATTGGCATTATAGGGATTTCGCTTCTCTCTCTCTCTATTTCTGTTAGGCTAGTGTGTGTGTTTGTGAGTGTGTACGTGTGTCTCTTCTCATTGATGACGATAAGAAGGAATGTCATTCACAGAAATGCAGAAAGACTTACTTACTATATTGTGATGTGTGAGCAAGATTCATCTCACAATGTACAAACAAACATTTCATTTCAGAGAAATGAGAACAGCTGTAATATTTATCATCGTCGTCGTCAAAGTGTTAGGACGAAACAGCTGTCCAGTACCCCCCAGCTGGTTTTCCAATGGTTCTCTAGCTAATGTTGTCAGCTCATGATGAAATCCTCTATGCAATCAAACAAAAGTGATCCCTACAAAACCAATACCTGAAAATTCATCTGATGCTCACTAGCGACTGGCCCCATTCATCAGGCAGTTAACCTGGGGTTCTAGTGAGAAGCCGTGACTAGTAGGGTACAGCAGGTTGAAGATGAGACAGTGACTCATCGAAGAAGACACTGCGCGCTATGGTCGCGCTATGTCATGAATTTGCAGAAGTTAGAATTCAAGGGCTGGCCACTGGATTGGGTCCCATTTGCTCAATGGTCTGCTAGCTCGCCTTGTAACCAGAAGGTCCTTGGTGGTGGGTTCGTACTGATGAAGAGTCCCAAACTAGGACAAAACATCTGTCCAGTACTCCCTGCAGGTTTTCCAATAGTGCTCTAACTGATGTCTGCTCATAATAAAATCCTCCATGCAATCAAACAAAAGGAATCCCTACAAAAACCAATACCTGAAAATCCGATTCAAACAACTACTGACCACCGTAGTCAAATGAGATTAATTTTGGCCGTCAAGTGAAAGAGAATAATGATCCAGGGGAACTTAACATACACAAAGACACATGGCAGTGATTTTGAAAAGCTTGTAAGTAGAGTAAGTCTATGAAACTTAGGCAATTAACACCTGTAATCATTAGGGGAAACTAAACAAGATATCTAGAGTTAAAAGTCAATCTGAACGAGGAAGAATATTCTTTTCAATAATTTCTCCTCTTCGGGTTCTTACAATTATAAAATATGCAATATTTGTTGACGTTACAATAATGACCACTTAGTGATGCGGTGGATACATTTTTAACGCAGAATAACAACAGATTAGTTATTTATGGGGTGTCAAAATAAATAGTCGTATTTGTGTGACAAAATTCGTGCTCTGGGCTGACTGAAATCGATTACAAAATATTTCGGTGAATTGGGAGACAATGATGGTGATTAGTCGTCACAATGGAATTGTAGAGTGTGGGGTAGGAGAATTGACAAATCAGTTCAAGGTTATAAAAGGTGTCAGGTGAGTGTCTAGTACAAAGTGGTCTGAGTTCAACAGGAGATAGTAAGACTGGAATGAGAAGTTCATAATGAGATAACGAATGTGTGAAATGCAACAGGTGGAGGCATATATTGAGAAAACAGATAATATCACTAATAATAAGTCCGGATAATATAAATGAAAAATTCGATAGTATTGAGGGAATGTTTGCATAAAGGGCATAAATAATAATAATTGTAATAATAATGTTTGTCATAATAAGCAAGGAGAAAAAACACCAAGAGGGTCTAGGTCTAGGGGAAGAAGCACTCTTGGTGAGAAGAAGAAGAATCATCAATCCAAGTTTGGCCACGGTAGGAAAAGCGTCTGGATGTGTTCTTTTTGGATACAATGTTCTGGTGTAGTCGCTCTTATTGCAACAGCTTATTCTAATGATTTTCAAGTGTTAGTTTGCAGGCATTTGAATATGTTTTCAAATTTAGCTACAAATTGACTTCTCAGCGAGAGAACCATTAAGGTTTGGTTTGACAGTAGCACTGTTGTCTCACAGATTTGCAGAAGTTTCATTTCACCGGAGGGGGATGGTGGGCTTTGGCTTTCGTTCGAGTTTGTCTGAATGGTTTACGAGCTAGTTTTTAGGGTCGGTGGCACAGCGGTTAGGACGCTCGCCGACCATACACATAGTCCGGGGTTCGATTTCAGGCTGACGCACTCCTTTACCTCGCTAAGATAGAAACAAAAAGCTGGTAAAAGGGAAAGGTTGGGCATGAGGCTAGCAACCCCATCCTGTAAAAAAAAGTAAACACTGCTACAGAAACTTCAAGCCACTAGCTTGAAGCCCTATGTTCCACTGGGAATGTGAAGGAATAGAAGAAGAAGAAGAATAAAGATCCAATCATCTTTGAGGACATAGATGCGTGCATACCACTGAAGTTTCTCAAAGCAGGACGAAACAGCTAGCTATCCAAGACTCCCTGGTTGATTTCATAATAGTTGCCCAAACTGATATCAATCACAGTCAATCAAGCAATCAGTTCGTGCTGCAACTTTTCATTCTAATAATCTCATGTTGTGTCATCGCACAATATATTATTAAGTTAGTTTACTCTGTTAATCCTCCAATCACGTGTACAGTACCAGACGCTGATTGTGTGAAAGAGCTGTGATAACCGAAACACCCTACTCAAAAGTGGGTCAAGCTTGGAAATAGGTGAGGCAAGATTGATTCCAACGAGGCACAGATTGGTGGAAAGTTGAACAGTCCAACCAATAAGCCACATCGTCTCAACATTTTGTTGTAATGTCACGCTATTTGCACAGAATTATAGCAAGACAAACGAATTTTACCTGTTCAACAATATAAAACATACTAAAAGTTTATATCAAATTTCAGTCGACGTTTGATATTTTTTTTATACAACTGTACACTTGGTGGTCTCCTACATTCAAGATTATCTTGTTTTTTGTCCGACATAAATTTGATATCACCCCAACACACCCTTAAAACTAAGAAAGAACTTGTCAACTCAATTAATCAGAAAAATTAGAAAGAAGAGAACACGAAGTTCAGCAAAGACAACTGTCTTTTCAGTGATTTCATTTTCAAAAGTAGCTGTACAATCGCATTTAAATACATTATTTTACATGGATACAATTCCATGTTTGATTCCACATAATTGCAAGGGCTTCTGCAGTACAGAGAAGTCGGAAACATACTGCTTTTGGTAGGTTTCTGTTGACTTTGTAAATTACTTTGAAAGAGTCAGTTGAGATGTTGTGGGAGGTGTTGATCAGATGTTCAATAACAGCACTTCTGATTGTGAACCGGTGCCTCCTCTTTGCAGCCACACTGGGTAATGTTGTCTAGTACGTTTTGAAAGGACGCGTATACAACGACCTATGTACCTAGCTCCGCACGAGCAAGTGAACTGGTATATGCACATTGAATTAGTCATATGCGAGAGTTTGTTCTTAGCGTTGTTTCGAAGTATTGAACGTTCTCATCCTGTGTTAATTTTGTTTCTAAGCCTCTCGTAAACCACATCTAGTTGAAAATAATTATCACCTTTTATTCACCGTCGCAATTATGTGGAATCAAACATGGAATTGTATCCATGTAAAATTATGTATTTAAACGCGATTGTAGAGCTGCTTTTAAAAATGAAATCACCGAAAAGACAGTTGTATTTGCTGAAATTCGTGTTCTCTTCTTTCTAATGTCCTTATGGGTGTTTTCCACTATCTGAAATCAGAAAAATAGCGCAGAATGCATTCACTCTTTGTGATTTACAATATCCAATAAAATTCTATTTTTAATTAGTTGTGTTCTCTGAGGAGGATCTGGTTGATTTAATTGTGAAGCTTTCGTCATCTTTCTGGATAAGATCTTCAGCCAGCGTAGGTTTCAGTGCGTGAAATGAACTCATTTGAATTCTCCATGATTGAATGATATAATTGTATCTCCTGGCAACCATCATCGTGACTGACAGTTGATTTATATCTCTATTGATCATATTTTTATTGATTTAGAATTTGAACTTTCTTGTCACATGTGATAATTTACTGGTAAATCAACTACCAGTCACAAAGATGGATTTCCCCAGGAGACACAAATATATATCATTCATTCATGGAGAATTCAGATAAGTTCATTTCACATACTAAAACCAGCGCTGGCTGAAGACGTTATCCAGAGAAATGACGAAATCTTCGCAATTAAATCAACCAGTTCCTCCTTAGAGAATACAGCTAATTGCAAATCATCCACCGGAGCTATAAATCTTCTCTGTTATTTCAAAATTTTATTGTTCTTCCATATTACTATTCTTTTTTTCCCTCAGTCATACTTCTGTTTTGAATCTCCCTTTACTGTCTTCTCTTGCTTTGTATGCTACATGGAGTGGAGTGTAGCAACTTGAACTGTTGTACATCTGTGTGCAAAGTTTTTCTAGTGTCTACATTGGAACCAGTCAGTCAGTGAGTCCAGATAACATATATGTTTATAGTTTCCTGCACTTGATCAACTGACTGAGTTCCAGTGGAGAAGACCGCATAGAGGTGCAGTAGCTCAACTTGGTACACCACTGTACCAAATTCAAAATAATATATATATATATATATATGGTTAGAGGTGGCCGTGAGAAAATATGTACAAGGCTGATTCAACAACCAATCACAGCAGACTTAACGTGGCAAAATATCATTCGCAGATAGAGAAATCTATTTTTCGAGGAATCCCGAAACAACCAATCAGAAGCCTGCGTTTGTCTGCTTAACTTCTGATAAACAACCAATCAGAAGACTGCGTTTGTCTACTTGCATAAGCTATAATAATGTATGTGAAATATATATAAATACGTGTTGATTTTCGTAATAAAGGATCTGTTGCCTGGCTCTTGTCTTCTGTTGTTACATTTGGTGTCGCTGCCTACCGACAAATGGAAAGCCTATGCCCTGCAGTTTTTGACGGAGACATATGGATCTTCGGACAGGACTTCAAGGCTTCTGCGCAGTTGAGTGGCGTTCAAGATCTGCCAGCGATGGAGCTGCTACTTGGGACGCTGCTGGGAGGTCGGGCGAAAGCAGCATATGAAAGTGTGAGACGAAATACCGACGAATGTTCGACAGGGTCAGGCAAACAGTTTCCAAAGTGGGAAGGACCACATATGGTCACTTCGAGATGGGGTTACGCAGACACAATCGCAATGGCGAACAATGAGAGGCGCGTGAACGTCAGCGAGCTTCAGAAATGGATACAGCGAGACAAGCCAACGATGACGCCTGCACCAAGTAGATCAAGCCGACTTCAGTCGCACGTATTTGACAGGGGGACGAGTATGGTGAGAGGTGGCCGTGAGAAAATATGAGCAAAGCTGATTCATATACCATAAAGCTTATGTCTAGAGGGAACAAGTGCTTTAAACAGTGCCATCGCCAAGCATCTTCTTGACTGGCGTCATGCATGAGGTGGACGTCGAAAGATCGTTCAAAATTATCAATAGGCAAACAAGTTCAATTCTCCTCAAGTTTGCTGAAGCCATTTCCATCAAGCGCCTGAAACCCAATTTACGCAGTCAGAAAGAAGCAATTTCCGTGCCCTGGTAACTGGATATTCCCATCTCTCTTTTATCAGATTACGTAATGCTGAAAAGTTTCCATTATGTATGATCATTATTGTTCGGAATAGTGTTTAATATTATTATACATATATTATTGCTGTATGCATATATTGACCGATTGGTTTTTTTTTTAAATGAACTCACTGTGCAAGTATGTTAAAAATTGTTTCTGTAGATATACTTAATAATGACTGTGGTCTGTAAGCAGCTGATGAGAAAGCAACGAAATAAATGTTGGTACTGTTTTATTCTGCAAACCTGTTGTTCCTTTATTCAAATAAAAGCTTTATTGTGAAGTGTTTTTATAGTGTACAGAATTTCCACCAGAGTTCATTGCATGATGCCTTCGCTTCGTCTAGGATCTTCAAATGAAAGATTAGTTGACGACAGTAGACCGTGTGTGATAATGCGACCCAATAGGTTGCAAACTTTTGAAATACTCGCCAGAGCAAATAATACCGCCAGAGGTCATAGTTTTACTAGATTTAAACAAATTCAATAAGAGAAATTAATATGCAGTACATTGTTTGATTGATGCAGGTTTTCGGCAACCACCGCTCGCCCCACCCTCCCACCGAAGTTTTAAGCAGACCGACGTATGAGATTTGATATGGCGCATCTTTTGGTGCCTATAAATACCAATACAATAAATAAAAAATACAATACTGATTGGTGACAGGATTTCATCATGAGCCGACGTTGGTTAGAGAAACACTGGAAAATTACCTTTGGAGTATTGGACAGCTTGTTTCGTCAGCCTTGTTTGGGATTCTTCATCAGTACTCACCCGCCGCCACAGTTCGAACCCAGGACCTTCTGGTTACAAGGAGAGCTAGCACGTAGACCATTAAGGCATTGGGACCCGATCCAATGGCATATGAATTCTAACTTCTGCCAATTCACGACATGGCGCGACCACTTACCAATATTTTCTTCGATGAGTTACTGCCTCACCTTCAACCCTATTGAATACCACTTCTCACTAGGACCCAGGTAACGAGCTCGCCTTGTAACCGGAAGGGCCTGGATGCGTACTGTGAAGAGTCCTAAACTAGTGGGACCAAACAGTTGTCCAGTACTCCCCAGCTGGTTTTCCAATGATTATCTAACCAATTTCAGCTCATGATGAAATCCTGTAACCAGTCGATCAAATCTCTACAAACCAATACTTGAATAATAATAATAATTGCCTGATAGTTTATGCTTTTTCTTTACCAAATATGTAACTGTAATTCTCTTCCCCCTTCTTTCTGTCTGTCTCTTTTTCTACAAATAGTGTTGGGACCATCGTGTAGAGCGTTGTTCGATTTTGAAGCTGAAAATGATTCGGAACTACCCTTCTCAGAAGGTGATATTATCAGTCTAATACTACGTGTCGATGAAAATTGGTTTGAAGGTGAATTAAACGGTCGTAAAGGTTATTTTCCAGTGAATTATGTTGAAGTTATCAATCCACTACCTTAATCGATAAATCAATCAATCAATCGATAAATCAGTTAATCTGTCGTCAGTTAGCGTGAGTATATATATACATATACAGAACACATCAATTTCCTCATTCTCTTATCTCTTGTATAACTCTTTTTTCTTTCTTTTTGTTGCCAACATTTATTATCATTAACCAAATTGCGTGTGTACACATTAAAAAATTAATTCAACTCTTGAGTTCCAGCATGAATCAGCATGGATCTCCCTCTTTTGTGTGTATCTCTTCTCCCCACCCCCTCTATTCGAATCTCTGATATTATTTCTACACATTCCATCAACTCCGCATTATTTTGTGTTATAAGTTAAGTGTGTCAACTTCAACTTAAGTGATTTACTATTTTTGTGGACGCCGTCGTCCACAGGACAAACAACCACAATGAATTGTTTCGCGTTGTGTTCCCCGTCCACACTACACCACCCAGCCACCCTGAACCTCCGCCTTCCTCATTAGAATTCTTATTATTTTACAGTGTGATGGATAAAGGTATTACCAAGACCACTAACTACACAACACATAACAAGCCGGTAACTACTCTCATTCTCTCCTCTACACCTTACCCCCCCCTCCTATCTACTACTCATCTATATGTATCTTGAGGTTTGTTCATCTTTTTGCCACCACCCCGCATTCATTCACGATCTGCTTGTGTATGCGGTTGTATCTGAATTCAACTCAACTCAACGCGCGTAAACCACTACTAACTATCGCTACCCCAGTATAATAGCGATGATAGTATAGCATGCCAGGCCACATGGCTTTAACCAATCAAATATCCCTCTCACCCTCCCTCCCCATAAATACACACACATACTTTTTTCTTATTATCTCTCCGTTTGTTTATTTACCATCCCTCCCATTGTGTTCTCTCCCTATTCCATAATATCTTATCCAATTAGTACAATATAATGTTATAATAATAATAACAACAATAATATATACGTACTATGATATAGTGTCTATTTTGATTAGAAAATGCCAACAATGAATGGTGATCACACTTTCTTTCCCGTTATTGTTATTATTATTATTATTATTGGCCTTCTTCCACACGATACTACCTACACTCACACACACACACACACACTGACTCACACTAAATAACTAACTAACTCTTATTGTTATTATTATAATCATTATTACTATTACAATTATGACAAATGATGGAATTCTGTTACATCATTCAAACATATTATCATCGTTATTATTATTGTTATTACTATTATTATTTGATGCTCACAAGTAGTAATTGTTACCTTACCTCCCTCCCTCCCCCTCCGACGTCTAATTAATGATGCCAATATTTCTTCCGTTTTATTTAATAAGAATATTTAGTGGTAAGAGTAATCTCAGAAATGTCATATTTATGTAGATGTACCTCCTTCTCTCTTTCTCCTACACACCATACACACACAAACACTCTTTATGTATGCTTTTTGTGTGTGTGTGCGTGTGTGTGTGTTTGAGCATATGCTCGATCATTCCACTGTGAATTTATTTTTGTTTTCTTGGCGGTTTTTGAGTTCTTCCTCCTTTTTGCCTGATTGATTAATGAGGACGATAATGATTGATAAAGGAACTTGTATGTAATTTCTTCTTTGACACACTCTTCCTCTCTCTCTCACACACGCAACGACAACAATAAAAATTATTGATCCATCGATCGATCGAGTGACCGGTCCATCAGTTAGCAGACTTGGACGACGACGACTAGGAAGAGGAGGAGGTGACGGAGGAAGGGAACAACATTCGAATTTCTTTTTAGCAGAACTATCCGTATATATACAAACACGGATTCTACTGACACACTTACTGTGATTTACTCTCGTTCATCAGTTGTCTTCTTCGTATTCAGTGTTCTTCTTCTTCTCCTTCTATTGGTTACTTCTTATTATTACCATAAAAAACAAACATTTCTTCTCTTTGTTTTGATCTTTGTGTAATTCGAAGCGCAATGATAACAATAATTATAATAATAAAAATAATAAAAGTGGTCAGATAATTTAATACATAGGCGCGTGCATGTACTGTGTGTGTGTGTGTGTGGTGTTTTAATCCTATTGAACGAGTGCGATTTGCCCTTTGACAAAGAATATAAGGTGTGAGTAATACCAATATATAACAAAAAAGAGAAGTTAGCAGTTGAATGACGAAATGTTAAAGTAGTGTCTCTTGGATGTCGACTACCAATATCCCATGATGCTGGATTGCGATCTACACTTCTTCAAATCGATTTAACACTCAGGATAAAGTTGTGACCAGTGAGGTTCATCATTAAGTTCACTGTTAGAGAAAAAAACCCTCGCCGATGGATACAAATTGATAAAACACAAAATAATTGACCGAGCAAAGAATATCCTTTTCGATAAATTTCTCTTTTGGCTCTACAATTATATTTGTCAAGTATTGCTGTTTGCAGGGATTTTGTTTGATTGTATGGAGGATTTTGTCACGAGTTGACATCAGTTAGAGAACCACTGGAAAACCTGCAGGGAATACTGGACAGCTGTTTACTCAGCTTAGTTTGGGACTCTTCAACAGTACGCAGCCACCGTCAGGGTTCGAACCCAGGATCTTTTCTGGTTACAAGTCGAGCTCGTTGACTATTGAGCCACTGGGATCCAATCCAACGGTTCTTCAATTCTAACTTCTGCTAATTCACGACACAGCGCGACCTATTTCGCAATGTCTTCTTCGATGAGTTACTGCCTCGTCTTCAACCTACTGTACCCTACTGGTCACGGCTACCCATTAGAACCCCAGGTTAACTGCCTGGTGAATAGGGCCAGTTGCTAGTGAGCATCAGATTAACGAAACAACTGTCCAGTACTCCCAGGTTTTCCAGTGGTTCTCCAACTGATGTCGGCTCATGATGAAATTCTCCATACAGTTATATTTGTATATGCTTGTTTACGTAGAATATTCTAGATTAGTAGTCAATAACAATATTAGTGTTTTCTAAATAATACCGATTCGTAAAGTAAGATCAATGCAATTACAGTTCATTGAAGATGCTTAAGTTATAACAGTAATAAAGATATAGTAACAAATAGAACATCAACTAAAATTAAGGAAATTTCTACAATAATAAATTAAGGATCATTGAAACCTAGATGGCCAAGTGGGTAAGGACAATGTCTGAACTAGCTTCTTTTGGATGTATAAATTAGGTTTCTTAATGTGGATCCCAACAGCCAGTTTCAGCAATATTCAGTAAACAAACTCTTAAGACGAAATTGAGATGTATTGGTATGCCTGTCTGTCTGTTTTCGACATAGAACTTTGCACAAATGTGCGGAAGTTCAAGTCGCCACATTCCGTGTAGCACGCGAAGCAAGAGAAGAAAGTACAAGAAAAGCATAATAGAAACAGTGAGCAGAGGTGTGAGACAAAGGAGTAATAAAGAAATACAAAACAGTTTCATTGAAGATCATAAGTCACAGGGAGTGGATGCATCTGCACTAGCCACTGAGAACGGTTTTGAGCCATGTCACCAATTGTTTCCAACCTTCATTGGTTTTTACCGTCCCGAGGACCCCAACCAGTTGGGAAGTCTACACCTTTCTACGTGGCTTAGACCAACTGTTGTGGATTTCATTGACTGATGAGGCCAAGTTTTTGTTTGACCGCCGCTAGCTTTTTTCCAGCCTGACCCTATATCCGCTAACATTGCTCATTGTCGAGGGAGGCGATGGCTTGGCATACGTAACACATGTCCTAACCATCTCAGTCTTTGTAACTTCACGACTTTGTCGATTGATTTCCCCTGTTTACCTAGAACTCGACGCCTAACCTCCGTGTTGCACACCTTATTATGCCACTTTACACGGGAAATAGAGCGCAGGCACCTATGATCAAAGACAGCTAGTCTTTTCATGTCTTCCACTCTCAGTGGCCAGGTCTCACAACCATAAAGGAGGACGGAGCGGACTGATGAGCAGTACACCCGCCCTTTGGTCGATAGTCGAACATCTCGGTGGCACAGTGGTTAGGACTCTCGCCGACCATGCACATGGTCCGGGGTTCGAGCCCACGCCGACACACACCTGATATCTATGGTCGGCCTGCGAATTTTGGGCTACCGATATCCACGCTGAAAATTCCACACTTGTACCAAAAATACAGTGTGGAATCAAGCTGTAATCAAAAATAAAAAAAATAATCTCGTCTACGCCAGAGTCTGCGTAAACTGGCAAATGCGAAACGAGCTCCTTGTATTCGTGCTGAGATTTCGTCAGAGATCAGCCCGTTGGGGCTGATGGTACTTCCCAAATAAGTGAAGCGGTCAACGTGCTCTACCACTTCATTTCCTATTTTTAAACTAGGCGTCGATGTAGTCCAGTCCTGTATTGGTATGCAGTAAATAATGACTTTGAAAGCTGCCTCGTTGACATCAATCTTGTGTTCTGTGTGTATCCACAAGATGAGAGAGAGAGATAGAATAGCACTACGAATAGATTTTGTTTGTCCTTTACACACTGGTTGACAGTCGCGCTAAAAAGCATGAATTGATGAACCGGTCTTTTAATTATGTCCCAAATGGCGCCGAGGGATCTCATAACTTGTAGTTCTTCTTCTCCTTCTATTGGTTACTTCTTATTATTACCATAAAAAACAAACATTTCTTCTCTTTGTTTTGATCTTTGTGTAATTCGAAGCGCAATGATAATAATAATTATAATGATAATAAAAGTGGTCAGATAATTTAATACATAGGCGTGTGCACCTATTGTGTGTGTGTGCTGTTTTTGTCCCATTGAACGAGTGCGATTTGTGGTTATATATATATATATATATATATATATATATATATATATATATATATATATATATAATTATGCTTTGACAAAGAATACAAGGTGGGTAATAAAAGGAGGACTTAGGAGTTGAAAGATGAAATGTTAAAGTAGTGTCTCTTGGATGTCGACTAGCTGTCTGTCTGTTTGTTTTCGACATAGAACTTTGCACAAATGTGCAGCAGCACTTCAAGTCGCCACACTTCACTACATGTAGCACACAAAGTAAGAGAAGAAAGTAGAAGAAATGCATAATAGAGAGACAGTAAACAGAGAAATGAGTCAAAAAGAATAGTAATAACGAAGAACAATAGAGTTTCATTAGAAATCACAAGTCACAAGGAGTAGATGCATCTGCGCCCACCATCGGGATTGAATTTGAGCCATATCACCAGTTGTTTCCAACCATTGGTTTTTACCATCCTGACGACCCCAACCAGGAAGCCAGTCTGCACCTTCCTACGTGGTTGGCTTAAACTAACTGTTGTGGATTTCATTGACTGATGAAGTCATGTTTTGGTTTGACCACCAGTAGCTCTTTTTGCACCTTGACCCTATGTCAGCTAACATTGTCCGTAGGGAAAGGCGATGACTAGACTATACGTAACACATGCCCTAATCATCTCAGTCGATGTAGCTGCTTTACAACTTCGTCGATTGATTTCGCCTCCTCCTTACCTAGCACTCGACCGACGCCTAACCTTAATATTGCTCACCTTATTATACCACTTCACACGGGAGATAGAACGCGGGCACCTATGACCAAAGACAGCTAGCCAGGCTTTTCATATCCTCTACTCTCAATGACCATGTCTCACTCACAGCCATAAAGGAGGACGGAGTGGACTGCTGAGCAGTACATCCGCCCTTATATTGACTAGCTGCAGCTATGAAGCTGAATCACGATCTACTTCTTCAAATTGATCTAACACACGGGATAAAGTTGTGACCAACCAGTAAGGCGCATTAGATTCAGTGTAAGAACAAATACTTCATACATTTGATTTCGTCTTGAATTATTTCGAGAAAGAAAGGAAGACAAAAATGCGATATCATCTTTCTATTTCACAGGTTCTCAGCAGCTGCACACCACTACCTGAAATTACAGTGGTCATATAGATGATGATAATAACATACTTTAACTTTTGTAAGTGGTAGTAGAGAAGAAAGAAATGCTATAAAATTGATGCATCCAAAATGTAAGTAGCATTACAATTTCTTTAGTTTAAGCTTTAATCATCAATTTATACGCTTTCAAAGTTGAAAAGAGTGGGGGGGGATAAGACAGAAAACAGAAAAAATTAATTAACAGAACAGTGTTAGCTTGTCGGTTCACATAGCAACTCAAAAACCAAAAGTGGTCACAGTTTATAAGATTAAGATTTGTTCAGTAATGAGTTGAGATCACTGAATTAGATGACTAATTAGTGTAATCAAAATCAAAATTCAGTTACCAAGGGAGTGAGAGGTGGTTAATCCCGCACTCTTTCTGTATGCATAAGTCTGGTTGGTTTGAATCGTTTGATTGCGATCCCTTCAGCAAATCGTAGTTAATTTTTTGTCCTTTGTCTGTTTCATATTTTGAAGGACTTAGAAATCTCTATGAGATGACCGGTATCAACAATATGTTTGGTAATTGGACTCTGAGAATATTTACTGCCTTTCAGGTACAGGTTTCTTGGAATATGTTCAGAGAATCGGATAGAAGCCCTTCTTCCAGTCCTTCCAATGTACCTGCTCCTGTAGGTGCACGTCAATTCATAAACGCAGTTGGAGGTGACATCAGCAGGGTATTTATCCAGTTTCGAGTGGCTTGCTTTCCGATGGACACACACTGGTTGGCATTCGGGCTACAAATCGTGAATTGATCGACCGGTCATTGAATGCTGTCCCAATAGTGCCGAGTGGTCTATAAGTTTGGTCTCATAACTTGAAAATCCTGCGTTCGATCCCTGGTGATGGAGTCGTGGATGCGTCCTGTTGAAGAATTTCAAAGTGGCGGCCCATTACTTCCTGATTGATTTTCTATGGTTCTCTCTAACTGAAGTTACTTCATGACTAAATTCTAAAATCAATCAAACCTCATCAGAGCAACACTTGATCTGCCAGTCCCGGAGTCTCTGTCCTCGTTTACATGACACGTGGATCACTGGTTTAAGTAATTGACTCTCAGTAGGTTGGTGTCAAGTTAGTGATAACAGTAGTGGCTTTATTTCAAACAGTACGTCTTATACAATGCAAAATTTTGATTGGACACAGACTGAATTCCATCAGTCAATTCTGGAGTGTGGTGGCTGGTCATCACGGTGCACTTTGAATTGTTGATATTAAATGGCTAGAAGAAATCGGCAGGAAACCCTGAACCTAGGTTTAGTGCTTGTTGGCACTATTCAGCAAGGCCTATCTGCAACCTTGAAGGGATTCATGTGCCTTCTAACGTCACATCTCTGACTACAGCACTGGATGACGTGAGCTGGAATCTCAGAAGTGACATAAGTTCCTTCAAGGTGGCAGATATACACCTAGCTGCCTGGTAAGTGCCAACTAGCTAGCACGAAACGTAGTCGGCAGGTTGGGCTTCCTGCTGACTGTCTCCCACTGGCTAATATCTACAACATGGGATTTTCAGGATGTATAATACAACATTGCATCTAATTTTTTCATCACATAAAATATGCCTATCAGATAAAGTGCCGTAGATTTTTCATACTTAGCCGTTTGAGTATAATAAGTCTTTTATAATTGCTTCTTGTCCTACCTGATGTGGGAAGAGTTCTTGTATGTTGAAGAAGGAGCCAGATTTCGACATCATGGTATTTACCAATCTCTTGCATGAATTCAAATGTCTGTCTATCCGTGACAGTTTTAACAAGTTAGTTTAGCAATACCCCCCCCCACCCACTCGTCGCCTTACTGACAGATTTGAGTGTCCTTCGAAAAATGTAACAAAGTCTTTCGTAAGTAGTCCAGGAAAAATTAAGGGAGTGGGGAGAAATAAAGACGAATAAGTAGAATACACGGATTAACAAACTTTTTAATTCATAAAAAATCCCTATTCGAACATTAGCAGAGAGAAGACCAGTAGTTCAGCGAAGAGTCTCTTTTCGGCGGCGAATTCATTTTCACAGCTGTACAATCGCAAATATATTCATATGTGGTTATTTTTTATGTGTGAGTACATTAAATTTGTCAAACGAAAATACAATCAGTAGTTTTTGGTGGAGTGACGTAATACAAAAAGCGTTCAGAGGAATCGGATGTTGATATAAGAGAGTTATAACAAAAGTGATGAGTTGTCACAAATGATTGTTAAAGGAGATTTATGTAATAACATGAATAGTTTGATGAAAGATTCGTTTCAATTCATGGATAATTCCCATCCAGGCATTAATAAAACCAAAACACGCAGTTCAGCGAAGAGTCTCTTTTCGGCGAATTCATTTTCTTAGCTGTACAATCGCAAATACATATGTGTTGTTTTGTATGCATGTGTACATAAGTTTGTCAAACAAAATTACAATTGGTTAAGGTTATTTTAACTAAACAGGTGATGGTTGGTAATACAAGTCAAGAAAATTAAGTGTTAATGAAATGAGGGTAGTAACAAAGGTGATGACTTGTCACAAACAGTTGTTGAAAGGAGAAATTGTGTAATAATATGAATAGTTTGATGATTGAGTTTTACTCAGGATACACATAGGAACAAAGAAGAGAATGCAAAATTACGTAAGAGTCATGAATGAATAGACGAATTATAAGCAATTAAAGAACAGGCAAACAAACAAAATTAAGTCATCAAAATCAAAAACTCAAATCAAATCAAAACATTGTTACCATGAGAGTAGAAGTGGTTGAGTAATCTTCTTTTGTATGCACAACACCGGTTTTTCTATGTGAATGGCCAAAGCTTCAGTGATACAAAGGCGACGAAACCGTATTGCCTTTGATAGGTTATTCCTGACTCTGTAGATTATTTGGAAGCTGGAGGCGTTTGTTGAAATGCAATGATCAGTGTTAACCAAGTGTTCAATTATCGCACTCCTTATTGCACCAGTATTGCCTTTTCGCAACCATGCTGGATAGTGCTCTTGAATCCTCTTGGAAAGGATGTGCGTCGAACGACCTCTGTACCTGGCTGTCTCCACAGCAGCAGGTGAACTGATATATGCATAGAAGTGGCCAGATGCGGAATCTTGTCGTTGAGGCTTCTGCAGATCAGTGGGCGACTGGAGAACACTATTCTTAGCGTTGCTGCAAAGAAAAATTCGTTCTCAGGGTGTACATGGAAACAAAATAAAATACGAAATTACCTAAGAGTTTTAAGTAGTTAGTAAAAACAAGCAAAAATTAAGTCAAATCAACAGATTTATTACCATGATAGTAGAAGTGGTCGAATAATTTTCTTTTATATGCATAGTTCTCCTTCTGCTAACTGAATGGCTAGGGCTTCTGTAATGCAAAGAAGACGGAAACGTAGTGTCTTTGGCAGGCCATATAAGAAGGAGTATAATAATCGAACATCTCGTCACCACTGCTGGTCATTCCATGTCAACAAATGCCTCCTTCATAGTAATCTACAAAGTGAAGAACAACCTGCCAAAGAGACTCTTCGCTGAACTATTGGTCTTCTTTCAATTAACAAACTGTCAAGTAGTGACTGATTGACACATTAGATTGTCTTGACTTCTTTAAGTAGATGATTAGGCGAAACAGTATCATAACCCCCCCTCCTCCTACATTTCATTTATTCAAGAATAAACTTCATACTCGATCAGCACGTCTTCTCCCTCCACTAGCAGTCATATATTTAATCGACTAGTGTTATACAAACTTGCCAACTAACAACTTCAATGATTAGTTCATCAGAGTGATTGTAGTGACAAGCTCCGATAAATCTTGCAAAAGTACTTCTAAATATGCGAAATGCTACACAAACTTACCATAGAATACCAATTCAACGCCAAACTCGACGACGATATTTTGATGTGGTCGTATTCCCTGAGTTGGGTGCATGTGGAAGACAACTGTAGATACACCAATCCGACTAGGAAATTGTAGAAATGTTAAACAGTGAAACACTACAAATGCTCAGGGGATTCCCAGAAGTCCAGTACTCTCATACACAATGAATCAGCAACTAACACACACATTATCGTTAGACCAAATTTATCCACAATTAGTACAGAATAAACTACATGAAAAACAAGTCGAAACTATAAGTTAATAAAACGATCAATACTAATGGAAATTAGCAACCAATCTCGATACAGTGGATATTCATTGATGAAGAATTCAAATAAATTCATTTCATTATGAAGTCTACACTGACGATGTTGTCTGTGAAGACAATGGAAGCATCCCAGTAAAAATTACATCAAAATTATCCATTTGAGTTAAAAAAAATTTTTCTCTGTTATTTCACAAACTAGCGGGATACTTATGCAACATGCTCAAACAACCATTATTCTTGTTTTAAAATAACTATTATATTTCTCATGCATACATATAAACTGATAATCTTTTTTACATGGAGCGCCAAATTATAGAAAGTAATTTGAAATAGATACGAAATGATGATATGGTTAGCGGTAATGTTAGACTTTAAGCACCACTTCGAGTTACCATTCTCCCTTCATACAACACACAAAGCAAGAGAAGAGAGATTTAAACGACAGGCACCTATGATCAAAGACAACTAATCTTTTCATGTCTTCGACTCTCAATAGCCAGGTCTCACAGCCATAAAGGAGGACGGAGCGGACTGATGAGCAGTACACACGCCCTATGGTCGATAGCCGGATATCACGTTTACTAGGCCAGAGACGGTGTAAACTGGCATATGCGAGACTAAACCTCTGTATCAGTGCTAAGATTTCGTTAGCGATCAACCCGTTGGCGTTGGTTGATACAACTTCTCAAATAAGTGAAGCGGTCAACGTGCTCTACCACTTCACTGCCTATTTCTAAGCTAGGAGTCAGTATAGTCCAGTCCTGTATCATCATCTTGCATTTGGCGGGAGCGAATCGCATGTCAAACATTCGTAGGTTGCTGCTCAGCTCAAGGTATTCAGAAGACTCGACATTTTGTCAGCGTATTCACCTAGGCAGGAAGACTATATCATCTGCATACGAGATTATTCACTTATGGTAACAAGTTATTCTCTGAAGTCGGTTAGAGTTAAGTCTATTAGTAAATCTTTGATAAAATTAAACAGTGATGGTGACAGTGGATATCTCTGATGCTGACACTACTTCAAATAACAACTCTCCGTAAGCCCTCACCTGACTGCATGAGTTCGAGTAGACTGAGTGCCTTGATCAGTGCAATGTATTTTCTCGCCATTCCCTTCACAGCCAAACATCGCTATAGTACCTTTCCTTCGACTGAATCGAATATTGCTTTCAGGTAGGGTAGGAAATATGACCGATTGTTGGATGCAAAGCATAGGAAGGCACTAGTCGCATAAAGAAGTTGTATTTTAGGTTAACAAAATATTAGGTTTATTTATGAAAACAATGATGGCATGAAAGCGTTTATACATGCATGACAAAAACACCTTCAAGTTTCTCATTGGCATATCAATAGAGAAATGAAACCATATTCTATGCATAAAATCACTTAGACGGTCGGTTTACAGATCCTCGTTTTCAGATCAGTTAATAGTAGCTCTAATCCTATTTTTCAATCTACCGGAAAATCCATCAGTTGAATTAATGTTAGGTACGTGGACTAGGTTTTACACAATCGATGGAATAGTTGACTGTGTGGTGAATATAACTAAGCGACGACAAATTACCAAACAAACACACCATTCATTTAACTTCACCTAGTTAACTAGCTTGCTTTATCAACCTCATTCAAGAGCTTTATGACAATGCTACGACGTTTCAGGTGATCCACAATGGGAAAATCAATGAATCGTTCGAAGTGAGCACAGGAGTGAGACATGGCAGCCTGCCTATTATCACCGACGATGAAATTCTTAATTGTGGTGGAGTGGACATTATGCGGGACACCGGCTGTGGGGAGCGAGAAGGCGGGAGTACGTTGGACCACCGATAAAAAGGACTCTAGAAGATCTGGATTTCGTGCTTTGGTGATTCATGTTTAATGTCACTTACAGAAACTCGAAGACTAAGGGGGGAAAACCAACAAACTGGCTGGCAGCAAAGATAGGACTCCAGGTGAACATAGAGAACGCGGAGGTGATGAAAATAATCAACCAAGAGTAGCAGCAAGAACACCAATCACCATCAACGGAAGAGATTTGACAGAGTTTACTTCTTTCACTTACCTAGGAAGCATAGTTTCAACAACACCCAGTCGGAACGGATGAAGATGTCAAAGCCAGCTAGAATCGAAAAGGCAAGATACGCCTTCAACAACCTGAAGCAAGTTTGGAAATCTGCTGCTGCACTCAATCGGCCTGCACAAAGAACAAGGTGAGTATACTGTTCAACACGAATATGATATGTAAGAAAGTTGAACTGCGTGTCACGAAAAGGATTTCCAAAAGACCACTTTAGACTTTCATCGACATCGGGCATACATTGAGGAGACCTTGGAATGACATCGTGTACCAGACTGTTGCTCCAGTGGAATCTCAGTGGGAAGTGACGAATGGGTCGTTGGTGCAAGGGTGACATGGAGATCATGTAGTGAGGAGGAGATGAGAGATTGTGGGCAATCGTGGACCCATGTGAAGAGGACGACAGAAGATAGGACAAAGTGGGGGTGTGTTGTTGAAGCCCTATGTTCCATTCGGAACCCAAGGGGATAATAATAATACACCACTCATCTGTATGTACTTTAGATCCTGGTTCTACCAGTCTGATGATAATAGGCATAAAAAAGTAGTGGACTTTCTGTCCGATATTCTTTCGATAAATCCTTTTCGTAAGCTGGTATCGTACAATCCATAACACACCCAAAAGGTTATTGGCCTTTTCCCAACCTTGAATGTATTTCCTTTCTGTCAAGACTGTTTCATCCTTCCAATAAGGCGGCAGTCAATCTGCACAGTTTTGATATCACTGAATAACTGGAACGAGATTGATCTTGGTTTCAGCTGGCCTAGCCCTCTCACAGTATGCATTCATGCCCAAATAATTGAGAATATATAAAACTGGGGTTTTAATGACAAGTGTGACCTGACAAGCATAGTTCCTACGTAAATATAGTCATCAGCTTACCCTCACTTTCACACTAACTTGCCAATAGTGCAAAGGAAAATGTTTCCATCAATAGTTCAGCTGAGACCTTCTATATTCATAATCTCTCTAAAAGAAAAATCCTTTCATATTCTCAATCTATCCTACTTCCAAACAACAATGAAATGTCATACATTTATTCCACTTAATGAATTTCAATAAAGCAAGATTACCAATATTTCGTTGGCTTCTCATCAGCTGCTTACAAGCCAAAGATATCATTATGAAGTATATCTACAGCGCCAATCACCATCAACGGGAGGGATTTGAAAGAGGTTACTTCATTCATTCACTTATCTAGGGAGCATTGTCTCAACTACAGGCAGTCGGAACGGACGAGGATGTCAAATCGAGTGAGAATCGGGGAGGCGAGCGAGAAACACACTCATCAACCTGAAACCAATATGGAAATCTTCGTCACTCAGCATCAACAACAAAATTCGCTCGGATTTTCAATACAAACGTCAAGTCAGTCAGCTCTTTTATACGGATCAGAAACTTGGTGGGCGGGTCACAAAGAATATTTCCAACAGCCAGTTGCAGCCTTTATCAACCAACAACTGTTTTCGCTCTATACTGAAGATCAGATGGCCGGGCAGGGCCGGAAAGAATCACCAACAAGAAACTATGGGAACAAACAAACAAAACAAGAACGAATCGCCAACCAACAAATATGCAGGAGAAAGTGGATTGAGATGGATTGGACACTCGTTGAGGAGGCCGGTTGGTGACATCGCGCGCGCGTCAGGCCATTGCTCGAATGGAACCAGGCCGAAAGGGAAGTGGCGAGTGGGACGTCAGTGCAAGGGTGACACGGAAGAGATCGTGTGAAGAGGAGTTGAAACAATATTAACTTACCTCGATGCAGTTGAAAAGTACAGTAAAAGACAGAAGCAAATGGAGAAGTGCAGTTGAAGCCTTATGTTCCACTAGGAACCCAAGGGAACAATTATAATAATATCTACAGAAACAATTTTAACATACTTGCATATATATATATTATATATATATATATATATATATATAAATATATATATATATATATATATGTATGAAAGAGTGATGAAAACATCCAGTTATTTTTTTATTTTTTGATTTACAGCTTGATTCCACACTGTATTTTTGGTACAAGTATGGAATTTTCAGCATGGATATCGGTAGCCCAAATTTCGCAGGCCAACCATAGATATCAGGTGTGCGTCGGTGCGGGCTCGAACCCCGGACCATGTGCATGGTCAGCGAGAGTCCTAACCACTGTGCCACCGACGCACCAAGGCAAAGCCAGGGAAAACTGATATAACCGTTCGTTTCTGAACCCATAAATCAGGTTTCAGGCGCTTAATGGAGATTGCCTTGGCAAGCACCCTTATCAGCTGAAGATGTTGAAAGACTTAAATAAACACTGGCCGATTGTTGCTTTTATTATATGAATAGTAAATGCAATTCGGATAGTATTTTGACCAAAACAAATAGAGAAGTTCTGGATGCTCTCCGTAAAAATGATAACATAATAATAACAAAACCGGATAAGGGCTCAGGAGTGATTATCATGAACAAAGCGGATTACTTTGAGAAGATGAATACTATTGTTAATGTTAATTTAAAATTGCAAAAAAAATGTCTTCTCTGGATCCGATAGAAACGATAGAGAAACAATTAGCGAAAACATTGAGAAGGCTGAAGCAGCAAAGCTTCATCTTACGGAGTCAGTGTACATCCCTTAAACCCGCTGGAACGTTCACACCAAGATTATATGGCTCACCTAAAGTGCACAAAATTGGTGTACCACTTCGACCAGTATCAGATATGCAAACTTCACCATACCATCCCGTAGCCAAATGGTTAGTCGAACTCTTAGAGACTCTACATATACCGAGTTGGTGAAACACTGTGTAAAAGATACTTTTGAATTTGTTGAAAGGATAAAAGCTTTAAATGTTGACGATAAATTCATGATATCATTTGAAGGATCTTCCTTATTCACCAATGTACCACCTATGGAAACAGTGGACTTTGTATGCGAGGAACTCTTAAGACGAAACATCGATATTGGCCTTCCTACACCTTTTATAAAAGAGCTTCTCTTGAAATGTACAATGAATGTTTACTTGTTATTTAACAAGGAACTATACAGACAAACTGATGGTGTGGCAATGAGGTCACCACTAGGACCCATTCTAGCCGACATTTTCCTTGCGAAACTAGAAAATGGGCCTTTCAAAAGTGCTATTAATGAACTCGAATTTTATTGTCGGTACGTGGATGATACTTTTTTTGATTTTGAAAAATGAGTAGGAAGCAAAGAACATCCTGGATAAATTTAACGAAGTTCATCCTGCAATAAATTTTACCATCAAGAAAGAAAGATACTCTAGTATTTCATTCCTAGACGTCCTTGTGACCAGAGAAGAGGATGGCACAATAAGAAGAAGTGCATATAGAAAACCTACATCGACTGGTCAGTATCCTCATTTTTTCAGCTTCACGCCTTTGAAATACAAATGCAATCTAATAAAGTGCTTGGTCCACCACAGAACAAGAGCAATCTGCTAGGATGAATGTCTTGATGAGGAACTTAATACTATCAAACGGTTGCTGAGTGAAAACGGTTATCCAGAAACGTTTATTTATAAGAATATGAATCTAAAATCACAACAACCCAAGGTACAAATAGTTCCTAAAAAGGCCTAATTCTTACAAACTGAGTTCCTCAGGGACAACATCAGTGAGATACTAACACACAACGCCTTAGAAATGCGGTAAAAAGAACCTTCCCTGCTGCTGAATTACTCTTTGTCTTGAAAACCACCCCTATTTTACGTTCGGGAGTAAAAGACAAACTGCCCAATTTCGCCCCTTCCATGTGTATCTAACAATTTAACTGTTCATGTGGAGCCAGCTAGTTACATAGGCTGTACAATTAGGCATGTTTCTCGTCGGATTTCCGAACATCATCCTGCATAGTAGTTAAGTAAAGGACAAACAAAATCCATTCGTAGGGTTATTCTATCTCATCTTGTGGATACACACAGAACACAAGATTGATGTCAACGAGGTGGCTTTCAAAGTCATTTACCGCATTCCAACCAACTAATCTTAACTTCGCCTTGAGAGTTCGTTTACTAAATATTGGTGAGGCTGGCTGTTGGGATACACATTAAGGAGCCTAATTTATGTGTTCAAAAGAAGGTAGTTCAGACATTATCCTTACCCGCTTGGCCATCTAAATTCGAATGATCCTCAGTTATTTGTAACAATTTCCTTAATTTTATTTAGCATTCTATTCGCTATTATATTTTTATTGTTATTATAATTTAGGCATCTTCAGTAAACTGTAATTCCATTATGATCTTACTTAACAAATCTATATTATTCTTAAAAACACTAATATTTTGAAATAATAGAGAAGATTTGTAACTCAGGTGGATGATTTGCAATTAACAGTGTTCTCTGAGCTGGACGACAAAAGCTCTGCAACTAAACCAACCAGCTCAGAGAACACTATTAATTGCAAAACACTAATATTGTTATTGACTACTATTCTAGAATATTATATGTATATAAGCATATATGTAATTGTAGAGCGAGAAGAGGAAATTATCGAAAAGGAAATTCTTTGCTCAATTATTTGGTTTTTTTGTATGGAGGATTTAATCATGAGCTGACATCAGTTAAAGAACCACTGGAAAACCTGTCCAGTACTCCCAGGTTTTCCAGTGGTTCTCTAACTGATGTCAGCTCATGATTAGATCCTCCATACAATCACACGAAATCCCTACAAAACCAACACTTGAAAATTAATCTGATGCTCACTAGCGACTGGCCCTATTCAGGCAGTTAACCTGGGGTTCTAGTGGGAAGCCGTGACCAGTAGGGTACAGCAGGTTGAAGATGAGGCAGTAACTCATCGAAGAAGACATTGCGAAGTGGTCGCTCTATGTCGTGAATTGGCAGAAGTTAGAATTCAAGCACCATTGGATCGGGTCCCAGTGGCTCAATGGTCTACGAGCTCGCCTTGTAAGCAGAAGGTCCTGGGTTCGAACCCCAGTGGGTGCATACTGCTGAGGAGTCCCAAACTAGGACGAAACAGCTTTCCAGTACTCTCAGGTTTTCCAGTGGTTCTCTAACTGATGTCAGCTCATGATTAAATCCTCCATACAATCAAACCAAATCCCAACAAAACCAACACTTGAATATTTGGTTTTTTCTAGATGTCTGAATGAATGTCTGATTTTTGTTTAAAATTAACTCGTTGTGTAAGTATGTTAAAATTGTTTCTGTAGATATACTTAATAATGATGTCTTTGGCTTGTAGGCAGCTGATGAGAAGCCAACGAAATAAACAATTGATGGTACCGTTTTATTCTGCAAAAACTATTGTTGTTCTTCCTCTGATCAAACAATGAAATGCTTGGTCGAGACTAAATTTTTCACCCCTAAGTCCATTAAATCAGGCATCTGAATTGAATCGACCGAGCGGGTGGGTGGGCGAGTCAGTAGCAGGAACTCACGTGATTGTTACGTTCAATGTTATTAATCTGTTCGCATTCCATTAGTGCTTAATGTTCAATTTCACCAGGTTAGCGTATGATAGATCGGTTGTCTCACGAGCTCTAAGTAGGCGGCTCTCAGATCAGTAAACAAGCGAATTATTACGGGTAGACAGGAATACATATCTAATATATATTCATCCTTGTCTATAACCACCAACTTGAAATTTAATCACACTCTCAGAAACTTTATGAGATAACCACATATATTTCATCATTATCATCGTTATCATCCACATTAAGAAGAGATTGGATCAAAAATGCGGTTATGCACAATATCAATTTATTGGATTATTAATCTTTGTCACATTCTCATCCGTCTGTACAATAACACACTCTTCTATCCAGTCATCTGTCTCTTTCCAACAAGAATTACGGCATGTGAATACCAGGACTGTAATAATATTTAACAACCATGATTTAGAAGTCAGTAATTCACCGTCATCACTACCAGTGGAATGTTCCCCAGAGTGCAACTCTTCATTACAAGGTAACACTTTTAAAGAATTATTGATTGTAGAAAATATTTGCAGCTCAAAAACACGTTCCCCATTACATCGTGGACATGTAAGGCATTGAATTAAATCATTTCTTGGAGGGAGACCATTGAAAATAGGTTGACCAGACCAACAATAACGTATATCTTCACAACCATACTCGCCTCTATTGGATAGATATGCCAACAAGGTATCACTGAATGATCCAGGAAGTGTATTATCATCTTCTTCAATGAATTCTTTATCGATTTGTATATTCTCTGAATATTTAGAGAGGAAATGTTTAACGGATGGTGATGATGAGTCCTCCTCGTCTAATGGTGGTTGTCGTTCGCTGTCACACTCATTATTATCTAGTATACTGTCTGTAATATTTGTAGTGTCTTCGTATATATCAACTGGATGACATTGGAAACGACCTTTGATGCAAGAGACGCCTTCAGTCACTTTTTCTTCTGATTTACATTTAACCTAGAGGGGAAGAAAAAAGAATTAAATTAGGTGACGTCGCTCTAAAAGAATCTCATTTACCTATACAATATTAGATAATCAAGTCAAAGAATCAATCTTATAGGCCTAACTGGGTTCCCCGAGTTTTTATTCATTTTATTTAAACGCATAAAAAACTTGGTACAATATGGCACCAAGAAAGATGCGCCACACAATAATAATAAAACAACATAGATCAAAAGAAAAAAAGAAAGAAGAGAAAATATATAAGTAAAGAACGGACAACGAACTTCATCTCGAAGGAAAACAGTCATGCTTAAAAAGTTCAAAGAGTATTTGTTAACTATCATCGGGAAGGGAAGAAAGAAGAAATTGCAACACGTTCGTCATTGATTACGATTCTTAGCCATATCCGATAACGTTTCAAGCCATCAATTCGAGTTATCTCGCGGACCTCAACCAGGGAGTCGTGACGCACCAACCGATGCTAATCTAGCACAAACCTCCTTCATCCACGACGCCACGTCATGGACTGACCACCCCTCCGCCTTTTCCATTCCGTCCCAGGGCTGGCTAGAGAATAGAGACCTGAAAAGAAGCCTCTGGGATGACATTCGCAGCACATGTCCAAGCCACCAGAACCGGTGTTTCAAGATAACGACACTCAATGAATGGTGATCTCCACTCTGTTCAAACACACGCACCGAACCTCAGAATTACTCACGCGATGATGCCATTGAACGCAAGGAATCCTACGGAGACAGCAATGATCAAACACGCAGAGTCGCCGCACATCCTTAGCCATCCTTAGGCCAGGTTTCACAGGCGTAGAGCAAGACAGCCCGCACCGAAGCATTGTTTACCCGACCTTTGACAGCCAAGCTAAGGTCACGACGGCGCCAGAAGTGGCTGAAGTTGATATATGCCATCCTAGCCTTCATTATACGGTTGGAAATCTCATCCGTCACCCCTCCGCCAGCACTTACACAACTACCCAGATACACTTATCAAAAACTCCAAGCAGTTCACCCACAAGAGTGAGTGCAGGTACAGGCTCTTGCCAATCTTGTAACAGTACTTTGCACTTAGACGGCGAAAAGTACATACCATACTTACAGATACTGATCGCCAACTGATTAAGTGCGATTTGGGCAGCCTGCATGCTATCGCACAGTAAGATGATATCGTCTGCATACTCGAGGTCGAAAAGTCTATCTCCAGGTAGCAGATCTACACCGCCTTCACGCACATCCTTTAGAGCTGACTCCAGAACGCCATCGACGGCAAAGTTAAAGAGAAATGGAGAGATTGGGAAACCCTGTCCAACCCCACTGTTGGTTGGGACAGTGATGATAGTTAATTGTATGCCCTCACTCTACCTGAGGTGTTTCTGTATAGGGCTTTCAAGATGTTAACAAATTTCTCAGGTATACCTCTCTCTTACAGACGGTTCCAGAGCACAGTTCTATCCAACGAATCGAAGGCAGCCCTAATATCAAGAAACACAACGATTGTTGGCCTGCAATACATGTGGCGGCGTTCCAACAACTGACGAAGGGTGAACACATGATCAATGCATCCACGACCTGAACGAAACCCAGTCTGCTCTTCGCGAATCAATCCACCAGGTATTTTGCACAACCTGCGAAGCAAGACAGCAGCCAATATTTTAGACGCAACTGGTAGCATACTGATACCCTAATGAAAGGAACGTGTATAAGACCTCAACAATAAACCTGTATGTCTTTCTTGCTCTTTGTAATTCTTTTTAACTGGCTTCACCACTGCTCATTAGCTTTCACCCCCTTCTCACACGGTTTCTTCTTTGTCAATCTTGGACCCATGCCCAACACGTCGTTCGCTTCCCTTTCGGAGTCCAATCGAGGGCCTGCCTTACACGTGATTTCACTCAATGGCCTTCTCGGAGTACGTCTAATCCATACGTCGTTTCCTTCTGCATACCTGTTGAGGGGAGGGGTGTCAATAGGTTCTTAGTTGGTTCTGTACTTGTCACAGACCATTGCTGTTAAACCTTTCTCATCATATACAAAAATATTGCCAAATAAAACTTTAAGCACCACTAATTACCACCAATGGAGTGGAGCCGCACCAATGACTTTGAAACGCGAATAATATTGTCATCATCAATAAAATATGCTCTTCGAAGTGTTATTCTATTGAATAGGATTTCTGGCAAGTTTCACCTTAGGTTTGGGAAAGATTAAGTTAACGCTCAATGAGAAAATTAGTGAAACCTGGCGAATAAAACTGTCATCATCAATAAAATAGGCTCATCAAATTGTTAGGTTGTTTAAATGGGATATCTGACAAGTTCCATATTAGGTTTGGGAAGAATTAAGTTACGGTTTAAGCCAAGGACAAGTTAGGGTTAGGTTAACCTAATAAAGGCGAAGTAGGGTTGGTTCGAGTTAGATTACAGTTAGTTGAGGGATATTTTTACGTTAAGATTATGATCACGAAAGATTAGGTTTATTGTTGGGGTTAGAAGATCTAAATAATTACATGCATAGAATGTGGTTAAATTACTCTGTTGATATAAGAATGGTACTCGTGCACGGTAGAATATTTACTGATGACCACGTTTCGAGCACAATTTATTGCTCAGGAAATATTACTGTATTATACTATGAGGCTTCGTCAAAATAAATTTTACTCACAATGGAATTATACTCTATTGATACTACAACCTAAAACTGGAGCTATTTTTACCATATGTGAGAGAAAGGTATCCTCTGAAACACTTTTATACAGTTTTTTGTGCATTTATTTCATAAATATATGTATTCTGTGCACAAAAGTGCCTCCTTCACTTGATTGGCGCGTTGTTCGAGGTCATCTCTGACTGGTGGTTAGCGGAGCTTAGAGTTTAACTTTGCCAAAAATATAATTAAGTGTAGACACAACATTATTTGTCTGTATTGTGTGTTAGTCAAAAGGTTAAAAGCTTTCTAAAAAATCCTGTCGAATTGATTTCATATTTTTAGCTTAACTAGGTTGATAATTTCACATCTGCTTCCCTATCGCTGTCTATTATCTCTTGTCTATGATGCACAGTATTTGTGTATTGATCGAGTATGTTGCAAATACTATAGGGATATGGAAGCGGTAACAATACTCACTTTCTTGTCCAACTATTGATATTCAATAGGTGCTTGTATTTTCATACAGTTGGAAATGAGCCAAATCTGTTTTGTGGTGGAGACAGCCGATTTCTGCCTACCTGACTGTCCATAGCTTGGTAGGCGGAGGTGTGACCTATTGATTGGAAGTTCAGTGCCTAGATGCCAATGAACTACAGGTCAAACAGTACACGTAGGAACCTCACACAGCAATAGATTTAGCACAGTTGTGTATTTGTGAAAAGTAAGTGAATATAGCATAAGTGAAGTTCCATGAAAATGAACCTAGACATTTTATACTACTGAAATTTTATATCAGTAGTTGGATTATACACCCAGAAAACCTCAGTTTACTGTACCTCAGGTTTTCATCAACCTCAATTTAACATCTGGCTATATGACAATGTCTGCCACATGTCAGGTGATCCACAACGGAAAAAACAGCGAAAACAGGAGTAAGAAAAGGCCGCCTGTCTATTATGACCACGGGTGATATTTTTAATTGTGGTGGACTGGATTATGCGGGACACCGTCTGTGGGGAGCAAGAAGGCAGTAATACGTTCGACCGCTTATAAGAAGACTCTAGAAGATCTGGATTTCGCGCGCTGATGACATATGTCTAATGTCACATAAACTCGAAAACTTACAGGGAAAAGCCAACAAACTGGCTGAAGAAGCTGGCAGGCAACGAAGACAGCACTTCAGATGAACATAGAGAAGACGAAGGTGACGAAGATAACCAACGAACCGCAACAGCAACAACAAAAATAACCAGCATCAATCACCATCAAAAGGAGAGACTTGAAAGAGGTTGCCTTCTTCATCTATCTGAAAGGTAAGATACGCATTCATCAACCTGAAACCAGTTTGGAAATCTTCTGCACTCAGCCAACATAGAGAAGAAGATTCGAATTTTCAACACCAATGTGAAGTCGGTTCTTCTATACAGGTCATAAGCTTGGCGTGTCACGAAAAGGATTTCCAACAGGTTACAGCAGACTTTTACCAACAGCTGCCCCTTCGGTGGTTCCATACTGAAGATCAAATAGTCTGCCAGAAAGAATTAACAACAAGAAATTATGAAGACAAACTAACCAAGAGCCGATCGCTCGACAAATATGTGGGAGAAAATGGAGAAGGATCGGGTAGGCCATCGCTCGAGTGGAATCCCAATGGGAAGCGACGAGTCGGTCGTCGGTGCGAGGAGATCGTGTGACGAGGAGGAGATGAGAGACTATGGGCAATCGTGGAGCTAGCAGGAAATAGAACAAAGTGGAGACGTGTGATTAAAGGTCTGTGTTCCACCTAAAACAGAAGGTCAAATGCAGGTACAAATAGCTCAGTGGTAATGTCTGTGACTGCAGAACTAAGTGACCCGAACTCCAGTCACAGAAGAGACATGAGCTCCCTCAGGATTGCAGATACGCCTTGCTGACAAATGCCAACAAGCAAGAAATGCATAAGTCAGAAACTTCCTGTCAACTGCATTAAACTACCTAACAACGTAATAATCTTATAAGCTTATCTTTTAAACAATAAGCTCAGGATTACAAATTCACCTTATTAATTGTAACTGAAGCAATCGAATTATTCTACGGTTACTTGATTGACTGATTTCAACGTAGAATAACTTTGCACAGATGTGCACCATTTTGAGTTGACACACTCCCTCCATGCGGCACACAAATCAACAGAAGAAGGTAAAGCGAGATTCTAAACAGAAGTGTGAGTAAGCGAAAAAGAGTAGTAATACAGAAGAACAATAGAATCTTATTGCATACGATCAGCCACAATGAGTGAATGCATCTGCACCAGCCATTGAGAACGATCACTTCCAGCCATATGACCAATTGTCTTCAGCCTTCTTCAGTTTACACCATCCTGGGGACTCCGACCAATCAGCCAGCCAATCTATACTTCCCTACGTGGCTGACTGATTGACTGGCTTAGACTAACTGTTGTGGATCTGATTGACTGATGAAGCCGTGTTTTGGTTTCACCACCGCTAGCTAACTCATTTCCAACCTGATCAACCATGTAAGTCAGCTAACATTGTTTATTGTCAAGGAAGGCGATGGCTAGGCATGCATGCGTAACACCTGTTGTCCCAACCACCTCAAATCGATGTAACTTCACAACCTCGTCTTCTGATTTCTCCTCCTTGCATAGCACTCGACGCCTAACTTCAATATTGCTCACCTCATTATACCACTTAACACGGGAGATGGAACCCAGACACCTACGATCAAAGACAGCTCGCCTCTTCGTATCTTCCACTTTCAATGGAAATAGCTTGTGCTGTGATAAAGGAGGACAAAGCGAACCGCTCAGCAACAAACATATCCTTCGATCGATAGCCAGTCGGATGGATGTCACGTCTACGCTAGATATGGCATCAGCTTGCAGACGAATACCAAACGAGCATTCTCCATCCATGTTGAGATTTTGTCAGCGATCAACCCCGTTGAGTCTAATGCAACTCTCCAAGTAAGTGCAGTGGTCAACAAGCTCCACTAACCACTTCGCTCCTGTTCTTCTTTAAGCTATAAATGAGTCGATGTAGTTCAATACTGGAGCATCATCTTACATTGGGCTGGAGCGAATCGCATTACAAATATTCGAAGATTGCTGCTTGGCTCGACGTGTTCAGAAGACTCTGCATCTTATCAGAGTCTTCACCTAGGTGGGAGGACTACATTATCTGCATATTTTAAGTCAACCAGATTATTATTATTCTAGTCAATCAATCACTGAGTCGCGTATAATCTTTTATAATATGACTTTTAGCCCTAACTGATGAGATTCGAGTAGAGATTTGTGAATAGAGAGGGTACTGAAAGTCAGACAATTTGTATTTAGCTTATCTCTCGCAGGAATTCGGGTGTCTATCCACTACAGTAGTAACGGGATGATTTAGTGACATACTAATTGCCCTAATGACAACCTTTAATGCCTTTCGCAATATGACAGAGTCCTTTTAAAGTAGCCCAGGAGCAATAAAGAATAGTGGGTAAGATGCAAGGGTTAATAAATTGTAAAAGTACAGAAGATTTTCAGCTCAGATGGATGATTTTGCTGTGATTGTGTTCACTTCATATTGAAGTTTGCACTGAAGATGTCGTCTAAAGCAGATATGCCTAGCCATCGCCTCTCTCGACAACAAGCAATGTTAGCTGACTGACATAGGATCGAAAAAGAGCCAGTAGTGGTCAAACGAAAATATGGCTTCATCAGTCAATCAAGGCCACAACAGTTGGTCTAAACCAGTCAGTCAGTCACGTAGGGAGGTGTAGACTGGCTGGCTAACTGGTTGGGATCCTCGTGATGGTGTAAACTAAAGAAGACTAAATACAATTGGTCATATGGCTGAAAGTGATCGTTCTCAGTGGTTGGCGCAGATGCATCCTTGTGATTTATCATATCCAACAAAATTCTATTGTTCCTCCATATAACTATTCTTTTTGCCTCACATTTAAGTTTATTATCTCTCTTTGAATGTGTCTTTACGCTATTCTCTTGCTTTGTGTGCTACGTGGAAGTGTGGCGATTCGAAATGGTGCACATCTGTGCAAAGTTGTTCTACGTTTAAAACAGTCAGTCAGTCTAGAACAGACAACAAAAGCTTCACAATTAAACCGCCCTACTCAGATAATGCAACCACATCAGCAAAAACTGTCCTAATTTCAACAGAGTATAGATTCAGAGAAAAACGTTTCATTTACCTCTGTTGTATTATTGGTCGGCGCTGGACCCCAACTTTCTCCATCAAAAGCCTCATCATCATCCTCAGCACCGAATTCTGCACACCAACTTGTACATGGCTTCGATTTAGAATTTTCACTAATATCTGCGATGCATTGAGAGCGTAAAACTCTCCAATTATTTCCACTCACTTGACATGAACGTTTTAAACAGACAAAGAAGTACAAGTTTCTATGATATTCGGAGTCACCAATTGGACAGTATAATTGCATTAAGAAATCCAGTGGATCATTGCATTGCATACATTTTATTTTGTCTAGAGGTGGTGGTTCTATAGACGGCAGGGTGATAAGATCTCCACCGAAAGTATTTTCAAAAAAACTTAAAGATTGTTCGTGTATCTGAGAACCAATATATCCTAGCAGTGCCATTTAATTCTTTTGTGGACGGACAGATGAACGGAGGGACTTGTAATTGATTTAACTGTAGTCTGCAGAATTGAACGAAGTAAGATTTGTACACAGTGAGAAATCCATATAATCTGTAAATAAAATAACGAAGAGATTCACCTCCCTACGTGACTGGCTGGCTGGCTTAAACTGTTGTGGATTTCATTGACCGATGAAGCCATGTTTTGGTTTCACCACCACTAGCTCCCTCTTTCCCAACCTGATCAATACTATGTCAGCTAACATTGCCCGTCGACGGAGGCGATAGCTAGGCATGCTTAACAGATGTTCTAAGTTAAAAATAAGTTCCCACGAGTGGGTAGTCAAGGAAGAATGGATACCTGTAACTCTCTTATTAGGAATCTACAGAAAAAGTAGTAAGACTCTCATGAAACCAACAGTGCACACACATTTCAGTGATATTCAGCAATCGTCGATGATCTTCATAATCCCAATGGACCTACTCCTCTTAAGGTAATCATAGTACTCATAAACTGTTTGGCTTATTGTCACAGTACATTCATTTGAACACCTACTCTCTCCACTGGTTAGTGAGTTCATGCACTGTGATGAACGATGTACTTTATATTCTCTATACATTTCATCTAAGCGTTAAGAATAAACGAATTACAAGACCGTTAGATCTATATCCAATGAAAACGTGAAGGGATAACAAACTTCAAATTTAGTAGTCTTACTCTCCCAAGCTCACTATAATGCTAAATTAAATCTCACTAATTCTCGAGTAGTTCTAACATTCTATAGTGAGTAAATTCTGAATCCATTCTGAAGTGCATTCTTTAATGTCACAGACTAGAGCTGAGTGCTGGTTTTCAGCATGACTGGCACTAATTCAGCACTGTATTCTTTTTGTAGGCATTTTCAGAAGTAGACCAGAACCTACTGGGTTTGCTTATGAGCGTCGCTCCAGCCCTCACAGGACATATCAAGAACGGACTAGCGTTACTTCAGAACAAAAGGACTTAATTCAGTACCCAGTTCTCTTCTTAAGCGCGATCAGCCTCATTTCAGAACATAGTGGGTAGATAAAATTTTCATTTACCATAAAAAGGCATTGTGGAAGAATAGGTTAGGATAAGTTTAGGACTGTTGGATGTCAAGCCCATGTGCTTGACATCCAAACTCATTGATTTAAAAGAATGCAGAGACACCAATTATACAACAATATCAGAATGTGGACAATTAAATTGTAATAGCAGTGAAATTGTTTAACATACCAAAAAGTGAAATTAACTGTAAAATGCAAAAATTAACCGGCGAATGAACAGATACGTGATTGATGAGAGTAAATGTACATTTAATCTACGTAGATCCTCAAAGCGCGTCATCATCGCACTCCTGAGACGCTATTCTTGTACTTCGCCAAAACTAGTATACACAAAAAAGACTTGACACTGCCAGCACGTTAATCAATTATTATACAACTAACCAGGATTAGCAAGACATAAATGCCCTACCATGCCAGAATGTAGCGCTGCCTTTGACAGGCGCGGGAAAGTCTCAATAACTGTTATTCAAGTATTTTGTTGACTGAAATTACCCGTAACTTACAAGGTCATTGGTGGAGTGAGACGCTCAAGGTCATTTTCTTCCGTGTTAGTCGGCCATGTTGGCTTGCACTTCCGTAGCTGCTCGTCTACGCGTTTGTTGTTCCGTTTATCCTGCAGTGATTCACGATTTATCTTGTTGCGTATTGTTCACAAATGTTGCGTTTCACCTCATTTTTTGTTTCCGTTGCTGTTAAAATGAATTATTTCTTTGGTTTCGAAAGTTTTCACTACCAGCTCAGTGCATTCATTTCGTTGTAATTGTTTCATACCTTGCATTCATGCGGCTTTCAGTGTTTTAGTTGTTTTTCAGCTGTTAATGAATTGGTACTGTGTCAGTTTGTTGAAATAGATTACTTGGACCTTAATAAGTAATGACAGGTGCTTATGTCTATCTGCTTTCTTGTGTAATAAAGACCTAGATCCCATATCTTCCATGAGAGGACTCTTGCTTCACAGCGTAACAATTCATCACTGGCTAGTTCGCTCACCTACTGTCATTTGAGTTGTTCTTACTGGGTGAGAGAGAAGAGGGAAACCGGATAAAGATTGCCTCCACTGATATAGTTCCCAAGAGTACTTCTGTGGTGGTAAATGACATAAAATTACCAGCCTACACATTTATCATCACCCAAGCGTCAGTGGGACAGCGGCTAAGACTCTCGCTGACCATGCACATGGTCTGGGGTAGGATCCACTGCAGACGCACACCTGATATCAATGGTAGACCTGCAAAATTTGGGCTACCGATATTGCATGCTGAAAATTCCATACTTCTACCAAAATAGTACCGTGTAGAATCAAGCTGTAATCAAAAAACCAAAACACTGTTTCGGCCAACAGGTCAAATAAAGGTGTGCAGTCAAGCGTTCATAATATTTTAAACGTCACGAAATTCTTGGCTGCACCAGAAGTGTCTGTAGTTAACAAGCATGTGTCAAGGCTGAACTGAAGACATTGTAGCGGTAAATCATTCCCCAAAATTATTGACCACAGCAATCACTCACCATTGGATGCTGACCACCACTGTTTAAGTCGGCTTGTTTAGCTGAAGGCTTCCGGTCAAGCATCCCCGCCATTTTGGTACCCCGTCGTGTCACGTGCACGATCACCAGCTAGCTAAGCGTTCGTCTGAAGGCTTGTTTTGGTCCGAAATATATCCGAAGTTTGGACGATCAATTATTGGCTTTTGCTTTGTTTTCGGTACGCGAGAATAATTTAGAGGTGGTGTAAGATAATTCCACCAACCCCTCTAAACTGGTGAGCCCGACCACGAAATTCATCCACGATAAATCCACAGATAACCCCGGTGAGTTCGTTCCATTTTGTATTTATTCTTGTATCATACATTATTCGACATAAGTTTCGTCATGAGGGATCTTAGTCCCAAGGCCATTCGTATCCGCTCAACTCCTAAAACCACTCAGCTCGTACCATACTGGCCAGATAATGCTGAAACGTGGTTTCTGCTAGCTGAAGCACATTTTTGTGAGCATGGGATAACCGATGTCAATGGAGTTGAAGATTGAACGATCAATTCATGGTTGTTTGCTCAAAACCAACTTCCCCAATTTTCGCGGAGGCATCAATACGACAGTCATCGTCTCATCGGTCGCTGTTCAGAAAGAAGAGTAAAACATCGTCAGAAGTAATATTATGATTTATTATTGTAATATTTGTTCACAGACCTTAGTCATACTTGATTTATATGTTGGTGTAACAATTCGCCCAGCCTATTGTTGAGATGCGACCATGTGGGATGTGCACAGATTTATGGGGCATCTTATAAATTAACTTGCTATCCATTGTCAGATCTTTAAATACAACTTCACAATGTCTCATCTCATTCATTTTCTAATAACGTCTTTACTTGATCCTCATTATATTCCATTAAACCTAACATTTTATAGCTCTTTAGGAATTTGATTCGACTTATTCTATTCCTATTCTCTGGAGGGTACGGTTGTGCACCAAATAGAAAAAAAGACATGAAATAAAAACAACTGGCTTGAAAATAATTGTATTAAAGCCAAAAGTGGACATCATGATAGTACAAAATATATTGGTTTCATTATACATTGCAAATGAACGTTGTCGGCCTAAGGATTAATTACTTCCCCATTCTGTTTTCTATATAAATGTGTTTATTAATGATATATTTCACTCACTTAATCTATTACACTTTAATGTTTCACCTTAGAACTTTAACTTTTCTAAAACAGCTTTCAATCCCTTGTAAACGTTGTACTTACCTCAATATTGGTTGGTTATCGTATGCCTACAACCACGGGATGAAAACGAAACGAAGTCGATTTTCCCGCTCAACCTGGAGGACAACTGTACAATTCAATAACTATACGGCCTGGTTCAGACAATGAGTGTAATTATATATATGTATCAAATATTTAACTGTTGAAACATTATTAACTTGTAGACAATTTAAGATTTGACATTATGCCATACTTGATCGTGCCTGTAAAAATGGCATGCATTTTCATGTAAATTTATGTTTATATGAAAATAAATTATTATTATTATAACTCGTACGAGTTGCTCAAAGCATCCCTCCTCAGGAGAAACGTTCTCATGGACCGACAACGTCCGGACGAATTATTTCGTAACATCGAGTTAGGAGATCAGTCAGCCGTGAGCATGCTGACAAGAATGAAAGAAGTCGTTGGCCAAAGTCAGTTCGACGAAGGACTATTTAGAGAACTCTTCTTATCCAAGTTGCCACAGTCTGTACAGACCGTACTTGTGACACTTCAGGGTACTGTAATAGAGGACTTAGCTATTACTGCAGATAGGATTCTAGAAATAACTAAACGGTCGGTTCCCGAAATATGCTCGATGACTAAGCAGACTTCGAGTAAGGATCCTGCAATGATAGAGTTATGCAACTCCATCCAACAGATGTTTAGGTCAAACATGCCTTCTAAATCCTCCGACCGTCGTCCTAAATCTCCTCAACGCAGGAACTCACGTGGTCGATCTAAGTCCAAACCACGTTCACTGAAAAACCCTGACTGGTGCTGGTACCACAACACCTATGGCCAAGAAGCGAAGTGTTGCCGTAAGCCTTGTAACTTCGGAAATGTCTCAAAGTCTGTGGGAAACTATCCCGCCGGCACGCGTTAGCGGCAACCGTCGCCGGTGGCACTAGCCGCCTACTTTACATCCATGATGTGATAAGCCAGACTCGATACTTAGTCGACACAGGCGCCGAAGTCAGCGTCCTTCCTGCTACAGCAGCAGATCGACAGAAGGAACCTACCTTCAACTTACAGGCTGCAAATGGAAAACCAATCGCAACCTTTGGTAGAAAATACGTCTATCTGAACGTAGGTTTACGCAAACCTATTCGATGGATTTTCCTTCTCGCTGACGTTACAATGCCCATCATTGGCACGGACCTACTTAATCATCATGATTTACTCGTAGACGTCCGCCGAAAACGACTGATTGACAATACTACTAGTCTGTCTATCAAAGGCATCAGCTACATAGGCCCTAGTTTGTCACCCGTTAAGATAAAGGCAATTCTTGATCCAACTTTTCAACCTATGTTGACAAGTATCCGGAACTTAACTGCCCGTCGAACGACCTACCGTGCATAACCAGCAATGTTATGCACCACATCATTACCACAGGACAACCTGTGACATCTAAAGCACGACGATTAGCTCCTGACAAACTGAGAATCGCCAGGAATGAATTTGACCATATGCTTACCCTTGGCATCATTCGACCTTCGAATAGCCCATGGGCATCCCCACTTCATATGGTTCCGAAAAAGGATAGCAATGATTGGCGACCCACCGGTGATTACCGGGAGTGAATGCCAAAACAACCCCTGATTGCTACCCGTTGCCTCATATACACGACTTGACGGCAACCTTATCAGACGCGTCTATATTCTCCAAAATCGACTTGGTTAAAGCGTATAACCAAATCCCGATGGCAACAGAAGATATCCCAAAAACGGCTATCATTACGCCTTTCGGACTTTTTGAATTTCTACGTATGCCATTCGGTCTCCGGAATGCAGCCCAAACATTCCAACGCTTCATTGACGAAGTATTTCGCGGTCTCGACTTTGTATACGCATACTTAGACGACTGCCTCATTGCCAGTCCAGACAAGGAAACTCACCTTAGGCACTTGGACTTGGCATTTGACAGGTTACGCCAACATGGTGTTACCATCACTATTCAAAAGTGTCAAATCGGTGTTGACTCACTCGACTTTCTGGGTCACACTATTGACTGCAAGGGCATTCGCCCACTGGCTACTAAGGTCGAGGCTATAATGAAACCGGCTTACTTGGAGGGTAATCCTATCAGCATAGAGCTCGACGTACCCCAAAATCCACAGGTAACAGAAGATCGTTTAGACGTCGATGAAGTCACTAGCACAGCGACAGCTACCGAACCTTCTATCGAGCCTCCCAAGAAAACCCGTTCTGGACACACCGTAAGGTTCCCAGAATATCTTCATACTTATTTAACATAACAAAGTCGTGTGATTCACGCAACTCATTCGTTTGTGGTACTGACTATTTCTTTTGACGTATCAATTTTTTATATACAGTACCACCGAACACAAAAAATATTTTTTTCAACAGTTCATGTTACATACACAAAAAATTAATTAGATGTACTTTTTTCAATGTTCTGAACTTAGCATTATTTTACTGTATAGTAAACGCACATCAATTTTTTTTATCCAAAAAGCAGATTTGGTACATATTCCTCGATATGGTTGTCAATGTATTTGAAGATTGAACGATCAATTCATGGTTGTTTGCTCAAAACCAACTTCCCCAATTTTCGCGGAGGCATCAATACGACAGTCATCGTCTCATCGGTCACTGTTCAGAGAGAAGTCAGCAGCAAACTATCAGAAACCCTAGTAAAAACAGTATTTTTATATGTTGGTGTAACAACAAAGAATCTTCGAGTCAACAATCGGTCTTTTAGTTTTTTCGTCCGTTATTACTAAGCGTTTCTGAAAAACTGCAAGGAACAGCGTGAGCCCGAGCGTAGCAAGAGTTGGGCATTAACGGTTTATGAGACGTGATTGACAGTTTCTGACGATAGAAACAGATCTGGCGGATTCAAACAGTTGGTGAAAGTTTGGATAGTCACCGTTCATCTTTCCTGGTGCCGGTCAAGTCCTCTTTGAACAAGCAATATCTGGAACATTTTTGGGATTGGGTCAAGTTCAACAATGCCTGGGTCAAAGAAGGGACAGAGCGTCTTGGATGCAAACAGGAAGGTAGGTCATGGTGACTTGTCTGTTACTTGTAACGATGTGTCTGATGTTAAGTATGACATGGTTGATGTTACTGTTTCGCCGTTCAGGGATAATAGGAACATCAAACTCCCTAAATTTGAACCAAGGTATTTCCATGGAAACCCGGCTGATTATTTACAATTTGTAAAGGAGTTTGAGATCATGCTGAGTAGTTTTCTATTAAATTATGAATTGAAGTTAATGTATTTGATGAGGTATTGCACTGGAGATGCTTCAAGAGCTATACAGTGCTGTGAGCTCATGCCTGGTAATGAGGGATACGCTGAGGCTATGAGCATATTACGTCAAAGGTTTGGAAGACCTTCAATGATTGTAAGGAACGTATACGAAGCTGTCAAATGTAACGGCAGTCAACTTCAAGATGAATCCAAGGCACTTACTGAGTTTTTAGATAATCTTATGACTTATAAGAATACCTTGATTTCTATGAATTGCATGAGTGACCTCAACTCGAGTTTTATACTAGAAGTAATAGCGAGACGCCTGCCTACTCGACTGCAAAGGAAGTGGGTGAAGATAAGCTCCCGTATGGAGGATGAGGGTATCGAGCCGAAATTTGATGATATCCTGAAACTAGTAAAAGATAGTGTCAATCAATCGATGAGCAAGTTCGACAGTCTATTACATCTCACCCCTAGAATAGAGCAGTCTGAGGGTAAAATGCAATCATTGATGACGAGTAGGCCTCAGAGGGGTGGATATCGAGAAGGCTCCATGATGTCTAGTAATGCATTTAGACCTAGTGAGTGTAACAGGTTTCGTAGTACATCCTCAACAGATAAGTTACAAGATGCAAGACAAACATGGTTGTGTTTTACACGTTTGCAAGAGGTGCATAGGGAAGTGAACTGTGAACCAGTGAGCAAGTTCAGTGATAAGCTAAATGTGAACTCCAGGCCTGACTCCGAATTGTGTGACGATAACGGTGCGGTGAAGAAGTCTGTAGTTGCAACTGGTAAGCCGTTGTTGAATAGAGTGTCACAGAATAGAGTTACTGCTTCAGAGTGCAGTTCTGACTCCATAAGTTTACAAGGTGTTACTAGTCAGAGTGAAGTTATAAAACCTTTTATGATTTGCGAGGAGGAACCAAAATTGTCTGCTTCTGTTATTAAAGAGATTGAAAGTGATGAACTTGACGGTAAATTGAATATTTGTGATAATGATCGTGATAGTGCAGATTTCTCTTTGGTTGATCATGATGAAATGGAGGGAATGCCTACTACCGCTAAGTTAAATAAAGGTTCTGTAGAACTTGAACGTGAATTAGAAATAAATGCAGATTCAGTTGCAGAAGGCATGCATACTTGTGAGACCGTCAGTGTGATTGATCAGCATGTAGCCCACCTATCATCAGATGCTAGTGCTAAACCTGAGCTGATAGTAAAAGACAGCAGTGGTGGTGGTCTTACAGGTAGACAAATTTCTGAAAGCCAAACAAGAACAGCTTCTGATCCACCGCTAACTTCATCAACTGGTATCAATCAGTCGTCGTTGGTGTTGTCATCTACAATGAAAAAGACGCCTATCAACTCAACTATCTTGTGCAATGACTCTGAGAGTATTGGTGCGTTTGAAGAGACGAAAGATATTGGTCAGTTTAGTGAGGATAAGCCCAGTGTAAACGAGAGAGTAATTGTTAGATTGACTTGCATGAATAAAGGCATTTCAAGTTTCAAGTTACTATTTGAATGTTATTATCTTTGGTGTAAATTACTCTGTGCCTACGCTTGGTTGACCAGATACTTCGTGTGTCTGTTCGTCATCTATGTTCTACGATAAAATGACAAGGGCGTGTTACCGTTCAGATTTGAGGATATAGACGATAGAATTAAATCAGCAAATGAACTCTGCGACGATTTTCCAACCTGGGGCGTCAACCTGAGAAGGGTTGTAGGCGTACTGTTGTAAGTCCTACAATTCTTCAAAGGGTAGCGCATCAATCAGCAGCCCAATGTGCTTGGTGTGTGATTTTGTACATATGTTCATATTGCATATACTGAATTGATATCATGTCATCTAGCTTTTGTTAATCTTGTTTGTGTCCGGACATTCCACAACTTACAATCGTCGACCTGTGAAGGGTTGTAGGCGTACTGGTGTAAGTCCTGCAATTCTTCGAAGGAATTCCACCAAGACATGATCCGCGAGTTTGTGTGTACTGTTTGTATATACGTGTGGTGTGTCATATCAATTGGTGTTTTTGGTTTAATTGTGTTTACTCGTTGTCTTCGTACCTTGTTTTTATTGCATAACTTTGTTAAAATTTTCGTCGTGATTATTTCTGAAGTTGTTTCGAGTCTTCTACATCCGTGAATGAATTGATTGATGTTAAGGACAGCAGATGGGTCGTATACGCCGGGGAGGCTAGGCTATTGCTGAGAATGAAATGCACACGGAGATAATTGTTAGCTGCGGTCCGACACGCCGGGGAGAAAGAGTGTGAACGACTGAGGCTCGCATGCGTCACCGCTACTAGAACTGAGGCAAAATGAGTGACAAGCGATTTCAGTGGTAATTGGTAGTGAGTAGATAAGAGGATGTGCGTAGAGTATCATGAGTTGGTGCTATGGTCACGTTGCATTCTGCAAGAGTCATTCTAGCGAGTGGCGATTGTGTTGCAAGATGTCAAGAGGAGGTCTCTGTCTGGAGGCGCAGGTCGTCAGCGATGTGTGAGATTGTGCTGTGGGTATGCTTGTGGTGTGTTGGCTTTTCTGTTTGTTTTCCATTTCAGCTCTGTCCGAGTGACCCAGGTTCTCGCAATGGCATCCAAGTCAACGTGTATTGGTCGTGATGGATAAAAGGGGTCGGATCCCTTTTTAGCCAATGAGTGTCGATGTAGTTGAAGATTGAACGATCAATTCATGGTTGTTTGCTCAAAACCAACTTCCCCAATTTTCGCGGAGGCATCAATACGACAGTCATCGTCTCATCGGTCACTGTTCAGAGAGAAGTCAGCAGCAAACTATCAGAAACCCTAGTAAAAACAGTATTTTTATATGTTGGTGTAACAACAAAGAATCTTCGGGTCACCAATCGGTCATTTGGTTTTTTCGTCCGTTATTACTAAGCGTTTCTGAAAAACTGCAAGGAACAGCGTGGGCCCGAGCGTAGCAAGAGCTGGGCATTAACGGTTTATGAGACGTGGCTGACAATGGTTCTTAGCGTTCTTGTTTTCTTTTCCAGTTGCGACGGGCATTGGATAGGAAACAAACGAAGCACGGGATCCAACGAACAACAACAAGGATGCTATGTACAAACACCCTATTAGCATAGGCAGACAAACCAGTAGGCATGCCACCAAGCCGCTCGGAAGATTTTTTTCACCCGAAAAGGAACCATCGAGTTTTTTTACTTCCGGCTGGTTCTGTCTTAGGGTCCTCACCACCCCACTAGGGGGGTGAGCTGTAGCGGTAAATAATTCCCCAAAATTATTGACCACAGCAATCACTCACCATTGGATGCTGACCACCACTGTTTAAGTCGACTTGTTTAGCTGAAGGCTTCCGGTCAAGCATCCCCGCCATTTTGGTACCCCGTCGTGTCACGTGCACGATCACCAGCTAGCTAAGCGTTCGTCTGAAGGCTTGTTTTGGTCCCGAAATGTATCACTTAGTTTGGACGATCAATTATTGGCTTTTGCTTTGTTTTCGGTACGCGAGAATAATTTAGAGGTGGTGTAAGAGAATTCCGTCAACCCTCTAATTCATCCTTAATGAGCCGTATTATATCCTATTTTTGTGGAGGCTCTCTTATCCAGAACGCTGTGGCTACTGAGAGGTAAATATTTGTTTTGGATTTAGATGGACAAGTAGAACCAATATGTAGGAAATGTATCTTTTCCATGATGCCTGAAGGTCTCTTTATCTGCTCAATGATATTGGATGATGAATACTGGTCCATGCATTTGACTACGTTTCCCCGCTTGATACACTCACCACAGTGCATTCAAAATAATTATTCATGCTTCACAGCTTCCTCCCGCAATATTGCACATTACTGGTCGGTAACTTGGGTAGTAATTTTAATAGGAGAGTCAGTTATTAAACTGGTGAGCTCGATTCGTTCACAATGCGCTTTCTGTTTCATCACAGTTATCTGTAATTCATATATCTTTTGGTTGTTTCCTCGATCCATTTCCTCCTCATATGCTCCCAAAATGGATTTTTGCTGCATGTTTGGCCACGGACTGATATTAGTCAGGGAACCATTGAAAACGAGGAAGCATTGGACAGCTATTTCGACCTAACCCACGTCACGTCGTCAGTATGCACCTACTGGTTTTCGAACCCACTACTCTCCCGGCAAAAGGTGAACTCCTAGATCATCCAGTCGCTAGGACCTGACTCAATGGCCCATGGATTCTTACCAATTCGTGATTTTAGCGCGGCGACCGAACAGTGTCGTAAGCGAGAGTTTGTCCCCATTTCTGACCGCGTTGACCCCACTGGTCAAACTTCTCACTACAACCCGGACACACTCCGTGGTTAGGACTGAAACGAATCAAAACCCTACAAGCTAACTCTTGGAAGCCAGTTTCCGTCATTTAAAATATCTCATTTTTCAACCATGAAATTTTACCTTAGTAATCTACTTCTACGGAGGCAAGCTATTCAATAGCCACGGAATTCGGATTCCCGAAGTTGATTAGCCGTGACCCTGAACTTCTGTTCACTTGGCTAGAGCGTCACTTTGACATGTGTAGCCCGAGGATACCAGGTACAGGATAGTGAGGTTCAGTAACCTATATTTCAGCCCCTTCCCCAGTAACCATGTGTACTTAGGCCTGAGGTGGTAGATCGCTTTCAGTTGCCTGAAACCACCACACACAACGTTGTTTCAAGGGGAAATCATGAAATATAGATCGCCATCACAGCTCTTGAGCTACTTACAACAGCACCGTGACAGGGGCGCTTCTGGATGCGATCACCAATGGGGTATGTACAACGGGCACCAGATGCCCAAAATCCTTTCTCCTACCTTGAACAGTTGGCTGATACTTTGGTCGATGTCTAGTCTGGAAATAAACAAATCAGGATTTGGTCAGCGTAGTTATTTATTATTATATCCTTCAATTCCTAGAGGACATAGGGCTTCAGCTGCACGTCTCCGTTGCCTTCGGTTTCCTGCCAACTTTTTTACCACGCTCCAAGTCTGTCCACATGCCTTCATCTCTTCACATCACCTCCTCCAAGTCACCCTTGGACGACCAACTCGCTGCTTCCCTTTCAGGTTCCACTCGAGTAATGATCAGCCAATCCATCTTCATTTATCGTTGCCTATTTGTTTCACAATCGGTTCCTGCTGCGTTGGGTCGCTCCCAGAGATCCCTGTCGCTGATCTTTTCTTGCAGGCCGTCTGATCTCGAGTACTGAGCGAAAACAACTGTTAATGAAGGTCTGAAGTTTGTTTGAGATGCTCTTTATGACGCGCCAATTCTCTGATCCGTATAGTAGCACTGACTTCACATAGGAGTTGAATATCCGGACCTTATTTATCATGCTGAGTGCTGTTAACCTCCACACAGACTTGACAGTAATGAAAGCTTGTCCTGCTTTCCCGATCCTGGCTTTGATATCCTCGTCAGTTCCGTTCGCCTATAGTTGAAACGATGCTTCCCAGGTAGGTAGGTGAAGGAGGTTGTATCTCTCACGTTCCTCCCATTTATGCTGGTTGATTGTTGTCTGTTGTTGTTGTTGTTGGTGTTGGCCAGGAATCTTCATCACCACATCTATTTTCTCTATGTTCACTTGAAGTCCTATCTTTGATGCTTCTTCTGCCAACTTGTTGATTTTCACTTGCATATCTTCCAGTTTGTGCGAAATCAGACATATATCATCGGTGAAGTCCAGATCCTCCAAATTTTTTATGTGAGTCCATTTTATGCCTGTTTCCTCATTGCCCGTTGTCTGTCGCATTATTCAATCTACTGCAATCAGGAAGATCATTGGCGATAGTAGACAGCCAGCCTTGTCTTACTCCCGTCTCCACTTCTTTGAAGGCTTCCGTAAGTTTCCCGTTGTGGATCACTTGGTATGCAGCATTGTCGTATAACTGTTGGATGAGATGTACAATTGTCGGTGGCACCCCGTAGTAGCGAAGTAGTTGCCAAATCACCTCCCAATCGACGCTGTCGCAGAAGTTGAGAGAGATAGAGAGGTGACTGCCATTCCAAGCTTTGTTCACAAATAATGATGAACTCAAATTTATGCGATTTCAAAGCATGACGAGTCCTGCTGCTTTTTCAGCTTTTGGCATCTTGATTTCATTCAGAAATTCTGATTTGGTCAGGGGGTCGATGTTCACTGGTAGTTCTGCTTCCGTTGTTGGTATTGTCTGGCGCGTTGTAGGTGGCGGTCGATTTAGAAGTCTCTTGAAGTGTTCAACCCGGTGTTTCCTTTGCTCCACTTCTTTGGTGATTGACTTTCCATTGTCGTCCTTCACTGCATTAATCTGTGAAGAACATTTCCCCTTTAGGTACCTAGTAGTTTGGTAGAGTGTGTCGAGGTCGAATTTGCCTGCGGCTTGTTCTGATTCACTTGCCGTCAATCATGCTTCACAAACTGTAGAGGCCCAGCTCTTACTACGCTGGGACTCACGCTGTCATTCAAAGCCATATATAAACGCTTAGTTCTAACGGACGCAAAACCAAAACACCGACTGGCGACTCGGGAATTCTTTTTTCTAACACCAACATACAAGCGGCATAATAAACTATGGTCTATGAACAAATATTACAATAATATATCACGATAATACTTCTGACGGTTTTTCTATCTTCTTTTTGAACAGCGACCGATGAGACGATGGCTGATATATTGATGCCTCCGCGTAAATACGGGGAAGCTGGGTTTGATCGTTCAATCTTCAACTACATTGACACTTGTCATTGTTTCATCATATTTTCTTTTTTCTCCCCTGGCACTTTTCTTCACTCTTTTGTTCAGCTTGTTGTAGCTTACATTCAACGCCTGCTTTTGTTGCGCGTCGGTGCATTGGATAATCTTCTGTTTCACCATCCTTCTCTTTTCTATTAGTTTCCAAGTGTCCGCAGTGTGCAACTGCTTGCCCTGTCTCTTCTTGCTGCCCAGAACTTCCATGCAGGTTTGACTCCACACCGCTTTCAAGTTGTCCCAGTGCTTATGGATGCTGACTTCTTCGCTAGTGTTGATTTGTGTCTCGACTTTGTCCCTTATGTTTGCAGTGAAAATGTCCTTGGTATCCTGGTCCTTCAGTTTTTGAATGTTGAACTTGGCTTGTGGTCGATCTCTAGCTACTGTTTCCCTGAAAGCTTCTAATTTGATCTGGATTGTCCCTTGTACGAGATAGTGGTCTGAGCCAATGTCTGCTCCTCTTCTTGCTTTTGTGTCCAGTAGGCTGCGCCTCCACTTCCCTGAGATTGAGATGAAGTCGATTTGGTTTTTGGTTCTCCCATCTGGTGACACCCATGTAGCCTTGTGGATATCTTTGTGCTTGTATACACTGCCACCAATCACTAGTTCGTTGAAGGCGCAGAAGTCGGCGAAGAGTTCTCCGTTTTCATTCATTTCTCCGAGAGCCTCTCTACCCATGATGAGTTTCCTTCCTGTGTTGTGTGGTCCCAGTTTGTCGTTCATGTTTCCCATTAGTATTTTAATGTCGCCAGCTGGAGTATTGTCCATTGCTGCCTGTAGTTGTCTGTAGAATTCTTCTTTCTTTTTGAGTTATGCATTGTTTGTGGGTGCATGGCATTGTATAACTGGCACTTTCCTTCCTATGGAGTTGAATCTGGCCGTCATTATCCTGGGCCTTCGTTGCTGTTGGTGACGTCGTGATAGCGACACCCTCGGTGTGCGTGTGGTTATCTTCTGGGTGACTGGAGCAGATCACTGACTCACCCGTTGACAATTTGGTGAGTCCATTCCCATTCCATCTGCTCTCACATATTCTCAGTACTTGGATTCCTTATAGTTTCATTTCGTTTGCGATCTGGGCAGCTTTGCCAATCTCGTACATGGTCAGGACGTTCCATATCCCCACACAGCCTTTTTCTTTTAGCTCAAGGAGATTCATCGTGCTGAATTTTCTGCAGCAACTTTGTTTACAGGGTGGGGTTGCCAGCCCCACGTCTGAGAAGGGGGATTGTCACATTAAGAAAAAGTTTAAAGAGAAGCGACCTTTTGGGTTGATCCCCTTAAAATCTGAAAACAAGGGATAAAACACTCAGAAAAACACCAGCAAAAGGAAGATAATTCACATCAGTTTGTTATGGATATTAGTAGTCAACAAGATTATATCCACAAATTTAGTGTTCGAAAGTAAACGGACTGCAATAATTACCAGAACTCCCTGGTAGGAAACAACTGAGAAATGGGAGTTTTATGTAACTAAGCAATTGTAGCTCACTAATGGAAAACCGGTCAGCGTAAAGTTACTCTAAATATTTTACTGATCATGATAACGGACTAACTGACATATCCTTGGCGATACTTTGATACACACACTATTGTGGCTCATGTAGTTGTGTCCTCTCTTAAATAGAGCGGGCTGGGGAAACAGGTAGCTTTTATGTGAAGTTTTTAGTTTAGTCAACCTATACTCGTGATTAGCGCCTCTGCATCCAACTCGGCATCCCTATTTCGATCTCAGCTTAGTGCATCAGCATGTATCGCGAATCAAAAGCTGAAGTGGAGAAGCCTCACAGGAGAACAATGATCTAAGGAATTGTGGCCAACTTAGGATCAGTCTAGAAAACTCTGGCACAAAAATATCCGACACAGGGCACTTGAGGTACATTAACTAGCAGACAAAATTCTGGATAGAGAAGCAGACCAAGACAAACAAGATCATCAGGAAAGTTCTGTTGTTATCTCTATCGATTCGTTACACAATCAATGCAATGCACACAACTAAAAGCCTGTATTAAGCTACCTCGGAATCAAACATCACGGCGGTGCTTTCAAATCTGGGGAAACCTTTGCCTGTGTTTTCGCTGATATTCATTTTTCTGTTCTGCTATATTATCACCAATAATAATGGGCGAAAGCTATAAAAAACATGTTCTTAGAAACACTAGTAATTTAGAAAATAGCTTAAGCTTGTCGAGTAACGCATTATCACCCCTTAAATCAGCTGCAGTTAGTAGTTCACCCAATACAAACGGTTCCAACATAATACTAACCCCTGTAATACAGGTGGAAGATATCCTGTCAGAAAAGGCGGAGATTACTAATTTAGTCTGCATCATAAATGACATGCAGCTACAAATAAATGAACTCAGGACGAAGCTAAATCTGCTTGACCTGGTACCAGAAACAATCCTCCATCTCAAAAAGGAACTGCGGAATCTCACTTTCCTTAAACTCTTTACGCTCAGGACTAAACCAACCGATGCTGAATCGGAACATGCTAAGGATCTAGAAAACGCTATGGACTATTTGTCGAGCGAAGTTGTCAAGAGACTTGCTTCTGAACAGAACGCCATAGTGTACATCATACCTGACAATGAGCACATAAAATCAGTTCAGCACTCCCTGTTAAAAGCTGTTAGCTTTTCAGATATACCCTGTTAGTGTATGAGACTAGATAAAAAAGAGACAAACCGCACACGTCCATACTTTTCAGGTTTGACAGCTGTATTATATTTTACGAGTTGATTACGGATTGATATCAGTTAGAGAACCATTAAAAACCAGGGAGTACTGGACAGCTGCTGTTTCATCCTAGTTTGGGAATCATCGCCAGTACTCACCCACTGGGATTCGAACCCAGGACCTTCCTTTTCAATGGTTCTCTAACTGATATCAATCCGTGATCAACTCGTAAAACATAACTAATCCTTACAAACCAAACTGTAGAATGCTGTATTATAGCCGAACAACTCAGGAAATCTGGGGATATTTTGGCGTCCACTACAAAATTCCAAAATCTTAAGATAATCCAGGACAAAATCCCCAACCAACGACAAGTAGCTAAGAACACCTTAGATGCGAACACAATTATACCACAAATCATGAATAGCGTCAGTACCGAAGTGTCGAAGGACACTGAAGCACAAAGTGACACTTGCACTGTACTAGGTGAACAAAGGACACGCGAAGGTGAAGGGAAAACCAAAAGGGGCAGTGACACTGTAATGGTTCTCGAAGTTCGTGATAACACTCCTAGTAAATCTACTGATCACACACATGAAGTAGATGTAGATGCTGCTACTACTGATAACCTGCAAATACCGGCAGATCAAACTTCATCCAGGGCCAAACAAGATAATCCCACTGTAAAAGCCGTAAAGAAGTCCCCTAAAACCAAGGTTTCTCCACATGCATCCATGTACCTCCCCTGTGACAAGCCCAACAAGCAGCATATAAGCCTAAAAAATAACTATGCACGCATTGCGGCAGGTCCCATCAAGGAGACGGAAGACGTGAATGGAAGAGCTCCTCGTCGAACTAAGAGTAGTAGACGAATTGAGGACGACAGACTACACGAGGTGAGAATTAACAGGTAAAATATCTCTATCCACACAAAATCACACGCCAGCAGACATGCAAGGAGTGCCGAGCTGATTGAAAAGCAGAGTGACACCCACGATTTCCGCAACAGCCGAGGTTGTAATATGCCTATATTCACACATAACCTGAGAATGGGCCCATAATTAATAATGAAAACATATGGGCTACTAGACGGGACACCATTAGGTATCATATCAACGGAAATGTATACTCGAACCCTCGTAGTAATTACGTAAAGCCCCATCGGCATAACGGGTATAGATTGGCCCCTGGTCCTTCTAGGTACACACACGAAATGAGTCAGCAAATGTACAACTACGTAAAATCTAGCACGCACTATCCTCAAAACGACCCCAAAACAGGATACTATGGCCCTGTAAATTACAATGTGAACAGTGAAACAGACTACTTTATGCAGAGAAATGATCCTAGATACCCCCGTAATGAGGCCAGAAACCAATATATGCAACAGGATTATTTTCGGTTTCAGCTAACAATAGCCCCTCTCGCAGTACAATTTGTCCAGGGAATAGTAGACACGCTGACAATGTCTCATATGAGGATCCCTCCGAACATAACATAGGAAACCAGGAGTTAGGGATAGTAACAAGAAAACCTACTAACTATCACAACAACCCCGGTTTTCTAAAATTATCCTCTTAAATGCTCGATCTCTCCTTAACAAAAGAACTTCCCTTCGCAGCTTGGTATACATGGAGCAGCCAACACTGATTCTGGTAACTGAAACTTGGCTTACTACTGATATACCCGACACAAAGCTTATAATTGATAGCCATAACATCCACAGGAATGACAGAGTGGACAAGAGAGGAGGCAAGTGTCTAATATATACTTCTAAATCCGCTGACTCTAATAATTTTACAAACCTAACTATCGACAAACTCTCAGAATCCAAGTGGATAAGCATCCACGCGAATGAAAATAAAATTCTTGTGGGATGTATATACAGAGCCCCTAACAGCCCTAAAACGATTGGCACGGTTATCGGAGAAATACTAGGGGTTGTACTTAAGCTGGAATTCGACTACAAACTAGTTTGTGGCGATTTCAACCTCCCTGGAGTGAACTAGGATGCCTGCACTGGACCGAGAACCTACGAAGTGATCCTAGGAGCCATAGATGTAGGAGGATGGAAGCAGTGCGTACGCCTCCCAACACGACACAACAATATTCTCGACTTAATCCTCTGCCACAAAATAGAGCCGATCTCGATAGAGGTGGGGGATAAACTCGACAACAGTGACCACAACATACTGTACTGCACCCTAACTTTACAACTGACAACTAAACACACATCCAGAAGTTCCCCGGTTTACTGTCAATATAGGGACTATCGAAATGCCGACTGGAAATTCCCACCAACGCTCTTGAGAGGCTCTAACTGGGTGAATACTTCACCAATAATAAGTTAGAAGTAATACTACCTTCTACAAGACGATCGATTCGGTAAGAGACACAATCTCACCCCTGAAATCTGCCCTAAAGACACCAGCTCTATTCTAATAATAATTTATTTTCATATAAACATAAATTTACATGAAAATGCATGCCATTTTTACAGGCACGATCAAGTATGATATAATATCAAATCGTAGATTGTCTACAAGTTAATAATGTTTCAACAGTTAAATATTTGATACATATATATAATTACACTCATTGTCTGAACCAGGCCGTATAGTTATTGAATTGTACAGTTGTCCTCCAGGTTGAGCGGGAAAATCGACTTCGTTTCGTTTTCATCCCGTGGTTGTAGGCATACGATAACCAACCAATATTGAGGTAAGTACAACGTTTACAAGGGATTGAAAGCTGTTTTAGAAAAGTTAAAGTTCTAAGGTGAAACATTAAAGTGTAATAGATTAAGTGAGTGAAATATATCATTAATAAACACATTTATATAGAAAACAGAATGGGGAAGTAATTAATCCTTAGGCCGACAACGTTCATTTGCAATGTATAATAAAACCAATATATTCATAGACCGCAAAACGCGATTAAACCTAATAAAACTGAAAAGGAAATTTTATTTATACAAAGAATTTAGTGCATTACACCAGATACATGAAACATTTAACAATCTTGAGGAGAGACATAAAATGAAGGCACAACTCAAGGAAAATAAAGCCCTAGAGGGCACCTCTAAAACTCAGGAACTCTGTAAGTTCTTGCAAAAACGACTAAAGAAGGGTGAAGACAACAATATTAGCCACTTGGAACATGAAAGTATAATTTATGATGATCCCCAGATCATTAGTGAACTAGTGAGTGAGTGGTTCTCAAATAAAACCAAAGCGCACCCGTCCCCAATTCTCGACATTACCTGCAAAAATAACCACAAGTTAGGTGAAATCAACTTTAATATACAAAATATAGCATCGGCGGTAAGGACATTAAAAGCTAACGGTAGTTGTGAGATAGATGATATACCATCCGTCATATACAGAAACGATGGTGCGGATATGATAGTATTATTACTTAGAATATTTAATATCTCACTAGTGACCGAAACCTACCCTGAAACTTGGAAAAACACATATATATTACCTAAGCATAAAGGAGGGGCCAAAACTAGTGCATGTAATTATAGGCCTATCAATATAACACCTGTCATATCAAGGATCATGGAGAAAGTAATCAAAGACCAAATGTCAGACTACTTTCTAACACATAAACTCATCAACCTGTCACAACACGGATTCCTCAAGAGAAGATCTTGCGTCACTTGCCATATAGACTTTTTCAACGAAGTCACCTATGGAAGAGATAGGAGAGAGCTAGTAATTATCCTCTATTTCGATATAAGGAAAACCTTCGACAGAGTCCCACATAGTCTGCTAGTAGGTAGGCTATGCTCACTAGGGATACGGAACCCCCTCTACAATTGGATAAAATCATTTCTTTATGACAGGAATCAGACAACTAAAGTTGGCTCAATGACCTCCAGACCTAGACCAATCAGCAGTGGTGTCATCCAGGGAGTGTATTGGGATCCCTTCTTTTCATTATATACATAAACAGTATATGTGAATGTTTTAGTATAGGCAAGCCAATACTGTATGCAGATGACTTGAAGGTGATATATACCTGCACAAATACAGATATCGGCCCAACTATGAACTCCATACATGAAGAATTAGCAAAAATGGATAGATGGTGTGACGCCTGGGGACTCGAGTTTAATGTTGAAAAGTGTGGATGGCTCTGCATAGGCTGTTCCAACCTTGAAGTGGACCTAGAAATTCAGGGCCACAAAATCCCCAGACTCAAATCTGTACTAGACTTGAGACTGGAATATTCAAACAATCTATCATTTTCAGAGCATATATCGAAACAAGTATCGAAATCACGCAAACTTATTGGATTCTTACTCAGGAACTTTTGCAGAAGTGAATCCAGAATTCCATACTTCTACCAAAATAGTACCGTGTAGAATCAAGCTGTAATCAAAAAACCAAAACACTGTTTCGGCCAACAGGTCAAATAAAGGTGTGCAGTCAAGCGTTCATAATATTTTAAACGTCACGAAATTCTTGGCTGCACCAGAAGTGTCTGTAGTTAACAAGCATGTGTCAAGGCTGAACTGAAGACATTGTAGCGGTAAATCATTCCCCAAAATTATTGACCACAGCAATCACTCACCATTGGATGCTGACCACCACTGTTTAAGTCGACTTGTTTAGCTGAAGGCTTCCGGTCAAGCATCCCCGCCATTTGGTACCCCGTCGTGTCACGTGCACGATCACTAGCTAGCTAAGCGTTCGTCTGAAGGCTTGTTTTGGTCCGAAATATATCCGAAGTTTGGACGATCAATTATTGGCTTTTGCTTTGTTTTCGGTACGCGAGAATAATTTAGAGGTGGTGTAAGATAATTCCACCAACCCCTCTAAACTGGTGAGCCCAACCGCGAACTTCATCCACGATAAATCCGCAGATAACCCCGGTGAGTTCGTTCCATTTTGTATTTGTTCTTGTACCATATATTATTCGACATAATTTTCGTCATGAGTGATCTTAGTCCCAAGGTCATTCGTATCCGCTCAACTCCTAAAACCATTCAGCTCGTACCATACTGGCCAGATAATGCTGAAACGTGGTTTCTGCTAGCTGAAGCAGATTTTTGTGAGCATGGGATAACCGATCAACGTTCACAGTTACTTGCAGTTATTCACGCCCTACCGCGGGAATTCAGCAAGTACGTAACATCACAGATGTTCAGTCCCGAGGTAAGTAACTCGTACGAGTTGCTCAAAGCATCCCTCCTCAGGAGAAACGTTCTCACGGACCGACAACGTCTAGATGAATTATTTCGTAACATCGAGTTAGGAGATCAGTCAGCCGTGAGCATGCTGACAAGAATGAAAGAAGTCGTCGGCCAAAGTCAGTTCGACGAAGGACTATTTAGAGAACTCTTCTTATCCAAGTTGCCACAGTCTGTACAGACCGTACTTGTGACACTTCAGGGTACTGTAATAGAGGACTTAGCTATTACTGCAGATAGGATTCTAGAAATAACTAAACGGTCGTTCCCGAAATATGCTCGATGACTAAGCAGACTTCGAGTAAGGATCCTGCAATGATAGAGTTATGCAACTCCATCCAGCAGATGTTTAGGTCAAACATGCATTCTAAATCCTCCGACCGTCGTCCTAAATCTCCTCAACGCAGGAACTCACGTGGTCGATCTAAGTCCAAACCACGTTCACTGAAAAACCCTGACTGGTGCTGGTACCACAACACCTATGGCCAAGAAGCGAAGTGTTGCCGTAAGCCTTGTAACTTCGGAAATGTCTCAAAGTCTGTGGGAAACTATCCCGCCGGCACGCGTTAGCGGCAACCGTCGCCGGTGGCACTAGCCGCCTACTTTACATCCATGATGTGATAAGCCAGACTCGATACTTAGTCGACACAGGCGCCGAAGTCAGCGTCCTTCCTGCTACAGCAGCAGATCGACAGAAGGAACCTACCTTCAACTTACAGGCTGCAAATGGAAAACCAATCGCAACCTTTGGTAGAAAATACGTCTATCTGAACGTAGGTTTACGCAAACCTATTCGATGGATTTTCCTTCTCGCTGACGTTACAATGCCCATCATTGGCACGGACCTACTTAATCATCATGATTTACTCGTAGACGTCCGCCGAAAACGACTGATTGACAATACTACTAGTCTGTCTATCAAAGGCATCAGCTACATAGGCCCTAGTTTGTCACCCGTTAAGATAAAGGCAATTCTTGATCCAACTTTTCAACCTATGTTGACAAGTATCCGGAACTTAACTGCCCGTCGAACGACCTACCGTGCATAACCAGCAATGTTATGCACCACATCATTACCACAGGACAACCTGTGACATCTAAAGCACGACGATTAGCTCCTGACAAACTGAGAATCGCCAGGAATGAATTTGACCATATGCTTACCCTTGGCATCATTCGACCTTCGAATAGCCCATGGGCATCCCCACTTCATATGGTTCCGAAAAAGGATAGCAATGATTGGCGACCCACCGGTGATTACCGGCGAGTGAATGCCAAAACAACCCCTGATTGCTACCCGTTGCCTCATATACACGACTTGACGGCAACCTTATCCGGCGCGACTATATTCTCCAAAATCGACTTGGTTAAAGCGTATAACCAAATCCCGATGGCAACAGAAGATATCCCGAAAACGGCTATCATTACGCCTTTCGGACTTTTTGAATTTCTACGTATGCCATTCGGTCTCCGGAATGCAGCCCAAACATTCCAACGCTTCATTGACGAAGTATTTCGCGGTCTCGACTTTGTATACGCATACTTAGACGACTGCCTCATTGCCAGTCCAGACAAGGAAACTCACCTTAGGCACTTGGACTTGGCATTTGACAGGTTACGCCAACATGGTGTTACCATTAATATTCAAAAGTGTCAAATCGGTGTTGACTCACTCGACTTTCTGGGTCACACTATTGACTGCAAGGGCATTCGCCCACTGGCTACTAAGGTCGAGGCTATACTGAACTTTCCAGAGCCACAGACGGTGAAAAGTCTCCGCACTTTTAACGGCTTAGTAAGTTATTATCGACGCTTTATTCCCAACTGTGCCTCTTTGATTCAGCCATTGACAGACCTCCTTCGAGGGAATAACAAGTCCATAGAACTTGACGCGTCTGCTCGAAATGCTTTTACCCAGATTAAAAAAGCTATTGCGAATGCCACACTTCTGATGTATCAGGATCCAACGGCACCGTTAAGTATCTCGGTTGATGCATCAAACACTGCAATCGGCGCAGTTCTACAACAGCTAGTTGACAAAGAGTGGCAACCACTCGCCTTTTTCTCCAGGCGCCTTCAATTAGCTGAAACGAAGTACAGCACATTCGGCAGAGAACTTCTGGCTATGTACTGTGCTATACGACATTTTAGACATTCGTTAGAGGGTCGTGAATTCATAATTTTTACTGATCACAAACCTCTGACGTACTCTCTGAACTCACCTTCAGATAAGTATTCACCCAGGGAATCACGACAACTGGATTACGTTCACAGTTTACATCAGATATTCGCCATGTATCCGGAGTAAACAACACTGTGGCAGATGCCTTGTCGCGCGTTTGTTCCCTCACCCAAATCGACGGCATAGACCTTGTAAAACTGGCTCGTCTTCAAAAAGAAGATGCCGAGCTTCAACATGAGTTGTCGAAAACAACTCTACAATTAGCTGAGAAACCCTTAGGTATGGGAAGAGATACTATTCTATGTGACATTTCCACGAGTACTCCTCGCCCCATCGTGCCTAAAAGTTATCGCCGTAACGTCTTCAATACGTTGCATGGCTTATCTCACCCAGGTATTCGAACTACTGTCAAGCTCGTAACTAGTCGGTTTTGTTGGCCTGGCATTAATAAAGAAGTAAGGGAATGGGCACACACGTGCTTAGCTTGTCAAAAGTGCAAGGTGATAAGACACACCAAAAGCCCACTTGGCACCTTTCTTCTCCCTGACGCTCGTTTCGAACACGTCCATATAGATTTGGTTGGACCCCTTCCTGAATCCCATGGATATACCTATATTTTAACTTGCATCGATCGATTCACACGATGGCCGGAAGCAGTACCCATCAAGGACGTATCTGCTGAAACAGTCGCACGCGTCTTCGTAGAAAGATGGATCGCTAACTTTGGATGCCCATCTTCCATAACAACTGATCGCGGGCGGCAATTCGAAAGTGGCTTATTCTTCGCCCTGACTAAAATCATAGGTTGCATGCGTTTTCGAACAACAGCCTACCATCCTCAAGCTAATGGTATGGTAGAACGTCTACACAGACAGCTGAAAGCTGGTCTGTCAGCTGCAAACACCACCCATTGGACTGAATCCCTTCCGTTAGTTCTCCTAGGGATACGAAACGCCTTGAAAACCGATGCTGGTTGTACTAGCGCCGAGCTAGTATATGGCACGACACTGCGACTGCCTGGTGAATTTGTTTCTCCCTCGAGCTTCCCACCAGTGGTAGATCACGCTTCATACGTCAGCAGGCTTACAAACGCAATGCGTTCAGTTAAACCTGCTCCCCTTCGTCCACAGTCCATTGATGTTTTCGTTCATCCGTGTTTGAAAACTTCTTCACATGTATTTGTTCGTCGCGACTCTGTGCGCAGACCCCTGGAACCCCATATGACGGACCTTATAAAGTAATTAAACGTTCTGATAAATTCTTTGTCTTGGACAAAAACGGCCGCGAGGACACCGTCAGCATTGACCGTCTGAAACCGGCTTACTTGGAGGGTAATCCTATTAGCATAGAGCTCGACGTACCCCAAAATCCACAAGTAACAGAAGATCGTTTAGACATCGATGAAGTCACTAGCACAGCGACAGCTACCGAACCTTCTATCGAGCCTCCCAAGAAAACCCGTTCTCGACGTTCTGGATCGTGCCTGTAAAAATGGTATGCATTTTCATGTAAATTTATATGTTTATATGAGAATATACATTATTATTATTATTATAAGGTTCCCAGAATATCTTCGTACTTATTTAACATAACAAAGTCGTGTGATTCACGCAACTCATTCGTTTGTGGTACTGACTATTTCTTTTGACGTATCAATTTTTTATATACAGTACCACCGAACACAAAAAATATTTTTTTCAACAGTTCATGTTACATACACAAAAAATTAATTAGATGTACTTTTTTCGATGTTCTGAACTTAGCATTATTTTACTGTATAGTAAATGCACATCATTTTTTTTATCCAAAAAGCAGATTTGGTACATTTTCCTCGATATGGTTCTTAGCGTTCTTGTTTTCTTTTCCAGGTGCGACGGGCATTGGACAGGAAACAAACGAAGCACGGGATCCAACGAACAACAACAAGGAAGCTATGTACAAACACCCTATTAGCATAGGCAGACAAACCAGTAGGCATGCCACCAAGCCGCTCGGAAGATTTTTTCCACCCGAAAAGGAACCATCGAGTTTTTTTACTTCCGGCTGGTTCTGTCTTAGGGTCCTCACCACCCCACTAGGGGGGGTGAGCTGTAGCGGTAAATAATTCCCCAAAATTATTGACCACAGCAATCACTCACCATTGGATGCTGACCACCACTGTTTAAGTCGACTTGTTTAGCTGAAGGCTTCCGGTCAAGCATCCCGCCATTTTGGTACCCCGTCGCGTCACGTGCACGATCACCAGCTAGCTAAGCGTTCGTCTGAAGGCTTGTTTTGGTCCGAAATATATCCAAAGTTTGGACGATCAATTATTGGCTTTTGCTTTGTTTTCGGTACGCGAGAATAATTTAGAGGTGGTGTAAGATAGTTCTACCAACCCCTCTAAATTATACTCAGTTTTCAGAAGAAAGTGGATATAACCTTAGACATACTAAAGGTACAGTGGCTATAGGACAATGTATAACAGCCACCAGGCAAAAGGTTTTCCTGATTAGGTGTGCCCAAATATGGAAATAACCATCTGAGGAAATGCGACTGGCAAGCACATTGGCCTCCTTCGGAAAAGCACTTAATGACACACTAACTGAGTTCGCAAGTGATACCAGTGCTAATTCCCATGTAAGAGTTTCAGAAATCATAGGCCCATTTAATGTATGAACTCAGAGACTACACCTGTTGTTTTTGCCTCTATTTATAATTCCAGACATAAAAAGCAGCAGTCATGACAATAATACCCATTCAGTTAAGAGTCGATCGAACTATATCTACCTGATACAAAGGGTGAACCATAACCAACATACGAATGAAATATGAGAAAACAAGGTAGAAACTTACAGCAACACCACATGAAAAGATAAAAGTTACTTGGATATCATTTATAATCCACCAACTGGTCTCCTACCCAAAAAGAATGCGGCTACGTTTTATCCAAAAAGGCGAGGAAATACATAAATTCACAGCTGCTGTTGTAAACACTCAGTGGAAGTAGGAGCCAACAAAGTAATGCATTTAAAGCATATGTGTACTTCCTATGATCATGGCGACTATCTGCGGAATATGTCAAAATCCAAATCACTACCTAAACAGCGCCAATAAACATGGATATGTATAAAATAGCGAAAATATGCTGACAGCCGCATCTCAGATCACACTGATTCATTCGATGGGAATATTCTGCTGCTGCATGCCTTATTCGACATTGTGTATGAATCGGTTCGCGATCATTCTGGTTCCGTATCGAAAAGAATAAAAAATTCACCGGTTGCTGAATCAATAGTACTTCTCTGCATGCACAACTGTGCTCTGACTGCTGTGGTGAGCTGTCTGCAGATTATGTTGCTTAAAACATCGTTTACGGTAAACTAACTATCGTTTTTATAATTCATTTTTACACTCTTGTGAGCAGCCCACCATATCGACCAAATGTAACGCAACACTCAGCTGTTATGCGCATTTTTGACAAATTCAAACAATAACGTTGCCTGGGATTATATCATATAAATTGCTTTAACTTATGAAAGTGTGTTTACTATCATTATTGCATTATCCTCCCTTGTATATATACATCTTGTGTCAGTGAAAAATTTTAGACATGCTTATTCCATGTGTACATTATTGCCATATTGATAAAATGACAGCAACCGTAAATCACGTAATTTAAACAATACTTATGCATGCCTATACAACTGGTGTATCCTGCATAGCTAAGAAAAAATATGTACCTTATTATATTATCTTAACCACCAGTAGTTTATCGAACTGATGATGCCTGTAAACTGGCGTCCTACATATACAGAAAAACGAAACGAAGTCGAATTTCCCGCTCAACCTGGAGGACAACTGTACAATTCAATAACTATACGGCCTGGTTCAGACAATGAGTGTAATTATATATATGTATCAAATATTTAACTGTTGAAACATTACTAACTTGTAGACAATCTACGATTTGAGATTATATCATACTTGATCGTGCCTGTTAAATGGCATGCATTTTCATGTAAATTTATATGTTTATGTGAAAGTATGAATTACTAATATTCAGATAAATAAGCTTGCTGAAACTCAGACTGAGTGTTGGATAGTTAAACGGCATCATTCCTATTCATCAGGGAGAAAGCAGTGCACTGTAGGTCAGGGGGAAGTCGTCCACTATCATTTGTATTTTTGTTTAGCGAAGTTAATGTACAAATGCATACGAAATAAACCTTGTCAAGTACGCGGACGATCTAACTATTTCAATGCCTGTTAACTCCTAACTAGACTAAGATGAACAGCCCTCTATTTGAAGCCAAAAAATGCTCTTAAAATAGGTCTGTCAATCACGTCTCATAAACCGTTAATGCCCAACTCTTGCTACGCTCGAGCTCACGCTGTTCCTTGAAGTTTTCAGAATCGCTTAGTAATAATGGACGCAAAAACCAAAACACCGATTGGCCGCTCGAGAATTCTTTATTGTAACACCAACATATAAAAAATAATTCCACTAAGGTCTGTGAACAAATATTACAATAATAAATCACAATATTACTTCTGACGGTTGTCTCCTGACTTCTTTCTGAACAGCGACCGATGAGATGATGACTGTCGTATTGATGCCTCCGCAAAAATTGGGGAAGTTGGTTTTGAGCAAACAACCATGAATTGATCGTTCAATCTTCAACTACATTGACAAGATCCTTCGAAATGTCAGACTGTTTATTTCAGTTTGCGATGTAAAAGAAAATTAGGTGAAGGTGTTAATTTATATGAGCGTTGGAAAATTGATGATAGCAGTAGAGAAATCAAGTCTGGCTTTAAGTATCTCGGACTAATTCCTCACAGCGTATTGGCCCTAAATGTATACCACATGTAGACATAATGCGGTACATTCATTATTTTTAAAACTAACTAGTATGTGAGAACTACGATTGGACCAGTTATACAACGTTTAATATACTTAGACACAACTAACCTACGCTGCTTACTTCTGTGACGCATTACCTAAAGCTACATAGCTATCTTAAAATAGTCCTCACTGAAGGTAATCTCCTGTAGCTACCACCTTAGTGGGCAACTTAACGTTACCTTTGAATAACAAAGTAAAAGCGGACATTCTGAGAATCTTCTTAGTAAAAAGATCGTCTCCTAGTCGAAAGAAGTAAACATACCCTAATCTCCACGAAAGCGTTTAGAGGTATTTAACCCATCACCTGAAATGACTCACCATTTGCAGTTACTTAAGAAGTAAAAATAAATTTACCGAAGACAGTGTGCTTATGATTTCTAGATATCATAATGCATCTTTCAGGCGTGGGGCTAGCAACCCCACCCTGTAAACAAAAATTGCTAAAGAAACTTCAGTATGTTGAACCTCCTTGCACCAAAAGAAAAAGTCTGTGTAGGAACATGGAACGTCCGAACTATGTACGAGACTGGCAAAGCTGCCCAGATCGCCAACGAGATGAAAAGATACGGAATACAAGTGCTGGGAATATGTGAGAGCAGATGGAATGGGAGTGGACTCACCAAATTGTCAACAGGTGAGTCAGTGATCTACTCCGGTCACCCAGGAGATAACCACACGCACACCGAGGGCGTGGCTATCATGATGTCACCAACGGCAACGAAAGCCCTGATACAATGGGAGGCGATCTCGTCCAGGATAATGACCGCCAGGTTCAACTCCAAAGGAAGGAAAGTGTCAATCATACAATGTTATGCACCCACAAACAACGCAGACCTCGAGAAGAAAGAAGAATTCTACAGGCAACTACAGGCAACATTGGACAATACTCCAGCTGGCGACATGAAAATACTAATGGGAGACATGAACGCCAAACTGGGACCAGACAATACGGGAAGGGAACTCATCATGGGTAGAGAAGCTCTAGGAGAAATGAATGAAAACGGAGAACTCTTCGCCGACTTCTGCGCCTTCAACGAACTGGTGATTGGTGGCAGTGTATACAAGCACAAAGATATCCACAAGGCTACATGGGTGTCACCAGACGGGCAAACCAAAAACCAAATCGACTTCATCTCAATCTCAAGGAAGTGGAGGCGCAGCCTACTGGACACAAAAGCAAGAAGAGGAGCAGACGTTGGCTCAGACCACTATCTCGTACAAGGGACAATCCAAATCAAATTAAAAGCTTTCAGGGAATCAGGAGCTGCAGATAGACCACAAGCCAAGTTCAACACTCAAAAGCTGAAGGACCAGGCTACAAAGGACATCTTCATTGCAAGCATAAAGGACAAAGCCGAGACACAAATCAACACTAGCGAAGTGGTCGGCGTTGAAAAGCACTGGAACAACTTGAAAACGGTGTGGAGCCAAACCTGCATAGAAATTCTAGGCAGAAAAAAGAGACAGGACAAACAGTGGCTCACTACGGACACTTGGAAACTAATAGAAGAGAGAAGGACAGTGAAGCAAAAGATTATCCAGTGCACGGACGAGCAACAAAAACAGGAGCTGAATGCAAGCTACAATACACTGAACAAAAGAGTGAAGAAAAGTGCCAGGGAAGACAAAAGAAAATATTATGAAACCATGGCAAACGAAGCAGAACAAGCTGCAGGCAAAGGAGACCTCGCCACACTCTACCAAACAACTAGGAACCTTTCGGGCAAACGTTCGACACAGATTAAGCCAATAAAGGACGACAATGGAAAGTCAATCACCAAAGAGGTGGAACAGAGAAAGCACTGCAGCTGAAGCCCTATGTTCCTCTAGGAACTAAAGGATACAATAATATAATAATAATATGTCTGATTTCCCATAAACTGGAAGATATGCAAGTGAAAAGTAACAAGTTGGCAGAAGAAGCATCAAAGATAGGACTTCACGTGAACATAGATAAAACAGAGATAATGAAGATTCCTAGCCAACATCAACAGCAACACCAACAGACCACAATAAGCATAAATGGGAAGAACCTGAAAGAAACAACCTCCTTCACCTACCTGGGAAGCATCGTTTCAACTACAGGCGGAACTGACGAGGATATCAAAGCCAGAATCGGAAAAGCAAGACAAGCTTTCATTACTCTCAAATCTGTGTGGAGGTCAACAGCAATCAGCATCAAAAATAAGATCCGGATTTTCAACTCCAATGTGAAGTCAGTGCTACTATACGGATCAGAGACTTGGCGAGTCATAAGGAGCATCTCAAACAAACTTCAAACCTTCATTAACAACTGTCTCCGCTCAGTACTCAAGATCAGATGGCCAGAAAAGATCAGCAACAGGGATCTCTGGGAGCAAACCAATCAGGAACCGATTGTGAAACAAATAGGCAGAAAGAAATGGAGATGGATTGGCCATACGCTGAGGAAACCATCAAGTGACATCACTAGACAAGCCCTCGAGTGGAACCCGAAAGGGAGGCGGCGAGTTGGTCGTCCAAGGGTGACTTGGAGGAGGTCATGCGAGGAGGAGATGAAAGCATGTGGACAGACCTGGAGCAGGTTGAAAAAGTTGTCAGAAAACCGAAGTCAATGGAGGTGCGCAGCTGAAGCCCTATGTTCCTCTAGGAACTAAAGGATACAATAATAATAATAATAATAATAATAATAATAATAATGCATCTTATATCCATAGGGTTATAAGTCAGATGCGCAAAATTAATCCGAAACACAACGACTACGATTCTCAGTCACAGAACATTCTACTATGCTATCTAATCGTCTAGTCACATCAACAAATATTTCGCTAAGAAAAAGAAGACCATAGGTTCACGGAAAATTTATTCAGAGTTTTCATAAAAATCATGGACATCCGTATTTATAGTCACGGAGAGATCACAACTTCGAGGAAACCACTGACCGTAGACCACAACCTGAAACGTCATTCTTGCTAATTAAAGTCTTACCTTTAACTGGGACAGTTCGTACACACTCACCAGATCACCATATGTTATCTGCTTTGTAAATCGTTTTGCAACATATCGGATGGCTGATAGCACTGGCTCTACTACAGGCAGTCCTAGTTCATGTACTTGGATCTAGTACATTAGGCATTAATAAGCATACGTAACACTCACCCTTTAAAGGTTGCAGTTTCTTTTTGTTCCCAAAAATACACAAAAGCACAACAGATTCACACTTTTTATGTGGCTCAAATTTCTTTGATTTAGATTCTTTCACAATATATCTGGTTTTTTAAATGATAACAGACACACTGATGGTATATTTGCTTTCTTTAAAAGCTTCAAGGCTTTTTCAACTTCAACCCAGGCTCTAAATTCTCAAGGTATAATATGATCTTCGAAAACTTTGCTAATATCAATTCTGATCGTGCTCTCTTCACCAGATTCACTCGTAGATTGTCGCATGCTGTAAACATGAACGTGAAAGTCATCAGTTTTCCAAATTTCCACATGTCAAGCAGCCAGATGAGCCAGCAACAAAGCCGGCAACCAACAAATGAACTGGAAACAACAGCTTCTGCCACCAAAACATGTTTGTGTGCATAACCTAACCCTAACACTACAACCAGGCACGAAACTATTACAATGGAATGAATGAACTAACCTGGTATTAAAAACTTTCGAAACAAACAAAATAACTAATTTTAACAGCAACGGAAACAATAAAGAGGTGAAACGCAACATTTGTGAACAATGCGCATCAAAATTAGTTGTGAATAACTGCAGCATAACAGTACAAACCAATGTGTAAAGGAACGGAAATGCAATTTAACCTGGCCGTCTAACATAAATGATAGTGACACTGGACACGTCTTTACAGCTTTCAGAACCTCCATGTCCTTCAGAAGAAACTGGTACTAATATTTCCATGCAAACATCGAAAAGGTATAACTTCGACTACGCGCGGCCCCACTGAGATATATTTACAGATATTAAGACCTTGACGGCGGTGACGATATTGAATTGTGCGGAGTATACTAACGCAAGATCTTATACCAACAACTTCTATAGTACTCGTTTCTCGTGAACCAAAGACAAAGCAAAACAACGAGATTGGTTGTCCAAATTACGAGATATATTTCGGACCAAATCGTGGACTAAATCGGAAGCTAAGTTGGCTAGTGATCGTGCACGAACGTCACGCGACGGAGTACCAAATGACGAGGATGCTTGATTGGAAGCCTTCCGCTAAACAAGTCGACTTAAACACTAAGGGCCAGCATCCAATGTTGACTGATTATTCCTATGGTCAATAATTTTGGGGAATTACTCACCGCTACAGCTCATTCCCCCCTAGTGGTGTCGTGAGGACCCTAAGACAAAACCAGCCGGAAGTAGAAAATCCCGATGGTTCCCTTATGGGTGAAGAAATCTTCCCAGCGGCTTGGTGGAGTGCCTACTGGTCTGTCTGCCTATGCTAATAGGGTGTTTGTACATCGCTTCCTTGACGTTGTTCGTTGGATCTCGTGATTCGTTTGTTTCCTGTTCAGTGCCTGTCGCAGCTCGAAAAGAAAACAAGAGTGCCAAGAACTTAGTTGAGGAAAATGTACCAAATCAGCTTTTAAAAAATGATATGCATCTACCATACAGTGAAATAATGCAAAGTTTAGAACACTAAAAATAGTATACAACAATTTTTAGTGCATGTAACATGTACTATTATAGAAAAAACCTTTTTTACTTGTGTTTAGTGATGCTATGCAAAACAATTGATGTGTCTGAAAAGAAAAATATAATTAATACACAAACAAATGAGTTGGGTGAATAGCACCACTGAATTATGTGATATAGGCGTGAAGATATTCTGGGAATCTTACGTTAAATCCAGAACGCATTTTCTTAGAGGTCTCGACAGAAGGTTCAGTGGCTTTCGCCGTGCTAGTGACTTCTTCGAGGCCTAAAGGATATTCCATTACTTGTGGATTGTTGGGTACGCTCAGCTATAGGCTAATGAGATTACCTTGCAAGTAAGCCGGTTTCAGACGGTCGATACTGACGGTGTCTTTGCGGCCTGTTTTTTTCTAAGAAAGAGAATTTATCCATACGTTTAATTACTTTATATGGTCCGTCGTATGGGGATTCCAGAGGTCGACGCGCGAAGTCACGACGAACAAATACATCGATGGACAGTGGGCGAAGGGGAGCAGGTTTAACCGAATGCATTGCGTTTGTAAGCCTGCTGATGTATGAAACGTGATCTACTGCTGGTGGGAAACTCTAGGGAGAAACAAACTCACCTGGCAGCCGTAGTATCATGCCATATACTAGCTCGGCGGTAGTACAACCAGCATCGGTTTTCAAGACGTTTCGTATACCCAGGAGAACTAACGAAAGAGATCCAGTCCAATGGGCATTTTTTGCAGCTGATAAACCAGCTTTCAACTGTCTGTGTAGACGTTCTATCGTAGCATTAGCTTGAGGATGGTAGGCTGTTGTTTGAAAACGCATGCAACCTACGATTTTAGTCGGGGCGAAGAATAAGCCACTTTCGAATTGCCGCCCGCGATCAGTTGTTATGGAAGATGGGCATCCAAAGTTAGCAATCCATCTTTCTACAAAGACGCGTGCGACTGTTTCAGCAGATACGTCCTTGATGGGTACTGCTTCCGGCCATCGTGTGAATCGATCGATGCAAGTTAAAATATAGGTATATCCATGGGATTAAGGAAGGGGTCCAACCAAATCTATATGGACGTGTTCGAAACGAGAGTCAGGGAGAAGAAAGGTGCCAAGTGGGCTTTTGGTGTGTCTTATTACCTTGCACTTTTGACAAGCTACGCAACTGTGTGCCAATTCACTTACTTCCTTGTTAATGCCAAGCCAACAAAACCGACTAGTTTCGAGCTTGGCGGTAGTTCGAATGCCTGGGTGAGATAAGCCATGCAACGTATTGAAGACGTTATGGCGATAACTTTTAGGCGCGGTGATGCGAGGAGTACTCGTGGAAACGTCGCATAGAATAGTATCTTTTCCCACACCTAAGGGTTTCTCGGATAATTTCAGAGTTGTTTTCGATAACTCATGTTGGAGCCCGGTATCTTCTATTTGAAGACGAGCCAGTTTTACAAGGTCTATGCCGTCGATTTGGGTGCGGGAACAAACGCGCGACAAGGCATCTGCCACAGTGTTGTTCATTCCGATGTAAACTGTGAAACGTAATCCAGCTGTCGTGATTCCCTAGGTGAGGTTGAGTTCAGAGAGTACGTTAGAGGTTTGTGATCAGTTAAATTTGTGAATTCATGACCCTCTACTGAATGTCGAATTGCGAGGAACTTTGAACGATGATAAGTTATCCCATGCTCACAAAAATCATACTCAGCTATCTGAAACTACGTGTCAGCATTATATAGCCAGTATGGTACGAGCAGAATGGTTCTAGGAGTTGAGCGTATACGAATGACCTTGGGACTAGGATCATTCATGACTAAGTGTGTGCCGATTACAATATAGTATAACAGCAAATACAGAAAGGAGCGAGCTCACCTAGTTTATCTGTGTATTTATCGAAGATGAAGTTCGCGGTTGGACTCACCAGTGTAGAGGTTGACGGTATCGACGGTCGCGAATTGTACGGAGTATACTAACGCAAGATCTTATACCAACAACTTCTATAGTACTCGTTTCTCGTGAACCAAAGACAAAGCAAAACAACGAGATTGGTTGTCCAAATTACGAGATATATTTCGGACCAAATCGTGGACTAAATCGGAAGCTAAGTTGGCTAGTGATCGTGCACGAACGTCACGTGACGGAGTACCAAATGACGAGGATGCTTGATTGGAAGCCTTCCGCTAAACAAGTCGACTTAAACACTAAGGGCCAGCATCCAATGTTGACTGATTATTCCTATGGTCAATAATTTTGGGGCATTATTTACCGCTATAGATATATACATTTCAGGTGAATTAATCTTACCTCAAGTGAACAATTTGTTATCTTACCCAGAATGAATATGTGAACAAGAGTAGAATCTTTATGATTATTCCATCCCAGGCTTACTATAATCGTGAATTAAATCTCACTAATTCTTAAATAATTCTAACATTCTATAGTGAGTAAATTCTGAATCCATTCTGAAGTTCACTCTTTAATGTCACAGACTAGAGCTGAGTGCTGGTTTTCAGCATGACTGGCACTAATTCAGCACTGTATTCTTTTTGTAGGCATTTTCAGAAGTAGACCAGAACCTAGTGGGTTTGCTTATGAGCGTCGCTCCAGCCCTCACAGGACATATCAAGAACGGACTAGCGTTACTTCAGAACGAAAGGACTTAATTCAGTACCCAGTTCTCTTTTTAAGCGCGATCAGCGTTACTTCAGAACATAATGGGTAGATAAAATTTTCATTTACCATAAAAAGGCATTGTCGAATAATAGATTATAATAAGCTTGGAATTGTTGTAAGCTTGGGATATAATCAATGACAGATTTGAAGAATTGTAGAACCTCTGATTTATCTTTCACAGTTTGTCTTCTGCAAAATGCAAATATTACACAACTGCTTCTCCTATCCGTCCGTTACAACCAACTTGAGGGCGTGGGGTAGTAGAAATAGGTGGCTGGTTTTTGGCTACTTTAATGCTCCACATACTACTTGGGGGGAACTAAACTCCACTAGTTTGTATACCTGTTTCAATAGGGAGCTCACACTGACAATGCTTCAATGTGCACTCGTGCAACATATCCATGAACCAACACGGTATCACCCGTAACATGATCCATCTACTATAGACTTGGTACTAACACCCCGGAAGGAGGACGTTGGTAACATTAGGTGCCTTCCGCCGCTTGGCAGCAGTGACCACATAGTCATTGCTTTTACGTTTAGGATTCATTCTCTCATACACAGGCCAAAATCTGCTCGTCCAAACATTTGGAAAGCGGATATACAAGGAATCCGGAACGCAGCAACTGCGGTTGACTGGTCAGTTGATACAAGTCGGACTGTCGAGGAAGCTTGGGTAGGATTTAAGAATACACTAGATTGTGTCACTTCACCTTTTATACCTTGGTACACTCCTCGAAAGCTGTCGCATGAGCCACCTTGGATCACTAGTGAAATAAGGAGGCTTTTAAGACGGAGGAAGAATTTATGGGACCAATATGCTATGACAGGAAGGGGAAATTTCCAGAAAGACTACCGAAAAATTCGAAATCTCTGTAAGTATGTGGTTAACAAGAATTGCATGGAGTATGAGAGACGGCTAGTACTAGATTGTGTTTATTAGCCAAAAAGGCTGTACTTGTATATTAAAGGTAGGACTAAAACTAGCAGTGGTATACCGTCACTCATAAGCATTTAATAATAATAATAATAATAATAATAATAATAATAATTTACTTTATTCCAAAAACAGAATGGAATTCTCAGCATTTGTCACAACACCTTGCATCTGATTTATTTAAAATATAAATAAAATTAAAACAAGGTTAAACAGAGAAATTTGACCACGTTTACGATATAAAGTCAAAAATATTCGAATCACGAATTGACAGTATTAAATATAATAACAATAACAACAGTGAGTTTGTTTCAAACAGTATTGTCGATACAGTCAGTATAAAAATTTTAGCATGTTATAGATTATTGAATCTAATGTTCTGTTGATATAGCAGTATGGTGAGGGGAAATACAAGATTGAAAGTTATAACACAGCTTAAATGATGTTCCCACTTTTGAGAAAATAAAAACAAAAAGTTGAAAGGATTATAAATATAAGAAGCACAATAACAATAAAGTCTGATGTATTAAGGGTGGAGGAAAATGGTTTGTTGACTAGTGCAAAGGAGGTTAGTTAACTAGTTCATGCATGACACTATCTTCATCACTTAAATTGCGTGACGCCAAATATGGTATTGTGAAATTCTCATACTTAGACGTACGTGCATAAAGTCTTATGAAAAGACTCCTTGTTTTACCTGAGGAGACACAAGTTTGGAGCTGTGGGTGCTGTGGTGGATGCCCACACTCTGACAAAATTCCTTTAGCAAATTTGTTGCATGAGATCAAGTGACAATGTCGACGATGTGGCCTAATGGGATACCACTCGCCCTACTGACTGACAGTCTTCAGAGTTCTACGAAGAATGACATGGTGTTTTTTAAGCAATCCAGGAGAGAATAAGGGTGAATAGTCAAGAAGAATAGGTAAAATACACCAGTTGACAAACTGTAAGATGAGTGGTTGGGTTATGCCTGAGTGCCTTAACTTCTTAATGTAAAACTTCAGACGAATTATTCTTTTAGAAATCGCTAAGACATGGGAAGACCAGGATAGGTCAGAAGAAAGAATTAATCCACGATACTTAACATCAGACTTGATTTCTATATAAGTATCATGAATTTTGCGAGGTTCATCGGAACCAACGGCCTTATTTAACTTTCATTTACATCGGAAACTGAAATTGATAGCCTGACATTTGGAAGGATTTAGTTTAAGGCCACTAGACGAAAACCATTTTCTAATTCCTGATAGAAAGCTGTTCATCTTTGTGCAGTCTAGCTGTGACTTAACAGACATTGAAATAGTTAGATCGTCCCAATACTTAACAAAGTTCATTTCGCCAGAGTGAGGTAAGTCATGCAAGAAGAAAGAAAACAGAAAAGGAGAAAAGACAGAACCTTGAGGTACACCAGCCTCAGTAAGCAATGAAGTGGACGACTTTCTCGACATACAGTCTACTGCCTTCTTCCTGAGAAATAAGAATGCAGCCATTTGATGACCCAACAGTGAATTTGAGTTTCAGAAAGCTTCTTTTACAAAATGTCCCTAGGTACTGAGTCGAAAGCAGATGTGTAATCTAGGAAGGTGCAGCGAACAAATTTAGCCCCCTTGTCTAAGCTGGAGACAGTGTTATGATACAAGACTGCAGCTGCATCTAAAGTACTTCTACTGTGTGTATAGGCGAACTGTTTGGGATCGTTAAAGGCTTTAAGTGAAGGTTGAAGATTAAGTAAGAGTAACTTCTCGATAGCTTTTAGAAAAGGGGAGGTGATAGTAGTAGGATAACACAGGATATCTGCACACTAGGCAAAACATCTGGACCTAGGCTACATGAAGGGTTCAAAGACTGGAGACATTTTAGAACATCATTTGTATTGAAACCAGGGAAGCAGGTTTCATTAACACTTGTAACGCTAGAAAGTTTGGCATTTGTGGGGGAATGTATGAAAGACTTGTTTAGTGTGCCAACATCAAAGGAATAAGGAATACTATTCATCTGCTTACAATCAGTAATTGCTATAAAAGGTTTCCATATATTAGAGGCATTTTTACAAGATATAAAATTTTGGTTATAAATTGAATTCAATTGCGCATTTCAGACTTTATTAGGACGTTAATTCTTTTCAAACCAGTATTATCCTTCATTTTATATAACTTTTCTTTTGCCTGTGAAGCTTATTGTGTTGAAGGGAGGAGAAACGGTCAAATCTGATGAAGAGCGTTTCTCTGGGACAACAGGTGTCAAGACAAAATTTGAGATAACATGTAATATTAGAGGTAGTGTCATCAAGAGTGTCTTCATTTAACATTTCCCACCTGGTGTCTTCGAGCATACCCCTGAGATTCTGAACATTCTCCTTAAAGTAACATCCATGTACAGTTTTCTTGGAAAGGTGTGGAAAAGTTCTCTTGTGTAACTCTCCATAAATTTTGTGTAAAACCCGTACAATATAGTGATCTGAGTTAAACAGTGGGGGTCTTTTACGAGCTTCGTATATTCCTCAGTCATTTATAAATACAAGATCAAGAGAATTATCCAGTCTGGTGGGAAAATTAACGACATTTTCATGACCTAACACTGTGAGAAAGCTGCAGTCGCATGAATTAAAATCCGCTGTCACTATGGACAATGAGTTTCGAAAAGAGGAGGCAGCGAAAATAGTGAATTTATCAGCAAACATAGATAGTTCTGAAGTACTACAACAAGGTGTGACATAAATGTTGTTTGTGATACAAACGAAGTTGCACTTAGACAGGTGTTCAGGTCGACATTTAACAGTTATACAGTCAATATTATCATATGAGTATATAAAGCAGACGTTGTCGGCAACAGACTGGCAACTGAGAACTGATAAAAGTACCAACATCACCACCTCGCTTCTTCCTTGAACAACTTCGGTCTTGTCTGTACACACTGAAACCATTCAGGGAGATTAAATTGTCATTATATGAATCGTGCAGCCAAGTTTATTGAAGCGTTATCGCACCTGTATTGCGGTAAATATTTGAACATAATAGAGCATCCAAGTAATTAATCTTGTTCAATAATGACCCGCAATTTGTGCTCATAATCACAGGAAGAGTCGTCTGATGCATTGGAGTACACCTTAAGGATCGTTGCCACCCAACATGATGCTTTTTCTTGAGGTTATTATCAACCTCAGGTTGAAAACATTTTAAATTATCGCGAGACGCACTGCTGTACGAAATGCTGAGAATTCCACACACTGTATCATAAGTAATGTCTTGAATTAAACACATCGTTATTGCTATGAGTATATAACAGTGTTTTTAGTCTTCGTAAGGTCGTCGTGACAGTATGGCTTGCTATCTGGACCACTTAACTTCTAACTGTGGATGTGTCTATATTCGAAGCTTATCTAACACAGTTATAAACAGTATAATCTAAGGTTTCTAACTTCGATCTCTCGTGAGATCACTAGTATGCCTACTGGCAAACATTTCCGAAAACGAGAAAAAAAACGACAATCTAGCAGCTGTTAAGTTTTTGATGGTTCCCTGAATGATATCAGCCTGTAGTGCAATATGCACTGAAAATAGACATTATATGTTCACTTCGATGAAAAATGTCTTCATCGTTCTCTAAAACAAAGGATATATGTGCTTTTCACCGGGAAAATGATCGTTGAGGTTGTTTTTATGTTAGCAAAGGAGAGTTATCATCTGTTGTGATGGTAACCAGAGGTGTCCGTCAGGGTGGGATGCCCACTGTCCTCCCCATCTCATCATCATCATAGATAGACTAATGGACTTATCCCTAACTGACTTCAATGACTCAGTGATTGATTGACTTGTTACCAAGAGATGACCTCATTGATTCCCACCTAGGTAAATACGCTGACAAAGTGCAAAGTCTTCTGAACATCTCTGGCATGCGTTTCGCGTGCTCCTGTGAAATGTAAGATGATGCTACAGGACTGGAGTTCATCGACTCACTCCTAGTTTGAAGATAGCCAGGAGTTGAGTGGTTGGTGGAGCGTTTTGATCACTTACTCGACTTATTTGAGAAGTTGACTGTGATTGAGACATGGAAAGGCCGGCTAGCTTTCTTTGATCATAAGTGTCTGCTTTCTACTTCCCTTGTTAGGTGGTTATAATAGGGGGATCAATATTGAGGTTAGACTTCGGTCGAGTGCTAGGTAGGTGGGAGGGGAAATCAATCGAGCAGGTTGTGGAGTTACATTGATTGAAGTGGTTAGGACATGTGTTGCGCATACCTAGCCATCGTTCGCCTTCGTCGACAATCAATGCTAGCTGACTACTGACGTAGGATTGATCAGGCTGGAAAATAGGGGGCTAGTGGTTATCAAACCAAAACATGGCACCAGTCAATGAAATTTACAACAGTTAGTTTAGGCCAGCCAGCCACGTAAGGAAGTCTAGACTGGCTGACTGACTGGTTGGGGTCCTCGGGATGGTAGAAAAAGGCACAGAACTAACCAAGAACCTATTGCACCCCCATCAACAGGTAAGCAGAAGGAAACAAGGTATGGATTAGACATCCTCTGAGAAAGCCATTGAGTGAAATCACATGTAAGGCAGGCCGTCGATTGGACTCTGGAGGGGAAGCGAGCGACGAGCTAGGCACGGGTTCAAGATTGACATGGAGGAGACTGTGTGAGAAGGGGGTGAAAGCTAATGAACAACAGTGGATCCATTTAATTGGTGTATGGTGACTAGCAGTGGAATCCAGGATGTGCATTTCGTCCTATTTGAGACTCGTTAGATGGATGTACCTGCATTTCTCAGTAAGTGATGATGTTCCCACCGAGCCTCACTCACTGAGAAATGCAGCTACATTCAGATGATGAGTCGCGAATAGGACGAAATGCGCGTTATCCTGGATTCCACTGCTAGTCACCATCCACCAATTAAATACTAATCAAATGCGCAGACATCGTCGAAGCATCTGCACAAGAAGCCGACATGTCAACCTGATAACGAGCACTTTGGTCCAATCAATCGACGGGAAAATCGAATATTCAATGAAGTAGTGGAGCCAGTCAAAAAGGATCACAAAGAACTAGAAAGACATAGAGATGTACTGTTGAAGTCTTATACACGTCCCACTCGGGGAATCCAGCTAGACGTATAAGTATTGATTCCTCGATTTGATTATCTATTCCTATTTATGATCTATATTCGCTATTAATGGTGTTGTCATCAGTCTTTGTATGTCTGTCATACGTCTCATGTTTCTGACTGCCTCTATAGCCATATTTATCCGTATGCATGTATATAACCTGACAATGTTAAAACTAACCATTTTTTCACCATTATCTAATTTTAAATGATCTAATCTGTTTGTTTTAGTTCATAAGAATTAGTTAGTCTAGATTTCGAGTGGCTTTTAAGGGGATATTTAGATAAATCATAAGTAGGCAAATTTCTCAAATCAACCATAGATCTGTCTTATAGGGTATCCTGCCTGATGTATGAACTTTAACAACACCACACATCCTACTGAGGTTATTAGTTTTGGGCATTAAATTAAATCACTTAGACTCACCTAGAAACGTCTTCATTCGGCGTATCAGGTGGTCCGCTGTGGATTTCTTAAACTTATTCATAACGGGGTTTATTGACTTATTAATTTCCTCATATATTCGTGTTTGTATGTGAGTATCCACCTTCTCCAAATAGTCTGATTTGTCTAATATTACTGTCACCTTTCCTTTAGTCATTACTATGTCCGTGTTATTCCGCGATATCCGGATATTTCGTGGATAACACTAAGTCTTCGCTAAACGCCTTTACTTTTATATGTATGTATAGTACAACTTGTGAGTTTGTGTGATTAAATTGATATGATTTTGAGCAATATATGTTGCTGGATGACTGAGTGATATTCAGAGTAACCTGAGGGAATATTTCATTAATTTCTACCACAATGCTCAAATCCTACACTTATATATATATATATATATATATATATATATATATATATATATATATATATATATATATGGTTGAAATCAGTGCCTTACGATAGATTGAACCCACAACCCTCTAGTTATTAGGTGACTATGTTATCGTTCATGCTTATCTATTCTCTTAATTTTGGTACAATTAGGTGTACCGCTTTACTAGGAACAGAGAATTTCCGAGGGTTTCAGTGACCACCTGATCGATGTCAGTTGGTCGAAAATCAACCTCAAATGCAATCATGAATGCGATAAATGAAATCGTTAGGTAATAAAAGTGATTCCCAGCACATTTGGAGTGTAGCATGGGAGCGAAATAGGTGTTAACGAGAACTTAGGAACAAACGGTGGTGTATACATATGAAGTAAATAAAAACACCCACCCTAACTTTCGAAATCGAAATGTTTTCAGTTCTCCACTGAGATGGAATTCAATATAACTACCATTGGATTCTAAATTATTCAACTTAGTCATCGAGCACTACATTGAACCAAGGAGTTATGAATGTCCTGAATTCCAGTTTGATTAGGACGGTCTTCAATGGAATTATTTGTTGGGAGCTGTATTGTAACTTTTCGTACTAGTACTATTAGTATTTCGAGATGACCGAATTACAAGAATCCAACCAAAACACAGAGAGGGATGAATTCAGGAATTTGTATTTGGCGGAATTATTAATCAATTCATATAAGAAATATATTAACAAGCAACAGTAAGTATTTAAACAATACAGAGATAGAAATTGTCAACCACCACAGAAATTTTCCGAAATGACTCTGATGAGTCGGAATAAGTCAAAATATTCGAATGATAAAATCGTATTTAGAAGACGCACAGTAAGCATGTTATTATGATAATGAGTTGTTTAGTTAAAAGTGTTCATGAAATCTACACTGTAAATCAATACATTTCAATAAAGTGCAGAATACACATTTCCCATGCCAACCTTGAGCAGGATATTCACATTCTTCTCTAGTTTCTTCTTCCTGCTTCTGTAAGGAAAATGAAAGGATGCGGGCATTATTGATTTCATGTGAAAGCAATCAACGCTGAATGTTATGAGTATTTCAAGAGATATAAAGGATTACAGGATTTTCATCATGAGCTGACATTAGTTAGAGAACCATTGGAAAACTATTTGGGAATACTGGACAGCTGTTTCGTCCTAGTATGGGACTCTTCAGCAGTACGCCCCGACCGCCCAAGTTCGAACCACGAACCCTCTGGTTACAAGGCGAGCTAGCTCACAGACCATTAAGCCACTGGGACCCAATCCAATGGCCCATGAATTCTAACTTCTGCCGATTCACGACATAGTGCGACCCCAGGCAATGTCTTCCGCGAGTATTTGTCCTCACACCCAACCTGCTGCACCCTAACGGTCACGACTTCTCACTAGAACCCCAGGTAACTAACTACCTACCTAAATAAGGCAAGTCGTTAGTGAGCATCTCATTGATATTCAAGTGTTGGTTTGTAGGGATTTGATTGTTTTCAGGATTTCATCATGAGCTGACATTAGTTAGAGAACCATTGGAAAACCTGGGAGTACTGAAAAGCTGTTTCGTCCTAGTTTAGGACTCTAAATCAGTACGCACCCACCGGAATCCCTAAAAACCAACACTTAGATATGAAGGAATTGACTAGTTTCGACAGGCTCCATGTGAACAATTTGACCTGAAGAACTTACAGCAGCTTTTTTTAGAATCACTACACACCTAGAATGATAGAGAATCAGTGATTCCAGTTATCCTTGACACCTTTATTATATCGCAGATATCTCGAATGCATTTATTCGCACCAATGAATGTGCCTTGGCCCTGATGGTATACCTGCATATTTTCTTAAACAAAGTGCAGATGCTTTATGTTCTCCACTAACTAACATCCTAAATGCTTCTTTCTCCAAAAACGTTGTACCTGTCCCATGGAAAGACATTAAAAAAATCCTTGTCCCTAAACCTGGAAATAGCAAGAACGTAAAGTTCAGACCCATTGCCATCACTTCCTCGTTTCTAAAGCTTATGGAAAAACTAGTACTTCCCAAACTCGAACCCTCCCTTAAAAGTTTTGAAGACCGCAAACAATTTGCATATAGACAGGGTAGGAGCACTTCAGACGCTGCAGCCGTCTTACAAAACAGTATCGTCTCCTCATCAGATAAAGGTGCCAAATACGTTCGCTGTACGTTTCTCGACTTCACTTCTGCTTTCGACTCTGTACCCAGATGTCTCTTGCTGAAAAAGCTCTCCATGACAGAAACTGAGTCTTGAGTCACTAACTGGTCACATTCCTATTGTTCAAACAGAATGCAGTATACTGTATACAAAGGTAAATCCTCATCTGCTGTGCTCACTGAAGCTGGTGTCTCCCAAGGTGCTGTACTCTCCCCACTTCTCTTTTCTTTCTTTCTACATGACCTACCGTCTTCAAATGACATTAACTTTGTCAAATATGCTGACGAACTGACTGTATCTTTGTCTGTCAAATGTCAAAGTGACTGCTCTAAGCTAAATGGCTTTTTATTAGAAATCAGCCAGCGGTCCAAGGAAAACGGTCTTACCTTAAATCCCTCTAAATGTCAAACAGTCAATTTCACCTTTAGGCACAAATCTGACTGACCTAAACAAACTGCTTAGCACCCACGAGGTGTGCAACACAGATGGCACTGAAATTGAAACCGAGTCGGAAATTAAATACCTAGGCGTCACTCTATCTTCCGATCTTTCCTGGTCGTCTCATATCTTGACGATTTCTAAGAAAATATTCCGTCTTGCCTTCTTCATCAAGAAGTTGAGACATTCTGGTGTAACCCAACCCTTACTTTTACGATTCGTTGACTCCTGCATCCTGCCTATTATTCTCTATTGTTCCCCCTTAGTTTTTCCTGGGCTATTGAAAAAAGACTATACCTTATTACGCAGGATGTTAAAGGTTGTCAGCAGGGTAAGCAACTAGCCACTTTGCCAGCTTGTTAATATTCTGGTGGACAGGCACATGGACTCATGTGAAAAATGGGCGAAATCCATTCTATCTGACTCACAACACCGTCTACATTCACAACTCTCCCCATGTATCACTTCAGGGAAGTAAGTACAAAAACTCAACCATACCCTCCCTACTTAGCTCGTGTTCTGTGCGATAAAGAAAGCATTAGGCGTGAAACCTTTAACTTATTAAATAGTCAGTAGAACAACTGGATCTCGTCTTTCCAACTCATATCATTTACAGGTACAACGTTTTCTTTCTTTCTTTCCCTTTTCTCTCTCTTTTTTTCTGTTATGTGCTGCTTTGTTTCTTTCTTCCTTACAAACTCTATTTAAAACATTCTTCTTCGTTCTCTCACACTCTGTAAATCTCGATCTTTTTTTTACCACTTACGCCGGTGAATATGCTAGCATCTACTTTTCTAACACCTTCAAACACTGTTTAAATTTTGGATTTGCTACCGACATGCCAATATGTTGTTGTCATAATGAACTGAGATTTCCTTAATCTATGTAGAATTTTATTTATTGACAATGTACTAACTGGATACAATACTGTAGTAAAATGCTGAGAATTCCATTCTGTATCATAACAAGTACTGTTTGGGAATAAAGCAAATCATTATTATTATTAGGTGTGGGTGTGAGTGAGAATATATCGTGATTTTCAAACCTATGATACGAGTTATGATTTCATATGATATGATATGGTGTGACATGAATAAATTGGTGATCCATCGAATGACACAACTGTTGTTCCAGGTGTACAAAATTCAAATTATACTGTAATCACACTGATTGGATATAAATTTCAGTTATGCCAGCTGCTCTCATCAGTCGATTTTGAAAGATAAAATGTGTGGAGAGTTCGTATGAGACAGTTTTGTAAATCTTACGTTTCAATCTCTCGATGGCAGTTTCATGAATTCTCTTGAACACTTGAAATTGAAAGAGCAATGTAAAATAATGTGGTGTATTCCTTGAAGGAAAACAAGCTTTTTTCGTCAGTATATAATTTCTTTCGCGTACAATAGATGCTATCTGATCGGCATCAGTGAAACATACATTGAATAAGTGTATGTGTACACAAGTTAATTGATGAAAAACATATTTACGCCCAATCAGTGAATACTTCTTGTAGTGTAGTAACACTTATGTGTAGGTAGGTCACTGGTAAAGAGTGGTGAAGGGGCAGTTATTCCAAAGTCTGTGCTGTGAGATGACGATTCACAGATGTTGGCGCAGTTGTTTCTCCTTGACGTGAACAAAACCACACACGTGAATACATCGGACAGTTTCTCCTCAACACTAAATTTCTCTCATCACTGTCTCCCACATTCACTGTATTATCATGCAAACACGCACACACTGATCTAGTGCCTTCCTTCTTTACATTTTCGCTCTGAGTAATATAGTGGTAGGCAGTCATGTATGCATGTACAAAGGGTCAACCTGTGTGAAGTTAAACTGTCGTCTTCGGACATTTTGAAGATTCCGATCAGAAAAGTGACCTGCTAGTGGACATTTCAAATTGCTGTAGTTTTCTATGATCGGTTGATATTCTTCAATGAATAGATCCATATACAACCAAATGTTGCGTACCTCAAGATTTATACTTATAATAAATAACATCACTCTGATTACTCGGATATTCAAGTAACCGTTTGTAATTTGTTTGTTTTTGTGAATAGACATTGACTCATCTAAGGAGTGTGTAAAACCCATAAACAAAACAGACCACACACACACTTACAAATGCTTTCACCATACCATGTTCTGTATTGATAAACATATTGTATTAAATTCTTCAATTCGTCAAGATCTGAAATTTTGCAAGACAATGTCTGCATTTTACAAAACTGATTGTCACAGAGTTAAATAGTGAAAGATGATCATGCAGGATACTGTGAAGTAATTAGTGGTTTGATTTTATGTTGATTATGCTGATTAAGAAGACGCCTAACTTGTCCACGTCTTCATTCAGATGAATACCGATCATTAAACATCTTTGGAAATAGCAAAAATACCTTTGAGAAAACATTCACCCATGCATGCTAATTATTACTCGTCATGCTTTGAAATCGCATCATTATTTGTGAACAAAGCTTGGAATGGCAGTCACCTCTCTATCTCACTCAACTTCAGCGACTTTGAAAAGGCCTACAACAGCGTCGATCGAAAGGTCATTTGGCAACTACTTCGCTACTACGGGGTCCCACCGACAATTATACATCTCATCCAACAGTTATACGACAATGCTGCATGCCAAGTAATTCACAACGGAGAACTTAAGGAAGCCTTCGAAGGAGGACGGGAGTGAGACAAGGCTGCCTAATATCGCCAATGATCTTCCTGATTGCAGTAGATTGGATAATGAGACAGACAACGGGCAATGGGGAAACAGGCATAAAATGAACTCACACAAAGACCAAACTTGGAGGATCTGGACTTCACCGACGATATATGTCTGATTTCCCACAAACCGGAAGATATGCAAGTGAAAATCAACAAGCTGGCAGAAGAAACATCCAGGGAGAATAGAACTTCAATTGAACATGGATAAAATAGAGGTGATGAAGATTCCTGGCCAACACCAACAGCAACAACAACAACAGACAACAATCAGCCAGCATAAATGGGAGGAACCTGAAAGAAATAACCTTCTTTACCTACCTGGGAATTATCGTTTCAACTACAGGCCCAGTACTCAAGATTAGATGGCCAGCCAGAACAGATCAGCAATAGTGAGGGATCTCTGGCAGTGGGCGAACCAACACAGCAGGAACCTATTGTGAAACAAACAGGCAGGAAGAAATGGAGATGGATTGGCTGGCCATACTCTGAGGAAACCAGCCATCAAGTGACATCACTAGACAAGCCATTGCTCGAGTGGAACCTGACCGAAAGGGAAGCGGCGAGTTGGTCGTCAGTGTGAGGGTGACTTGAAGGAGGTCATGTGAAGAGGAGATAAAAGCATGTGGACAGACTTGGAGCCAGGTGAACACGTTGGCAGAAAACAGAAGGCAATGGAGGTGCGCAGCTGAAGCCCTATGTTCCTCTAGGAACTAAGGGATATAATGATAATAATATAATCACGTGTGCTTTGTTTCAAGTGAATGTTATCAGTAATTGATTACCTTGTTCGTTTCCTGACGGTCTATATTGTTCACAGCTGATTGTTTGTACTGAACGTGACTTCTCTGTTGAAGGAATAGAAAGGAAAAATCAAGACACTGAAACAAGGAGAAGGGAAACATTCATTGAATTTATCATTATCATCAGATAGACATGCAACCACAGACCTATCGAATAAAAAAACAGTACACAAAGCAAAAATGATCTGAGTTATTTTGAGTAAGATATCTCCACTCTTAATAACTGTCTGGTTGGCATATGAAATGATCAGAAGAGAGTTCAAAACTGAAACTGCGAGTATTGTTACAGGGCAGATTAGGAAGGCAGGAAGGAAGGAAAGAATGCAAAGATAAACTGTTTACCTGCGTAAGTATCAGCCTCTTCCTGGACGCACTGCAGAAGATTCGACTCCTTTGAGTAGGGACCTGTAGGTTTATGTATTTCAAACAACATATCAATTCATGTTCATTATCTTTAAAAGTAATCTGAGATAGTTTAATTGAATTTTTGATTTTCCTGTCGGTTGATTGGACCGATGTGCTCCTCAGTCTCAGATTGACATGTCGGCTTGTTCTTGCGCAGATGCTTCGACGATTTCCTGGCATTTAGTCAGTATTTAATTGGTGCATGGTGAGTCGTAATGGAATCCAGTCCAGGATAACGCGCATTTCGTCCTATTTAGGATTTGTCCACCAGCTGGATGTACCTGCATTTCTCAGTGAGTGATGATGTTCCCCGCACCAAGGTTCGAACCCAGTGCCCACAGTTTCAAATGCCAACCAAAGCGCTATCCAATAGACCACTTGGGCCACGAGAGCTACCTCTAGTGCAACGGGTCATATTAATTTAATTGAATTTTCGATTTTCCCGTCGACTGATTGGACCGAAGTGCACAAGAGATGGCTCTTGTGGCCCAAGTGGTCTAGTGGATAACGCTTTGACTGGGATTTGAAACTATGAGCACTGGGTTTGAGCCTCTTTGGGAACATCATCACTCACTGAGAAATGCAGGCACATCCAGTAGCTGACGAGTCCCAAATAGGACGAAATGCGCGTTATCCTGGGTTCCAGTGCTGGTCACCATACACCGATTAAATCTGAGATAGTTGTGTGTGAATTCATCTCCTGAACTGTTGGTGAATCGAATCTATCCTGAAGCAACTGTATGATGATAGGGAATTATTTTCGATAATTCTGGTTTCACATTGTGCAGTTACACACACACACACACACTGATGAATGTTTTCCACAAAATGGCTAGTGAAATTTTCTGGTGGAAATTTTGATGAGTATCATGCATAGTGGAGGAATGACTGCCAGTTGGTAGTAATAATTCTGATAAATTACTGAATTAATAGTTGAGTAAGTATTTTGAATGGAGTGAGTGATCTGGGAGAGTGTGGAAATACGGTCCAATGCAAAATAAACAGAGGGTGAGCATAATAAAAGTCGAATATGAATGGACCACATGATGCGCAAAGATAATTATAACAGGATCTCATCATGAGCTGACATTAGTTAGAGAACCATTGGAATACCTGGAAGTACTGGACAGCTGTTTCGTCCTAGTTTGGGACTCCTCAGTAGTACGCACCGACAGGGATTCGAAAACAAACCAAGAAACCAACCTGCAAACCAACACTTGAATACCAATGAGATGCTCACCAGCGACTTGCCCTATTCAGGTAGGCGGTTAGTTACCTAGAGTTCTAGTGAGATCTCGTGACCAGTAGGGTGCAGCAGGTTGGGTGTGAGGACAAATACTCGCGGAAGACATTGCCTGGGGTCGCACTATGTCGTGAATCGGCAGAAGTTAGAATTCATGGGTCATTGGATCGGGTCCCAGTGGTTTAATGGTCTACGAGCTAGCTCGCCTTGTAACCAGAAGGTACTTGGTTTGAACGCCGTTGGTGGGTGCTTACCGCTGAAGATAGTTGTTCAGTGCTCCCAGATGGCTTTCGAATAGCTCTCTAACTAATGTCAGCTCATGATAAAATTCTATAACCAATCAAATCCCTACAAATCAATACTTAAATAACTATAACACTTGAATGCATTAGTTGTTCTATCATATGACATATGAGTCAAGGTGTGTTGATTACATCTAGCGTACACAAACTAATGAATAACACTAATAGGACATTTGGGTAGGTAATTTATTGTCGAATTCCATGTGGTTTTTGCTGTCGGAAAGATTCAAGGAATACACTGTAGTTCTGACAGCTTCCTAAAAATCTCAAGTTACATACCCACTGAATGGAGATCAAATGGTAACAATAATAATAATAACAGCTTTATTCCAAACAGTATTTGTGGTACAGGTATGGAATTTTCAGCGTGCATTATAATATACTGCATCTAATTACTTCATAAATTTTATAAGATTTTAAAATCAAAAAGCAACACCCAAAAAAGATAAATAAAAAATTAAAAGAACAGCGTTGCGTTCACATTTTAAACAATGCACCACAGGATATGAAATATAAAATTGGTGTGTAATAGAAGATGTGAACAACAATATAATAGTGACGAAGAAAGGAAAACAAAAACTAATAGGACTATTTGTTAGAGTGCCGCTGGAAGTTGATCGTGCCATACGTAACGGATTTCTCATCACATAACAGCTGTGCCAGATATGGTAGGTATTGTGGAGATTTTGTACTTGGTAGTCCTAGCATATAGCCTTCTATAGCTGCTTCTAGTTTTACCAGATGAAATGCAAGGAGAGAGCTAAGTATAGAGAGGATCCTCGGGGTCTGACAATATTGTATTCGCTAGTTTCTTACATGACATTATATGTCTATCCACAATAGTGTTAACCAGTTGGTTTAACGATATCCCATTGGCCCTACTAACGGCTTTTAGTGCCTGCCCTTCTCAGCAAAGCAAAGTCCTACTCAAGTAGTCCAGGAACGATTAATGGGGAGTGGTAAACGGGGGTGGGTAGAATACAAGAATCGACAAACTGAGAAAGCAAAGACTGCTTTATAGCAGACTACCTTAACTTCCTAACGTAGAACGTTAAACGAAACATCTTTCTAGTAGCTAGCAAGATGTGGGAGGACCAGGAAAGATAGAAGGAAATGCTCAGTCCAAGGCACTTGACATTAGATGTAATTGCAACCTCTATGCCGTCAATGATAGTGGGGCTATGTGAGCTAGCTAGTTGTTGTAGGTCACGTTTTCGTCTGAAAGTGAAATTGACTACCTGACATTTAGACGGATTCAGCTTAAGACCGTTTGAAGAGGATCACTGACTAATTTCCGACAGGAAGTTATTTAATTTGGAACAATCTGACTGAGATTTGACAGGCATAGAAACCGAGAGGTCATCGGCATATTTAACAAAAGTGGCTACATCAGAATGAGGCAAGTCATGTAGGAAAAACGAGAACAGAAAGGGAGAAAGAACAGCACCTTGAGGAACACCAGCTAAAGTAAGTGAGGTAGTGGAGGACTTTCCATTGTAGACGGTGTACTGCTTCCTACCAGAAAGATAAGAATGCAGCCACTTGTTTGTCCAGCTCTCAGCCTGTGTTGCAGCAAGCTTACGTACTTACAAGCAAGAGGGACCTACGAACAGAGTCAAAGCGGATGTGTAGTCAAGGGAGGCACACCGAACGTATTTAGCTCCTCTATCTATACTAGAGACCATACTAAGATGTAGGACGACAGCGGCATCTAATGTACACCTACTTTGTTTATAAGCAAACTGGTTGGGGTCATTGAAAGGCTTTAAAGAGGGTTCAAGATTAAGTAAAATAAGTCTTTCCATAACTTTCAAAAGAGGTGAGGTAAGAGCAATGGGTCTAAACTTAACAACCACACATAAGAAGTCATTTGGCACGAGTTCAATTTACCGTATTCTTTAGGTTTGTCATTCAGTTTGCCTCTGATACCTGTAAACAGAAAATGATCAACAGAATTAAGAGATTAAGCAAAAGAATCATTTCTGGTACAGATTTCGTCACTGAAATATATGTCGATTCTCATCAGATCAACCGTCTAATTCCACGGTATTATTATATTATTATTATATCCCTTAGTTCCTAGAGGAACATAGGGCTTCAGCTGCGCACCTCCATTGCCTTCTGTTTTCTGCCAACGTGTTCACCTGGCTCCAAGTCTGCCCACATGCTTTCATCTCCTCTTCACATGACCTCCTTCAAGTCACCCTCACACTGACGACCTACTCGCCTCTTCCCTTTCGGCCACGTTCCACTCGAGTATTGGCTTGTCTAGTGATGTCACTTGATGGCTTGTTTCCTCAGAGTATGGCCAGCCAATCCATCTCCATTTCTTCCTGCCTATTTGTTTCACAATCGGTTCCTGCTGTGTTGGTTCGCTCACTGACAGAGATCCCTCACTATTGCTGATCTGTTCTGGCTGGACATCTGATCTTGAGTAGCATTGAGCGAAGACAACTGTTAATGAAGGTCTGTAGTTTGTTTGAGGTGCTCTTTATGACGCGCGAAGTCTCTGATCCGTATAGTAAGTAGCACTGACTTCACATTGGAGTTGAAAATCTGGATCTGATTTTTCATGATGAATGCTGTCGATCTCCACACAGACTTGACAGTAATGAAAGCTTCTCTTGCTTTACCGATTCTGGCTTTGATATCCTCGTCAGTTCCATTCGCCTGTTGTTGAAACGATGCTTCTCAGGTAGGAAAGTGAAGGAGGTGGTTTCTTTCAGGTTCCTCTCATTTATGCTGACTGATTATTGTTGTTGTTGTGGCTTTTGTTGTTGACCAGGAATCTTCATCACCTCTGTTTTCTCTATGTTCAACTGAAGTTCTATCCTCTCTGGATGCTTCTTCTGCCAGCTTGCTGATTTTCACTTGCTTATCTTCCAGTTTGTGGGAAATCAGACTTATATATCACATCGGCAAAGTCCAGATCCTCCTAGTTTGTCTTTGTGTGAGTCCATTTTATGCCTGTTTCCTCATTGCTGGTTGTCTGTCTCAGATTCCACGGTATACTCAAGCATAATTTATGAATTTCTTCTACTGATTATCACAAATCATTTAAACTCACTAGACGACAATATGCAGTTCTCGTGAAATTTAATGCTCTGAATTACTTCTAGAGACGAGAAAATGATAGTCTTCAAACATTCATTTCCAGGCTGGTTGTTTTCACTCGACTTCAGAATGACTATCTCCATGTATTCAGTGAAGTAATACGTGGCTTCAAATCCAATCGGACAGAATGAGTAGGTTTATTTGAAGTGTGTCGAGAACATCTCTACGAGAGCAGAAGTGAAATTCCCTGGATAGATATGTATCCTTCAAAATAAATTTAATGCACCTTATTCCTTTCAACACTAAATCAGTGAGTGAGTAATCTCATTTATTTAATAGTTTCAAGTTTAACAGTGTGTAGAGGCATCGTTGTAGGATCTCACTTGAGTGTTCTAGCTGCAACTTTGTCGTCTTTAACTCAAATATGGGAGATTTTATGCATGAACGATGTATGCCAAACTCATGTGACACACAGTTGAAATAAATCCTAGAACACACCCCCGAATAATGTTTGTCCCAATGTGTTTTCGTGAAATTCTTTCCAACAGTTGACATCTGAAAGAGTTTATTAGTCATCAGCATTTAAAAAATGTTCACTCACAGTTCTGAAGGGTGTTGTTGCCTGTTACTATGGTTTCATTCATAATTTTATCTATCGAAATAGAGAAGTGAGAGGATCGACTGCATGAAACTGGTCACCTGTATAAAATTCAACATTCACTTTGCAGAAAATAGTGAGTTAGTTGACTATTATTGGAGTATGCCTACACCGTGTTGTATTCAGAGTGAACTTCATGAACATGAATGTGTGAAATTTCTGCTATTGCAGCGAATGTGAACAAATGTAAAGTGAGTTAAGATAATCCTACTGATGAAGGATAGCTTTAAATGAATCAAGAATAATAATAAGAGGTAGAATAATAAGTAAAACGTGTTACCATGGTAGATTCAGAGTCACGACCATCTCCTTTTGTATACAGAGACCTGTTTAAAAAATTCGAATTGCACAAGCCTCCTCCACAGTTGCAAGCATCTTCTTGTTTCTTTGTCTGTCTGTTGACAACAGTGAATGACTTAACAGTGCGTCGACATCATGTCCATAGTCCACAAGATGTTTTGTTATTGAGGATTTTGGCACTTTGCATTCAGCTGTTTTCAACCATTTCGGCGAATTCTCCCTCATTCGAGTAGACAATCGCCTTTCCGTAGGACCGATGTATTTCCTTCCACACACACACACTCAATAGTGCAGAAAAAATTTGTTCTGACAGTACTATTGAGCATAAAATGAAATCTCTGAAAGATATTCTTATCTAAGAATTGATATCCTGAGAAGTTCATTAATAAATACTCTAAAGAAATTAGCCCCTGAAAAACAATTCAAACAGTTCCGAAGAAACCTGTCTATATCAGTTTGCCGTTCAAAGGAGATGATGTACAGGAAGTAGTCAAACGAAGACTCGATAAAGCCATCAAGAGAACTTATTATGCTGCAGAACTTTTTATCCTTAACACCACCAAGCGAGTGCTTAAACAATCTGGGAAAGACCAGTCACCAATCCTTGACACTTCAAACTGAGTATATCAATTTGAGTGTTTTTGTGGAAGCGAATACATAGATCGTACGTACAGAAAGGCGATTGTCTACTCGAATGATGAAGCGTTTGCCAAAATGGTTGAAAACACCTGAATGCAAAGTGCCAAAACCCTCAATAACAAAACATCTCGTGGATTACGGACGTGATATTGACGCCGTCAAGTCATTCACCATCGTCAGCAAACAAAGAAACAAGAAGATGCTTGCAATTGCGGAGGCTTGTGCAATTCGAATTTACAAACCAGCCCTCTGTATACAAAAGGAGATGGTCGTCACTCTGAATCTACCATGGTAATACGCTTTACTTATTATTCTCTACTTGTTATTACTATTATTCTACCTCTTCTTATTTTTATTTTTGTTATTATTACTACCATTATTATTATTCTTGATTCATTTAAATCTATGCTTTATCCGTAAGATTATCTTAACTCACTTCAACACTATTATTATTGTCATTATAACTATTACTATTGATATTACTCTGTTTACAATTCTTGTTATATTCTCTAATGACTAATTGTTTATCTAAGTGATGTAATTAAAGTCTAATGCAATTTATCTTAATTTCGATCTCTCATACTCCCTCTCCTCTTATATATTTGAATCTTGACCTGGAAAACATTCGCACGTGTCTTTCTGCATGACTAATTCAATGTAGTTTATTTGTGCTTATCAGTCTTATATCTCCCAGTGTAATTTCAAAAGTATATGCGCATATCCGTGTATGTAGAGTAGTATTCAGCTGACGACTTCTACCTAAAATGTGATGAATCCATCATTAAATCCTGCTTTATTAACCTGTTTTGTTGCTTGTTTTCAATTCGTATAGGGAAATAAATGTTTTCAAGTATTCGTTCGTAGGGATTTTGTTTGATTGCATGGAGGATTTAATCAATAGCTGACATCAGTTAGAGAACCACTGGTAAACCAGCTGGGAGTACTGGACAGCTGTTTCGTCCTAGTTTAAGACTCTTCAGCAGTACGCACCCACCGGGATTCGAACCCAGGACCTTCTAGTTGCAAGGCTGGCGAACTGGTAGACCATTGAGCCACTGGGAGTGAATTAAAGAACAAGGGGGTAGACGCGTGTTGATGAGTGTTCATCACCTATTTTCTTCCTCGCGTTCCAATGACATGTTGTCAAAAATTAGTAGTCAAAGCAATTACACACAAAATAGCCCTGTGGAAAAAATCTCCCGAAAAAAGAGTAACAAATATCTCATGCGAACACGAGGTGTCGAATCCGAGTAAATCAAGTCAAATTATCAATCACATGGAGTAATTGTTTACCTTCTTGCTCTTTTATCATTTCTTCACTTTCTAGAATCCACTGAGCTATTCTGGGTAGTTCATCTGAGAGGAAAAAACCAAGAACTATTTTTTTTAAGTGTATTACAAGAGAGGATGATTTCAGAAGCGACAGGATGAAAGAAAGCATCGAGGTGCAGTACCTGCCTAGAGAAAAGCTTGTGCTGGATAATATAAGAAAAACATATATAAACCCATATAAAGACAGTCATCTTACCTTGAGACTTAGAAAGCAACTTTTTAATGTCTTTTAACTTAGATGCTTCACCTTGAAAATTGATAAAGTGAAGAGAGAGCAGAGATTGTTGTAATAAAAAACCGAAACTTCGATAATCATAAGTGAATACGATGTAAGAATTTGTTCATTTCGTATATTTGACTGCAGCTGTGAAACACGCTTACTAACAGGACACCAGTTAGAGTATCCAATATCGCTGAGAGCATAAGATGAAATGTTCACTCCACTCACGTTCTATGCCGGAAACGGAGAGATCACCAACATCGAATTATCATTCATTAGTGGAGTAAAGTGATGTGTTAAGGTGATACAGGTGAGAAGGGTGTTGGAGACACAATCAATTTCCTTTCAGAAATATGACCACGGAATAGTCTTAGGCAATACCGATAGGAAAAAAACAGTAATATTAGAAAGAAGAGAACACGAAGTTTGCCAAAGATATCGATCTTTTCGGCGATTTCATTCTCAAAAGCTGCTGTACAATCGCATTTAGATAGATTAGTTTACATGAATACAATTCTTATTTGTTTAATTAATTCCACATAGTAACGAAGGTGATAATAATTTTGTACTTGATATGAAAGTTTGAAGGTACGAATGTATATTACAAGGGGCTTAGAGACAAGATTTCATAGGATTAGAAAATAGTTACAACGTCTGCAAAATTAATATTTGATAACTGGAGAAATAATAGTTTTAAAGGCGAATAAAAGGTGATAATTGTTTTCAATTTGATATGAATTACAAGAGGCTTAGAAACTCAGGGATAGAACGAATCACAGGTGTGACTTATAGGTCCAACTTATTTATTCTGAGGAAGCTCCCGCCATATACATCGAAAAGCCGGCGATATGTGTTCAAAAGAAACTAATCCAGCCTTTACAAGTACCAAGGACCTAGTTCAGTATGTTCCCTTCAGGTTTTGTTTTGTTATCTGTGTGTGTAATCTTCCCTCTTTGTCTTCATTCAATTCATCCTATTTCCTTTTTCAGTTATAAAAACAGTTATCTTAAGTTTATTTCCATGCTCCTCTTGATCACACTTGTAATCCGTTTAGAATAACCATTTTAAAATTATGTTCTAATCCTGTGAAGTTTTTTTCTTTCAATGCCTCTTGTAATTTACATTGAAACCTCCTTACATTTCAACTCGGAAATTTTGATTTCAATTTGTTTCCGTGTTTGTTTTGTTCATACTTGTGATTCGTTCTTTCCCTGAGTTTCTAAACCTCTTGTAATTCACATCAAATTGAAAACAATTATCACCTTTTATTCGCCTTTAAAACTATTATTTCTCCAGTTATCAAATATTAATTTTACAGACGTTGTAACTATTTTCTAATCCTATGAAATCTTGTCTCTAAGCCCCTTGTAATATACATTCGTACCTTCAAACTTTCATATCAAGTACAAAATTATTATCACCTTCGTTACTATGTGGAATTAATTAAACAAATAAGAATTGTATTCATGTAAACTAATCTATCTAAATGCGATTGTACAGCAGCTTTTGAGAATGAAATCGCCGAAAAGATCGATATCTTTGGCAAACTTCGTGTTCTCTTCTTACTAATATCCAGATGGGTATTTTCCACGAAGTGAAAACAGTAATAATTATCAAGTGATATAAAACAGGTTAATTTGAAAATATCCAGTTACCAATGCTCACTCACCCTTGTTTATTGCAGCTAATACCAGCAGCGTTATTACAGATATATGATTGTACATTGAGCTGAACTTATTCTTTTCTTCGTTTGTTTTGTCTGGCTTTTTACTCTACAACTTTTATACTGTTCCTGGTGGTGTGTCCTATTGTTGTAATGCGTTTTTCAGCAGATAAACATGTCCCTTTCACCCTATCAAGAGACGGCAAAGTGACTGGTACAGCTACTTCAATCCTTGCATGACGAGTTTGTAAAGCACAGAGTCAAGGATACCTTTCAATTTGTTGATATGATCAAAAACTTGAACAAGACTGGCAAATATATGGCATCACTTGATGTTTCATCTCTATTCACGAATGTGCCTCTAGTGGAAACAATCGATTATATCTGCCAACATAATATAGAAAAGAAATTGTGCATTGATATTCCTATCAGTAATCTGAAACAACTACTTGTTAAATGTACAACGAATGTTCAGTTCCTATTTAATAATGAAATATAAAGACAGGTTGATGGGGTAGCCATGGGATCCACACTGGGACCTATTTTCGCGAATATATTTCTAGCAAAACTAGAAAATAGTCCGTTGAAAGAGGAAATAGCGAAAATAGAAATGTATTGTCGTTACATGGATGACACTTTTGTAGTGTACGATGAAGGGTTAAATAGTGATTTGATTTTGAACAGCTTCAATAATGCTCACCCGGCGGTCCATTTCACCTAAGAAGGAGAATACAACGACTCTTTACACTTCCTCGACGTCCTACTAACGAGAAGAGAGGATGGTTCCATCAAAAGAACCATATTTAGAAAGCTAGAGACCAAAGCCCAGTATACACATTTCCTTAGCTTCGTACCGATGAAATACAAATGTAATCTAATCAGGTGCTTAGCATTTAGAGCGAGGTCCATTTGTTCTGAAAACTGCGTACAGAAAGAACTGCAGGTCATCCGAGACATTCTAAGCGAGAACGGATATCCAGAGAAGTTCATTAAAGCCAACATAGGTTACAATAGTCGTAAACATGAACTGGCAACTGTGGAGAAAAAGCCTTTGTTTTTACGTCTCCAATTCAAGGGAGATACTCCTGTGGAGATTCTATTGCAACGTTTAATCAGGGCGATCAAGAAAACTTTGTATTCTGCACGTCTGTGTCTATCCTTCAGTAGCCGCCCAATGTTCACACAGTAACTCAAAGATGTCTTACCTAACCTTAGCTCTTCATCATGCATACACTATTTCAACTGTTCCTGTGGTTCAAGTTATATAGGGCGCACAATTAGGCAGGTTCGTCTACGGGTTCGAGAACACTTAGCAGCTTGGTTCAGCAGGGACGGGGGAAAATTAAGTGCATAAAAAGCTCGATCCTGTCACACTTTGTCGATACTGGACATCGCATCGATGTCAACACAGCTTTCAGGGTTGTATACCGAGTTCTGAAATCGTTATCACCTACAGTTCGCTTACATCTCCTACACATAGCTGAAGCTGTTGCAATAAGATCGACTAAACGGGAACTTTGTATCCAAAAAGAACACGTCCAGATGCTGTTCCTACTGTGGCCAACCTTGGATTGAAGATTTTTCTTCTCACCAAGAGTGCTCCTTCCCCTTAACCCTCTTAGTTTTTTCTTTTTTACTTTGCTTATTATTATAAATATTGTCATTACAGTTATTATTATTATTCGTCATAATTTATGCCCTTTATGCAAACATTCCCTCAATACTATCGAATTTTTCATTTATACTATCCGGACTTATTATTAGTGATATTATCTCTTTTCTCAATATGTATACCTCCACCTGTTTCATTTCACATACTCGTTATTACATGACGAATGAACTTCTCATTGCAGTCTTACTATATCCTGTTTAACACAGACCACTTTATACTAGCCACTCACTCACCTGACACCTTTTATAACCTTGAACTGACTTACTTGTCAATTGTTTTCCTAACCCCACACTCTACAAATCTATTATGACGACTAATCACCACCATTGTCTCCCATTTCACCGAAATATTTTCTAATCGATTTCAGCCTAGCACGTTTGTCACACAAATATGACTGTTTATTTTGACACCCCATAACTAGTAATCTGTTGTTATTCTACGTTAAAAATGTATCACCGCATAAATGGCCTTTATTGTAACGACAAAAAATATTACATATTTTATAATTGTTAGAACCTGAAGAGGAGAAATTATCGAAAAGAATATTCTTCGTTCAGATTGACTTTTAAACATAAAAGTGCTTATTGAGGTTTTAATTTGTTAAAATAGTATTAATAATAATAATAGTAATTTGCTTTATTCCAGAAACAGTACTAGTGGTACAGTGTGGAATTTTCAGCACATATCTACAATATTTGCATCCAATTTTTATCAAACATTTAAAAGGAGTCATCCAAAAAATAAATATAAAGACAACAACCCGAAAAAATAGCAAAAAATGCAAAGAAATACCAAGAAGTAGAATGGAAAATAAACAGCATAATAAATAATATCTCAGTATTGGGTAGTGGAAGCTATGATATGTTTATGCGTGGTGAACAGTAATAGTTATAATCATACACGAAGTTATGAAATGGTATTTAAGAATGTTTATCGCTAAGATGATCAGTTAATTTGATTGAACAGCACTAAACATTCATAAAATAAACATTTCAGGTTGTTTTTTTATTGTCAGCTCTAATGCGGTGTTTGTAGTGGTAGTGTAAGTAATCCTGAATAATACAAAATTTATAGGATGGTGATAACGACGTTCACAACAAGACTGTCAGTTGAGTAGTGCCGAACAAAAGACATTCACAATACGCATATTACATGAATGTTAAAGACAGGACAATTTTGTAATACACATTGTGCTAATATAGTCGGAACCAGTAGACACACAAAAGAAGAAATAGAATAAAGTACAAAAAGAGAGTAAGCCAATGTTAGTAATTTAGGTAGTTAAGTATATTTAAGGTGTTCACTATAGAATACAAATAAGAGAGAAATAAAAGGCGCCAAAATCATGTTAATAACAAAAAAAGCAAGTCATAGTTTTCAAGCTTAACATTGTCTCTGTCATTTAGAACACGGACCAAATATGGTATCGTTGAGTTCCAATATTTGATTGTACGAGCATAAATTATTTAAAATGATTAATAAGACCCATTAAAATTTTCAAAAGAATGGATACTGAACAAAGAGTACTCTTTACGATAAATTCATCATCAGGCTCTACATTTATACATACATTATAGTGAATGAATGAATTAGTGTTATGAATGACATTAATGCTGTTTAAATAACATCGAATCAGCAATATTGATAGATTACAGCAGAATTGCATCAACATAAAATAAGCTGAATGTCAGAAACATTAAGAAAGATAATAGTACAAATTCATGAGTTCATAGCTTCTACAGAAGGTCAGGGCAATAGTAGGGGTTGGACTAGCTTCTTTTGGACACAGAGTGCTGGTTGTTTTTGAGGCAAATCACAATAGCCTCTGCTGTTTGGAGCCTGTGGTGCTTCGATGATTTTGGTAATTTATTTGGCACCCGGTATAATATAGAGAAGGATTCATCTAGGCTGGCTTTGTGTCCTGTTTGCACCAGATGTTCCAATATCGAGCTGTTAATAGTTTTCACTACACCTTTACTTAGCCATGCTGGGAGATGTTCTCGAGCACGAAAAATCAAGTTCCTAGAGCAACGGCTAATATAACTGGCTCCACAAGTGCGGTTGAATTGATAGATACACTTTGAAGTGGCTAGCCTAGATACTTCATCTTTCGGTCTCTACACGACCGATGGTGATTCCTCGACTGAAAGATGAAGTACGTAGGCTAGCCACTTCTAATTGTATCTATCAACTCAACTAGAGCATCTGATGCAAACAGGACACAAAGCCAGCCTAGATGAATCCTCCTCTATATTATACCGGGTGCCAAATAAATTACCAAAATCATCGAAGCACCACAGGCTCCAAACAGCAGAGGCTATTGTGATTTGCCTCAAAAACAACCAGCACTCTGTGTCCAAAAGAAACTAGTCCAACCCCTACTATTGCCCTGGCCTTCAGTAGAAGCTATGAACTCATGAATTTGTACTATTATCTTTCTTAATGTTTCTGACATTCAGCTTATTTTATGTTGATGCAATTCTGCTGTAATCTATCAATATTGCTGATTCGATGTTATTTAAACAGCATTAATGTCATTCATAACACTAATTCATTCATTCACTATAATGTATGTATAAATGTAGAGCCTGATGATGAATTTATCGTAAAGAGTACTCTTTGTTCAGTATCCATTCTTTTGAGTATATTATTTTGTACAAATTTCTGGTTCTACCTGATGAGATACAAGGAGAGATTTGGGAATAGAGGGGGTGCTGCGGGAGGGTCGGAGAGTATGGTTTTAGACCATTTTGTCGCATGTATTCAGATGCTTTTCTACTAATCTAGTGACGAACTGACTGATTTTCACGCCACTAGTCCAACTAACTACCTTCAACATCCTTCTCAGGATGGTATAGGCCTTTTTCAGTAACCCAGGAAAGACTAACGGGGAGCAGTAAAGTAGAATGATGATGACTTCGTCGAAAAGAAAGTTTTCTTCGCTGCAACTGTCTTCTAAAGTAGAATAGTTAAGATACCACAGTGGACAAATTGCGAAAGTAGAGGCTGGGTGACTCTAGATAGTCTAAGTTTCTTAGTGTAGTAGGTTAGACGGATGACCATGTAAGGTCGGAAGATAGAACTGGTCCGAGGTATTTTGCATTAGACTTAGTTTCAATTATAGTCCCCTCAATGCTACAGGCTTCATGAGCACTTACTACTCATGATCAGGTCAGTGTGGTGAGCAATTGTTGGTGGATGATCGAGTGAGTGAGTGAGTGACAGGGTAGGTGGATTTTCACGCTCGAATGAATATTCTCTCTTATGAAAGAGGTCATTCTTACAAAGAATAAGAGCAAGTGTAACGTTCATACATCAGTTTGATAAAAGACGAATCGGGAGGAAACTGATTAATAGGTGTGAACGCATAAAGTAATAATAATAATATGAAATGAAATTAAAATATTCGTGATTATAATCATAGTTAAATGTCAAGTAGCAAAAGAATAATGTCATATATAGAGCAATACATGAGGTGTATAGATGTTGGAAAGGGATACATAATTACAGGACTAATAGGCGAATATAAACTGTTACATAATATCGTGTGAAATTTGATACGATTATTTATTAATATTCATAATTAATTCCTTCATATTCCCAGTGGAACATAGGGCTACTTCAAGCTACAGACATGAAGTTTCTGTAGCAGTGGCGATTATTTTTACAGGATTGGGGGTTGCTGGCCTCATGCCTAACCTTTCCTCTTTAGCAGGATTATTTCTGGCTTAACGAGGTGAAGGAGTGCGTCGTCTGAGGATTGAACCACGGACCATGTGCATGGTCAGCGAGCGTCTTAACCGTCATGCCACTGACGCACTTAATACGATAGGATTCAATATTGTAAAAACAAAAATAAATGACTTTTGGATTTAGAATGACAAGTGAGACAAGTGGAAACAATTCAGAGTGAGAATAGTAATAACATTAATTATAATCGCAGTGATAAGAGAAAGGTACATAGAATAACAAACTAAACAAAATAAATAAATGTCTATCCCTCTACGGTCAAGGCAGAAGTAGGGACTGTACATACTTCTTTTGTACACAGAGCTCTGGCTCAAATTTATGAATCGTCAAGGCCTCCGCTACGAGGTCCCATCGAGAATTATACATCTCATCCAACAGATATACGACAATGCTGCATGCCAACTAATACACAATGGGGAACTTAAGGAAGCCTTCGAAGTGAGGAAGGGAGTGAGACAAGCCTGCCTACTATCACCAATGATCTTCCTGATTGCAGTAGATTGAATAATGCGACAGACAACGGACTGGGCAATGAGGAAACAGGAATAAAATGGACTCACACAAAGACAAACTTGGAGGATTTGGACTTCACCGATGATATATGTCTGATTTACCACAAACTGGAAGATAAGCAAGTGAAAATCAACAAGCTGGCAGAAGAAGCATCCAAAGAGGATAGAACTTCAGTTGAACATAGAGAAAACAGAGGTGATGAAGATTCCTGGTCAACAAAAATAGCCACAACAACAACAACAGACAACAATCAGTCAGCATAAATGGGAGGAACCTGGAATAAACCACCTCCTTCACTTTCCTACCTGAGAAGCATCGTTTCAACAACAGGCGAATGGAACTGACGAGGATATCAAAGCTACGAGGATCGGGAGAGCAAGACAAGCTTTCATTACTCTCAAATCTGTGTGGAGGTCAACAGCACTCATCATGAAAAATCAGATCCGGATTTTCAACTCCAATGTGAAGTCAGTGCTACTTACTATACGGATCAGAGACTTCGCGCGTCATAAAGAGCACCTCAAACAAACTACAGACCTTTATTAACAGTTGTCTTCGCTCAATGCTACTCAAGATCAGATGGCCAGCCAGAGCAGATCAGCAATGGTGAGGGATCTCTGTCAGTGAGCGAACCAACACAGCAGGAACTAATTGTGAAACAAATAGGCAGGAAGAAATGGAGATGGATTGGCTGGCCATACTCTGAGGAAACAAACCACCAAGTGACATCACTAGACAAGCCATTGCTCGAGTGGAACGTGGCCGAAAGGGAAGCAGCGAGTTGGTCGTCAGTGTGAGGGTGACTTGAAGGAGGTCATGTGAAGAGGAGATGAAAGCATGTGGGCAGACTTGGAGCCAGGTGAACACGTTGGCAGAAAACAGAAGGCAATGGAGGTGCGCAGCTGAAGCCCTATTTTCCTCTAGGAACTAAAGGATACAATAATAATAATAAGGCCTCCGCTGTCTTTAGAAGTCTGTAAGCAAGAAAATGTGTCAAGTTAGCATGGATTCGGTAGATGATCTTGAAATCATGATCAGAGTTGGCAGAGTTACACTAGTCAATCAGGTGTTCCCGAATATAGCTTCGCACACACTTCCTTTCTCCCTTGTAAAATCATGCTGGAATATATTCCTGTATCCGTGTGGAAACCGCCCTCTGACTAAGACTAGTATACCTTGCTCCACAAAAGCAGGTCAACTGATAGATGCACATGGAGGCGGCCGGACGGGGAGCTTATCTTCCACAGAGATGGAGAACAACTTGTGGCTGGTGAACGTCATTTGTAAGTTTGATACAAAGAACGTCTTACTAACCGCTCGCTGGGAATGGTTTTTGAGGATATTTGAAGCTTGATCACCATTGAATTCCGTGTTCATCAATAAGATTTTCTTTTTAACAGCACCGGCGACCAGTTTAGACTGCTTATCTTTCGTTTTATTGTCAGTTAATCGATTCGGGTAACCATTTGCTGCTAGTGTGGCTTTTAGGAAGTCAAGTTCTGAGTCGACACAACCAGAAATACAAATGTTTCTTATCCCAAAGCAGAGTGAATGAACTACATTTCTTTTCCTGGAGACGGGCACCTAACCTGAAAAATTAGTTAACTGTCCGTTCCATTTACGTACCTGGTGGATGGATTTTTCGAAAGATCCGTCATTACATCTACTAAGACACACAGCAAGAAGCAGAATACTTAGTTCAGATCCATTTTCTATGGTGAGTTGTAAAGAAGGATGGCAGTTGTTGAAAGCAAATAAGACATCATCAAGAATTGAATTATTATCGCAGGTAACGAAAATGTCGTCAACGTATCTTTTATAAATGTCGAAATGATCTATGGTTTGACTAAGTTGAGAATTTTCAAGCTTTGCCGTAAAACAATCAGCCAACAGGGAACCCGGTGGTGATCTCATGGCAATGCCATCTCTCTGTGCGTCGGTGGCACAGTGGTTAGGACTCTCGCCTACCATGCACATGGTTCGGGGTTCGAGCCCTCGCCGACGCACACCTGATATCTATGGTCGGCCTGCGAATATTGGGCCACCGATATCCACGCTGAAAATTCCATACTTGTACCAAAAATACGGTGTGGAATCAAGCTGTGATCAAAAATAAAAAAAAAATAAAAAATAGATCTCATTATTGAAGGTGAATTGAACGTTCAACATGCATCTCAATAAAAGCTCTTTGAGGTGGATTGTTGGCAAACCTATTTCTAAACTATGTGTATCAATATAATCACATAAATAGCAAACAGCTTCCATGAGAGGAACATTGGTAAATAGCGATGTCACATCTAATGAGAACATGACTTTGTCTGACACATTAAAATCTTTAATACTCTAAATACATTTAAACGTTTCATCATTGGAAAACTTCGACATCTGCCTTCTAACTGGTTCCAGTATTTCAGCTAGCCATTGAGCAATTCCGTGACAAGGAGAACCCGCCATATCAAGAAGTGGACGAAGGGGGTAATCCTGTCTTGTGAACTTTTGGTAGTCCATACAAACATGGTATAAAGCAACCTACTGGTCGGTTGCGTACTTATATATCTGACGAGATTACCGATTCCCCATGTCCTTTAAGGCATCAGTCAGTTGATTTTCAATTAGATGTGTGTCTTGTTCTTTTCACCATCGGGTTTGGCGAATTTCATTTGTCAGAAAGGATCACTGAGATTTCATCATTATAATCTTGGCGATTCCTAACTACAATAACCCCTTCTTTGTCTGAACTGCATTTGAAAATATCATCATTCTTCTCTAGTCAGAAGATTATTCAAGCTAGGTTTGGAACTAGTTAGTTGATGACAGAAATCAAGAAGTGTGGATTTAAAGCGTTGGAATACCTGAGGTGATCTGAACGTGAAATCGTTGGTCTGGTCAATTAGACTTTCAAGTTTCACTCGAGTATGCAGCTTGTTGACTTTGGACTAACGTTTACAGAACTTGGGAACAAGTGATAGGGTTTGTAGTCGGGTTTCAGAAAAAGTGACGCAGGAATAATTGAATACATAGCCATTAGGAGCAGTCGGAAATCTCTTCTTCTGCTACTACCTGCTTTGAGGCTGTCTAAATGTTTGAGATTAGCAGATTGAGCCTGTTTTTTTTTGATGACAAGAGAAAGTGTGTTCCTCAAACTGTCAGTGTGTTCATCATTTGAAAGTTCAAACAAACAGAATGTGACTTCCATGTGGTTGACTAGTTGTCCCAAGAACACTGACAATAATTATTACCAATGAGACTAATGAAAGTACTTCTACTCTATCTACTAGATCTCAATAGTTTGAATTGTGAATTGTAGACTTCTTCTAAAATATTGAGTATACAAATGATTGAATAAGAATGTGACACGTTGAATTTCTTCTGTTAGCTGTGATTACAAGAATGTGTTGTTTTTAATAACGTTGAATAATCACTCGTACGACGATGACTTTTAACTAATTAGGCCACCAGCTGAAGACTAATTATAATCAATAATCACCAGTCTACGTATGAGAGAGAGTAATTCTTGTAGTCTGTTTCACCCCTCCTAAACATCTTTTTGTTTTCTTCAAATAATTGTGTTACCTGAAGTATTCTAAGAGAATAAATGTACTCCATAATTAATGAGGTCAAATTCCTGGTGTATTTTCTAGATGTTCAGAAATCACACAAACATTCTCTTCGACTTCATTTCACTTTTATTCTATGCAAGACAACTATCATCACGTTGTGAAAAACAGAGTAGAGAAGCGAACGATCACACTGAATCGCATAGAGGAGATGACTGTGAGATATGGTGATAGGATTCATGGAACTGACTGACATGGCTGGTCAGATTACATGCTTAAAATGAAAATACTGATCCTACCTACACACAATCGCGCCATCATTCAGAGCTTCTCATGCACACCGTCTTCGAAATCACGTCAACAATTTTAGTGAGGTAATTATCACACTGAGCACAAAGTGAATACAACTGTTCGTCTTCTGACAATTTGTGATAGATTATTATTATTATTATATCCCTTAATTCCGAGAGGAACATAGGGCTTCAGCTGCGCACCTCCATTGCCTTCTGTTTTCTGCCAACGTGTTCACCTGGCTCCAAGTCTGCCCACATGCTTTCATCTCCTCTTCACATGACCTCCTTCAAGTCACACCACCCTCACACTGGTGACCTATTCGCCTCTTCCCTTTCGGTCAGGTTCCACTCGAGCAATGGCTTGTCTAGTGATGTCACTTGATGGCTTGTTTCTTCAGAGTATGGCCATCCAATCCACCTCCATTTCTTCCTGCCTTTTTGTTTCACAATCGGTTCTTGCTGTGTTGGTTGGCTGATTGCCAGAGATTCCTGTGTCTGGTCTTTTCTGGCCATCTGATCTTGACTTTTGAGGGAAGACAACTGTTAATGAAGGTCTGCATTTTGTTTGAGATGTTCTTTATGACGCGCCAATTCTCTGATCCATACAATAGAGCTGACTGACTTCACATTGGAGTTGAAAATCCGGATTTTATTTTCATTTTTATGCTGAGTAGTGCTGTTGACCTCCACTCAGACGTGAGAGTAATGAAAGCTTGTCTTGCTCTCCCGATCCTCGCAGCTTTGATATCCTCGTCAGTTCCGTCCGCCTGTATTTGAAACGATGCTTCCCAGGTAGATAGGCAAAGGAGGCTGTTTCTTTCAGGTTCCCCCTATTTATGATGGCTGATTGTTGTTTGTTGTCTGTTGTTGTTATTGTGGCTGTTGGCCAGGAATCTTCATCACCTCTGTCACCACCTTCTCTATGTTCACCTAAAGGCCTATCTTTGATGCTTCTTCTGCGAACTTATTGCTTTTCAAGTATTGGTTTGTAGGAATTTGGTTGATTGGTTACAGGATTTCATCATGAGCTGACATTAGTCAGAGAACCATTGGAAAACCAGCTGGGAGTACTGGACAGGTGTTTTGTCCTCGTTTGGCGCTCTTCAGCAGTACGCACCCACCGGGATTCGAACCCAGGACCTTCTGGTTACAAGGCGAGCTCGTATACCATTAAGCCACTGGGACTTAATTCAATTGCTCACGAATTGTATCTTCTGCTTATTCACGATGTAGCGCAACCGCTAGCCAATGTGTTCGGCGAGTATTTGTCCTCACACCCGACCTGCTGCACCCTGTTGCTTTTCATTTACATATCTTCCAGTTTGTGGGAAATCAGACATATATCATCGGCGAAGTCCAGATCCTCCAAGTTTTTTGTGTGGGTCAATTTTATGCCTGTTTCCTCATTGCCCAGTCCGTTGTCTGTCGCATTATCCAATCTCCTTCAATCAGGAAAATCACTGGCGATAGTAGGCAGCCAGCCTTGTCTTACTGCCGTCCTCACTTCTTCGAAGGATTCCCTAAGTTTCCTGTTGTGGATTACTTGGCATGCAACACTGTCGTACAACTGTTGGATGAGATGTATAATTGTCGGTGGCAACCCTTGGTAGTAGTGAAGTAGTTTCCAAATGACCTCTCGATCGATGCTGCGCTATCAAAGGCCTTTTCAAAATCGCTGAAGTTGAGATAGAGAGATGACTGCCATTACAATCTTTGTTCAATGATGATGTTCAATGATCACACATAGGTAATGGGAAGGTCTTGAATGCTGATAGAAGTAGCGATAGGGAATTAGGTTTTCAAAGAACTAACTGTATATGTATGTAGGATAATAATTAGATGTATACTGTTGACAGGAATAAACAGCAGATACTCCAAAATGGCTGAAAAACGAAGTTCAACTAGAGAATATCACGTAAGTATAACAGTTCAATTGGCTGGAGGGTGTGAAAATGTACAAAAGGTATTTTTGATAGTGATAATAGTGAAATAATTGATAAGGTAAAGGCAAACTAAGGGTAAAAGTGCCGAATAAAAACTGCTTTTCATGAATGTTGAATTGCAAAGTGATGCTGCAGCTAAAAATTTTGAAGACCTACTTTATCCAGATTACTGAGTAAAGCCTTCTATTCGTCTGAACTGCTGGTCGATTCTTACAGACAACAAAAAATTATCAAGGGATGTGTGAATGATAAACTGCCACTTTGGACCATTTCAATGTGTGTTGATATATTCACCTGCTCGTGTCGAGCTAGTTCTATTGGCCGCACAAAGCTCACATTTTTCAAACACATCTCTGAACATTATCCGGCATAGTTAGCAAAAAGACAATACAAGACAATTACTAGCTGAATTCTCGAGCACTTGTTGAGCTGAACCCACGTAGCTCCAACAGAGTCATCAAGATTCAAAATTATCTACAAGATGGAGCCAAATGGTACAAGAGGGGGGGTCAGGTTTGGCTTTTTTGTATGGTGAAGACGCTGGGAATTCGTCAATACAATCCAGAACTCTGTATACAAAAACCGTTTATCCATTCTCTTATTCTACCATGTTCTTGACCTCTTCATTATTTGTTCCCTGTAAAAAAAAAATTTAAATTTTATAGTTTTCAATTTTAAATTTAGTTTGCTTTTACTTTAATAAGTAATTCGCTATTGTCACTCTCATATGTTCTTTTTGTACATTTTCACACCCTTTTTCACGCTTGTTAAATTGACACTCAACAAACTATATGCATCAGTATTGAAGGCAAATCGTTGAGGAGGGATTTCGCCAACAGTTAATGTGGAACAACCTCCCCTTAAGTTTATGGTCGAGTTTTGAAGCTTCTATTGTCTTCCACGACAATGTCTTCATCGTATTTCTCAATGTGGAGTGTGATGATACAACTCTTGACGAGTTTGTCAACTATCTCTCTTGAGGGGAAGAGAAGGGAGACAAAGCCAGCATTAATGTTCACTCATACCCGTGTGGCTCTTTGTCCTCATAACATCGACACGCACAATGGCAATGTCGCTCACAGTTTCTCATGCACAGTCTTTGAATATATTTCAGCAATTTTCGTGAGATAATTGCTACACTGAGTGCCGAACACTAATGTTGTCCTTCTGTACCAATTTAACGTGTAAATGTTATGCTACGAGAAAGAGCAGGAACTGACAGAAGTCTGTCACTCAACAAGTCGTTGTTTCTGTAGGTATGTAGATAAATATGGAGTCACTGAAAAAATAACCGCTCTCTAATAATTGACTGCTTTGAGAAGGAGTACTGTGTCGCAAAATTATCCTTCCTGTTTAGCAATGTTAACCCCTTTGAAAAAGGGAAATATTTCACTCTCCTAGCCTTCTAATCATAAAAGGCCCCTCAATCTGTCTTGCACGTCATGTGTAAATCCATCCAAAATTCAGGCTTTGTTTAAATAAGCAAGAATGAATGAATTTATCTATTTTGGACAGTGAAATGACACTGAAATCTCAGTGAGTCAATTACAGCGTTATGCAGTTAACAAACTATGAGTTGAAGTATGAGATGAAAACAGGCGAATGTTAGGGTGCTAGTAAGTGATGTTCCGCTATTTTACGTCACTTTGGCATTCGAAATTTAGCTTTTTGAGGGCGTACTTTGAGATGTTTTCGCCTGTCGAATGAAAGATAATCATAGATAACCACAGGAAAGTGTTGATACTAATGCTTATGAGGTTTAGATAGGATAGGGAAGGTTTGTAGCTCAGGTGGATGATCTTGATTTGGTTGTGTTCTCTGACCTGGAAAATTGAAGAAAAATATCTCATGGACGTCTTCCATAAGAATGGATATCCACAGAACTTCGCCAAAGAAAACCTATCAAACCAAAAGCCTCCAAGAAAAGCACAAAGAAAATCGCCTTACCATACATAAAGGATGTGTCAGAAATCACTACAAGACTCTTCAAACCCTTAGGAATTGACGTCGTACACAAACCAACAAAGTCGCTTCACTCAATTCTATGTCAACCAAAAGACTCAACAGCGAAAGAAGATAAAACCAACATCATCATCTACAAAATAAATTGTAACAACTGAGAAAAACACTACATTGGCCAAAGTGGACGTCCCCTTCGTCTTCGTACCCACGAACATAAGTTAGCCATCAAAAGACTTGATATCCACTCCCTCATTTCACTACACACAGACAACCACGGACATCAATTCAGTAGGGACAACCAATGTTCAAATATTAGACAGAGGAAACAACAAGAATGCTAGAGAATTTTTAGAAGCTTGGCATTCCTGTGAATCATCAACCAATAGACACATCGAGATAGACAAAATTTATCAACCAATAAGGAAGAAACTTCACACACAAAGAGTCAAAGTTCAATTCAAAGAAACAATCAGTTCCAATACAAGTAACCTAGAAGGTGTGAAAACACACAAAAACATCCAATCACGTCCGAGGTCACCAGGAGCGATGATTAATAAACTCGTGGAGAAATCTAAAAACTCACTTCAACAGATTGAAGTATGCGCTGAAGATGTCGCCTAGTAGGGCGATGAAAGCTTGGCAAATCAACCATCCAACTCAGAGAACACAGCCAAATCAAAATTATGAGGTTTAAATGGGTCAGGTATCAACATAGGAATTAATATTTTTTTAAGGCGGCCTGTTTTAATCATTGGGCTACCGAAATTACTTTCCTCCAAAATGCTTAATTTCATCTGGATTTATCATTGTTTTATTCATCTAGTTGTATCAAATGGCCTATACATAAACTTGCGCGATGATATAACTTGCTCCTAAGTACACGCTGTACAAATCTTGAACAAAATGAAGATATACTTCAGATTATTAATTTACATGTAAATCCCGTGTGAAGAAAAAAGTACTTTGGAGCTGAATACGCTGCAAATTTTTGTACCGTATATTCGCATACTGTCTCGAATAAAGCTTTACCATTATTATTATTATTATTATTATACTTTTAGCTTTTGTCAGTAATCTTTAGCATCGCAGAGACTCATACGTTTTTCTTTCAGTATTCCTTTGTGTTTCTAGTGGAATAAAGGACTTTATGGTTTAAAGTTTTAGCAGCGTTGGGTTTATTTATGAATCATTGGGCCTAATCATCCCTCTTTTCACCAGGTTTACTATCGGCCAGTCGGGATTTAAGAGCTCATAAGCTGGGAAGCAAACCCAGGCTATGTACACGAATGGAACGGTTGTATAACACCTTACCATTGAGCCACCAATACTCATTTGGATTGAATATAATTGAAAAACAGAAGAGAACATTTTAAAAACGCATAGTGGAGTTTTAGTTGGTTGATTATTTTAAGAAAATAGAACAGCGAGAAGTAGAGAGAGAGACAGAGAGAGGATAGGCTTCATCGGCGTAAGTATTCACACGGATTATAGACATTTTTTTCTAAATGTAAAACTCTTTATTCTTCGCTATCTGTCCAAATATATACATTTCAATTATAGTATTATTATAATCTTAGCTATTGATACTTTTTTGAGTTCCATTAATGCTTTTCAGTAGTATGCTATTATCTCTCCATTTTTTTTCCTCACATTATTTCACCGACCTGTCGGCAGTATAAAAATAGCGCAACAAGAGGGTTTTCATTACTTCACTGGATTCCTCATAACATTATATAATACACAATGATTATTATTCCCTATTAACATTGTTTTATTCCTCTAAGTTCTGAGTGGGACATAAGGCCTCGTAATCACAGTGAATAATACAGGTTCAACGAAATACTCAAAGCAGACACAAGGTAATATGTTGAGTGATACCAATCATCATAGTCGATTCAAAGCAAAAGTCATCCATCTTGTGTGGTTTATGAAGACCTGTTATGTGGAGTGTGTTTTGGCTCAACATATATGAACAGCGTTGATCAGCTTGAAAACATCGGTATCACACTCTGTACTCCTGAGGTAATTCCGTAGTTGACGGAATCAATTTTGTGTCTGAATATAATACGTGCACAAGTAGTGGATAAGTTACGCCTATTATTAGTAGCTTTCCTCACAACCGACTCATAAGTCTCTCTAGCACTGGCGTCTGTTGTTTCCCAGATTATTACATTATGATTTTTTAATGTGCTTTTTGACCACAGCATCACACAATCTGCAATGGCTCTGCTGGCATTTCCCGCCATAAATGAAGATAAATATACATTGAAATGACCGTGTATTGGTTACTCAATCCATTCAAATTTATCCGTTTCACATTATAATGAATGTTATTGTTTTATCCTATCGACATTATGAAAGAGAATTCCGACATCATATTACTGAAGGAAAACTGATTGTCTCTTCAACACCACTTTTTTCATTATCACCTTGACACATCACTTCCCCTCAATGATGAATAATATATTTGAGTATTTGTGATCTCTTCGTTTCTACTGTTTGAGTTAGTATCGGCCATTCAGAACATAGGTAAAACCTGTGTTATAATCATTTGTAATAGTAGTATCAGCATTTCGCAATGACCGAATTACAAGAATTCAACCAAAACACAGAGAGGGATGAATTCAGGAATTTGTATTTGGCGGAATTATTAATCAATTCATATAAGAAATATATTAACAATCAACAGTAAGTATTTAAACAATACAGAGATGGAAATTGTCAATCACCAAATCCGCAACACGCCGACTGTCTCCTTACATATATATAATGATGTCTCGGTTTGCTTGCAAGTAGCTGCGACCTTCTAACTGGTTCTGTGATATTATCTTCATCACTGTTATCTGGACTTATTTCTGAATTATCAAACAAATCAGGATTAGTAGCGGAATATTTAAAATTATAATCGGAACGACCTACTTCATTTATTTTCACTTTGTACAGGTGTCTATTATGAACTGAATGATCTTTGATGTCTAATATCTTCACCATTCGATTTCACATTTTTTCAGTGGGATTCCGACAGAAAGTCTGTACTCATTCCCTCTAAAGTAATATGCTTCGAAAATCGTGGAAAACTTGGGCAGTGTGGTAATAAGTAACTCCATATTGGTTTGTTTATTGTTACACAGTGAAACAGTATTATTTACTGGATGAATGTTTTGAACAAAATTTATTGTTCATAATCATGTCAACTGTAATCACACAACTTTGAAACTTATAGTTTTATAGTTTTCTTTCTTCTCTTCTGTTTGTCGTCGTGGGGGTAGTAGAATTTTCCATATATCTGGGACAGGTGATGAATCATTCCTATTACATGTATTTACAGTTGATTCTAGAAAATTCTACTACGACAAATAGGAGAAAACAAAGAAAACTATAAAACTCAAGTTTCAAAGTTGTGTGATTACAGTTGATATGATTCTGTACAATAAATTTTGTTCGAAACATCATCCAGTAAATAATACTGTTTCACTGTGTGACGAATTCAATAAACAAACCAATATAGAAATTGTGGACATCAGATGCCTTTTGAGAATTCGAGATGTGAATAGTTTAGGAGGACTTTCATGGGTACTTATATGCTCCGCATTGAGATATTGAAGTAAGAAGTTATAAGCTTATCTGCCAGTTTGTCAAAACTTCTTGGGACTCACTGATGCTATGTCAGTCTTCAATGTTCGTACAAAATTTTCTGCCAACCTGTTAGACTGAGGTTGACGTGGTACTGTGTACAGATGACGACAACCTATATGTTTAAGCCAACCATTGAACTTCTTCTCAGTGAAATGAGTACCATTATTAGTAACTATTATTATTATTGCTCCCTTGGGTTCCTAGTGGAACATAGGGCTTCAACTGCACGTCTCCATTTTCTTCTGTCTTCTGCTGCACTTTTCGCCTGCATCCATGTTAATCCATATTCTTTCAACTCCTCTTCACACGATCTCCTCCATGTCACCCTTGCTGACGTCCCACACGCCGCTTCCCTTTCGGGTTCCACTCGAGGGCTTGGCGCGCGATGTCACCCAGCGGTCTCCTCAGCGAGTGTCCGATCCATCTCCACTTTCTCCTGCATATTTGTTGGGCGATTGGTTCTTGCTTGTTTTTTCCCATAATTCCTTGTTGGTGATTCTTTCCGGCCATCTGATCTTCAGTATTGAGCGAAGACAGTTGTTAATAAAGGTCTGCAGCCTTTTGGAAATATTCTTTGTGACCGCCCGCCAAGTTTCTGATCCGTATAGAAGAACTGACTTTACGTTTGTATTGAAAATCCGAATTTTGTTGTTGATGCTGAGTGACGAAGATTTCCAGATTGATTTCAGGCTGATGAATGTGTTTCTCGCCTTCCCGATTCTCGATTTGACATCCTCGTCCGCTCCTCCTGTAGTTGAGACAATGCTCCCTAGATAAGTGAATGAAGTAACCTCTTTCAAATCCCTCCCGTTGATGGTGATTGACGTTGGATGTTGTTGCTGTTGTTGTTGTTGGTTGGTTATTTTCATAACCTCCGTCTTGTCTATGTTCACCTGGAGTCCTGTCTTCTCCGCTGCTTCTTCGACCAGTTTGTCGGTTTTCGCTTGTAAGTCTTCGATTGTGTGTGACATCAAACATAAATCATCCACGCGCGAAATCCAGGTCTTCTAGGTTCTTCACGTCGGTCCAGGATATTCCTGTCTTCTCGTTTCCCACTGTCTGACGCATAATCCAGTCCACCACAATTAGGAATATCATTGGTGATAGTAAGCACCCTTGTCTGACTCCTGTGTTTACTCCAAACGCCTCGCTGAGTTTTCCGTTGTGGATCACTTGACATGTGCCGTTGTCGTACAGCTGTTGAATAAGGTTGATGAATATTTGGGGTACGCCATAGTACTCGAGTAATTTCCAAATTACTTCACGATCAACGCTGTCGAAGGCCTTCTCAAAGTCTATAAAGTTGAGGTAGAGGTTTGATTGCCATTCCATGCTTTGTTCGATGATGATGCGTAGAGTTGCAATTTGGTCAGTACATGATTTGCCTTTCCTGAATCCAGCTTGTTCTGGTCGGAGTTCTGTCTCCAGTGCGTCCTTTAATCTCTCCAGGATGATGCGACTCAGGATTTTACTTGGCGTCGATAGGAGCATGATTCCTCGCCAGTTCTTGCAGAGTGAGGCGTAAGTCGCCCTTCTTTGGTAGTTTCACGAGGTAACCTTTCCTCCAGTCAGTAGGCACCTTTCCCTCCTTCCAGACCTTTTGCAATAATGGAGTCAGCATGTCTGCTGTCGTCTCTGGGTCTGCTTTCAGTGCTTCAGGGGGTATTCCATCTGGTCCGGCTGCTTTTCCAGCTTTCAGAAGCTTGATTGCATTCAAGACTTCAGCTTTCGTTGGAGGATTGGTGTCAACTTGCAGTTGTGTGCGCGCTGTTGTTGGTATTTCTGGACGGGTTGCAGGTGGTGGTCGGTTCAAGAGTCCTTTGAAGTGATCCGCCCATTGTTTAATCTGTTTTTCTTCCTTGGTAATGGGCTTCCCTTGGCTGTCTTTTATAGGTTTCGCTTGTGTTGGTCTCTTCCCGGATAGAGATTTGGTTATCTGATATAGTGTCCTCAGGTCCCTTTTGCCTGCTGCCTTCTCAGCTTCAGTGGCTAGGTTGTCGTAGAATCGTCTTTTGTCCTTCCTAGCACTCTTCTTCACTTCTTTGTCCAATGCTTTGTAAGTTGAGCTCATCGTCTCCTTCTCCTGTCCGTCCTTGCATTGAATCATTTTCTCTTTCACCATTCTCCTCTCTTCTATTAATTTCCAAGTGTCCGTTGAGAGCCATTCCTTGTCTTGTCTCTTCTTTCTTCCTAGAACCGTTGAACACGTTTCGTTGAGAATCGCCTTCAGAGACTTCCAATGTTCTTCCACGCATGATTCTTCAGTGCTGTCGCGTAGTGTTTCCTGCTTTGCTCTGACAGTTGCAGTGAAATGTCTTTTGTGGTTGTGTCCTTCAGTAATTGAGTGTTGAACTTGCATTGTGGCCTATCCCCAGCTATCCTCGAGGCTTTTAGTTTCACCTTGAAAGTCCCTTCTACTAGATAGTGGTCTGAACCCACATCTGCTCCTCTCCTTGACCTTGTGTCCAGTAGGCTCCGTCTCCACTTTCTTGAAATTGAGATGAAGTCTATTTGATTCTTGGTGTTTCCATCTGGTGAAATCCATGTCGTCTTGTGTATATCCTTGTGTTTGAACACACTACCGCCAATCACCAAATCATTGAAGGCGCAGAAGTCTGAGAAGAGTTCACCATTGTCGTTCATTTCGCCGAGGGCCTCACGACCCATGGTGAGTTCTCTTCCTGTGTTGTCTCGTCCCAGCTTCGCATTCATGTCGCCCATCAGGATTTTGATATCGCCATTTGGGACGTTGTCCATTACCGTTTGTAGTTGTCTGTAGAACGCCTCCTTCTTCTCTTGTTCTGAGACGTTTGTAGGCGCATAGCATTGAATGACTGTAACTTTCCTTCCTTTTGAGTTGAACCTGGCTGTCATTATCCTGGAGGAGATTGGTTCCCACTGCATGAGAGCTTTGGTTGCTGTTGGTGACATCATGATGGCCACTCCCTCGGTGTGCTCATGGTTGTCCTCTGGGTGGCCGGAATAGATTACTGTCTCTCCAGTAGGTAGTTGGCACCTTCCAGTTCCGTTCCATCTGCTTTCGCAGATTCCCAACACTTCTATTCTGTACCTTCTCATTTCAGCGGCTATCTGGGCAGCCTTTCCAGTTTCGTACATTGTACGAACATTCCAGGTACCCATCCTTACTTTTGCTTTCATCGAAAGAAGGCACATCGGCTGACTGGCTTCCCGAAGGCTTTCACCAGCCTGCGTCATTTCACTTCCCCGATTCCAGCGAAAAATAAGTTTATTGTTTGTATTTTTAGAATTTTTAATATATTGGTGCATTGAAGTTTCTGTAGCGGTTCGGTTGAGTTTTAGGGGTGGAGTTGCTAGTACCACGCCCCAACCCTCCCTCTTTATCCGGGTTTGGGACCGGCTATAAAACTAGCAAGTTAGTAGTCTAAGCGAGGTTATCTAGCCCAATATCAGTAATAAAATGAGCTGGAGTTTTGTCATCCTGAACATTCTTCGACATGTACCATGCGTCAAAACATTCAAGGTAATTAGCGATTTACCGCGGTGAACCATTCATAGGAAACTTTCCAAGATTATTTAATCCTGTACGCGACGCCAAAATGTCATATTTATTCGTAACATTAATGGTCGTATTTCGCGACGACCGAATTACAGGAATTCAACCAAAAGCACAGAGAGGGAGGAATCTAGGAATTTGTATTTGGAGGAATTATATTTAATATTGTATTATAAATACATTAACAAACAACAGTAAGTACTTAAACAATACAGAGATGGAAATAGTCAATCACCACATAGAGCTACGTGTCCTCAGTTCACCAGGTGCCCGAGAATTGAGCTATTAACTGTCTTACATTATCTTCTTTCTAACCATGCCCAAAAATCTTCAAAGGATTCGTTTGGAAAGTGTGTGCTTTGTGAGGAAAATATGAATGGTTCCACAGGAGCAACTAGATTTATGTGCACACTGTGAAGGAGCCAAAACCAGCAGTTTGTCCTTCAAACATCCATTCATCGTTTGTCAGCTGAAGAAATCGATTCATAGCTTAGCCGAAAAGAAGGCTTTTCTCAGCCATCTATATAGAAAAGCTACTTTCCACAATCTCAGCTGCAGTATCACTTTTAAAACCGAAATTCATAAACGGTAGTTTCTTTGGAACCAACTGGATTTTTTCAGAAGAAATCTTGTAGAATATGCATTTTTAATTATAACTTGTGTTAGTATTCTGCAGTTCATGAATGACTCTACCACTGCTGCATATTCTTCTTATTCAAGAAGATAAGGGGTGGATCAGATTTCACATCCCTTTCAAGGGAGCTTTGCGATAAAAAATTCGTGTATTGACTATTCCAAGCTGATTGCCTGTAAATTGGTCTCTCCTCAAGGGAACTATCAGAACTCCTTTTTAACACTACATCCAAAAAAGTAGAATTCAGAGTTTATCTCCAATTCCAACGTGAACTTGATAGAATGGTGGTGGTTGTTGAACTCCGCTGTTATTATTTCGATGTTGACATTCTTGTCATATATGGTAAAAGCATTAACCATGTATCTTTGATATATACGAGAACTTTCAATAGTGGGTAGAAACATGTCATTTTATAAACCTGCCGTGAAGTGATCAGCAAAAAATGATGCCTTTTTATTGGTATAATTAGCACTTACCGGACTAAAGCTTCAAAATGTGTGCTTCCTAGTGTTTTTCATTTTGAGGCAAGAATTTTATAGTAGAATTCCATCTGTCGGGTGTTAGATCCTTTGATTTGTTTCACATACGCCAACTGTACATAGCTGAAGCATTAGTAATTCGAGATCTGAAACCGGACCTTTGCATTCAAAAGCGATACAAACATTCTCTAGCCCTACCGTGGTCAGAGTAAATTTCGCACGATAATCTTGCTTCTTTCTTTTTTATTGTGTAAGTTCACTATTATTATTATTGTTATTCCTACTATTATTTTATTATCATTATTATTCCCATAAACCATATTACTGTTTATTAATAACGTTGTCTTTTCATACAGATTTTATATAAAAAAAACACTCAATCGCCTTTCCACTAGCTCCTGTCCATTCTACACGAGCCTATTGATTAGTCGTTATCTCACATTTATTACGTCATTCCAACTTCTCCCCCTTTCCTAGCTTACAATTAGTCATCCCTTCTTACAACCTACATTATGTAATACATTTTTCGGCGACAGTGTTTACCAGTATCTGTTTGGCATAAAGACTTCCTTGTTTAATATAATTACGATTGTAAAGCTCATGAAAATAAATCGGTGAATAGAAATTTTTCGTCGCAGTTCATTTTAAGTTTGACCATGAATTGGAATCAGTTAGACAAGCATTGAAAACCAGGAGGTACAGAAGAGCTAGCTGTTTCTTCTTTGTTCAGGACTCTACATCAGTACGCATCCACCATGAGGGTTTGAACCTAGGAACTTTCGCTTACAAGCAAACAAGCTCGTATACCATTCAGTCGCTGGGGTCCCGATTCAATGGTCAGCCACTGAATTCCAGTTTCTACCAATTTGTGATTTTAGCATGACTGGCACTATCTAGTTTCATCATTGGTGAATATTTGTCCTCACTCCAGACAGGATGGACCCGATATGTTACGACTTCTCGTTAGGATCCAAGGAAATTCCATTATGTTGCCAGTCCTTAACGCGAGTTATTTTTCCAATCAACCTCCATTCAACTATAGTCACTTTTATTTGTGTTAAACTTGTACTACTTTACAACAACAAGTAGTGTAGAGTAATATCGTAATATATTATTACTGTTTAACTATAAGCGATCGTTTTCGTAGGACTGCATCTCATGCAATATGTTGTCAGTAGTTATTTCCATTTTGTAATTAAACTTTACTTGCTGTACATGTTTCACTTCTTTTTGAAATTTGTTTATTCGAAGTTCCTTTCTTATTAGATATGATAACGAAGATTTATAGCTCAGGTGAATGATTTTGATGTGGTTATTTTTATTTATTTTTTTTCTGATGACAGCTTGATTTCACACCGTATTTTAGGCACAAGTATGGAATTTTCAGCATGGATATCGGTAGCCCAAATTTCGCAGGCTGACCATAGATATCAGGTGTGCGTCGGCAGGGGATCGAATTTCGGACCATGTGCATGGTCGGCGAAAGTCCTAACCACTATGCTACCGACGTGTTCTCTTAGCTAGATAGTTAATTTGTGAAGCTTTCATCGACCCTACTAGGCGATATCTTCATCGCATACTTCAATTTGAAGTCAGCTTTTAGATCTCACCACGGATTTATTAATCATCTCTCATGGTGACCTTGGACCTGAATGGTTGTTTTTGTGTGTTTTCATGCCTTCTAGGAACTGATTGTTTCTTCGAATTGAACTTCGACCCTTTGTGAGATGATTAATAAACTCATGGAGAAATCTAAAAGCTCACTTCAACAGATTGAAGTATGCGCTGAAGATGTCGCCTATTAGGGCGATGAAAGCTACGCAAATTAACTATCCAGCTCAGAGAACACAACCTTTCTTATTGCTGAGTATTACTGACTGCGCATCCTCTATGATAAGGCTCTAGTGTTTTCTTATTGATGCACAGTGGAAGTAGTTTTAATGGAAATAAGCCCAGACAACCCATGACTCAATATTTATAATTTCTATGAATTATTTGCACAAACATAATATGGTACCTTTTACGGAAAAATCCTGTGGTGTGCGAATTCAAGTCTTGGATTGCAGGGATATGATTGGTTTCAACATTTCGCCATGGACTGACACCTGTTAGAGGATCACTGGAAACCAGCAGGGAGTACTGGGTAGCTGATTCGTCTTAGTTTAGGACACTGCAGCAATACGCCAGTCTCTAGTGAGCATCATGAGTTGGCAGAAGTCAGAATTCATGAGCCATTGGATCAAGTGCCAGTGATTCAATGGTCAAAGAGCTCGCCTTGTAACCAGAAGGGTTTGAACCCTGTTGGTGAGTGAGTGCTGCTGGAGAGTCCCAAACTAGGACGAAACAGCAGTCCAGTACACCCAGATGGTTTTCCAATGGTTCTCCAACTGATTTCAGCTCATGATGAAATCCTTCATCTAATTCAATGTAGTTTTTTTGCTTATCAGTCTTATATCTTCAAATGTAATTTCAAAAGTATGTATATATCCGTGTATGTAGAGTAGTATTCAGCTGACGACTTCTACCGAAACTTGATGAATTCATCATTCATTCTTGCTTTATTACCCTGCTTTTTCGCTTGTTTTAAATCGCTGATAAGCTTTCATTTTCTTCTCACACCATCTCTTACATACCATCTTCGGGCACCCGACTGGTGGCTTCCCATTTGGATTCCATTCGAGGGCCTGCTGAGTAATGTAACCTAGTGGCTTCCACTGAGTATGTTCAATCCATCTAATTCTATTCAGCATACTGTTTTTGAGCTGTCTGTTGTTTGGTTGTTTTCGTTCCTTGTTGCTCACAACTTATGATCATCCAGCCAATCTTCAGTATTCGAAGATGACATCTGTCGGAGTAAGTCTGTAGTAGCTTGTTGGAAATTGTTTTTTGATAATGTGTGTACCAAATCTTCTAAGTATGTAGTCGTACTGATTTGACATAAGTCTTCCTTCTGTCCACTGAATGCAGTGGATTTCCACATTGACTTAATACTAATCAAGGTCTATCTTGCCCTAATTATCCTGGTTGTAGTTAAAATGATACTTGCTAGATGTGACTTCCTTACAGATGTATTCAGTTGAAGGGGATGAGAACGTTTTGTTGTTGACTCGGTATCTTCATCAAATCTGTCTTCTCTATGTTTACTGCCAATTCCAGCAACCTCTTTAATTTCGCCAAGTAGATCTTCGGCTAGACATAAGTCGTCGCAGAAATCCAGATCTTCCAATATTTTGTCAGTCCAATAAATTCCTGAGTCCTACTCCCTTCCGAGGGCCTGTTACATGTGTCAGTCAACTACTATCAGGAATACTATGGGTGAAAGTAGGCAGCCTAATCTTACCTTTCCTTATACTTTAAAGACTTCACTGAGGTTTCCACTGTGAATCACGATGGAATCTGGCATCATCACACAGCTGTTGAATGAGGTTTATAAGAGTTTGAGCATTGCACTCTGTAGTATTGAAGCAGTCACAAAATCACTCCGCGGCGGACGCTGTTGACGACATGTTCGGAATGAATGCTTTCACGATTCATCATGTTTCATCCTAATGTACGACTCATTGGCAGTAAGCACCTACTGCCAGTGTTCGTACACACGAGTTCCCGGTTACAAGCAAGCAACTTCGTGTACCATTCAGCCCCTCGGATGCTACTTAAAGACAAGCTAATGCATTCTAATCTCTACCAATCCGTCATTTTAACACAGCCGCCAGCCAAAGTAGGTAGGGAATTATTACAGGACTTATTCGCTTGGAGTTCTGGTGAGAAGTCGTGACCAGTGAGGTCCACTTAGTCCGGCGTAATGACAAATAGTCGCCAGCGATGACACTGATTGATAGTGGTGCTAAAATCAAGGATTGGTGGAAGTTAGAATTAGTGGGCCAGTGACTGGAGTCTCATTGGCTAAATGGTCTACAGAAGGTTCAGAGCCCAAACTCTAAAAGTGGTTACGTACTGCCAGTGACTCCTAAACTTGGACGAAATAACTAACTGGTCAGTGCTCCCAGCTGGTTTTCAATGGTTCTCTAACTGATAGCAATCCGTGATGGAACTTAGTAGATAAATTTAGTAGATAAAACCAATAAAAAGTAAATGCCATATACTCGTAAATCCGATATCTGATAACATCCAGGATTCTCGCTATTTATTACTTCCTGTCCGTTTTAATACTTATTCCCTGATGATATATTCCCTCATATTTACCGATCTGTGGAATCTCAACTATCGAGGGCAGCCTAATCGAAAATCACTTCCCGCCCTAGCCTTAAGCAACATTTAAGAAATTGAAAGTAAATTAATCAATAACCTCCCAAAATATGGCGCCATTCTCAAGGGCGAAGAAACATGCTAATTAACTGAATTCAAATAAGGCTGAAGAAATAGTTTTTCATTTTGTTAAAGCAAAGACATTTCGCCTCACACTCTCCCACCGCATTAAGCGTAAAATCAATAATTTGAATTTATCATTTTAAAAAAATGGTACAAAGATTATGGTTATTAACTGAAAAAAACACTATTAATAATAATATTGAACATTGAACGAAGTGTCCTAATGATGTATTTTTGTATTTTTAACTCATTTTCAAGAAATAGGGGAGGGTGAAATAAATTCTTCTTTAACGGATGTTATTTATTATAATTATTAACCTTTTTAGACAATTGAATATTAGTCTGGGGAATTGTTAATTACTGACCAATTGATTGACAACCTCTGCCTGATTACCATGTTAGAAGAGGTTATTATTACTATTACTATTATTACTATTATTATTACTGACGGAGTTTTCAGTTGAAAAATGTGGGAACTCGTAAAAATCCTAGAAAATTCATTCAGGTATTCCAAATGTTGGTTGTTGGTATCAAAGATAGGACTTCAAGTGAACATGGAGCAAAAAGAGGTGATGAAAATTCCTGGCTAACAGCAACAACAACAACAGACAACAATCACCATAAATAGGAGAAATCTGAAAGAAGCAGCCTCTTTTATATACCGACCTGGGAAGCACAGTTTCAACTACAGGTGGACGGAACTGATAAGGATATCAAGGCGAGGATCATTAGGAATGCAAGGGGAGCTTTCATTTCTTTCAAGTCTGTGTGGAGGTCAACAACACTCAGGATAAAAAGTAAGATTCGGATTTTCAACTCCGATGTGAAGTCAGTGCTACCCACTGTACGGATCAGAGACTTGGCACCGCATCACGAAGGGCATTTCGAACGAAGTACACACCCTCATCAACAGTTGCCTTTGATTAATACTTCTCACTATCAGATGGCCAGCCAAAAGAGATCACCAACAGTGAAGGATCTCTGTCAATGAACGAACCAACCCAGCAAGAACCAGTTGTGTAACATATAAGCAAGAAGAAATAGAGGTGCACTGGACTAGCCGTACTCTCAGAAAACAAACCAACATCAGGTGACATCACATGACGAGCCGTCACTCGAGTGGAATCTGAGTGGGAAGCGATGAGTTGGTTGGTCGTCAGTGAGAGGGAGGAGGAAGTCGTGTGAAGAGGAGATGAAACCAGGTGGGTAGACGTAGAGCCAGGTGCAAACGTTGGCAGAAAACCGAAGGGAATGAAGAGGTGTGACAGAAGCCCTATGTTCCTCTATTAACTAAAGTAAACAATAATAGTAATGTGGAACCAGTGATTTTATACGTTTCAGAGACTTGTGTTCAGAGACTTTAACATTGAACGAAGTCTCCTAATGATGTGTTTTTGTAGTTTTAACCTCATTTTAAAGAAAAAGAGGGCGGAGTTAATAAATTCTGCTTTTGGGGATGTTTTTCTTATAATCATTAACCTTTTTAGACAATTGAATATCAGTCTAAGGAAACGCTAATTACTGACGAGTCGATCGATAACCGCTGCCTGATTACCAAATTAGAAAAGGTTATTATTACTGTTATTATTATTACTACTACTAAAGAAGTTTCCAGTTGGAAAATATGTGAACTCATAAGAATCCTAGAAAAATAATTTGGGTAAAACAGATTTTCAAAAGACTGATTACTGAACAAAGAATATCCCCTTTTTCGATAACCTGCTCTTTATCATCAGGTTCTGCAGTTATATATCCATTCATAATCGTGAATGAATTAGTGTTATGAACAACATTCATGTTGTTTAAATAACCTCGAATCAATGATAAGATCAGTGGATTATGTTATGATGCTAGATCTTTGTTTCGAGGTAACTGCTTAACTACTGACCAGTGCCCACTTAACTGGTAAAGCAGAACACGCGATAATCACCGGTAAAACCAGAATCATTTATTTATGACAAAAGTGACTGTATTTATACAAAAATAAGGTAGACTGGAAATCAACCAATCCGGTTGAGAGTTTGGAATTGTGCAAGCGTCCAATCAGAAAGCAGAAACAAATGCATGTCAACGACTTGTTAATAACGCGACAATAACTTGACTGAGACATGATATTGACCTGATAATTGCATGTGGTTTGCCGCTTCCTAACAGATTACAGTTCAGTAGCACCAACATAACAATAAACTGAATATCGGCAAATGAAATTAGGAAAAATAATGATACAAATTCATGAATTTATAGTCTCCACTGAGGACCGGCCAGGGCAGTAGTGGCATCTTGATTTGCTTCATTTGCACGCAGAGCATAGGTTGTTCCAGGTGAATCGCCATAGCCTTTGCTGTTTGGAGTATGTGATACTTGAATGTTTTCATCTATTTATTTGGTACCTGATAGAAACATTTTTCAATGTTGGCTGGCTTTGTGGCCGGTTGGTTTGGATCAGGTGGTTTAATATCGAACTATTGATGATGGTTTTCACTACACCTATATTTAGCCACATTGTTTTAGATATTCCCGAGCGAACATGAAAAATCAAGTTCCTAGAGTAATGGGCAATATCTCTGTGTCTGCATCACAAGTGCAGTTGAATTGGCCAGCTAGCCTAGGTACTTCATCTTTTAGTCGAGGAATACTCATCTGTCTAGTGAAAAAAAAATAGACAAAAAACGCTTGTGTATTATCGCTTTCCTAGTGATATAATTCTCTTAAAAGGGTTGTCAGGTTGCGTTGTATAGAAAAAAAGATAGTTAAAAGTAATACTTGAGTTGGGTTTCTACGAGATCAGATAATCTGTACGAAGGATAAACACGACATATTCACTGAGTCATGAATAAGCAAAAGGACAGTTCGACGAAGAAAATGTTTTAAAGTTTTTGACCACGAATTGATTCCAGTCAGAGAAACGTTGGAAGCCAACCAGGAAGTACTCGATGGAACTGTTTCGTCCTTGTTTGGAAGTCTTTGACAGTACTCACCTATAACACCACCATGGATTTTGTACATACTGCGTAAATTGGCAGAAGTTAGACTTCACAAGTCACTGGATCCCTTCATAGTGGCTGAATTGTTAATGGGTTAAGGCAGTGACCAGAAGGTCTTGTGTGCAACCACTAGTGAGGTTATGGATGCGTTCTGGTGAAGAGTTCAAAAGTAGGACAAAGCAGGTGTTCACTACTCTCAGGTTTCTAATTACTTAGGAGTGAGAATTACATAGTTTTCAATCGTACAACGAAAGTAGGCGTTTGGGGATTTGATAAGGTGAAGTTTCTTACTGGATGAAAAACAAGACGGTCGACTTTCCGCTTGACAACTATGAAAAGATAAGAGAAATAAAACTTAGTGAAATGCATAAAAGGGCTATGTAAGCGGTTAAATTTGTAACCACTTCGCCCTCCTACACCTCATTACGTTTACTGGACAGTAGTTATATTGGTGAAAGAGAGAAGGTTGGATGCAGTGACTAACAGTCATCTACCTCGTGAAACAAAACTATGACTACTGAACCTTCATTGGCTGAAAATTTGTATTACACTCAGACTATACTAGAATAGGAGATTGAACAAACCTTTTCTGTACGCAGATTTCAGGGTTAAGTTTGTAGGATTTTAGTCAAACACAAATGTTGAAACACAACGTGTCTTATTGATGTAAGTGTAAAACTTGGGCACTGTGGTGGTAGAGTATAACTCCATTATGGATAAGATTTTATTGTGATAAATCACACAGTTTTATACAGTAATATTAACTGATAACCACGTTTCGAGCACAAACCATTGCTCATAATCATATCAAGGCACTATTCACACACCTTTTTTTCCTTCATTTATAAACATGAGTAAAATTGATGAGACATTTGAATAAAATCAACAATATAAGATAAACCACATTCAGATATAATAATAATATGAGTGTTATTGATCAATTACAATCAGATGGGAAATAAGACGAGTGTTTTTTTAGTCATGATAAGCTACTTGTTAGAATGCTGTGATGTGTTTGAATTGAAATAGGATTTTAAGATTATTTATTATCCTCTTCCGATTTGACTGACTGACTGTTGGTAGTCTTATCTCCCAGGCATATCTCTGGTATTTGCATTGAGTCATTTTTGTTGCATGTGTTGTGTTGGGTGTAGACTCAATGGACTAGGCTGGATTCAGTAATCAAACTCTCTCTCTCTCCACCTACATAGATTACTTCTTAGAATTTTAACCTTACCCCACCAACCTATTGTGCGGGTGTATATTAATGCATGCAATGAGATTGCTATGTTTTTCTAAATTACTTATCTTCTCGGGGTCAACCATTCTTACCTCAGCTAAATTCTTATGTACTGACAATCTGATTACCCCTGACCTACTAGTTTGACCTATGTAGCTGACCTCACTGACAGTCATTGCAAGATATTTTGTAAATTATATTATTTTGTCTAAATTAGTCAATCGACGGGGTCTTTTAACCTACAGAGCTTATCCCTGAGTGAGTTTGTAGGTTTGAATGCCACTCTAATTCCTGCTTAATTTAGAATCCTGTAGAGGGTTTCAGATGTCCCCTCCTTATATGGTATAACAGTAAATGACTTATATGCTCTCTTATGTATGTTATCATTACTAGTTTCACAATTATTTTTATTCTGCTTGTGGCCTTTTCTCATCTTCCTAATGAATTTTGTAGGATAGTTATTCAACACCAACCAACGCTTCTTCCATCTGTTTCATTTCTTCATTTAGGTCTTTTCTTGTACTACTTAGTGCTACTGCTCGCTTCGGTAGACACTCAACAAAGCCTGCCTTAACAGTTAATGGATGAGACGAATTGAAGCCTAAATATCTATTGGATTGCGTTAGTTTTTTGCAAACACAAGTTTGTTTTATTTTACAACCTAACATCACAGTTAATTCTCCTTGTTTATTTGCCGATTCAAATGTGAATTTTATTCCCTCTACTAGTGAATTTATGTGTCAAGAAGCTGGAGAGAGAGATATGTTCTCTTTTTAACACCGTGAAAGTGTCATGCACATATCTCCACCATATTTTTGGACTAGGATTCAATGTATTAAGAGCATAATTTTCCCAGCTGTCTTATATAACATGTCGTATATCTTTCGGTCTTAATTAGAAGATTGTCTAAAAAGGTAAATCAGGCGGAGCTGCACGGCTCGAGTTCACTAGATGAACACACTTTCCAAACGCATCTGTCAACATTACGCGTCATAGTTATCAACAGGACAGTACAAGCCATTTAGTGATTTGACTTTCGAGTATGTGGTCAATTCGCAGCTCCACTGGAGCCCCCTTTTAAAATTGTCTACAAAGTAAGATTAGTTGGCTAACAGGGTGTTGTGAGTGGTGTTAGTTAAATAATATGATTTGTCATCTGTTCATGGTGATGGAAATAATCTAGGTTTAAATGTCTGGGAATAGATGTAGAAATATACATAAGTTTTAGGCATTTACATGGTGAAAAAGAATGCCAGATATGGTTCTCAAGGTATTTCTCGTCATACTTAAATGAAACCCTACTTAACTGCATTAATGGTTTAATAAAGCTACTGACGGGGTCTCTGATATGACTGTCAAAACAATTGTAGTTGTGCTCACGAATTTCCTATCTAGTTGATTCACGAGCTAACAACATCGCGATGAGATACCACCGAAAATGTGACTCAAGAAGACAAGAAAAGTGAAGGCTGACTGTTGACTTGGAAAGCTTTTACTGTCTCGTAACAACAGTACAAATGATTAGCAGCGCTTGCGTATGAATATGTTTTAAATGACCGTGAGAGATACTAATTACATTGATAAATTGAAACAGCCAGTAACCAATAGGATTTCAAAGGTCACAAAAGGGACGTGAGAGAAATAAAACCAGACATATAAAAATTAAAACAAAACACGCAGTTCAGTGAAGAGTCTCTCTCTGTTGATGTGGAAATGACAAGAAGAACTGACGGGAGCCTAAAAAGATCGACCCACAAAAAAGCTTCTATAGCTGGGTACCAATTCAACAAGAGCGGAATTTAATTAAATCACTTGCCACCCACATCCGACGCATCTATAGTTCCGATGTTCTAGAAACAGAATTAGATATTCTGAGAGAAATCTTCATCCGAAATGGATACCCAATAAGATTCATCGACAGAAATATCAAACCAAGAATTCGGAGAAACGAAACTTTAATTGCGCCTAAAAAGAAACTCTAAATGAAGTTGGATTTCAGGGGAGACTTAGCAAGCGATACTCACAAGAGAAGGATCACATCATCTCTGAGAATAACATTCTTTGCAGCAACATTGAGAATAGTGTTCTCCAGTCGACCACTGATCAGCAGAAGCCTGAAGTACAAGATTCCACATCTGACCCCTTTAATGTGCATATATCAGCTGACTTGCTGCTGTGGAGTCATGTACATCGGTCGTTCGACACGCACCCTGTCCAAGAGGATTCCAGAACACTACCCATCATGGTTTCGAAAAGGCAATAGTGATGCAATTAGGAGTGCGATGATTGATCATCTGGTTAACACTGATCATTCCATTTCAACAAACGCCTCCTGCTTCAGAGTAATCTACAGAGTGAAGAATAACCTATCAAAGACAATACGGTTTCATCTTATTTGTATCTCTGAAGCTCTGGTCATTCACATAGAAAACCAGAGCTGTGCATACAGAAGAGAGTTACTCAACGACTTCTTCTATCATGGTAACAACTTTGTGGATTTCCATGACTTAATTTCGTTTGTTTGCATCTTCTTTAATTGTTTATAATTCTTCTATTCATTCAGAACTCTTACGTAATTTTGTACTTTCGTATCCACTTGAGACAGTTTAAATGTATCAAAAAAGAGATCTACAGGTATCTTAGGTTCGATGATGTCCAGTCGTGCCGTTTTAATTGGTTATTATGTCTCTTCCACGTTTCATTCCCCACTTCAACTTCATAAATTGCAACTTTAATCCGACCTTTAACTCATTTTTCTCTGCCCGGGGAATAATCTTAAGTACAGACAAGGTCACCCTTCTGATAAGACGTCTTAGTACTATTACAACGATTTGGAGGTGATGGCAGCGTCCACCTCATTAAAGTGTGTGGTGTAATTTTAGTTGTAGGCTTGGATGCAGAGACTTTGGGTGGTGCTGCAGGTTTCTTTGCCCTGGAAATTTTTTGTAGTGGTGCTACTTTTGAGGATGACACTGAAGAAGCTGGCTTTCGAAGCTCTTGTGCCTTTTCAGGAGCTGGAGCGGTTGCTGGAGTTGTGATGCCAGCTTTTTCTAGTCTTTCCAACTCAGCTTCTACTGGCAGGAGGGGACTTTGTAGACGAAAAACGGGTCACAGTACAGCTTTCACGGTTCTGCAGCATCTTGTTTCTGGCTAGAATAAAGTCCTGAATTCCTGTAGGGAACTTGAAGAATGTCTCGCCTCATCTCTGTTGCATATATTGTTGAAGGGGGAATTCCAATATTTGTAAGCTTTCAAACTAATCAAAACCCAATAAATACACATTAGGATTATTTGCATGTGTAGATAAACTGGATCTCACGGAACCCAACGTTGTACTTAAGCAGTCGGGTGAAAAAAAGATTTTCACCACGTGCACTGACGGCTACTTGGTCTGTCTTCTCTACAGTGGGGAATCGCAATTTTCGCCATGACTTCTTCTGTATTGTCGTTATATCGGATACCATATTTGTTTGCAGACCTGCAGGGTGTGAGTTGATTTCTACCCCAATACATTGAAGCTGGGTGGGTGTGGTGATGTGATATGCATTTGTGATGCTTATAGCTTTCTGTCGACATGATCGGTTTGGGGACCCTGCTTGGCGAACCTGCTTACAATATCGATCTTTATGTCCAATGATGTAGCATAGCCGAAATTTATTGTTTTATTAGGGGCGTGATTTTACGTAGTGCCAAGCCCCAAGATGCCAGTATGCTGAAGGCGGAGTCTGTTGTGGAAGATGCGGTGGTTTCCATGTCAACGTCAGATCTATATATCAGTGTCAAACTTTAACACTGAATGGAAGACGGGCAAAGCACAGAGAAAAAAGAGTTTCTTTGAAGTTACACATAAGATTGACTACTAATAGCTAGCGATAAAACACAAACTGTTGGCAAATGACTTAACACAGACTTATGCCTAACATCAGACCTCCAGTAACGTGCTTTATCACGTAGCTTCGCGAGGATATTCTACGCTTCCTCGATGAAATTGAGATCAAACGCCTAGGCGAATAAAAGTCTAATCCACCCCTGGTATTATTATTGCCTTGGATTCCCAGTGGAACATACGGCTTCATCTACAAGTCTGCATTTAATCCGGTTCCCTGAAGTCCTTCTTAGTTAGTTCCATGAATGCTCATAAGCTGTCTTCTCCTTTCCACACCATTTTCTCCATGCCAACGTCGTTCACTGTCCGCTCAAGGACTTAGCGTATCATGTTAATCAAGCGTCTCTAGCCTTAGAGTATGTCTGACTCATTTTCGCTGGTTGATCAGTTTGTGGTTGGTTTGACGCCAGAGTTTCTTGTTGCTCACCCTTCCTAGATCGACATCTGATCTTCAGTATGCAGTGAAGGCAGGTACTGGCGAAAGTCGGCAGCCTTTTGGGAATGATTTTACTGGCGGATTAAGTTTCTAAAACATTTAGAAGCATTGACTCCACATTTTTGTTTTAAAGATCCGGTTCTTATTCCGTATTCTTTAACCAATCACTCACGATGATATTTCTGATTGTGGTGGACTGGATTATGTGCCAGACTGTGAGAAGCGATAAGCCAGAAATGATCTGGACGTACTGAAGAAAATGTGGATTTCTAATATAACACAGACTCGAAGACTTGCAAGCGAAAACCAAAAAGTTGGCAGAAGGAGCAGGTAGTGAAGATAGGACTCTAAGTGAACGTAGATAAGACAGAGTTCGTGAAGATGACCAACCAAACAACGAAAAACAAAACAAGAATCGATCACTGTCAAGAGAATAATTTTGTGGTCACTTCCTCCGATTATCTAGGGATCGTCGATTGAAATACAGACATACACATACACATCAGGAATGAAGATGTCAATATCTGGATCAGTAAGGCAAGATATGCCTTCATCAATCTAAAACCAGTCTGGAAATAATGTACACTCTACAGCTTACAGAAAAAGATTCGGGCTTTCAACACAAATCTTAACACAAGCGAGGCAGAATCTCTCACTACATGTGCACTACGAAAAGAATTTTTCAACGGTTTAGTGCGTATTTTCATCGATAGCTGTCCCCTTCTCTGGCTGGCTCAAATTATCAGCCGACCGTCCAGAAAGAATTATCAACATGAAACTTCTCAGTGGAACAAATCAATCAAGAACCTACTGCACAACAAATATATAAGGAAAAAAAATGGAGATGGGTTCGGCACAAACTGAGGAGACCATTGAATGATGTCGCGCGCAGTGTAGGCCATCACTCAAGTGGAACTCGACCCGAATAGGAAACGACGAGTTATATGTGGGTCCGAGAATGACATAAATGAGATGACAGATGATGGGCAAACAGGTGGAGCCGGCTAAAGATGACCACAGAAAATGGAACAATGTGGAGATGTTATTAGATAGTTGAGGCGATTAGTAGGAGGCGTTAGACCTAAGCTTCGTGCTAGTTGGCACTCACCAGTCAGTAAGGTGTATCTGCAACCTTGGAGGAACTTATGCCCTTTCTGAGATTCGAGGTTGCGTCACTTACTGAGTGCTACAATCAAAGAAGTAACCACTTAAATGACATGAATTCCTTCAAAGTCGCAGACCCACCATGATGATGAGTGTCAACTAGAATGAGATCTAACTCCAAAGCTTCCTGTGGCCGATTGCCTCCAACTATCTAATATCATCAAATTAATGTGCACCATGATAGTGACCTACCTAGAATGATGGCCACATTGCAAACCTGACTGACTGATAGAACTCGGTCTGCACCAAACAGAGGACTGGGCACATCACACTAGTTACTAGTGTCCAATCAAATGTTTAAATCTGTTATTGAAGCCATATTTTCCATTTGCAACTGTTGACTGATAAATGTTAAATTACACTAAGGTATATTTTATTCCTGGGATCATTTCGACTCTAAATATCATGACTAATTCTCATCTAAATATTTTTCTCTTGGAAATTTTCGTTTAATTATTATCCCACTGTATTTCTCTCCTCTTCTACTACTTATGTGTGCTTTCACAAAATGTGATAAGCTGAACCTGATTTTCATGCTAACACAACATTGTTTCATAATTATAATAGGCTCAGTTAAAAAGGTAACAAAATAAACTGGTAGCGAGAAAGTGAACAATGAGAATTACTCTAATTCGGTTGGGAAAAATGTAAACTGACATATGATTGGCTGATTTCTTTGAGTAAATATATATACATATATAAGTATATGTCTTGCCTATCAGTAGTACTCAAAACGTTCAATGTTAAATTCGTTAATCTGTTGCCATTTAGTCATTTAAACAAACAATTAACACCCACACTCAAACTTCATTGTAATTACTCTAAAACAATAAAATACAGGGAAAATTTACGTCAACTTAAAAGAGGAATTAATTTAATTTCCATTGAAAAAATGAAAGAAACCTTAAATCCGATGCATTGTCATAAAAGATTATGGAAATGGTAAGTTGGATAAGGCCTAGTTTAAAACAAAATCAATTTTTACCATGTTTTTGTTTTCATCTTCAAGTTCACTTTTATTAGTTTGAAACAATTGGGTTATTGGGCATATGATATTAATTATAATAATAAAGGTTCTTTTTGTAGCTTCCCATGAATGAATGAAAACAATAATAATCATATAAAAATAATAATAATCTGCTTTATTCCAACATGCAGTACTTATGATACAGAATGGAATTTGCAGCCTTTGTCACATTATTGCATTTGATTTACATAAAATATGAATATAACTAAAAATTAAAACAAAATTAACCAGAGGAATTATTGAATTGAATTTTTGATTTTCCCGTCGATTGATTGGACCGAAGTGCTCGGTCTCAGGTTGACATGTCGGCTTCTTGTGCAGACATCGTCGAAGCATCTGCACAAGAAGCCGACATGTCAACCTGAGACCGAGCACTTCGGTCCAATCAATCGACGGGAAAATCAAAAATTCAATTAAATAATTAATATGACCCGTTGCACAAGAGGTGGCTCTCGTGGCCCAAGTGGTCTAGTGGATAACGCTTTGGCGTTTGAAACTATGGGTACTGGGTTTGAGCCTCGGTGGGAACATCATCACTCACTGAGAAATGCAGGTACATCCAGCTGACTACGAGTCCCAAATAGGACGAAATGCGCATCCTGAATTCCACTGCTAGCCACCATCCACCAATTGTTAACCAGAGGAATTTGTCCACATTTACGGTATAAAGTCAAAAATATTCGAATTACGAATTGGGAATATTAAACAAATTATTAATAACAGTGAGTTTGTTTCAAACAGCATTGTCGATTCAGTGCGGAAATTTTAGCATGTTACTATGGTGTATTAAATCTAATGTTCTGTTGATATAGCAGCATCATGGTTAGGGGAAATACGACATTAACAGTGGTAACACAGCTTAAACGATGTTCACACTTATGAAAAATAAATAAATAAAAACAAAAAAAATTGAGAGGATTATAAATATAAGAAATACAATAACAATAAAGTTTGGTATTGTAAGGGTGGAGGAAATGGTTTATTTACTAGTGCAAAGAAGGTTAGTTAGTTAGTTAGTTAGTTCCTGACACTATTTTCATCACATAAAGTACGTGCCACCAAATATGCTGTCGTGGAATTTTTATACTTAGACTTATGTGCATAAGGTCTTTTGATGGAATGACTTCTTGTTTCACCTGAGGTCACACAAGGTTGGAGCTGAGGGTAAAGTGGATGCGCACAGTCTGACAAAATTCCTTTAGCAAATTTGTTGCATGACATCAAGCGCCTATCAATGACAGTGTCAACGATGTGGCCCGATAGGATACCACTCGCTCTACTGACTGACAGTCTTCAGAGTTTTACGAAGAAGCAATTCAGGAGAGAATAAGGGTGAACAGTAAATAAGAATAGGTAAAATGCACGAGTTGACAAACTGTAACAGGAGGGTTTGAGCTATGTCTGAGTGTCTTAACTTCTTAATGTAAAAAGTCATACGAAATATATTTATTTTAGAAATCCCTAAGACATAAGAAGACCAGGATAGGTCAAAAGAAAGAATTAATCCAAGATACTTAACTTCAGACTTGATTTCTATATCAATATCATCAATTTTGCAAGGGTCATATGAACCAACGGCTTCATTTAACTTTGTTCTTACGATATTGTTGTTTTTATTGACGTTTCGCTATTTTTGATGCTGCTGCTAATAGCTTTATCAAAGTAGTATTATTAAACCAAAATTTACAAAATCCACTCAGCTTATATATGTAACAACTTAATCATCGTTCCTCAGCCTGGGGTCATTTTTGCGTTCTCAAATTGGCCAATTGGTCAAGATAACAAAACCTGGTGTAGACTGTTTGATTTGATAAGTGTGTAAAATTATAAAAGCAGCGTGTCTCCACATAATGAAATTGCTTATCATATTCGTGTTGGCCTTGTCATTTCATGGGGCGAGAGGAAGGTGTTGTAACCAGGTCAATTGGCCAATTCGACAACACAAATATGACACCATGCTGAGGAACAATGATTAAATTTCTTACATACAAGCTGAGTGAATTTTCTAAATTCTGGTTTAATATCACTACTTTGATAAAGCAGCTATTAGCAGCATTGCATAGCGAAACGTCAGTAAAAACACACTAATATCGTTTTGTTTTTTTCATTCATTCAGTGGAAAATACAAAAAAACCTTTATCATTTACATTTATGTTGATGTATGTAAAATAGAAGTGTTTTGAGGATTACTGATCTGCAAAAATAATGGCTGTTTATAAAAATACAGATCAGCAGTTAACTGTATTATCCTAGCGTACATACGTTAAAAGGCGTCAAGCGTGATCGAACCTGGTGACGATGAAACAATAAATTTTGACCCAGTTGTTAAATATAGACTACCTCGTGTTTCTATGGCTTTAACCTCAACACCTGCCTTTGATACAGTCCAAGTTAGCTTGTCTCTTGATTCTGAGAGTCGAGTTTAACTCACCACATTGTTACTCGATTTATTAGCTACTCACTATCTTATTCGTATCCTGTGTTTATTACATAATTCCTTTACCAGTGTATGCCTACATTGATTTTTTGTTTAACCTTAAACCTTCCGGCTAAAAACTGTATAATAATATTCTGAGCACTGTTTAGGATGTCTGGAGCCTCCCATTAACTGATATCATGCTACAAATTGTTCTCTACATAAACTTAATCAATTTATCTGGGCTGTACACAGCTGATTAGAAGCCAGCGAAATAAGCAATGATGGTACCTCATATTATTATTCCGCACAAATCGCTGTTATTCTTGCTTTATTAAAAATCAGTTTACAAGTTACAGTCCTATAGGAGATAGATCTTAAATGTAAATACCCAGGCGACGTGTTTTTGAATTTCGAGAGGTGGTGATCACTGTTTTCAAGATTGCAGATGCGGTTTGCTGAAAAGAACCACGAAGCACGAAACCTAGTTTGTTGAGATTCTTGTCGATTTCAACCAACAGTTTGACAAACATTCAGCTTTCAGTTTCTGTATTATCTTACCAGCTGACGAAGCAGATGTGTGATAATAATTGAAAGTGTTACGGTTATTAATATGAATATTATTATTAGTAGTAATAGCAGCATTTTCATGTTGGTAGTATCTTCAAAACTTTCAAGGAGCCTCCAAGTAAACGATGAACCGCAGCATTTCTTTTGAAAATGATCAGCATCCACATTAATTTGAGCAAAACTTCTGTATTCTGGAGATACAGTTTGCTGGCTACCGTATTGTTATATACCACATTAAGTTATTGATATTATTCCTTTGGGTTCCAAGTGGGACATCCGGCTTCAGCAACACATCTTTCGCTGACCCCACATTTACTCCTAGTCCCTCATCTCTTCCTCGCATAATTTCCCCCATGTCACTCTCAGACCCGCTTACAACTCGTCGCTTCACATCTGAATTCCAATCGAACGATGGCATGCATTGTATGCTATGTCATTTGACGGTCTCCTCCATGTATGCCCGATGAATCCGTCTCACTTTTTCTCCTACATATTTGTTGAGCGATGGACTCTTGATTGGTTTGTTCCACTGAGGAATTTATTAGTGCTAATTCTTTCCGGCCGGCCACCTGGTCAATTGATCTTCAGTATGTAACCAGCCAGGGAAGGTGGCAGCTGTTAATGAAAATCTGCATTAACCCGTTGGAAATGCTTTTCGTGATGTATGTGCAGTGCAAGTTTCCGACTCGTGTAGAAGAAGTGACTGAGCTTAAATTTGTCTTGAAAATCTGAATCTTGTTGTTTATATGCTGGTTGAGTGTAGAATATTTCCAAAGTGATTTCACAGTGTGATGGAGCTCCGTTCTACCTTTCCAATTCAGGTTTTGACATCTTTGTCAATTCCACCACCTGTGGTTGAAACAATGCATCCTAGACAATACCACATTAAATAAACAAAGTTAAAGTTAAGATCAACTCATTTTTCCAAGAGGTCACATTTTGTGTAGTTAGGTTAACAAAACTGAGATTCAAGTGTTGGTTTGTAGAGATTTGATTGATTGGTTACAGGAATTCATTATGAGCTGACATTAGTTAGAGAACCATTGGAAAACCAGCAGAGAGTACTGAACAGCTGTTTTGTCCTAGTTTGGGAATCTTCAGCAGTACACACCCACCAGTGTTCGAACCCAGGACCTTCCGGTTACAAGGTGAGCCACTAGGACCCGATCCAATGACCCCTGAATTCCAACTTTTGCCGATTCACGACATATCGCAACAGCTAGCCAATGTCTTCGCTGGGAAGTCTTTATCCTCACACCCAACTTGCTCTACCCTACTGGTCACGAATTTCCACTGGAACCTCAATAAATTCAGTCGCTGGTGAGCATGTCATCTATATTCAAGTGTTGGTTTGTTGAAAGCTTAGTAACAGTGAAAACAGCTCAGTAGTAATATTTGGGATTACAGCGCTGATTTTCACAGGTTCCCATCTGTATACTACTGAGCTATCTATTGTATGATAAGTAATGTCAACTGATCGGTAAATTTCAATTTAAAATTGCTTCTAAGAGACTGGATATTTAGTTGATATAATTCAGTCTGGTTATTTTAACACCAGTTGTCAGTAATATGAAGGTGTACTACATTGCAGTGAGTAGCATCTTGGTGCTTTTCCTTTTACTCAGTTGAAGAACACTGCATTAATCGTTTTGGTTACTCAAGTATTATTATGATTTTGTTTGAAGCGATTTGATTTGTTTTTCAAGTTTGATCACGAACTGATATCATTTAGAGGATCGATTACTAAAAACCAGGGAGTACTGAACAGCTAGCTGTTTCGTTCTAGTGTTTGGGACTTATTGGGAGTATGCACCCGATAGGTTTCTAACTGCAGGAGCTTCCGATCACAAGCAAGCAAGCTCATAGACTATTCAGCAGTTGGAAACCGACTCACTGGCCAGCCAATGAATTCCAACTTCTACCAATTTGGGATTTTAGCACGACTAACACCAGTCAGCGTGATTGCTTGCAAGTATGTACTCTGACTTTCGATTGAGTGGATCCGACTGGTTAAGGCATCCCAGTAGTACTCAAGGCAAATTCACCCTGTAGTCAGTCACTAGTGCCCATCAGACTAATTTTCCAGAGCGTGTTTGTGCTGGTTTCGTAGGTGCGTTGGGATGAAGAGTTCTGGAATAGGACGAGGCAGGTATCTAGTGCTCCATGATTTCCAATGATCTCTCTAACTGATGTTGGTTAGTGACGAAAATGTGACAAATGGAAAGAGTAATGTTTTATAGATGCCAGGTTGTCTTATTTATTTTTTTTGTGTCCTTATTGGAACATTGGGCTTGCAGCCTACTCAGAGTTTCATGAGTTGTGATGTTGCTGGAGTTACGCCTAAGCTTTTCTTTTTTATCAGGCTTACTGTCAGCTTGTGAAATAGGAGTGATTTGTCAGGGAATCGAACGCAGACGAAATTCATGCTTGGCAAGTATTTTGTCATTTATCTACTGATACACAAAAATGCCAGGTTAAGTGGTGCTTCAAGATGAAATAGAACTGCATTTGATACTTGCTTCACCAGTTTCATATGCAACACTGAAATGATGATTCCGGTAGTCAGACTTCTTGATAATATCACTTTAATGATATTTCATATAAGTTGAACGATTTAGAAGTACTCTTAGTAATGGAAAGGTGTAAGGCTTCAGTCTATGTAAACCATCACTCTGGAGCTAATTTTTATCTTGCCAGTAGCATATGCGTAAGACTTGGGCATTGTGAAAGTATGTAATTCCCTATTAATTTGTTTATTAGATATATCACACAGAGTGAAACAGTATTATTATTTTGCTGGATGACACAGTTTCGAACACAATTTAGTATTGTTCATAACCATATTATCAGTTATGACCACACAATGTCGAAACTTGAGTTTCGTAGTCTCCTTTATTCTTCCCTGTTCGTTGTACAGCTACGCCTAGCCTTCACAGTATTTAAACTCAATGGAAAATATACAAACAAACTGCGAGAGTTACCATGGGGTCACTAACATCCCTGATTTGTGGCAGATACATTCATGGATAAGTGGAAAAACTTAGCAACTGAAACGTTCAGCTTCACTCCGCGTCAAAGTATATTGTAGGCATTCAGGTGACACATTCACCGTACTCGAAAAACTTAGGACATTTATAGGTTTTCCGAATACATCAACTCGAAGGTATTGGCAATTCAATTCACTTATGAATTGAAAAGTCAGGAAGGACTGGGAGCAGCTTCCAATGTTACATTGCAACGTAAAAAGGAAAGAAGATAAAAGGTTAAACACACTAGTGTGTTTAAAGAAAACCCACACATTCAAACAGATATTCAGACTTCCGATCATCCCATCCTATGTCAGTAAAGATAGGATTAGTGAAATGTTTAAGTAATAAAGTACAGAAACTAAGTAGTACATAGGAAAACTTAAGACAGGAAGTGAGACATATAAGAGAGGCTTTAACTCTTAGTTAATGATTACCCTAATTGATTAATCAGGAAGTATGTGGCAAAGTGTAAAAATAAAATAAATAATGATAGTAGTGATAATAATAATTGTGATAATAATAGTAACAATAATGACGACATGCATGTCAAACATGCACAGAATAATCACAATACCAACAATAAGGAATCTAAATCATCATTAGTATTTCCATACATAGAAAGAACCTCGAAAACCACCTTACGGAGACTTCTTAACAATGCAAACAGGAAGTAAAGTGACTGGCATTCAAACCACCAACAAACTCAATTAGAAACAAGCTTTGTCAGGTCAAATACATAGATTAAAGCAGTAGAGTCAGGTTAGTCAGATTAGCGGAGCACAAAAAACTAGCAGCGAAATGTAGATTAGTTGACCTGAATAAGATAAGAAATTTGGAGAATACTTCAGATATAGAACTCACTGCATGCAATTATACACTACCAACCATACAATAGGATAATGGGATAAGATGACATGTGTGAAATCTAATACAACAACAAGGTGAGAGGAGAGATTGCTAACGGAAGCTTTACTTATCGAATCAACTGCAGAAACGTTTAATAGAAGTGACTCAACACCTGTCCACCCACCTGGACATGTCGAAAATCATAATGTCTCCACGACAGGGAATAGGAAAGAATAAAGAAAAATATAAATCTCAAGTTTCGAAGTTGTGTGATTGTAATTGATTGGTATGATTATGAACAATAATAAATTCTGTTCGAAACTGTATCATTCAATGAATAGCAATACTGTTTCACACTATGTGTGATACATCTAATAAACGAAAAATAATATGAAACGACTGACTACCACAATGACCAAGTTCTACACAAATATTGAAAATGATTCATTCGTGAAAAGTTAAGTTAATATACCAACAGTCCATACAAGTATCAGGCCAGAATTCGAACGGTTTCAAATGATCCAACTTTCTGAGTTGAGTCCTACAAAACAGTTGATTAGCTCATCTAGAGTATAAATCACTCCGATCTAGCTAGCAAGCTCTACGAGTTCATGTGTGTGTTATCCAACTGCTCATATCAGTGAAGCAGTAGTAAACGTTATTCTGCATTTATATTTGCTTTCTTAATTGAAATTTGTAACACTAAACAACTCACATATCCTGATTGCAATAATTTTCCTTTCTAGTTGTTTCGTGTCACTAGTTTGGAGCTCTTTATCAGTGCGCATCCACTACTAGAGATCGAACCTAGGACCTTCTGGTTACAAGCACTTCACACCCAATCCAATGGTCCATGAATTTTAACTTCTCCCAATTCACAAAATAGAGCGACCATTTCGTAATGTCTTCTATCTGATACTCACTAGCAACTGGTCATATTCAGGCAGTTAACGTGGGGTTCTGATAGGAAGCCGTGACCAGTAGGGTGAAGCAGGTTGAAGGTGTGGACAGTAACTCTTTGAAGAAGACATTGCGGAGTGGTTGCGCTATGTTGTGGACTGGCGGAAGTTAGAATTCATGGGCTGGCCATTGGATCGGGTTCCAGTAGCTTAATTGTCTACAAGCTCGCTGGCCTTGTAGCCAGAAGGTCCTAGATTCGAACCCCTGTGATGGATGCGTACTGACGAATAGTCCCAGACTAGTGGGCCAAAACAGCTGTCGAGTACTGCCTTCCATTTGTCCTTGAAACGATGTCGGCTCACGATGAAATCTTTCCACCAATAAAAAAGCTTCCTACAAACCGATTGTTAATAATTTCACTGTGAGATTCAAATCACAGTGTTCTGAAGAACCTGTGACTGAAAGAAAGAAACTGTTCCCAATGGTTCTCTGGGGGAAGTTCGTTTCTGATGATATCTACCGCCGAATTATTCAAATTTTCAGAAACCTTAGAATTCAGCATATAAAATGTCAAGAATAGCTTCTGTAGCATTTTAGATGTTTGATTCGATTATTTTAGATCTTAAAATTGCTTAAAAGTCAAGCATTGCGGGAAACCTTTCAACGTTGAGATGAAACAACTATTTGAGTGTTGTCGGCTGTAGATGTTTCGTTCACCTCCTTGCAGCTACACAACTAGGCTGAGAATGATAAGAATTCGGAAATGTTTCACATAATACTCAAGTGTTGGTTTGCAGGATCTCCTCATGAAATGACATCAGGATACAGCAGATAGGGTATGAAGACAAATACTGGCAGACTCGCTAGTCGTCACGCGATATCAGGAATTAGCAGAAGTTGGGATTCACGGGCTGACCATTGGATTGGTATATCTCAGCGGCGACCTCGTTGGCTTTGTAACCCGAATGTCCTGGGTTCGAACCTCAGTGTGTGCGTACTGATGAAGAGTCCCAAACCAGTGGAACGAAACAGCTATCTGTCCAGTACTCCCTGATGGTGCTACAATAGTCCTCTAACCGATGAAATACTGAAATTGCATATGAATATAATGAAAGTGACTTTAGATATGACAGAGAAGATTTGTAGCTCAGATGGATGATATTGATGTAGTCATGTTCTCTGAGCTGGTTCGTTTATTGGCAGAGGTTTCATCGCCTCCTACTAGGCGAAATCTTCAGCTCATACTTCAAATTGAAGTAAGCTTTTTAGACTCAACAATGAAAGTAGATAAAACCAACATCATCTACAAAATAAATTGTAATAACTGCAAAAAAACACTACATTGGTCGGATTGGACGACGTCCTCTTCGTTTTCGAATCCATGATCATAAATTAGCCGTTATAAGACATGACATCCACTCTCTCATACCCCTGCCTACCAACAACCACAGACATAGATTTGACAGAAGAGACACCAAGAATACTGGGGAATTTTCAGTTAACATCCTGGTATTCCAGTGAATCTTCAGTCGGAAGACATTTTGACATAGACAGAATTTACCAATCGATAAGAAGGAAATCTCATATACAAAGGCTGAAATTTTCAAGTCAAAGAAACAACCAACACCAAAAGCAGTACAAGTAGCCTAGAGGATGTGAAAACATACAAAAACAACCAATCACGACATCCAAGGTAAGGTCATCGACTACAAGAGATGACTGATAAACTCGTGGAGAAATCTAAAACGTTACTTCAACAAAATGAAGTGTTTGTGTTGAAGATGTTGGCTAGTAGGCGTGGGGTGGGGGGGGCGCAATGAAAGCTTCACAAAAATAAACCACCCAGCCACCTAATAGAACACCATAACAACATCAGAAAGTGACTTTTAATCTTAACCCTAGTTGCTGGTTAATATGAACTTCGTGCACTTCTCTTCCTCAAATATCTTTTACACAGTTATTTTTCTTCTTTAATGCCGAAAACTGACATATGATACCATTCTGTCCTGTATGCAGTTCACTCTCCTGCTACCAGCTCATTTCTACCAAGAAACGAATATTAGTCATTATTATTGTTATTATTATTATTAATATTTGTAACAAAACAATATAATAATTAATCAGAAACTATTAAGGAGAGTGACATATTGGAATTCACAGCATAAAGTATCCATACTTAATAGTGAGAGCTAGTGAATAAAGAGGGAACAAGTAAGCTGCTTTTACTTTCATTAAGTTGGTAAGTGAGTTAGTTATTTTGACTTTTTGTTCGACATTCTCACTGTTCATTCATCCATCCTCATTTACCCCTCAACCTCGCTCTCTCTCTCTTTGTCTCTCTTATTTCAGGATGTTTCACTTGTTCGTCTTTACCATTTGTATCGTTTTACTGTTCTATCGAACATCGGAATGGTTACAAGCTTATCATTTATTAAACGATCATAAAGTTAATCGACTGAGTGATTATTTTTTACACTATTCAAATTTCAATGAAGGCAATATGATCAGTGATCATACTACTCTTACTACTAATATCAGTAATAATACTAATAATAATAATAATAACGAAAATAACAAGAACGCTATTCATCAGTACAAGTATGTTAGAAAAACAAACACTAGTGGCATGAAGGATAAACAAAATGCTACAATTATTCTATGTAACATTAATCCAATAAGGTGAGTGTTATTCAACTTACAAAAAAAAATTGTTCAATGTTGCATTTTTTTGTTTTGTGTGTACCTGTCAACTTTTCTCCTGTGTTTGTATTCAATTAGCGCTCAATTTAACTATTGGACGTGATGTTCTACATTAAGACAGTATATCTGGAGACGGGGGTTTATTCTGTTATAATGAAGATGCGTCGGTGGACTGTCGCCGACTATGCACATGGTCTGGGGGTCCATCCCGGGCCACTGACGCACACCCCTTATATCTATGATTGGCTTGCTAAAATTTGGGCTACCGATATCACAGGCTAAAAATTCCATACGTCTCCCCAAAAAAGTACTGTGTGGAATCAAGCTCTAATCCGTAAAAAAGGTTTTTGTATTTCCCAATGAATGAAAAACAAAACGGTATTGTTGTTTTTACTGACGTTTCGTTATTTAATGCTACTGCTAATAGCTTTATGAAAGTAGTGTTATTAAACCGCAATTTACAAAATCAACTCAGCATATATATAACAAAGAGTTAAGGGGTGAGAAAATAGCCAATTCAGGTCAAGTTAAATGGACATATTGAAAGTCAAAATAACAATGAAAATCACTCAAACCAAATATCAAAGGTAATAGTATATCTGTTATGATATCAAAACAAAGTTTACTAACTTGATCATCGTTCGTTAAGTTGGGGTAATTTTTGCTTGTCTGGTTGGTCAATTGGTAAAGATAACAAAAACAAGTGTAGATTGTTGGATTTGATCAGTGTGTAAAATTATAAAAGTAGCGTGTACTTACATAGTGAATTTACTTATCATATTCGTGTTGATTTTGCCATTTCATGGGGGAGGGAAGGGAGGTGTTGTAACCATGTCAGATTCTGTTTTAGTCCATCATTCCTGTTCAGACAATTTTAATTCCACTTGATATAAAGTGCTTCTGATAATAGATGTTCTTTGTGATACCTGAAGTTTTTCTGGATTATTTCAATATTGTCAAAATCAATTTTGTGGCCTGATTCTATAGCGTGTAGACAAGCTATAGATGATGATTTTTCAAGCTTTTGTAGTCCAACCGGATTTCTTGATGTTGCTGTACGGTGTTCATTTCTTTAGATTACCTCGATTTCTCTGTTGCGATGTTTGTCCGATGTATATCGTATCACATTCCAAGCAAGCATTTTATTTTATAGACACAGTTACATAGACAATCCTTAGGGATTTGATCTTTTATATGAACAAGGTTATTTCTCAGCGTGTCTGATGTTTTGAAGAAAACTCTGATGCTGTGTATAATGAGTACTCCTCTGATATCGTCTGACGTCTCTGTTCTATATGAAGTGACGACTGTTGATGTCCATGTTTTTGGAATGCATTTTCGGCCATACTTAAAGTCAGTGTTGATATTTTTGATGAAGTTCCTTGGGTAGTTGTTTTGTTTGAAAGTTTCAGTAGTGTTTGATATTTCTTATTATTATTTTCCTTTCTCATCCGTTAACATCATAGAATGTGTGTTCGTATAAGAAGACTTGAAATTACTGATATCTTTGCGCTGATGGGGTGTAATTATCCGAAGTGTGAATATTTGTTGAATCGGATTTTATTCCTGAATATGAATGTATTAAAATGTACGTTTTCCCTCCTCATCACTAGGCAGTATAGAAATCGGGTTATTCTACTTAAAAAGAAAATCAATGACCATTAAAGGAAGAGGTGTGTGGATCTTTAGATTATTGATGAATAAACTTTTAATGGACCAATGATAGGGATCCGTTCCAGTGGGCTGGCTCAATCGTAGGCTAGTTAGTCTTGTAGTCTGAAGGTCTTGATTTCGATTTCTGCTGAAGAACTATCCATTTTTCAACGGTTCTCTAAATAAAGTTAATTTTTGGTCAAAAAAGAAATCAATCAAGCTGCCAGAAACTACTGAAAATGAAAATTCTGCCCTTAGGTAGAGTGTAATTCCATTATGGGGTAAAATTTGTTTTGATAAAGTCTCACAGTGTTATACAGTAATGATTACTGGTGACCACGTTTCAAGCACAATTTGTCACTGCTCATAATCATATCAAGGTACTCCTCACACGACTTCCTAACTCCCTTTTTATAGTTCCATTATTTTTCACCTAATTTTCACTTGATTTGATTGGTGTATTTCGGGTAGGAGGGATGAATCATTCCCAATGGCATATGCTGTGTTGGATGTAGACTCGATGAACAAGGATTCAGTTATCAACCTCTCTATCAAAGTATCATACTTTGATAAAGCTATTAGCATTAATTAGCGAAACGTCAGTAAAAACAATCTCGTTCCGTTTTTCATTCATTGGGAAATATAAACACCTTTATTATAATCAACCTCTCTCTCCACCTTCCTAGATTAGTTTTTAGAATTTTAACCCTCTTCCACCAAGCTATTGTGTGGTTGTGTATTAATGCATGCATTGCAAATGCTGGGCTTTTTTACAAATAACTTATCTTCTCGGGGTCAACCAATCTTACAGCTGTCCTGCACTCCCAGGTTTTCCGATGGTTCTCTAACCAATGTCAGCTCATGATGAAATCCTGTAACCAATCAACCAAATCCCTAAAAACCAATACTTGAATCCCAATGAGATGCTCACTGGCGACTGGCCCTATTCAGGTAGTTAGTTACCTGGGGTTCTAGTGAGATCTCGTGACCAGTGGGGTTCAGCAGGTCGGGTGTGAGAACAAATACTCGCCGAAGACAATGGCTAGTGGTTGCACTATATCGTGAATTGGCAGAAGTTAGAATTCATGGGCCGTTGGACTGGGTCCCAGTAGCCTAATGGTATACGAGCTCGCCATGTAACCAGAAAGTCCGGGGTTCGAATCCCGGTGAGTGCGTACTGCTGAAGAGTCTCAAAGTAGAACGAAACAGCTGTCCAGTACTCCTAGCTGGTTTTCCGATCGTTCTCTGACTAATGTCAGCTCATGATGAAATCCTGTAACCAATCTTACCTTAGCTAAATTCTTATCTTCTGATAATCTCACTACTTCTGATCTACTAGTTTGACCTATGTAGTTGACCTTACAGTCATTGGAGGGTATTTTAGTAAATTATATTATTTTGTCTAATTGGGTCAACCGACAGAGCGTTTCAACCTACAGAGCCTGTCCAACCTGAGTGAGTTTGTATGTTTAAATGCCACCACCCTAATTTCTGCTTTATTAAGAATTCTACGTACGGTCTCAGATGACCCCTCCCTATATGGTAAAACTGTAGATGACTTATAATCACTCTTATCTATGTTGTCATTACTAGTTTCACAATTATTTATATTTTTAATTTGGCCTTTTTCGATTTTCCTAATAAATTTTATAGGATAGTTATTTAGCAGCAACCAGCTCTTCTTCAATCTGTTTCATTTCATCATTTAGGTTTGTTAGACACTTCACTAAGCCTGCCTTTACAGACAGATAACGTATGAGATGAATTAAAGTCTAAATATCTATTGGAATGTGTTGATTTCGATAAACGCTAGTGTGCAGCTTACCTTCTTCTATTCGTTTTATTTTACAATCTAATGTAGTTAATTTTCCTTGTTCATTTTCCGATTCGAATGTGAATTTTATTCTCTCTACTAGTGAACTTATGTGTCAAGAAGCTGTTTTTAACACTGTGAAAGTATAATCCACATATCTCCGGCATATTTTTTGGACTAGGATTAAATGTATTAAGAGAATTATTTTCCCAACTGTCCATAAAGACATCTGCTACGATAGGGGATATTGGTGATCCATCCCATTGCTACACTTTCTATCTGTCTATATATTTTGCCTTGGAATTTGAAGATAGCAGATGTGAGGCATAACTGAATTCCTCAAATAATTTTTCCAATGGGCAACTTCGTTCTATAAGTGAGTTCAGGATCTGAAGTTGATTCTTTTTCAACCGCTTCTAAGGCGGCCATATTGATTTGTATGTTAGTATATATATATATATATATATATATAACCAGTGATCGACGATACTAACCGGCAGCCATCGGAAATTATGCTTGATGGGTCACTGAAATCCGTTACAAGTAAGTGAATGGTCAACGGAATCGTCCCGTAACTTGAATATCTTAGGCTCAAGCACTCGTGGGTTCATGAGTGGGTACTACTACTGAAGAGTTCCAAACTACAACGAAACGGCTCAGAATTTATAGAAATATAAGATACTCAGAAAGTATATTAAAATTAATTAAAATAATTAAATATTAGAGTGTACAGTTACTTAAGGGTGAAACATGGGACACTTGGTACAAATTGGGTATGAAAAATTCGTCACAGCTCCATGCATCGTATATTTAGATGATTTTTCTCCACTCCAGCGGAGGTTCATCAATCTGGTTACTGATTCTTCTTTGAAATGAGGACTCCAATGCCTCGTAAGCTTCCAAAAGATACGTTTAATTACTTTGATGGCATTCAGGGAGCCACTGGAGGAAAAGAGAACATGATGTGTGAGCCAACATATGTGTATTGCTGTATTTTTGAAAATTGTACAGATGAGATGAATAAAGGTTTCTTTCAGTACAAGGGATAAACATGATGTTCTGGGAGTAGATAGGAATGTCATTATCGCTCATTAGTAAAGAAACTAAACAAAATCATATTTCCACTCTCCATAAACTATAATAAAAATAATATACATGCAGTTTTACGGTATGTGGTAGGATGTTTTGTGATTCATAAATAGTCAAACGTGAACTTAAAACGGGAGTAAGCCAAGGCTGGCTGTCTACTATCGCCAATGATTTTTCCGATTTCAGTAGACTGGGTGATGTGACACACAGTGGCGGACACCGAGGAGACAGGCATAAAAGTGACCTAGACGAAAGAAAAACTTGGATGATCTGGATGGTATACGTCTGATTTCCCACAATCTGGAAGATATGCAAGTGAAAAGCAACAAGTTGGCGATAGAAGAAGCATTATAGATACGCCTTTAGGCAGACATAGAAAAAACAGAGGTGATGAAGATTCCTCGTCAACAGCTACAGTAACAACAACAGACAACAATCATCCAGCATTAATGAGAGAAATCTGAAAGAAGCCACCTCCTTCACCTACCTAACTACCTACCTACATACCTACCTGGGAAGTATCGTTTCAGCTACAGACAGAGGGAACTGGTGAGGATATCAAAGTGATGATCGGGAGAGCAATGTGAAGTTAGTCAGTACTACTTTACGTGTCAGAGACTTGGCGTGTCATGAGAGTCAATTCTAACAAACTACACACCCTCATCAAGAGCTGTTTTTGCTCAGTATCTGGTTCAAGATGAGATGGTTGGCCAGAATACACCAGCAACAGGGAGGGATCTCTTGCGATGAACGAACCAATCCAGCAGGAAGCAAATGTGCAACAAATATGCAGGAAGAAATAGAAGTGGATTCTATATACTCACTATGAGAAACCAAACCATCAAGTCAGTGATATCAAACGCCAGGCCATTTCTCGATTTGGACCGGAATGCGAAGCAGCGAGTTGTTCGTCAGTGTGAATGTGAAATGGAGGACGGAGTCATGTGGAGAGGATATGAAAGCATGTGGGTTGACATGAAGCCAGGAAAAAATGTTGGCAGAGAATCGAAGGGAATGAAGGCGTGGGGCTGAAGCCTTATTTTCCTCTCGGAACTAAAGGAAACAATAAATACCAGTGGTGTGGCGTGTGCTACTGAAAAGATTTATCAGTAGTATGAAAATAAATGTTCATCGGCATAAACAAATCAAATAACAGGAAGATAGATTTGATGTCAAAGCAAACAAATGATTCAGTATTGTGGAGATATGTGAGGGAAAGTGAAGGAAACACAAGGAAACGTGATATAGCGGAGAGAAGCTGCACAACGCTGGAATTCTGTGCAAATGATGCATTGAAGATAAGGTATACCTAATTTCACTATACACAAACACAACGCTGCAGCCAAACACACATTTAGAACAGAGCATAGAAAGCAAACAGCATTGTTGTAATCGAATAGATCTCCTGCACGATTTACTCTAAGGTGGTATATCCGAATAGGATATTGTTTGCTTCTATGCTTTGTTCCAAAAATATTCATGATAGATATATTTAAGCGTTTCTTCATCAAGTCTGTGGTCTTCTGCCACTATTATTAATCCCATGCGTTCCGAGTGGAATATGAGGCTGGCTTAAACCACACATCTCCACTTTTCACTGTTTCCTGCCGTTCCCTGCATCTGGTTGACCCCACAATTGACCAAACTCTCTCACCTCTTCCTCTTCGCCACACGATCTCCTACATGTCAACCTCACACTGACGACCTCTTCGTTGTCACTTCCCATTGGATTCCACTGGAGTAATGGCCTGCAATGCGAGCTATGTCACTCGGCAGCTTCCTTACGGCATGCAATCCATCATCACCCTCTCATAAATATTTATTCAGCGACCGGCTCTCGCCTGTTGGTTTGTTCCCCGTCATAGTTTCTGGTTGCTTATTCTTCCTGGCCGGCCAGTTGATCTTCAGTATGGAGACAGCCAGGCAGTCAAGGTAGGTGGAAGCTGTCGATGTGAGTCTGCTGTGACCTGTTGGAAATGCTTTCCATGACACGCAGTGCACGTTTCTGACCCGTATAGAAACACTGACCGACTTCACATCGGTGTTGAAAATTCGAATCTCGTTACTCATGCTGAGTGTGGAAGATTTCCATACTGGTTTCAGGTTGGTTGATGAAGGTATATCTTGCACTTCTGATTCTGACTGGCTGACTTCGCAATTTTCATCCATTACGACTGACTGTGGTTGAAATCTTGCTTCCTAGCCAGATAAGTGAAGGAAGCAAGTGACCTTTCCCTTTGATGACGAATGGTGCTGGTTGCTGTTGTTGTTGTCGTTGTTGTTGCTATTGGTAACTGGTTGCCTTCATCACCTCCGTCTTCTTTCTGTTCACTTAGTGTCCTGTCTTCGCTGACTGCCAGCCTCTTGAACCAGTTTGTTAGTTTTCGTCTACCTGTAAGTTTTCGAGTTTATATGACAGTAGACATATAACATCCATGGGTGTAATCCAGATCTTTTCGAGTCCTCTCATCCATCGTCCTCTACCATTTCACTAGTATTATTGTGATGAGAGCTGTCTGCTGGCCAAAATCGGTAGACATCAATCCACGTCAATGTTTACTTCCCGAATCTTGATCATGAGTGAAAAGCAACAACAACAACAAAGTCTAACTCAACAATCAATCACGGGAGACTTTCCGTGGGCGGAAACGATTCGCAGATATATGGCGTGACTTTGAGAATAAACGGCCACAAAAAGATGACAGAACAACCTTCAGCGAGAAATAAACCAATAAGAAGACTTTGCTTCCCTGCTAACAATAACGAATAATAATAATAGTGTACATACAAATCTATAATTATCCGCTGATTTTCTCAATAAACAATCTGTTGCCTGACGCCCTGTCTTCTGTCGTTACATTATTAGTAGTTTGCTGTGTACTAGTGACAAGAGTTTGAATTGAGTGTCTTATGTGAGTAGCAAAGTGATGGATTAAGTAGTGAAGAAAGAGATAAGTGGGCGTTGGGGGTAACAACAACAACCACAACAACACAGAAAGCATGAGAGATCGACAACAGAGTCGTAAAACAGAAAAAACATGTGCAAAAAAGGATTCTAGTGTGTTCAGTTTCCTTAGGTCACTATAAGTGTTTCTACACCATTTTGTTAGCAGACACAGGGTCAGGCTGGAAAAGAGCTAGTGGTAGTCAAAACAAAACATGGCGCAACAGTCAATGAAATACTCAGCAGGCAGTTTAAGTCATCCAGTCACGTGAAAAGGTGTAGATTTTCTGATTGGTTGGAGTCCTCGGGACGCAAACACCAATGGCTACTGACAATCGATTACATGGGTCAAAATCGTTGTCAATGGCTGGCGGAGATGCATCGACTTCTTGTGACATATAATACCCAACAAAACTGTAATGATCTTCGTTATTACTATTCCATTTGTCTCATATCCCGGTCTAATGTCTCTATTTTGAATTTATTCTACACTCCCGTTTTTGACTTTGTGTGCTACATAGAGGGAGTGTGTCAACTTGAACTACTGCACATCAGAACAAAGTTCTATTATCCGAGTGAAGAAACAGTGCTGTATAAATTCTTGTATATATATGAGATAGCTGAACATTTTCCAATGAAGTGTTAAAACATGTAGGCTGAGTAATGCGTATCATATATTTGTGAAAATTCAATTGATCCTGATGTGAAAGGAGGATATACTTATATCAGTGAAAGAGTGTACGTATTTCTTGAAAGTGTCACGTCCACGAAAGATTGGTTTAAGCTGAAAATATTTTATAATTATCGTTCCATAGATATATGTCTGATTTCCCACAAACTGGAATATATTTTCAAGTGGAAAGCAACAAGTCGGTAATAGAAGAAGCACCCAGAAAAGTTAGGAATTCAGATAAACATACAGAAAAAACAGAGGTGATGAAAATTCCTGGCCAACAGCGACAACAATGGATAAGAATCCGTGTAGATACAAGAAATCTGAAAGAAGCATTCTCCTTCAACTACCCAACCTAGCTCTATACCTGGGAAGTATCGCGTCAACAATAGGCGGACAGAACTGATGACGATATCAGTTCGGCGACATCTTTCATTATTTTCAAGTCTGTGCGACGAGATCAACCGCACTCAGCAAGAAAATGAAAATATGATCCAGATTTTCAACTCCAAAGACAATTCAGTACTAATTACTATGCGGATCAGAGATTTGGCGCCGCTTCACGAAGACCACTTCGAACAAACTACAGACCGTAATCAACAGTTGTCTTCTCTCAATACTTCGCTCAAGATCAGATGGCCGGCTGGAAAAGATAAGCAACCCTGCAGAAACCGACTGTGTAACAAACATGTAGGAAGAAAAAGAGGAGGATTGGGCATACTGTGAGAAAACAAACCATCAAGTGACTGACATCACACGCCGGGACATCGCTCGAGTTGGACCAGAATGGGAAGTGGCGAGTGGGCTATCAGTGCGAGTGTTGGGTGACATGGAGCAAGAAGTGATTCAAAAGGGAGATGAAAGCATGTAGACAGACGTGTAGCCAGATGATGTAAACGTTGGCAGAGAACCGAAGGGAATGGAGACGTGCGTCTGAAGCCGTGTTTTCTTCTGTGAACTTAAGGAAACAATATACACCAGTGGTGTGGCGTGTGCTACTGATAAGTTTTATCAATAGTACGTAAAGAGATGTTTGTCAGAATAAAAACATCGAACAGCAGGGAGAGAGATTTCATTTCAAAGTAAACAAATGATTCAGTATTGTGGAGATATGTGAGAGAAAGTGAAGGAAAAACAAGGAAACGTAATATAGGGGAGAGACGTAGCAGAACAGTGAAATTCTGTGCAAATGATGTATTGAATATAAGGTGTACATTATTTTACTATGTAGAGACATGAAGCCTGACTCAGGCATTTATTTGCAATGTAGCATGGCAAGAAAACAGCACCGTTGTTTTCGGTTAGATCTTCTTCAGGCTTTACTCTAAGTAGATCTAACTGAATGGAATATTGTTCGCGCCCATGCTAATTTGCAAAAAAGTCAATAATAGAATAATTCAAACATTTTTTCGCGAAATCTGTAGTCTTGTACAATAATTATTATTCCTTTTTATTACTCCCATGTGTTCCCAGTGGAGTATACGTTTCCCTCCAACACATCTCCACTTCGTTTTGTTCTCTGCCATCCTCTTCATCTGGCTGACCTCACCATTGACCAAACTCTCTCGTCTCTTCCTCCTTGCCACACGACCACCTTCATATCACTCCACACTGACGAACTAATCACCTGCAATTCGAGCAGTGTCATTCGGTGATCTCCTCGCTGTATGCTCGAACAATCCATCTTCACTTTCTCCTTAATATTTATTCAGCTCTCGCCTGGTGGTTTCCTACACTCCATAGTCTCTGGTTGCGTATTCTTTCATCTAAGCCTGCTATGTGATCTTCAGTGTGGAGATAGCCAGCCAGCCAGCCAGCCAGCGAAGGTGGCAGCTGTCAATGGAAGTCTGCTGTGACCTGTTGGAAATGTTTTCCGCGACACACAGTGCAAGCTTCTGACCGATTTCACATTGGTATTGAAAATGTGAATCTTGTCTCTCATGCTGAGTGTTCAATGATTTCCAAACTGGTTTCAGTTTCGTTATCTAATACCCTGCCTGACTGCAATGATTGTCAGGTCAAATACATACGGTCAATGTAGTAGAGCAGATGCAGTCAAACAGACTAACCGAGCACAAAATCCAAGCACCGAAATCCAGATCAGTTGATCCAAATAAGATAAGAAATCTTGGGAATAGTTCAGCTATACCACTCACTACATGCAATCACACACAACCATACAATAGGATGGATGGGATAGGATGAGAGTTGTAAAATCTAATGTCACAGAGTGGAAGGAGAGATTGTAAACAGAAGCTTTGTTTATGGAAACAAGTGAAGTGGACACGTGTGATAGGAGTGATTCAATACTTGTCCATTGAGACATCTGGAAAATTCTACTACCTCGATGACAAAAATTAGGAGAGAACAAAGAAAACTATAAAAGTCAAGTTTCGAAGTCGTGTGATTATAATTTATTGGTGTGATTATGAACAATACTAAATTGTGTTCGGAACTGTGTCATCCAGTTAATAATAATACTGTCTCACACTGTGTGTGATATTACTAATAATAAACAAATATATAGAAAGTAGGATTTCTGTCGGCCACATGCATCACCAACATACTCCAGCAGTTAGCGAGAAAGGATTTCTATCAATAAAATTAATAAATGTAGTTATCAGAAATTATTGGAACCATAAATTTCCAGGAATTTTGATTTACAGTTGACAGTTCAAGTCTTTGTCGATTAGAAAAGCCAAAAATATAATAATAATAATTCAGAACCATAGTAATTACACATCATGAATATTGACCATTAATCACACACACGCATTCAGTCCCACTATAACTATTTCATAGCTATAAATCAATTTAAATCGGATAACTGATGATTGATCGAAATACTTGTGGATTAATTGTTGAACTTGATGAACACAGATAATGTGAAATTTCATGGTTCGTTTACCCAAGATTTATTTATTTATTTAAGGGGATTCTATTCGATAGTGACAAAAATAAATTCCCGTTACTACTGGCTAGATATACCATTTCGATGGAGTAGATTGGAACCTATTAAAGAGGAGATTAGTGTAAAGTGAGAAGCCATGGGATAATGTTTCGACTCTGTTTTGAATTTCTTATCTGTTCATGAGGTTTTACCAGTTTCCGCGATAGTCGCTGATCTTTTCATGAATAGATTCGAAGATAACATCTTTTTAAGCATACTCACAACTAAAATATGTTTAAGATATGTAGATGATATTTTTGTAGTGCTTAAACGAGATCTACACAGTTAATTCTTGGAGAAACTAAACAGTTCATCTCTCAGAATCCAGTTTACTTAGGAAACAAAATCAGACGTTGGTGAACTACCATTTTGCAGACTGGCTGCAAATGGGTTTATTCTACTTAAAAAGAAAATCAGTGACCATTAAAGGAAGAGGTGTATGGATCTTAAGATTATTGATGAATAAACTTTTAATGCACCAATGGTAGGGATCCGTTCCAGTGGGCTGGCTCAATGGTAGGCAAGTTGGTCTTGTAGTCTGAAGGTCTTGATTTCGATTTCTGCTCAAGCACTATCCATTTTTCAACGGTTCTCTAAATAAAGTTAAATTTTGGTCAAAAAGAAATCAATCAAGCTGCTAGAAACTACTAACAAAGAAAATTCTGCCCTTAGGTAGAGTGTAATTCCATTATGGGGTAAAATTTGTTTAGATAAAGTCTCACAGTGCTGTTATACAGTAATGATTACTGGTGACCACGTTTCAAGCACAATTTGTCGCTGCTCATAATCATATCAAGGTACTCCTCACACAACTTCCTAACTCCCTTTTGTTATAGTCTCATTATTTTTCACCTAATTTTCACTTGATTTGATTGGTGTATTTCGGGTAGGAGGGATGAATCATTCCTATTGCATGTGCTGTGTTGGATGTAGACTCGATGAACAAGGATTCAGTTATCAACCTCTCTATCAAAGTATTATACTTTGATAAAGCTATTAGCATTAAATAGCGAAACGTCAGTAAAACAATATCGTTCTGTTTTTCATTCATTGGGAAATATAAACACCTTTATTATAATCAACCTCTCTCTCCACCTTCCTAGATTAGTTTTTAGAATTTTAACCCTCTTCCACCAAGCTATTGTGTGGTTGTGTATTAATGCATACATTGCAAATGCCGAGCTTTTTTATAAATTACTTATCTTCTCGGGGTCAACCAATCTTACAGCTGTCCAGTACTCCCAGCTGGTTTTCCAATGGTTCTCTAACCAATGTCAGCTCATGATGAAATCCTGTAACCAATCAACCAAATCCCTACAAACCAAACCTTGAATACCAATGAGATGGTCACTGGCGACTGGCCCTATTCAGGTAGTTATTTACCTGGGGTTCTAGTGAGATCTCGTGACCAGTAGGGTTCAGCAGGTCGGGTGTGAGAACAAATACTCGCCGAAGACAATGGCTAGTGGTTGCACTATATCGTGAATTGGCAGAAGTTAGAATTCATGGGCCATTGAATTGGGTCCCAGTAGCCTAATGGTATACGAGCTCACCTTGTAACCAGAAAGTCCGGTGTAAGAATCCCGGTGGGTGCATACTGCTGAAGAGTCTCAAAGTAGAACGAAACAGCAGCTGTCCAGTACTCCTAGCTGGTTTTCCAATGGTTCTCTGACTAATGTCAGCTCATGATGAAATCCTGTAACCAATCTTACCTTAGCTAAATTCTTATCTTCTGATAATCTCACTACTTCTGATCTACTAGTTTGACCTATGTAGTTGACCTTACAGTCATTGGAGGGTATTTTGTAAATGATATTATTTTGTCTAATTGGGTCAACCGACAGAGCCTTTCAACCTACAGAGCCTGTCCAACCTGAGTGAGTTTGTATGTTTAAATGCCACCACCCTAATTTCTGCTTTATTAAGAATTCTACATAGGGAGGGTCTCAGATGACCCCTCCCTATATGGTAAAACTGTAGATGACTTATAATCACTCTTATTTATGTTGTCATTACTAGTTTCACAATTATATTAAATTTTTAATTTGGCCTTTTTCGATCTTCCTAATAAATTTTATAGGATAGTTATTTAGCACCAACCAGCGCTTCTTCAATCTGTTTCATTTCATCATTTAGGTTTGTTAAACACTTCACTAAGCCTGCCTTTACAGACAGATAACGTATGAGATGAATTAAAGTCTAAATATCTGTTGGAATGTGTTGACTTTTGATAAACGCTAGTGTGCAGCTTACCTTCTTCTATTCGTTTTATTTTACAATCTAACGTAGTTAATTCTCCTTGTTCATTTTCCGATTCGAATGTGAATTTTATTCTCTCTACTAGTGAACTTATGTGTCAAGAAGCTGTTTTTAACACTGTGAAAGTATAATCCACATATCTCCGGCATATGTTTTGGACTAGGATTAAACGTATTAAGAGCATTATTTTCCAAAATGTCCATAAAGACATCTGCTACGATAGGGGATATTGGTGATCCATCCCATTGCTACACTCTCTATCTGTCTATATATTTTGCCTTGGAATCTAAAGATAGCAGATGTGAGGCATAACTGAATTCCTAAAATAATTTTTTCAATTGGCCACTTCGTTCTATAAGTGAGTTCAGGATCTGCAGTTGATTCTTTTTCAACCGTTTCTAAGGCGGCCATATTGATTTGTATGTTAGTATAAATATATATATAACTAGTGATCGACGATACTAACCGGCAGCCAACGGAAATTATGCTTGATGGGTCACTGAAATCTGTTACAAGTAAGTGAATGGTCAACGGAATCGTCCCGTAACTTGAATATCTTAGGCTCAAGCACTCGTGGGTTCATGAGTGGGTACTACAACTGAAGAGTTCCAAACTACAACGAAACGGCTCAGAATTTATAGAAATATAAGATACTCAGAAAGTATATTCAAATTAATTAAAATAATTAAATATTAGAGTGTACAGTTACTTAAGGGTGAAACATGGGACACTTGGTACAAATTGGGTATGAAAAATTCGTCACAGGTCCATGCATCGTATATTTAGATGATTTTTCTCCACTACAGCGGAGGTTCATCAATCTGGTTACTGATTCTTCTTTGAAATGAGGACTTCAATGCCTCGTAAGCTTCCAAAAGATACGTTTAATTACTTTAATGGCATTAAGGGAGCCACTGGGGGAAAAGAGAACATGATGTGTGAGCCAACATATGTGTATTGCTGTATTTTTGAAAATTGTACAGATGAGATGAATAAAGGTTTCTTTCAGTACAAGGGATAAACATGATATTCTGGGAGTACAAAGGAATGTCATTATCGCCTATTAGTAAAGGGACTAAACAAAATCATATTTCCACTCTCCATAAACTATAATAAAAATAATATACATGCAGTTTTACGGTATGTGGTAGGATGTTTTGTGATTCATAAATAGTCAAACGTGTATTTAAAACGGGAGTAAGCCAAGGCTGGCTGTCTACTATCGCCAATGATTTTTCCGATTTCAGTAGACTGGGTGATGTGACACACAGTGGCGGGCACCGAGGAGACAGGCATGAAAGTGACCTAGACGAAAGAAAAACTTGGAGGATCTGGATGGTATACGTCTGACTTCCCACAATCTGGAAGATATGCAAGTGAAAAGCAACAAGTTGGCGATAGAATAAGCATTATAGATACGCCTATAGGCAGACATAGAAAAAACAGAGGTGATGGAGATTCCTCGTCAACAGCTACAGTAACAACAACAGACAACAATCATCCAGCATTAATGAGAGAAATCTGAAAGAAGCCACCTCCTTCACCTACCTAACTACCTACCTACATATCTACATGGGAAGTATCGTTTCAGCTACAGACAGAGGGAACTGGTGAGGATATCAGAGTGATGATCGGGAGAGCAATGTGAAGTTAGTCAGTACTACTTTACGTGTCAGAGACTTGGCGTGTCATGAGAGTCAATTCTAACAAACTACACACCCTCATCAAGAGCTGTCTTTGCTCAGTATCTGGTTCAAGATCAGATGTTTGGCCAGAATACACCAGCAACAGGGAGGGATCTCTTGCGATGAACGAACCAATCCAGCAGGAAGCAAATGTACAACAAATATGCAGGAATAAATAGAAGTGGATTCGATATACTCACTATGAGAAACCAAACCATCAAGTCAGTGATATCAAACGCCAGGCCATTTCTCGAGTTGGACCGGAATGCGAAGCAGCGAGTTGTTCGTCAGTGTGAATGTGAAATGGAGGATGGAGTCATGTGGAGAGGATATGAAAGCGTGTGGGTTGATATGAAGCCAGGAAAAAATGTTGGCAGAGAATCGAAGGGAATGATGGGCGTGGATCTGAAGCCCTAAAACCAGTGGTGTGGCGTGTGCTACTGAAAAGATTTATCAGTAGTATAAAAATATATGTTCATCGGCATAAACAAATCAAATAACAGGGAGATAGATTTGATGTCAAAGTAAACAAATGATTCAGTATTGTGGAGATATGTGAGGGAAAGTTAAGAAAACACACATAAACGTAATATAGCGGAGAGAAGCAGCACAACGCTGGAATTCTGTGCAAATGATGCATTGAAGATAAGGTGTACCTAATTTCTCTATACACAGACACAATGCTGCAGCCAAACACACATTTAGAACAGGGCATAGAAAGCAAACAGCATTGCTATAAACGAATAGATCTCTTGCACGATTTACTCTAAGTAGGTCTAACCGAAAGAATATTGTTTGCTTCTATGCTTTGTTCCAAAAATATTCATGATAGATATATTTCAGCGTTTCTTCATCAAGTCTGTGGTCTTCTGCCACTATTATTAATCCCATGCGTTCCGAGTGGAATATGGGCTGGCTTAAACCACACATCTCCACTTTTCACTGTTTCCCGCCGTTCTCTGCATCTGGTTGACCCCACAATTGACCAAACTCTCTCGCCTCTTCCTCTTCGCCACACGATCTCCTACATGTCAACCTCACACTGACGACCTCTTCATTGTCACTTCCCATTGGATTCCACTGGAGTAATGGCCTGCAATGCGAGCTATGACACTCGGCGGCTTCCTTACGGTATGCAATCCATCATCACCTTCTCATAAATATTTATTCAGCGACCGGCTCTCGCCTGTTGGTTTGTTTCCCGTCATAGTTTCTGGTTGCTTATTCTTCCTGGCCGGCCAGTGGATCTTCAGTATGGAGACAGCCAGGTAGTCAAGGTAGGTGGAAGCTGTCGATGAGAGTCTGCTGTGACCTGTTGGAAATGCTTTCCATGACACTCAGTGCACGTTTCTGACCCGAAAAATAAACACTGACCGACTTCACATCGGTGTTGAAAATTCGAATCTCGTTACTCATGCTGAGTGTGGAAGATTTCCATACTGGTTTCAGGTTGGTTGATGAAGGTATATCTTGCACTTCCGATTCTGACTGGCTGACTTCGCAATTTTCATTCATTACGACTGACTGTGGTTGAAATCTTGCTTCCTAGCCAGATAAGTGAAGGAAGCAAGTGACCTTTCCCTTTGATGACGAATGGTGCTGGTTGCTGTTGTTGTTGTCGTTGCTATTGGTAACTGGTTACATTCATCACCTCCGTCTTCTTTCTGTTCACTTAGTGTCCTGTCTTCGTTGACTGCCAGCCTCTTGAACCAGTTTGTTAGTTTTCGTCTACCTGTAAGTTTTCGAGTTTATATGACAGTAGACATATAACATCCATGGGTGTAATCCAGATCTTTTCGAGTCCTCTCATCCATCGTCCTCTACCATTTCACTAGTATTATTGTGATGAGAGCTGTCTGCTGGCCGAAATCGGTAGACATCAATCTACTTCCCGAATCTTCATCATGAGGAAAAGCAACAACAACAACAAAGTCTAACTCAACAATCAATCACGGGAGACTTTCCGTGGGCGGAAACGATTCGCAGATATATGGCGTGACTTTGAGAATAAACGGCCACAAAAAGATGACAGAATAACCTTCAGCGAGAAACAAACCAATAAGAAGACTTTGCTTCCCTGCTAACAATAACGAATAATAATAATAATAGTGTTCATACAAATCTATAATTATCCGCTGATTTTCCCAATAAACAATCTGTTGCCTGACGCCCTGTCTTCTGTCGTTACATTATTAGTAGTTTGCTGTGTACTAGTGAAAAGAGTTTGAATTGAGTGTCTTATGTGAGTAGCAAAGTGATAAATTAAGTAGTGAAGACAAGAAATAAGACGGCGTTGGGGGTAACAACAACAACAACAACACAGAAAGCATGAGAGATCGACAACAGAGTCGTAAAACAGAAAACATGTGCAATAAAGGATCCTAGTGTGTTAAGTTTCCTTAGGTCACTATAAGTGTTTCTACACCACTTTGTTAGCAGACACAGGGTCAGGCTGGAAAAGAGCTAGTGGTAGTCAAAACAAAACATGGCGCACCAGTCAATGAAATACTCAGCAGGCAGTTTAAGTCATCCAGTCACGTGAAAAGGTGTAGATTTTCTGACTGGTTGGGGTCTTCGGGAAAGCAAACACCAATGGCTACTGACAATCGATTACATGGGTCAAAATCGTTGTCAATGGCTGGCGGAGATGCATCGACTTCTTGTGACATATAATACCCAACAAAACTGTAATGATCTTCGTTATTACTATTCCATTTGTCTCATATCCCGGTCTAATGTCTCTATTTTGAATTTATTCTACACTCCCCTTTTTGACTTTGTGTTCTACATAGAGGGAGTGTGTCAACTTGAACTACTGCACATCAGAACAAAGTTCTATTATCCGAGTGAAGAAACAGTGCTGTGTAAATTCTTGTATATATATGAGATAGCTGAACACTTTTCAATGAAGTGTTAAAACATGTAGGCTGAGTAATGCGTACCACATATTTGTGAAAATTCAATTGATCCTGACGTGAAAGGAGGATATACTTATATCAGTGAAAGAGTGTACGTATTTCCTGAAATTTTCACGTCCACGAAAGATTGGTTTAAGCTGAAAATTTATCATAATTATCGTTCCATAGATATATGTCTGATTTCCCACAAACTGGAATATATATTCAAATGGAAAGCAACAAGTTGGCAATAGAAGAAGCACCCAGAAAAGTTAGGAATTCAGATGAACATACAGAAAAAACAGAGTTGATGAAAATTCCTGGCCAACAGCAACAACAACAATGGATAAGAATCCGTGCACATACAAGAAATCTGAAAGAAGCATTCTCCTTCAACTACCCAACCTAGCTCTATACCTGGGAAGCATCGTGTCAACAATAGGCGGACAGAACTGATGACGATATCAGTGCGGCGACATCTTTCATTATTTTCAAGTCTGTGCGACGAGATCAACTGCACTCAGCAAGAAAAAGAAAATATGATCCGGATATTCAACTTCAAAGATAATTCAGTACTAATTACTATGCGGATCAGAGATTTGGCGCCGCTTCACGAAGACCACTTCGAACAAACTACAGACCGTAATCAACAGTTGTCTTCTCTCAATACTTCGCTCAAGATTAGATGGTCGGCTGGAAAAGATAAGCAACCCTGCAGAAACCGACTGTGTAACAAACATGTAGGAAGAAAAAGAGGAGGATTTGGCATACTGTGAGAAAACAAACCATCAAGTGACTGACATCACACGCCGGGACATCGCTCGAGTTGGACCAGAATGGGAAGTGGCGAGTGGGCTATCAGTGCGAGTGTTGGGTGACATGGAGGAAGAGGTGATTCGAGGAGAAGAGGAAAGCATCTAGGCAGACATGGAGACAGGTGATGTAAACGTTGGCAGAGAACCGAAGGGAAGGAGACGTCCGTCCGAAGCCGTGTTTTCCTCTCGGAACTTAAGGAAACAATCAAAAGCAGTGGTGTGGCGTGTGCTACTGATAAGATTTATCAATAGTATATACAGAGATGTTTGTCAGAATAAAAACATCGAACAGCAGGGAGAGAGATTTCATTTTAAAGTGAACAAGTGATTCAGTACTGTGGAGATATGTGAGGGAAAGTGAAGGAAACACAAGGAAACGTAATATAGGGGGGAGACGTAGCAGAACAGTGAAATTCTGTGCAAATGATGTATTGAATATAAGATGTACATTATTTTACTATGTAGAGACATGAAGCCTTACCTAGGCATTTATTTGCACGAGAGCATGGCAAGCAAACAGCACCGTTGTTTTCCGTTAGATCTTCTTCAGGCTTTGCCCTAAGTAGATATCTAACTGAATGGAATATTGTTCGCTTCCATGCTATTTTGCAATAAAGTCAATAATAGAAATATTCAAACATTTGTTCATGAAATCTGTAGTTCCTGTACAATGATTATTATTCCTTTTTATTACTCCCATGTGTTCCCAGTGGAGTATACGTTTCCCTCCAACACATCTCCACTTTGTTTTGTTTTCTGCTGTCCTCTTCATCTGGCTGACCTCACCATTGACCAAACTCTCTCGTCTCTTCCTCCTTGCCACACGACCACCTTCATATCACTCCACACTGACGAACTAATCACCTGAAATTCGAGCAGTATCATTCGGTGATCTCCTCGCTGTATGCTCGAACAATCCATCTTCACTTTCTCCTTAATATTTATTCAGCTCTCGCCTGTTGGTTTCTTACACTCCATAGTCTCTGGTAGCGTATTCTTGCATCTAAGCCGGCTATGTGATCTTCAGTGTGGAGATAGCCAGCCAGCCAGCGAAGGTGGCAGCTGTCAATGGAAGTCTGCTGTGACCTGTTGGAAATGTTTTCCGCGACACGCAGTGCAAGCTTCTGGCCGATTTCACATTGGTATTGAAAATGCGAATCTTGTTCCTCATGCTGAGTGTTGAATGATTTCCAAACTGGTTTCAGGTTCGTTATCTAATACCCTGCCTGACTGCAATGATTGTCAGGTCAAATACATACGGTCAATCTAGTAGAACAGATTCAGTCAAACAGACTAACCGAGCATAAAATCCAAGCACCGAAATCCAGATCAGTTGATCCAAATAAGATAAGAAATCTAGGGAATAGTTCAGCTATACCACTGACTGGGAGAGGATGAGAGTTTTAAAATCTAATGTCACAGAGTGGAAGGAGAGATTGTAAACAGAAGCTTTGTTTATGGAATCAATTGAAGTGGATACGTGTCATAGGAGTGATTCAATACTTGTCCATTGAGACATCTGGAAAATTCTGCTACCCCGATGACAAAATATAGGAGAGAACAAAGAAAACTATAAAAGTCAAGTTTCGAAGTTGTGTGATTATAATTTATTGGTGTGATTATGAACAATACTAAATTGTGTTCGGAACTGTGTCATCCAGTTAATAATAATACTGTCTCACACTGTGTGTGATATTACTAATAAAAAAACAAATATATAGAAAGTAGGATTTCTGTCGGCCACATGCATCACCAACATACTCCAGCAGTTAGCGAGAAAGGATTTCTATCAATAAAATTAATAAATGTAGTTACCAGATATTATTGGAACCATAAATTTCCAGGAATTTTGATTTACAGTTGACAGCTCAAGTCTTTGTCGATTAGAAAAGCCAAAAATATAATAATAATAATAATAATAATTCAGAACCATAGTAATTACACATCATGAATATTGACCATTAATCACACACACGCATTCAGTCCCATTATAACTATTTCATAGCTATAAATCAATTTAAATCGGATAACTGATGATTGATCGAAATACTTGTGGATTAATTGTTGAACTTGATGAACAGAACACAGATAATGTGAAATTTCATGGTTCTTTTACCAAGATTTATTTATTTATTTAAGGGGATTGTATTCGATAGTGACAAAATCAAATTCCCGTTACTGCTGGCTAGATATACCATTTCGATGGAGTAGATTGGAACCTAATAAAGAGGAGATTAGTGGAAAGTGAGAAGCCATGGGATAATGTTTCGACTCTGTTTCGAATTTCTTATATGTTCATGAGTTTTTACCAGTTTCCGCAATAGTCGCTGATCTTTTCATGAATAGATTCGAAGATAACATCTTTTTAAGCATACTCACAACTAAAATATGTTTAAGATGTGTAGATGATATTTTTGTAGTGCTTAAACGAGATCTACACAGTTAATTCTTGGAGAAACTAAACAGTTCATCTCTCAGAATCCAGTTTACTTAGGAAACAAAATCAGACGTCGGTGAACTACCATTTTGCAGACTAGCTGCAAATGGGTTTATTCTACTTAAAAAGAAAATCAGCGACCATTAAAGGAAGAGGTGTATGGATCTTTAGATTATTGATGAATAAACTGTTAATGGATCAATGGTAGGGATCCGTTCCAGTGGGCTGGCTCAATGGTAGGCAAGTTGGTCTTGTAGTCTGAAGGTCTTGATTTCGATTTCTGCTCAAGCACTATCCATTTTTCAACGGTTCTGTGAATGAAGTTAATTTTTGGTCAAAAAAGAAACCAATCAAGCTGCCAGAAACTAGTAAAAATGAAAATTCTGCCCTTAGGTAGAGGGTAATTCCATTATGGGGTAAAATTTGTTTTGATAAAGTCTCACAGTGTTATACAGTAATGATTACTGGTGACCACGTTTCAAGCACAATTTGTCGCTGCTCGTAATCATATCAAGATACTCCTCACACGACTTCCTAACTCCTTTTTTATAGTTCCATTATTTTTCACCTAATTTTCACTTGATTTGATTGGTGTATTTCGGGTAGGAGGGATGAATCATTCCTATTGCATGTGCTGTGTTGGATGTAGACTCGATGAACAAGGATTCAGTTATCAATCTCTCTATCAAAGTATCATACTTTGATAAAGCTATTAGCATTAAATAGCGAAACGTCAGTAAAAACAATATCGTTCCGTTTTTCATTCATTGGGAAATATAAACACCTTTATTATAATCAACCACTCTCTCCACCTTCCTAGATTAGTTTTTAGAATTTTAACCCTCTTCCACCAAGCTATTGTGTGGTTGTGTATTAATGCATGCATTGCAAATGCTGAGCTTTTTTATAAATAACTTATCTTCTCGGGGTCAACCAATCTTACAGCTGTCCAGTACTCCCAGCTGGTTTTCCGATGGTTCTCTAACCAATGTCAGCTCATGATGAAATCCTGTAACCAATCAACCAAATCCCTACAAACCAATACTTGAATCCCAATGAGATGCTCACTGGCGACTGGCCCTATTCAGGTGGTTAGTTACCTGGGGTTCTAGTGAGATCTCGTGACCAGTAGGGTTCAGCAGGTCGGGTGTGAGAACAAATACTCGCCGAAGACAATGGCTAGTGGTTGCACTATATCGTGAATTGGCAGAAGTTAGAATTCATGGGCCATTGAATTGGGTCCCAGTGGCTTAATGGTATACGAGCTCGCCTTGTAACCAGAAAGTCCGGTGTAAGAATCCTGGTGGGTGCATACTGCTGAAGAGTCTCAAAGTAGAACGAAACAGCAGCTGTCCAGTACTCCTAGCTGTTTTCCAATGGTTCTCTGACTAATGTCAGCTCATGATGAAATCCTGTAACCAATCCTACCTTAGCTAAATTCTTATCTTCTGATAATCTCACTACTTCTGATCTACTAGTTTGACCTATGTAGTTGACCTTACAGTCATTGGAGGGTATTTTGTAAATTATATTATTTTGTCTAATTGGGTCAACCGACAGAGCCTTTCAACCTACAGAGCCTGTCCAACCTGAGTGAGTTTGTATGTTTAAATGCCACCACCCTAATTTCTGCTTTATTAAGAATTCTACATGGGGAGGGTCTCAGATGACCCCTCCCTATATGGTAAAACTGTAGATGACTTATAATCACTCTTATTTATGTTGTCATTACTAGTTTCACAATTACTTTTATTCTTAATTTGGCCTTTTTCGATCTTCCTAATAAATTTTATAGGATAGTTATTTAGCACCAACCAGCGCTTCTTCAATCTGTTTCATTTCATCATTTAGGTTTGTTAAACACTTCACTAAGCCTGCCTTTACAGACAGATAACGTATGAGATGAATTAAAGTCTAAATATCTGTTGGAATGTGTTGACATTTTAAAAAACGCTAGTGTGCAGCTTACCTTCTTCTATTCGTTTTATTTTACAATCTAATGTAGTTAATTCTCCTTGTTAGTTTCCGATTCGAATGTGAATTTTATTCACTCTACTAGTGAACTTATGTGTCAAGAAGCTGTTTTTAACACTGTGAAAGTATAATCCACATATCTCCGGCATATTTTTTGGACTAGGATTAAACGTATTAAGAGCATTATTTTCCCAAATGTCCATAAAGACATTTGCTACGATAGGGATATTGATGATCCATCCCATTGCTACACTTTCTATCTGTCTATATATTTTGCCTTGGAATTTAAAGATAGCAGATGTGAGGCATAACTGAATTCCTTGAATAATTTTTTCAATGGGCAACTTCGTTCTATAAGTGAGTTCAGGATCTGCAGTTGATTCTTTTCCCACCGCTTCTAAGGCGGCCATATTGATTTGTATGTTAGTATATACATATAACCAGTGATCGACGATACTAACCGGCAGCCAACGGAAATTATGCTTCATGGGTCACTGAAATCCGTTACAAATAAGTGAATGGTCAACGGAATCGTCCCGTAACTTGAATATCTTAGGCTCAAGCACTCGTGGGTTCATGAGTGGGTACTACTAGTGAAGAGTTCCAAACTACAACGAAACGGCTCAGAATTTATAGAAATATAAGATACTCAGAAAGTATATTAAAATTGATTAAAATAATTAAATATTAGAGTGTACAGTTACTTAAGGGTAAAACATGGGACACTTGGTACAAAGTGGGTATGAAAAATTCGTCACAGGTCCATGCATCGTATATTTACATGATTCTTCTCCACTCCAGCGGAGGTTCATCAATCTGGTTGCTGATTCTTCTTTGAAATGAGGACTTCAATGCCTCGTAAGCTTCCAAAAGATACGTTTAATTACTTTAATGGCATTCAGGGAGCCACTGGGGGAAAAGAGAACATGATGTGTGAGCCAACATATGTGTATTGCTGTATTTTTGAAAATTGTACAGATGAGACAAATAAAGGTTTCTTTCAGTACAAGGGATAAACATGATGTTCTGGGAGTAGAAAGGAATGTCATTATCGCCAATTAGTTAAGAAACTAAACAAAATCATATTTCCACTCTCCATAAACTATAATAAAAATAATATACATGCAGTTTTACGGTATGTGGTAGGATGTTTTGTGATTCATAAATAGTCAAATGTGAATTTAAAACGGGAGTAAGCCAAGGCTGGCTGTCTACTATCGCCAGTGATTTTTCCGATTGCAGTAGACTGGGTGATATGACACACAGTGGCGGGCACCGAGGAGACAGGCATAAAAGTGACCTCGAGGAAAGAAAAACTTGGAGGATCTGGATGGTATACGTCTGATTTCCCACACGCTGGAAGATATGCAAGTGAAAAGCAACAAGTTGGCGATAGAAGAAGCATTATAGATACGCCTTTAGGCAGACATAGAAAAAACAGAGGTGATGAAGATTCCTAGTCAACAGCTACAGTAACAACAACAGACAACAATCATCCAGCATTAATGATAGAAATCGTAAAGAAGCCACCTCCTTCACCTACCTAACTACCTACCTACATACCTACCTGGAAGTATCGTTTCAGCTACAGACAGAGGGAACTGGTGAGGATATCAGAGTGATGATCGGGAGAGCAATGTGAAGTTAGTCAGTACTACTTTACGTGTCAGAGACTTGGCGTGTCATGAGATTCAATTCTAACAAACTACACACCCTCATCAAGATCTTTCTTTGCTCAGTATCTGGTTCAAGATCAGATGGTTGGCCAGAATACAACAGCAACAGGGACGGATCCCTTGCGATGAACGAACCAATACAGCAGGAAGTAAATGTGCAACAAATATGCAGGAATAAATAGAAGTGGATTCTATTTACTCACTATGAGAAACCAAACCATCAAGTCAGTGATATCAAACGCCAGGCGATTTCTCGAGTTGGACCGGAATGCGAAGCAGCGAGTTGTTCGTCAGTGTGAATGTGAAATGGAGGATGGAGTCATGTGGAGAGGATATGAAAGTGTGTGGGTTGACATGAAGCCAGGAAAAAAATGTTGGCAGAGAATCGAAGGGAATGATGGGCGTGGATCTGAAAGCCTAATACCAGTGGTGTGGCGTGTGCTACTGAAAAGATTTATCAGTAGTATAAAAATATATGTTCATCGCATAAACAAATCAAATAACAGGGAGATAGATTTGATGTCAAAGCAAACAAATGATTCAGTATTGTGGAGATATGTGAGGGAAAGTGAAGGAAACACAAGGAAACGTAATATAGCGGAGAGAAGCTGCACAACGCTGGAATTCTGTGCAAATGATGCATTGAAGATAAGGTGTACCTAATTTCGCTATACACAGACACAACGCTGCAGCCAAACACACATTTAGAACAGAGCATAGAAAGCAAACAGCATTGTTATAAACGAATAGATCTCCTGCACGATTTACTCTAAGTAGATCTAACCGAAGAGAATATTGTTTGCTTCTATGCTTTGTTCCAAAAATATTCATGATAGATATATTTAAGCGTTTCTTCATCAAGTCTGTGGTCTTCTGCCACTATTATTATTATTCCCATGCGTTCCGAGTGGAATATGGAGCTGGCTTAAACCACACATCTCCACTTTTCACTGTTTCCCGCCGTTCTCTGCATCTGGTTGACCCCACAATTGACCAAACTCTCTCGCCTCTTCCTCTTCGCCACACGACCTCCTGCATGTCAACCTCACACTGACGACCTCTTCGTTGTCACTTCCCATTTGATTTCACTGGAGTAATGGCCTGCAATGCGAGCTATGTCACTCGGTGGCTTCCTTACGGTATGCAATCCATCTTCACTTTCTCATAAATATTTATTCAGCGACCGGCTCTCGCCTGTTGGTTTGTTCCCCGTCATAGTTTCTGGTTGCTTATTCTTCCTGGCCGGCCAGTGGATCTTCAGTATGGAGACAGCCAGGCAGTCAAGGTAGGTGGAAGCTGTCGATGAGAGTCTGCTGTGACCTGTTGGAAATGCTTTCCTTGACACTCAGTGCACGTTTCTGACCCGAAAAATAAACACTGACCGACTTCACATCGGTGTTGAAAATTCGAATCTCGTTACTCATGCTGAGTGTGGAAGATTTCCATACTGGTTTCAGGTTGGTTGATGAAGGTATATCTTGCACTTCCGATTCTGACTGGCTGACTTCGCAATTTTCATTCATTACGACTGACTGTGGTTGAAATCTTGCTTCCTAGCCAGATAAGTGAAGGAAGCAAGTGACCTTTCCCTTTGATGACGAATGGTGCTGGTTGCTGTTGTTGTTGTCGTTGTTGTTGCTATTGGTAACTGGTTACATTCATCACCTCCGTCTTCTTTCTGTTCACTTAGTGTCCTGTCTTCGCTGACTGCCAGCCTCTTGAGTCAGTTTATTAGTTTTCGTCTACCTGTAAGTTTTCGAGTTTATGTGACAGTAGACAAATCACATCCATGGGTGTAATCCAGATCTTTTCGAGTCCTCTCATCCATCGTCCTCTACCATTTCACTAGTATTATTGTGGTGAGAGCTGTCTGCTGGCCAAAATCGGTAGACATCAATCCACGTCAATGTTTACTTCCCGAATCTTGATCATGAGTGAAAAGCAACAATAACAACAAAGTCTAACTCAACAATCAATCACGGAAGACTTTCCGTGGGCGGAAACGATTCGCAGATATATGGCGTGACTTTGAGAATAAACGGACACAAAGTGATGACAGAATAACCTTCAGCGAGAAACAAACCAATAAGAAGACTTTGCTTCTCTGCTAACAATAACGAATAATAATAATAGTGTACATACAAATCTATAATTATCCGCTGATTTTCTCAATAAACAATCTGTTGCCTGACGCCCTGTCTTCTGTCGTTACATTATTAGTAGTTTGCTGTGTACTAGTGACAAGAGTTTGAATTGAGTGTCTTATGCGAGTATCAAAGTGATGGATTAAGTAGTGAAGACGAGAGATAAGAGGGCGTTGGGGGTAACAACAACAACAACAACACAGAAAGCATGAGAGATCGACAACAGAGTCGTAAAACAGAAAAAACATGTGCAAAAAAGGATTCTAGTGTGTTAAGTTTCCTTAATTCACTATAAGTGTTTCTACACCATTTTGTTAGCAGACACAGGGTCAGGCTGGAAAAGAGCTAGTGGTAGTCAAAACAAAACATGGCGCAACAGTCAATGAAATACTCAGCAGGCAGTTTAAGTCATCCAGTCACGTGAAAAGGTGTAGATTTTCTGACTTGTTGGGGTCTTCGGGACAGCAAACACCAATGGCTACTGACAATCGATTACATGGGTCAAAATCGTTGTCAGTGGCTGGCGGAGATGCATCGACTTCTTGTGACATATAATACCCAACAAAACTGTAATGATCTTCGTTATTACTATTCCATTTGTCTCATATCCCGGTCTAATGTCTCTATTTTGAATTTATTCTACACTCCCGTTTTTGACTTTGTGTGCTACATAGAGGGAGTGTGTCAACTTGAACTACTGCACATCAGAACAAAGTTCTATTATCCGAGTGAAGAAACAGTGCTGTGTAAATTCTTGTATATATATGAGATAGCTGAACACTTTTCAATGAAGTGTTAAAACATGTAGGCTGAGTAATGCGTACCACATATTTGTGAAAATTCAATTGATCCTGACGTGAAAGGAGGATATACTTATATCAGTGAAAGAGTGTACGTATTTCCTGAAATTTTCACGTCCACGAAAGATTGGTTTAAGCTGAAAATTTATCATAATTATCGTTCCATAGATATATGTCTGATTTCCCACAAACTGGAATATATATTCAAATGGAAAGCAACAAGTTGGCAATAGAAGAAGCACCCAGAAAAGTTAGGAATTCAGATGAACATACAGAAAAAACAGAGTTGATGAAAATTCCTGGCCAACAGCAACAACAACAATGGATAAGAATCCGTGCACATACAAGAAATCTGAAAGAAGCATTCTCCTTCAACTACCCAACCTAGCTCTATACCTGGGAAGCATCGTGTCAACAATAGGCGGACAGAACTGATGACGATATCAGTTCGGCGACATCTTTCATTATTTTCAAGTCTGTGCGACGAGATCAACTGCACTCAGCAAGAAAATGAAAATATGATCCGGATTTTCAACTTCAGAGATAATTCAGTACTAATTACTATACAGATCAGTGATTTGGCGCCGCTTCACGAAGACCACTTCGAACAAACTACAGACCGTAATCAACAGTTGTCTTCTCTCAATACTTCGCTCAAGATCAGATGGCCGGCTGGAAAAGATAAGCAACCCTGCAGAAACCGACTGTGTAACAAACATGTAAGAGGAAGAAGAGGAGGATTGGGCATACTGTGAGAAAACAAACCATCAAGTGACTGACATCACACGCCGGGACATCGCTCGAGTTGGACCAGAATGGGAAGTGGCGAGTGGGCTATCAGTGCGAGTGTTGGGTGACATGGAGGAAGAAGTGATTCAAAAGGGAGATGAAAGCATGTAGACAGACGTGTAGCCAGATGATGTAAACGTTGGCAGAGAACCGAAGGGAATGGAGACGTGCGTCTGAAGCCCTTTTTTCCTCTGAGAACTGAAGGAAACAATCAATACCAGTGGTGTGAGGTGTGCTACTGATAAGACTTATCAATAGTATATAAAGAGACGTTTGTCAGAATAAAAACATCGAACAGCAGGGAGAGAGATTTCATTTCAAAGTAAACAAATGATTCAGTATTGTGGAGATATGTGAGGGAAAGTGAAGGAAACACAAGGAAACGTAATATAGGGGGGAGACGTAGCAGAACAGTGAAATTCTGTGCAAATGATGTATTGAATATAAGGTGTACATTATTTTACTATGTAGAGACATGAAGCCTTACCTAGGCATTTATTTGCAAGACAGCATGGCAAGCCAACAGCACCGTTGTTTTCGGTTAGATCTTCTTCAGGATTTGCCCTAAGTAGATATCTAAATGAATAAAATATTGTTCGCTTCCATGCTATTTTGCAATAAAGTCAATAATAGAAATATTCAAACATTTGTTCATGAAATCTGTAGTTCCTGTACAATGATTATTATTCCTTTTTATTACTCCCATGTGTTCCCAGTGGAGTATACGTTTCCCTCCAACACATCTCCACTTTGTCTTGTTTTCTGCCGTCCTCTTCATCTGGCTGACCTCACCATTGACCAAACTCTCTCGCCTCTTCCTCCTTGCCACACGACCACCTTCATATCACTCCACACTGACGAACTAATCACCTGTAATTCGAGCAGTATCATTCGGTGGTCTCTTCGCTGTATGCTCGAACAATCCATCTTCACTTTCTCCTTAATATTTATTCAGCTCTCGCCTGTTGGTTTCTTACACTCCATAGTCTCTGGTTGCGTATTCTTGCATCTAAGCCGGCTATGTGATCTTCAGTGTGGAGATAGCCAGCCAGCCAGCGAAGGTGGCAGATGTCAATGGAAGTCTGCTGTGACCTGTTGGAAATGTTTTCCGCGACACGCAGTGCAAGCTTCTGACCGATTTCATATTGGTATTGAAAATGCGAATCTTGTTCCTCATGCTGAGTGTTGAATGATTTCCAAACTGGTTTCAGGTTCGTTATCTAATACCCTGCCTGACTGCAATGATTGTCAGGTCAAATACATACGGTCAATCTAGTAGAACAGATGCAGTCAAACAATTTGCCTACAGACAGGGTAGGAGTACTTTAGACGCTGCAGCCGTCTTACACAACAGTATTATCTCATCATTAGACAAAGGTGCCAAATATGTCCGCTGCACGTTTCTTGACTTTACTTCTGCTTTCGACTCTGTACCTAGAAGTCTCTTGCTAAATAAGCTCTCCATGACACAAACCGAGTCCTGGGTCACTAACTGGTTGCATTCCTACTTTTCAAACAGAATGCAGTACACCGTATACAAAGGCCAATCCTCCTCTGCTGTGCTCACAGAAGCTGGTGTCCCCCAAGGTGCTGTACTCTCCCCACTTCTCTTTTCTTTCTTTCTACATGACCTACCGTCTTCAAATGACATTAACTTTGTCAAATATGCTGATGACCTAACTGTGTCTTTACCTGTCAAATGTCAAAGTGACTGCTCTAAACTAAATGGCTTCTTATCGGAAATTAGCCAATGGTCCAAGGAAAACGGTCTAACCTTAAACCCCTCCAAATGCCAAACAGTTAATTTCACCCTTAGGCATAAATCTGACCTAAACAAACTGGTTAGCACTCACGAGGTGTGCAACATAGATGGCAGTGAAATAGAAACCAAGTCGGAAATTAAATACCTAGGCGTCACTCTATCTTCTGATCTTTCCTGGTCGTCTCATATCTTGACGATTTCCAAGAAAATATACCGTCTTACCTTCTACATCAAGAAGTTAAGACATTCTGGTGTAACCCAACCCTTACTCCTACAATTTGTTAACTCCCGTATTCTGCCTATTATTCTCTATTTCTCCCCCTTAGTCTTTCCTGGGCTATTGAAGAAAGACTATACCTTATTACGTAGGATGTTAAAGGTTGTCAGCAGGGTAAGCAGTTTGCCACTTAGCCAGCTTGTTAATATTCTGGTGGACAGGCATATGGACTCATGTGAAAAATGGGCGAAATCCATTTTATCTGACTCACAACACCCTCTACATTCACAACTCTCCCCATGTATCTCTTCAGGGAAAACAAGAAGCCTATATAGGAAACTATATGCCCGCACTAGTAAGTACAAAAACTCATCCATACCCTACCTAGCTCGTGTTCTGTGCGATAAAGAATGCATCAGGCATGAAACCTTTAACTTATTAAATAGTCAGTAGAACCAATGGATCTTGTCTTTCCAACTCACATCATTTATAGGTACAACGTTTTCTCGCTCTTTCATTCTGTATTTATTTTTGTTATGTGCTGTTTTGTTTCTCTCTTCCTTGCAAACTCTACTTAAAACATTCTTGTTCGTTCTTTCACACTCTGTACATCTCGAACATTTTGCTATCGCTTACGCCAGTAAATATGCTAGTAGTATCTACTTTTCTAACACCTTCAAACACTTTAATTTTGGCTTTGCTACCGACATACTAATATGTTGTTGAGATAACTTTAAACTATGTAGAACTTTATTTATTGTTAATGTAAAAAAAACTGGATGCAATATTGTAGTAAAATGCTGAGAATTCCATTCTGTATCACAAGTACTGATTTGGAATAAAGCTTATGTTATGTTATGTTATGTTAACCGAGCATAAAATCCAAGCACCGAAATCCAGATCAGTTGATCCAAATAAGATAAGAAATCTAGGGAATAGTTCAGCTATATCACTCACTACATGCAATCACACACAACCATACAATAGGATGGATGGGATAGGATGAGAGTTTTAAAATCTAATGTCACAGGCTGGAAGGAGAGGTTGTAAACAGAAGCTTTCTTTATCGAATCAACTTCAAATACATGGGATAGGAATGATTCAACACCTGTCCAAACAGATATCTGGAAAATTCTACCACCCCTACGACGACAAATGGGAGAGAACAAAGAAAACTATAAAAGTCAAGTTTCGAAGTCGTGTGATTATAATTTATTGGTGTGATTATGAACAATACTAAATTGTGTTCGGAACTGTGTCATCCAGTTAATAATAATACTGTCTCACACTGTGTGTGATATTACTAATAAAAAAACAAATATATAGAAAGTAGGATTTCTGTCGGCCACATGCATCACCAACATACTCCAGCAGTTAGCGAGAAAGGATTTCTATCAATAAAATTAATAAATGTAGTTACCAGAAATTATTGGAACCATAAATTTCCAGGAATTTTGATTTACAGTTGACAGTTCAAGTCTTTGTCGATTAGAAAAGCCAAAAATATAATAATAATAATAATTCAGAACCATAGTAATTACACATCATGAATATTGACCATTAATCACACACACGCATTCAGTCCCACTATAACTATTTCATAGCTATAAATCAATTTAAATCGGATCACTAATGATTGATCGAAATACTTGTGGATTAATTGTTGAACTTGATGAACACAGATAATGTGAAATTTCATGGTTCTTTTACCAAGATTCATTTCTTTAAGGGGATTGTATTCGATAGTGACAAAAATAAATTCCCGTTACTACTGGCTAGATATACAATTTCGATGGAGTAGATTGGAACCTATTAAAGAGGAGATTAGGGGAAAGTGAGAAGCCATGAGATAATGTTTCGACTCTGTTTTGAATTTCTTATATGCTCATGAGTTTTTACCAGTTTCCGCAATAGTCGCTGATCTTTTCATGAATAGATTCGAAGATAACATCTTTTTAAGCATACTCACAACTAAAATATGTTTAAGATATGTAGATGATATTTTTGTAGTGCTTAAACGAGATCTACACAGTTATTTCTTGGAGAAACAAAACAGTTCATCTCTCAGAATCCAGTTTACTTAGGAAACAAAATCAGACGTCGGTGAACTGCCATTTTGCAAACTGTCTGCCTAGTTAAGAGGAGGGAAAACGGACATTTGAATTTATCTATATTCAGGAAGAAAACCCACTCCAATAAATATATAGACTTCAAATCATCAAAGCCCATCCGCGTAAAGGTATCAGTTGTTTCAAGTCTTCTTAGACGAGAACACTCTCTGATGTTAGCGGTTGAGAAAGGAAAATAATAAGAAGAAATATCAAACACTACTGAAACTTTCAAACAAAACAACTACCCAAAGGACTTCACCAACAAAATCAATACTGACATTAAATATATTCGAGAACGTATTCCGAAAACATGGACCTAAACAGTTGTCATTTCATTTAGAGCGGAGACGTTAGACGATATCAGAAGTGTACTCAATAAGCTCGACATCAGTGTTATTTTCAAAAATATCAGATACATACACTAATAATCCAGTTGAACTAGAAAATCTTGAAAAATCAACAGACATAGATCTGTCTACACACTAGAGATTCCGGTCAGAAAATTGATTTTGACAATATTGCATTTTATAGGGGTCGAAAACGTGGCCAGAGTGTCACGAAAAGTGTTTCCAACAGGTCACAGAAGACTTTTATCGACAGCTTCCACCTTCGCCTGAGGGCTGTCTGCCTCCATGGTGAAGATCAAATGGTCAGCTGACCAGCCAGAACGAATACACATCCAGAAACTATGGCTTCGAACAAACAAACAGGCGAGAGCCGATCGCTGAATACATATATAACAGAAAGTGGAGATGGATTGCTCGAACATACAGTGAGGAGGCCGCCGAATGACATCGCTCGCATTGCAGGACATTGCTCGAGTGGATTTCACATGGGAAGCGACGACGAGTGGGTCGCCAGTGTGACGCTGACATTGAGGAGATCGTGTGGCAAGGATGAGGAAGAGACGAGAGACTTTAGTCAATCGTTGGGCTAACCAGCTGAAGAGGACGGTAGGAAATAGAACAGAGTGGAGATGTGTTGTTGAAGACAGCACCATACATAATACTAATGCTAGAAGCCCCTCAGACTGGGGGTAATGAAATGTTTAAATAGTTCTATTATTAATATTTTTTGAACAAAGCATGCAAGCAAACAATATTCTCTTCAATTAGATCTACTCAGGGTGAAGACTGAAGAAGATCTAACCGACAACAGCAATTCCGTCTGCGTTGCATGCTGTGTTCCAAATTACTATACAGCTGCAGGTTGGCATCTGTATATAGTAAAATTATGTACACCTTATCTTCAATGCATCATTTGCACGGATATTGATGGTGTGTTGATTTTCTGTCCTGTATTATGCTTCCTTGTGTTTTTTAATGTCCTCTCATGTTACTCGAAAACACTGAACGATTTGTTTCCTTTGATATCAAATCCATCTCCCTTACATATGGTGTTTTTATTCCGACGAACAGCTCTTTACATACTACTGATAATTCTTATCAGTATCACTCGCCACACCACTGGTATTTCTTGTTTCCTTTAGTTCTTGGTGGAAAATAGGGCTTCAGACGACCAACTCGCCGATTCCCGTTTTGGTCTCACTCGAGCGACGGTCTGGCGTGTGATGTCATTCTCTTGATGACGGTTTGTTTTTCTCAGAGAATGGCCAATTTACCTCCATTTCTTCCTGCATATTTGTTGCACAATTGGCTCCTGTTGGGTTGGTTCGCACTCAGAGATCCCATCTTGTTGCTGACCTTTTCTGGCCAGCCAGCATCTGATCTTCAGTGTTATTGAGCGAAGACGGCTGTTGATGAAACTCTGCAATTAGTTGAGAGTGCCCTTTCGTGACACCACACCAATTCCGTGATCCATTAAATAGCACTAACGTCCTATTGGAGTTGAAAATCGGGATGTTATATTTCATTCTGAGTACTGTTGACCTCCATGCATATTTAAGAGCAATGAAAGCAGTCTGCACGACGAGATTTTTTGAAGGAATGTATCCAGAATAATATTTATCCTCGAACATTTTACAAATCCTTGCGTAAAGATCATTTGAGACCTACACGAGCGAATCTTTACCGTCTTGCTGAATCAATCACATTTGTCTTCTGAAACAGATGAAATCAGTAATTTATGCCTATTGCCAAGCAAACTGATCAGTGTACAAAATGAATTAAACTTTGTATGTTATATTAAATTCACTAAATATCTGCATGCCACATCTAAAAAGACCAAAGAATCAGAAGAAAAGAAACTGTAGAAGTCACTTCATCCGGAACCGCCAAATGAAATTTTCCCCAGTGGATGTATCTAATTATGTTTATAATTTATCTGATATTTCCCTAACAAAAGAACAAGCAGAAATTCTGTCATTGGGATTCAAATTCTGTGTTCCCAAGAAAAAGATAAAACAAATTGATATCGAATGCCAATTGTAAAATCTTTATGATCAACTTATGGGCCTACATGCCATGTCCAGTGACAGCGAAAGCTGGTTGAAAGCAAAGATGGTTGATATTGCTCATCAATTTCGAGTCATGTCAACCAATGAAAAGTCGCATATCACCAAAGAACACTGGAGATCTTTAAACAAGCTTCGAAAAGACAAAAGTCTTGTCATCCTACAAGCTGATAAAGGACAAAGTGTAGTGCTAATGAACAAGATAGATTATCTCGAAAGAATACATCAAATTCTCGCTGATGAATCTAAATTCTAATTGGATAACCATGTGAAAGACCAAACGTTATCAACCGAAAGGAAAATTGTGCAGCATCTACGACAACTCTTCAAAAATAAATACACTGACGAAAACACATATAGAAATATCAAACCGATTGGGTCACAAATCCCAAAACTATACGGACGCGTAAAAATACACAAACCAGGAGCGCCGTTAAGACCCATACTCTCTATGATGAACTCACTATACCACAGACTAGCACAGTGGTTATGTGAACTGTTGCAGCCATTGCTGAAACGTTTCGGAACACATATAGTCTCTGATTCATTTCAATTTGTCAATCAAATTAAAGATTTCAATGTATCCGATAAGCATTTGGTCTCTTTCGATGTTACCTTCCTTTTCACAAATGTGCCAGTCGTTGAGACTATCGACTTCATATGTAAAGAAGCTGAAGACGTACCCAATCCAACATCCGAATTGAGGAAATTACTACTTTTATGTGCTAAAAATGTCCAATTCCAATTCAACGGGCGTCTGTTCCGTCAAGTTGATGGTGTTGCAATGGGAAGCCCTTTGGGTTGACTTTTTTATTGTCTGTGAAAGCAGATCAAAAGCGGAAGACATGTTGATAAAATTCAATTCATGCCATTCAAATCTCAATTTCACAGTAGAACACGAGGAAAACGATACTATGAAATTCCTAGACATTTTTCTAGCCAAAATGAATGATGGCACAATCAAAAGATCTATATTTAGAAAGTCTTCATGGATAGGACAGTACATGCATTTCAAGAGCTTTGTCCCAATCCAGTACAAAAAGAACCTAGTCAGAACACTGTTCAATAGAGCACGAAAAATTTGTTCTGACAGTACTATTAAACAAGAAAAAATCTCTGAAGGATATTTTATCTAAGAACGGATATCCCAAGAAGTTCATTAATAAATACTCTAAAGAAACTACCCCCTGCAAAACAATTCAAACAGCTCCAAAGAAACCTGTCTATATCAATTTGACGTTCAAAGGAGATGACGTACAAGAAGTAGTGAAACGAAGACTCGATAAAGCCATCAAGAGAACTTATTATGCTGCAAAACTTGTTATCCTTAACACCACCAAGCGAGTGCTTCAACAATCTCGGAAAGACCAGTCGCCAATCCTTGACACTTCAAACCGCATGTATCAATTTGAGTGTGTTTGTGGCAGCAAATACATAGGTCGCACGGAAAGGCGATTGTCTACTCGCATGATGGAGCATTTGCCAAAATGGTTGAAAACAGCTGAGTGCAAAGTCCCAAAATCCTCAATAACAAAACATCTTGTAGATTACGGACATGATATCGACGCGGTCAAGTCATTCACTGTTGTCAGCAGACAGACAAAGAAACAAGAAGATGCTTGCAATCACGGATGAGGCTTATGCAATTTGAATTTATAAACCAGGTCTCTGTATACAAAAGGAGATGGTCGTGACTCTGAATCTACCATGGTAATACGTTTTATTCTCTACTTGTTATTATTCTACCTCTTCTTCTTACTATTATTGTTATTATTATTACCATTATGCTTTATCAGTAAGATTATCTTAACTCACTTCAATACTATTAAAATTGCTATTATAACTATTACTATTGATATTACTCTGTTTGCAATTCTTGTTATATTCCCTAGTGACTAATTGTTTATCTAAGTGATGTAATTGAAGCCTAATGCAATTTATCTTAATTTTGATCTCTCATACTCTCTCTCCCCTTATCTATTTGAACATAACCTGGAAAACATTCGCACGTGTCTTTCTGCATGATTAATTCAATGTAGTTTGTTTACTTATCAGTCTTATATCTCCCAATGTAATTTCAAAAGTATATATACCCGTGTATGTAGGGTATTCAGCTGACGAGTTCTACCGAAATTTGATGAATACATCATTAAATCCTGCTTTATTAACCTTTATTGCTTGTTTGAAAGCTTGCTTTCCTTGCTTTCCCGATGATCCTCATTGTGATATCCTCATTAGTTCCGTCCGACTGTAGTTGAAATGATGCTTCCAAGCTAGGTAGTTAAATGCGGTTCCTTCTTTCAGATTTCTGCCAATTATACTGGCTGAACGTTGTCTGTTGTTGTCTCTGTTGCTGTTGGCGATGAATCTTCATCACCTTTGTCTTCTCCGTGAAGTGACTTCTTCTTAACGTTCATCTGGATGCTTCTTCTACGGGCAACTTGTTGCTTTTCACTTACCTATTTTCCAATTCGTGAGAAATTACGCTTATACCATCGACGAAATCCAGATTCTCCATGCTTTTTGTGTTGGTGCATTTTATACCCTTTTCCTCGTCGCCCACTATATGCAGCATTATTTAGTTTACCACAATCAGGAAAATCAGTGGAAATAGTATGCAGCCAGTCTTTTCGTTGTCGCATCTTCACTTCGAAGAATCCCGTGAAATTCCTATTGTGGATTACTTGACATGGATTTATACTGCCACCACTCTTTGTTTATCATTTTCCAGCCGACAAATTTTGATTGCTCAAGTGAAAGAAAAGCTATCTAGCTGTGCCACTTCCATGTGTATCTATAAATTTAGTTGCTCCTGTGAAGAAACCTATATAGGGCGAACAAATAGACAGCTAAACAAACGCATTAATGAGCATCTTCTTTCATGGTTCGGAAAAGGTCAAATAAAATCAATACGAAGTTCTATTTTGGCTCATTTGATTGATAGTGGTCATCAAGTGGACAAAAATAGTGCCTTCAAAGTTATCTATCGCGTTTCATCGAGTCTCTCGAACGGAATCAGAACCTGTCTTTTACACTTAGCCGAAGCTATGGGAATTCGAGAGAACAATCCTAGTCTTTGTATACAAAAGAAATTTGTTCTACCTTTGTCTCTCCCTTGGCCTAGGTGAATTCTATTCAAAAACCCCCCACCCTTTCTTATCTTTCATCTCCTTCGTATTTTTATAATATTTATTTAAACTCTGATTATCGTTCCATTTCATCTTTTAAGATGTGACCTAATTTATTTATTTATTGAATTGTCTACATATACACATATATACATATACTATCTTTGTTATTCTTATCAACTGTATAGCTCTTATTATCAATGTTTTGTTATCATTATAATCATCGTTATTGACTTCGTTCAAAACATTTAACACATTATTATTATTATTATTAGCATTAGTATTTACAGGATTTCATCATGAGCTGACATTGAAAACAATATTGTTCGCTTACATGTCCTGTTCTAATATTTGACATGCAACATTGTTGTACAACTGTTGGTGGCACCCTTTGGTTGTAGTGATTTAGTCTCCGAATCACCTCTCGATTGACACTGTGCTATCGAATGCTTTTTCAAGGTCGACGAGGCTGAAGTAGAGAGCTGACTGACCGCCACTTCACGCCCTGTTCAATGATGATCCATAGTGTTAAGATTTCGATCGATGCATGATTTTGTCTGCCTAAATCCAGACTTTTCCAATGGAAGTTTTTCATCCAGAGCGGCGTGTTCGACTGCTTTCAGGATGATGCGGCTTAGTATTTTTTGCTTGAGATGGACACGACAATAATGTCGCTCCAGTTCTTGCATTAACCTGTTTCCCCTTTTCTTTGGCAATTTGAATAAGTAGCTTGTTTTTCCAATCCGCAGGTACCTTGCTACGCCACACGCTACACTAGTACTAATACTGATTCAAATACAAATACTATTACAGTAATCATGGTTTGGAATTCTGGGATTTGAAATGCATTTATACTGCCTGTTAGTATATCAGATAGCTTGATTGTTTGCTTGCTTGCATATGAAACAGTAAAAAGACAATTAATTCATCGAAGAAAATTGTCTTCGTTGAATTGTCTTTTAATTTCATATCCATAAGTCAATAGATATTTGATTTCCGGTGATTTGAGACAGTAAAATAAAAATTGACTTACACCATAATTACATAAATGGGAAACGCTATTTTCGCCTAATACGAATTCGTTTCTTTTAAGTGGGGAATTGTTGAATACCGTAATAGAGGAGTGGGCAGTATAAAACTGCATTATTTTTTACCATGTTAAGAAATACTTAACTCTGAAACAGTGAATTACTTTTGAACTTTTGTGGAATCGGTGGTAATTTGGCGGTAGTTAAATTATTTTTCAGTTATCTCATTGGTGGAATGCGGTGAGGATGCGCTCCACTTCGGGTGCCATTTTGGTAGATTTCTTTGTAAGTAAGTAAACTAGAAAACGGACCTTTGAACAACCACCTTATCGGAAAATTCGCATCGTATTGGTGGTATCCGGATGACACTTTTATTCTTTGTGATAATGATTCGGATAGGGACATAAAAATAACTCAATTCAGCTCAGTGCATTCTGCTATGAAATTCAAGTATAACGAGGAATCACAAAATAGAATTAATCACCTTCCGAGATGTCCTCTTTTAAAAGGGAACTAGATGTTAGTATAACGATATACGTGTAAAACTTGGGCACTGTGGTGGTAGTAAGTAATTCCATATTAGTTTGTTTATTAGATGTATCACACAGTCAATGAAACAGTATTATTTACTGGATGACACAGTTTCGAATACAATTTATTGTTCGTAATCATATCAATTGTAATCACACGACTTTGAAACTTGAGTTTTATAGTTTCATTTGTCCTCTCCTATTTGTCGTCATAAGGGTAGTAGGATTTTCCAGATATCTGTTTGGACAGGTGTTGAATCATTCCTATCACACGTATTTGCAGTTGATTCGACAAACAAAATTTCTCTTATCAATCTCTCCCTTCACCCTGTGACATTAGATTTTACAACTGTCATCCTATCCCACCGTATTGTATGGTTGTGTGTAACGGCATGTAGTGAGTGGTATAGCTGAAATATTCTCCACATTTTTTATCATATTTGGGTCAACCAATCTAGATTTAGCTAGGTTTCTATGTTCAGCTAGTCTGACTGTCCCTGTTCTATTAGTTTGACCTATGTATTTGACCTGACAATCATTGCAATTAGGGTATTAGATAAACTAAATTGTTTTGTTTTAAAAGCTCCACAGTATTGATCCTTCAACCGACAAAGCTTGTTTCTAATGGAGCTTGTGGGTTTGAATACCAGCCACTTTTATTCCTCCCTGCCTTGTTAAGTATTCTCCGTAAAGGGATTCCGAGGTTACTTATTTGTATCCTTGTAGGAATTTGTCGTAATTAATATTATTATTGTTATCATTATTATTATCACTATCTCTGCTCTCATGAATTATTTTGTTTTTACATTTCCTTACATATGTCCTGTCTAATTTATCGGGGTAATTATTAAGTTTCAAGGCTTCTTTTATGTGTGTCATAACCCGTCTTAGATTTTCCTTGGTACTACTTAGTTTTTGTGCCCTATTGTCACTTAAACATTTCACCAATCCTATTTTTACTGACATAGGATGGGATGATCAGAAGTCCAAATATCTGTTTGAATGTGTGGGATACCTGTAAACACTAGTGTGTCTAACTTCCCATCGTCTTTCCTTTTTGCGCTACAATCTAACATTGAAAGTTCTCCCTCCTTCCTGACTTTCCAATTCATAAGTTAACTGAATTGCCTCTACCTTCGAGTTGATGTGTTCATAATATCTACCTATATCTTGTGTTCTAAGTACAGTGAATGTGTTATCTACATACCTCCACCCTACTTCTGGGCTAGGGTGAACGTTTCAGTCGCTATATTTTCCCACCTATCTATGAATATATCTGCTACAACCGGAGATATTGATGATCCCATGGGAACTTCCTCAGTTTGTTTGTGTATTTTCCCTTGGAATTTAAAAAACTGTGGAAGTCAGGCATAGCTATACTCCCAGCATTATGTCCTCAAGTGGCACTTTTGTCCTAACTTCGAGTTCTTGGTAAGCATAACGAGAAATTTGCACAGGAATAGCACATGAACAGGACAGTATACATATTATCATGGCTGCTTTCTTCTCTAGTACAAAAGGAATTTAGTGAAGACCCTCATTCAGCCACAGAGTTAGAGCTATGTGCTCAGAAGGGGTAACTGAAGATGATGATGATAATAATAATAATATTGGTAATAATCTTTTTAATTTCAAAAACAGCACTACTTATAATACAGAATGGAATTCTCAGCATTTGTCACAACACCCTTGCATCTGGTTTACTTAAAATATAATTAAAATTAAAAATTAAAACAAAATTAACCAGAGGAATTTGTCAACATTTACGGTATAAAATCAAAAATATTCGAATTACGAAGTGGGAATATTAAACAAATTAATAATAACAGTGAGTTTGTTTCAAACAGTATTTTCGATTCAGTTTGGAAATTTTAGCATGTTATGGATTATCGGATCTAATGTTCTGTTGATATAGCAGCATGGTGATGGGAAATACAAAATTAACAGTTATCACACAGCTTAAATGGTGTTCACACACTTATGAAAAAATAAACAAATAAAAACAAAAAATTGAGAGGATTATTAATATAAGGAACACAATAACCATAAAGTTTGATATTGTAAGGGTGGAGAAAATGGTTTATTTAGTAGTGCAAAGAAGGTTAGTTAGTTAGTTAGTTCGTGCCTGACATTATTTTCATCACATAAAGTACATCCCGCCAAATGGGGTATATTGGAATTTTTTTACTTAGACGTACCTGATGAGACACAAAGTGAAAGCTAAGGGTAAAGTGAGGGATGCTTACAGTCTGACAAGATTCCTTTAGCAAGCTATTTGCATGACATCAAGTGCCTATCAATGACAATGTCAACGATATGGCCCAATGGGATACCACTCGCTCTACTGACTGACAGTCTTCAGTCAGTTCTACGAAGGATGACATACTCTTTTTTTAATCGATCCAGGAAAGAACAAGCAAGGGTGAACAGTAAAGAAGAATAGGTATGCTGCACGATTGTTTATGACACTTTGATTGAAAATAGCTATCCAGAAACATTCATGCAGAAACTCACTACCAAGAAAGTAGGAAACGACTATTCCCCATCCGTAAATAAGAAACCTATATATATACGACTGCAATTCAAGGGTGAGATACCTAGCGAAAAAAATTACCAACAAGTTAAGAAAATCAGTTCAAAGAAGTTTTAATGCTGGTAAACTACAATTCATATTTCCTACATAACTGGTGATGATTCCTCGATCAGAAGATGAAGTGCCCAGACTAGCTAGCCACTACTAATTTTATCTACCAATTCAACTGCAATTGTGGTGGAGAGAGTTATATTAGCTGCTGCTCTAGGTACTTGATTTTTCGAGTTCCCTCAGGAACATCTAACAGTGTGGCTAAATAAAGGTGTAGTGAAAACCATCAACTGCTTGATATTCGACCACCTGGTCCAAACCAACAGGCCACAAAGTCAGTACTGAGAAATTTTTCTTAAGCATCTGCTGGGTGCCCGATCAGTTGTCAAAAACATCCAGGTACCACATGCTCTAAGTAGCAGAGGTTATCGCGATTCACCTGAAACAACCAGTGCTTTGTGTGCAAAAAAAGTAAGTCCAGCCGGCCACTACAACTGTCCTGGACAGCATTCAGTGGAGATTATAAATTCATGCATTTGTATTATTATCTTTCTTAATTTCTCTGTCTGATATTCAGTGTGTATTATTGAACTGCAGTCTACTGATATTATTGATTCGATGTCATTTAAACAACAATAATGTTGTTAACAACACTAATTTGATCGGACGTGTTCGTATCATATCGAGTCTGCTGTTTCAAATTCGTCATTAAATACCTAACTAACTGTCTAACTAGTGTCCTATCAGAGTATCCGATACAGTCAGTCCCAAAGGAGATCACTCTCTAGCCTGAATAATTCAGTGGTAGTAACATTTCTGACTGCAGGCAGCAATGTTTGACGCAGTTTTGAGTTTTAGAGTAGACGTGATTTCCTTCAGTTTGATTGCAGATACACCTTGTTGGCTGACGACTGGTGAGTGCCAATTAGCGCGAAACCTAGGTCCCATGGGGGCTTTCTGCTGGCTGCCTCCAGCCATTTAATATCAACATACTCATTTAAAGATGTACTGTACAGACAAATCGACGGTATCGCCCTGGGCTCTTCGTTGGATCTAATTTTGACAGATTTCTTTCTCGCTAAGCTTGAAAATGATCCATTGAAACAAGTAATAGATAAAACTGATTCTCATTTTCGTTATGTTGATGATACGTTTATTATTCTTGATGGGAAAGCTGACAAGAATGAAATGTTAGTAAAATTTAACTATGCACATCCATGGCTCATCTTCACTTGTAAAGAAGAACACCATGATAGATTACATTTCCTTGACGTTCAATTGATCAGAAGAGAGGATAGTTCACTCAAGAGGGATGTCTACAGAAAACCTACATATATAACATAATATACACATTCCCTCAGTTTTGTGCCAATGTGATATAAAGTAAATTCGGTCAGATGCCTCACGAATAGAGCAAGATGTATCTGTACAGATGACTCCCTAGAAAATGAATTTTAGTGCATCCAAAATACGCTGATCCAAATGGTTTATCCTAGTAGATTTGTAAGGAGACACATGAACACCAGGTACAACAAAAAAGAAACTGACAACAGTTAAAAAGAAACAAGTGTTCATGAAATTGTAATTTAACAGGGACGTGGCTTGTGAAGTCTTACATCTGAGATTATCGAGAGCAATAAAACGGACTTATACTACCAACACCTCCCTTTGTTTGTCATTTCCTAGCTGCTGACCAATGATCATTGCACAGGCGAAAGGCAAGCTCTGCCCAGCTGTTACACGTCTGTATCTATCTACAAATTTAGCTGCTCCTGCAGAGAAAGCTGGTTATATAGGGTGAACAACTAGCCAGGTAGGTGAAGGAGGTTGTTTCTTTCAGATTCCGCCCATTTGTGCTAGCTAATTGTTGTATGTTGTTGTTGTTGCTGCTGATGTTGGCCAGGAATCTTCATCACCTCTGTTTTCTCTGTGTTCACCTGAAGTCCTATCTTTGATTCTTCTTCTGCCAACTTGTTGCTTTTGACTTGTATATCTTCCAGTTTGTGGGAAATCAGACACATATCATCGTAGCCATTGACACCCTCATTCATGCTGAATGCCTCTAGTTAAAACGATGCTGAATAGCTAGATAAGTGAGAGTTGCTACCACCTTCAGTTTTCTTCTATCGGTATTGAATGGTGCTTGCTACAATCGTTGAATAGGTATCTTCATCCCCTCTGCCGTCTCCACTTTCACTTGAAGTCCTGTCATCTCTACTTCTTCTGGCAACTTGATAGATTTTTGGTGGTCAAAAGATCTTCAGTCTTATGGGACACTGAACATAAGTCTACTGCAAAGTCCAAGTCTTACAGATTCTTCTTATGAATACATCTCATCTTCTTATTGCTAATAATCAGTCACATGATTACGTCCCTCACATTCAGGAATGTCACCAATGACGGTAAACCGCCTTGTCCTTCTCCTGTGTTCAAAGGCTTTATTAAGAATCACTTGACATATGACATCATTATTTAGTTAAATGTTGAATGAGGTCGATAGAATTCCATATTAGTTTGTTTATTAGATGTATCACACAGTGAAACTGTGTCATCCAGTGAATACTGATACTGTTTCACTGTGTGATACATCTTATAAACAAATTAATATGAAATTACTTACTACCAAAGTGCCCAAGTTTTACACATATATTATAATAAATAATAATTTTTCCTTCACGTCCCCAGTGGAACATAGGGCTCCAAGCTAGTGGCTTGAAGTTTCTGTAGCAGTGTTTAATTTTTACAGGATGGGGTTGCTAGCCTCATGCCCAAGCTTTCCTCTTTATCAGCATTATTTCTGGCTCAGTGAGGTAAAGGAGTGCGCCGGCCGGGGATCGAACCCCGGACCATATGCATGGTCGGCGAGCGTCCTAACCGCTATACCACCGACGCACTTTACACATATATTAAGAAGTCAATATATGTAGTTCTTTACAGTATTCTTGCAGATTCCTGAGGTTAAAACCTCAAAATGTCTTTTTAAAAAATTCAAGAAATCATCTTTCCGGACGTTAACTTTTATCGGCAACTGATTGTTAGTCACATGTGACTGTCAGAATTTTTTTAGTTTTCGTTATTTAGCCTTCCACTAAAGGTATCCTCATCACACCATGGCGAACCAAAAAAACAGACAAGGGGAGAAAATAACATTTTTACTTAATTTTGCAGATTCATAAAACCAGAACCTCTCAGTCTTTCATTCACAAAGTTACATCAAAACACAATAATTCCAGAGTATCATGTATTCTGATGTCCTCAACCTTAAACCGTGTCATTCTCCCTCAATTATCAAGATACTACAAAGCTGAGAGACATGGGAACTGTCACAGTCTACAACGGACACAGGGAGAAAAAAAGATGCAGGAATGGTTCCAAAGAGGGAATCTGTCATATATGGTTAAGTGAAATATTCTCTGCATCATGAAGCATAGAATAAAAGCAATACATGTGAAATACAAAAAGAGGTATATCCACTTGGTCTTTTTTTACTTGTGAATTATTACGATATCAATTCAAAAGGAGAAAAAACAAAATCGATGAAATCGAGGTAGAAGCACCACCACTACCCCCTCTGTGAAAAATACATGATCATTGATACATGTGATTTCTATGGTTAAATGCTTTCTGTCATTTTTACAGTTTGACTGTTTTAGAACTAAGCGCGCGCGCACACACGCAGACACACACGCATAACACGCACTAGTGCTTTCTTCCATGCTTTAAAACAACGGAGCTGGATGGATGGAGTTTAGTAACATTTTAAGCGATGTGGATGATACTTTCGTGTTTATTATCGGTATAGGAAACAGTGTGCAATTTAAATTCATAGTCTGTAGACGCTTTCAAGTACTACTAGAATCCCAAGCAGTACTCAAGCTGTAATCAGAAATTAAAAAAAAAAAAAATTACTCCCTTCGACAACTTTGTTTAACCTTTAACACTTTTCTCTCCGTGTACAGTCGTATAATATAATGAGCACAGGTAAGGGAAGGGTTTTAATCAGTTTGGTTGTGAAGTCACCTCATTGCACATGTCTAGGATACAAGCTACACTTGTCGAACCACTGTCTCCCTCAACAAGATATGTTAGCTGACACTGGACTGAGTTGAAGAAGAGTTGAGAGTGGTCAGATCAAAACCTAATATCAGTCTATGAAGTACTTGCTATTTTTTAATTCATGAATAATTACCATCCCCGCATGAATTGACACAAGACAAGTAGTTCAGGGGATTTATTTTCTTTAGTTGTACAGTCATATTTCTATACACGTTTATCTTGTGAAAGTGGATAGGAAAAAAGGGATGAATCATCCTAAGAATTAATTAATAAAGGTGTACAAAGAAACAAAGGAAATTATGCGTTATCTAAGAATTTCAGAGGGCAGATGAATAAGAAAGGATGAGAGGAATGAAACAAGTAAAACGGTCGGTTTTGGGGATTTCATCATGAGCTGATATCGATTAGAGGGCCTTTGGAATGCCAACTGGGAATAGTGGATAGCTATCTCGTCCTAGTTTAGGCCTTTTCATCAGTGATCACCCACGGAGTTTGAACCTATGTTCTTCCAGTTACAAGGCCAACTCATAGACCATCAAGCCACTGGCACTCGACTAAGTAGCCAGCCCATGAACTCCAGCTTCTATCAATTCACCATATAGTTGCTACCACTTGCGAATTTCATCTCTAAAGAGTATTTGTTCTCCCAACCAAGCTGCTGTTACCCAGTGAAAACCAATACTTGAATATCAGTCTGATGCTCCCTAGTGACTTGTCCTACTGAGGTAGGTAGTTGCCGAAGTTCTAATGGGAATTCGTGACCAGTGGGGTATAGCCGGTCAGGGGGTGTGAGGACAAATACTTACCAGCGATAACACTGTCTAGTGGTCTAGTGGCTTGAACCCCGGTAGGTGAGTACTGATGAGAATTCCCAAACTAATGGGACGAAACAGCTGTCCAGTAATCCCTAGCTGGTTTTCCAACATTCCTCTAACCGATATCAGTTCATGATGAAGTCCTGAAACCAATCAAATCCGTGAAAGTCACCACATGAATAAAATGGTTAGATTAAAAATAATAGGGTCTTTACCAGGAAAATAGCAGTGAATAAAAGACTTTCTTTGGTGTGTACAACTCTGGCCACTCCATCTGTATAACTGGAGATTCAGCAGTGCAAAAGAGGAGATAGTGGATCAGATAACATTTCACCTTGTAGATTACCATGAAGGAGAAGTTTGTTGAGATACAATAACCAGGGTATACAAGATGTGTTGTGTCTGCGTTCGACCTACCTGCAGTCCCAGTGCTCTGCAAGAATAATTAGATTGAAGTGTGGCAAGTTTAACTACCGTATTTCTGCTCAAAGTCCTGTGTTCTGTCAATCAGCCTTAAACGTTGATTTTAACTACGACATGTGAATATGAAATTCAGACAGTGAATAACGATCGAATGGTTAACTTCATCAACTTCTGTCAATTTCAATAACAATCGCGGTTTAGTGGAAGCAGTCTAGTCAGGTGTAGAGATAGCTCTCTGTAGCACTGAGCTTAATGGACAAGATTCGAATTTTCAACAAAAATGTAAAGTCAGTCAGCGATTCTATATGGGTCAGAAACTTCCAGTGCACATTATGAGAAGCATTTCTAACAGGCTAATATAGACTTTTATCACCGGCTTCCTTCGCTGACTCCACAATGATCAAATGGCCGGCCAGCCGGTTAATAAGAATTAACAACAAGAAACTCTTTCAGGATTTCATCATGAGCTGATATTAGTTAGAGAACCATTGGAAATGTCAGCTCATGATGAAATCCTGAAACCAATCAAATCCCTACAAACCATCACTTGAATACCAATGAGATGCTCACTGGCGACTGGTCCTATTCAGGTAGGTAGTTACCTGGATTCCAGTGGGAAGTCGTGACCAGTAGGGTGCAGCTGGTCGGGTGTGAGGACAAATACTCGCCGAAGACATTGGCTAGCGGTCGCGCTATGTCGTGAATTGGCAGAAGTTAGAATTCAAGGACCATTGGATCGGGTCCCAGTGGCTCAATGGTCTACGAGCTAGCTCGCCTTGTAACCGGAAGGTCCTGGGTTCGAATCCCGGTGGGTGCGTACTGCTGAAGAGTCCCAAACTAGGACGAAACAGTTGTCCAGTACTCCCTGACTGGTTTTCCAATGGTTCTCTAACTAACTAATGTCAGCTCATGATGAAATCCTGTAACCAATCAACCAAATCCCTACAAACCAACACTTGAATAACAATAAACTCTGGCTGACGAAGAACCAGCCGAGATCCAATCGCTCAAAAAATATCCCAAATTAAATGAAGACGGATTGCGTACATAATGAAGAGACAATCGATTGACATTGCGCACAATGCATGCCATCACTCGAGTGGAGCCCGAACGGGAAACAGGGTGTTTCGCATGTGGCCGAGGGTAACATGGAGGAGATAGTGCGCGGAGGAAATCGGATACTACAGGCAATCTTGGGATCGGCTAAACAGGACTGCAAAGAATAGAACAAAATGGAGACGTGTTACTGAAGCCATATGTTCCACTTGGTACCCCTGAGAAAAGTAATAGTTAAAACAGCTCTCCAGTACTGATAATGGATCATATATAGGCAAAAGGATACACTTGAGGTAATAGTAAAGTTTCACTTTACGACTTCATAATCAGTCTGTTAATTTTGCATGCACCTGAAGATTTGTGAAAGAAGACAGCATATCAATTCTAATAGCCTTAGTTTTCAGTATTTCACGAGTCTGTTTTTCTGAAATTATATGAGGGAAGTACCAGTCAACAAGACGTTCTTCTTCGTATTTACATGACTAGCCAAAGATATCAGAAGAATTGATTAGTGTCATAATATAATCTCACGAAAACTACTCTCTGTATTAGTTTCTCGAAAGTAATCGATTAAGGTAAGAGATATTTGGACAAAACACTATCCATAATATGACACTATTATGGAAGTAGATCATATTATACGGTTGGAGGCAGTCGGCCACAGGAAGCCTCGATAGGACCTAGGTTTCGTGTTAGTAGTCACTCACCAGTAAGCCAGCAAGGCGTATCTGCAACCACTTTCAAGGAACTCATGTCTCTTTTGAGATTCGAGCCCGCGTCACCCAGTGAATGCTTTAGTCACAGATGTTACCACTGACCTATTTCGGCTGGCGACTGACTTCCTGTAGGACTGTAGTGGATACTTTGATTGCACTCTAGTATCTAACGCGATGTGTCTAGCTAGTCCTTTCTTTGGTGTAGACTGAATTCTATCATCAGTCAGGTTTGCAATATGGCCACCATTCTAGGTAGCTCGCGAAACTTAGGTCGACCAAGGCCTCCTGCCGGTTGCCTCCAACCATATAATATCATTAAATCAATGTGCACAAGTGTGTTGTCGAGCTACCTAGATTGATGGCCATATTGCAAACCTGACTGATAGAATTTAATCTGCATCAATGAAAGGACTAGATACATCACACTAGTTACTAGTTTCCAATCAAAGAAGTAGATCAGCTGAACAATTACTCTAGCTTTCATGGTACACGAAAGCCCTTAAATCTTATTTTGAAATTCATTAGTGATCAGTGGTAACTCACCCCATAGACGATCACTACTAGAAGAGTCAGGCAGAAAGTGATGATTTCTCAAGTTCTGTGAGTTAACGAATCGAAATTAGCCGCAATCTAGGTGACGTTAAACTATGGCAGCTGCCCTGATTGGCCTTACTGCTGACTTTGGTTATCTAGTCAGAAGTGAGTAGGAATAAAAGTCAGAGAACTGTTTGAAACATGACTATGGGTCATAGTGTTTCAATATCCAATTACATTTCTAACTCTCCTGTTTAATCTACCTCGAAATCCCACCTACACAAATGACTAATTATGTTGTCAACATTTCCTTGAATGTGTGGACTTTATTTAGTAAAGCCATTTATTATTATTATTGTTCTCTTGGGTTACGAGCGGAACAGACCATATCCACTTCGTTCTATTTTCTGAGATCGTCTTTAGCCAGACCCACGACTGTTCATAGTCTGCTATCTCTTTCTCAGAAGATCTTCCCCATGTCCCTCTCGGATTGACTGATTTCAAGATAGAACTTTGCACAGATGTGGAACAGTTCAAGTATTTATTTATTTTTTTTATTTTTTATTTTTATTTTTGATTACAGCTTGATTCCACACTGTATTTTTGGTACATGTATGGAATTTTCAGCGTGGATATCGGCAGCCCAAAATTCGCAGGCTGACCATAGATATCAGGTGTGCGTCGGCGAGGGCTCAAACCTCGGACCATGTGCATGGTCGGCGAGAGTCCTAACCACTGTGCCACCGACGCACTGTAACCACACTCCACTCCATGTAGCATACACAAACGAGAAGATAATAAAGATTCAAAGGAGAGATAACAGACAGAAGTGTGAGTGAGGTGAAAGAGAATAGTCATATGCAAGAATTATGTACTGACAACGTCCATTTCACGTTTGAAGGTGAATATTTTCGACAAGTGGATGGCGTTGCTATGGGGAGTTCATTAGGACCATTGTTAGCGGACGTTTACATGTCTTAAGTTGATACCTTGTCCCTTGATTTGATTTATAAATTGCCCTTCTATCGAAAATATGTAGATGATATCATTTTGATATGCGACGATCATGAAGATGCAAGTCGCCTATTGGACAGACTTAACTCAGTACAGAATCATATTAGTCTTACATGCGAGGAAGAAAGTCTCAACCAGCTAGCATTTTTGACGTACTTCTGAGTCGAAGAGATGATGACTCAATAAGACGATCAATGTACAGAAAGCCCACTTGGACAGGGCAGTACCTTAACTTTCACAGTTTCTGTCCATCACAGTATAAGAGAAGCTTGGTAAAATGTCTATTTAAGAGGATTCAACGTATTTGTACGGCTGATGTTATCAGCAAAGAAAACGAAATATTGATGGATACTCTTGTTGAAAACGGATATCCTTAAAATTTTTAAACAGGTATAGAAGTCAACTAGTCTCTAAACCTATAATCCATACCGCCCCTAAGAAAATGGTTTTGATCAAATTACCATATAACGGGGAAATAGACAGTAGGATTTTGAGACAGAGGTTGAATTCAATCATCCGTACAACCTACTATGCAGCTCAGCTTGTAATTGTCGAAAAAGCTAAAATTATGCTTCACTTCAGACCTTAAAAGTGCACAAGTGGTTATGTCATATCCCACACTATTTGCCGATTTTCGCGTGTGTCTGTGTGGACACATACATAGGGAGGAATAATCGCGGTTTGCATGTGAGGGTGGGTGAGCATATCCCAAAATGGCTAGAAAAACAAATGAACTGTGAAAAGCCAATAGATGCAGGTGTCACACTACCAACTTCGTTTATGGCTAAACATCTAATCGAGATGAACCATAAGATTGATGTTAACTCAGCCTTTAAGGTCACCTATAAAATCGGTCAAGGGCGCTTATTGAAATACGCCGAGGCTATAGCTATTCATAAACTTAAGCCCTCTGTGTATTCAAAAACAGTTTGTTATTACTCCTAACGTACCTTGGTTATCCTTCTTCGATTGGATTACCAAACGTTTGTGTTAATTCTTCTTAATTCCGTTTTCCCTCGCTTTGTTTAATTTAACTTTTCCATATATATATTGACTTGACAAGTAAATGTGTGATCAGATTGTTTGAAATGTATAGCGGCAATACATCACATTTTTCAGATAATCTCCGTCTTCGTATAACGCTATCAAAATATGCAAGAATAATAGATTTTTATGGAGGATTATGACAAATCACAAAGAATGAATGCATCAGCACCATGCATTGAGGTCTAGTACCCGTGATCCATTAGTCATTGAACAAGTTATTTTTAAATCACATTATTTTACCTTACCGAGTCAGTTGTATCCTTTAGCCCACGCACTAACATATTCCTTTTTGACTTTCTAGTAGGATCTAGAGATTTTAGACCTGAGTTTTGAAGTTCCAGTATCATTGGTGCTTTTTATTATGGAGTGAAGTTCATAACCCTATAACTAACCTTCCTTGTTTACTGGGCTTCCTACAGACTGGGCTAACTGTAAGCATGCAGTGACTTTGCGCGCATCACGAAGTGCACTTTGAACAAACTAAAGAGCTTCATCAACAGCTGTCTTCATTCAATACTACTCAAAATCAGATGGCTGGCCAGAAAAGATCAGCAACAAGAAGGGATCTTTAAGAGCGAACCAACCCAGCAGGAACCGACTGTCCAAGAAATCTTCAGGAAGAATCGGAGGTAAATTGCATTGGCCGCACTCTGAGAAAATACAACGTTAAGTGAGTGGCATCACACGCCAGACCATCACTTGAGTTGAACCCGGTCGAATAGGAATCGGCGAGTTGGTCGTCAGTGCGAGTGTGGGGTGATATGGAGGAAGAGGTGATTCGAAGAGGAGTTGAAAGCATGTAGGCAGAAGTGGAGCCAGATGAAAACGTTGGCAGACAACTAAACTCAATGGAGACGTGCGTCTGAAGCCCTGTTTTCCTCTGGGAACTAAAGGAAACAATAAATACCAATGGTGTGGCGTGTGCTATTGATAAATCTTATTAGTAGTATATGAATAGATGTTCGTTGCCATAAAAAAATCAAATAACAGGGAGATAAATTTGATGTCAAAGTAGAAAAATGATTCAGTATTGTGAAGAAACGTAAGGAAAAGTAAAAGAAGCACAAAGAAACGTAGTATAGAGAAGAAAAGTAGCACAACACTAGAATTCCGTGCAAATGATTCACCGAAGATAAGGTGTACATAATTTGACTATATACGGACACTAAACTGCAGCCGAACACACACTTTGAACAGAGCACAGGTAGCAGACAGCACTGTTGTTTGTCGATTGGATCTTCTTCAGGCTTTGCTCTAAGTAGTTCTAATTGAAGGGAATATCGTTTGCTCCTATGCTTTGTTGCAAAAATATTCATCATAGTATTATTTTGGGCATTTCTTCAACAAGTGTGTGGTCTTCAGCCGCTATTATTAGTCCCATGCTTTCCGATTGGAGTATAAAGTTGGTTCCAACAACTTTCCTGCTGTTCACTTCAGCTGGCTAACCTCACAGATGACCAAACTCTCTCGCCTCTTCCACTCTGTCACACGACCTCCTCCATCTCAACCTCACACTGGTGACCTAATCACCTGCAATGCGAACGATGTCATTCGGTGGCCTCCTTACTCTATGCTCGAGCAATCCATCTTCACTTCCTCGTAAAAATTTATTCAGCGATCGGCTCTAGCCTGGCTGGTTTGTTCCCAGCCATAGTTTCTTGTTGCGTATTCGTTCTGGCCGGCCAGCTGGCCATTTCATCTTCAGTATGGAGGCAGCCAGCCATCGAAGGTGGCAACTGTCGATGGAAGTTTGCTGTGACCTGTTGGAAATGCTTTTCATGACACGCTGGTGCCACGTTTCTGACCCGTATAGAAACACTGAACAACTTCACATTGGTGTTGAAAAAAGCGAATCTCATTCCTCATGCTGAGAGTGGAAGATTTCCAAACTCATTTCAGGTTGGTGAATGTGACGGAGAATCACGCCTTTCCGATTCTGACTGGTTGACTTTGACTTCTTCATCCATTACGACTTCCTGTGGTTTAAACTAGCAATCTGTCATCCACTGATGTCTTATTCCACAAATGAGATAGGCCAGTAGTTACCTGGTGTTCTAGTGAGAAGTCGTAACCAGTAGGGTACAGCAAATCGGGTTTGAGGACATTAGCTAGCTGTCACACTATATCGTGAATTATTAGAAGTTTGAATTGATGTGCTGGCCATTGAATCAAGTCTCAGTGGCTTGATTGTCTACAGGCTCACTGGACTTGTAACCATAAGGTCCTGGGTTCGAATCCCAGTGGCTGCTTACTGCTGAAGAGTCTAAAACTAGTGACTGTAGAATTCATGTCTATAGGTTGGACTGCATTGACTAACTGTAGATGATATTAAAGAAAAAGCACTACGGATATGTTCTAAAACCACTGGAAGCTAGCGGTTGCGTTTCTGAAGCTCCTCTATCTGTATTGTGGTAGCTCACGTTGGAGACGATTTTTCATCAATACTGCTGAAATTAGTCGATCGTCAAACATTAGGCTCCTGTGGGGCTGACTGACATTTTGTTACTGTTTAATCTCTGAGTACAAATTTCTTCGAATAAGTCTATAAAATGCTGGCTTTTAATCAGTAGGAATGAAATAAGGTAAAGACATCTTCCATAGTGAGGGCTTACAACTATTTTCATGAGCACAATGGTTTGATTTGATTGGTCAATATAAATCTTATTATGTGCGTCGGTGACACAGTGGTTAGGACTCTTGCCGATCATGCACATGGTCCAGAGTTCGATCCTCTGCCGACGAAGCACACCTGATATCTATGGTCAGCCTGCGAAAATCAGGCTACCGATATCACATGCTGAAAATTCCTTAACTGTACGAAAAATATGGTGTGAAATCAAGTTGTAATCAAAATATAAAAAAATTATCCACGTTGCCGGAGAACCGAACACAATGGAGATTTATGGCTGAATCCCTTGTTCCTGTAGGAACTAAAGAAGACAATATTAATGCATCTATACTGGTTAAGTAAAACAGAAAGACTGACAGAAATTTCGCAACCTCGAAATCAACAAAAATGTTAGCGATCAACATTATAAAATTTTGCAATATGCAGACACCGATACTAAAATCAACGACACTGGGGATAAAAAACACGCCTAGGATAATGGGAAACTCTACATTTGACGAAAGCTATGACTTGCTTTGTTGTTAATAACATAATTTTGGCCCTGGTTATTTCTCCCTTATTCTCTCTTTTTGTATTCAATAGTGAACAGCCTTCTCAAACATACTTAGCCACCTAAAATTATTAACATTGGCTTACTTTTTTATTTTATTCCTTCTTTTGTGTATCTACTGGTCCCAACTATATTAGCACTATGAGTATTACAAAATTGTCCCGTCATTAACCATCATGTAATATTAATTTTTGTGGTTGTTCTCTGTTTGGCACTACTCAACTGACAATCTTGGTTGTGAACGTCGTTATCACCATCTTAAAATTTTGTATTATTCAGGATTACTCACACTACCACTACAAACACTGTATTAGTGCTGACAATAAAAAAACAACAACCTGAAATGTTTATTTTATGATTGTTTAGTGTAATAATGCTCAAACTTTTTACTGATATTAATTGTTTAGTGTAGTTCAATCAAATTAACTGATCATCTTGGCTATAAGCATCTTTAAGAACATTTCATAACTTTTTGTATGATTAAAGCTGTTACTGTTCACCAAGCATACACATATCATAGCTTCCCCTAACCCAATACTGAAATATTTTTCATTAATCGTGTTTATCTTTTTTTCTACTTTGTATTTTTATTGCACTTTTTTGTTATTTTTGTATTTCTTTTTGTTTTTTGTTGTTGTTTTTTTACATTTTTTCGTAGTACTCCTTTTAAATGTGAGGTAAAATTAGATGCAATATTGTAGATATATGCTGAAAATTCCACACTGTACCACTAGTGTGGTGAGAGCAGGCTGCTAGCCGATTGATTGGCACTAATCTACGTTAAGGTCTAGGTCACTAATATGGGCCGTGAACAAGGCTGAGTCAACAACCAATCACAGCGAAGTTAACGTGGCAAAATATGATTCGCAGATAGAGAACTCTGTTTGTCAAGGAATCCCGAAACAACCAATCAGAAGCCTGCGTTTGTCTACCTAAACAACCAATCAGATGACTGCGCTTGTCTATAATAATGTAGTTGAAAGATGTATAAATACGCGTTGATTTTCATAATAAAACGATCTGTTGCCTGGCCCTTGTCTTCTGTTGTTACACTAGTACTGTTTCTGGAATAAAAGCGAAATATTATTATTATTATTAAGATTCACTAACTTTAGATATAATTTTTTAAATTTTTGATTACAGCTTGATTCCACACCGTATTTTTGGAACAAGTATGGAATTTTCAGCATGAATATCGGTAGCCTAAATTTTGCAGGCTGACCATAGATATCAGCTTCGTCGGCAGAGGATCGAACCTCGAACCATGTCCATGGTCGGCGAAAGTCCAAATACATCTAATGTCAAATACCTTGGGCTGAGTTTTTCCACTGACCTTTCCTGGTCTTCCCATATCTTGCTATTTACTAGAAAGATGTTTCGCTTAACGTTCTACATTAGGAAATTTAGGCAGTCTGTTATAAAGCTCAGTTTGTAAATTCTTGTATTCTACCCATCCTCCTTTACTGCTCCCCATCAGTCTTTCCTGGACTACTTAAGAAAGACTTTGCTTCGCTGAGAAGGGCACTAAAAGCCGTTAGTAGGGCTAGTGGGATATCCTTAAACCAACTGGTGAACACTATTGTGGATAGACATATTATGTCATGTAAGAAACTAGCGAATACAATATTGTCGGACCCCGAGCATCCTCTCTATACGCATCTATCTCCTTGCATTTCATCTGATAGAACTAGAAGCAGCTATAGGCGGCTTTATACTAGGACTACCAAATACAAAACTCCACAATACCATATCTGGCACAGCTGTTATGTGATGAGAAGTCCGTTAGGTGTGACACGATAAACTTACTGCAGCACTCTAACAAATAGTCTCATTAGTTTTTGTTTTCCTTTCCTCGTTACTATTATATTGTTGTTCACATCTTCTATTACACATCAACTTTATATTTCATATCCTGTGGTGCATTGTTTGAAATGAAATACTCTACGCTGTTTTTTTTCTTAATTTTTAATATTTATTTATTTTATTTATTTATAACTTATTTATTTTATTTTTATTTATTTACCTTTGATTTTTAAAAATCTTATATAATTTATGAGGTAATTAGATGCAATATACTGTAATGCACGCTGAAAATTCCATACCGGTACCACAAATACCGTTTGGAATAAAGCTGTTATTATTCTATTCTATTCTAACCACTGTGCCATCGACGCGCATGTAATTAAGGGGAATAAAGTTATTACAAGTAGTAATTGATCAGAAATCTCTTATCCACTTCCATTTATTCCATGCCTCATAACTACTGAAATTATTCTTCGCCACCCTCTTTTTTTGTCTAATAATGACAATAAATTAATTATATCAGTGGAAATAACATGGCGGAAAATAAGACAGCATAACCATAGCAAAACAAATTTCTGCTAGATAACACTTTAGATAGAAATTATTGCTGTATCACTAACACAGTTTAGTTACTTATTATAAAAATTGAATATTTAATAATAATATTTGTTTAATTGCTTCACGTAGTTTGATTTCCATAATGATAAAATTTATCGCATTTACTCAATTTCTAATTAACTGGTTAAAAGGGTAAAAAGAAAGATTTGACAGGGCCTTATTTAACTTATGAGATTGTATATTTAACACAGATTATTGTGTGAATATCCTTTTATACAGGTTTATGCATGTGAGAAGGAGTGCTCACACCATTATTGCCTAACGATTTCAAAAAAGCCTTATCAAGCTACCAAAGAAGTGCGATTTGAGCCAGTGCAAGAGCTAGTGTGTGGAATAATGCTGTGTTTTAAACCACTGCAAGTATAATACCAAGTTGCATCATCTTGGAGAGAATAAAAGATCCACTGAATGCATAATTGAACCAGCCAAGAACAAGCTGGATTCAAGAAAGGCAAATCATATACTGATCAAATCGCAACTTTGTGTACCATCATCAGAGAACAAAGCATAGAATGGTAGTCGAATCTCTGCTCCAATTTCATTGACTTCGAAAAAGCCTTCGGCAGCTTTAACCGAAAAAAAGGTTGAAAACTGCTTCAACGCTATGGCTTGCAGTGTTCGAGTCTTTATCAACCTCATTCAACAGCTAACTGTATGACAGTGCTGCATGTCAGGTGACCCACAACGGAAATCTCAGAGAGGAGTTCGAGGTAGAGGCAGGATTAAGACAAGGCTGCCTGCTTATGACATTATGACATTCTTAATCGTAGTGAACTGGATTATGCGTCGGAATGTGCATGGGAGTGCGAAGACAGGAATACGTTGTACTGACTTATGAGATGACCTTATGAGAAAACCTGGATTTCATTCGTGGATGATTTGTATTCAATGTCACTTACTCAAAATTGAGACTTGCGGGCGAAAATCAACAAACTTAAATATAGGTAGGTGGAGAGGGAGACAGAAGTTGAAAAGTGAATCCTGCCTGTCTACACCCAACACAACACATGCAACAGAAATGATTCAATGCAAATACCAGAGATATGCATGGAAGATATTATTACCACCAGTCAGTCAGTCAAATCAGAGGAGGATAATAAATAATCTTAAAGTTCTATTTCAATTCACGTACATTGTAACATTCTAAGAAGTTACTTATTATGACTATAAAAACACTCGTCTTATTTCCCATCTGACTGTAATTGATCAGTAACACTCATATTATTATTCCTCAATGTGCATTATCTTAGATTGATTTTTATTCAAATGTCTAATCGTCAATTTCACTAATGTATATAAATGAAGCAAGAAAGTTGTGTGAGTAGCGACTTGAGATGATTATGAGCAGCAATAGTTTGTGCTCGAAATGCGGTCATCAGTTAATATAACTATACTGTATAACACTGTGTGATTTAACAAAATAAAATCTTATCTATAATGGAGTTCCAGAATAGTTCTACATTCAGGATTTACATGTGAGGCAACAATATGAAGTAGATCTTGTGACGCCGTGTTATTATTTAAACAATAAGGAATACAGGTTTCAAACATTTTGATTGGTGTAAATTTTGGTAGTTTAGTAGTTTAAGCACGCCGCCAAAATATCAATAATGTCGGAAATAATTGAAGTATCCACATTAAGAACTGACATGTCAACATTTAATTCAATTTTCCTTTCTTCTAAAATTTGTGTTTCTGCGTTACATATTCGAAAAAAAGATCTAAATAACGAGTAGAATCTTCAAGTATAACGACGGATTGATATCAATTATAGAACCATTGAAAATTAGGGGATGATGGACTGATGATTTGTCTCAGTGCAGGGCTTATCGGCAGTACGCATCCCGCCTGGGTTTGAATCTAGGGCCTAGTGGAAAGACCATAAGGTGTTCGCATAGAATCCACCTGAAAATTCATTGTTATTGATAAACAGTAATAAAGTGATGATAGAATTAGAACGATAATAATAATATTAAACTTACACAATAAAATAAAGCAAAATTATGTTAACAAGGTTAATGTCGCCACGGTAAGGTAAGTGAATGCATTCAGTGCTTCTCAACACAGAGATTGGGTTTCAGATCCCGAATAACCAATGATTCAACTATGTATACTTGGCGTATTTGAAGTTATTTTGTGAAGCAATCTTCCGACAGTGCCTAATGCCCAGAGTTGAAAAGGTGTTCTAGGATGGAACCGCCGATATTCTTTTTTTATCCTCTGATTATTTAGGCTGGACAGTGTTCCAGAATACGTTCACACACTTAACGTTGCATAAGGCCAATATACCTTGCTCCACACCAACAAGTAAAGTAATACATTCACATGCAGGTAGCCGAAAGTGATCTCTCATCCTTAGAGCCTAAATGGATTAACTGTCTGCTGGAGAATATAGTTCGTAAGTTGATTCCTGAAATGTCACCTGACATTTAGAAAAACAGTTTCTAAGAATTTTTGAGCTAGAATCACCTTCGAACTCAAATTTAATGAATAAAGTTTTTCTAGGAACAGCCACAATTTTCCGTGACGGTGATTTCTCTGTCATGTTTCTGTCGATAGATTTTGGTGTGTATCCATCATCCAGTAGGGTGCCGTGTATTGATTTTAATTCAATCTGCGTGGTGTCTTCCGAACAAACTTTTCGAATCTTTGATTATAAAATAAGTACTACGTTTTGCTTTCGGATCAGTTGAACGAAGATCTGGAAAATATTAAATTGTATACTTCATGTTGGTTTATGGTATATCGTTTATGGTATATCTTCAGATTGATTAGCTACGTCTTTCAGTGAGTAGCACATCCAGTAATGCAAATAGCATGTTTTATTCACTTATATCAGCATTTCATTACTGGCATATTCAAACGGATATATTCTGCACCTTGTATTATTCCGCATCAGTAACTCAAATAACATTTCAGTGGCATTTTATGACGTAGTGAATTAATGATAATCTAAGCAAATCCAACTGTTGTCCAGGTTGTTGTGTTTTCACAACGCATAAGTAAACCAAAAATCATAAGATGAGATTAAATATACCTACAAATGGATTTTCTTTATGCCTCACTGAACCACGCAACTTGGTGTTCGGAGATCCGATGAGAATGTACGGCCTATGTACTTGGCTCCACAGGTTCAGTCAAATTGGTATATATACACACGGAAGAGGTGAAATTAGACAGTTTATCCTCAACTTCCGAACGCAAAAAGGGGGTAGTTTTGAAGACAGCATAATTCAGCAACACTGAATGCTGTTTTTACCGCATTCCTTAGGCTTTCTGTTAATATCTCACTGATGTTACTCTGGAGGAACTGAATTTGTAAGAATAAAGCCCTTTTCTGGAACTGTTGGTACTTTTCCTTGCCTTGACGTGTGATTCATATTCTTATCGAAGACATTTTTCTGGATAACCGTTTTCACTCAAGTACCGACAGTAGAATTCTAGTTCATATCAACTACATCCTTCAAAGGCCTATTCTCTAGTTTCTCAAGGAAAATATAGGCTACAATGGATTCTAGGAGTGACCCCATTCCCACACCATCAGTTTGTCACTTCATTGCCTACTGAAGCTGGTGTCCGTCAAGGCGCTGTCCTTTCTCCTTTTCTTTCTTCTTTCTTCTTGCATGACTTGCCTCACTCTGATGAAAGAAACTTTGTGAAGTACGCTGATGACTTAACAGTTTCAATGGCTGTTAACTCCCAGCTAGATTGTACCAAAATAAATAGCTTTCTGTCGAGAGTCAGCAAATGGTCTGAGTCTAACGGTCTTAAACTGAATCCTTCGAAGTGTCAAACTGTTGATTTCAGCTTAAGATGTAAAAGACAGTTAAAAGAAGTCATCGATTCTCATGACACTTGTAAAATTGACGACAATGATATAGGAATCAAATCAGAAATTAAGTATCTTGGACTTATTCTATCTTCTGATCTTTCCTAGTCTTCCCATGTCTTAGCGACCCCCAGCAAAATATTCCACCTGACATTTTACATTAAAAAAAGTTAAGGCGCTCGGTTATAATACAACCCCTCCTCTTACACTTCATAAACTCTCGCATCCTACCTATTCTTCTTTATTGCTCACCCTTATTCTTTCCTGGTTTGCTTAAAAACGACTATGTCACGATTCGTAGAATGCTGAAGACTGTCAGTAGGGTGAGTGGTGTCCCAGTGGACCACATAGTTAACATCGTTGTCGATAGGCGCTTGACTTCGTGCTAAAGGGATTTTGTCTGACTTGGAGCATCCGCTTTACCCTCAGCTTTCACCTTGCATCTCCTCAGGTAGAACAAGAAGTAACTTCAGAAAACCGTATGCTCGCACGTCTATAGAAATTCTATGATACCATACTTGGCATGTATTTTATGTGATGAAAATAGCGTCAGCCAAGAAGTAACTAACCTTTTTTCATCTAGTAAATAAACAATTTCCTCCATCTATCCATCCTTATATATCTTCAAGTTTTACTTTTATTATTTCTATTATATTTATGGTCCTGTTACTTCTTTGTTTTACCCTCATAATTGCAAACACCACCTTATCTCTATGACCGCTGTAATCCTTGTTTCTCCCCTCACCAGATCATGTAAAGAGAACATTATATTCAATATTTTTAAACATGTTAGGATTTCTATACTACATTACCAATACTGTGTGAAACAAGCCCACAGTAATTTTCACTTGTTTTTTAATTATTATCCTAGCCGCTATCATCATTATTATTATTATTTCCATTATATATGCTGCATGTTTTTGACATTGCGTCTATTGTAAATGTGGAAAATGTTCTGTGTGATTAATTTTATTTATAATTTGAGGAAATTAGATGGAATATTGTGATTAAGGCTGAAAATTTCATTCTGTATCACAAGTACTGTTTTTGGAATAAAGTATATCATTATTATTACTAGTTCCTTATTAAACGAAAATGAACATTCATTGTACATTTCAAAATAAGCTTTTTTATAAAAAAGATACTGGAATGCCGACGTCAATGTTTCGTCTTATGAGTTCTTCGCATACAAAGTCTACTGTTCCAATAAGTGGTACACATTGATGAATATATTGGAGGATACATCAAATGATATCATGAATTTATTGTCAACATTTAAATCTTTTATCCTTTCAGCAAATCCAAAGGTATCATTAACGCTGTGTTTCACCAATTAGGTATGTTCACTGTCAGCTTTCCGAACACCATCCTGCGTAATTCAGTGAGGCATAAATAACATCTACTCCTAGCTGTATTCACTCTCATCTCTTGGATACAGAACACAAGATTATTGATAGAAACCATAAGTTGAACTTTGAATGAAACTCAAAAATAATAATGAAAGTAATGATACTACTAATAATATTCCAAGTAGATTTACTGGTTGAATCTACGCATCATACATGGAGTGTTTTTCTTACACAAAATTGTTATTTTTTATTGAATACTGCCTCCCCCTTGGCAGTTGGTTAAACTTCTGTTCTTTTTTTTCTTTTCGTCTTTTTCATTATGTTTCTATATTCTAGACTTTCAGCTTTACTTTCATTACGCAACGGAAGTGAGATTTATACTTATCTAATTAATAAATATGGTAAAATTGATATTTTCAATTTACTGAATGAAACAAAACTTACAAAAGATCAAATTAAAAATATGTCGCATTCTATTTCAAGCATGTTGAAAAGGTGAGATCTTTTGTTTGATATATAACTTCAGTATTATGCATAAATAATGATGTTGTCTAATAGAGAGATTATTCAAGTGATAGTTTGTAGGGATTTGATTGCTTTCAGGATTTCATCATGAGCTGACATTAGTTAGAGAACCATTGGAAAACCAGTCAGGGAGTACTGGACAACTGTTTCGTCCTAGTTTGGGACTCTTCAGCAGTACGCACCCACCGGGATTCGAACCCAGGACCTTCCGATTACAAGGCGAGCTCGTATACCATTAAGCCACTGGGACCCCATCCAATGGTCCTTGAATTCTAACTTCTGCCAATTCACGACATAGCGCGACCGCTAGCCAATGTCTTCGGCGAGTATTTGTCCTCACGCCCGACCCGGCACACTCTACTGGTCACGACTTCCCACTGAAACCCAGGTCACTACCTACCTGAATAGGGTCAGTCGCCAGTGAGCATCTCATTGGTATTCAAGTGATGGTTTGTAGGGACTTGATTGGTTTCAGGATTTGTCGTTATTGTTATATATTATTGTTTCCTTTAGTTCCTAGGGGAACATAGAGCTTCAGCCGCACGTGTGCATTGCGGTCGGTTCTCCGACAATGTTTTCATGTAGCTTCATGTGAGGCCACACGTATTTGTCTCCTCTTCGCATGACCTCCTCCATGTTACCCCACATTCGCACTGATGAGCAACTCGTCACTTAACACTGGGGTCCCACTCGAGGAATGCCCCGGCGTGTGATGTCACTTGATGATTTGTTTCCTCAGAGTATGGCCAATCCAACTCCATTTCTTCCTGCATATTTATTGCACGATTGCTTCCTGTTGAATTGGTTGGTTGGTTCATTGCCAGAGATCCCTCCCTGTTGCTGATCTTTTCTGGCCGTCCATCTGATCTTGAGTAGTATTGAGTGAAGACAGCTGCTTTAGAATGTCTGTAGCTTGTTCGAAGTGGCCTTCATGATGTGGAATGGCGCCAAGTCTGTGATCTGTATCGTAAGTAGCACTGACTTCACATTGGAGTTGAAAATCCCGATCTTATTTTCATTTTCATGTTGAGTGCTGTTGATCTTCGCACAGACTTGAGAGTAATGAATGCTTGCCTTGCTTTTCAGATCCTCGCTTTGATATCTTAATCAGTTCCTCCCGCCTGTAGTTGAAACCATGCTTCCCAGGTAGGTAGGTGGGTAGGTAGGTAAAGTGGGTTGCGTCTTTCAGATTTCTTCCATTGATGCTGATTGTTGTCTGTTGTTGTTGTTGCTGTAGCTGTTGGTCAGTAATCTTCATCAGTACATCTGTTTTCTCTATGTGTTCACCTAAAGTTCCATCTTTGATGCTTCTTCTGCCAACTTGTTGCTTACGTGAACCAGTTAGTTCGCACGGTTCCAGTAACAATGAATGCCATAGAAGTTAAGGCTAAATAAAATGTTAAATACTTTGAACTGCATACTTTCTCTGATCCTACATGATCTCCCCACATCGTCTTAGTTTCTAGAAAGATATTTCGTTTGACGTTCTGCGTAAGAAAGTTAGGACAATCTGGTATCACTCTGTCTCTGCTGTTACCGTTTGCTAATTCCTGTATTCTGCCTGTACTCATTTACCGTTCCCACTTAGTCTTTCCCGGGTTACTTAAGAAAGACTCTGTTACACTGTGAAGGGCACTGAGAGCCGTCAATATGGATGGTCGGGTATCCCGGAACCAACTCGGTAATACAATTATAGATGGGTATTTGGATTCCCACAAGAAATTAGCAAAACTTATTTTGTCAGACTGTGAGCATTCTCCCCAAATACAACTCTCTTTTTACATCCACTTGGGTAGGCAGGATTAGAAGCAAGTACAGAAGACAATGCTAGGACAATGCTAGGCACAAATACTCTACTGTATCCAATTAAGCACGCATCTTATGTAATGAGAAACGGGTAAGACAGGAAACTATCAACTTACAAAGTAACTCTAAATTAACGTCATTGTTTTTGTTGTCATTATTACATTGTCGTTAATATTTTCACCTGATTTAATTTTATATTCACTTCTTATAGAATGATATTATTTGTGCAAATGCCCTATTTTAATTATTGCTCCTGTAATGAGCAAAATTGTACTACATGCTGGAAATCCCACATTTGTACCAAAAGTACTGTTTGGAATAAAGCTATTTATTATTAAGTAAACTATCGCGCATATGGTCAAGAGGAAAGGCTCAGCAAACAGCTCGTTTTCCTCCAGAAAAAGACACTTGAAAAGACTGAGGAATGGTGAAATATAGTTATGTAACCAGTTGACAAAAAAAGAAGCACAGCTTTTAACGATACAAAAAGCTGCAGAATGAAAGCAGAGGACTTTGTCTATACGGACAACAACAACAATATATATACAGTATGAGCTCACAAAAACTCCAATTCAGATATTTGCTGATATTGACAAAATAAATTTACAAGTATTGGTGATCTGGAGGGATTTTGTTTGACTGCATAAAGGATTTCATCATGAGCTGACATAACCTAGAGTACCATTGGAAAACCAGTCAGGGAGTACTGGACAGCTGTTTCGTCCTAGTTTGGGACTCTTCGGCAGTACGCACCCACCGGGATTCGAACCCAAGTCCTTGTAGTTACAAGGCCAGTGAGCTCGTAGACCATCGAGCCGGTTGATGCGTACTGATGAAGAGTCCAAAACTAGGACGAAACAGCTGTCCAGTACTCCTAGGTTTTCCAGTGCTTCTCTAACTGATGTCAGCTTTCTATACTGCCGTAATGTATACTTCAAATGAACAAAGTTTAGTAGGAAAAACTGTGCAACAGCCTCTCGGAAATGATATATTCCTTTCTGAATACACTAAATTACAATGCTGGAGATAGAAGGGGCTAAGAGGTTAGGGTCACATAATATATATATATATATATATATATATGGACAGACTAAACGAATACCTATGGAATCAAGGATATCAGGACTAAATGCTGAAACCATTATATGAATAGAAGATTTCTGAATCCTTTAAAGACAGTCGCCTTCTCAATGAAGCTAAGAGTGACGCTCAGTCACTCACTGTAGGTCACATACACTTTATTGTGTACATCTGTGTTCGCCTAGTTCTGTGCAGCTTGGTAATATAACTACTTTTATATGTGCTCTTTTAAAATGAGTTAGTAAACGCTACCCAGATTACCTGTCAGGAGAAGAACTTGCTACAATCGAACACTTTGTCACAATTTATCATAATATCTGAAATAATTCACCATTAAAATAATAATAATTCGCTATATTCCAGAAACAGTACTAGTGGTACAGTGTGGAATTTTTAGCACATATCTACAATATTGCATCTAATTTTACCTCACATTTAAAAGGAGTTCTACAAAAAAAATATAAAAAAACAACAACAAAAACCAAAAAGAAATACAAGAATAACAAAAAAGTGCAATAAAAATACAAAGTAGAAAGGAAGATAAACACCAATAATGAAAAATATTTCAGTATTGGGTTAGTGGAAGCTATGATATGTGTATGCTTGGTGAACAGTAACAGCTATAATCATACAAGAAATTATGAGATGTTCTTAGGAATGTTTATAGCCAAGATGATCAGTTAATTTGATTGAACTACACTAAACAATCATAAAATAAACATTTCAGGTTTTTTTTTTAATTTTTATTGTCAGCTCTAACACCATGTTTGTAGTGGTAGTGTGAGTAATCCTGAATAATACAAAATTTTTAGGATGGTGATAACGGCGTTCATAACCAAGATTGTCAGTTAAATAGTGCCAAACAGAGAACAACCACAAAAATTAATATTACATGATGGTTAATGACAGGACAATTTTGTAATACTCATAGTGCTAATATAGTTGGGACCAGTAGATACACAAAAGAAGGAATACAGTAAAGTACAAAGAAAATGTGTAAGCCAATGATAATAATTTAGGCTTACTTTTTATACATAGTTGAGATGAATCTACGGGAAGCAATATGATACCTGCTAACTTGTATTATAAATGCCCTCGCTATATCCTCTGAGATGGCGGAGCTACACACACAAAATAAACTCGTCCAGCTCTTATATCTAAAATGAACTTGATTTCGCTTGTTTAATCTTCTCGTTCACACTGTATATTCTCATTTTCAGGGATAAAACATCATTTTTATCCCCAAGTGATACATCTCTGGGTTATATTTTGTTTTTAAAAATGATCTTACTTATCAAGCCAATCCTCCAGGCTCGATCACTGACTGACATCAGTAGTAGGTATGTCTGGCGTGAGACCATCAATTCAAGCTCAAAAATAGCACCACCATGGTGACTGAAACTTCAAAGCTTGGATGTTTGAAGCTCTAAGTTCCACTTAAAAAGCAGAGGAATAAATAATGACAACAGTAAAATAATAGGTACCGAAGTCAAATGACCTTGAATCAACCAATTATATTCTTCTGGGTGAATTTATTTCTTCTTTAAAGTGTATTTATAAGATTTGCAGGTAATGCAATCGACTTACACAGGGCATTTATCTCGAATGTTTCATGCCTTTGGTTCCCTTGATAAGTTTCGATAAAGAAAGAGAGACTAAATATTCTCATTATGAAATAATATCATCATTATTTTATTTCACAGGTTCTCATCAGCTTCTGCAAACTACCTGAAATTACAGTGGTTATAAAATAATGACAGTTACGTAATTCAGTGTTTGAATGGTAGTGGATTTAGGTTTTGTGCTCATTCAAACGCAGCTGAACAGCGTATCTATACTCTTGATTTAGCTAGTATTCCGCCAAATGATTAGAAGCGCATAATTTAGTGATGCAGTCAGATAAGTGAAGACTGAATTCTGTAAGCCGAATTAAACAATATAATTGTCAAGCTAGACATTACGGTAACTCTTATGCATTCTCTGGTGCTTACTAATTGTTAAGAATATTGTGTAGAAATTGAACTTCCTATGGGGGGGGAAGGATCACTTCCCTTGAGGTTTCAGATACCCCTTTTTAACTGAAGAGTGCCACGAAGCATGAAACCTACGTTGAAGTCTTTCTGTTGACTACCTACAACCTTTTAATGTGACAAGGCTTTTTAACTACTAAGCTTTCTTTAAAAGTGCATTTAACATTCACACGAAAGAAGTTAGTTTTTTGTCTGTGTTACCTGGAAACTTAATTTATTGTGTTTCTCACTTTATCGCTGTTTTATTTGTAAATTTTCACTTGTAATCCTGTTGTGATCAAGGTGGGAGATACTGTTCATGCCAACTTATATTCCAAATTTTTTTTTGATGTGGTTGTGTTCTCTGAGCTGGATGGTTAATTTGCGAAGCTTTCATCGGCCTACTAGGCGAAATCTTCAGCGCATACTTCAATCTGTTGAAGTGAGCTTTTAGATTTCTCCACGAGTCTATTTGTCATCTCTCCCAGTGGGTGACGTTGCATGTGAGGAGAGATGACTAGTGAACTCGTGGAGAAATCTAAAAGCTCACTTCAATTCAAATTGAAGTATATGCTCTGAAGATGTTGCCTAGTAGAGTGTAGCGAAACCTTCGCAAATAAACCATCCACCAGATCAGAGAGCACAACCACATCAAAATGTTCTCCTTAGATTACGAAGTGAGAGGAAACATAATTAACAGAACGATTGACATAAACCGGGGGTACTGTTAAGACCAATACTTGTGATATATGCAAAATTCACACTACCATGGCTCTAGCTAGATGGTTAGTAAATATTTTCCAACCTTTGCCAAGAGCAGATAGTGAATCATAGTGCGTCAAAGATGAATTTGAATTTGTAGACAAAATTAAAGGCATTAGTATCAAAGATAAAACTATTATATATTTGGACATAATAACTTTATTCATAAATGTACCTCTAGTAGAAATGGTTAACTATATATGTGAACAAGTGTATAACTAGTTGATAAATATTGGCATCCTAACGCGGAAATCCTAAAAGAATTGTTATTAGGGTGTACCATGAATGTAAATTTCAAATTCGATGCCATACTTTACAGATAAGTGGACAGGGTGGCAATGGGCTTCCCAATAAATCCCATTGGGGCAAATTTCTATCTTAGTAAACTAAAAAGCGGATCTTCGAATAACCTAGTGAGATAATTACAAAAAAGTCAAGAAAATCAGCTCAAAGAACTTTTAGTGCTGGCAAACTACAAGTCCTATCTTCAGAGTGTATCATTTAAATATTCTCATAATGATAATTTAAATAATAATAAATAATTAATATTCCCTTGAGTTCCAAGTCGATGGATATCAAAGCAGCGAGGATAGGGAAAGCAAGACAAGCTTTCATTACTCTCGAGTCTATGTGGATAGAGATCAACAGTACTCAGCATGAAAATGAAAATAAGATCCGGATTTTCAACTTCAATATGAAGTCATAGCTACTAACTATACGGATCAGAGACTTGTCGCCACGCCCCGTCAAGAAGAGCACTTCGAACAAACTACAGATTTTCATCAACAACTGTCTTTGCTCAATACCACTCAAGATCAGATGGCGGGTCAGAAAAGATCAGGAATAATGAGTGAATCAACTAACCCAGAGGAAAGCGAATGAGCAACAAGTACGCAGGAAAGAATAGAGGTGGATTGGCCATACTGTGAGAAAATAAACCGTCATCAAGTGACTGACATCACACGCCAGGATATCGATCGAGTTGGACCAGAATAAGAATCGGCGAGTTGGCCATCAGTGCGAGTGTGGGGTGATATGGAGGAAGAGGTGATTCGAAGAGGAGTTGAAAGCACGTAAGCAGAAGTGGAGCCAGATGAAAACGTTGCCAGACAACTAAACTCAATGGAAACGTGCGTCTGAAGCCCTGTTTTCCTCTGGGAACTAAAGGAAACAATAAATACCAATGGTGTGGCGTGTGCTACTGATAAATCTTATTAGTAGTATATGAAGAGATGTTCGTTGCCATAAACAAATCAAATAACAGGGAGATAAATTTGATGTCAAAGTAGAAAAATGATTCAGTATTGTGAAGAAACTGGGGGAAAGTGAAAGAAGCACAAAGAAACATAATATAGAGAAGAAAAGTAGCACATACTGGAATTCCGTGCAAATGATTCACTGAAGATAAGGTGTACATAATTTCCCTATATACAGACACAAAACCCCAGTCAGGCAACTATTTGCAACGTGGCATAGCCAGCAAACAGCACTATTGTTTGTCGATTGGATCTTCTTCAGGCATTACTCTATGTTGCAAAAATATAAATAATAGAAATACTCAGGCATTTCCTTACCCAGTCTGCAATATTCTGCCATTATTATTATTATTACCTATTAATACTTCTGTGTCCCGAGTGAAGTTTAAGGTTGGTTTCAACAACACATCTCCACTTTAATTGGTGGATCGTGACTAGCAGTGGAATCCAATCAAGATGCGCACTTCGTCCTATTTGGGACTCGTCAGCTAACTGGATGTACCTGCATTCCCCAGTCAGTAAGTGATGCTGTTCCCACCAAGGCTCGAACCCAGTACCCATAGTTTTAAACGGTAAAGCGTTATCCACTAGACCACTTGGGCCACGGGAGCCACCTTTTGTGCTACGGGTTATATTAATTTTATTGAATTTGAGATTTTCCCTTCGATTGATTGGACCGAAGTGCTCGGTCTCCACTTTGTTGTGTTTTCTGCCGTCCTATTCAGCTGGCTGACCTCACCATTGACCAAACCCTCTCATATCCTTCTCCTCTCCACACAATCTCTTCCATGTCAATCTCACACTGACAACCCACTCGTCGTCACTTCCCATTTGGATCTCACTCGAGTGATGGCCTGCAATGCAAGAGATGTCATTCGGCGGCCTTTTCAATGTATGCCTCCGAGCAATCCATCTCCACTTTCTCCTAGATATTTGTTGGGCGGCTGGCTCTCGCTTGTTGGTGTGTTTCCGCCCATAGTTTCTGGTTGCATATTCTTTCTGGCTGGACGTTTGACCCTCAGTATGAAACCAGTCAGCCAGTGGATGTGACAGCTGTTGATGAAAGTCTCTTGTGACCTGTTAGAAATGCTTTTCGTGACACGCTGGCCAAGTTTCTGACCCGTATAGAAACACTGACTGACTTCACATTAGTGTTGGAAATATGAATCTTGTTTCTCATGCTGAGTGTTAAAGATTTCCAAACTGGTTCCACATTGGTTAATAATGGTGTATTTTTGTCCTTTCCAATTCTGACTGGCTGTTTTTGACATCTTCATCCGTTTTGAATGCCTTTGGTTGAAAAGATGCTTCACAGATAAGTGAACGAGGTAAATTCTTTCAAACCTTCCATGTTGATGGTGATTGGTACTGGTTGCTGTCGTTGTTTTGCTCTTGGTTGGTAATCTTCATCACCTCCGTCTTCCCTATGTTCACCTGGAGTGCTCTCTTCGCTGCCTGCCAGCCACTTCAGCTAGTTTCTTCGTTTAAGCCTGAAAATTTTTCAGTTAGTGTGATATCAAACATAAATCGACTACGCATGAAATCCAGCTAGCTCTTCTAGAGTCTTTTTTATCGGTCGTCCAGCGTATTCCTGACTACTCGACCCCAACAGTCAGACGCATAATCCAGTCCACCACAATTAAGAATATCATCGGTGATAATAGACAGCTTTGTTTTACTCCAATTTGCACGTCAAACGTTTTGCTAAGTTCTCCGTTGTGGATCACCTGAAACGTGCCAGTGTCTTACAGCTATTGAATGAGGTTAATAAAAACTGGTGCACTGCACGCCGTAGTGTTAAAGTGGTTCCTAAATTACTTCTCGATGCACGTTGTCGAAGGCTTTCTCGAAGTCGATGAAGTTGAGGTAGAGGGAGATTTGACCGCTTTTCTATGCCTTGTTCGATGACGATGATGCGGAGAGTTGCAATTTGATCAGAACATGATTTGGCTTTCCTGAATCCAGCTTGTTCCGGGAGAAGTTCTGTATCCAGTACATCCTTTATTCTCTCCAGGATGATGCCACCTAGTGTTTTACTTGGCGTGGAGTAGAGTATTAATTAATACCAATTCTTGCAGAGGCACTCTTACAGCGATGGAGTGAGAACATCTGCCATAATCTTTGGCGTCATTTTCGGTGCTTCGGGAGGAATTCCGTCTAGTCCTACTGGCTTCCCGGAAGCCCGAACTATGGGCTACCGGGAAGTTTGATAATAGCTTTATCAAAGTAATTATATTAAACCAGAATTTACTAAATTCACTCAGCTTATATAATAACAACTTAATCATCGTTTCTGAGCATAGGATGATTTCTGCGTTGTAAAATTGGCCAAATGGTTAAGATAACAAAATCAGGCGTAGATTGTTGGATTTGATCAGTGTGTAAAATTACAAAAGCAGAGCGTGTGTCTACATAATGAAATTGCTTATCACATTCGTGTTGATTTTGTCATTTCACGGGGCGGGAGAGAGGTGTTGTAACCAGGTCAAATTCAGTTTTGAGTCCATCATTCCTACTCAAACAATCTGGATTCCATTTGATCTGAAGTTCTTCTGATGATGTGAAACGTTCTTCGTGATTTCTGAAATGCTTTTTCTGCATGATGATTTCAATATTGTCAAAATCATTTTTGTGATCTGGTTCTATAGCGTGTAGATGACCTATGGCTGACTGATGATTTTTCAAGCTTTTCTAGTTCTCTAACTGGACTTTTCGGTGGTCGAAAAGAGCCGGCTCTACGGTATTTATTTCTTCTGATCACCTTGATTTCTCTCTGGCGATGTTTCTCCGATGTATATCTCATCACATTCCAAGCGAGCATTTTATTTTATAGACACAATTAGATAGACAATCTTTAGGGAATTGTGCGTTGGTGGCACAGTGGTTAGGACTCTCGCCGACCATGAACATGGTTCGAGGTTCGATCCCCTGCCGACGCACACCTGATATCTATGGTCAGCCTGCAAAATTTGGGCTACCGATATCCATGCTGAAAATTCCATACTTGTACCAAAAATACGGTGTGGAATCAAGCTGTAATCAAAAAAATATATATAAAAATATAAAATTTAAAAAATATTTGGTCTTTTACATGGACAAGGTTGTTTTGTATAGTGTGTGTCTGATGTTTTGAAGAAAACTCTGGTTTCGAGCTTATTGAGTACTGTTCTGATATCATTTAACGTCTCTGCTCTATATGGAATGACAACTGTTGAGATCCGTGTTTTCGGAATACATTTCATTGATAAAGTTCTTTGGATAGTTACTTTGCTTGAGAATTTCCGTATTGTTTGATATTTGTTCTTCTTTTTCTTTCCCATCTGTCACCATCAGAGAGTGTTCTCGTCTAAGAAGACTTGAGAAATACAAGGAAACCTTTATTATAATGAATATCATATACCACCCAATGCCCAAATTTTGTTTAAACTCTTCAATGTGAACTTGGTTTTGACATGGATATTAGAAAATAATCACAAAATAAAGGCGACAACTGGCTTTAATCCTACTAACCACATTTCCTTTATAATATGTCGTTGTAATTAGCATCCCCGTGTGTGAGAAACATCGACCGTTATATGCTATAAAGGCCTATGTCAATTAGTTTACTACGCTATCACACTTTACCAAATAACACCATTAAATTTGAATAGATTTCAGAATAAATAAAACAAAAACTAATAAACCAAACACGAAGTATTTTGTTCAATTCAACATTGAACGAAATTCAATGTTTCAATGGTTGATTTCCACTAAATTGATCAGGAAATTAATTATACACAAAGGTGACGGTAGATTAAATCGTCAGAAAAAATAAAACAAATAATTAATAAAGTTTTGAATAAGAATTAAGAAAAAATATAATACAGAATTTAACAAATAAATTAGAATTCTGATTTAATGTGTGTACAATGTCTTAAGTTAAGATTTTTTTTAATTACTATTACTTTGTCAACTTCTACCGATTTCATATACACACACATATATATAAAGTTGGACTGGTCAGTTTAAGTGTAATAGAGAAAATGGTTTGTGATTTTGGTGATGAATTAAAAATGAAAACAAGTGGCGTTTTTTCCAAAAAAGGTTTTTAATTTCAAAAGTTATTTTTCGCCTAATTTGTTTGTTTTCTAACTAGGCAATAATAGTAATGAATAGAAAAGTGAATAAAAGTGAACCGTTTAATTTGTTAATCTGGAAAGCTTTTTCGACTTTCTAATTCGAATATATGTGAGAACAATTCAAAATGGTGAACTACTTGATATTAGTTCGTCAGTGGCACACCGATAGGATTGTCACCGACCACGCCTGCAGTCCAGGGTTCGATTCCCAACCGACCTACTGATTTACCTCTCTAATCCAGTAATAAGAATAGTAAAGAAAGAAGTTTGGGCATGAGGCTGGCAACCTCATCCCATGAAACTAGAAATCACTGTCACTGAAACTTCAAGCCTCTAGTTTGAACCCCTGTGTTCCACTGTGGGAAACATAAAGAAATAAAAAATATTTAACATTAATAATGACCTATTTTCAACTGAATTTTAGATTTTCCCATTGATTGATTGGTCCGTCTCAGGTTGGCGTGTCGGCTTCTTGTGCATTTAATTAGTATTCAATTGGTAGATGGTGACTAGCAGTGGAATCCAGTCAAGATGCGCATTTCGTCCTATTTGGGACTCGTCAGCTAACTGGATGTACCTGCATTTCCCAGTCAGTAGGTGATGCTGTTCCCACCACTGAGGCTCGAACCAAGTGCCCATAGTTTCAAACTCCAAAGCGCTACCCACTGGAACATTCGGGCCACGAGAGCCACACCTTGTGCAACGGGTCATATTTATTTAATTGAATTTTAAACTGTCCATCGATTGATTGGACCCTGAAGTGCTCCTCGGTCTCGGATTGACATGTCGGCTTCGTGTGGTCTAGTGGATAATGCTTTGGCTTTTGAAACTATGGGCACTGGGTTCGAGTCTCGTTGGTGGGAACATTATCACTCACTGACTGGGGAATGCAGGTGCATCCAGTTGACGAGTCGCAAATAGGATGAAACGCGCATCCTGACTGGATTCCGCTGCTATTCACCATCCACCAATTAAACTAGTAATCACTACAAAATTAATTTTATACCCACTAGTTACTTTTTACAGGACGAAGTTATCCGGAGTTCAAATGAACAGTTGTGAGTTCCGCCACTTTAGCTATGACGGTGGGTAGTTGTCGACCTAAAAATCACGAATTGACAGAAACTAAACTTCTCGAGTGATTGGATTCCTCCTCAATAGCTTAATGGTCGATAAACTCGCCTTGTAGCCTAATTTCCATAGATCGGATCCTCATTGAGTGGTTGGTCCGTAGTACTGAAAAGTCATTGAACAGGATGAAACATTTGTCCAGTAATCCATTGTTTTCAGCAGATCTGTGAGTGATATCATCCAGTTCGTAATCAATCTAGACACCAATCAGATCCCTTGAAACTTACACTTACAAATTAGTGATCATAATTTATTCCATATTAGTAAAGTTGATTTGAGAATTATACACAGTGATACAATATTATTAACAGGATGACAAGGTTTCGAGTACAATTTGTAGCTCACGTTCATATCAGTCTATTCACTACTCTCTGTGTTTTTTCTGTAATTTCTAGTATCCCCCAAAATAGGTGCTGCTTCATTCCAACTGCAGGTGTTTGGTCATTGTAATACATTCACATGCGTGTAATTACAGAATAATGTGAGATAGGGTGAACGTATTTGGAAGTAATATACCTAGGTGGACAGAATCGTTTATCCCCAGATCTTTGTTCATCGAATCGACATCAACTGCTTACAATTCAAATAAAGCAATGCCAGATATGTGAAAAGTTGCTGTAAAAAACAAAGGAAGTTGCGTATGGAGCTGTACAAAGCAAGTTATGAAGTCGTGTGAGGACTCTGACATCATTATGAGCAATGAATTAAGTTCGAAACATCACCCAGTTATTAATATTGTATCATTGTGCTAATCTAATAAGAAAGTGCGTTCTCCTAAATTCCACATTTATTTTTTACGAGTTGATCACGGATTGATATCAGTTAGAGAACCATTGAAAATCAGCTTGGGGGGGGGGGAACTGAACAGCTGTTTCATGCTAGTTTGGGAATCATTGGCATTACGCAGTCACCTCGCAAGTGGTTCAAACCCAGTACCTTCCGGTTACAAGGCAACCTAGCTGGCTCGTATATCATTCAGCCACTGGGACCCAATTCAATGGCTCATGAATTCTAACTTCTACCAACTCGTGATGCATTTAGTGCGACTGGCACCAACCAATCGGTGCTCATCGGTTGGAAATCCATCCTCTCACAGTTGACTGGTTGAACTACACTGAATACGGCTGCTCAGTAGAACTCCAGGAAACTCCATCCTGTAACAAGACACTAGCAAAAATCAGATTACTTTTCTAGAGTTGGTTTATGAGGCTGGATTTCCGATCGATGACAATGGTTGGTCCCCGACGCCCTTAGTCACGAATTGGTAGAAGTTAGAATTCATGAGCCATTGAATCAGGTCCCATTGATTGGCTGAATGGTATATGAGTCAGCTCACTTTGTAACCGGAAGGTCTTCGGTTTGAAACACACCGTGGTGGGTGCGTACTACCGATGATTCACAAACTAGGATGAAACAGCTGTCCTGTACTCTCTGGTTTTGAATGGTTGCCTAACTGATATCAATCAGTGATCAACTCGTAAAAATATAACTAACCTTTACAGACCAAACTATAGAAAATAGTAATTTATTCGTGATACAATTAGCACGACTGGCATCAAAAAATGTCATCGGTGGAAAATCCATCCTCACACAGTTGACTAGTTGGACCTCACTGGTCTCGACTTCTCACTAGAATTCCACGAAACTTCATCCTTTAGCAAGTCACTAGTGAGCATTAGATTAATTTTCAAGAGTTCATTTGTGAGGTTTATGTTTGTGGAGTGATGCCAGGCTTCGATTTACTAACTCCTGACTATTTTATACACTAATTCTTTGTCAGCTAACATTGCCCGTCTTGATCGATATGACTTAACAATCGCCTAAATGTGCATTCTGTGCCTAACCTCAATATTACTTATCCTTTTATACCACCTAACATTGGAGTCAGAGCTCATACACCTGTGATAAATGATAGCTAGGTGGACTTTTCATGTCTTCCACTTTCCCTGATAGTCTCACAGCGATAAAGAAGGGCATAGAGAATTACTGGCCATTATACATATCTTTTATTCGACAGTCAGATATCACTTCTGATAGAGAAAAGATGTAAGGATCTTTTTGAATCCATTTCGAAATTTCTTCACTAATAAGTTCATTGAGTGTTGATGAAACTTTCTGGGGTGAAGTTCAACAATAGCACCCCGGGCGTGTGAACGTTCAAATGACCTTGAATGGATGCTAGTCGTTGGCCAATGGCATCTGTCACTATCACAACTGAAATATCAACGCTATTCATCAACTTAGGAGCAAATGTCACCTAGACCATGTTTTTAAGTACTGTTTGGACGATGTGTTAATAGCTTGTTAGGGTTAGGATTAGGGTTAAGGTAAGTATTGTGGTTAGGGTTATGATCAGGATTATAGTTGGCATTAGGGTTAGAATTACACTTTGAATAAGGGCTATGATTAGAGCTGGAATTAAGGTTAGGTTTAACGTTAGGGCCAAGATTAAGCTAATGGTTACGATTAAGGATAGTTTTATAGTTGATGTCATTAATTTTAATTTTTCCATGTTTATCCACGTTTTCCTGGTAAGTAGTCGCGTCTATCGTCTTGCTGGAAAACATCATAATTCAACCTCGGGCTTTTTTGGAAGACTGCAAAACAAGATAATAGAGATAAACGATTCACAAAAAAGCTCATCTTCAGTCATCTCGGTGATTACATGTACAGAAACTAGTCTAACTTCGCAAACGATACTCCTCGTTACAACTAGGACGTATTTTTAAGCCATGTCAGAGTAAGATAACCTGTTTAATGCGTTTTCAAGCATTTTTTGTCAATATACATCATCTTTTGAGCGGAAATTCCTCAATTTTATGACCGGTCAGCTGAAGGTCACCCGTGCGTTTGCAATTCTGGGACACTATTGTTGAATTTTTCCTTTCCAGGTAAGCGAAATGGTTGACATGCTCTATCACTTCACTTTCTATCTTCAAACACATATATGCATACCGCTCATTGGCATATCGATTTTTCCCTACTTGTGCATCGATATATTCCCTGTGGTTAGATGTCAATTATACATTTTACACTGGGTAGCACTGAAGTCTAAGATATGCGTTTTAAACTATTTTGAACCTGTACTCGTAAAAACAAATCTAATCCTTACAAACCAACTATTGAACATTAGAATTTATTTAGCTAGGAAAGTGGAAAATCGATTGTTCTGACTGGTCGGGACATGGCCCAGGACAAACGTGAGGAAAAGTTAATGAAATTTTAGTGATCCAATCATCGGATGAGTTCTACAACCATTAGATTAAAATATTAATTAATTAATTTTAGCCACTTCCTATCATGTAAGCACATTAAAGACCGATAGGAAGATTTCACAGTGCTGAAGAATTTCATTCTAGAAAAAAGCAGTGCTCGTGTGCTTCCTATCTGACTAATATCTATCGGTGACTCCTAAGAAACTCAGAATAGGAACATAAAAAATCGACTGTCGTGCTCACTTAAGAAGATCTTCGCAGCTGAACTACGACTAATCTTCCTCACAAAACCTATGATTCATGTGAAAGTGAAAGATAAGCTACAACCGCTGGCCTCATCCATGTGTATTTATCAATGTAGCTGCTCGTGTTGAGCCAGGTTTGTCGACTGTACCCAGAGTTCGCTTTCCAAGCGTATCACCGAACAATTACCAACATGGTTTTACAAAGGAGAAAAACGATGTCCCTGCAGCTACATCTTAGAACATCTGATAGAATCCAGACACCAAGCTGTACCCCAAACAGACTTCAAAGTCGTCTACAGAGTAAGAAGTAGTCTTCCTAAAAGTATGCGAATCAAACTTCTTCAAACTGCAGAAGCAATGGCGATTCACTTGTTAAGTCCTGAAGTCTGCATACAGAAGAAGTTCGTTCACTGGCTATACTTGAAATGGACTTAATCTATCTTATTACCAGACAAGTAAATTCTACCTAATCTTTTTTTCTGTATCTTCATTAGTATTATTTCGTCTTCTCAACTGTAATATTTTACATTTCCAACTTTCTTGTTCTCTACCCACACCTGATTCAATTTCTACGCCTCACTACCGCTGTTACTGACTTGACCAACGCTCAATTTCTAGTCATTTATGTTACGTCATCCAACTTAATTGCTCAATTTCAGTTCTAATTTAAATGGCATTATTATCAACTCCACTTCTACTTGGTCTCTGCCTGTAATTACCTCTTTTGCTACCCTGACCTAAGTTGAAACATTTTAGTCGACGATAAAATACGTCATCTGGCTTACTAACTCAATCTTACTTTAGATGGTGTCTAATTAACCTTGTTTCTATATTGGATCATTCTTTTATTACCTGATCAGTTATCTAAACCTGACAAACCTCATGTACACACACACACACAAATAATTGCATATAAATGCGATTGTACAGCTATGCGAATGAATTTGACGTCGAAAAGAGTCTCTTCCCTGAACTTCTTCTCTTCTTCATCTGAATCAATATGAGTTTTCAAGCTACATAAATTATTACTAGATTTCCAAAGATATTACTCTATAATTTTTCTTGATCGCCATTTTTTTTCCTAGTCAAACATAGAGATTCAGCAGGATGTCTGTATTTCAGTCTGTTCTCTGTAGTTCTTTTTCGTCTGACATCACAATTGTCCATAAGCTTTCATCTCTTTCCGACAATCTTCTCCATATGACCCTCCAAACCAGGCCTGATTTATAGGGATCACAATGAGGTTCCATTTGAGTGCTACCTGATGCATGATTTTGCTCTCAATATTCCAATCCATCTTTATTTTCTCCAGCATTTCTTTTTTTAACAATGGGTTCTTAGTTGTGTTCTCTTCGAGGTTTGCTTGTGGTTTATTTATTCTGGTTGGCAACTTGATCTTGAGTATAGAGTATACTAAGCCGCATCATCCTGGAGAAAATCAAACAAGCCCCAGATGAAAAACTTCGACCGGAACAAGCTTGATTCAGGAGAAACAAGTCCAGTATTGATCAAATCACCACACTACGGATCATCATTGAACAAAGCTTGGAATGGCAGTCACCTCTCTATCTCAACTTCATCGACTTTGAAAAAGCCTTCAGTAGACAGCGTCGATCGAGAGGTGATTTGGCAACTACTTCGCTACTACGGGATGCCATCGACAATTATACATCTCATCCAACAGTTATACGACAATCCTGCATGCCAAGCAAACCACAACGGGAAACTTACGGAAGCCTTCGAAGTGAGAACTGGAGTGAGGCAAGGTGGCTGCCTACTATCGCCAATGATCTTCCTGATTGCAGTAGATTGGATAATGTGACGGACAGACAGACAGACAGAGGCTAGCAATGAGGAAACAGGCATAAAATGGACCTACACAAAGACAAACTTGGAGGATCTGTACTTCCACGATGATATATGTCTGAATTCCCGCAAACTAGAAGATATGCAAGTGAAAAACAACAAATTGATGACAGAAGAAGCATCAAAGATAGGACTTCAAGTGAACATAGGGAAAACAGAGGTGGTGAAGATTCCTGACCAACACCAACAGCAGCAACAACAGACAACAATCAGCCGGTATAAATGGGAGGAGCCTGAAAGAAACAACCTCCTCTACCAACCCAACTGGGAAGCATCGTTTCAACTACAGGCGGACGGAACTGACGAGGATATCAAAGCAAGAATCCGAAAAGCAAGATAAGCTTTCATTACACTCAAGTTTGTGTAGAGGTCAACAGCACTCAGCATCAAAAATAAGTTCCAGATTTTCAAACCCAATGTGAAGTCAGTGGTACTTACTTTACGGATCAAAGACTTGACTCCGCGTCATGAAGGGTAATTTGAACAGATAAAACACTCTGATCAACAGCTGTCTTCCTTCAGTACTACTCAAGATCATATGGCTGGCCAGAAAAGATCAGCAACAGGGATCTCTGTTGAGTAAACTAACCAGGGACCGATTGTGAAACGAGTAGGCAGGAAGAAATGGAGTTAGATGGATCGCTCATACTCTGAGGAAACCATCAAGTGACATCACACGACACACCACTGCTCGAATAGAACCTGAAAGGGAAGCCGCGAATCGGTCGTCCAAGGGTGACTTGGAGGAAGTCATGTGAAGAGGAGATGAAAGCATATGGGCAGACTTGGAGCCAGGTAAAAACTCTAGCAGAGAACCGAACGCATTGGAGACGTGCAGCTGAAGCCCTATGTTCCTCTAGGAATTAAAGGAAATAATAATAATAATATGGAGTTGAGGCAACTGCAGATAGAACCGATCGGAAATGCCTATTTTTTGATAATCGGTCTTAGGCACAGAAGAAAAGAAAACGTTAGACGTGGTGCCAGAGACCCTAACCAAGAAAATCTTTCCAATAGCTATAGAAAACTTAAAAGCACAGAAATATATGTAAAGATACTTAGATTCTAACTGTTCCTTCAGGAAATAATTAAGCGGAATAAATTATTACCAGTTAGAAAATTGGGCAAAATCATAAAAAAATGTGGGTGGCATTTTCATTTCAGTTTCAGAATTAGTTGTATTACTTACCATCTACCTGTCTACACATATATGTATGACTCCTGATAGTAGGAGGTCCAGAATTTCAGCTTCTGTGGTGGACAGATTGAATTTTTTCGCGTTTCTAGAGGATCTGAAACTTTTCATTCATATTATTTTTGTTGTCAGTCATTGCTTGTAAATCCATTGATTTCACAGGTAAGTGAACAGATTTCACTTAAAACTTAGAAAAATCTACATCAGACGTAATGTTAAAACTGTATAGAGGGTCTTATGGAAACAGTTCTGTTCAATTCAAGGTTTTTTTTCAGAACAGAAGATTACAAGAATTGTTATTTTTCAAGATGGAGTGTTCTAATATTCATCTTTAAGTGAGGTATACCCAAAGCTGACGTTTTCAAAGCACAAACTGTTTAAGTGTGTAGTCCACAAGATATTAAAGCAGCATAAAGATAATAAGCCCAAACACGACACGAGATATATCACCTAGAAGTCAATATAAAATTAAGAATGACTGCTGTCCAGATCAGAAAGATATAAATACTAGAGGATCACCACGATCAGGTAGGGTGTGACTCATGACTGGTGTGCTTGCATTGTTCCAGAGAATAATTCTCGAGTTTTAAACTGATTCTATGCTTTGAGTTGAACTAATCGATGAATACAAGCAACAAAATGTGGTTAATAAAGCAGACTTTAATGATGGATTCACCACATTTCAGTAGGACTCGTCAGCTGAATACTCTACATACACGAATATATGTACTTTTGAAATTACAAAGGGAGATATAAGACTGATAAGTAAACAAACTACATTGAATTAATCATGCAGAGAGACAGGTGCGAATGCTTTCCAGGTCATGCTCAAACAGATAAGTGGATGAAGGCAGTGTGAGAGATAAACAATTAGTCATAAGAGAATATATTCAGAATTGTAAATATAGTAATATCAGTAGTAATAGTTATAATAATAATAACAGTAGTAATGTTGAGGTGGGTTGAGATAATGCTACTGATAAAAGATAGTTTTAAATGAATCAAGAATAATAATAACAATAAGAGGTAGAATAATAAGTAAAACATACTACCATGGTAGATTCAGAGTGACGACCATCTCTTTATTTATATAGAGACCTGGTTTATAAACTCGAATTTCACAAGCCTCCTCCGCAATTGCAAGCATCTTCCTGTTTCTTCGTCTGTCTGCTGACAACAGTGAATGACTTGACAGGACGTCGAAATCATGTCCATAGTCCACAAGATGTTTTGTTATTGAGGATTTTGGCACTTTGCATTCAGCTGTTTTCAACCAAATATAATAACTACTTTATGTAGTAAGTGAAATAAAAGATATTTTGAGATATTCGCAAGATATGAGACGCCGAAACCATATGAGGCATGTTTGGCGAGCATTCTACCGCTGTGCTACTGATGGACATCCACAAAAATTAGACCACATCAATAGATGAGCTGTCATAAATAAAGTATTGAAATAAAAGAAGCATTTTTGAAATGCTGTGCGGTAGACTATCCTACACTCCAGTCACATAATCTGATAAACTTTTGAACAAAATAAAAATGTAATTATTTAGGGTTTTCTAATCATTACTGTACAATTCATTTTGATCGTAAACTGTTATGGCAATCCCCTCTATTCTAAATTCTACTCAATACCAATAGTTATATTAAACTTCTCATTCAATATTTTCACTTTTTATAATTATGAATGGTGGTCAGCTTTATAGACTCAGAAAAAGAAATGGGAATTTTATTGACCTTGAATCTTTCCATGTTTTCTCCATTTAGTTTTACTTCCCTAGGATAAACGTATCCAAATGAAGTGTAATGCATGTCGACAGGGTATGAGTAAAGATTTCTTTCATGTAGTCGGTATATTATTAAAAACAGAAGAAAGTGACAAGGGATTTTGGTGACAATTTATTAACTAACATAAAGGCGAGAAATACACAGATAGACAGTGGGACAGACATTGGGATAGTGACAAGAAAACCTAATGAATGCCTTTAAATAAGGAAGTAAAAAATCTATAATGGTTAATTAGTATTTTAGTCGACAGTGACCAGCAGGGGAATCCAGGATGGTTATTCTGTCCTATTTAAGACTCCATAGATATCTGGATGTACCTGAACTCCGCTCAATGAGTGATGGTGATCCTGGTGAGATTTGAATCTCACAGTCATCGTTTCAAAAGCCATGATATTTTCCGCTGTATCACTTAGGCTATGAGAGCAACCTCTTGTCTGAAACTAGCCACAGAAACTATGCAACAAATACTCTATAGTGATGAAAGCGCAAAAACACAACCTTCAACTTGGATAGTACTCACAGAATTATGTCTTACAAGATACTTCCAATTCAATACTCAAATATATGAACAGATAAAGGGAACACAAATCGGGTCACCCGTATTAGGATTAATAGCTGAAGCCGTCTTGTGAAGATTAGCTCTACCTATAATTAAACCAAATGTTTGGGTACATTACGTTGAAAATTAAAATAATAATTAATAAACAACATATTTGAAGACATCAAATTCACGAAAAAAGAAGAATACAATAACAAAATCCCATTTTTAAATGTTTTAATCAAGAGAACCAACACAGGAGATTTAGAAATACAAGTGTATAGAAAATCAACGCCCCAACACAGATCAAATATTCAACTATATTAGCAATAATCCAATTACTCACAAACGAAACTGTGTGCAGACATTGTTTTAAAAGAGTTCAAACACACACTGTAACACTCCAGAGTTGGAAAGAATGGAGGTAAAATACCTACTAACAACCTTCTTCAAAAAGAATGGTTACCCGCAAAATTTCATCAAAAAGTGTTTAAAGTTGAATCACAACACCAACAAGAAACCATCATCAAAGACCAGAAGAAAATTCATCCTACCATACATGAGAAATATCTCTGAAATAACAGCTAGAATATTGAAACTCTTTGAAATAGATATAGCACACAAGCCAGCCAGCCAGCACAATCACTTCATTCGATAGTGTGTAGACCTGAAAGATTCGACAGAAAAGGGGATAAAATTAATTCCACTTACCGAATAAATTGTATGAACTGTAACAAGCATTACATTGGCCAAAGTGGGCGTCCCCTTCGAATCAGAATCCAGGAACACAAATCAGCTGTGAAAAGACATGATATATATATATATATATACCTGTTTCATATCAATGCATATAGATAATTATGCACATCAGTTTGATGATTGGGATAATGTCGAAATTTCAAACAGAGGAAATACCAAAAATGCAATCAAGGAATTCCTAGAAGCCAGGTACTCAAGCGAATATGCGATGAACAAACATATTAATATAGACCAAATCTACCAACTAATAAAAAGTATATCACATCTGTCGAGAAAGTTCAAAATCCAAGTCAATAAAAAATGCTCAATACAGATGTAAAGATGGTTACCGGGAGACGCAGTTCTATCACTTACGGAAAATTTAAACAAGTTCATTTCATGCTAAAAATTGCGCTGAAAGTGGATGTTGTCCAGAAGGTGGACGACGAAAGCTCCAAAATTAAACCAACCAGCTCAGAGAACACGACTAATTAGAAAACTAAAGTCCATCGGGCATCTGATATTTATTCGTTTTTAGGTTGATCTACATTTCCAGTTGATTATTCATGTTGGACTGAAGACTCTGCCTTTGTTGCCATATTGGTCCTAGTGCGAAGTGTTTGATGATTTCTGAAGACTAACATGATTTTATTTTGTTGATCTCAGTCAGCAGTGGAACTCAGGGTGCCCATTTCATGGTTCTTTGTACTTCCTCTAAATGATGATGTGGTGTGATCTAGCTGACGAGTTCCAAACAGAACAATATGCCGGACTTTGGATTCCACTACTAGACAACATCAACCAAATAACATTATGCTAATCATAAGACATCTTCGAAGCTTCCATACTAGGAAGTGAGATATCGGAGATCCAATATAATCCGTAAACTTCAAGTACTGACTTTGTAGGTCATATCGTTTGATTTAATTGAAAGTTTTCATCATGAGCTGACATCAGCTGGAAAACCATTGGAAAAATACGTCGGAGTACTGGAAAGCTGTTTCTCTAGTCCTAGTTTGGGACTCTTCACCAGTACACACCCACCTCCAGCTCGTAAACCATTAGGCCACTGGGACCCTTTCTAATGGCTGTCGCAGAAGACATTGTAAAAGTGGTCGTGAGTTGGCAAAAGTTAGAATTCATGATCTGGACAGTGGATCGTGTCTCGGTGGCTTAATGTTATACGAGGTCGCTGGTCTTTTTAACCAGAAGTTCCGAGGTTAGAATGCTTGAGATGGGTGCGTGCCGGAGAAGAACCTCAAATTAGTGGGACGAAACAGCTGTCCAGTACTTTTAGGTGGTTTTCCAGTGGTCCTCTAAGTGATGTCAGCTCATGATAGTAATTATTAAACGACAAATGTAAAATTATCCTGAGAACAGTGCCTAAAATTTCATGATGTCTTTGCATAATCGATGCAGTAAATGACTGTATAACGTATAAAAGGTGTATTCGCAATAACGTTATAGATAAAAGGCACCCAAGAACGTTAGTGATTTCAAAGACGGTTCTTATCATTCTCATTATCGTCAAACCTAAACAGGCTGAGAAATATTCAAAAGCCAGTAGTCTTGTAACAACAGAAGACAAGGGCCAGTAAACAGATCATTTATTAAGGAAATCAACGCATTTTATAGATTTTCATGTACATTATTATAAATTATTGTTAGCAGAAAAACACAGTCTTCTGATTGGTTATTTTTCACTGAAAGTTAACGTTTCATCTCTTTGTAGCTATTTCTTGAAAATCAGATCATCTAGGTGCTAACTGTATTCGCCTATGCAAAGTCTGCTGTGGTTGGTTGTTGAATCAGCCTTTGTTCTTATTTTTCTCACGACCAATGTTGTGGACGTAAACACTGACGTAAATTACTGTCTACGAATTTTGACTAGCAGCCAGCTCTCACCACAGTCTTATTGTAAAAGGCTACGACTTTATGTTGAATTCGTTTATAAGCATCTTTATATTCAAGAATTATTTGTAAGGATTAGATTTGTTTTTACGAGTATGACCGCGGATTGATATCAGTTAGAGAACTGTTGAAAGCGAGGGGGTACTGGACAGCTATTTCACACTAGTTTGTGACTCTCCAGTAGCACACATCCATCTCAAGGATTCTAACCCTGGTGACAAGGCCAGCGACCTCGTAGAGCATCAAGCCACTAAGACTCGATCCACTGACCAACCCATGAATTCTAACTTCTGCCAATTCACAACATAGCGCGACCACTTCGCAGTGTCTTCGCCGATGAATAGCTGTCCTCACCATCAATCTGTTGCACCCTACTGGTCACGGTTTCTCAACAGAACACCAGGTTACGACCTACCTGAATAGGGCTAGTCGCTGGTGAGTATGCCATTGATTTCCATGCATTGCTTTGTAGATTCTTTGTTCACCAATTGTAGTCTTCTGAAATCTGTAATGGACATATTTAAAGAAATGTGCTTATCACAACTTCTTAACACTTTCATTAATACCCTTATGTATATAACTGAAACTGTTTGGCTAGGAAAAAAATGAGATCACGCAAAAACAGAACCTTTTAATATTCTGAACTGTTTATTTCGTTTATAACTGCTTGAATGAGAATTATTCATGAATATTCATGAATATTTTATTGTATCACTGTCTGTTCATCGTTAAGGTTAAGTTTTTTAGCATGAAGCCGGAATATAACATGAAACTTAACCGGCTTGCCTACCTACCTATTTACAAAATGCATAATAAAGAAGAGATAAAATGTTGAATGAAATATAAATGAGGTCGGTTACCTTCTAATCACAAGAAAAATTCTGCCCATAATTATGCCAATGATGGTGAACTCATACATTTGAATGTTAATGTTCCCTATCAGGTTTGCGAATGTATATTTGTGTGTATTCCCAACAGTATGGGCTGTCACCTGTCTTCAAATATACCTTAATTGGGGGGTTTGAGGTGAGGATGGAGTATAAACTGTTTATTCCCAGAAGAGTTGACCAATAAATTTGTCTTCAGAATAAAATTTTTTGCTAATTTAGTCACTTATCTATCTGTGTAGTAGTATTAAGGTCATAAAGTATGTTAGATAACAGTATTATTTTTTATTCAGGTGTGACTTTTCTACCTACTGTATTTTCCTTCCGCCATCTACTACTGAATAAGTACTATAAGTAGTTGATTACCACTCAAATTAACCAGTTGTGCTTGCTAGTCGGCCAGTCAGATCGTAGTGATCTAACCGCCGGACTAGTAACAATTTGGGTGTTTTGATGTGATTCGGTTCTCTAAGCTCAGTCAAACCGGATGCATCATTGACGATCTCGATTTCAAAAGAGGTAAACCACCGTCTTGTATTGAAATCATTTAATTCTAAATGTAGCAAAAATATTCATTCAGACATATATAAAACACAAAATAATTGAGTAAAGAATATCCCCTTTTCGATAAATTCCTCCTCCTCTGGCTCTACAATTGTAATATGTATACTTATATACATAGAATATTCTAAAATAGTACTCAATAACAATATTAGTGTTTTTTGTATAACATCGATTTGTAAACTAAGATCACAGTGGAATTACAGTTTATTAAAGATGCTTAAATTACAATAATAATAAAGATATAGTAGAGAATAGAATATCAACAAAAATTAGGAAAATTCCACAAAAATTCAGGATCATTCAAACCTAGATGTCCAAGGTAATGATAATGTCTGAACTAACTTCTTTTGGATGCACAAATTATGCTTCTTAATGTGGATCCCAACAGCCAGCCTCAGCAATATTTAGTAGTCGAACGCTTCAAGCGAAATTGAAATTTCTTGGTATGCGGTAAATGACCCTGAAGCATGGTTAACATCAATCTTGTGTTCGGTATCCACAAGATTAGATAGAGTAGCGTTGTGAATAGATTTCGTTTGTCCTTTCCTTAACCACTAGGCAGGGTGATGTTTGGAAATCCGACAAGAAACACGCCTAATTGTACGGCCTATGTAACTGACTAACTTCTCAGGAGCAGCTAAATTGGTAGATACACTTGAAAGAGGCGAAATTAGGCAATTTATCTTTTACCTCTCAACGGAAAGTTGAGGCAGTTCTGAAGAGAAAGCGTAATTCAGCAGCAGGGAATGCTGTTTTTACCGCATTTATAAGGCGCTGTGTTAGTATCTCGCTGATGTTGTCCCCAAGGAACTGCATTTGCAAGAATAATGCTTTTCTTTTTAGGAACTGTTGGGCTGCCTTGATTTTAGATTCATATTCTTATCAATAAACTTTTCAGGATAACCATTTTCACTTAGCAACCGTTTAATATTTTTAAGTTCCTCAATCAAGACATTCATCCGAGCAAATCGCTCTTGCTCTGTGAACCAAGCACTTTATCAAATTGCGTTTGTATTTCAAGGGCACGAAGCTGAAAAAATGAGTGTACTAACCCGTTGATGTAGGTTTTCTATGTACACTTCTTCATATTGTGCCACCCTCTTTTCTGGTCATAAGGACATCGAGAAATGAAATACTAGAGTCCCTTTCTTTCTCACTGGTAAAATTTATTACTGGATGAACCTCATTAAATTTATCTAGGATGTTCTTAAGCCTCCTCCTCATTTTTCATTATCAAAAATATATCGTTCATGTACCAACAATAGAATTCGAGTTCATTAATCACATTCTTCAAAGGCCCATTTTCTAGTTTCGCAAGGAAAATGTCGGCTAGAATGGGGGTCCTAGTGGTAACCCTATTGCCACACCATTGAAGTGTCTGTGTAGTTCCTTATTAAATAAAAAGTGGACAATGATTCTGCATTTCAAAAGAAGCTCTTTCATAAAAGATATAGGAATGCCAACATTGATATTTCTTCTTATGTGTTCTTCGCATTCAAAGTCCACTGTTTCCATAAGTGGTATATTGGGGAATAGGGTCTACTGGTTGACATGAATAGTGTACAGCTAGCTACTCATGTCAGTCAATAAGTAATTTGTGTCATCATCATGCATTTATGTTTGCTTTCATAATCGTCACATATTCTGACATGAATAATTTCAATTTAAAAATGGTTAACCTAATAAAATCTCCCATGTAATTGTGTAAATTACAAATCAATTTACAAACCACGAATTTGATTCAGTCGTTGTTCTCTCATCAGTTTTTCACTTGTCTCGCCCTATTGCTTTGTGGTGAGAGCAGCCTGCTAGTCGATTGGGCGACATTAATCTACGTCAATGTTTAGGTCACTAATATGGGCCGTGAGAAAATATGAACAAGGCTGTTTCAACAACCAATCACACCAAACTTCAACGTCGGCAAATATGATTCCCAGATAGATGGCTTCACTCCACTTTCCGAGGAACTCGAAAACAACCAATCAGAAGACTGCGTTTGTCCACTTGACTAGGCTATAATAATGTATGTGAAATTTATATAAATACGTGTTGATTTCCGTAATAAAACGATCTGTTGCCTGGCCCTTGTCTTCTGTTGTTACAGTTTTACTGCAAAGTTTTCATTGTATGTTTCTGCATTTATTGTAGGGATGATTTCAACTGATAAGCTGAGATATTATGAAACTGTCAACGAATGAATCCTATGCATTAGAAGGATGTTATTTAGACAGTATTTCAGTTATATGAGTCCATACCAAGTTTATTTTTAATAGTTTGAAAAAATTTGGGCATTGGGTATATGATATTCATTATAATAAAGGCTTCATTTTGTATTTCCCAATGAATGAATGAAAAACGAAACGATAGTTTTGTTTTTACTGACGTTTCGCTATTTAGTGCTCCTGCTAATAGCTTTATGAAAGCAGTGATATTAAACCAGAATTTACAAAATCCATCCGCTCAGCTAACGTATAATAACTTAATCGCTGTTCCTCAGTGTGGGGTCATTTTTGTTTTTGTCAAGTTGACCAATTGGTAAAGGTAACAAAACCAGGTGTGTATAGATTGTTGGATTTGATAAGTGTATAAAATGATAAAAGCAGAGTGTGTGTTTACATAAATAAATTACCAATCACATCCGTGTTGATTTTTGTCGCTTCATGGGGGAGGCAGGTGTTGTTGTAACCAGGTCAGATTCTGTTTTAGTCCATCATTCCTATTCATCAGACAATTTAGGTTCCATTTGATATGAAGTGCTTCTGACTATGTGAGACGTCCTTTGTGATTTCTGAAAATTTTCTGGATGATGATTTTAATATTGTGAAAATCAATTTTGTGACCTGATTCTACAGCGTGTAGACAGATTCATGGCTGATGATTTTTCAAGCTTTTCTAGTACAACTGGATTATTAGTGTATGTATCTGATTTAGAGCTTGTAGAGTACTCTTCTGATATCGTCTGACGTCTCCGCTCTATATGGAATGACAACTGTTGATATCCATGTTTTCGGAATACATTTTCGATCATACTTAATGTCAGTGTTGATTTTGTTGATGAAGTTCTTTGGGTAGTTATTATGCTTGAGAGTTTCAGTAATGTTTGATATTTCTTCTTTTTTTTCTTTCTCATCCGTTAACATCAGAGAGTGTGCTCGTCTAAGAAGACTTGAAACAACTGATACCTTTGCGCTCATCACTTGTGATGATCTGAAGTCTAAACATTTGTTGTTGGAGTGGGTTTTCTTCCTCAATATGGATATACTAAAATGTTCGTTTTCCTTCCTGTTAACTAGACAAGCATTTTAGAAATGGTACTTCACCGATGTCTGATTCTGCCTTCTTCTGAAGTAAACTGGATTCTGGGAGATAGATTGTTTATGTTTTCCAAAAATGAATTGTGTACATCTCGTTTTAATACAACAAAAGTATCATCAACGTATCTTAAACATATTTTAGGAGTGAGTCTGATTGAAAAGATGTTTTCTTCGAATTTATTCATGAAAAGATCAGCAACCATTGAGGAAACTGGTGAAACCATAGCAACACCATTTTTCTGTCTATATAAATCCCCTTTAAATGTAAAATAACTGCTTTCCAAACAGTATTTCTTTACTGCTTTTGTTAGTTTCATAATTTCTGGCATACAGCCGTTTGGTGAACAGAAGTGTACTGAATAAGTGACCAGTTTTCAGTAATTTCTCAGCTGATATCATCCAGTGATCTTACTTAAAGTATCTATCTATTCAGTAAGAAATTAATTTGATATTCTTGTCTATTTTAGATGGTTGGAGGCAATCCGCCACAGGATTTCTTACTTGACCTAGGTTTTGTGCTAGTTGGCACCCGACAGCCAGCCAGCAATACGTATCTGCAACCTTGAAGGAACACTTTTTCTCTTCTGAGATGTGAACCAGCGTCCCCCAGCACTGCAATCAGATACATTACCACCACATAGTTTTTCGACCTGGCGACTGACCTCCGGTAGGACTGACTATGTTAAACAACTAGTGTCTAAAACGGTCCTACAGAAGGTCAGCCGAGGGTCTGAATAACTCAATCGCAACGTCTCTAACTGCAACACGTAGTGGTGGTGGTGGTGGTGACGCAGATTCGAATCTCAGAAAGATATGTGCTCCGTCAGGATTGGAAGTGCGCCTTGCTGGCGGACGGACTACTTGGTGCCAACTAGCACGAAACTTAGGTTCCAGCACAGCTTTCTGCCAGTTTCACCCAACCATTTAATATCGACTACTCAAAGTGGACCGTGATGACCACATTTCAAACTAGACTGATAGAATTCAGTCTGCAACAAATAAAACGACTAGACATATTACTGCAGTTACTAGCTCGTTTCCAACCAATCAAAAGGTATCTTTTTATCTATATCAACATGTATTTGCTGTATCCCACTGAACTAAGCTATCTCATTGTGCATACATCTTTTTATTTCTACAGTTGTCAATATGGTGATGTTCAGTGTTCAATAAATGATTTTGCTCCAATATTCACTATGCATGGATGGTGTTATAAAATATATTTGAATTATTCTAGAAGTAAGCTCACATTATTCATTTTACTTTGTGTTTTTTTTAATTATATTCTTTTTAACGGATTAAAAATGCCCATTAAAATTTTCAAAAGAATGGATACTGAACAAAGAGTACTCTTTCCGATAACCCTTCATCATCAGGCTCTACATTTATACATACATTATAGTGAATGAATGAGTTAGTGTTATGAACGACATTAATGTTTAAATAACATCAAATCAATAATATTGATAAATTACACCTAAATCGCATCAACATAGAATAAGCTGAATGTTAGAAACATTAGGAAAGATAATAGTACAAATTCATGAGTTTATAGCTTCTACTGAAGGCCAGGGCAATAGTAGGGGTTGGACAAGCTTCTTTTCGACACAGAGTGCTGGTTGTTTTTGAGGCGAACCGCGATAGCCTCTGCTGTTTGGAGCCTGCGGTGCTTCGATGTTTTTGGTAATTTATTTGGCACCTGGTGTAATATAGAGAAGGATTCATCTAGGCTGGCTTTGTGTCCTGTTTGCACCAGATGTTCCAATATCGAGCTGTTAATAGTTTTCACTACAACTTTACTTAGCCATGCTGGGAGATGTTCACGAGTGAGCAGGGAAAATCAAGTTCCTAGAGCAACGGCCAATACAACTGGCTCCACAAGCTCCGTTGAAATGATAGACACAATTAGAAGTGGCTAGTCTAGGTACTTCATCTTTCAGTCAAAGAATCGCCATCGGTCGTGTAGAGAATAAGACGTGTAGTTCGCCAGCAGTGAAAGTTCTTTGAACTGATTTTCTTAATTTCTTCGCAACTATCTCGCTTGGTATATTGCCCATGAATTGGAGTCGTATATGAAGAGGCTTCTTTTTCCTTGTCATACATATATCCACTTTTATGAACGAAGTTCTTGTGTTAATATGTTGTTTTTTTAATTCGCTCCCTTGAGTGATCTGCTTAATTTTTTTAAATGTTTTAGCTTATAGCTTGATTCTACACCGTATTTTTGGTAAAAGTATGGAATTTTCAGCATGTGATATCGGTAGCCCAAATTTCGCAGGCCGACCATTAATAACAGGTGTGCGTCGGCAGGAGATTGAACTCCGTACCATATGCATTGTCGGTTAGAATCCTAACCACCGACACACTGACCTTATAGAAAGCAAACCATTAAAGGGAAGCATCACGTTTCGTAATTACGGGGGTTAACGGAATGAGAATACACATTTTTAATCTACTGAGGCAGAAGACAAATGGCGTAAACAGCCAGGAGAAGAAAATTTTCTTTTCAATGATTCATTTCCATAACCTGCTGTAGAATCGTAATTATATTTAACATAGGAAATCTTTAGAACAATCAGATACTGGTTTAATTTGTCCCCGAAACAGATATTACGTAATGTAAGATGTAACCTAGGAGGGGTGACTAATTCGAGGTTGAAAAGAGGCAGAAGTTGGGATCGCCTAATAAGTGTGAGAAAATAACCAACCAATATGGCTGTGTAGAATAGACAGAAACTACTGCAAAGTGATAAAGTGTTCTTATATAAAATTTGTATGAAAAGGCAAAGTTATTGATAAAGAGTGATGAAGTGATAATAAAATATGGTTGGTGGGAATCATAATGATAGTAATAATAAACTCAAGTAAGAAAGAGAAGCAAAATTGTAGTAAGAACGTTACTCTGGCCACGTTAGTGCGAGTGAATGTATGTAGCGCTTTTGAATGCAAAGGTCTGGTTTCAAATCTCGATTAGCTAATGCTTCGGCTATGTACAGATGGCGTATCCGAAGTCCCTTTGTACGATATTACCACCCTGTTACTGTTTATTATTAATCAGAATTAATTTTTCATACAGATTTTGTAACAAAGGAAGACAAGGGCCAGGAAACAGATCGTTTTATTACGGAAATCAACACGTATTTATATAAATTTCACATACATTATTATAGCCCAGTCAAGTAGACAAACGCAGTCTTCTGATTGGTTGTTTTCGAGTTCCTCGGAAAGTGGAGCCATCTATCTGTGCATCATATTTGCCGACGTTGAAGTTTGGTGTGATTGGTTGTTGAAACAGCCTTGTTCATATTTTCTCATGGCCCATATTAGTGACCTAGACATTGACGTGGATTAATGTCAACCAATTGGCGAGCAGGCTGCTCTCACCACCATTTTATGTGGAAACACTTTATCGCCTTTCCACTAGTTCCTGTCCATTCTACACGAGCTCATTGATTAGTCATCATCTCACACTTATTACGTCATGTGAAATTCTTCCTCTTTTCAACTTTCACTTAGTTACCCCTTCTAGGCTATACTTTACATTACATAATACATTTTTTCGAGGACAGATTCTACCAGTATCTTTTTAGTCTTACGATATCTTTGCCAAATATAATTACGAGTTTTGTACAGCTCATGAAAATGACTAGTCGGAAAGAAAGTTTTCTACTTCGCTGTTTACGCAGTTTTTCTTATAACTCCATACGCGGGAATATTTCGTACATTTACTGAGCCAAAATGAAGCGCAAAATTCGTAGTTTAATGAAAGAGGAGAAAGTGTAAAGTCATCGCATTAAATATCATAGTTGACAGTAAAATAAAGTAGATATTGACATTATATATGGGAGAAAATTCCAGATATTTATTGTATATAGTTTATAGTCGGTAGCCAGTGATGTAATGAAACTGCCATTTTAGTGAAATGTTTCGTGTCGTGGATTCGTGGTGTTGGTTCTAGTCAGTCGGACAGCTAAGGAGTGGTGCACATCATCTGTGGATGACTGGCGATATGTACGTGTGGAGATTTGCAGAGTACAGCTAGTTGACTGTAATTCACTCTTGGTCAGTTAAGGTGATCTCCTCCTCCTCCTCCTACATGTCACCCTCGCACTGAAGACCAACTCGCCGATTCCCATTCGTCCGTGTTCTAATCGAGTGATGGCCTGGCATGTGATGTCATTCACGGGATGGTTTGTTTTCTCAAAGTATGGCCAATCGAACTGCATTTCTTCCTGAAGATTTGTTACACAATTGGTTCCTGTTCTGTTCGATCTTCCAGATCCCTCTCTGTTAATGAAATTCTCTGGCCGGCCATATGATCTTCAGCGAAGATGACTGTTGATGAAAAAATCTGCAGTTTGTTCGAAGTGCCCCTCGTGACGCGACACCATGTCTCGGTTCCGTCCATCTGTAGTTGAAACGACGCTTCTCAGGTAGTTGGGTAGGTAGGTAAATGCGGTTGCTTCTTTCAGATCTCTCTCATTTACGCTGATTGTTGTCTGTTGTAATTGCTGCTGCTATTTACCACAAATCTTCATCAATACATCTGCTTTCACCATGATCACCTGAAGTCCTATGTTTGATGCTTCTTATATGGCCAGCTTGTTGATTTTCACTTGCATATCATCCAGTTTGTAGGAAATCAGACATACAGATGTTATCGGCGAAATGCAAATCCTCCAAGTTTTTCTCTTGTGTGGGTCCATTTTATGTCAGTTTCCTCGTTGCCCGGCCCGCTGTCTGTTGCATTATCTAGTCTACCGCAATCTGGTAAATAATTGGAGATAGTAGGCAGGCAATCAGCCAGCCTTCTCTTACTCCAGTCTGCACTTCGAAGCAACGCAACCAGATCAAAATCCTCCATCTAAGCTACAAGCTTTATCGTGATGTGATATAATCCACACTATATAAATATGAAAAGTAACAACATGCTGTTTAGTCCAGACTGGAAGTACTTCTAAAATATTATCAATAGTAAGTAGTGAAACCTTTTTCCAAAGGTTTCAGGACTAAAGAGTAAGCGAGCGAGTATATATGCAGATTTTGACAGCAATGGTGATAAATTACAATAAATTCTAATGTGATAAGGAAAACGAAAAAAAAATAAATAACATCCTTGTATCTCCTGACATCATTTGGTTTTATTATTAATCATTATAATAATATTTTCTATCGGTTGATTGTCGGCAGAGTGTGAATGTGTCCTTGGTGGGTCGGTAGGTTGATTGTTTGATGATAATACCGAGATGAGTGTTGATGTGGTTGAGTTTTTTTTCTCTCTCCCTATCTTTTCTTTTTCGCTCTCTCGATTTCTTTCACATCTGAACATTTTTGACAATCAACTAAATGAATAGTAGGACTTGTTTTCTCAGAATGTTGACTATTTTCATCAGCTAGATATAACAAAGGAATTCTGTGCTGTGCTTCTTTAAGTTTTGTCGCATTTCTACCCCCTTTGTCTTACTTTTGTATTCAGGTATCAGGGATGGTTGTCTGCATGCTTAGATGAGAAATGCTGAGCACAGAGACATTTCAACAATGTCTTAGGATGAATATGATGTTATTTGGTTGGTGATGACTAGCACTGGAGTCTAGGCGTAGGGTTTCTTCCCATCTTGAACTCGTCCTCTGGATACGGACGCTCTACAGTGAATGACATCTTTCCTAGTGAGACTGTTTTTTGAAGGAGCCATTATTTCAAAACTCTAAAGCATTACCCACTAGGCCACTAGGCCTAATGTCCACCGCTCACTAGCTACTCACACACATCCAACTGAAGTCTCAAGGTCGTAACTTCCCACTTTCATAAGCTGTACTATGGTAATTATATTTAATAAAGAATTCAAAAGACCAATCAAATATGCACGTTGAACCGGTCAGATACTAGTGAAATTTGTCCACAAGAAAGCTATTACGTAATGTGTGGTGTAGTCTAGTATTATTATTATTACGTCCCTTAATTCCTGGAGGAACACAAGGCTTCAGCCGTGCGTCTCCGTTGCCTTCGGTTTTCTGCCAAATTTTACACCCTGCTCCAGGTTTGTCCACATGCTTTCATCTCCTCTTCACATGACCTCCTCCAAGTTACCCTTGCACTGACGACCAACTCTCCGCTTCCCTTCCGGATTCCACTCGAGCGATGGCTTGTCTAGTGATGTCACTTGATGGCTTGTTTCCTCAGAGTATGACCAATCGGTCCCTGAATGGTTCGCTCCCAGAGATCCCTGTTGCTGATCTTTTCTGGCTAGCCATCTGATCTTGAGTATTGAGCGAAGACAGCTGTTGATGGAGGTCTGTAGTTTGTCTGAGATGCTCTTCATGACGCTCTAAGTCTCTCATCCGTATAGAAGCACTGATTTTACATTGGAGTTGAAAATCCGGATGTTATTTTTATGGTGAGTACTGTTGACTTCCACACAGATTTGAGAGTAATGAAAGCTTGTCTTGCTTTGTCGATTCTGGCTTTGATATCCTCGTCAGTGCCGTCCGCCTGTAGTTGAAACGATGATTCCCAGGTAGGAAAGTGAAGGAGCTTATTTCTTTCAGGTTCCTCCCATTTATGCTGGCTGATTGTTGTCTGTTGTTGTTGTTGTTGCTGTTGGTGTTGGCCAGGAATTTTCATCACCTCTGTTTTATCTATGTTCACTTGAAGTCCTCTCTTTGATGCTTCTTCTTCTGCTAAATTGTCGCTTTTCACTTGCATATCTTCCATTTTGTGGGAAATCAGACATATAACAAATGTAGTCTGGTAGGAGATGACTAATTAAAAATTTAAAAAAATTCGGCAGAAGTTGGGATCGCCTAATAAGTGTGAGAAAATAACTAACCAATATGGCTGTGTAGAATGGACAGAAACTACTGCAAAAGGCGACAAAGTGTTTTTATATAAAATCGGTATGAAAAATTAATGTTTTTAATAAACAGTAATAGAGTGATAATAAATAGGGATGATGGGAATAACAATGATAAATAAATAATAATAAAAACAATAATTGTAATAAACTGACATATTAAAATGAAGCGAAACTATAGTAAGAACGTTATTTTGGGCATGTAAGTGCGAGTGAATGTATGTAGCGCTTTTGAATGCAGAGGTCCGTTTTTAGATATCGAATAGCTAATGCTTCGGCTATGTACAGATGGCGTAAGTGAAGACCTTCCGCAAAATATTGAGGAACTCTGTGTTGTACTGCAAAGCATTCATGGGTGAATGCTTGAAATCCATAGTTAACATGGTGTTCAAGGATGGAGCTGCTAGTATTCTTCTTTTCTCCTCTAATCGGCAAGCCAAGCTGTGTACAGTGTTCCAGAATACGTTTGTCGACTTGACACTGCGTATTGCCATTATGCTTTTTCTTTCCACAAACACACGTAAATTGATAAATACCCATTGAGGTGGCCAGAAGTGGTGTCTTATCCTTAATGTTAGACTGGATTAACTGTCTCTCCACTGGAGAATGTAAAATACGTAAGGTGGCTGCTTGAAACTTCTTCAGATATTTAGAAAGGTGGTTTCTAGGAATTTCCTCTTCTATGTGTACTTTACGATTCCAGGTTTATGAAGAGAATTTTTCTTAGGAAAAATTGTGACTTTTGACAAGAGAGGCTTTTCTTTCTTGATTTTGTCGATAAATGATGTTTTCTCAGTGAAAATAATTAATGGGCATGACTGAGATAAGTGAAGCAAAGCTCGTAACTATTTGCTATTGTCGGATGTAAAGTCGTTAAATGAGCTTCTTTTACATGTTGGTTTACACGGATCTGACTGATTTTAGTTTAATCACGAAATTTTCCAAGTCAGGAAGCCATTAAGAACCAAGGATTGCTGGACGACTATTTCTTCTAACTTTAAGACTCTTCAACGGTACACACAAATGACACTACTGAGGTTCGAATCCATGAGAATGCACAACTCAACCTCCAGTTAGTATCACAAATGACCGTATATTCTCACGCCGTACTTAGTGGACACCTTGCCTTGTAATTTGAAAGTCCATGGTTCGATTCCTGATGGGGTTGTGTGAGCGTACTGTTGACGAGTCCCAAATAAGGACAAAGCATGTGTCCTAATTGAAGTCAATTCATGATTAGAAATCTCAGTTTAATCCTTGTTTTTACCATTTGCCTTATTTTATTTCAAAAGGTATAGAACTGAAGCTAATTTTGGATCCACAAGAATATGATTATATTATACCCAATAAGGGATATACAGGATTCTATTTAATTGTACAGAGCGCGAACTGTCAAAGTGATAACGAAGAAATGGACAGTGATAATAGCATAAATGATCAGTCAGTTATTGTTGGACCAAAATTTCATTCATTCATCAATATAAAGGTGAGTTGCCTTGGGTTCCCAGTGGAACATAGGGCTTTCAACAGCACACCTCCACTTTATCCTATTTCCTACGGTTTACTTTAACTGACCTCACGATTCTCCATAGTCCCTCATCCCCTCTTCACATAATTCCCTCCATAGCAACTATCTCCTCGTTTCCCATTCGAGTTACATTCGAGGGCTTGTCTGGAGTGCAGTGTCATCCAACGGTCTCCACCGTGCATGACTTTTCTATCTTCATTTTCTCCCACATATTAGTTGAGCAATCAACTTCTGGTTGGTTTGTTCCACTGCAGAGTTTCTTGTTGCTAATTCTTTCTGGTTAACCAGCTGCCAATTTCACCCTTAGTGTAGAGCCATCCAGCCTATGGGCAACTGTTGATAAAGGTCTTCAATCTGTTGTAAATGATTTTTTTTGACACGCAGTGCAAGTTTCTGACCTAAACTTTTTGTTGGAAAGAATCCAAATCTTGTTCTTTATGCTGAATGAAGAAGTCCTCCAAACTCGTTTCAGGTTGACCAAGGCATATCTTGCCTATCCGATCCTTGCTTGTTTTGACATCTTCATCCGTTCCGCCTGTTGTTGCTGCACAGCAAGGTAATTGAAATAAGGGATCTCCTTCAAATTCTTCCCGCTGACGATGACAGGTGCTGGGTGTTGTTGCTGTTGTTTGGTTACCTTCGTCACCTGTGTCTTTTCCATGTTTAAATGAAGTTCTGTCTTTGTGGCTTCCTCAGCCAGGTCATCGGTTTTAGTAAAGTGGAGCTAATTCGTTATATCAGTCAGATTAAGTAAGCATTAATGACTCAAAAGTTTGTTTACCGTCTGGTGCTTTATACCATATCATAATAAGGTGAAAAAGAAAATATGTAAATCCAATGCCTAATTGTTTCACTTCATCACCATGGCAACAAACAAATGTAATCTTCACCTCGATGCCGTTTCCATTCCCGAAGTTCCCAGTAGAATATAAGGCTTCAAGCTTTCAAGGTACTAGTCGCGGTGGTGTTGCTTTTGTCGGATGGGGAATGTTGTAAATCCATCGTGCAACTTTCACACTTTTTTGAATAAAGCAAGAAATACAGTTTTTCCAAAATAAAGTGGTACCATCACTGTTTATTTCGTCACCTTCTCGTCAGCTGCTTACTGGCCACAGTCATTATTAAGTATATCTACAGAAAAAATTTTAACAAACATGCACAGAGTTCATTTTAAACAAAAATCAATCAATTTATATATATATATATATATATATATATATATGTAATACTAAACACTATTCCGAACAATAGTGATTATATGCGCTGGAAACTTTTCAACATTACGTAATCAGATGAAAGAGAGGTGGAAATATCCAGTTATCAGGATGAATAAAGGAAGACTGATAAATGCTTCTTTCTGAACGCACAAATTATGTTTCAGGCGCTTGATGAAGATGGCTTCAGCAAACCTGAGGAGAATTGAACTCTTTTGTTCAAGTGCCTGAAACCTGATTTATGCGTCCAGTCTTTCTTTGCCCTGGTAAATGGATATTTTTCATCTCTCTTTCATCTGAATGCAAAATACTGAAAAGTTTCCATTGTATATGATTATTATTGTTGTTCGGAATATTGTTTAATATTATATATATATATATATTATTACTGTATGCATATACTGATCAATTGATTTTTGTTTAAAATGAACTCTGTGCAAGTATGTTAAAACTGTTTCTATAGATGTACTTAATAATGACTGTGGCCTGTAAGCAGCTGAGCTGATGAGAAGCCAATGGACGAAATCATCGATGACGGTACCACTTTATTCTGCAACAACTGTAGTTCTCGCTTTATTCAAATTCATTACCGGGAATAAATGTATGAAAAATCACACTTTTCCTGGCTTCCTACCAACTAGTCCAGGTTGAAGAATGCGTCTGCCAAGAATAGGACTCAGACTGCGTATATGGTTGGCTAGAGACCTGACAGTCAACTGCCGACGCATACGTTGACAAATGGTAAACCTATGTCTGAACTATTCAATTTAGTAATGATCAAACTGTATAGGTTAAAATAATCTATTTTAAACCAGACAACATTGAAAATGATGTTTTTATGGAGTTCTATGCATTCTCCAAAGCTTTACTAGGTCTTACACTAAATGATTTTTCAAAAAACATTCCTCTCTTATGCTTTAATGGTTAGAAATGATGTCGATAACACTTCATCTATTCTGGAATTCGCCTCTTCGATGATTCAATAGTGATTTGATCTTTGAAGTGATAGATGTTTCGTTTAAAGTCATGTTACTGATACAAAGGTGCATCTGGTTACCCGGCAACCGGTTCTTATAGTTTCATGAGTAAACCTCTGTGTCAGATATTCGGAAGTCACTTTCCGTAGTCCTGTTATGGGTCAGCCCTTCTTCACGAAGTGTTTGGAACAAAGTCTTGCATTTAAGCAGGTACTTTTATTCAAGAGAAATAAGAATTCAGTTAATTTTCATAAATGAATTAAATACATATACTACTTTTATTTTTCGAATTTTTCTTCCATTTATTGAAGCAACAATACCCTTTTGAAAGAAGAATGGATCGTTACGGACCCACTACTAAAGGTCAGTTTGTCATCTTAAAAAAGCCATTAAATATTTAAGTCAGTTGGTCGATGGGGACTAGTAGCGGAAACTAGAATGCGCATTTCGTTCCATTAGGGGCTCGTCTTCTGAGTGTGCCTGCAAACTGTTTAGCAACTATGGACACTGGATTCGAGCCTCGGTGGGAACAACACCATATCGAAATAAATCGAGTATACTCCGCTCAATACTCAAGATCAGATGGCCAGAAAAGATCAGCAACAGGGATCTCTGGCAATGAGCGAACCAACCAGAAACCGATTGTGAAACAAATAGGCAGGAAGAAATGGAGATGGATTAGCCATACGCTGAGGAAACCATCAAGTGACATCACTAGACAAGCCCTCGAGTGGAACCCGAAAGGGAGGCGGCGAGTTGGTCGTCCAAGGGTGACTTGGAGGAGGTCATGCGAGGAGGAGATGAAAGCATGTGGACAGACCTGGAGCAGGGTGAAAAAGTTGTCAGAAAACCGAAGGCAATGGAGACGTGCAGCTGAAGCCCTATGTTCCTCTAGGAACTAAAGGATACAATAATAATAATAATATATATATATATATATTTTAAAACGATTGGTTCCCTTTATGAATTTAGATAAAGCAATTAGAAGACGTAATTTGTTTGAATAGTGTAATGTGTATTTAGGCAACACACTTCGAACAATCTGATCACACATAGACTTGTCATAGGAATGAATATATATGACATTAATAAAGAGTTAAGGGAGGTGATAAAATAAATTTAGGTCAAGTTAAATGGAAATAGTGAAGGTCACAATGACATTTCCCAGTATCGCTAAGTAAAGGTGTAGTAAAAACCATCAACAGTTTGATATTAAACCATCTGGTTCAAACTGACCGGCCACAAAGCCAGTCAGCATTAAAGAATCGTTCTCTATCATCCACGGGATGCCAAACAAATTGCCAAAAACATCCAAGTACCGCATGCTTCAAACACCAGAGGCTATCTCGATTCGCGTGGAACAATTAGTGCTTTATCTGCAAAAGAAGCAAGTCCAGCTAGCCACTACTACTGCCCTAACTACTACGGCCTTCAGTAGAGTCTATAAATTCATGAATTTGTATTATTATCTTTACTAAACTTTCTGATTTTCAGCTTATTGTTATGTCGATACTATTGAACTGTAATCCATTGATATTGTTATTATTGATTCGATATCACTTAAACAACATTAATGTCGTTGTTAATAACACTAATTCATTCGTGTGCATCGGTGGCACAGTGGTTAGGATTCTCACCGACCATGCACATGGTCCAAGGTTCGATCCCCTGCCGATGAACACCTGATATCTATGCTCGGCCTGCAAAATTTGGGCTTCCGATATCACATGCTGAAAATTTCATACTTGTACCAAAATACAGTGTGGAATCAAGCTGTAATCAAAATAAAATAAATAAATAAAATATCTGCCTTGGCTGGTAACAAAACATAATTTTCCAAGGAAGGTTTAGTGTGGTAACGATTGGTTGCTTTGATGAACGCATAAAAGTGGTTTAAACTTCCTAATCGCCATCTAGAGCTTCCACAAACTTTAGGATACGCCATCCCACAAAAGCGTTTTAAGGGGTGGATAGGTTTAAAAGATGTGTAAACATCAATTTTATGTCCTGTCTCGTCTAAAATATGTTTCGTAATAGAGAAGCTAGGTCTCCTGTTCCCAACGTTTAAGGGTTTTGAAGACTCTATCCGTGTGTGATCAGACTGTTCGAAATGTATTACACAAATACATCACACGATTCAGACAATTTACGTCTTCTTATTGCTTCTTATTGGAAACGTTGTCATGTAAGGTTATAAATGTTGATGCAGACATGAAGTTATTGAAATATATTCAAACAAGTGACCTATTGGTTACAAGGCCAGAATTCCACCGATCCTTACCTGAGATTGAATTCCTAGTCGCCTCAAATCGCTCATCACTTGGTAGATAACTCAAAGGCGGTTAGTTGAAATCTTAAAAGAATCTATTCTTTTTTTTAATTTTCACCCACCTCATTTTCTCTTTGTGCCAAAAACCCCATATATTTTAATATTACTCACATTTTGTTTCTTCATTTCTTGACGTTCCCAGTAGAACAGAGAGGGGCTTCAAGCTAAAGGCTTGAAGTTTCTGTAGCAGTGGTGATTATTTTTACAGGATGGTGTTGCTAGCCGCATACCCAAACCTTCACACTTTACCAGCATTTTTATTACTGGCTTGGCGAGGTAAAAGAATGCGTTGTTGACCGGGGATCGAACTCCTGGACCATGTGTGTGGTCGGTGAGCATTCTACGGATGTACCATCGACGAACAATACTCACATTATTATTATTATTATATCCTTTAAATCCTAGAGGAACATACGGCTTCAGCTACGCACTTCCATTGCCTTCTGTTTTCTGCCAACGTTTTCACCCTGCTCCAAGTCTACCCACATGCTTTCATCTCCTCTTCACATGACCTCTTCCAAGTCACCTTTGCACTGACGACCAACTCGCCGCTTCCCTTTCGGGTTCCACTCGAGGGCTTGTCTAGTGATGTCACTTGATGGTTTCCTCAGCGTATGGCCAATCCATCTCCATTTCTTCCTGCCTATTTGTTTCACAATCGGTTTCTGGTTGGTTCGCTCATTGCCAGAGATCCCTGTTGCTGATCTTTTCTGACCGGCCATCTGATCTTGAGTAGTGTTGAACGAACACAACTGTTGATGAAGGTCTGAAGTTTGTTTGAGATGCTCTTTATGACGCGCCAATTCTCTGATCCGTACAATAGAGCTGACTGACTTTACATTGGAGTTGAATATCCGGATCTTATTTTCATTTTCATGCTGAGTTCTGTTGACTTCCACACAGACTTAAGAGTAATGAAAGCCTGCCTTGCTTTTCCGATTCTGGCTTTGATATCCTCGTCAATTCCGTCTGTGGTTGAAACGATACTTCTCAGGTAGGCAGGTGAAGGAGCTTATTTCTTTCAGGTTCCTCCCATTTACGCTGGCTGATTGTTGTCTGTTGTTGTTGTTGCTGTTGGTGTTGGCCAGGAATCTTCATCACCACATCTGTTTTATCTATGTTCCCTTGAAGGCCTATCTTTGATGCTTCTTCTTCTGCTAAATTGTCGCTTTTCACGTGCATATCTTCCAGTTTGTGGGAATTCAGACATATATCATCGTCGAAGTACAGATCCTCCAAGTTTGTCTTTGTGTGGGTCCATTTAATGCCTGTTTCCTCATTGCTAGCCGCTGTCTGTCTGTCACATTATCCAATCTACTGCAATCAGGAAGATCATTGGCGATAGTAGGCAGCCACCTTTCCTCACTTTCGTCCCCACTTCTTCGAAGGCTTCCGTAAGTTTCCCGTTGCGGTTTGCTTGGCATGCAGGATTGTCGTATAACTGTTGGATGAGATGTATAATATTCGATGGCATCCCGTAGTAGCGAAGTAGTTGCCAAATCATCTCTCGATTGACGCTGTCTACTGAAGGCTTTTTCAAAGTCGATGAAGTTGAGATAGAGAGGTGACTGCCATTCCAAACTTTGTTCAATGATGATCCGTAGTGTGGCGATTTGATCAATACTGGACTTGTTTCTCCTGAATTCAGCTTGTTCCGGTCGAAGTTTTTCATCCAGGGTGGCTTGTTTGATTCTCTCCAGGATGATGCGGCTTAGTATTTTGCTTGGAATGGACAGGAACATAATTCCACGCCAGTTTTTGCATTGACTTAAGTCTCCTTTCTTTGGTAGTTTGAATAAGTATCCTTTCTTCCAATCCTCGGGTACTTTGACCTCTTTCCACACCTTCTCCAGCAATGGCGTCATCAAGTCCGCTGTTGTCTCTGGTTCCATTTTCACTGCTTCTGCTGGGATTCCATCTGGTCCTGCTGCTTTTCCAGCTTTTAGCATCTTGATTGCATTCAGGACCTCTGATTTCGTCGGAGGGTCTATGTTCATCGGTAGTTCTGCTTCCGTTGTTGGTATTGTTGAGCGTGTCGTAGGTGGCGGTCGATTTAGAAGTCTTTTGAAGTGTTCAGCCCAGTGTTTTCTTTTTCCCACCTCTTTGGTGATCGACTTTCCATTGTCATCCTTTAGTGGGTTTATCTGTGTCGAACTTTTTTCCGATAGGTCCCTAGTTGTTTCGTAGAGTGTGGCGAGGTTTCCTTTGCCTGCAGCTTATTCCGCTTCACTTGCCATGGTTTCATAATATTTTCTTTTGTCTTCCCTGGCGCTCTTGTTTACTCTTTTGTTCAGTGTATAGTAGCTTGAATTCAACTCCTGTTTTTGTTGCTCGTCAGTGCACTGGATAATCTTTTATTTCACCATCCTTCTCTCTTCTATTAGTCTCCAAGTGTCCTCAGTGAGCCACTGTTTGTCCTGCCTCTACTTTCTGCCTAGAACTTCCATGCAGGTTTGGCTCCACATCGTTTTCAAGTTTTCCCAGTGCTTGCTGGTGTTGATTTGTGTCTCGGCTTTGTCCTTTACGCTTGCAATGAAGATGTCCTTTGTAGCCTGGTCCTTCAGCTTTTGAGTGTTGAACTTGGCTTGTGGTCTGTCTGCAGCTCCTCCTTCTCTGAAAGCTTTTAGTTTGATTTGGATTGTCCCTTGTACGAGATAGTGGTCTGAGCCAACGTCTGCTCCTCTTCTTACTTTTGTGTCCAGTAGGCTGCGTCTCCACTTCCTTGAGATTGAGATGAAGTCAATTTGGTTTTTGGTTTGCCCGTCTGGTGACACCCATGTAGCCTTGTGGATATCTTTGTGCTTGTATACACTGCCACCAATCACTAGTTCGTTGAAGGCGCAGAAGTCGGCGAAGAGTTCTCCGTTTTCATTCATTTCTCCGAGAGCTTCTCTACCCATGATGAGTTCCCTTCCTGTGTTGTCTGGTCCTAGCTTGGCGTTCATGTCTCCCATTAGTATTTTAATGTCGCCAGCTGGAGTATTGTCCATTGTTGCCTGTAGTTGTCTGTAGAATTCTTCTTTCTTTTCGAGGTCTGCGTTGTTTGTGGGTGCATAACATTGTATGATTGACACTTTCCTTCCTTTGGAGTTGAATCTGGCGGTCATTATCCTGGACGAGATCGCCTCCTATTGTATCGGGGCCTTTGTTGTCGTTGGTGACATCATGATAGCCACGCCCTCGGTGTGCGTGTGGTTATCTTCTGGGTGATCGGAGTAGATCACTGACTCACCTGTTGACAATTTGGTGAGTCCACTCCCATTCCATCTGCTTTCACATATTCCCAGTACTTGGATTCCGTATCTTTTCATCTCGTTTGCGATCTGGGCAGCTCTCCCTGTCTAGTACATAGTGTGGACGTTCCATGTCCCCACACAGACTTTTTCTTTTGGTGCAAAGAGGTTCATCGTGCTGAAGATTCTGTAGCAATATTGTTTACAGGATGGTTACATTAAGATAAAAATTAGAGAGAAGCGACCTTTTGAGTTGCCCCCTTAAAATCAGATAACAAGGGATAAAACAATCAGAACAACAACAAAAGGAAAACAATTCACAGCAAAAAGGGCGAAAAGCGACTTACATTAATCCTACTTAATTATTATTTAATATTTTATTTTAACAGATTCTTGCTCAACGTTTCATATACAATCAGTTGTTCAGTTAGAAAAATTACCTATTCAAGTACACTCACTTCAAAAGTTCAATATCAATATGTTCAGACGTAATGGTACAGTGGTAAGTCACGCTTTTATAATTTTTTTTCTCTTCTCCTCACTTGAGAATATCCTAAATAAAGCGACTGTTTTGGCTAATCTAACTCAGCCTTCAATAAACAAAGGAGTAGACCCTGAATAGATTAGTGCTGATATGGTCTCTGACTTCACCACTGGGTGACGCGGATTCATATTTCACGAAGGATATGAGTTAGGATACAATTGGTGGATGGTGACTAGCAGTGGAATCCAGGATGCGCATTTCGTCCTATTTGGGACTCGTCAGCTGGATGTACCTGCATTTCTCAGTGAGTGATGATGTTCCCACCGAGGCTCGAACCCAGTACCCGTAGTTTCGAACGCCAAAGCGTTATCCACTAGACCACTCGGTTCGAGACCGAGCACTTCGATCCAATCAATCGACGGGAAAATCAAAAAATCCAATTCAATAATTAATATGACCCGTTGCACAAGAGGTGGCTCTCGTGGCCCAAGTGGTCTAGTGGATAACGCTTTGGCGTTTGAAACTATGGGCACTGGGTTCGAGCCTCAGTGGGAAAATCATCACTCACTGAGAAATGCAGGTACATCCAGATGACGAGTCCCAAATAGGACGAAATGCGGATCCTGGATTCCACTGCTAGTCACCATCCACCAATTGTACACCAATTAAATACTTAGACATCGTCGAAGCATCTGCACAAGAAGCCGACATGTCAACCTGAGACCGAGCACTTCGGTCCAATCAATCGACGGGAAAATCAAAAAATCCAATTCAATAAGGATATGAGTTCCTCATAGGATGCAGATACTCCTTGCTAGTTGCCTGATGAGTACCATGTAGCACGAAACCCAGGTCCCAAAGGAGCTGTCTGCCAATTATCTGCCAACCATCTAAGGTACATTATAAGTTATTTAAATTAATCCCAGCGTGTTTATGAAAAAATCAGTACAAGATCTGTCTTCTGAACGTTCTGCTGTGTAAAAACTGCAACAGCTTCGTCCTCAGCAATTTTATTTGAATTTTATTGATCATCAAAATATATATGCAAAAACTTTTACATAAATTGAAGCCAGTTTATTTGAATGTCACTTGTCGATAGATAACTTGTACCAGTAAAAATATGTAATCAGTCACTATATATTTGTAAGGATTAGTTTTGTATGAGTGTCTGTAAGTGTATGTGATTTGTCATATTGAAAAGACGTCATTTCACATGTGATAAACATGATATTACATTTTTTAAAAGGTCTTGGAGATTCATAGAGGCTTTTGTTGTTTTTTCATCTGTCTTGCTTCATTAGAGTTGGCTATATAAGTGATAAGTTTATTGCTTCTATCCTTCCTATTTACTGCATTCGATGTGCCTAAAATGTACAAGGCTTCAGAGGTCAACCAACCTTTCTTTATGTGTTGAGTGAAATCCTCTCCCAAGAATTTCAACATTGTCGAAATCAATCTTATGTCCGCTGTCTATCGCATGCATTGCTATAGTCGATCTTTTTTCTAGACTTTTTAATTCTACTTCATTTCTAGGCGGGTACGTTTTGTGCATTGTCTATGTTCATTCACTCTGACCTTCACCTGTCTGTTGCTCTCCCCCAATATAGAAAGCTTCACATTCTGAACATTTTATCCTATAGACACAATTACTTTGTGACATTTTGGGAGCCACATCTTTGACATTAGAGGGCTTGAAATATACTTTACTATTATATGAAGCAAATAGTCTTTGAAGTTGTTCAGCTGTGTGTGACCTTTCGATATGGAATGGCTATTGTTGAGAGACCCAGGTTTTTTTAATTTTTTGCTTTCCCTTATGCTCCTTTCTATTGATGATATTATCTAGTAGCTTTTCCGGATAACCATTTCCAATCAAAATCTGTTTTATATTGGTTATCTCGTTCTCCATATCGTCATCTCCATGTGTTATAATGTTTCTAGCTCTATTAACGAGATTTAAAGCTACTGAAACTTTCATTCCTATTGGATGATCTGATTGGAAATTCAAATACTTATTGGAATATTTCGGCTTTCTGTATATGGTAAACTTTAGTTTCTCGTCAGTTTGTCTTTTTTACAAGACAATCAGGGAGGTTTAGAGTTCCCTCAGCCGATTCTATTTCATTAGTAAACTCAATATATTCTAAGATTAAGTTAATTTCTGTTAAAAAGTCTTCTTTTTCAGCTTTCTTTATGACAATAAATGTGTCATCTATGTATCTGTACCATATTCTAGGATGACAACTAAGACTTGTCAATGCTTTCTTTTCTAAGGCTTTCATATATAGGTTTCCTACAATTTCAGATGCTGTTGAACCCATTGCACCTCCATTTGTTTGACAGTATAGTTTTTTTTTTGATTTACAGCTTGATTCCACACTGTATTTTTGGTACAAGTATGGAATTTTCAGCATGGATATCGGTGGCCCAAATTTTGCAGGCCGACCATAGATATCAGGTGTGCGCCGGCGTGGGCTGGAACCCCGGACCATGTGCATGGTCGGCGAGAATCCTAACCACTGTGCCACCGCCGCACACATAATACAAGAGAACTCAGGAATATAGGTATAATACTTATCAGGAATCATTACACAGCCGTATGCATTCAACACGGAGAAATCCCATTTTCAAGAAGAGAGAATTTGATAAGCAAAAACTGTCAGAGAACATAACACCGGTTATTCCTTAGGATTCTGCTCCACAGGTTCAATCGCCATCAAAATATATTCATAGTAACGGTCATGATTAACACACTGAATGACATAATTCTCTAAACATGAAGACACACCAATCAGCTTAAGTTTGCAGAAGGATATAAAGCACAAAACGTCAATTAAGTGCGTCATACTACAATTTAACTGTAAAATTTTACTCCATGACAGAAATCACAAATACCAATCAATTTGACGTAGAGTAGAATATCAAGCTCTGAAACTGTATTAGTAACTAGATATCGTTCTTAATACTCATATCACGTCACCGGTGATCAATCAATGCTACCCAAAAAGTTAACAGGTGAGAATTTTGTGGCTTAAGTTCAATACCGAATGATAATAACTCGACAGATCTCTTTCTCATCACTTAGACTTTTAACTAAAACAGGCATAAACAAAACCTACAAATGAACATCACAATGACCAGTTTTATATCAATAAGCTTCAAATTAACACAATCAGAAGAAAATAGCTACACTAATTACCAAGAGTCAAGCGACTCGACCACATTAGCAAGATGTACGAACAAACGTATCTATGGTTTCAATCATAGAAATAACTTTTATTTGATGTAGTTTTGTTTCCCAACCTAGATAATGTTAAAACTGCATGACCAAGACATGTACGATCAGTAGGAGCACAGTAATAAAAACTCATAATTAAGTGACCAATCGATAAATAAAATAAACTAAGCTGAAGTTCAGCATGAAGCCCTAAAGCTAATAAACTACATAAAATTAACAGTGTAGCTGAAATAGGAAATTCTGAAAACACTTAGTCAAGTAAACAAAAATGTGTGGTCACTCAGATTTTTGTTTCGATAAGATACAACTATTCATGATTTCCGAATCAAATATTTGTGGCAAACTGACTGAAAGATACCATTGAACTCAGAAAAATTATATATTTGTTAGAACTTGTCTTTAAATTTAAAATATGTGGATTTTAAACAAAGTTTTAAGCATTTTACAACTTCATCTATTGATAATAGAGATTTAGTTAATACTTCTTGATTATTTTCAAGTTCATATTTCATAATTTCGAGTGATTCACAAATAGGAATACTAGTTAAATAAAGAAACCATATCAAAACTTGCCATAATTTCGTCTTCTTCAATAGCTGTGTCCATTACTTCCCTTTCAAACTCTTCGAGAGAATAATGTATTGAAGTGGTTTCAGTATTCGTGATGTATGTTTTGATAAAGTAAATGTCACTGATATATGTGTAAAACATGTACACTTTGATAGTAACTAATTCCATATGAGTTTGATAATTAGATGTATCACACACAGTGTGAAACAGTGTCATTATTTACTGGATGACATGGTTCCGAACACAATTCATTATTGTTCATAATCATATCATCAGTTATAATCTCACAACTTCGAAACTTGAGTTTTATAGTCTCCTTTGTCCTCTCCTATTTGTCGTCGTTAGGGTAGTAGAACTTTCTAGATGTCCGGGTGGCCGGACAGGTGTTGAATCATTCCTATTTCAGACACATATTTGCAGTTGATTCGATATACAAAACTTCTGTTATCAGTCTCTCCCTCCACCCTGCGGCTAAATTAGATCTTACAACTGTCATCTTATTCCATCCCATCTTATTGTATGGTTGATTGTGTGTAATTGCATGTAGTGAGTGCTATAGCTGAACTATACTTTAGATTTCTTATCTTATTCGGGTCAACTAATCCAGATTTTGCTAGGGTTATATGCTCCATTAGTCTGGCTGCCCCTGTTCTACTACTTTGAACTACGTGTTTGACCTGACAATCATTGCAGACAGGGTATCAGATAAACATCAGTAGTAATTCCATACAAGGAAGGAACCTCGGAAATCACCTTACGGAGAATTCTTAACAAGGCAGGAATAAAAGTGACTGGCATTCAAACCAGCCACAAACTCAATTAGAAATAAACTTTGTCCGTTGAAGGATCCTGCCAGTTCAGCCTTTAAAACAAAACAATTTAGTTTATCTAATACCCTGACTGCAATGATTGTCAGTGAGGTTGAATACATAGGTCAAACTAGTAGAACAGGGGGAGTCAGTCAGACTAGCTGAGCATAAAAACCAACCTGCAAAATGTAGATTAGTTGATCCGAATTAGATAAGAAATCTAGGGAATACTTCAGCTACAGCACTCATTGCATGCAATCACACATAACCATACAATAGGATGGGATAGGATGACAGTTTTGAAATCTAATATAACACCTGAGTGTAGGGAGAGATTGATAACAGAAGGTTTGTATATCGAATCAACTGGGAATGCACGTTTGCAATAGGAATGATTCAACACCTGTCCACCAACATAACATAACATAACATAAGCTTTATTCCAAATCAGTACTTGTGATACAGAATGGAATTCTCAGCATTTTACTACAATATTGCATCCAGTTTTTTACATTAACAATAAATAAAGTTCTACATAGATTAAAGTTATCTCAGTCAGTTTCGACAACAACATATTAGCATGTCGGTAGCAAAGCCAAAATTTAAACAGAGTGTTTGAAGGTGTTAGAAAAGTAGATACTACTAGCATATTTACTGGCGTAAGCGATAGCAAAATGGTCGAGATATACAGAGTGTGAAAGAACGAAGAAGAATGTTTTAAGTAGAGTTTTTATGGAAGAGATAAACAAAGCAGCACATAACAAAAGTAAATACAGAAAGAGAAAAAAAGGTAGAGAGAAAACGTTGTACCTATAAATGATGTGAGTTGGAAAGACGAGATCCAGTTGTTCTACTGACTATTTAATAAGTTAAAGGTTTCACGCATAATGCTTTCTTTATCACACAGAACACGAGCTAAGTAGGGTATGGTTGAGTTTTTGTACTTACTAGTGCGAGCATACAGTTTTCTATATAGGCTTCTGGTTTTCCCTGAAGAGATACATGGGGAGAGTTGTGAATGTAGAGGGTGTTGTGAGTCAGATAAAATGGATTTCGCCCATTTTTCACATGAGTCCATATGCCTGTCCACCAGAATATTAACAAGCTGGCTAAGTGGCAAACTGCTCACCCTGCTGACAACCTTTAACATCCTACGTAATAAGGTATAGTCTTTCTTCAATAGCCCAGGAAAAACTAAGGGGGAGCAATAGAGAATAATAGGCAGAATACGGGAGTTAACAAATTGTAAGAGTAAGGGTTGGGTTACACCAGAATGTCTTAACTTCTTGATGTAGAAGGTAAGACGGTATATTTTCTTGGAAATCGTCAAGATATGAGACGACCAGGAAAGATCAGAAGATAAAGTGACGCCTAGGTATTTAATTACCGACTTGGTTTCTATTTCACTGCCATCTATGTTGCACACCTCGTGAGTGCTAACCAGTTTGTTTAGGTCAGATTTATGCCTAAGGGTGAAATTAACTGTTTGGCATTTGGAGGGGTTTAAGGTTAGACCGTTTTCCTTGGACCATTGGCTAATTTCCGACAAGAAGCCATTTAGTTTAGAGCAGTCACTTTGACATTTGACAGGCAAAGATACAGTTAGGTCATCAGCATATTTGACAAAGTTAATGTCATTTGAAGACGGTAGGTCATGTAGAAAGAAAGAAAAGAGAAGTGGGGAGAGTACAGCACCTTGGGGGACACCAGCTTCTGTGAGCACAGCAGAGGAGGATTGGCCTTTGTATACGGTGTACTGCATTCTGTTTGAAAAGTAGGAATGCGACCAGTTAGTGATCCAGGACTCGGTTTGTGTCATGGAGAGCTTATTTAGCAAGAGACTTCTAGGTACAGAGTCGAAGACATCTGGAGAATTCTACTACCCTAACGACGACAAATAGGAGAGGACAAAGGAGACTATAAACCTCAAGTTTCGAAGTTATGTGATTATAATTGATGATATGATTATTAACAGTAATAAATTGTGTTGAAAACTGTGTCATCCAGTAAATAATAATACTGTTTCACTCTGTGATATATCTAATAAACAAACTAATATGGAATTAAACGTCACTGAATTGGTGAAATCAGTTATCGGTACAATTACATCAGTCATTCATAGAGAATTTAAATAAGTTGATTTACTGCTAAAATTTGTTCTAGGGATTTAATTGAATTTTAGATTTTCCCGTCGATTGATTGAACCGTGAACCGCTTGGTCTCCGATTGACATGTCGGCTTCTTGTGCAGATGTTTCGACGATGTCTGGACATTTAATTAGAATTTAACTGTGGAAGGTGACTAGCAGTCGATCCGCATTTCGTCCTGTCTGGGACTCGTCACTTGGATGTACCTGCATTCCTCAGTCAGTCAGTGATGATGTTCCCACTGAAGCTTGGATCCAGAGTGCTCATAGTTTCAGACGTCGAAGCATCTGCACTAGAAGCCGACATGTCAACCTGAGACTGAGCACTTCGGTCCAATCAATCTAATCTAAAATTCAATTAAATTAATATGACCCGTTGCACAAGAAGTGTCTTTCCTGGCCCAAGTGGTCTAGTGGATAACGCTTTGGCTGGTGTTTGTAACTATGACCACTGAGTACATCATCACTCACTGACTGACTGACTGAGTAATTCAGGTACATCCAACTGTCGAGTCCCAAAACGACTAAATGCACGTTATCCTGGACTGGATTCCACTGCTAGTCACCATCCACAAATTAAATTGTTCCAGGGATGTCCACTAGAAGCAGGACAACAAAATCTTCACAATTCAATAAACCAGCTCCTCAAAGAACACAACCAAGCCATAAAACCAGTCATTTTAAAAATTTCACAAAGTTAAGTAATCCTATTACTAAAACACCTACCTTCTATTAAAATAAAATAGAACTATAACGTTTAAAAGGTAATTTCTTAATGTAATAAACAATAATTTAACACCGGGAATAAGAAATATACCGAAAATTTGTATCCCTCTTTGATAATAGTCGGATAAGTATCGATTTTATTATTATGGAACATATATATAACACATATAATACAACTTGTGTTATGAGTGTGTACTTGTTTTTTTACAGCTGTAGTAATTGAATTGCCATTCTTCAAAAAGGAAATAAAAATGTAAAATCCAACCAGGAAGGATTTCTTTAATGGTAATACTGTTACATAACAGTAATAGTACAGGGCTTTTTCCTCAGAGAACCTGTGAACATGCATTACACAGTATTTTTTCAGCGTGTGTTTTAAATTGCGAAATATTCCCTTTTCCATAGAGGATTTACTTATAATAATAAGTAATAATTTGAAGCATATCTTGTGACGTTACCGTTGCGGTATATGAGAAGACAACGAATTCTCTAAGGTCTTTTCCTTCATTTCTTTCTAAAATGGCGTTGTAAAAATTGTTGGTATTAGATGGCTGGAGGCAGTCATTCATAGGAAGCCCTGCTGGAACTTAGGTTTCCTGATTGTTGGGACACACTAGTCAGCCAGCCTGGTGTATCTTCAATCGATATAGGTATAAAACTTGGGCACTGTGGCGGTAGAGTAAACCTGCTTTCTGGATAAGATTTTATTTTGGTAAATCACACAGTGTTGTTATACAGTAATGTTAACTGATGACCTCGTTTCGAGCACAAACTATACCCACTCATAATCATATCGAGTCACTCAAACAACTGTTTTCCTTCATTTATATACATGAGTGGAATTCATGATTAGACATTTGAATAAAAATCAATATAGGATAATGAACTTTCAGAAATGATAATAATATGAGTGTTATCCATCGAAAACAATCAGATGGGAAATAAGACGAGTGTTTTTATAGTCAAAATAAGTAAATTGTTAGAATGTTATAATGTACCTGAATTGAAATAGAATTTTAAGATTATCGTCCTCTGATTTGACTGGTGGCAATAATATCTTCCATATTTCTGGTATTTGTATTGAGTCATTTCTGTTGCATGTGTAGTATTGGGTGTAGATTACTCGATGAACCAGGCAGTATTCAGTAATCAATCTGTCTCTCTACCTACCTAGATTACTTTTTAGAATTTTAACCGTCTCCAGTCCTATTGTATAGTTGTGTGTTAATACGTGAAGTGCAATTGCTGACCTTTTTTCTAAATTACTTATGTTTTCGGGGTCAACCATTCTTCCAATAGCTAAATTCTTATGTTCTGACAATCTAACTATCCCGGACCTACTAGTTTGACCAATGTAGTTGACCTTACAGTCAGGGTATTTTGTAAATTGTACTACTTTGTCTAATTGGGTCAACTTACAGGGTCCTTTAACCTACAGAGCTTGTCCTACATGAGTGAGTTTGTAGGTTTGAATGCCACCACTCTAATTCCTACTTTATTAAGAATCCTACGTCGGGCCTCAGATGTCCCTTCCTTATATGGTATAACAGTAGATGACTTATATTCTCTCTTATTTATGTTATCATTACTAGTTTAGAAGTTGTTTTTATTTTGCTTTCGGCCTTTTCTCATCTTCCTAATGAATTTTGTAGGATAGTTATTCAACACCAACCAACGCTTCTTCCATCTGTTTCATTTCTTCATTTAGGTCTTTTCTTGTACTACTTAGTGCTACTGCTCGGTTCGGTAGACACTTAACAAAGCCTGTCTTTACATTTAATGGATGAGACGAATTGAAGCCTAAATATCTATTAGAATGAGTTGGTTTTCTGTACACACTAGTGTGTAGTTTGCCTTCTTCTATTCGTTTTATTTTAAAATCTAACATCATGACTAATTCTCCTTGTTTATTCTCTTATTCAGATGTGAATTTTATTCCCTCCACTAGTAAGTGTGTAAGGATGCTAGAGATAACTATAGGATAAATAACTGTCCTACAAGATTCATTAGGAAGATCGAAAAAGGCCAAAAGCAAAATAAAAATAATTGTGAAACTAGTAATGATAACATAAATAAGAAAGAATATAAGGTATCTACTGTTATACCATATATAAGTTGGGGACATTTGAGACCCTAAGATGGGATTCTTAATACAGCAGGAATAAACGTAAATAAATATTTATGTTCTGAAACAGATGAAATCAGTAATTTATGCGTATTATTATTTATAATAAAGTTAAAAAAATCATTTACTATTACTGTTATTACAGCTTTATTATTCCCCATGATTTAGGTCCACTTAGGCGTTCTATATCAACAGAAAGCATTTCTACAAATCTACAATTATACAGCCTACAATCTTATCAAAGATTTATCAAAAGAATTATACATGGCCAGGCGACTAGCCCAATTCGCTTCAGAATGCGTATGGAAAATGTATAAACACTTGGAACATTTTAGTAGACAATCGAATCAAATGAAGCCGGCACACAATCAGAATACCGTCAACTGTTATAGACAAGTCTATCATTTACTAACATCAGCTGGTAAAGATTTATTGTCGTCAAAAAATGCCTTATTCATTACTTCTGATGATGAAGATCAAAATGGTGGGAACAATCAAACATTAGACAGTATTGAATTACATTTGATAAATAGCTTTTTTGAAACCAAAGTGATTGTATCACCAAGTTCTACTTTATTGCGTAAAATACTCACTGTGGTAAGTTGACGTTTTTATGAATTGATATATGTTTATATATTATGATAATGTATTTGGGTTCTTTTAATTAGGTGTCGTTCAAGAAGCGCATTTTGTCCTATTTGGGACTCGTCAGCTACTGGATGTACCTGAATTCCCCAGTGGGTGATGATGTTCCCGCCGAATCCCAAATAGGACGAAATGCGCATTATCCTGGACGGGATTCCACTGCTAGTCACTATCCACCAATTAAATTCTAATTAAATGCCCATCAGACATAGTCGAAGCATCTGCACAAGAAGCCGACATGTCAACCTAAGACCAAGCATTTCTGGGTCCAATCAACCGACGGAAAATCTAAAATTTAATTAAATAAGTCATTCAAGAAGGTTTTCATAAGAGTGAAAGGGAGAATGTGAACCCCCCCCCCAGTTGATATCCTGGTCTACCCAGGGTCATCTGGGAAATCCTGATACTGAACCCACAGTATACATTAGCTCCACAATCTGAACTGAACGAATCTTGTATGAAGCCATTTTAGAGACCGGAAACCATGGGAACAAAGCTTCTGACGCTGATCCACTGTCTATTGGATCAAGGAGGGGTGATCTGTTTAGACAGCTACCTGTTTCAGTCTGAACGTCCTGGCATTATCATAGTTCTTACACAAGCTTTGAGATTTTGTGTGGCGTACATCCTGACACCTGTAATCTATTAGGTTCGAGTTTTAATAAATAATCAATAAAGTCTTGGACAACACTCAGGAAGCCATCTTACAACTTTGATTTAGTGGTCTTCACTTGTTTGCATCCACAGCACAATCTCTGAGGAAAAGTGCAACAAATGGAAAGGGCTTGCCAGTGTTTTTACGAGTTTGATCATGAACTGATATCAGTTAGAGAACCATTGGAAAGCCAGCAGGAGAATTGGATAGCTGTTTCATTCTAGGTTGGGACTCTTTATCAGTACGCACCCAACCACAGTGAGGTTCGAACCCAAGACCTTCTAGTTACAAAACCAGCAAGCTCGTAGACCATTAAGCCACTGGGACCCGATCCAATGTCCAGCCCATGTGAATTCTAACTTCTGCCTATTCACGACCACTTCGCAATGTCTTCTTCGATGAGTAACTGCCTCACCTTCAACCTGCTGTACCCTGCTGGTCATGGCTTTCCACTAGAACCCCAGGTAACTGCCTGAATAGGGCCAGTCGCTAGTGAGCACCTGGATGAAACAGCTGTCCAGCTCTCTCAGGTGGTTTCCCAATAGTTATCTAACTGATGTCAGCTCATAATGAAATCCTCCATCTAATCAAACAAAAAAAATCACCCAAAAAACCACTATTTGAAAATAATTTTTAATTTATCCTGAGTCAAGACACAAGAAGAAATTGGTGTTTACACCAAATGTTTAGTATACGACACGATGATTTTAGCAAATTGTTTGGACGTGTTAAATAAACGCCTGTCAACAACAATGACAGTTACTTGGATGAACGGCACACTGTTCATCTTGCTTACAGCCCTCAACGATCTACTCGATATGACGTACTCTTCTTACAGATGTGATAATGTTTGCCAGCAGACAAAAAGGAAAACAAAACTGCGTTTTCCAGATGATATAGACTTTGAATAAAAACCAAATGCGTGTTTTCGTGACATTTTACGACTTTACGAGGGCAGCATGCTTGTATGTTGAGTAAACAAAAATTTAAAAAAGGAAGTTTGCCACTTTTGCGCTCTACCTTTGTCGCGTTCAACAATTTCGGTTGATTTAAGTGTAGAGTCTACGATAGAGCCCGCTATTTTAAAATGGCTTAAATGTTAGAAAAAAGCGGAGGATTTGTAGCCAAGATGGATTTATTTTCGAGGTGATTGTATTCTCTAAACTCGTTCACTGATAGACTGCCCACCAAGCACACATATGATGCAGGGCTCGATTACTGGCCGGGTCATCCCTAAATCTCATCTATTAGACTAACTCATATAATTTCATTCAATTTTAGATTTTCCCATCGTTTGATTGAACCCAGAAGTGTTCGGTCTGAGGTCGACATGTCGGCTTGTTGTGCAGACGCTCCGACTGGGGATATCATCACTCACTGCGGAATGCAGGTACATCCAGTAGCTGACGAGCCTCAAATAGGACGAAATGCGCGTTGTTCTGGATTCCAGTGCTAGCCACCTTTTACCAATCAATTTCTTACTCTTAAAATGCTTGAAAACAAAGGAAGGAATGAGCATGAGGTTATCAACCTGATAGGATCCTGCAAAAAAGTGGTATATCATCTTTTCTCACGCATAGTGTGACTTGCTTCCTTTGTCTCACACCTCTGTTTACTGTCTCTATTATGCCTTTCTTGTACTTTCTTCTCTTACTCTGCGTGCTACATGGAGTGTGGCGACTTGAACTGCCGCACATATGTGCAAAGTTCTATGTCGTAAACAGACAGACAGACAGACAGTGTGACTTGCGTGATCAGTCATTCCTCACGGCTACTGGCCGACTTTATTGTATTAAAATGTATAAATACCAAGCATTGTTTTCGTAGTAAATATAAAGTCACAAGCCAGCACTTTGTCTTTTTATATTTGTCAGGGGGTCAGTGAATCGGAAGGAACAAGTGACAAATAGGCGTATTAGTGTACCAGTCGAGCTCACTACCTATCAGTAGTGCAAACATAACACAACCATATCCCTTAAAATAATGACATCACTGCTACTGGAACTAGTATTCCAGTCACTGAGGAACAAATAGGAGAAAGAAGCTGATGGTCAATGCTTCCCTTCTATCAGGCATACATATAGAATTTCTTACCATGCGAAAATGAAGACTACTCATCCTTTTGACTACTAACCCGAATTTTTTTTAAAAAACGCTTACAATAAGTACAAAAGTATAATCAAGCTTGTGAAATTTTTTTTCAATCAAATTTAATATTTAAACTGATTATTCTATAAAAATTGAAAAAAGACAGTATTGCCTACCAAACAATTCAAAGATATTGTCAAATTTAAAATTGCGCGAATTTTGAATAAATGTCTACATCTGATTGTCGGTATATATAAATAAAATGATGAATGAGGATTCAACTCGACAGACCGTCTACTATTTTATATGAATAAAACTATACTAAGCAGTTTAATATTTATTCCATTGTGGATCTCATCACGAAGAAAACTCAATTAAGAGTTTATTGGAAGTCATGGAGCCCTAGAAATTTGTTTCGTTCTAGTCTCTTGAGACTCACCAACAGTGGACATTGGTTACTCTATAAAAAATCTAAATCAAGACCTTCAGGTGACAAGACCAAGCTTGTTGACTATTCAACCAAGTGTGCTGAAATTCATTGACTCGTGAATTCCAACTTTGTTATTTTGTTATGTAGCATTACACTCAATCAGTCGAATTCCTGTTGACGCGTTAGACTATAGACGCCAGGAATTTGTATTATTATTATTGCTCCCTTGGGTTCCTAGTGGAACATAGGGCTTCAACTGCACGTCTCCACTTGCTTCTGTCTTCTGCTGTACTTTTCGCCTGCATCCATGTTAGTCCATATTCTTTCATCTCCTCTTCACACGATCTCCTCCTTGTCACCCATGGACGTCCCACACGTCGCTTGGCGCGCGATGTCACCCAGCGGTCTCCTCAGCGAGTGTCCGATCCATCTCCACTTTCTCCTGCATATTTGTTGGGCGATTGGTTCTTGCTTTGTTTGTTCCCATAATTCCTTGTTGGTGATTCTTTCCGGCCATCTGATCTTCAGTATAGAAGCGAAGACAGTTGTTAATAAAGGTCTGCAGCACAGGCTGTTGGAAATATTCTTTGTGACCCGCCAGCCAAGTTTCTGATCCGTATAGAAGAACTCACTGACTTGACGTTTGTATTGAAAATCCGACTGAATTTTGTTGTTGATGCTGGCTGAGTGACGAAGATTTCCAGATTGATTTCAGGCTGATGAATGTGTTTCTCGCCTTCCCGATTCTCGCTCGATTTGACATCCTCGTCCGTTCTGACTCCTGTAGTTGAGACAATGCTCCCTAGATAAGTAAGTGAATGAAGTAACCTCTTTCAAATCCCTCCCGTTGATGGTGATTGATGCTGGATGTTGTGTTGTTGTTGTTGTTGGTTGGTTATTTTCATAACCTCCGTCTTGTCTATGTTCACCTGGAGTCCTGTCTTCGCCGGCTGCTTCTTCGACCAGTTTGTCGGTTTTCGCTTGTAAGTCTTCGATTTTGTGTGACATCAAACATAAATCATCCACGCGTGAAATCCAGGTCTTCTAGGTTCTTCACGTCGGTCCAGGATATTCCTGTCTTCTCGTTTCCCACTGTCTGACGCATAATCCAGTCAGTCCACCACAATTAGGAATATCATTGGTGATAATAAGCACCCTTGTCTGACTCCTGTGTTTACTCCAAACGCCTCGCTGAGTTTTCCGTTGTGGATCACTTGACATGTGCCGTTGTCGTACAGCTGTTGAATAAGGTTGATGAATATTTGGGGTACGCCATAGTACTCGAGTAATTTCCAAATTACTTCACGGTCAACGCTGTCGAAGGCCTTCTCAAAGTCTATAAAGTTGAGGTAGAGGTTTGATTGCCATTCCATGCTTTGTTCGATGATGATGCGTAGAGTTGCAATTTGGTCAGTACATGATTTGCCTTTCCTGAATCCAGCTTGTTCTGGTCGGAGTTCTGTCTCCAGTGCGTCCTTTAATCTCTCCAGGATGATGCGACTCAGGATTTTACTTGGCGTCGATAGGAGCATGATTCCTCGCCAGTTCTTGCAGAGTCCTAAGTCGCCCTTCTTTGGTAGTTTCACGAGGTAACCTTTCCTCCAGTCAGTAGGCACCTTTCCCTCCTTCCAGACCTTTTGCAATAATGGAGTCAGCATGTCTGCTGTCGTCTCTGGGTCCGCTTTCAGTGCTTCAGGGGGTATTCCATCTGGTCCGGCTGCTTTTCCAGCTTTCAGAAGCTTGATTGCATTCAAGACTTCAGCTCTCGTTGGAGGATTGGTGTCAACTTGCAGTTGTGTGCGCGCTGTTGTTGGTATTTCTGGACGGGTTGCAGGTGATGGTCGGTTCAAGAGTCCTTTGAAGTGATCCGCCCATTGTTTAATCTGTTTTTCTTCCTTGGTAATTGGGTTCCCTTGGCTGTCTTTTATAGGTTTCGCTTGTGTTGGTCTCTTCCCGGATAGAGATTTGGTTATCTGATATAGTGTCCTCAGGTCCCTTTTGCCTGCTGCCTTCTCAGCTTCAGTGGCGAGGTTGTCGTAGAATCGTCTTTTGTCCTTCCTAGCACTCTTCTTCACTTCTTTGTCCAGTGCTTTGTAAGTTGAGCTCATCGTCTCCTTCTCCTGTCCGTCCTTGCATTGAATCATTTTCTCTTTCACCATTCTCCTCTCTTCTATTAATTTCCAAGTGTCCGTTGAGAGCCATTCCTTGTCTTGTCTCTTCTTTCTTCCTAGAACCGTTGAACACGTTTCGTTGAGAATCGCCTTCAGAGACTTCCAATGTTCTTCCACGCATGATTCTTCAGTGATGTCGCGTAGTGTTTCCTGCTTTGCTCTGACAGTTGCAGTGAAGGTGTCTTTTGTGGTTGTGTCCTTCAGTTTTTGAGTGTTGAACTTGCATTGTGGCCTATCCCCAGCTATCCTCGAGGCTTTTAGTTTCACCTTGAAAGTCCCTTGTACTAGATAGTGGTCTGAACCCACATCTGCTCCTCTCCTTGACCTTGTGTCCAGTAGGCTCCGTCTCCACTTTCTTGAAATTGAGATGAAGTCTATTTGGTTCTTGGTGTTTCCATCTGGTGAAATCCATGTCGTCTTGTGTATATCCTTGTGTTTGAACACACTACCACCAATCACCAAATCATTGAAGGCGCAGAAGTCTGAGAAGAGTTCACCATTGTCGTTCATTTCGCCGAGGGCCTCACGACCCATGGTGAGTTCTCTTCCTGTGTTGTCTCGTCCCAGCTTCGCATTCATGTCGCCCATCAGGATTTTGATATCGCCATTTGGGACGTTGTCCATTATTGCTTGTAGTTGTCTGTAGAACGCCTCCTTCTTCTCTTGTTCTGAGACGTTTGTAGGCGCATAATATTGAATGACTGTAACTTTCCTTCCTTTTGAGTTGAACCTGGCTGTCATTATCCTGGAGGAGATTGGTTCCCACTGCATGAGAGCTTTGGTTGCTGTTGGTGACATCATGATGGCCACTCCCTCGGTGTGCTTGTGGTTGTCCTCTGGGTGGCCGGAAAAGATTACTGTCTCTCCAGTAGGTAGTTGGCACCTTCCAGTTCCGTTCCATCTGCTCTCGCAGATTCCCAACACTTCTATTCTGTACCTTCTCATTTCAGCGGCTATCTGGGCAGCCTTTCCAGTTTCGTACATTGTACGAACATTCCAGGTACCCATCCTTACTTTTGCTTTCATCGAAAGAAGGCACATCGGCTGACTGGCTTCCCGAAGGCTTTCACCAGCCTGCGTCATTTCACTTCCCCGATTCCAGCGAAAAGTAAGGCTATTGCTTATGTTTTTAGAATTTTTAATATATTTATTCGTTGAAGTTTCTGTAGCGATTTGGTTGTTTTACAGGGGTGGAGTTGCTAGCACCACGCCTCAACCCTCCCTCTTTATCTGGCCTTGGGACCGGCTAGTAAACTAGTAATCTAGTAGCCTAGCAAGCTAGTATCTGCCGAGCAATCCATCCAGCAGCCATCGAATCACTGGAGACTGACATTTATTCAATGAGATTTTGTAGATTACTATTATTGTTTCCTCTAATTCCTAGAGGAACATAGGGCTTCAGCTGCATGTCTCCATTACGTTCGGCTCTCCACTAAAGTTTCCACCTAGCTCCAGTTCTGCCCACATCCTTTCATCTCCTATTCACATGACCTCCTCCAAGTCACCCCACCCTCACACTGATGACCAACTCACAGCTTCCCTTTCGGGTTCCAATTGAGCAATGGCTAGTCTAGTGATGTCACCTGATGGTTTGTTTTCTCACAGTATGGCCAATCCATCCACCTCCATTTCTTCCTGCCTATTTGTTTCACAATCGGTTCCTGCTGTGTTGGTTCGCTCACTGCCAGAGATCCCTCACTATTGCTGATCTTTTCTGGCCGGCCATCTGATCTAGAGTGGTATTAAGCGAAGACAACTGTTAATGAAGGTCTGTAGTTTGTTTGAGGTGCTCTTCATGACGCACTGGCCAAGTCTCTGATCCGTATGGTAAGTGGCACTGACTAAACATTGAAAATGAAAATCCGGATCTTATTTTTTATGTTGAGTAGTGTTGTTGACTTCCACACAGACTTAAGCGTAATCAAAGCTTGTCTTTCTTTCCCAATACCTGCTTTGATATCCTCGTCAGTATTGTCCTCCTGTAGTTGAAACGATGCTTCCCAGGAGGTGATGAAGATAAACAACCAACAGCAGCAACAACAGCCAGCATAAATCGCCATCAACGGGAGAGATTTAACAGAGATTACTTCATCCAGTTATCCGGCCAGGACTCACGCTTTAAACCACAGGAAGTCGGAAAGGATGAAGATGTGAAAGCCAGCATGTAGGGATCGGAAAGGCAAGATACGCCTCCATCAAGTTGTAAGCAGTTTGGAAATCTTCTGCACTGACTCAGCCAGCTATAAGAACAAGATTTGGGTTATGTTCAACACAAATATGAAGTCAGTCAGTCATTTCTTCGATGTGAGTCGGAAACTTGCACTGCGCACATGTTACGAAAAGAATTTCCAACAGGCTACAGCAGACCTTTATCTACATCTGTTGCCTAGTTGATTGGTTCTATACTTAAGATCAAATGACCAGCTGACCGGTCAGAAAGAACTAACAACAAGAAATTCTGGCTGGCAATAAACCAAACAAGAACCGATCACTCAAAAAATATGTAGGAGAAAATGGAGATATATTTGGTATACGTTGAAGAAGTCGTCAAATGATATCGCACGCAGTGTGCAGGCCATCGCTTGAGTGCAATCCCAATAGGAAGCGGTGACGACCGAGTGGTCGGTGCGGCATTAAGTGGCGAGGAGGAGATGAGAGATTATGGGTAATCGTGGACTCAGTTGAAGAGGACAGCGGGAAATAGAACAAAGTGGAGATGTATTGTTGAAGCCCTATGTCCAACCTGCAACTCAATAAAAATAATAATAGATTTTATCACAAATCAACATCAGACGTAGAGATCACTGAAAACTAGGAAACCCTGGATAGCTAGCTCTAAGGGATGTTGATTTTTGGTTACATATACTTTAAAATTAACGCATACATTCCTTCACTCACGCATATTCTAAATATTACTATTTATTCTCAAGCTACTAACAAGTAGTATTATCCTGTCTCTGTTTATAAAATCCCTTTTTTCTTTAACCATTTTTCGTTCCGTCATTGTCTTTTTTTGCTTTATTAAATCAGATGATGAAATTTCGTTATCTTCTGTCAGATTTAAGTGGAACGCCTCCAATTTATCAAAGAAATACCTCATTCCTCCTATCATCCTCATCTGCATCACCGTCGCCAACATCCACAGCTTCTTTGGACTCAATCTCTGAAGCATCACAATTAGACACAACAACAACAACAACAACGCACAATTGTAGTCATTTAATTATGTATCATGAGGTGCAGATCGATAAGAGTGGTGAAGCAGCCAGTGCTGCACTGGCTCGCCTGGATCATGTAAATAATGAATTACACAATTTAATTCGAGATAATCATTTAGCTCGATTAATATTCCCAAGATCATCTTATCCTTATACGGAGTTATCTACATCCAGGTGAGATTCTGTCTTTATCAATGTTAATGATTTTAAATAATGTGCTGAAATTTAACCCTCCACTGAACTGTCGAATAGATGCTGAAAGAAGCAACCTCCTTTATCTACCTACCTACGTATCTGGGAAGCATCACTTCAACTACAGGGGGATGGGAGTGATGAGGATATCAAAGCGAGGATCATTGGGAAAGCAAGGCAAGCTCTCATTACTCTCACCAAGTCTGTATGGAGATCAACAGCAGTCAGCACAAAAATGAAAATAAGATCCGGATTTTCAACTCAAATATAGAGTCAGTGCAACTTACCGTATGGATCAGAGACTTTGCGCCACGCCACTTCACGAAGGGCACTTCGAACAAACTACAGACCTTCATCAACAGCAGTCTTCGCTCAATACTTCACTCAAGATCAGATGGCTGGTCAGAGAAGATCAGCGACAGGGAGGGTTCTCTGGTAAATAATGATTCAGCCCAACAGGAACCAAATGCGCAACAAATGTGCAAGAAGAAATGGATGTGGATTAGCCATACTCTTTGATAAAGCTATTAACGGCAGCATTAAATAGCAAAACGTCAGTAAAAATAACAATATCGTTTTGTTTTTCATTCATTGGAAAATACAAAAACTGATGTCAGCTCATGATGAAGTCCTCTATACAATAAAACCAAACCACTACAAAACCAATACTTGAAAATTAATCTGATGCTCACCAGCGACTCGCACTATTCAGGCAGTTAACTTGTGGGTCTAGTGGGAAACCGTGATCAGTAGGGTACAGCAGGTTGAAGATGAAGCAGTAACTCATCGAAGAAGACATTACGAAGTGGACGCGCTGTGTCGTTAATTGGCGGATGTTAGAATTCAATAACCTATTGTACTCTATTGCTCTCCATTAATCTTTCCTGGGCTTCTCAGCAAAGACTATATCATATCACGAAGAGTATTGAATGCTGTGAGTAGGGCTTGCATTTTGCCACTGCGTGAGCTCGCCAATACTATAGTCGATAGACACATAGATTCCTGTACAAAATAGGCAAAGGCTTCACTGTCAGACCATCTGCAACCCCTTTATTCACAACTATCCCCTTGTATCTCATCAGGTAGGACGAGAAGTCAATATAAAAGTTATATGCTCGTACCATTAAGTACAGGAATTCTACAATACCCTATTTAGCCCGTACTTTATGTGACAAAGACTCTGTCAGATGTGAAACACATTAGTTAGTATGTAATTAGCACAGTGGATCGACCCTTTCATTGCTCATCTTTCTGTACTACGTGGTGTCCCACTTTCTATTGTTTAATTATAACTTTGCTATTTTATTTTAGTTGTTACTACTATTATTACTATAATTTTATCCTTGATGCATATTTTTCTCCTTATTGCATACAGTAATTTGCTATATAGCTGCCATAACGTTTTATTATTATGTATTGTTTATTTTTTTATTATACTCTTTGTCGTTTTTTGAGTAAATTAGATGCAATATTGTACTGAATGCTGAAAATTCCTTGCTGTATCACTAGTACTGTTTTTGGAACAAAGCAAAAAATTATTATTCTTATTATTATTATTACTAACCATTCGATCGGATCTCAGTGGCTCAATGGTCTACGAGCTAGCCAGCCTTGTAACCAGAAAATCCTGAGTTTGAACCTCACTGTGGTAGCCGCGTACTGATGAAGAGTCCCAAACTAGGACGAAACTGTTGTCCAATACTCCCAGGGTGGTTTTCCAAGGGTTCTCTAACCGATGTCAGCTCATGATGAAATCCTCCATACAATCAAATACAAAAGCCTTTATTATAATGAATCACACAATGTCTGTTATACAGTAATATTTACTGATGACGTTTTGGAGCACAATTTATTGCCACTCAAAATCATATCAAGGCACTACTCACACAACTTTCAAACTTCGTTCTTGACTCACTTAGGGACAAGCTCTGTAGGTTAAAAAACCCTATCGGTTGACCCAATTACACAAAATAACATGATTTGCAAAATCCCCTGCAGTGACTGTGAGTGGGGTCAACTACATAGGTCAAAATAGTAGATCAGAGGTAGTCAGATTGTCAGAGCATAAGAATTTAGCTAAAGTAAGAATGGTTGACCACGAGAAGATAAGTAATTTGGAAAAAAGCTGAGCAATTGCACTGCATGCACTAATATAAACCAACACAATAGGATGGTGGAGGGTTAAAATTCTAAGAAGTAATATAAGTAGGCGGAAAGAAAAGTTTATTACTGAGTCTTTGTTCATCTAGTCTACACCCAGCACACAAAATAGTAATGACTCATCACTCATACCGGGAATATGGAAAATACTACTACTAACAATCAAGTCAAGCGATGAAAAATAGTGATGGTGTAACAACAGAAGACAAGGGCAGGCAACAGACAGTTTTATTACCGAAATCAACTCGTATATATATGTATATATATATATATATATATATATATATATATATATACATATATATATTTCCTATACATTATTATAGCTTACTCAAGTAGAAGAACGCAGTCTTCTGATTGGCTGTTTCTCGGGAATTAAGCAGATAAACGCAGTCGTCTGATTGGTTGTTTCGGGTTTCATCGGAAAGTGGAGCCATCTATCTGCGAATCATATTTGCCCACGTTAAATCTGCTGTGATTGGTTGTTGAATCAGCCTTGTTCATATTTTCTCACGGCCAATTATTGTGACCTAAACATTGATGTAGATTGATGTCTACCATTTGGCTAGCAGCCTGCTCTCACCACACAAGGAATTATATAAAGGAAGTTAGAAAGTCGTGTGAGTAGTGCCCAGATATGATTATGAGCAGGAATAAACTGTGCTGGAAACGTGGTCATCAGTAAATATTACTGTACTGTATAACAGACACTGTGAGACTTTATCAAAATATATTTTACTCATAATGGAATAATTTTAGGAGATGCAGACCCTCTTATTCAGGACTTCTGCCTATATGATGGCGTGTTTACAAGAATCATGATTGCCGACAGAGGGTAAATCATTTTGATTCAACTATCTCTGAACAGGATGAGACTCAGAATGCGTATTTTCCCACATCACTTGGTAATGACTCATATTATACATATTTTAGGCTGTGGATAAACAAAATCTATTCGTACCGCTATTCTGTCTCATCTTGTGGACACAGACAGAACACAAGATTGGTGTTAACCGTGCTTTCAGGCATGATCATTTACCGCATACCTACGAATCTCAGCTTTGCCTTAAGAGTTCGACAACTAAATATTGCTGAGGCTGGCTGTTGGGATCCTATATTAACAAGCCTAATTTATGCATCCAAAAGAAGTTAGTTCACACATTATCCTTACCCGCTTGGCCAACTAGGTTTAAATTATCCTCAATTTTATGTAGAAATTTCCTTATTTTTAGTTGATATTCTATTTTGTATGCTTATTCTAATTTAGGCATCTTTAATGAACTGTAATTGTATTGTGATCTTACTTAAAAGATTGATATTATTAAAAAAACACTAATATTGTTATTGACTACTAATCCAGAATATTCTATGTGTATAAACAGCAACAACAACAACAGACAAAAATCAGCCAGCGTAAATGGGAAGAATCTGAAAGAAACAACCTCCTTTACCTACCCACCTACCTGGGAAGCATCGTTTCAACTACAGGCGGACAATGCTGACGAGGATATCAAAGCAGGTATTATGAAAGCAAGACAAGCTTTGATTACTCTTAAGTCTGTGTGGAAGTCAACAACACTACTCAACATCGAAAATAAGATCCGGATTTTCATTTTCAATGTTTAGTCAGTGCCACTTACCATACGGATCAGAGACTTGGCCAGTGCGTCATGAAGAGCACCTCAAACAAACTACAGACCTTCATTAACAGTTGTCTTCGCTTAATACCACTCAAGATCAGATGGCCGGCCAGAAAAGATCAGCAATAGTGAGGGATCTCTGGCAGTGAGCGAACCAACACAGCAGGAACCGATTGTGAAACAAATATGCAGGAAAAAATGGAGGTGGATGGATTGGCCATACTGTGAGAAAACAAACCATCAAGTGACATCACACGACAAGCCATCGGTCGAGTGGAATTTGAAAGGGAAGCTGTGAGTTGGTCGTCAGTGCGAGGGTGGGGTGACTTGGAGGAGGTCATGTGAAGAGGAGATGAAAGCATGTGGGCAGATTTGGGTTGGGGTGAAAGTTCGCAGAAAACCGAAGGCAATGGAGATGCTCGGCTGAAGCCCTATGTTCCTCTAGGAAGTAAGGGTTACAATAAAATAAATAAAACAATTTGGACAATGATAATTTGTAACTACAGTTGAAATGGTCATAAGTATAAATTAATTTTACAAGAATAACACGTAATTAAAGATGAAGTAGTCAGAAAAATAAAATAATTTGGACAATTATAGTTTTTTCAAAAGAAAAAAATTAGGGGTAGGGAGATGAGATAGTCTGGTTTATACAATCATGTAAAGATGGCCAATGTAAGGAAAGTAACTGTACACACGTCTTCTGAACACACAGGTTAGGCTTATTCTTCAGGTGGATTCCTATTGCTTCAGTTGTATGTAGAAGACGAACTCGTAGATCAAAATTAAGATTAGTAGGAATGCAATAAATAATTTTAAATATAGTATTAACGTCAATCTTATGCTGACTATCTACAAGGTGTGCTAAAATAAAGCTACGTATAGATCTTTTTGTCTTTGGCTTAAGCATGCCTGATGATATTTATCGTCCAAATTGTTTTATTTTGTTTAACAATTTGTTACCTAATGAATCTGTGCACACGCTTATTCCTTAATTGTTCTTCATTTTTCCAAAATTATGCATTATGCAATCCACTTGTTGTAACCATTTCCACCTTCAAATTATAAATGTAGAATTATCAACTCTTCACTTCACTTCATTTCTTTTAGCATGGTCAGTGTGACTGTACAAATAACGAGAGGGGAAATCTCACAACTGTATCAAACTTCAACGTTTTACGCAGATATTTACCTAAAAAGTAAGTTATTCCGAAGTATTGGTTATTAAAACTTAAACGATAGGCATAATCGATCTTATTTTGGGATCAAGGATACACATTTCGTGTTTCTTTTGAGACTGGGACACCACATCTATCGTTTCAAATGCTGAACCGCTATCTGTCGGGAGATTAAGCTCATAAGGATCATTTCTTGAATAATGGGTATCCCTTATTTTTTTGTACTGAGGTCATACAATCGTATATTACAATTTATTTTTTTTATTTTTTATTTTTTTTATTTTTGATTACATCTTGACTCCACACCGCATTTTTGGTACAGGTATGGAATTTTCAGCGTGGATATCGGTAGCCCAAAATTCGCAGGCCAACCATAGATATCAGGTGTGCATCGGCATGGGCTCGAATCTCGGACCATGTCCATGGTCGGCGAGAGTCCTAACCTTTGTGCCACCGACGCACCGTGATATAATTAATATAATTACTCAGAAGTGGCTTTAGAAGTAAAAGAATAAAGGTTGTAAATTACGTAGAACTCAACAACTACACAAAGAAAGAAATAGATAGAAATTTGATAAGGTTAAAATTGTTATTGAATAGTGAGAATAAAGGTATCATTATTATATCCTTTAATTCCTAGAGGAGCATAGGGCTTCAGCTGAGCATCTCCATTGCCTTCGGTTTTCTGCGAACTTTCACCCCAACCCAAATCTGCCCACATGCTTTCATCTCCTCTTCACATGACCTCCTCCAAGTCACCCCACCCTCGCACTGACGACCAACTCACAGCTTCCCTTTCAAATTCCACTCGACCGATGGCTTGTCGTGTGATGTCACTTGATGGTTTGTTTTCTCACAGTATGGCCAATCCATCCACCTCCATTTTTTCCTGCATATTTGTTTCACAATCGGTTCCTGCTGTGTTGGTTCGCTCACTGCCAGAGATCCCTCACTATTGCTGATCTTTTCTGGCCGGCCATCTGATCTTGAGTGGTATTAAGCGAAGACAACTGTTAATGAAGGTCTGTAGTTTGTTTGAGGTGCTCTTCATGACGCACTGGCCAAGTCTCTGATCCGTATGGTAAGTGGCACTGACTAAACATTGAAAATGAAAATCCGGATCTTATTTTCGATGTTGAGTAGTGTTGTTGACTTCCACACAGACTTAAGAGTAATCAAAGCTTGTCTTGCTTTCATAATACCTGCTCTGATATCCTCGTCAGCATTGTCCGCCTGTAGTTGAAACGATGCTTCCCAGGTAGGTGGGTAGGTAAAGGAGGTTGTTTCTTTCAGATTCTTCCCATTTACGCTGGCTGATTTTTGTCTGTTGTTGTTGTTGCTGTTGGTGTTGGCCAAGAATCTTCATCACCTCTGTTTTTTTTTATATTCACTTGAAGTCCTATCTTTGATGCTTCTTTTGCCAGCTTGTTGCTTTTCACTTGCATATCTTCCAGTTTGTGGGAAATCGGGGGTAAGTCACCGGTGAAGTCCAGACCCTCCAAGTTTTTTGTGAGTGTCCATTTTATGCCTGTTTCCTCATCGCCCGTTGTCTGTCGCATTATCCAGTCTAAGGTATTTGAGTGTCAATTTAACAAGTGTGAAGAGGGTGTGAAAATGTACGAAAGGAACATGTGAGAGTGATAATAGTGAATTAATTATCAAAGCAAAAGCAAACTAAAAGTAGAAAAGATAGAATAAGAGACCATAGTTAACAAAAGAACAATTCAAGGCAATTACTAGCTGATTTCTTGAGCACTTGGTGAATTCAAGCTAAGCAGGTCCACCAGAGTCGTCTTTCAACATTATCTACAAAGTGAGGCCAAATGATACAAAGAGAGTCAGGTTTCGGCTTTTTTTTTATATGGCGGAGACGCTGGCAATTCGTCAATACAACCTCGAACTCTGTATACAGAAAAAGTTTGTCCAATGCATCTCAGTATCCTTCTGTGAATTTGTTGAGCAAGAGGTTGCTGGCTGATTCACCGCTAAAGTTTCTTGGTGTCATTATCATTTCTAGGCCTTGTGATTTTCAATATCAAGCAGACGGCGGTAGCCGCTGATAAAAGTATGCACTAACCTGTCGTAAAAATACTTTTGTTAAAGAACTTGCCAAGAAGCTAACTAAATAGAAGCTCCGACACGTCATTAGTTTTAGGCGGAATTGGGATGTATTTCCGTGTGTTCAGCACTATGGATCCCAACAATGACCGTCTAGCTAATCATCCAAGACCCTTTTATTTAAGGGACTGATTTCCAGATAAGTGAAACAAACAACTTCCATCAATTTTCTTTCAATGCTTTAACTGGTCTCGTCAGATATCCTGTTGAGTTTGCTCACAGTTTATATTCAGCTATGTGAATTTTGAATCGGCGGCTAATTGATCAAATATTGAACAGTTAAAACAACAGTTAATTAACTCCCTTGGAACGTTTAAGACATCTATCATAAACAAAATAAACATTAATTTATCAAGTTTTACAATAACTGACACCAAACTACATCCAACCCATAATCTTATTGTTCTGTTTAATGTATTCACAGGCATCAATACATCATTTCTACTCCAAAGAATTCTATTAAAGTTTTCTTTTGACGTAATTTTAATACTGACTTGTAAATTCGTCATTAAAAAAACACACTTTTGTTTTCCTTTCTTTTTTCATAATATTAAAACTCAGTCAACTGAAATAAGACTTTATGTTTGTTTAAATGATTGTTATTGTTTCCAACAATTTGAAAATTGAATTTTGGCGCCCTATTTGAATTTGCCAGGGTAATTTATTAAGAAATAAAATATTTTAGGGGACTAGTTAGTTTTCTTCTTGAAACTTTACAAAACAATATAAAGACGTGGTTTATTGGAGTGTATGATAATATTATATTTGCGATGTGTTTGTTGAACATTTTGAATATATTAATATGAAGGTTAGTATAAGTAGAAGTAATCGATCTCGACAAGTTATGACATCTTGAAGTGGTTATAAGGATACATAAAGGCATCTATACCTGAATAGGATTGTTTAAAGTCATAAAAATGATCTTAACAGTTTCATCAATCTAATTTGTATGTCATATACTTAAATTTTGTTAAGATCTGGCTTGTTGAAAGGTTTAAACCCGTTTTGTGTTTGAAAAGCCCTTTTGTGACTATACCGAATTTTTCTTAGTGATCCAGTTTTAAAACCAAGTGTTGCTTACATAATAATTTATATTTTTTTTTTGTCTTATATCGCTGATTTTGATCCCCAAATAAAAAATCTGATCCGCATTGATTCAATTTTGGCGTTTTAGGCAGGTGATCAGAATGCTCGATATGTTGGGTGATTTCATCATGAGCTGACATCGGTTAGAGAACCATTAGAAAGCCAGTAGGAAGTGCTGGACAGCGATTTCTACTTAGTTTGTGACTTCACATTAGGCAACCATCAGGGTTCGAACCTGGGACCTAACGGTTATATGGCGAGCTCGTAGACCATTGGCTCAATAGTCTACAAGCTCTCCTTGTGATCGCAAAGCCCTGGGTTCGAAGCACGGTGGATGCATACTACCGAGAGGTCTGAAACTAGGACGAAACAGCTCATGAAGAAATTGTGTAATCAATCAAATCCCTGCAAATCAATACTTTAATGACAAAGGAAGTTTCTGTCGTCATCCGAGTTCAGTTATTGTCACGACCAAAAGTGCCTGAACGCAGGAAACTGATCTCTGCGTTCTACTATATAACGGGTAAAACTTCCTTGAGACGTGCACGCCTAGTTACAAATCGCTCCAAAGAAAGTAAAAAGACGATTATTTGCTGCTGGAATCTGATCATGATTCTGTTCAACAACTATAAAAAATTATTTCATCTAGGATGAAATCATAGGCAGTTCACAATCACTAGGCTTCGGACCCAGGACCTACCGGTTACAAGGCGAGTTCACATGAATGCCTACTGCCGATGATTCCTAAACTTGGATGAAACAGCAGCTGTCCAGTACTCCCTGGCTGGTTTTCAATGGTTCTCTGACTGATAATAATCAGTGGTCAAAATCGAAAAACAAAACTAATCCTTACAAATCAACTCTTGAAAATTTATGTGGTACTCGCTAGTGACTTACTACAGGAAGGGATTTCCTGGAGTTCTATTCAGAAGTCATGACCAGTGAGGTCAATACAGTCGGGAGTGAGAATGGATTTACCACCGATGATATTGGTTGGTGCCAGTCACGATAAAAATCACAAATTGGTAGAAATTAGAATTCATGGTCTGGCCATCTGTCTATCTATGTATCTATCTGTGTGTGCGTGTGTGTGGATGTGTCATCATGCGTTTCTAGGATTATATGTATGCAGAGTACATTGAGATATATTTGAGGAGAGTAATTGATGCTTGAAATTGTAGGAGAAATTAGGCATGCCACACTCTGTCCTGAATGCATTCAGCCCGATTTGAACATGCATAGGGAGGCAGTGAGTGATTGAATGGATGAGTCAGTCAGCTGTGAGCCGGTGAGTCGGTGATTGGTCAGTGAACTATCTATACTGTGTGATGAATTGATGGTATTGATGAGGGCAGGAAGGCAGACAGGTGAGGAGTGGTGTGTATTGTGCAGAGTATATATGGATAGTACAGCTAGTCGACTGTCGGTCGGTCGGTCGGTCGATCAGTCAGTCAGTCAAGGTGATGGAGACAGTGGTGGATGGTGCGAGAGTTGATGCGCTGCACAGCACAGTTGATTGATTGATCGATGGATCGGCTAAAGTAAAAGCCAGCTCCTCGACCGGGAATCGAACCAGGGCGGAGATACTCACCAACATACTATTAAGGATCACGTACACACACCCACATACTCAACTAACTTCACACAAATACTCACAATAACAGCATCAGCAATCACCCAATCATCCCTCACTCCATCCAAACAAATACAATTAAAACAACACAATTCAAATCATCAATACGGACGAACAACACGACCCACACACATGCACATACACACTAGCATCATCAAACATGAGGTAAAGTTGCTGAGATTTATTCGATAAATTCATATGAATATTCATCTTATTTAGTTGTCATCTAAAAACCCAATTTTATTCCTTCTTTTTTTATTTTTACAGATTTACTACTCACAATTTTTATCAGTACGCTAAGTTTGTATTTGGCATTATTTATTCTCGTAGAATTGTGTACAATTAAACAAAATGCCTTAACCAATCATATTTCTGTTCAGTGTTGTCGATTAACCAATCAAAAGAGAGGACGACCACATCATCATCATCATCAACATCCTCAGAACGACAATCATCGAATCAATCATGATTCATGTATACGACTAACAACTGATCAGTATAATCAAATCACATCACTCGACGTATCACATCCAAATAATTATCGCACATGTAGTAATCATGAGTGTCATAAGTGTAATAATTATGATGACGATGAAAGGAGAAAGTATGGCAATTATTATTTTAAATGTGGCGAATACGAAGAGGATAACGACGCCGATAATCGCCAGATAATTAATACTCCATTTAAACAATATACTAATTATAAACATGGATATAATAGTAGTGGCTTACACAATTATTTACTGGATAAATCGTTCAGTGCACATCAGAATAAAGCAGCTACATTGCATACATCAAGTATAATGTACAAGTGTAAGGATTATTGTCAAACAAAAGCCTACTTAGATGGCAGTTGTTGTACAGTGGACAGAAATGTGTCAATTTTTCCAGGACGTAAGTAATATACATTTCAGTAAATTGAATATTCTCATAATGAATATAATGAAGTGGAATGAACAGAATTTTGTGAATACGACAACAAGTTAGAAAAGCACTACTTAAACCTAAGGTAATAAAATTATAAAGAAAGGTCATAATGAAATCATAAAAGTCGAAAATGAACGTTTGTCAGTGAAACAGAGGAATAGAAGAAGGAAAAGAAAAGAAAAGCAGATTGTGATAGGAATTTCTAGTGTTAATGTTTATGGAGGATTTGTTGACTTTATTGTAGGTCAAGGCAAACATAGAGGTTGAACATACTTCTTCTGTATGCAAAAAGTTGGAGCTAGTTACATTGGCCGTACTCAGAGGGTTTCATCGATGTGCGCGTGTGAACATGTACCTGTATGGTTGAGTAAAGGGGTAACTAAATGCGTAAATACTGCAGTCTTAGCCCACTTGGTAGATACTGGACACCAGAGAAAAATTAACCAGGCATTCTCAGTTATTTACCACGTTCCTAGTAATTTATCTAGAGCAGCTCGACAACATCTTCTTTCAGCAGCTGAAGCGGTTGCAATTAATACCAGAAGACCAACTATTTGCATACAGAAGAAGTATGTTCAACCTCTATGTTAACCTTGGCCTACAATAAAACTAACAAATCCTACATAAACACTAATACTACAAATTTCTATCACAATTTTCTTTTCTTCGTCTTCTTCTATTCCTCTGTTGCACTGACAAACGTTCATTTTCGTTTTTTATGATTTTATGACCTTTCTTATGATTTCTGCTATTACCTTAGGTTTAAGTAGTGCATTTTCTAACTTGTTATCGTATTTACAAAATCCTGTTCATTCCACTTCATTATAATATACATTTCTTGATATATGTATATCATTATAATGCTTTGATTGGTCACTAGGTAGTGAACGATGCCATGCCCATTGTCTTTGGACTGACGAAGGTTGAACTGGTTCATTGAAAACCAAGAGATATTGGACAGGTTTTTCGTACTAGTTTGGTGTTCTTCAAGAGTACTCACCAGGACCTTCAGGTTACAAGACGATCTCGTTAACCAATAAGCCACTGACCAATCAATTTTGACGTCTGCGGATTCGCGATGTATAACGCGTCCACCACTTTGAGAGTATTTGTCCCCACACCCAACCCGGTGGACCCCTACTGTTACGACTTCCTACCACAACTTGCGGTAACAACATCCTCTTGTGTGTCAGTCAATCAGAAGTCAACTCGAGATCAATTTTCAAGTGGTGGTTTGAAAGGCTCTGACGGACCAGTGGATTCTGTCACAGAGGCTGAATGGTATATGAGTTCCAGCAAGCACGAAAGTCCACTACTTCCTGTCGACTACCTCCTACCAGTTAATATGAGTTCAGAGTGTACCACGATGGCAAGCCACCTAGCTAGTTGACCGCACTGTAAACATGACTGACAGAATTGAGTTTGCGGTAGCACGAAGCACTAGGCTTTGGCTACTACCTATTGACCAATCTAAGTATCTCTATTACCACTACTAAAAAGAGGTCAATCGTGAGCCTTAACACCTCAATGGTAACATCTTCGACTGTAGTACTATGTGACAAGAGTTCGAATCTCATTACGGGTTGAAACTGTTCGAGATTTCAGACACACCTTCCTCACGAGTGCCAACAAGCACGATGTCTAGATCAGAGGGAGCTTCCCACCGACTGCCTTCAACCATCTAATATATATACAGTGACGTGCTCTCGCAGATTCCCAACACTTCTATTCTATATCTCCTCATTTCTGCGGCTACCTGGGCAGCCTTTCCAGTTTCGTACATTGTACGAACATTCCGGGTACTCATCCTTACTTTTACTTTCATCGAAAGAAGGCACATCGGCTTACTGGCTTCCCGAAGGCTTTCCCCAGCTTGCGTCATTTCACTTCCCTGATTCCAGCGAAAAATAAGGTTACTGTTTATATTTTTAGAATTTTTAATATATTGGTGCATCGAAGTTTTTGTAGCGGTTTGGTTGAGTTTAAGATTTACAAGCAAAAACCGACAAACTGGTCGAAGAAGCAGCCGGAGAAGACCGGACTCCAGGTGAACATAGACAAGACGGAGGTTATGAAACTAACCAACCAACAACAACAGCATAAACATCCAGCGCCAATCACCATCAACGCGAGGGATTTGAAAGAGGTTACTTCATTCACTCACTTATCTAGGGAGCATTGTCTCAACTACAGGCAGTTGGAACGGACGTAGATGTCAAATCGAGAATCGGGAAGGCGAGAGACACACTCATCAACTTGAAATCAATCTGGAAATCTTCGTCCCTCAGCCAGCATCAACAACAAAATTCGGTAGGATTTTCAATACAAACAACGTTAAATCAGTCAGTTCTTCTATACGGATCAGAAACTTGGCGGGTGGGTCTCAAAGAATATTTCCATCAGCCTGTTGCAGGCCTTTATCAACAACAACTGTCTTCGCTGGATCTATATTGAAGATCAGATGACAGGGCCGGAAAGAATCACCAACGAGAAACTATGGGAACAAACAAACAAAACAAGAACCAATTGCCAACCAACAAATATGCAGGAGAAAGTGGATTGAGATGGATTGAACACTCGTTGAGGAGGCCGGTTGACATCGCGCACGCGTCAGGCCATTGCTCGAGTGGGACGTCATTGCAAGGGTGACATAGAGGAGATCGTGTGAAGAGGAGTTGAAAGAGTATGGACTAACATGGATGGATCCAGGTGAAAAGTACAGCAGCAGAAGACAGAAGCAAGTGGAGACGCGCAGTTGAAGCCCTATGTTCCACTAGGAACCCAAGGGAACAATAATAATAATAAGGTGGCTGCTTGACACAGTTTCCTTTATAGATAACATTTATTCAAATCACATTGCATCATCCGTTTGATATGGTAAATGACAATCAAGAAACTGCGCATTAATGCATGACGCTTTATACTACTGATTGACTGTTTGATTGATATAAGTCGTTGAATACCACTCACATGAACCAGTGTGTTTCTTGTTTGCTGACTAGACAGACAGAAGTGTTTTAAACACCTGACTACCGTCTCTCACTTGTTTGAGGCTTAACTTTATCAGCAGGGCGCAAAGCTTGACTCAGCTTAGAGAAGAGAATCAATTCAAACTGCCAGGAGTGTGGCCAGTCCGTTGCTTAGACAATTTCGATCTGGCGAACAATCCCTACAAATTTATTTGAGTTGTATCAAACTACTCGCACTATTCAAGTAGTAGTATATAACGGGAGAAAAAAATAGTAAGTAGGAAAACCATACCTGAATGCGAGATACTCTTATCAAACTTTCTTTAAGATCCTAAAACGATTACACAGATAGATAAGTGACTAAATTAGAAAAACTTTTATTCTGAAGACAAATTTATTGGTCAACTCTTCTGGGAATAAACAGTTTATACCCCATCCTCACCTCAAACCCCCAATTAAGGTATATGTGTATTGAGAGTACACAAACATACATTCTCACATATGAGTATTTTAGAAGGCGAATTTAGTGACGTGATAGGGGACATTAGGTTTCAAATGTATGAGTTCATCATCGTCGGCATAATTATCCATTTTTCTTGGGATTAGAAGGCAGCTGACCTCATTTATATTTCATTCTTCATTTTGTCCCTTATTTACTATGCTTTTTATAAATAAGTAAGCAAACTGGCTAAGTTTCTTGTTACATTCCAGCTTCATGGTTAATAATTTGACCTTGAGAAAGAACAGACAGGGATACAATCAAATACTTAGGATGAAACATCCGTCCCATACTCCTTGTTAGGGTCCCTTTTAGCAGATATTTATATATCGTACACTGAGAGTCCATAAGAGAATCTAATCGAAAATGTGCCACTTTATAGAAAGTATGTAGATGATATTGTAATCATAAGTGATAAGTCTTGTTCTGACACATCAATTTTAAATCGAATGAATGAAGTTCAGAATAGTATATCACTTACATCCGTAGAAGAGGAAGATAATTGTTTATCATTCCTAGATGTATTGCTTAGTCGACGGCCTGATAGATCAATAAAACGATCTATTTATAGAAAACCTACCTACGTGGACAGCACAGTTATCTTAATTATTGTAGTTTCTATCCTGTGCGGTACAAAAGAGCCTTAGTAAGGTGCCCCTTTGGTGGAATCCAACGAATATGCACAGAAGACACGCTTGATGAAGAAGAAAGAAAGGTGACACAAACTCTGGTTGATAACAATTATCCAGAAAAATTCATTAGGAAACATTCAAGTAGTCAGTGGCACACCAAGATCCATTGTCCAACTCTCCGCTAAGAATCGATCTCCACAAGTAATGGCTTCAGAGCACATTCTTAAATGCCTTCAGAAGCAAATACAATCCACAGAAACCATTAATGGTGATAACCTAGCTCCCCTGTTGCAAAACACATTACAGATAGGACAGGACATAAAATTGATGTTTACACGTCTTTTAAATCCGTCCATCCATAAAGCGTGTTTGGGGATGTCGTATTCTAAAGTTTGTGGAAGCCCTAGCTGGCAGTTACAAAGTTGAAACCACCTTTATGCTTTCAAAGCAACAATTCGTCATCACAGTAAACTTACCGTCCTTGGTAAACTTTAGTTTTCATACAGCCAGGGCAGTTATGCTATTACCTTCTTTCTTTGATTTAATGATCGTCGTTGTTATGTTGACCTTCAATATGTCCTTTTAACTTGACCTTACTTCTCTATTTTCTCACCTCTTTTAACTCCTTATTAATTTCATATATATTCCTGACATATGCGTGTGCGATCAGATTGTCCGAAATGTGTTGCGCAAATACAATACACACACGATTCAAATATAAATTACGTCTTCCTTCTTATTGCTTTGTCTAAATAATAACATCTTTATTCCGGACAGTATTTATAAAATGTACAGGATCCTCAGAGGAGTTTATTGCATGATAACTTTCTTCTTTTCTTACAATTTCTTCAAGTAGAATATTAATTAATTGACAGTATATCCTTCCTGTGACACGATAATCTCTCCCTTAGCTGAAGCACAAACCATCTTCCATTATGTGATAGATCTGCTTTGCCTCCTTTAAAAAATCCACGACATCTAGTTGAAAGCCAACCTTGTAAGATGTTCAGAAGTACATTTTGAGATCCAAGGACATACATAACTGAAGAACAGTAATCTCATGTTGTATTGGGACACATTGCCACACCCACAATCACAGGCCATTCCTCAAGTTTATTAAGGAACTTATGAATGAGAAACTTGTGAGCATTTTTCATACACACAAGAGTAAATACTACCATTAGTATAGGTCATGTCTTAATCGATTAAAACAAACTAAACGAGAGAAAATATATGCAATAGAGAGCGGTGGAAGTTCATCGTAGCCCAAGTTTCAAGCAAGCCACCGAATCTTTTAACTAATACGGATGTATAGCCCTAGAACAAAGGGGAGATTCGACTACGTAATCAGAAAAATTATTTAAGGAATAAGTTGTAATCAGGGTGAAAACGGGACAGTGGAGACATGATATCACATAATGTTACATATATATACATTGGTTGAAAACAATGAGCTTATTACCATGGCAACAGCAACAGAAGAATCGCACATAGTATACAGTGGACTAACTCCTATTTCTGCTAAGCTAGAGATTCACCAATGCGACTGACGAGTATCCTACCCATGGACTACCTATTACTCGTTTCAATATAGCAAAAATATTCATTCAGATGTCTATAAAACATAAAATAATCGAGCAAAGAATATTCTCTTCGATAAATTCCTCTTCTGGCTCTACAATTATATATGCATGTTTGTATACACAGAATTTTCAAGGTTGGTAGTTAATAACAATATAAGTGTTTTTTAAATAATATCGATTTGTAAAGTAAGATCACAATGGAATTACAGTTCACTAAAAATACTTAAATTATAATAGTAATAAAGATATAATAGCGAATAGAATATCAACCAAAATTAGGAAATTTCCACAAAAATTGAGAATCATTCAAACCTAGATGGCCAAAGTAAGGACAGCGTCTGAACTGACTTCTTCTGGACGCACAAATTCGGCTTTTTAATGTGGATCCCAACAGCCAGCCCCACCAATATTTAGTAATCGAACTCTTAAGACGGAGTTGAAATTTGTTGGTATCCGGTAAATAACTCCAAAAGCCTGGTTAATATCAATCTTATGTTCTGTATCCACAAGATGAGTGAGACAGAATAGCGCTACGAATAGATTTTGTTTGGCCTTTGCTTAACCACGCAGGGTGATGTTTGGAAATTCAACGAGAGACACGCCTAATTGTGCGGCCTATGTAACTGGCTCCACAGGAGCAGTACATAGTGAGAGAGAGAGGTAGGGAGAGGGAGAGTCAGTGTGCCTTCATTCTATTTAATTTTCTTTTCAGATGGACAGAAGACGCTAGTGGAACATTTAGAAACACCGAATGATTTAAAGATGCCTACAGGATTTCTTCTTACACCAGAAGAAATAACTCCAATACCATATTCAACATCATCACCGATAATCTTCTCTTCTTCTTCCAAGCCGCCTTATTTTCATTCATCACTTAACTTTCAGTGGAATACAAAGAATTAGATTCAATGATTGATAAAACGCCAAATTAAGATTTCACTCTCCTGCTTATAGATTCGAAACATGAAGGGTTAATGATTCATGCGACTCAGGATTTTGAAGGAAAAGAAAGTTAATCCATCTTGACATTTCTTTCACATTCCAGATTTCTGAACGTTCACAAATGAATCAAAAAGATGTAAAATAGCCAGTAAAATTTATTTATTTTCATATCAATGTATGTAGAAATGGTTTTTCTAAACGTTTCAATCAATTATCATAAATATACATACATATATATTTGATGTTTCTTTTTTTTTGATTTCTACATATGTGGAGAAATTTGCATGTTTGAGTGTTGTTTTGTAGCTATCTGATTCATTCTTCTCTTTTTCGTCCTTCTTTGGGACTCTTCACATGCATGCAAATTTGGAATGGAATCCAATGACCAGCCTATGAATTCTAACTTCTGCGAATCCACGATGTACAGAACACTATCGCCAGTTAATGTCATCAGTGAGTGCTTGTCCTAACGCTCAACTTGGTGCATCCCGGTGATCACAACTTCCAAAACTAGAACTTCAGGCACATTGGTGTTGTGGTCAGTCACACTACTGAGTAGTGGATTAATTTTCGAAGTGTACTGTTTTTCCAGGAATTTCATTGATTTCACGTTGGATCACGAACGTCAACAGGAGGGAGTGTTGAACAGCTAACTGTTTCGTCGGGGTATGATACTGTTCAATAGTTTGAACCCATAACACCACTGGGGCAAATAGGCAGAAGTTAGAATTCATTGGTCATTGGGTTACATCACAATGTCTGAGTGGTAAACGCGCTAGATTCCCTAAATTGAAGCCCCTACATCCGGTACGCGGAGTAAACTGATGAGTGCCTACTGCTGAAGTGCCTCGAAATAGGTAGGAACAGCTATCCAGTACTCATTAACGTTTTTCAATAGTTCTCTAAATGAAGTCAATTTGGTGATCAGACTTCAAAACATTTTACGTCTGGAACATGTGCTACTTATGAGTAGCATAAAAATGTTTACGTAAATTTTCAGGTTTCAGTTTTCAAACAGCAGGGGGTTTAAAAGACTACCAGTGGGGTATACGAGAATTGTCAGAGAATATGATAATCTCATATAAGTGTACAATTCTTATTGTAAAATAACAGTGATTAAGACAAAACTAGCGAGTAGATTTGACCACTGTTATTTGGTTGATAGTGATTATGGCGGTGGAATCCAGTATTGTCAGTCTCCAAGTTTAAATTTGTAAAGATTTATTGTTTCCAAGTTTTATCAGCGATAAACAACAGTTCGAAAACCATTGAGAACCAGCAGGTAGCATTGGACGGTTGTTTTGTCTTAGCTTAGGACTCCTCAGGATTACACAACTACCACTTTGCCAACGTTCAAACCCAGTACCTTCAGGTTATAAGGCCAACATGTTGACCATTCAAACACTGAGATTCAACCCAGTGGCTTGATCCTGGATTCGATCCCCGAAGAGGATCATATCCACACACTGCTGAAGAGCTTCAAACTAGGATAGAACAGCTATCAAGTACTTCCTGGTTGTCCATAGTTATCTTGATGATATCTATTCAAGATTCAATTTGAAATCAATCTAATCCTCGCAAACAAACACTTAAAGGGTTTACATGTTGAATTGTCGGATGTCATCACCCCAAAGTGAAGTTAGTAATCGTCGTATACAGAACATAAAGTAAATTTGAATAACTAAATAATAAACCATCATGGATTGGTCAACTGACAAATTCTGACTGCTGGAAACCTATCAGTCAAAAATCAGCTCTCATCACTTCACTAACCCACCGTATCAAGAGATTTTTAAGCAATAACTGCTTAGAAGAAGAGCTCTGATTTACCAATAATATCATGGCTCAAAATTATTATGCGGTACGCCCCTTGGAGAAGCTAAAAGGAGAAGAATTCATTTCACTACCAAAGAAACCACAAAATTTGAATTTAGATTTCCGAGGAGACTATGTGGCAGATATCCTTAAGAGGCGAATATCCAGTTCCCTAAAGAAGACCTTTCCTGAAGCAACTCTAAGAGTGATATTCTCCAGAAGCCAACTTCTTCTAAGCAATGTGTGAAGGACAATCTTCCGTATCTGACCACTCCGATGTGTATATATCAGTTCACCTACTCGGTCAGAGCCACGTGCGATGATAGTTCTGTGCTCCTTTTTTCAAAACATGCTAGAGGACATTACTCAGCATGGCCACAAAGAAGAGGCACTGGTTGATTCAATCAGAAGCTCCATAACTGAATATCCCGTCAACACTTGTCACACCGCCTCAGCTGACTCATCATTCAGAGTCATTTACAAAATATAACAAGAATCAACCGAAGGCAATGTGTCACCAACTTCTTTGTACAGCAGAAGCCCTCTCTATATGCAATGAATTATATATATATATATATATATATATATATATATATATATATATATATATTTGCATGACTCTTTGGAGACTTCAGCGCTTTTAGTGATTTGGTAATCGGAGGCAGTGTGTAGAAACACAAGGTGATGTGGATTTCGCCTGACAGACACACAATCCACAAACCAAGCAGATTTTATCTCACTGCTGCTCAAGGAAGTGGAGACTCAGCTAGTCTGCTGGACACAAAGTCGAGATGGGGAGCAGATGTGGACTCGGACCATCATCTAGTTCATGTAACTTTCAGAGCCAAGCTAAAAGCCTTCAGAGCAACTGACGACAGACCACAATTCAAGTTCAATATTCAGAAACTGAAGCACCAAACTATAATGGGATACCTTCACTGCAGCCATCAGAGCGAAGTTGGGGCACTACATGGTATCACTGAGGAAATCTGTGTGGAAGAACATTGGAACTAACTCTCTGAAGATGATGTTCAAGAAAAACGTGTATGTGTGTTCTAGGAAGAAAGAAGCGACACGACAAGGAATGGCTGTCAACGGATACCTTCCTGGAAGCTAATAGGAGAGAGGAGAGGATGATGATGATGGTGAAAGAGAAGATGACTCAATGCACAGATGGGCAACAGGGGAAGCCGAAGCTGAGTTAAATGTACACTGCACAGGATAAAGAAGTGAAGAAGACCTTTAGGAAATACGAAAGACAAGCCTACTACAGACTGTTGATTTAGGCAGAACAGACCTCAGAAAACGAAATCAGATAACCAGGACTCAATCCAGGAAAAGATCAACACAAATAGAACCTGATTACCAAGGAGGAAAAATAAATAAAACAATGGGCTGGTCACTTCAAAAAGTACTCTTGAGTAGACCATCACCTGCACATGGTTCGGGGTTCCATCTCCTGCTGAAGCACACCTGATATCAATGGCTGGCCTGTGAAATTTGGGTTACCGATATCACATACTGAAAATTCCATACTTGTAGCACAAATACGGTATGGAATCAAGCTATAATCAAAAATAAGGTAAATAAATAAGTAAAACTGGAGGCAGAAGTAAACATAAATGGATTAGACAAGTGCAGAGTAGACCGTTGAATGACACGATTCACCGGGCTCTAAAGTGAGGAATACTCTAATGGAAAGCCACTATATCGGATGTGGATTGGAGGGTGACATGCAGGAGATCATGTGAAGAAGAGACAAAAAATGATATTCGACCATCGAGCCAGATTAAACCGATAGAAGAGAATAATAATAATGTAAAACAAGCTAAGAAACGTACGCTTCCGTGAACTGATTTGCAAATTGCATGTGATAACCTGAAGGCTCTGGATTCGGTCCGTGGTGAAATGGTGGATTCGTGCGGCTGAAAAGCTGTCCAGTATACCCTGGTTTCCAATGTTTTTCTAAGCGATACTAATCAGTTCGTTATCCCTATATACCAACAAACATTTACAATAGTGACAGTGCCGGACATCTTATCAATACGGGTCACACGAGATGGACATCATGAAATCCTTTAAAGTTATCAATAGATAAAAATAATTCGATTCTCCTAAAGTTTTTTCTGAAGCTATTACCATTAAACGCCTGAAACTCGACTAATGTGTGCAGAAAGAAGCAGTTATCAGCCTTTCGTGCACTGGTAACGTGATGTCTTCACTCTTTCTCTCTCCCTCATTTGATTACTCAAAATTTGACCTTAAACTGTACGTATGAAGTTTACAATTAAAAATTGGATGGAGGATTTCATCATAAGCTGACATCAGTTAGAGAATCTCACTGGAAAACACCATTGAAACACTGGAACCCGATCCAACGGTCAGCCCATGAATTCTAATTTCTGCCAGTTTACGATATAGCGCGACCATTTCGCAATGTCTTCTTCGACGAGTTACTGCCTCATCTTCAACCTGCTGTACCCTCTCTACTGGTAACCACTTCCCACTAGAACCCCAGGCAACTGACTGAATAGGGCCATAATCTAATGAGCGTCATGCAGTTAACCTGGGGTTCTAGTGCGAGGCCGTGACCAGTAGGGTACAGCAGCAGGTTGAAGATGAGGCAGTAACTCATCGTAGAAGACATTGTGAAATGATTGCGCAAAGTTGGAATTCAAAGACCATTCGATATGGTCCCAGTGGTTCAATGGTCTACGAGCTCACTAGCCTTGTAACCAGAAGGTCCTGGGTTCGAACCGTGGCTGTGAATGCGTACTGCTGAAGAGCCCCAAACTAGGACGAAACGGCTGTCTAGTACTCCCAGGGTGGTTTTCCAGTGATTCTCTAACTGATTTCAACTCATGATGAAGACCTTCATCGAATCAAACAAAATCCCTACAAAATCAGTACTTGAAAATACTTTTTAAGAATTGAGCGTGTTACTCAGATATCTGCACTAGCTGACAAATTGATAAGAATACATATATATATATATATATATATTACAAGTTTGGTCACAGGCTGATTGATATCAGTTAGAGAACCACTGAACATCAACCAGGGAGTACTAGACAGCTGTTTCGTCAGCCTAGTTTGGGACTGACCATCAGTACGCACCCCTTCCCATCATGGTTCGAACCCAGGACCTCTCGGTTACAAGGCAAGTTGGTGGTAAACCATTCAGCTATTGGGACCCGACTCAACAGCCAGCCCATGAACATCAACTTCTACCAATTCGTAGGTGAGTACTGACGATGAGGCCCACAAACTAAGGAGAAACAGCTGTCCCGTACTCCTGAGTTGGTTTCACCACGGTCCTTTCTCCAAATGACATCAATCCATGAACAGATTTGAAACAAATCTACTGCCTACAAACAAATTCATGAAAATAATACACACTTAGCCGAACTATCTTGACAGAGATCAGGGTAGAAAGCTTTACGATTATTTCTTCTAAATGTTTTATACTAATTAACAAATATGGTCTTCGTCTAGTGGCCTTAAACAAAATCCTTCCAAAATGTCAGACTGTCAATTTCAGTTCCCGATGTGAAAGAAGAAGGTTAAATGAAGCTGTTGGTTCCTATGTCCCTTGCAAAATTGATGATAGTGATATAGAAATCAAGTCTGAAGATAAGTATTTTGGATTAATTCTTTCTTCTAACCTACCTATCCTGGTCTTCCCATGTCTTAGAGATTTCTATAAAAAAATATATATTTCGTCTGACTTTTTACATTAAGAAGTTAAGGCAGTCAAGCATAATCCAACCAACCCCTCTTCCTCTTACAGTGTTTCAACTCGTGCATTTTACCTATTCTTCTTTACTGTTCACCCTTGCTTATTCTTTCCTGGATTGATTAAAAAAGACTATGTCATACTTCGTAGAACTCTGAAGACTGTCAGTCAGTAGAGCGAGGGTTATCCCAATGGATGTCAGGCAACAAATTTGCTAAAGGAACTTTGTCAGACTGTGAGCATCCACCACAGCACCCGTAGCTCCAACCTTGTATATCCTCAGGTAAAACAATAAGTCACTTCATCAAAAGACTTTATGCACGTACGTCTAAGTATAAAAATTCCACTATACCGTATTTGGCGTCACGCACATTATGTGATGAAAATAGTGTTAGGCATGAACTAACTAACTAACCTTCTTTGCACCAGTAAAAAAAACCATTTCTTCCACCCTTACAACATCAAACTTTATTGTTATTGTACTTCCCATATTTATAATCCTCTCAACTTTTTGTTTTTATTTATTTATTTTTCATAAGTGTAAACATCATTTAAGCTGTGTTAGAACTGTTAATCTTGTATTTCCCCTCACCATGTTGCTATATCAACAGAACATTAGATCCAATAATCTATAACATGCGAAAATGTTCAAACTGAATCGACAATACTGTTTGAAACAAACTCACTGTTATTGTTAATATTATTATTATTATTATTAAACTGTGGCTCACTGCGAACATTTGGAAACTAATAGAAGAGAGAAGGATAGTGAAACAAAAGACTGTCCAGTGCACCGACGAGCAACAAAAACAGAATTTGAATGGAAACTACAATGCGCTGAACAAAAGAGTAAAGAAGAGTGCCAGGGAAGACAAAAGAAAATATTATGAAGCCATGGCAAGTGAAACAGAACAAGCTGCAGTGCAGGCAAAGGAGACCTCGCTACACTTTACTAAACAACTAGGCACCTATAGGGTAAAAGTTTGACACAAATTAAGCCAGTAAAGGATGACAATGAAAAGTCGATCACCAAAGAGGTGGAGCAAAGAAAACACTGGGCTGAACACTTCAAAAGACTTATAAATCGACCGCCGCCAACAACGCGCCCAACAATACCAACAACGGAAGCAGAACTACCGATGAATATCGACCCTCCGACTAAATCAGAGGTCCTGAATGCAATCAAGATGATAAAAGCTGGAAAAGCAGCAGGACCAGATGGAATCCCAGCAGAAGCAATAAAAATGGACCCAGAGACAACAGCGGAGTTGATGACGCCATTGCTGGAGAAGGTGTGGAAAGAGGTCAAAGTACCCGAGGATTGGAAGAAAGGATACTTATTCAAACTACCAAAGAAAGGCGACTTAAGTCAATGCAAAAACTGGCGTGGAATTATGTTCCTGTCCATTCCAAGCAAAATACTAAGCCACATCATCCTGGAGAGAATCAAACAAGGCCTGGATGAAAAACTTCGACCGGAACAAGCTTGATTCAGGGGAAACAAGTCCAGTATTGATCAAATCGCCACACTACGGATCATCATTGAACAAAGCTTGGAATGGCAGTCACCTCTCTACCTCAACTTCATCGACTTTGAAAAAGCCTTCAGTAGACAGCGTCGATCGAGAGGTGATTTGGAAACTACTTCGCTACTACGGGATGCCATCGACAATTATACATCTCATCCAACAGTTATACGACAATCCTGCATGCCAAGCAAACCACAACGGGAAGCTTACGGAAGCCTTCGAAGTGAGGATGGGAGTAATACAAGGCAAGGTGGCTGCCTACTATCGCCAATGATCTTCCTGATTGCAGTAGATTGGATAATGTGACAGACAGACAGACAGAGGCTAGCAATGAGGAAACAGGCATAAAATGGACCTACACAAAGACAAACTTGGAGGATCTGTACTTCGACGATGATATATGTCTGAATTCCCACAAACTGGAAGATATGCAAGTGAAAAGCGACAATTTAGCAGAAGAAGAAGCATCAAAGATAGGACCTTAGGTGAACATAGAGAAAACAGATGTGGTGATGAAGATTCCTGGCCAACACCAACAGCAGCAACAACAAACAAAAATCAGCATAAATGGGAGGAACCTGAAAGAAACGACCTCCTTCACGCACCTGGGAAGCATCGTTTCAACTACAGGCAAACGGAACTGATAAGGATATCAAAGCAAGAATCAGAAAAGCAAGACAAGCTTGCATAACTCTTAAGTCTGTGTAGAGATCAACAGCACTCAACATGAAAATAAAAATAAGATCCAGATTTTCAACTCCAATGTGAAGCCAGTGCTACTATACGGATCAGAGACTTGGGGCTTCATGAAGAGCATCTCAAACAAACTTCAGACCTTCATTAACAGTTGTCTTCTCTCAATACTACTCAAGATCAGATGGCCAGAAAACATCAGCACCAGGGGTCTCTGGGAGCGAACCAACCAGAAACCGATTGTGAAACAAATAGGCAGGAAGAAATCGAGACGGATTGGCCATACACTGAGAAAACCATCAAGTGACATCAGTAGATAAGCCATTACTCGAGTGGAACCCGAAAGGGAAGCGGCGAGTTGGTCGTCAGTTCAAAGGTGACTTGGAAGAGGTCATGTGAAGAGGAGATGAAAGCATGTGGGCAGACTTGGAGTGGGGTGAAAAAGTTGGCAAGAAACCGAACACAAAGGAGACGCGCAGCTGAAGCCCTATGTTCCTCTAGGAATTAAAGGATACAATAATAATAATAATTTAATATTCTCAATTCGTGCTTCGAATATTTTTGACTTTATACCGTAAATGTGGACAAATTCGTCTGGTTAATTTTGTTTTAATTTTTAATTATATTTTGAGTAATTCAGATGTAAGATATTGTGACGAATGCTAAGAATTCCATTCTGTATTATAAGTAGTGCTGTTTTTGGAATAAAGTAGATTATTATTATATAATAAAGATTCAACTTTCATACCAGATGTATACATATGTATTGATAAAAATTGAACATAAACAATGTCTGCACACACACATACACGTGAACGCAGTGCCAGACAGAGTTCATGCAATATTACAACTATACGTACATATATATATTTCGATTGATTATTTCATAAATTTAAATTAATGATTTCAACATTAGATGATAGTTTTCAAGGTCGGTCAGATGGAACAATCGATTTTAACCATTCTAGGGCTAATCAACAACAATACATCCGGAAAACATAGACTTAGTTTTGTAGAGTTGGTATTTCCGAAAAAATGCTGAACAATACCAGCAAAAAAGAGCCAACCATCTAATATCAACAATTCAAAGTGCGCCATGATGACAAGCCACCTAGAATGGTGACTAGCCACATTACAAATCTCACTCATGATAGAATTCAGACTGCACGCAAAATAAACAATTAGACACATTATCCTAGTTACTAACTGGTGTCCAATCAAAAAAAATATATCCAATACAGTCACAGTCCAACAGGAGTTCAATCACCGGGGCCGAATAGCTCAGTGGTGGTAACGTCTGCGACTGTAGTACTACTCGTTGACATGGGCTCGAATCTCAGAAGAAAGATGAATTTCTTTAGGAAGACTACAGATACATGCTTTGCTGGATGACTGATGAGTACCGACCAGCATGAAACCTTGGTTTAAGGATTCCTATCGATCTCTTGCCTCTAACCATCCAAAACTAAGGAAATTTAGATAAATATTAGAGAAACATGACATGGAAGAGATTGTATGAGCAAAAATCGAAAGCTTATAGGCAATTCACTTTAAAGAGACAACACAGAACAAAGTGAAGTCGCGACGTCCTCCTGAAGCTATATTTATTCTATGAGGAACCCAAGGGAATAAAAATAACAATATAACCGTATTAAAGACATACAAAGAGCCATAATCATTAGGTAACAACTCAACCTTCCATCTGATCTGTACATAGAGACAATGAACTATCCTCTATATTGTCATCAAAGACAGTCTGGAAGTAAACCACACAAGTACACATCCTTTCATTGTTGTCTTCGATGACATCTACATCACTGGTCATATACATTTCCAACAGGTTACAGACTTTTTATCAACAGCTAACCTTGCTGACTCCGTTATGAAGGAAGGAGGGAATCAGCAACAAGAGGCTCTGGGAACGAATCAATCAAGAACCTACTGCTTTACAAATATACCAGAGATAATGGAGATCGATAGATAATGCTTTGAAGAGAACGTTAGGTGACATTGCGCGCCAGGCTATCACTCAAGTGGGAAACTATGGGTGGGTCGTTGGTATAATCCACCTGGGAAAGTTCACACCTCAGCAGGTAAAGAGGAGCTAGAAACTGTGACCCATTACCGAAAGTCGAGAGCCTAGACCAACACAAACCACAACTATACAATAGTACAATTAAGAAAACGAGGTTAAATGAACTGCGAATACTTAGTGTTTACCTGGTACAGTTTATCATAAACAAACTTAGGGCTGTTGAGGTGCAACACTCAGTAGATATGTTCCTATACCCATGACCACAGTAATGTTAATCGCAACAGTTAATGGCAGGTGGTATTCGATTAGTTTTTCATTTAATATGCTATGATACTCATATGTATTTCAATTCTTATAAAAAATGTCAAGATGAATAACTAATAAACTTATACTGACGCGATTCCTATGTTGATCACATCAATATGACTGTCTCGGTTAGACAAAAAAAAGATTTCCCTTTTAAAAAGTGGTTTAGTGCTTCGAGGTTTCTGCATTGATTTGATTAATTTTCTGGTATACAGTTGTTACATCCACGCTCAACCTTCCCTCTTTGCCAAGTAGTAGACTAAGCGAAGTTATATAAGGCATATCTGAATAAAAATGACGTCGCGTTGGAGGTTTACAGTCGCGTGACACAGTGACACACTCAGGGACGTTACCATTAAGCAAGATACAGATTTATTGGTTGAGGTAAGAAGGCTTGCAAACTATGTTAATCCTTTTCTAGTAAATTTTTTGAACGAATCAGTTGAGATTGCGGACACCACTTCTTCTGGGAATCGGTTCCAGGAGTTTATGACTCACTCGGTGTGAGAACCAGTACTCAACAGTGATATGATTTATTCTTGGCTTTTGAAATCTTCTGCTATATCCTCTAAGGTGTTCTGACCTGGTGGGATGGAAAAGAAAGAATAGGTCAAGTCAGCAAGACTAATGTCAAACCGGTGCTTCTATATGGTTCAGAGGATTGATATATTACGAAAACGATTTCGACAGGAAGGTTTCATTAACAGTTATTTCCGCTTCGTACTCAAGATCAGACGGCCAGAAAGGATTCGTAACAGGAAAGTCTGGAGACGAACTAACGAAGTATCTGTTACCCAACAAATGTGCAGAAGGTAATGGAAGTGGGTTGAACACACTCTGAAAAGACAGTTGATTGACATCACAAACACGACGCCTTCGAGTGGAATCCTAATCCTAAGAGAACCTCCAGTTGGGTGAGATAGAGGGGATCATGTCAGGAAGAGGTGAAAGCTTATGCGCAGTCGTTCAGTCAGCTAAATAAGAATACAGACAACACATTGAGGCGAACATGTGCTATTGAGGCCCAATGTTCCACTTGGAACCTAGGGGAATGCAAATTTCATATAATTAGACAGAAAAGGACTTGTCGATAATATTCACCAATCAGCTTTCTGAAATACTAAGTCAAAGTTTTCCTGTCTGTCTGTTTTCAACGTACAACTTTGCACCGATGTCCAGCAGTTCAAGTCGCCACACTCCATGTGGCGCACAAAGCAAGAGAAGAAAGTAGAAGAAGTGCAGTAGACAGGGATGTGAGACACAAAGAATAGTAATAGCGAGAAACAACATAGTTTCGGTGGAAATTAGTCACAAGGATTGGATGCATCTGCGCCACTGAGAACGATTTTGAGCCATATCACTGATTGTCTACAGTATTCATTGGTTTTTACCGTCTCAACGACCCCAACCAGTCAGGAAGTATATACCTCCCTACGTGGCTTAACCTAAGTGTTGTAAATTTCATTGACTGGTTCCGCCATGTTTTGGTTCGACAACCAATGGTTCTCTCTTTTCCAACTTGATCCTATGTCAGCTAACATTTCCCGTCGAGGAAGGCGATGACTAGGAGTGCGTAACACATGTCCTAAACCATCTCAGTCGATGTAATTTCACAACCTCGTCGATTGATTTCCCCTCCTTACCTAACACTAGACGCCTAACCTCGGTATTGCTTATCCTACTACACCACTTCACAAGTACGATCAAAGACAACTAGTCTTTTGATGTCCTCCACTCTCAAAGGCCAAGTCTCACCGCCATAAAGGAGGACAGAGCGGACTACTGAGCAGTATATACCCCCTTTGATCGATAGCCAGATATCACGTCTACGTTAGAGACAGCATAAACTGGCATATGCGAAACGAGCCTTCTGTATTCGTGCTAAGATTTCGTCAGCGACCAACCCGTAGGGAGTTAATGTAGTCCAGTCGTGTAACATCATCTTACATTTAGCGGGAGCGAACCGCATGCCAAACATTTGCCCACTGCAGCTCAAGGCGTTCAGAAGACTTTGAATTTTGTCAGCGCCTACTTCACCTGCATCTGCATATTCTAAGTCAACGAGATTATTCCCTGAAGTCACCTAGGGTTAAGTACATTAGTGCATGTATGATGAAAGTGAATAGAAACGAGGATAGTGGGCATCCCTGACGGACACCACTAGTTGTCAACACTTCAGATGACAAGATAAAACAGTTTATTAACGATACCTGAAAAGATGCAAAACAAAAATTCAACAAAAAAAATCAACAGACACTAAACTCTGATTTAAGTGAAAACTACGACGAAAATAACAGTTAAACAAAAGATTTTTAAAAGACTAAGCGAAAACATTACAACCTGTAGACCAATACAGAGTGACAGGTCTAGATAAACAAATCAAGTTGGAAATACAGTTATATGGGTCTTGTGAAAAAATTGCCTCATTATCTAGACTTAAAAGTGTTGTAGGCGAACACAAATTCGAAAGAAGATCATAAACATCATGAGTAGGCGAAGGAGTACAATTGTGAATAGTTATCAAAGAGGCAACACTTAACCTTCCCTGAATTAACTTGATATAATTCATAAAGGTATTTTCACTGTTAATTAACTCACTGTTTGTCATTAATAGAACAACAGAATCACCTGCAAATAAGGCACATAAAACAATTTTCAATAAAAAAGTATACTTTTTAGAGTCAGACATAAATCTACAATCTACGATAACAATGATTGGACCTGATGGTTTTAAACAAATATGAGCTAGTGGAACAAGCAGTGCTTCTTTCTTTCTCTCCGTCAGAAATTGTTTCCCTGGATCTCCTAGCAGCAGTTTACGACTGTAATCGATAACGTATTTGAAAGCCTCTTTCTCCAGAGGAATACCAGGCAATACTTCACCTTTTAAAATTTCGGCTTGAATCGTCTCGTAACCTTTACTAATCCAACTGACTTGAGCACTGTGTGCAGTATTGATGAGAGATGTTATTGTTCGATATAGTGACGTCTCTGTTTCCAACATACAATTACCACTACCACTACCGCTGGGGAGGAATGATGACCCGTTTATTTCAAAAAATCTTGTAAACATTGTAGCTGCTAGTTGACGACTAGAAGTATTCACAAAAATATTATCCACACCAGACAACAATAGCAATTGATAAAGTTGCCAAATCACATTAGAATCAGTCTGCCACATATTTACTACAGTTTCACAATAAGTTGATGGAATATTATTCAACTTGTGATTACTCAAAACATTGACAAAATGTTTCAGAAGGGAGACACCTTCTTTAACTGAACGGAAACATACAACAAATCCAACAGGTCCACGATGTTTTTCCAATTTGATAAGTGATGGAGCGATATCATAAACAATAATTGGAAATTTCTGGGCATTTTGATCACAACATAGAATGCTTGCACCAACAGTATTTGCCTGAGATTTTACTTCACTAATATAACTTGCACAGTATGATGGATAGTCAGATGTGAAGCTGTTGTCTAATGCTGTAGCATTCGTTGAATTTGAAGTCAGAATGTTTTTCACTCTATCAATAAAACGTTTGTGGACAGATTCTTCAACTAGAGTAATAGATGAGTGCCACATTCCAGTGCCCAAAGTACTTTCCAGGGAAGACAAACAGTACCTGGCGGCTGAATCGATGTCAGATGTTTGGAAAACCATAGATAAAGTTCGACTTACACCACTTTTCTCTATGCTTTTTGAAACCGAGGGTAGAAATGCAAACAAATGATTTGGTGGCTGTGAATTGTGGATAATTTCAGTCAGCATAAACAATGGAGCCATTATTTGTGGTGATTCACATTTAACTACTAAACCATGTGGCTTCCCATGATAGACAGGGCAGCATAAATAACGGAGAATAAAGGTAATATGGGAGAAAATATCACAATCACCATTTTCAATTATGTGATTTGGACAATAGAAAAAGCTTTCTTCCACGCATGGATATTTCACAAAACTTTTCACTTTTCTAATAATTTCATGGAAAATCTCACGATAGAAACTTGAAGACTCAAATTCAAGGGAAGCAGATATACAATCAAGTAGAGAGGAAATATGATCTTCAACAGAATTTGCAAGTTTCTCTATAAATTTGACAACGGATATGGGATCGTATACAAAATTTTGTGCGAGTTCTATTGATTCGGAGTAGGCTGAATCACATACCATCACTGAGAGGTCAAGAGAACCTACGTGAACCTTCTCTATACTTTCAGTCGTCCCTGTTTCAAGAAAAGCTCCTTTGATATATGGATGAATCCGATAACTTTTGTTTGATATAAGTCCATTGGACTGCATTTTGTGAAGAGGATAGGTAGGTAACTCAGAATAAGGCGAAAGACGTCTCGACATATGCTTCTCCTCTTTCAAATACCGCGTTAATCTCAGGGTCAAATATCCAATGTCGTTTTTACTAGCTAGTATAAACCAATTTGATTTCTTTGTGCTCGCTTCTTGATTGTAAGGTATAAGTTCCTGATCTCTGGTAAAATTCTGCGTAGCTTGTCCCGTCACTCGACTGTCATAGCTTTGGTTGACTCCAAAGGGAGTAGTGCTGGGATTAATTATATGTGGTTTGTAGTATGAGGTATGTTACTACTGTGATTGGAGTTGATCCTTTTGCCATTTAGTCTTCCGGTATCGTCGACAAGAGAAAAGAGATAGTAATAATAATAATAGATATAATCAGTGAAGTTATTCAGACAGAAACGGAAGTAGGAAAGCGTAACAACAGTCAGTTGATTAAGTTTGAAGAATAATATATATACATACATATATATATATATATCGGTAATAATAATAATAGTAATAATAATTATAATATTAATAAGTTGTCAGGAGAGTAAGACGGGAGAGAATGTAAAATAGTAAAACAACGAGTTTAATTGTCTACCCCTGAATGGTGTATGCGATTTTAAGGCGATAGGCCATTTGGATGCAGTCCTTGTGTCGCAGCAAGGTTGCCCAGCCTTCGCTTAGAGGCGTCCAAAGACGGTGCCATAGCTACATCTGCCGGCAAGGAATTCCAGGGACGGCAAATCTTCAGTGAAAAGAAGCGGGAGCGCACCCGGGTCCTTGCCCTCTGGCGAGCTATCCTTCTGGGATTTCCACGTGGGAGCCTATACCTACTCAGTGGCAGAACACCTTTGTTTGGGTGATTCTGGTCATTTGTTATTTTGTAGGCAGTAATCGAATCCCCCCTAAGTCTAAGGTAACTAAGTGTGAACAGGCCTAATTTCTTCAGCCTTTCATCATATGGTTTGTTTCGGAGACCAACCACTCCTTTTGTTGCCCGTCGTTGGACTCTCTCCAAGAGGTTGGCATCTCTTCTCAGCATTGGGGGTGCAATAATATTATGCACCTCAAGGTGTGGCCTGACGTATGTTTTGTACAACATTAGAAAGAGCTCAGGAGTGAGTGCACCTAACTGTCTATGCGTAAGGTGTATGACCGCATATGCCCTCGCTACATCCCCTGTGTAATTTACGCTTGTGTCCATTTCTCCGTTAGAACTAGACCTAAGTCGCGTTCCGACGTTGTGCAGGACAAGCTTTCATTGCACAGGGTGTAACTTGCATTCTGCAGTCTACAGGTGCGTAACTTCACTACTTTGCACTTTTTCAAGTTGAAAGTCATCCCACTGGCCACCACCCAGTCTTCCAGAAGGTTTAGGTCTTCCTGTAGCCTATCTGAGTCCTCCGGACACTTTATCGCCCTCCATGTTTTTGCGTCGCCAGCGTATAGGAGAGTCGGGCAGCTTAGACGGCGCGGTAGATCATTGATAAAAATCAAAAACACCGGTGGTCCTAGGATAGAACCCTGCGACACTCCTGATGACGAGCTGTGCCAAGATGACCGGACTCGGTTAAGCTTAGTGTAAAATTGCCTGTCAGCTAGGTAGTCCTTTAACCATGACAGAAGTGGCTCGCCTATACCTGCCTGGCTTATTTTATGTAGAAGGTCATGGTGAACAGTGTCAAATGCCTTCTCAAAGTCCAGGAAGACCACATGGACTGGAACTTTCATATTCCAGCATGATGTCCAGTCGTCCCAAGCTGACAGTAGGTTAGTAACGCAGGATCTGCCTTTTCTGAAACCATGTTGGGCTTCATGTAGTATATTAGTCCTATCGAAATATTCCCTGATTTGGTCGTCAATAATACTTTCCAGTACTTTTGATACCACTGGGATACCACTGGTCTATAACTAGTGGCGTTTTGCCTGTCCCCACATTTGAAGAGTGGAGAAAGGATGGCTCTTTTCCAGTCCCTTGGCAGTGTCCCCGAATCCATTGAGTGTTGGAACAAGTCGCACAGGGGCTACAGAGAGCTTCGGCACACTGTTTCAGAACAGATGGCCTGATGTCGCCACAACCTGGGGACTCCCCAGGTGTGAGTCTCTATAGCTTCCTTAGTACTGTTGCGGGGTTTATTTGGAGAGTAGCCTCTAGGTCTTCCTCCTTTGAAATAGTGATGCCACCATTTTGGTCGGTAACTGCAATATCCACATTGCTGTTTAGCTGTTTGGCGAAGGCTGAAGTGAATGTTTCAGTCATCTCCAGACTAGTGAGGTATTGACCGTTTGGGCCTACTAAGGCGCATGCCCCTTGGTTTGTCGGTTTTCTTTCCGACATGAATCGGTACAAATGTTTGGGGTTTGCTAGGAGTTTCTTAGCAAGGTTAGCCTGGAATGACCTCCTGTCCCTCCTGACTCTTACATTACACCGGTTCCTGAGTTTGAGGTGTGCATCGTGGTCGGTCTGACCCTTAGATACACGCCACGTAAACCAAGCCTTCCGCTTTGATTGCAGAATACGTTGCGTGCCTCTCTTCAACCATGACGTCTTTCTCTTGGGCTGTGTTGTGACTAAAGGGACGGTATCTGAGATTGCTATATGAATAATCTTTTTTACCACTTCTCAGTGTTTATTCACAGACAGGTCGTCCCATGCTAAGGGCCAGTTTGCGTCGGACAAGAGCCTCCGCATTTCAGCATAGTCAGCCTTGCTGTAACACAGACATGGTCTCGTAACATCCCACTGAAAACGCTCACGGAGAACAAGATCGAAACCTATGACTGCATGATCACTACTTCCTAGGGGAGTCATTATCTGGACCTTTTGGACGAGTAGTTGGTCACTAGTTAGAATATAGTTGTCAATGTAGTTGAATACTGAACGATCAATTCATGGTTGTTTGCTCAAACCCAACTTCCCCAATTTTCGCGGAGGTATCAATAAGACAGTCATCGTCTCATCGGCCGCTGTTCAGAAAGAAGTCAGCAGCAAACCGTCAGAAACCTTAGTTGTAACATTGTTTATATGTTGGTGTAACAATAAAGAATCCTCGAGTCGCCAATTGGTGTTTTCGTCATTTCGTCCGTTATAACTAAGCGTTTCTGAGAAACTTCAAGGAACAGCGTGAGCCCGAGCGTAGCAAGAGCTGTGCATTAACGGTTTACGAGACGTGATTGACAGTTTCTGACGGTAGAAACAGATTCTGGCGGATTGAAACAGTTGGTGAAAGTTGGGATAGTCGCCGTTCATTTTTCCTGGTGCCGGTCAAGTCCTCTTTGAACAAGCAATATCTGGAACGTATTTGGAACTGGGTCAAGTTCAACAATGCCTGGGTCAAAGAAGGGACAGAGCGTCTTGGATGCAAACAGGAAAGTAAGTCATGGTGACTTGTCTGTTAATTGTAACGATGTGTCTGATGTTAAGCATGACATGGTTGATGTTACTGTTTCGCCGTTCAGGGATAATAGGAACATCAAACTCCCTAAATTTGAACCATGGTGTTTTGATGGAAACCCGGCTGATTATTTACAAATTGTAAAGGAGTTTGAGATCATGTTGAGTAGTTTATTATTAAATGATGAATTGAAGTAAATGTATTTGATGAGGTATTGCACTGGAGATGCTTCAAGAGCTATACAGTGCTGTAAGTTTATGAAGCCAAAAGAGGGCTACTACGAGGCTATGAGCATACTACGTCAAAGGTTTGGAAGAACTTCGATGATTGTAGGGAAATTATTCGAGGCAGTTAAGAGTAATGGTGGTCAATTACAGGATGACTCCCAGGAACTCACTGAGGTTTAAGATAATCTTATGACCTATAAGAATACCTTGATTTCTATGAATTGCATGAGTGACCTCAAATCGAGCTCAGTCCTAGAGGTAATTAAAGACGCCTACCTACTCGACTGCAAAGGAAGTGGGTGAAGATGGGCTCCCGTATGGAGGATGAGGGTATCGAGCCAAGGTTTGATGATATTGTGAGACTGGTAAAGGACAGTGTCAACCAGGCGATGGGCGAATTCGCCAGCATTTTGCATTCTAAGGTAGAACCTAAGGACCCAGTGAATATAAGGAAGGCATGTGTGGTGAAGTCTCAAGACACAACGAGAAAGGATGAGTGTATTGTTTGCCATAACATGTATCAATTGAGTGATTGTAATCGCTTTATCGCTATGTTACCCGTAGAAAGGTTAAAAATGGCAAAGCAGAAGCGGCTGTGTTTCAGTTGTAATAATAATAATATATATTCTCATTTTTTACATGAGGGACGCCAGTTTACAGGCATCAATTCGAAAAGTTACACATACGATTAGTAAGCATATTTAGCAAAGATATTGTAATGGGGTACATATTTTCCTAGCTATGTAGGATACACCAATTGTATAGGCATGCATAAATATTGTTTTAATAATAATAAATTCCTTCCTGTTTATGCAGGAACATACCTATTGTACAGGCATGGATAAGTTATTATATAAATTGCACGTAATTTGATGAATGATGAATTTACAGTTTGGTTGTTCTTTCTGACATCAAAGTCAGTCGGAACAGTCTGCTCTAAAGTCTGTTTGTGTAGCACATAAAGAGATATAGAGATATTGTCTTCGCATTAACAAAGAACCCAGACATCAGATGAATGTAATACAAATATCTGGGAAAAATAAAGCTTGAAGTCAATTCTCCTATATAACTTTGTTGTGAACAGCACCCTTGGCTTAAAGTTTTTTGATGTATTATGTTGAGATCAGTGATATATTTATTCCATTTTTTCAGTAGTCTTATCGTAGTTTTATAACAGGAAAGAAATTTGATCGTGTAGGCGAAAACTAGATAAGGTCATGTTGGGTTGTTTTACTGCATCAAGTGGTGCCGAGGTCGATTCCAGAATTCTCCATTTGCTCCATTTGTGTCTGCATGGCGGACTGTATTCGTAAGTTGAGTAAAATGTTGAAAACTGTTTGAAAACCAGTTGCTTCTTCATTTCAGATCATGAATACTCATTTACAGCATGTTCGCCAGCGTCTTCAAATGGTAGAATTGGATCGTTCATGGAATTTGAGTGGTTATGAGATAGACGGTTTGGAATTAATCCTCATTTCAGTTTAGATGCAGGGTTGTTCGACCTCGACCAGAAGATGAATAGGAGCAGCAAAATACCAGAAAGAGAAAGTATGTGAACATGAAAAGGACATTAATATTTCATGCATATATAAATGTTTATGTCAATTGTATATTATACTTAAGTAAAACGTTTTCTATATTGTAGTTGTGTTTTCACGTATTTATGCGAAGTCTTATTTAGTGTCATAATGTGTATTAATGAGTCTGAGCGTTTTAGTGTTCTAATGACTGATGCGTTTTAGAAATAAGTGATGGGTTCTGGTAGGGATAGTCATTGAGATAAAAGTTTATATAGCAAGCGTTTGAAGGTTACAATGAGGGATAGGTCCTATTTCTAAGGGTAAACTAATCCTGTATGTTCCGTACTAAGTCTTTATGCATCCATGCTGCTAGTTTATTTATAGTTTTAGATTGCTAAGGGTGTTGAAGTGCGTCTTTTAGGTGCTGTAGTAGATTAGTAGTTGATTCGTTCTAGGAGTAAATAGTTTATTAATATAATCAGTAGAGTGAAACAGTCTGTATAGAGAGCGTTTGAAGCTTGTAACCGAAGAGCAAGTTCTGACATCTAGGGGTAGGCTATTCCATATTTTAGAATACATGACTGTGAAGAAGTTTTCACGGAGTGTTGACTTAAAAGAATGAGTTGTCACTGTGGAAGTTTGGTTACGCAGATCGTAAGAACCTTCCTGTGCGAATTGTATGTCCCTGTTACCTGAGAATGATATTTTGTGAAGGACCTTAAAGAAGAATATTAGGTTTATAATAAGTCGCCTTGTCCAAAGTGGGTCAAGTTTTAGGATCATGCACCGTGAGATGTAGTCTTTCTTACAATCGTAGCCAAGTAGTTTTGAGGTAAAATATCGTTGGATACTTTCCATCCTTAGCTTGTCACGTGTGCGAGTGCTGCTTATAATAAATGGACAGTATTCTAGTAGTGGTCTGACACATGTTTTGTACAGAATTAGCTTGGCTTCATTGTCGTGAAAGTTCCTGAGTATGCATCCTAAGAGCATCCTCGATTTTCTAGTCTGTGATGCTACTTGCTCAGAGAATGTCAAGTCACTAGAGTACCTCAAGCCTAGGTCAACGACACTTCGGAGTCTGGTTAGGTTAGCAGATTGGAGCGTTAATTTCAGGTCAATTGAGGGTGCACCGAAGCAGATCCAGCCACATTTGTTCAGATTAAATTGGAGATTCCATAGGGACGACCAAGCAGTCATTTTATCTAATTCCTTCTGCACTACATTCTCGAAGTTCCCTAAGTCATCACGTTGGAATGTATAAGCTACTTTTAGGTCATCTGCAAAGATGAATGGTTTCCCGTGCGTGAAGCAAGCGCATATGTCATTGATGTATAGTGTAAATAGGAGGGGTCCAATGACACTACCTTGTACTACACCAGAAGTGATAGGGCTAGGTTTGGAGGTTGCAGACCCGAGTTTAACTATTTGGGACCTATTGTTAAGGAATGATTTAAGCCATCCTAATAATGGGTCACGTATTCCTAAGGAGTTCAGTTTATTTGTTAGCAGTAAATGGTCAACACGGTCAAATGCCTTAGAAATGTCAAAGTAGATGACAAGTACTAGTTGCCGTCTGTCACGACTGCTGGTTACAAAATTGAAGAAGTCTAGGTGACATGTTAAACATGATCTGGATTTCAGGAATCCATGTTGGTTCGGACTTATAATATTGCAGCTAAGCATATGTTTGATTAAGTTATCTTTGACTAGTCTCTCCATGATTCTAGATGCTATAGGTGTGATATTGATCGGCCGGTAGTTACTGACTTCAGTTTTCGAGCCAGATTTGTGTTTAGGCATAATGAATGTTGTCTTCCATATGTCAGGGTAAGTTTGGGTTTCTAGGGACATTGTGAATATTTTAAGCAGCAGTAGAGGAATGTCAGGGCCACCATATTTATAGAAGTAAGATGATATACCGTCGGTACCGAAACCTTTTGAACTTTTGAGGGTTCTTATAGTTTGGTTAATATTAGCGTAAGTGAATTGAACAGTGCTAATTTGGTTTGGTGTGAGTGGAGATGGAGTTTGTGCCATATTAGTAATAGGGTGTATATCGAGTAGCTGGACTGAGGGCTTAAGGTAGTTACCTGCAAACGTTTTGTTGAATAGTTCACATATGTCTGCAGAGTTAGTGCATAGCCTACCTTTGTCTATGAGGAGAGAAATGCTGTGATTTTTGCGATTCATTCGCTTCCTTAAGATTTCTGTGAGTGCATACACTCTAGCAGGACTGGCTACTGCGATGCGTTCTTCCTTTCTCATACGGAAATCTCGAGCTTGTGAGATGGAGCTAAGGGTGTTAAGTATTAGACCTAGAGTGCCAAAGTCGTGGTGTTTGAAGTAACTTGTTGAGAGTTTCTTCAGTTTCGTACGATCCTTTGGTTTTATGAATGACTTTCTGTGTGGGGAAACCTTTAGTGTTTGGAGTGGAATGACAGCATCTAAGCATGTGTTAGTGTTATGGTAGAAGATGGTTAGGGCTCTCGATAGGTCATCAGTAGTGAAGTATTCATCCCATTTGGAGGATCTTAGCATCGATTCAACTAAGGCCCAGTTTGCCTTACTATAGTTCCTATATATTACTTGTTGTGAAGTGGAGGTATGAGATGCATTGCTACTCAGCGGAATTGGCAGTGCACACATCACTGTTTTGTGGTCGCTCCCTGGAAACTCAGAACCTACTAGCGTTGAAAGGGGGCTTATATTGTGGCAGAAGATTAAGTCTAGTACGTTATTACCTCTTGTGGGAGTAGTGACAGTTTGTTTCCAGCCAAGTATATCCAGTGTGCCTAAGAACTTATCAAATTTAGTTGGGCCTGTGGGTATATCCCAGTTGATTTCAGGTAAGTTAAAGTCCCCACATAGGATCTTATGATCGTATTGTAAGTCGGATAATTGCTCCAGAGTATTAATAAGTTGGGTCTCGTAATTACTAAAGGTGCCAGGTGCTCTGTAGGTGCATCCAATTAATGCTGTTACGTTATTTAAGTGTACATTAACCCATAGAGTCTCAGGCATGTTAAGTGTACTACTTTCTAGCTGTGATACAGTAAGTGCATTCAGAAAGTACATGAGACAACCCCCTCCCTTACCACCTTCCCTGTCACACCGAAAGTGTGTGTAGTTATCTAAGCTTATTTCTTCATCCAAGATGTTCGAATGACACCAAGATTCAGTGATGACAATTACAGGGGGTTTGTATATTACTGTGAGTGCTCTGAGCATCGGCAATTTATTTAGAACAGATCTAGCATTTATGAGGATTAGGTAAAGATGAGAGTTGAAGTAGCATTTGAAGTATTTAAGTTCGTTAGTCAGCCCCGAATATGGTTCAGCACCCAGTAGTTCTGCTTGACATGATGATCCTATGTTAAGAGGAGTTTCAGCATCATGCTCACCTATGTCTATCGAGTTGGTGTGTGCTGTTTTCGGTGAAGAATTAGGAGTTGGAGTACTGGATTTGCTATAGACTAAGGAATTTTATTTTTAGTTAGGTTACAGAAGTGGGTAGGGTTCTTTATTTGGCCTATACTTGTGCAAGTGTCAAGTGTGTCCAATGGATACGGGTGCACTAGACCGTTCCTGTTTTCATGCAAGGAGGGAGCCAGCTCTAGTGGTTTAGGAGTGTTAACATCCCTACCAGCTGTTTTTTCAACGCTGACAGGGACGCGGGGGATAAAAAATGATTGGATCCTTGTGATGACCATGGCTTATTATTCCACCTATTGTTTGATGCTAGTTGTGTCCTTGTGTGGGTTTCGTGTGTACTGCATTTTGGGTTAGTTCCCAGCAGACTTGTACCATATATCCGGTCGAAATTTGTTTGTGTGCCATACTCTGAAGACCCTGAGTTGTTGGTAGCCGAGTTCTGACTATTACCACTTGTACTATTTAGGGTGACATTGTTGTGACATTGGATATCAGTGTGTGCCATGGTGCGATTTAGCACGTTGTGGGTGCTAGTACTATTGACCGTGGGGAGTGTGGGTTTATTTAAGCTGCCACTGTTTTTGTTGGTATGATTTAGGGGCATATTTTCCTTATCTTTACCAATGGAATTATAGCTAGGAGAGGACAAAGTCGAATTTCGGGGGGTTTTAACTTTTTTCTGGGGTTATTTAGTGGCATTTTAGATTCTGCGGTGATGGGTGGTATGGTTTTATTATTTATTTGGTTACAGTCTAGTGGCCTTTCGGCTGGTGTTGCACTCTGATGGGATATTTCTGTGTGTTTTGAGAGGGGTGATGCGGTGGGGTCTACTGTATCTTTCACAGGGTTGGGAATAATGGCTGCTTGCAATGTCCTATTACCTATTTCACAATTAGTCTTAGCGAGATAGTTGTGTGCGCGCCTTTCTATAACTGTTTTGTCCACCCCGACCTTTATATGTTTGTAGTTTCTGGCTTGCGATAGGGTGTGTTGGGAGTGGATGAATTTTCTGGTCTCTGCCGGTGTTTCGAACTGAAAACGAATAGGACAACACTTTTCATGTTGACTCTTCTTCAGCCTATAGCACTTAGTCTTGGAGTTAGGCATTTTCGCTTCACTAAGTAAGATGCGCTGTACCTTTTTTAGTGCTTCTGTCAATCACGTCTCATAAACCGTTAATGCCCAGCTCTCCCTACGCTCGGGCCCACGCTGTTCTTCGAAGATATTTCAGAAACGCTTAGTTATAACGGACGCAAAAACCAAAACACCGATCTGCCGTTTGATATTTCTGTATTGTTACACCAACATATAAAAGGAATAAGCGAACTAAGCAAACTAAGGTCTGAAAACTAATATTACAATAATAAATCATTGTTACTTCTGACGATGTTTCACTCTTCTTTCTGAACAGCGACCGATGAGACGATGACTGTCGTATTGATGCCTCCGCGAAAATTGGGGAAGTTGATTTTGAGCAAACAACCAAGAATCGATCGTTCAATCTTCAACTCCATTGACACTCCCCGGCAAAAAAGGGATCCATCCCTTTTTTCCATCACGACCAATACATGTTGACTTCGATGCCATTGCGAGAACCTGGGTCACACGGACAGAGCTGAAATGGAAAACAAACAGAAAAGCCAACACACCACAAGCATACCCACAGCACAATCTCACACATCAATGACGACCTGCGCCTCCAGATAGAGACCTCCTCTTGACATCTTGCAACACAATCGCCACTTGCTAGAATGACTCTTGCAGAATGCAAAGTGACCATGGCAGCACCTCACGATACTCTACGCACATCCTCTTATCTACTCATTACCAATTACCACTGAAATCGCTTGTCACTCATTCCGCCTCAGTTCTAGTAGCGGTGACGCATGCGAGCCTCAGTCGTTTACACTCTTTCTCCCCGGCGTGTCGGACCGCAGCTAACAATTATCTCCGTGTGCATTTCATTCTCAGCAATAGCCTAGCCTCCCCGGCGTATACGACCCATCTGCTGTCCTTAACATCAATCAATTCATTCATGGATGTAGAAGACTCGAAACAACTTCAGAAGTAATCACGACGAAAATTTTAACAAAATTACGCATTAAGAACAAGATACAAAAACAACAAGTAAACACAATTGATCCAAAATCACAAATTGCGAAGACACACCACACGTATATACAAACAGTACAAATAACCTCACGGATCATGTCTTGGTGGAATTATTTTGAAGAATTGGAGGACTTACACCAGTACGCCTACAAACCTTCACAGGTTGACGATTGTAAGTTGTGGAATGTCCGGACACAAACAAGATTAACCAACAATTACAATAATTCGAACTCACACAACTATTTAACACAAACATATGTACAATCAACACATCAAATGTTGTGGATTCTGACACGACAAACAACCCTTGAAGAACCGTAGGACTTACAGCAGTACGCCTACATTCCTTCTCAGGTTGATGATCCAAGTGGAAGTCGTCCGGACACAAACAGAATTACCAACAGCTAGATGACAGATGATATCAATTCAGTATATACAATATGAACATATGTACAAAATCACACACCAAGTACATTGGACTGCTCATTGATGCGCTACCCTTTGAAGAACTGTAGGACTTACACCAGTACGCCTACAACCCTTCTCAGGTTGACGCACTAGGTTGGAAAATCGTCGCAGAGTTCATTTGCTGACTTCCTCCTATGAGCTATATCTTCAAATCTGAACGGCAACACGCCCATGTCATTGTATCGTAGAATATAGATGACCAACAAACACACGACATATCTCATCAACCAAGTATAGAAACAGAGTAATTTACACCAAAGATAATAACATTCAAATAGTAACTTGAAACTAGAAATGCCTTTATTCGTGCAAGTCAATTTAACAATAACTCTCTCCTTTACACTTGGCTTATCCTCACTAAACTGACCATTGATATTCGTCCTTTCAAACGAACTGATACTACCATAGTCATTGCACAAGATACTTGAGTTGATGGGTGTCTGTTTCATTGTGGATGACAGCACCAACGATGACTGAGTGACACAAGGTGATGAACTTAGTGGTGGATCAGAAGCTGTTCTTGTTCGGCTCTCAGATAGTTGTCCAACTGCAAGATTACCACCACTGCTGTCTTTCACTACTAGTTCGGGTTTAGCACTATCATCTGATGATAGGTGGGCTACACGCTGATCAATTACACTGACTGTCTCACAAGTATGCACACCTTTTGGAACTGCATCTGCGTTCAATTCTACTTCACGTTGTAGTTGTACAGAACCTTTATTTAACTTAGCGGTAGTAGGCATATCCCTCATTTCATCATGATCAACCAAAGACAACTGTGAAGTATCATGATCATTATCACGAATATTCACTTTACCGTCAACTTCATCATTTTCAAACTCTTTATTAACAGAAGTAGACAATTTTGGTTCCTCCTCGCAAATCATAAAAGGTTTTATAACTTCACTCTGACTAGTAATACCTTGTAAACTTGTAGGGTCAGAACTGCACTCTGAAGCAGCAACTCTATTCTGTGACACTTTATTCAACAACGGCTTACCAGTTGCAACTACAGACTTCTTCACCGCACCGTTATCGTCACACAATTCGGAGTCAGGTCTGGAGTTTACATTTAGCTTATCACTGAACTTGCTCACCGGTTCACAGTTCACTTCTGTATGCACCTCTTGCACACGTGTGAAACAAAACCGTGTTTGTCTTGCATCTTGTAACCTATCAGTTGAGGATGTACTACAAAACCTGTTACACTCACTAGGTCTATATGCATTACTAGACATCATGGAGCTCTCTCGATAACCACCTCCCTGAGGCCTACTCGTCATCAATGAGTGCGTTTTACCCTCAGACTGCTCTATTCTAGGGGTGAGATCTAACATACTGGAAAACTTGCTCATAGATTCATTGACACTAGTATTTACCAGTTTCAGGATATCATCAAACTTTGGCTCGATACCCTCATCCTCCATACGGGAGCCCATCTTCACCCACTTCCTTTGCAGTCAAGTAGGTAGACGTCTTGCTATTACTTCTAGTATAAAACTCGAGTTGAGGTCACTCATTCGATTCATCGAAATCATTCCATTCTTGTAAATTAGCAAATTATCCAAAAACTCAGTGAGTGCCTGGGAGTCATCCTGTAATTGACCACCATTACCCTTAACTGCCTCGAATAATTTCCCTACAATCATCGAAGGTCTTTCAATCCTTTGACGTAGTATGCTCATAGCCTCGTAGTAGCCCTCTTTTGGCTTCATAAACTTACAGCACTGTATAGCTCTTGAAGCATCTCCAGTGCAATACCTCATCAAATACATTTACTTCAATTCATCATTTAATAATAAACTACTCAACATGATCTCAAACTCCTTTACAATTTGTAAATAATCAGCCGGGTTTCCATCAAAACACCATGGTTTAAATTTAGGGAGTTTGATGTTCCTATTATCCCTGAACGGCGAAACAGTAACATCAACCATGTCATGCTTAACATCAGACACATCGTTACCATTAACAGACAAGTCACCATGACTTACTTTCCTGTTTGCATCCAAGACGCTCTGTCCCTTCTTTGACCCAGGCATTGTTGAACTTGACCCAGTTCCAAATACGTTCCAGATATTGCTTGTTCAAAGAGGACTTGACCGGCACCAGGAAAAATGAACGGCGACTATCCCAACTTTCACCAACTGTTTCAATCCGCCAGATCTGTTTCTATCGTCAGAAACTGTCAATCACGTCTCATAAACCGTTAATGCTCAGCTCTCGCTACGCTCGGGCCCACGCTGTTCTTCGAAGATTTCTCAGAAACGCTTAGTTATAACGGACGCAAAAACCAAAACACCGATCTGCCGTTTGATATTTCTGTATTGTTACACCAACATATAAAAGGAATAAGCGAACTAAGCAAACTAAGGTCTGAAAACTAATATTACAATAATAAATCATTGTTACTTCTGACGATGTTTCACTCTTCTTTCTGAACAGCGACCGATGAGACGATGACTGTTGTATTGACGCCTCCGCGAAAATTGGGGAAGTTGATTTTGAGCAAACAACCAAGAATCGATCGTTCAATCTTTAACTCAATTGACAGCTTCATTGTCCAGAACGTTGTAGACAATAGCACCCAGTTTTGCGTCGAGTCGTTTTGTTGCTTCTGTGGTAATAAAATTAATGAGGTCATCTACCTTAGTTACCTATTCTGTGTCAAGCTTGTTAAGGTTTACAGTTTTTATGAGGATAGTTAGAGATGTCAATTCACAGACCTGCGATCTGATATCGCTGATCTGATCTGATAATTTGGATATCTCGGTATCGGTTTCGATGTTTCCAGCATTTACTGACTTACTGTTTTTTATTTCCCTTAACCCAGCCTTAAGTTCACCTATAGACAACTTTAGAAGTTCTATTTCTGAAGATAGTACTGAAAAAGAGCCTGATGGCTGGAGTTTTTCGATAAGCACATAAGGTGAAGGGAGGGGTTCTGTATGAGCAGAGGGTACTGAATTTTTAGGATTAGTGCTAATACTAGCTGTCAGTACAGGTTTATCCTCAGTCCCAGCTCGACGCTTACGGCATACAAGTGAGTTATGTGACTCATTATAGCCGTTTGTATGGGGTGTGTTGCTTGATGTAGCGATCAAGGACGTTAAATTATATACCAGTTTTACAGGGGAATGGGTTCGTTGCTTTTTACTTTGATTAACCACAACTATTAGAAGTGGGAGTTAGTGGTTACAAGTATGGAAGTAGTGTAGTACTTGTGCAAGTACTACAACCAGATAAATTTTATGTAGCGAATCACGTAAAAATGTAACGCAAACGTTGAACGTACCGCGATACAGAGTTGCCGTCTCACGTCCACTTAAGCCGTCGAGAAATCATGATATAATTGACTTCCATGTTTTTTCTGATGCCTCTGAGGTTGGATTTGGTGCAGCCATATACATCAGAACCACCTTAAGGAATGATGTAGATGTTAGCCTGGTGATGGGTAAATCTAGAGTTGCACCTCTAATACGGTTTCGATTCCGAGATTAGAACTCACTGCAGCCTCACTAGCTGCGCAGTTATTCACAACGGTGTGTAGAGTTGGATTACCCCAAGCATCCCGTAACGTTTTGGACTGATTCGATGTCTGTGATATATTATATACGCAACGAGTCAGCAAGATATGCATGTTTTGTAGCTAACAGAGTATCTCAAATTCGTGAACTAACAACTGTTGAGCAGTGGAGGTACGTACCGTCTGGAAAAAATCCAGCTGATCTAGCCTCGCGAGGAGTTATTGATATGAATATGGTTAAAAATAAGTGGTGGAAAGATCCAGAGCTCTTGCTAAGGGCTGATAGTATGTGGCCTCGTAGAGAAGATGAACCACCGATAAACGAGTGTGCCTTGGAGTTGAAGACAAGTGTCAGTTTAACATCTACTCAAGAAAGACATTCAGGTTTACATCCACTTTTCAAATATTATTCTTCTTGGTACAAATTACTGAAAGCTGTTGCGTGGTTGACACGATATGCTACGTATTTAAAGGTCATGCATCTTGCGGGATACGAAAATACGAATGTGGGGCCTTTGAGAGTCGAAGATATTAGAAATGCAGAGTTAGCGATTTTGAGGGCTGCTCAGTGAGAAGCGTGGGGTGAGATTGCCAAGGAGGATAGTCCTGATTTCGCAGATTTCAAGGTGTGGTTAGATAGATTATCTCCGATAGTTTCCGAAGGGATCGCTAGAGTTGGTGGACGTCTACAAATGTTAGAATCGTCACACGAGACCCGTCATCCGGCTTTATTACCTTGCTACCATCCAGTCACTGATCTCATTATAAGACACTACCATGTTCTTGAAGGTCATTTGGGTACTTCGCAAGTACTATCAAGTATTCGATGTAAGTTCTGGATAGTGAAGGGAGGTACCACTGTCCGTAAAATAATTGATAAGTGCATGGAACGTAAACTCCGAAGTGCTCGTCCAGTACAGCAGATGATGGCACCACTCCCAGCGTGGCAAGCTTCTGAAGGGAATTATCCATTTGAGTACGTTGGGGTGGATTTGTTCGGACCTTTTGTAGTGAAGAGAGGCAGAACCCTATGTAAAAGATATGGCTGTTTATTCACCTGTTTGAAAATGAGAGCTGTGCATATTGAGATGGTTCATTCGCTAACAACTGATTCATTCGTGCTAGCATTACATAGATTTATAAATCGCCGGGATGTACCGAAGATGATGTTCAGCGACAGAGGGACTAATTTTGTTGGCTGTCACGCCGAGCTTAAAGAGTACTTCGAAGGTCCCCAAACGAGAGTTCATGAAGAGTTACCGAAAAGGAACACCGAGTGGCACTTCAACCCACCACATGCCAGCCATAGAGGCGGGCTATGGGAAAGACTTATAGGAATTATCAAGCGTATTTCAAGCTCCATAATTAAAAACCAGAGTTTGAATGACGAAACGCTGGAGACATTTTTTGTGAAGCTGAACGAATATTAAATGACCGGCCGTTATCACCTGTGAGGGACGACGTCAAGGATTTTGATGTGTTAACCCCAAATAAATTATTGTTAGTGAGAGGCAACCCTGTCATCGAGGACTCAAGCGGGGAAGGAATACCTACGATTAAAAGATGGAAACAAGCCAGGCACATGAAAGATATATTTTGGAAAAGATGGTTAAAGGAGTATGTTCTAACACTGCAAACCAGAGACAAGTGGAAAAAGTTGTGCCGAAACTTAAAGGTTGGTGACATAGTATTAGTAGCAGATAAATGTGCCAGAGGTAGGTGGCCTTTGGGAGTGGTAGTAAGGCTAACCTGTAGTGGTGATGGATTGGTGAGGACGGTTGAGGTGAGAACAAGTTGTGGAATGTTGGTGCGAGATATTAGAAAACTGTGTCTACTGGAAGGTGCTGAGAGTCAAGAGTCGGAGGATGAAACACTAGACGGATTTCCAACCTAGAGCGTCAACCTGAGAAGGGTTGTAGGCGTACTGGTGTAAGTCCTACAGTTCTTCAAAGGGTAGCGCATCAATGAGCAGTCCAATGTACTGGGTGTGTGATTTTGTACATATGTTCATATTGTATATACTGAATTGATATCATCTGTCATCTAGCTGTTGGTAATTCTGTTTGTGTCCGGACGACTTCCACTTGGATCATCCACCTGAGAAGAATTGTAGGCGTACTGCTGTAAGTCCTGCAATTCTTCATAGGAATTTCACCAAGACATGATCCGCGAGGTTTGTATATACGTGTGGTGTGTCTTCTCAATTCGTGAGTTCGGATTTATTGTGTTTTCTCGTTGTTTTCGTACCTTGTTATTATTGCATAATTTTTTTTAACCAAAAAGCTCATTTCGTACATTTTCCTCGACATGGTTCTTAGCGTTCTTGTTTTCTTTTCCAGGTGCGACGGGCACTGGACAGAAAACAAACGAAGCACGGAATCCAACGAAAAACAACAAGGAAGCTATGTACAAACACCCTATTAGCATAGGCAGACAAACCAGTAGGCATACCACCAAGCCGATCGGAAGATTTTTTTCACCCGAAAGGGAACCATCGAGTTTTTTTTAACTTCCGGCTGGTTCTGTCTTAGGGTCCTCACGACCCTACTACGGGGGGAGTGAGCTGTCGCGGTAAATAATTCCCCAAAATATTGACCACAGCAATCACTCATTGGATGCTGACCACCACTGTTTAAGTCGACTTGTTTAGCTGAAGGCTTCCGGTCAAGCATCCACGCCATTTGGTACCCCGTCGTGTCACGTGAACGATCACTAGCTAGTTAAGCGTTCGTCTGACGGCTTGTTTGGTCCCATAATATATTACAAATTTTGGACGAGTTTGCGGTACGTTCGAAATTGGTGACATTTTTGCACGTGTTTGCTCTGAAATTTATTTACTGCTTATTGTCATATAATTCTTGAAATTATGGTCCAAATCTCTAAAAAACGTGTTCGTAGAAACACAATTGTTTTAGATAGTGGCTTAAATTCGGTTATAACTGCATTACCGCCTCGTAATACAGTATCAACTACTAGCTCTCAAAATGGTTTGAGTGCAGATCTCACTCCTGTGATACAGGTGAAAGATGTTCTGTTAGAGAACTCTGAGTTCTGTAAACTAAACCTCCTTTTGAAAGATATGCAGAGGCAAGTAAGTGAAATTCAGAAAAAATTAGATCAGTTTGATAGTATGTCACTGCCAATCTCAAATACCACGGAGAGCCGTTCTGATATTGGCCAGGTTAAGTGTTTACTGGATGTAACTCAAAATAAGCTTTTGAATTTAGACCCAATAGCCTGTCTTTTAGAAAGGCATCCTAAAATATCTCCAGACAACCTAAATAAAGCTGAAAATCTGATTGACTGCTTGGCTACGGAGGTGATGAAGCGTATAACCTCTTCTCACCAAGCTATAGTTTACAACGTCCCAGATTCTCTGCCCCTGAAAACTGTAAGACACAAAATCCTGATTTGTTGCGGCATGGCTAGTGTTCCATGTGAATGCAAACGACTTCGTAAAAAGTCTAACCAGGCTAATTGCCCAATCATTTTTAAATTCAGTAATTCCCTTGATGCTAGTAAGTTTACTAAATGTCAGGATCACTTAAGACTGAATAGCAGTTATAAGTCTATAACCGTAGCTCAGGATAAAACACCGTGTCAGCGCAGAATAATGCGTAGTAATAACCTGGTCACCTCCTCTAGCTCTAGCTTTGATTTACCAAATAAGGATCGTGCACAGCAACAGACACCTAGTGCTGAAACTAGCATTCAGCAAACTACACAACAACCACACCTGCCAATGGAACTAGGAACTGATTTAGATACCAGTACCCCTGTAAACAAAGCCTCATCGAAAGATGTTAAAATGACTAGAACTTCTGCAAGTTGTTCTAAGAAATTTCCCCCCAAACGTAGTAACCTCACCACGATGAACAAATTTCGCAGGGTTGAGACTAATGATGGGGAAGAATACTTTGTATTCAATAAGCCTGCTGAGAGTAAGAATGCCAACAAACCATCACTTGTTACGAAAAACTCCTCTCGAAACATAAGTACATCTGGAGGTGTTCCGCATGCTCCACCTTATAGAAAGTCAGGCTCCAAGACTCCTAAAGTCTTGCAGCCAAAGCACCTTCCTTCACAATTCCCTTTAAGTTATAAAAACAACCCGAAGGTGTATACCGGTATGACGAATAGCAGTTGGATGGGTAGACCTTCTGATGCTATGCCTTTTAACCGCCAACCTAGGCCCAACCTGTACTACCCTTATATCCAGGAACACATGGTAAATTTTCCAGGTGTCCTGAATCACTGGTACGACCCATGGCACCTAGGACCACCTCATTGCACACCAACTCCGATGTGCAGACACCCAGTCCGACCTCCTTTTCATTCATAAATTCTTGCGGTGCTGACGCACAAATAGATTTAGGTTATGGTGACATTTTAAGCCAGTTTGTAGTATCCCGTGACTTATTCACGATATTGCTAATTAATGCACGCTCCTTAATCAATAAGATATCTGAACTAAGGACATTATTATTAGTCGCCAAGCCTACTGTAGCTCTGATTACTGAGTCATGGTGCTCATCCTCAGTACTTGATGTGCATATAGGTATCGATGATTACACTGTACACCGTGCAAACAGAGATTGCAAGCGTGGTGGAGGATGTCTCATATATATACATAACTCATTTGTAGTCAGTAAGGTGGAAGATGAAACAATGAATAATGTACCTGACTCACTCTGGGTTGTCTTACATGGAGATAAGTACAAACTTCTCATAGGCTGTGTTTATCGAGCACCAAGCGCAACAAAAGAAACTGATGCGTTATTAGCTAAATCGTTTGCACATGCATCCTCGTTTAGTGCTAATTACAAAATAATTGCAGGGGACTTCAATCTTCCAGAAGTCAATTGGCTAACTAGTTCCGGCCCCCAACGCTTCGACGAATTACTTGCCACTATAGACTGTTATGGATGGCAACAACACGTCCAGACACCTACTCGTGGGGACAACATTTTGGACCTTGTTTTTTGTCATGACACAATCCCAGTATCCACTTATGTTGGTAATAGATTTTCCAGTAGTGACCATAGAATGGTACTCTGCTCTCTGCCTTTCTCACCACTAAATACAGGAAACAAACAAGACTCAGGAAGCACAATATGTCGTAGTTACAAATATACAGACTGGGGATTAGTCCAAGAACTTATTCGACTCTGTCAATGGGATGACTATTTTACCACTGACTCCCTGGAGGCCTTAGTAACCCTGTTTTACAGGAATGTTACCCTTTGTCTAGATACAGTTGCCCCAAATAAAATAGTGAAATTAAGTAGACACCGAACTGAATATATTCCAAGGGCACACCGTAATAAGTTAAGGAAACTGAAGAAACAGTACTATTCCACTAAGGACATATCACTATTGCTCTCAATCCACGAGTCTCTTGAATCTATCAAGCGCCTACGTTCTCAAAAGGACCTCGACGAAGAGTTAACGGCACTTGAAAGTACCTCCAAAGTTTATAACTTAACGGCACTTCTTAAAAAACGAATGCAGTCAGCGAGGGAAATCCCATACTTACTTCACGACAAAGTAATCTACAATGAACCTGCCACTATCTGTGAACTTTCAGTGATTGGTTTGCAAACTTTAGTTTAGAAACACATATGCCTGGTGAAACCGCTCCCCTTACTATCTCTTCCCTTGAAAGCATTGTGTTCACTAATCAGTTAATAGTACAAGCAATTAAAAGCCTTAAACCTTCCACTAGTACGGGACCGGATGGCCTCGCTTCGATAATTTTCAAAAACAGTGGGTGTGATATACCCCTGTTACTTCTTAAATTCTTCTCAATATCTATGGACACTGGCACTTACCCTAGTGAGTGGAAAACTAGCTTCATAATTCCACATTACAAATCTGGTGATAGGGCAAACGTCCGCAATTACAGACCCATAAATATAACCCCAGTTATCTCACGAATCATGGAGAAAGTTGTAAAGGATCAATTGTCAGACTACCTAATTAGGGAGGATCTTGTTACAAGGTCTCAACACGGATTTCTCAAAAATAGATCCTGCGTTACTTGCCACTTCGACTTTTTCAACTGCATCACTAGTAATCGCGAAGCACGTAAGCTAGTCGTTGTTCTATACTTCGATATATCTAGGGCATTTGACATGGTATCTCACAGTATTCTCTTTGAGAAGCTGTACTCTTGTGGAATTCGCAACCCATTACTGAACTGGTTAAAATCATTTCTAAGCAACAGGGTACAAATAACCAAAGTTGGATCTGTATTGTCTCACCCTAGGCAGATCTCAAGTGGGGTCGTGCAAGGTAGTGTCCTAGGTCCACTTTTATTCACAGTTTACATTAACAGCATTTGCAAGTGCTTCACCTCAGGTAAACCATTCCTATATGCTGACGACCTCAAAGTCGTCTACTCCTGCTACACTCATGAATTAAGCGATATGGTAGATAAAATACATCTTGAACTAAGTAGCCTTGCAACGTGGTGTGCTGAATCCTGCCTAAATTTTAACATTGACAAATGCGGCTGGATTTGTATCGGCAACAGTAAGCTTGATCTAAACCTTGAAATAAATGGGCGAAAACTAGCTAAGCTCAATTCAGTCGTAGATCTCGGTATTAGATACTCTAGTAACCTAACGTTCGCTGAACAGACTGATTATGCCAGACGTAAAACGCGTAGGCTGATAGGATGCATAACACGCAATTTCTTTTGTTGTGAAACTAGGGTTTTATTATACAAAGTATGTGTCCGACCTATCTTAGAATACTGCCCGTTTATTCTTAGCGGACTAAGACAAAATGACAAGCTTAAATTAGAGGGAGTGCAACGGCAGTTTACCTCAAGAACTCTTGGTTTAGAAAGTAGTCTGGAATACCATGAGAGATGCGTAAGACTAAGATTAGAACCCCTCTGGAAAAGACGCCTTAAGCTAAACCTAATCTTTTACTATAAGCTAACTAATCTTCTCTTGCATTCCTCCGAGCCAATAACTAAACCTACCGCTGTCGTCAGTTACAATCTTAGAAATCATCACAACCTAGCTGCTATAGAGCACTGTCAGACTTACGTGCGGTACAACTTCTTCTTAAATAAGTTTTCAGTCATTTGGAATAGACTACCAGCTAATGTGCGCGATGCAAACACACTTCCAGTGTTCATCTCCTCAGTCACCAGACTGCTCAAAGATGACAATGCACTTATACGTCTGACTCTTACACCCTCTTTTTCACCCTACATAGATATTTTAAGTTGTTTAAACGTGTAGTTACAGCAAACTACAATTATAAATTTTAATATTATTGGAACTAGATGATTAACATTTCTACACAGGACAGTAATATTAGTTCACACATAATATAAAAGTTAGCATAACGGGACTAGTTAGTTTGTGTACCAAAATAACCACAGTTACTAAACAGAATATATATGTATATATTTATTAATCACTCCTTAAGGACTCCCGTTGCTTTCTTTTGCGTTGCTGTTGTTTGTCTTCTTTTTTCTCTCACCATTTCAGCTTCCATTTGACTTTTTGAATGAGAATGAATAATGTGGATATTTGACCATTTACAATGACAAATGATCTGCAAACATTATTGGTCCCGTATCTTTCAGTTGCCTGGTTAATAACGAATTAACTTTCTCCACGACGCAACCTGGATTACATTTGTGGAATATACTCTTATACCAATGGAAAAGTATCAATTTGTAATACAACTTCACGATTGTAGCTTATAACATAACTGATCGTATCTGTAAAAATAGCTTCCTTATTACCCAATTTGGATATAAATCAAATCAAAAATGAGATTCGGATTTGTACACACCCAGGTTATATTGAGGAATTACTTCAAGCTTTATTTTTTCCCAAGTATTTTTAATCCATCCAAAACTTACTTGGGTTTTTTTGTTAATGCGAAGACAATATTCCTATATTTCATGATGTGCTCCATTGAATGACTTGTTATATTGTGGAATAACTTCAAGCTTTATTTTTTCCCAAGTATTTTTAATCCATCCAAAACTTACTTGGGTTTTTTTGTTAATGCGAAGTCAATATTCCTATATTTCATGATGTGCTCCATTGAATGACTGGTTATCATATTGTTCCCACAGACCTAAAAAAATGGCATGCATTTTCATGTAAATTTATATGTTTATATGAGAATATACATTATTATAATTATTATTAAAACAAAAACGCCAGCAACCATGTAACTTAACCATAAACCGAATTTATGAAATTTAATTAATGCTTATCCATGCCTGTATATTTGGTGTGTCCTACACAAGTAGGAAAAAATGTGTACTTTATTAAAACATTATTATTAATTATGATTGCTAATCGTATATGTAATTTATCATATTGATGATGCCTGTAAACTGGCGTCTCTCATGTACAAAATGAGAATATACTATTATTATTATTATTATTATTAACATAATACATCAATAATCTTTAGGCCAAGGGTGCTGTTCACAGCAAAGTTATATGGGAGAATTGACTTCAAGCTTTATTTTTCCCAGATATCTGTATTACATTCATCTGATGTCTGAGTTTTTGTTAATGCGAAGACAATATCTCCATATCTCTTTATGTGCTACACAAACAGACTTTAGAGCAGACTGTTCCGACTGACTTTGATGTCAGAAAGAACAACCAAACTGTAAATTCATCATACATCAAAAAAAATCAAATTATGTGTAATTTATATAATGACTTATCCATGCCTGTACAATAGGTATGTTCCTGCATAAACAGGAAGGAATTTATTATTATTAAAACAATATTTATGCATGCCTATACAATTGGTGTATCCTACATAGCTGGGAAAAATGTACCCCATTATATTATCTTTACTAAATATGCTTATTAATCGTATGTGTAACTTATCAAACTGATGGTACCTGTAAACCGGCGTCCCTCATGTAAAAATGAGAATATATATTATTATTAATAAAGTCGCTCTAAAATATGACGTGCTTTTTTCTCTCTAACCGGGAAATACCTGCTTTGTGAATTACCCTCTTGGGAAACCTAAGCTTCCTAGCCAAAAATTCAACAATTACTTCCACATTAAATCTCTGTGCTGTAAGTCCAGCTGTGTTGAACTTCCTCACTCATTCGGATGAAGGAGACTTGTTGGTCTGCCACGTGACTGCTGTGAAGCCGAGTAACCAAAAGTACTGGGCAAAGTCTGAAACCTTTTATTTTCTTTATCTTATACTTTATAAATCTTTTTGTTCTTGTTCATTTGGGCAGATACTGTTGCCTTCTCTTATTCAGCACAGTGAATCGACCCTTTCATTGTTCATCTTTCTGTATTTTATGGTGTCACACTTTAATAATAATAATATATATTTCTTCCTGTTTATGCAGGAACACACCAATTGTATAGGCATGGATAAGTTATTATATAAATTACACAAAATTTGATGTATAATGGATTTACAGTTTGGTTGTTCTTTCTGACATCAAAGTCAGTCGGAACAGTCTGCTATAAAGTTTGTTTGTGTAGCACATAAAGAGATATAGAAATATTGTCTTCGCATTAACAAAAACCCAGACATCAGATGAATGTAATACAAATATCTGGGAAAAATAAAGCTTGAAGTCAATTCTCCCATATAACTTTGTTGTGAACAACACCCTTGGCTTAAAGATTATTGATGTATTATGTTGAGATCAGTGATATATTTATTCCATTTTTTCAGTAGTCTTATCGTAGTTTTATAACAGGAAAGAAATTTGATCGTGTAGGCGAAAACCAGATAAGGTCATGTTGGGTTGTTTTACTGCATCAAGTGGTGCCGAGGTCGATTCCAGAATTCTCCATTTGCTCCATTTATGTCTGCATGGCGGACTGTATTCGTAAGTTGAGTAAAATGTTGAAAACTATTTAAAGACCAGCTTCTTCTTCATTTCAGATCATGAAGACTCATTTACAGCATTTTCGCCAGCTTCTTCAAATGGTAGAATTGGATCGTTCATGGAATTTGAGTGGTTATGAGATAGACCGTTTGGAATTAATCCTCATTTCAGTTTAGATGCAGGGTTGTTCGACCTCGACCAGAAGATGAATAGGAGCAGCAAGATACCAGAAAGAGAAAGTATGTGAACATGAAAAGGACAATTAATATTTCATGCATATATAAACGTTTATGTCAATTGTATATTATACTTTAGTAAAACGTTTTCTATATTGTAGTTGTGTTTTCACGTATTTATGCGAAGTCCTATTTAGTGTCATAATGTGTATAAATGAGTCTAAGCGTTTTAGTGTTCTAATGACCGATGCGTTTTAGAAATAAGTGATGGGTTCTGGTAGGGAAAGTTATTGAGATAAAAGCTTATATAGCAAGCGTTTGAAGGTTACAATGAGGGATAGGTCCTATTTCTGAGGGTAAACTATTCCTGTATGTTCCGTACTAAGTCTTATTATGCATCTATGCGACTAGTTTATTTATAGTTTTTAGATTGCTAAGGGTGTTGAAGTGTGTCTTTTAGGTGCTGTAGTAGGTTAGTAGTTGATTCGTTCTAGGAGTAAATAGTTTATTAATATAATCAATAGAGTGAAACAGTCTGTATAGAGAGCGTTTGAAGCTTGTAACCGAAGAGCAAGTTCTGACAACTAGGGGCAGGCTATTCCATATTTTAGAATACATGACTGTGAAGAAGTTTTCACGGAGTGTTGACTTAAAAGAATGAGTTGTCACTGTGGAAGTTTGGTTACGCAGATCGTAAGAACCTTCCTGTGCGAATTGTATGTCCCTGTTACCTGAGAATGATATTTTGTGAAAGACCTTAAAGAAGAATATTAGGTCTATAATAAGTCGCCTTGTCCAAAGTGGGTCAAGTTTTAGGATCATGCACCGTGAGATATAGTCTTTCTTACAATCATAGCCAAGTAGTTTTGAGGTAAAATATCGTTGGATACTTTCCATCCTTAGCTTATCACGTGTGCGAGTGCTGCTTATAATAAATGGACAGTATTCTAGTAGTGGTCTGACACATGTTTAGTACAGAATTAGCTTGGCTTCATTGTCGTGAAAGTTCCTGAGTATGCATCCTAAGAGCATCCTCGATTTTCTAGTCTGTGATGCTACTTGCTCAGAGAATGTCAAGTCACTAGAGTACCTCAAGCCTAGGTCAACGACACTTCGGAGTCTGGTTAGGTTAGCGGATTGAAGCGTTAATTTCAGGTCAATTGAGGGTGCGCCGAAGCAGATCCAGCCACATTTGTTCAGATTAAATTGGAGATTCCATAGGGACGACCAAGCAGTCATTTTATCTAATTCCTTCTGCACTACATTCTCGAAGTGCCCTAAGTCATCACATTGGAATGTATAAGCTACTTTTAGGTCATCTGCAAAGATGAATGGTTTCCCGTGCGTGAAGCAAGCGCATATGTCATTGATGTATGGTGTAAATAGGAGGGGTCCAATGACACTACCTTGTACTACACCAGAAGTGATAGGGCTAGGTTTGGAGGTTGCAGACCCGAGTTTAACTATTTGGGACCTATTGTTAAGGAATGATTTAATCCATCCTAATAACGGGTCACGTATTCCTAAGGAGTTCAGTTTATTTGTTAACACTAAATGGTCAATACAGTCAAATGGGTTAGAGATTTCAAAGTAGATGGCAAGTACTAGTTGCCGTCTGTCACGACTGCTGGTTGCGAAATTGAAGAAGTCTAGGTGACATGTTAAACGTGATCTCGATTTCAGGAATCCATGTTGGTTCGGACTTATAATATTGCGGCTAAGCATACGTTTGATTAAGTTATCTTTAACTAGTCTGTCTATAATTCTAGATGCTATAGGTGTGATAGTGATCGGCCGGTAGTTACTGACTTCAGTTTTCGAGCCAAATTTGTGTTTAGGCATAATGAATGTTGTCTTCCATATGTCAGGGCAAGTTTGGGTTTCTAGGGACATTGTGAATATTTTAAGCAGCAGTAGAGGAATGTCAGGGTCACCATATTTATAGAAGTAGGATGATATACCGTCGGTACCGAAACCTTTTGAACTTTTGAGGGTTCTTATAGTTTGGTTAATATTAGCGTAAGTGAATTGAACAGTGCTAATTTGGTTTGGTGTGAGTGGAGATGGAGTTTGTGCCATATTAGTAATAGGGTGTATATCGAGTAGCTGGACTGAGGGCTTAAGGTAGTTACCTGCAAATGTTTTGTTGAATAGTTCACATGTACCTGCAGAGTTAGTGCATAGCCTACCTTTGTCTATGAGGAGAGAAATGCTGTGGTTCTTGCGATTCATTCGCTTCCTTAAGATTTCTGTGAGTGCATACACTCTAGCAGGACTGGCTACCGCGATGCGTTCTTCGTTTCTCATACGGAAGTCTCGAGCTTGTTAGATGGAGCTAAGGGTGTTAAGTATTAGACCTAGAGCGTCAAAGTCGTGGTGTTTGAAGTAACTTGTTGAGAGTTTCTTCAGTAGATAAGAGGATGTGCGTAGAGTATCATGAGTTGGTGCTATGGTCACGTTGCATTCTGCAAGAGTCATTCTAGCAAGTGGCGATTGTGTTGCAAGGGGATGCCTTTAACTGGAAGGTGTAGGTCGTCACTGATGTGTGAGATTGTGCTGTGGGTATGCTTGTGGTGTGTTGGCTTTTCTGTTTGTTTTCCATTTCAGCTCTGTCCATGTGACCCAGGTTCTCGCAATGGCATCGAAGTCAACATGTATTGGTCGTGATGGAAAAAAGGGGTTGGATCCCTTTTTTGCCGGGGAGTGTCAATGGAGTTGAAGATTGAACGATCAATTCATTGTTGTTTGCTCAAACCCAACTTCCCTAATTTTCGCGGAGGCATCAATACGACAGTCATCGTCTCATCGGTCGCTGTTCAGAAAGAAGTCAGCAGAAAACCATCAGAAGTAATCTTGTGATTTATTAATGTAATATTTGTTCACAGACCTTAGTAGAAATATTTTTTATATGTTGGTGTTACAATAAAGAATCCTCGAGTCGCCAATTGGTGTTTTGGTTTTTTCGTCCGTTATTACTAAGCGTTTCTGAGAAACTTCAAGGAACAGCGTGAGTCCCAGCGTACCAAGAGCCGGGCATTGACGGTTTACGAGACGTGACTGACAATAGTCTAGTTTTGATGACTTTCCACTAGGGCCCCACCTAGTGTCGTCTCCAACATTCTCAGTCAGTCCCGTGTTTCGAATAGTTTGCAGTAGGTTTCGGCCGAATTTTCCCTCAGCACACCCCAAGCCAAGTTTCAGTGATGGGCCATTGAAATCTCCAGCTATGGTGATTTGGTCGTAGCCCAAATCTCGTATCCCTGTGATAGTGCTGAGCTGTAGCTGATTATGCTCTGCCCCACAGGTGGGAGATCGGTAGATGCCACCCAGTAAGTGCTTGGTGTGGCCTATGGTGAAATGACACCATATGGAGTTTGGGAGTTCAGCAAGTGGTGGGTCCATTGCGCGCACACATTTAAGTTGCCTATCAAAGTATATAGAAACTCCCCCTCCTTCCTTATTATCCCTGTCTCTCCTGACCAGAACCATATCACCTATAATGATTTCATTTTCGGCGATAGTGGGGTTTAGCCACGTTTCAGTGAGAATGATCTTTCTCAGTTGAAGGTGTTCTTGGAGATTTCGGAGTTCACCTACTTTTCCTCTCAGCCCACTCACGTTGCTATAAAGGCAACTGACAGTGAGTCTAACAACCTCAGAGTGTTGTGGGGTAGTTGACATGAAACTGTCTGCTGGTGGGGGACTTGATGTTGGGACTAGTTGGCTGATTCCGACAGAACCAGCCCGTTGTAGTTTTTTCAATGGATTTAGGCAGGACACTTGGGTGACACAGACTGTCATTCTCAGATCTGCATCGCTCTAGTGTCAGTGAAGCTTGGAGACTTATTAAAGAGTCAGTTTGCTGCCTCCTTGTAGTTCGGCGCCTGCTTTCACAGCATTGGGTGTGACTTCCTATTTTCCCTGGGTCTCATACCACCGTTGAAGTGGTATTGACAACTGCTCCGGGAAGTTGAATGTGACACATAGCAGCTTTGGAGAGTTAATCAGTGTTAGATGAGCGGGACGAGGTAGTCGGAAAATGGAGATGGCTCCAGAAGCGCCAGGGGCCATCTGAGATGACGGCCATCTCCAATGCTGTACGTCGTGCATGTGTTTTTCGCAAGCAGTGCCGGTTTCCAGCTCCGGAACACCGTACGCAGGTTTCTATATCGTCTTGTTAAAGCTGCGACACATGAAAGGTAAGTGCATTGATTACTAACCATTTAGATTTTATCACTATCTTAGCGTCATTCGGACGGTTGATCGGAGGGTATGGAATTATGTCAGGCGTTACTGGGTGCCTAAGGAAGAGACGTGAGCTACTGCATATATACCGAATACCCTATTGCTGTTTAACAGTACCAACAATAGAGTTAAAAGCTTTCACAGTCACCTAAAACGATGTCTCCACAGAAGAGTTCCCCTACACGCATGTGTGTACAAGACGTATAAGTGGGGTGTACGCGCAGAGTAGCGTCGGAGTGTTGAAGCCATCGTCGAAAGTTGTCAGATTCATAAGTACCACGCCCCAGAACCAGTCATGCCGATATTACGAAACTTCACTCCTTATGCAGCTAAGTTAATTGCCAAGGACTATAGCCGCAATCGTCGAATGAGCATAGAGTTATATACTGATGATATGGCTATCATAAATGACGACATCTACCTGCACCAAGTGGAATATACCAATTCAACTCGTAACCGCAGAACTTTTAGGGCACAACGAATACCCTGCCGACATATACTGCTGTGTCGCACTCAAATTCCTCAGTTTACAGGTGAATCAAACTCTTACTAATATTCAAACTAATACTTTTAGTTGACAAAGTACTTCGACTGTGTCGCAGATGGTTTTAGCGGGATCCGTTACTACCAATTAGTGTGCCGTGTGAAAGTTCAGTAAAGAAACCCTGCAGGGAGATACTGCAACTTCGCTGGCAATTGAACAGAAGCTTCGCAGTTGTGCAGAATAATTATAGTAATAAATACACTATCAGTGCATTGAGCGCAACCCTGAATTACTTTCAGAATTTTCTTGTCTGGAAATGGAAGATGTACATATATTTTGTGTCAGTAACTGCGAATATACCCTAACTTCTAAACTGTATACGCTTTCTGTTTTACCATTTCATGTGACGAAAGTTTGAGTCCTTTGCGAATATAGTAGATAGTATTTTGTAGAGCGCCAGTAGAAGTGAGTACTAGGCGGAATTTTCAGTACTTAGTATGATAAGTAATACAGTAAGGCAAACGGTTTTTCTTATAATTACGCAATGAAAAGATAATGAGTTTTGGTAATTAACATTGTATTTACTATGTAGGTAATGTTATTACAAGCATAACTCTGTAACGTGTCAAGTCTTGTGTATCACTGAATCAGTAACATAAACACCAATTGTAGCGTTATTCAGTCAGTAAAATTTCGACGTTTTGTGCTACAAACTTTGCGGAAGTTAGATGAAATTAAAGGCTGCTTCCAGACGATGCGTACAACGGCATCTTGGCAATGTCTACGAAGACAAAAATAAGATAATTAGAAGACACGTTAAAGTGCATAGGTAAATAAGTCAGGTACTCTTTTGGAATATAAGAGATTACTAGGATTATTACAAAGTCCTCCACTCATTTCATTTCTTTAGATTCCTACCATTTCTTGCGTCAGCGTTACTTACTTTTAGTTAACTGTTGCTTCTTCTTTGCACCCTATATATACAATCCAAGAAATTGAGAAAATGAGTGCAATAGATAGGATACGGCAATAATAAAGGTATAAGCATATTAACAGAGCAGCGAGGTGCAACAGTAATAATAATTTGTTTCATTCCAAAACAGTACTTGTCAGTCACGTCTCGTAAACCGTCAATGCCCAGCTCTTGGTACGCTGGGACTCACGCTGTTCCTTGAAGTTTCTCAGAAACGCTTAGTAATAACGGACGAAAAAACCAAAACACCAATTGGCGACTCGAGGATTCTTTATTGTAACACCAACATATAAAAAATATTTCTACTAAGGTCTGTGAAAAAATATTACATTAATAAATCACAAGATTACTTCTGATGGTTTTCTGCTGACTTCTTTCTGAACAGCGACCGATGAGACGATGACTGTCGTATTGATGCCTCCGCGAAAATTGGGGAAGTTGGGTTTGAGCAAACAATCAAGAATTGATCGTTCAATATTCAACTCCATTGACAGTACTAATGTAACATAGTTAAATTTGCAGCATCTCGTGCATTATTGGGGAAATTTTACAATGTATATTATTGCATCTAATTTTATTAATTAATATTCGAAGCACTTGTAAGATTACACTACAGGATTGTTAAGGACACTTCATATTTGGTATTAATCTACTTGTTTCATTTACCACATTCCATGCACCACACAAACTAAATGGAAGATTTACGAGTGAAATTTTAGGGGACAATGAATAGTGACATGGAAAAACATGAGTTAATAATAATAATAATAGTAAATTCTCATTTTGTACATGAGAGACGCCAGTTTACAGGCATCATCAATATGATAAATTACATATACGATTAGCAATCATACTTAATAATAATGTTTCAATAAAATACACATTTTTTCCTACCTGTGAAGGACACACCAAATGTACAGGCATGGATAAGCATTATTTAAATTTCATACATATAGTTTATGGTTAAATTACATGGTTGCTGACTTTTTGTCTTTGGTTTGTGGAAACAATATGATAACCAGTCATTCATCGGAGCACATCATGAAATATAGAAATATTGTCCTCGCATTAACAAAAAAACCCGAGTATGTTTCGGATGGATTAAAAATACTTGGAAAAAATAAAGCTTGAAGTAATTCCGAATCTCATTTTTGATTTATATTCAAATTGAGTGATAAGGAAGCTATTTCTACAGATACGATCAGTTATGTTATAAGCTACAATCGTGGCGTTGTATTACAAATAGATACTTTTCCATTGATAAAAGAGTGTATTCCACAAATGTAATCCAGGTTGCGTCGTGGGGAAAGTTAATTCGTTATTAACTAGGCAACTGAAAGATACGGGACCAATAATGTTTGCAGGTCATTTGTCATTGTAAATGGTCAAATATCCACATACCTCATTCTCATTCAAAAAGTCAAATGGAAGCTGAAATGGTGAGAGAAAAAAGAAGACAAACAACAGCAACGCAAAAGAAAGCAACGGGAGTCCTTAAGGAGTGGTTAATAAATATATACATATATATTCTGTTTCGTAACTGTGGTTATTTTGGTACACAAACTAACTAGTCCCGTTATGCCAACTTTTGTATTATGTGTAAACTAATATTACTGTCCTGTGTAGAAATGTTTATCATCTAGTTCCAATAATATTAAAGTTTATAATTGTAGTTTGCTGTAACTACACGTTTAAACAACTTAAAATATCCATTTAGGGTGAAAAAGAAGGTGTAAGAGTCAGACGTAGAAGTGCATTGTCATCTTTGAGCAGTCTGGTGACTGAGAAGATGAACACTGGGAGTGTATTTGCATCGCGTACATTAGCTGGTAGTCTATTCCAAATGACTGAAAACTTATTTAAGAAGAAGTTGTACCGCAAGTAAGTCTGACAGTGCTCCGTAGCAGCTAGGTTGTGATGATTTCTAAGATTCAAACCGATGACACGGGTAGGTTTAGTTATTGGCTCAGAGGAATGCAAGAGAAGATTAGTTAGCCTACAGAAAAAGATAAGGTTAAGCTTAAGACGTCTGTCATTGTAGTTGAAGATTGGACGATCAATTCTTGATTGTTTGCTCAAACCCAACTTCCCCAATTTTCGCGGAGGCATCAATACGACAGTCATCGTCTCATCGGTCGCTGTTCAGAAAGAAGTCAGCAGAAAACCATCAGAAGTAATCTTGTGATTTATTAATGTAATATTTGTTCACAGACCTTAGTAGAAATATTTTTTATATGTTGGTGTTACAATAACGAATCCTCGAGTCGCCAATTGGTGTTTTGGTTTTTTCGTCCGTTATTACTAAGCGTTTCTGAGAAACTTCAAGGAACAGCGTGAGTCCCAGCGTACCAAGAGCCGGGCATTGACGGTTTACGAGACGTGGCTGACATTTTCTGACTGTTAAACGTTAGTTTTTAAACGGTTTTGGACAGTTGGCACGAATTTGGATAGTCACCGTTCATCTTTCCTGGTGCCGGTCAAGTCCTCTTTGAACAAGCAATATGTGGAACGTATTTGGAACTGGGTCAAGTTCAACAATGCCTGGGCCAAAGAAGGGACAGAGCGTCTTGGATGTAAACAGGAAAGTAAGTCATGGTGACTTGTCTGTTACTTGTAACGATGTGTCTGATGTTAAGCATGACATGGTTGATGTTACTGTTTCGCCGTTCAGGGATAATAGGAACATCAAACTTCCTAAATTTGAACCACGGTGTTTCGATGGAAACGCAGCTGATTATTTACAAATTGTAAAGGAGTTTGAGATCATGTTGAGTAGTTTATTATTAAATGATGAATTGAAGTAAATGTATTTGATGAGGTATTGCACTGGAGATGCTTCAAGAGCTATACAGTGCTGTAAGTTTATGAAGCCAAAAGAGGGCTACTACGAGGCTATGAGCATACTACGTCAAAGGTTTGGAAGAACTTCGATGATTATAGGGAAATTATTTGAGGCAGTTAAGGGTAATGGTGGTCAATTACAGGATGACTCCCAGGAACTCACTGAGGTTTAAGATAATCTTATGACCTATAAGAATACCTTGATTTCTATGAATTGCATGAGTGACCTCAAATCGAGCTCAGTCCTAGAGGTAATTGCAAGACGCCTACCTACTCGACTGCAAAGGAAGTGGGTGAAGATGGGCTCCCGTATGGAGGATGAGGGTATCGAGCCAAAGTTTGATGATATGCTGAAACTAGTAAAAGATAGTGTCAATCAATCCATGAGCAAGCTTGCCAGTATATTGAATCTCACCCCTAGAATAGAGCAGTCTGAGAGCAAAATGCAATTATTGATGACGAATAGGCCTCACAGAGGTGGATATCGAGAAGGCTCCATGATGTCTAGTAATGCATATAGACCAAGTGAGCGTAACAGGTTACGTAGTACATCCTCGACAGATAAGTTACAAGATGCAAGACAAACACGGTTTTGTTTTACACGTTTGCAAGGGGTGCATACAGAGGTGAACTGTGAACCAGTGAGCAAGTTCAGTGTTGAGCTAAATGTAAACTCCAGGCCTGACTCCGAACTGTGTGACGATAACGGTGCGGTCAAGAAGTCTGTAGTTGCAACTGGTAAGCCATTGTTGATTAGAGTGTCACAGAATAGAGTTATTGCTTCAGAGTGCAGTTCTGATTCCACAATTTTACAAGGTATTACTATTCAGAGTGAAAGTATGAAATCTTCAGGGACTTGTGGGGAAGAACCCAAATCATCTACTTCTGCTTTTAAAGAGTTTGAAAATGATGAAGTCGACCAGATAGATGATGGTAAATTGAATATTTGTGATAATGATCATGATAGTGCAGATTTGTCTTTGGTTGATCATGATGAGATGAGGGGAATGCCTACTACTGCTAGGTTAAATAAAGGTTCTGTACAACGACAACGTGAAGTAGAATTGAACGCAGATGCAGTTCCAAAAGGTGTGCATACTTGTGAGACAGTCAGTGTAATTGATCAGCGTGTAGCCCACCTATCATCAGATGATAGTGCTAAACCCGAACTAGTAGAAAAAGACAGCAAGGGTGGTTATCTTGCAGTTAGACAACTATCTGAAAGCCGAACAACAACAGATTCTGATCCACCGCTAAGTTCATCAACTGGTATCAATCAGTCGTCGTTGGTGTTGTCGTCCACAATGAAACAGACGCCCATCAACTCAAGTATCTTGTGCAATGACTATGATACTATTGGTGCATTTGGAAGGACGAAAGATATTGGTCAGTTTAGTGAGGATAAGCCAAGTGTAAACGAGAGAGTAATTGTTAAATTGACTTGCACAAATAAGGGCATTTCTAGTTTCAAGTTACTATTTGAATGTTATTATCTTTGGTGTAAATTACTCTGTTTCTACGCTTGGTTGACCAGATACGTCGTGTGATTGTTCGTCATCTGTGTTCTACGATACAATGACATAAGCGTGTTGCCGTGCAGATATGAGGATATAGCTGATAGAGGGAAGTAAGCAAATGAACTCTGCGACGATTTTCCAACCTAGTGCGTCAACCTGAGAAGGGTTGTAGGCGTACTGCTGTGAGTCCTACAATTCTTCAAAGGGTAGCGCATCAATGAGCAGTCCAATGTACTGGGTGTGTGATTTTGTACATATGTTCATATTGTATATACTGAATTGATATCATCTGTCACCTAACTGTTGGTAATTCTGTTTGTGTCCGGACGACTTCCACATGGATCATCCACCTGAGAAGAATTGTAGGCGTACTGCTGTAAGTCCTACAGTTCTTCAAGGGTAGTTCGTCAAGGCAGAATCCACCACTTTGATGTGCTCATTGTACATATGTTTGTGTTAAATAATTGTGTGAGTTCCAATTACTGTATTTGTTGGTTAATATTGTGTGTCCGGACATTCCACAAATTACAATCGTCAACCTGTGAAGGGTTGCAGGCGTACTGGTGTAAGTCCTGCGGTTCTTCAAAGGAGTTCCATCGAGATACAATCTGCGAGTTTGTGTGTGTTGTTTGTATATACGTGTGGTGAGTCATATCAGTTGGTATTTTTGGATTCATTGTGTTTACTTGATGTTTTCGTACCTTGTTGTTATTACGTGATTTTGTTAAAATTTTTTTCGTGATTACTTCTGAAGTTGTTTCGAGTCTTCTACATCCGTGAATGAATTGATTGATGTTAGAGACAGCAGATGGGTCGTATTTTTTATTTTATTTTATTTATTTTTAATTTACAGCTTGATTCCACACTGTATTTTTGATACAAGTATGGAATTTTCAGCATGGATATCGGTAGCCCAAATTTTGCAGGCCGACCATAGATATCAGGTGTGCGCCGGCGTGGGCTCGAACCCCGGACCATGTGCATGGTCGGCGAGAGTCCTAACCACTGTGCCACCGACGCCGTGGAGAAAGAGTGTAAACGACTGAGGCTCGCATGCGTCACCGCTACTAGAACTGAGGCAGATTGAGTGACAAGCGATTGCAGTGGTAATTGGTAGTGAGTAGATAAGAGGATGTGCGTAGAGTATCATGAGTTGGTGCTATGGTCACGTTGCATTCTGAAAGAGTCATTCTAGCAAGTGGCGATTGTGTTGCAAGAAGACGCTTTTAACTGGAAGGTGTAGGTCGTCACTGATGTGTGAGATTGTGCTGTGGGTATGCTTGTGGTGTGTTGGCTTTTCTGTTTGTTTTCCATTTCAGCTCTGTCCATGTGACCCAGGTTCTCGCAATGGCATCGAAGTCAACATGTATTGGTCGTGATGGAAAAAAGGGGTTGGATCCCTTTTTTGCCGAGGAGTGTCAATGGAGTTGAAGATTGAACGATCAATTCTTGATTGTTTGCTCAAACCCAACTTCCCCAATTTTCGCGGAGGCATCAATACGACAGTCATCGTCTCATCGGTCGCTGTTCAGAAAGAAGTCAGCAGAAAACCATCAGAAGTAATCTTGTGATTTATTAATGTAATATTTGTTCACAGACCTTAGTAGAAATATTTTTTATATGTTGGTGTTACAATAACGAATCCTCGAGTCGCCAATTGGTGTTTTGGTTTTTTCGTCCGTTATTACTAAGCGTTTCTGAGAAACTTCAAGGAACAGCGTGAGCCCGAGTGTAGCAAGAGCTGGGCATTATTGGTTTAGGAGACGTGGCTGACGATGTGTTTTCCAGGAGGATGTTAATCTTAGTCTTTCGCATCGCTCGTGGTATTGCAGACCACTTTCTAAACCAAGAGTTCTTGAGGTAACCTGCCGCTGCACTCCCTCTAATTTGAGTCTCTCATTTTGTCTGAGTCCGCTAAGAATAAACGGGCAGTATTCTAAGATAGGTCGGACACATACTTTGTATAATAAAACCCTAGTTTCACAACAAAAGAAATTGCGTGTTATGCATCCTATCAGCCTACGCGTTTTACGTCTGGCATAATCAGTCTGTTCAGCGAACGTTAGGTTACTAGAGTATCTAATACCGAGATCTACGACTGATTTGAGCTTAGCTAGTTTTCGCCCATTTATTTCAAGATTTTAATCAAGGTTACTGTTGCCGATACAAATCTAGCCGCATTTGTCAATGTTAAAGTTCAGACAGGATTCAGCACACCATGTTGCGAAACTTACGTGGAAGAGATTCCATTCTTAATTGCTAAAGTGAATGAAAATTTCATGTTTTTCATTCTAAAGACAGGAGCATTCGTAGTGTTTCACCTTATGTAAATACAGTTACATACAGTTGCACTAAGAACTCAATGTAACTCTATGCACAGTAGTATATATACAAATAAACTGAAAAATAATGTCCTCCTCACCTTATGAACAACTTGTCCTTATTCCAGGATAATAACTTTCTTTCACCTATGAGCCTGAGTTATGTCTATGAAATCACAATATCACATCAGTGAAATCTTACCCCAAAACCAACGCCACTTGAAACCAATAGCAACATAACAACAAGCGTCATTGAGGGGATATGCAATAAAGTCGCTCCAACAACAATTGTTGAACTCGCGAATAAGCAACGCAGTACGTTTGAATCTGGTGAAACTTTTGCACGTGTTTTCGCTGATATTCATTTTTCTGCTCTGCTATATTATCACCAATAATAATGGGTGAAAGCTATAAAAAGCGAGTTCTTAGAAACACTAGTAATTTAGAAAATAGCTTAGGCTTATCGAGTAACGCATTATCACCCCTTAAATCAGCTGCAGTAAGTATTTCACCCAATATAAACTGTTACAACATAATGCTGACCCCTGTAATTCACGTGGAAGATATCCTGTCACAAAAGACAGAGATTACTAACTAAGTCTGCATCATAAATGACATGCAGCTTTAAATAAATGACATCAGGATGAAACTAAATCAACTCGACCTGGTACCAGAAACAATCCTCCATCTCAAAAAGGAACTGGGGGATCTAACTTTCCTAAAACTCTTTAAACTCAGGACTCAACAAACCGACGCTGAATTGGAACATGCTAAGGATCTAGAAGACGCTATGAACTTGCACAGTGACAACTCATTCTTTTAAGTCAACACTCCGTGAAAACTTCTTCACAGTCATGTATTCTAAAATATGGAATAGCCTGCCCCTAGTTGTCAGAACTTGCTCTTCGGTTACAAGCTTCAAACGCTCTCTATACAGACTGTTTCACTCTACTGTTTATATTAATAAACTATTTACTCCTAGAACGAATCAACTACTAACCTACTACAGCACCTAAAAGACACACTTCAACACCCTTAGCAATCTAAAAACTATAAATAAACTAGTCGCATAGATGCATAATAAGACTTAGTACGGAACATACAGGAATAGTTTACCCTTAGAATTAGGACCTATCCCTCATTGTAACCTTCAAACGCTTGCTATATAAGCTTTTATCTCAATAACTTTCCCTACCAGAACCCATCACTTATTTCTAAAACGCATCAGTCATTAGAACACTAAAACGCTTAGACTCATTTATACACATTATGACACTAAATAGGACTTCGCATAAATACGTGAAAACACAACTACAATATAGAAAAAGTTTTACTAAAGTATAATATACAATTGACATAAACGTTTATATATGCATGAAATATTAATTGTCCTTTTCATGTTCACATACTTTCTCTTTCTGGTATCTTGCTGCTCCTATTCATCTTCTGGTCGAGGTCGAACAACCCTGCATCTAAACTGAAATGAGGATTAATTCCAAACCGTCTATCTCATAACCAATCAAATTCCATGAACGATCCAATTCTACCATTTGAAGAAGCTGGCGAAAATGCTGTAAATGAGTCTTCATGATCTGAAATGAAGAAGAAGCTGGTCTTTAAATAGTTTTCAACATTTTACTCAACTTACGAATACAGTCCGCCATGCAGACATAAATGGAGCAAATGGAGAATTCTGGAATCGACCTCGGCACCATTTGATGCAGTAAAACAACCCAACATGACCTTATCTGGTTTTCGCCTACACGATCAAATTTCTTTCCTGTTATAAAACTACGATAAGACTACTGAAAAAATGGAATAAATATATCACTGATCTCAACATAATACATCAATAATCTTTAAGCCAAGGGTGCTGTTCACAACAAAGTTATATGGGAGAATTGACTTCAAGCTTTATTTTTCCCAGATATTTGTATTACATTCATCTGATGTCTGGGTTTTTGTTAATGCGAAGACAATATTTCTATATCTCTTTATGTGCTACACAAACAGACTTTAGAGCAGACTGTTCCGACTGACTTTGATGTCAGAAAGAACAACCAAACTGTGAATTCATCATACCTTAAATTTTGTGTAATTTATGTAATAACTTATCCATGCCTGTACAACAGGTATATTCCTGCATAAACAGGGAAAAATATATATACGCTATTTTTCGAGCGAAGTTGTTCAGAGACTTGCTTCTAAACAGAACGCCATAGTGTACAACATGCCTGACAATTAGCCCATAAAATCAGTTCAGCACTCCATGTTAGGAGCTGCTAGCTTTTTAAGTATACCCTGTTAGCGTATGAGACTAGATAAAAAAGAGACAAACCGCACACGTCCCATACTTTTCAGGTTTGACAGCTGTATTATAGCCGAACAACTCAGGAAATCTGGGGATATTTTGGCGTCCACTACAAAATTCCAAAATCTTAAAATAATCCCGGATAAAATCTCCAACCAACGACAAGTAGCTAAGAACACCTTAGATGCGAACACGATTATACCACAAATCATGAATAGCGTCAGTACCGAAGCGTCGAAGGACACTGAAGCACAAATTGTCACTTGCACTGTACTAGGTGAACAAAGGACACGCGAAGGTGAAGGGAAAACCAAAAGGAGCAGTGACACTGTAATGGGTCTCGAAGTTCGTGAGAACACTCCTAGTAAATCTACTGACCACACACATGAACTAGATGTAGATGCTCCTACTACCGATAACCTGCAAATACCGGCAGATCAAACTTCATCCAGGGCCAAACAAGATAATCCCACTGTAAACGCCCAACAAGCAGCATATAAGCCTAAAAACCAACTGTGCACGCATGCATTTTCATGTAAATTTGTATGCTTATATGAGAATATACATTATTATTATTATTCATAGACCGCAAAACGCGATTAAACCTAAGAAAACTGAAAAGGAAATTTTATTTATACAAAGAAATAAGTGCATTACACCAGATACATGAAACATTTAAAAATCTTGAGGAGAGACATAAAATGAAGGCACAAGTCGAGGAAAATAAGGCCCTAGAGGGCACCTCTAAAACTCAGGAACTCTGCAAGATCTTGGAAAAACGACTAAAGAAGGGTGAAGACAACAATATCATTCATTTAGAATATGAAGGTATAATTTATAATGATCCCCAGATCATTAGTGAACTCCTGAGTGAGTGGTTCTCCAATAACACCAAAGCGCACCCGTCCCCGATTCTCAATCAATACTAACGCAAGATCTAACACCCACAACTTCTATGGTATTCGTTCGGCCTAGACCAAAGGCAGAGCGAAATATCATGATTGATCGTATAAATTACGAAGCATATTTTGAGACCAAGTCGGAGTGCGGAGTTGATCGATTAACTAGCTAGGAACCATGCACGAACGAATATACGTGACACGACGGCGTACCAAATGGCGTGTATGCTGAACCGTTATCCCTCAGCTAAATAAGTCGACTAAGCAATTAGGTTCAGCATCCAAATTTCAGTGGTGAACTCCGTGGCTAATAGTTTTCGGGAATTACCTACCATCACAACCTTGGCATAAACGTGGCACGAAGACAGAAGTCAACAACTACAGGCCAATCAGCATCATCTAGAATTATTGAGATACTAATAAGAGATAACGCATTCAAACATTTGTTCGGCTGCAATGTTATAATTCTATACCAACATGGATTCCCAAAATCCTGATTTTGATTAACCTGTCACCTGGATTTCTTCACTTTCGTAACTAGTATCCGTGGCAGACGACAACTTGTACTTAGAATATTTAACAATCTCTCCATATAACGTGGAAATATCTTTTCGAATTCTGGAATATCGTGGTCTATATTTGACTACTATATAATTATAGCTGATATTGGTTGCACCTCCGGTAGCTAAATATCCAAATTTATCACCTCCAGAATACTGTTTGGATCCAGTCAGATTCGTGTTAATAAAGAGCAATCTATAACAAAAGAACTATAGAGAAGTCCTTAGTTTTGTTGTTTATAACTGTCAGAGTTAACTCGTTTGATAGTGGTCTATTTTTAGTTCGTACTTCATACATTCATACCTGCTTATTGTTGTTTTTATCTACTTAGATAATATAACAGTATTTCACACACTTTTGTCAATTTTTGAGAAATTTTTATAATCTTTACCTCCATAATGGTCAAAGTTATTAAACGAGTTAGTACTGTTAAGAGACTAGCATCAAATAGTCAGCCGGTCACTAGAAACATTAGTCCTGACGATGAATTTGTACTAAGATCAATTGACACACCGAGAGTTATAGTACCAAACTTAATGGAAGAACTAGTCGATAACGTAGCCCGTAACACTAGTGATCTAAAGATCCTTCAGAAATCCATAACAGACCTGCAGGATAAGTTCGAAAGTATCACTCCTTTCCTCCAACTTTGTGATCCATCACAAGAAATTTGCTTAGATTCACTCCTCAAATCTGAGCGCCTGCTAGACTTTTTGACTGCAGAGGCTGTAAAGAGGGTCATGTCCTCATACAATGTTTTAGGATATAATATACCAGACAATGTACCTATAATCAAACTTAAAGCAATCTGTCTACAGGCATGCAACATTTCAGTATCTGACTGCCAGGTTCTGCGTCTTCGTAAGAAATCCGCAAACCACCCATGTCCTGTACTCTTCAAATTTAAGTCTATTGACCTGGCTAAGAAATTTTTGGAGTCTGGCAAAACTCTTGGCTCCTCAACACCCCACACCAATATCAGGATTGTACCTGATTTAACTTCTTGCCAAAGACGTTGCCGCGCAGGTAAACTGAGGGAAGACAACCCCAATAAGACAACCGATGTTAATACTTCCCTCGTTGTATTGCCTGATGACCAAGAGCATCAGATAATATCGCATACACAAACTAACAGTAGTCAAGCAACTGTTGAAGACTTAGCTCGAAATACTGAAATTTCAGACATAGAAATGTCAACAGATCACAGTACTGACGTGCATCCCTCGCACACTGGCATTAATGCCAAACCCTCGAAAAAGTCTAAGCTGAATTCAGTAGTACACTTTGAATCTCTCGGGAAGTCATATACCTCACAACCTCTTAGCCCGGCTACTGTGAAGCAGCAATCACATGTGGCCACCCAGGTAGGTGTAAATACAAGGCGATATGATAAACGTCCTATTTCCGTTAGGAACACCAAAAAAACTGTTGAAACTATTCATCAGAAATCCAGTTTATTAGGAAATCCTACTAATCACCAGCAGCCCAAATTATACAGGCCGACTAATACTGTCTGTCTGTTTTCGACATAGAACTTTGCACAAATGTGCGGAAGTTCAAGTCGCCACATTCCGTGTAGCACGCGAAGCAAGAGAAGAAAGTACAAGAAAAGCATAATAGAAACAGTGAGCAGAGGTGTGAGACAAAGGAGTAATAAAGAAATACAAAACAGTTTCATTGAAGATCATAAGTCACAGGGAGTGGATGCATCTGCGCCACTGAGAACGATTTTGAGCCATGTCACCAATTGTTTCCAACCATAGATTTTTGCCGTCCCGAGGACCCCAGCCTGGAAGTCTACACCTTCCTACGTGGCTTAGACCAACTGTTGTGGATTTCATTGACTGATGCCAAGTTTTTGTTTGACCGCCGCTAGCTTTTTTCCAGCCTGACTCTATATCCGCTAACATAGCTCGTCGAGGGGGGCGATGGCTTGGCATACGTAACACATGTCCTAACCATCTCAGTCTTTGTAACTTCACGACTTCGTCGATTGATTTCCCCTGTTTACCTAGAACTCTGCGCCTAACCTCCATGTTGCTCACCTTATTATGCCACTTTACACGGGAAATAGAACGCAGGCACCTATGATCAAAGACAGCTAGTCTTTTCATGTCTTCCACTCTCAGTGGCCAGGTCTCACAGCCATAAAGGAGGACGGAGCGGACTGATGAGCAGTACACCCGCCCTTTGGTCGATAGTCGAACGTCTCGTCTACGCCAGAGTCGGCGTAAACTAACAAATGCGAAACGAGCCCCTTGTATTCGTGCTGAGATTTCGTCAGAGATCAGCCCGTTGGGGCTGATGGTACTTCCCAAATAAGTGAAGCGGTCAACGTGCTCTACCACTTCACTTCCTATTTTTAAACTAGGCGTCGATGTAGTCCAGTCCTGTAACATCATCTTGCATTTGGCGGGAGCGAATCGCATGCCAAACATTCGTAGATTGCTGTTCAAGGTGTTTAGAAGACTCTGCATTTCGTCAGCGTCTTCGCCTAGAAGGACTATATCGTCTGCATATTCCAAGTCAACGAGATTATTCCCCGGTAGCAAGTTAATTCCTGAGTCACTGAAGTCACCTAGGGTTAAGTCCATTAACACATCTATGATGAAGTTGAATAGAAAAGGAGATAATGGGCATCCTTGACGGACACCACTGGTCGTCATCAGTTCAGATGACAGCTCGCCGTAAGCCCTCACCTGGCTGTATGAGTACGAATAGAGTGCCTTAATCAGTGCAATATATTTTCTTGGAATTCCCTTTACAGCCAAGCATCTCCAGAGAACTTCCCGATCGACAGAGTCGAATGCTGCCTTTAGGTCAAGAAATATAATGACTGTTGGACGCCGGTAGGAATGCCTATGTTCTAGAATCTGTCGGAGGGTGAAGATATGATCAATACACCCTCTTCCTGGTCTAAAGCCTGCCTGGCTCTCTCGTGTTTGTGCTTCCCGAGCACCACTCAGTCTACGCATGATTATTGAGCCTAAGACTTTAGATACTATATTAGTCAAGCTAATCCCTCTGTGATTATCACAGGAAGACTTGTCTCCCTTCTTGTATATGGGGATAATCAGTGACTTACACCAACCCGATGGGACTTCTTCTGATTCCCAGACGCTGCCTAGTACCTCAGTTAATCCGGACAGTAAGCTGTCTCCACCGTACTTAAATACCTCTGGAGTCATTCCATCAGGTCCCGCTGCTTTGCCTAGTTTCAGATTGGTGACAGCTTTAGTAACCTCAGTTAGTGACGGAGGACCTGTATCTATATCCCATTCAGGGAGGTGTTGGATGCTCGGAAGGTTGAGCGTGGCTGTGGGCAAATTAAACTGCTCCTCATAATGCTCTTTCCAACGATCCAGTCGTCTATCCTGTGAGCTAATTATAGTGCCATTTTTTTCCGAGATTGTCTCACTAATGATTTGTCTTCTCCCACCCGTTTCCCTGATGAGTCCAAAGAGTTGCCTGGTGTTGCCTATCCTCAAAGCTTTCTCCATCTCTTTGGCTTTTGTCACCCACCACTGTTCACGGTCCTTGCGGAGACTTTTCGTAAGTTTCCTCTTGTGCAGCTTTCGCTCCTCATTGAATTCGGAGCTCGGGGGAATAAGTCTTCTAGCATCTATCAGTTCGGATGAGGCGGTGGAGATCCAGTGGTTTTTACTCACCTTTGGGTTTACCTTATTCACAGCTTTTACAGCTGTATCTATGGCTGCCTGGATATTTTTCCAAGCTTCTTCAGGGTGAGCACAGCTGTCGAACACAGATATGTGTTTAGCTAGTTCTTCCTGAAATACGGATTTAGTTTCCTGATCGAGCTGGGGACGTGATGGTTTTACCGCCAGCTGTTTCCTACGTCCGTTCAGTCGTAAGCACACCCGAGCGCGGACCAGTGCATGGTCGGTATCTACGCACGTGTTCCAGAAGGAGCGACAATCTCCTACCGACCCACGCCAACGATAGCTTATTGCTATGTGGTCTATTTGTGTCCAGCGTTGGTTTGATGAAGGGGGTCTCCAAGTCAAACAGTGTCTTTCCTTGTGTTTAAAGTTAGTGCTTACAAGAAACAAATGATTATCAGAGCAGAACTGTAGGAGACGGTCACCGTTGTCGGTTCGCTGGCACGGGTCTCCATAGGTGCCACCGACATCCTTCTCAGATTGACACAATTTCCCTACTTGAGCATTAAAGTCACCAGCTAGAACGACTATGTCTGAGCGTTTAGCCTTTCCACCAAACTAGACAGCTTTTGGTAGAACTCATCCTTCGTTTCATCTGAACTGCAGTCAGTGGGGGCGTAGGCGGAGATTACGAAAAGGCATCGGCGAGTAGTGCAGTCCTTCCTCCTTCTTACTGATCCGTTCAGGCGGAGAGCACACATTCGGCTATCTACCGGGATCCAATCAAGCAATGTCTTTTCTGCCCTAGTACTCAAAGCTATCCCTACGCCAGCTAATCCTCGTGAACTAGCTGTGGCATCTCCTGACACCCTCAGGGTGAATTTTGCAGATTCAACCTGTTGGCCAGGTGGGGTTAGGTGAATAACCACACTTGGGTCTTGTATGCGTATTTCTGAAACACAGCATACATCAATGGCTCGTGATGCCAGGGTCTTGGCTAGTGATGCTTGTTGTCCTATTTGGCAAAGTGTCCAAACATTAAGAGCTCCTATATGAAATTGGTGGCGCGGCTTTAAGAGGCTGTCGGTGGTGGTTTTTTGGCTTCCATCGTTTTTAGTGGACGCAGAGTGGAGAGGAAGTGGAGAGCTATCAAGTCGAGGAGTTGCATCAGTGGAAGGAAGGCAAGATGATAGAGATGATGATGAAGGCAAAGATGAGTGAGTAATAGAGAGGTTTCGTGTACATTTCGGATTGTGAGGGCGATTGTTACTTCCCGGCTGCCCACACCGTGGAAGTTGGTTGCGTGACCGCAGAGCCCAGGGGACAACTGCTTGAGGCCGGTCACACGCGGCCTGTTTTTGTTCGTTCTTTTTTGTTTGGTGTGTCTCAGTAGCAGATTTATCACTCCCGCCCTGTGACACGGCAGCAGGAAGCGCGGTTGTTGTTAATCCGGGCCACGGCCGATCCGGCATGAAATTTTGTAATTTTGTATTGGACATGATGTTGGATTGGGTAGCTGCTTTTTGTTTAACCGCTATCCAAACAACCTGCCTGGCATGGTAGAACCTCAAGAGACATAAGTCTCAGCCAGTATAGCTTGATTAGGTCATTGCGGTGTTCAAGCCCGACCACCACGTCAAGGTAGCAGCCTTCGGTCGGCCGACTAATACGGATAAAGCTAAACCAAACGTTAGACCCGGAACACTAAAGCCCATAAGTAGGAAAGTTTCAAATGGGTCACTGGCTCATTCTACTGATAGACAATCATCTAAACTTAGTCATGTTCCTGAAGTTAGACGTAATTCACATACCGTAGGAGCTGAATCATTTCCGACTTCCACTACCAGTCCTATGATAAGAAAAAACAATCGTCACATATCTCACCAAACACTTCGAAAACACGAAGTTGCTCAACCCCTCACGAATGCACCCTCAACCATGATGTACAGGAAACATCAGTTTGAGAATACAGACGTTAGTCCAAAAACGCGTATAGTGCCCTGTCATAATTCTCATGCATTCAGTAGGGGTCACATGCCAATTTCAGCACAATGCTCATCATGGCCTAGGAAGTACTCTAATCAGACACAGGGATCTAAGTCATATGCACACAACAACACGCCGATCACACATTTCGGTTATAACTATGCAGATTACACGACACTAGCCAACCCATATGACCAAAATTTTCTCCAGCGACAACTGGCAGAAACGCCTGGGATCATGCACATAGCACGCATGATATCAGACCAATTCCTTGCTGGTATAGCGAACACCTTACAACAGGGAAACTGCTTCTTCCCCGAAAGATAGCAAACATCTTATACACACCTAATACCAATAGTAATACCATAGATTATCATACTAGTATCTCCCATAGCACGCAATATCTAAACGACCAACTACTCACGAGTGACATTTCACAACCCATCCCTAACTATCAAATTAAAGAAACCGTCTCTAGTGATCAAAATGTTGTAATTAATGAATCCAATAACGACTGCACATATTCAGTTGATAACCATAGAGTATTTTATTATGATATTGCCCATACACTAAAACCACTTCGTCAAAGTCTATCCGTCATCCTCATAAATGCTAGATCAGTTCTTAACAAACATTTAGCATTATGTACGTTAGCCTCTATATGCAATCCGTCGCTGATCATGATCACTGAAGCCTGGTGCTCAAGTGACATTGTGGATGGTAGCTTATCAATTGATAAGTACAATCTTTTTCGAGGGGATAGGGAAACAGGTCGTGGGGGTGGAACACTCATATACGTTAAACAACCCATTTGTGCAACGCATTTTAGTCACCCTATTCTGTCACAACTTAATGATTCGGTGTGGGTCGAAATAAAAGTTCTCAGAAGTAAACCTATCCTTATAGGGTGCGTATACCGACCGCCATCATCCAACCGCGAATACGATAACGTACTCAGCAACATATTTAGTGTTGCATCCAATCTCCCCTTCAGTTATAATATAATTGGAGGTGACTTCAATTTGCCTGATATATCATGGCGTACACTTCGTGGACCCTCGAGGTATGATAATCTTCTTAATTCCATCATTACTGGAGGATGGACGCAACACATAAATGTACCCACTAGGTCCAATAACATTCTTGATCTTATATTCACGATCAACGTAGCACCATCTACAATTCATGTGGGACATGAATTCCCAGGTAGCGATCATAAAATAGTTGCATGTTCGTTTAACATTTCCCCAGAAACTATACACAGAAACGAAGTTAGTCGGACACCTATAAGACCATACACGCGGGTTGATTGGGACTTGTATCAGGACTTGATTAGATACTCTAATTGGGATTCCTACTTTACCAATGACTCCTTAGAGGAAGTCCTTAAAAACTTCTATGACAATATACAGTCGGTTAATGATGTCATAGCGCCTGTGAAACTGATTAAATTCAAAATCCCTCAAGGTGATTTTATTCCAATATCATTAAGAAGAAGTTTGCGGAAGCATTCATTAAGTTACTATAGACATGACGACTTATCGTCGTTAATCGCTATCAAATCAATCCTCATTAGAATCCATGAGTTAAAAAATCTAAGTCTTAGGAATAAAGAAACGCGGGCAATTCAGTCGCCACATAACACTGGAGAAATAGCCAAACTCTTCAAAAGTAGGTTAACTAACTCCAAATCAACATATCCAAAAATAATACACCTAGGTGGCATTACTCACGAAAGTGCTGAGGATATATGTGAGGTGTTTAGCACGCACTTTGCCAAACTGTACACTCTAGAAAATGACCAGGATATAGATTTCCCTCGTAAAACAGAAAAGTGTCTAAGCGATGTAGTCTTAAACGCCCAAGAAATCGATAAAGCTATCACAACTCTTAAGCTTACTAATACTCCCGGCCCAGATGGAATGTCTTCCGTCCTCTTAAAAAATGGTGGAAATGACATGAATCTACTTCTTCTCAAGATATTTTCAACTTCGATAAGGAGTGGAACATATCCAAATAGCTGGAAGAAATCCTACGTTGTACCCATTCACAAAACCGGACCTACAGCGGACATAGATAATTACCGCCCCATCAACATTACTTCCGTAGTTTCACGTGTGATGGAAAAGATTGTAAAGAAGCAAATTGTTCAGTATTTGCTCTCGAATGACTTAATATCCCCTTTCCAATACGGTTTCCTAAATAGAAGATCGTGCATTACGTGCCAGTTAGATTATTTCGATCACATTACTGAATGTGTAGACAAAGGTCGTTCGGCAGCAACATTATTTCTAGATGTTAGGAAAGCTTTTGATAAAGTCCCACATAAAAGACTCATACTGAAACTCCTATCTTATGGAATAAGTGGAAGGCTTCTTGAGTGGATAACTTCCTTTCTTACAGGAAGAGAACAGTTAGTTAAAGTCAACCATCACTTATCAACATCCAAACCGATAACCAGCGGCGTGATACAAGGTAGTGTTCTTGGCCCTACCCTATTCATTGTATTCATAAATGATATTGTCTCTATGATCAAGTATGGCAAGCCATACCTCTTTGCAGATGACCTCAAAGTTGTCTATGATTTTGACTATAATGATATGAATATTGTTAGTAAAATCCAAGAAGACCTAAATAGTCTATGTAATTGGAGTGAAAAGTGGCAGTTAACGTTCAATCCAGCTAAATCTGGGATAACATACTTCGGACGTTGGAAACCTAGCATGTGTCTATACATGTACGGTGACCTTGTCTCAAACACAAACACAGTCACAGATCTCGGGATAACATACTCAGATCTTACCTTTACTGAACATGCAAATAAGGTGGTATCTGATTGTAAACGTCTAACCGGCTTTGTGCTACGCAACTTTTACACTCCAGAAGCCAGATTAGCCATATATAAGATATGCATTCGCCCCAAACTTGAATACTGTGCCCACTTATACAGTAGCTTTAAATCAGCAGACAGAAAAAAGTTGAAAGTGTCCAAAGATTCCTTACGAAACGCATATTAGGCTATGGTCAGCAAATAGAATACCTTGACAGATGTATTCGACTGGACTTAGAGCCCTTATGGTTAAGGAGAGTGAAGTGCAATTTATTTCTCTTATTCAAAGTTATAAGAAAGCACTGTAACAGTAACTCGTCCATAACCTGGGCTAATCCTAAATCGTATGGACTACGCAACCACAACTACCTTCTCAAGGTTAACACCCATAAACTCACCACTAGAGCTAACTTCTTCACCATTAAATATTGCAAACTTTGGAACCAACTACCCTCTGAGATAAGATCCTGTGAAAGGCCTGACAGTTTCAAAAGGAGCCTAGAAAAACATATAAACATGTCCACCCTAGCCCGCCTCAAAGATCTCAACTGCTGGTAGAGTGGAGAGACAATGGCTTTTCAATATTTAACTACGGAAAGTACACTAGTCCCAATACCAATATAATAATACTTAGTAATTATGTAGGTTCAATACTTGAAATTCGATTGTCATTAAAATACTTAAAATGATTAAAATAGCTATGCGGCAAGTGTTCTCTTGCTTTACCATGCTTGTTTCCCTTATAACACTCAGTTATTGAGCCTAATGTATTCTTTGATAATACGAATTATGACACTGACTATGCTCTTATTATACATAGATTGATTTACTTTACGACTACCTGTAGTACTAACTACCCTTCTGTAGTATTGTTAAACAAATGCTGAAATTTTGTTGGTTCTGTTAATATCTTTTTATAATATATGTAGACAGGTTACTTTGCAATGTCAAATGTTGACTATATATAAGACTGTCATGATAATTTAGTACACTAAGTCCTGCCAACCGACCTTACCTTCAGTTCATACTACCTACATTGATCCCTAACTATATTGTTCTGCTGAATCTTGCTTCACTATTCACAAAACCTATTCTTTTTATTCTTTAAGGTTCTAACTTCTTGTAAAGTAATCTGTTCATTAGGACGCATGCATACATATATAATGTTCATAAAGATGTACGCGGAGACCTATTGGAAGCACTCATTAAGAAAGCTAGGGAGATGGAATATGAGGTACGAACATGTCTGGTACCAAGCAATATATTTGCGGTAGCCATAATAATCATAGTCTCAGAGCTTAACATCAAAAAAGGAGGGAGGGTGGCGTTAGCTGATCAGTAGATATGGTGGGGGTCACTAAGGTGAATCGCCCCATTCTGCAGGAACAGCAATATACAAATTAAAGGCTCGAGATATTTCTGATTTTTATGAGGGCTTAGATCTTTATCTTGAAAAAGATAATAATGAACGCCTTGACAGATCATGCTTCTACCTCTAAATATATACTATTCGCCCAGCCTATTGTTGAGATGCGACCATGTGGGATGTGCACAGATTTATGGGGCATCTTATAAACTAACTTGCTGTCCATTGTGTGATCTTTAAATACCACTTCACAATGTCTTATCTCATTCATTTTCCAATAACGTCTTTACTTGATCCTCATTATATCCCATTAAACCTAACATTTTACAGCTCTTTATGACTTATTATATTCCTACTCTCTGAAGGGTACGGTTGTACATTAAATGCACAAAAAGGTATAAAACAAAAACAACTGGCACAACTGAGGATAAATGTATTAAAACCAAAATTGGACATCATGATAGTACGAGATATACGTGTAGCATTATACATTGCAAATGAACGTTGTCAGCCTAGGGAGTTTTCTTTATTAATGCATTTATTAATGATACTTGCACTTACCTATTTCATTACAATTTAATGATTCACCTCAGCACTTTTACTTTTCTAAAACAGCTTTCAATCCCTTGTAAACGTTGTACTTACCTCAATATTGGTTGGTTATCGTATGCCGACAACCACGGGATGAAAACGAAACGAAGTCGATTTTCCCGCTCAACCTGGAGGACAATTGTACAATTCAATAACTATACAGCCTAGTTCAGACAATGTGTATTTATATATATATCAAATATTTAACTGTTGAAACATTATTAACTTGTAGACAATCTACGATTTGATATTATATCATACTTGATCGTGCCTGTAAAAATGGCATGCATTTTCATGTAAATTTATATGTTTATATGAGAATATACATTATTACTAGAGGCTGGAACCTACCCTGAAACTTGGGAAAACACATATATATTACCTAAGTATAAAGGACGGGCCAAAACTAGTGCATGTAATTATAGGCCTATCAATATAACACCTGTCATATCAAGGATCATGGAGAAAGTAATCAAAAACCAAATGTCAGGCTACTTTCTAAAACATAAACTCACCAACCTGTCACAACACGGATTCCTCAAGGAAAGATCTTGCGTCACTTGCCATATAGACTTTTTCAACGAAGTCACCTATAGAAGAGATAGGAGAGAGCTAGTAATTATCCTCTATTTCGATATAAGGAAAGCCTTCTACAGAGTCCCGCATAGTCTGCTAGTCGGTAGGCTATGCTCACTAGGGATACGTAACCCCCTATACAATTGGATAAAGTCATTTCTCTATGACAGGAATCAGACAACTAAAGTTGGCTCAATGACCTCCAGACCTAGACCAATCAGCAGTGATGTCATCCAGGGGAGTGTATTGGGACCCCTTCTTATCATTATATACATAAACAGTATGTGTCAATGTTTTAGTATAGGCAGGCCGATACTGTATGCAGATGACTTGAAGGTGACCTATACCTGCACAAATACAGATATCGGCCCAACTATGAACTCCCTACATGAAGAATTAATAAAAATGGATAGATGGTGTGACACTTGGAGACTCGAGTTTAATGTTGAAAAGTGTGGATGGCTCTGCATAGGCTGTTCCAACCTTAAACTCGACCTACCAATTCAGGGCCACAAAATCCCCAGACTCAAATCCGTACTAGACCTAGGACTGAAATATTCACACAATCTATCATTTTCAGAGCATATCTCGAATCAAGTATCGAAATCACGCAGGCTTATTGGTTTCCTACTCAGGAACTTCTACAGAAACGAATCCAGAGTACTACTGTACAAGGTTTGTGTGCGCCCACTCCTAGATTACTGCTCATTCATATTCAGCAGTACACGCATAGAAGACAAACTGAAAGTAGAAGGAGTACAGAGGTACTTCACGCGAAAAGTACTCGGAACCGATAACGGCACAAACTACTCTACCAGATGTGAAATCCTGGGACTAGAAACATTATGGTTGAGGCGACTGCGACTAAATCTGGTACTCTTCTATAAGCTTCTTAACCAAATAGTGTATACCCCTGCTAACTATACTAGGTCCTCAGGTAACACAGGATACAACCTTAGGCACACTAAAGGTACAGTGGCTATAGAACCATGTAAAACAGTCACCACGCAAAAGTTTTTCTTGATTAGGTATGCCCAAATATGGAACAAACTACCTGAGAAAATACGACTAGCAAGCACATTGGCCTCCTTTGAAAAGGCACTTAATGACACCCTAAGTGAGTTTGTAATTGATACCAGTGCTAATTCCCATAGAAGAGTTTCAGAAATCATAGGCCCATTTAATGTATGAACTTAGAGACTACATCTGCTGTTTGTTTTGCCTCTATTTATAATTCCAGACAAAAAAGCAGCAGTCATGACAATAACACTCATTCATGGAGGATTTAATCATGAGCTGACATCAGTTAGAGAACCACTGGAAAACCTGGGAGTACTGGACAGCCGTTTCGTCTTAGTTTGGGACTCCTCAGCAGTACGCACCCACCGGGATTCGAACCCAGGACCTTCTGGTTACAAGGCGAGCTCGTAGACCATTGAGCCACTGGGACCCGATCCAATGGTCCTTGAATTCTAACTTCTGCCAGTTCACGAGAAAAAACACCCATTCAATTAAGAGTCGATCGAACTGTGCCTACCTGATACAAAGGGCGAACCATAACCAACATACGAATGAAATATGAGAAAACAAGGTTGAAACTTACCGCAACACCACATGAAAAGATAAAAGTTGCTTGAACATCATTTATAATCCACCAACTGGTCTCCTTCCCAAAAAGAATGCGGCGATGTTTTATCCAAAATGGCGAGGAAATACATAAATCCACAGCTGCTGTTATCAACACTCAGTGGGGGTAGGAGCCAACAAAGTAATCCATTCAAAGCATATGTATTATTTTACATGGACACGGAGACTCTGCGGAATACGTCATAATCCAAATCACTGCCTATACAGCGCCAATAAACCTGGATATCTATGATATAACGAAAACATGCTGAAAGCTGCATCTCAGATCAAGTTGATTCATTCAATGGTAATGATCTGCCCCTGCGTGCCTTATTCGACATATTTAATGGAATGGTTCGCGGTTATTCTGGTACCGGATCAAAAAGAATAAAAAATTCACCGGTTGCTGAATCAAACGTACTTCTCTGCATGTTCAACTGTATTCTAACTGCTATGATTAATTCAGATTCAGATTTATTGGTTGAGGATAGAGGGCTTTCAGCCTGTGCTAATCCCTTTCTAGTAAATTTCTGTGGTTGTCCAAACCCTTCTTGAGCGAATCAGTTCAGGTCGCGGACACCACTTCTGGGAGCCGGTTCCAAGAGTTTATTACTCGATGTGAGAACCAGTACTCAACAGCAATATGATTTCTCCTTGGCTTTTCAACTTTCCTGCTGTGTCCTCTAAGGTGTTCCGACCTGGTGGGAAGGAAAAGAGAGAATAGGTCAGGTCCGTAGTCATTATTTAAAATTTTAAACATTGTGATTAATTCTCCTCTCTGCCTACGGTGTGAAAAGTAGAGAAGATTTAAACTGTCTAGTCTTTCCTCATATGATAAGTTAGCTATGCCGTGAACCATACGTGTTGCCTTCCTTTGAACACTTTCTAGAATGTGTGAATCCCCTTTTAGACAAGGACTGGCGGCCTGGATGCAATTTTCCAGCCTTGACCTAACCAGAGATGTACATAAGGAGGTGAACATATCTCTGGTAATTCTTGTAAAGGCTCTGTGAATCGCCCATAAGGACCTAAAACTACGTGCAGCCACCGCGCGACAGTGTGCTGTAGTTTTTAAGTCGTGGCTAACTATGACACCTAAGTCCAAGTGAGTCTGAACTGATGGAAGTGTTATTCCCTCTAATTCGTAGGGGCTTGTGCTTGATTGTCCAATGCGCATGGTTGCACATTTTGCCACATTGATCGGGAGCATCCATTCAACAGACCACTCCGACAATTTGTTGAGGTCCTCTTGCAACGTGAACGTATCATTGTTGCCCTTCAGCTCTCTCCAACTTTTTAAGTCATCTGCGTATAGGACCATAGGGGAGTCGGTGAGCAGAGGTAACTCATTGATATACAGAATAAAAAGGAGAGGACCGAGAACCGTGCTTTGTGGCACTCCGCTACTTACTGCTGTCCAGGAGGAGAGTTTTGAGTTGATCCCAACCCTCTGCCTCCTATCTATGAGGAATTCCCTGAGCCAGTCTAGTAGTCTGCCTTTGATACCAAGACTTTCCAATTTCATGAGTAGTCTTTTGTGAGGTACTTTATCAAAGGCTTTACTGAAGTCTATGAAGACGACGTCAACGGGTCTTCTGTTGTCCTTTGATTTGACCCAGCTTTCTCTTGCAGTGAGGAGATTTGACAGGCATGAGAGGTTCCTCCGGAAGCCATGCTGTGCTCCAGATAACAAGCTGGTATTTTCCAGATAAGCCATGATGCTTTTCTTGATAATTCTTTCCAGTGTCTTGATTAAATTGCCGATGAGACTGATAAGCCTGTAATTTGAAGGGTTTTGTCTTGATCCTCCTTTGTGTATGGGGGTTACTATGGCGTCTTTCCAATCACGTGGCAACACTCCACTCAGGAGAGATAGCTTGAAGATCGTGGTCAAGGGGCCGGCTATGTGGGCTGATAGCCCCTTGAGAAGCCTTGGATGAAGATTGTCAGGACCCATTGATTTCCCTGCATCTAGTTTCATTAAGCAGTTGGGAACGATGCCTTGGTCGATGTCAACGGAATCTATCCCATGTTCTTCTGATGCAGCCAGAACTGATCCTATAGGCACTGATGACTCCTGAGTGAAGACTTGGGAGAAGTAGTTTGCTTCTGCTTTTTCTTGAACCTCTTCGATTGTATCTTTGTCAATGATCAGGTTTGGGACACCATTGGATGTTTTATTCCTGAGATTCAAGTACGAGAAAATTTTCTTAGGTTGTGCCTTTGCATTTTGAGCCAGGTGTGTCTCGAACTTCATCCTTGAATGGCGGATTTCTGCGATAGCTTTATTTCTAGCAGTATTATATAATTCTCTGGTCTCAAGAGCCTCAAGTGTGGCAAACAGGTTCCAACATTTGCGTTTACGTCTGGGTAACTTACGAATCTCCCGGTTTATCCAAGGGGGGAATGTTTCCGACCCTTTGGAACAGACCAAGGGATGAAAGGTACAGTTACTTGGGAGTAAAGTTGCTTAAATTGGTTCCATGCGGCTTCTACTTGGGACTCTTGGTTGATGTACCAGTTTACTGAGTTGGCTGCTGAGACGATCGCATTTATATCAGCTTTCCAAACGTTTGGTCGAGCTGGGGTTTCGGCCCTTGCTGCCGTTGCTGTGAACTTAAAAGTGAGCACAGCATGGTCACTTCTTCCTAACAGAGGAAGATGTTGTATGATATCCACATCCTCACCATGGGAGAACACTAGGTCCAGAGTTGACGAGGAGTGCTGTGAGTCATAGCGCGTGGGCTTAATGATATGTTGGACTAGGGCTAGCGATAAACTAGATTCCAGCAGTTTATGATCAAAGGAGTTGACTGAAGATGGAGTTGTTAGGCTCGACCAGTCAACTGTTGGGGCGTTGAAGTCGCCGACTACAAGACTTTGACATTTTGAAGTCCAGGAACCTAGCTTCTCTATTAGAAAGTCGTCTGCACTGCAGTCAGGACTGCGGTACACAGCAACGAGGTCAATGTCTTGGCCTATTCATTTAAGTCTGCAGCGTAGAAGTTCGCACGACTCACTTTCGTGGGCGAGTGCTTCAATACTACGCACGGTTAAGCCTTTCTTGAGGTAGATTACTACACCACCTCCTTTGCAGTTTAGTCGGTCTACCCTGTGCACTTCGAAGTTTGGCAGGTTAACTTCGTTGTCAGTGACATCGGGTGTGAGCCATGTCTCTGTGATAATAATTACATCCGGGTTTCTGGTTTCTATCATGTGCGTCGGTGGCACATTGGTAAGGACTCCCACCGATCTTGCACATGGTCCGGGGTTCGAGTCCACACCGGCGCACACCTGATATCTATGGTTGGCCTGCAAAATTTGGGCTACCGATATCCACGCTGAAAATTCCATACTTGTACCAGAAATACAGTGTGGAATTAAGCTGTAAATAAAAAAACCCAGCTCAGTCCTTTTATTTAACAGGCTGCGGGCGTTTGTGTAGCAGGCTGTTAATTCAGATTGGTGCTTCCCCCGCCCACCAACAGGGGTTTCAAGATCAATAAATTGCTAACTCGGACAACCTGAAAGCCCTTAATCTTAAGATTTTTCTCACCGTTCCGGCGTTGATTACTTGATGCTAGTGCCACAGCCTGTCTTTTAACACGGTCTGCTAGGTTTTGTCAGCGCGGACATATATCCCTGATCCTTTGAAAATATGAGAGTTGCTTAGAATACCATCCCTCTCTGCTTTAGTGTTTAGTACGACTTTGAGGAGACGTACAGGCTCACTTACTGTAGGGTCAAGCTTTTGGCCTATTCTGTATATGCCGTGTATAGTAATGCCTGATACTGTTTGTGGCAGTAGCTTGTCTAAAAAAGGCTTGACCAAGTTAAGGTCATGCTCGAATCTGGCCTTAGGATCGAGGGCCAGTGACTCCTCCACTTTGTAGAGAATGAGAGACCTGTCAGAAAGATCGGGTTTGCTATCCATGACTTTCTTGCCCTGAGGCGTAAGTGTGTTTCTATCCTTCTTGGGCGGTGTAGCTGAAGTGTTATCCTTATCTCGCTTTTTGCGAGAGACTACAGTGCGCCATTCATCGGCGTCCTCCTCGCTAATCGTAATGGGGTTTGTCTGTCTACTGTTCACCGGTGTGGATGAGGCTTGTTCCGCCAGTCCCTGGGCGACTGGAGCTGCAGGTTTTCGACCCCTGGTACGCCTCTTCTTCGCGGCAGTCTTTCCACTACTGTCACTGGAGGGCTTATCCAGTATCTTGGGAGCAACCTGGGTGTCTGGAATGTGTTGGGTGTTCTTCTGTGCTGTAGGGCACTCACTTATTGGCAAGGTAGCACCGGGGACATATGCTGTTTTGTCAATGACGCTAGTCACGTCATTATTATCTGAGCAATAGCCAGTATTCTACTGTGGTGGAGGACGGTTGCAGTCCATGAGCTCTAAAGCCCCACTGAGAGTAGCGATGGCTTCTGTAATACGGAGTTTAGTTGTGCTACAGCAGTCGTTGCACAACCAGTTTGCTAGAGGTTTGCAGCAGCGTTTGTATGCTGCTGGAGTAAGGTTCCTGCACACAATGTGAAACCATCTCTTGCAGTTATCACACTGCATTCCCTCATCCACTGTAAACTGGCACATAGCCCTTCCGCAGCGGTTTCTTTTGATAGGCATTTTATTTAAAACAAACCAGGAAAAACTAAATACAACTTCAAATATATATAACCTTCATGAATTAGTGATAAAGGCTAATGAGTGCACAGAGATAGATATATGTAGCTATTAAGTTGTACGAACACAACTTCCTATAATTAATAGACTCAAATCTGAAACGTAAACAAACTTCGATCAGAATAAATTGATTTAAAGTTAAACCTGTGGACTTTGCGAGCGTATAACACAACAAAAACCAATTAAAAACAAAAGCCTGAAAATTAACTCTTTTTCAAAGATTGCCCGGCAGGTTTCAAACCATTTACCTCATAATCACTCAAATTCCAGGAACGATCCAATTCTACCATTTGAAGAAGCTGGCGAAAATGCTGTAAATGAGTCTTCATGATCTGAAATGAAGAAGAAGCTGGTCTTTAAATAGTTTTCAACATTTTACTCAACTTACGAATACAGTCCGCCATGCAGACATAAATGGAGCAAATGGAGAATTCTGGAATCGACCTCGGCACCACTTGATGCAGTAAAACAACCCAACATGACCTTATCTGGTTTTCGCCTACACGATCAAATTTCTTTCCTGTTATAAAACTACGATAAGACTACTGAAAAAATGGAATAAATATATCACTGATCTCAACATAATACATCAATAATCTTTAAGCCAAGGGTGCTGTTCACAACAAAGTTATATGGGAGAATTGACTTCAAGCTTTATTTTTCCCAGATATTTGTATTACATTCATCTGATGTCTGGGTTTTTGTTAATGCGAAGACAATATTTCTATATCTCTTTATGTGCTACACAAACAGACTTTAGAGCAGACTGTTCCGACTGACTTTGATGTCAGAAAGAACAACCATACTGTAAATCCATTATACATCAAATTTTGTGTAATTTATATAATAACTTATCCATGCCTATACAATTGGTGTGTTCCTGCATAAACAGGAAGAAATATATATTATTATTATTAAAGTGTGACACCATAAAATACAGAAAGATTAACAATGAAAGGGTCGATTCACTGTGCTGAATAAGAGAAGGCAACAGTATCTGCCCAAATGAACAAGAACAAAAAGATTTATAAAGTATAAGATAAAGAAAATAAAAGGTTTCAGACTTTGCCCAGTACTTTTGGTTACTCGGCTTCACAGCAGTCACGTGGCAGACCAACAAGTCTCCTTCATCCGAATGAGTGAGGAAGTTCAACACAGCTGGACTTACAGCACAGAGATTTAATGTGGAAGTAATTGTTGAATTTTTGGCTAGGAAGCTTAGGTTTCCCAAGAGGGTAATTCACAAAGCAGGTATTTCCCGGTTAGAGAGAAAAAAGCACGTCATATTTTAGAGCGACTTTATTAATAATAATATATATTCTCATTTTTACATGAGGGACGCCGGTTTACAGGTACCATCAGTTTGATAAGTTACACATACGATTAATAAGCATATTTAGTAAAGATAATATAATGGGGTACATTTTTCCCAGCTATAAAGGATACAGGGGAATGGGTTCGTTGCTTTTTACTTTGATTAACCATAACTATTAGAAGTGGGAGTTAGTGGTTACAAGTATGGAAGTAGTGTAGTGCTTGTGCAAGTACTACAACCAGATAAATTTTATATAACGAATCACGTAAAAATGTAACGCAAACGTTGAACGTACCGCGATACAGAGTTGCCGTCTCACGTCCACTTAAGCCGTCGAGAAATCATGATATAATTGACTTCCATGTTTTTTCTGATGCCTCTGAGGTTGGATTTGGTGCAGCCATATACATCAGAACCACCTTAAGGAATGATGTAGATGTTAGCCTGGTGATGGGTAAATCTAGAGTTGCACCTCTAATACGGTTTCGATTCCGAGATTAGAACTCACTGCAGCCTTACTAGCTGCGCAGTTATTCACAACGGTGTGTAAAGAGTTGGATTACCACAAGCATCCCGTAACGTTTTGGACTGATTCGATGTCTGTGACATATTATATACGCAACGAGTCAGCAAGATATGCATGTTTTGTAGCTAACAGAGTATCTCAAATTCGTGAACTAACAACTGTTGAGCAGTGGAGGTACGTACCGTCTGGAAAAAATCCAGCTGATCTAGCCTCGCGAGGAGTTATTGATATGAATATGGTTAAAAATAAGTGGTGGAAAGATCCAGAGCTCTTGCTAAGGGCTGATAGTATGTGGCCTCGTAGAGAAGATGAACCACCGATAAACGAGTGTGCCTTGGAGTTGAAGACAAGTGTCAGTTTAACATCTACTCAAGAAAGACATTCAGGTTTACATCCACTTTTCAAATATTATTCTTCTTGGTACAAATTACTGAAAGCTGTTGCGTGGTTGACACGATATGCTACGTATTTAAAGGTCATGCATCTTGCGGGATACGAAAATACGAATGTGGGGCCTTTGAGAGTCGAAGATATTAGAAATGCAGAGTTAGCGATTTTGAGGGCTGCTCAGTGAGAAGCGTGGGGTGAGATTGCCAAGGAGGATAGTCCTGATTTCGCAGATTTCAAGGTGTGGTTAGATAGATTATCTCCGATAGTTTCCGAAGGGATCGCTAGAGTTGGTGGACGTCTACAAATGTTAGAATCGTCACACGAGACCCGTCATCCGGCTTTATTACCTTGCTACCATCCAGTCACTGATCTCATTATAAGACACTACCATGTTCTTGAAGGTCATTTGGGTACTTCGCAAGTACTATCAAGTATTCGATGTAAGTTCTGGATAGTGAAGGGAGGTACCACTGTCCGTAAAATAATTGATAAGTGCATGGAACGTAAACTCCGAAGTGCTCATCCAGTACAGCAGATGATGGCACCACTCCCAGCGTGGCAAGCTTCTGAAGGGAATTATCCATTTGAGTACGTTGGGGTGGATTTGTTCGGACCTTTTGTAGTGAAGAGAGGCAGAACCCTATGTAAAAGATATGGCTGTTTATTCACCTGTTTGAAAATGAGAGCTGTGCATATTGAGATGGTTCATTCGCTAACAACTGATTCATTCGTGCTAGCATTACATAGATTTATAAATCGCCGGGATGTACCGAAGATGATGTTCAGCGACAGAGGGACTAATTTTGTTGGCTGTCACGCCGAGCTTAAAGAGTACTTCGAAGGTCCCCAAACGAGAGTTCATGAAGAGTTACCGAAAAGGAACACCGAGTGGCACTTCAACCCACCACATGCCAGCCATAGAGGCGGGCTATGGGAAAGACTTATAGGAATTATCAAGCGTATTTCAAGCTCCATAATTAAAAACCAGAGTTTGAATGACGAAACGCTGGAGACATTTTTTGTGAAGCTGAACGAATATTAAATGACCGGCCGTTATCACCTGTGAGGGACGACGTCAAGGATTTTGATGTGTTAACCCCAAATAAATTATTGTTAGTGAGAGGCAACCCTGTCATCGAGGACTCAAGCGGGGAAGGAATACCTACGATTAAAAGATGGAAACAAGCCAGGCACATGAAAGATATATTTTGGAAAAGATGGTTAAAGGAGTATGTTCTAACACTGCAAACCAGAGACAAGTGGAAAAAGTTGTGCCGAAACTTAAAGGTTGGTGACATAGTATTAGTAGCAGATAAATGTGCCAGAGGTAGGTGGCCTTTGGGAGTGGTAGTAAGGCTAACCTGTAGTGGTGATGGATTGGTGAGGACGGTTGAGGTGAGAACAAGTTGTGGAATGTTGGTGCGAGATATTAGAAAACTGTGTCTACTGGAAGGTGCTGAGAGTCAAGAGTCGGAGGATGAAACACTAGATGGATTTCCAACCTAGAGCGTCAACCTGAGAAGGGTTGTAGGCGTACTGCTGTAAGTCCTACAGTTCTTCAAGGGTAGTTCGTCAAGGCAGAATCCACCACTTTGATGTGCTGATTGTACATATGTTTGTGTTAAATAATTGTGTGGGTTCCAATTATTGTAATTGTTGGTTAGTATTGTGTGTCCGGACATTCCACAAATTACAATCGTCAACCTGTGAAGGGTTGCAGGCGTACTGCTGTAAGTCCTGCAATTCTTCATAGGAATTTCACCAAGACATGATCCGCGAGGTTTGTATATACGTGTGGTGTGTCTTCTCAATTCGTGAGTTCGGATTTATTGTGTTTTCTCGTTGTTTTCGTACCTTGTTATTATTGCATAATTTTTTTAAAATTTTCGTCGTGATTACTTCTGAAGTTGTTTCGAGTCTTCTACATCCGTGAATGAATTGATTGATGTTAGAGACAGCAGATGGGTCGTATACGCCGGGGAGAAAGAGTGTAAACGACTGAGGCTCGCATGCGTCACCGCTGCTGATCACTTCAGGGATTGGAATTGATACTATCTAACTCTTCATTTAGTAGCGTTGCAACTGAGGAGTTCTCCAGTATGAATCAACAACATTTAGACAGATCTTTGAAAACCTGAGGGCAATGGACGATTTTAAACTGAATATATCGATCAGCAGCCATGCAGACACAAACGGCGCAAATGGAGAATTCTGGAATCGACCTCGGCACCACTTGATGCAGTAAAACAACCCAACATGACCTTATCTGGTTTTCGCCTACACGATCAAATTTCTTTCCTGTTATAAAACTACGATAAGACTACTGAAAAAATGGAATAAATATATCACTGATCTCAACATAATACATCAATAATCTTTAAGCCAAGGGTGCTGTTCACAACAAAGTTATATGGGAGAATTGACTTCAAGCTTTATTTTTCCCAGATATTTGTATTACATTCATCTGATGTCTGGGTTTTTTGTTAATGCGAAGACAATATTTCTATATCTCTTTATGTGCTACACAAACAAACTTTATAGCAGACTGTTCCGACTGACTTTGATGTCAGAAAGAACAACCAAACTGTAAATTCATCATACATCAAAAAAAATCAAATTATGTGTAATTTATATAATGACTTATCCATGCCTGTAAAATAGGTATGTTCCTGCATAAACAGGAAGGAATTTATTATTATTAAAACACTATTTGTGCTTGCCTATACAATTGGTGTATCCTACATAGCTGGGAAAAATGTACCCCATTATATTATCTTTACTAAATATGCTTATTAATCGTATGTGTAACTTATCAAACTGATGGTACCTGTAAACCGGCGTCCCTCATGTAAAAATGAGAATATATATTATTATTAATAAAGTCGCTCTAAAATATGACGTGCGTTTTTCTCTCTAACCGGGAAATACCTGCTTTGTGAATTACCCTCTTGGGAAACCTAAGCTTCCTAGCCAAAAATTCAACAATTACTTCCACATTAAATCTCTGTGCTGTAAGTCCAGCTGTGTTGAACTTCCTCACTCATTCGGATGAAGGAGACTTGTTGGTCTGCCACGTGACTGCTGTGAAGCCGAGTAACCAAAAGTACTGGGCAAAGTCTGAAACCTTTTATTTTCTTTATCTTATACTTTATAAATCTTTTTGTTCTTGTTCATTTGGGCAGATACTGTTGCCTTCTCTTATTCAGCACAGTGAATCGACCCTTTCATTGTTCATCTTTCTGTATTTTATGGTGTCACACTTTAATAATAATAATATATATTTCTTCCTGTTTATGCAGGAACACACCAATTGTACAGGCATGGATAAGTTATTATATAAATTACACAAAATTTGATGTATAATGGATTTACAGTTTGGTTGTTCTTTCTGACATCAAAGTCAGTCGGAACAGTCTGCTATAAAGTCTGTTTGTGTAGCACATAAAGAGATATAGAAATATTGTCTTCGCATTAACAAAAAACCCAGACATCAGATGAATGTAATACAAATATCTGGGAAAAATAAAGCTTGAAGTCAATTCTCCATATAACTTTGTTGTGAACAGCACCCTTGGCTTAAAGATTATTGATGTATTATGTTGAGATCAGTGATATATTTATTCCATTTTTTCAGTAGTCTTATCGTAGTTTTATAACAGGAAAGAAATTTGATCGTGGATACGAAAACTAGATAAGGTCATGTTGGGTTGTTTTACTGCATCAAATGGTGCCGAGGTCGATTCCAGAATTCTCCATTTGCTCCATTTGTGTCTGCATGGCGGACTGTATTCGTAAGTTGAGTAAAATGTTGAAAACTGTTTGAAAACCAGTTGCTTCTTCATTTCAGATCATGAATACTCATTTACAGCATGTTCGCCAGCGTCTTCAAATGGTAGAATTGGATCGTTCATGGAATTTGAGTGGTTATGAGATAGACGGTTTGGAATTAATCCTCATTTCAGTTTAGATGCAGGGTTGTTCGACCTCGACCAGAAGATGAATAGGAGCAGCAAAATACCAGAAAGAGAAAGTATGTGAACATGAAAAGGACATTAATATTTATGCATATATAAATGTTTATGTCAATTGTATATTATACTTAAGTAAAACTTTTTCTATATTGTATTGTGTTTTCACGTATTTATGCGAAGTCTTATTTAGTGTCATAATGTGTATTAATGAGTCTGAGCGTTTTAGTGTTCTAATGACTGATGCGTTTTAGAAATAAGTGATGGGTTCTGGTAGGGATAGTCATTGAGATAAAAGTTTATATAGCAAGCGTTTGAAGGTTACAATGAGGGATAGGTCCTATTTCTAAGGGTAAACTAATCCTGTATGTTCCGTACTATGTCTTTATGCATCCATGCTGCTAGTTTATTTATAGTTTTAGATTGCTAAGGGTGTTGAAGTGCGTCTTTTAGGTGCTGTAGTAGATTAGTAGTTGATTCGTTCTAGGAGTAAATAGTTTATTAATATAATCAGTAGAGTGAAACAGTCTGTATAGAGAGCGTTTGAAGCTTGTAACCGAAGAGCAAGTTCTGACATCTAGGGGTAGGCTATTCCATATTTTAGAATACATGACTGTGAAGAAGTTTTCACGGAGTGTTGACTTAAAAGAATGAGTTGTCACTGTGGAAGTTTGGTTACGCAGATCGTAAGAACCTTCCTGTGCGAATTGTATGTCCCTGTTACCTGAGAATGATATTTTGTGAAGGACCTTAAAGAAGAATATTAGGTTTATAATAAGTCGCCTTGTCCAAAGTGGGTCAAGTTTTAGGATCATGCACCGTGAGATGTAGTCTTTCTTACAATCGTAGCCAAGTAGTTTTGAGGTAAAATATCGTTGGATACTTTCCATCCTTAGCTTGTCACGTGTGCGAGTGCTGCTTATAATAAATGGACAGTATTCTAGTAGTGGTCTGACACATGTTTTGTACAGAATTAGCTTGGCTTCATTGTCGTGAAAGTTCCTGAGTATGCATCCTAAGAGCATCCTCGATTTTCTAGTCTGTGATGCTACTTGCTCAGAGAATGTCAAGTCACTAGAGTACCTCAGGCCTAGGTCAACGACACTTCGGAGTCTGGTTAGGTTAGCAGATTGGAGCGTTAATTTCAGGTCAATTGAGGGTGCACCGAAGCAGATCCAGCCACATTTGTTCAGATTAAATTGGAGATTCCATAGGGACGACCAAGCAGTCATTTTATCTAATTCCTTCTGCACTACATTCTCGAAGTTCCCTAAGTCATCACGTTGGAATGTATAAGCTACTTTTAGGTCATCTGCAAAGATGAATGGTTTCCCGTGCGTGAAGCAAGCGCATATGTCATTGATGTATAGTGTAAATAGGAGGGGTCCAATGACACTACCTTGTACTACACCAGAAGTGATAGGGCTAGGTTTGGAGGTTGCAGACCCGAGTTTAACTATTTGGGACCTATTGTTAAGGAATGATTTAAGCCATCCTAATAATGGGTCACGTATTCCTAAGGAGTTCAGCTTATTTGTTAGCAGTAAATGGTCAACACGGTCAAATGCCTTAGAAATGTCAAAGTAGATGACAAGTACTAGTTGCCGTCTGTCACGACTGCTGGTTACAAAATTGAAGAAGTCTAGGTGACATGTTAAACATGATCTGGATTTCAGGAATCCATGTTGGTTCGGACTTATAATATTGCAGCTAAGCATATGTTTGATTAAGTTATCTTTGACTAGTCTCTCCATGATTCTAGATGCTATAGGTGTGATATTGATTGGCCGGTAGTTACTGACTTCAGTTTTCGAGCCAGATTTGTGTTTAGGCATAATGAATGTTGTCTTCCATATGTCAGGGTAAGTTTGGGTTTCTAGGGACATTGTGAATATTTTAAGCAGCAGTAGAGGAATGTCAGGGCCACCATATTTATAGAAGTAAGATGATATACCGTCGGTACCGAAACCTTTTGAACTTTTGAGGGTTCTTATAGTTTGGTTAATATTAGCGTAAGTGAATTGAACAGTGCTAATTTGGTTTGGTGTGAGTGGAGATGGAGTTTGTGCCATTTTAGTAATAGGGTGTATATCGAGTAGCTGGACTGAGGGCTTAAGGTAGTTACCTGCAAACGTTTTGTTGAATAGTTCACATATGTCTGCAGAGTTAGTGCATAGCCTACCTTTGTCTATGAGGAGAGAAATGCTGTGATTTTTGCGATTCATTCGCTTCCTTAAGATTTCTGTGAGTGCATACACTCTAGCAGGACTGGCTACTGCGATGCGTTCTTCCTTTCTCATACGGAAATCTCGAGCTTGTGTGATGGAGCTAAGGGTGTTAAGTATTAGACCTAGAGTGCCAAAGTCGTGGTGTTTGAAGTAACTTGTTGAGAGTTTCTTCAGTTTCTTACGATCCTTTGGTTTTATGAATGACTTTCTGTGTGGGGAAACCTTTAGTGTTTGGAGTGGAATGACAGCATCTAAGCATGTGTTAGTGTTATGGTAGAAGATGGTTAGGGCTCTCGATAGGTCATCAGTAGTGAAGTATTCATCCCATTTGGAGGATCTTAGCATCGATTCAACTAAGGCCCAGTTTGCCTTACTATAGTTCCTATATATTACTTGTTGTGAAGTGGAGGTATGAGATGCATTGCTACTCAGCGGAATTGGCAGTGCACACATCACTGTTTTGTGGTCGCTCCCTGGAAACTCAGAACCTACTAGCGTTGAAAGGGGGCTTATATTGTGGCAGAAGATTAAGTCTAGTACGTTGTTACCTCTTGTGGGAGTAGTGACAGTTTGTTTCCAGCCAAGTATATCCAGTGTGCCTAAGAACTTATCAAATTTAGTTGGGCCTGTGGGTATATCCCAGTTGATTTCAGGTAAGTTAAAGTCCCCACATAGGATCTTATGATCGTATTGTAAGTCGGATAATTGCTCCAGAGTATTAATAAGTTGGGTCTCGTAATTACTAAAGGTGCCAGGTGCTCTGTAGGTGCATCCAATTAATGCTGTTACGTTATTTAAGTGTACATTAACCCATAGAGTCTCAGGCATGTTAAGTGTACTACTTTCTAGCTGTGATACAGTAAGTGCATTCAGAAAGTACATGAGACAACCCCCTCCCTTACCACCTTCCCTGTCACACCGAAAGTGTGTGTAGTTATCTAAGCTTATTTCTTCATCCAGGATGTTCGAATGACACCAAGATTCAGTGATGACAATTACAGGGGGTTTGTATATTACTGTGAGTGCTCTGAGCATCGGCAATTTATTTAGAACAGATCTAGCATTTATGAGGATTAGGTAAAGATGAGAGTTGAAGTAGCATTTGAAGTATTTAAGTTCGTTAGTCAGCCCCGAATATGGTTCAGCACCCAGTAGTTCTGCTGGACATGACGATCCTATGTTAAGAGGAGTTTCAGCATCATGCTCACCTATGTCTATCGAGTTGGTGTGTGCTGTTTTCGGTGGAGAATTAGGAGTTGGAGTACTGGATTTGCTATAGACTAAGGAATTTTTATTTTTAGTTAGGTTACAGAAGTGGGTAGGGTTCTTTATTTGGCCTATACTTGTGCAAGTGTCAAGTGTGTCCAATGGATACGGGTGCACTAGACCGTTCCTGTTTTCATGCAAGGAGGGAGCCAGCACTAGTGGTTTAGGAGTGTTAACATCCCTACCAGCTGTTTTTTCAACGCTGACAGGGACGCGGGGGATAAAAAATGATTGGATCCTTGTGATGACCATGGCTTATTATTCCACCTATTGTTTGATGCTAGTTGTGTCCTTGTGTGGGTTTCGTGTGTACTGCATTTTGGGTTAGTTCCCAGCAGACTTGTACCATATATCCGGTCGAAATTTGTTTGTGTGCCATACTCTGAAGACCCTGAGTTGTTGGTAGCCGAGTTCTGACTATTACCACTTGTACTATTTAGGGTGACATTGTTGTGACATTGGATATTAGTGTGTGCCATGGTGCGATTTAGCACGTTGTGAGTGCTAATACTATTGACCGTGGGGAGTGTGGGTTTATTTAAGCTGCCACTGTTTTTGTTGGTATGATTTAGGGGCATATTTTCCTTATCTTTACCAATGGAATTATAGCTAGGAGAGGACAAAGTCGAATTTCGGGGGGTTTTAACTTTTTTTCTGGGGTTATTTAGTGGCATTTTAGATTCTGCGGTGATGGGTGGTATGGTTTTATTATTTATTTGGTTACAGTCTAGTGGCCTTTCGGCTGGTGTTGCACTCTGATGGGATATTTCTGTGTGTTTTGAGAGGGGTGATGCGGTGGGGTCTACTGTATCTTTCACAGGGTTGGGAATAATGGCTGCTTGCAATGTCCTATTACCTATTTCACAATTAGTCTTAGCGAGATAGTTGTGTGCGCGCCTTTCTATAACTGTTTTGTCCACCCCGACCTTTATATGTTTGTAGTTTCTGGCTTGCGATAGGGTGTGTTGGGAGTGGATGAATTTTCTGGTCTCTGCCGGTGTTTCGAACTGAAAACGAATAGGACAACACTTTTCATGTTGACTCTTCTTCAGCCTATAGCACTTAGTCTTGGAGTTAGGCATTTTCGCTTCACTAAGTAAGATGCGCTGTACCTTTTTTAGTGCTTCTGTCAATCACGTCTCATAAACCGTTAATGCCCAGCTCTCGCTACGCTCGGGCCCACGCTGTTCTTTGAAGATTTCTCAGAAACGCTTAGTTATAACGGACGCAAAAACCAAAACACCGATCTGCCGTTTGATATTTCTGTATTGTTACACCAACATATAAAAGGAATAAGCGAACTAAGCAAACTAAGGTCTGAAAACTAATATTACAATAATAAATCATTGTTACTTCTGACGATGTTTCACTCTTCTTTCTGAACAGCGACCGATGAGACGATAACTGTCGTATTGACGCCTCCGCGAAAATTGGGGAAGTTGATTTTGAGCAAACAACCAAGAATCGATCGTTCAATCTTCAACTCAATTGACAGCTTCATTGTCCAGAACGTTGTAGACAATAGCACCCAGTTTTGCGTCGAGTCGTTTTGTTGCTTCTGTGGTAATAAAATTAATGAGGTCATCTACCTTAGTTACATATTCTGTGTCAAGCTTGTTAAGGTTTACAGTTTTTATGAGGATAGTTAGAGATGTCAATTCACAGACCTGCGATCTGATATCGCTGATCTGATCTGATAATTTGGATATCTCGGTATCGGTTTCGATGTTTCCAGCATTTACTGACTTACTGTTTTTTATTTCCCTTAACCCAGCCTTAAGTTCACCTATAGACAACTTTAGAAGTTCTATTTCTGAAGATAGTACTGAAAAAGAGCCTGATGGCTGGAGTTTTTCGATAAGCACATAAGGTGAAGGGAGGGGTTCTGTATGAGCAGAGGGTACTGAATTTTTAGGATTAGTGCTAATACTAGCTGTCAGTACAGGTTTATCCTCAGTCCCAGCTCGACGCTTACGGCATACAAGTGAGTTATGTGACTCATTATAGCCGTTTGTATGGGGTGTGTTGCTTGATGTAGCGATCAAGGACGTTAAATTATATACCAGTTTTACAGGGGAATGGGTTCGTTGCTTTTTACTTTGATTAACCACAACTATTAGAAGTGGGAGTTAGTGGTTACAAGTATGGAAGTAGTGTAGTGCTTGTGCAAGTACTACAACCAGATAAATTTTATGTAACGAATCACGTAAAAATGTAACGCAAACGTTGAACGTACCGCGATACAGAGTTGCCGTCTCACGTCCACTTAAGCCGTCGAGAAATCATGATATAATTGACTTCCATGTTTTTTCTGATGCCTCTGAGGTTGGATTTGGTGCAGCCATATACATCAGAACCACCTTAAGGAATGATGTAGATGTTAGCCTGGTGATGGGTAAATCTAGAGTTGCACCTCTAATACGGTTTCGATTCCGAGATTAGAACTCACTGCAGCCTTACTAGCTGCGCAGTTATTCACAACGGTGTGTAAAGAGTTGGATTACCACAAGCATCCCGTAACGTTTTGGACTGATTCGATGTCTGTGACATATTATATACGCAACGAGTCAGCAAGATATGCATGTTTTGTAGCTAACAGAGTATCTCAAATTCGTGAACTAACAACTGTTGAGCAGTGGAGGTACGTACCGTCTGGAAAAAATCCAGCTGATCTAGCCTCGCGAGGATTTATTGATATGAATATGGTTAAAAATAAGTGGTGGAAAGATCCAGAGCTCTTGCTAAGGGCTGATAGTATGTGGCCTCGTAGAGAAGATGAACCACCGATAAACGAGTGTGCCTTGGAGTTGAAGACAAGTGTCAGTTTAACATCTACTCAAGAAAGACATTCAGGTTTACATCCACTTTTCAAATATTATTCTTCTTGGTACAAATTACTGAAAGCTGTTGCGTGGTTGACACGATATGCTACGTATTTAAAGGTCATGCATCTTGCGGGATACGAAAATACGAATGTGGGGCCTTTGAGAGTCGAAGATATTAGAAATGCAGAGTTAGCGATTTTGAGGGCTGCTCAGTGAGAAGCGTGGGGTGAGATTGCCAAGGAGGATAGTCCTGATTTCGCAGATTTCAAGGTGTGGTTAGATAGATTATCTCCGATAGTTTCCGAAGGGATCGCTAGAGTTGGTGGACGTCTACAAATGTTAGAATCGTCACACGAGACCCGTCATCCGGCTTTATTACCTTGCTACCATCCAGTCACTGATCTCATTATAAGACACTACCATGTTCTTGAAGGTCATTTGGGTACTTCGCAAGTACTATCAAGTATTCGATGTAAGTTCTGGATAGTGAAGGGAGGTACCACTGTCCGTAAAATAATTGATAAGTGCATGGAACGTAAACTCCGAAGTGCTCATCCAGTACAGCAGATGATGGCACCACTCCCAGCGTGGCAAGCTTCTGAAGGGAATTATCCATTTGAGTACGTTGGGGTGGATTTGTTCGGACCTTTTGTAGTGAAGAGAGGCAGAACCCTATGTAAAAGATATGGCTGTTTATTCACCTGTTTGAAAATGAGAGCTGTGCATATTGAGATGGTTCATTCGCTAACAACTGATTCATTCGTGCTAGCATTACATAGATTTATAAATCGCCGGGATGTACCGAAGATGATGTTCAGCGACAGAGGGACTAATTTTGTTGGCTGTCACGCCGAGCTTAAAGAGTACTTCGAAGGTCCCCAAACGAGAGTTCATGAAGAGTTACCGAAAAGGAACACCGAGTGGCACTTCAACCCACCACATGCCAGCCATAGAGGCGGGCTATGGGAAAGACTTATAGGAATTATCAAGCGTATTTCAAGCTCCATAATTAAAAACCAGAGTTTGAATGACGAAACGCTGGAGACATTTTTTGTGAAGCTGAACGAATATTAAATGACCGGCCGTTATCACCTGTGAGGGACGACGTCAAGGATTTTGATGTGTTAACCCCAAATAAATTATTGTTAGTGAGAGGCAACCCTGTCATCGAGGACTCAAGCGGGGAAGGAATACCTACGATTAAAAGATGGAAACAAGCCAGGCACATGAAAGATATATTTTGGAAAAGATGGTTAAAGGAGTATGTTCTAACACTGCAAACCAGAGACAAGTGGAAAAAGTTGTGCCGAAACTTAAAGGTTGGTGACATAGTATTAGTAGCAGATAAATGTGCCAGAGGTAGGTGGCCTTTGGGAGTGGTAGTAAGGCTAACCTGTAGTGGTGATGGATTGGTGAGGACGGTTGAGGTGAGAACAAGTTGTGGAATGTTGGTGCGAGATATTAGAAAACTGTGTCTACTGGAAGGTGCTGAGAGTCAAGAGTCGGAGGATGAAACACTAGACGGATTTCCAACCTAGAGCGTCAACCTGAGAAGGGTTGTAGGCGTACTGGTGTAAGTCCTACAGTTCTTCAAAGGGTAGCGCATCAATGAGCAGTCCAATGTACTGGGTGTGTGATTTTGTACATATGTTCATATTGTATATACTGAATTGATATCATCTGTCATCTAGCTGTTGGTAATTCTGTTTGTGTCCGGACGACTTCCACTTGGATCATCCACCTGAGAAGAATTGTAGGCGTACTGCTGTAAGTCCTGCAATTCTTCATAGGAATTTCACCAAGACATGATCCGCGAGGTTTGTATATACGTGTGGTGTGTCTTCTCAATTCGTGAGTTCGGATTTATTGTGTTTTCTCGTTGTTTTCGTACCTTGTTATTATTGCATAATTTTTTTAAAATTTTCGTCGTGATTACTTCTGAAGTTGTTTCGAGTCTTCTACATCCGTGAATGAATTGATTGATGTTAGAGACAGCAGATGGGTCGTATACGCCGGGGAGAAAGAGTGTAAACGACTGAGGCTCGCATGCGTCACCGCTGCTGATCACTTCAGGGATTGGAATTGATACTATCTAACTCTTCATTTAGTAGCGTTGCAACTGAGGAGTTCTCCAGTATGAATCAACAACATTTAGACAGATCTTTGAAAACCTGAGGGCAATGGACGATTTTAAACTGAATATATCGATCAGCAGCCATGCAGACACAAACGGCGCAAATGGAGAATTCTGGAATCGACCTCGGCACCACTTGATGCAGTAAAACAACCCAACATGACCTTATCTGGTTTTCGCCTACACGATCAAATTTCTTTCCTGTTATAAAACTACGATAAGACTACTGAAAAAATGGAATAAATATATCACTGATCTCAACATAATACATCAATAATCTTTAAGCCAAGGGTGCTGTTCACAACAAAGTTATATGGGAGAATTGACTTCAAGCTTTATTTTTCCCAGATATTTGTATTACATTCATCTGATGTCTGGGTTTTTTGTTAATGCGAAGACAATATTTCTATATCTCTTTATGTGCTACACAAACAAACTTTATAGCAGACTGTTCCGACTGACTTTGATGTCAGAAAGAACAACCAAACTGTAAATTCATCATACATCAAAAAAAATCAAATTATGTGTAATTTATATAATGACTTATCCATGCCTGTAAAATAGGTATGTTCCTGCATAAACAGGAAGGAATTTATTATTATTAAAACACTATTTGTGCTTGCCTATACAATTGGTGTATCCTACATAGCTGGGAAAAATGTACCCCATTATATTATCTTTACTAAATATGCTTATTAATCGTATGTGTAACTTATCAAACTGATGGTACCTGTAAACCGGCGTCCCTCATGTAAAAATGAGAATATATATTATTATTAATAAAGTCGCTCTAAAATATGACGTGCTTTTTTCTCTCTAACCGGGAAATACCTGCTTTGTGAATTACCCTCTTGGGAAACCTAAGCTTCCTAGCCAAAAATTCAACAATTACTTCCACATTAAATCTCTGTGCTGTAAGTCCAGCTGTGTTGAACTTCCTCACTCATTCGGATGAAGGAGACTTGTTGGTCTGCCACGTGACTGCTGTGAAGCCGAGTAACCAAAAGTACTGGGCAAAGTCTGAAACCTTTTATTTTCTTTATCTTATACTTTATAAATCTTTTTGTTCTTGTTCATTTGGGCAGATACTGTTGCCTTCTCTTATTCAGCACAGTGAATCGACCCTTTCATTGTTCATCTTTCTGTATTTTATGGTGTCACACTTTAATAATAATAATATATATTTCTTCCTGTTTATGCAGGAACACACCAATTGTATAGGCATGGATAAGTTATTATATAAATTACACAAAATTTGATGTATAATGGATTTACAGTTTGGTTGTTCTTTCTGACATCAAAGTCAGTCGGAACAGTCTGCTATAAAGTCTGTTTGTGTAGCACATAAAGAGATATAGAAATATTGTCTTCGCATTAACAAAAACCCAGACATCAGATGAATGTAATACAAATATCTGGGAAAAATAAAGCTTGAAGTCAATTCTCCATATAACTTTGTTGTGAACAGCACCCTTGGCTTAAAGATTATTGATGTATTATGTTGAGATCAGTGATATATTTATTCCATTTTTTCAGTAGTCTTATCGTAGTTTTATAACAGGAAAGAAATTTGATCGTGGAGGCGAAAACTAGATAAGGTCATGTTGGGTTGTTTTACTGCATCAAGTGGTGCCGAGGTCGATTCCAGAATTCTCCATTTGCTCCATTTGTGTCTGCATGGCGGACTGTATTCGTAAGTTGAGTAAAATGTTGAAAACTGTTTGAAAACCAGTTGCTTCTTCATTTCAGATCATGAATACTCATTTACAGCATGTTCGCCAGCGTCTTCAAATGGTAGAATTGGATCGTTCATGGAATTTGAGTGGTTATGAGATAGACGGTTTGGAATTAATCCTCATTTCAGTTTAGATGCAGGGTTGTTCGACCTCGACCAGAAGATGAATAGGAGCAGCAAAATACCAGAAAGAGAAAGTATGTGAACATGAAAAGGACATTAATATTTCATGCATATATAAATGTTTATGTCAATTGTATATTATACTTTAGTAAAACTTTTTCTATATTGTAGTTGTGTTTTCACGTATTTATGCGAAGTCTTATTTAGTGTCATAATGTGTATTAATGAGTCTGAGCGTTTTAGTGTTCTAATGACTGATGCGTTTTAGAAATAAGTGATGGGTTCTGGTAGGGATAGTTATTGAGATAAAAGTTTATATAGCAAGCGTTTGAAGGTTACAATGAGGGATAGGTCCTATTTCTAAGGGTAAACTAATCCTGTATGTTCCGTACTAAGTCTTTATGCATCCATGCTGCTAGTTTATTTATAGTTTTTAGATTGCTAAGGGTGTTGAAGTGCGTCTTTTAGGTGCTGTAGTAGATTAGTAGTTGATTCGTTCTAGGAGTAAATAGTTTATTAATATAATCAGTAGAGTGAAACAGTCTGTATAGAGAGCGTTTGAAGCTTGTAACCGAAGAGCAAGTTCTGACATCTAGGGGTAGGCTATTCCATATTTTAGAATACATGACTGTGAAGAAGTTTTCACGGAGTGTTGACTTAAAAGAATGAGTTGTCACTGTGGAAGTTTGGTTACGCAGATCGTAAGAACCTTCCTGTGCGAATTGTATGTCCCTGTTACCTGAGAATGATATTTTGTGAAGGACCTTAAAGAAGAATATTAGGTTTATAATAAGTCGCCTTGTCCAAAGTGGGTCAAGTTTTAGGATCATGCACCGTGAGATGTAGTCTTTCTTACAATCGTAGCCAAGTAGTTTTGAGGTAAAATATCGTTGGATACTTTCCATCCTTAGCTTGTCACGTGTGCGAGTGCTGCTTATAATAAATGGACAGTATTCTAGTAGTGGTCTGACACATGTTTTGTACAGAATTAGCTTGGCTTCATTGTCGTGAAAGTTCCTGAGTATGCATCCTAAGAGCATCCTCGATTTTCTAGTCTGTGATGCTACTTGCTCAGAGAATGTCAAGTCACTAGAGTACCTCAAGCCTAGGTCAACGACACTTCGGAGTCTGGTTAGGTTAGCAGATTGGAGCGTTAATTTCAGGTCAATTGAGGGTGCACCGAAGCAGATCCAGCCACATTTGTTCAGATTAAATTGGAGATTCCATAGGGACGACCAAGCAGTCATTTTATCTAATTCCTTCTGCACTACATTCTCGAAGTTCCCTAAGTCATCACGTTGGAATGTATAAGCTACTTTTAGGTCATCTGCAAAGATGAATGGTTTCCCGTGCGTGAAGCAAGCGCATATGTCATTGATGTATAGTGTAAATAGGAGGGGTCCAATGACACTACCTTGTACTACACCAGAAGTGATAGGGCTAGGTTTGGAGGTTGCAGACCCGAGTTTAACTATTTGGGACCTATTGTTAAGGAATGATTTAAGCCATCCTAATAATGGGTCACGTATTCCTAAGGAGTTCAGCTTATTTGTTAGCAGTAAATGGTCAACACGGTCAAATGCCTTAGAAATGTCAAAGTAGATGACAAGTACTAGTTGCCGTCTGTCACGACTGCTGGTTACAAAATTGAAGAAGTCTAGGTGACATGTTAAACATGATCTGGATTTCAGGAATCCATGTTGGTTCGGACTTATAATATTGCAGCTAAGCATATGTTTGATTAAGTTATCTTTGACTAGTCTCTCCATGATTCTAGATGCTATAGGTGTGATATTGATTGGCCGGTAGTTACTGACTTCAGTTTTCGAGCCAGATTTGTGTTTAGGCATAATGAATGTTGTCTTCCATATGTCAGGGTAAGTTTGGGTTTCTAGGGACATTGTGAATATTTTAAGCAGCAGTAGAGGAATGTCAGGGCCACCATATTTATAGAAGTAAGATGATATACCGTCGGTACCGAAACCTTTTGAACTTTTGAGGGTTCTTATAGTTTGGTTAATATTAGCGTAAGTGAATTGAACAGTGCTAATTTGGTTTGGTGTGAGTGGAGATGGAGTTTGTGCCATTTTAGTAATAGGGTGTATATCGAGTAGCTGGACTGAGGGCTTAAGGTAGTTACCTGCAAACGTTTTGTTGAATAGTTCACATATGTCTGCAGAGTTAGTGCATAGCCTACCTTTGTCTATGAGGAGAGAAATGCTGTGATTTTTGCGATTCATTCGCTTCCTTAAGATTTCTGTGAGTGCATACACTCTAGCAGGACTGGCTACTGCGATGCGTTCTTCCTTTCTCATACGGAAATCTCGAGCTTGTGTGATGGAGCTAAGGGTGTTAAGTATTAGACCTAGAGTGCCAAAGTCGTGGTGTTTGAAGTAACTTGTTGAGAGTTTCTTCAGTTTCGTACGATCCTTTGGTTTTATGAATGACTTTCTGTGTGGGGAAACCTTTAGTGTTTGGAGTGGAATGACAGCATCTAAGCATGTGTTAGTGTTATGGTAGAAGATGGTTAGGGCTCTCGATAGGTCATCAGTAGTGAAGTATTCATCCCATTTGGAGGATCTTAGCATCGATTCAACTAAGGCCCAGTTTGCCTTACTATAGTTCCTATATATTACTTGTTGTGAAGTGGAGGTATGAGATGCATTGCTACTCAGCGGAATTGGCAGTGCACACATCACTGTTTTGTGGTCGCTCCCTGGAAACTCAGAACCTACTAGCGTTGAAAGGGGGCTTATATTGTGGCAGAAGATTAAGTCTAGTACGTTGTTACCTCTTGTGGGAGTAGTGACAGTTTGTTTCCAGCCAAGTATATCCAGTGTGCCTAAGAACTTATCAAATTTAGTTGGGCCTGTGGGTATATCCCAGTTGATTTCAGGTAAGTTAAAGTCCCCACATAGGATCTTATGATCGTATTGTAAGTCGGATAATTGCTCCAGAGTATTAATAAGTTGGGTCTCGTAATTACTAAAGGTGCCAGGTGCTCTGTAGGTGCATCCAATTAATGCTGTTACGTTATTTAAGTGTACATTAACCCATAGAGTCTCAGGCATGTTAAGTGTACTACTTTCTAGCTGTGATACAGTAAGTGCATTCAGAAAGTACATGAGACAACCCCCTCCCTTACCACCTTCCCTGTCACACCGAAAGTGTGTGTAGTTATCTAAGCTTATTTCTTCATCCAGGATGTTCGAATGACACCAAGATTCAGTGATGACAATTACAGGGGGTTTGTATATTACTGTGAGTGCTCTGAGCATCGGCAATTTATTTAGAACAGATCTAGCATTTATGAGGATTAGGTAAAGATGAGAGTTGAAGTAGCATTTGAAGTATTTAAGTTCGTTAGTCAGCCCCGAATATGGTTCAGCACCCAGTAGTTCTGCTGGACATGACGATCCTATGTTAAGAGGAGTTTCAGCATCATGCTCACCTATGTCTATCGAGTTGGTGTGTGCTGTTTTCGGTGGAGAATTAGGAGTTGGAGTACTGGATTTGCTATAGACTAAGGAACTTTTATTTTTAGTTAGGTTACAGAAGTGGGTAGGGTTCTTTATTTGGCCTATACTTGTGCAAGTGTCAAGTGTGTCCAATGGATACGGGTGCACTAGACCGTTCCTGTTTTCATGCAAGGAGGGAGCCAGCACTAGTGGTTTAGGAGTGTTAACATCCCTACCAGCTGTTTTTTCAACGCTGACAGGGACGCGGGGGATAAAAAATGATTGGATCCTTGTGATGACCATGGCTTATTATTCCACCTATTGTTTGATGCTAGTTGTGTCCTTGTGTGGGTTTCGTGTGTACTGCATTTTGGGTTAGTTCCCAGCAGACTTGTACCATATATCCGGTCGAAATTTGTTTGTGTGCCATACTCTGAAGACCCTGAGTTGTTGGTAGCCGAGTTCTGACTATTACCACTTGTACTATTTAGGGTGACATTGTTGTGACATTGGATATTAGTGTGTGCCATGGTGCGATTTAGCACGTTGTGAGTGCTAATACTATTGACCGTGGGGAGTGTGGGTTTATTTAAGCTGCCACTGTTTTTGTTGGTATGATTTAGGGGCATATTTTCCTTATCTTTACCAATGGAATTATAGCTAGGAGAGGACAAAGTCGAATTTCGGGGGGTTTTAACTTTTTTTCTGGGGTTATTTAGTGGCATTTTAGATTCTGCGGTGATGGGTGGTATGGTTTTATTATTTATTTGGTTACAGTCTAGTGGCCTTTCGGCTGGTGTTGCACTCTGATGGGATATTTCTGTGTGTTTTGAGAGGGGTGATGCGGTGGGGTCTACTGTATCTTTCACAGGGTTGGGAATAATGGCTGCTTGCAATGTCCTATTACCTATTTCACAATTAGTCTTAGTGAGATAGTTGTGTGCGCGCCTTTCTATGACTGTTTTGTCCACCCCGACCTTTATATGTTTGTAGTTTCTGGCTTGCGATAGGGTGTGTTGGGAGTGAATGAATTTTCTGGTCTCTGCCGGTGTTTCGAACTGAAAACGAATAGGACAACACTTTTCATGTTGACTCTTCTTCAGCCTATAGCACTTAGTCTTGGAGTTAGGCATTTTCGCTTCACTAAGTAAGATGCGCTGTACCTTTTTTAGTGCCTCATTGTCCGGAACGTTGTAGACAATAGCACTCAGTTTTGCGTCGAGTCGTTTTGTTACTTCTGTGGTAACAAAGTTAATGAGGTTATCTACCTTAGTTACCGATTCTGTGTCAAGCTTGTTAAGGTTTACCGTTTTCATGAGGATAGTTAGAGGTGTCAGTTCACAGACCTGCGATCTGATATCGCTGATCTGATCTGATAATTTGGATATCTCGGTATTGGTTTCGATGTTTCCAGCATTTACTGACTTACTGTTTTTTATTTCCCTTAACTCAGCCTTAAGTTCTCCTATAGACAACTTTAGAAGTTCTATTTCTGAAGATAGTACTGAAAAAGAGCTTGATGGCTGGAGTTTTTCGAAAGCACATAAGGTGAAGGGAGGAGTTCTGTATGAGCAGAGGGTACCGAATTTTTAGGAGTAGTGCTAATACTGGCTGTCAGTACAGTTTTATCTTCAGTTTCAGCTCGACGCTTACGGCATACACGTGAGTTATGTGACTCACTATAGCCGTTTGTATGGGGTGTGTTGCTTGATGTAGCAATCAAGGACGTTAAATTAGACACCAGTTTTACAGGGGATTGGGTTCGTTGCTTTTTACTTTGATTAACCATAACTATTAGAAATGAGAGTTAGTGGTTACAAGTATGGAAGTGGTATAGTACTTGTGCAAGTACTACAACAAGATAAATTTTATGTAACGAATCACGTAAAAATGTAACGCAAACGTTGAACGTACCGCGATACAGAGTTCACTTATAATTCTGCTATTTTATTTTAGTTGGTATCACCATTATTACTACAATTTTATACTTTATGCATATTTTTCTCCGTATTGCATATAATATTTTGCTATGTAGCTGCCATAACAATCGTTTTATTATTATTATTATTATTATTATGTAATGTGTATTTTTAATCTTTTTGTCGGTTTTGAGTAAATTAGATGCAATATTGTGCTGAAAGCTGAAAATTCCTTGTCGTATCATTAGTACTGTTTTTGGAATAAAGCAAAAAATTATTATTATATATGAGTATAAGTTATAGTAATTGCTAATATGGCGTTTGAAGGTGGCCTTTAACAAAGTACTAAAACACCGTATTCTGTAGCAACAAGGGTTTCAACCGAAGGAGGGAATAACCCAGATATATTGACCCAACATCCCATATCAGTTCTGAAGACCCATGTATGTACTCCCCGTTCTGTCACTATGCCTACAATGCCGCAGTCTATCTCTGAAATTGCACAGTTAGAACCAAGTTGACATGACGCAACATCCATATCCTCAGAAGGCAAGCTTGTGACATGCTGCAGAACTAAAAAGAAACACCCTAGACGTAATCTAGATGAGATCTAAAGTGACTGACCCTAAAAAGGAGGACAAGCAGCTAAAGACCAAACCTAAGTCTGAGGTCAGTCGATCAAATTTCCTAATCCTGCTTAATGTAGATATGTGAGATTATACAGAGCGAATGCATCTGTGCCAGTAATAAAGATTTGCAGTTACATGCGACCACATGGGATCTGCACAGATTTATGGGGCATCTTATAAATTAACTTGATATCCATCGTCAGATCTTTAAGTACCACTTCACAATGTCTTATCTCATTCGTTTTCTAATAACGTCTTTACTTGATCCTCATTATATTCCATTGAACCTAACATTTTATGGCTCTTTAGGAATTTGATTCGACTTATTCTATTCCTATTCTCTGTAGGGTACGGTTGTGCACCAAATAGACAAAAAAAGCATGAAATAAAAACAACTGGCTTGAGAATAATTGTATTAAAGCCAAAAGTGGACGTCATGATAGTACGAACTATGTGGATAGTATCATACACTGCAAATGAACGTTGTCAGCCTAGGAATTATATGATTAATTTAATTATATGATTTCCCATTGTATTTCCTATATAAATGTATTTATTAGTGATATATTGCACTTTCTTAATTTATTACACTTTGATGATTCACCTTAGCACTTAAGCCTTTTTGAAACAGCTTTCAATCCCTTGTAAACGTTGTACTTACCTCAACATTGGTTGGTTATCGTATGCCCACAACCACGGGATGAAAACGAAACGAAGTCAATTTTCTCCCTCAACCTGGAGGACAACTGTACGGTCTGGTCCAGACAATGAGTGTATTTATATATGTATTAAATATTTAGCTGTTGAAACATTAATAACTTGTAGACAATCTAAGACTTGACATTATACCATACTTGATCGTGCCTGTAAAAATGGCATGCATTCTCATGTAAATTTATGTTTATATGAAAATAAAAATTATTATTATTATCTAGTAGGTTTCTAGCCCACTGTCAACGATTTTATAAAGCAATAGCAGTTTTTCATTTGACCAACCTAAACACATTTTGAACCTTATCATGTGATGGCTAACATTATCTCTCGATGAAGGCGATGGCTTGGTATGCCAGGACGTGTTCTAGCCATCTCAACCCATTCACCTTCCCTACCTTGAATACTAATTTATCCTCCCCAACTAAAAATTTATGCGTAACATCAACAGCACTCGTCATACTATACTGCTTGACTCATGAGATAGAGCACAGACACCTATAATCAAACACCGGTATTCTTTTCATATTTTCCAGCACCAGAGGTTACTTCTCATAGTCTAGGTGGACAATATCATCAGCAAACTGTAAGTTGATGGGACTATTCCCTGATAAGTTTCTGAAGTCAATTATAAACTATCCTACCAATATATGTGTGATTGGATTGAACTGATATAAGGATAACAGTTTAAGAATTCAACCTTGTGTTACATCCCACTCGGAAATGTGTTTGCTCGGATAGTTCGCAAACAGTAATCGCTAAATAGAAGACATTCTGTAGACTTTATGAAACTCATAAACTGACGCACTACTTTTGGAGGCAATATAGCGTTTCCTCAATAAAGTAAAAATTAGGTATTTCGGCTGCATAAAACGAGTAAGTGGTATCCTGGCAATACCAATGACTACAACAAATCTAGGAATTATTCCGTACAACTTTTACTTTACTGAATAATCCGGCAGATTTTAAATAAACACAAATATCAAACTTATGCAGGGTGTCAGTAAGATTTAGTAAACTAATTGAGAAAGTGGTTATTAGACATTATATTTATTTTATTTATTTAGTTATTCTATGTACTTTTCCCTTATTACTTCGATTATTTTTATTATTCTTATTATTATCATTATTATTATTGTGACTCTCACTCTGGATCTTTTCCACTTCAGCTACGTGATATTTAAAACCATAAATCATTCGTGTGTATACTTTTTATTTTTACAATGCTAAATTCTATGTTATCAAATTTCACACCATATTACGTAACTTTTTATATTCATCTATTAATCATATAATTATATACCTCTCTCCAAAATCTATGCACCTTATGTATTACTTTATATATGATATTAATTATTGTTCCACTTGACTTAAACTATGAATATAATCACAAATATTTTAATTTAATTTCATACTATTATTATTTCACGAATTTACACCCTTAACCCAATTCCCTCACCGAGTATATATTTTCTTTATAAAACCATATATATATACGATTGTACAGCTTGATAATAAATTCGTTGAAAAGAGTCTATTCGCTGAAAATTGTGTTCTTAAAGTGGTTAAAGACCAAGTGTCACACAACTTACCAGAACATGAACTTATCAATCCATCACGACACGGATTCCTCAAAAAGAGATCATGTGTGACCTGCCACATAGACTTCTTCAAAGAAGTCGCACGAAGCAGGGACAACAGAGAACTAGTAATTATGCTATGTTTCCATATAACAAAGGCCTTCGATAGAGTCCCCCATAATCTGCTAGTCAGCAGGTTATGCTCACTAGGGATATGTGACCCTCTCCTGAGCTGGATAAAATCATCTCCCTGTAACCGAAGTCAGATAACGAGAGTTGGCTCGATAATCTCAAGGCCTAAACCAGTAATCCAGGGAAGTGTATTAGGCCCACTCCTATTCATAATATATATATACAGTATCTGTGAATGCTTTAGTGTTGGTAAACCAGTACTATATGCAGATGACTTAAAAGTGACCTATAAATGCAAGAACACAGATCTCGGAATAACAGTAAACGCCACACAGCAAGAATTTAGAAAAATGGACAGATGGTGTGACACCTGGCAACTCCAGTTTAATGTCGACAAATGTGGCTGGCTCTGCATAGGCTGCAACAATTTAGTACTTGACCTGACAATTCAAGGCCATGCACTCTTACGACTGGAATCTGTATTGGACCTAGGACTGAAATACTCACCTGACTTATCATTCTCTGAACATATCTCCAAACAAGTGTCAAAGTCACGCAGACTTATCGGCTTTCTACCCAGAAAATTTTACAGAAATGAGTCCAGAATTCTGTTGTAGAAGGTTTGTGTGTGTCCTTTATTTGATTACTGTTTATTCATGTATAGTAGTATACGCATAGAGGACAAATTGAAAGTCGAGGGAGCGCAGAGGTACTTCACGTCAAAATTACTCAGAACAGGAAATGGTGCGAACTATTCCACTAGATGCGATACCCTAGGATTAGAAAGACTACGGCTAAGACGCCTGAGACTAAACTTAACACTTTACTATGGGCTTCTAGACCACTTAGTTTTTACCTCTACTAATGGCACTTGACTTTCAGATGGCAGTGGCTACAGACGAAGACAAACTAAGGGTACAGTAGTTATCGAACAATGTAAAACAGCCACAAGGCAAAAGTTATAAATAATAAGTAACAAATAAATTTATTCTCATGGTACAGTACATGAGGGACGCCAGTTCACAGGCATCATCAAATTTTTACAGAAAGAGAACCACATAATTCAGTCCCAATATACAGGCGATAGCAAGATATGTACGCTGGAGATTATACATACACTTGATAAATGTTAATCCCAATAGTATACAACACCCTTTTCACTTATGTATGTGCGTAGTTGGAAAAATCCGCTAGATTGTCAGTGAGTGCAACACATCAGGAAATACAGAAGTATTGTATTCGCATTAACAAGAAAAACCACGTCTTTGGTGAATGGGTTATAAGTGCCTGGAAAAAAAATAAGGCTTGAAGTCAACTTTCGTACATAACTTTGTTGTGTGCAGAATCCTTGAATTATAGTTCATTGATGTGTTATTTTACTTGATTAGGTATGCTTAGATATGGAATAAACTACCAATAGAAATGCGTTAAGCAAGCACATTGGCGTCCTTCAAAAAAGTGCTTAACGACAAACTACAAGAGTTTGTAACCGATAGTAGTTCTAGTTCCTATCTGAGAGCCTCCGAAATGACAGGTCCATTTAATGTATAAGCTTAAGTACTACACCTGTTGTTTTTGCCCATATTTATAATTTTAGATAAAACATTAAAGATTAAGACACTTACCCTCAAACAAACGAGAAATTTCGTTTGTAAAACTTCTACCCAACACAATAAGTGTAATAAAATGGGCATGAACCGGTAACTTGAAAAAGGTATAACACACCACAACATCACATGGACAGATTAACGCTCGTTGGGCACCATATATACCTCACCAACTACAACCCATCTTTCCTAAGATAATATGATGAACTTATATCCATAATATTGCTGAGCAGTTAATATTCTCAACTCCTGTCGGAACAGCTGAATTTCATAAACCTTCCTTACGCCAAGAAAATACCCACAAGCAGTAGAAATCCAATAATTAATGCGTCTACAGCAATAGTATTTAACTCCCAACAATGGCATTGCAGATCAAATGAGTTAAACATATCAATGATTTCAAAATAACACATCAATGAACTATAATTCAAGGATTCTGCACACAACAAAGTTATGTACGAAAGTTGACTTCAAGCCTTATTTTTTTCCAGGCACTTATAACCCATTCACCAAAGACGTGGTTTTTCTTGTTAATGCGAATACAATACTTCTGTATTTCCTGATGTGTTGCACTCACTGACAATCTAGCGGATTTTTCCAACTACGCACATACATAAGTGAAAAGGGTGTTGTATACTATTGGGATTAACATTTATCAAGTGTATGTATAATCTCCAGCGTACATATCTTGCTATCGCCTGTATATTGGGACTGAATTATGTGGTTCTCTTTCTGTAAAAATTTGATGATGCCTGTGAACTGGCGTCCCTCATGTACTGTACTATGAGAATAAGTTTACTTATTTAAAAGTACTTTCGGTTCACATAGGAGTTCTCCATGCCGAATTTATTACTTTAAGGACCTAAACAGAATACAACTTCAATTAAATAACAATGACGTGGAAGAAATTCCATTCTTCACTACTAAACTCCATGAAAGGAATCATGTTTTTTATTCTAAAAACGGGATTATTCGTAATGTTTCACCTTATGTAAATACAGTTACATACAGTTGCACTAGGAACTCAGTGCAACTCTATGCACAGTAGTATATATACAAATAAACTGAAAAATAATGTCCTCCTCACCTTATGAACAACTTGTCCTTATTCCAGGATTATAACTTTCTTTCACCTATGAGCCTGAGTTATGTCTATGAAATCGCAATATCACATCAGTGAAATCTTACCCCAAAACCAAGGCCACTTGAAACCAATAGCAACATAGCAACAAGCGTCATTGAGGGGATATGCAATAAAGTCGCTCCGAACTTATTATTCATCTCTCCTGGTGACCTTGGACGTGATTAGTTGTTTTTCTGTGTTTTTAACCCTCTAGACAGCTACTTGTATTGGAACTGATTGTTTCTTTGACTTAAACTTTGACCCTTTGTGTATGAGGTTTCTTACCTATAGGTTGGTACATTTTGTCTATCTCGATGTGTCTATTGAGTGATGATTTACTAGAATACCAGGAAGGCCTCTAAAAATTCTCTAGCATTCTTGTTGTTTCCTCTGTCTAATAATTGAACGTTGGTTGTCCTAGTCGAATTGATGTCCATGGTTATCTTTGTGTATTATTATTATTATTATTATTATTGGTAACAGCTTGATTCCACACTGTATTTTTGGTACAAGTATGGAATTTTCAGCGTGGATATCGGTAGCCCAAATTTCGCAGGCCGACCATAGATATCTGGTGTGCGCCGGTGTGGGCTCGAACCCCGGACCATCTGCATGGTCGTCGAGAGTCCTAACCATTGTGCCACCGAGAGTGTGTATCATGTATTTTGACAGCTAGCTTATGTTCGTGGATACGAAGACGAATGGGACGTCCACTTCGGCCTGCTTAAATCATTGCGCCACCGAAATTACTTTCCTTCAAAATACTTAATTTCATCTGGATTTATCATTGTTTTAATTGTGCAGTTATATCACATGACCTATACAAAAACTTTAGCGATGATTTAACTTTCTACCAAGTAAACGCTGTACAATTCTTCAATTGAATGAAGATATACTTCAGAATATTACTTTATATGTGAATCCTGTGTGAAGGAAAAAGTACTTTGGAACTGAATACGCTGAAAATTTTTGTACCGTATATTCGCGTACTGTCCTAAATAAAGCTTTACCATTATTTATATTATGTAGTGTTTTTCACAGTTGTTACAATTTATATTTTTTAGATGATGTCAGTTTTATCTTCTTTTGCTGTTGGGTCTTTTGGTTGACATAGATTGCGTGATTCGGAGTGGTGCGATTTAAACACCGGACGATGGTTCTGCTCGTTTCAGGCGTGATCTTGCTTTCCATACGAAACTGTGGAGAAGTCATCACCTCACAGTGTACAATTTGGTTATTTGATATATGGTATCACCAGGTTGTGCACGTATATAACCAGAAATTCTTCTGTGTCACCTGAGTCACATAGGATTCTGACACGAGCTGATGGACTCAGTTCGAGATATGGTGTTCAGACCACCTTTTTCTGCTTGACTTGTAAGCAATAATGGTCAGTGTGAGTGGTGCACACCTACTGATCTCACTCAATTAGTAGTATATAATGTTCTACCAAACACTATGTTAAATTTCGTTTTCTTAAGGAATAATTCACACAATTAATTTGCAGATTAAGAAATAAATATATATCGAGCAGGCTCTAATTTTTACTGCTGTTCTCAGAAAACAATGTTAAAGTGTGCCAATATATATTACTATTACTTCCTTTAATTCCTAGTGGAACGTAGAGCTTCAGCCGCCTGTCTCCATTGCGTTCGGTTCTCCACCAACGTTTTCACCTGGATTCACAGCTCCTCATTCATCTCCTCCTCACATCACCTCCTCCATGTCACCCCATTCTCCCACTCATGACCAACTTACTGCCTTCCATTCGAGTTCTACTCGAGCTGTGGCTTGGCACGTGATGTTACTCACTTGATAGTTTGTTTTCTTAGAGTATGGACAATCTACCTTCATTTCTTCCTCCTTATTTGTTGCACAGTTGGTTCCTGCTGGGTTGGTTGGTTCGTTCATTCGCAGAAATCCCTCCCTATTGCTGATATTTTCTGGCCAGCCATCTCATCTTGAGTATTGAGCGAAGACAGCTGTTGATGAAGGTCTGTAGTTTGTTCGAAGTGTCCTTCGTGACGCGGCACCGAGTCTCTGATCCGTACAGCAGGTAGCACTGACTTCACATTGGAGTTGTGAATCCGGATCTTTTCTTCATTTTCATGATGAGTGCTGTTGATCTTCACACAGACTTCGGACTAATAAAAGCTTGCTTTCCTTTGATATCCTCATCAGTTCCGCCCGCCTGTAGTTGAAACTATGCTTCCCAGATAGGTAGATATGTAGGTGGAGGAAGTAGCTTCTTTCAGATTCCTCTCATTTATGCTGACTGTTGTCTGTTGTTGTTGCTGTTGCTGTTGGCCGAGAATTCTCATCATCACATCTGTTTTCTCTATGTTCACCTGAAGGCCTATCTTCTCTGGATGCTTCTTCTGCCAATTTGTTGCTTTTCATTTGCATATCTTCCAGTTTGTGGAAAGTCGCGCAAATATCATCGACCAAGTCCAGATCCTCCAAGTCCTTTTTTGTGCGAGTCTATTTTATGCCTGTTTCCTCGCTGCCCGCCAATGCATGTTGCATTATCCAGTCTACCACAATAAGGAAAATCATTGGAGATGGTAAGGAGCCAGTTTGTCTTAATCCCGTCTTCACTTCTTCGAAGGATTCAGTGAGTTTCCCGTTGTGGATTAATTGGCATGCAGCATAGTCGTACAACTGATGGATGAGATTTTTAATTGTTGATGGCACAATTTCTATTGTGTAGATTTACAATAATATTCTCATCATTTATATTTTATTATCACTGCATTTTCATACAGATTTTGTAAAAACACTTTATCTACTTTCCACCAATTCCTGTCCACTCTACGCAGTTATACTGATTAGTCATTTTCTCACACTAATTACGTCATACCAACTTCTGCACCTTTTCTAAATTCCAACTAGTCATCCTTTCTAGAGTACACCTGACATTACGTATTACGTTTTTGAGGCGAAATTCTTTGTTAAATTTAATAAGAACTTTAAAGTTAATGAAAATGAATGATTAAAAAGAAAGTTTGTTCCGCTATCCACATGTTTTTCTAATGAAAGTTTATCGGACGTATTTGACCCTGTCAGCCACATCTCGTAAACCGTCAATGCCCAGCTCTTGCTACGCTGGGACTCACGCTGTCCCTTGAAATTTCTCAGAAACGCTTAGTAATAACGGACGCGAAAACCAAAACACCGATTGGCGACTCGAGAATTCTTTATTGTAACACCAACATATAGCCAACTTTAAAACTAAGCTTTAAAACTAAGGTCTATGAACAAATATTACAATAATAAATCACAATATTACTTCTGACGGTTTTCTCCTGACTTCTTTCTGAACAGCGACCGATGAGACGATGACTGGTGTATTGATGTCTCCGCGAAAATTGGGGAAGTTGGTTTTGAGCAAACAACCATGAAATGATCGTTCAATCTTCAACTACATTGACAGACCTTTGTTTAATATCTTTATCCCTAACGCCTGTAGTTGAAGCGATTCTGCCTATATAAATAAAAGAGGTGACCTCATTCATCCTTGATAGCGATCGGTGCTTCTTGTTTTTAGTCGAAGAGATTCATCACCCCTGTCTTCTGTATGTTCACTTGAAGTCCTTTCTTCACTCCCTGCCTTTTCCGTTGACATGTAGGTTTTGCCTGCGGATCTTCAACTTTGTGTGACATTAGATATAAATCGTCTTCAAAATCTAGAACTCCCAAGGTTTTTTGCGCCAGTCCAACTTATGGCCGTCTTCTCATTCCATAAGATCTAACAAATATTCTAAACCACCTTATTAAGGAAGATCATCAGCGATAATAGGCCGCTGTTTCTTACACCTGTCTTCACTTTAGATGCTTTGGTGGCTTTCCATCACGAACTACTTAGCATGTGATATCAGCTTATGGCTGCTAATTAAGGTATATAGATGTGTCCAGCACAGCATTCCGTCCATTTAGACCTGCAGAGGGGAATAACGTTTTTGCTCGACATTGTCAAAATCTTTTCAAGGTCAGAGAGGTTGAGATAGAGAATTGACTGTCATTCTATGCTCTCTTCGATGACGACAAGCTGTGTTGTAATTCTATCTACACATGACTTACTTTTCTGCAAGTCAATCAGTTTCTGTTGATGTCTTCCGTCCAGTGTATCCTGTATTTACTTCAGGATGATGAATTCCATATTAGTTTGTTTATTAGATGTATCACACAGTGAAACAGTATTGTATACTGGATGACGTTTCGAACACAATTTATTGTTCCTAATCATATCAATTGTGGTCATACGACTTTGAGATTTGAGTTTTATAGTTTTCTTTGTTTTCTCCTATTTGTCGTATGGGCAGTAAAATTTCCCATAAATCTGGGACAGGTGTTGAATCGTTTCTATTACATGTATTTGCAGTTGATTCGATAAACAAAGCTTCTGTTATCAATCTCTCCCTATACCCTGTGACATTAGATTTTAAAACTGTCATCCTATCCCATCCGATTGTATGGTTTTGTGTAACTGCATGTAGTGAGTGCTATAGCTCAAATATTTTCTAGATTTTTTATCTTATTGGGGTCAACTAATCTAGATTTTGCTAGGTTTTTATGCGCGGCTAGTCTGACTGACTGTCCCTGTTCTAATACTCTGATCTATGTATTTGGCCTGACAAGCATTACAGCAGGGTACTAGATAAACTAAATTGTTTTGTTTTAAAGGCTCCACAGGATTGATTCTTTAACCGACAGAGCTCGTTTCTAATTGAGTTTGTGGGTTTGAACGCCAGCCACTTTTATTCCTGCCTTGTTAAGTATTCTGCGTAAGGCTTCCGAGGTTCCTTTCTTGTATGGAATTACTGTTGATGATTTAGCTTCCTTATTGTTGGTGTCGTCATTAATATTATTATTATCACTATTATTATTACCATTATTATTATCATTATTATTATTATCACTATCGCTGCTATTATTACATAGTTTATTTTTACATTTACTTACATATTTCTTGATTAATTTATCCGGGTAATTATTAGGTTCCAGGCTTCGTTTATGTGCATCACTTCCTGTCTTAGATTTTCATTGATACTACTTAGTTTTTGTGTTCTGTCATTTAAACATTTCACTAATCCTATTTTTACTGACATAGGATGGGTTGATCGGAAATCCAAATATCTGTTTGAATGTGTGGGTTTTTTGTAAACACTAGTGTTTACCTTCCCATCTTCTTTCCTTTTTACGTTGCAATCTAACATTGGAAGTTCCTCTTCCTGACTTTCCAATTCATAAGTGAATTGAATCGCCTCTACCTTCGAGTTGATGTGCTCGAAAAATCTGTCTCTATCTTGTGTTCTAAGTATAGTGAATGTGTCATATACATATCTCCACCATACTTTTGGGGTGGGGGTGAACGTTTCAATCGCTATCTTTCCCCACCTATCCATGAATATATCTGCTACAACTGAGGATATTGTTGATCCCATGGAAACTCCCTCAGTTTGTTTGTATATTTTCCTTTGTAATTTAAATACTGTGGAAGTTAGGCAAAGCTGCACTCCCAGCATTATGTCATCAAGTAGCTCCTTTGTCCTAAGTTCGAGTTTTTAGTCAGAAATGAGTTCGTTTCTGACCGCCTGTATAGCCATATTTATTGGTATACGTGTATATAAACTGACAATGTCAAAACTAACTATGTTTTCTTCATTATATAATTTTAAATTATCTAATCTGTGTTTTAGTTCATAAGAATTAGTTAGTCTAGATTTCGAGTGGATTTTTAGGGGATTTAATACCATGGCTAAATATTAAGATAATTCATAGGTAGGTGAATTTCTAAAATCAACTATAGGCCTAATAGGGTATCCTGACTTATGAATTTTAACAACACCATACATCCCACTGGGGTTATTAGTTTTTGGCATTAAATTAAACCATTTAGACTCACATAGAAACGGCTTCATTCGGCGTATAAGGTCCGCTGTGGATTTCTTAAACTTATTCATAACTGTGTCTATTGATTTATTAATTTCCTCATATGGTCCTGTTTGTATGTGAGTATTTACCTTGTCCAAATAGTCTGTTTTGTCCAATACTACTGTTGCATTTCCTTTGTCTGACATTGTGATAACTATATCCTTGTTATTCTTAAGGTGTTTCAGGGCTTCTGTCTCTTGTTTTGTCAGGTTAGGCTTTCCACATTTCTGTCGTTTTAATGTAAGTGCACATTGTGCACGTACTTCTTCAGCTGTTGTTTTGTCTATCCCACTTAGTGATATTTCTACTTTAGGGAGGACATCCTCAGGTTTCAGCTTGTCCACCGCTACATTGAAGTTTGGTCCCTATCCTAATACACTTATTTCCATAGGACTTAATATATGTGATGAGAGATTGATGACCCACTTTGATTTATCAATCGCCGTTGATTTTGGATTGTTGACTTCATTATTGTGAGATGAAGATTTCTCCTCTAATAATTTGTTGAACTTTTTGATCTGACTATTTTTTGACTTTTTGAACGATTCTGTGGATCTCTTCTTTCAGGCATAATTTTTGTAGACTTTATAACTAATATGAAATTACTTACTACCACAGTGCCCAAGTTTTACACGTATATTATCAGGATGATGAAGCCTAATATTTTTCTTGGGGAGCGAGTTTCCGCTGCATTCCTTGCATAGGCCAAAGTCATTTCTCCTCAGCATTTTGAAAAGTCAGTCATTTCTTCAACCCTCGAGAGCCTTTGATTTATTCCACACCCTTTGCACTAGTGTCATGAGAATGTCTGTTGAGGTCTCTGAGTTTGTTTTCAGTGCTACTGGGAAAATTGTGATCGGACACTAGTGGCACAGTGGTTAGGACTGTCGCCGACCATGCACATGGTCCGGGGTTCGAGCCCACGCTGGCGCACACCTGATATCTATGGTCGGCCTGCAAAATTTGGGCTACCGATATCCATGCTGAAAATTCCATACTTGTACCAAAAATACAGTGTGGAATCAAGCTGTAAATCAAAAATAAAAAAAAACTAGTGTTATGTGTCTAGTCCTTTATTTGGTGCAGACTGAATTCTATCATCCAGGTTCGAATCTCAGAGGGGACATGAATTGCTTCAGGGTTGCAGATATGCCTTTCTGACTGGTGAGTGTCAACTAGCACGAAACCTAGGTCGAGCAAGGCTTCCTGTGGCCGATTGCCTCCGACCCCTCAATACTGAAAAATCCTATATCTTCCTGCTGTTATCCTGATTTTCAGAAATTTTATGACCTTCAACATATCCAATTTTGTTGTGGGATGGTTTTTCACTTGCAGTTCTGTCTACTTCTGGGCGACTCTCGGGTGATGGTTTACTAAAGAGTCCTCTAAAGTGATCTGCCCATCATTTCATTTTGTTTCACCTCTTTGGTAACTGGATTTTCTTTACTTTCAGTGTGCATCTTAGTATTACCTTCTGGATATGCTTAGCAGATTAATCAACACTGATGTGATTTGAATTCAAAAAATGTAAATAAATTTTAAATAATACTCTTTCTACTAGCCGAACACTGCTAAGGAGAGAGTCATCCATCATCTAATGATACCATTACCATGCCAGATATACTCACTGAAGTGAACTCATCATTTACGAGTTATACAGTTCATGGGGAGAAATCTTCATAACTTTCTTTGGGTTACAGGACGTAACCTTCTAGGTACCACAGATGGCAGTGAAATAAAGCGGGATGAATTAGATCTAACCAGCAGACACTACTTTTTTATGTGAATCCTTGCTAACTACTCATTTCACACAATCAGTAGTACATACTAAGCAGCATAATTAGCTCATTCATCAAATTCATAAATCAATTCAGTGTCAATTAAAGGATGTTTTATCACTATCTTTCTGACAAATCCTAAAGTTTCTAGCGTCAACCTTGCCATACAATGATGGAATAATCTAGATATATCTGGAATTACATACAGAAGGAACCTCTTTCTATGAAGTTATTAGGAACAATTTAGACATGAAGTAGTCGATTCAGCGATTACGGATACATAACTGTAAAACATAATAAATCAATCATCTAAAAAAATATTCTTCGTTTACCAGTTAATCTTTTGAAATTGATAACAGACATCATCAATCGGTTTTTGATTTCCTCCAAAATCCTCAATACTGATAACTTAGTCCTACTTAATTTTTGGAAAAATATCTTCTTTAACCGTTCACCTATTTGTGAAGCATTATCTTCTTTTTCAGTTGTCTTTGTGAAGTGTCTGTCATGATTAGAAATTTTCGACATTCCTTCTTTGAAATCTGTTCCGTTTATCAAGAAAACTGTAATAACTCTGTCTGCATGCAGAATTATGTAGTGATTACACTTGCCTCGAGCCCGAATAGCTCCGTGGTAACAACTCTGACTGCGACAGTGAGTGACGCTGGCTCGGATCTCAGAAGGATCAAGAGTTCCTTAAAGATTGCATATACACCTCGCTGACTGACTCGTGAGTGCCGACAAGGATGAGACCTAGGTCGAAGGCTTCCTGTGGTTGATTGCCTCCGACACTATAATACGAATAACACTGGCTGATGCGTCGGTGGTAGTTTTTGGTAGAATGCTCGCCAACCACGAATGCGATTCGCAGTTCGATTCCCGGCCGACGCACTCCTTTATAATGCCAAGGCAGTAGTAAGACTGGTAAAGAGGGGAGGTTAAGCATGAGGCTAGCAACTCCATCCCTTAAAAAAAACGCCACTGCTGCAGAAGCTTCAGAGCTCCAGATTGAAGCCCTATGTTCCACTGGAAACGTAAAGCAATAAAGTAAAAAAAATAATAATACTGACAGGCAGTCATTTTACGCCTATAATTTGAAGCTTATTGAGAAGTCGATGGTATTTCTCTTTCGAGTTCCTCACAATAGTCATGGACTAAGTCTTTTATTTTCCCAACCAACCCCTGGAATTTAATCTCCGCATTAGAGTAAACCTTAAAGATGGTTTTGACAAAGAATTAGTCATCAAATGACGTCAAGCCGACGCTAGTCGCTTAATTTATTAACAATCCTCCTTCGAAGCAGTCTTCTCAGTAAAGAGTAACCATTCAAACAGAAAAAGACGAGCTTCACCTACGAAGAAGTATTATCCAGCCACTTCTACTGTCATTATATGAATCTGTTGTTTTCAATCAAGTTTTGGCAACTCTCTACTCATATACTCCTCCGGACTCTTAGACATTATCAAATTTCATTTGTTCCTGTGTACACCATGGTTAAAAACAATTCAGTGAATGACCGATCTCACTTACTAACTTTATTACCTATATTCAACCTCTCCTATGTATTGATGAATATTAGCAACTGTGTTTATGCCGATTCATTTATCTTTTGTGTGAAAAGATTGTAGGTAAATGCATTTACTCAGTTAATAAAGATGAAAACAAAACACGTAGTTCAGAGAAGAGGCACTTTTCGAAAAATTCATTCCCATCTTTTCATGAAAAAGCGAAGTAACAAAAGTGATGACCTGATGATATTAGATGTTTGGAGGCAATCGGCCACAAGAAGCTTTCGACCTAGGTTTCGTGTTAATTGACACTCGTCAGTAAGGCATACTTGCAACTTTGAAGGAACTCATGTCCCTTCTGTGATTCGAACCCACGTCACTCAGCGCTGCAGCCAGACAGAGACGTTACCACTGAGCTATTCAAGCTCGCGATGCGCCTTGATGACGAGTGCCAACTAGAACGAAACTTAGGTCGAAGGCTTCTGGTGGTCGATTGCCTCCAATTAACTAATATCATCAAGTCATCACTTTTGTTACTACCCTGTTTCGTGAAAAAGATAGTATCTAGCTATATAGAATGACGATAGAATTCAGCCTGCACCAAACACATCACACATCACACTAGTTACTAGTGTCCAATCAATGTGATGAGTTGTCACAAATATAGTTGCTAATATTAGTCAGTGCATTCTGTTACGAAATGGTTGGTTAGTACTCTAGAGCCTGTGAGGAGACATCTATGCACATACTCGATTTATGACACTTTCGAATTCATCAACTGCATACAAGACATGAATGTTACTAACAAAAGCATACTACCTTTCGACATCGAATCACTTTTCACCAACGTTCTGATTATGAAATCAGTCAGTTTTATATTTAAATATATAGGTGATAACAAGTTCCACACTGAAATACCGACAACATATTTCAAGGAACTGCTGCTGAAGTTCACAGGATACACAGACGAATGATAGTATTACAATGAGATCTCTCTTGAATCTATTACCAGAAGAAGGTTTCATGGCTAGCCTCAAGAACGGTCAGTTAACATCAACCGTTGACAAATTATTACTGTGACAATAGTTGCTACCCAGATAAATTGTTAACAGAATTTAGCAACTGCCATTTGGCAGTATAATCCACTCTAGAAATGGTAAACAAATCTGAAGTTTCTTTTTCTGATAGAACGGAACCCTGAGAAATTCAGTCCATCGGCGATTCACCAGGAATGGTCAACTAACAAGTTTCTACAGTTGTGTGCCTGTTGAACGAAAACGAAATCTAACTGAATCCCTTATCACTCACTACCGACGCATCTGTAGTCATGAGACCCTACAAGCATAACCAGAACTTCTGAAAGCAAGCTTCATTCAAAATGAATACCTACCAAGATTAATCGACAAGAATATCAAACCAAACTTTCGGAGAAAATGAGACATTACTTGTTCCGAAAAAGAAATCTTAGATACACCTGGATTTCAAGGGAGACCTAACCTGAGATATCCTTAAGAGATGAATTTCAACGTCTTTGAGAAGAAGATTCTTCGCAGTGACAATAAGAATAGTGTTCTCGAGTGGCCTATTGGTCTGCAGAAGCCTTAGTGATCACTTTTCCTGAATCCAGGAAAAGTAAGTCATGTGAGGATGAAACTGCAGTTCTAAGTATCGTAAGCATCATCAGACAGAGCATAAAATGACATTAAAACCTTTACCTCAACTTCATTCACTTCGAAAAGGCGTTCAATAGAGTTGACTGTGAAGTAATTTGGAAACCGCTTCCTGCACTATGAATTGCAATACCCCAAATCTATATTAGCCTCATTTAACACTTGTATGACAAATCCATATGTCAGGTAATCCACAACGGATAACACAATGAAGCCTGTGGAGTGAAGAAAGGAGTTAGACAAGTTTGTCTGCTATCATTGTAGGCATTCCTGATTGTAGGGGACTACATTTTATATGGGAGTCAGGAATACGTTGGATCAACAAGAAGACTCTAAATGATCTGGACTTCGCAGATGACTTATTTCTGACGTCACATAAGCACGCGAAGTCAAACAAATTGGCAGGAAAACGTGTCAGAGAAGACAGGACTTTAGGTGCACACAGAGAAGATGGTGGTGATGAACATAACCAACTAAGAACAACAAGCACCAAACACTGTCAAGGAAATAAATTTGAAAGACATCATTTCCTCCACTCAGTCAGGCAGCAACACTTCAACTACATGTAACAGATGAGGATATCAAGGGAAGGGTCAGAAAGGCAAGACAGATATTCCTCACCCTGAAATCAGTTTTAGAATTCTACTGAACTCAGTATGAAGAGCAAAATTTAGACTTCCAACGAGCCAGAAAATTGGCGCGTCGCCTTTAACATTTCCAACAGGCGACTTCAGACTTTGAACAGCAACTGTCTTAACTGGCACCATACTGAAGATCAGATGGCTGACCAGAAAGAATCCGCAGCAAGATTTTTCTGGAAACAAACTAGTTAAGAGCCTGTTGCTCAATGAATATGCCTAGGAAAATACGGCTGAATGAAACATGCAGTTAGCAAAACCGTTTGGTGACGTAGCGTGCCAGGCACCCCGTCGATTAGAACCCAGATGGGGCATCCGACAGTGACATGGAGGAGATAGTGTGAAAATGAGGTAAAAGATTATGGGCGATCGCAGAGCCATCTAAAGAGGATTTTGGAGAGCAAAGTAACACGGGGATATGATGCTGAAGCCTTATGTTCAACTTGAAAACCAAAAGAATACTAATAATAACTCACTCAGAGAGTCCAGGGCTTAAGCCAATGAGTTAAAGTCCTCTTCATCCAAACTTAAACCCCTTCATTAACATACACTCTGTGACCTACAGACATTTACAATCAAATCCCTACAAACCAACACTTGAATACCAATGAGATACTTACTGGCGACTTGCCCTATTCAGGTAGGTAGTTACCTGGGTTCCAGTGGGGAGTCGTGACCAGTAGGGTGCAGCGGGTCGGGTGTGAGGACAAATACTCGCCGAAGACATTGGCTAGCGGTCGCGCTATGTCGTGAATTGGCAGAAGTTAGAATTCAAGGACCATTCGATCGGGTCCCAGTGGTTTAATGGTCTACGAGCTAGCTCGCCTTGTAACCAGAAGGTTCTGGGTTCGAACCCAAGTGGGGTGGGTGCGTGCTGATGAAGGGTCCCAAACTCAGTCGACGAAACAGCTGTCCAGTAGTAGTCGCAGGTTTTCCAATGGTTCTCTAACTAATGTCAGCTCATGATGAAATCCTGAAACCAATCAAATCCCTACAAACCAACACTTGAATTTACAAAAGTATCAATGTTTTTTTTGTCATCTGAAAGCAGTTTTAATTGATTGAAATAAAAGTGAGAGGATAAAATTAATTGTAAAATAGTAAAATTATGAAATCAATCAATAAATAATATCCCTTTTCTTCCACCCTCTAAAAATAAATAAATAATTCTTTGAAATTAATGAAAACAAATGAAAATAAAATTATAAATTACAGAGAGAAAACAAAATGAAATAAAAATAAGTTAAATAAAATCATGTCATGAAGGTAAACCAAAAATTGCCATTTGTACAATTTTTAAATTTGAATTAGGCGCTTAATATATTGATGTAAGTTTAAACAAAAATAAACGTTCAATTATCATTATCGGCTGATAGCTTTACATGCTTTCTCGTGTATTTCTATTCTCTCTGGATTAAATGTTCGCTTACATTTACTACATGGTACAAGTGCTGTTTTACTTATCTCCCAAGCTTGTTGATTATACTTTTCGACATCATGATAACTTGCTTCTTTATTTGGTAGATCTGCTGGACGTTGTGGAACTTGTCGTCTCATAGCCAGCGGTAATTCATTATTTTGTCTATGCCATTTTTCTAAACATTTTGGTTCATGTATACTAATTGACCATGTGCCATATTCACGTCCACATATATAACAAACTGCTGATATCGGTTTTGTTGGTGTTCTAGAACGTGTACGTTGTCCTGACGCCTGTGATTGACGTTGAGATTGTTTTCTAGTTGTGTTGTCTTTTTTCGATCTACATGATTTCATATGCATTTCTAAACTCGTTGGCAGGAAACGTCTTGAACAATATGAGCATGGCAGTAATCTATCCTGTGTTGATTTTAAATTTAATTCATGGAATCTATTCGTTAGCTGATTGGATGAAGTAGACATGGGCTGACCTTGACTTTTAACCAATGACATGTCATCATAAGTTTGTTTTGATTTAATTAAACAATCGGATTCATGTTTAGGCATTAAATGCGTTTGAATCATTTGATTACAAATACAACATTTAGTTAGTAAATTATCATTAGGGTATTTAGGAGTAATTTTGAATGATTTCACTGCATTATTACTGTTGACTGTTTGAATTCTATTCGACGCTGATGATTTACATACACGTATATGCACTTCAATTCTATCAGGATTAAATGTTCGACCACATTTTGGACATGGGACTAGATTTGCACTTGCAGCTAATGCAGCTGCTTCATTAAAGGTACTTGCAGATTTTGTTATACCCGTGGATAGATCAAATTGATAACCACCACCGGATTGACTATTATCATTAGGACCTTGAAATTCATTTGAACGAATTAATTGTGGCTTTACTGGTGGCGGCCTTCTTTGTGATTTCGGTAGCATATCGTTTTGTTGATGCCATTTTTTTAGACACTGGGGTTCATGTATGCCAATCGATGCGGAACCAAATTCTCGACCACAAATATAACAGATGACAAATGGTCGTTTAGCCATTAACTTTTCTTAGTATTAAAGGTATTTGCTTTGCGTAAAATAATAATATATGAATAACAATACAATAGTTACTAATAAAAAAAATAAATGATAAAGGACGAACAAAATGATCTCGAAGTAATTAATCAATTGGCATATTTCGTCGAGTGGTAATTTTAAAATCAGATTGGCAGTTTGCACACACTATTCTCTCAAATCTTGACGACAGTTCCTTTGAATTATTTTGTAATCGAATTAAATTAACAAAGAAACTATGCTAATTGGCACAATCACCGTGTTTCCACTCTCCGTTGTCTACGACAAAATGCACATCTTAAATCCGTAGCTATCGAGTCATCTGACAACTCCGGTAGGTCGAATAAATCAACTCAATATTTAGAAAGAAGACAAAGCAATAAGTTCGATAGGATGCCCTCAACTAAACTCTTTTTCTAAACACCATAATTTTGAAAATATGTCTAATCATAAAATTCTAGATACTAACAGTTTGAATAGACATGAAGGTATGATGTTAGCTGATGCATTGGAAATCCTGATTAATAAATAGGAATGGATAGGTATCACTAACTAATAATACTTGGTCAAAGTCCCTGACTGTCTCTATCTTCTTATGCAGACGTTAAGAAATGTTTTACGACTATTTACCCACACATAAATACACACTCTGTTTAAGGTGTTTAACAAAGGTATACCAATATTTGTAAGTCCGATGTCAAATTTTGATCACAGCTCATACAATTTTGTTTATTATACTTGTTGATACTTGTATTATGAATCATGATTGGACAATGTTTTTAAAACAAGAGATGTTCCTTTTATATACAAACCTCTGTTATGTTAATTTCGATTAATTTCCCTGGAGAAGTTCGGACCAGATTGTTGAACTCAGGAAACGTTTGAATTATTCATTTCAATCTCGCTGAGATTTTACAAATATAATTTTTTACAAATGTCTACTTTTCACTCGGCGCTCAAATATTTTAGAACTATTCTGTCAAATCTTGACGAAAGTTCATCTGAACCTCTTAAGTGTCCTTTGGAAACCTGGATTATTCAGACCACAAAGTGTGATCTGTTTTATGCAGCGGTATACAACTACTCATTTCGCCCAGTCAGTAGTACAAAGTGTTCTTCATTTACGCTTGGTTCCGTGATAAGCATTTACAGAATCAAACAGACTAAATACTCTGATCTAAATAATCTCGTTTTCCAGATGAACCTGCGATGAACTAATTATCTTGGGGTGTGTGAATTGCAAGTTGCGAAATTCCCCACAGAGGATAATACCTCGCACATCATCTGTACCAAGGCTCTGTAAAGGATTTAAGGAATGGTGTCATTTGAGAACATGATATATAATAAAGTAACCATTACAACAGAAACAGTACCATCTGTTGGACGGTATACGAATCAGGCAGTAGGAAGCCTTATCAATTCATGAGGATCTGGACATTGTTCATTAAACTGCAAACCGCTTAGTCTGACGAGCACGTTAATCAAGATACTGGAAAGAATAATCAAGAAAGTTCTATGGAATACTTAGAAAACAAAGGCTTTTACTTCAGCTCATAGCAAGGGTTCTAGAGAACACTCTCGTGTCTAGCAAATCTCATCATAGCAAATGGAAAATTTAACCCCGAAGGTAACAAGAAACCAATCGGTGTTGTTTCCACAGCTTCCAGAAGAGATTTCAACAAAAGTTAATCAGGTAGACAAATGACCTTATAATTTACTAGTGGAATATACCAAAATAAAAATGATCATGTGTTATAAATTTTTAAAAAGTATACGGTAAATATCAGCAAATCAGATTCATTTTGTGACTTCCCAACAAAGCCACAACGCCTAATGACTACTTGCAAGCCAGCCAGATCGAATTTGTCTACGCACTGGAGTGTCGTTTCGCCCATCTAGGGCTGATCTCATCAGTGGTGCACCAGGTATGACTCAGCACACACCCAGCTGAATGAGTTCAAACCACCCGAGCAAGCATTGATGGTTGATGCATATTGGTATACAATCACTCATCCCAGTCGATCAATACTTTATAGTTTTACGCAGTCAGTGGGTGTCACAATGGTAGATTGCTTGCCAACCACGCCTCATGTGGTTTGAAGTTCCATCCCCAGTCGACACACTCTTTTACCTTGCTAAGCCAGTAGTGATAAGACTGGTAAAGAGGGAAGTTTTGGCATGAGGCTAGCAACCCCATCCCGTAAAAATAAACACCACTGCTACAGAAACTTCAAGTTACAAACTTGAAGCCTTTTTTCCCACTGGGAATATAAAGGATTAAAAAAGGTAATTGTTATAAAAAAGTATAAAAGTTTACATAAGCTATTTCTGACTATTATTTAGTCTGTCTATGTGATAAATGAATTTGTTGCATGGAGGATTTCATCGTGAGCTGACAACAGTTAGAGAAACACTGGAAAACAGCAGGTTGAAGATGAGGCAGTAATTCATCGAAGAAGACATTGCTAAGTGGTCGCGTTATGTCGTGAACTGGCAGAAGTTAGAATTCATGGACAGGCCAATGGATCGGGTCCCAGTGGCTCAAAGGTCTGCAAAGCTCGCTAGGCTTGTAACCAGAAGGTCCTGGAGTAGAACTGTGGTGATGGGTGCGTACTGCTGAAGAGTCCAAAACTGGGGCCAGACGGCTATTCAGTACTAGCTGGCAGGTTTTCCAAAGGTTGTCTAACTGATGTCAGCTTATGATAAGAATCCTCCAACCAATCAAACGAAATACCTACAAAACCAATACTTGAAAATAAATGCATTCGACGCCTAGCTGGATGATTTAAGTTGTATGATAAGATGTTGAGATGAATCATGTGTGTTTGCTCTGTTTACAGCTAGTCAAGTGATACTATCTCAATGAGTCATCTGTGTCGTATGAAATGATCACAGCATATTATGTCATACTAACTAGCACAAAGGAATCTAGGTCCGGTCAGTGGGATGTACGTGCGAACCCCAGTGAGTGATTGTGTTCTCAATGAAATTAGAATCCAGCTTCATCAATCAAAGGGAAATACAAAATTATCAGGTGTCGGTTTGTAAGGACTTGATTAGTTCCAGGTTCGGTCAAAAGTTCACATCAGTTAGAGAACCACTGGAAAACCACGTCGAAATATTGGGCAACTATTTCGTTCTGTTTTGAGACTCTTCATCACTACACACTTACTGATGTACGAGCTCACCTTTTAACCGGAGGGTTGACTGAGTTCTAACGCAAGTGAGTGCTTACCGCTAGACAGTCGCAAACTAGGGCGAAACAGTTGTTCAGTACTTCGAGCTGCTTTTCCCGTGACAAATAAAAAAATTCACTTAAACAGATTAGGTAGATTGAAAATCCAAGTAGAAGAGACTATGGTAAGTTCGGCTGAAGAAAAAAAAATACTAAGGGTTACTAACTCAGGATAACAACAGCTCGTGGAACTTCTGGCAGTCGAACAGAAACTTCACTTAATGAATTGAAATTAGGATCCAGTCATTAATGAAGAGTTATGTCTTCTTGTATGGTGAGCTCAATAAGTAATCTGTTGGAGAGGCTGTTACACATCATGGTAAGCACCAGAATTTAACGAAAACGTTTGAAACCCATTGACCAGTGTGTTTAATCTTTTTACTTGGTTGCTACATACTGAAACCATATTCTAATGTCACTTTGATTGCCGTCTCTTTTAAGTCTATCCCTGCATTTTTAAATGTTGATATTTATACTACTTACTATTAATAAGTACTATGTTTTCATTTACTCATTTTGTGGTTTCCTGCTGATGAACCGGAGATTGATCAGTATCGTTTTAACGAATGCCTTGATATTAACAAGATCAATAACTCAATAGTTACATTATATTATTATTATTATTATATCCTTTAGTTCCTAGAGGAACATAGGGCTTCAACTGCGCGTCTCCATTGCCTTCGGTTTTCTGCCAACTTTTTCACCCCGCTCCAAGTCTGCCTACATGCTTTCATCTCCTCTTCACATGACCTCCTCCAAGTCACCCCACCCTCGCACTGACGACCAAATCGCCGCTTCTCACTCTGTCGGGTTCCACTCGAGCACTGGCTTGTCTAGTGATATCACTTGATGGTTTGTTTACTCAGAGTATGGCCAATCCATCTCCATTTCTACCTGCCTGTTTGTTTCACAATCGGTTCCTGGTTGGTTCGTTCGATCCCAGAGATCCCTGTTGCTGATCTTTTCTGGCTGGCCATCTGATCTTGAGTATTAAACGAAGACAACTGTTAATGAAGGTCTGAAGTTTGTTTGAGATACTCTTTATGACGCGCTAGCCATGTCTCTGATCCGTATAGTAGCACTGATTTTACATTGGAGTTGAAAATCCGGATCTTATTTTTGATGCTTAGTGCTTTTGGCCTCCACAGAGACTTTAGAGCAATGTAAACTTGTCTTGCTTTTCCGATTCTTGCTTTGATATCCTCGTTAGTTCTATCCGCCAGCAGTCCAAACGATGCTTCCCAGGTACATTGTAAATAATTTCAAATCATAACGTTGCGTAAAATAGTTAGCCTACTGCATAGAACATCGGTGTTTGAAGCGATGTGTACTGGATTCGAGTCAAAATGGAAAAATTATCAGCCACTAGGGAGGGAACTAGTACGTCCAGTTTGTCGACTGCCTAATAGAAAGAAACGCGTGTTTTTGATTCTGCTGTCAACCAACACCAAACAAATAACTTGTTACTATATTTCACGTCAAGTTTACTTTGAGTTTTTCTTTGATACCACTATTTCTCCTGATATATCAAACAGTAGAACGGACACTTCAGTGATACCTAACGAAAAGTATTACTTTACGTCTTTAGTGATGGCTAGCAGTGGAATCAAGGAGGCGCGTTTCTTCCCAGACAGATACACATGAATCCTTAGTGACTCATGAGATCCTCATTAGGATCTGCATCCACTACTCCTCGTCCCTAAATGCCACACACAAAACAGACTATCGTCACTCACACACACACACTTCAACAGCACAACACAACAATTAAATCTACTCGTACTACTCATTCGGCCTGATTACCCACTGACTCACTGTCTCACTCAATCACTCACACTCTCACTGACTGTCTCACTCACTAACTGTCAATCTGTTTCTCACTATGTCTCGGTGACTGACACACTCACTGCCTGACTGGCTCAACGACTGTCTGATTAATTGGTGGAAAATGTGGGTAAAATGGGAAAGACTGGGTAACCTGGGTCCAGTGGGTATTCTTTGTAGCATTTTACCTAGGTGGTGTCCACGTTTCAATCGACTGAAATCTCCCACGCTGAAAATGTTGTTCAAAATAAAACTCTTGTGTAAGTTTTATCTCATCTAACTCAAAATGTACATTTTCAGTTGATTTATTCGGAAATGAAAAGATAAGTGCCAAAGTTTTGCACCGCAGTAATAACCCATAAATGTTCAGATATTCAACGAAATGTGGACTCAATTAGGATGGAAGATATGTGAGCAGTAAAATACAAAGTGGAGCTTCATATCAGTGAAATCATTTTAAGTGCTTAACAACTATTCAGTATGAGACAAGGTCAAAACTATTTATAAAATGATTTAAGATCAGTTTCAAGGGTGACAGAATTACAAGAATTACTCATTAATATTAAAGCTTGCGCTAAAGATGTTGTCTAGAAGCACAACGAAATCCTCTCAATTAAATCAACTAGTTCAGAGAACACAATTAAACCAGAAGCTATAATAAACGGAAATTTATGAAAGAAATAAACATATGGAGAATAATGTGAACTTGATGGATTCAGAAGAGTGAATGAATCGGCTTGACTGAGAACAGTTTCTAATCACTGTTTACTGATGTCTTGATTGCCCAATCCAAAAAGTCTATGCCTTTCCAAATGGATAAAACCAACGGTCAAAGACCTTACCGACTGATGCCAAGTTTTCTGACCTTATTCTATATTAGCTAACAGTGATAGACAAAGGAGGCGATCGATTGGAATGCACGACAGCTGCCCTAGCCATCTCAGTCTACGCAACTCCACGAATTCATCGACTAATCTTCCCACCAAACCTAACGCTCAAAACCCAGCCGCAGGATTACTCACCATGTTATTCCACTTACAAAAAAACGGAGACAGAACGCAAACACCTACGGTTAAGGATGACTCACTCTTTCAAGTTTTCCCCTTTCAACCTGGATAAAGAAGAATAAAGCAAACATCCTTTGATCGGTGCCCAGAGATGACGAAAACTGTCAAAAAAAAATAACACGAGTCTTTTGTATCCATACTGAGATTTCGTCAACAAACATTTTATTAGGGCTGATGAAGCTTCCTGAATAAGTGAAATAATCAACTCGCCGAATCTTATTTTTAAACATGGATCTTGCAGCATTATCTTACATTAGACACAGGCGAATCACATTTAGTAGTAATCACAATAAAACTCACCAACTGATAAATTGAAAATATATAAAATTCCAAACATTATTTCCTATAGTTTAGTTTGTAAGGGTTAGTTTTGTTTTTACGAGTTGATCACGGATTGATATCAGTTAGAGAACCATTGAAAACCAGCTGGGAGTACTGGACAGTTGTTTTGGGGAATCATCGATAGTACGCACCCACTGGGACTCCGACCCAGGACCTTCTGGTTACAAGGCAAGCTGGCTTGTATACCAATTAGCCAATAGGACCCGATCCAATAACCAGTGGATGAGTTTTAACTTCTACCAATTGGTGATTTAACGCGAACACCAACCAATATGTCGTCGGTGGGGGACATCCATCCTCACACGTGACACATCTGGATCAACCCACACTGGTCACAACTTTTCACACTAGAACTCCAGGTGGCTAACTGCATTTTGTAGCAAGTCACTAGCGAGCATTAGATTAATTTTCTATAGTCTTAACTTTCAACCTCTAAAAGTGGAAAGGATGGCTGACAAACTATCACACACTTTTGTCCTTCATGAGCAGGAAAATAAATCTCATTGTTTTTCTTGCCTTTCGAGAATCTACCGTATATGCAGTGAAGATACATTGAATAAAGAATTAGAATACTGCTTCAGAAAACTGTAATTAAAAATGTAATGTAAAGAAAAAGACTGATACTCTTGTTTGTGCCAAGGAAATAACTAGTTATACATTTGAAATTCAGAGGAGAAGAGACAATTCATTTGGTTCTCAGAGTGTGTTAGTAATCTACTGATAGAATATGCTCACTAAAAACTCATATGGGAGGTTTGCTTTCGATGCCTGGCTGACAACCCTACCCCCACCCCAAACCAAGCCTGGCAGATAGAAAGCGGGAATAGGGGGGAGAGTAGACATGAGGTTAGCAACCTCACCCCACTTCTCTTTTCTTTCTTTCTTTCTTTCTACATGACTTACCATCTTCAAATGACATTAATTTTGTTAAATATGCTGACGATATAACTGCATCTTTGCCTGTCAAGTGTCAAAGTAACTGCTCTAAACTAAATGGCTTTTTATCAGAAATCAGTCAGTGATCCAAGGAAAACGATCTAGCCTTAAATCCCTCTAGATGTCAAACAGTCAATTTCACTTTTAGGCATAAATCTGACCTAAATAAACTGGTTAGCACTCACGAGGTGTGCAACATAGATGGCAGTGAAATAGAGACCAAGTCAGAAATTAAATATCTAGGCGTCATTCTATCTGCTGATCTTTCCTGGACGTCTCATATCCTCGTGATTTCTAAGAAAATATTCCGTCTTACTTTCTACATCAACAAGTTAAGACATTCTGGTATAACCCAACGCTTAATCTTACGATTCGTTAACTCTTGCATCCTGCCCATTATTCTCTATTGCTCCCCCTTAGTTTTTCCAGGGCTACTGAAGAACGACTATATCTTATTACGTAGGGTGTTAAGGGTTGTCAGCAGGGTAAGCTTGTTAATATTCTGGTCAACAGGCACTTGGATTCATGTGAAACATGGATTCAATCCATTATATCTAACTCACACCACCACCCTTTTCATTCACAACTCTCCCCTTGTATCTCATTAGGCAGGCAGAACCAGAAGCCTATATAGAAAACTATATGCTCTCACTAGCAAGTACAAAAACTCAACCATACCATATTTGGCTCGTTTCCTGTGTGACAAAGAAAGCATTAGGCGTGAAACCCATAACTTATTAAATAGTCAGTAGAACAACTGGATCTCGTCTTTCCAACTCATATCACTTATAGGTACAACGTTTTCTCTCTACCTTTTTTTCTCTTTCTGTATTTACTTTTGTTATGTGCTGCTTTGTTTATCTCTTCCATAAAAACTCTACTTAAAACATTCTTCTTCGTTCTTTCACACTCTGTATATCTCGACGTTTTTGTTACGGCTTACGCAAGTAAATATGTTAGTATCTACTTTTCTAACACCTTCAAACATTCTGTTCACTTTCGGCTTTGCTACCGGCATGCCAATATGTTGTTGTCATAATGAACTGAGATTACCCTTAATCTATGTAGAATTTTGTTTATTGTTAATGCACAAACTGGATACAATACTGTATGTAGTGATATGCTGAGAATTCCATTCTGTATTACAAATACTGTTTTGGAATAAAGCAAAGTATTATTATTATTATTTTAAAAAAAATTAGCAAAATCACTAGTGAAACTTCAAAAGAAGGCTCGAAGTCCTTTTATTCCTCCACTTGGATTGAAACGGAGTAAAGAAATGTAAAATTCTCAGCAGACAGCTACCCAGAACAGAGTTTTCATGCTCTAGGAGGAGTTGATGACACTACTCAGTTGCTAAAGTAGGCTAAAGTAGGCGAAATGGTTTTCGAACCTCCTACCTACTGACTGGAAGCGAAATGCTTAAGCCAACAAGTTACATCTTCACACACACACACACACACACACACACAATGAGAATAATGTTTAGAGGAAAGAATGAATTAAACTCAGTGTACCAAAATTTAGTGAGTCTCTGGTTCAATGGTCGATTACTAGCCAACGGCATGGGAATTTCAGGTTGGCACAGTCTTAAACTTGACGTAAAGAAGGGAATTCCATTATGGGTAAATTTTGTTTTGATAAAGTCCCACAGTGTGTTATACAGTAAAGTTTACTGATGACCATGCTTCAAGCACAATTTATTGCCACTCATAATCATATCAAGGCACTACTCACACAACTTCCTAACTTCATTTATATAGTTCCATTATTTTTCACTTGATTTTCACTTGATTTGATTGGTAGTAGTATTTTCCATAATTCAGGTATGAGTGATGAATCATTCCTATTGAATGTATTGTGTTTGGTGTAGACTCGATAAACAAGGCATTCAGTAATCAACCTCTCTCTCCACCTATCTAGATTACTTTTTAGAATTTTAACCCTCTCCCACCCTACTGTGTGGTTGTGTGTTAGTGCATGTCGTGAAATTGCTGAGCTTTTTTCTAAATTACTTATCTTTTCAGGGTCAACCATTCAAAAAGTAACCAAATTCTTATGTTCTGATAATTACTCTACTCCTGATCTACTAGTTTCACCTATGTAGTTGACCTCACTCGCATTCATTACAGCGTATTTTGTAAATTATATTATTTTGTCTAATTGGGTCAACCGGTAGGGTTTTTTAACCTACAGAGTTTGTCCTACCTGAGTGAGTTTGTAGGTTTAAATGCCACCCTAATTCCTGCTTTATTTAGAATCCTACGTAGGGTTGCAGATGTCCCCTCTTTATATGGTATAACTATGGATGACTTATATTCTTTCTTATTTATGTTATTATTACTAGTTTCACAATTATTTTTCTTTTTCTTTTGGCCTTTTTCTATCTTCCTAATGAATTTTAAAGGATAGTTATTTAGCACCAACGTCTCTTCTATCTGTTTTAGTTCACCGCTTAGGTCTTTTCTTGTGGTACTTGGTGCTACTGCAGTAGCTTTACTCGCTCAGGGACAAGCTGTGTAGGTTAAAGGATCCAATTGACCCAATCAGGCAAAATAGTATAATTTACAAAATACGCTGTAATGAATGTGAGTGAGGTCAACTACATAGGTGAAACTGGTAGATCAGGGGTAGTCAGATTGTCAGAACATAAGAATTTATCTAAGGTAAGAATGGTTGACCCTGAAAAGATAAGTAATTTAGAAAAAAGCTCAGCAATTTCACGACATGCACTAACACACAACCACACAGTAGGGTGGGAGAGGGTTAAAATTCTAAAAAGTAATCTAGATAGGTGGAGAGAGAGGTTGATTACTGAATGCCTTGTTTATCGAGTCTACACCAAACACAATACATTCAATAGGAATGATTCATCACTCATACCTGAATTATGGAAAATACTACTACCAATCAAATCAAGTGAAAATCAAGTGAAAAATAATGGAACTATATAAATGAAGTTAGGAAGTTGTGTGAGTAGTGCCTTGATATGATTATGAGTGGCAATAAATTGTGCTTGAAGCATGGTCATCAGTAAACTTTACTGTATAACACACTGTGGGACTTTATCAAAACAAAATTTACCCATAATGGAATTATACTCTACCACCACAGTGCACAAGTTTTATTCGTATAGTAAAGAAGGGAAGCTAGCAACTTAGGAGCGCGTCAGTCGGAGGTTGAACCCTTGACAATGTTAATGAATGACAAGGGTTCTATCGCTGAACTACAGCTCAAAGCACAAGAACACTCCAATCTATAAACAATTATTCATTAGTAGCACTTTCTCTAACTTGATGACTTTATTCATATGATTATGCTGTTATGTGATGTGTTTTTGTTGTGTATTTTAAAGTACGCCTAACTATTTATTCCTCCATCTTATGATATCTCACTTATGTAAGTAAATAAGTAAATTTTGCATGAGATTTGTGCTGATCTATTCTATTTATTAATAACTCGTGAATTCATGATTGACTAAATTTTCGTTTGTTTTTTTTTGTTGTGAAAATCCACTTTTAAATAATCTTGTTGATATTGTTTTTTTTTCTTGTAAAAGTAGTTAATGTCAGCTATAAGTGAGTTAGTCATTTTATTGATTGATCCTACTCAGACCAAAAATATCTGTAAGCCAAAAACACGACAGAAAATATGTTTACCCACTGGACTGCAACAATTAACCAAACTAATATGAAAAACGATTCGTCTGTTTTCTTCTAAATTATCCCACCTGCCTCTTTTTTTTTGATGTTCACCTAGAGCTCGAGTTTTTAACGTGGTAAGTAAGATTGTGGACACTAGGTGGTTAGAGGCAATCAAACACAGGAAGCCTCTGACCTAGGTTTTCTTGCTAGTTGGCACTCACCAGTAGTCAGCATGGCGTATCTGCAACCTTGATGGAACTCATACCATTTCTGAGATACGAACCCATTTCATTCAGTGCTGCAGTCAGTCAAAGACGTTATCACTGAGCTATTCGGACTCGCGATTGGCCTTCTCCTGTAGGACTATAGTGTGTACTTTGATTGGACACTAGTAATTAGTGTGATGTGTCTAGTCTTTTCTTGGTGAAGACTGATATCTATCAGTCAAGTGTTGATATACAAGTTCTCACTCAAATGACATGGTTACAGTTGTGTAGGTATCAAATAAATTATGGTTTACCGTATCCTTTGTCTATCCTTCGTTGGATTTAAACCAGAGAAATTTCTTAGTTTGAAGTTAAGATCTAATCTTCTGACAATGTCTTTCAGAAAACATCCAACTTAATACTGCCATCTTGTCTTCTGTTTAGTATGTGAATTCATATTTTAGGGGAGCTATACTGAAAGTTTTGAGAAGGAATTCAGCATTGATTTTATTATTATGCAAGATAAAAGTAAGGTCGACATATCCATAATAGAACGACAGTTGATTGATTTATATATCCTTAAGTGGATGGATCATTCTGTAATTTTGCCATAAGAGAGGAGGACCCAGTGAGGAGCTTATTGCTACACCTTCCACTTGGTGGGAGATTTCTTTGTTAAACTGAAACGGAACATTCATCCTACAACAGAGTGACAATTCCCATAGTGTTTGAGGCGATGCACCTACGTCCATGTTACTTTCTATAAGACATTCACAGACAAAGCCGATGGTCCCTGATAAAGGAATATTAAAGAACAGGTTGTGCGTCGGCGGTATAGCGATTAGGACGCTCGCTGACCATGCAGATGGTCCGGAGTTCGACCCCCAACCGATGCACTCCTTTACCTCGCTAAGCCATTAGTAATAAGACTGGTAAAGAAGAGGAAAGGTTGGGCATGAGGCTGGCTAGAAACTCCATCCTGTAAAATAAACACTGCTACAGAAACTTCAAGTCGCTAGCTTGGAGCCCCATTTCCCATTGGGGAACATGAAGGAAAAAGAGTGGACAGGGGAGTGACACTCATAGAGATCATTGTTTCATCATTGATCTTCTCATATCTCTTACTTTCTCTATAAATTCAAACGTGTCCTTCAAACCATACTCAGCTACTTTAAGCTGCAGTGATATAAGTGTGTCTGTCAGCCATCTTGCTGTTTCATGATATGATCAGTTAAGCATATCCAATATTCATCTCATGTGCACGTTGGGTTTATGAATTTTTGGTAGCCCACACATTCTAGGTATATTTGTTTCTACAGGCTTTAGACATTCGAGAATTCGAGGAGACACTGTGTAATTGGATGCCAGAGCTCTAAGTATTTTGAAAAGTTTCTTTACAACTTTCTCTGTATCATCTTTACCGTTAGGTAGTTTTTCGAATTTTACAGTATCCTATAGAATTCCATTCATTTTATAAATGTAATCAGCTGTATTTAATAATGTGACTTAAGCTCCCTTACCCAGTCCCACTATAAAATCTTTCATTGAAGATGTGCCTTGAAAATATGTTAATGTAGATAGTGAAAGCTTGAAACTGAAGATCAGACGGTAGCCGGAAAAAGATAAGCCACAGGAAACTCTGCCACCAAACCAACCAAGAGTCGATTGCTCAGTAAATATGCAAGAGGAAATAAGGATGAATCGCATGTACACATTGAGGCGATCTCCAGATGACGTACCCCACCCTCCGCTAGATCATCGAGACAAACCTGGATGCAAAGCGACTATTGGGCTATTGGTTACAGGGTTACATGAATGTCATCATGTGAGGAGGAAATGAAAGCAAGTGCAAAGTTCTGATGCCACTCGGAAGTAATGACACAGGACCAAATGTGAAGAAGATATGTGGTGACGGCTGGCTGTTAGTCAAAATTGGTGGACAGTAATTTACGTCAATATCTATGTCCCCAATATTGGTTGTGAGAAAAATGAGAACAAGGGCTTTATGTAGGCGGATACAATTAACATATAAATGATTTGACATTCAAGAAACAGTCATAAAGAGATGCAAGGTCAACTTTCTGTGAGAAATAACCAATCAGAAGACTGTGTTTGTTTGCTGAAAATAATCTATAATATGTACATGAAAATCTATAAATATATGTTGATTTTTTCAATAAACGATCTGTTGTCTGGCCCTTGTTTTCTGTTGTTACAGATATACCCCTGAGGCCCTTCGTTCCCTATAGAACACAAAGTCATGAGTAATAATAATATTCTTCTTGAGTTTTGACAGCATCACGAGTTGTGATGAGTAACTTAAAATTTTTGCCGCATCCGAACAACAGAGTTGATGTAACAGTCGTTTCATAACAAGAATAGTTTAAGATAAATCAGAGAGGCATTGTGATTGATACATTAGTAACCAACGATATATATAAAGGACACATAGCATGATCAGGAAATAGAGTAATATGGGTACTAAATGTTTGACTTGGTCTTATACTTCTGTGGGTAACGCAGACAATGACACATACGTATCTGAAAAAATACTCCTTATCACTAATCTTCTATGAATATAGAATAGTAAGAAGACAAATCTGGTTTTTTATTGCTTTACTTTCCCAGTAGAGCATAGGGCAGCTTCAAGCTAGAGTTTTGAAGTTTCGGTAGCAGTGATGTGCTTTTTTACGGGATGGAGTTGCTAGACTCATGCCCAACCTTCCTTCTTTACCAGTCTTATAACTGGCTTAGTGAGACAGAGGAGTGCATCGGCCAGGGATCGAGACCCTGACCACCTGCGCGTTTAGCGAGCATTCTACCTCTGTGCCATCGAATCTAACAAATCTGATTATTAAACATTAAAATGTTGCAAACGTTTTAATCATCTACAGGGGTTTCATAACATTTTTGCTTACGCTTCTAGGCGCAACATGTCCCTTACCCGTAAAATATTTACTACATATGCATCATAATTTTGTAATTGTACGATTAAGGACCCATCTTGGAGATTAATTCTGAAATTCTACTTCAGAGTTAAGTCTGTAGTAGTAACTTTGTAACACATATCCAGCTCACTTCAAAAAGTCATATAAATAAGTGTGGTGATTGACAATTTCTATCTCTATATTGTTTAAATGCTTACTGTTGATTGTTAATATGTTTCTTATAAGAATTGCATAATAATTCCACTAAATACAAAATTCCTGAGTTCTGCCCTCTCTGTGTTTTGGTTGGATTCGTGTAATTCGGTCATCTCAAAATACTACGATTACAATAAATTACTACAATAAGTCTCACAGCTCCATGTGTTCTCAGCATCGTTTTTTTTGGGTAATTCCACGGTACGCCTGGTGATGTTTCTAGCTAGCAGATGTCTAAGTATGCACAAACCATCAGTTCAAGTTATGTGCAAATACATGCCAAATGTCAGATTTTTAGTCAGGAAGATCTTGCAATCTGGTTCTCAACAATTCCAAACTCACAGTATGAAATAGCGTCTGAGCAAATAAAACAATTGAAACCTAAAATCAGCTGGCTGCTGTTAGGAATTCTGGAAATTATGGAGATATATCTTAAGATGTATTCTTGCTGCCCCATAATTGATATCAGATATAATAACGACCAGCAATGCAAACCACTAAGTGAAACAGTTTATTACTAACTTTATTACTAATTATATACTTAGCTATCACTGATTTCAGGGTCACTGCTGAAACGTTAGTACGCACATCAGAAAGTTAGATAGTCTCGGGCAAATGCGTCCGACAACCATATGTATATAAGTGCATTCAGATATTAACTGGTATCGATGTTTCTGCAGTGCACCAGATACATTTGCTAGCTGTGAGTGAGTCTGAGAATTTTTCGTGAACACGGGTAAAGCTGGTGAAAACGAGGTCAATTTTCCGTTCAAAATTGAGTGAAGTGGGGGAAAGTGGGTCATTTTTGGAAATGACATTGGTAATACAGGTAAAAGCATCTGATGACAGTGGAAAAATGAGAAGAGGTGGATGTAAAAAGCCTTTGTTGCATTTACTCACTGCAAAAAAGTGGGTAACTGCACAATTTTCTAGCCTAATTTTTCAAAACTATATTTAAGTGCTCGCAAATTACTTTTCAAACGATATTTATTCGCCTAACCCCAAAATTTACCTAAACACCTCGAAATCGCCCTTTTATTTTGCCAATATTCTTAATTTAGGGGGTAAATGACTCATACGAATATAGGAAGTATTTATGTATATTAGGTGAGACAGCTTTTGATTTGAATCAAGTATATACATATTAAATAGTTTATGAGGCAAAAGATATCACCATCCATAAATATAGTAAACGAAACTTCGCAAACCTTTAAATGGCTTTCAAAAAAAGAGTCTGATATGGAACTATAGCACCAGCTTAAAGTTAATTAAATTGATATAAACAAACAACATTCTGAAGCGTCGAGCTAATAACAGTGTTATGACTTTTAAGATACATCCTTTATTATTCATCGGTTAAACTTTGAAAAGAGAAGATTCTATAACTCTCCACAACGATCATTAATGTCAGTTATATACCATAATGAACGTATGGTTTCCAATCTCTCTTCCCCAAACAGCTTACTAAGCTCCACTTTATTCCCAGTTTCAATCCTTCTGGGGGCGTGCAATATCTCAGGTATGGTAACCGTAAATTATGTGGTTAGTAGCATTCACGGTAAATCATGGAAGCATGGTTGCCGGATCAAGAGATTTGAGATAGTGAAAGTTCAGTGACTGCTCTGGCACTTACATTTATGTTTGTCACTCGCAGGAAAGTAAAAGGGTTTTTCTCAAGTCTTAGAATGAAACAATGATGAGAATTGTAATCTCTTGTTGTCTCTTTGTCGGTAAATAATTTCCCTTAATTAATTGCCAACAGCATAACCATCATTGCGAGTGTTCTAACTGAAACCTTTTGGTTGCGAGTTCGTGAAATTTAACCGGAATGCGCCTTGAGAAAAAGAGATTACAACCAATAGGTCACCTAAAATTATCTCCCACGCTGAAATAGACACACATATCATGCTACGAGAGAACGACGACCGAAGAGACAACAACAACAGAACACTTGGCTTCGGTGGCACAGCGATTAGGACTCTCGCCGATCATGTACATGGTCCGGAGTTCGATCCCCTGCCCACGCACACCTGATATCTATGGTCGGCCTGCAAAACTCGGGCTACCAATATCACATGCTGAAAATTCCATACCTGTGCCAAAAATGCGGTGTGGAATATAACTGTAGTCAAAAATAAATAATAAAAAATATTTACGAAACCCCATAAATTTTACCTATAAATAAATTAAATCCGAATGGTTGTATAATATGTCAATCCTTCAAAACTTTAAGTCATAAAGAGACGATTTAAAACTCTCGGACAGGTTTTCATATCAGCACATGTATAAATCATGACTTCACGGTTATAATCAAAGCTGGTCCGACCTAAAATAGGTTCTGTAGTTGCAGGGGAACCTTCACAAATATAATGCTGCAGAACCCAACCCACAATTATTTGTCTAGGAAGCCAGTCACTTGCTAGACCTCTCATTTGGCTGCGTGACCCGTTGAGTCGTCAGCTTGGCTTGCTGAATCTGGTGGCCAGACCACCTTTAATATCGCCCAACTAATGAAGGTAGAATGTGATGCTCACAGCCGTTCAAGAATATATTTATAAACGGTGTCTACAGCTAATGTGGAGAGACACGTTTACAAAATAACGCAGCAGCCGCGCTCTTATTGCCGGAATATCCAATTGCCAGCAATGCGATCAAATCAGCACGCATAAACCGGTTGATTTTTGAGGATAAAATAGCCGAGGTTCAGTCGAATCGGTGAATTTAACTGTTGAAACACTACTAACTTGCAGAAAATCTATGATTTGACATTATACCATACTTGATCGTGCCTGCAAAAATGGCATGCATTTTCATGTACGTTTATGTTTATATGAAAATATAAAATTATTATTATTACCCTATACTGGCATTCATATGACGACTGCCGTGGAGACTAAGAAGTCACGTCATGTGACACACTTTTATGAGAGATTACGTGGCAAATCCACTTTTGAAGTGGCAGCACCTGCTTTATCTGATGGGTATTTGCGCATTTTGATCGATTTGAATCGGGAGTGGCTTGCTTTGATCAAGGCAGCTGTGTTTAACGTGATTTGATGTTTACATGGCTGTCACTGGTCTGTCTTTGTTAGGAAAAGTCACTCAAAATTGCTTCTGACTATGAACGCATTGTGGTGTGTTGCAGGACGCTTGTATGTGCGTTTCATGCAAAAATTACTGGGTATATCTGGTATTCTTGGCATATATTTTTTCGACTGTAGTCTGAATGATTTCCACGTAGACTTCTGTTAATATTTATGTCCGCATCTGTCATTCAGACATATTTTAATGACTGTTTGTGACCATTATCAGGAACTCAGCCAAACCACAGTCTTGGTAAGGAACCTCATGACAGTTTCTATGTCCATGTCACTCAAATTTCCTAATTGTCTGATGTTGATAATATATGAACTTTAAGTTCACAAAAGGTTAGTGTGTTTTCATATACAGTAATGTGTGGCGGACATGTCTACTTCTGGAGGCGAAGGAGGCCAACCCGCTGTCCCCATATGAGTTAAACGACCGTTATACCCAACGTCAGACGGAGACATTTTTGGCCTGAGAGTAGTATACCCGTAATGTAGTTTCATCCTGCTACGATTGTCCGTCAACCTCACATTTGGCAAATGGTTTTACAGAACGATACATACACTGGTAACTAGAGTTCATGCACGAAAACACTGACCCAACTTAGTAAGCTGACTAACGGCGAGTTCTTGGTCGATAACCTTTCGCTTCACTGAGTCCATACTAAGGTATAAAGTGGCATTTTTGCATCAAAAGTGATCAGCAACAGTTACCTTTCAGTTCATACGAAGTTAGGCACCAGAATAATGGCGAACATCGTATGAATCGATGAGATTTGAAATGCAGTCCTCAGGATACTTCCATCATTTCTAAAAAATTTCCAGACCTATTGGCACCGCATAGGTGATAACTGGGACTTCGTTGCTGGTAGAAAGGCAAAATTCCAAAATCGTCACAAAGTAAACGCCGCAGAAAGAAGCGTGTATCTCTCTGAGAACCACTTAGAGGATTTGCGGTGGGCAAGGTTTCCACATCTCTTTAGGTTGTTATTGTGTGTCACCAAATATTTACATTCTCCAGTTACACTCCTTCATGTGTACATTATTATCATATTGATGATGCCTGTCAGCTGTCATGTGCATTAAAAGAAAGTCTATTATTATGAGATTCATTTTATTGTTATATTAGGGAATTGACTTAAAGCTTTATTTATTTTCCCAGGTATCTGTAATCCATCCAACGAATACTTTGTTTTTTTGTTAATGCGAAGTCAATATCTCCATATCTCTTGATGCGGTCCACTGAATCACTAGTTGTCAGATTTTTCCACAAACTAAAGACAAGAAGACAGCAACCGTAAATCGTGCAATTTAAATATGTAATTTAAACAATACTTATGCATGCCTATACAACTGATGTATCCTACATGGGTAGGAAAAAATATGTACCTTATTATATTATCTTTACAAACTATGCCTACTAATCGTATGTGTAATTTATCGAATTGATGATGCCTGTAAACTGGCGTCCCTCATGTGCAAAAATGAGAATATATATTTTATCATTATATCATCCGGAAAATCAAATGCAGGACGAATTGGTGGGGAAAGGAGAAAGAGGATAGCAAAATCAAAGGAAGTAATAGGAATCCTCAAGGAGGGATATATACATACATCCATGTATATACATTCACTTCGTATAGAAACCATAAAATGAACTGACTCCAACCAGATTTATTATGCTAATAATAATGATAATAATATATTTATTCCTCTATATTGCGTGTATAAGTTAATGTCTATGTACAGAGATGTTATCCCAGTAATATTAACATTTATTAATGCGCTACGTTGCTACTTACACATTCAGTGGGCCAACTAAATCTATGTAAAGTGACAAAGAAGGTACAGGAGTCATACGGAAGAATGTATGTTGAACTTTTAAGAGTCTGGTGACTGAGAAAATGAAGACTGGGTGTTTGCGTTACACACATTGGCTGGTAGACCACTCCAAACAACTGAAAGTTTATTTAATTACAAACCGGCCAGCACATAAGTATGAAAACGCTCTGTGCCTACTAGGTTATCATGATTTATAAGACTGCAATTGATCACAAAAGTAAAATTAGTTGTTGGCTTGGAGAAGTGCAAGAATAGTTAGTAATAAATAAGGAGAAAATAAGGTTCAGCCTAAGCCATCTTCTCCAGGATGGTCCTGTTTTCAGTCTGTTACAACGCTGAGAGCAGTCAAGACGGCATTCTGAGCGACGACCTCTTAAAATCAATTATCTTTGTCCTCCCTCCAATTCAACCTTGTCACATGGTAGGAGTTCACTAAAAGTAAACTAGCAGTATTCTACAATAGGGCTAACACATACCTTGTATAATGAGTTTTTGCTTCACAACATAAGACTTTCCCAGTGACGTAACTTGGAACCCTACCTGTTTTGCATCTATTGTGATCAGTTTGTGCAGAAAACGTGGAGTAACCACATTGTCATACGCCACCATCTACAACTGAGTTAAGTTTCAACAGCTTTTCCCCACTGACTTCAAAAGGCAAGTCAAGATTAGTGTCATCAATGCAAATGCAGAGGCGTCTGTGATAAGCGGCTACTTAGTTGGCTTAGTCTACCAGCTAGCTAGTTTTCTAGCTGGTCACAGGCCTGTAAAAGGAGGGGGTTCGACGTGAAGCTAACAAAGCTACACCACGAAAGCTATCAAACTGCCACAGAAACTCCAACGCACAGAAAATATATTGAAAATACAAAAATATGAGAGACAAACTTATTCTTCACTGGAATCAGAGAGGCGAAATGACACAGTGGGCTGGTGATAGTGCTCAGGAAGCAAGTCAGCCGATGTGTCTCCTCACGATGAAAGCAAAAATAGGAATGGGGACTGGACATGTCCATAAAACGTATAAAGTCGGCCAGGAAGGCTTCTCAGCCAAAGAAGTGGGATGATATGGCGAAGAAGTGCTGGGAATGTGCGAGAGCAGGTGGAATGGGTGTAGACTATCAAAGTTGTCAACCGGTGAGTCGGTATTCTACTCCTGTCACCCAGAAGACAACCGTGAGTACTCTGAGGCAATGTATGGCTATCGTGATGTCAAAAGTGGCAGCCAAATCCCATAGTCAACGGTCGCCAATTTCATCCGGGATCATGATAGCAAGATTCAACTCAAAAAGATGTAGAAAGGAAAGTCGCATCTGTCCGCTGCTACAAACAACGTGGAACAAGGGAAGAAGGATGAATTTTATAGACAACAAGAAACAGTGATTGACAATATAGCGAATTCTGACATCAAAATTCTTGTGGGCGATATGAATTCCAGACGAACTCGGAGCAAATAATGCAAGAAGAGAACTCAACATGGGTCGAGAGGCTCTCTGTCAGCAAAATGGATGAGAATGAGGAACTTCTTGTAGACCTCCAGGCTTTTAATTATCTGGTGATCGGGGGCAGTGTATACTATCGCAAGGATATACACAAATCAACATGGGTATCAACCCCCTAGAGTAAATACAGGAGTCAGACAAAGGTGCTCATAATCACTAATGATATTCTTTATTGTGGGGGACTGGATTATGCGTCAGACAGTGGCAAAAGAGAAGACAGGTATCTCCTGCACCGACCGACGTGAAGAAACTAGAAGACCTGGACTTAAAAGATGATTTGTGTGTGATGTCACACAGGTGGGATCTGCACAGATTTATGGGGCATCTTATAAATTAACTTGATATCCATCGTCAGATCTTTAAATACCACTTCACAATGTCTTATCTCATTCATTTTCTAATAACGTCTTTACTTGATCCTCATTATATTCCACTGAACCCAACATTTTATAGCTCTTTATGAATTCGATTCGACTTATTCTATTTTTATTCTCTGTAGGGTACGGTTGTGCACCAAATAGACAAAAAAGGCATGAAATAAAAACAACTGGCTTGAGAATAATTGTATTAAAGGCAAAAGTGGACGTCATGATAGTACGATTTATATGGGTAGCATTATACATTGCAAATGAACGTTGTCAGCCTAGGAATTATATGATTAATTTAATTATATGCTTTCCCATTGTATTTCCTATATAAATGTATTTATTAATGATATATTGCACCTACTTAATTTATTACACTTTGATGATTCACCGTAGCACTTTAGCTTTTCTGAAACAGCTTTCAATCCCTTGTAAACGTTGTACTTACCTCAATATTGGTTGGTTATCGTATGCCTACAACCACGGGATGAAAACAAAACGAAGTCAATTTTCCTGCTCAACCTGGAGGACAACTGTACAATTCAATAACTATACGTCCTGGTTCAGACAATGAGTGTAATTATATATATAAACGCTGAAAATTCCATGCTGTAAATTTTTATTGTTGTGGAATAAAGTGATTATTATTATTATTATATATCAAATATTTAAGTGTTGAAACATTATTAACTTGTAGACAATCTAAGATTTGACATTATGCCATACTTGATCGTTCCTGTAAAAATGGCATGCATTCTCACGTAAATTTATGTTTATATGAAAATATAAATTATTATAATCATCATAATATAAAATCGAAGACTTACAAGCGAAAACCGACAAACTGGTCGAAGAAGCAGCAAAGACAGGACCCCAGGTAAACACAGAGAAGATGGAGGTCATGGAAATAACCAACAACAACATCAACAGCAGTAGCAAAATCCAGCCCCAAACTCCATCAACGGGAGGAATTTGAAAGAAGTTACTTCATTCACTTATATAGGAAACATTTTCCCAACTACAGGCATTCAGAACGGATGAGTGTGTCAAATCCAGCGAGAATCGGGTAGGCGAGAAACACATCAACATCATCAACCTGAAATCAATCTGGAAATCTTCGTTACTCAGCCAGCTTCAACAACAAAATCCGGTTGGGTTTTCAATAGAAACGTCAAGTCACTTCTTCTATGCGGATCAGAAACTTGGCGGGTCACAAAGAATATTTCCAACATCCTGTTGCGGACCTTTATCAACAACGACTGTATTCGCTGGATCTATACTGAAGATCAGATGGCCGGGCCGACAAGAAACTATGGGAACAAACAAAACAAGAACAAACCAATCGCCCAACAAATATGCAGGAGAAAGTGGAGATGGATTGGACACTCGTTGAGGAGGCCTCTGGGTGACATCATGCGCACGTCAGGCCATTGCTCGAGTGGAACCCGACAGAATGGGAAGTGGCGAGTGGGACGTCAGTGCAAGGGTGACATGGAGGAGATCGTGTGAAGAGGAGTTGAAAGAGTATGGACTAACATGAATGCAGGTAAAAAGTACAGCAGAGAAGAAGACAGAAGCAAGTGGAGATAAGAAGTTGAAGGCCTATATTCCACTAGGAGCCCAGTGGAACAATAATAATAATAAACATGGGTTTCACATGACGGACATACCACAAGCCAAACAGATTTCGTATCAGTCTCAAGGAAGTGGAGACGCAGTCTGATGTATACAAAGTCGCAAAGAGAAGCAGATGTGAGCTCAGACCATCTCTCAATGTCCAGGTCTTACTACACCGGACCTCACACTGTCCTTAGAAGACTTTCAGAAACTATGCGTAATAACGAACATGAAAAACCAGAACGCAAACTGGTGACTCAAGAACCGTTTATTCTTGTACCAATTCAGAGCCAACCATTAGGTTATTGTACACAAAGTCTAGGAATAAATGTTATAACAGTAAATCGCAATAATACTTCTGACAGTTTCCTCTCTTCCACCGAACAGCAAACGGTGAGACGATGACTGCCGTATTGATGACTTCCGCGAAAAATATGGAGTTGGGTTTGAGCAAACAACCATGAATTGATCGTTCAATCTTCAGCTACATTGACACCATCTGAGAGTTCAAGCAAACTGCAAGGTGAAGCTGAAATCCATGAAAACGAATGCAGACGGACCATAATTCGATTTCAACATTCAGAAACCGAAGGACAAAACGACAAGGGATGACTTCGCTACAGATATCAGGGCAAAGTCGGATACACTACTTGGCATCACCGAGGAAACCCGTGTAGAAGAACGTCGGAAGTCTCTGAAAGCGACATTTAAGGGGACGTGTACTGCTGATCTAGGAGGAAGGAAGGGACGAGACAAGGAGTCGCTGTCAGCGGATACGTGAAAGCTAAGAGAGGAGACGAGAGGAGGATGGTGAAAGGGAAGATGACTCAATGCTAAGATGGGCAAGAGGAGGAGAAGCTGAGTTCACTGCAAACTGCACTGAATAAAGAAATAAAGAAGAGTGCTAGAAAATACAAAAAGGATTCCACAACACACTGGCAACTGAAGCAGAACAGATAGGCAGCAGGCAAAACAGACATCAGAACGCTATATCAGATAACCAAGCCTCTATTTGCGAAGAGATAAACCCAGATGATGAAACCAACAAAAGATGCTCAGGAGAACCTCATCACCGAGGAGAAGAAATAAATCAAACAACGAGCTGATCATTTTAAGGACTTTTGAGTAGACCACCACCGGCAACTCGCTCAGAAATACCACCATCACCAACAGCACACACAGAAATACGAGCAGACACCACTTCTCCGACAAAAGAAGAAACCCTGAATGCGATAAAGCTGCTGAACACCAGCCGGTAAGGCAGCAAGGCTAGCTGGAATTCCTTCCGAAACAATGAAAATGGCCCCGGAAACAGGCGGGGGTACTCACGCCATTGTTGCAAAGGATTTGGAAAGGAGGAAAAGTGCCTACGGATTGGAAGAAAAGATAACTTCTCAAGCTGTCAAAGAAGGATGACCTAGGGCTCTTCAAGAAGTGGCGTGAAAAAACGATCTTGTCCATGCCAAGTGAAGTTCTTAGTCGCATCGGCCTGGAAAGAATGAAGGATGCACTGAATACTGAACTTTGCCAGCACAAAGCAAACTGGATTCAGGTATCTCAAATCATATGCTGATCAAATTGAAACTCTACGCATCATTGTCGTCGAACGAAGCATAGTGTGGCTTTGACTTGACTTCGCTATGGTCAAACGAGAATCATTTTGGAAACTGCTTCAACACTATATCGTGCAGTGCCCAAGTTGTTTTCGATGTCATTCAACAGCTAGCTATATAACAGTACCACATGCCCGTTGATCCACAACGAGGAATTCAGCGATACATCCGAAGTGAAGACAGGAGTAAGGCAAGCTGGCTGTTTACTATCACTTATGATATTCTTAACTGTTGTGGACTGGAACATGCGTCAAGCTGTGCATTGAGATTGAGAAACCAGGAATGCAGTGAACCTTTACATGCATTTTTGAGCATGAAGCTCAGATATTGGTCTCTGTTTCTCTTTCAGATGACTTACGACCCAGGAGCCAATTAATCATCTTAAACGCATTAACCCTGTCAGAGACCGGGTTTAATCACTCTCCACTCTGTCAGAGCCGGAGAGAGGCGATTCATACCTCCTCGAGAAACTAGGGCCTGTCAGTGACTGACAGTGTCATGAGACGTTCATAGGACCTTATTCCACTGCTTTTTCAACAGCTGCGGATATTATGGCGAACAGCAGGCCCTTGTTCCATATGTGCGTCGGTGGCACAGTGGTTAGGACTCTCGCCGACCATGCACATGGCCCAAGGTTTGATCCCCCTCCGACGCACACCTGATATCTATGGTCGGCCTACGAAATTTGGGCTACCGATATCCATGCTGAAAATTCCATACTTGTACCAAAAATACAGTGTGGAATCAGGCTGTAATCAGAAAAAGTATTCATGACACCAGTCACAGGCATGTAGTCAGTGTCACTATCCTGCAAAACCGGAAACTACCTCCGCGCTCGTCAAACGTGACAATTTTATTTCGCATGAATGGCACCATATCAGAAATAAGCGTACGGGTAACGGTCCATAGTTACTCCCACTGTTTACTCGCGCTTATTTGAATTCCTCCACTTTGACATTCAGAGCACTAGGCGGAAATGACGCTGCGTCATAACCGGTCAGTGGACTTCACAATGCCTCGTTTTAATTAGGCACTCTGGTTCCTTCTGATCACACCAGTTCTGGGTTAGCAGTCGCGCGCGAAACAACGGGAGTAGAGCTGCTTGGCGCAACGCAGAGCAAGTCCACACACGTTGCCAGCCATACAATGCTAGCAACTGAGACCACCCTTGACCGATCGCGGTCAGGGTCCAGCAACTCCATAACATTGCGCACTAAAGCGCAAACAATATGCAGAGAAACCAGCCTCCAACTGGACTAACACGTGTCCGATCTCGGCCCGTCTAACTCGACCCCCACAGCCAATCCTTCTCTTGAAGTTATGGATTCTATTTTCCACTTCTCACACTTACATTGCTCAGTTACAGGAGGCTGTTCACCTTCCACACCTGCAGCAGATATGGGTGTGGCCCGCAACGAAAATTATACTGCCTGGCTCGGGTTTACAAGGACCCACAGGAGAGTTCCGGACCACAAGAAGAGTGGTGCTTTACGGATGCTAGAAGGCTGTAGAAGATCTGGATTTCGCAGGTGATATAATAATAATGTATATTCTCATATAAACATATAAATATATGTTTAATGTCAAGGTGAACGTGGAGAAGATTGGGCTGAAGAAGATAACCAACAACAACCAGTACTAACCACCATCAACAGGAGAGATTTGACAGGGGTCACTTAATACATTCACTTGTCTGGCCAGGAATTACAGTCCTAAAAAGTCATTTAGAAAGGATGGAGATGGCAAAATCACAGTCGGAAAGGCAAGATATCCACGCCTTCATCAAAGAAGCAAATTGTTCAGTATTTGCTTTCGAATGACTTATTATCCCCTGTCAATCACGTCTCAAAAACCGTTGATGCCCAGCTCTTGCTACGCTGGGACTCACGCTGTTCCTTGAAGTTTCTCAGAAACGCTTAGTAATAACGTACGCAAAACCAAAACACCGATTGACCGCTTGAGAATTCTTTATTCTAACACCAATATATGAGCAGCATAATAACTAAGGTCTATGAACAAATATTACAATAATAAATCACAATATTACTTCTGGCGGTTTTGTCCTGACTTCTTTCTGAACAGCGACCAACGAGACGATGACTGGTGTATTGATGCCTCCGCGAAAATTGGGGAAGTTGGTTTTGAGCAAACAACAATTAATTGGTCGTTCAATCTTCAACTACGTTGACAGGAGACCTCGCTACACTCTACCAAACAACTAGGTACTTATCAGGAAAAATTTCGTCACAGCGTTATTATTATTAATGTTCTTGGCCCTTCCCTGTTCATTGTATTCATAAATGATATTGTCTCTTTGATCAAGTATGGCAAGCCGTACTTCTTTGCACATGACCTCAAAGTTGTGTATGATTTCCATCATAAAGGCTTAGGCAAAAGAGATGATGAATGTTCTAATCAGCGTAGGTTGCTTAAAGTAGTTTTAGGTTCTCCTGATGAACGGAATCATCTACTGGCTAATGTACACAACCTTGCCGGGTCAGGAATTTCAGCCAGACCTGATTTATCTCTTGAAGACAGACTTAAACGAAAAGAAGTTTTGTCCCAGCTAGAAACAAGACGCAAAAATGGTGAGACTAACCTTAAACTGGTGGGTTTTCAAATAGTCAGGTCTTGGAAACGTATGCTTCCAAGACCTGTGTGGATAGGCCAGACCGCATAGGAAGCCTGAAGGTAGTGTACACTAATATACGTAGTATCGGGAACAAATTTCACGAGCTAGGTGTATTAGTAGAAGACCTTAGCCCAGGTATTGTGGCCATTACTGAAACATGGCTGGTTTCGGGATTAGATGACACACCTGAGCTATGCGGATTTAGTTGCTTGCGCAGCGACAGAGTTAAGGGTCGTAGAGGTGGCGGGGTTGCTCTGTACATCAACAACTCCCTACATGTTCGTTCCGTGAAATCTGAAGCTCATGACAGTGGGACAGGTGAGGTAATTAGCTGTGAAGTAAGCTTTGCAACCGGCACTCTACTCATTGGAGTTCTGTATAGAAGTCCCTATTGTCAGTGTGATGACTTCATTTTAGATCACCTCAAACAATGGAGTAAACACAGTAGCTGTCTTATTCTAGGTGATTTTAATGCACCTCATATAGACTGGGTAGCTGTCACATCTCCAGGATCCGCTGATAAGTTTGACAGCCGGTTACTCTTGACAACCATGGAAAATGCCCTGACACAACATGTCTTAGGTAGTACAAGATTCGGTTCTACCCAAGGATCTTCCTTGCTGGACTTAGTGCTTACTCATGACAACGACGACGTGGATGGTCTAGTTATTCATCCACCTCTAGCAAACAGTGATCATGGGGTGTTAGATTTTAACTTAAGGGCTGGCAATTTAGTCAGTTTTCAACCCAAATCCCGGCCTAGTGTTTGGCATGCTGACATAGTGGCTATAAAGGAGCGTGCTTCAACTGCCGACTGGTCAGTCAACATTGTCTCATCCATTGAAGATGAATGGGATAGATTTAAGAATACACTTGAGAGGGTTACCACTGATCTCATCCCCTGGAGGGTTCCTAAAAGGCCAACGAATCGGCCACCATGGATAAATAGACAAGCTATAACACTCCTGAGACGGAGAAAAAGGTTCTGGAATCTCTTTGTTTCTACTGGGCTACAGCAGTTCCGGCTGAAATACTGTGAAACCAGAAACCAGTGTAAAACTTTGATCCACCAGTCAAGGATAGCTTACGAAACCCAGTTAGTTAAAAGTTCACCAGGCTGCCCAAAAAGACTCTTCTCATATATCAAGAGAAGAACACGTAAGAGTGATGCTATCCCACCTCTTATGCTTGAAGATGACCAGACAAACATGGCTGAGGATAACTTGACCAAGGCTGAGGCTTTGTCCAGGCACTTTAGTCAAGTATTCTCTGATAAAATTGATACCAGCTTTGTAAATTTTCCAGAAGGTAACTTGAAAATGGCACCCTTATACATTGGAAAGGATACTGTCCTAAAGTGGCTTCTAAGGCTCAATCCTGGTAAGTCCAGTGGCCCTGATGAACTCCACCCACGTATATTAACAGCATTGGCTGAAAGCATAGCCGAGCCATTGTCGGTAATCTTCAATATGTCTCTGGACCAGTCTAAATGTCCAAGAGACTGGAAAGATGCCATCATTAGTCCGGTCTTCAAAACCGGATCTAGAAACTTAGTTCAGAACTATCGTCCTGTTAGTTTGACCAGTATTGTTGTTAAACTACTAGAAAGAATAATTCGTGATGCTATCATTCAGTTCATTGAAGGGAACAAACTTTTCGCTGTGGAACAGCACGGTTTTAGAGCAGGTCATTCTTGCTTGACCAACCTTCTTTTGGCCAGAGAAAGTTGGGCAAGCTCAGCTGATGCTAATATACCGGTGGATGCCATATTCATAGACCTTAGCAAGGCGTTTGACAGGGTTTCTCATTCAGGTCTTCTAGTAAAGTTAGGTAGTCTGGGAATCAATAAAGTGGTTACCGACTGGATTCAAGACTTTCTAAAGGACAGAAGACAAAGAGTACGAGTTAACGGGGTTTTATCAACATGGGAATCGGTTAAGAGTGGCGTTCCTCAGGGTACAATTCTAGGCCCACTTCTTTTCCTGATTTATGTTAATGAGATTCCATCGGTAGTTAAGTCATCCTGCTTACTGTTTGCGGATGACATCAAGATATGGAGGGCTTTGCACGATGACAGTGATCAACTTGCTTTGCAGGAAGATTTAAACTTGTTAAGTGATTGGTGTAAGCGCTGGGCCTTGGAGATTAACTTAAGCAAGAGTGTAGTTATGCATGTATCCCATAGTCACGTGCACAATTACTCAATGAATGGCATAACTCTCCCAGTGGTCACTGAGTACAAGGACTTGGGAGTGGTTGTGCAGCATGACTTGAAAACAGCAACAAACTGTAGAACTGCAGCCACTAAGGGTTTTAGAATGTTATGGGCCATACGCAAGGCTTTTGCGAACTTTGACGCTGATATATTTCGTATATTATATCCGACTTATATCAGACCTCATTTGGAATATGGGATCCAGGCAGCGAGCCCGTGTTTCAAATACGAAATTGACTTATTAGAAAGGGTGCAAAGAGTAGGAACTAAGCTAATAAAGGGTTTCTCAACCCTGTCATATGAGGAGAGGTTAAGTCGACTGGGTTTATTTCCACTGTCATACAGACGACTTAGGGGTGACCTAATACTAGCATACCGTATCCTAAGAAATGATTTTGGAGCTAATTTATCTAAATTATTTCTTCCTTCTAGCACCAACCAATTGCGAGGACATCACCTCAAGGTTCAAAAACCACGGTCGAATCGTCTGCGTCTGGAAATCCGTTTTTCGCATCGAATTGTGAACCATTGGAACTCCCTACCAAAACATGTCGTATCAGCGCCATCCGTTGATTCATTCAAGGCGAGATTGGACCTCCTGTATGAAATAAATCGAAAGGATTAACACAGGCATATAGCCTACTATCCTAAATAAATTGTAAACTGTAAACTGTAAACTGTGTAAACTGTAAACTGTAAACTATAATGATGTGAATATTGGGCTGGACTTATTCGTCACGTACTCTAGAAGTTACGTTTGGAATTTTTTTTGCCAATAATTTTTAATGAAATTGTATTATATGTTATCTAGATTGAGGGAAATTCCCACTTTTTGGCTGGTTATGTTGGTGTCCGCCTCATGTGATCTGACTGCGACACACTTTTAGCATATTGGTTGCAATGATTAGTGTTTCAGATGGAATGTATCAAAATGTCGGTGTAATGAGGGAGATAGGATAGTTATAGGGTAATGCCATTCACACCACTCATTTACTCCATGTAGAAGCTGCATCTTTCGGCATAGTATCATTCAATGAAGACTTCATGTCTCAGGATATCAGTACAGCCTATTTTCGTGTGAAGAACAGTCTTTTTTGACAAAATAATTCTCTCAATACTTGGAAATCACCTGCAAATGTTATCAGAATCGTTGGTGGGAACCTAAGTTGTCATTTAGATGTGCTTTTCACTTTATCTGTGGTTGGACAGGAATTATGGTAAGTTGAAAGGTTATCTCTAAATGGATTTCATATATATTGGCACTGGTTGGTGCAGTGTGCTATGTTAATTAAATGTACAAAAATATCTCAACTATAATAATAGTGTGCCATTGTGTACTAAGCTGACTGATAGGATAACAAACGAAGGTGGTTACTAGAACTGAATCTATTCAGCTTTATTATCATTAATATGAATTTATTCTCTTTTACAATTTCCACTGACTGTATACTTAATGCTACAATATTTTTGATCACCAATAGTGGAGATGAATTTCTCCTGAGATTTCCATTTAGACAAAGCAGTACAGATGCTCTATGACGATTGAATTTTCTAGTTTGCATTATATGACATTATTATCCTCATCAACACAACAGGTCTGTGTACTTTACAATAGTTGAAGTGTTTCACTATGTTGTTAGCACTGTGCATAGCTGTCTAGAGTTGAGGCATGTTCAGCTTATATTTGATGCCTATAGTCTCCTAAATGTGAAAATGTGATTTCTGTAGGATTCACAAAACCTTGTGGACTAGACATTACTGAGATTGTGGATTAACTTCTAAGTTATACACTTGCAATACTTCATTTCATGTAAAAGTGTTTAGTGTGAAGTTGATCTGCAAGTAAGCTTGATGAGAGAATGACGCCTCAATAGTATGAATGTTTCGGAGATTGCCTTGAAATTTGCATATAGTCCTCAAATGCAGGAAAACATATGATGTATATTTATGTATACGGCGTCAACATAAATATCAGCTGTAGACTACAAATACATTTATCTCCCTGAGATAATACTTAGTTTTAACAGAATGATTGTATTCATATTGTATGCTAATATGTAGAATTATCTCTTGTTAACTTCATGTTATGCTAGTTCTAACATGTACTTTATTTTTTCCAGGTATACGGAGGTTGTCGAATATGAAATCAGCGGAAACATCATTCGGTCAAACTAACTTTATTACCCTTCATCAGAATTTTCTTTTGTAAATTAATCAAATGTTTAATATACTCTTGATTACTTCTTCCTGTAGACTTCTTCAATTCCTCGCTATACAATGTGCTTTTGTAATAAGTGAATTAGGAATAATAAACGCTAAGCTTAGTTAGTGGGATGGAAATTCACTGTAGTATTATGAGAATGTTACTTTAGTCATTAGTAGGATTTCGTGTCTGTTTCTACACAATAGCACATTGTAAAAGCTAAGTGGGATTTAGCAAGTTGAATAATAATTCTGTACTGTTGGATACTCTAAAGTCGCCTTATCTAACCAGTTGAAAGTCTGTTTACTGTTAAACGCCAAGTATGTAGTACAAGTAAATGTAGTAACTTAGGCTTGATATCTACTTCACTAATCCGTTAATATGCAGTGACATCATCAAATAGACTGTTCACTTGACAATCAGCTAAGAAACAATTTTTATTTATTTTAATATGCCGTTGAATCATAGGATGTTATCTAGTATCCATCATTTCTGTGATCAAAAACTGCGGTATTTGCATGTCTACTTTATAGATGTTAAATAACCTACGCCTGTATGCATGTAATTACCTCCAGTATTCCCTATTCATTTGGTGTGTGTAAACTAAACAAGTCTTTCATAAATTCTCCCATAAATGCCAAACTTTCTAGTGTTACAAGCGTTAATAAGACCTGCTTCCTTTGTTTCAAATCAAATGAGGTATATACGAACTAAGGGAAAGTTACTCTTACTTAATCTTTAACCCTCACTCAGAGCCTTTAACGATCCCAAACAGTTCTCCTATAAACACAGTAGACGTACTTTAGATGCAGCTGCAGTCTTGCTTCACAACATTTTCTCCAGTATAGACAATGGGGCTAAATTCGCTGCACCTTCCTAGAATACACATCGGCTTTCGACTCAGTACCTAGAGATATTCTGTTAGATAAGCTTGCTGAAACTCAAACTGAGTATTGGATTGTTAGATGGCTTCATTCTTATTTATCAGGGAGAAAGCAGTACACTGTAGGTCAGGGGGAAGTCGTCCATTACCAATTGTATTTTTGTTTGATGAACTTATTGTACGAATGCATACGAAAAGAACTTTTTCAAACACGCGGACGATCTAACTACTTCAATGTCTGTTAACTGCCAGCTACACTGTACTAAGATGAACAGCTCTCTATTAGGAGTGGGAAAATGCTCTTAAACTAAATCCTTCGAAATGTCAGACTGTTATTTTCAGTTTCCGATGTAAACGAAAGTTAGTTGAAGGTGTTAATTCCTATGACCGTTGCAAAATTGATAATAGTGATATGGAAATGAAGTCTGACTTGAAGTATCTCGGACTGATTCATCGCAGCGTGTTGGCCCTAAATGTATGCCACATGCAGGCATAATGTTTATGAGCTAGGTATGCAAATCAAGGTAAACGCTTGTACGGTACATTCATTATTTATAAAACTAACTCGCACGTAAGAACTATGGTTTGATCAGTTATACAACGTTTAATACATTTAGACACAATTAACCTACGATGCTTACTTCTATGACGCATTACCTAAAACTACATTAATATAGTTTCCGCTCTCCTATAGTTACCACCCTAGTGGGCAACTTAGCGTTATCTTTGAATAACGAAAATTCTGAGAACTTTCTTGGTAAAAAGATCGTCCCTTACTCGAAAAAATTAAATATACCCTAGTCTCCCCAAAAACGTTCAGAGGTATTCATCCTATCACCTCAAACGACTCACTATTTGCAGTCATTTAAAAAGTAAAAATAAATTTACCGATGGCAGCGTGCTTATGATTTCTAGATATCATAATGTACCATGAGGAAAACGCTATATCCATGCGGTTATAACGGTCAGATGCGCGAAATTAGTCCAAAACACAACAACCACGATTCTCAGTCACATAACATCTTACTTCGCTACCTAATCGTATAATCGTATCAACGGATGTTTCGCCGAAGAAAAGAAGACTACTGGTTCAAGGAAAATTTATTTAGTTTTTTTTAAGATCGTGAACATCTGTGTTTATAGTCACGGAAAAATCACAACTTCGAGGAAACCACCGATCGTAGACTACAACCCGAAACGTTATTCTTCCTAATTAATGTCTTACCTTTAACTGGGATTGTTCGTACACTCACCAGATCATCGTATTTTATCCGCTTTGAAAACCGTTTTGCAACCCATCGAATGGATGTTAACACTGGCTCTATTACGGGTAGTCCTAGTTCATGTATTTGGATCTAGTACATCAAGCAATAATAAGCATAAGTAACACTTACCCTTAAGGATTCCAGTTTCTTTTAGTTCCCCAAAATACACACAAGCACAACAGATTCATACTTTTCATGCGGCTCAACCTTATTTGACTTAGATTCTCTCACAACATATTTTTTTTAAATGATAGCAGACACACGGATGGTATATTCACATTCTCAAAAAGCTTCAAAGCTTTTTCAACTTCAACCCAGGTTCTAAATTTTCCACGTTTAATTTGTTCTTCGAAAACTTTGCTAACATCTACTCTGATGGTGTTCCCTTTAACAGATTCACTCGCAGATTGTTGCATGCTGTAAACATGAACGAGAAAGACACTTTTTTCACGATTTCTACATCTTAGGTAATTAAATGAGCCAACCAGAATAACGGCAACCAATAAATGGACTGAAAACAACTGCTTCTGCCAGCCAAACATCTTCGCGTGCATGATTTCCAAGACTTCCACACATTGCCAATTCATTAACAGCTGAAAACCAAATAAAACACTAAAAGCCGCATAAATACAAGGTATGAAACAATTACACCGAAATGAATGCACTGACCTGGTAGTGAAAAGTTTCAAAACCAAAGAAATAATTCATTTTAACGGCAACGGAAACAAAAAATGAGGTGAAACGCAACATTTGTGAACAATACGCATCAAGATTAGTCGTGTATAACGGCAGCATAAACGGAACAACAAACGCGTACACGAACAGCTACGGAACTGCAATCCAACATGGCCGACTGATATGGACGAAAATGCCCTTCTAGCGTCTCACCCCACCAATGACCTTGATAAGTTACGGATAATTTCAGCCGAATATTGCTATTAAAATCCAACAAGACCTAAATAGTTTGTGTAAATGGAGTGAAAAGTGGCGGTTAACGTTCAATCCAGCTAAGTCTGGGACAACATACTTCGGACGTTGGAAACCTAGCATGTGTCTATACATGTACGGTGAGCTTGTCTCAAACACGAACAAAGTCACAGATCTCGGGGTAACATACTCAGATCTTATCTTTACTGAACATTCGAATAAGGTGGTATCTGATTGTAAACGTCTAACCGGCTTTATGCTACGCAACTTTTACGGCTGGACTTATTTATCACGTACTGTTGAATTCCGATTGGAAATTTTTTTGCCAATAATTTTTAATGAAATTGTATTATATGTTATCTAGATTGAGGGAAATTCCCACCTTTTGGCTGGTTATGTTGGTGTCCGCCTCATGTGATCTGACTGCGACACACTTTTAGCATATTGGATGCAATGATTAGTGTTTCAGATGGAATGTATCAAAATGTCGGTGTAATGAGGGAGATAGGATAGTTATAGGGTAATGCCATTCACACCACTCATTTACTCCATGTAGAAGCTGCATCTTTCGGCATAGTATCATTCAATGAAGACTTCATGTCTCAGGATATCAGTACAGCCTATTTTCGTGTAAAGAACAGTCTTTTTTGACAAAATAATTCTCTCAATACTTGGAAATCATCTGCAAATGTTACCAGAATCGTTGGTGGGAACCTAAGTTGTCATTTAGATGTGCTTTTCACTTTATCTGTGGTTGGACAGGAATTATGGTAAGTTGAAAGGTTATCTCTAAATGGATTTCATATATATTGGCACTGGTTGGTGCAGTGTGCTATGTTAATTAAATGTACAAAAATATCTCAACTGTAATAATATTGGGCCATTGTCTACTTAGCTGATTGATAGGATAACAAAGGAAGGTGGTTGTCAATCACGTCTCATAAACCGTTAATGCCCAGCTCTTGCTACGCTCGGGCCCACGCTGTTCTTCGAAGATTTCGGAAACGCTTAGTTATAACGGACGAAAAAACCAAAACACCGATCTGCTCCTTGAGATTTGTTTATTGTTACACCAACATATAAAAGGAATAAGCGAACTAAGGTCTGAAAACAAATATTACAATAATAAATCATTCTAGTACTTCTGACGATGTTTCAATCTTCTTTCTGAAGAGCGACCGATGAGACGATGACTGTCGTATTGATGCCTCCGCGAAAATTGGGGAAGTTGATTTTGAGCAAACAACCAAGAATTGATCGTTCAATCTTCAACTACATTGACACTCCCCGGCAAAAAAGGGATCCAACCCTTTTTTCCTTCACGATCAATGCACGTTGACTTGGATGCCATTGCGAGATCCTGGGTCACATGGACAGAGCTGAAATGGAAAACAAACAGAAAAGCCAACACACCACAAGCATACCCACAGCACAATCTCACACATCGCTGACGACCTGCGCCTCCAGACAGAGACCTCCTCTAGACATCTTGAAACACAATCGCCACTTACTAGAATGACTCTTGCAGAATGCAAAGTGACCATAGCAGCACCTCATGATACTCTTCAAGCATCCTCTTTTCTATTCACTATCAATTATCACTGAAATCGCTTGTCACTCATTCTGCCTCAGTTCTAGTAGCGGTGACGCATGCCAGCCTCAGTCGTTTACACTCTTTCTCCCCGGCGTGTCGGACCGCAGCTAACAATTATCTCCGTGTGCATTTCATTCTCAGGAATAGCCTCCTCGGCGTATACGACCCATCCGTTGTCCTTAACATCAATCAATTCATTCACGGATGTAGAAGACTAGAAACAACTTCAGAAGTAATCACGACGAAAATTTTAACAAAATTATGCAATAAAAACAAGGTACGAAAACAACGACTAAACACAATGAATCCAAAACAACACCAATTGATATGACACACCACACATACATACAAACTGTACACACAAACTCGCAGATCGTGTCTCGATGGAATTCCTTTTAAAAATCGCAGGGCTTACACCAGTACGCCTACAACCCTTCTCACGTTGATGATTGTAAGTTGTGGAATGTCCGGACACAAACAAGATTAACCAACAATTACAATAATTGGAACTCACACAATTATTTAACACAAACATGTGTACAATCAACACATCAAATGTGGTGGATTCTGGCACGACAAACTACCCTTGAAGAACTGTAGGACTTACAGCAGTACGCCTACATTCCTTCTCAGGTTGATGATCCAAGTGGAAGTCGTCCGGACACAAACAGAATTACCAACAGCTAGATGACAGATGATATCAATTCAGTATATGCAACATGAACATATGTACAAAATCACACACCGAGCACATTGGACTGCTCATTGATGTGGTACCCTTTGAAGAATTGTAGGACTTACACCAGTACGCCTACAACCCTTCTCAGGTTGACGCTCTAGGTTGGAAAATCGTCGCAGAGTTCATTTGCTAACTTCCTTCTATGAGCTATATCCTCAAATCTGAACGGCAACACGCCCATGTCATTATATCGTAGAACACAGATGACTAACAAACACACGACGTATCTGGTCAACCAAGCGTAGGCACAGAGTAATTTACACCAAAGATAATAACATTCAATTAGTAACTTGAAACTAGAAATGCCTTTATTCGTGCAAGTCAATTTAACAATTACTCTCTCGTTTACACTTGGCTTATCCTCACTATAATGACCATTGATATTCGTCCTTTCAAACGAACTGATACTATCATAGTCATTGCACAAGATACTTGAGTTGATGGGCATCTGTTTCATTGTGGATGACAGCACCAACGACGACTGATTGATATCAGTTGATGAAGTTAGCGGTGGATCAAAAGCTGTTGTTGCTCGACTTTCAGAAATTTGTCTACATGCAAGACCACCACCACTGCTGTCTTTTGCTATCAGCTCAGGTTTAGCACTAGCATCTGATGACAGGTGGGCTACATGCTGATCAATCACACTGACGGTCTCACAGATATCCATAACTTCTGCAACTGCATCTGCATTTATTTCTACTCCACGTTCAAGTTGTACAGACACTTTGATCAACTTAGCAGTAGTAGGCATATCACTCATCTCATAATGATCAACCAAAGACAACTGTGGAGTATCATGATCATTATCACAAATATTCAATTTACCGTCAAGTTCATCATTTTCAAACTCTTTAATAACAGAAGTAGATAATTTTGGTTCCTCCTCACAAATCATTAAAGGTTTTATATCTTCACTCTGACTAGTTATACTTTGTTAACTTGTGGAGTCAGAACTCCACTCATAAGCAGTAACTCTATTCTGTGACACTCTATTCAACAATGGCTTACCAGCTGCAACTACAGACTTCCTGACCGCACAAATATCGTCACACAATTCGGAGTCAGGCCTGGGGTTTACATTTAGCTTATCACTGAACTTGCTCACTGGTTCACAGTTCACTTCTGTATGCACTTCTTGCAAACGTGTGAAACACAGCCGTGTTTGTTTTGCATCTTGTAACTTATCTGTTGAGGATGTACTACGAAACCTGTTGCACTCATTAAGTTTATATGCATTACTACACCAACATATAAAAGGAATAAGCGAACTAAGGTCTGAAAACAAATATTACAATAATAAATCATTCTAGTACTTCTGACGATGTTTCAATCTTCTTTCTGAAGAGCGACCGATGAGACGATGACTGTCGTATTGATGCCTCCGCGAAAATTGGGGAAGTTGATTTTGAGCAAACAACCAAGAATTGATCGTTCAATCTTCAACTACATTGACACTCCCCGGCAAAAAAGGGATCCAACCCTTTTTTCCTTCACGATCAATGCACGTTGACTTGGATGCCATTGCGAGATCCTGGGTCACACGGACAGAGCTGAAATGGAAAACAAACAGAAAAGCCAACACACCACAAGCATACCCACAGCACAATCTCACACATCGCTGACGACCTGCGCCTCCAGACAGAGACCTCCTCTAGACATCTTGAAACACAATCGCCACTTACTAGAATGACTCTTGCAGAATGCAAAGTGACCATAGCAGCACCTCATGATACTCTTCAAGCATCCTCTTTTCTATTCACTATCAATTATCACTGAAATCGCTTGTCACTCATTCTGCCTCAGTTCTAGTAGCGGTGACGCATGCCAGCCTCAGTCGTTTACACTCTTTCTCCCCGGCGTGTCGGACCGCAGCTAACAATTATCTCCGTGTGCATTTCATTCTCAGGAATAGCCTCCTCGGCGTATACGACCCATCCGTTGTCCTTAACATCAATCAATTCATTCACGGATGTAGAAGACTAGAAACAACTTCAGAAGTAATCACGACGAAAATTTTAACAAAATTATGCAATAAAAACAAGGTACGAAAACAACGACTAAACACAATGAATCCAAAACAACACCAATTGATATGACACACCACACATACATACAAACTGTACACACAAACTCGCAGATCGTGTCTCGATGGAATTCCTTTTAAAAATCGCAGGGCTTACACCAGTACGCCTACAACCCTTCTCACGTTGATGATTGTAAGTTGTGGAATGTCCGGACACAAACAAGATTAACCAACAATTACAATAATTGGAACTCACACAATTATTTAACACAAACATGTGTACAATCAACACATCAAATGTGGTGGATTCTGGCACGACAAACTACCCTTGAAGAACTGTAGGACTTACAGCAGTACGCCTACATTCCTTCTCAGGTTGATGATCCAAGTGGAAGTCGTCCGGACACAAACAGAATTACCAACAGCTAGATGACAGATGATATCAATTCAGTATATGCAACATGAACATATGTACAAAATCACACACCGAGCACATTGGACTGCTCATTGATGTGGTACCCTTTGAAGAATTGTAGGACTTACACCAGTACGCCTACAACCCTTCTCAGGTTGACGCTCTAGGTTGGAAAATCGTCGCAGAGTTCATTTGCTAACTTCCTTCTATGAGCTATATCCTCAAATCTGAACGGCAACACGCCCATGTCATTATATCGTAGAACACAGATGACTAACAAACACACGACGTATCTGGTCAACCAAGCGTAGGCACAGAGTAATTTACACCAAAGATAATAACATTCAATTAGTAACTTGAAACTAGAAATGCCTTTATTCGTGCAAGTCAATTTAACAATTACTCTCTCGTTTACACTTGGCTTATCCTCACTATAATGACCATTGATATTCGTCCTTTCAAACGAACTGATACTATCATAGTCATTGCACAAGATACTTGAGTTGATGGGCATCTGTTTCATTGTGGATGACAGCACCAACGACGACTGATTGATATCAGTTGATGAAGTTAGCGGTGGATCAAAAGCTGTTGTTGCTCGACTTTCAGAAATTTGTCTACATGCAAGACCACCACCACTGCTGTCTTTTGCTATCAGCTCAGGTTTAGCACTAGCATCTGATGACAGGTGGGCTACATGCTGATCAATCACACTGACGGTCTCACAGATATCCATAACTTCTGCAACTGCATCTGCATTTATTTCTACTCCACGTTCAAGTTGTACAGACACTTTGATCAACTTAGCAGTAGTAGGCATATCACTCATCTCATAATGATCAACCAAAGACAACTGTGGAGTATCATGATCATTATCACAAATATTCAATTTACCGTCAAGTTCATCATTTTCAAACTCTTTAATAACAGAAGTAGATAATTTTGGTTCCTCCTCACAAATCATTAAAGGTTTTATATCTTCACTCTGACTAGTTATACTTTGTTAACTTGTGGAGTCAGAACTCCACTCATAAGCAGTAACTCTATTCTGTGACACTCTATTCAACAATGGCTTACCAGCTGCAACTACAGACTTCCTGACCGCACAAATATCGTCACACAATTCGGAGTCAGGCCTGGGGTTTACATTTAGCTTATCACTGAACTTGCTCACTGGTTCACAGTTCACTTCTGTATGCACTTCTTGCAAACGTGTGAAACACAGCCGTGTTTGTTTTGCATCTTGTAACTTATCTGTTGAGGATGTACTACGAAACCTGTTGCACTCATTAAGTTTATATGCATTACTACACCAACATATAAAAGGAATAAGCGAACTAAGGTCTGAAAACAAATATTACAATAATAAATCATTGTATTACTTCTGACGATGTTTCACTCTTCTTTCTGAAGAGCGACCGATGAGACGATGACTGTCATATTGATGCCTCCGCGAAAATTGGGGAAGTTGATTTTGAGCAAACAACCAAGAATTGATCGTTCAATCTTCAACTACATTGACACTCCCCGGCAAAAAAGGGATCCAACCCTTTTTTCCTTCACGATCAATGCACGTTGACTTGGATGCCATTGCGAGATCCTGGGTCACACGGACAGAGCTGAAATGGAAAACAAACAGAAAAGCCAACACACCACAAGCATACCCACAGCACAATCTCACACATCGCTGACGACCTGCGCCTCCAGACAGAGACCTCCTCTAGACATCTTGAAACACAATCGCCACTTACTAGAATGACTCTTGCAGAATGCAAAGTGACCATAGCAGCACCTCATGATACTCTTCAAGCATCCTCTTTTCTATTCACTATCAATTATCACTGAAATCGCTTGTCACTCATTCTGCCTCAGTTCTAGTAGCGGTGACGCATGCCAGCCTCAGTCGTTTACACTCTTTCTCCCCGGCGTGTCGGACCGCAGCTAACAATTATCTCCGTGTGCATTTCATTCTCAGGAATAGCCTCCTCGGCGTATACGACCCATCCGTTGTCCTTAACATCAATCAATTCATTCACGGATGTAGAAGACTAGAAACAACTTCAGAAGTAATCACGACGAAAATTTTAACAAAATTATGCAATAAAAACAAGGTACGAAAACAACGACTAAACACAATGAATCCAAAACAACACCAATTGATATGACACACCACACATACATACAAACTGTACACACAAACTCGCAGATCGTGTCTCGATGGAATTCCTTTTAAAAATCGCAGGGCTTACACCAGTACGCCTACAACCCTTCTCACGTTGATGATTGTAAGTTGTGGAATGTCCGGACACAAACAAGATTAACCAACAATTACAATAATTGGAACTCACACAATTATTTAACACAAACATGTGTACAATCAACACATCAAATGTGGTGGATTCTGGCACGACAAACTACCCTTGAAGAACTGTAGGACTTACAGCAGTACGCCTACATTCCTTCTCAGGTTGATGATCCAAGTGGAAGTCGTCCGGACACAAACAGAATTACCAACAGCTAGATGACAGATGATATCAATTCAGTATATGCAACATGAACATATGTACAAAATCACACACCGAGCACATTGGACTGCTCATTGATGTGGTACCCTTTGAAGAATTGTAGGACTTACACCAGTACGCCTACAACCCTTCTCAGGTTGACGCTCTAGGTTGGAAAATCGTCGCAGAGTTCATTTGCTAACTTCCTTCTATGAGCTATATCCTCAAATCTGAACGGCAACACGCCCATGTCATTATATCGTAGAACACAGATGACTAACAAACACACGACGTATCTGGTCAACCAAGCGTAGGCACAGAGTAATTTACACCAAAGATAATAACATTCAATTAGTAACTTGAAACTAGAAATGCCTTTATTCGTGCAAGTCAATTTAACAATTACTCTCTCGTTTACACTTGGCTTATCCTCACTATAATGACCATTGATATTCGTCCTTTCAAACGAACTGATACTATCATAGTCATTGCACAAGATACTTGAGTTGATGGGCATCTGTTTCATTGTGGATGACAGCACCAACGACGACTGATTGATATCAGTTGATGAAGTTAGCGGTGGATCAAAAGCTGTTGTTGCTCGACTTTCAGAAATTTGTCTACATGCAAGACCACCACCACTGCTGTCTTTTGCTATCAGCTCAGGTTTAGCACTAGCATCTGATGACAGGTGGGCTACATGCTGATCAATCACACTGACGGTCTCACAGATATCCATAACTTCTGCAACTGCATCTGCATTTATTTCTACTCCACGTTCAAGTTGTACAGACACTTTGATCAACTTAGCAGTAGTAGGCATATCACTCATCTCATAATGATCAACCAAAGACAACTGTGGAGTATCATGATCATTATCACAAATATTCAATTTACCGTCAAGTTCATCATTTTCAAACTCTTTAATAACAGAAGTAGATAATTTTGGTTCCTCCTCACAAATCATTAAAGGTTTTATATCTTCACTCTGACTAGTTATACTTTGTTAACTTGTGGAGTCAGAACTCCACTCATAAGCAGTAACTCTATTCTGTGACACTCTATTCAACAATGGCTTACCAGCTGCAACTACAGACTTCCTGACCGCACAAATATCGTCACACAATTCGGAGTCAGGCCTGGGGTTTACATTTAGCTTATCACTGAACTTGCTCACTGGTTCACAGTTCACTTCTGTATGCACTTCTTGCAAACGTGTGAAACACAGCCGTGTTTGTTTTGCATCTTGTAACTTATCTGTTGAGGATGTACTACGAAACCTGTTGCACTCATTAAGTTTATATGCATTACTACACCAACATATAAAAGGAATAAGCGAACTAAGGTCTGAAAACAAATATTACAATAATAAATCATTGTATTACTTCTGACGATGTTTCACTCTTCTTTCTGAAGAGCGACCGATGAGACGATGACTGTCATATTGATGCCTCCGCGAAAATTGGGGAAGTTGATTTTGAGCAAACAACCAAGAATTGATCGTTCAATCTTCAACTACATTGACACTCCCCGGCAAAAAAGGGATCCAACCCTTTTTTCCTTCACGATCAATGCACGTTGACTTGGATGCCATTGCGAGATCCTGGGTCACACGGACAGAGCTGAAATGGAAAACAAACAGAAAAGCCAACACACCACAAGCATACCCACAGCACAATCTCACACATCGCTGACGACCTGCGCCTCCAGACAGAGACCTCCTCTAGACATCTTGAAACACAATCGCCACTTACTAGAATGACTCTTGCAGAATGCAAAGTGACCATAGCAGCACCTCATGATACTCTTCAAGCATCCTCTTTTCTATTCACTATCAATTATCACTGAAATCGCTTGTCACTCATTCTGCCTCAGTTCTAGTAGCGGTGACGCATGCCAGCCTCAGTCGTTTACACTCTTTCTCCCCGGCGTGTCGGACCGCAGCTAACAATTATCTCCGTGTGCATTTCATTCTCAGGAATAGCCTCCTCGGCGTATACGACCCATCCGTTGTCCTTAACATCAATCAATTCATTCACGGATGTAGAAGACTAGAAACAACTTCAGAAGTAATCACGACGAAAATTTTAACAAAATTATGCAATAAAAACAAGGTACGAAAACAACGACTAAACACAATGAATCCAAAACAACACCAATTGATATGACACACCACACATACATACAAACTGTACACACAAACTCGCAGATCGTGTCTCGATGGAATTCCTTTTAAAAATCGCAGGGCTTACACCAGTACGCCTACAACCCTTCTCACGTTGATGATTGTAAGTTGTGGAATGTCCGGACACAAACAAGATTAACCAACAATTACAATAATTGGAACTCACACAATTATTTAACACAAACATGTGTACAATCAACACATCAAATGTGGTGGATTCTGGCACGACAAACTACCCTTGAAGAACTGTAGGACTTACAGCAGTACGCCTACATTCCTTCTCAGGTTGATGATCCAAGTGGAAGTCGTCCGGACACAAACAGAATTACCAACAGCTAGATGACAGATGATATCAATTCAGTATATGCAACATGAACATATGTACAAAATCACACACCGAGCACATTGGACTGCTCATTGATGTGGTACCCTTTGAAGAATTGTAGGACTTACACCAGTACGCCTACAACCCTTCTCAGGTTGACGCTCTAGGTTGGAAAATCGTCGCAGAGTTCATTTGCTAACTTCCTTCTATGAGCTATATCCTCAAATCTGAACGGCAACACGCCCATGTCATTATATCGTAGAACACAGATGACTAACAAACACACGACGTATCTGGTCAACCAAGCGTAGGCACAGAGTAATTTACACCAAAGATAATAACATTCAATTAGTAACTTGAAACTAGAAATGCCTTTATTCGTGCAAGTCAATTTAACAATTACTCTCTCGTTTACACTTGGCTTATCCTCACTATAATGACCATTGATATTCGTCCTTTCAAACGAACTGATACTATCATAGTCATTGCACAAGATACTTGAGTTGATGGGCATCTGTTTCATTGTGGATGACAGCACCAACGACGACTGATTGATATCAGTTGATGAAGTTAGCGGTGGATCAAAAGCTGTTGTTGCTCGACTTTCAGAAATTTGTCTACATGCAAGACCACCACCACTGCTGTCTTTTGCTATCAGCTCAGGTTTAGCACTAGCATCTGATGACAGGTGGGCTACATGCTGATCAATCACACTGACGGTCTCACAGATATCCATAACTTCTGCAACTGCATCTGCATTTATTTCTACTCCACGTTCAAGTTGTACAGACACTTTGATCAACTTAGCAGTAGTAGGCATATCACTCATCTCATAATGATCAACCAAAGACAACTGTGGAGTATCATGATCATTATCACAAATATTCAATTTACCGTCAAGTTCATCATTTTCAAACTCTTTAATAACAGAAGTAGATAATTTTGGTTCCTCCTCACAAATCATTAAAGGTTTTATATCTTCACTCTGACTAGTTATACTTTGTTAACTTGTGGAGTCAGAACTCCACTCATAAGCAGTAACTCTATTCTGTGACACTCTATTCAACAATGGCTTACCAGCTGCAACTACAGACTTCCTGACCGCACAAATATCGTCACACAATTCGGAGTCAGGCCTGGGGTTTACATTTAGCTTATCACTGAACTTGCTCACTGGTTCACAGTTCACTTCTGTATGCACTTCTTGCAAACGTGTGAAACACAGCCGTGTTTGTTTTGCATCTTGTAACTTATCTGTTGAGGATGTACTACGAAACCTGTTGCACTCATTAAGTTTATATGCATTACTACACCAACATATAAAAGGAATAAGCGAACTAAGGTCTGAAAACAAATATTACAATAATAAATCATTGTATTACTTCTGACGATGTTTCACTCTTCTTTCTGAAGAGCGACCGATGAGACGATGACTGTCATATTGATGCCTCCGCGAAAATTGGGGAAGTTGATTTTAAGCAAACAACCAAGAATTGATCGTTCAATCTTCAACTCCATTGACAACCCATAAGCTAATAAGACAAACTATTAAAATCCTAAGACCAGTCCTGTTAACAGTCTACATTAGCAGCATTTACAAGTGCTTCACCTCAAGTAAACCATTTTACTGTGCTGGGACATTAAAGTCGTTTGCTGCCGCCAAAGTCATGAATCAAAATGCTTGATAAGCAATTTTCGACATTAACTATTATTATTACCATGAGTTCCGAGAGGAACATGTGGCTTTAGCGACACATCACCATGTTCTATTTTCCACTGTATTTTTCAGCTGAGTCCACGATTGCCCATAATCTCTCACCTTCTCCTTCCCACAGGATCTCCTCCATATCGCCTTCGCGCCGACAACCCGCTCGTCGCTTCCTGTTCAGATTCCCCTCGAGCGACGGTCTACATTGTGCGCAGTGTTATTTGACAGTCTCCACAGCGTGCTCCCAATCCACCACCATTCTTCAATATGTTGAGCGGTCAGCTCTTCTTTAATTTGTTCACACCCTGAGATTCCGGTCACTAATTCTTTCTGACCAGCCGACTATTTGATTTTTCGTATGGAACTAGCGAATTTGGCGGTTGTTGATAAAGTTTTCCACTTGTTGGAAATCATTTTAGTGACACGCAGTGCAAGTTTCTGAGTCGTGTCAAAGAAATGATTGACCTCACATTTGAGCTGAAAGTCCAAATGCTGATCTTCATGCTGTGGAGTGTGGATTTCCTAACTGATTTCAGTTTACCAATAATAATTATTTTCATATAAACATAAATTTACATGAAAATGCATGCCATTTTTACAGCCACGATCAAGTATGGCATAATGTCAAATCTTAAATTGTCTACAAGTTAATAATGTTTCAACAGTTAAATATTTGATATATATATATAATTACACTCATTGTCTGAACCGAGCCGCACAGTTATTGAAGTGTACAGTTGTCCTCCAGGTTGAGCGGGAAAACTGACTTCGTTTCGTTTTCATCCCGTGGTTGTAGGCATACGATAACCAACCAATATTGAGGTAAGTACAACGTTTACAAGGGATTGGAAGCTGTTTTAGAAAACCTAAAGTGCTTAGGTGAAACATTAAAGTATAATAGATTAAGTGAGTGAAATATATCACTAATAAACACATTTATGTAGAAAACAGAATGGGGAATTAATTAATCCTTAGGCCGACAACGTTCATTTGCAATGAATAATGCTACCCATATAGTTCGTACTATCATGACGTCCACTTTTGCCTTTAATACAATTATTCTCAAGCCAGTTGTTTTTATTTCATGCTTTTTTGTCTATTTGGTGCACAACCGTACCCTACAGAGAATAGGAATAGAATAAGTCGAATCAAATTCATAAAGAGCTATAAAACGTTAGGTTTAATGGATTATAATGAGGATCAAGTAAAGACGTTATTAGAAAATAAGTGAGACAAGATATTGTGAAGTGGTATTTAAAGATCTGACGATGGATAGCAAGTTAATTTATAAGATGCCCCATAAATCTGTGCAGATCCCGCGTGGTCGCATCTCAACAATAGGCTGAGCGAATGGTATGTATTGAAAGGCAGAAGCATGATCTGTCAAGGCGTTCATTATTATCTTTTTCAAGATAAAGATATAAGCCCTCCTAAAAATCAGAAATATCTCGAGCCGTCAAATTGCGTATTGCTGTTCCTGCAGAATGGGGTGATTCAGCTTAGTGACCACCATCATATCTACTGATCAGCTAGCACCACTCTTCCTCCTTTTATGTTAACTGCCTGACATTTAGAGGGATTTAACATCTAACAGTTAGCCTAATCTCAGAATTGTTAACCCTATTATACTACCTAACATGAATGCTAGAACGCGAACGCCTGTGTCCGAGTACAGATAGCCTTCCAATATATTCCACTTTAAACAGACATATCACACAGCGCCGCACAGTACACACGCTGTTTGATAGGTGAACAGCACTTTTGTCTCAAAGATGACTTATATTCATGAACTCTGAATGATTCTTTCATATCTGAGCTGAGGTTTCACGGGCAGGATTGATGTGAATTTCTATACCTATTCAACCATTTTGTGCACTATTTTAAAGTTAAAAGTCGGTACAAATCATTATGGCGGCATTATTCCATGATTGACAACAGCAAATCGTTTGCAGAACACTCTGAAACTCACTTCTCGCTGAAATATCACTTACCTATCTATTGATCATCTTCTTATTTGTACTATACTACATTTCATCTTGACTCTCTAAGACTTTATTGAAGTAAAAACTTACTATTTGCTCATATTTGTTACTTACTTAAAGTCTGGTTGCTTTCATTTAAAACGCCACAACAACAAGGCTTGAAAAAAGCTATATTGTCAACGAAAACATGCTTAGAACAATATGGTTAGCATTATACATTGCAAATGTACACTATCATTCCAAGGGGTCTCCATCTCCTTCTTGTATACATCTTATAAATGTGCTTTCAATGGCGCATCATACATTACTGTATTTGATGCCATTTCCCAGCTTCCTAGGATGTTTCCCTTTTCCTAAATTAGCTTGTAATCACGTGGCGGCACAGCAATTGCCCAAATAGACGCTGTTCACTGGTTGACCATAACTATCAGCAGGAAACGGAACGAAGATTGGGTTGTCGCCCAGCTTTGATGGTGACCTTGGAAAAGGGTTTGCATTTAGCATTTATAAGAACATATCCTGATTGATTGTACAATAAGTGAACAGTTTAAACTTTTGGAAAAGTATTAATTTGCGATACTTCAGGATTGTAATGTAAGACAGTACTGATCGTGCCTGTAAAGACGGCATTCATTTCTTTTGGACCTACCTGTTTACACGAAATATAAATTATTATTGATCAAGTCTATTCGTTATGAAGCTATTTTCACCTAAATCAACCAAGCCGAAGGCTGGTTAGTTGTCGAAAATATTTATTTGAGAGGTTTCAACTAACTCACTTCACAAACAGCAAAAGTTTGTCGAATGTCATAGTTCATTCGTTACAATATGTCACTTTTCTTGAAGATTTTACGTTAAAAGTGAACGTTTTTTGTAAGGTGCATTGAATTTAAGCATTTAATCGCAAAGTATTGCTGAGAATAAATATTACTATCGATACTAAGTAGCAGTCAGCTTTATAAACTGGAGAAAATAATGTATACATACTTGCAGCATGTATGTTTATAGCAGACTCTATCTGACCATAAAATATAGCATAAGAATCTGAATCAATCCGCTTAATAAAAATAGATAGGAAAACAAGGTGTGTGTGTGAAATAAAGAAGACATAGTTCACACCTTGCTTTTCATTTTTATTCCACTGTTTCTCTATGGCAGGTTGCCTAACAATCTGTTTTGTCTGAAATGCCAGGCTATCTAGTAAACTTCGGCCTGAAAACACCTTTTTTATCCCAATAGTCAGCTAAGCTATCCAAGAATTAAACTATCTGATGTATGTGCATCAAATTCACGCTAACCTAGCATGAGCAGAGTCTCCACCAAAACTTTTCTCTACTTAGCAACTAACCATAGGCATATATGCGCCAAACGAATTAATGGGAACTGGTATTAGGCTAATTGCCATGCATCATTTTGCTCTGGTAATGTATAATGCGACTCAACAAAGTAATAATAATATTGGCTTTATTCCAGGTAGTGCTATTTATACTGCGTGAAATCTTCAGCATTTTATGCAGTAGTTTCACAGAATAGGGTGAAATACGGAATCATTGACTAACGAATGAGCGATATAAAGAAAGACAATACAAACGCTTCTGATTTTAACAATGGTATACAATTGGCTGAAGAAACCTTGCCATTGGGTGACTGAGGAAAATAAAGCCCTAGAGGGCACCTCTAAAACCCAGGAACTCTGCAAAATCTTGCAAAAACGGCTGAAGAAGGGTGAAGAAAACAATATCAGTCATTTAGAACACGAAGATATAATTTATGATGATCCCCAGATCATTAGTGAACTCCTGAGTGAGTGGTTCTCCAATAACACCAAAGCACATCCGTCCCCAATTCTCGACATAACCTGCAAAAATAACTACAAGTTAGGTGAAATAAACTTTAATATACAAAATATAGCATCGGCGGTAAGGACATTAAAAGCTAACAGTAGTTGTGGGATAGACGATATACCATCCGTCATATACAAAAACGGTGGTACGGATATGATTGTATTATTACTTAGAATATTTAATATCTCACTAGTGACCGAAACCTACCCTGAAACTTGGAAAAACACATATATATTACCTAAGCATAAAGGAGGGGCCAAAACTAGTGCATGTAATTATAGGCCTATCAATATAACACCAGTCATATCAAGGATCATGGAGAAAGTAATCAAAGACCAAATGTCAGACTACTTTCTAAAACATAAACTCATCAACCTGTCACAACACGGATTCCTCAAGAAAAGATCTTGCGTCACTTGCCATATAGACTTTTTCAACGAAGTCACCTATAGAAGAGATAGGAGAGAGCTAGTGATTATCCTCTATTTCGATATAAGGAAAGCCTTCGACAGAGTCCCACATAGTCTGTTAGTCGGTAGGCTATGCTCACTAGGGATACGCAACCCCCTCTACAATTGGATAAAATCATTTCTGTATGACAGGAATCAGACAACTAAAGTTGGCTCAATGACCTCCAGACCTAGACCAATCAGCAGTGGTGTCATCCAGGGGAGTGTATTGGGACCCCTTCTTTTCATTATATACATAAACAGTATATGTGAATGTTTTAGTATAGGCAAGCCAATACTGTATGCAGATGACTTGAAGGTGACATATACCTGCACAAATACAGATATCGGCCCAACTATGAACTCCATACATGAAGAATTAGCAAAAATGGATAGATGGTGTGACACGTGGAGACTTGAGTTTAATGTTGAAAAGTGTGGATGGCTCTGCATAGGCTGTTCCAACCTTGACCTCAACCTAGCAATTCAGGGCCACAAAATCCCCAGACTCAAATCTGTACTAGACCTAGGACTGAAATATTCACACAATCTATCATTTTCAGAGCATATCTCGAATCAAGTGTCGAAATCACGAAGGCTTATTGGTTTCCTACTCAGGAACTTCTACAGAAACGAGTCCAGAATACTACTGTACAAGGTATGTGTGCGCCCACTCCTAGATTACTGCTCATTCATATTCAGCAGTACACGCATAGAAGACAAACTGAAAGTAGAAGGAGTACAGAGGTACTTCACGCGAAAAGTACTCGGAACCGATAACGGCACAAACTACTCTACCAGATGTGAAATCCTGGGACTAGAAACATTATGGTTAAGGCGACTGCGACTAAATCTGTTACTCTTCTATAAGCTTCTTAACCAAATAGTGTATACCCCTGCTAACTATACTCGGTCCTCAGGTAACACAGGATACAACCTTAGGCACACTAAAGGTACAGTGGCTATAGAACCATGTAAAACAGCCACCAGGCAAAAGTTTTTCTTGATTAGGTATGCCCAAATATGGAACAAACTACCTGAGAAAATACGACTAGCAAGCACATTGGCCTCCTTTGAAAAGGCACTTAATGACACACTAAGTGAGTTTGTAATTGATACCAATGGTAATTCCCATGTAAGAGTTTCAGAAATCATAGGCCCATTTAATGTATGAACTCAGAGACTACACCTGTTGTTTGTTTTGTCTCTATTTATAATTCCAGACAAAAAAGCAGCAGTCATGACAATAACACCCATTCAACCAAGAGTCGATCAAACTATGTCTACCTGATACAAAGGGCGAACCATAATCAACATACGAATGAAATATGAGAAAACAAGGTAGAAACTTACCGCAACACCACATGAAAAGATAAAAGTTACTTGGATATCATTTATAATCCACCAACTGGTCTCCTACCCAAAAAGAATGCGGCGATGTTTTATCCAAAAAGGCGAGGAAATACATAAACCCACAGCAGCTGTTGTTAACACTCAGTGGGGGTAGGAGCCAACAAAGTAATCCTTTCAAAGCACATGTATACTTCAAATGGGCACGGAGACTTTGTAGAATACGTCATAATCCAAATCACTGCCTCTACAGCGCCAATAAACCTGGATATCTATGATATAACGAAAACATGCTGAAAGCTGCATCTCAGATCAAGGAGAAAGATTCCATGGTAATGATCTCCTCCTGCGTGCCTTATTCGACATATTGAATGGAATGGTTCGCAGTTATTCTGGTACTAGATCGAAAAGAATAAAAAATTCACCGGTTGCTGAATCAAAAGTACTTCTCTGCATGTTTAACTGTATTCTAACTGCTATGATTAATTCCAAACCATTTATCCCATAATCACTCAAATTCCAGGAACGATCCAATTCTACCATTTAAAGAAGCTGGCGGACACGATGTAAATGAGTATTCATGATCTGAAATAAAGAAGCAACTGGTTTTCAACATTTTACTCAACTTACGAGTACAGTCCGCCATGCAGACACAAATGGCGCAAATGGGGAATTCTGGAATCGACCTCGGCACCATTTGATGCAGTAAAACAACTTAACATGACCTTATCTAATTTTCGCCTCCACGATCAAATTTCTTTCCTGTTATGAAACTACGATAAGACTGCTGAAAAATGGAATAAATATATCACTGATCTCAACATAATACATCAATAATCTTTAAGCCAAGGGTGCTGTTCACAACAAAGTTATATAAGAGAATTGACTTCAAGCTTTATTTTTCCCAGATATCTGTATTACATTCATGTGATGTCTGGGTTTTTTGTTAATGCGAAGACAATATTTCTATATCTCTTTATGTGCTACACAAACAGACTTTATAGCAGACTGTTCCGACTGACTCTAATGTCAGAAAGAACAACCAAACTGTAAGTCCATTATACATCAAATTATGTGTAATTTATATAATAACTTATCCATGCCTGTACAATAGGTATGTTCCTGCATAAACAGGAAGGAATATATTATTATTATTAAAACAATATTTATGCATGCCTATACAATTGGTGTACCCTACATAGCTAGGGAAAAAATGTACTTTATTATATTATCTTTACTAAATATGCTTATTAATATTATGTGTAAATTATCGAATTGATGATGCCTGTAAACTGGCGTCCCTCATGTAAAAAATGAGAATTATTATTATTATTATCAGCGTTTAGGGTACGCGCTACTTACAACAATTGCGTTACCGTAGCTTTGACATTCGTCCTTATTCTCACATATTTCACCCGATGAACTTGAATGTAATGGTGAATTATGACGTCTGGAGCTGATAATTGCCTGTTTATCAATTATGCTCCTCGTCATGCATCGTTATTCCGTGTGGAGTGTTATGAATTGGAATAAAACACTAATTTTCCCTATTAAGTATGTTATTCTACTAAATAAGCTTTCACTGTCTATCCCTACTACATTTATGGTCATTACCTCTTTTTGTAAAAATTCCAAACAGTTGACCATCCCATGTGAACGTTTGAATTCCGATCTTTGAATCATCTTGTGGCTGTCAGTATTTGGATGATTTGTTAGAATACATGTATTGGTACTGAATTTTGTTCAAACTGTAAAATGATAGATACATGTAGGCTCTAGATTATAGCTGGCCTTGGAGCATAAGATATTTACCTTTACTGAAAGAGAAATAACTATGCAATTAGACAGCTACGTAACTCCGACCAGACAAATTTTCCTAGTGTATCTGTTACTTAATACGCCGTTTTCATTTTTTAAACTTACCGGCTTATATTTGTGTGACTGATTGTACACTAATAAACCTGCACATTGAGGGTTGACTTAAATAATGTTTAAAGACAGGAATTTGTCTATAACAGCAGTTATTTCTTTCATAGTTGGGAGAGAGCACTATACAGTACTACCATAAAGAATAGATACCACAGCCAAACGACCTTAAACGAGCCAGTCACATGTTACAAGGTAAAAAAGCATTTATAGTATAGAAAATTGATATATATATATATATATATATATATATATATATATATATATATATATAAGAAATGAATTATGTAGGGTACATTCCCCTGATATACTGTAAAATCGGGTCCCAATTCTTCATAGGAGCGGGTGTGGATATGTACCATGGCAGTCCAGTTTTTAGACACGCCTAAAATCCTCCAAAGGTATTTGTATGACTACCAGATACAAGATCCACTAATTCTGATGAATGATTAACTTTATGATGCATATAACCTAGTGATAACAAGCATGTCTTTTAGCGTTTCAAATGAATATTGTCCATAATCTTGGTTGCAGGTTTGGTCCTAACTGCAACCCCACCTTTACCCTAACCCTACCCGAATTCCTAACCCTCAATCAGGGTGAAACGTGCAACTTAGATTATGAAAAGCACTCATTTGTGGTGTTGAGCAATCTGATTGGTGGGCTCAGTGTCATTCGGCTATGGCATCTATTCTTTACCCTTACCCCACATTCGGTTTTTCGTTTCAGTCAGTGGTTAAGCAGGCATAATTAATGTATGATTGTTGGTCATTTCAAGCCACCTGCATTACATCGTGTGATTCTTCAATCAGTTATGATTTTGTAAATATCGAAGTGATGATGTCATCGAACGGAATAAGACCACATAATTGTTAAGTGGGTGGTTTGTAATAAAAATTTTCAATGTCTTACTACATCATTAAAGCCATTATATCATTAGGACTCTCCAAATACATACTTTGAGATGGAATCTGTTATGATAGTCACATTTAAAAATTTTCAAGTGCCGACAGTTTTTCCTCCACTCCTTGTTACTAAAAGTGGGATGACCATGAAAGGTCAGAGGAAAGAACTAATCCAAGGTATTTAATGCTTGACCTGGATTAGTTCTTTCCTCTGACCTTTCATGGTCACCCCACATCTTATCTATCTCTAAGAAAATGTTTCGTCTTACCTTCTACATTAAAAAGTTAAGACAATCAGGTATCAACGAACCTTTACTTCTGCAGTTTGTAAACTATATTTTATCTATTGTACTCTATTGCTCTCCATTAATCTTTCCTGTGCTTCTCAAAAAAGACTATATCATATTATGAAGAGTACTAAATGCTGTGAGTAGGGCTTGTGGTCTACCACTGCGTGAGCTCGCCAATACTATAGTCGAGAGACACATAAATTCCTGCACAAAATGGGCAGAGGCTATACTGTCATACCCTCTGCACTCACTTTATTCACAACTATTCCCTTGTATCTCATCAGGTAGGATGGGAAGTCAATATAAAAAGTTATATGCTCGTACCATTAAGTACAGAAACTCCACAATACCCTATTTAACCCGTACTTTATGTGATGAGGACTCTGTCAGACGTGAAACACATAAGAAGTTACTGTGTAATTAGCACAGTGAATCGACCCTTTCATTGTTCATCTTTCTGTAATTTTATGGTGTCACACTTTCTATCGTTTAATTATAACTCTGCCATTTTATTTTAGTTGTTATTACTATTATTACTAAAATTTTATACTTTATGCATATTTTTCTCCTTATTGCATACAGTAATTTGTTATGTAGCTGCTATAACGGCATTTTGTTATTATTATTATTATGTAATGTTTGTTTTTTGTCGTTTTTGAGTAAATTAGATGCAATATTGTACAGAATGCTGAAAATTCCTTGCTGTATCATTAGTACTGTTTTTGGAATAAAGCAAAAATTATTGTTATTGTTGTTAAGTACCACATTTATGCTTTTTCTACTACAGTAGACTCTGTGCAATACAGTCTCTCCCTGTCTGCCTGTTTTCGGCATAGAACTTTGCACATATGTGCAGCAGTTCAAGTCGCCACACTCCCTCCATGTAGCACACAAAGCCAGAGAAGAAATTAGAAGAAATGCATAATAGAGACAGTAAACAGAGGTGTGAGGAAAAGGAATAGTAATAATGAAGAATAATGTAGTTTCATTGGAAGTTATAAGTCACAAGGAGTGGATGCATCTGCGCCATTGAGAATAGTCACTTTGAGCCATGTCACCAACTGTTTCCAACCTTCATTGGTTTTTACTGTCCCGAAGACCCCAACCAGGAAGTTTACACCTTCCTACATGGCTTAGACTAACTGTTGTAGATTTCATTGACTGGTGAGGCCATGTTTTGGTTTGACTTCCCCTAGTTTTTTTCCAGCCTGACCCTATATCCGCTAACATTGCTCGTTGAGGAAGGCGATGACTAGGCATACGTAACACATGTCCTAACCATCTCAGTCTTTGTAACTTCACGACTTCGTCGATTGATTTCCCCTGTTTGCCTAGCACTCGACGCCTAACCTCAATACTGCTCAATACAGTCGCTGTACTAAGTAAACAGTTTTGTTGTACAAAAGGTAGTCGTCATAAAACCATCATCTTTTTTTTAAATCCATAACTATATTATATCTAAAATATTGACTTTCATGGGGATTAATAGAGTGTGCTTTAAATTTCCAAGTGCTAATACGAAGTGTATTTAATGAATTAACTAATGTTTTCTTTATTTCAGACTCATGGATTGGACAGTATTTCATAATTTAGCTCATACTTTGTCGAAGTAAATAAAACATCAACCACCTTAGTATTTTCAAATCATGGAAGTAACATCAATAAGAAATCAGCTGATGCTACTGTTTGACAATCTGAAGAATATTCAACCAACTGAAAGAGATAATTTAATAGCATATATGAAAACAACTTTATCACAGTTACAAGAGAATGATGGAAAAGATAAAAATAACAACAACAACAACACTAATAACACCGATCATGATTGTAGTAGGCCTGTCGACGATACTCCTCACAGGATGAAAACTATGCCCTCTCCAACATATCAAATGAAAACAGAATCTACAGATTTGTCTGATTTCATGAATACAAATTTAAACTATTTACAGTTGTCGGCTGATATGGTACCAGAGGTTGAAGCAGTTGAAGAAGTGAACGACTTCTCCGAGTTGACAACATCAGTTGTTAACCATGATACCAGTATAGATAGTCATGATTTTCCAGGTTTGTAGGAATTTATGTTTTTTTTTTACACAGAATTCTTCTTTTTTATTCTAGAAGTAATTGATGTTCATGAATTTCTATCAATAACCGATGCTGCAGCATTAAACTGTTCTGATCCAACTGGTGAATTAAATCTCAATGAAGCGGTAAGTAATTTGATCATTTAATTTGTTTGAGAATTTATTGTTTGCTAAACTCCACTTAGTACTTTTCGTCTTATGCCTCTTAGTTGCCTGAATATATGTAGTTGTTGATCAATGTAATCGTTAGGAAGTAATGCCGTAGATTACTGATACAACTAAAATTTCACCAATATATGTTATGAAGATCTAAGCATCTCATCAAGTAGGTGAAGGCTTGCCAAATCACTCGTAAAGCTCGCTTACAGTGTACCAGTCATCCTGTGACGTACTTGGTTTTTAATCTATGCTTATTACCCAGCTGACTGTCGCTACCCTGACGTGATAGTTTGGCGTGTTTTTGCCTCAGCTGTATTGCCTGGAACAACGAATGGTTCGTGGAGATTCTACAATGCTAGGAAGGTCAACAGAACTTAAAACTGTCAACTCTATGGACTCCAAATGTAAGGTGATGTTACAGAACTGGGCCACACTTACTCCTTGCTTAGAAATAGGAAGTGAAGGGGTAGAGCGCGTTGACCGCTTCACTTATTTGGGAAGTTGTATCAGCCAGCCAAACAGGTTGATCTCTGACAAAATCTCAGTGGTGATACATAGGGCTAGTTTTGCATATACCAGTTTACGCCGTCTCCGGTGTAGACATGATATCGGGTCATCGACCAAAGGGCGGGTGTAATGCTCATCAGTCCGCTCTGTCCTCCTCTATGGCTGTGAGTAAAACATGGCCATTGAGAGTGGATGACATGGAAAGCCCGGATAGCTGTCTTTGATCATAGTTGCCTACGTTCTATCTCCCATGTTAGTTGGTATAATAAGGTGAGCAATATTGAGGTTAGGCTTTGAGTGCTAGTTAGTTGGGAAGGGAAATCAGTCGATGAGGCTGTGAAATTACATCGACTGAGATGGCTAGGACATTTGTTACGCATATCTAGCCTAGCCATCTCCTTCCTCTATGGGCAATGTTAGCTGACATAAGGTCAGGCTGGAAAACAGCTAGCAACGGTCAAACCGAAACATGGCACCGGTTAATGAAATCCGTGACAGTTAGTTTAAGCCAATCACGTAGGAACGTGTAGACTGCGTGGCTGGTTGGGTTCCTCGGGACGGTAAAAACTAATACCTGGAGACAATTGGTGATATGGCTCAAAATCGTTCTCAATAGCTGGCGCAGATGCATCTTCGCTATCACTATTCCTTTTATCTCACATCCCTATCTACTGTCTCTTTTTTGCATTTCTTCTACTTCCTTCTCTCGCTCTGTGTGGTACATGGAGTGGCAACTTGAACTGCTGCACATTTGTGCAAAGTTCTATGTCGAAAACAGATAGACAGACTATATAGACGAAACTTGCCTTGATTTAATAATTCCATTAGCTGCATTCCGAGTGGAACATAGGACTTTCAGCTTTCTCTACGTTTCAGTATCAATAGCGTTGTTTTTACAACATCCTGAAGTCATTAGCATCATTTCCAACCTTCCTCCCTTACTGTACTTACTACTGGCTGATAAACTATTTGAGGTATGGAAGTACGTCGGTCGGGATTCGAACCCCGAGCCAATGGCGTGGTTGGTAAGTATTCTCGCATTAAGCTTCCGACATATAACAACTGTAAATAATGAACACTTATGCTTAGTTGTATATTTTTCTGTTCCTTTCACAAGGGTATCCTAGAGACATCTGTTTTATCTACTGCATTTGATTTCAGGCATAATTAGATAGTATGGCTACAAATAGAGTCTTAAGGGTTGTGTTCAAGTAAAACGTGGCACTTCTACTTTGTTGGTTTAAGACACATGAGGTGTTCCTAACTGGATATATTCCTGGAATATATATTCTTTTGTTATTCGTACAATAAGTATACATTTTAATACAATATACCACTGCTTATTAGATGGTTGGAAGCAATCGGCCACAGGAAGCCTTGGACGTAGGTTTTGTGCTAGTTGACACACACCACACACCAGTCAGTCAGCAAGGCGTATTTGCAACCTTGAAGGAACTCATGTCCCTTCTCAGATTCGAACTTGCGTCACCCAGTGCTTCAGTCAGTCAGAGACGTTATCAACACTGAGTTATTCAGGCTCGCGATTGACCTCCTACCGATTGCCTCCAACCATCTAATATTATCAAATCAATATGCAGGGTGATGGTGAGCTATCTAGAATGGTGGTCACATTGCAAACCTGATTGATGATAGAATTCAGTCTGCACCAAGCCGAGGACTAGATACATCACACTAGTTACTAATGTCCAATCAAAGTATCCTGCTGATTAACTGAAATGATCAGTTGGATACTAGCCACACCAACCATTGGTGTGCTCAGTAGCCAGGTCGAAGTGATTCACACACACTAGACGGCGGTTTGACTCGTTCGAGGTCGAGCTTAACAGCTGTGTAATCTTTTTAACTTAGCTCAGAGAGGGAAATCAGTTCAAACCGTAGGAATTCTGGATAGCCACTTGGTTATTTTTTTGACAAATCATTTATCGATCCAGTTTTTGATGTTAGATGTGTCATCATATGTTCATCTTGACAACAAAAAGTGATTTATAGTCATTCGAAACTAGAAGTAACCACGTGATGGCTTCTACCAAATATTGGGAAAGTAGGTTTCTCACGACTCACAAACTCTTTGAAGACGTTTCTCTGTAAAACTTTTGAAGATGATGATTAAAGCATTTGACTGCATCACTCTAATCGATTTCATACCACCACACTAAGGATCTTCAGTTATTGATTATGAATATCTAATCGAATTTTTAGATTTTCTCTCAACTGATGTGCTCGGTCTCAGGTTGACATGTTGGCTTCTTGTGCAGAGGCTTCGACGATGTCTTTACGTGTAATTAGAAGTTAATTGGTGGATGGTGACTGGCAGTGGAGGACGAAATGCGCATCCTGGATTCCACTGCCAGTCACTATCCGCAAATTAGATTATGAATACCCCCTAGGATCCTGATGAGGTATAAATTGTCACTACTTTTCAGGTGAATAAGAATATTACCACTTGAATTTTTCTTGTTTAATCGTTTATTCGTTGAACAATTAGTCTCCATCTTCTATTTGATTTCTATAGGTTTATATTTGATGAGAATCTAAAATCGTTGTGTTTGTGTGTGCAAAGTTTCACAGACTGAAGGCTAATAAAGGTTAGAAAGGGCTAAAGAATTGTTGTACTTCAGTTTAAGAATCCTCATTGGAGGTACTTATCGTCAACTGATTTGCAGAAAACTATAGGGAAGGCTTTTTAATCCTTGAAGGAATAATACTTCACAACTAGATTTATAGGGTAACTAGGATTTTATGAACGTTATAATTGTAAATGTTAAGTAGATTGATTGTATTTGGGATCGGCGTTACAGTCAAAATCTCCGGTCTCAGTCAGTGCTGCATATCCATTCCTGTCCTTTATATTTTTCCTAATTCTAATAGCAAAATTTTCAGTATTTCGCAGTTTCTCTTTTCATTTTTATTTCATTTTAAAACATCCCACTATCTTGAATGACATGATTTTTCGTTCGTCTGTTTTCAGGTGTAGTTGAGTGAGCAGTAATTCATTAATGCTAGCTAGACTGTTGATAATAACGGCTTGTTCTTTTTGAATGATGTCTTATCATTTTCGTATGTCTCCTGTTGCATTTAGCTTATTCGCTTTGACAGCTCACTAGAATCTCTGGAATTCCTATTGAAAGCATTTGCTACTTAGGAAGGAGTGCATCATTAATTTGCGTATATGTGTGCATATAAATGTAGACTTCGTCATGAATTAAGGTCAGTTGGTGAATTGTTGGAAGCTAGAGTACACTGAATAACCGTTTCGTCCTAGTTTGAGACTCTTCAACAATACACATCGTGACTCCCCCCCTTCCGCCAGGACCTCTAAGTTACGAGGCCAACACGTTGATCATGTAGTTAACTGTGTCAGAATTCAGTGACCTTTGAATTCCGACTTTTCTTAATGATTTTCTTACTGATATTGGTTAGCGACAAGATTTAAATTAAAATTAACCCGAAACTGAGGAGTTTATATACATACATTTTTATGTTGAAGAATTTGTGAAGTAGTGTTATTAGTTAGAGTTCAGGTTTCAACTTCACTAGGACCATCGTCAGTGGCTAATTTGTAGAATACTTGCCAGCCAGCTGGGATTCAATCCCTGGTCGACACATTCTTAAACCTCCTCTAGCTGGTAGTAAGGCCTGTAAAAAGGGGCGCTTGAGCTGGAGACTCCGCCGCTGCCACTGAAACTCCGAGGCTCATTCTTGAGCCCCTATGTTCCGATCGGGACGAAAAATAAAAAGAAGAAGAGCACTGTCGTTGGTGTAGACAACTAAATAACATCATAAACCTTTAAAAATACATTACAGCCACTAGACTATGGAATAAAAACGTCGTCTTACTTGTCGAGTAATGTGATCTGATTACACTGGAAAGAAGTTATGGGTAGCCAAATCACAACCTGGCATCATTCTATGAAATCGGTGACTTTTGATTTGAACCAGCCACCTGGGAAGGTGTAGACTACCTAGTTAAGGTCCTGGGGATGGTAAGAACCAATCAAGGCTGGAAACAGTTGGTGGTGAAACGGCTCAAAGTGATCGTTCTCAATAGATGGTTCAGATGTATTCACTCTGACTGACTGGTTTCAACATAGAACTTTGCATCGATCTGCAACAGCTGGAGTCGCCACACTCGCTTCATGTAGCACACAAAGCAAGAGAAGAAAGTAAAGGGAAATTCAAAATAGAAACAGTAAAAAGAAATATGAGGCAAAAAGAATAGTAATAACGAAGAACAACATAGTTTTATTGGGTATTATAAGTCACAAGGAGTGGATGCATCTGCGCCACTGAGAACGATTTTCAGCCATATCACCGATTGTTTCCAGCCATTGGTTTTTACTGTTCCGATCACCCCAACTAGTCAGGAAGTCTACACCTTCCTAAATAGCTTAAACTAACTGTTATGGATTTCACTGATTGGTGAGGCCATGTTTTGGTTTGACCACCACTACCTCTTTTCCAACCTGATCCATATTGTATCAGTTAGAATTGCCCGTCGAGGAAGACGACGGCTAGGCATGCGTAACACATGTCCTAACCATCTCAGCCGATGTCGTTTCACAGCTTAGTCTGTTGATTTCCCCTCCCACTTACCTAGCACTCGACGCCTAGCCTGAGTAATACTCATCCTATTACACCACCCAACACGGGAGATAGAACGCAGACAGTTGTCATCAAAGACAGCTAGTGAGGCTTTTCATGTCTTCCACTCTCAATGACCATGTTTCACTCACAGCCATAAAGGAGGATGGAGCGAACTTCTGAGCAGTACACACGTCCTCTGATCGGCAGTTAGCCGGATATCGTGTTTGCCTGCGTAAGTTGGCAGACAAATGAGAAACAAACCTTCTGTATGTGTACTAAGGCCTCTTCAGCGATCAATCCATTGGCGCTGGTTGATGCAAACTTCAGAAAAAGTGAAGCGGTCAACACGCCTTACCACTTCACTCTTGCCTATCTTTCAGCTGGGAGTCAATGTAGTCCAGTCCTGTCTCATCATCTTTCAATTTGACCGCGACAAATCGCGTGCCAAACATTTGGAGATTGCTGCTGTATTTTGACAGCGTCTTCACCTAGAAGGACTATATCATCTGCATATTCTAAGTCAACGAGGCTATTATTCCCTGGCAACAAGTCAATCCCTGAGTCGTTGAAGTGAGTTAGGGTTAATTCCATTAGCACAGCTAAGATGAAATCGAATAGAAATGGGGATAGTAGGCATCCCTGATGGACACCACTAGTTGTCACCAGCTCAGATGACAACTCGCCGTAAGCTGTCACCTGGCTGACTGCATGAGTTCCAGTAGAGTGAATGCCTTGATCAGTGGAATGTATTTTCTCGGCATTCCCTTCACAGTCAAGCATCGCCATAGTAGCTCTCTGTCGACAGAATCGAAGATGCATGCACTCTCTGTGATTTGGCATATCCGAAGAAAAACCCTGTTGTTCTCCCATGATACAATTATTTCTTCTCCACGTTTCCGTTTACTAGCGTTCTTCTAAGTCTCTGTCTTCTTTATTTCGTCTTCTTTTGTGTGCTACTTGAAATGTGGTGACTCGGGCTGCCACACTTCTGTACAAAGTACTAGGTTAAAACTTGAATATACAATAACTGAGTTTTCAGGTATTGGTTTTTGTAGGGATTTTGTTTGATCGCATGGGGGATTTCATCATGAGCTGACATCAGTTAGAGAACCATTGGAAAACCTGAAAGTACTGGACAGCTTTTTCGTCGTAGTTTGGGACTCTTCAGCAGTGCGCACCCACCAGAAGGTCCTGGGTTCGAAACCCGGTGGGTGCGCACTGATGAAGAGTCCCAAACTAGGATGAAAAAGCTGTCCAGTACTTGCAGGTTTTCCAATGGTTCTCTAACTGATGTCAGCTTATGATAAAATCCCCCATGCAATCAAAAAAACTGAGTTATTACTATTATTATTTTTTCCATTTTTGCAAGTTAGTATATTTTTGATTTTGTAATATTTTCGTGACAGAACATCATTTTCCGTCTTTTTGTCCTTCATTCTCTCCTCTGCTTACTTTAGTTCCAAGAAGAAGATCCTCACCTCTTGGTGGACAATACTTCATCGAACACTTCACGCCAGTCGCCACCACCATCATCGTCATCATCTAGCGGAGAGCATCAATTAATAACTGCTCATCATGAAACTTATTTAAATTGTCCACTTTGTCGTGTTCATTTTAATAATTGGCCAAATTTAGAAAGTCATTTATATGCGAATCATAATACTTATAGTTTGGCGCCTGTTTGTTGGCGATGTCAAGGTGTATTTAAAAATCATGCTGTCCTCTTAGCACACGAGTGCTTTGATTGGGGTCGATTATATTTACCCTGTCGTGTATTTATGAGTAATAATAATAATAATAAAAACAATAAGAATGATAAAAATAAGTGGGGAAATTTCCATAAATTTTCTAAAGAAGAATTAGAACGAAAACAATTTCCTATGGATGGTGTTTTTCTCAGTAGACGATGCGGTTTATGCTATAAATCTGATGTCACTTATACATCCTATGAAGAATTTGAAAAGTGAGTTTTGCCTATTAAATGTGTATTATTATTATTATTGTTATTGTTCCCTTGAGTTCCTAGTGGAACATACGGCTTCAACTGCACGTCTCCCCTTGCCACTTCTGTCTTCCTTCTGCTGTACTTTTCACCTGCATCCATCCATCTTAGTCCATTCTGTTTCAACTCACCTCTTTACACGATCTCCTCCATGTCACCCTTGCACTGACGTCCCACTCGCTGCTTCCCTTTTGGGTTCCACTCGTGGGGCCTGACACCCAGCGGTGGCCTCCTCAGCCACGAGTGTCCAATCTATCCATCTCCACTTTCTCCTGCATATTTATTGGTTGGCGATTGGTTCTTGTTTTTTTTGTTTGTGCCCATAGTTTCTTGCTGGTGATTCTTTTCGTCCTGGCCATGTGATCTTCAGTTTAGATCTAGCGAAGACAGTTGTTGATAAAGGTCTAGTCTGAAGATCCGAATTTTCAATACAAACGTCAAGTCAGTCAGTTCTTCTATACGGATCAGAAACTTGACGGGCGGGTCACAAAGAATATTTCCAACAGCCTGTTGCAGACTAGACCTTTATCAAAAACTGTCTTGGCTGGATCTAAACTGAAGATCACATCGCCGGGCTGAAAAGAAACACCAACAAGAAACTATGGGCACAAACAAACAAAACAAGAACCAATCACCTAGATTACTAGCTCGCTAGTTTTCTAACCGATCCCAAGCCCTGATAAAGAGGGAGGGTTGGGGCATGGTGCTAGCAATTCCACTCCCATAAATTAACCAAATCGCTACAGAAACTTCAAAGCATAAATATATTAAAAATTCTAAAAAAACGTGTATTATAGTCTTTATTATTATTGTTATTTTGTGTAAGTTAATTTTTGTCTTCTTTAACCCGTTGACTGATTGAACCGAAACGTCCGACTTCTATTGGCAATATCGACTCCTAGTTACGAACTCTTTGACGTTCTATCTCCCTTGTGAAGTGGTACAATAGGATGAGTCATATTGAGGTTAGGCGTCGAGTGCTAGTTAAGGAGGAAGGGAAAATCAATCGACGAGGGTGTGAAGTTACATCGACTGAGATGGTTAGGACATGTGTTACCCATATCTAGCCTAGATCTCGCCTTCCTCCACGGGCAATGTTAGCTGATATAGGGTCAGTTTGGAAAAGAGCCAGTGGTGGTGAAACCAAAACATGGCTTCATCAGTCAATGAAATCCACAACAGTTAGTTCAAGCCAACCACGTAGGATGGTGTAGACTGCCTGACTGACTGGTTGGGGTCCTCGAGAAGGTAAAATCCAATGGCTGTAGACACTTAGTGATATGGGTCAAAGTGATCGTTCTCAATAGCTGGCTTGGCGCAGATGCATCCAGTCCTTGTGACTTATAATTTCCAATGAAACTATATTGATCTTCGTTATTACAACTTTTTGTCTCATATTTCTTTTAACTGTCTCTATTTTGTATTTCTTTTTACTTTCTTCCCTTGCTTTATGTGGTTTATGTGTGGCGACTTGAACTGCTGCACATCGGTGCAAAGTTCTATGTCGAAAACAGACAGACAGCAAAAAACTTGGCTCTTTGAGCTTCTCCTATTTGTAATTTATAGTGATAGTGTTTCAGTTATCTTATAATTTTAGTTCTTAATATTTCTGTTATTATTTTAAACTTTTTGCACATTTTTGTCTTTATTGTCACTGCTATAACCAAATAGCTGCTATTGACAATTTCGGTTACCTATATCCTGTAATATAAATATTTTTGTTTCTGCTGTTGCCGAGTAAATTAGATGCAATACCGTATCAAATGTTGAGAATTCCACACTGTATCACAGGTGACATGAGTAAAGGGGAATGATGCTCAGGAAGGCTTCATGTGCTTTTGGAAATGTGTGGGCGGTTGTTACTTCCTGGCTGCCCACACCGTAAAAGTTGATTAATTCTTCGGGTACCTGAAACAGAAAGTGGGTTAGTGTTGCGTGACCGCAGAGCTCAGGGGACAACTGCTTAAGGCCAGTCACACACGGTCTGTATGAACTAGTTTCTGGGATTGGTTCCGTGTTAGTGAACTTACCACCGGTTACGGACCACTGTAGGGTAAGCAGGGATGTACAATTGTCAGGGTCGACCTTTTCAAAGCTCTTCTCTCCAGAGTGGAGAGACAGCATAGGTGGCTGGAATGCTGGTCATCTGTGGGAAACACCTTAGTGAGGCTGTTACACCCCCCTTCCCCAGTGGCAGTACGACTACGCCCTCAGACCCCCAGGATAGTATAAGATTTTTACAGGATGCCGGTAACTGCTTTTAGTCTAATCGCTATCCTAACAACCTTCTCGGCATGGTAGGACCTACAGGAACATATGTTCCAGCCAGTGTAGCTTTCTGGGTCATCGCGATGTGCAATCCCGACCACCGCGTCAAGGTAGCAGCTATCGGTTGGGACACTGTATCATAAGTACTGTTTTGGAATAAAGCAATTTAATTATTATTATCATCATATTATTATCATTCATTGACCGCTGGCTTAAAACTTGGGCTACCTAAAACTTTCGTCTCTCTCTATCGCAAATATTTTCCCTCGTTCGGTTTGTTTTAATCAATTAAGATATGACCTCTACTAGTGGTATGATAATAATAATAATATAATATCTACTCTTGTGTGTATTTAAATGTTTACAAGCTTCAGATTCGTAAGTTTCTACTAAACTTGAGGAATGGCCTGTGATTGTGGGTGTGGCAATGTGTCCCAATACAACATGAGATTACTGTTCTTCAGTTATGTATGTCCTTAGGTCTCACAATGTACTTCTGAATATCTTACAAGGTTGGTTTTCTCAGCTAGATATCGTGGATGGATATCTTGAAGGAGACAAAGCAGATATATCGCGTAATGCAATGGTTTGTGCTTCATCAGCTCAGAGAGTCCATTGTGTCACAGGAAGGATATACTCTCAATTAATATTTTACTTGAAGGGAAAATATCATGCCATTAACTCCTCTGAAAATTCTGCACATTTTATAAATGCTGTCCAGAAGAAAGATGTTATTATTAATATGCCTTATTCCAAAACAGTACTTGTTATTATTAGTGCGTCGGTAGTTTGGCGGTAGAATGCTTGCCACCCACGCCTCCCGTTGTCCGGGGTCCGATCCGCGGCAGCCGACGCACTCCTGACCCTCGCTAAGACGGCAATAAGACCGGTGAAGAAGGAAGGTTGGGCATGTGTGAGGCTAGCAACCCCATTCAGTAAAAATAAGCACCACTACCACCGAAACTTCAAAGCTCTAGCTTGAAGCTGCCCTATGTTCCACTGGAAACGTAAAGAAAAAAAAATACAAAAATACCAGTAAACTTTGTGTCTCAACTATTCAAAAAAAAAAGTAAATCTTAAGTTACCTATGAACTACTTCCAAAAATGCTAAATCATTTGTGTTTTTCTCGTTTTCATCTTCTTTCTTTTTTTTCTCTAGGCATAAGTCGTTATCGCATTCTGTTCACGGTGTAGACAGTGGATTTGAACCACCCTCGCTGTCATCTCATCTTCAATCGTCAACGTCTTCAGTGATGCGTAAAAAGAAAACTCCACTAAAGGTAAGTCTCCTATCTGGCATATATATACATACATATATATATCGCATTTATATATGATTAATTGTGTGTGTGTGTGTACATGAGGTTTGCCAAGTTCAGATAATTGATCAGGTAATACAAGAATGATCTAATATAGAAAAAAGATTAATTAGACAGCAACCAAGGTAAGATTGAGTTAGTAGGTTAAATGACATAATATAATTGAGTAAAATGTTACAGGTAGAGACTAAGTAGAAGTGGGGTAGAGAATAATACCACTTAAATTAGAACTAAAATTGAGCAAATCAGTTGGATGATGTAACATAAATGAATGACTAGAAATTGAGCGTTGGTCAAGTCAAGTAACAGTGGTAATGAGGTGCAGAAATTAAATCGGCTGGGGGTAGAGAACAAGAAAGTTGAAAATGTAAAATATTACAATTGAGAAGACAAAATATTACTAATAATCCTGAAGAGACAGAAGAGAAAATGATTAGGTAGAATTTACCTGTCGGGGGTAATAAGATATCTTACGTGTAATTGTTGGTAAAGGTGTCTCCTAAGATAGTTAGTTTCTTGGTTGGTATTTTGCTGTACTGTCTTGTTGCTTATCTCTTCTGGTCATCTGATCTTTTGTATTGAGTCAAGTTAGGTGTTGATGATGCAGGTCTGCAGTAGCCTGTTTGAAATGCTTTTCGTGACTCCCCCCCCCCCCCCAAGTCTCTGAACTAATTTAGAAGAACTGACTGGCAGTAGATTTCCAGTCTCTGCAACAGTTAGTTTAAGCCAGACACGTAGGAAGGTGTAGACTGGCTTCCTGATTGGGGTCCTCGGGACGGTAACCACCAATGGTTAGAAACAATTGGTGATGTGGCTCAAAATGGTTCTCAATGGCGCAGATGCATCCACTCCCTGTGACTCTTATGATTTCAAATGAAACTGTTTTATTCTTCGTTACTACTATTCCATTGTCTCACACCTCTGTTTACTGTCTCTATTATGCATTTCTTCTACTTTCTTCTCTTGCTTTGTGTGCTGCATGAAGGGAGTGTGACGACTTGAACGACTGCCGCATATATGTGCAAAGTTCTATGTCGAAAACAGACAGATTTCCAGTCTGATTTTAGATTAATGAAGATCTGTCTTGCTTTTCTGATGCTGGCTTTGAAATCCTCATCTATGACGCGCCTGTCGTTGAAATACTTGTACCGAGATAAGTGGAAGAAGCGTATTCCTTCGACTTTTTCCCCGTGATAGTGGTTGATTTTTGTTGTTGGTTTGTTGGTTGTTTGGTTATTTTCATCATCTCTATCTTCTGTATGTTCTCTTGAATTCCTTTCCTTGCTTCTGCGTCTGATAACTGGTTAGATTTTCCCTGAAGGTGTCCGAGTGTGTGTGTGTGTGTTTGTGACATTTGACATGAATCATCCTCTAAATCCTGAGCTTTCAGTAACTTCTCGTCGGTCCGATGTATGCCGGTCTCAATGTCAACGGTCTGTTGTATGCACCAGTCCATGACAGTCATGAATATCATCAGTAATCGTAGCCAATCTAGTCAGTATTACTCTTCTCTTCACTTCGGAGGTTTCACTGGGCTTTCTATTATGTATGACTTTGAATGTAGCATCGTCGTCATCATTATCATCATCATATGGCCGCTGAATGAGTTTTCTAAAGGTTTGTGACAGTATACTCCGTAGTGTTGTGTTGAAGCAGTTCCCGAATTACTTCATGGTCTCCACTTTTGACGAAGGCATTTCCGAAATCGTTGTTAAGGTGGTAGCAGTTTAACAGCAGAAGACAACGGCCAGATAACAGATCGTTTATTAAGGAAATCAGCACATATTTATAGATTTTCATGTACATTATTATAGATTATTTAAGAAAACAAACACAGTCCTCTGAATGGTTGTTTCTCACAGAAAGTTAACCTTGCATCTCTTTGTGACTGTTTCTTGAATGTCAGACCATCTATATGCTAGAGAAGATTTGTAGCTCAGGTGGATAATTTTGATGTGGTTTTGTTCTCTGAGCTGGATAGTTAGTTTGCGAAGCTTTCATCACCTTACTGGGTGACATCTTCAGCGCATACTTCAAATTGAAGTGAGCTTTTAGGTTTCTCCACGAGTTTATTAATCATTCCTCCTGGTGACCTTGGACGTGATTGGTTGTTTATGTATGTTTTCACACCTTCTAGGTTACTTGTGTTGGAACTGATTGTTTCTGTGACTTGAACTTTGGCCAATCGTGTGTGAAGTTTCTTTCTTATTGGTTGATAAATTTTGTCTATCTCGATGTGTCTATTGATTGATGATTCACTGGAATGCCAAGCTTCTAAAAATTCTCTAGCATTCTTGTTATTTCCTTTGTCTAATATTTGAACGTTGTCCCAGTCGAATTGATGTCCGTAGTTGTCTGTGTGTAGTGAAATGAGGGAGTGGATATCATGTCTTTTGACGGCTAGCTTATGTTCGTGGATACGAAGACGAAGGGGACGTCCACTTTGGCCGATGTAGTGTTTTTCGCAGTTGTTACAGTTTATTTTGTAGATGATGTTGGTTTTGTCTTCTTTCGCTGTTGAGTCTTTTGGTTGACATAGAATTGAGTGCAGGGACTTTGTTGGTTTGTGTACGACGTCAATTCCTAAAGGTTTGAAGAGTCTTTTAGTGATTTCTGAGATATCCTTTATATATGGTAAGGCGATTTTCTTTGTGTTTTCCTTGGTGGCTTTTGTTTTGGTAGGTTGGCTTGGGGGTATATGTCTCTTGTCTCAGAAATCACTAAAAGACTCTTCAAACCTTTAGGAATTGACGTCGTACACAAACCAACAAAGTCCCTGCACTCAATTCTATGTCAACCAAAAGACTCAACAGCGAAAGAAGACAAAACCAACATCATCTACAAAATAAACTGTAACAACTGCGAAAAACACTACATCGGCCAAAGTGGACGTCCCCTTCGTCTTCGTATCCACGAACATAAGCTAGCCGTCAAAAGACATGATATCCACTCCCTCATTTCACTACACACAGACAACTACGGACATCAATTCGACTGGGACAACGTTCAAATATTAGACAAAGGAAATAACAAGAATGCTAGAGAATTTTTAGAAGCTTGGCATTCCAGTGAATCATCAATCAATAGACACATCGAGATAGACAAAATTTATCAACCAATAAGAAAGAAACTTCACACACGATTGGCCAAAGTTCAAGTCACAGAAACAATCAGTTCCAACACAAGTAACCTAGAAGGTGTGAAAACATACATAAACAACCAATCACGTCCAAGGTCACCAGGAGGAATGATTAATAAACTCGTGGAGAAACCTAAAAGCTCACTTCAATTTGAAGTATGCGCTGAAGATGTCACCCAGTAAGGTGATGAAAGCTTCGCAAACTAACTATCCAGCTCAGAGAACAAAACCACATCAAAATCATCTATATGCTAACTGTATCCGCCTACGCAAAGTCTTTGTTCTCATATTGCTCACGACCAATATTGGAGACATAGACATTGATGTAAATTACTGTCCACCGATTTTGGCTAACACCCAGCTCTCACCACACTGTGTACTCTTAAACCTCGTGTAGCCTCTAGTAAGCCCGGTGGTAGAGAAGGAAGGTTGGTTGGGCGGGGGGCAATCCCACTGTAAAAAAGATAAACATCACTAATACTGGAATGTCAAATCTCAAGCTTGAAGCTCTGTATGTTCCATAAGAAACACAATCCGTTGATTTCAATTAATTTCCTCCTTGCTTTCCTCTCTTTCTTTCTTGCTTTCTTTTAGCCTAAAGTATCATCAAATATTCATCCTTGTTCAGATGCTGCAGTACGTAGTGTAGTGCGCAGTTTAACTGAACGTTTTTATATGTTAAAACATCAAAAAGACAGAGAAAAACAACGTGCAAATCGTCGTAGAAAATCAAGTCTACGAAATCGTTTCATGAAGGCGAATACTTCTGCTGCTGCTGATGTTCTACTCTCAAAGGCAAATAGACGTGCAGATGTTGCTCACCCGTCTGAAGCATCTTTAACGGTATCCATCAAAATGACATGTAGTAATGATAGTGCCGATGCATCTGACGATATCAATACTACTAATATGAGGAGGAGTAATACTGATGCGACTACTACTACTACTACTACGGCTACTGATACAAATCTTGTTGACACTGATACCGTGGAGCCAATCATCTCACCGACAATCGATAGTCATGAGGATATTGAAAAATCACCGAATTATTGTCCCTCGACATTTTTAACAAGTTTACTGGCTGCTCAACGTGCTAAACGTAATTTAACATTAAAAAATAAAGTAAGCTGAAGTTGTTTTTGTTTTGTTTCAAAAATAATTCTAAAAGACACTAAGTTTAGTTAAGTAAAGAATATTCTCTTCTATGGTTCGGTTTGTAAGGATTAGTTTTCTTTTGACGAGTTGATCACGGATTGATGTCAGTTAGAGAACCAATTGAAAACTACCAGCACTGGAGTACTCGACAGCCGTTTCTCTAGTTTGAAAACTATGAAGAAATTACTTTTACTTAGTCTTGTACCTTCGCTTAAATCCTTTAATGACCCTAAACAATTTGCCTATAAGCACAGTAGAAGCACTTTAGATGCAGCTGCCGTCTTATATCATAACATTACTTCCAGTCTAGACAAGGGGGCTAAATTTGTTCGTTGTGCCTTCCTAGACTATATATACATCTGCTTTTGACTCGGTCCCTAGGGACATCTTATTAAATAAACTTGCTGCTAGTCAAACAGAATGTTGGGCTGTTAACTGGTTACATTCCTATTTCTCAGAAAGAAAGCGGTACACTGTGCATAAAGGGAAGTCTTCCACTTCATTGCCTACTGAAGCTGATGTTCCTCAAGGCGCTGTCCTTTCTCCTTTTCTTTTTTCTTTCTTCTTGCATGACTTGCCTCACTCTGATGAAAGAAACTTTGTGAAGTACGCTGATGACTTAACAGTTTCAATGGCTGTTAACTCCCAGCTAGATTGTACCAAAATAAATAGCTTTCTCTCAGCAGTCAGCAAATGGTCTGAGTCTAACGGTCTTAAACTGAATCCTTCGAAGTGTCAAACTGTTGATTTCAGCTTAAGATGTAAAAGACAGTTAAAAGAAGTCATCGATTCTCATGACAGTTGTAAGATTGACGACAATGATATAGCAGTTACATCAGAAATTAAGTATCTTGGACTTATTCTATCTTCTGATGTCTCCTGGACTTCCCATGTCTTGGCGATCTCCAGTAAAATATTCCGCCTGACATTTTACATTAAGAAGTTAAGGCACTCGGTTATAATGCAATCCCTACTCTTACAGTTCATAAACTCTTGCATCCTACCTATTCTTCTTTATTGTTCACCCTTATTCTTTCCTGGTTTGCTTAAAAGCGACCATGTCACGATTCGTAGAATGCTGAAGACTGTCAGTAGGGTGAGTGGTGTGCTAGTGGACCACATAGTTAACATCGTTGTCGATAGGCACTTGACTTCGTGCAATAAATTTGCTAAAGGGATTTTGTCTGACTTGGAGAATCCACTTTATTTACGCCCAGCTTTCACCTTGCATCTCCTCAGGTAGAACAAGGAGTAACTTCAGAAAACTGTATGCTCGCACGTCTAAGTATAAGAAGTCTATGATACCATACTTGGAACGTATTTTATGTGATGAAAATAGGGTCAGGCAAGAACCAACTAACCTTTTTTCATCTAGTAAATAAACAATTTCCTCCATCCATCCATCCTTATATACCTTCAAGTTTTACTTTTATTATTTCTATTATATTTATGGTCCTGTTACTTCTTTGTTTTACTCTCATAATTGCAAACACCAACTTATCTCTATGACTGCTGTAATCTTGTTTTTCCCCTCATCATATTATGTAAAAAGAACATTGTATTCAATATTTTTAAACATGTTAGGATTTCTCCCTGTCATGTTGCTGCTGCTGAGTGGTTAATAGTAGTTTTCCCCGTCGCCAAATTGTTATGTACTCGTCTCTAAATTATTGTTATGGACTGGCCGAGAATTTAATAGTCCTGACACAAGAAGGCGGAAATCAGAAGACCACTAGGTTTGCGATGATACTTCTATTTCCAAACACAAGGAGAATGCAAAAGTGGTATCACACCAAAATAAGTAAGTAAGTGTAAGTCACACAATATTGTGAATGCGAAATATATATGAATGTTCCAGACAAAGTGTGTGAACAAATCATTAGACAGTCTTAACATGAATGACTAATTATAATGAAGTATCGATCCATGTATACATAGCGAAATATAGCAGACATGTCAACAACCACCATATATGGATATATGTCACCAAGCAACGGACTGTCAACAAACACTCATATTATATATAATATAAGGGGAATATACATTGTTAAAGGAGACAGGTTCATACAAGTGAAATGGTCACAGACTAAGCGAGCAAACAGAAAGATAGACCAACATACACACACATAATATATATATATATATATATATGTGGATACATATCACTCACCTCACCAGATCATGTAAAGAGAACATTATATTCAATATTTTTAAACATGTTAGGATTTCTATACCACATTGCCAATACTGTGTGAAACAAGCCCACAGTAATTTTTACTTGTATTATTATTATTACCTTAGCTGTTATTATTATTATTTCCATTTTATATGCTGCATGTTTTTGACACTACCTCTATTGTAAATGTGGAAAATTTTCTGTGTGATTAATTTTTATTTATAATTTGAGGAAATTAGATGCAATATTGTGATTAATGCTGAAAATTCCATTCTGCATCACAAGTACTGTTTTTGGAATAAAGTAAATGATAATAATAATTATTATTAGTCCGAGTTTGGGAATCATGGGCAGTGCGCACCCACCAAAGGGGTTCGAACCCAAGGCCTTCTGGTTACAAGGCAAGCTGCTGGCTAACGATAATACCATAGATAATGATGATTAAGTGTTGGTCTGCAGGAATTTTACTGATTATACTTTTGGTCACAAGTTGATATCACTACTGAACTACTGGACAGTTATTTCGTCTTGGTTTGGAACTGTTCATCAGTACACACCCACCGGGTTTCGAACTCAGAACTTTTTGGTTTTACAAGGCGAGCTCGCAGACCATTGCACCACTGGGACTCAATCCAGTTACCTTAGTCTGATTTTTTCTTAAACTTAAACGATTTGAAATTAATAAAGGGTTATTCTGGGCAAAAAAATACTAAAGCCACAAATGAATGCTTTCTCACGATGATTATATTGATGCGTGCTAATGATGTAACCAATGAACCAGAGATAGATTTTTACCTTTAAATGTCAAGCTACTTATTATTGTTGTTAGTAGTAGTATAATTTTTCCCCAAATTCATTTACATTGTATGACTATTATTAATTAATTCATTTTTCTTTATAGCGTTCACGTCAACAACGAGAAGTTGTTTCATCTGCTTGTAGTCCAAACAATGATGCTAATACAAAAATATCGACGTTCTCCTGTGAAATTCCCTCTTGTTCTCCGTCTTTATCTACTTCTCCTTCTCCGTCGATTGGCAGCAGTAATACATCAGAATATAATATAGAAACTATGAATAACATTCGAAGGAATTATTGGTTGTTACGTCAGAATGGTGGTCGAACAACCACTACTTCTACTAATAATAATTCGAATAACACTAGTAGACGTTTAAGACTACAATTTAAGCGTAAATCTTATGCTGATTTCCAGAAAACGAGGATGCCTACAACCTCGTTCACCGATAATTATAGAGTGAATCCAATGAAAATTAAACGATTTATATGTCATTGTTGTTCAGCTGTATTTCGATTGTCATCTAGATTACGAGTGAGTTATATTTTTCACTTTATGTTTTAATACTTACCTTTGATATAAATAAACATACTACTACTGGTTAACTGAAATGTTTACAAGTATTGGTTTTGTGGGGATTTAGTTTGATTGAATGGAGGATTTCTTCATCATGAGCTGCTGACATCGGTTAGAGAAACATTGGAAAACCTGGGAGTACTGGACAGCTGTTTCGTCCCCCCAAGTTTGGGACTCTTCATCAGTACGCACCCACCGATGGGGTTCGAACCCAGGACCTTCTGGTTTCAAAGCCGCTTAGCTCGTGGACCATTAAGCCACTGGGACCCGATCCAATAGCCAGCCTATGAATTCTAACTTCTGCCGATTCACGACATAGCGCGACTATTTCGCAATGTCGTCTTTGATAATTTACTGCCTCATCTTCAACGTGATGTACCTCACTGGTGACGGCTTCCCACTAGAATCCCAGGTCGCTGCCTGAATAGGGCCAGTCGCTAGTGAGCTGAATGCTCTACGAGTTAGCTCGTCTTGTAACCAGAAGGTCCTGGGTTCTAAGTGTGGTGGTGGGTGCGTGCTGCTGAAGAGCCCCAAACTAGATTGACGAAACAACTGTCCAATACTTTCAGTTTTTCCAATGGTTCTCCTACTGATGTTAAGCTGTGATGAAATCCTCCATCCAATTAACTGAGATGTGTAATTGGGTACTGATTGGCCCAAATATTTGTTGATTATTATTGTTGCTGCCTTACCGCTTTGTCGTATTCTCTATGGTACTCTTCATCCGGTCCCGCCATTGCCCATATTCTCTGATCGCCTCCTTGCACAACCTCCTCTATGACCCACAACAAACTCTTTGTTTCCCATTCGAGTTCCACTCGAGCTTCACCCTGGCACACGATGTCATTCGACGGTCTCCTCAACGTGTGCCCAATCCATCTTCACTTTCTTCAGCATATTTTTTGAGTAGCAGGTTCTTGGTTGGTTGGTTCGTTGCCACCCAAAGTTTCTTGTTCGTAATTCCTGCTATCTGGTCATTTGATCTTCATTATGGAGCTGGCGATGTCAGATGCTGATAAAAGTATGCAGCTGACTGCTGTTGGAAATGATTTACATGACATGTTAAGTTCCTGAAACAGATAGTAGAAGAACTGACTGAATTAACATTACTGTTGTAAATCCTAATCTTGTTGTTTATGCTGAGTGCAGAAGATTAGCAAAACTGATTTCAGAGAGTTAAAGGTTCATCATGCCTTCCCGATTCCGGTTGGTTTTGACATCCTCATCAGTGCTGTCGCCTATGGTTGAAACAATGCTACATTACCAGATAACTGAAGGAAGTAACCACTTTTGAATTACTCCCGTTGATAGTGATTGGCGCTTGTTGTTGTTTGTTGGTTCGTCAGCTTCATTGCCTCAGTCTTCTCCATTATGGATAAGATTTTATTTTGATCAATCACACGGTGGTGCTATACAGTACTATTAACTGATGAAGTTTCGAGCACAAACTATTGCCACTCATAATCATATCAAGTCACTACTCACATAACTTTTTTCCTTCATTTATATACATGTGTAGAATCAATTAGATTTTTGAATAGAATTCAAAATAAGATAATGTACATTCGGAAATAATAATATAAGTGTTATCAATCCAGTACAGTCAGACGGGAAATATGACGAGTGTCTTTTTTAGTCATAATAAGTAACTTGTTAGAATGTTGTGATGTGATTGAGTTGAAATAGAATTTTAAGATTATTTATTATCCTCCTCTAATCTGACTAACTGGCGGTAATAATATCTTCCATATTTCTGGTATTTGCATTGAGTCATTTCTGTTGCATGTGTTGTGTTGGGTGTAGACTGGATGAACCAGGATTCAGTAATCAACCTCTCTCTCCACCTACATAGATGCATGTAGTGCAATTGCTGAGGTTTTTTCTAAATTACTCATCTTCTTGGAGTCAACCATTCTTACCTTAGCTAACTTCTTATGTTTCGACAATCTGACTGCCTCCGATCTACTAGTTTGACGCATATGGTTGACCTCACAGTCATTGCAAGGTATTTTGTAAATTATATTATTTTGTTTAATTTGGTCCACCTGATTGTTTAGCTTACAGAACTTGTCCTATCTGAGTGGGTTAGTAGGTTTGAATCCCACCCTAATTCCTGATTTATTAGGAATCTTACGTAGCGTCTCAGATGTTCCTTTCTTTATATTGTCAAACTACTGCGGATGCCTTGTATTCTTTCTTTTTTATGCTATCATTATCAGTTTCACCATTATTTTTCTTTTTCTTATGGCCCTCTTCAATCTTCCTAATGAATTTTATAGGATAGTTATTTGATACCAACGCCTCTTTTATCTGTTTCATGTCATCGTTTAGATCTCTTCTTGTGCTACTTAGTGCTACTGTTCGGTTTGTTAGACACTTTACCAAGCCTCCTGCCTTTACAGACAACGACGGATGAGATGAATTAAAGAGGTCTGAATATCTATTAGCGGAATGCATTAGTTTTTTATAAACGCTAGTGTGTGTGTGCGTGTTTACTTTCTATTCGTTTTATTTTACAATCTAAGATAGCTAATTCTCCTTGTTCATTTTCCGATTCAAATGTGAATTTTATTCCCTCCACTAGTGGAGTTTATATGTGTCAAGAAGCTATAGAGAGATATGTTCTGTTTTTAACACTGTGTGTGTGAAAGTGTCACCCATATATCTCCACCATATTATCTTTGGAGTAGGATTAAATGTTGTATTAAGAGTAATATTTTCCCAGCTATCCATAAATATATCCGCTACGATAGGGGATATTGGTGATCCATCCCATCGCTACACCTTCTGTTTGTCTATATATTTTACCTCAGAATTTAAAGATAGTAGATGTGAGGCATAACTGAGTTCTCCAAAAAAATTCTTCAATGGACAGCTTTGTCATGAAGATGGTCGCAACCAGGCGATGCAATTCTATCATCACTAATGAAGAATGTAAATCAGTTCATTTTTTTGCTAAAACCTCCGGTGGCTAAAGGGGGATGTTGTCTAGAAGAAGAGATAGCGAAAGCTCAGCCACAGCTAAACCAACCAGCTCACAGAATAAAACTAATTGAAGTCAGCTTTGTTTAGGCAAAACAATTCACTTGGTTGTAACAGGTGTTAATCTACCGATTTCTTCCCCTTTGGTTCTTCTTTTAGGTGCATTATTTATTTCAACATGGTCATATACCAGAAAGTTTAGGTGGGCTATCTCCAAGACCAAATGAAACTGTGATCAATTGTGAATGGAATCAATCTTCCCAGGAGAATATTAATGATAAGAATAATGATAAAAGCGAACGTACTTCTGCTACTACCACTAATAATAATACTAACACTACTGACAATAAAAGCGAGTCTAATCAATTATCAACACAAGATAATGTGAATATGAGTACTACTACTCCCATAGAGGCTGTTGTCACTGGTCATACTACTCTTGCGTCATCGTCATCATCATCCAATATGCTGAATGTATCAGAACTGAATTCCATATATTTGAATACAAGAAATAGGAAACGTAAAGTGGTTACTGGGAACAATAATATTGATAGTACTGATTCTACAGCTTGTACTACTGCTACTACTACAGTTCGAAGCTGTCGACGTACAAAGAAATCAATGAACGATATCACCAATCAAAATGGTCGTAATAGCAGATCTAAAGATTTGGTAAGGATATTTTATCTTGTTTATGTAATACATTTCTTCTATTGTTATATTATAAAACTGTTATGTCATGTCAGTATCTACAGACAGTCCAGTGTTGTTTTTGATGTAGTTGTGTTCTTTGACCTGTTGAGTGGTTTATTTGTGAAGCTTTCACTACCTCCTTCATCCTACTAGGCGACATCTTCAGCGCATACACTTCAATTTGCTGGGGCGAGCTTTTCGATTTCTCCACGAGTTTATTAGTCATCTCTCCCGGTGACCTTGAACGTGATTGGTTGTTTTTGTTTACCTTGCACCCTGTAGGCTCCTTGTATATTGGTACTACAGTTTGATCCTTTGCGTGCAAGATTTCCTTCTTATCAAGTGGTAAATTTTATCTACGTCAGTGTGTCTGTTGATCGACGATTCACGGGAATATCAGGCTTCTGGCATTCTTGGTGTTTCTTCTCTGTCTAATATTTGAACGTTGTCCCAGTCGAACTGATGTCCGTGGTTGTCTGTATGTAGTGATATGAGGGAGTAGATATCATGTCTTTTGACGGGGTTAGCCTATTTTCGTGGATACGAAGATGAAGGGCCAACGTAGTATTTTTCTCAGTTGTTACAATTTATTTTGTAGATGATGTTGGTTTTATCTTCTTTCGTTGTTGAGTCTTTTGGTTGAGCTGGCTGGTTGGCTGAAGTGATTTTGTTAGTTTATGTGCTACATCAATTCCTAAAAGTTTGAAGGGTATTGCAGTGATTTCTGAGATGTGTTTTATATATGGTGGGGTGATTTCCTTTGTGCTTTCCTTCGGGGCCTTTGATTTGGTAGATTGGCTTTGGGGTAGATGCCTTTTGATGATGAGTAATTTTTTTTTCAATTTTCCTTAAGGTGGGAGTGCTGCAATGATTCCTGGCTGTCTTGAATAGTCTTCGTATACAATTTCTTTTGTGGGTTATTCGATTGTTGCTGCTGTAATTCAGTATTTGGTCTGTGCGAGTTAATTTTCTGTAAACTTGAGTTTCTAATTTTCCTATGGTTGTTCTCTTGGTTATCGTGGTAGATCTCATTACGAACCGATAAGAGATGGAGAATCACTGTAAACCAGGGAGGAGGGAATATGGGACATATCTATTTCGACTTAGTTTCGCAGTCTTCGACATTTTACGCATTCATGACTCCAAACCAGAGGTCAAATTCTTGATTATAAGGTTACGAGACGAACTCATTCAATCAATGAGTGAGAATTCAATCTTGCATCAGTGGTTATATGCGAGAACGCCCATTAGCTATACAAATAGTCCGGGTTCGACTCCCCACCAGCACAATCGTAAACATCCTATACTGAAGGAAGTCATGATGTAGTAGAGTAGCAATCTCACCTTGTCGAAATAACATTAACACCCATTGAACTTTATCGGGCTTGATGGGACACCTTTGGTCACGATTTCTCACTACAACTGTAGCCATCCCCATCTTGTATTGAGGTATTAATAAGCTAGCTACTGGGTCATTGGATTTAGTCTCATTAGTCTGATTGGTCAAAGGGCCCGTCTTGTAACCAGAAGGTCCTGGATTCGACATCCAATGTAGTCATGAGTACAAACTGATGAAGAGTCCGAAACTAGGACAAAACAACTATTCAGTAATTTTATAGTTGTTTTTTTTTTACTACAACATTAGACACCGATCTTGACAACCTATTTTGTAGTGTTGCATATGAAAGTGAATTTAATACAAATTTCTTAGATGTTCACTGGGAATCTCTTCTCAATAAAATAGACTAGAATGTTGATCTTTTACTTAGCTGTGTTCCCTGTTGAATGATCTGTCTTCTTGTAAATCAAGCTTTATCCGTACGTATCACCTTTTAGTTTGCATGGATTTGATTAATTAACGGTTTGACGATGAGTTGATATCAGTTAGTTAGAGGAACCATCGGAAAACTAGCAGGGAGTATTGGACAGGTGTTTCATCTTCGTTTAGAACTCATCGGTAGTGCGTACTAACTAACTGGGGCTCGAACCCAATTCGAACTCGTAGATCATTCAGTCACTGGGACACGATCCAATGACTAACCAATGAATTCTAACTTTTTTTTTCGATTGCAGCTTGATTCCATATCGTATTTTCGGTACAAGTATGGAATTTTCAGGATGTGATATCGGTAGCCCAAATTTTGCAGGCCGACACCATAGATATCAGGTATGTGTCGGCAGGGGATCGAACCCTGGACCATGTGCATGGTGGTCGGTGAGAGTCCTAACCACTGTGCCACCGACGCACTTGTAGGAAGTCCCTGGTATTACTTTTGGTGTTTAAAATTTCTACATCTTCTCAACTGTCAAATTGATGTCAATAATTATTCACATGCATTGACACGAAAGAATAGATATCATGTCTTTTCAAAGCCAATTCGTGTTCTTGGATTCAAATTCAAAGGGGACGCCTACTTTGACCGATGTATTGTGTTAATTACAGTTTATTTTGTAAATGGAATTAATTTCATCTTATTTTTATGTTGAACCTTTTGGATTGGCATCATATCGAATGAAGTGACTGTGTTGACTGGTTTGTGTGCTGTATCTCTACTTTAAAACGGTTTTAATACTTTTGGCTGAAAGTTCGTATTCCAAATGAATAAAAATATGATCAATAGAGATGTAAGTTAACAACCAGTCACAACATTTGTTGCCCAGGAGATACAATTACATCTATTCACGGGTAATTTAAATAATGAGTTCAATTTATAATAAATAAAAACCTGCACTGAAGTCATGTTGTCTAGGGAGTGGATGACAAAAGCTTCACGATCAAATTAATCCGTTCAAAGAGAACACAACTAATTCAATGCTGCCAAGTGAATTAGGATCAAGATTTCAACCAGGCAACTGATCATTTCAAAAGCTGAAACGTTATCAATTATACTAGCAACACTGTGGTGAGAACTGTCTGCATTCTAACTTCTACATCAATTCGTGATTTTAGCGCAATTCTTGAAGAAAAAAAAGGAATACCTTACAAACTAACTCATCTGTCTTTGCTGTTTTTATTTCTATTTTTTTTTTTAATAGTTTTCACAAGACTTAACAACTGATAACAATGAAATTGACCAAATGATATCAGGTGAAAATTTATCTTTAAAAACACGTCATTATTGTCCAGAATGTGATATCACTTTTGCAAAATCATTTAACTTGAAACGTCATGAAAGTATAATACATCGTCGGGAATATCGTTATTTCTGTGGTTATTGTGAATTTCGTACTGGACAGCATTTAGCCTATGAAGAACACCTGGCAAGACATTTCAATGTTAAACAATTTGTTTGTGAAGTAAGTTTACATTACTACTTTTATGTTGTTTTTTTTTGCATTTGCTTTTGTTAGCCAGTGACTCATTTTATGCGTTTATCTACGATATTGAGGGCATAGTTGAATGCATTGGGTCTTCCCGTGGTGGAATATTCTCCAGCCGTGCGATATGTCCACGTTCGATTTCCAATCGATGCACTTCTAAATCTCCCTTATAGCTGATAGTAAGTTCGATAAAGAGGAAAGGTTGGGTGTAAAGGGTCAACGACCTTCGCACTATTAACTGAAACTTCAAGACTCCAATTCGAAGCTGTGCGCTGCACTTGAAACTCAAAGGAACGAAGAAGTGTTTCTCTCTCTCTCTCTCTCTCGCTTTTGAAAGTCCAATGAATTTCAGTCAAATTTGAAGAGTTAACTTTTCTTAGTGATAATAAAACTCGACTATAAGAGGATAGACAATTTTTTTTGATGCTACAAAAACCTAATACATTTCGTTGTCACAGATGAAGAAACTGCTATTTCACGTTAGATAAGATTTTTTTTCAAATATGTCGTTTTTATAACTGGATAACGTTTTGAGCAGAATTTATTGCTTATAATCGTATCAGTGTGCCTGTGCGTCGGTGGCACATAGGTTAAGACTCTCACCGACCATGTACATGGTCCAGGGTTCGATCCCCTACCGACGCACACCTGATATCTATCGTCGGCCTGCGAAATTTGGGCTACCGATATCACATCCTGAAAATTCCATACTTGTACCAAAAACATAGTGTGAAATTAAGCTGTGATAAAATATATGTATATACATAAATATATTTCTCTACCTCTTTCCCTCGGTTTTTGCTGCAAGCTTCCATATCTCCAGTACAGACGTTGCGTCATTTTGACTGCATGTGTGCGGTGTTAAATCGATAAACAAAGATTCAGTGTCTAACCTCTCTTTATCTCAATCTAACTTGCGTCGGTTGTATAGTGGTTAGTACGCTCGCCGACCATCCACATGGTCCGGGGTTCGATCCCCGGCTACCAACACACTCCTTTACCTCGCTGAACCAGTAATAATGCTGGTAAAGAGTTAAGGTTGAGCATGAGGCTGGCTATCAACCCCATCCTGTGAAAATAAACACTGCTACAGAAACTTTAAGTCACTAGCTTGAAGCTGCCCTATGTTCCACTGGGGAACGTGAAGGAAAAAAATCTCAATCTAACTATATTACACCTTAATACTTTCATTCTGTCCCTCCCTGTTGTGTGATTACATGCAAGTGAATGCAATGCAGTGGTCGAGCTTTTTCTAGGCTATTTACCTTGATAGGATCAATCATTCTAGGTCTAGCTAGCTAAATTTTTATATCCTGATAATATAACTGACCTTGATCTACTAGTTGAACCAATGTGTAATTGACCTCATAGTAATTATTTGACTGACTTAGGATGATGATCAGGAAGGCTTCGTGTGCTTTTAGAAGTGTGTGGGTGGTTGTTATTTCCCGGCTCTCCACACCATGAAAGTTGATTGATTCTTCGGGTACGTGAAACGGAAAGAAGGTTAGTGTTGCGCGACCACAGAAGCCTGTCACATACGGCCTTTATGAACTGTATTTTTGATTTGGTTTCCATATCACTAACTTACCGCTTGTTACGGAGTACCGTGGGGTAAGTTGGGATGTACAGTTTTTGGGGTCGACCTTTTCTAACCCGCTCTCTCCAGAGTGGAGAGACGGTATATTTGGTATGCTGGTCGTCTGAGGGCAATACCTTACTGCCAATGCATCCTCAGATACACGACTTCAACCATAAATCCCTAACATAGAATAAACAAGTTACACTGTAACGGTAACTGCCTTTATTCTAATCACTGCATGTTAGGACTTGAAGGAACATTAGAGCGTGTCGGTTTCTAACTCGGAAGTGAATTGCATTCAACCTACTATTGAGTTTATGTATGACAATATAAAATGAGGGATTTGTTTAGATTTCCACACATATCCACAAGCTTTCATTTCCTCTCTACATGATCTCCTCAGTGTCACCTTCGGATGCCCAACTTGTCCCACACACTTACCTTTCGGATTACACCTCGAGAGATTGGCATCTACTGTCAGTCAATAATCTCCTCAGCAATATGTATAGTTCGTCTCTATTTCATGCTGTAATATATGTTGGTTGATAGGTTCTGTTATTGATGTAATTACTCGGAAGTGGCTTTAGATGTAAAAAAAAATAAAAGTTGTAAATTACGTGGTACTCAACGGAACAAAGATGGAAATCTCATAAGGTTAAAATTGCTCTGGAGTGAGAATAAAGGTGGTAGTTGAGTGTCAATTTAGCAAGTGTGAAGAGGGTGTGAAAATGTAAAAATGATCAATAGATGTTTGAAGGATAAACTGCCGTTTTGCACGGGCCACTTCAATGTATGTGTTTATAAATTCATCTGCTCTTGTGGAGCTAGTTATATTGGCCGCACAAAGCGCACGCTCTCCAAACGCATCTGTGAATATTATCCGGCATAGTTAGCAAAAGGAGAATGCAAGACAGTAACTATCTCAATTCTCGAGCATTTGGTGAACTCAAGCCACATAGCTCCACCAGAGTCGTCTTTCAAGATCATTTACATGGTGAGGTCAAATGTTACAAATGGTGTCAAGGTTCAGCTTTTGTGTATGGCTGAGGACCTGGCAATTTGTCAATACAACGCCGAACTCTTTATGCAGAAAACGTTTGTCCACTCTCTTATTCTATACTGGTCTTAACCTCTTCACTAGTCGTTCCCCGTAAACACACATTTTAATTTTTCTTTTTAATTTTACTTTTAGTTTGCTTTTACCTTAATAATTAATTCACCATTATCACTCTCATATGTTCTTCTGGTACATTTTCACTGTCTGTCTGTCTGTCTGTTTTTGACATAAAACTTTGCACAAATGTGCGGAAGTTCAAGTCGCCACATTCCGTGTAGCACGCGAAGCAAGAGAAGAAAGTACAAGAAAAGCATAATAGAAACAGTGAGCAGAGGTGTGAGACAAAGGAGTAATAAAGAAATACAAAACAGTTTCATTGGAGATCATAAGTCACAGGGAGTGGATGCATCTGCGCCACTGAGAACGATTTTGAGCCATGTCACCAATTGTTTCCAACCATAGATTGTTACCGTCCCGAGGACCCCAGCCTGGAAGTCTACACCTTCCTACGTGGCTTAGACCAACTGTTGTGGATTTCATTGACTGGTGAAGCCATGTTTTTGTTTGGCCGCCGCTAGCTTTTTTCCAGCCTGACCCTATATCCGCTAACATTGCTCGTCGAGGGAGGCGATGGCTTGGCATACGTAACACATGTCCTAACCATCTCAGTCTTTGTAGCTTCACGACTTCGTCGATTGATTTCCCCTGTTTACCTAGAACTCTACGCCTAACCTCCATGTTGCTCACCTTATTATGCCACTTTACACGGGAGATAGAACGCAGGCACCTATGATCAAAGACAGCTAGTCTTTTCATGTCTTCCACTCTCAGTGGCCAGGTCTCACAACCATAAAGGAGGACGGAGCGGACTGATGAGCAGTACACCCGCCATTTTCACACCCTCCTCTCACTTGTTAAATTGACACTCAACTACCACCTTTATTCTCACTCAGTAGTAATTTAAACCTTATCAAATTTCTAAATTTGTGCCATCGTTGAGTACCACGTAATTTACAACTTTTATTTTTTACTTTGTGAGACACTTCTGGGTAATTATATCAGTTATGTCATCCCCATTTGTATTACTCAATAATAGACTACTACACGTGTTTTTAGTAAGTATAAATACGATTGTACAGCCTCTGAAGGTCCTTCCTTATATGGTTTGGTCGGCAGACCTCCTTTGTTACTCGTCCATTCGATCTGGTCATCTGATCTTCAGGATTAAGGCTAAATAAAGCGGTTAGTTCATCTAAGAACCAGTGGGCAATAATAAAGCCTAGTGAATTATACTTGTAAAGAGTTAACTTCATTTTGTGGCATCAGAGAGAGAGAGAGAGAAAGGGAGAGAGAGACGGCTACACTTTCATTTTTATGTATAAGGTGAACGGTATTCATCACATTACTCTCTCTTCATCAATATTAACTTTTGCCTCATTCTACTGTTTATTTCATACTCTACAGATATGTGATTCACGTTTTACTAATAAACGTGAATTAGATGATCATGTTGCATTTAAACATTCAACTGAACGTAATTTTGTCTGTTCTGAATGTGATCAAAGATTTAAGGTAAGCTGTGATTGACTGTGCTATTTAATAATGAGTGTTTATCTGTATTATTTTATACATGATAACCGCCAGCCTGTACTACCAATAAACTTTCATTTCCTCTTCATATGGATCTCTTCTATGTCAATCTCTTGGATACTCAATGCCTCAGAGTGCTGTGAATTCTTCGTGACATCTGACTGACTGAACTGACCGCCTTTCGATCAAAGGACGCGTTTACTGTTCATCAGTCCGCTCCGTCCTGCTTTATTGCTATGAGACCTGGCTAGTGAGAGTGGAAGACAAAAGCCTTTCTGTCTGTCTTTGATCGTAAGTACCTGCGTTCTATCTCCCATGTGAAGTGTTATAATAGGGTGAGTAATATCGAGGTTAGGCGTCGAGTGCTAGGCAAAGAGGGGAAATCAATCAACGAGGCTGTGAAGTTACATCGACTGAGATGGTTAGGACATGTGCTACGCATGCATTCCTAGCCATCGTCTTCCTCGACAGGCAATTTTAGCTGATATAGGGTCAGTTTGGAAAAGTGGGAGTGGTAGTCTAGCCATCCGTCAATGAAATCCACGTAGAGAGATATAGACTTCCTGGGGTCCTCGAGACAGTAAAAAGCCAATGGCCGGTGGAAACAATCTGTGATATTGCAACGAGATTACCTACTGATTTATATATGAGTAGACTGTAGTTTTCTGTGAATATATGCATTGAAATCAGTTATCCTGATTTATGAGCCACACTTTTTGCTCTATGAAGGCTTAAAATACTAACTAGTACTCTCCAATTTCCTTATTATTTATATTGTTCCTTATGTCTCGAATGGGAAATGACGATTCAGAGACACATCTTCATCATTCTACTCAGTTTTGTGTGCGATCTTTTTTGCCTGGCCTAACGACTGCCTGCCTACAAGCTCTCATTTCTCGCATACATAGTCTCCTCCATTTCACTCTGTGACGTCCAACCCGTTGCTTGCTTCTCCTTTGGATCCTATTCAAAAACCTGGGGTGTTATTCGATGGTCTTCTCACAGAGTATGCCGAATCCATCTCCCCCTCCTTCTGCATGTTTTGTTTTATTTGTTAACTATTTGTTGACCATTTCACTGAACTGCCTTAGTTGCTTGTTGATTTTGCCTTCCACCCGACCATCTAGTCTTCACTATCAAACCAGACTATGAAACACACTTATTTTGTTTGTGATTTGATGATACTTACTATCCAGTTAGTTTCCTTAGGTGGAATTGATGATAGATAGGACTTTTTCTCAGCTTTCTGTGTTATATTAGTGTTATGTACTCGTCGCTAAATTATTGTTATGGACTGGTCGAGAATCTAATAGTCCTGACGCAATAAGGCGGAAATCAGAAGACCACTAGGTTTGCGATGATACTTCTATTTTCCAAACACAAGGAGAAGCAATAAGTGGTATCACACCAAAGTGTGTAAGTGTAAGTCACAAGATTGTGAGAACGAAATATATATATGAATGTTCAGACAAAGGGTGTGAACAATCATTAGACAGTCTTAACATGAATGGCTAATTATAATGAAGTATCGATCCATATATACATAGCGAAATATAGCAGACATGTCAACAACCACCATATATGGATATATGTCACCAAGCAACGGACTGTCAACAAACACTCATATTATATTGTATATAATATAAGGGGAATATACATTGGTAAGGTGACAGGTTCATAGAAGTGAAATGGTCACAGACTAAGCGAGCAAACAGAAAGAGAGACCAACATACACACACACATAAATATATATATATATGTGGATATATATCAATTAGATACTCAGTTGATGTTTTCAGGGAAAGGTGTATCAATTAATGTTTTTCGGTGATTTTAAGTTTGACCCCGAAGTGAGTTCAGTTAGAGAACCAGTGAAAGTCAGCAGAAAGTACAGGATAGCTGTTTTGTCATTGTTTGAGACTCTTGAGAAATACTCACCCATGACCCTATCGGCAATCGAACCAAGGATCTTCAGGTTACATGGCGAGCCTATTTACCATTCAGTCACTGGAATGCAATCCAATGGCCTGTCCATGTATTCTACCTCCTGTCACTTCGTGATTTTATATCTTACCACCACCAGCCGACGTCATCGGTGAGTATTTGCTCTTATACCCGATTCGGCGGCAGACCACAGTGATCGAGTTCTTACTAGAACTGAAAGTTCCAATGGTTTGGATTCCGTCCCAGTGATTGAATAGTAGTTCATGGAATCACCTCGTAACCTCAAGGTCGTAGGTTTGACCTTTGGTGGAGTCATAAGTTTGTACTACTGAAAAGTTCGAAAGTAGGTCGAAACAGCTGGCTGTCCAGTACTCCCTGGCTTTCAATGGCTCTACAACTCATGTCGTTCCGTGGCCAAACATGAAACAAATCAAATTGCTGCAAACTAACTCTCGGGAATTAATATGATGCTCGCCAGTGACTGGCTGGCGACTGACTGGACGAAGTTGACTTCAATTCTAGGGAAAAGTCATGGCCAATGGGATCCATTCGGTCGGGAGTGAGAACAAACACTCACCCGCGATGACACTGGTTGTTGCTTTTCGCGTGAAGATCACGAATTGGTGTGGCTTTTTAGTCGATTTTGAGTGGCTGAATAGTTTCTGAGCTCTCCTTGTAACTGGATAGTCTCGACTGCGTACTGATGAAAAATCCCAAACCTGGACGAAACACCTGTCCAATACTCTTTGACTGATATCCATCCATTGGGCAAACTTGATACTAATTATTACTGATACACTATAGAATGTCGATTAAAATTTGAAATAAAATTCTACAAAGAATAATAGTCTCCTTCATAGATTGAATTGACCGCCAATGACTCGGTATCATTAACAATCATTCAATTTTCAATCACTTTATTATTATTAGTATTATTATTGTAATTTAAAACAAACTTCAATAAAACTAATTCAATAATCAACTGATATTTATTGTTATCATCGCATGTTTTTTGTGTAGTCACTGAAAGGCGATCACTGGCGCGCGCGCACACACACACGTACACACGTACACACGTACACATGCATTTACAAAATTACATTCATTCTCGTTTGCTTTTATGTTTTATTCTGTGTGTCGATGATAGTCATATTGATAATAATAATAATAATAATAATAATAATAATAATAATAATAATAATAATAATAGAAGGGATGATTGATTGTCATTAAACTAGTATACGATACTGTGTAATGTGATGAAATTTTTTAGTGATTGACATATGCACACACATTCTACTATCTTTAATTATTATTATCATCATCATCACCATTATGCCTCATCATGAAAATATCTCATGGGGAATCATAACGGGATTATCTTGGGGGGTGGGGTGGGTGGATGGGGAGGCATGCGTGTATGCATTGCGTGTGTCTTCGTAACTGGACATTACTGATAAAGGTAGGTGTGTGTGTGTTTGTGAGTGTGTATTCATAAGAGTTAATCTGCACTAGCTAGCGCTAACGTGTTTAAATGCACGCGTCTCTGCTCACCCCCCCCCACCCTATGATGTCATTCATAACTCACTCATCCAGTGTTATAGGAGAGACGTAGTGTGTAGAGTCTTCTTTTGTTTTGATTCGATGGGCTGAGTGTCAGCGGGGGGGGGGGAGGAGGGCGCTGCGAAAGTGTCTTCATCGAGGGCGGTCATAATTCTTTAAAAAAGACAATATATATATTTTCTTCCCTCGATTATTTATTCTTCCTGTTTGTTACCCGTATTGTTTGGTTATCACTAGAATGGATCATTTATCGCAGTAATTACTTTATGTGCAATCATTAATAATGATAATAATATTCATAATTATCGATAAAGGGTGTGTATTCACATTTCGTTTCCTCCGCCCTGGAATTGATCTGATTATATGCTGTGATAGGTGGTATTATTACCTGGCGTATAGGATAAATATTGATGGATGAATACGGCATAACGGAATGTTATTATTATTTCCTTTAATTCCTAGAGGAACATTGGGCTTCAGCCGTGCGTCTCCATTGCGTTCGGTTTTCTGCTAGAGTTTTCACCTAGCTCCAAGTCTGCCCGCATGCTTTCATTTCCTCTTCAAGTGACCTCCTCGAAGTTACCCTTGGACAACCAACTTGCCGCTTCCCACTCTGTCGGGTTCTACTTGAGGGCTTGTCTAATGATGTCACTTGATGGTTTGTTTCCTCAGAGTATGACCAATCCATTTCCATTTCTTCCTGCATATTTTTTGCACAATCGGTTTCTGGTTGGTTGGCTCATTGCCAGAGATCCCTGTTGCTGATCTTTTCTGGCCGGTCATCTGATCTTGAGTGGTATCGACCAAAGACAACTGTTAATGAAGGTTTGAAGTTTGTTTGAGATGCTATTTATGACGCGACAAGTCTCTGATCCGTATAGCAAGTAGCACTGACTTCACATCCGTATCTGGTTTTCATTTTCATGCTGAGTGCTGTTGATCTGCCTCCACACAGACTTGAGAGTAATGAAAGCTTGTCTTGACTTCGATTCCCGATCCTTGCTGTGATATCTTCATCAGTTCCGTCCATCGGTAATTGAGACGATGTTTCTCAGGTGGGTGGTTAACTAAAAGAGGTTGTTTCTTTCAGGTTTTTCCCATTTAATGCTGATTGTTGTCTATTGTTGTTGTTGCTGTTGGTGTTGGCCCAGGAATCTTCATCACCTCTGTTTTGTATATGTTCACCTGAAGTCCTATCTTTAATACTTCTTCTGCCAATGGATTAATGCATATAAATTCCTTTTTTATTTTAATTCAAAAGTTTGTCATACACTGGACTGAAATGTTCAATCAATTCTATCAGAGTGCATATCTATGAATTGTCATCTGAAGTGATTTACAACCAGTAGTACCCTTCACGTCAGGGATGCCCACTGTCAGGGAAATAATCTTGTTGTCTTACAATATGCAAATGATATACTCTTCTCAAATAGGTGACAACGTGGACAAAACACAGAGTCTTCTGAACACCTTGAGCTGAGCAACAATCTTCGAATGTTTGACATCCGATTTGCGCCTGTCAAGTGTAAGATGATTCTTCAGGACTGGACTACATCGACTCTCTCTCTCTCTCTCAGCTTAAAGATACACAGGAGTGAAGTGGTAGAGTGTATTGATTACTTCACTTATTCGGGAAGTTGCATCAGCCCCAGTGGATTGGTCGCTAGCAAAATCCTAGATCGGATACATAAGACTCGTGTGACATTTTTTTGGCTGACTTACACCATATTTGGCGTAGATGTGATAATATCCGACTGGCTATTGTTCAAATGACGTGTGTACAGCACAGCACCAGTTCTCTCCGTCCTCTTTTATTTCTTTGGAATATGACCGCTGAAAGTGGAAGAAGTGAAAAGGTTAACTGTTATTGGTCATAGGCGTGTGCGTTTTATCTCTCATCATAAATAGTATAATAAGGTGAGCAATATTAAAGTTCTGTATTGAGTGTTATGTAAGAGGGGAAAGTTAGTCGATGAGGGTATGAAGGTGAATCGATTGAGTTGGCTAGGTCAAGTGTTGGGTTTTCAGAGCAACCAGTGCTCTCGACGGACAATGTTTGTTGACGCAGGATCAGGTTGGAAAAGGAATAGTGGTGGTAAAATGATTACCGTTGTTGGTTGGTTGGTTGGTTGGTTATTTTCATCACCTCTGTCCTCTTTGTGTTCATTTGATTTCTTCTTTTCTCTGCATCTTTCGTCAATTTATTGATTTTTACCATGTAATTCTTCGAGTTTATGTCATACTAGACATAACAGTTCAGACGCAGATATTTGCTGTTTTTATGAATATGAACCTGTTGGTGCATGGTGATAGTCATTGTATGTGTTGTTATCACGAATCAACAGCTAGAGACTCTTTGGAAACCATAGGGCAAAGGACACTACTTGTTTCGTAACATTCTGGAATTGTTCAGCAGTACACACTCACTACTATTCCACCTGGGAATGAAGATATACAGAATATTTAGGGGTTGGTATGGTAAGCGTGTTAAACATTCAACAACTCGCGGGGTTGGAGGATGTGGTTGTGAGATCTGGCCATTGAGAGTGGAAGACATGAAAAGATTACTTGTCTTCGATCATAGGTTGTGCCTGCGTTCTATCTCCCTCCCGTGTGAAGTGGTATAATAAGGTGAGCAATATTGAGGTTAGGCATTGAGTTCTAGGTAAGCAGGAGGGGAAATCCATCAACGAGGCTGTGAAGCTACATCGACTAAGATGGCTAGGGTATGTGTTACGTATGCCTAGTCATCGCCTTCCTCGACGGGCAATGTTAGCTGACTTAGGTTCAAGCTGGAAAAGAGCTAGCGGTGGTCAAACCAAAACATGGCTTCACCAGTCAATGAAATCTACAACAGTTAGTTTAAGCCACGTAGTAAGGTTTAGACTACCTGATTGGAGTTCTCGCGATGGTAAAAACCAATGAAGGCTGGAAACAATTGGTGATATGGCTCAAAGTGATCGTCCTCAATGACTAGCACAGATGCATCCACTCCCTGTGACTTATGATTTCCAATGAAACTATATTGTTCTTCGTTATTACTATTCCTTTGTCTCACATCTCTGTTTATTGTCTCTTTTATGCATTTCTCTTTACTTTCTTCTCTTACTTTGTGTGGTACATGGAGGGAGTTTGGCAACTTGAACTGCCGCACATCGGTGCAAAGTTTTATGTCGAAAACAGACAGAAAGACAGACAGATGTGGTTACCGATTTATTGTAACTTTTGTTTGTGATAGAAACTACACAAAACCAAAGCTGAGTAACATAAAATATTTATTTATTTTTGTTTAATTTCTACATATCTACTTATATATCTATTTTCAGACTTCTGGTACCCTCTGGAGACATAAAAAAATTCACGAGAAACGTGTCTATCATATCTGTTCAATATGTTCAGCTTCATTCACTCGCTTATCAAATTTGAATCGGCATTATTCTCGTACGCATAAACGTCAACAAAAAGCGTCAAATAATAATCAGACAAATGAGACAGAAATATTAATAGCGTCGAAGAATTCTAAACGATCGTCAAAAAATCGTCGGACAAAAGTTTCGTCAACAACATCAGCAGTCCATAAAAAATCTTCACGTGGGAAAAATTCAACACATCCGGGTACTTGTATTATCAATGATAATAATAATAATAATAATAATAATAATCGAAGCACTGTTGTTATACCTGTTGATGAAGAGGATTCACCAGGTGTACTCAATTCTGTAGTACATGAAGATATAGCATATGAACAGACTATTGGAGAGGTGATTCCTGTGGAAATTACAGTATGTGGATTACTTTACTCCTCTATTTTATTATTATTATTATCATCATCAAACTTTGATCCCATAATTACTTAGTTATTTTATATTGATGTTAGATGGTTGGAGTTCTAGTTAGGTAACCAGTTAGTTATCCTGCTTGAACGAGTTTGAATTCGCTTCCCGTTGACTTCAACTACAAATAATATTCATGATTGCTGTCTGGTTATCTGTCGTGGTAGACTTCAGTTTTAGTCACACTACCTTCTGACTCTAGACCTGGCCCACCTAACCTAGTTGCCAGGTCGTTCTTAACACCACCGCCACCCCTGCTAGAAAAGGGAGAATGAAATCTCCTCAGCTATTCAGGGATGTATTTGTTTAACGATGCCAGCGAAGGCAGTATAGAGATATACAATCATAACACAGTGCACAGTAACACTCTTGTTCCTTGAACACCCATTTATTGTGTAGTTTGACCTAGTCAGTGCAGATAAACAAATTGACTGTTGAAAGAGAAATAGCTGAAATCCATTTGAATGAACGGACTTCTTTAATTCTCTACAGAGTCAATCATCACAAGATCTTGTCTTGGACGTAGGTTCATGCTTGTTAACACTTGTCGTAAACAAGGCGTATCTACGAAGTATTGAAGGAACTTAGCTCCCCTCTAAGATGTAAATCCATGTCACCTAGTGCGCTACACTCACAGACATAATGACACAATCATTCGGGCTGTAAGACTAATTTAATGAATGCTTGGATTAGTCACCAGGTAGTAACTAAATGACAGCCGTCAGGTCTTTCGTTTGACGCAGACTGAGTTGTGTGAGTGACACACAGTGTTTCAACCTCTGGTAGACTGTGAACAATACCAATTTACTGGTCTAACGGAAATTATTCTAATTTATTAGTGACAACATCAACTGCAGCAATGTCACCGAGACGACTGACAAGTTAGTTCTTACTGTCTCACACCTTGGGAACTATACTGATAATAATAACATAGTTTGAAACAATTCGTTTGTCTGAATCGTGTAATGTGTATTTATGCAACACAATCTGATCTGTCTGTCTGTTTTCGACATAGAACTTTGCACAAATGTGCGGAAGTTCAAGTCGTCACACTCCGTGTAGCACGCGAAGCAAGAGAAGAAAGTACAAGAAAAGCATAATAGAAACAGTGAGCAGAGGTGTGAGACAAAGGAGGGTTAATAAAGAAAAACAAAACAGTTTCATTGGAGATCATAAGTCACAGGGAGTGGATGCATCTGCGCCACTGAGAACGGTTTTGAGCCATGTCACCAATTGTTTCCAACCATAGATTGTTACCGTCCCGAGGACCCCAGCCTGGAAGTCTACACCTTCCTACGTGGCTGGCTTAGACCAACTGTTGTGGATTTCATTGACTGATGCCAAGTTTTTGTTTGACCGCCGCTAGCTTTTTCCAGCCTGACCCTATATCCGCTAACATTGCTCGTCGAGGGAGGCGATGACTTGGCATACGTAACACATGTCCTAACCATCTCAGTCTTTGTAACTTCACGACTTCGTCGATTGATTTCCCCAGTTTACCTAGAACTCTACGCCTAACCTCAATGTTGCTCACCTTATTATGCCACTTTACACGGGAAATAGAGCGCAGGCACCTATGGTCAAAGACAGCTAGTCTTTTCATGTCTTCCACTCTCAGTGGCCAGGTCTCACAACCACAATCTGATCACACACGGACTTGTCATAGGAATATATATGAGATTAACAAAGAGTTAAGAGGTGTGAGCAAATGAACTTAGGTCAAGTTAATACGACATACTGAAGGTCAAGATAACAATAAAGATCACTTAACCAAATAAGAGAGGTAATAGTACATCTATCCTGGTTAATATCAAAAACAAGTTTACCAAGGAAGATATAATGTGATGACGAATTGTTGCTTTGAATGCATAAAGGCGGTTTGAACTTCCTAATTGCCGACTAGGGCTTCCAAAAACTTTAGGATACGCCCTCCTCCAAACACGTTTTATAGACAGGTTTAAAAGTCTTGTGTAAACATAAATTTTATGTCATGTCTCTATAATATGCTTTGAGTAGCTCAGTGAGCTCCTTACTCGCCGTTGTTTAATTCACTCCTATTCGATTAGTGATCACCTGTATGAGTGTATTCAGGTTTTTTTGACTGCGGGCAAGTCTTAATGGGTCTTGTTCCAATGCATACACTCCGTAAACAATCTCCAGTAACTCAGCTTTGTCTTCCAGTCTACATAAGAGGTCTGCCAAAAAAAATTTCTTTTTGTCAGGGACGTGTGAGATCGTGAAGTCATATTCCTGCAGACGACAATTTCCCACTTGGGTCTCTCGCTGTCCTCAGAAACTGTAGCGGCTTGTGATTAGTTTCGATGTGGAATCGTTAGCTGAGTGAATACGGTCTCCATTTGTCCGTTGCCTACACTATTGCTATACATTCTCTATCGTTGAATACTTCTGCTTTGTGTGTGTGTGTGTTAAAACACTACTGGCGCATTCGACAACTACTTCACCCTGTCTAAATAATACGCCTGTATCGTAGTCGTCACTCGCATCTGTACACACTGTGGACGGTTTTCCGGGTAAAGGCAGTTTTAGCATCACTTTCTAGTGGTCTAAAAGCCGTTTAATACTGTCGAATATTCTCTGTGAATATCCTGACAGTGACACCAATTGCTTCGGTAAAGGACGAAAGAATTGGTAAATAAGTGTGTTTATTTGCAATTTGGTATCGTTATATAACCAAATTATGTACACCTTATCTTCAACGCACCGTTTGCACAAATCCTTCGTGTTGTTCTACTTCTGACCTTACTTCAGATTGTGTTTCTTAGTGTTCCCTTCACACATTTCTCCTATATATCTCCGCAACGCTGTATCATTTGCTTTCTCTGACATCAAATCTATCTCCTTGTTCAATTGTTGGTTTGTAGGGATATGATTGACTGGTTAAAGAATTTCATCATGAGCTGACATTAGTAAGAGAACCATTGGAAAACCGGTACAGGGAGTACTGGATAGTAGCTTCGTTAGCCTAGTTTGGGACTCTTCAGAAGTACACACCCACCGGGATTCGAACCCAGTAACAGTAAGATGTACAAGGCGAGCTCGTATACCATTAGGCCACTTGGACCCGATCCAATAGCCAGCCCGAGAATTCTAACTTCTCCCAATTCACAACATAGCGCGACCCCTAGCCAATGTCTTCCGTGGCGAGTATTTGTCCTCACATCCGACCATCTGCACCCTACTGGTCATGACTTCCCACTAGAAACCCAGGTAACTGCCTACTTGAGTACGCCAAGTCGTCAGTGAGCATCTCATCGATATTCAAGTTTTGGTGTGTAGGGATTCGGTTGACTGGTTATAGGATTCCATCATTAGCTGACATTGGTTTTCCAATAATTCTCTAACCAATGTCAGCTCATGATGAAATCTTGTAACTATATCCTTGTTATTTGATGTTTTTGTATGCCGATGAACCTCCCTTTAAACACATACTACTGAAAAACCTTATTAGTAGCATACGCCACGCTACTATTGATCAATGAAAACTGAATGCATTTGAAGTCAAGGATCCGTATTTTCTACTCATATGCACACGTTAATCCATGTGGAGGAATGTTATCCCTTCAAGATGACTTTAAAAACCCAATTAAAGGCATATTTGTTAATCTGATTGAAAGCCACAGGCCTGATGAAGAGCGGATATGAGTCAAAGGATCTTTGGAAAACCTGGGAGTACTGAAAGTTCTTACCAGTAGGGTTCACGAAGTCAGGTAAGATATCAGTCACTCGCCCATGAGACTGGTTGGCAATTGTATTATTATTATTGCTCCCTTAGGCTCCTAGTGGAACATAGGGCTTCAACTCCACGTCTCCACTTGCCACTTCTGTCTTCCTTCTGCTGTACTTTTCACCTGCATCCATCCATGTTAGTCCATATTCTTTCAACTCCTATTCACACGATCTCCTCCATGTCACCCTTGCACTGACGTCCCACTCACCGCTTCCCTTCTGGGTTCTACTCGAGAGGTGTGACCCAGCGGCCTCCCGAACGAGTTAGCAATCCATCTCCACTTTCTCCTGCATATTTGTTGATTGGCGATTGGTTCTTGTTTTATTTGTTCCCATAGTTTCTTGTTGGTGAGTCTTTCTGGCCCGGCCATCTGATCTCCAGTATACCCAGTTGGAAATATTCTTTGTGACCCGCCCGCCAAGTTTCTGGTCCGTATAGAAGAACTGACTGACTTGACGTTGTTTGTATTGGAAATCCGAGTTTTGTTGTTGATGCTGAGTGATGAAGATTTCCAAATTGGTTTCAGGTTTGATGAATGTGTTTTTCGCTTTCCCGATTCGATTTCCTATTTGACATCCTTGTCCGTTTCGACTGCCTGTAGTTGAGACAATGCTCCCTAGATAAGTGAAGTGAATGAAGTAATCACTTTCAAATCCCTCCCGTTGATGATGATTGGCGATGGATGTTGCTGCTGCTGTTGTTGTTGTTGATGTTGTTGGTTGGTTATTTTCATAACCTTCGTTTTGTTTATGTTCACCTGGAGTCCTGTCCTCGCCGGGTGCTTCTTCGACCAGTTTGTTGGTTTTCGCTTGTAAGTCTTCGATTTTGTGTGACATCAAACATGAATCATCCACGCGCGAAATCCACGTCTTCTAGGTTCTTCACGTCGGTCGGTCGGTCCAGGATATTCCTGTCTTCTCGTTTCCCACTGTCTGATGCATAATCCAGCCAGTCGACCACAATTAGGAATATCGTTGGTGATAATAAGCACCCTTGTCTGACTCCTGTACTTACTCCAAACGCTTCGCTGAGTTTTCCGTTGTGGATCACTTGGCATGTGCCGTTGTCATACAGCTGTTGAATAAGGTTGATGAATATTTGGGGTACGCGGTAGTACTTGAGTAATTTCCAAACTACTTCACAATCAGCGCCTTTTCAAAGTCTATAAAGTTGAGGTAGAGGTTTGATTGCCATTCCATGCTTTGTTCTGTGATGACGATGATGCATGGAGTTGCAATTTGGTCAGGACAGGATTTGCTTTTCCTGAATCCACCTTGTTCTGGTCGGAATTCCGTATCTAGTGCCTCTTTGGTTGGCAATTTAGCTACATATATATATATATATATATATATATATATATATCGCGAGTTGGTAGAACTTGGAATCCATGGACTGGTCGTTGGACAGGATCCCAGTATTTGAATGGTCTACGTGCTTACCTTGTAAGCGAGAAGGCCCTGGATTTGAAAGCCTAACGGATTCGTACTGATGAAAAGTTACGAACTTCGATTCCCTGTTGGTATTCCAAAGGTCCCCTAACTTATGTCAGATCTTGATCAAACCTGTAATCGATCAAAATCCCTGTACACCATTACTTGATTGTTATTGGAAATAACGTATAATATTTTTAATTTTAATTTATATATATTGATAAAAATAATTTTTGATTATTGAATATAATTCACTTTGTAGCCACAAATCCCCAATGATAATTGTTCGTCAAGTCATCAAACATTGGTAGATATCTTTGACGATCCTCATCATGATCCTGATCATACAAGCCTTTCAGAATTGATCAATCTCACTGAAGCTGATCTCAATGATAATGATGTTGTATTGGTAGATCAATCAGTGGCGTCTTCGTCTTCAGCCCCAGCGTCGTCCTCGTCTTCATCATCAGCGCTATCTGTGGTAACAACATCAGCGACTGTTTTACCATCATCATCATCATCAACAACAACAAGAGGATGTGCCGAGGATCTTACAATGACAACAGAATGTTCACTCTTGTCAGCTAGCAATATCACCGCTTATCAAACAGTCAATCTACCAGATAATACTGCTGTATACATGTTAAATTTTACTGATTTAAATGCTGGTGGACATGGATTCTATGAATCAACTTGTACAAATTTAATTCATGAGAATAATGATGCTGATGACGGCTCACATCAACATACAATGATGATATCAGTACCCGATTCTGTATATCATCCTCATCTTCAAGCTGCAGGATTTGTCGATGGACCGTCAGTACCTTCTTCTTTGTCATCAACATCAACATCAGTTGGAACAATCGGTTCTTTACCTTCATCATCATCATCGTCGTCGATTTTATCGCCTGCATTAGCGTCAGTATCCGGTGGAACTATATCAATACACCCGAATTTTTTACTCCCCATTCAATTGACAACTACATCACCCTATTCGTCGAAATCGTCGACTGTACTGAATAATAATGACTGTAATACTTCTGACAATAATGGCAGTGGAGTCGTTGGTCATGATGTTGTTACTGTTGCATCGAATAACAGTCATCCCCATCATCAACATCCATGGTCAACTGTTATCTCATGTCATCCAGAGCCTAGTCTATGCTATTTGATTACAGCAACGGAGCCTATTGATAGTGACATTTCATTTGAAGTCGACGAAGAGACCAATACCGCCACTACTACCACTAATAATAATAATATTCATACGAATAGTAATACTAATGATTCAAATCCTACTAGTACGCTTACTGTTACGACTACTAATCACAGTAGTAATGCAAAAGAAGAAGAGGAAGATATCAGCAGTGTAAACAGACCATCGTCATCATCATCGCATTCTTTGGATATGACTGTACACAAACAATCCTTGGCGTCAATGGATATTTTAAATTCCATCCAGACTGATGTTCATTCTATTAATAATCTACATGAAATGGATTTCAAATCTCCACAAATTGTATTTAATGAAAATTGTCTATTCTATGAATCATGTCCATCAACAACAACGGTGGAATCGTCCTCGTCAGGACTATCATCTGCAGTGTCGTCGACTTCACTGCATTTTTCAACATTTTGTCCATCTACTACTACTACTGCTACAACTGCCACGACAATATGGCGTCCAATTGATGATTCAATTGATCTAGAAAGTGTTGTTGAACATCATGAGCAAAAACAACATGATGACGAAGAACGCCGCCTACGTCACCACCCCCAGCAACAACAACCACGAAATCGTCATCATACTTATCAGATTCCTGTTGTTCCACATTGTTCTACTGCCATGTCAACTGTTACGACTACTACGAGTACAACTGCAGCTAATGAGACATCGTTTCCTTTTTCTAACGCTAACTGTCGTCATCAGATACATCAGTTATTCCCCGTTGTTATACCAGAGTCATTGTCGCATAATGATGAATTCATCACGCGGAGTATTGAAGGTAACAGCGGGAGTGTTATTACCGATGATAGCGATAGTGATAGCCTGGTAAAGCATACTTCTGTGAACCCAACAGATCTATTGGGGGATACAAATATGCTGCTATCATGGAATTCAACAAGTACCATTACTAATACTACTATTAATAATAATAATAATAATAATAGCAGTAATAATAATAATAGTGATATAAATACAGAATTTTATCATTATCAACATTGTTCGCCGAGATTCCCCTCCCCAGATCCTAATCATTTATCTAGTTCACCAATTCTTTCTGGTAATGCATATCACCATCATCATGAGTATGTCTTGAAGAATTTCTCTTCTCAAACAACAGCACCGGCACCATCCTCTTCCTCGTCATCTTCAAATCATTTGTGTATATCAAATCCCATAACAAGTTTAATTGAAGCATCAGTATCATCGTGTTCATCTTCATCGTCGGATAGTAATTCAAATGATTCTACAAACTTTTTTGGACAATTTTATCAACAATCGAGTAATACACCGTCAATGAATATGATGAATCATCGGCTTACTTCTGAGGATAATTATAATCTTCTAAATAATAATAGTAATAATAATAGTAGTATTTGTAGTATCCCTAATCTATTGAATGAGGCAAACACGTGTTATGCTACAACACAATCCCAATTACCTAATGATTATGAAGTGATTACAGATGATTCTACGGAACAATGTTCAAATTTTTCAGTCGGTTATCTAATTGGACATTCTTCTATGCCTTCTCATCCTCCACCTTCTTCATCATCATCATCAGTTACGTTGTCATCGTCGTCGGCGTCATCAACAGGAGCTGTGGCGGTGTCGTCATCTTCAAGATGTATTGTAATGCCAACAGAAGAGGAAAAGGCATCAGTGATGATGATGATGCCTACTCTGTGTCCGTCATCATCAGCTGATGGTTTAGGTACAGTTATTGATTATTTTGATAATTCTCTGAATCATCCACTTCAGTGTCTTTCGTCTAATCAATACCAGCAGCTACATCAACAACAACCCCAACAACAACAACGTGATCCTAGATCATTGTGTCAGTTAAATTTTAAAAATGATCCTATTGACTATGATTTTCTTTAAGATTTGAGATTAAAACAATTAATGAATGATGGATGAATTGGAACATTGAACTGCGTTCAGAGAAAAAAAAAACGAAAGAAAAGAGAAGAAACACACATTTATGTTGTGTTTGCTTTGGTGTTTATTTTATTTTGTTACGTGTACATATACTACTTATTTACGACATTATGAGCATACAATATTATTTCGATGACATTTAAAAAAACATGTATATAAATTTTTGTATCGCTTTCAAATAGGCATTCAATGATCAATTTTGTTGAACAATAGTATTTTAATTTGTACAGTTCTATATATATATTTTTTTCCTTTTGACCTAGTGATTATTATTGCCATTACAATAATTTATTATATAATAATTATGATAAATATAATTGTATAAATTTGTGATGACTAATGTGTGGTGTCTGACAATAACAATCACCTTTACTTATCTAGACAGTCAGAATCGTTTCAACCACAGCCAGTTGGAACGGATGAAGGTATCAAAGGCAGCTAGCTAGCTAGCTAGCTAGGCAGGATAGGAAAGGCAAGATACGCCTACGCCAACCTGAAACCAGTTTGGAAATCTTCTGAACTCAGTCTGCATAAGGAACAAGATTCGCATTTTTAACACATATGTAAAGTCAGTCAGTTCTTCTATACGGGTGATATGTATCCACATATATATATTTATGTGTGTGTATGTTGGTCTCTCTTTCTGTTTGCTCCCTTAGTCTGTGACCATTTTCACTTGTATGAACTTGTCTCCTTTAATAATGTATATTCTCCTTATATTATATTATATATAATATGAGTGTTTGTTGACAGTCCGTTGCTTGGTGACATATATCCATACATGGTGGTTGTTGACATGCCTGTTATATTTCGCTATGTATATATGGATTGATACTTCATTATAATTAGCCATTCATGTTAAGACTGTCTAATGATTTGTTCACACCCTTGTCATATATATTTCGCTCACACAATTTGTGTGAACTACTTGACTTACTTACCACTTGGGTGTGATACCACTTCTGCATTCTCCTTGTGTTTGGAAAAATAGAAGTATCATCGCAAACCTAGTGGTCTTCTGATTTCCGCCTTCTTGCGTCAGGACTATTAGTTTCTCGACCAGTCCATAATAATAATTTAGCGACGAGTACATAACAATTTGGCGACGGGGAAAACTAGTACATAACAACGGGTCAGAAACTTGCATTGCGTGTCAGTTACGGAAAGGATTTCCAATAATTTACAGACGTATATCAACAGCTGACCCCTTCACTGGCTCGTATAATGAAGGTCAAAGTCCCAGAAAGAATTAGTAACTAGAACCTCTGAGAACATTTCAATGAAGAGCTGATCGTTCAAAAAATATGTAGGAGAAAATTGAGGTGGATTGTTGATTCAATATGCGATTTCGTAATGCGTCCGACGCATTACGAAAATGAATCAACAGAATCTCTGATTGCAAAATTGAGAACTGAAGCCAGATCCTTTGACGATATCGTCAATAGTTTAAACATAGTTTGCCGGATCAAATTAATCAATTTCATTCAAGGGCTTCAACGGAAAACATGTGCAAATTTTTATAAAACCCTAACGAAGGAAAAAATATATGAAGTCTTCCCAGAAAATCCTGAGGAGTTTGTGTATAATCTGTCGAGTCTGAATTTAAGCCGCATTGAAATGAAAGTGCTTTCCCTCGGGTTTAACTTCCATATCCCGAATAACTTTGTCAATAGAACCGATGTCGGAGCTCAATTCAAAAACCTATTCTATCAGCTGAATGATCTTCTTCCAGTTGATGAGGACAAGAAGAACTGGTTCAAATCTAAGCTGGTCAACGTTGCAAATCAATACTTCATTTCACCAACGTCATATTCAAAAGTTCTCTCTGAAGAGCATCATGAAGCATTGAAAGTTCTCAGAAATAATGACAAAATCGTTATACTGCCACCTGACAAAGGCTCAGGAGTGGTACTGATGGATAAAGATGACTACATCGCAAGGATGAAAACTGTGCTGAATGATCCGTTGAGGTTCAAAGTCGACGACTGCCAGAAAGACCAGACAGATGCAACTGAAAAAATGCATTACAAATGTATTGATAGATCTTCTAAAGAAGAATTTGATTGACAACAACACGTACAATGAATTGAAACCCCAAGGGTTCCGCTTGCCATATATGTATAGCCTTCCAAATACACACAAGAAAGAAGTCCCTCTGAGACCTATACTTTCGATGATCAACTCTCCCCAGCATATGGTTGCCCGTTGGCTTGCGGAGAAGTTGGAACCCATTCGCCAAAGGCTAGCCGCGCATACCATAAAAGGAGATGGATTGATTGGGCATACATTGAAGAGACCGTCGAACGACATCGCGCACAACGCAAAATATTGCTCGACCAGGAATTCAAATGAGAAGCGACGAGTGTGTTGTCGGTGCGACGGTGATATGGAGGAAATCGTTTGAAGAGAAAGAGGACATAGGAGATTATAGGCAATCGTGGATGCAGATGAAGAGGATGTGTTGTTGAAGCCCTGTGTTCTACTCGGAACCCAAGGGAATAATAATTAAATAATAGTAACGTGTGGTATCTGAATGTTTAGGTTCAATAACCGTGCATAGATTAAGTGATGCATTGATGGTGTGTTGATCATGTATATTCACCTTTCAACATATTCTGGAACAATGGATATATTCACTGGCGTCCAACAGTTACCATATTTCTTGACTTTTAAATTAGCATTGTATTCTGCCGACCGAAAGCTGTATCTATTATGGCTAGATCTGGCCATGAAGGGATTGCTGAGAAAAAATACATCACACTCATCAAGGCATGCAGTCTACTGGAACTGATGCAGCTGTGCAAGAGCTTCCTTAGAGTTGTCATTTTATCAAGTGATCGACAACCAGTGGTGTCTGTCACATCAGGGATATTCACTGTCCCCATTTTTTATTAATTTCATCATAGATGTGCTGATCGAATCTATCCTAACTGACTTCAGTGATTTATTATTATTATTTTTTTCTTGGGTTCCTAGTGGAACATAGGGCTTCAACTGCACGTCTCCACTTGCTTCTCTCTTCTGCTGTACTTTTCACCTGCATCCATCCATGTTAGAACATACTCTTTCAACTCCTCTTCACACGATCTCCTCCATGTCACTTTTGGAGTTCCCTCTCGTCGTTTCCCTTCCGGGTTCCACTCGAGGGCTTGACGCGCTATGTCACCCAGCGGCAGCCTCCTCAGCCACGAGTGTCCAATCTATCCATCTCCACTTTCTCCTGCATATTTGTTGGTTGGCGATTGGTTCTTGTTTTGTTTGTTCCTATAGTTTCTTGATGGTGATTCTTTCCGGCCCGGCCATTTGATCTTCAGTATAGATCCAGCGAAGATAGACAGTTGTTGATAAATGTCTGGGATAGCCTGTTGGAAATATTGTTTGTGACACGCCTGCGAAGTTTCTGATCCGCATGGAAGAACTGACCGACTTGACGTTGTTTTTATTGGAAATCCGACTGAATTTTGTTGTTGATGCCGGCTGAGTGACGAAGATTTCCAGATTGATTTCAGGTTGATGAATGTGTTTCTCGCTTTCCCGATTCGATTTCCTATTTGGCATCGTCGTCCGTTCCGACTGCCTGTAGTTGAGACAATGCTTCCTAGATAAGTGAAGTGAATGAAGTAATCTCTTTCAAATCCCTCCCGTTGATGATGATTGGTGCTGGATGTTGCTGCTGCTGTTGTTGTTGATGTTGTTGGTTGGTTACTTTCATAACCTTCGTTTTGTTTATGTTCACCTGGAGTCCTGTCTTCACTGGCTGCTTCTTCGACCAGTTTGTCGGTTTTCGCTTGTAAATCTTCGATTTTGTGTGACATCAAACATGAATCATCCACGCGCGAAATCCACGTCTTCTAGATTCTTCGCGTCGGTCGGTCGGTCCAGGATATCCCTGTCTTCTCCTTTCAGACTCACTGTCTGACGCATAATCCAGTCAGTCGACCACAATTAGGAATATCATTGGTGTTAGTAAGCACCATTGTCTGACTCCTGTGTTTACTCCAAACGCCTCACTGAATGATTTAGGGATTAATTTGTTACCAGGGAACGGTCTTGTTGACTTAGAATATTTGGATGACATTGCCCTTATAGAATTGATGACACTGACAAAATTCAGAGTCTTGTGAACACACTGAGTAGAAATCTTCGAATGTTTTGCATCCGATATGTTCCTGTCTAGGAAAAGATGATGTTGAATCAAGGGGATTACATCTAACTCCAGCTTGAAGATAAGGAGTGAATTGGTAGGGTGTGTTTATCACTTAACTTCTTTGGGAAGTTGCATCAGCCAGCCCCAACAGGTTGATCGCCGACGACATCTCAGCACGGAAAGAGAAGGCTCGTATGGCATTTGTCAACTTGCATCATCTCTGGTGTAGATACAATATCTAGTTATCAATGAAAGGACATGTGGACTGCTCAAAAGTTTGCTCCATTCTTATTTGTTACTGTGAGATATGATCATTGGAAATGTCTGCCTCCTATCTCCCGTATTATTTGATATAATAGGGTGAACACTATTGAGAGTGTTACGTAAGGAGGAAATTTGAATCTATGAGGTTGTGAAGTTGAGTGATTGGAGACGAATGGATAGGACGTGTGTTACTCATACCTAGCCGTTGTGTACCTTAAAGGGTAATGCTAGCTGACATGAGATCAGATTGGAAAAGAGTTAGCTAGTCAAATGGACAAATGAAAACATGGAATCAGTTCATGAAATCTCTAACAGCTAGTTTAAGCCAGTCACATGGGGAGGTGAAGTAGGCTGCCTTACTAGATGGGGTCCTCGGGACGGTAAGAACCAATGGAGAATGGAGAGAGACAGTTGGTTATATGGTTTAAAGTTATCGTTCTCATTGGATAGCGCATATTAATTCACTCCTTGTAGTCTTCTATATCTACTCAACCGTCATGTTGTTCTATGTTACCATTTATTCTTCCACACATTTTTCTTTATTACCGCTTTCTCCAAAATTTCCATTTACGCATTTAGAAAAATTTGACAGACTGAGCAAAGAAATATTATTCCTAGGATGAAATAGCTGTCCAGTTTTCCTAGGTTTTCCAATGGTTCTCTAACCAATGCCATTTCATGATGAAACCCTCCAACCAATCAAACACAATCCCTACAAAACCAATACTTGGAAATTAATCTGATGCTCACTAGCGATTGGCCCTATTCATAAACTTAACCTGGATTTCTAGTGGGAAGCTGTGACCAGTAGGGTACAGCAGGATAAATACTCGCAGAGAACATCGCCTAGCTGTCGCACTTTGTCGTGAATTGATAGAATTTAGAATTCATAGGCTAGCCACTGGATCGGATCTTAGTAGCGTAATAGTGTACAAACTCGCCTTGTAACCAGGAGGTCCCGGGTTCGAACCTCCTGCAGTGAGTGCATACTACTGAAGAGTCACAAACTGGAATGAGACAGCTATCCAGTAGTCTCTGGTGATTTTCCAATAGTTCTCTAACTGATGTCAGCTTATGATGAAATCCTGTAACCAGTCAATCAAATCTTTATTACTATTATTATTATTATTGTATCCTTCAGTTCCTAGAGGAACATAGGGCTTCAGCCGAGCACCTCCATTGCCTTCTGTTTTCTGACAACTTTTTACCCCGCTCCAGGTCTGTCCACATGCTTTCATCTCCTCCTCGCATGACCTCTTCCAAGTCACCCTTGCACTGACGACCAACTCGCCGCCTCCCTTTCAATTAGTTCCTCATAATCGCCTGGCTCTACAGTTTGTTTTACATCAAAATATTTTATCAATCAAGTGGTTATTTTAGTTAATCAATTGTAGGTATAGGAGGATGAAATTGAGTAATTAAAAGTCATCACAACACCAATTAACTAATAGATGTTAGTAACAAGACGTAGAAGTTTTCAAGGAGGGAGGGGTGAAAATTAATTATGAAATTCAAGATAAGCTAATTCCTAGGGGTCGACTACAAGTTGTTACATAATCAAGAAATGAGTAAAACAGCTATGATTGCTAAGAAGAATTACGTAAAATACAAACAAGTTGATAGATGTAGCTAGAGGTTCGAGCCCTCGCCGACGCACACCTGATATCTATGGTCGGCCTGCAAAATTTGGGCTACCGATATCCACGCTGAAAATTCCATACTTGTACCAAAAATACAGTGTGGAATCAAGCTGTAATCAAAAATAAAAAAAAATAAAAAAACAAAGTCAAAAGATAGTTACAAGGGGAAGGGATAATTTGTTCTTAAAAAGCTTAACACAAATTATGTAGTTGGTCATTGCAAAGAAATAGACTGTACTAATTTCTTTTAAACTGATACACACAGATTTGGCTTGTTCAGATGAAATCCGATGGCCTGTGCTGCTGTATGTAAAAGCTGAACATATAGATCATGCGAGAGGTTGGGTGATATGCGATAACTAATCTTAAAAGCATTGTTAGAACTGACTTGATGTTAAGTCACTGTCGATGAGGTGAGCTAGTCTTGAGTTGTTGTATAGCATCTCTGTTCGAACCTTTGCCAAACCAAGATGGGAGGTGTTTTGAAGTTTACCGATGAGCTTACCTGATCATACGTCCAACGTAACTAACTCCACACAGGCAGTGAAACTGGTAAATACATATCGAAGAGGCGAAACAGAGCAGTCTGTCTTTATTTTTTGAACTAAGTACTGGTTAGCTAGTAAACATACAGTATAGCTTAGCTGCACAGAAAGTCCTTTTGAAGACCCTTCTCAAACGTTGTGATAAGATCTCGTTATTGACACCACCCGTGAACAGTCGGCACATTTGTCTTTTTACTTCCTGAGTTCATGTGTTTGTTCACGAATTTAGTCAGACTTAGTTTCTACTTCGTAGATCACGAATATTACCGAGTTTTTCTTTCAGTGTCTCATCTGAAGAGATAACTCAAGCCCGATGAACCAGACATCTAACCAGATTATCATTAAATTGTATGATGTTCATAAATTAAGAAAATTGTCCAGCGGAAATAGGTTTTCTATGCGGACGTCTGCATATTGTTCCGTCTGTTCGTTTATTCAGTAGGACATCCAAAAACGAGATAGAATCATTTTCTTCCTCTCCTTTAACGAAGCTTATGCCAGGATGTGCTTTATTGAATTTATCCAATATATCCTTAGTCTCACTTTCCTTCTTGGCAACTATAAATGTGCATCGTCAACTTATCTGCATGTGGTGCGGTAACTTTATACTGAGAATTAGCAATTAGCAGTGTTCTCTGAGCTGGTCGGTTTAAGTGCGGAGCTTTCGTCGTCCTTCTGGACAACATCTTCAGAGCAATGTTTAGAAAAAAGTGAACTGATTTAAATTCTTCATGAATAATGATAGAATTGCGTCTCCTGGTAACCGTCTTCATGACTGGTAGTCGATTTACACCTGTAGGGATCATTTTCTTTTTACTGACTTGGATTTTGAACATTCACGTCACATGTGATTTACTTTTTAGATATGATAGCGAAGATTTGTAGCTCAGGTGGATGATTTTGATGTGGTTTTGTTCTCTGAGCTGGATGGTTGGTTTGCGAAGCTTTCGTCACCTTACTGGGTGACATCTTCAGCACATACTTCAATTTGAAGTCAGGTGAACAACTACAGGAGAATTAGAAACTCAAGTTTATAGGAAATCAACTCTAACAGACCAAATACTGAATTACAACAGCAACAACCCAATAACACACAAAAGGAATTGCATACAAACACTATTCAAGAGAGCAAGGACTCACTGCAGCACTCCCACCTTAAGGAAAATTGAAGAAAAGTATCTCATGGACGTCTTCCAAAAGAATGGATATCCACGGAATTTCATCAAGAGACATATACCCCCAAACCAACCTACCAAAGCAAAAGCTACCAAGGAAAGCACATAGAAATTCGCCTTACCATATATAAAGGATATCTCAGAAATCACTACAAGACTCTTCAAACCTTTAGGAATTGACGTCGTACACAAACCAACAAAGTCGCTGCACTCAATTCTATGTCAACCAAAAGACTCAACAGCGAAAGAAGACAAAACCAACATCATCTACAAAATAAACTGTAACAACTGCGAAAAACACTACATTGGCCAAAGTGGACGTCCCCTTCGTCTTCGTATCCACGAACATAAGCTAGCCGTCAAAAGACATGATGATATCCACTCCCTCATTTCACTACACACAGACGACTACGGGCATCAATTCGACTGGGACAACGTTCAAATATTAGACAAAAGCAATAACAAGAATGCTAGAGGATTTTTAGAAGCTTGGCATTCCAGTGAATCATCAATCAATAGACACATCGAGGTAGACAAAATATACCAATCGATAAGAAAGAAACTTCACACACAAAGGGCCAAAGTTCAAGTCAAAGAAACAACCGGTTCCAATACAAGTAGCCTAGAAGGTGTGAAAACACACAAAAACAACCAATCACGTCCAAGGTCACCAGGAGAGATGATTAATAAACTCGTGGAGAAATCTAAAAGCTCACTTCAATTCGAATTGAAGTATGCGCTGAAGATTTCACCCAGTAAGGTGATGAAAGCTTCGCAAACTAACAATCCAGCTCAGAGAACAAAACCACATCAAAAGATTTACTTTTGATTACTCAACCATAGTAGCAATAACCCAATTACACACAAAAGAAACTGTGTGCAGACATTGTTTAGTAGAGTTCAAACATACTGTAACACTACACCGGTGTTGAAGAGAATGAAAGTAAAATACCTACTAACCGGCTTCAAAAAGAATGGATATCCTTAGCATGATTTCATCAAAAAGTGTTTAAAATTGAGTCACAATATCAACAAGAAACCATCATCAAAGACTACAAGAAAATTCATGCTACCATATATAAAAAATATATCTCAAATAACAGTTCGAATATTGAAACCGTTTGAATAGATATAGTACACAGGCCAACTAGACAGCCAGGACTGTCACCTCATTCGATAGTGTGCAAACCAAAAGATCCGATAGAAAAAGGAGACAAAATTAACACCATTTACAAAATAAATTGTATGAACTGTAACAGACATGACATCGGCCAAAGTGGGTGTCCCATTCGAATCAGAATCCAGGAACACAAATTAGCTGTGAAAAAACATGATATATATATATGCCTGTTTCATATCAATTCATGTAGATAATTATGGACATCAGTTTGATTGGGATAATGTCGAAATTTCAGACAGAGGAGAATTTATAGAAGCCTGATACTCAAACGAATCAACCAGCGATTAACAAACATGTCAATATAGACCGAATCTACCAACTAATAAAAAGTAAAAATTTGACCAAAAAGTTTAAAATCCAAGCCAATAAAAAGTGACTAATACAGATGTAAATCAACTTCCAGTCATACAGATAGTTACCAGGAGAAGCAATTCTATTATCATTCATGAAGAATTTAAATCAGTCCATTTTTATGCTAAAACCTGCGTTGGCTGAAGCGGGATGTTGTCCGGAAGAGGGGACAACGAAAGCTCCGCTACTAAACCAACCAGCACAGAGAACACTACTAATTGCAAATCATCCACCTGAGCTTCAAATCTTCTCTATTATACTGAGAATTGTAATTTCTATATTTTGGATGCGTTAAGTTTACAAATATTCTTTCTACTACTACCAGTCACAAAAATTGAAGTATGCTCTTGTCATTGTGTTTTTAAGCATTGTAGTTTGAGGCAGTTGTGTGCAGATGATGAGGACTTAAATTCATGAGTTCCCGAGGCCTCCGCTGTCTTTAGATGTTAATAACGAAGAAAACGCCGTAAGTTAGTGTGAATTCTGTAGATGATCTTAAAATCATGGTCATGGTTAGTAGAGCAATAGGAGTCTATCAAGTGTTCTAGAATAGAGCTTCGAAAACTCCTCCCTTCTTCCTTGTAAAACCATACTGGAGTATCTTTCGTATCTGTATGGAGAGCGTTCTCTTGCTATGATCAGTGTACCTTGTTCCGCAAGAGCAGGTGAGCTGATAGGTACACATCGAGGCGGCCTGATGAAGGAGATTGTCTTTTACAGAGATGGAGAACAACTTACGGTTGGTGAACGTCATTCGTCATTTTGCTGCACAGAACGTCTTACTGACCAATTCGGCGAGACGGTTTTTGAGAATATCTGCAGCTTGATCACCTTAGAATTCCAAATTTAAAAATAAGGCTTTCTTTGGAATAGAGTCAGTGACCAGTTCGAACTGCTTATCTTTCGTATTTTGTCAATAAATCGGTTCTGGTAATCAATTTCTGCAAGCGTAGCTTTTAGAGATAAAAGTTCTAAGTCAATACAATCAGAACTACAAATGTTTGTTGTCCTAAAGCAGAGTGACTGAATGGAGTTCCTTTTCTTGGAGATAGACACCCAACTATTAAAATTAATTAGTTGTCAATTCCATGTACGTTTCCGATGGAGGGATCTTTTGAGAGATCCGTTACAACGTCTATTTAGCACTTATAAAGAAAAAGAATGCTTAGTTCAGATTCTTTTTCTATGGTGAAATGCAAAGAGAGATAGCAGTTGTTGAATGCAAACAAGATATCATGAAGAATTACTTTCAGATATGATGAAGACGATTTGTAGCTAAGGTGGATGAATTCGGTGTGGTTGTGTTCTCTGAGCTGGATAGTTAATTTGCGAAGCTTCCATTGAGACCCCATCCCACCCTACTAGGCAACATCTTCAGTGCATACACTTCAAATTTCTGGGGTCAGCTTTCAGATTTCTCCACGAGTGTACTAGTCATCTCTCCTGGTGGGTGACCTTGACCGTGAATGGTTGTTTTTGTGTGTTTTCACACCCCGTCTAGGGTACTTGGAACTGATTGTTTCTTTGACTTGAACCTCAACCCTTTGTGTGTGAGATATCCTTCTTATCGATTGGTATATTTTGTCTACCTCGATGTGTCTATTGATTGGGTATTCACTGGAATACCAGGCTTCACTCAGTTCTATGTTAACTAAAAGATTCAACAACGAAAGAGGATAAAACCAACGTCATCTACAAAATAAATTGTAACAACAGCGAAAAGCACCACATAAGTAAGCCAAAGTGGATTCCCCTCCCCTTCGTCTTCGTATCGACGAACATAAACTAGCCGTCAAATTCATGACATCTAATCCCTTAATATCGATGCATACAGACAACCACGGAAATCATTTCGACTGGGACAACCAACGCCTAAATATTAGACAGAGGAATTACCAAGAATGCTAGGGTTCTTTTTAGAAGGCTGACTAGTATACCTGTGAATTGCCAATCAGTAGGCAGATTGAACTCGCCGATCATGCACATCGTCCGAGGTTCGATCCCCGGCCAACGCACTCCCCTACCTCGCTAAGCCAGAAATACTGCTGTTAAAGAGGAAAGGTTGGGCATGGAGCTAGCAACCCCATCCTGTAAAATTAAACACTGCTACAGAAACTTCACGTTAGACGCTTGAAGCCCTATGTTCTACTAGGAACGTGAAGGTTAAAAAAAGACACATTGACAAGGACAAAATTTATCAATCGATAAGAAGGATATTTTACGCACAAAGGGTAGTCGTTCAAGTCAAAGAAACAATCAATTCCAATACAAGTAGCCTAGAGGGTATGAAAACACACAAAAACAACCAATCACGTTTAAGGTCACCTTCCAGGCGAGATGACTAGTACACTCGTGGAGAAATCTGAAAGCTGACTCAAGCTGAAGATTTTGCCTAGTGGGTAGGGGGCAATGAAAGCTTCGCAAATTAACTATCCAGCTCAGAGAACACAACCACATCAAACGAATTACGCTCTTATCACGGGATGACGAAAGTGTTGTCTACGTATCTAACTAACTAACTTTATTATTATTGTTATTTTATGTATTCACACCTCTGTTTAGATATTCTAACGGGATATAATTTCTTAATATAAAAACCCATATTTGTATTCATATGTATAAATCGAATGATATTATTTTATTCTGCGAATATTTAGTCCCATATATATGGTCTTCCTACAAGGAAGCTTGTCAATAAACTCACACGACTCTCTCAAACAGAATCAAGATTCACAAACCATCGACTATTAAAAATTCGATGTTTAAAAAAATCATATAATTCCAAAATATTTACGCATACGCACTCCAATTGCTTCAAGGAAAATATCATCAGCAGCTGAACATCTCAGTAGATTATGTCTAAAAGAAGAACTGCATCGAGTTACTGTGAAACTAAATAATATACGAAATGAAATCGAAAAACTCAAAGCGAAACTCAAATGTATGGTCAATGACAAAGATTATGGAATCGTCATTGAAACATCCCAAAAAGCTAGAGAATCAGCATTAAGAAAATCAAAAACCACACAAATCAAAAAATTCAACAAAATAATTGAAGAAAAGAACACAACAAATGAAATTGATGTCAACACTTTATCGTCTATCAACAGAACAAAATAGGTAATCAACCTCTCATCAAGGGAACTAAGCTCTAGTGAGATAAAAGTACTTGAGAAAGGACTAAATTTCAAGGTAACAGTTAATAAATTAAAACCAGAGGATGTTATTCCTAACATAGAAGTAGCATTAAGTTCAATAGATAAGACGACAGCAGAAGAGGTTCGAGCATAATGTGCACTAACCCTAAAAAATCAAAAAGAAAACAAAATCAAACTTAACAAAATCGGAAAGAGAAGCTTTAATTAGTCTAAAACAGGATAAAAATATTGTCATCGCAAAAGCTGACAAAGGAAACGCCACCGTAGTTCTGAATAAATCTGACTATATAAAAAAAAGTTACTGAACATATTCAAACGGGTCCATATGAAGAAATTAAGAAGCCTGTAGACACAATAATGAATAAGGTTAAGAAATCTACAACAGAACTAATACACAGAATGAAGCCATCACTCGGTGAGTCTAAATGGTTTAATGTTAATGCCTGAAATTAATAATGCTAGTAGAATATATGGTACTATTTAGTCACTCCGTTTGCTTTATGAATTAATATTTTAATGTTATTCTGTTTATGATAAAGAGGGATTATTATTATCCTTATTATTATTATTATTATTGTTATCACTATTATTAATTGATCTGCTAATCTCTTATTACAAAGGTGAAGGCGGTTACTTTGTCACATAATTCATAAAGTAATTAACTAATACACTTGATAAGTTTGACATACATTTTATAGAAAGAAGATTATTAGTAAAGTGAATACAGAAATAGAGAGAGAGATGATCCCAGCTAGTTATGTAAACAAATTCAGAAACCTTTTCTCTCTCTCTCTCTCTGATGTTTTCCCTAATCTTCGAAGTGTATTTGGTCATAACAAATCACTTATAAATCAGAATTTCCATTAAGTAATTTAATACGGCTTCCACAGGACATCTGCATTTCCCCGTGTCATCGGCTCCACAACTGATCACCTCCTCGTCCTCCTGCTTCTACATATCACTTTCTGAGGAACACTCAACTCGTTGCTTCATATTTGGGTCGCCTTTTTTAGAGTTAGCCTGGCGCGTGATGTCACTCCACAGTATCCTCATCATATATCCCATTTATATCTACTTACTTCTGCATATTTTTTTGGGCAACAGATTCTCGGCTATTTAATTGGTGGACGGCGACTAGCAGTGGAATCCAAAATAAAGCGTAAATCATCATATTTGGGACTCGTTCTCTAGCTGGATGTGCCTGCGTTTCCCAGTGAGTGATGATGTACCCAACGAGGCTCGAACCCAGTGGCTATAGTTTATAACGCCAAAGTGTTATCCACTAGACCACCTGGGGCACGAGAGCCACCTCTTGTGTAACGGATCATATTAGTTATTTAATTGAATTTTAGATTTTTCCGTCAATTGATTGAAGCCGATGTGTCAACCTGAGAAGGAGCACTTCGGTGCAATTAATCGACGGGAAAATCTACAATTTGAATTAAATTGATTCTTGGCTGGTTTATTGCTTGTTGCTTAGCCTTCTCTTACTGGCCATCTGGTTTTCAGTATGGAGGCAACACGGGTGGATAGAACTCTGATAAAAGTTTGCTGGTAACCTGCTGGATATACTTTCCGTGATTCACTGACTTATTCAACATTAGTATTAAAAATCAGGATCTAGTTCTGGTTTCACTGGCACATTCGCTTTGCAGTCATATATCTGGCATGAATTCCAGTTCACTTCTTGGCTACCCTCATATTCGATTTCCACTTCTAGCAAAAATTAAGATGTCCTAAGTGTATGGGCTATTCATCTCGATTTTTGTATGCGTATTTGTTGAACATTGGGTTGTCGGTTGATCCATTGTCAAAAATATCTTCTTACGGAGGGGCTAACAACTGTTTTACAACTGCTCACCCATACATACTGCATATACACATATATTTTTATATTCAGTTATCTACGATCATAAACTTTTAGTAATCAAACGTAATCACTAAAATTCTAATGAAATGTACACTCAGTTTAAAGTGTTTAACAAAAGTAGACCAATACTCGTCAGCCTGAGGTCAAATTTTGATCACAGCTCATACAATTTTGTCTATAATACATGTTGATGCCTGTTTCATGACTGATATGACTCGACAAAGTTTTTAAAAACAAGAGATTTCACTTTTATATATAAACCTCTGTTATTTTAATTTCGATTAATTCCCAAAAAGGAGTTCAAACCAGTTTGCCGAACGAAACGTTAGAATTACTTATTTCAATTTCGTTGAAATTATACAAATATGCAGGTGAAAAGCACAGCAAAAGACAGAGGCAAGTAGAGACGTGCATTTGAAGCCATACGTTCCACTAGAAATCCATGGGAAGAATAATTATATTATTAATACAAATTTAATTTTTATAAATGTTACGGATGTTTGTCACCGTCACCGTCTGTATATTTTGATCATACTGTATAGATCGTTCATGTGTGTATCTTGACATCATTCTAAGATGTAGCGTGCGTATTGACGATATATCCCAAACTAGGACGAAACAGCTAGCTGTTCAGTGCTCCCTGATGGTTTTGAATGGTTCTGTTTATTATTATTATTATTGCTCCCTTGGGTTCCTAGTGGAACATAGGGCTTCAACTGCACGTCTCCATTTTCTTCTGTCTTCTGCTGTACTTTTCGCCTGCATCCATGTTAGTCCATAGTCTTTCAACTCCTCTTCACACGATCTCCTCCATGTCACTTTTGGAGTTCCCTCCCGTCGTTTCCCTTCCGGGTTCCACTCGAGGGCTTGACGCGCTATGTCACCCAGCGGTTTCCTCAGTGAGTGTCCGATCCATCTCCACTTTCTCCTGCATATTTGTTGGGCGATTGGTTCTTGCTTTGTTTGTTCCCATAATTTCTTGTTGTTGATTCTTTCCGGCCATCTGATCTTCAGTATTGAGCGAAGACAGTTGTTAATAAAGGTCTGCAACCTTTTGGAAATATTCTTTGTGACCCGCCAAGTTTCTGATCCGTATAGAAGAACTGACTTTACGTTTGTATTGAAAATCCGAATTTTGTTGGTGATCCTGAGTGACGAAGATTTCCAGATTGATTTCAGGTTGATGAATGTGTTTCTCGCCTTCCCGATTCTCGCTCGATTTGACATCCTCGTTCTGTTCGACTGCCTGTAGTTGAGACAATGCTCCCTAGATAAGTGAAGTGAATGAAGTAACCCTCTTTCAAATCCCTCCCGTTGATGGTGATTGACGTTGGATGTTGTTGCTGTTGTTGGTTGGTTATTTTCATAACCTCCGTCTTGTCTATATTTATCTGGAGTCCTGTCCTCGCTGGGTGCTTCTTCGACCAGTTTGTTGGTTTTCGCTTGTAAGTCTTCGATTGTGTGTGACATCAAACATGAATCATCCACGCGCGAAATCCACGTCTTCTAGGTTCTTCACGTCGGTCCAGGATATTCCTGTCTTTTCGTTTCCCACAGTCTGACGCTTAATCCAGTCCACCACAATTAGGAATATCATTGGTGATAGTAAGCACCCTTGTCTGACTTCTGTGTTTACTCCAAACGCCTCGCTGAGTCTTCCGTTGTGGATCACTTGGCAGGTGCCGTTGTAGTACAGCTATTGAATAAGATTGATGAATATTTGGGGCACGCCATAGTACTCGCCAGATACTAGCTTGCTAGGCTACTAGCTTACTAGTTTTCTCGCCGGTCCCAAGCCCGGGTAAAGAGGGAGGGTTGGGGCGTGGTGCTAGCAACTCCACCCCTGTAAAATAACCAAATCGCTACAGAAACTTCAATGAATGGTTCTGTAACTGATATCAATCCGTGATCAACTCATAAAATTCTCATCACTGTTTGCATCTTTTTCTCATTGACTCAATATGGGAATTATTCGATCTTGGAAATTATTCTCATGCTTGCCACTAACTGACTACAAGAGAAAATTGCGTGAAATTATAGTGAGAAATCCCCACGACCAGCAAGGTCCAACCAGTCAGGTGTGAGGATTGGCTGGTGCCAGTGGCACTAAAATCATGGACTGGTAGAAGTTAGAATTCATGGGTTAGCCAGTGAGTCGGGCACCATTGGTTGAATGATTTTTATTTTATTACAGTTTGATTCCACACCGTATTTTTCGGTAGAAGTATGGAATTTTCAACATGTGATATCGATAGTCCAAATTTTGCAGGCCGACCATAGATATCAAGTGTGCGTCGGTAGGGGATCGAACCCCAGACCATGTGCATGGTCGGCGAGAGTCCTAACCACTGTGCCACTGACGCACACAGCTTGCATGAGCTTGCATTGTAACCGGAAGGCCCTGGTTTCGAACCCCTTGCTGTGAATGTTTTCTGATGATGAGTCCCAAATTGGGACGAAACGGCTGACTAACACTCTTTAGTCCTGCAAATTGTATCAATCGGTGGTCAAGCTTGAAATTAAACAATGATTCGGAGAAATTTATATTACTTAATTTTAAATAAGTGTAAAAAACGTTGATACTTTTATTGAAAAAATACTGACGCATATATGTTCGTTTTCATCTAATTAAAAATATTCCAGGCAAGTAATTCACTTCCATAACAGACGTTTTCGGAGGTATTTGTGTTTTATTCGAAAAATTTTTTTTTGTCATCCGTTTCACTCTGAAAGTCTACAAGTATTTTTATTGACAGTTTGTCCCCGTTGTGATTATAGTAATTTGTACGAGTCCTACACTATACATGAGAAGGTCTCCCCGTTCTAATCTATAAAAATGGGGTGTTTCTTAATTTTCACAAACAGTATACAATTGGTGGATGGTGGCTAGCATTGGAATCCAGGATGCGCATTTTGTCCTATTCGGGAATTGTCAGCTGGATGTACCCGCATTTCTTAGTGAGTGATGATGTTCCCACTGAGGCTCGAACCCAGTACCCATAGTTTCAAACGCCAAAGCGTTATCCACTAGACCACTTGGGACCACTTCAGTCCAATCAATCGACGGGAAAATCAAAAATTCAATTCAATAATTTCATAATCAGTGTCTAAAATTTATAATCACACATTGAATGTTATTTATTGATATTGTTCCGAATTTACTGCTAATTCGTTCTGTGTGTTTTTAAGTGTTGATTTTCAGGGATGTGATTGGTCTTGGGTTCGATCATGGGATAGTGTCGGTTGGAGAACCACTAAAAAGCAAAGAGAAATATAGTACTGAATAAAATATTTCTCCTGGTTTGGGATTCTTCAGCAGTATTTGCTTATGAACCTGGCAGGGATCGAGTCGAGGACTTTCATGTTGCATGGAGAGTCTATTAAAGATTCTCCTACTGGATCTTTTGGAATCCAATGTCTTGTGATCTCTAACTTTTGTCAATGCATGGTTCATAGAACCATCATCAGGCAATGTTATGGGTGAGTATTGGTCCCTGTCGCTGACGGCTTTGACCACAGTTATCACCACTTCTCAGTAGTGATTATTAGATTAGTTTTTGAATATTTACCTAGAGTTATTTGATGACAGATTTCAAGTTGGATCATGAGCGCTGACTCCTGTTGGATTCTCTCCTAGTGGCTGAATAATCAGCCGGCTTACCTTGTAGCTTGTAGGTCATTGGTTTAATCCCCGGTGCTAGAGAGTCCTGACCTACACAGAACATTTCTGAAATACTACTATCTTGTTGACTTAGAATATGCAGGCAAGGACGCTGACAAAATGCACAGTCTTCTAAACACCTTGAGCTGCAATCTACGAATGTTTGGCATGTGATTCGCTTCCGCCAAATGCAAGATGATGTTACAGGACTAGACCACACTTACTCCTAGCTTAGAAATAGGAAGTGAAGTGGTAGAGTACGTTGACCGCTCCATTTATTTGGGAAGTGCCATCAGTCAGGGCCAACGGGTTGATCGCTGACGAAATCCCAGCACGGATACAGAGGGCTAGTTTCGCATTTGCCAGTTTACTCCGTCTCTGGCGTAGACGAGATATCCGACTATCGACCAAAGGGCGAGTGTACTGCTCATCAATCCTCTACGTCCTCCTATATGGCTGTGAGACCTGACCATTGAGAGTAGAAGACATGAAAAGATTAGCTGTTTTTGGTCATAGGTGCCTCCGTTTTGTTTCCCGTGTGAAATGGTATAATAGAGTGAGCAATATTGAGGTTAGGCGTCGAGTTCTAGGTAAACAGGGGATATCAATCGACGAAGTTGTGAAGTTTCAAAGACTGAGATGGTTAGGACATGTGTTACCTATGCCTAGTCACCGCCTTCCTCGACGAGCAATGTTAGCAGATACGGGGTCAGGCTGGAGACGAGCTAGTGGAGGTCAAACAAAAACATGGCACCAGTCAGTGAAATCCACAACAGTTGGTCTAAGCCATGTAGGAAGGTGTAGACTTCCTGGTTTGGGTCCTCGGGACGGTAAAATCCAATGATGGCTGGGGACATTCGTTCATATGGCTCAAAATCGTTCTCAGTGGCTGAGGTAGATGCATCCACTCCATTTGACCTATGATCTCCAATGAAACTACATTGTTCTTCGTTACTTCTATTTCTTTGTCTCACATCTCTGCTTACTGTCTCTATTATGCATTTCTTATACCTTCTTCTGTTGCTTTGTGTGCTACATGGAGGGAGTGTGGCGAATTGAACTGCCGCACATTTGTGCAAAGTTCTATGTCGAAAACAGACAGACAGACAGATACTACATGGCTTTTGAAATTTACCTACACCTGTTGAGAAATATTTTCATTGGTTGTAGAAAGTACATTTTTCTCGAACGGGTTTTAGAACATTATCCTGACCGATTATCACAACAGGAAATTAACAGTCAGTTTTGAGGTGCAGTTTTCGAGTCACTGATGAATTCGAGTCATATATCTCCCCCCACTGAAGTCGTCTTTTGAAATTATATACAAAGTAATGCCAAACGGTACAAGGATTGTTTTAGTCCTTCATGAAACAATGAGATAAAGTGTTCCAACTTTGTTGACATGTCGAATTTTCTGACGATATCTTAAGATTATTTCTTGGTCTCTAACAGTGGAACATAGGATGAGCGTTTCGTTCTATTTGGAACTTGTTCACTGAGTTTACACCTTTAATCCCAGTAAAAGATGGTGTTTTCCGCAAAGCCCTCCTATCGTAATGAATAATATTTTGGTGTTTAAAATGATGGGTACAGGCTTCAAGTTTCAACAGCAAATATCTTATATTTATTCTTAGCCTGATTACAACCAAATTAATGAAGAGATTCACATGGATCACTGTAACAATTAGGCAGTCATTCTGACTACTGAAATATAATCGCAGTACTTGAATGTAGATATAAGTTAAACGTCTTATCAATTTCATTGACGTTGAAAAGCCATAGTGAATATCAGATGGTAAGTCAGAAATAAGTAGTGAAGGAGCCATCATTGGGACCTTTACTTGAAGACTGCTTCTTGGCAAGCCTGGAGAATAGTATTTTACAGCCTACTATTGATAGTTTCTATTTGTACCAAAGATACATGGATGATACTTTCGTCATATGTAACGACAATACCGACATCAAATTGATAACTAAAGAGTTCAACAGTTGCCATCATGCCATCCAGTTCACGTTGGAATCATAAATGAACTCGGAATTCCATTTTTTGAATGTTCTTCAAAAACGAGATCTGATGGCACTTTTCGAAGATCGATCTATACGAAACAAACATGGAATTGTCTGTACACAAATTTTCACAGTTGGGTCCCTTTGAGAAGAAAGAGAAACCTCAACCACTCCTTATCCTCCAGAATAAGTAGAATATGTTCCAGTGATACAATCGATGGGGAACTGGGGTGTCTCAGACAAGTTCTCATAGAGAATGGATATCCTCAAAGAGTTATCGAGAAAAACATGAAGTTAAGGGAAAAGCCTGAAGGAATCCAGACGCTGCCGAAGAAACTGCTGTTTATGAGTGTTGAATTTAAAGGTGATACCGCAGCTGCAATCCTGAAGAATCGCTTATACAGATCAGTTAGGAGAGCCTTTTTTATGGCCGAGCTACGGATCAATTTCTACAGCCGACAAATGATCAATGGATGTGTGAAGGATAAACTGTCGCTTTAGGCTACTTCAATGTGTGTTTATGAATTCACGTGCTCATGTGGGACTAGTTATATTGGCAGCACAAGGTGCACATTTTCCAAACGCATCTCTGAACATTATACGGCATGGTTAGCAAAAGGACAATGCAAAACATTTACTAGCTCAATTCTCGAGCATTTGTTGAACTTAGGTCACATAGCTCCACCATAGTCGTCGTCCTTCAAGATCATCTACAAAGTAAGACCAAATGGTACAAAGGGCGTCAGGTTTCGGCTTTTGTGTATGGCGGAGGCGCTGGCGATTCGTCGTTTTAATTTTCCTTTTGGTTCGCTTTTGCTTTAATAATTAATAATTATCACTCTCATATGTTCCTTTTGTACATTTCACACCCTCTTCACACTTGTTAAATTGACAATCAACTACCACCTTCCTTCTCACTCAATTGCCATTTTAAACCTTATGAAATTTCGAAATTTGTGACGTTGAGTACCACGCGATTTACAACTTTTATTTTTTACTTCTATAGCCACTTCCGGGTAATTATTTCAATTATGCCATTCCCTATTACTCAATAATAGGCTACTGTACATTTTTGGTAAATTTAAACACGATTGTACAGCCTCTGAAGGTGATTTCGTCGATAAAGAAAATTTTCTTCTCTGAACTGGTCTTTTACTGTCTCCCTGACTCAATGGATGTTTCCGGTGATCTAATAGAAGTAGTATCAAGAAGCTCTAGGGAAGATCGGCCAGGAAACTATAGCCCAGAAAATATGCAGAAACAAATGGAGATAGATTGGGCACACTCTGAGGAGACCGTCGAGTAACTTCACGCTCCAGGCAATGCCTAAAGTGGAGTCAGACTGGGAGATGACTAGTTGTATCTGGATCCAGCTGTAGCTCATACTACTGTCTTTCCTTCTCTCCAAATTAAACAAACTTATTACATATAACACACTGATTCGTTACTAATGATTATGTGGCATTTCGAGGACATTTTATTGTTCACAGGTTTATTCGCGTGACTTCTTAACTTTCTTCATATGATTCTACTTTACCGTGTCTTTAATAAAAACGTTCAATACATCACGGAATGTAGTGGCGAACTTCCTGTCATATGCGTTGGTTGGTGAATACTAATGTTGGACTGTATGCAAATGTCAGTTATAGCAGCGGATATATCATTCCGCCTCATAACAGCATATCAATAAACAATACATGTGATTGGAATTCAAGCAACATCGAACCTGGATGCATGGAAGAATAGGAGGGAATGAAAGCTATATTAAGCAAAACAGATCTACGGACCTCAGAGGATATGGTCACAGTATAATAGCTAAAGATGTGGACGAAAAGAAAGGTACCTGCAAATTGGAATATTGACTGCTTTTCCAACCTCCCTCCAGAGAAGAGTGACTTAAGCTTTAACAAAAACTGTCACAGAATCACGTTCCCATCCATACCAAGGAAAATATTAAGATGCATTATCCTGGAGGTATCGGAAGATGATGTGGAAAACGTTGCCTGGAAAAAGCTGGAATCAGGAAAAGCAAATTTTGGGCTGACCAAATTTCAACTTTACGCATCATCATCGAATACACACCATAGAACATCAGTCAAATTTCATTTCGCCTGTAGCCAGTACGATTGAAGATGTCGAAAGTAGGGTCAGAAATGCAATACAAACCTTTATCATTCTGAAATCAGTGTAGCGATCTTCCACATTCAGTATTAGGATCAAGATCTAGATTTTCAATACTGATTTCAAGCTAGATTTGGCGTACTCGTTATGAAAAGCAACCCCGACAGGCTGCGGCAGACATTTTAACATCTCCTTCTTTCTTTCGATAACAAAGAACTAATGGCCAGTCAGAAAATATTGGCAACAAGGTACATATCTCCAGGAAATGAAGATGGATTAGTTGTATGCTGAGGGCACAGACAAGGTTGTGACTTGAGTTGAGTTTCTCAAAATCTCCAAAAAAGAAACAAAACAGGATTAATTGAAAAACAGCTCACTGATGTTTTGAAATAACTGAAGGCCGATCGGTTAATTAACTATGATATTTATAATCATATCTGGTTGACCAGTTCAATGGTATTAAAGCTTTACAGCATACCAAGGACACAAATCCGATCTTCCACTCCGTTCAGCTGTAGATATATCAGGTTCCCATGATAGCTTAGTTGTGAAATGGTTGGCTGATGTTCTAGAATCTGTATGGAAACATATATACTCCAGTAATCGCTTTTCAACACTTCAGTTCATCGACTGCTTACAAGATATGAAGGTTGGTAACAAGAGTATGCTTCCTCTAGACACTGAATCATTTTATATCAACGGTCCACTTGCGAAAACTGTCTGTTTTATATGCAATTATATTGATGAAAACTAGTCAACCATTTGAATACCAATAAAGTATTTCAAAGAAATACTGTTGATATGGACTATTCATGCAGAATTCACTTTCAGTGACATCATTTACAGACAAAAAGATGGAGTCGCAGTACGCTCTCCTTTGGGTTCATTGCTAGCAGACTATTTCATGACAAGCTCTGGTCAAGTTTCATTTCAGCCAGTTGCTGACAACTTTTAAAACTATACATGATATATGGATGATAAGTTAGACACTTTTAAAAGCAGTTATAACTCTGATCAACTGATACGAGTATTTAAGAACACCCATGCAACAATAAAATTCACGCGCAAAGTGACAAACTAATCTCAGATCCTCTTCTTTATATTGGGCCAACAAGAAAAGTCGATGGAACCTTAATAAGGTCTGTTTATAGAAACTTCACATAGGATAGTCAACTAACAAGTTTTTACAAGTGGGTGCTGACTGATTGGAAACGAAATTTGGCTATACACCTTGACACTTTACTTGCAAGATGGATACACGCTAGCATCCACTCACAATAATGTTAGACCGACAATTCATACAGAAACAAAACAACCCCGCCTGAATCTTAATTTCAGGGAAAACTCAACACTCGATTTCCTTTCGAAGAAGAACTCGACCATCTTTAAGAGGAACATTCTTTTCATCAGTGCCAAGAGTTGCGTTCTTCAGTTGTCCACTAGCCTGCAAAAGCTCGGAAGACAAAATCTCACAGCTCACCATTTCTGTGTTCATGCATCAGCTCACCTGCTCCTGTTCATTATTCTGAAGTCAGTGTAGCGATAAATCATATTCAGCATAAGGACCAGGATCCTTATTTTCAATACTAATATGAAGTAATTCATTCTATATTGTTTAGGGACTTGGAGCACTCGTCATTAATAGCATTCCCAACAGGTGGCTGTAGACTTTTAGTGAGCTCTTCCAACTTTTTCCGATATCGAAGATGAAATAGCTTGCCAGAAAGGTCATTTGATGTGTATACCATCTTTCAAATCAAGAACACTACCTGCCACTGGCTCTGTAACAGCTACAATAGTTGAACTTCCTGTTGACGCTGTTTATATTGTCCCGACAAACTTCTCCTTTAGACTGATCTACAACGTGAAGAACAATCCATGAGAGACAATACTCTTTGGTCTCCTTTGTACTCATGAAATTCTTACCATTCAGATAGAGATCTGGATAGAAAAGAGAGTTTCTCAACTTCTTCTGTTGTCATAGTAACGACATTGATATTTTTCACCAGTTTGATTTTTGTCTGTTATTTAAGTCTCTATAACTTTCGTATTTTTCATGAAGTGTTGCATAATATCACATTTTCCTTCACCTCTTTGCTAATCCTGACTGCAACTCAATTATTAAATTATTTACCTTATCATGTGACTAATACTAACACCCTAATTCCAGTCTCATTGAAAATCCTATGTAAGGCCTTTCACCTTCCTTCTTTATGCAACAGTACTACAGAGGCTTTGAATTCTATATTATATTTTTTGTTGTTTTTGTCATTCCCATTATTAACTGATTAAAAGTGCCCATTAAAATTTTTCAAAAGAATGGATACAGAACAAAGAATACTCTTTTCGATAACGTCTTCTTCATCAGGCTCTACAGTGATATACACACATTATAGTGAATGAATGAATGAATTCGTGTTATGAACAACATTAATGCTGCTGTTTCAATAGCATTGAATCAATGATACTGATAGATAACAGCTGAATCGCATCAACATAGAATAAGCCGAATGTCAGAAGAATTCGGAAGGATAATATTACAAATTCATGAGTGTATAGCTTCTACTGAAGGCCAAGGCACTAGTAGGGGCTGGACTTGCTTCTTTTGAACACAGAGCACTGGTTGTTTGAGGCGAATTGCAATAGCCTCCACTGTTTGCAGCATTCGGTGCTTTGATGATTTCGGTAATTCATTAGGCACCCGGTAGATTATCGAGAAGGATTCTTCAACGCTGGTTGGCTTTGTGGCCGGCTTGCACCAGATGGTCCAATATTGAACTGTTAATGGTTTTAACTACACCTCTACTTAGCCATAGTGGGAGATGTTCTCAAGTGAGCACGAAAAATCAAGTTCCTAGAACAACAGCCAATATAACTCCCCCCTGCACAAGCGCAGTTGAATTGGTAGATACAATTAGAAGAAGTGGCTAGTCTAGGTACTTCATCTTTCCATCGAGGTAGCACAATCGGTCGTGTAGAGAATAATACGTGTAGTTCGCCAGCATTGATCTTAGTTTTTCTATAGTTCTTCACATATATTTCTGAATAAATTTTGATGAGTAGTTAGTTTGCCAACTAGTAATATTTCTTTATTAGTTTGATTTCATGATTTCATTATGCTTCAAATCTTTATCCAGTTACCAACACTTCATCATTTTATGATACTTGAAATAAACTTATCGACTAAGTTAAACTTTAAGCACTACTAACTACTAATGGAATACGACCGTACCACTGACCCTGAAGTCCCTAATAAGTTTCATCCCCGTGACTTGAAGTCTCTATTCCGCTTGATTCAAGTCAATATGTCAGGGAAAGTAAGCTGAGTATTGTAGTATTTTGCAGGAAGATTTTTAGCCAGGTTCCTTTTATCCTTAACCCAAATTTTGTATACTTGTGGTTACTGGGTTTGAAAATAGTTCATGACAGGTGTAGCTGCTGAAAGAGGGAGAATAGTCTCCTATCCCCCAATTCAGTGGTACTAGCACTGAAGATATATCGCGTCATGGAAAATAAAGAGAATTGCTTTATTATTCCGAGGAGAAGGTGCCATCGCATAATTAGATGGATGAGAAAGTTATAACTGTCTGTCGTTCCTTGAAACATTCTCATGATTCTGTGAATCCCATTGCAGGGACATGCATCAGTCTTATGGAAGGCTTTTTGGGAAGGTTAAAAAACAAGGATAGGGTCATTACTGGATCTCAAAAGGATGTCATTCATTGTTATTTAGATGAATATATGTATATAATGTGGTGCAACTTTTCAATTTATACTCCTATGCTAAACAGGGAGATGTTTCTATCACTTGTCAGGGAAAGGTATTCTATGCAACATTTTTATGCAGCTTTTATGCATTTTTTTCATAAACAAAAATGCCTCCTTCATGTGATTGGCGCGTTCAAGGTCATTCGCTGATTGGTATTTGGTGGTGCTTAAATTCCATTATGGGTAAATTTTTCTTTCGACAAAGTCTCATAGTGTTATACAGTAATGTTTACTGATGACCATGCTTCGAGCACAATTTATTGGTCATAATCATATCTAGGTACTCCTCAGACGACTTCCTAATTTCATTTATATAGTTCCATTATTTTTCACTTAATTTGATTGGCAGTGATATTTTCCATATTTCAGGTATGAGTGATGAATCATTCCTATTGAATGTGTTGTGTTTGGTGTAGACTCAATAAACAAGGATTCAGTAATCAACCTCTCTCTCCACCTATCTAGATTACTTTTTGGAATTTTAACCGTCTCCCACCCTATTGTGTGGTTGTGTGTTAATGCATGCAGTGCAATGTGGTGCTGAGCTATTTTCTAAATTACTTATCTTCTCAGGGTCAACCATTCTTACCTTAGCTAAATTCTTATGTTCTGACAGGTCATCTCACTACTTCTGATCTACTAGTTTGACCTATGTAATTGACCTCACATTCATTGCAGGGTATTTTGTAAATCATATTATTTCGTCTAATTGGGTCAAGTAGGTCTTTTAACCTACAGAGCTTGTCCCTGAGTGAGTTTGCGGGTTTCAAAGACGCCCTAATTCCTGCTTTATTAGGAATCCTACGTAGGGCCTCAGATGTCCCCTCTTTATATGGTATAACTGTAGATGACTTGTATTCTCTCTCATTTATGTTATTATTACCAGTTTCACAATTATTTTTATTTTTCGTTTGGCCCTTTTCGATCTTCCTAATGAATTTTATAGGATAGTTATTTAACACCAAAGCCTCTTCTATCTGTTTTAGTTCATCATTTAGGTCTTTTCTTGTGCTACTCAGTGCTACTGCTCGGTTTGTTTAACAGTTAACTAAGCCTCCCTTAACAGTCAACGGATGAGATGAATTAAAGTCTAAATATCTATTAGAATGAGTTGGTTTTCTGTACACACTAGTGTGTACTTTACCTTGCTGTATTCGTTTTATTTTACAATCTAACATAGCTAATTCTCCTTGTTCATTTTCCGATTCAAATGTAAATTTTATTCCCTCCACTAGTGAGTTTATATGTGTCAAGAAGCTAGAGATGTGTTCTGTTTTTAACACCGTTAAAGTGTCATCCACATATCTCCACCACATTTTTGGAGTAGGATTAAACGTATTAAGAGCACTACTTTCCCAGCTGTCCATAAATATGTCTGCTACAATAAGGGATATTGGTGATCTGCTGCAATGCTACACCTTCAGTTTTTCTATACATTTTGCCTTGGAATTTAAAGATAGTAGATGTGAGGCATAACTAAATCCCTAAAATAATTTGTTCAGTGGGCAGCTTCGTCCTATGATTAAGTTCAGGATCCGCAGTTAGTTCTTTTTTAACTGCTTCTAAGGCTATAATGACTGGTATATTAGTATAAAGACTAGTCATATCAAAACTAACCATTTTTTCATCATTCTCTAGTTGAATGTCGTTTAGTTTGTTTTTCATCTCATATGAATTAGTTAGTTGGTCTAGTGTTTGAACGATTTCTAATGGGGCATAATATTAGAGCTAAGTGTTTGGATAATTCATAAGTGGGAGTATTTCTAAAATCTACTATTGATCGTATGGGGTAACCTGGCTTATGTATTTTAATAGTACCATACATTCTACTAGCATTATTAGTTTTAGGCATTGAATTAGACCATTTTGATATGATATGATTATGAGCGGCGATAAATTGTCCTCGAAACTTCATCAGTAAACATTACTGTATAACACTGTGAGGCTTTATCAAAACAAAAATTTACCTATGATGGAAAATAGTCTCCTATCCCACAGTTCAGTGGTACCAGCCATGCAGACATATAGCGTCATGGAAAATAAAGAGAATTACTTTGTTATTAAGAGGAGAAGGTGTTATCGTATACTTCCTGTCATTCCTTGAATATATTCACCATATAAGTGAACCATCCTAATGATTTTCTGGGTCCTATTACAGGGACATATATCAGTCTTATAGAAGGCTTTTGGGGAAGATTAAAAACAGGATTAGGTCCATTAATAGATCTCAAAAGGATGTCATTTAGATGAATATATATGCATAGAATGTGGTGTAACTTTTCCATTGATACTCTTATGCTAAACTGGGAGATGTTATTACCACTTGTCAGAGAAAGGTATCTTATGTAACATCTTTGTGCATTTTTTCATGTTTTCTATAAAACAAAAATGCCTCCTTCATGTGATTGGTGCGTTCAAGGTCATTCGCTGATTGGTCGGTAGCGGTGCTAAAAGTTTACCCTTGCCAACCACCTAGTCTAGCTACTTATAAGTAGTAAAAGTACCCAAAGAAAAAGAAATATGATACAAATTATAGCATAGTATTATTTTTTAATTGAACAATTGATAGACAGTTATGATTATTGTACATGAATGAAGAAGGAGAAGAAGAAAGGAAGAAAAAATAAGACTCCAAGAGAGAAAGAAAATTTTCTGTTATTATTTTTATTTTTGTACACTGACCGAACACAGAGATGCAAAGTTGGCACAAACACACACACACACACACGCACACGAACAAACAGAATGAAAGACAAAATGAGGGAAAAGGGTAAGCACAAGCCGATAAAAGGTAATAACTTCACGATGAACACATTATTATTATTATTATTATTATTAATAAGGATGATGACAGAAGTAATTAGGTAGATTGATGTCAAAATTGAGAATATGTGTTGACAGGCAAACATAATGACAATGATCACAAGAGCCGGTAGATAAGCGCGTATAAGTAGATGAGTAGTTACGTAATCCATCGATTACAGAAGTACCAAAATAATCAAAGGATCAAAAGAGACATAGACATACAGTCTCGTATACACGAATGATGCATACCACTGGAGATTGATTTCTATCCCCATTAATGAAACGATAACTATACTTATGTGTAAAAAATAATCAGAATTAACAAACATTGAACAACCATTTCATTGAATCTTTCACGTCTAATTAATTGCTTATTTGTTTTAAACACACATCAACAATTACTCGCGGTTAATTTAATTTGAATTATTATAAATCAATAATGCTTTATGATTTGTTTCTGCTCCCATCATATCATTATCTGAAATTGGACGTAGTGTTCTCGGTGCTGTACGCCTAGACAGAATAAGTGTTTCTGTCGCATAATCTGATTGTGAATATCTTGATTGTTTAAAACGACACTTGAATATCATATTCAAGGCTTGTTTTCTAAATCCGGTACATGTTAGAAAATAAATGAAAAAATTACATGCATAATGTGATGCACATAAGGCATCAACAATTTTTTTAGCCGACAATTGTTGAAATATACTATTCCATTCAGGGGAATTCAGTACACCTTCATCATTCAAGCATTCATCTGCATGTGGTAATTGAAATTGGACAAGATAGACAATTCCTGCGGGTACAGTACATGCAATTAAGTAGAAGGATAATATAATTAACATTAATGTGGCTGAAACGAATTGAGATGATTCTTTAGAGAGTGTATCGCCTAACGGGGGATTAGTGTTGGCGTTGTTGTTGTTGTTATTGTTAATATTATTGAAATTTGATGTTCTTGATGGACTAAAATTTGGTGTACCTGTAGAATCATCATTACGACTTGCAGAATTTCTTGTACTATTATTACTATTATCATTAAGATACAATTGGTCAGTAGTACTCTGGGTAGTTTTACATGGTTTAAACAGACTTTTCAAACGGAATCTTTTGTGGATTAAGTTTTTATAATCATTGTCATTCATCATAGTATTATTATTATTATTAGTGTTACGAGCAGTGTTCATAGCTGTTGTTGTTGTAGTAGTGATATTACTATTACTACTACAAGAATGATGTTTAGTAATCTTCAGCAAATTACTTGATTTCAACAACCTTCTCATTTCGCATAGAACCAGGATATTAAAGACGAGTGTAGCCAGTGGAATAACCAACGAAAAGACTATTTCTTGTACAGATATTAACGTTTGAATCCGTCTGTCTAGTGCAATATCCATACGCATTTGACATTCACCATTCTCATAGTTCCACAACACTATCTGGAATAACATTGGTCCGATAACAAATAAACTCAGGATAACAACAGCGATTAATGCTCGTTTAGTTGTACACAATTTAAGTCGTTTAAATGGAAAGCATACAGCCAAATAGCGTTCCAGGGTGAAACCGAATACAAGAACAATAGAATAGAATTGGGTAAATATAAACAAACACTGGTAAATTTGACAGATGCCGTTGATTGTAGATATACCACGGATACACCAACTAGATTCTAAATCATAATTGATCAGCAGAAGAATTAATATAAAATCGGTTAAAGCTAGAGCAGCCAGATAAATCGCTGAACTATTTTTCCGCCTTTGTTCTTTTGATGTCCAGATAAGAAAAGAGACAAAATTACCGAATAAACCACTGATTAACCAAATGAGTATAAATGTTCTTGAAATATATAAAATAGTTGGCATAAATTTTTTATACAGTTCGCATTTAGGATAACGATCATCTACTGAGATCGGATCGATAAAGGATTCATTTAATAGATAACGGGCTGTACAATTCATACGTAGAGTATCATTTAATTCATTCATGTTTGTTGGCTATTATTATTATTATTGATATCAAAAAAATGTGTATTTGAAGAATATCTTGTCAATGTTCTGTTGGTTTGTTTGCTATTTGACTAGAGGATAGCCAGTTGATGAAGACTAGTGCGGGCGAAACACCTGTTTGAAAGATAAATGAAAAGAGAAAAGAAAACACACGTGAAGATAGATGACATGACATCACGAAACAGTATAAGTTAGGAAGTATTGGATAGATGTTTCATCCTACTTTGAGACTTTCTAGTCATTGGTGGTGTTTCTATTGCTGAAGAGTCCAAAACTAGGATGAAACCACTGTTCAGTACTCCATGTTGGTGTTTTAATGATCCCCTTAGAAATGGTTTTCCGAATGGTTTATCGAATATCAGCATAACAAATAAAATAATAAGATAAAAAAAAATTAAGGCCCAACAAACCGAAAAATCATCCGTTTGACTATGAATTAACAAATCTGAAAGCCTAATATTGTTATTATTATTATTAATTAGTATTATTCCCTTTAGGTTGCAGGTGGAACATAAGAGTTCAAAAGCACATCTCCATTTTCCCACGTCTTCTTTAATCCTCCTCAGCTGGATCCGCGACTGTTCATAGTCTCTTAGCTCTTCCTCACACGATGTCCTCCATGTGTCATCCTATGACAATCACGTTATTTCCCCCATTAGGATTCCATTCGTGCAGTAGCCTGACGTGCGATGCTATTCTTGATTGATTGTTGTTAATTTGTTCTTGTCAGCCATTTGATTTTCACCATGGAGCAGAGGTAGGTGTCAGTAAAAGCCTACTGTAACCAGTTAGATGTGTTTAACGCGATGCCTACTGCATGTTTTATCCCTCATATGGAAGAACCGGTTGACTTGACGTTGGCGTTGAAAATTCGAATCTTGTTCTTGATATGCTGTGTGTGTGGGAGATTTCCAAACTGATTTAAGAGTAACGAATGTCTGTCTCATCTTTCCGATCCTGCTTGCGTTTGACATCCTCATTGAAGCTGACACCAGCAGTTGTATTAATGCTGCTAAGATACCTGAAAGAAGTAACAATTTCTAAATAGTTCCCACCGATGGTAATCAGCGCTTGTCACAGCTGGTTGGTTTGTTATCTTTATCACGTCCATCTTGTCTGTGTTCACTTGAGGTCCTCCTGCATTCAATACACAACTTCTTCTGGCAGTTTGTCGGTTTTCGCCTGTAAGTCTTCCAGTTTCTTTGATATTAGACATAAATCGCGATCGAGAAATCGAGATCTTCTTATTAGTCTTCTTGCTACCCACTTACAAAGTGTCACATAGTTTAGTCCACCACAACTGGGAATAATCATAATGCAGATTGAACTCATTCAATTCAACATTCAACCTATATACAATAAGTCCCAGATATTAGTCCCAAGACTATTTATTGGTAACCTGACTCAAATTCGTTCTAAATAGCACAGATGTATTCACTCTTTGCAGCCTCCTAGATCTACTAAATCTTCGTTATTCTCCATGTTCTTTGACATACCTCCGTTCATAATAACTTTCTTTATCCTTCCTTTCTCAACCTTCATATAGGCTTTTATGAAGTGTGGCGAATTCGGGGATCTGGTGAAATGAAAGAGTTTCTCACCACTTCTGCATCCTTCTTCTCTATTGGTCATCAGATCGTTAGTATAGAATGAAATCAGTTGTTGTTTATAGACTGCAACCTACTGGAAATGCTTTCGGTACCGACTTCCCATTAGTGCTGAAAATTCTGGATCTTGTCACAAGTGCTAGGTGCTACTACTAAAGACGTTGGGAAATCATTTTACCAGGAAAAGAGGACTGCAGTGAATAGGATGGAGTGAACATCTGCTGTCGAAGTCCTACGTTCCACTGAAAACCCAAGGGTACAATAGTAATAATAATATTAACAAGCACCTACTTAAACTAAATCCAACTGAATCAATAAAAAAGCGGCAATTCACATTTAAAATTGTCGCCATATTTTTACTTATAGAGAAAGTAATCTAAACTGACGCAGATATATATATGAAAGACAGTTTAAGATTGACCTGACTTTAGTTACTCTGTTTTCTTGATTAGAAGATTTCATAAGAATTAAGAAATTATGAAAAATTAGCCAATAAATCCCTGACCTAAAACCAAAACTTCAAATTAAACGGATTAGATATTTTTGTAGACTTAAAAGAAGTCGAAAAGCCACTTTAATTTAACACATACTTATTAAGTAAAATAGCTGTGTTATTTGTTTCCTAAATATTCTATGAAGGCTTTTTCATGCATTATGGCACATACTACTTATCTATATCAGTAGTTTGACAACAATCAAATAAAGTAGTCATACAAACTAGTGATGTGGAAATGATTTAAACACCGAATGGGTGTTTAATTCGTATGGGGCTGACCTCATCGGTGGTACATCAAACCCGGTTAGCCACAGCTCACATTACCTAAATTCTAACTGGCTAATTAGGCAAACTACTTAAATCAGTCAATTAGTAGTATATTACAAACATGAAGTGATCTTTCGTTTTTTCATTTCCACTTATATTTGCAAACAGGTTATATGTTGTTATCTAAAACATGTAGATCAATAGTAAATTCGTTATTGGTTTGCAAATTATGCATTTTGAGGTGAAAACTCGTGACACTTCGTCTCCGTCCTCCTTTATGGTTGTGAGACCTGGCCACTGAGAGTGAAAGACATGAAAAGACTAGCTGTCTTTGATCATAGGTGCCTGCGCTCTATTTCCCGTGTAAAGTGGCATAATAAGGTGAGTAACATGGAGGTTAGGCGTCGAGTGCTAGGTAAACAGGGGATATCAATCGACGAAGTTGTGAAGTTTCAAAGACTGAGATGGTTAGGACATGTGTTACGTATGCCAAGCCATCGCCTCCTTCGACAATGAGCAATGTTAGCGGATATAAGGTCAGGCTGGAAAAAAGCTAGCGGTGGTCAAACAAAAACTTGGCACCAGTCAATGAAATCCACAACAGTTGGTCTAAGCCACGTAGGAAGGTGTAGACTTCCAGACTGGTGTCCTCGGGACGGTAACAATCTATGGTTGGAAACAATTGGTGACATGGCTCAAAATCATTCTCAGTGGCGCAGATGCATCCACTCCTTGTGACTTTTGATCTCCAATGGAACTGTTTTGTTTTTCTTTATTACTCCTTTGTCTCACCCCTCTGCTCACTGTTTCTATTATGCTTTTCTTGTATTTTCTTCTCTTGCTTCGCGTGCTACACGGAGTGTGGCGACTTGAACTGCCGGACATTTGTGCAAAGTTCTATGTCGAAAACAGACAGACACTTCGTCTCTAGAAATCAATAATATCAAAGCAGAGATACTTAAGAAATATATGTCAGATAATGTGTAATATTCATCATCTAATGTCACAGAGTATCAGCGACTAAGCTTCGACTTTGAGTAGAAACTGACTAAACACTTTACGTCTACTATTGTGGTGAGAGCTGTCTGCTAACCAAAGTTGGTAGATAGTAATTTACGTCAATGTTTATGTCCTCAATATTGGTTGTGGGAAAAATGAGTACAAAACTTTGCGTAGATGATCCGATATTCAAGAAACAGTCACAAAGAGATGAAAGATTATTTATTTGTGAGAAAAAACCAATCAGTGGACTGTGTTTGTTTACTTAAATAATCTATAATAATGTACATGAAAATATACAAATATGTGTTGATTTCCCTAATAAACGATCTGTTGCTTGACCCTTGACTTGTGTTGTTAAACTACTACTATGAAATGTTTTTCAGTAGTATGTTACTATTTTAAAGATGATTAAGTGTACAGTCTACAAAGGATTGATAAAAGTCTGCTCTCTCTCTCTATCTGTGTTTTGGAATCGAATTCATTACTGCAGAGTAAAGTGCCCCAAACCTTCATTAACCTCCTTCAACAGCTATATGACAATGCTACGTGTCAGGTGATACAAAACGGTAAACTCAGTGGCCGTTTGAAGTGAGCACAGGAGTAAAACAAGGTTTTCTACCACCGCCGGTGATATTTCTGGTTGTGGTGGAGTAGATAATGCGACACACCCGCACGTGGAGAGCGAATAGGCAGGAATTTGTTGGATCGATAAGAATACCTTTGAAGATATTGATTTCACGGGCGATTTATGTCTAATGTCAGAGAAACTCGACGACTTAAAGGCGAAAGCCAACAAACTGTCAGAAGATACAGGCAGCGGAAACAGGATTTCGAGTGAACATTGAGAGGAGAGTGAGGATGGAGATAACCAACCAACCAACCAAACCAGCAACGACACCAAGCACCACTCACTATCACCGGGAGAATTTCAGAAGAGGTCACTTCTTTCGCTTATCTAGCAATGCAGAATCTTTTGACCTACGGGCAAGACAAAAATTCATCACCCTGAAATCAGTTTGGAGATCTTTCGCACAAGACACTGAAAACAAGATTTGAATTTTCATCCATGTGGCTCAGAAATATGCATTGGGCATCACGAGAAGCGTTTCCAGTAGGCTATAGTAGACATTTATCAGCAGATGCCTGCTTCTCTGGTTCCATACTGAAGATGAGATGGCATGCCATAAAGAATTATTAACAAGAAACTCTGGAAGTGAATCAACCAAGAACCTATCAATCAACAAATAGGTAGAAGAAAATGAAGACGGATTGGACACACGCTGAGGAGACTGTCGAGTGACATCTCGTGCCAGGTTATTGCTTGATTGAAACCTGAATGGGAAATGATGAGTTTGTCGAGAAGCAAAGAGTGCTGTGAAGGGGATTGTGTGGCCAGCAAAGGAGGACAACGAAAAATTGGTCAAACTTGAAATGTACTGTTTGAACCCTGAGTTCGGCTCGAAACCCATAGGAACAGTGTTAATGATAACCTCAATACATTGTCAAAATATCTGTTCATAATACTGACATGTCAACAAAAATGGAATATTTCGGTCAGATTTCAACCAATTAATGGGAGATACACAATAACTTCAACAGATAGTCATTTTTAGCAAAGTTCACAAAGGATATTTGTTAAATCACTTAAAGTGTCCCATTCAATAATTACAAAGATATCATGAAAATAGTGCTGCCTAAATTTTACTATTTCACAAATCTGTGAACTTTCTAGATAGTGAAGATTCGGATCCATAGACTCAAATACACATACGCACGCATATACACACACACAGTGAAACACGATTTTTTTGACTTGTAACCTGAAGATATTTACAATTATCAGGTGAAACTTACAAGATCACTTAAAAAAGAAACCAAGAAACCTATTGACAGATAAGTAGACTTGACTGTATTAAGTATCTTCACCAATATTATTGTTACTATTGTTGTTATATGCGAGAAGTGTAATGAAATAGTTACACCCAATATCAATTTCACTTTGCACCTGTGTGTATCTGTAGGTATGTTGAGTGTTCATTGACTGAGCAGTGCACCAAAAGGTAGGGACATGTCTTCTGCAATGCATTTTGTATAAATAAGTCATTATTGATCCTCATCATGTTGAAAAAAATGTGTTTAACGATGCCGAAAAAGCATGTTTAAACCAATTTTTTACCAAGTATCCAATGTATACTATTTGTTTGAATTACACTCATTTTTGCATCTTTGTTTACATTAGGTTTGTCCAATAAGAATAAAAATAAAGTCAGGGTTATTGTTGTCAAGATATTTCAAAAAATCAGATACTGATTGGGCGGAAACCAAATCTGATTGAATCCCTTAAAACTAGGATCTGACGCAATTGCAGTCCTGACACCCTAGAAGCAGAAGTGAATTGGATCTTCTGAAAGAAACTGTCATCCAAAATCGATAGCCATCAAGATTAATTGACAAGAACGTCAAACCAAATGTCCAGAGGTATGAAACATTTTTTGTTTCAAGAAAGTTACTTTACATGAATCTGGATTCTAAGGGAGACTTAGATTGAGATATCCTCAAGAGAAGACTTTCAGTATTTTGAGAAGGACATTCTTCTCAGCATCATTAAGAGTAGTCTTCTACAATCACTCACTGGTCTGCAGAAGCCTTAAGGTCAAACTCTCGTATCTGACCACTTCTATATACAAAAATCAGTTGGCCTGCTGCTGTGGAGCATTGTCTGTTCTACGCGTATCCTGTTTAAAAGGCCTCTAGAACGCTATCTTTTATGGATGCAGAAAGCCTGTATCAGCTCTATAAGGAATGAAATAATCAAACGCCTTATAGATACTGGTCATTCCATCTCAATAAAGGCCTCCTCTAAAGGAATCTACAAAGTGGAGAATAACCTACCAAATGCAATACACTTTCGTCTCCTTTTGCATTGCTGAAGCCATAAAAATTCATTTAGAATAACTAGAGTTATGTATAGAAAAGAAAAGCACCCAACCATTTCTACTTCCATGGTAACAAGTGTGTTGACCTCTACTCAATTGATGTTGTTTTTTTCTTCTACCCCTTTACAGCATTTGTAATGTTTAGAACTCTGACATAATTCCGTATTGTCCTTTTTTTCTACATGCATCCTAATCATAACTCGCTCACTAGACTATTCATCTTATTACGTAACAATACTCAACTGCCGATGATTCTGAAACTAGAATGAAACAGCTGCACAGTAAGTACTTCTTGGCTTTCTCTTCGTTGAAAAAAAAATTTACTTCACTGCAACTGACATAACAATTGTTTTATGTCAGTTTATAACTGCTCACTGGTTCTCAATCCCTAAGATTGAGTTGACCAGCGTTAACATGTCAACATTCAACTTCTGGCTAACTATGAAAATGTCCAATTTTTTAACTGTTTTAAACTGGTGAGACAAAGCTCACTAACATATAGGTAGAATTCGGTGCACGACTAACCCCTTTTTGTAAGTCAAATCTATCCGTAATCCTATTGGAAATCTAAATGAATACACTTGACATACATAAGTACTTCATTAAAAGGCATATTAGTACCGCAGACATCAACGAATTGAAATTTGTCATCATCATTTTGCTTATCAGTTTTTATGTTATTATTGTCAGAGAAAATAAGCAAACTTCAAGCCTGCCTTTTTTTTATGAAAGTGTTATTCATTCATATAAAGTGTTTAGACTGGATTTATTCGATTTCCAAGTGGAAATGACTTTCTTTGGAACGCCAATGATATGTGGTCTACTTGACACAGTAGATAACAGTTAGTAACAGGAGATGTTATATATACTGTCGAATAATGTGACATCAACCGGTAGTACTCGGTAACCAGATCCAAATGAAACAAACAGTGGATGACTGTTTGACACCTCTGTGACTGACCTGTGAATTACCTCATCAGCAGGTTAGGACTAGGTTCAAGCTGAGTTGTACCACAGCTCCAAAAAAAGTAAAACGGCCTTCATTCATGGTTTAGGCTTCTTCAATTTATCTATCAACCTAATCTGATTGACGTGAATGCATTTCAACTAATTATATTATTCAGTTGAACTGTCGTGAAGATTTGACAGAATAGTTCTAAAATATTTGGGCGCCGAGTGAGAAGCAGACATTTGTATGGAGACGTTAAGAAATTGTTTTACACCTGTTTACCCCCCCCCCTACACACACACATACACACACTCTGTTTAAAGTGTTTAACAAAGGTAGACCAATATTTATAAGTCCGAGATCAAGTTTTGATCACAGCTCATACAGTAATGTTCGATATACTTGTTGTTACTTTTTTTCTGACTCATGATTGGACAAAGTTTTTAAAAACAAGAGATATTCCTTTTTATATATAAACCTCTGTTATGTTAATTTCGATTAATTTCCCTGAAGAAGTTCGGACCAGATTGCCGAACACTGGAAACGTTGGAATTACTTATTTCAATCTCGCTGAGATTTTACAATTATAATTTTTTTACAAATGTCTACTTATATTATTCATTAGTAATGCATATATCATCAAGTAATTCGTTAACTAATCCATTAGATTTATTCAACTCAGCGAAATTCAATTCATTCATTTCGAGTGAAAATCTTCAATCTTACTTTACAAAAGCATGATGGTTGAAGAAAAGACGTTATACGTCAGGAGTATAAATGAATGTAATTGTTTACACAACTATCAATAAAAGGAGCTTCTATTTGAAATATAATCGTAGACAATGAAAGTTGAGAACACGAAACGTTATTATTATTATTATTAGTAGTAGTAGTAGTATCATTACTATTTTGTCTTTTAAAACATCTTGACTGTATTATTCTAGCTAACTTATAATGAACAGGCATCTGTCTGCATGAAATCATTATTATTTCCACAGACTTCATTCAATCAATTCTTTCAATTTACTTTCTACTCAAATGTTTTCTAAAAAACGAAAAGAAGTCATATGAATAGAATGAGGAAAGTAGATTTTGGATTATTCAAATAGAAATGAGATTGCTTATTTAACACTGAAGTGATTCATAAATACAAATAAACCAATTTTATTCAAAATGGACGGTTGCAGCGAAAAGAATTCTTCTTTTCGATGTAGTCATCAGCTAGACAGTTGTACATTCGTATATTTATAGTAAATGTGTGAGAAAGTTCCAGAATTCTCCCCGGTAAAAAGTTAAATCAATCAAATTACAAAGTGTAACAAATAGTTCATTGGTGGTACAACGGTAGGATGCTCGCCAACTACGTCACACGTGGTTCGGGGTTCAATCCCTGGGTGACGGACTCCTTTACCTCACTAAGCCAGTAATAAGATTGGTAAAGAGTGAAGTTTATGCATGAGGCTATAGCAACTCCATCCCATAAAAATAAATGCAACTGATGCCATAACTCTTAAGCCCAAAGGGGAATCGGATACAGAATACAGTAAGGTAGATAGGTAGTAATACCATTCTAGAAATTCGAGAAATCAACGCATCTAGGCATAGCTGAAGCACTGGCAATTCAAAAGCTCAAGCCCACGAAATGTGTGTTCGAAAGGAATATGTCCAAGCGTTGTCTCTGCGGAGGCCATCATGAAAATTCAGTCCCACCAACAGTGATTACTCTTCATATTTTGTTATTACTACGTCATTAGTCAGTCAAGTTTTTCAGTAATTATGATCTTATTATGTCTTTTCTATCAGACCATCCTGATTAAAACATTCCGCGGTTTTACTAATTTGACCTTTGACCTGAAGTATTCCTAGAATAGTACTACTACCTATCTATCTTACTATATTCTGTATGCGATCCCCCCGTTTTTTATATTTTGTAATTTTATTAATTTAACCTCTGACCAGGAATAATTCTGGAACTTTCTCACACACTTACTATAAATACACGAATGTTCAGCTGTCTAGTTGATGACTTCAACGAAAAGAATAATTTTTCCACAGCAACCGTCATTTTAATAATTCCTATGATCTGATATTAATAAAGATGGATCATGGATTGATATCAGTTAGTGGAACATTTAAAACCAGCAAGGAGTACTGGACAACTAACTGTTTCCATTCATCCCGACAGAGTGTCTTTTTTCAAAACTTAGTCAGCCAACCATAAGACCGCTCAAATAATGGAATGAAAATAAATCTTAAAAGAGGAAGTAATTTTGCTTGACACTTTGGCATTAATTAACACGAAAAAAAGCTAACTCAGAGACAAGGTCTATAGGCTAAAGGACCCGGTGGACCACATTAGACAAAATAATTTAATTTAAAAAATACCTTGCAAAGACTATGAGTGAGGTCAACTGCATAGGTCAAACTAGTAGATCGGGAGTAGTGAGATTATCACTACTCCCTGGTTTTCAATGCTTCTCTAACTGATATCAATCCGTGATTAACACGTAAAAACATAACAAAAACCCTACAAACCAAACTATAGAAAATTAATCTGATGCTCGTTAGTGACTTGCTACAGGTTCGGTGTTTCCTAGAGTTCTAGTGAGAAGTCGTGACCAGTGATGTCCAATTAGATATCACGTGTGTGGATGGATGTCCCACCAACGATAATGGTTGGGGTTGCGCTAAATCACGAATTGGTAGAAGTTAGAATTCATGAACTAGCCATTGAATCGGGTACCAGTGGCTGAAGTGTATACCAGCTCGCCTTGTAACCGGAAGGTCCTGGGTTCGAACCCTAGTGGTGGGTGCGTATGGCCGAAGAGTCCCAAACTAGGACGAAACAGCTGTCCAGTACTCCCAGCTTGTTTTCCAATGGTTCTCTAACTAATTTCAGCTGATGATGACATCCTGAAACTAATCAAATCCCTCTAAACCAACACTTGAATATCGTTTTGCTCTTTTTCATTCATTGGGAAATACAAAATAAACCTTTATTATAATGAATTTTCACTCATGTATATAAACAAAGCAAGAGATTTGTGTGAGTAGTGCCTTGATATGATTATGAGTGGCAATGATAAATTGTGCTCAAAACGTGGTCATCGTTAAATATTACTGTATAATTCCACTGTGTATGATTTTATCGAAATAAAAATGTTATCCATAATGGAGAGAGAAAAAAGGGCATAATGTTTTAGTAAAAAAAAAGAATTCCCTGAGTTGAAAATGTTTCAGATAAATTAAACACAAATATCATCAGTTAACGTCTCATCACATGAATTTCTTTTGACCTTAAACGCGAAACTTACAAAATATACAATCCTGAAAAAGATGAAACGATAACGATACTGCAGATTCTCATGTCACTAAATTGACCATCAGATTTCTTTTTAAAAAAACATTTGAGGTTATTTATCAAAATCTGAACACTAATCTCATATAGTTCTGTACACAACACATATATAGGAAAAAGACTTGTTAAAAATTCTGTTTCATCGTGTGAACAAGAATAGACAGAATTTGATATTTTTCAAGAATTGGTTTAAAGGGATTCGATTGGTTATAAGAATTACCACAAGGTAGCATTACTTAAAGACCGGCAGTTGGAAAACCGACAGCGTCTAACAGACACCTGTTTGTTTTTAGTTTGAGACATTTTAGCAGTACTGAACCTCCGGGGTTCGAACCCTGCGGTTACGTGTTGAGGTGGTAGACACCTCGGCCATCGGGACTCGAACCAATGATCACAGCTGCAAGCAATCAAATTCCTGAAAATCAACACTTGACAATTTGTCTAATACCCACAGGGAGTACCTGGAGTAACAGGGAGAAGTCGTACTCAAAGAGGTCCATCAATTCGGGCAAGAGGACAGTTATTCACCCAAGATAAGTATATGTCATGAATTGACAGGAGCTGGAATTCATGGATAATTAAGTCAGGTTTCGGTGGCTTAATAGTCTACGAGGTCACCTCGTTAGTGGAAAGTCTTGGGTTCCAACGCTGGCGGTGGATGCGTACTGATGATGTGTCCTAAATTAGAAATTTTTGAATGGTGTTGATTATATCTGTAAAAATTATACAGTGTGACGTTAAATTTCAACGTCCATCTTGAGGTTGAACAAATTTCCTGAGTAAGACGTGTTCATTAGAGTACATATCGATAGTTGAAGTGATGATGTAATTAAACCGTTAAACTATCTGGCGGTTACATAATCGTGAAATCTTTTGTGCCTTTTCCCTTCTTTTTTCATTCATTTCATTTTAGTTGAAGCACACCTTTCGGCAGGGATGGTGTTGTTGTAGGGACGCCAACTTCCTACACAACCTTCCTTCTTTTCTGATTTTAATATTGGCAACATAAATAGGCGAGATTCTGGTGTTTGTTGGTTAGGGGTAGAAATGGAACGACAGGCGTCGTTCGCGAGAATCCTCCCATTGGGCCACTGACACATATTAGACAAAATTGGTTGAAAGAAATACATTAAATCAGCCTTAATTAAAAAATTATTAGTCATGTCAGACTTTTGTTGCACAGTACATATTCAATAAGATCATTAAAATATCATAGTGTGGTAGATTTTGAATAAATGTCATTTATTTAGTAAGGAGAACCAATGACTTTTTGAATGTGTGTTTCATCCAACTTCAAATCCGTCATGAGTACATGTGAGTGAAGATCGTCAGTTGCATTCATAGTCTGACTCCAATAGATATGATTTCTTTGAAGGACTTTTCAGAAATACTTTGGATACTTATGATTTGTAATGCGATCTATAAGAAAGGCAGTTTTTGAACTTCGTCCACTAAGCTTGATAGAAGACTGGAGAACACATTTGTTTTCGATCTCCTCAAGATATGAAACATGTTACTTTGATGAGAAACAAGAACATATAAGTCAATAAAGAGATCTCTTTCCTTAACTCCTCTTCAAATCAGTTCAAAGAACATTCTTAACTGTAACTGTACGCCGCATCCCCTTCGTATGCACTGCGGGTTCAGCCGTAGAACGTTTTTGAACCACACACATTGCCTGGGGTTCGATCCTCAAACAACTCACTTTTTAAACTCATCAAGTCGGTAGAAGACTTGGGCAAGAAGGAGAGTTGATTATGAAACTGGCAACCTCACCTCGTATAAATAAGACCGCTGCTGCCGAAACTTTAACACACTAGCTTGAAGGTCTATGATCCACGAACACCCACAAGAATGTTGTACAGTAAATGGTTCACTTACTAAGCACATTATTACATCTTGTAGTACGGCATTCGAAGAGACTTTATTTAGAGTCACACATATAAAGTAAGATCAAACTGTTTGAAAGAATTTCACCAGCATCTTCATTTCCCCAAAGATCTAGAAATTTTTAGGAATCTTATTATCCATCCTCTTTTACTAATATGACTATGGTATCATTTTTATTTTCCCGATTTTTCGCGTAATGAACTCTGTATAATTCTTTTTATGTTCTACAGGCATTTTTCAATCCTTTTTGCTCTTGTTTCTCGTCAATTATTTCTAAATGACTTTACCTCATCTATCTAACTTGTAGTCAACTTTTTTGGTTATTTAAGGTTAGTCATTATTTTTCAGACATACTGTTATTTCTCATCTAATGGTTCTCTAACGGATGTCAGTTCATGATGAAATCCTCCAACCAATTAAACAAAATCCCTGTAAAACCAATACTTGAATATCAATGATATGCTTACTAGAGACTGGCCCTATTCAGGTAGGTAGTTACTTGGGTTTTAATGAGAAGCCATGACCAGTAGGGTAAAAAGTGAGGCAGTAACTCATCGAAGAAGACAGTGCGAAGTGGTAGCGCTATGCTATGAACTGTCAGAAGTTAGAATTCATACGCTGGCCATTGGATTGGATCCCAATGGCTTAATGGTCGACGAACTCGTCTTGTAACCCGAAGGTCCTGGGTTTGAATAGTCGTGGTGGATGTGCACTGATGAGAGTCTAAAAAAAAGGGGTTGACGAAACAGCTGGCCAGTACTCCCAGCTGGTTTCGCAATGCTTCTCTAATTGATGACAACTCATGATGGAATCCCCCAACGAATCAAACAAGATCCCTTTTTATGTCAGGTAACAGTGTACACAAAGATTTCTGAATAAAACTTCAGACACTTAAAGGGGAGTTACGAATAAAGGTCTCTTTGTTAACTTATGTTTCCTTAATTCACAGGGAATCAACTAATTTAGAGTATTATAGGATTGAACTATTTGTGATTACATAAATACAGAGAGATATGAAGAGATACTTCATACTTGTTAAAATGTGAAAATTCATGCACTAGAAACTATTTTGTAAAAGCGGATTGCCTCATTTTTGGATAGTTATGTAAATTTGAACGTTAAGTGGTACTTGCACAGTCTATTTACGACAGAAGGCTTATCAACCAAGTATGTTATCCGGGTTCTACTCCAGAGATGGAGCATTACAATCCTCAACCAGTTTACAGGCCAGCAGTGAGCTCGGAAATGAGGTATGGTTGGGCATGAATGACATTTTATAAAGTCATTTTACAAGTGTCCCATTATGACAAATATTCGTTGAATAGGTAGGGCTTAATGAAAAATAGTACTTTTGCTCACTTTTTACTGAACTACTTAAATGTTTTACAGTAGTATGTACGCTGGAAATGTTTTCAAAATGGAGATTTATGAAAAAGTCGATAAAAAGTGAGCTTAATTACACATATATACAGGTCAAATATGCTTTATTTTATTTGATTGTGCAACATTGATTGAACAACTGTTTAGCCCAATATAGTAGCTATTTTCTATGCACTTGACATTTCACAAAGTGCTTCAGTTGAATTTTACTCATTGTGAAACTGTCAGTCGACAGATAAAATAGAAAAAAAAAGTTATTAAACTTGTGATAAATCAAATTACCCAAAAACAAAAACATCCATAAACAAAACAGACTTTTGTTTTACTTAGATGCAAAAAGGGAACAACACACGTATTTGAAAGGTAAAAAAGAAGGGACACTCCAGACATATACGTCATTATAATTCAATAAAAATGAGTACTATTCACCTCTTAACAAAGGATTTAATATTTGATTAACTATTTCTGGTCAAGCCTTGAACTTAGGTTTCGTGCTAGTTGGCAATTATCAGCAAGGCGTATCTGCAACCTCGAAGGAATCCATACCCCTCCTGAGATTCGGGTACGAATCTGTAGTCAAAAATGTTACCCCTGAGCTATTCAGGCTCGCGACTGACCTCCTATTGGACTGTATTCTATATTTTTGATTGGAAAGAGGTCAAGCTTGCAAGCTTAACTGATGGAATTTTGTCTGCACCGAAGATAAAACTAGACACAATACACTACTTACTGACAAGTGTCCAATCAAAAATATGCATTACAGTCCTACAGGAGGTCAATCGTGAGCCTGAACAGCTCAGTGGTAACGTCTCTTACTGACTCCAGCACTGAGTGACACGGGTCCAAATCTCGGAAGAGACATGAGTTCCTATAAGGTGGCAGATACGCCTTGTTGACAAGTGGGTACCAACTAGCACGAAACTTAAGTCGAAGGCTTCCAGTGGCCGATTGTCTCCAATCATCTAATAGCAACAATTCCCAGTTCACAGTGAGGGCCAGCCACCTTGCATAGTCGCCGTATTGCAAGCTTGATTGATAACATTCAGCCGGCACCGAAGATAAGACTAGACACAATACACTAGTTACTGATTAGTGTCCAATCAAAAATATTCCCCTTCGGGGACTCCTTATCGGTAACCAACCACAGTGCCACCGCCAGGAATCGAACTCGTGAATTTAAAGCTACGACATTGAGCTCATTAATCATCCAGCCACTTAGATTGGTATTCATTCGCCTGTAAAGTCTGCCAGAATAGGATGACACAGTTGTCCAGTGCCCCCTAGTGGTCTTCAGTAATCGCTTTAACAGCTGAAACTAATTCTCTTAATTCCATACAAATTCTCTAATATAAATATCAATTGTAAGTTCACGGCTGGCTACTTGGCGGCGTTTTCAAAGCTGTAGGGACAAGTCAAGATCGGTAGGGTTCCCCACTTTAAAGGTGAAATGGATTCTCTTTCAAGGCATTCGTGAGAGCACAGCTTTATCACAAACTGATAGAGTTAAAATTTAAGGGTCATTAAATTAGTTTCGTAACCTGAACGTCCCGGGTTCGGTCCTTATTAAAGGGGGGGGGCTCGAGGATACCTACAGATGAGGAGTCCTAAAATAGGATTAAACAGCTTTCCATTGATTCTGATTGGATTTTAAATGATCTCTCTAACTAATATTGGTTCGTGACAAAAATCTGACCATTCAAATAGGATAGTATTATTATCCGCGGCCACAGAAATCGGTATTAAAGGACCTGGTCTTTGTGTCTACAAGACATATGTCAGAGCTCAGCGTTTCTTGTTCCCTTTTTCTCATTTACAATATGCTTTTTATTACAGACCTGAAACCAATCAAATCCCTACAAACCAACACTTGAATGCTCACTGGCGACTGGCCCTATTCAGGTAGGTAGTTACCTGGGGTTATAGTGAGAAGTCGTGACCAGTAGGGTGCAGCGGGTCGGGTGTGAGGACAAATACTCGCCGAAGACATTGGCTAGCGCTCGTGCTATGTCGTGAATTGGCAGAAGTTAGAATTCAAGGACCATTGGAAAGGGTCCCAGTGGCTTAATGGTATACGAACTCGCCTTGTGTCCAGAAGGTACTGGGTTTGAATCCCGGTGTGTGCGTACTGCTAAAGAGCTCCAAACTAGGCTGACGAAGCAGCTGTCCAGTACTCGCGGGTTTTCCAATGGTACTCTAACTAAAGTCAGCTGATGATGAAATCCTGAAACCAATCAAATCCCTACAAACCAACACTTTATTAATGTTTTTATCACCTTAGGTTTAGGGAATTCTTTTCAACCACAGTCCTGTTGACACACACACACACAGTGATTCAACCAATCACATTAAAAGTAACCAGGAAATATTACTGTATTTCCCTAATAATTTTATCACAAATCACTGAAAGCCGAAGAGCACTAGACAGCTAGCTGTTCTAGTCTAGTATAAGAGTATTCTGTTGTATACTGCCTCAGAAACCCACTATAATTCAAGCCAACAAGACAAGACCAACTCGTTGACCCTTCAGACATATTCGTAGTGTTCTTCAAGAATTATTGCTAGTAATAAAACGTCTACGCATAAATCTTCAGATTTGAGTGCAGGCTAAATCTTAATCCAAATATGATTCATTGATTGAAAGGCGATTAAAAATATATTATTCCATTAGGCATACAAATAAATAAACGTGTTTTCGTTATTTTTCAAAAATACTGCCAAAGATTGATTACATTGAAATCGTTGAATAACGATAGTATAATTTAACGAATTAAATGTGTCTTTTCTTCATTTTCAAAGTTCAATCTTTAAATTTCTATTATTATTATTATTATAGTTATTATTACAAAATATTAACTACTGATTTACTATTAATTAATACACCCATAAATCAATTCAATGTTCACCTCATGATCTGTATTGATCTTTATTGAGTAATACTAAAGAATTTTGGGTAAATTGTGTTGTGTATTACAGGTGTGTGTGTATTTCAATTAGCGCATAAATCCTTCATGACAGACGGTCAGTTGATAATTCCATTTATGCACTCGTAATAAGAATTTAAAGAGTGAATACCAATCAGAGATTGTTTGTGCATAACACACACACACACGCACATAACAGTATCACAAATAAAACTCAGGGTTTTATTTATTACCTAAATTATTATTGAAAATTTCCAAGTTTACCCATAAACTATAGCGATAGGTATGTTCTGTCACTTAATAATTTTAGTTAGAGAATTATTAACACGGGTTCCAATTTCAGAAACGACATGTGTTCTTTCAAGGTTGCAGATATGCCTTGCTGACTGAAGAATGGCGACAAGTACGAAGCCTAGGCCCAAGGATTTCCTACAGATCGCCTGCAACCATCTAACAAGAAAATTAAATACCCGATTTTCAAAGGTTTCAGCTGAGCTGAAGGCGAATTTCGTCGGGAAGTGAAATGAGTAAGGGAATCAGGGAAGGCCAAGGTGTGGTAACCAACTGCTTCGTCCTAGTTTAAGTTTCCTCATCGGTGTGTATCTAAGAATACTATCAGAGATTAGATCAAGAACATGCTACCAATGTGCAGACCACAGATATTTGGTCGCTTCAAAATGCTGAGTGATGACAGCTGTTTACATGTCTGGAGGTGGGCTGATTTCATTATAATTTTGCAGTATTACTTAACTGAACTGATCAATATAGTGCATAACATTACTGCTACTAATAGTAATACCAGCTTTATTCTGGAGAGTGTTTATATAATGTACAGAATTTTTTTTGAGACTTATTGCGTAATAAATTCTCGTCGTCCAAATCCTCCAATTAAAGTAGTAGCCCACAGTGGTTCATTTAACACAGTGCTATCTAACCTGAGGCTCAAAACAAATTTCTTATGATATTTCTTCTTTGATTCCTCAGAGCAGTGTACGATATTTAGCTGAAAGCCAATTACTTTTGGATATAAGGAGTCGACCATTAGTACTTTTTCCTCAGATTGGTGCGTCTGTTCCACTCGCTTGAAAACAGAGCTCACTCCCAATGTAGGCCGACTGATAGACCTCAGACAATTAAATAATGTCACTGATGTAGGTATACACAGTTAGGCTGGCATCCTGAGTTGAGTTTAACCTGTTACACAATTGATGAGTTCAGCTCAAAACGAATGTAACGGTCTTCCGGTGTTTATGTAACTTGTAACTGACCACCAAGCAACAATGTCTGATGTCAGTGATATCCGACTGCTCATATTATGGCATGTATTACTGAAAAGATTTATAAGTAGTACACAGGCAGAGATATTAATATGTATATCATATACAAGAATATCGAATAGAGAAGGGATGGATTTGATGAATGGAACTTGTGAAGCATTAAAGAAAACATAGAAGGAAGGCAAGCGTATTTGGTGACAGAATTATCGATTGGTAACTGGATAGACAAATATAGGCAAAATATGTGTGCACCATATTATTGGGATCCGGTGGTTCAGCGGTAAGATGCTCACCGACCCTTCAAATGGTCCACAGTTCACTCGCCAGCTGACGCACTCCTAAACGTTGCCAAGCCTCTAGGAAGGTCGCCTAATGGGAGGGAGATTTGGGCGGTACACTAACAACCTCAGCCAGTGGAAATAAAGCCACTGCTATCTGAAATTTAGAGCTCTAGCTTGACGCCCTACGTTCCATTCGGAAGGTATGTGGAATATGCACATGAGAGTCATAATTTGCTCATACTTTCAGCACTTTGCTATCTTCTTGTTTTCTGTGTTGTCTGACAAGTCCTGGTGATTTTTTCTATTCGTTATTCAATCCATCTCTCCGTTATGTGATGCTATTGAAGATTATATGCACATTTTAATCTTTATCCACATATAATACTTATATGTCTTGTCAGTAGCACACTACAATTTTTTATTACTTTGGGTTCCCAGTGGATTATAAGGCCTCAAGCTAGAGCTCTGAAGTTCTGAGGGCATTGGTTTTATTTTCGTGGAGTGCCGTCACTAGCCTGACGGCTAACCTTCTAGTTCAATGAGTTTTGGGATTGTGTCGTCCGGAGATCGAACACCAGGTGCATCGCCTGAGTGGCTGGTGAGCATTCTGCCTCTGGACCACCAAAACACACCACACCACAATATTCGTCAGTGATATGTGCCAGCCTACTGTATGGCATGTTCTATCGATTCTTATTTATGATTTGAAAACAACGATGAGTTTACCCTTCGTTCTGTATGATTTGCAAATTGTGAACACTATCCAGGCATTGGGTTTCATTATTTAAATTGCCAATATACAAATATTATATGTATATGTATATATATATATATATATATACATGAATAAATGCAATGTTACTCATTTGAGGAAATTGTAAACTATTCACAGGATTCACGTTATACTTCCTTCTCATATTTCGGGTGAGTGAGTTTTGCAAAAAGAAACAATCACATTCAAGTGATCAATTGCTTTTCAATTAAAAAATTGAATCTTGAACAATTATGTATGTATATATATATTGATTTCATAATTTTTGTTTTACTTAAGTATGAATAAATCACACATTTTTGAATTTGCTCATTCATCAATTTTATATACTGTCAGATATTCTAATTCGAATGTGAACTCACTCATTCACTAAAATATGCTTTATAGGGATTGTATAATATTTCAAACAGGTAGAAACTACATACTATAATAATAATTATTATTTCCTTTAATTCCTAGAGGAAGATTGAGCTTCAGCCACAAGTCTCCACTGCATTTTTTTCTCTGCTAAAGTTTTCACCTGGCTCCACACGTCTGCCTACATGTTTTCATCTCCTCTTCACATCACCTCCTCAAAGTCATCCTTGGACGAACAACTCGCCGCTTCCTTGATTTGTTGCACAAACAGTTCCTGGTTGATCCGCTCATTGCCGGAAATCCCTGTTGCTGATGTTTTCTGGCCAGCCACCTGATCTTGAGTATTGATGTTAATGTTATTGAAGGTTTGAAGTTTGTTTGAGATGCTTTTTATGACGCGTAAAGTCTCTGATCCGTATAGTGAGTAGCACTGACTTCACATTGGAGTTGAAAATCCGGATCTCATTTTTGATGCTGAGTGCTGTTGACCTCCATACAGACTTAAGAGTAATGAAAGCTTGCTTGCCTCGCTTTGATATCCTCGTCAGTTCTGCCTGTAGTTGAAACGATGCTTCCCAGGTAGGTAAAGGAGGTTGTTTCTTTCATGTTCCTCCCATTTATACTGGCTGATTGTTGTCTGTTGTTCTTGTTGTTGCTCTTGATGTTGGCCAGGAATCTTCATCACCTCTGTTTTATCTATGTTCACCTGAAGTCCTATCTTCTCTTGATGCTTCTTCTGGCATCTTGTTGCTTTTCACTTTCATATCTTCCAGTTTGTGAGAAAGCAGACATGTATCATCGAGAAAGTTCAGGTCCTTCAAGTTTTTCGTCGAGGTCCATTTTATGCGTATTTCATTGCTGCCCGCTGTACTATATACTATAATAGTTCACCAGATTAACACACGACATCTGAAATGCAATGTAAGCTGCTAAGAACTCAGTAGTAACGGTTTAGGTAAGTCAACCCCTTTAACAGCTACAAACGAGAGGGGAAAAGCATTGTCACGCGTTTTTTGATGGACAATCTTCATGATGAATTAAATCCCTCAAATCAGTCATTTCTCAAAAAGCTAAAAAGCGTGAAAAATCTCCTTTCTGATCGCTAGCCAGATGAGAAGGGATATATATACACGGTGTGTTATGTGAGTCATGTATTTTTGCATACAACATGAAGATACGATACTTTTGCGGTAAGTGGGTTGGGTGAAGGAGGTTGCTTCTTTTAGATTTCTCCCATTTATGCTGGCTGATTGTTGTCTGTTGTTATTGCTGTTGGCCAGAAATCAGACTTATATATTATCGGTGAAGTCCAGATTCTCCACATATTTTGTGTAGGTCCCTTTTTATGCCTGTCTCCTCGTTTCCCACTCTCTGGCGCATGATCTAGTCTACCGAAATCAGGAAAATCATGGAACATAGTAGACAGCCAGCTTGTCTTACTCCTATTTTCACTGTTTGCCCCATAGATTTGCAATAAATCCAAGCAACTGATTACACAATAAACTCATTCTCATATAATTTTCATCACAAAATAATATTAGATAGACAGTTAATTGGTTAATGCCTAAGAAATTTTATCAGCTCCTATATATACATATCTACGATTATATATGGAGTGTAATCACGTTTGACGATTGAGTCATAAATCTAGTTTACCATATTTCTTATCGCCTGCTGACTGTTCCTCAAGAGCCCAACTTTCTGTGCATGAAGTATAAAAACAAAATACAATGTCCTTAAATTTATAAATTCTTAAGTATAATCTTTGTGCAGTACACTTTGACCTATAATTCTCTCATTGCCTACTGTAATCAATAGCTTACCTATAACAGTTGCTAATACTTGTCTAAGTGTATGAATCCTGTCAACACTCCATGCATGACCTTTGATCATATTGACATGATATTCAGTGATCTAGTGAAATTAATATTCACCCATGATTTTGATTATTGTTATTCTCTCTTTTTCTGAAAATTAATATTTAGCATTGATTATTATGTAATACTATGTCATTGAATGCCTAGTGTGTGTATGTGTGTATGCGTACATTGTGAATATAGAGGTTCGATTATTGATCTAATTGATTATCATTTTCATTTGTGACAAGTAACTGAAATTCCATTGATATTTCAATATGCTGTTTTTTGTGTATTATCGTGTTTACACACTTTTCTTTCTTTTTTCAAACATAACTGAAATGTATTCATAGCTGTATGAGCTAATTGAGCTTTCCCCTTGTTTTAAGAGTAAACCTCAGCCAGCTGGTTACTACATTAGTAGAAAGGCATCTGAATACTTTCGAAAAATGGTCTAAAACCATACTCTCCGACCCCCAACACCCCCTCTATTCCCAACTCTCGGCTTGCATCTCATCAGGTAGAACCAGAAATCAGTACAAAATGATATATGCTCGTACAACCAAGTATAGGAACTCAACGATCCCATAATATTTGGCCCCTGTTCTAAGTGAAAGAGAAAATGTTAAGCGTGAAACCTATGACTTGCTTTGTTGTTAATAACATAATTTTGGCCCTTGTTATTTCTCCCTTATACTCTCTTATTCATACTCTGTAGTGAACAACCTTCTTAAACATACTTAGCTACTTTAATATTATTATCATTGGCTTACTTTTTTGTACTTTATTCTATTCCTTCTTTTGTATATCTACTGGGTCCGACTATATTATCACTATGAGTATTACAAAATTGTCCTGTCATTAACCATCATGTAATATTAATTTTTATGGTTTTTCTTTGTTTGGCACTATTTAACTGACAATCTTGTTTGTGAACGCTACTATCACCACCTTAAAAATTTTTTATTTTGTAGGATTACTCACACTACCACTACAAACACCGTATTAGTGCTGACAATAAAAAAAACAACCTGAAATCTTTATTGTATGAATGTTTAGTGTTGTTCAATCAAATTCACCGATCATCTTAGCGATAAACATTCTTGAATATCATTTCATAACGTCTAGTATGACTGTAGCTTTACTGTCACCACGCATAAACATATCATAGCTTCCACTACCCAATACTGAGATATTATTCATTATATTCTTTATTTTCCTTTCTACTTCTTGGTATTTTTTTGCATTTTTTTTGGCATTTTGTGTTTTTCTGTTTTTGTTACTGTTGTTTGTAATATATTTATTTTTTGAAATACTCTTTTTAAATGTTTGATAAAATTAAATGCAATATTGTAGATATGTGCTGAAAATTCCACACTATACCACTAGTACTGTTTCTGGAATAAAGCAAAATTATTATTATTATTTTAGTACAGTATATTGTGAAGTTATTGGGAAGAGTTTCCACTCCCTTGGATGCTTCCATTGATGTGTGACTTAATCGAGAAGCGCTTATTGTTCGTTTCCGTAAAACATTTTTGAAGGGTGCTTTTAGAGGGTAGTGAGCCTTCAGAATTCTACGTCTGCCTAGATCACCTTCGTTGTGATCAGTCATCTAGTGGGGGGTTGTCTTATCATAGGATACACAAGATATCATCTTGTTGACCAGATGGCACATTACCATTCATGATAATAATAGTAATAATGGTTTGCCGACGCACTCCTTGAATTCACTCAGCCAGTAATCAGCCTGATAAAGATGGAAGGTTGGGCCTGAGGTTAGTGACCCCATCCCTTAAAACTAAACACCACTGCTACAAAAACTTCAGGCCTCTAGCCTGAAGCCCCATATTAAATTGGGAATGTAAAAAATTAAAAAAACATATTCCAACAAAGTACTTAAGAAATGGTATTCGATACAATATTATTGCATCTTATTCAATCACCGACATGAAAGAAACAAAGAAGAAGTGATGTTACAGAGTATATGCAGCCAGAAATGATAAAAGCAGCATTTCGGCATTAGCAGTGACAATAAAGACAAAAAATGTACTGAAAGTGTGAAAATGATGATGATGATGATAATAATGTTGATAACGAAATGCGTATGACAGCTGAAACAGTGTCATTCAGATTACAAAGGCGGAAGGATAAAAGAGCGATTTATTACACAGTAAGATGTAAGATTCTGCCCTTACCCCCCCATTCCGACACTGTCTCTATCACACAGAACGTGGGCGGGTCGAATAGAGTATCTGTGAGCTTTTCTACTTGGTTGTACGTACATATAATCTTATATAGTGATTTCTAGACATACCTACTTGATGAAATGCAAGATGGTGGGGAGAGTTGGGAATAAATAGTTGAACAATATAGATTTAGACCATTTCTCACATGAGTTCAGGTGTCTGCTGACTATAGTACGAGAGAACAATCTAACTTAGTGGCACACTACTTGCCCTACTGATAACCCTTATGATGGTTTTCGAGTAGTCCAGGAATGACTTTGAATAGAGGGCAATAAACGACAATAGGTAAGATGCAAGAGTTAGCGAATTGTAAAAGCACAGCCTGAGTGATACGTGACTGCCTTAACTTCTTAATGTAGAAGGTTAAACGGAACATGCTCTTATAAATCGACAAGATATGGGATGACAAACGAAGAATGGTGGGAGGATAGAACTGTTCCAAGATATTTTATGCTTGACTTGATTTCTGTATCAGTACAGTCTATGCTGCAAGCATCTTATGAACGGATCAGTTCTAACAGATCACGTTTATGTATGAAGAAGAAGTTAATTGTATGACGTTAAGAAAGATTTAACTTGAAACGATTTAGCTTGGATCATTGACTTGATGTCAGACAAAATCTACTAATTTGAGAACAGTAATAACGGGACCTAACTGAAAACGAGACATTCAGATCACCATCAGCGTATTTAACGAAGCTGACTTCTTTCTAAAGAGTTAAGTCATGTAAGAGGAAAGAAACAAGGAGAGGAGAGAGAACAGCATCTTGAGACACTCCAGCCTCAGAAAGCAAGGCAGAGGAAGATTTGTCTTCACATACTGCATTCTGTATGAGAAATACGAATGCAACTGGATAACAGCTCAGGACTCCGTATGTGTCAGGGATGTCAGTGTCAGTGTTTCCGGCTAGATAGTGTAGCAAACATGCAAAGCCGAATCAGTCTCCCTCATCATAACCAGTCAAATAACCAATGGAGATATAATCTCAAATTGCGAACGTTATATTGTCAGAATGAACATCATTTTAAGTTTGCCCACTTGGTAATTCATTCCTAATAAGTAATTCTCCCATATTGTTTTTACCACAGAACATATTTCCATAAAATTCAAATTTTGCAAAGATGTTACTACAATTCGGAAAAGTAGATTTCTTAAAAGTGGATAAATCTAATGGCATCAAAGTACCTTTAAAACAAATTGTAGACGAGGTATGGAGGGGGCAAGCGGTTGGTAAGCTAATTATCCACAGTATGTTTCACCAAATAAATTTTTACATTACACAAATATTCTGGAATAATAACTGCTATATTCCGAATAACGGTTTTATACACAATGGAATTTTAAGAATTTTTTTATTACCACCCTAGCCAGGAAATCTACAGCTTTCAGGGCTAACTAATTCTAAGACAGTCACTTAACTTATGTATAAACATTTCATTAGTTGTTGGCATCCAGCATGCTACTTTCTCCTAGAAATTATTTATTAGGATAGGCTGAAAGGTTTTTATTTTTTAAAATAAATGTACGATTGAAAATAAAACAATTAGAGGACAGTTAATCATAACATAAAAACGAAAAGTTGTATTTCGAAGCCAGATGTATTTACATAGAATTGTCTATTTTGATAGCTCAAAGGTTCAAAAAGGTTACTGGTGTGGCTGTCAATATGTAATCGATCAATGAATCGTTTAATATACGCAAGCCTACAGAACCCCCCCCCCTCCATCCCATACACATGAAAACATATTACCTAACAGATTACTTTTTAAATACATCTATGACTCAATTCTCTCGGCTTAAACGTCATTTTAAGGAGTTTGAAAACTCACTGAACAACCAGTGTACGCCTAAGTGAGTCGTACTGCCGAGGGTGACTTTGAGGAGATGAAAGCCTATGGAGGAATCATGGAGCTAGCTAGAAAACATCGTGGCGAACAGAGTCAAACAGTGACGTGTTGCTGAATTCTTATGTTCTCGGGGTCTTATTAAGAAGTTACATGCAGCAAGGTACACCAAGTTTGGCATGAGGACAGTTGATCACCTGCGACAATACTAACCAGGAGAAGTTCAACTTTATAGACCTTTGAGTCGGATCTCAACGGATGAATGGTGTACGCTCTCACTTTGTAACCGGTAGGTTCTGGTTGCTTGTTGAAGAACAGCTCCGAGCTAGGAGAAGATGGCTGTCTAGTACTAATCAATTTTATTTATTCTATAAACTGAGCTGTTTCTGTATAAATCATTCATCACACTTAAAAATTACTATTATAAATAATATAAAAGCATTCTTTATCTACTCTCCATTAATCTATCCGTCTATCGTATCAATTTTAGTCTCACGGTTTCACAGTTTGTCTGCCTCTCCTCCTTTCCTCTGTTGTTTGTTGCCACCTTCCATATTTGCGGTATATGTGTTGCGTCCTGTCCCATCCAACCTATTGTGTGATTACATGTAAGCAAATGCAATGCTCTGTTGTTTATGGGTGATTTAACTTAGTACGGTTAATTATTCTAAGTCTCAGGATTTCATCATGAGCTGACATTAGTTAGAGAACCATTGGAAAACCTGGGAGTACTGGATACCTGTTTCGTTCTAGTTTGGGACTCTTCAGCAGTACGCACACACCGGGATTCGAAACCAGGACCTTCCGGTTACAAGGCGAGCTCGTATACCATTAAGCCACCGGAACCCTTTCCAATGGTCCTTGAATTCTAACTTCTGCCAATTCACGACATAGCGCGACAGTTAGCCAATGTCTTCGGCTCGCCTTGTAACCGGAAGGTCCTGGTTTCGAATCCCGGTGGATGCGTACTGCTGAAGAGTCCCAAACTAGGACGAAACAGCTGTCCTGTACTCCCAGCTTGTTTTCCAATAGTTCTCTAACTAATGTCAGCTGATGATGAAATCCTGAAACCAATCAAATCCCTACAAACCAACACTTGAATATTCTAGGTCTAGTTAGCTACTTTTTGATGTTCCAATAATCTAACTGAACCTGATCTACTAGTTTGACCTATGCTGTTGACCACACTAACAGTCATGACATGTTATTTGGTAAACTGTGTCGTTTTTCTGAATTGGATCTTTTGAGATGCCTAAGCCGAGAAAGTTTATTTCTGAGAGAGTTGGCTAGATGGTTTAAATGCCATGCTGAATAATTCCAGCCTCATTGAGAATCCTACATAAGGAATCCCTCTTTATACAGGAGTACTGTGCATTCAACAAAACTTTTCTTCATTTACCAGTTTTGGATGAGGTAAGTTAAAGTCAAAGTATTCATTCGAGTGTGTGTCGGTTTCCTATAAATGCTAGGTATCTAACCAGCAACCATCTTGTTTTCGTTTTATTCTACTATCTAGCATGGCCAACTCATCTTGTTCACTTTCTAACCTATTATCCACATTAATTCATAAGGTTTCAAAGAGAGAAATTCGAAGCAAGGGAAGGAAGGTGCTCATTGACAACAGCAGTGGTCTAGTAAGCTAGGAACTGAAACTCAAGTCCTGTCTTGAGGCAGAGGATTTTCAAGCTCGACTTTGTATGGCTCAGTATGTGAAAACACTTACTCATTTTCCTGAGTTAGCTCGTAAAGATTTAATTTATTTCGGGTTTGACCACGGATTGATATCATTTAGAGAACCACTGGAAGACACCAGTGTTTTGGACTCATTGGCAGTGCATGTTCACCTGAGTTCAAATCCAGGACCTTCAAGTTACATGACGAATTTGTAGATCATTCAGCCACTGAGATGCCATTTAGTGGCTTATGAATCCCAAAAAAGTACTCGCCAATGTCACTGGTTTGTGGTCGCACTAAAATATTTAATTGCCAAAAGTTAGAGTCGGGTTCAAGTGGATAAATGGTCTATCAGCTTGCCTTGTAACTGAAAAGTCCTGGATGCAAACCCTGACTGTGTGTATTTGCTGATGAACAGTCACAAATTGGGATGAAATAGCTGTCCAGTTCATCTTCCAGAGAAATAATTTAATCCGAATAGGTCTCAGTTAAAAAAATGGAGAGTTAAAAGGTTGACATAACCATTATGTATTGAATTTATTCAATATTATTCAACGTAACTGTCCTAATTAAAAAAAAACACATTCTCTTCATTCAATATTCAATGTTCACGTTTCATTGAACTATTGAACACATGTTTGTGTTATGTTAAGTAAAATCAACCATCTGATCATATTGATCATTTAATGACAGTTGTGTCAATAATAATTTTCAAAATTTCATCTAGAATTATAGGTTCTTTTTCAAACACACACACACGAAAAGAAGAAGAGTTGAGTAGATTTCAAAGTTTTCGTGACCTTCAATGGTAAGTTCATATTTCAAAGTTGACTTTGAAAAGGAACGTTATCTTTTTTTACAGTATTGTCATACTTACTTATACCACCGTATTGGCACTTTTGAAAAGTTTGCGTGATTACAACATAAAGTTATTTGTTTTTTTTCAACGTCTTAACTATGTCTGCAGACGGAACAATTTCACAATGCCACACCAGATAATGTCGATTTGTTTAAATGTATCACCAAAAAAAAATTGACCGTAAATGTTTGAGTCATTTGAATTTAGCCAATATTTATGGAATATATAAATATCAGTTTTCTGGTTTGCAAAGAATATTTATATGTCTTCTTCAGAGCAACCTTATCTTTTGGTCTCATTCTAATCGTCTTTGTAATGACAAAATTTATTCGGATATGGTCTGAACTCAAGAAAAAGATCTCTAATTTTTACTGTATAGTCAACACTATCACAAAACCTTCCAAATGCAGGTAATACATGACTAATCTTTTGTATTTTAGCGGTTCTGTTAAACAATATTAAAAATTAAACTCAAATTTAACTCAATAATGCCGTAAAGGAGCTGCTATACAGGCAATTTAGGTTTGAAGATACAAAACAAGCACTGTAAAACAAAATCAGATAACTAAAGTTCGACTGTAAAAGAAAGTACCATAGAATCAAGGAGATTATTCTCCCACCCAAGGAGGTAGACTCAAAAGCTTTGTCTATAAAAATCACGCGCCAACACTTCCTATAGACACAGTGGCGGGTCAGAATCTCTTTCATTCCTGGCCAAAAGACACTTATCTCATTGAACAATACATGATCATTGTACACACAACCACAAAGAGACGTGTTACAATTAGAGATTAAACAAAGACGAAGACAAAGGCAAGTAGTGAAGGTGAAAAACCAATATGTGGTTTGTAAATGTCAAATTATTGATATACAGTCTTGGTAGAAAACGTGTAATTATTACACAGTTAGTTGGAGGATTTCATCATGAGCTGACATCAGTTAGAGACACATAAGAAAACCAGCTAGGAGTACTGGAGATTTGTTTCGTCAACCTGGTTTGGAAACGTTCATCAGTACGCACCCACCACTATGGTTCGAATACAGGGCCTTCTGGTTACAAGGCGAGCCAGCTGGTGGACCATTAAGCTACTGGGACTCGACTCGATCCAGTGACCAGTCCATGAATTCTAACTTCTACCAATTCGTGATATAGCGCAACCACTTCGCAATGTCTTCTTCGATGAGTTACTGCCTCACCTTTATTTAACCTGCTGTACACTGCTGGTCAAGGCTTCCCATTAGAACCTCAGGCAACTACCTATCTGAATAGGGCCAGTCGCTAATGAACATCAGATCAATTTTCAATTTTGTACTCTGGGGCAGTAACTCATCGAAGAGGACGTCGATAAGTGTTGGTTCTATGTCATGAATTGGTAGAAGTTAGAATTCATGGACTGGTCAGTGGATCAGGTCGACTACCAGTGGCTTAATGGTCTACAAGCTGGCTCACCTTGTAATCAGAAGTTCCTGTGTTCGAACTGTGGCGGTGGGTGCGGACTACTGGAGAATCCCTAACCAGGCTGACCAAATAGCTCTCTAGTACTCCTAGCTGGTTTTCAAATGGTTCGCTAACTGATGTCAGCTAATGATGAAATCCTCCAACTAACTGGGTAATTATTACACGTTTGCCCCCAAGACTGCGCATCAGAAATTTGATATTTACAAATCAAATTAATTCGCCTCATGTAATTATGGTGTTTATCGACATTGTGTTACACTTATGAATGTGTGCAGTTTCAAGTACTCACCTTCGGTCAATAAAGACTCTGAGAACCTAAGTGTAAAAACTATGCCGGGTATCAAGTTAGATTAGAAACAGAATGACATGAGTTTCAGAGCCGCTGATAACAAGAGACAGAGAGAGAGAGAGTACTGTACAGTTGTTTCGTTCTAGTTTAGGGCTATTCAATATCAATCACCCGTGAACCCTCCACCTGAGATGGAATACATTAACTGAGAATTATGAAGCAAATTCTTTGACCATTCTATCGATCGGAGGAAATACATAAACTGATCAGTGCATTCTGACTTTCGCCAGTTTCGGAGATATGAAACCACTATCAGCTGCTAGTTGAGTTCCGATCTAACTGTTCCAAAGTGAATAGCTCTCTGTGGAAATCGTCTAACATTAAAATGCCTTCACCTCCGCGCATGAAGATGACCTGTACTAAATTGGTTGTTCATAAGATGCTCGTGGCATAGACGTCACTGATACAGAAACTAAGTCAAGCATGAAATGCTTAGGGATAGTTCTTTACTTTTTAGACTTCCTGGTTGGTCATCCTAAATCCTTCCAGTTTCTGAGGAAATGTTACGTCTGACTAACAACATTAGGTAATTAACAAACAATCAGGAATCACTCGACATCTACTTTCACAATTTGCTAAATCTTACATCTTACCAACTGTCGTTTATTGCTGCTTGCCCACAGTCATTTACTGAATTACTCGAAAGCGACTTTGTCACATTGTGAAAGGTATTAAGCGTTTTCAATATATGCAGTGGTGCGCCATCAGTAAGTCATCTTGTTCTTTACTACCGTGATCGAGAGAAGTCTGTCTGTCTGTTTTCGACATAGAAATTTGCACAAATGTGCGGAAGTTCAAGTCGCCACATTCCGTGTAGCACGCGAAGCAAGAGAAGAAAGTACAAGAAAAGCATAATAGAAACAGTGAGCAGAGGTGTGAGACAAATGAGTAATAAAGAAATACAAAACAGTTTCATTGAAGATCATAAGTCACAGGGAGTGGATGCATCTGCGCCACTGGGAACGGTTTTGAGCCATGTCACCAATTGTTTCCAACCATAGATTTTTACCGTCTGAACTCATGAGAGAAATCGCTTAAATACATATTGTCTGACTGTCAACATCTGACTATCTATTCACAACTCTTCACGCCACCTTCAACCCCATCAAGTAGTTAGCACCAGAATTCATTAATAACGATTATATGCTTGTAGAAGCAAGTACAATGAAACCTTATTTCGCTCACCCAAATGCTTTACCATAAGTACTATTTTGAAATAATTCAAATAATAATAATAATTATTATTATCATTACTAATATTATTTCAAAATGATATCATTTCTAACCCGATTGACTCCAGTGGACTCGACTTCTAACTCCTGAAGAATTCAATCTTAAATCGATCGACAGTGAGCATCAGATCAGTTTTGAAGTGAAGGCTGCCAAGTTTGGATTGTTTTCAAGTTAAACCATATACTTGTTTATGCGCATATATATACGCATATATGCGCATTCATGTGTAAACAAACTCATCAATTCATTGTTTCCATTGCAAATATTTTTCAATAGCGATTTAGCCGACAGCACACACCTGTTTGTTTTTGAAAAAAATTAAGTCGTGTGTTATTTCGTGAGAAAATATGAACAAGAACGATTAAACTACAAATTAAGCGTCATTTATTTATTGTGATGTTTACTTGTTATGCGTGTAAATAAATTTGTTGAAAAATTTTAACAAAAATGAACATTTGTGTTATTTTCCGCTCATTTTTTGTTTTCAAGTACATTTTGGTGGTGTTGTCAGTCAACGTGTAAAACGTGTGATTTGAAATATAAAAAATTATTGTTCAGTATGCTTTACAGTAGGTGAAAGTTATTCCATATTAATTTGTTGATCAGATACCTGATATATACAGTGTGTGAAACAATATTATTTTCTTTATTCGTTGTTTACTGGATGACGACAAAGTTTCCAACACAATGTATACCCCTTATTCTTCATAACCATCATCATCATCAATTAGAACTAACCAACTTCCAAGCCTCTCTGTTTCACAGTTGTCTTCATTCCTACCTGTTTATCCTAGGGATAGTAGTGTTGTCCAGATGTCCAGGAGGGTGAATAGATGTTGAATCATTTCTGCTGCATATATGTCTTGTTGATCCGATTAAATAGAGCCTCCATTATCTATGCCTCCCTCTGCCCTGTTATATATTAGATTTTAGAACTGTCCTAATATCTCATCGCACTGTATGGTTGTGTGCAACTGCATGTAGTGCTATAGGGTCAACTAATCTGGATTTTGCTTTTAGAAGTTTGACCACAGAGTACTGGACAGCTGTTTCATCGGCCTAGTTTGAGAATCATTGTCAGTACGCGCACCCACTGCCAGGGTTCGAACTCAGGACCTATGGGATAAAAAGCATGCCAGTATACCATTCAGTCACTTGGACTAGATTCAATGGCTAGCTCATGAATTCTAACTTCTACGAATTCATGATTTTGCACGACCACCAACCAATGTCATCTGTGGGAAATGCATCTTCACACAGTTTACTGGTTGGATCTCACTGGTCACGACATCTCACTGGAATTCCAGGAAACTCTGTCCTCTAGCAGGTCACCAGCGAGTATCAGAATAAATTATTCTGATGGATGGATTCTCCACTGATGACATTGGTTGGTAGTCGCGCTAAATTAGAATTCATGGGTTGGCTATTGAATCGAGTCCCAGTGGTTTTGGGTTCGAACCCTGGAAGTGGGTGCGTACTGACGATGATTCTGAAACTAGGCTGATGAAGCAGTACTCCGGTGCTGGTCTTCAATGGTTCTCTAACTGATAACAATCCGTGATTGAACTCGTAAACAACAAATTCAATCCTTACAAATCAACTCTTGAAGATTAATTTAGATTTTGTTAGAATTTTAGACTCCGCTAATCTTATTGAACCTGTGGGAATTTTACGTGACAATCCTTGCAGGATGTGTTAGATAAACTAAATTGTTTTGTGTCCAGACGAGCTTGTGGGTCTGAATTTCACTTTTACTCCTGCCTTGTTAAGAATTAAGAGGTTCCTTCCTTCTATGGAAAAGTATTACGGGTGTGTTTTAAATCCTTTACTGTTGCCGTCTTCTGTGTATGTCAGTCACGAATTTCGACATTACTATTATTACCACTATCAGTATTACTATCAATATTAATATTACTATTAGTTTTATTTTTACATTCAGTGATATTTGTTTTCTGTAACAACCCTTCACGCTAAATTCTGTCTAACAAGAGTAGCTTCACCTACGTATAGTTTTGAGCAGTTATCAAATTAAAATATTTTCCCTTTCCAAACTTGACTATGCACTGATTCCAGTTAGGGAACTACAGAAAAGCTGTAAGTACTAGACAACTATGTCTTCATTGTTCAGGAAATCCTCAGATGCACGCACCCACCATTAGAGGTTAAACTCAGAAGCTTCTGGTTACAAAACAAGCTCACTGACCATAGAGACACCAGAAGGGAATCTAATCAACCATGAATCATAAAGTCCGCCAAACAAGTGATTTACATAGCTCGACTGCCAACCGATTTCATCTCTAGTGGGGTCATAAGGTACGAACAAAACAGCCCTGCAGTACTCCCTGGTATTCAAATGTCCTGAAATCAAATTCATGTTGAGTCTGAAAATCAATCCAACACCTGCAAGCGATCACTTGATAATATAGGTAACAAATGCAAACTTCTGCAAACTTAATATCAAAATGTTAGAATCGTAGTGATTTGATCGATCACAAAGTAAGCATCGTTAAAAGCAGATAAATCAGACAAATGATCATTGGAAGTTAGTGAGCAGTGAGAGTTTCTGATGGCATAAAAATGAAACTATTGGATTATAGATGGATTACAGCCTAAAGATGACTAAATATTAATGTACTTCTTTCATCATAAGAAGTGATAGTTATGCAAATGGTATGTAAAAATACTGAATGAAAACGGAAACAGCGTGTGTTCACCTATTTAATTCACCCATTTCATCTAAAGTTAGTGAAGATTCTTAATGTATTTCTATGTAAATTAATAATGTTTACCCATAAAATACACCAGTTTGAATTTGCGCTACTAAAATACAAGTGGAAAGACGAAGCATTTCTTATGTCACACGCCATATATACATTACTAGCATTGTTGCAACCGAAACAGACTCTTTGTGGTTTGACTGCAGGGAACTAATCTCTGCATTCGACTGTAAAGTTGTCTGAAATTTGCGTGAGACACACATCGTCACAAACCACTCCGAAGACAGAGGAAAGAGGATTATGTATCACCAGAATATGTGGCTCTGTTCAATAATAACATAAAGAACTTAAAATTACCTCAAAAGTGCTACTAAGTAGCCATATAGAAAAGAGAAGCATGAAACCATAAAGATGATACCCTCATATGTTTAACTTCTTCAAAGCCTGCTTCCTAGATCTGACAATCGAGAAACATTTACTACGACACAGACTAAAAAGATGTGTACATTGAAAACAGCCATCAATTTATGAGGTATGCTTTAACATCATTCTTATATCACTATTTTATAGATTTTAAATTAAGCGCGGGAAAATTTGAATTTTAGTTTTGGCGCGTTATATTCTCAAGGTTATAACAAAGAAAAACAATATACTTATATATTTATTCCGTGAATTATCTTCTGATTTGATATTCTCGAATAAAGTTAGTAGCGATAATTTTATTTTATATATATATATATTTTTTTGGAAACTTATTTTTCAGTTAGGGGAAATAAGGTTAATTGTTTAAATGTGTTAACAATGATAGCAATTATTAATACTCATTAATTGTCCTTGTTTCTTTCAACAAAGTAGTGCAAATGGTTATGATAATATCTCGCTTTGAATATTATCGATGTGGGGTAAATGTTTTGATATAAAAAGTAGTATAATTTTTTTAAATGATAAAAGACGAGGAAAAGGTGGTGCAAGACGAGGAGAAGAATACGAAGAAGGCATCATTGACCTTAAATAATTAGGTCGGTATTGTCAAGATTGATAAAATGAAAAAAAACTGAATTTAATTGAAGTCATTCTATATAAATTTATATTTGTATGTCAATAACATTTACATATGCGCATATATATGTGTTGTCTAAATGTATCAAAAAAGTAGGCCTAAATAGTTTCGATTTAAACAAGGTTGCATTGAAATTCGTTCAAGGCCAACAAAGATTTATTTGTATATATTTTGTATATCGATAGAAAGTGTGTGTGTGTGAAACGGATTTGACATAACTTAAATTCCTTTTTCTTTTATGTGGAGAGGTATATATAAATTGACTGATGGTTGAGCTCATTCATAGAATGACTTATGTAGAGTAGGGTTAGCGGGTTGCGGGGGAACGGGTAGTGGACAATGATTAGAGGAGTATTGAAAGAGACAGGAATACATCGTAACTAACACTTTTCTTTTTTATTGACCTTATTTCCTAAGTAGACGTAATGCAATCAGGCAAATTCACTGTCGTGATAAGAATTAATTGAAAGTGGCGTTCATATTTTTTTATGTTAAATCATACCACTGGTGAAATTCATCTGAAGAAGGTGTATGTGATGAATCCTCAGTTCTCTAAAGAAGACCTATCTTGCAGCAACTCTAAGAGTGGTATTATCCAGCCACCTACTGCTTCGAAGCAAAATGTGAAGGATAGACTCCTACATGTGACCACTTCAGTGTGAATATATCAATTCACAGATCCTACCGAAATGTGTTAGAGAGCATGGCTGCAAAGAGGAGTATGGAGTACGTAAAAATATGATTGTATGCTTTTTGTTAGTTGTTGAAATTAGAGACATTGTACATGATTTTTGTTTAAAACGATCCATGTTAATATATATATATATATATATATATATATATATATAACCTCCGGATACAATTCGAAATACACTATACTATTGGAAGCTCCGCCTTCTCTCTGGCCATTTCTGTTTACTACCTGCACTCATACCGTATTGTATACTTTGAATTTATTGCAGGAGTCTATTGTCCTTTTTTGAAGACAACTCTACAACCGGTCCACAGTATCTACCAGCAGATGCATTCCAACAGTGAACGCTCCCTTGGATTGTATTAATTAATTTGTAGCCGCGGATTTTACCGTTATATCAAGTAATCTTTTCCTTAATATAACGCATTACTGACTTTTTTGATAATATATACTTACTCTATCATTTCATTGACTTGGATTTTTATTTACATATTTGTAATGTTAATGAGCTCTCCTAAAAGTCCCCTACAGGAGCAAGCTACTGGTTCAATCAGAAGCACAATAATTGAACACCTCGTCAACTCTTGTCACACCATCTCAACTGACTCGTCATTCAGAGTCATTTACAAAGTAACCAAATATCTACTTAAAGACAGTGGGATTTCGACTTCTTTGTACTGTAGAAGCCCTTGCCATATGCATCGAAAAGCCAGAGCTGTATATTCAGAAGAAATTAATCCAATCTCTACACTTACCATGGATCTAGTTCGGTTTATTTCCTAGGGTCTGGCATTTTTAATTTTCAGTTATAAAATATTTTTATTATTATTATTTTTATTTGTCTCCATGCTCATCCCATTCACGCCTTTATTGGTTATAAAGTATTTTCTAATCATGTGTAATTGTGTTTCTAAGCTCCTGGTTATTTAATATTCATACCCTCGAACTTTTATATCAAGTTGAAAATTATTATTTGAGTAATCGAAAAACCACTATTTCAATTTGTTCCCATACTCATCTCGTTTGCACCCATAGTCGTTGAAAAAAACAAAACAAATTATTTTACGCATAACTCAACTATTTTCTACACCTGCGTAATTTTGTTTCTAAGCCCCTTGGAATCTACATTCACACCATCGAACTTCCATGTCAAGTTTCAAATTATAATCGACTTTAATCTCTCTCGTTATGATACATAATTAAGTAGTAGTTGTTAATTGATCTTTGAATGATACCCAGTATAACTGTCTAGTTCTAAGTGTAGGTAGATTAAAGTCCAATTGATTTTACACAATGCCAAAGTCAGAGAGTTGATACCCTGGAGTGGAGCTATTTTGTGTAAAGGAAAAGTGTCTGTTCAATGATGAGATTTCGTTTGAGCGAATGTAGGTGATTCTTACATTGGAATATCTGTAGGATACTGTCTGTCTGTTCTCGACATGGAACTTTGCACATATGCATGGTAGTTCAAGTCGCTACACTCCTCCCTCCTTGTAGCACACAAAGCAAGAGAAGAAAGTAGAAGAACAGAGGAGTGAGACAAAGGAGTAGTAATAACGAAGAACAATACGGTTTCATTGGAAATCAAAAGTCACAGGGAGTGGATGCATCTCCACCAGCCACCCGTTGAGAATAATTTTGAGCCATATCACCAATTGTTTCCAACCATTGGTTTTTACCGTCCCAAGGACTCCAACCAGGAAGCCAGTCAACACGTTTCTACGTGTCTTAGAGTAACTGTTGTAGATTTCATTGACTGGTGAAGCCATGTTTTTGTTTGACCTCCGCTAGCTCTTTTCCAGCCTGACCCTATGTGAACCAACATTGCCAGTCGAGGAAGGCGATGACTAGGGTTTAATACGTAATACATGTCCTAACCATCTCAGTCGATGTAACTTAGCAGCCTAGTCGATTGATTTCCCCGGCTTACCTAGAACTCGACACCTAACGCGCTGACGTGTGACTCTTCAAGAAAGCGAAAATTTTTTATCCAACCTTGTTGGGAACATTCTGCTTAACTCTAAGTACTAGTTTTGTACTTTTAAAGTTCTCTTTACTGATTAGCTGCCTGTCAGCACTGTTGAGGTGATTTTGAGATTTCGATGATGTTATTATTAAATATTCTCATTTATAATATTAGAACAAGACATCTAAGTGAATAATATTGTTGTTTTCAGTTAGAACTTCTTCAGGCTTTACTCTAATTTTCACAAATTTATATATATATATATATATATATATATATATATATATATACAAAATTTTAACCAATGACAGTGATTTTGTGGATCAAATAATAATAATAATAATGATAATAATAGTAATAATGTGGTAAATCTTTTGAACGTTGTTAATAACGATGCTTATAATGATAACAAAATATTGATAATAAGGTTTATGCTGGTTGCGATAAGAATAACGAGGATATATATAGACAATTCAATAAATAAATAAATTAGGTCAAACCATTAAAGTTACGTAATACTGAAGGTGAAGTGGACAGATAATCAGACTTTAAATAATTATCATAAAAATACGAAGGAGATGGAGAATAAGAAAGGGTGGGAGGGTTTGGAATAGATTTCACCTAGGCCAAGGGAGAGACAAAGGTAGAACAAACTTCTTTTATATAAAAATACTAGATTTGTTCTCTCGAATTAATTCTCATAGCTTCGGCTATATGTTTAGTAAGAGAGGCTTGATGGAATGCGATAGATAACTTTGAAAGCACTATTTTTGTCTACTTGGTGACCACTATCAATCAAATGAGCTAAAATAGAACTTCGTATGGATTTTATTTAACCTTTTCCAAACCATGAAGGAACATGCTCATTAATGCGTTTCTTGAGCTGTCTAGTTGCTCGCCCTATATAGCTCTCTCTCCACAGGAGCAACTAAATTTATAGTTACACATAGAAGTGGCACAGCTAGGTACCTTGCCTTTCACTTGAGCACTCATAATTGATCGGCTAGAAAATGACAAACAAAGGATGGCGGCAGTATAAGTTTGTTTTATCACTCTCGGTAATCTCAGATGTAAGACTTCGCTAGTCACATCCCCATTAAACTGCAATTTCAACTGTTATCAGTTTCTCTTTAGTGTTCGCTTATATATCTTGTTGTTATAACTGAGAAGAACAATGGAACAACAGAAGTAGATTTCAACCAAGAATAATCAACGTTTTGTTGTCTTTGAAGTGTCTGGTGACTGTGCGTGTCTTGAGAACATTTCGGACAGCTATGCAGTAGAACGCATTGATCGATTTCCTACGTGCAGATCCCAAAAATTTGATCTGGTTGTAAGAGGGTAGAATCACATTTAAAACAAGACATCACATCGTCTAACTTTCATGTCAAGTTGAAAATTATTATCGACTTTAATATCTTTCATTACCTTACGGAATTAAATAATCGTTGTAAAACCTGTCAGCCTATGTATATCAATGCAATTGTACAGCTGAATTTGAGAATGATGTTGACAAATAGATATCTTTGTTGAACTTATTTTTCTTTTCTTTTCAACTTTCGGATTAGTATTTCCTACGATTTCATAGAATTCAGTCCACACTAATGAAAGCGCTAGAAGCATGACACTAGTTTGCGTCAAATTAGAAAATACACTACTTACTACTGAAAGTACTCAGTCTGCTGGTACCGGTACATAAAGAGGTGGTATCAGCCAAGAGTAGAGAAGTATAGATTATATGATCAACATCTTCAGGGTGTCTTGCGTCTCCCTGTACATATTTTGAAAACCCCTATTATTTTCATATTAAACAGGTAATACAGTCTCAATAACCGGGTGACGATTTTTCGACCACAACTTACAAAGCCTCATAATCATATAAGTTTATCCACAAGGGCTTCACAGTTTGCTTTATGTATCTGTTGTTTTCTCACTAATGCTTTGATGGGTATTTCCCACGTTCTATGAGTAAGTGAGTAGTATCACTTATAGTTAGTGATGATCAAGTACCAACTGTTCTCCTGAACAGTACACTATAGGCAATTAATACTACGAGCCTTTAGAACTAAAATAAAGAGTGTTATCTATTTATAACATTTAATTCAGTGTTGAGTGTAGTGCATTTTCAAACTAATCTCAGAGTGATGACGGTCTACCTCGCCTTTCCAATTCTGCTTAATTTAGACTGTTTCGCTAACTTACTATTCAAATTCTGTCTAAATCGGTCAGAATAATGACAAAAGAAGCATTGATTACTGTGGAGTGATAGAGTGATGAAGATAAACTCATTCAGAGCATATTCCCAAATGGCTCCAGAAACAAATGGAATCATCAGAACCTATTAACGGCGAGAACAGGAGACCCAGCTCTTCTATCGCGAAGCATATTATAGAGACAGGATATAAAATTGATGTTAACAGATCTTTTAAACCTATCCATGTATAAAACGTGTTTGGGGCGTATCCTAAAGTTTGTGGAAGCTTTAATGTGATGACGAATTGTTGCTTTGAACGCATAAAGGTGGCTTAAACTTTCTAATTGCTGGGGCTTCCAATTAGAAAGTTCAAGCCACCTTTATGCGTTCAAAGCAACAATTCGTCATCACATTAAACCTTCTTTGGTAAAGTTTGTTTTGATACCAGATAGGGTAGATGTACTAGTACATCTGTTATTTGGTTTAGTGGTCTTCATTGTTATTTTGACCTGCAATATGTCCTCCTTTCAACTTGACCTAAGTCCATTTTCTCACCTCTTACCTCTATTAATTTCATATATATTCATTCCTGTGACAAGTTCGTGTGTGATCAGATTATTCAAAATGTGTTGCGCAAATACATTACACGATTCAGACAAATTACGTTTTCTTCTTATTGCTTTATCTAAATTTAATTTTAAAGTAACTCCGATACCTAACAGTGGAAAGGTAGAAATTGGTATTTCTGTATACTAAAATCAATTTATACTTCATCTTCTACGCACGATTTGTGTTGTGCCTGTTACCTCTGGCCTTACTTCGTATTGTGTTTCTTTGTGTTCTTCTCACGTATACTGTATATTTGTGGTGACTGACAATTTCTACCTCTGTATTGTTTAAATACTTACTGTTGACTGTTGATATGTTTCTTATATGAATTGCATAAGAATTCCGCTAAATACTAATCCCTGAATTCCACCCTCTCTGTGTTTTGTTTGGATTCTTGTAATTCGGTCATCTCGAAATACTAATACTACAATTACAATAAATTACTACAATATTTCTACAACGCTGTATCATTTGTCTTCTCTGACATCAAATGTATCTCCTTGCTATTTGGTGTTTTTATGCCAATGAACGTATCTTTATAAACTACTGATAAATCTTATCAGTAGTACTCGCCTGGACAGTATTCAATGGGTCTGTTTTCATTTTTGAATATCAACCACACAACATAACAAGACTTAGGACTTGATTAAAGACTTTTATTTACATAAAACAATCAATTTGTCTTCATCATTCTATTACTCCACAGTAATCAACGCTTTTGTTTTCATTAGTTTTGGTCGATTTAGACAGACTTTGAATAATAATAAGTTCTCGAACAGTCTACTTTACAGATGTCAAAAATAAGCAGGAACGGAAAGGCGAAAGAGACCTTTATCAATCTGGAATTCATTTGGAAATCTACTGCAGTCAGCCTAACAAACAGAATCAGTTCAGATTTTCAACATCGACGTTAAATCAGTAAGTCAGTCAGTTCTTCTATATGGGTCAGAAAATTACACTGTGCATCATGAGGAGCATTTCTAATAGCGGGCTTCAGAATTTTGTCAATAATTGCCTTCGATGGTTCTTTACGGAAGATGAGACGGCGATCCGGAAAGAATTAGTAAGAAGAGACTCTTTGAACGAGTCAATCATGAACCTATTGTTCAACAAATATCCCGAAGCACATGAAGATGAACACGTGCTAAGTAGACTATTGCGTGAATCTACGTGTCGGGTCATCGTGCGAGTTGGACACTATTAGGAAATGACAGGCTGAGCGTCGAAACGTGACATGGAGGAGATATTATGAAGAGATGTTCCAATCGGAACCATAATATAATGAAAATAGTGCTGCTAAAGAATTCACGCAATTTCACTCAGAAGTCCGAAAGGCCATTCCCAAACAGCCACTACCGACTCTTAGCACACAGATGTTTTCGTAGCCTACTGAAATTCAGATAGCTGACCAAAAAGCAAAATATAATTGTTCGACAAACCATAAAACAATCTGACTCCCAGATAACAGCATGGAAATGACAATGAACATAGATTAGACTTTAGTTGGGGTGACTATAAAGTACCTGTCATATGCCAGTGAGGCCCTAAAGTTGAACCTAAACGAAAAAGAATCGACAGATATGACGTATCAGGGTAATTTGAAGGAGTTGATGTGAAGGACAAATGAAAGGTTGTGCGCACGCCAGTGTAGTGCCAAATGAAAATAACAGGTAAGGACAGAGTAAAATGATGATGTGCTACCACAGCACAATGTTACAAAAGTTCTAACTGATGAACATTTTGTAATGAAATAAGATACTATTGAATTCTAATTGGAATTCAGTGATGGAATCAATAGTTTTATGTTAATCGATCTTAGAATGAAACCCAGTATAACTGTCTAGTTCTAAGTGTATGTTGATTAAAGTCTAATTTGTATTACAAAATTCCATAGTCGGAACAATAGAACTACACGTGTAGATTCCAACCACGAATAGTCGATGTTTTTGGTGTCTTTGGACCGTTTTGTGAGTTAGCATGTCTCAGGGAGGTTTCAGACAGCTATGCAGTAGAACGTATTGATCGATGTCCTGAGTTCAAACCACAACAGTTTTGTCTAGTTGCAATAGTTAGAATCACGTATAAAATAAGATGCCACAAAGTTGTTTTATGTCACAGAGCTTTCTAGTTACGGTCAAAATTTTACCAGGATTTATGTTCTGTATCTCTGTTTTACACCTTCATTGGTGTATATACGTGTAAATGTATGCGAACCCTAACTGTAATTAGTTTACACTTCGTTTTTAAATAAGGGGCACTCATGTGCCATTTTGATTATTCTAAGTTTTACGAGTTTGACCACGGATTGATATCAGTTAAAGAACCATTCAAAACCAGCACCGGAGTACCGGACAGCTGTTTCATCGAAGTAGTTTGGAAATTACTGGCAGGAGCTTCAAACCAAGGACCTTTCGATTACAAGGCAACATTGTACACCATTCAGCCATTGGGACCTGATTCAATGACCAGACCATGAATTCCAACTTCTAACAATTCGTGGTTTAGCCTGATCGGAAGCTCCTGGGTTCAAACTTTGGGAGTGGGTACGTACTGCCGATGATTCTAAAACTAGTTGAATGAAACGGCTTTCCAGTACTCTCAGCTGGTTTTCAATAATTCTCTAAAACTGATATCAATCCGTGGGCAAACTCGTAAAGAACAAATTTATTCCTTACAAACCAACTCTTAACTATTCTAATATTTTGTTTAAAATGGAAAAATGAAGGTCAGCTACCGGTTTTTATTGCCATAATAAATCATCTTTCTTAAATGTTTCACACATATGACCTAATATAATAATGAATAATTTGAATTAAACGTGTTCTATTCAAAATTTCCCTGTGTTCCCAGGAATTTGTTAATTTTTTTTTTGTTGGCTAAATGGCATTCCAAAATTTAAAGGGCGCTGTGAATCAAAGAATGCTGCTAGATTGCCTAGCTCGATGAATTTCATCAAAAATATCATGGCTGTTATTATATGATCTAATAAATATTCTAAGCTATATTAACACGCATATATATATGGTTTTTGTTTCTTTTCACACGTTATTACAGTTTATCCTTCAAGAGTACTTCCGTTTGGGGTGAAATATCGTTTATTATGATTAACTGCTGCATTTTTGCCCTGATACATGAACTTATTAAGTAATTTTTCCCAAGATTATTTTACAGTTTATTCACTTAGATTATTAACCTTTATCAAATTTTTATTATAAAATGTTGATATGCATTAGAGTGAATAGTGTTCATTTGGTTCCGAGTTTGAAGTACTATTATTTGCTTTATCCTAAGAGGTCATAGAATTCATTCTTACCACTTTCTCTGATACATAGAAAGACGACGGGTGAAATACGCTATCAGTGAGCCTTTGAACTTGCTTGTACGAGCATATAATCAATTATAATGTCTTCTATTCTTACCTAGGGATGAGATGTAAAGTGGCGTGTAAAGTTGTGAATAGGGAAACAGGTGTTGAGTGTGAAATGCTATGGATTTAGATTGTTTCTCACATGATTCAAGGTAACTGTCGACTATGAGGAAACTGGAATAAAATGGACTCACATAAAACACTTCGAGGATCTGGACTTCGCCGATGATATATATATATATATATATATATGATTTTTCAAAAACTGGAAGATATGCAAGTGAAAAGCAACAAGCTGGCAGAAGAAGCATCAAAGATAGGACTTCAAGTGAACATAGATAAAACACAGGTGATGAAGATTCCTGGCCAACATCAACAGCAGCAACAACATCAGACAACAATCAGCCAGCATAAATGGGAGGAACCTGAAAGAAACAACCTCATTCACCTACCTAGAAAGCATTGTTTCAACTACAGATGAATGGAACTGACGAGGATATCAAAGCAACGAGGGTCGGGAAAGCAAGGCGGACAAGCTTTCATTGATTTCAACTCTGTGTGGAGGTCAACAGCACTAAGCATGAAAATGAAAATAAGATCCGGATTTTCGACCTCAATGTGAAGTCAGTGCTAATATACGGATCAGAGACTTGGCGTGTCATGAAGGCCACTTCGAAAAAACTACAGACCTCCATCAGCAGCTGTCTTCGCTCAATACAACTCAAGATCAGATGGCCAGAAACGATCAGCAACAGGGATCTCTGGGAGTGAACCAACTCGGCAGGAACCGATTGTGCAACAAATAAGCAGGGAGAAATCGAGATGGATTGGCCACACGCTGAGGAAACCATCAAGTGGCACCACTAAACAAGCCATTGCTCAAGTGGAACCCTAAAGGGAAGCGGCGAGTTGGTCGTCAGTGCAAGGGTGACATGGAGGAGGTCATATGAAGAGGAGATGAAAGCATGTGGGCAGACTTGGAGCCAGGTGAAAACGTTGGCAGAAAACCGAACACAAAGGAGACGCGCGGCTGAAGTCCTATGTTCCTCTAGGAATAAAAGGAAATAATAATAATGAAAGTATTAACCTGGCTGACTTAGTGAGGAACACATTCCTTGCTCTACTGACAACCCTCAGCACCCTTTGCAATATGACATAGTCGTTTTTGATTATTATTCCAGGAAAGATTGAGAGGCAGAAATACAGAACAATCGATAAAATGCAAGAGTTAACAGATTGTAAATGAAGAGGTTAGTCGATTCTTGATTCTTTGTACCTCTTAATGTTGAAGGTCAGACGTAAAATTTACTTAGAAATCGACGAGATATAGGATGACTAGTCAGGAAAAGTGAGAGGATATAACTATTTCAAAGTTATTAATTCATGCTTAACTTAATTTCTATATGATTTAGTGCCGTCTATGCTATAAGTATAATGTGAACTAGCAAATTTGTGTCGATCAGCTTCACACATGAAGTTAGAGTTCACTATCTGACATTTAGAGGGATTTAGCATTAGACCGTTCAGCTTAAGCCACAGAAACCAATAAAGTTTGGAACAGTCGGATCAGGACGTATTTAAGTAAGCTGATTTCTTCCGAAAAAGGCAAAGTCACATGAGAAGAAGGGAGAAAGAAGAGAAGAGAGAACAGCATCTTGAAGGACTGGAGTTTCAGTAAACAACGCAGAAGAACATCTACTCGTAACCCAACTGATTTGCGGATAACGTGGTGACGTTTAAAACAATTGGCACACGGTTCCATTCCCCGTGGAAACATCACCATTCATTCAGAATGGAAAAGCGTCTGGCGACGAGTATGAATCAGGACGAAATACACTTCCAGGACTCGTATGTTAGTCATCATCAACAAACAGGTTATATTTTTCTTACTCAATTAAAGATTTGTAGCCAATGGTCGACGTGACACATGTGAAAAACACTGATTCAGTGTATTATTTCAAAAGCAAGGAAGCAAGGACTGTGATCCCAAAGTTTGCTTGAAGAAATTAATCGCTGAATGCATACAACTGTCTATAACTCATTGGTCAGACTCTTGGCTTACTCATTCTGATATTTAACCAGCCCACGCTCTCACAGAGAATAAATGAGTCACTGGATCCAGTAAGTGAGAAAATTTTAATGACAAAATCAAAGGGATACGGAAGAAAATACCACTACTACTATTCCTTAATAAGTGAATAAGCCCTTCACAGTAACAGTATATCAAAAAAGCAACGTTGGAACCCTTACACAGAGTTCTTAGTTAAACTGAATTTAGGATGGTATTTGATGAATCTGCAAAATTTTGTTGGCTTCAGGATCCTACTGACTTAGTCAGACAAAAGAATGTAATTTATCAATTACCACCTAATGACTATGAGGTCAAATATATATTAGTTAAAAAAGTAGATTGCAAAGTCATTGGGTTTATCAGAATGTAGGGATTCAAATGTATGTAGAACACTATCCCCCAATGGGTTAGTTACACTCAAAAGAAACCCAAACACAAATAAACAAGCAGTCATTAGATTATTAATTGCTACAGTCTGTTACTCGCTTTACTAATAGAACCCTAGCGATTCAGCAGTACATCAACATAGCATTCTGTTCTTTTGTAGACATATCCAGATGGATATAGAACTTCTTCCTCACATGATCTCATCCATATCACCTTCCAACACTTAAACGACGGTGTTGAGCAAGGTAAAAGTATAAAATAAAAGGAAAGGAGGGTAATTCACTGAAATTTCGCTCAACAGCACAATAGTGAAGTACACTGTATTGATAAATTCATGTGTAGAGAAGAATCTCAAAGAAACATTTCGATTTTAGACGTCTTACCGATCAGAAGACTAAATGGTGGGATAAAAAAGAAGTTAGCATAAGAAAAGTACTTCGACTGGTCAATACAAACAATTGTCACAGTTTTCTTCCTCTCTGGTATAAAATAAATTTGATAAAGACCCTCAGCTGTTATGGTCGTAGGTATTCGTTCAGAAGATGCGATTGTAGACTAACTTACCAAGTTCCATACGACACATAAGTTGAAAACAGCTACCATGAAAAGTTCATCACCAAGCACATAGCCAGGAAAGTGGAGATGAATTTTCCTGTATGTTAACAAAACTCGTCTCTATTTTTACAACTACAATTCAAGGAGGATTTATTTCATATTAATTTGTTTACTAGATGTAACACATGAAACAGTATACTTTACTAGCTGACGTTTCGAACAAAATTTATTGTTCATAATCATATCAATTGTGACAATTGATATGATTATGAACAATAAACTGTGTTCGAATAATAATAATAGTAATTTGCTTTATTCCAAAACAGTACTTGTGAATACACAATGGAATTCTCAGCATTTTACTACATACAGTATTCCATCCAGTAAGAACACTATCAATAAATAAATAAAATTCTACATAGATTAAGGGTAATCTCAGTTCATTATGACAACAACATATCACCATGTCAGTAGCAAAGCCAAAAGTGAACAGAATGTTTGAAGGTGTTAGAAAAGTAGGTGGTAGCATATTTACTGGCGTAAGCGCTGAAAAAAGGCCGAGATATGCAGAGTGTAAAAGAACGAAGAAGAATGTTTCAAGTAGAGTTTGTAAGGAAGAGAGAAACAAAGCAGCACATAACAGAAGAAAAAAGAGAAAATGAAAAGATAGAAAGAAAACGTTGTACCTATAAATGATGAGTTAGAAAGACGACATCCAATTATTCTACTGACTATTTAATAAGTCATAAGTTTCACGTCTAACGTCTTCTTTATCGCACAGAACACGAGCTAAGTATGGTATGGATGAGTTTTAGTACTTGCTACTGCAAGCATAAAGTTTTCTATATAGACTTCTGGTTTTGCCTGATGAGATGCAAGGGGAGAGCTGTGAATGAAGAGTGTGATGTGAGTTAGATGAAATGGATTTAGCCCATTTTTCACATGAGTCCAAGTGCCTATCGACTAGAATATTAACAAGCTGGTTAAGTGACACTTTGCTAACCCTGCTGACAACTTTTAACATCCTGCGTAATAAGGTATAGTCCTTCTTCAGTACGCCTGGAAAAACTAAGGCGGAACAATAAAGAATAATAGACAGGATGCAAGAGTTAACCAATCCAAAGAGTAAGGGTTGTGTTATTCCAGAATGTCTTAGCTTCTTGATGTAGAAGGTAACATGGAATATTTTCTTAGAAATCATCAAGATATGAGACAACCAGGAAAGATCAGCAGATAAAATGACGCTTAGGTATTTCATTTCCGACTTGATCTCTCTCTGTTTCAGTGCTATCTATGTTGCACACCTCGTGAGTGCTAACCAGTTTGTTTAGGTCAGATTTATGCCTAAAGTTGAAATTCACTGTTTCGCATTTGGAGAGATTTAAGGTGAGACCGTTTTCCTTGGACCATTGGCTGACTTCTGATAAAAAGCCATCTAGTTTAGAGCAGTCACTTTGACACTTGACAGGCAAAGATACAGTCAGGTCGTCAGCATATTTGACAAAATTAATTAAATAATTTATTTTGTTTTTGATTACAGCTTGATTCCACACTGTATTTTTGCTACAAGTATGGAATTTTCAGCGAGGATATCAGTAGCCCAAATTTCACAGGCCGACCATAGATATCAGGTGTGCGTCGGCGTGGGCTCGAACCCCGGACCATGTGCATGGTCGGCGAGAGTCCTAACCACTGTGCTACCGACGCACACATTTGAAGATGATGAGAAAGAAAGAAAAGAGAAGTGAAACGTCATCCAGTAAATAATACTGTTTCACTGTGTGATAAATCTAATAAACAATTTATCATGGAATTACTTACTACCACAGTGCCCAAGTTTCACACACATATTAATATGGGATTTATACCTAATGAGATAATAGTCAACAAACTGAGAAGATATATATTCAAAGAACACTTAATGCCGGTAAGCTGCAACTTGTATTTTCCACACGACCGCCAATTGTGATTCTTCAACTCAAAGATGAAGTACCTAGGCTAACTGGCCACCTGTAATTGTATCTGTCGATTTAAATGCTCCTGTGGAGCCAGTTATATTGGCCTTCAATCTAGGATTCTAATTTTTTTTTGGCTTGGAAATACATGTTATTGTGCTATAATAAAGGTTCGATAGAGGTTACTTCCTGCTTTCACTTATCTGGCCAGGAAGCCCGGTTTCAACCACAGGCGAGCGGAACGGATAAAGGTATCAAAGCCATCGATAGAAGATCGTAAAGAAAGGCAAGATGCGCCTTCATCAGCCTGAAACCACTTTGGAAATCGTCTTCACTCATGCAGCCAGGTTAAACAAAACGACTCAGATTTCGTTCAGCACTGGTTTGAAGTCAGTCAGTTCTTCTATGCGAGTGAGAAGCTTTCGTTGAGAATTGCGAAAAAAGATTGTTAACAAGCAGTTGCAGACTTTTGTCAACTGCTGCCTTCTTCGCTGGCTCCATACTGAAGATCAACTGAACGGTTAGCTAGCCAGATAGGATAATCGACAAGAAACTCTGGCTGTCAACCAACAAGCGGGCAAGAGTCGACTGTTCAACAAATATATGGGAAAAAATGGAGATTGACTGATGGGACAATACTTACAAAATGCCGTCTAATGACATCGCGCGCAGTGCACACGATAGCTGGATCATAATCCATATGTGAAGCGATGACGGGCGAGTCGTCAGTGTGAGTGATGTGGTGTAGATTCTGCGACGAGAAGTAGATAAGATATTATGAGCAGTCGTAGGAATAGCCATGTGAAGAGGAGAGAGGAAAGCAGAGTCAAAGTTGAGATGTTTTGTTGGAACCGAATGTTCCATTAGGAACCGAAGCTAATGGTTATAATAATAATGCTTCATTTAAGTAAGCAATCAGGTGGCACACCGCGTCGGCGGCACAGCGGTTAGGACGCTCGCTGATCATGCATACGGCCCAAAGTTCGATTCCCGGCCGGTGCACTCCTTTACTTCACTAAACCAGTAGTGAGACTGATAAACAGGAAAGGTTGGGCATGAGGCTAGCAACCCCATCCCGTAAAAATTAACACTGCTACAGAAACTTCAAGCCTCTAGTTTGGAGCCCTATGTTCCACTGGGAACGTGAAGGAAAAAAAAGCAATCAGGATTAGTTATTTTTTCGCTGAATAACTCCCCGGGATAAACTCATTAGCATACAGATCATTTAACAGATACATGCAGGCATAAAATGGATATCTTTTTTCTCAGTGATCACATATATTACTGAAATTCTGACAAAGTGAAGTAAAGTTAAAAAAAAAAACGAAATGCGATTTATGTCAGATCGCGTTTGTCATTATTATGCAAGAACAGTCTTACGGTGATATCTTATTGGAACTGGCAAAGTATATTCGTTTTTTTTGCTGCTTCATTACAAGACAACTTGACAAACAGAACACATCTTAAGTTGAACTTCCCTCCTCCCACCTTCTCTCAGCTGGTGAGGGTGTTCCACTCCACAGCTGCTTTCAATTTCACTGAGTTTCGACAATTTTTCCAAAATTAGAAAAGCGATTCAATAATGCTTAGCACTACTGAGAGACATTTAAACCTCTGACTCAGAGGAATAATCCTTTCAGCTTACAAATAATAATAAGAAGTGATAGGAGCTTTTTGAAAAGAAGGCGTTTGAGGATGACTTTTTCTATGTCATGTTTGAAATGACAAAAAGCAGTAAGGAACAGTTTAGCATCTTGGCAATGAAGCGTTTTAGTTTTGAATAAGCGAATGTAGAACTACTGAGTTGTTGAACTTCAGCTACTCATTAGCTAGATTTCAAAATGATTGTCTTGTATAAAAGAATATGCTTATATTCGATCACTGTTGTGAACGTTGGTGAACTGTGCTGAAAATTTCTGATTTAGAGCTCTAGCTATATGCCTGTCTGTTGCTTTTTGATTCTCAATAATTCCTAAATCAACATCAGTTTGTTATGTCAACTATTTCGGCGTTCATTGGCATTGACTGAGTAGAAGTAAAAGGTGACTGAGGCCAATGCAAGAACGGGCGTGGAATAATGCTGTTGTCAACGCAAAGTAAAATACTTGATTGCATCATTTTGGAGAGTTTAAAGGACGCACTTAATACAGAACTCCATCAGCAGGAACAAGGTGGATTCATGAATGGCAAATCATGTGATGGTCAAATTGCAACTCTGCATATCGTCATCGAACAAAGCGCAGAATGGCAGTCAAACCTGTATCCACTTTGAAAAAGCCTTCGACAGCGTTGACCGATAAGTAATTTAGACACTGCTTCAACACCACTGCGTACCTCAAGTCTTTATTCTTAATTGTGGTGGAGTCGATTATGCGTCAGACTATTGGGGGTTAGGAGTCAGGAATACGCAGGACGGTCGACAATAAAACTCTAGAAATCTGGATTTCGCAGATGTTATATATCTAATGTTACATACACCCAAAGACTTACAGGCGAAAACTAAAAAACTGGCTGGAGAAGCTGGCAGTGAAAACAGGACTACTTGTATACACAGAGGAGACGGAGGTGATGGAGACAACCGACCAACGAACCAATGGCAACAGCAACAAAAACCAGCACCAGTCGCAGTCAACGGGAGAGATTTACACTGAGGTTACCTCCTTCCTCTTGTCTGAGAAACATCTTCTCAACCACCGGCGGAACGGACGAAGATGTCACAGTCAATCTCGGAAAGGCAAGATACGCCTTCATCAATCTGAAACTAATTTGGAAATCTTCTGAACTCAGCCAGCATCAAGAATAAAATTCGAATTTTCAGCATAAATGTCAAGTCAGTCAGTTCTTCTGTGTTGGTCAAACAATTGACACTGAAGTTACGGAAAGCATTTCCAACAGGTTCCAGCAAACTTTTATCAACAGCTGCCCCCTTTGCTGGCTCCATAATGAAGATCAGGTGGTTAGCCGGAAAGATTTAGTCCCAAGATTCCTTGATAGGCGATGAACCAGCTAAGAACCTACTGCTCGAAAAATATTCCAAAGGGGATCCAGATAGATCGGACGAACACTGAGGAAAATATCAGATTGCGCCAAAGGAGAAACGAGTGGGACTTCTGAGGGTTAAATGGATAACATTGTGTGCGGAGGAGATGGTATACTGTGAACAATCGTAGGGTTAGCAAGAGAGGACCTCAGAGGATAGAATAGAGTGTATATGGTCTTCTGAAGCCCGATTTTCTACACGGAACCCACGAGGACAGTAGTAATAGGCCGCCTACATCATTCCCAGCTTCAGATGAGGCCATTCATTTGGTCAACGTCGATACTATATCACTAATATAAACAACCCGATTGTGAGCTTGGTCAATTAGATTCAATTGCCCATAACTGTTGGATTTATGGACTGATATCAGCTAAAATTTCGGTCGGTAGTAAGCATGTTCTGCCAACACCTTAGGGTTTAATATGATACTCTCTGCTTGATGCTGGCAAACAACAGCTGAATCCGTGAAATGTCTTTCATTCTGTCTGAAGTTTTTCAATTTGCTGAGAGTTCCTGATGAGTCTCGAGCTCGAACGCAAACTATTTGAGATACCTTGTAGGTCACTTGGAAAAGGGGTTATTAGTTGTCACCTGTTGAAGTTACTCCATTGACTTTCCCGTGCACCGGAAAGACCAAAGCCCATTAAGGTTAGATAGACACATCAAGCTAATGAGTCGCCTTGGGGCCAGATACTAACTACCATCAATCTGACAGGAAAGGTTACACATTGTAGAATGTAGTAATACTCACAGATTTACGTTATAATAAATTATAAGGCCTGTTTTTGCAAATAAATAATGACGGGAGTATGATAAGGCTGACTACTATCGCCAATGATCTTCCTGATTGCAGCATATTGGATAATGCGACAGACAACGGCAACCAACGAAGAAACAGGCATAAAATGGACTCACACAAAACACTTCGAGGATCTCGACTTCGCCGATGATATATGTCTGATTTCCCACAAACTGGAAGATATGCAAGTGAAAAGCAACAAGTTCGCAGAAGAAGCATCAAAGATAGGACTTCCTTCCAGTGAACATAGATAAAACAGAGGTGATGAAGATTTCTGGCCAACATCAACAACATCAACAATCAGCCAGTATAAATGGGAGGAACATGAAAGAAACAACCTCCTTCAACTGCCTACCTGGAAAGCATCGCTTCAACTACAGGCGGAACGGAAATTACGAGGATATCAAAGCCAGAATCGGAAAAGCAAGGCAAGCTTTCATTACTCTCAAATCTGTGTGGAGGTCAACAGCGATCAGCATGAAAGTGAAAATAAGATCCAGATTTTCAACTCCAATGTGAAGTCAGTAAGCGCTACTATACGGATCAGAGACTTGCATTGCGCGTCATAAAGAGCATCTCAAACAAGCTTCAGACCTTCATTAACAGCTGTCTTCGCTCAATACTTCGCTCAAGATCAGACGACCGGCCAGAAAAGATCAGCAACAGGGATCTCTGAGAGCGAACCAATCAGGAACCGATTGTGAAACAAATAGGCAGGAAGAAATGGAGATGGATCTGCCATACTCTGAGGAAACCATCATGTGGCACCACTAGACACGCCATTGCTCGATTGGAACCTGAAAGGGAGGCAGCGAGTTGGTCGTCAGTGCAAGGGTGACTCGGAGGAGGCCATGTGAGTAGGAGGTAAAAGCATGTGGACAGACCTGGAACCAGGTGAAAATGTTGGCAGAGAGCCGAACGCAATGGAGACGTGTGGCTGGAACACTATGCTTCTCTAGGAATTAAAGGAAATAATAATAATAATGAATGTCCCAGGGTTTCTTGTTTGCATTGGTGATACAAACAGAAAGCCTGAAGCTACACTTTCCACTGCGGAAGGCAAAAGATTGAGACAATCAGCATTTCTTCGATCCTGCATATAAAATAAGAAAACACCAATTCAGTTTAGTTGATTTCCAAACTGTCAATGACATCATTGTCGGCATAAATATTTTTTTTCTATCTGTCTGTGTTTTATTTTTGTAAACAACCTAGTCGGCATTCGTATTTCATTGTAAATGCTGATTAAAGCTAAGAAAAATAGAGCGGTGCATGCTACTTGATTAGAATTCAAAAACAATGTAAACATGTATAATTTTTGGGTGTGATGTTGTGTATAATGCTAAGACCTTAAACATAATGTATTTATTGGATGTAATTTGAAATGCTTTCCTGTATTTACGATAACATAATTAATTTTTATCATAGGTGAACTGAAACATGCGATGTTATTACCACTAGGCTACTGCTGCAAACACTACTGACAGGATTTATCAGTAGTATTATATAAAATGAAATACATCGGCACAAAAATATGAAAGAGTATGGAGATAGATTTCATGTCAAGGAAGGGAAATGAAACACAAGGATTACAGTAAAACATGGGAGACATGAAAAGATGTACACATATTCCTAACTAACATTCCATTACTGATTCGCTTGCCTTCTACCTTTACACTACTACTGTAACAACAGAAGACAAGGGCCAGGCAACAGATCGTTTTATTATGAAAATCAACACGTATTTATACATCTTTCAACTACATTATTATAGACAAGCGCAGTCATCTGATTGGTTGTTTAGGTAGACAAACGCAGGCTTCTGATTGGTTGTTTCGGGATTCCTTGACAAATAGAGTTCTCTCTGCGAATCATATTTTGCCACGTTAACTTTGCTGTGATTGGTTGTTGACTCAGGCTTGTTCATATTTTCTCACGGCCCATATTAGTGACCTAGACCTTAACGTAGATTAGTGCCAACCAATCGGCTAGCAGCCTGCTCTCACCACACTCGTCCCCCCGTCAAATACGTGCGACTGAAGTCGGCTTGATGTACTTGGTGCAGGCGTCATCGTTGGCTTGTCTCGCTGTATCCATTTCTGGAGCTCGCTGACGTTCACGCGCCTCTCATTGTTCGCCATCGCGACTGTGTCTGCGTAACCCCATCTCGAAGTGACCATATATGGTCCTTCCCACTTTGGAAACTGTTTGCCTGACCCTGTCGAACATTCGTCCATACTTCGGCCCACACCTTCATATGCTGCTTTCGCCCGACCTCCCAGCAGCGTCTCAAGTAGCAGCTCCATCGCTGACAGATCTTGAACGCCACTCAACTGCGCAGAAGCCTTGAAGTCCTGCCCGAAGATCCATATGTCTCCATCAAAAACTGCAGGGTATAGGCTTTTCATTTGTCGGTAGGCAGCGACACCAAATGTAACAACAGAAGACAAGGGCCAGGCAACAGATCGTTTTATTATGAAAATCAACACGTATTTATACATCTTTCAACTACATTATTATAGACAAGCGCAGTCATCTGATTGGTTGTTTAGGTAGACAAACGCAGGCTTCTGATTGGTTGTTTCGGGATTCCTTGACAAATAGAGTTCTCTCTGCGAATCATATTTTGCCACGTTAACTTTGCTGTGATTGGTTGTTGACTCAGGCTTGTTCATATTTTCTCACGGCCCATATTAGTGACCTAGACCTTAACGTAGATTAGTGCCAACCAATCGGCTAGCAGCCTGCTCTCACCACACTACTACTACTAATAATAATAATGTTAAAATTCACCAGTTATTGAGTTCCAACCAAGCGGTTGTTGAATAACCAACGGGAAGGCCTCGTAACCTAAACGTTCTGTGTGCAACGTATAGTGGGACCATGAATGTAAACTGCTGGAGATTAGCAAACTAGGATGAAAGACCAGTACAGTGTCCCTTGATGTTCAATCATTCTGTAACTGACATTTCAGTCCGTCACTAAACCTGCATTGGAAATCCGAAAAACAAAGGTAATAATAACCCTTTAGATTAACTGGTAGACGGTGACCAGCAGTGAAATCCAGGATATTCATTCCATCTTATTCGGGACTTGTCATCTGGATGCATTTGCATTCCAAAGCGGGTAAGTGATGGTGTTCCCACCAAGGCTCGAATCCATTACCCATCATTTCAGACACCAATGAGTATATCCATTCTCATAGCCCAAGTGGCCCATGGGATTACGCTTTGACATTTGAAATGATTTGTGCTGGATTCGATCCTAAGTGGGAACATCATAGGTCATTGAGAAATGCAGGTACATCTGAATAAAACATTACCAAGTGTTGGTTTGTAGGGATTTGGTTGGTTTCAGGATTTCATCATCAGCTGACATTAGTTAGAGAACCATTGGAAAACCTGGGAGTACTGGACAGCTGTTTCGTCCTAGTCTGGGACTCTTCAGCAGAACGCACCCACCGCGATTCGAACCCAGGACCTTCCGGTTACAAGGCGAGCTCGTTTACCATTAAGCCACTGGGACCCGATCCAATGGTCCTTGAATTCTAACTTCTGCCAATTCCCGACATTCAGGTAGGTAGTTACCTGGGTTCCAGTGGAAAGTCGTAACCAGTAGGGTGCAGCAGGTCGGGTGTGAGGACAAATACTCGCCGAAGACATTAGCTAGCGGTTGCGCTATGTCGTGAATTGGCAGAAGTTAGAATTCAAGGACCATTGGATCGGGTCCCAGTGGCTTAATGGTAAATGAGCTCGCCTTGTGACCAGAAGGTACTGGGTTTGAATCCCGGTGTGTGCGTACTGCTAAAGAGTTCCAAACTAGGCTGACGAAGCAGCTGTCCAGTACTCCCAGGTTTTCCAATGGTTCTCTAACTAATGTCAGCTCATGATGACATCCTGAAAACATTACCAAATATGAAGAAGAAATGTTCATGTAGATGGATTCCACTGCTAGTCACCCTCCAACAAGTCACTAGATGTTAACTCCTGTGACAAAGTCGAAGAATCTGTACAAGAAGCTAACATGTCAATCTGAGGCCGAGTGCTACAGTCCAATCAATCAACGGGATAATTCAAGTCGATTTGAATAAGCAATAATACGTCTTATCATCATCATCGTCAAAGAGAATTTGTTGAATAAAATGACTCCATGTTATTCTCCTCCAAAATGAACACTTTTTTGACTATAATGTGTTTGAACAAATCCCTCTTGAAGAAGCTAAACCTGTATATACAGAAGGAAATTCAGCAGCCAGATTCCCGATCTTGTCCTTTGTTACAGTGCATAAAAAACAACTGGCAGCTTCCGCTTTCTCCTAAGCCTTTGTCACACATACACACAGATCTGTGTGTATGTGTATGTGTTTAAAATAGTCCAAACAGACTATGGAACTCCAGTACTGAAAAAAACTGGTCAGAAATATCTACGAACTACCTTTAGGAAGAGTCAATACGCATGTGATTTCATGAAAAAATTTATGAAATCAAATTGAAATATCAACAAGAAACCATCATCAAAGATCACAAGAAGACTCATTCTATCATGCAATATACAGAATATCTCTGAAATAATGGCTAGACTAATAAGGCCATTTGAAATAGTCAAAGTGGGAGCCGCCTTCGAATCAAAATCTGAAAGCACCTCATTAGCTGTGATTAAAACATACGATGTGTAGTCTTTCATATCAATGAATGTAGACACCAATTTGATTGGAAGAATGTAGAAATCTGAAACAGAGGAATCACTTAGAATGCAGTAGGGGAATCTTTAGAAGCCTGATACTCAGATGAGGAATCACACAGCGGTTAACAGACTATAATTCAAATTAACCAACTGATAGAAAATTAAACACCTGACAAGCAAGATCAAATTCCAATTCAATAAGAAAATGAACAATATAAACTGACAACCAGGCACAACAATAGTTGTCAAGAGATAAAATTTTGTCATCACTCGTGGAGAATTAAAACACGTTTACTTTATATTAGTATAAGCCTGCATTGAAGATGGTGTCTGAGAGCAGGACAATGGAAGCTTCGCATTTAAATCAGTCAGAGTAAAAAAAACACAACCAAATCAAAATTATTCACCTGAGCCACAAATCCCCTCTATTACATCACCTCCTCTATTATTTTTATTCTGACTACGTCATTTTAGTTGCTTGTTACGTAATCAACTTTAACATCGGCTTATTTCCCAATTAATCTCTATTTTTCTGTAACTATGCATTATGCAATATATTAGTTGTAATCAATTCTACCCGCTGACTGTTTTTTTTATGAATTTTGGCGGTTGATTATCACCACCGTTTGACATGTTGATACTGACTGATTATTTGAAGGAAGTAAGAATAACAGTTTCTGTAGAATAAAATCCCATGACATTGCCATACAACGCCTAGAAGATGGCAGTCTTCAGAGGTCAATCTACCGAAGGCCTACTTGGAAAGGACAATACCTACATTTTAATAGTTTTTGTTCAAATAACTTAAGGCCTGGACTATTCAAGACTCATAGGGATACGAGATTTAGCTCTATAGAGAAATTAGAGGAAAAAGATGTTGAAAGGCGATGGTTACTATCAAAGATTCATTAACAAGTACGAAGGATTGTAAAATAAATAACAGTGGAAAAAAACCAATCTAAATTCAACTTGATTTTAAGGGTGAAAACATTGCAGCAGTGGTCAACAGAAAACTGAGTACCTCACTAGCGACAACCTATACTGCAGCTGATCTCGTTCCCGTCTATCAAACAGCTTGCTATTTATTATATTATTATTATTGTATCCTTTAGTTCCTAGAGGAACATAGGGCTTCAGCCGCGCACCTCCATTGCCTTCTGTTTTCTGACTTCTTCACCCCGTCCCAGGTCTGTCCACATGCCTTTATTTCCTCCTCACATGGCCTCCCCCGAGTCACCCTCGGGCGTCCAACTTGCCGATTTCCACTCGAGTTCCACTCGAGCAATGGCTTGTCTAGTGATGTCACTTGATGGTTTCCTCAGAGTATGGCCAATCCATCTCCATTTCTTCCTGCCTATTTGTTTCACAATCGGTTCCTGGTTGGTTGGTTCGGTCACTGCCAGACAACCCTGTTGCTGATATTTTTTGGCCGGCCATCTGATCTTGAGCGAAGTATTGAGCGAAGACAACTGTTAATGAAGGTCTGAAGCTTGTTTGAGATGCTCTTTATGACGCGCCGGCCAAGTCTCTGATCCGTATAGTAGCGCTGACTGACTTCACATTGGAGTTGAAAATCCGGATCTTATTTTCATTTTCATGCTGATTGCTGTTGACCTCCACACAGACTTAAGAGAGGTGAAAGCTTGTCTTGCTTTTCCGATTCTTGGTTTGATATCCTCGTAATTTCCGTTCCGCCTGAAGTTGAAACGGTGCTTTCCAGGTAGGCAGTTGAAGGAGGTTGTTTCTTTTAGGTTCCTCCCATTTATACTGGCTGATTGTTGTCTGATGTTGTTGTTGCTGTTGATGTTGGCCAGGAATCTTCATCACCTCTGTTTTATCTATGTTCACTTGAAGTCCTATCTTTGATGCTTCTTCTGCGAACTTGTTGCTTTTCACTTGCATATCTTCCAGTTTGTGGGAAATCAGACATATATCATCGGCGAAGTCGAGATCCTCGAAGTGTTTTGTGTGAGTCCATTTTATGCCTGTTCCCTCGTTGGTTGCCGTTGTCTGTCGCATTATCCAATATACTGCAATCGGGAAGATCATAGGTGATTGTAAGCAGCCTTGTCTCACTCCCGTCCTCACTTCGAAGGCTTCCTTAAGTTTCCTGTTGTGGATTACTTGGCATGCGGCATTGTCGTATAACTGTTGAATGAGATGAATAATTGTCAATGGGACCCCGTAGTAGCGAAGTAGTTGCCAAATGACCTCTCGAACTGCTTGCTATTTGGTGTTATCGAAAATCGATAGATATCCTTCTCATGTTAACTCCAACTGTATATACAAATTTACGTGTATCTGCGGAAGCAGTTACATTGGAAGAACAGAAAGAAGGGCATATCTACGATTTTATGGACATGTACCAAATAGCTTATATTTGAAGGGAACATATACTTAAAAAACAATGACATCGCCAGGCATCTCTTTGATACCACCGGTCATGTGGTGGACGTCGAAAAGTTTTTTAAAATTATCACTAGGCAAAAGAGTTCGATTCTCCTCAAGTTTGCTGAGGCCACCTTCATCAGTCGCCTGAAATCTGATTTATGTGTTAAGAAAGGAGCAGTTATCAGTATTTCCTTGGCCATCTTGATAACTGGATATTTTCACCCTCTCTTTCATTTGATTACGTAATGACGAAAGTCTCGGTTGTTTATGATTATTATTGTTCGAAATAGTGTTTAATATTACATATATATATATATATGATTACTGTATGCATACAATGATTGATTTTTGTTTAAAATGAACTTTGTGCAAGTATGATTAAACTGTTTCTGTAGATAAACTTAATAATGACTTCGGTCTGTAAGCAGCTGATGAGAAACCTACGAAATGAGCAGTGATGGTACCATTTTATCCTCCAAAAACTGTTGTTCTTACTTTATTCAAATTCAATAAGAGGAACAAATGTATGACTAATTATTGTTATTCAGCCACTAAAACTCGATGCAATGGCCAGCACATCGATTCAAACTTCTACCAGTTGGCAACTTTAGAGCGATTGACACAAGTCAGTGTTATCTATCGGCGAGTATTCGTCCTCACTGGCGATCGGATGCACCACTCCGGTCACCAAATCTCACTAGAATTTCAGGCATTTCCGTCCTGTCAAGTGGGAATTTAGAATAAATACTCGCCAGTTATGTAGACTGATGCCAGTCGTACTGAAATCACAAATTGGTGGAAGTCAGAAATCATGGCCTATCGAGTAGAGCCTTATTAGCTGAACAGTCTACAAGTTCGACTTGTAATCTTAGTGAATACATACTGTTGACGAAAAAGTTGTTCGATACTTTGTGCTGCTTTTCCATGTTTCTCTAAATGACATCAATCTGTGATCAAACTTGGACCAAATCAAATTTCCAAAAACAATTTAATGATAATCATAGTTAATAAACCTCACACTACCACTAGACTCTTAAATATTTGATATTGTATTCAAAGTGCTGTATGTGTATTCGACGAGACACATAGATGAGTATTCGATTGAAAGTTAATTATATATATATATGTATATTTTTTTCTCCCAGCCCTTTGCTCACCAAAAAAAGGCAAGCTTAGAGTTAGAGAAGGAATAAAGGGGCAATGTGGTGAACAAAATTCCTTCTTTCCACCATATATAATTATCGTAGTAATCATTATGAGAATTAGATTTTACGTCCACCGTCTGTTTCTTTTTTTTGTAGTTGTTCAACGCCTGCCTCTCTTTTCTTTTTTTTTCTGGTTACTGTATTTTCTGCTTCAACCAGTCCTGAGATTTCTTCTTATCTACACTGTGTAAATATAGAAGTAAGGCAAGTTATCTAACTAACCGTGTCCTGATAAACGTATATGTACATATATCACATGGATTACAGCCTATAACATGAAATGTACTCTAAATTTATGTGAACAGATTTCTACTTTCTTATTCTCATGAAGTAAGAAGGCAGAGGGAGAGAGAAAAGGTACCAAGAGAATTTGAGTTCTTATTCTACTGCACACATAAATAATAGTAATAATTATCTTCAATAAAAAGATTGGGTGAGAATACAGCCAAGAATATTATTGTAATACTTTGGAATAAAGAAAGAAGAGAAAAGAAAGTAAGCACGGTTGTTGTAAAGAAAAAAACAACTGAAAAGAGGCTAAAAGGTTTAGTTGTTATTTATAGGACACTGGAGACTCTACTGTCCTTTTCACGTTTAACTGCATATCTTTATAATTCAATATTGTTATTTGTTTGGATTTCAAATGGAAATTAAGCCTTCAACAACATACCTCCTTGTTTCTTCTATTTTCTGCTATCCTTTTCAGCTAGCAGCTAGCTCCAAAATTGCCCATAATCTGTCATCTCCTCCTCCTCATCGTCGCATCATCTCCTCCATGTCACCTTCAAACCGACAACCCACTCGTCAATTTCCATTGGGATTCGACACGATGTTATTCGACGACCTTTTCAACATTTGAACATCCCCATCTATCTCCTTTTTCTCCTGTTTATTTGTTGAGCAATCGGCTCTCGCCTGTTGGTTTTTTCTCAGAGGGAGTTTCTTTTTGGTAATCCTTTCTGGCTGGCTATTTGATTTTCAGTATGTTGCCAGCCAATGGAGTGCGCAGCTGTTGATTAAAAAGTCTGCTGTCACCTGTTTTGGAAATACTTTACATGACTGGCACTCAGTGCACGTTACTGATCTGTACGGAAACACCAAACTGACTAACTTCACATTTGTGTTGAACAGAATCCGAATTTTGTTGTTTATGCTGGCTAGCTGGCTGGCTGGCTGGCTGGCTGAATCAGCGAAGAAGATATCCAACCTGGTTTCAGGTTGATGAAGGTGTATCTTGCCTTTCTCATTCTGACTCACTGGCTTTGACATCCGTGCTGTCTAACTGTGTGTAGTTGAAACCGTGCCTCCTGGTCAGATAAGTGAAGCCAGGAATTACCCTGTGTGAAATCTCTCCCGTTGATGGTGATCGATGCTGGTTGTTGTTGTTGCTGTTGGTTGGTTGGTTGGTCGGTTGGTTATCTCCGTCATATCCATCTTCTCTATATTGGCCAGCTTCTCCAGCGAGTTTGTTGATTTTCGCCTGCAAATCTTCTAGTTAGTATGACACTAAACATAAATCATTGATGAGCGAAATCCAGATCTTCTTGAGTCTCCTGAGGCTCCAGTCCAACTTATCCTTGTCTTCTCACTCCCATGCACTGTCTGATGCACAATGCAGTTCACCACGACTAGGAATATCATCCGTGATAAAAGCAAGCCAGCGTATTCTACGTCTGTATTCAATTCAAACGCCTCGCCAAGTTTTCCGTTTTGGATGACATGACATGTGGGATTGTCATATAGCTAGCTTTTGAATGAAGTTAAGAAAGATTTAATTGTTTGACCGTTCACAATTTTAAAATACTCAGATGACCTACTTTGTGTCAAATAAAATATATGGCAAACATCATATAGTAGAGTTTTTATACTCTATCGTATAGGCATATAGTCTTCTATAGTTGCTTGTAGTTTTAACTGATGAAATGCAAAGAAAGAGTTATGTATACAGGATTATTAGCCCAAGAATGATTCCTGGGAAGGAATAAAAAAAGGATATGCAGAATACAAGAAATAATGAACTGTAAAATTAGAGACTGTTTAACACCAGATTGTCTTAACTTCCTCACGTTGATCTTTGAACGAAATATCTCCTTACTTAATATTTGACTTAGTCTGAACTTCAGTGCCATCTATGATACGCGAATCATGTGAGTCGCAATTGCATCTGAAAATGAAATTAGCAACCTGATATTTCGAGGTATTTTACCTTAGGACTATTTGACAAGGACAACTGACTAATTTCGAATAAACATTTATTCATTTTTGTAACAAACTTACTGAGAAGTGATATGGACTGAAAAAGTCACATCTTTAGCATACTTAACGAAAGTGACTTGCTAAAAGTGAATAAAGTTACGTTAAAATAAATAAATAAAACAGAAAATGAGACGGGAGAACACCGTGAGCAACGCCAGCTAGAGTAGGTTTCTTAAGTTTTGGGAAATCTGCAAACATTTCAAATATTCACGATAGTGAACAGCGCCATCGGAAATCATATTTCAATAGGTTAAAACAAAGGGAATACGAGAAATTCGATTCAGTATAATGATGAAGGATTTTTTTGATAGCTCATGGTTTTGGCAGGCCACTGTTATTTTGATGCAGCTCTAAATTAGCCTGTTGGCGATGCTTTCTTTGGTGTACACAGAAACTCTCTAAACCATGTGAAAGCACTAACTAGCGTGATGTTACTGTTGTAAAAATCCGCATCATAGTTACTGGATTCTTGCCGATTGAATAAAGTGTGTCTAGCTGTTGTTATATCTCCAAGTGATATTACTAATTCACTTACTGTTGAGCATGCTCAAAAGTGGTATGAAGATGATATGTTGACCACCATTTATATCCATTGCTAAGAACAGCCTTCAGAGTCTGACTTGCTTACTCACAGTGAATGAAACTTAATTGAACCAGTATATACTGATGTATTTTAGCTAATAAATAAGAAAAACTGACTGCTCAAATCTTTCGTGTAATTCACTATGTCCTGGATTCAAACGATAGTCTCCACAACTAAATAACAACAGCCTGGCATATGTAAAAGAAGCTGACAAATCAACAAGGTAAGAAATTTTTCCATCAAGTGAAAGCAGTTGACGAATAAATTTGAACCAGTACTGTCTGGTGTTCTACGCTTCTCTAACTGAAGCAATTTCAAGACCCACCTCGAAATCAATCATGTCCCTGCTAAGTAACACATGAAAAATTAGTCTGGTGCCCACTGGTGACTGCTAGACCAACTGGAGGATGAATTTACCTGAAGTTTTTGTGAGAAGTGATGACCAGTAAAGTTCAGCAAGTTGAGCGTGAAGTCAGATACTCACCGTAAATACTTTTTTTATTCCTTCATGTTCCCAGTGGAACACAGGGCTTCAAGCTAGAGTAGTTGAATTTTTGGTAAAGGTTGAGTTTACTTTTACGGGATGGGGTTGCTAGACTCATACCCAGCCTTACCACTTAACTAGTCTTATTACTAACTTAGCGAGGTAAGAGAGTACGTTGGTTGGGAATCGAACCCCGAAACACAAACGTGGTTGGCGACGATTCTACAAATGTGCTACCGACACTGTGGTGGCAATAAACGTCGCAGAAACTGAAAGAAAATAGAATTGGTGGGTCAATGAATTCAGTCTTAGGAACTGGATGGTCGAAGTAGTTACTCAGCAAGCTGAAATTCCTCGGTTCGAACACCAGCACTGGAGTCATAAGTGAGTAGTGCCAAAAAACCCCGAAAAAGAAAAAAACAGTTGCCCAGTACACCCATGTTTTCAGTGGTTCAATAACTAAAGTTAAAAATCATTGAAATTTCTGCGAACACTTATTCGGAAAATAATTGTGTTCTACTGAGGAGCTTTCACTGTTCTTTAAGGCAGTATTTAAAAGCACTCTGGTGAACCGACACTGGACACAGATGCGACATTGAAACCTACATTATTTCGTAGTTAGTTTCTTCTCAAACTGGCATCAGTGGATGGATATTTCATTTTAGTTTGGAATTTCTATGTCAACAGCCGTATCTACAGGTTATGAGCCGATTCCTCCAAATGATATCATTTTGTAATGAAATGGAAATTTAAATTGTCCGGAATTTACTACAAACATTGAGTTGTTTACTAGATTGTTCTTCTACTTTCCTATTGGTTAATTTGCAAATGACCTTGTAGAAAAGATATTACAAATGTGTAACTTGATGCATTATAACAAATTTGTATTGATATATTGTCACTTTTGTTTCTTTTCCTCTTTGATAGTAAGCCGCACCATTTAGAAAATATTCCGAATTCAGCAGAGAATAACAGGTTAACAGTTTACCGGAAATTCTAGTATTTCTGTCACATTGTAGAATATTCATTAACTGTTATACACCCATGTATGTGACAGGCGGCTTTATTAACTGTCAATAGATTACAATAATTTAAATGTTTACATGCATCATCAACAAATCAATTAATAAATTGATAGTTAACAATAACAGTATGACTGTATGTAATTAGTTAAAACTGGCATTACATCTAGTACCTAAAACAAAAAATGATAATCGTTACAATTGGAACAGAGTTTTGCGCAAACTTCTCTTAGTTTTGCTTTCTTTTGTGTATCCCAGTTCGGCATCTTTCTATTCATCTCAATTCTCTTTTGATGCCGACAATAAGTTTTCTTTCAGTTGTGTTATTTTTTTGTAATTCTTGACAAAATCATCACACTGTATACTACTTATAAGTTTTATCAGTAGCATTCGGCTCGATAGATAGATAGATAGATGGGTAGAGACGAATAGATACAGTCTTATTTCGTATGTATCCAGCATAAACTACAGTCGGGAAAAAGTGTGGATTTCACTGTTTTATTTTGAGGGAAACACATTAAATATCAGAGAGTACTGGACAGTTGTTTCGCCCCAACGTAGGGAACTTCAAAGATTGAACACAGAAGCTTTGGATGGGCAGTAAAGCCAGTTAATCATCATATCGGGATGCGACATCCAGTGAATTCTCACTCCCACCAATTAGGGATAAATTGCATCACGGCCAGTCAATGTTTTCTGCAAGTTTTTACGCCCACAGTCAACTTGGTAGACCTTTCTAGAACCTGAGGTTCTCCAATGGGACTTCGGTGATTCACTTACTACTGTGTCAGTTCATGATTTAATTTGAAAACAATCAAATCTCTGAAAACAAACACGTTAGATTTATCGATTTTTGTTGACATATTTATGAGTGGCTTGAATTATAAACCAGTCAAATAGTTTATGAATAATCTCGTTTCCTATACAGAAACTGGTAGTGAATGGGTGATTAATATCCTTGTATCGTTTGACGGTTATTTCCTTCTAATGTTGATCTTCTGAAAGGAATATTTTTGTCAAACAAGTATCGGAAAATATTTCCGACAAGTCGCCAACTTCTTTACAATTGTCAGCAGTGATGAGATGACTCTATAAGATCTGTGTTTTACACGTGGGTGATTTATGTCTGGTGTCACACACACACTCAAAGACGTATATTCGGAAACCAACAAAATGGCTGAAGAAGCTGGCTGGTAGTAAATATAGGACTGCAGGTGAATATAGAGAAGACAGAGGTGCTAAAGATACGTATCAACTAGCACTAGTCACTATTAACGGCAGAAATTAGATAGAGGTCACTTCCTTCAATCATTTAACCATGCAACGTTGTTTCAACAACAGACGACAGCATGGATGAGGATGCCAAAACCATTCAGAGTCAGAAAGTCAGAACAGATCTTCAACACTCTTGAATCAGTTTGGTAACCTTATTCACTCACCATAAACAACAGAATCTGTGTGGATTTTCAGCATTTATGTTAAGTTATTCAGTGCTTCTATATAGGTCAAAAACACGAGAGGCATTTTGAATAGCAGCCAGGTGCATAATTCTATGAACAGGTGTCATAGTTGGCGGATCAGACGGTCATAAAGAATTAGCATTAAGAAACTACGAGAAACCACCTACCAAGAAGCGAATGCTCAAACAATTTTCCTGATAAATTGGAGATGGATTTGGCATACTCTGGGGGGGGACTGCTGTGTGATATAAGGTGCCAGGCAGTACTTTTAGTGGGACCTGACTGGGAAACAACGAGTTAGATATTGGCTCGAGGGTGACATGAAGGTGGCAGCACAAGAAGGAAATGATAGACTATGGGCAAACGTAGGTCCAGTTTAAGAGGTTTGCAGAATGTAGGGATAAATGGAGACGTATTGTTGATGCCTTTTGTTCCAAGCGGAACTCAAGAGGGAAAATCAATAAATAAATTATGAAATGACCACATTTAGATTAAAAAAACAGATTTCTAAGAAGCACTGAGAAGTACGAAACGCAATACACGCTGAAATCAGTAGAGTTCTCAGAAATCTAGTCCTCCTTTGAGACAAACTGTAAAACAGACTTGTCCAATGTGTAATACTGTTATATGAATGTTGAGATTGATCAAGCCGGACAGTAGGGCAGATGTTCATCATCTGCTTTGATGACGTTGACAATATATCGTGAACTAGATAGATTTAGGATCCATAGTTCATTGGATACCCACTCATTGTCTAAAGAATAAAGTGATTAGTTCATAGACTGAGGGTATTGTACTTAATATCTGGTGTGGGACCGAGTGTCTTTTGCACAGATGAAGTGTCTAAGAGTAAAACGAAACAACAACTTGTCATTCCCCTCTTGGATTTCAGTGCTTTTTGTTTGTCACGAAAACTGACATCATACTGGTAGGATTTATTTTTAACTAAAATTCGCTCAGACTTCTTAGGTTTTCAATTTCACCATGATACACAAGTTAAGGGAATCAAACATTTTGTTTATTCATAGACAATGAATTCTCTGTTTACATTTTTGGACAATTATTATACTAGACCAGTGTTATAAAATAGAAATAACTATCTACAGATAGATCAATTTATGCTTGTTTGATCAGCTGTGAACTTCTGTCTTGCTTTGCTTAATTGATGTCTGAAAGACGCTAACTTGTTAACATGATAGTAAAACACTAATGTAGCCGTGGAAACTGATGTTTTGTGGTCTAAACGCAGGTAACCAGTTTTTGCGTCCTACTATATGGCTAAAAAAACTTCTTCAAGTTACGCACAATGGAATTATGTCCTCAGGATAGTAAACCACAGCACTTATTTTCGATAGAATTAGGGTAACTAAAGACGTCATTAACTCGAAATGACCTCAACAATGCAGCGACACAGATCCAAATGTTTCTCGAAAACAGAACAAGTACAGCATAAGAGAATTATTTGCTTAAAATCAACCGCAAGAGTTATCTGAGAACCAAGTAGAATATATATTCCAGAAGGTGAGATCATAATTCTGTCTACAAGATTCTCACCAAATAGTTTTTGCAGATAGTCCAGATTCTAAATCCTTACAGCCTACTTTGAACTGAGTCAAACAAAATTACAGTCGTAGAACAACACGTTATCAACAAAAACTGCAAAGGGAAGCGTTTCATTTACGGATTCCACATAAATAACGACAGTTATTAAGGACTGGATTCTATGTAAACGCTGCGAAAATGATACAAAGCCCATGGAGAAAAGGGGAGAATAACTACAAAGTTAGTTGGAGGATTTCATCATGAGCTGACATCAGTTAGAGAGCCATCGGAAAACCAGTAGGGAGTACTGAATAGATATTCTGCCAGCCTAGTTTGAGACTGTCCAGCAATACGCACCCGTCACCACGGTTACAACCCAGGACCTTCTGGTTACATCCTTGACCGTCAAGCTACCACGACCCGACCCAATAGCTCATGAATTCCTATGAAAAATTAATACTTGAAAATTCATCTGATACTCACTAGTGAATGGTCTTATTTGGGCAGTTACCTGGGGTTCTAGTGGGAAGCCATAACCAGCAGGACGCAGCAGGTTGAAGGTTAGGCAGTGACTCCTCAAAAAAGACATTTTAAAATGGTCGCGTTACGTCATGAATTACAAGGAGTTTGAATTCATGGGCTCCCCATTGGATCGGGTCTCAGCGGCTTAAAAGTCTACAAGCTACCTCGACGGGTACCCAGAAAATCCTGAATTCGAACTGTGGCGGTGAATGTGTACTGCTGAAATGTCCTAAACTAGGCTGACGAAACAGCTATCCAGTACTCTCTGCAGGTTTTTCAATGTTTCCCTAACTGATGTCAGCTTATGATGAGATCCTGTAACAAATATTAGAAAACAACTAATTTAGTTGAAATTTTCAAATAAGTGTAAATGTAGCAATTAGTTCGTTCAAGGACGGGGGTGGGATCTTCAGAACAATTATTCCCTTGAAACTAACGTTAAATTCTAGTATTGACAAATGTTTATTACTTCTGATTGTGTTATAATTTACTACTTATGTGGGTTTATTTCATTAGTTTATAGAACGAGTATTTCAAGTGGAAATTTTTAAGTTACACTATATGAATGAATAACCACTAAAGATAGAACCGCAACTCAAATTAAAATTATTTGTTATATGAAATCAATTCATCTCTTGTAGAGTCATGTTCTACCAAAGTGCCCTAAATATAGTCCTACGTTAGCCATTTCGCTCGTCGGTAGCCAAGTTCTTCGATGGTGTACCCGGTTTGCTATGTTTGAGGAAGAAACGAGTATAACACATCCGAGTGTTAGCTAACTGCTGGAGAGAGAATCGGTAATACTATGGGTTAAATTCCCAATTTATAAACAAAAATCATCGTTTACACGTTGAACAGTTAGACTCAAAATTTCATCGTTTTGTTTTCTTAGAAAATTGGAACTAATCAGACTAAATGTCGTGATCTGCATGATATCTCACAGCAAGCAGTGTATTAAGGTGCATACCGATACTCAATATGCGTAACTATACATCACTTAAGTCAGCCAGTAGTGTCAAAAAGTCGTTCTCTTAAAAATCTTCAGAAGTGGGAAAAAATGTTTGCTCTACAGTGTATTGCAAATTATTATTATTATTACTCTCTTGGGTTCCAAGTGCAACACAGGGTCTTAACAACATGTCTCCACTTTGTTCCATTTTCTGCTGTCCTCCTCATCCGGGTTCACGAACGCCCATAATCACTCACCTCCTCCAACTCACCACACGATCTCCTCAACATAACACTCGCACCGACAACCTACTTATCGCTTTTTGTTCAGGTTACCCTCGATCGATGACCTGCACTGTACACGGTGTCATTCGACAGCCTCCTCTGCGTATACCCATTCTATCCATCTCCATTTAGTCCGGCTGGCTGGCTGGCTATTTGATTTTCAGCATGGACCTCATATACATTGTCAAATTTGCGTTATAGAACATATTGGCTCTGATGTAGAAGTTGCCAAAAGCTGTTTTCCAGTCAAATCTTATTTATATATATCAATACTACTGGAAAGATGAAAGATTCTATGTTTGTCGTATGCTGTTGTGTAATAGGATGTTATCCTACTGATCTTTAAAATGCTCAGTTTTTTATAATTATCTGATGTAAGAAATAAGAATTAAATTCTAGAGGTTAAGATACTTGCCTACACCTTATTGATCTTTTCCGTTTCAAAAGTCACCCTGGAAACGCAGATATTCATCTTAAAATGTACCTGATTCAAATCATTTCAGTCAAATCAATTCACGCAAATCACAACCCTTAAATCTTCAGTTATCAGGCTGACATTGCACACTGAGATAGGATGACGTAATTCGGGGTGAGAAAAAGACGAAGTAGGAAGGTTATCAAGGTTTGTTATTCAGTCACATGCAAATAAGCGCATCTCTCTTCATCTGATTAGTTAGGAGGTGTATGCATTGTATTTTCTTCTTACTTTGTCAAGAGATTACTGCTGGTAGTTGCGTGCGAAGCACATTTAAAAATAAACTAAGTAAAAATGTCTATAAGGACTTGAATTTCTTCAACGTAAGAAAAATTCTCATTGAATGAATTGAATTCAGAAAACTTGAGTCAGTAAAGAGAAATCTCTTTGCGTAAATTCACCTGGGGATTTTTCTTTGATCGGTTACAGGATCTTGTCATGAGCTGACATCAGTCAGAGAACCATTGGAAAGCCAGTAGGGAGTACTAGACAGATGTTTCGCCAACCTAGTCCGGCACTATTCAGCTGTACGCACCCACCACCAGCGTTTGAACCCAGGACCTTCTGGTTACAAGGTGAGCTAGCTTGTAGACTTTTAAGCCGTTGAAAACTGATAGAATGGCCAAGAAGTTTGAATGTCACGCAGTAACTCATCGATGAAGACATTGTGAAGTAGTCGCGATATGTCATGAATTGGCAGAAGTTAGAATTCATGCACTGGCCATTAGATCGAGTCCCAGTGGCTTAATGGTCTACGAGCTAGCTTGCCTTGTTACCAGAAGGTTCAAAGTTTGAATCATGGTGATGAGTGCGTACTGTCAAAGAGTCCTAAACTAGGCTGACGAAACAGGTGTCCAGTACTCCTGGCTGGTGTTGGTTTTCCAATGGTTCTCTAACTGCCAGCGCATAATGAAATCCTACAACTAATTAGTTGAACGATGAATAGTCGGTTGGAGGCAGACGAGAATCCAGAAGAGGACAAAATATTGAAAACAGACTTCAAAGAGATTGTTATACAGTTATTCAGGAATACAGAGAAAGGCAAGAAAATGGAAAAACTTAGTGCTCAGGCTAGATAAAATGTTTGTGAACACAGAGGCTTGGTTTCGCATAAAGATTGTTAAGGCTTCAGTTACACAGAGGAGATGTAAGTGAAATCCGTTCAGACGACTTGGTCATATTTAAAATATGAGTGAGAAAGAAGTCCCTACTGACGTTGCGTGGTTGTCGAAAGGAGAACGCAGGACTGTCAACCACTCAATTCTCGAACACGTTGTTACTTCTAGTCATATGGCAACAACACAGACTTCTTTGAAAGTCAAATATAATGTACGACCAAGTCATTCGAAGACAATTTCGCCTACTACGCTTCATGCATCTGAAACCTTTACTAATAGTTAAGGAGAAATCTGAAATTTTGGTATACAGAAAGTTTATATCTAGCCTCTTTTATTTTATTCTTTTCCTTCACGTTCCCCAGTGGAACACAGGGCTTCAAGCTAGTGGCTTGAAGTTTCTCTAGCAGTGTTTATTTTATACAGGATGGGGTTGCTAGCCAGCCTCATGTCCAACCTTTCCTCTTTATTAGCTCAGCGAGGTAAAGAAGTGCGTTAGTGGCTAGGGATTGAAACCTGGACCATGTACACGGTCGGCGAGTGTCCTAACCGCTATACCATCGACGCACATGGATTTATTTCTATTTTGTCTGTTTTCTTGAATAACCATACAATAAACTCATTTTCAATCTCCTGTTCTATTGCCTTTTCTCAACTACTTCTAACCGATTATTCATCACTGCAAACTCGACTGACGATAGAATTCAGTCTGTAGTAAACAAAAGACTAGACACTAGTTACTTCCAAGTGTTCAATCAAAAATATCCAATACAGTCCCACAGGAGGTAAATCACGAGCCCAAATAGCACAGTGGTAAGGTCTTTAATGACCATAGCACTGAGTGACGCGGGTTTGAATCTCAGAAGAGACATGAATTCCTTTCAAGATTGCTGATGTTTCTCGCTGACTTGGGAGTGCCAGTTAGCACGAAACCTAGATCAAAGGCTTATCGTTGTTGATTGCCTTCAACCATTTAATAACACGAGTCCTAAGTAAACCGTGATGGTGAGCCATGTAGCATAGTTGCCACATTGCAAATTTGACTGATATAATTCAGTCTGCAGTAAACAAAGGAGTAGACACATCACACTAGTTAGTATTCAATCAAAAGTATTCATTATTCATCTAATGAGATTTCGACCCTCTTGATTTAATGGGACTATTTGTAGTTTTGTCAAACAGAGCTGTTATTCATTCACTTTGATTTGCTTTGTTGCCAGCTGACAATAGCATCTGACGTGTTTTGTCAATCTGCAAGGCATATATTACTCCACCTAAACAACTGTACAGCTGCGAATTGAATTTACTAAAAGAGATCTCACTTTGCTGTCTTAAGTGTCCTTAGAAGAGTCATTTCATTTGTTTCATTTTTTGCGTTATGATAATCATGTTAAGGAAGTATTCAATCCATCATAAATGTTGAACAAACATACGGCGTTGAGAATATTGTTGGCTACTGAGTTTAGACACACCTAACTCATCAGTAGACAAGCTTGGAATCGGTTTTTCAGAAGATGACGACATCGTAGTGTAGACTGAAATGACTAGTCTGCTGGTGGTTAGGAATAGAATCAAGGATCCATGTTGAGTTGAGTTTACAACTAGTCATCACTTAGTGAAGGTCTTCTCACCAAATTTCTAGTCTATAGGCAATCTTTTCAAACGCCAGAGTATCAACAGTTACAGGACTGTGCCACAAAAGTTACCACTCGTTCATCAACATGAATAAATAATCTTAAATTGAGATATGAAGATTGTTTTGTAATGGTACTTGATATTCAGTGACATTATTTTTAAGTGATTTCGAACAACATTTAATTCAGGTACAAACAAGTTCTTTTTCTAAATTGTAAACTTCATGTGCGCATAATATTGTGATGAGTAGAATCAATTCACGCCTTATAGGACAGGGGAAAAAGAAGTGCGGAAATTGTGTATTTTTGTAAGGAAGGTGTGTGTGAAGAGAATATGTTACAGTCATATTAAAATAAAACAATTAGAATCGGTACAGAAAAGCGTGTTTTTCATTTTGTCTTTAGCGAAATGAGACTATTAACTAATACATCTACAAGTTTACACCACTGATGCTGTTATTAACATTTAGGTGTTGGTTTCCAGGGTTTTCATGGCTTCACGTTTGTCCATAAATTGATATCAGTTGGAGAATCACTGGAAGTCAAGATTTCTATACTGTGAGCACCTATTCCGTCCTGGTTTAGGATATGAGTATCTCCAACCGGCTACAGCAGATACCCCCTTCGTTGGCCCCATACCGAAGATCATATGGCCAGCTGGCCAGTCAGAGTGAATTAGCAGCAAGAAATTCGGCTGGTAACGAAACTGTCAAGAATCCATCGCTCAACAAATGAAGATGGATTGAACTTTCGTTGAGGAGACCCTCGAATAACATCGCGCTCTAGACTGTAACTTCAAATGGAACACAAGAATACCATGGGTAAGACAACACGAGGAGTGAATGGAAAATTATAAACGAGTGTATGGGCAGTCGTCTATGAAGACTTCAGATAATAGGATGAAGTGAAAATGTACTGTTAAAGCCCTGGTTTCTACTCAGAACCCAAGGAAGCAATAATAATAATAACAAATTAGGACATGAACAGTATGCACGACCTCCAAAGTCCCAGGTAACCAGAGTAATTCATTACACTCAATGGAATGGCATCAGTGCGTCGGTGACACAGTGGTTAGGACTCTCGCCGACCATGCAGATGGTCCGAGGTTCAAGCCCACGCCGACGCACACTTGATATCTATGGTCGGCCTGCGAAATTTGGGCTACTGATATCCACGCTGAAAATTCCATACTTGTACCACAAAATACAATGTGGAATCAAGCTGTAATCAAAAATAAATAAAATAAATAAATAAAAAATAAATGCGTTGAAGGCGAAAATTCATGGCTACTTGTAAACATCTGATGACTGAAAAATTGACGCGTAAATTCAGAAATGAAATGTATCCAGAGTTTAGCTGAAGAAAAGACTTTGAAATAAGACATAAAGACGTGTGCGTACTTCTTAGTGTAAGAGAGATTGTTGAACTGTAGCTTTCCACTGTTCCTCAGACTTACAAGTTGTGCATAATAATATTAGTGTGAACAATAATACCCCCACACTTTTTTCAAGTGCAGATACACAGAAATTAGACTAGTTTCACCTTACATCATGAGTAAACACGCTAGTCCTGAGTGTCATCTTCATTAGTGTTATTCGGTAGAATCGCTAGCCTATGTCAGTTCGTGATTTCACTTATTACCACACATATTAGTGATTATTCACTTGTTCATTTTCCAGTATGAAGTTCAACCTCACATCTCTTAATTACTGGAACGTTTATGTATTGGCTAGCGTAAAACAGATCTCACACCGAAGTTACTTATATATGATGACTCACAGAAGTCTGTTTTTCAAGTATTGGTTTATGGGGATTTTGATTGATTGGTTTCAGGATTTCATCATGAGCTGACATCAGTAAGAGAACCTTTTGGAAAACCAGCAAGGAATACCAGACAGCTGTTTTATCACCACAGTTCGAGACCTTTTTACAGTAGGCACTCACCACCATGGTTCGAAACCAGGACCTTCTGGTTACAAGGTGAGCTAGCTCGAGACCATCAGGCCACTCTGACCCGATCCAATGGCCAGTCTATGAATTCCAAGTTCTGCTGATTCACGACGTAGCGCGACCTCTAGCCAATGTCCTCAGCAAGTATTTGTCCTTACAACAAACCTGCTGCATCCAACTGGTCACGACGTCCCACTAGAACCCCAGGTAGCCACCTACCTGAATAAAGCCAGTGGCTAGTGAGCATCTCATTGATTTTCAAATATTGACACTCTCAGGTTTTCCAATGGTTCTATCAGTGATGTCCTCTCACGATGAAATCCTGTAGCCAGAGGTGTGTGTTTCACTTTGATTTCGTTGTGTTCTCCTAGCTGACTGATTTAACTGTGAAGCTTTTGTTGTCATTGGTCGAGAAAGAAATTCTTAAACCCAAGTCAAAATACCAACAAAACACTATCGTCAAAGACCAGAAGAAAATTCATTCTCCCAGACATACAAATTATGCTTTTGAAATAATGGCTAGAGTATTAAGATCGTTTGAAATAGACAAAACACAGAAGACAACACAGTGACTTGATTCAATATTGTGCAAATTAAAAGACTCAACAGTTAAATAAGAAAGATAACATGAATACCATTTACGAAAAAAAGAGAAGACGTTCAGCAAAGAGACTCTTTTCAGCGAACAAACAAACCTTACAGTCGTCTACAGATTAAGAAGTAGTCTTATTAAAGGTGTACAAATCCTACTTCTTCAAACTGCAGAAGCAATGGCGATTCACTTGTTAAGTCCTGAACTCTGCATACAGAAGAAATTCGTTCACTCAATATACTTGCAATGGACTTAATCTATCTTATTACCCGACAAGTAAATTCTACCTAGTCTTTTTTTTGTCTCAGTCTTCATTAGTATTATTTTTTCTTTTCAATTGTAATATTTTACACTTTCAACCCTCTTATTCTCTACCCCCACCCGATTTAATTTGTGCACTTAACCACCACTGTTACTGACTTGACCAACGCTCAATCTGTAATCATTTATGTTACGTCATCCAACTTATTTGCTCAATTGCTTCCACTTCTACTTAGTCTCTACCTGTTGTAATTACCTCTGTTGCTACCCTGACCTAAGTTGAAACATTTTAGCCAATTATATTCTGCCATCAACTTATTAACTAACTCAATCTTACTTTATTATTATTATTATTATTATTATTATATAAGCTTTATTCCAAATCAGTACTTGTGATACAGAATGGAATTCTCAGCATTTTACTACAATATTGCATCCAGTTTTTACATTAACAATAAATAAAGTTCTACATAGATTAAAGATTATCTCAACAACATATTAGTATGTCGGTAGCAAAGCCAAAATTAAAATGTTTGAAGGTGTTACAAAAGTAGATACTACTAGCATATTTACTGGCGTAAGCGATAGCAAAATGGTCGAGATATACAGAGTGTAAAAGAACAACAAGAAGGTTTTAACTAGAGTTTGCAAGGAAGAGAAAAACAAAACAGCACTTAACAAAAATAAAGACAAAAAAGGTAGAGAGAATGGAAAAGAGAGAAAACGTTGTACCCATAAATGATGTGAGTTGGAAAGACGAGATTCATTGGTTCTAGTGACTATTTAATAAGTTAAAGGTTTCATGCCTGATGCATTCTTTATCACACAGAACACGGGCTAGGTAGGGTATGGATGAGTTTTTGTACTTACTAGTGCGGGCATATAGTTTCCTATATAGACTTCTTGTTTTCCCTGAAGAGATACATGGGGAGAGTTGTGAGTGTAGAGGGTGTTGTGAGTCAGATAAAATGGACTTCGCCCATTTTTCACATGAGTCCATGTGCCTGTCCACCAGAATGTTAACAAGCTGGCTAAGTGGTAAACTGCTTACCCTGCTGACAACCTTTAACATCCTACGTAATAAGGTATAGTCTTTCTTCAATAGCCCAGGAAAGACTAAGGGGGAGCAATAGAGAATTATAGGCAGAATACGGGAGTTAACAAATTGTAGTAGTAAGGGTTGGGTTACACCAGAATGTCTTAACTTCTTGATGTAGAAGGTAAGACGGTATATTTTCTTGGAAATCGTCAAGATATGAGACGACCAGGAAAGATCAGAAGATAGAGTGACGCCTAGGTATTTAATTTCCGACTTAGTTTCTATTTCAGTGCCATCTATGTTGCACACCTCGTGAGCGCTAACCAGTTTGTTTAGGTCAGATTTATGCCTAAAGGTGAAATTAACTGTTTGGCATTTGGAGGGGTTTAAGGTTAGACCGTTTTCCTTGGACCATTGGCTAATTTCTGATAAGAAGCCATTTAGTTTAGAGCAGTCATTTTGACATTTGACAGGTAAAGATACAGTTAGGTCATCAGCATATTTGACAAAGTTAATATCATTTGAAGACGGTAGGTCATGTAGAAAGAAAGAAAGAAAAGAGAAGTGGGGAGAGTACAGCACCTTGGGGGACACCAGATTCAGTGAGCACAGCAGAGGAGGATTGACCTTTGTATACGGTGTACTGCATTCTGTTTGAAAAGTAGGAATGCAACCACTTAGTGACCCAAGACTCGGTTTGTGTCGTGGATAGCTTATTTAGCAAGAGACTTCTAGGTACAGAGTCGAAAGCAGAAGTAAAGTCAAGAAACGTGCAGCGGACATATTTGGCACCTTTGTCTAATGATGAGACAATACTGTTGTGTAAGACGGCTGCAGCGTCTAAAGTACTCCTACCCTGTCTGTAGGCAAATTGTTTGGGGTCTTCGAAGCTTTTAAGGGAGGGTTCGAGTTTAAGAAGTATTAGTTTTTCCATGAGCTTTAGAAACGGGGAAGTGATGGCAATGGGTCTGAACTTTACGTTCTTGCTATTTCCAGGTTTAGGGACAGGGACTATTTTAATGTCTTTCCATGGAACAGGTACAACGTTTTCGGAGAAAGAAGCATTTAGGATATTAGTTAGAGGAGAACATAAAGCATCTGCACATTGTTTTAGGACATATGCAGGTATGCTGTCTGATTAACCTTGTTACTTTCTATATAAGATCATTCTTGTATTACCTGATTAATTATCTGAACTTGACAAACCTCATGTACACACACAAATAATTGTCTATAAATGCGATTATACAGCTATGTGAATGAATTCGCTGTCGAAAAGAGTCTCTTCACTGAACGTTTTCTCTTTTTCATATGATTCAATGGGGATTATCAAGCTAATTGCCGATACCGATATGGCTGTGAGGATGTGGAAATTTTTAATGCCAGAGTGTTTCTAGAAGCCTGATACTACCAACTAGTGAAGAATAAAGCATAGAACAAGAATTTTCAAATTTTAAGTCAATAAAAATTATCAATAGAGATGTAAATTGACAACCCCTCACAACAATGGTTGTCAGAAGATAGAACTATAAAATTCTTACAGAGAATTCAAACGAGTTCACTTATTACTATATGAATGTCTGAGCTGAAGATATTGTCTAGAATCAGGACAACGAAAGTATTGCAATTAAATCAACCAGCGCAGAGAACACTGCCAAAAACAAAATCATCTACCTAAGCTATAAATCTTCACTTTGATTTCAAAAGTATTTTTCTCTGATCTACTGAATAGATGAAAGATCAGCGCATCTATCTACTGAAAAAAGTCTAAACAACTTCCTGTCAACAGTAATCAGTATATATATATATATAAATCCTGCCATACTTTTACTAGGCGGAAATAAATATGTAGGTGTTCGCATAAAACTCAGACACTTCTCTGACTATTACTCAACACCTTTGCAACTTCCGTTTTCCATCCACTACCTAGTGATATGAACACAGATTCATTGAGTACAAAGATGATCTTTAATGTATTGTGTAAAATATTTAAATATTAAAGAAATTATAATTCGCAAAAAGGCAAAAAAGATTACCCGAAGAGGAAATGCATAAATCAAAAGAATAACTGATTCAATGAAAAGAAACTAAATTAAAATGCGTGCGGGATTCAATTTAAAATACAAACAAAACCAAACATGAGAAGAAGAAGAAGCATGCTGAAACATTGAATATTTAATGAAAGATCTCGTTTAGCTTTGGGGATAAAACGTACACAGTGAAGTTCCGTGGTTATAAATAAGACAGCAAAGAGTTTAATGCACAGAACAAATAGGGTGGAATGTATAAATATTTGAGTAGAGATGAGAAATGTCTCTATACGGCAACACATACATATTCGTGCACATGTATGTACATTTTTGTGTGTTAGATAGATTACAGGTGAAACTACAATGAAATACTGAGCGGAATGAGAAGTAGTCAGATGATACATAATATACATTCATAAATCTGTGTGAATAGTGTTCTCTTTTTTTCTATTTAACAAAATTCCGAATAATTTTTTTTTCAGTCACACATGTACCATTTCACATAATCGTTTTTTTTTCATTGAAAAAACGTATTCCGCTGAAATCACACAAAAAGGCGAAAGTTTTATGCTTGGTCAAAATGTGCATAAATTTTTTTCAAGACTTAGTTTGTAAAGATTTGATTTGGCATTGAGTTTGACCATCGATTGATGATGTCAGTTAGAGAACCATTGAGAGCTACGGAGAAAACTTAATGTCTATTTCTTCCTGATTTTGAACCCATTAGAAGTATGCAATTATTGCCAGGGCGTGAACACACGAGCTTCCGTAGACCATTCAGACAAAGGGATCAGATTCAACTATCTATGAATTATAACTTCAATCAAGTTTGGATTTCAGCGTCATTGGTATCAACCGTTGTCAATGGTGAGTGTTTGACCTCACTCCCTACTGGGTGGATACTACTGGTCGTGAGGATTTCTCATCTATCACTCCAATTAACTATGTCCAGTAGCCATCAGTAACTGGCTAGCATCAGAATAACTTCCAAGGGTAAGTTTGTAGAGATTTGACTTGCTTCAAGTTTGATCACGGATAAAATCGGCAACTCAGATGAATTGGATAAATATTATACCTCAGTCAGCCACAGACGTAACACACACACACAAAGTGCCATCTATCTGAGTTTCATATATGGCTGGGGACGTTTTATCGTCAGACTAGGTATCCTTATCAGAACTTTATTATTTGCTCTTTATCACTGCCTGACAATTTTATAGACTTAATTCTTAGTGTATACTAGCTGTAAAACTATTTCATAGTAATTGATGTTGAGTGGTTGGTAACAATCGGTAGAAACCCTTCAAACTGGTTTTCTTGCTCTGTTTGACGCTTGTCAGCAAGGCGCATATATGGGATTTTGAAGTGAATCGAACCAACATCATTTAATCTATAGTCAGAAACGTCTCTACTGATTTCAACACTGTATAGGGCATAGGAGTCCAATCTCCCGGTAACATCAATGGCCTCGAGACTTCAGGCAGTTACCAGTGAACTTAGTCTGAGGAGTTTATGCCAATTGAATCCGGCCACAGAACATCATTACAATTTATTTCGTGATTTGTGACCAAATCGCAGACCTGAATGACATAATTAAGTCATCACCAAGACTATGAAAAGATTAATAAATGTAACTTGTGGCAATGCTTGAGGCCTACATGGAGCGTCAGCAGCATAATTGTTGTATGATGAAGTCAAGGTTAACTAATTTGTAGCTTTCACGCTTTTCGTTTTAACGTGATTGGTTTATAATCTGTGAAATATGATATACGACTCAAAGACTACTGTCTAAGTTTGAGTAAATATTCTAGGTTGCAAATAGTGACAGGATGTTTCTTCAAGAAAATACCTGCCCAAAATTGATGGAAGTGATTTTGTATGTCTAGACGAAATGGTTTTTACTCCCTCATCCCCTTCTGAGTGGGACATACGGTTTGAAAATCCTGATTGTGTTCGTCTTTACCGAGTAAAATTGTTCACCTCATGCTGAATGATTCCCTATTCTTCCAGCTTACTTAATGAGCTAGGAAGTTTGTCGACGGTTAGAAGCGCATTGTACAGGGGGGTCGAATCTAGGCCGTTCACCTAATTGACACTGAACTATCGATGTACTGGAATGCTTTTTAAATATACTGATTTAATTTTCCATGAAAACCTCCCAATAGACGTCAACCATTAGAGTCCATAAGTCGTTTTTACGTACGATTTGATCCTCACCATCGGTTGCGTGTATGCTGAATAGGTTAACACAAGTGCACAAGCATGTGTGTTATTACATTTTATATCAGGAGTAATAATAATAAGCGTGATTTTCATAATTATCGAGGAGAATGGTAGGCTATCCAACTTCGTGAACGTTACACACTAATCTATATTTAGAAACAAGCGATTGCAGGACAGTGGGGTCGTATGCGACCCAGTGAAGTTTACTAAGTAGGGTAAGTGTTGTTCGATTTCTTATCACCAATCGCCATTATCATGATCGATGATAAAAACAGTCAAGTATTTCCACGTGAAAAATGATGATCAGTTTTGTTTACTTCTATGTTATGGCGTCGTGATTTATGAGCATAAGCCTTCAGGGAATATTATTGTGTTTTTCTCTTCAAACTGTCTCATATTCTAACTCAAATATATCTTATTTATTCATCTAAACGATAGGCTATTTTGATTATTTAAAATATGGGTAAATACCGTGCAAGATGTTCGATAGTAAGATGTAACAAAATCATAAAAGTCTGTTTATATGTATTTACTGATTACATTGATATTTATTCGCTCAATACTCAAGATCAGATGGCCAGAAAAGATCAGCAACAGGGTTCTCTGGCAGCGAGCGAACCAACCAACCAGGAACCGATTGTGAAACAAATAGGCAGGAAGAAATAGAGATGATTTGGCCATACTCTGAGGAAACCATCAAGTGACATCACTAGACAAGCCATTGCTCGATTGGAACCTGAAAGGGAGGCGGCGAGTTGGTCGTCAGTGCAAGGGTGACTTGGAAGAGGTCATGCGAGGAGGAGATGAAAGCATGTGGACAGACCTGGAGCGGGGTGAAAAAGTTGTCAGAAAACAGACGGCAATGGAGATGCGCAGCTGAAGCCCTATGTTCCTCTAGGAACTAAAGGATACAATAATAATAATAATTGATATTTATTCAGATTATTTTTGACGTTTTCAACCACCTAGCTCCATCTACTATCAACCACTATTTCATCAACACAACCTTATACAGCTCAGCATGAATTTTGTCATACAAGCACAGATGTATGTGATTGTCTATTAGAGTTTTTCTACAAAATACCCTAAAATGTCTTTTATCCTTTCTGACACAGGTGTGGTACAAAAGTAACTGAAATAAGGGTTTTCATAATACTATTTCAATTCATGAATAATCTCCATCCAGACAATAATGAAAGTGAATAGAGATGTCGTTCATTCAAGAGGTTAATTTAGGATAATTCACTCTCCTCTTCAACTGGTTGCCACATGATAATAGAAGTAGTTGAATAATTTTCATTTCTATGCATAGCTCCAGATTCTCTATCTGAATAATTAAAGCGTATCACCTGTGGTAGGTTATTCTTCACTTTGCAGATCAACTTAAATAAGGCATTTGTTGAGATGGAGTGATCAGTGTTAGTAAGTTGTTTGAATAACCCTATTCCTTACAGAGTCACTAATGCTTTTCTGAAACCATAAGGGATAGTGTTCTGGATGCTGCTTGACTTATTTTGGAAGTACACTCAGCCGAAACGGGTTGATCTCTGACGAAATCTCAGCACGGATACTGAGGGCTAGTTTGGCATATAACAGTTTACGCCGTCTCTGGCGTAGACGTGATATCCAACTGTTGACCATAGGGCATGTGTACTGCTCGGCAGTCCTCTCCGTCCACCCTTATGGCTGTGAGACCTGGCTATTGAGAGTGGAAGACATGAAAAGACCGGCTGTCTTTGATCATAGGTGCCTGCGTTCTAACTCCCGTATGAAGTGGTATAATAAGGTGAGCAATATTGAGGTTAGGCTTCGATCGAATGCTAGGTAAGGAGGGGTAATAGACAGACGACGCTGTGAAGCTACATCGACTGAGATGGTTAGGACATGTGTTACGCATATCTAGCCTAGCCATCGCCTTCCTCGACAGGCAATGTTAGGTGACATAGGGTCAGGTTGGGAAAGAGCTAGCGGTGGTCAAACCAAAACATGGCACCAGTCAATTAAATCTACAACAAATGGTTTGAGCCAGTCACGTATAAAGGTGTAAACTTCCGGACCGGGGTCCTCAGGACGGTAAACACCAATGGTTGGAAACAATTGGTGATATGTCCGGCTCAAAATCGTTCTCAATGGCTAGCGCAGATGCATTCACTCTTTGTGAACTATGATTTCCAATGAAACTATATTGTTTTTCATTATTACTATTCATTTTGTCTCACAGCTCTGTTTAATGTCTTTATTATGCATTTCTTCTACTTTCTTCTCTTGTTTTGTGTGCTACAAGGAGTGAGTGCGTCGACTTGAACTGGTGCACATCGTGCAAAGTTCTATGTCAAAAACAGACAGACATATCAATCAACAATTGAAGAAGACTGCTCTTAGTATGGTAGTTAAAAATGTTCTTCTTTAAGATGCTGAAATGTTTCTCTCAAGAATGTTGCAGGTTAAGTCTCCCTTGAAGTCGAGATTCATTTAAGTTTTCTTTAATGGAACAAGTTATGTTTCGTTCGTCTAAGCTTCTGGTTTGATACTCTTGTCAATCCCATCCATGTGCAAAGAGTGGCAGTCAAAAAAGACATGACATACACCGTTTCATTTTAATTCATGAATATTAGTCAAAAATGTAAAACTATCAGACAGAGAAAAATACTAGAAAACTGTCAGAGAAGATTTTAAACCTGGTAGTGAAACTAATTTGAAAGTTCATACGTTTGGTTCCCTTGATAAGTTTCGATAGAGGAAAAAAATACCAGATTTCCAGTTTAAAATGATATCATTATACTTCACAGGTTGTCATCAGCTGCAAACAACCAAGGGCGTGAGAAACTGTCTTAATTGATTGATTGAAATTAACAGAATAAGTCACCTGAAGTGCGGACATCTTCTGAGAACAGAAGGTATCTGGAAATTTTATGCTATCCTATAACTAAAAATTTCCTATGCCTTTTTATTTGAGTAATTTTCTACCCATCCAGTGGGAAGACATTGAAATTATCTGGGCACCTAAGTTATGTACTAGTATAAATGTAAGATTCAGACCTACTGAAATTGCTTCTTCTTTTTTAAGATTAGTGGACCCTAAACAATACAGAAGTACTTCAGTTGTTGTTGTTGTTGTTGTATTCCGTGATGGTGTTGTTTCCTGTCTCGATAAAGGTGCCGTATATGTTCTAAGTACCTTCTCTCACTAAACATCCACTTTTTGACTCTGTACCTAGATGTTTTATTTTTTTAAATAAGCTTTTTTCGACATAAGCGGAGTCCTGGGCTGTTAATTGTTTGCATTTTTATTTATTGGACAGAATGTAGTATACTGTACATAAAGTCAAACATTCCTCTGCCTTGCTTGCTGAGCCGATATTCCTCGACGTGTTGCTCTCTCTCTCTCTCCCTTTCTTTTTTTTTCTTTCTGCTGAAATGATCAGCCTTATTTGAAAGAAATCAAATTCATTAAAAACGCTGATAACCTGACTGTCTCGTTGTCAGTTACGTCTCCATCTGACTCTTCCAAGCTTAATTGCTTTCTATCGGATATAAGTCAGTGGTTTAAGCTAAATGGTCTTATGTTAAATCCTTCGAAGTCTGAGATAGTTAAGTCCACCTTCATGCATAAACGTGATGATATAAACGAATTGATCCATCTACAAGATGCTTAAATCATAGAAGGCAATGAAACGGAAACTAAGTCAAGCAATAAATAACTTGGAATAGTTCTAACCTCTCAACGTTCTTCGTTGGTCATTCCATATCATATTGATTTCTAAGAAAATATTCCATCTAACTCACTAAATTTAGAAGTTAAGGCAATCTGGAATCGTTCAACCTTTTACTTTTATAGTCGATTACCTCTTCCATCTTACATATTGTTCTTTATTGTTCCCTGAACTTTGGCTTTCTTGGACTACTGAAAAAGCACTGCATCATATTGCATACTGTATTGAAGCTTATCAGTAGGGTAAGTAGAGTGAAAATGCTAAGTTAGCTCTTTACCACTGTAGACGCAAGACACCTGAACTCATGTGAGAAATGGTCTTAATCCATACAATCTCACTGTCAACACCTGACTCTCTATTTCCAACTCCCCCAACCGTCTTGCATCTCATCAGGTAGATAGATATGTCTAGGAATCATTATAAAAGATTCTTTGCTCGTACAATCAAGTGGATAAACTCAACTATACTCTATTTGAACCGCCCACGTTCTGTGTGATAGAGACAGTGTCTGGGGGGGGAGGGTGGAATCTCACATCTTACTATGTAATAAATCGCTCTTTTATCCTTCCGCCTTTGTAATCTGAATGATACTGCTTCAGCTGTCATACACATTTCGTCATCAGCATTACCATCATCATTTTCACACTTTCAGTACATTTTTTGTTTTACTGTCACTGCTAATGCCGAAATGCTGCTTTTATCATTTCTGGCTGCATATACTCTGTCACATCACTTCTTCTTTGTTTCTTTCATGTCGGTGATTTAATTAGATGCAATATTGTATCAAATTATTATTTCCTTTAATTCCTAGAGGAAAATAGGTCTTTAGCTGCGCGTCTTCATTGCCTTCGGTTCCCTGCTGACGTTTTCACCTGGCTCCACGTCTGTCCACATGCTCACATCTCCTCTCCACCATTACCTCCTCCAAATCACCCTTGAACTGACAACCAACTAGCCTCTCCCCTTTCGGGCTTCATTCGAGCGATGGCTTGTCTAGTGATGTCACTTGATGGTTTTCTCAGAGTATGGCCGATCCATCTCCATTTCTTCTTGCCTATTTGTCGCACAATCGGTTCCTGGTTGGTTTGCTCTCAGAGATCCCTGTCGCCGATCGTTTCTGGCTAGCCATCTGATCTTGAGCAGTATTGAGCGAAGACAGCTTTTGATGAATGTTTGTAGTTTGTTTGAGATGCTCTTTACGACGCGCCAAGTCTCTGATCCACCCGTATAGTAGCACTGACTGACTTCACATTGGAGTTGAAAATCCGGATCATATTTCCCTTTTCATACTGAGTGCTGTTGATCTCCACACAGGCTTGAGAGTAATGGAAGCTTGCCTTGCTTTTCCAATTCTCGCTTTGATATTCTCGTCAGCTCCATCTGCCTGTAGTTGAAACAATGCTTTTTAGGTAGGTGGTAAAGGAGGTTGTTTCTTTCAGGTTCCTCCCATTTATGCCGGCTGATTGTTGTCTGTTGTTGTTGTTGCTGTTGATGTTGGCCAGGAATCTTCATCACCTCTGTTTTATCTATGTTCACTTGGAGTTCTATCTTTGATGCTTCTTCTACCGCCAACTTGTTGCTTTTCATTTACATATCTTCCGTTTTGTGGGAAATCAGATATATATCATCAGAGAATTCCAGATCCTCAAAAACTGTATCTTACGTACTGTTTTGGAATATGTTTTTTGATTTCCTTTATTTCTTTAGGTTTCCAGTGGAACATATGGCTTCAAGCTAGAGGCTTGACGTTTCTGTAGAACTGGTATTTATTTTTACTGGATGACGTGAAGCCAAACCTTCACTTTTTTACCAGTCTAATTACTGGCTTAGTGAGATAAAGGAGTGCACCAGCAAATCAGTATTATTATCACGAATGGGAATATACCATCAGGTCAACAAGACGATAACTGGCGTATACTGACTGGGATAAGGCAACCTCCACCAGATAATCGATAACAGCCAAGATGAACTAAGCAGACGTAGAATTCTGAAACATCACTTCCCGCTGAAAAAGTGCATCGGTGGCACAGTGGCTAGGACTCTCGCCAACCATGCACATGGTTCGAGGTTCGATCCCCTGCCGACGCACACCTGATATCTATAGGCGGCCTGCAAAATTTTGGCTATCAATATCCATGCTGAAAATTCCATACTTGTACCACAAAATACAATGTGGAATTAAGCTGTAATAAAAAAAATACCCTCCAAAAATATTTTACAGAAACAAACAATGAGAGCTTCCCGATTAAGTCACACATCAATGGAAGCATCCACGGGAATGGAAACTCTTCCCATAACTCCAGAATATACTGTATTTAAACGAAGCATAACTTCAATTAGCTCATGCACTTATGAATACAATTCACTTACGTTTCAGGAAAAGAAAGCAAAACGTGTAAACACGATAAGACAAAAAAACACCATACAAATGGTGGATGGTGGCTAGCAGTGGAATCCAGGATGCGCATTTCGTCCTATTTGGGACTCGTCAGCTGGATGTACCTGCATTTCTCAGTGAGTGATGATGTTCCCACCGAGGCTCGAACCCAGTACCCATAGTTTCAAACGCCAAAGCGTTATCCACTAGACCACTTGGGCCACGAGAGCCACCTCTTGTGCAACGGGTCATATTAATTATTGAATTGAATTCAATTCAATAAAAAAACACCATATTGAAATATCAATGGAATTTCAATTACTTGTCAAAAATGAAAGTGATAATCAATAAGATCAATAATCGAACCTCTATATCTAGAACACAAACACACACACACAAACTAGGCATTCAATGACATAGTATTACATAATAATCAATGCTAAATATCAATTATTAGAAAAACAGAGAGTAACAACAATCAAACCATGGGTGAATATTAATTTCACTAGATCACTGAATATCATATCAATATGATCAAAGGCCATACATGCAGTGTTGACAGGATTCATACATTTAGACAAGTCTTAGCAACTGTTATAGTTAAGCTATCGATTACAGTAGGGAATGAGAGAATTATAGGTCAAAGTACTGTACAAAGATTATACTTAAGAATTTATAAAGTTAAGTACATTTTATTTTGTTTCTATACTTCATTCCCGGGAAGTTAGGCTCTTGAGGAACAATCAGCAGGCGATAAGAAATATGGTTAACCAGATCCTGACTTAGTCGTCAAACGTGATTACACTCCATATATATTAAATTGGAGACGATAAAACTTCTCAAGAATGAATGGATTGATTGTCTATCTAATATTATATTGTGATGAAAAATCTATGAAAATGAGTTCATTGTGTAATCAGTTTCTTGGCTTTATTGCAGAGCTTTAGGACTAACAGTGGAGACAGGAGTAAGTCAAGCTGGATGTCAACTATCTCCAAAGATTTCCTTGATTGCGGTAGACTGGATAATGTGGCAGACAGTGGGAAACGAAGAGACAGGCATAAAAAGGACCTGCACAAAAAACTTGGAGGATTTGGATTTCGCAATTGACATATGTCTGATTTCTAGACAACAGCACCACTAACAACAATGGACAACAATCAGCATCAATGGAAGAAATCTGAAAAAAACAACCTCCTTTACTTACACAACTAACGGTAGAGCAGCGTTTCAACTACAGGCGGATGGAGCTGATGAGGATATCAAATTGAGGATCGGGAAAGCAAGGCAAGCTTTTACTGCTTTTAACTTTGTGTGGAGATCAGCAGCACTCAGAATCGAAAATAAGATACGGATTTTCAACTCCAATGCGAACTCAGTGCTGCTTACTATACGGATCAGAGACTTGGAGAGTCATGAAGAGCACTTCAAACAAACTACAGACCTTCTTCAACAGTTGTCTTCGCTCATTAATACTCAAGATCAGATGGATGGCCAGAAAAGATCAGCAACAGGGATCTCTGGTAATGAACGAATCAACATGGCACAAAGCAACTGTGCAAAATATATGTAGGAAGAAATGGAGGTGGATTAGGCATACTCTGAGCAAACAAACCATGAAGTGAGTGACATCACACGCCAGGCCATTGCTTGAGTTGAACCCGGCCGAATGGGAAGTGGCGAGTTGGTCGTCAGTGCGAGGGCAGGGTGACATTTATGAGGTCATGTGAAGAGGAGGTAAAGTCATGTGGGCAGATGTAGAACCAGTTGAAAACGCTGGCAGAGAACTGAACAGCTAGACAGCTCAACGAATGCACTACTGAGCATCTTTGTATGCATGGTTCGGAAAGGATCACGTAAAATCTATCAGAAGTTATATTTTGTCTCATTTGATTGATGATAGCGATCACCAAGTGGAAAGAGGAAGTGCCTTCCATGGTGATCTGTCGCAGTCTATCAAACCTTTTGAAAGAAATTCGAATCCGCCGTTTACACATTCCCGGAAGCTATGGGAATTCATTCGAGAGAGAACAATTCTAGTCTTTGCATACAACAAAAAAAGGCTGTTGTGTCCCTTGGCCCAGGCAAACTCTAATTAAACACATTCTCAACTTTTCTTTTTTTGCATTTCAGTTGTACTTTAATGATGTCTTTTTAACTCTGATTATCTATCCACTTCACCTACCTTTAGTATTACGTAAGATTTGTCGTAATTCAACTTATTTACTGAATTGTCTATATATACACACACATAGTACTACCTTTGTTATTCTTATCGCCACCTGCAAGAACCCTGTTATCGTCATTTTCTATCATTATAATCATCGTCATTACTGAAATCCAAAATATTATTATTATTGTATTTTGATCCATAAACTAATCGTCATTGGTTAAATTTTTTGTTTATATAAATCTGTGTAAATTAGAGCAAAGCTTGAAGATGAAGATCTAATTGAAAACAAAAATATTGTTCGCTTTTTTGTCTTATTTTATTGCATCACTCAAGTTTTCCCTGAGGTCATAGAGTTTGACATTGCCTCCTCATGATACAGTTGGAAATAATCTTACACAGAAACACCCAGCAGGCTTCGTGTTTGCTGTCAGTAAATTGCATGGAGTATCTCAAATCCTACAGGAACCGATGTTCTTTTGAAGATTTACCCAGGGCTACAGATATTATCCCTGGGCCACTCCAGAATCAGTTCCTTCGATTGATGGTGTTATCAGAAAGAGGGGTAATTATTAATAATGGAGAGGGGTTATAAGATGGTTAACGATGATCGGCTGGAAGCCTTACTTGATATAGGTTTCGTGCTAGTTGACACTCGTCAGCAAGGCGTATCAGCAACCTTGAAGGAACTCATGTTCCTTCTGAAGTTCTAACCCGTGATGAAAAGCTACCTAGAATGGTAGCCACATTGCAAACCTGACTGATAGAATTCAAGGAGAGTTCAAAGGAGAATCTCCGATTTCTTTGAAGAAGACTTTTATCGAAGCAACTCTAAGAGTGATATTCTCTAGCCGCCCACTACATCAGAGCAAAGGGAAGGACAGACTTCCACATATGACCACTTCAGTGTGCATATATCAGTTCATCTGTTCTTGCAGAGCTAGGTACATAGGTCGTTCTATGCGGGTCTTATCAAAAACGTGTTAGAGAACATCACTCAGCATGGCTGCGAAGAGCAGGCACTGGTTTAATGAGAAGCGCAATAACTGAACATCTCGTCAATACCTGTCACAGAATCTCAACCGACTCATCATTTAGGCGGAAGCTCTCGCCATATGCATCGAAAAGCCGGAGCTATGTGTTCAACAGAAACTAGTCCAGACTTTACAACTATCATGAACCTGATTCGGTATGTTCCCTTATCCTTCACTTTTTTTTGTTTTGTTCTCTGTGTGTGTAATTTTCTCCCTTTGCCTTCATTCAATTCATTCCATTTTTTTCAGTTATAAAATCGGTTATTTTAAGTTTGTTTCCATGCTCCTCCTGATCGCATTTGTAATCCGTTTAGAATAACCATTTTACAATTATATTCTACAATCCTGTGCAACTTTTTGCTTCTAAGCCTCTTATAATCTATATTCACACCTCCTAATTAACATTTCAAGTTGAAAATTTTGATTTCAATTTGTTTCCATGCTCATCTAGTTCACACCTGTTATTCGTTCTATCTCTGAGTAATTTTTGTTTCTAAGCCTCTTGTAATTCATATCAAGTTGAAAACAATTATCGCCTTTCATTCTCCCTTAAAATTAATTCTCCAGTTATCAAATATTAATTTTGCATACGTTGTAACTGTTTTCTAATCCTGTGCAATCTTGTCTCTAAGCCCCTGTGAAATATATATTCGTACCTTCAAACTTTCATAACAAGTTGAAAATTATTATCACCTTCTTTACTATGTGGAATTAAAAAAATAATAATTGTATCCATGCAAAATTATGTATATGAATATGATTGTATAGCTTTTGAGAATGAAATTGCCGAAAAGATCGCCATCTTTGCTGAACTTCTTGTTCTTCTCAATCTAATGTTCTGATGGGTATTTAAAATAATTGGATAGAATTCAGTCTGTACCAAAAAGAAAGGACTAGACACATCAAACTAGTTAATAGTGTTTAATCAAAGAGACGGGCTATACTGTAAATCAGTAGTGTGTTACTGCCCGCTCCCCGCCCCCCCCCCACCATGACAACGAATAAAACTTCTGTCAATTATTGCTTCAAAAGTATAAAGATTGCTTTACCCATTATTGTAGTGTATTCAACATTCAGATAATTTATCACTCAGCATTATCAAATAAATATTGTCATCATATATAAGATAATCACACAGCAATATGGTTGACACATCACTGACATCTGTCAACTAATGATTATCTAGCAAAATGAATTAATTATCCACAATCGGTAAGTGAGTAAAGAGAATGGGAATAGACCAGCGAAATTATGAATTAACCTGTGCAATCTAATCGCAGTATTCATGCGTATTTGGATGTTTCAACTAGATCTGTTATCATTTCTGCATCTTTTCTTCGGCTATCTGTCATTGTTCTTTGACGTTCGCATGCGATCTGTTCAATTTATCCTGATTATTTATCTTTTGTCATTGTTTAATCTCTCAATTCAATGCTTCTCATTGTGGTTGTGTGGTGATGGAGATAATATATTGCTTAATAATCGTAATTTTCTTTGAGTGAATCTGGGTCATTCTGATTGTGGAATGTCTTTTGGAATCGTTGGTGAGTAATTATTGTTGAGCAAGGTGTACTGCTTACAATCAACTTTGGGCTAGCTAATATTTTTTTACTACACTTGGCTAACGGCATTGTTGGAATAATTTCGAATTTTTCATGTAATTAGTGCAAAAAAAAATGCCATAGATTTTATTTGAAAATAACTGTCCTATTACTGTCTTTGAAATAGTTTTTTGTGAGTGCACATTTCTCGAGGAAGTTTTGTTCAGATAACAGTGGGATGCGAAGATTTGTTTTCTTGCATTCTGACCACAATACGCCGGTTTTAGTCGTTAAAATCTTGTAATTAACTATCTGAAAAGTTGTTAGTTTCCTTAAAGTATATGTGACGAACAAAATTAAGTGGGACGATTCAATTCAGTCAGAATAAGGGGTATATATATACAAATATGTATGACCGAAAATACCTATGTATACAAGATTAAATCCTCCAACCAATTAAACAAAGTCCCTACAAACCAATAGGTGAAAACAGATCTAATCCTCACTAGAGACTGGCCCTATTCAGGAAGTTAACCTGGGATTTTAGTGGGAAGGCCTGCTTAGCAGGGTGCAGCAGGTTAAAGGTGAGGCAGTGTAACTCATCGAAAAAGATATTGCGAAGTGGTTGCGCTATGTCATTAATTGACCGAAGTTGGAATTCATGGGCTGGCCACTGGATAGGGTCCCAGTAGATTATTGGTGGGTGCGTATTGCTGAAGGGTCCCGAACGGTGACGAAACAGCTGTCCAGTACTCCTAGGTCTTCCTATACTTCACTAACTGATATCAGCTCATGATGAAATCCTTCAACCAATCGAACAAAATCCTTACGAGCCAGTACTTGAAAATGTGGATACACCCAACTAGAGTTCTTCGTTAGCTTTGACTCACTGAAGTTCAGTATTAAGTCTTCACTCAAGGTCAAAGAATTCCTAATCACAATGAACCTGCTGCAGAATGAGTCACTTTTGGAGACAACATTCAACGATGTGAGATCTAATAAGACAGACGTTATCACACATAACATGAAACATAAAGATATCATACTTTGATGGATGTATAATAAAGAACTCATAAGTTGTTAAAATGTAGGGTTATCGACTTTATGCTGCCTTTAAAAGTCTCTTTCTTCATTCATATTTGTCATTACTTTTATTATTAAAGCAGAATTAATTTGAATTCCTTCAAAGCCCATTTTACGTTCATAAAAAAATGACCGGAATCAATCTTCTCTATTAATAAACATTCATGTGGTTATTACCAGTGAGTATGAAAGGAATTACAAGATGTTTTCGCGCACAGCACAATGAATGACGCCGGAATATGTCTCAGCATTATGTAAAAAATATCCATAAAACAACATTAAGATGAGTGAAAAATATTCAGTTAGAAGTAAACAAGATTACCTCCATTTTATTGCTATCTTCTTGATAAGATAGTACAGAGGCATCCATTTACAATTTTGAATTTTATCAGTAAATTGACGTTAGGCATAGTCTAATGTGATTTTGTATTACATGGTGAAAAGAATACTTCAATAATCTGCCTACTATCACCGATGATATTCTAAATGGTGGTGGACTGGATTATGCGTCAGATTGTGCGCGGAGAGTGAGAAGACAGGAAGAAGACTCTAGAAGATCTGGATTTCACTCGTGGATGATTTATCTTTAGTGTCACACATACTGGAAGACTTGCAGGCAAGCTGGTTAAAGAAGCAGGTTGGCAGCGAAAACAGTACTTCATGTGAACATAGAGGAGACGAAGGTGATGAAGATACGTAGCAACTAAAAGCAACAAGAACAATAACCGCCGTCAGTCAACACCAACAAGGGATATCTGATGAAGCTTGCTTCCTGTCCAGGAAGTACGGTTTCAACAAAAGGGTGGTAGGACAGCATGAATGGAGAGGTCAATGCAAGCCGGAGAAGATCGAAAAGGCAAGATACAACTGCATCAACCTGAAACCAATTTTAAAATCTTCTGTTCTGACTCAGCCAGCCAGTATAAAAAACAAGATTAGCATTCTGTTCAACACAAATGAGAAGTCACTCAGTCAGTTCTTCGATACGAGTCAGAAACTTGCACTTCCTATCTCAAAAACGATTTCCAACAAGCAGTTGCAGACTTTCATCAACAGCTACCATCTTCACTGGCTGGCTTCATAGTGAAGATCAAGTAGTCGGTCGGCCAGCCAGAAAGAATTAGCAACAAGAAACTGTGGCTGGCGACGAACTAGCCAAGAGTTGATTGCTGAATAAATACATAGGAGAAAATGTAGATGGATCGTGTATACATTGACATCATCATCATCAGTTGAATGGAATCCCAATGGGAAGAGACTAGTGGGTCGCCTGTGCAAGGGCGACATAGAGTAGACGGTAGATTATGCGCGGTAGTGGAGCAAGCTAGCTCCAGAGAGTAGTGGAAAATAGAACAAAGTGGAGATGTGTCATTGAAGTCCTATATTCCACTCCGAATCCAAGAAAATAATAATGAAAATAAATCCCTACAAATTCAATTTTGAAAAAAAAAGTTAAGTAATGAATAAAATTTATTTTAGAGAATGGCCCACTAAAGGAAACCATCGATAGTTTGTTTATGTATAAAAGATTTGTTGATGATACCTTAATTGTATGTGATGAAAACTCTTCAACTGCCTATCTTCTTAGAATGTTTAATGTTTCTCACCCATCTTTGCTTTTCACGGTCGAAGAGGAGTCGAATTCCTCCTTTCACTGTCTTGATGTTAAGCTAGATAGAAGAGAGAATAGAACGCTGTTAAGGTCGATTTACCGAAAGCCAACATTCACTGGGCAGTACACTAAGTTCAACAGTTGGGTACCTTCAAGGAGAAAGAGAAATTTTATTGACTCCTTATGCTCAAGATTGCGTGAAATCTGCTCTGCAGAGACAATCGATAGGGAACTAGATAACCTTTGATCAAATCTCCTTAACAATGGTTATCCTAGAAGGTTCATTGAACGTAACACCAAGAAAGAATCCGCCCCTAGGCAAATCACAGTTCCAAAGAAAAAATTGTTTATGAGTCTAGTATACAATGGTGACACCATTTCTGAATTGATTAAAATCATTTATCTTAATGTATTAAACGTACTTTTCCTGCAGCTGACTTGCATCTACTTTTTACCAGCCGAAATATGATTAGACTATGAGTCAAGGATAGATTACCGCTTTTGTCCACATCTATATGCATTTACTCTTTAGCCTGCTCTTATGGAGCTGATTATATTCGACGTTGTAAGCGTACTGTCCAAAGACGTGTAGCTGAACACCATCCGGTTTGGTTAATGAAAGGCGAATGTGGAACTGCAAAGTCGTCAATTTGTGATCACCTGTTAGAGTCTGGTCATTTAGCCCCACGTGATTCATCTTTCAAAGTTATCTACATGGCAAAATTGAATCGCTCCAAAAGTTTACGTTTTCTTCACTTATGCATAGCTAGCCGAAGCTTTAGCTATACATGAACAGAAACCTAAATTATGTGTTCAAAAACGTTTTGTCAAACCTCTTTCTTTACCTTGGTCATGGTAATGTTCTTTCTAGTTTTTACTTTGTTTTATTTTACCACTTGAATTCGTCATTTCACTTCACTTCACATCTTCATTCTTGTCGTAATCGTACTCCTAATTTCTTTTTTAAATTTTTGGACAACACTTGACATTTTTGATATCAATTCACTCATAAAACAATCTTTAATAATTCTGTAATTTATCCACTTCAGCTCTACGCCTTATAACATTTTAATTATCGTTATTCTTATCACTTATATATGTATATTGACTGAGCGATTATCTAGTGCCACTTAATAACCTTTTTCTGTAATATAAATACGACTGTACAGTTGCTTGAAAATGAAGTCCTTGAAAAGAAATTTCTTCGCTGAACAAAAAAAACTGTGTTTTTACTTATGCATAAATGAGTATTATTCATGATTTAAAATGCATTTTGATAAGTGAACGAAATTTAACAGCCTACTGACTTAGGCAGATCTCATTTAAGCCTAGTCTGATAGAATTACCCTTCAGTAGGAATTTTAACATTACAGCCAATCTTATACTGATATTCCTACGACGATGAAGTTTTTACATGGAAATGATGGTCAGTGATATCGACCTATTTTTTTGGTACTTTTTCCTTCACAGTCATAACCATATTATCTAAACAAAATCTTCCCATGCATTCTCCAGTATATTCTCAAAACAAATTTCACATGCTTCGCCAAAAAAAACTTTAGTCTTTGTCTCTATAATTAAACTAGCGAGAATGAGGTGAACACGGTGTTCATTTTTATGTTTAGCGTTTTGTTTTTTATATTAGTGTGAAAATAATATTTCTGATTTGTACTCAAAAGAAATACCCCTGTCTCTCTCTCTCTCTAGCTTGAGGTGAATTTAGCACACACACACACACACTAACAGACAAACAAACAAAGAAACACGCAACAACGTGGATACAACCATGTCTGGTAGAATATAACGTGAAGTAAGCAGTGCTTTCAGTCGTTTTAATTACGATCTATAGTAATCGCAGTCGAGAAAAAATTATCACCTTAGAGGCAAAATAATTTTCTGTAGTTGCTTTCAGTCTAAGTAGTTTTTTTGGCCAAGGGTGTCTTTTTCAATTCAACCGGTTTAAAAGTAAACAGAAGCAACTGGGTTCCTAACTGTGCATGAAATCGATAAAAAGCGACCTGTAAAACAGTCAGACGTAACAATAAAAATGCTGACAGAATTTTCAAGAATTACTTTGTAGGGTTTCAAGTTTGACTGCGGATTGAAGGCATCATTTGAAAATCCATTGGAAATCAGTACGGAGTACTAGGCAGTCGTTTCGTTCTAGCTGCGGACTCTTTCGTAGTACGAACCCAAGACCTCAGAGTTACAAGAAGAACTCACTAATCGTTCAGCCAATGTAATGGAATCTAAGTGCTAATGAATAATAACTTCTTCCAGTTTTATGACGTATAGAGCCATAGCCAACCAATGTCAGCTACCGGTACCCGTCCTTAGTGGTTCGGCAATTGAAGTCTTTTCATGATCAGTTCTGCTGAAATCAACCAAATCCTCGTAAACCAATGCTTGAAAATTAATCTAGTCACTTGTAGTTCTCATGAGAAGTCGGGTGGTGAAAGGACAAGCAATCGCAGACAACTTGTAACTCTATAGGTCTCATATCAGCATGGGCCACTGGATTCCTTTTCAGTAGCTGAATGGTTTACAAGGTGGCCTTTTATCCTGAAGATGCTGTGGTTGAATCTTTGATAAGCTGATAGAGAAGTACTGCTGAAGGGTCTCAGACTAGGACGAAACAGCCCTCTAGTACCTCCGCTGGTTTTCAAAGCTTATTCTGAATGTAGTCACATTGTGAACAAATATGAGATGTGTGGCTCTTAGAGAAACTCTCAGCGTCTATATCTTTATAGTATATGGAAATATCCGTGACCTACAACATATACCATATACATCGCTTCTCACCTCCCTAACAACTTAAAATGGAGACTTTTCACTGATTTGAGGGATTTAGTTTGTCATAAAAATCGTCATTGAAAAAACAGGGTGGTAGTTCTTTCATCCTTTCATTTGTAACTGTTTTTTAAGTAGTTCGCTTAAACAACCGGTTACAGTTAGGTTCTTAGCAGCTTACATTGCATTTCAGATATCGTCTGCGAATTCAGTGAACTGTGTGTGGTATGTCATTCCTACCTATTTAGATTATTATACAACCGCTATACACCAAAGTTAGTGAATAAGTGAGTTCTCAATCAAATTGGAAGATTTGACAATAAATTCAAATGATAAATGAATAATTCAAAAATGTGTCATTTAGTCACACTTTAGTAAAACAAAAATTCTGAAATCATTGAACAGTATATATATATAGTGTTCAAGATTCAATTTTTTCAATTGAAAAACAATTGATCATTTGAATGTGATCGTTTTGGCTTACATATAAAACTCATTCATCACACGAAATATGAGACGGAAGTGAAATGTGAATCCTGTGTGAGATCAGTTTACAATCTTTTCAGTTACCTGAATTACCTGAAGATCATTCACAATAAGAAATTAGTCTGCGATATAAGAACAGCTAAAGATTATGATTCAAACGAACTTTTCAAAATAAAACTATTATTTCGACAAAGACAGAAAGACGAAATTTGCAGTATAAAATGTTACATCATCATTCTATTTCACAGGTTTTCATCAGCTGCACACCACTACCTGAAATTACAATGGTTATATAGATAACGATAATATCATCCTTTAATGTTTAAGTGGTAGTAGAGAAGAGATACTGTAAAATTGACGCATCCAAAATGAAAGCATTACAACTTTTTTAGTTTAAGTTTTCATCATCAATTTATACGTTTTTAAAGTTGAAAACAAGGAGGGAGAGGTAAGACAGAAAACAGAAAACAATTGATTAACAGAAGAGTTTTAGCTTGTAGGTTCATATTGCAACTCCAAAAAACAAAAGTGTTTACAGTTTATGAGATTAAGACTTGTTCAGCGAGTTAAGATCACTGAATTAGATGACTAATTATTAATGTAATCAAAATTAAAATTCAGTTACCAAGGGAGTGAGAGATTCATCACACTCTCTTTCTGTATGCATAAGTCTGGTCGGTTTAAATCGTTTGATTGCAATCGCTTCGGCAAATAGTTGTTTGTCTATTTAATATTTCGAAGGACTTAAAAATCTCTACGAGATGTCCGGTATGAATAATATGTCTGGTGATTGCACTCTGGGGATATTTGCTTTCTTTCAGGCACATGTTTTTTTGGAATATGTTCAGAAAACTGGATAAAAGCTCTTTATTTTGAGTTGCTATATGAACCTGCAATCTGACGCTGTTCTGTTAATTATTTTTTTCTGTTTTCTGTCTTACGCCTACCCCTCTCTTCGACTTTGAAAGCGTATAAATTGTGATGATGAAAACTTAAACTAAAAACATTGTAATGCTGCTTGCATTTTGGATGGGTCAATTTTAGAGTATCTCTTCTCTACTACCAGTCAAACATTAAAGGATGTTATTATCATCATCTAGATAACCATTGTAATTTGAGGTAGTGGTGTGCAGCTGATGAAAACCTGTGAAATAGAATGATGATATCACATTTTAAACTGGAAATTTCGTCTTCCTTTCTTTCTTACTTTATCGAAATTTATCAAGGGAATTAAATGTATGAAGTTTTTGACAAACTGTCATTGTTATTCCCGCCATGTAATCTCTACGACGATTGCTGATGAGAAGGATGAAATGATCCGGCGTTTGGATATGTTTTCGAGTCCTCAGATGTATCCCACTGTGACTCAGGGAGATTAAATTCATTACGTAGAGGAAAGTGGACATTCCACTTTGGATTCTTTTCAAGCTAATTTCAGTGATATCAACTTTTGACAAATGCCAGCATGATTTATTTAGCATAGATGAATGGCTCACTATATTCTAACTGATTTACAGAGAGAAGTACTTGTATACTATTCATATTGTACTATACACCTATGATTGATTTCTTCATTACCATTTAGTGCAATCAAGCATATCGCATGTTGTCATCTTAATAATTTTGATTTTTAAGCAAAACATTTGGTCAACTTTCATGTTGAACTGTGTACAAATCACATATTCGACTATCTGAAACAGTTTTGGTATGTTTGGTTGTGAACAAATCAAAATGCCCGACAGGTCTAAACGCGACGCTGGCCTAACACTTCGATTGGATAGTCGTTATGAATTAGTGTAATGTGTCTGGTCCTTCTTTATTTGGTACTCATTGAATTCTATCTGTAAAGTCTGCAATGTAGCCGTCATGTAAGGTGGTCACACTAGTTACTAACTAGTGCTCAATCAAAGTACCCAATACAGTCCTACAGAAGATCAGTCACCAGTTCGAATAGCTCAGTGGCGGTGTCCATGACTGAAGCAATGGGTGAAGTAGGTTTAAATCTCAGAAGAGACACGCGGATATATACTTGCTGAATTCTGAATTATACCAACAAGCATGAAACTTAGGTCAAGAAAGGTTTCCTGTGGCCACTTGCCCCCAAACCTTCCAATATATAATAATCTAATGTTAACAATAGTGAATAGGTAGCGCAAAAATTGATTTGACACCTTGTAACACGTCTGTGACTCCTTTACGATTTTTTTTTTGATTAAATGTAACGCAGACAATATTCAATATTCAATGGTGTGCTACATTTCGGTTATGATTTTCAACTTACAGTTAAATAAATAAAAAGAAAATAAACAAATCCAAGCTGATATTTCTTAAAATTGCTTCTTCGCTAACACAGGAGAAAGGTATTCATAACCGAAAAACAAACACACTTATGTACACAAACTAATGATTTTGACAGCAGTATTTTACGAGATGATGAATATTGATTTAAAATTAAGAATTGTGTTTTTTTTCGAACTGTCTTGGTACACTGGATCACAACGGATTCACATGTGTTATACTAATCACACTGAGTGAATTTCATACGTCAAGCATATAACAGAAGTATTTTAAGTTGAACCCCAATTTATTTTGAATTTGGCTTTCATTGTTGAAGACGGACTGATTTCAGTCGCGGAACCAATGATACCCAGAGGATACTGAACAGTTGTTTCGTTTAGTTCAGGACTCTTCGTCAGTATGACGCTGCTATTCCACGAAGAATCAAACCCATGACTTTCAGACTAAGAGGCGAAGGTCGTTGATCATTCAGCTACCTGGACCAGTATCCAATAACCCTGCCTATTTGTGATTTTCTGCACGACCGATTATGTATCAGTGGTTTAGCTGTTTCATGCTTGCGAACCAAGCCTTACGTGGTCTGGTGTCAAAATCGTGGCCGATGGACTCCTAAACTTTACTTAGTTGGCAGTAGGTCAGGTAAAATGGGAAGGTTGAATGTGAGGCTAGCAACTCCGCCCCGTAAATATGATACCACTGCTTTTGAAAATCCATAGGTGAATGTTGAAGCCCTATGTTCCACTGGGAACCTTAAAGAATAAAGAGAAAGCTCTCCCATTAGCCAGTGTCATCCGCAAGTATTTATACTTACACCCGACCTGGAGGAACCCTCTGGTGGAGCTTGAAACAAATCCGTTCCCTGTAAAATAACTCCTGAATCGGAGCGTTGGGATGTAAAAATTTATAGGAAGCTACAACTGACCAACTAGGTCTCGTAATTATGAGTACTCACGTTATCAAAGAGTGATTAACATTCAAACAAACGCAATCCCCGATTGCCTACCAACATATAATGTCTTAAACACTACAGCAGCGGTTTTCACAACTGAGTCTTCGTCGTTCAGGTGTTGGTTTGTAGGGAATGGATTTGACTATTCACAGGAATTCATCATGAGCTGACACCAGTAAGAGAACCACAGGAAAACCATCGAAGAATACCCGATAGCTGTTTTGTGCAAGTTTGAGATTTTTCATCAGGGTTATAACACAAGACCTTTCGGTTACAAAGAGAGCTCGTACACCGTTAAGCCACTGAGAGCCAATCCAGTGGTCCATGAATTCCAAATTCTTCCAGTTGATGATATCGATGACCACTAGCTAATGTCATCACTGACGAGTACCTACCTCATACCACTAGTGTTCGAAACCCCCTTGAAGTGGGTACCGATGAAGAATCCCAAAAGAAGACGAAACAAATGACATTTAACCCCTGGTTTTCCAATGATTCCCTGACGGATGTCAGCTTACGCTGAAATCCTGTAATAAAATCTTAGACAACTAGGATGTCCTTAATACATAAACGTGACTATAAGGAATATAAATCATAAAGAATTGAATGCATTCCAATGCATACATATAAAAGAATATATAACACATGACACAATGGAATTTGCTTACCATCTATTTGTCAAATGACTTTCCGCTTAGACAAAAACAATAAACAGTATCAATCACCAGGGACATCACACGCACCATGAACAGGCGTGCAGGTTTTCTCTGTAAAACCACGACAGATATGCAATGTAAGTGTTTAACTCGGAAAGAGGGCAAAAAATATGTGCCATTTAGTCTCACAGTTTATACGCATGAACGTCAAGGAAGATGTATGCAATTCTACAATGTTGAACACCTGCATCTTATACAGAACACTAGCAAGATTAATCAAGAATGATAAAAATGATTTCAGGTGTTGAAGATTTTTATGTGGTTCCAAATATTTTGCGTAAGACTGGAATTCAAGCATTGTGGTATTAATAATAATGATAAGAATGCCTTGTTTTATTCCAAAACAGTACTCATGATACAATGTGGAAATTTCAGCATTTTATACAATATTGCATCCAGTTTACTCGACAACAGAAGAAATACATTAGAGGGTAAACTTTACCAAAATTGATAGCATCAACCTTTGGCTTTAGCGGAAACAGTAAGGTCAAAATATGCAAATATAAAGTGCCAATAGTAATGGTTTTATTTGTATTAACAACCCAAAATCACAAGATAATGGGTATAGTGTCACAATAAAATTACAAATATGGAAGAATATTTAAGCCCCAATTTTTGTGCTAATTACACAGTAAATCGTAAGATTTACACTTGGCACTATCGCTATCATATAGACCTCCAGTGGGACAAGAGTTTATTGCTGAGCATTTTTACTTGGTTGTTTGTGATTGAACCTTTATAATGGTTTCTAGATATCCTTACCTGATTAGGTGCAAGAAGAGGCGAAGAGTTGTGAATAGAGAATCAGGTGTTGATATTGAGACACTATGGACTGAGACCATTTCTCACATGGGTTCAAGTGTCTTTTAAGCACAATACTAAGGAGCTGACTTAATAGCACACAAAGTACTCTACTTACAATCTTTAATCCCTTCGCAGTGTGGCGTAATGCTTTTTAAGTGGCCTATGAAATATATACGTAACCCGCTAAAGTGTCTGGTTCATGAAGCTAGGTTAATCTGTTCAGACAATTGTCTCAAAGAGGAGCGACATAATAACACAGTGCCTGAAAAATGCAGTTAAAAGAGCTTATTATGCAGCAGAGGTACGTTGTCTCTTCACAACCACTCATATTCTACGTTCGAGAAATAAGGATAAACTACATAAATTTGCCTCTTCTATGTGTATCTACCAGTTTGACTACAGCTGAGGAACCAGCTACATTGGACGTACAATTAGGTAGGTTCATCATCGTATTTCTGAACATCATTCAGTAGCATGGTTAAGCAAGGGACAAACAAGATCTATTGGTAGCTGTATTTTAGCACATCTTGCAGACAGTGAGCATAAGGTTGACGTGAACAGAGCATTTAAAATTATTTATCTCATTCCTACTATCCTTAATTTTGCTTTACAAGCTCGTCTCCTACATACAGCTGAAGCAATAGGAATCTACATGAAGAAGTCATACCTGTGTGTGTTCAGAAGAAATTCGTACAACCACTTTCCTTACCTCGGCTATCGTTACATGAATGTATAAAACGGACTACTTCGATTCCCTCCCCTAAACCTTTAAAAATTATAATTTCCCAAATTATTTTATTACCTTTTCTGACTACTTCATCAACAATCTGTTACGTAATCAACCTGTGCACACACTTATTTCTAAATTCCTCTTCATTTTTCCGAAATTATGCATTGCGCAATCCAAATGGTGCAACCATTCCTACTTTGTATTTGTGTGTATTAATTTTCTTCTTTAATTATCACCCCACTGCTTGGCATTTTGCTACTGCCTAATTATTATCAACAAACATATCAGTGGCACTTGACTGGTAAATTGTTTTGTATTGTACTGAAAATGCTATACGTGTATATTAGAGTAGAGCCAGAAATGAGGATCTAATTGAAAAGTAAATCTTTCATCGCTCAGTCCTTCTGTTTTCTAAATGTTATTGTGAAACGCAATGAGGTAACTTAAGAACAGTTATCCCATGTGTCATCCCCAACAGTTATCCCGACCAACCAACCCCCCCCCTACGATTACGTATTCCCTCAAATTTAGTGGAGACATGAGAATCAACAGGGTTGCAGACAATTAAACTGCTAGCAAGGGTAAATAATATCATCGAACGGCCTATTTTAATCGATGAAAGCAAAGCAAACAGGAGAAACTATATGGAATCAAGGGATGGAGGTTATTTTTTTGTGGTGGCCCAAGTTCTAAGTATGCCGACAGTAATCATATCAGTTCAAGTTGTCATGTTCGCTGGAACAAAAATAAAAATGTAACTAAACTATAATAAACAAGAATATCTTGTGGAGAAAGAAGAACTGGATTAAGATTAGTAGGGATTCATGTAAGTGTAGAATTTAAGCAGGTTTTCGTTAAGTCTTCATATGATCAAGAACCGAGCCTAACTGGCAAGCCAGAAGATGTAAATAATGGAATCGAACAAATAAAGAAGACCCTATTAGTGAAAAACTAACTACCCACCAGAATTTATTCAGAAATGTATCAAGAACCATAGAAAACGAAGATTACTGATAGGAATGACAAAAATAACATAAACAGGATAACATAGAATTCAAAGCCTCTATAGTACAGCTGTATTGGAGAAGGGCTGTCAGAAGCCTCATGTAGAATTCTCACTGAGGGTGAAACTAGGATTGCATTTAAACTAACCAACCACCCAACCAACCGTCTCGGAGGCAGACTATTTCAGCTTAAGAAGCAGATAGATCCAATTAAGCAAAAAACAATATAATTTACCAAACACGCCGTAATGACAGTTAAACAATTAGTAGATCGGGGTCAATTAGAACCATCAGGACATAGAAATGTAGCTAGCCTAGAACAACAATGGATCTTACTAAGTTTAAATAACCTGGAAGACATTCAGTCACAAAAATACTTTAAATTGAATGTAATCAGACAATAGGCTGGGTGGGACAGGGGATTAAAGTATTAAAAAAGTAATATAGTTGTGTAGTTGGTTAGAGAGGGAGAAAGACGGGTTAATCACGGAAGCTTAGTTTCTCGATTCAACACTGCAGGTGTGCAATCAAAATAAAACAAAGTCTATGCTGTACTCATATTCAGAAAGTTACTATCACCAAAAGAGGGGTAGTAGGGAGAGAGAAAAATTAAATAAAGCAAATCTTGAAACCATGTGGATAAACCGATATGACTGTGAGTAGTGCCCGAAATATCGTCATCCAGTTATTGAGTCTGTATTACTTATCTAATATGAAATCAATAGGGATTTTCAGAATTTGAATAGGGAAACGCAGCACACCTTGTTATTTATACTTCCTTACTCTTGGCTGATACCAAAATTTAATGTACTGGTACCAACAGACTCATTACTTTCATTAGTAGGTAGTGTATTGTTTTTTTTTAATTCGACGCAAACTAGTATCATGCGTCTAGCGCTTTCATTGGTGTGGACTGAATTCTATAAAATCGTGGACAATACCTATCCGAACGAGAAGTCTGACAAAGATATCATCTCTTTGTCACCATCATTCTCAAACTCAACTGTACAATTGCATTTATATACATTGGCTGACAGGTTAACAACTATTATTTAATTCTGTAAGGTAATCAAAGATATTAAAGTCGATAGTATTTTTCAACTTGACATGAAAGTTAGCCTATGTGATATCTTGTTTTTTAAACGTGATTCTATCTACTGCGACCAGTGCAAATTTTTGGGGTCTGAACGTAGGAAATCGATCAATACATACATTCTACGCGTACTCACAAAACGTTTCAAAGACACCACAAAAACATTGGTAATTCGTGGTTGGAATCTACGCGTGTGGTTCAACTGTTCTATTCAACAATAACTTTAAAAATTCAAAATCACCTCAACAGTGCTGACAGACAGCTAGACAGTCATGGGAACGTTCAGAGTACAAAACGAGTACTTAGAATCAAATGGGATCAAGGATTGTCTCTCTCTATCCACAAGAATCACATATTAACGCATCCTACAGATAATCCAAGGTAAGAATTACCTTGGATTCACTCAAACACAATTCCATCACAAAATAACAATTTTTGCTCTACGCTAACTAGCTCCACTCTACGGTATCCACTATCCGACCATGGAATTGTGTGACATCAATCGAACTTCAATCTACCTATACTTATAACTAGACAGTTATACTGAGTATCATTCAAATATCAATTAACAACTACTATTTAATTATGTTTCATAACGAAGGAGATTAAGGTCGATAATAATTTACAACTTGATATAAAAGTTTGAGGGTATGAATATAAATTACTAGGGGTTTAGGAACAACATTACATTGGATTTGAAAATATTTTATTACCAATAAATGCCTGAATGGGATTAGCATGGAAACCAGACCCTAGGAAATATACTCATCCAGATGCTTAATGAGTGTAAAAAGGTTAAACTGGCTTGTTTTTGAACACACAGCTCCCGCTTTTTAATGCATACGGCGAGGGCTTTTACAGTACAAGGAAGTACAAGGAAACACACTGTCATTGGTAGATTTTTGTTTACTTTGTAAATGACTCTAAATGATGAGGCAGTTAAGATGCTGTGATAAGGCTTCGATAGCTTCTTGTATTCTACATTCATACCTTTAAACTTTGATATCAAGTTAAAAATTGAAAACATTTATTTCCCGCTACGAATTTAAAACAAGCAATAAAGGTTAATAAAACAGGATTTAATGATGTATTCATCAAATTTCGGTAGAACTCGTCAGCTGAATACTCTACATACACGAATATATATACTTTTGAAATTACATTGGGAGATATAAGGCTGATAAGTAAACAAACTACATTGAATTAATCATGCAGAAAGACAGGTGCGAATGTTTTCCAGGTCATGTTCAAATAGATAAGGAGAGAGAGAGAGAGTATGAAAGATCAAAATTAAGATAAATTGCATTATGCTTCAATTACATCACTTAGATAAAGTTCTTAGAAACTTAAAAAAGTTCTACTGAAATTTGATGAATTCATTAAATCCTGCTTTATTAACCTTTATTGCTTGTTTTAAGTTAAAAATTATTATCGATTTTAATCGCCTTCGTTATGATACGTAAATAAATAATAATTATAACCATGTGAACTTATGTATTTGTAAATGTAAATGCGATTGTACAGATGACTGTTATTATTATTATTAGATGGTTGGGGGTAGCCGACCACAAGAAGTTTTGCTTGACCTAGGTTTCGCTATTATTGATGGAACTCACCAGTGATAAGCAGGGCGTATAACTGTAGTCTCGAAGGAACTCACACCACTACCTCCGAGATATAAACTAGCGTCACCTAATACTGTAGTCAGAAACGTTACCACTGAGGATTTAAAAATTTCACATTTATACATATTATTAATACTTAAAGCAATATATAGCAACAACAATACAACTCATATATATATATATACATTTTTAATGGATTACTCACGTATTCATTGTTATTCCAGGAGAACTGTATACATTCTATTTGAAAATTCACTTATCATTAAGTTAATCATCAATAAATCAATAAGTAATCAAGAAATTATCATGCTCAATGTTCAATAAATGAGAAGAAAGTTGATAATACTAGACAGTACATCTTTTAAATGTATTCCATGAGAAAGTTCTTCATTTTCGCCTTCATTTAAAGTCTATTTTGGGTGTTTTGTTTCACACAAGAAACTTCTAAAGTTACTGTCTTAGCTTGTGTTTTAAAATTTCACTCTGACTAACTTTGCGTGATTAATAATTTCGTTGAAATGTTTAACCTTTTCCAGTTATTGGTTCACATTTATCATAATTTAAATAAATAAATAAATAAATATATACGTTTGTATAAATATCTTTATGTCAGTTGGAAATATTGAAAGTGCTGCTTTTCTGATTGGTCCATATGAATAGACCAATCAGATAATTTGCTTTTATTAATTTATTTATTGTGTTACTTGCCTACTACATAAGCTGGTTTTGTTTTCTCACACGGCCATTATGAAACACAAGAAGACATTTCACTGAAGACTCCTATTTGTTTTTTTAACATATTTGTTTTCATTTTCAATGTCTTTGAAATGTTGATTTCTACATAGCTACATAAAAAAAATGATGCAAGTGTATCCATTTTTCGAGAAAGGCATGGTTAAACATGCTTTCGTAAAGCATAATAAGAGTTGCTTATAATTTACGTTGTTGTTGTTGATTTCTTTAGATTGTAACAATTATAATTGATTGATTGATCGATTTACCGACTGACTGACTGACTGAGTGACCAGCATCGATTGTTGTGGTATACATTTTGAAGGTTAATCATTCACTCGAATCTACCACAAGAATAAACATGTTGTGTCTAAGAGAAATGAGTACTTACTTTTCAGGAGCTAATTTTTGGAGATCTGATTCGTTGTACACCAGAAGGGAATACCGGAAAGCTCTTTCCTCGGCAGCATGCAACTACTGACGGTAAGGTTATTCACCATTCAACCACTGAGATTCGACCTAATGCCCTGTGAATTACAGCTATTTCTTGCCGATGGTATTGGCTGGTGTCAGTCACGTCAAAATAACAAATTGCTAGGCATTAGAATTGATGAAGAAGCCAATGAGTTATGACTTCTAATCAGAAGTCTCTGGACTCGAACGCTGTGTCATCAGATGGTCTCCTCAGTGGTATGTATCCGATTTATCTCTTGCTCTGATGTTCCCATTTGTGCCAACGCCTGAAGTTGAAACACTGTCCCCTAAATAAGTGGTGGAAGTGACCTCATTAGATATTTTCCAGTTTGATTGACTGATGATTAGTGCTTGTTGTTTTCTCTATTTCCACTTGAAGTCCCGTATTCGCTGACTTCCAGCCTCTTATGCCGGGTTGTTGGTTTTCGCCTGTGTGTCTTAGAGCTTGTGTACCACTGAACATAAGTCGTTGGTTTTCTTGTAGAGTCCCCTTGACGGTCTAGTGTATTCCTGTCCTCTCACTCCACAAAATTTGATGTATAATCCAGTTTACCATGATCATGAAAAGTACCCGTGATAATAGGCAGCCTTGTATTACTCCTGTATGCACTTCAAACGCCCCAAAAAGTTTTCCATTTTTGATAGCCTGACAGGTAGCAGTGTCATACAGCTATTCCATGAAGTTGGTAAATATTTAGAGCACTGCACTTCATGGTGTTCATGTACTTTCCAAATTACTTCTTGGTCAACACTGTTTGTCGAAGACCTTTTCGAAGTCGATTCTGATGTGTAGAGAAGCAATCTGATCAGTACACAGTTTGTCTTTTCTGAATCCAGCTTGTTCCGAGCGGAGTTCTGCATCCAACGCATCTTCCAGTCCCTCCCCATTCTAACACACCTTGTTTGGCGTGAAAATGGGCATGGTTCCGCACCACTTCTTGCAAAGGTCTAGGTTACTCTTCTTTTGGTAATTCCACAAGAAAGCCTTTCTTCAAGCCACTGGACACCTTTTCTTCCTTCGAAAACTTTTTCATCAGTAGTGGAGTGAGCTAATTGGCTGAGGCCTTCAGGTGGACTTCCGTCCTGTTCTTTTCCGTTCTTGAACTTCATCAGCTTGGCTGCACTCAACACTTCTGATTTTGTTGGAGGATTGGTATCCACTGCCGGTTCCATAGCCGCTATTTGTGTCGCTTCTGGACGATTGACAAGTGGTGGTCACTTCAAGAATCATTTGAGGTGATCAGCTTATTGCTTTATGTGTCTCACTTCTTTGGTAATTAGGTTTCCATGACCATATTTATTGGTGTTATCTCCATTGTCCTCTTACTGTATAGACATCTAGCTGTTTCATACGATGCTCTGAGGTCCCTTTCACCTGCAGCCTGTTCCGCTTCATTCGCCAATGTGTCATTGAATTGTTTTTCATCTTTCATCCCAATCTTCTTCACTTTTTTTATTCAATTTAGCTACACGACCAGGGTTTGTCAACTATATGTCAACTGTATTTTACCTATTGTACTCTATTGCTCTCCACTAATCTTTCCTGGGCTTCTCAAAAAAGGTTATATCATATTACGAAGAGTATTAAATGCTGTGAGTAGAGCTTGTGGTCTGCCACTGCATGAGCTCGCCAATACTATAGTCGAGAGGCATATAAATTCCTGTACGAAATGGGCAAAGGCTATAATGTCAGACCATCTGCACCCCCTTTATTCACACCTGTCCCCTTGTATCTCATCAGGTGGGACGAGAAGTCAATATAAAAAGTTATATGCTCGTACCACCAAGTATAGAAATCCTACAATACCGTATTTAGCCCGTACTTTATGTGACGAAGACTCTGTTAGACGTGAAACTTACAAGTTCCTATGTAATTAGCACAGTGAATCGGCCCTTTCATCGTTCATCTTTCAGAATTTTATGGTGTCACACTTTCTATTGTTTAATTGTTACTCTGCTATTATTACTACAATTTTGTACTTTATACATATTTTTCTCCGTATGGCATACAGTATTTTGCTATGTGGCTGCTATAACAATCGTTTTATTACTGTTATGTAATGTGTATTTTTAATTTTTTTTGTCGTTTTTGAGTAAATTGGATGCAATATTTTACTGAATGCTGAAAATTCCTTGCTGTATCATTAGTACTGTTTTTGATATAAAACCAAAAATTTATTCATTTATTTTATTTATCTTCATCTGCATTGCATGATGCTGCTGTCTTCCTATGAAAGGTATACATATACATGCTCACTAATGTTTAAATAAAATCACTTATTTTCGTTAAAACATTAAACAAAATAGGATTTTTAAGCGGTCAAAATTAATTCTTATTCCCAAAACATTTAATCCCAGGCAACATAGTTTACATGACATATAAGATAAGCAATTTGTGTCTCGTTGTTTTAAAGCTGTGGGGTAACTAAGTTATTAAATTGCTGAAATTATTCACCAAGACGTATGTGACATTTTCGTACGAAGGTTGTTCCGTAGTCACATGTGTTACTAACAGAAACGACTAGTTGTTATATGAACTCAGGAAACAGATCTATGTGAACTACTGCATGGTTGTCTGAAGCATCCTTGAGACACATTCACAGTCACAAAATGCTCAAAAAACGCCAACAAACACGATTGTTCATAGTTGAATCATCCCACAACCACAAAGAGAGACATTATACTTAGAGATAAGACATGCATAAATAATAATTAAAAGTTAGCTGAAACATCCAAATAAGCACCAATAGTGTGATTATACCGTTCGTGAGGATCAATTTTCCCAACATTTTTTCCATTGCAGAATGCTTGCCATCCATTCACATAGTCCATGTTGGATTCACGGATGACATACTCCAAAGATCTCATGTAATTTGTTAATCTGCATTAAACTTAGTAACGAAAAAAGCTTGAATGTGTGGGTACGCAACTCTGAACTGTGCGAATTACAATATCGCCACTCAAACGTAAAAGTTAGAAGCGATTCTTTCCACTAAAAATGCAAAGAAATTAGCAGGCTTGAGGCTACTCATATCATCTCACAGATGTGTATGTGCATGTGTGTTCACTCACTGACATTCAAGTCACCAATCACTGTCCCTGTATACGTGTTAATATATTATAATTACATATATATACATATGCCAATTATGGATATATGATTCAGCAAAGAGATCTTTTTCGCGGCTAACCTCACTTCAAATCTCTACAGGTGTTTAGGTGTTGTTGTATATGCATTGTAGATTGACAACAGACGTCAAACATCATTTTCAGTCAGTAACAGAGCAAATCAAAGAACATGAGTTATATCATATATATGTATATATATATATATGTGCGTCGGTGGTACAGTGGTTAGGACTCTTACCGACCATGCACATGGTCCGGGGTTCGAGCCCACGCCGGCGCACACCTGATATCTATGGTTGGCCTGAAAAATTTGGGCTACCAATATCCATGCTGAAAATTCCATACTTGTACCAAAAATATGGTGTGGAATCAAGCTGTAAATAAAAAATAAAAAATAAAAAATAAATCTATGTTTGAGAAACTAAGAACAATCCTTCAAAATCAAGAGGGTCGACAGCTAGTTGTTATTTAATTGGCGAATATGCTGTTGGGAATAGTCGAGAAGAAAGGAAAGAACAAAAGATTGTTTTACGAGTTGATCACGGATTGATATCAGTTAGAGAACCATTGAAAACCAGGGAGTACTGGACAGCTGCTGTTTCATCCTAGTTTGGGAATCATCGGCAGTACGCACCCACTGGGTTTCGAACCCAGGACCTTCCGGTTACAAGGCAAGCTCGTATACCATTCAGCCACTGGAACCCGATTCAATGGCTCGTGAATTCTAACTTCTACCAATACAAAAGATTGTATAAGAATTGCAGAACACACAAAATGGAATACATAGCGCTTTTTATACAGTTGTTCAGGAAGATAAAGAACCCACAAGACAGATAAAGGCGAAAATGGTGCCAAGGACAAGCTAATAGAAGTGGCTGTATGTAAAGTTTCAGAACACAGAGGTCAAGTTTTCTATAAGGATTGCTAAGACGTTGAACATATGAAGTGGATGCAGGTGAAATTCCTCAGAATTACTTGACCGTACTATATATATATATATATATATATATATATGACAGGGAAAGAAGTCTCTGCTGATGCTGGATGAGCAGAAGTAATGATATGCTCCAGAAGTGTGGTGTTGACTCTTCTAAGTTCTCCTTTCTACACTCATGCCGTTGGACACGTCTGGATAATGTCTTATTCGTACGGCCTATGTACTGAGGCTCGATGAGAGCAGACGAACTGGTAAATGTGCACTGAAGTTGCTAACAGTAGGATCGTGTCTTTGATGTTTAACTATATCTGGAGGAAGTGAGTCTTAGAGACGCAGCAATAAGTGTTATTTGAATTGCACTCGAAAGACGGTTTTGGAGAACTCCAATAATTGTATCTTTTTTGAATTGCATACCTACATTTAGTTGTTTTATCAGCAGTTATGGGTTTCTAAGAGTGTCCACATTTATCTTTAGATGTTTATTGATGAAGAAGGTTGGTTACCCATTTCTGAAAAAGTGTATCAATTCCTTACTCAGTGTGTCCTCAGTACATATATGGCAGATCCTTGCCTTAAAAGAGGTCATAAGATCTCTTTTTTCGCTGATCAGTAGAATTCGAACCTCTAACTGGCACACAGCTGTGAATCACAGACACCACGCATACATATACCCTTGTCATGTAATTACATAACACATCAAACTCAATTGACTCAATGGTTTGGTCAGCTCAAACAGAAAGACTAAATACATAAGGTCAAAAAACTTAGAACCTACATTGTCTTTATGCCTTATAGAAAAAAGATCCTCACTGATTGATTTTGAGCTAAAAACCAATGAATATGTATTGATCGGATTAACCCAACTAATCACAATATATAAAACATTCAGCAACACTTTAATCAATGAGTAGTCAGAGGATCCATATGCAATACTATTACTATTGATTGTTTGACATTCATTGTCATTAGTGTTCATGTGAATGAGGTCCTTTTAAAGATATTTCAATATGTATTTTTACTATAAGAATAGAACTTGTGCACTATGGTAGAGTATAATTCACTTAGGCGTAAAATTTATTTTGATAAAGTCTCACAGTGTGTTAGGTGGCAATATTTACTGATGACCAAGTTTCGAGCACAATTTATTCCAGCTCATAATCATATCAAGGTACTCCCTCACACAACTTTCTAACTTCATTTATATAATTCCATTATTTCATTTCATCGTTTGATCTGATTGTTAGTAGTAATTTCCATATTTCCAGTAGGAGTGATGAGTCATTCCTATTGCATGTGTTGTGTTGGGTGCAGACTCGATGAACCAGGATTCAGTAATCAATCTCTCTCTCTCTATCTCCACCTACCTATATGACTTCTTCGAATTTTAACCCTCTCCCACCCAACCTATTGTGTGATTGTGTGCTAATGCATGCATTGCAATTGCTAAGCTTTTTTCTAAATTACTCATCTTCTCAATGTCAACCATTCTTGCCTTAACTAAATTCTTATGTTCCGACAATCTGACTACCCTTGACCCAATAGTTTGACCTATGTAATTGCCTGAACTCACAGTCATTGCAAGGTATTTTGTAAATTGTATTATTTTTTTAGGTTTGTAGGTTTGAACGTCATCCTGATTCCTGCTTTACTGAAATGCCTACGTAGAGAGCGTCTCAGATTTCACCTACTCATATGGTAGAACTACTGTAGATCTCTTCGCTGAATCATATATCCATAATTGGCATATGTATATATATATAATAAGAATATCTTAACAGGTTTCCAGGGTCAGTCATTGATGACGTGAATGTCAGTGAGTGAACATACATGCACATCTACGTCTGTGAGGTGATATAAGTAGCCTCAAGACTGCTTATTTGCCTGCATTCTTAGTGAAACAAATCGCTTCCAACTTCGACGTTTGAGTGGCGACATTGTTATTCTTACTGGATGGGGTTGACACTCCACAGACCCAACTTTCTGCCTTTTCTTTATTAGGTAAAGACTACCAAATAACGCGAGTTCGAAGGAGTGTGTCATCTTGGAATCATACCTGCACCATGTGAATGGCTGTCGAGCAGTAGTCTTCAATGGAAAAATTTTCAGGAAAATCGCTCCTCACGAACGATATAATCCCACTATTGATACTTATTGAGATGTTTCAGCTAACATTTAATTTTCATTTGTCTTTCTGCCTGTCTTTTCTCTAAGTGTAATGCCTCTCTTTATCGTTGTGCAATGATGATTATTTTGATAATGTGTTGTTTTGCGATGTGGTTTCTTTTGAATGAATCAAGGTGATTCTGATGTTGGACTATCTGCCGGGAAGTGTTGTTATGTTATTCTCGTGGGGAGAGATTTTGATCCCACCTTGTTGAAAGTATGCTTCTTGATTCCAAATAAATTCTTATAGTTGAAATTTCTCTAACTTACTTCGTTCTCCAACTCGCCCCTAAGAAAGACGTGTACATCAAGCTACCCTATATGGGACATGAAAGCAGCTTGATAACTAGACAACGGCTGAGCACTGTTGTTAAAAAGACTTAATGCAGCTAATATCATAATAATAATACAGAATGTAAAGCCATTATATCTATCTAAGCCCTTCGAACATGCGAAGAATAACGTCACATCCCACTGTGTTTATCAATTTGAATGTACGTGTGGACACACATATATAGGGAGGACTCATCGATCTCTGCAAGTAAGAGCTAGCTTCAGAACATATTCCAAAATGGCTCGAGAAACAAATGGAATCATCAGAACCTATCAACGGTGAGAACAGGAGACCCAGATCCTCTATTGGGAAACATATTATAGAGACAGGTCATAAAACTGATATTAACAGATCTTTTAAACCTTTCTATGAAACGTGTTTGGGGCGTATCCTAAAGTTTGCAGAAGCCACCTTTATGCGTTCAAAAACAATTTGTCATCACATTAAACCTTCTTTGGTAAAGTTTGTTTTGATTCCAGATAGGGTAGATGTACTATTACCTCTGCTATTTGATTTAGTGTTCTTTATTGTTATTTTGACCATGAATATGTCGTTTTAACTTGACCTAAGTCTATTTTTCTCGCCTCTCACCTCTTTATTAATTTCATATATATTCATTCCTATGACAAGTCCGTGTGTGATCAGATTGTTCGAAATGTGTTCCGCAAATACAGCATTACACGATTCAGATAAATTACGTCTTCTTATTGCTGTATCTCAATTGTTTAGTACTTAGAATTTCCTTATGATTTTATAGCTGGATGACGTCACTGTTTAGGTGATTTCGAGTTTTTGATTTTATTATTTTTGAATAGAACAAATGAACCACTCACGCACGCACACACATTCCAATGGCGGACAATCGTGTTTGTTGGTGCCTTTTTTTTAGCGTTTTGTGACAGCAATGTTCGACCATGAAGTGATTGCCCAGAAATTATATCGAACAGATCAATGCAGTGTAATTGAACTCGCGGAGATATGTCATATTTATTGATGGTAGCAAACAGAAAGGATGACAGTCAGAGATGTTCACTATCTTCATTCTTGTTTAATTTCCTCAGAGATGTACTAACAACTGTGAACCTAAACGACTTAAGCAAATCGCCTCGTCAACTTATGCTAAGCAAATAATAATTTCCCCCCTGAGTGAAGACACAGAGATCACGCGTCGTGCAGAAATATTCGGATGCTTGGTATGCAATTCTTTCCTGCTAAATGTAGGATGATACCACACAACATGGTTATATCGACTGCTAGTTGAAGGACACGGGGTGAAGTGGTAGAGCGTGTTGACCACTTTACTTATTCAAGAAGTTGAAACAACACTACTGCAATGATTATTGATGAGACCTAAGAAAGGATACAGAGTGCTGGTTAGGCATTTGTCAACTAATAGTATCTCTAGTGTTGACGTGATATCCAATTATATGTGTACTGAGCAGCAATTCGCTCCTTCCATCATTGTGACTGTGTAACAAAGCCATTTTAAGTGGAATATATGATGAGGCTAGCTTTCTCAAACCATAGGTTCTTGCTTCCTATCTTTCATGTTAAATGGCGCAACACAACGCATAATGTTGATATTAGGTATATAGAGTTATGGAAATATCAAACGTTATACCAAGGAAGATTCCGTCCGACGTAGACAAAAGCCTGAAATTTCTGAGGTTTCACAGCGTTATACAAAGACTCTTCTACTTCTCTTCATCTACAGGTTATGCGTTTTGTTGTCATTCACATCAACTTCAGAGTTGAGTGGTTGCTCATCGGTTGCAGAGATTAACGATAGTACTACATTGCACATCAATAAAACTTCATATTCATAGGTTATTCATTTTTGACTTAGTAGCCACCAGACTCGCCTCGCAACTGAAAGGTCCTGGATTCGACGCCTTTTGGATACGAATTGATGATGAATCTCAAGTTTGGATGGAACAACTGTCAAGTGTTCGCTGTTATTCGGTGATCCTCTAATTAATGCATCAGCTCGTGGCGAAGCCTATTTCTTTATTAGTTTGTTTATTAGATGTATCACACACAGTGTGAAACAGTATTATTTGCTGCATGACGTTTTGATTAAAATTTATTGTTCATAATCATACTAATTGTAATCGCACGACTTTGAAACTTAAGTTTCATAGTTTTCTTTGTTCTCTCCTATTTGTCGTCGTTATTGGGGTAGTAGAATTTTACAGATCTCTGGGTGGACAGGTGTTGAATCATTCCCATAACACGTATTAGCAGTTGACTCGATAAACAAAGCTTCCGTCATCAGTCTCTCCCTCCATCCTCTGATATTAGATTTGAAAACTGTCATCTTATCCCATCATCTTATTGTATGTCTGTGTGTAAGTGCATGTAGTGAGTGCTATCTACGGCTGAACAATTCTCTAGATTTCTTGTCTTATTTGGGTCAACCAATCTAGATTTAGCTAGGTTTTATATTCAGCTAGTCTGACTTCCCCTGTTCTACTACTCTGACCTATGCATTTGATCTGACAATTATCGCAGGCAGGGTATTAGATAAACTAAATCGTTTTGTTTTAATGGCTCCACTGGCAGGATCCTTTAACCGACAAAGCTTGTTTCTAATTGAGTTTGTGGGTGGTTTGAATGCCAGCCACTTTTATTCCTGCCTTGTTAAGGATTCTGCGTTATATGGTTTCCGAGGTTCTTTCCCTGTATGGAATTACTGTTGGTGATTTAGATTCCTTATTGTTGGTGTCGTCATTAATATTATTAGTACCACTGTTATTATTATTATTATCATTATTATTGTTATCACTATCGATACTATCATTATTTATTTTATTTTTACATTTCCTTACATGTTTCCTGACTAATTTATCAGAGTAATTATTAAGTTTCAAGGCTTCTTTCATGTGTATCACTTCCTGTCTTAGACTTTCTTCAGTACTACTACTTGGCTTTTGTGGCCTGTCATTTAAAAACCTATTTCTCTAACTTCATGCTGCTTGGCTTTTTCTGTTTCAAACACTTGAGGGGAAAACACTCAAAAATCGATGCATAAATAGACAAATTAAATAGTGAGAACACCTACCTACTGTTTACCCACTGTATCTTCACCACAGTCATTCTATCCGATAAGCAGAATATTTATATATCTATATACTTGTTTATGGTGGATTGCGTAGATCATTTGTGTATTTTGTCATACGAACTTGAAGGCTTTCAGGTGAAAAACAACAAACTGGCTGAAAAAGCAGACAGCAAAGACAAAACTCCAGGTAAGCATCCAGAAGATGGAGGTGATGAAGATAACCGACCACCACCACCACCATCACCACTTCTCTGGCCAGGAATTACTGTTTCAGCAGCCACAAGCCAACGGAACGGATGAAGATATCAAAATCAGCTAGTAGGGATTGGAAAGGTTAAGAGATACGCTCCATCACCCTGAAATCAGTTGTGAAATCTTCTGCACCCAGTTAGAATAAAAAACGATATTCGGATTTTCAACGCACATGTGAAATCAGTCAGTCAGTCGGTCAGTCAGTTCTTCTATACGAGTCAGAAATTTGCACTATGTGTCACCAAAAGCATTTGCAAACAAGCGGCTGCAGACTTTTATCAACAGCTACACCTTTCAATATGTCGAAACCAAGTTCGTTTTTAACAGTTTGTAAAATTTTGAGCACTGGGTATGTGATATTCACTATAATAAAAGTTTTTTGTATTTTCCAATGAATGAAAAACAAAACGTTATTGTTTTTGCTGACGTTTCGCTATTTAATGCTGGTGCTAATAGCTTTATCAAAGTATTATTAAACCGGAATTCAAAAATTCTCAGCATATATATAACAAAGAGTTAGGAGGTGAGAAAATGGACTACTCAGGTCAAGTTAAATTAAGAAGAACAAACTGAAAGTCAAAATGACAATAAAGATCACTCAACCAAAATAACAAAGGTAATAGTACATCTGCTATGGTATCAAAACAAAGTTTACTAACTTGATCATCATTCGCCAGTCTGGTGTCATTTTTGGTTGTCAAGTTGGTCAGTTGGTAAAGACAACAAAATCAAGTGTAGATTGTTGGATTTGATCAGTGTGGAAAATTATAAAAGTAGTGTGTGTTTACACAGTGAACTTGCTCATCACATTCGTGCTGATTTTGTCACTTCATTTGGGAGGGGAGGGAGGTGTTGTACCCAGGTCAGATTCTGTTTTAGTCCATCATTTCTGTTCAGACAATTTGGATTCCACTTGATATGAAGTGCTGGCTTCTGATATTAGACGTTGTTTGTGATTTCTGAAGTTTTTCTGGATTATCTGAATATTGTCATAATCAATTTTGTGGCCTGATTCTATAGCGTGTAGACCTATGGCTGGCTGATGATTTTTCAAGTTGTTATAGTTCGTCCGGATTTCTCGTGGTCGAATAGATCCTCTACGATGTTCATTTCATCTGGTTTGATTTCTCGCGATGTTTGTCCGATGTAGATTGCATCACATTCCAAGGAATAATTCCATTATATAGACACAATTGGATAGAGAATCTTTAGGGATTTGGTCTTATATATATATATATATATATATATGTTGTATATATGCTGAGATTTTGTAAACTCCGGTTTAATAATACTTTGATAAAGCTATTAGCACCAGCATTAAATAGCGAAACGTCAGTAAAAACAACAATCTCGTTTTGTTTTCCATTCATTGGGAAATACAAAAATCTTGATTATAAGGCGCTACACCCTTCGCTTGCTCCATACGAAGGTCAGCCAGTCAACCTGCAGACCAGACAGTATTAGAATCAGTAAATTCTGGCTGGCAGCAAACCAACCGAGAGCCTGTTGCTCAACAAATATATAGGGAAAAATGAAGATGGATTTGGCATATGTTGAAGAGTTAGTCGAATGACATGGTGTGTTATCCTGGCTATCGCTAGAGTGGAAGCAGCGAGTGGATCGTCAGTGCGAGGGTGTGACATGCAGGAAATCGTGTTATGCGAGGAAAACATGAAGGATGATAGGCAGTAGTCTGGATGGATGAAGAGGGCAACAGAAAATCGAAGTCACATGTTCCACTCAAAACACAAGGGAAGAATAAGATAATGAGTTTACAGCTGATTCTTTATTACATGTAACATTAAATTTGTTGAATGGGAACAAATTGAAATTGTTGAAAACCTTTTGACAGGAATGGATATCTGGTACATACGTCATACTAACACTGAATAGCTTCAATTTTATCCTCAGGTGAAGTCAACCCTGTTAACTGATGATAACCACAAGGGAAAAAACTTGACACTGAGTAATGTCCTTCTTATTTCGATACATTATATAACAGAATCATTGATAAGGAATTGTTGCAATGTGTGACAAAATGTATATCGTGTTCTATCGTTCAGTTGCTTAAAGCTTACTTTTAAATACAATTGAGTGGTATACATAGATACATATAATTTTTCTGCGGCCAGTTATTATCATTCACCCTTACACACTGGACACAACTCACTGACAGCTGCTTGGAAAGTTCTAATATAGATTCCACCATCAACCAATACCGGATAGAGAAGCATTAAGAACCAAAGGATGCTGGACAGTTAGGGAATCTCCAAAATTACCCATCCACAACACCACTATGGATGGAACGCAAGACTTAAAGGGTATGAGGTGAGCTCACAGATTATCCAGGTACTTTTTGGATGGTATCCAATGGCTTCTCAATAATCACCAAATCTCGGAGTGTCTAGCTGGTATCCTCGAACCAGTTAAAATACATATGACAAAATGTAGCCTCGGAGATAAATTTGACTTCATAGACCAAGTGAAGGGTGTTAACGTGTCTGAAAGACAAAAGATCTTACTAGATGTCGCCTCTCTATTCACAAGTATCCACCTAACCGAAACAATATACTTAATTTGTAATTACATCGAAACCAACAACCTAGAAGTTCCTCTCCCCATAAACTATCTGAAGGAACTTCTTGTCAGATGTACGTTCAATATCCAGTTCAAACTCAATGAAAAGGTCTATGCACAGAAAGATGGGGTAGCCATCGGGTCTCCACTCGGTCCACTCCTAGCCAACTGCTCCATGGCGGGTCATGAAAACAACATCCTCAATCCCTTGATAAGTCAACTGCACTTATACAAGAGCTGCGTAGATGATACGTTTATAATCTGTGATAAAAGGTGTGAATAAAACTCTCTCCTCAAAACCATCAATAAGATTCCCCCTTTCAAACCGCGAATCGAACAACTCATCTCCATTCCTCGATGTACTACTCACCAGAAAACATGACTGTACGATTCAAAGATCAATATACCGCAAGCCAACACGGACTGGACAGTTTACCAACTTCTAGAGCTTTGTCCCACTGATCCGAAAGAGAAATCTGGTACGTACATTGTGTTGAAGGATTAGAAAAATCTGCTCGGAAGACATGGTGGAGAAGGAATTAAATTTAATACGTAAAACCCTACTAGAGAATAGATATCCATCAAGATTTATCGACGAAAACATGAAGGAAAAGCCACCAGGCTCAAACATCGCAACGGCTACTAAGAAGACACTCGCCATGAACCTACAAATGAAAGGTGATGTCGCAGCGGAAATACTGATAAACCGCCTTTCTAAATGTCTGAAGAAGACATTTCCAACAGCCACTCTACGTATCATATTTTACTGCACACAGTTAATCTAGTCTAACGCTAAGGACAAGATACCGCTTTTGGCCACCTCAGTGTGTATTTATCAATTTACCTGCATGTGTGGAGCAAAATATACCGACCATACGCAACGAATATTCCACACACATATTCTGGAACACTGCCCAGCTCGGTTAGTCAGAGGAGAAGAGAGGAATAGCAACAGCTCGATCCTCGAACTCCTTGTCATCTCCGGACATCAAGCACCCCCACATAAATGCTTTACAGTGTAACACAGAGTCCCTCAATATCGTAAAATGGGACTTCGGATACGCCATGTGTACATAGCTGACGCATTAGCTATTCGAGATTTGAAACCGGAAATCTGCATTCAAAAGCGATACATACATTCTCTCGCCCTACCATGGCCAGAGTAAAGTTCTTACTACGATTTTGCTTCTTTCCTTTATTATGTAAGTTCACCATTATTATTATTATTATTATTATTATTAATGCTGTCATTATCATTATTATTCCCATCACCCACATCTTATTACCACTCTATTACTGTTTATTGTTAACATTGCTTTTCCATACAGATTTGATACAAAAACACTTTATAGCCTTTCCACTAGATGCTGTCCATTTTACACGAGCTTATTGATTAGTCATTATCTCACACTTATCACGTACGTCATGCCAACTTCTATCTCCTTTCTAACTTACAATTAGTCATCCCTTCTAGATTACACCTTACATTACGTGATACAAATTTTCAAGGACAAAATTAACCAGTATCTGATTGGTCTAAACATTTCTTTGTTGATTATAATCACGACTGTATAGCTCATGAAAATGAATCGTCGAAGAAGGGAAAATTTTCTTGGCTGTTTGTGTCTTTTTCTTATGACTCCATATGCGGGAATATTTCGTTCATTCTCAATAATTCTAACCTATAACATTTAGCGATATAAGTCTATTGCTGACCGGCGAAACTAATGTGGGTCAAGTCTGCCTTGACATGGTGAACTTTAACGGCAACAACTGCTTACGAGGACACTGTAACATCCGTACAGAAGTCACTTATGAGCTGAACAGTGATCATTTATTTATATTAGCATTTGGATTAGTTCCACAGCACATTTTGTTAGGAGGCGCGGCAGTGTAGGTCTATATCAAGAAATGACTGAGGTAAGAATATATACCGGTCATTGAATTCCTACTGGCAATCGGCCAGAAACAATAATTATCTATCCATTGTTGATTTGCAATGATATGTGCACGGAAAATGATGTAAATACCGACGACGCCCATGATCTATATGTTAGGTGGTTGTCGATATTTTCAAACACACATCAACATCGCCAGCTTGTAACTAATTAAAAAATATTTGGAATTAGTGGTGCTTTCTGAGCTGGTTGATTTAGTGGACATGCCTTCATCGTCCTTCTGGACAACATCTCAGCCAGTGCAGCTTTAAGAATGTGAAATGGAATGATTTCAATTCTCCATGAATGATAGAAGCGCGTCTCCTGGCAAAGATCTTTGTGAACGGTAGTCTATTTACATCTGTATTGATAAATATTCACCATACTTCCAATTCAATACTCAAATATGCAAACAGCCGTCATGTAAAGATTAGAATTAATACCTCTATGTGCCTATAATTAAACCAAAACTTTTGGTACGTGACTTTGATGAAAAGTTTGTAATAATTATAAGAGATCCTGAGGATTATACCCCCATAAATGAATAAAAAAACATATTTGAAGCCACCAAGTTTACAAAAGAAGAAGAATTATATAACAAAATCCCATTTTTAGATGTAATCATCAGAGAACGCGCACAGAAAATTAAGAAACACAAGTATAAATAAAATCCATGTAAACAGACCAAATATTCATCTATACTAGTAATAACCTAATTGCCCACAAATGAAACTGTGTGTGCAGATAATTGTTTAAAAGAATTGAAACATGCTGTAGCATTCCAGTGTTGAAAAGAATGGAAGAAAAATACCTACTAAACGTCTTCGAATACAATGGACATCCTCAGCACAATTTCACCAAAAAGTGTTTAAAATCGAATCACAACACCAACAAGAAACCATCATCAAAGATCACAAAAAAATTCATCCTATCACAAACTCTGAACAACCTTATCAGTATGTTTTCATTTTATTGCCGATATATGGATGACACTGTGATCAATACGAACTGTGATCAAGATTTGACCGGATAGTTGCGAAATAATTGAGCGCTGAGTGAGAAGTAGACATCTATAAAGTTATATTTGTAAAATCTCAGTGAAATTGAAATGATTAATTCCAACGTTTCCTGTGTTCGGAAATCTGGTCCGAACTTCTTCAGGGAAATTAATCGAAATTAACATAACAAAGTTTATATATGAAGGAACACATCTTGTTGTTTAAAATTTTGTCCAATCATGATGATACCTTTATTCTTTGTGATAATGGTTCTGATCAGAGTAAAACAGTCACTAAAATCAATGAAGTACATTCGGCTATGAAATTCACATGCAAAGAGTAATCCCAAGACAGAATTATTGCCTTCCTGGATGTCCTACTTACAAGAGAACCAGATGGTAGCATAAAAAGAAATTTGCATAGAAAAAGCAATTGGACAGGACAATATACACATTTTCACAGCTTCCTTCCTATCAAGTATAAAAGAAATTTAGTGAAGACCCTCACTAGGCCACAGAGTCAGTTAGAGCTATATGCTCAGAAAAAGTAACTGAAGATGAATTCAGCATTGCATATGATATACCTTGATAGAAAATAGCTATCCTAACAAATTTATCAAGAAACACATAACGAAGAAAGCGGAAACGGACTACTCACTATTCGTAAACAAGAAGCTTTCATACATACGACTGCAATTCAAAAGCGATATACCAAGCGAAATAATTACGAAGATATTAAGAAAATCATTTCAGAGAACTTGTAATGCCGGAAAACCACAAGTCTTATTATCTGCACGACCGATGGTGGTGATTTCTCGACTGAAAGATGAAGTACCTAGACTAGCTGGCCACTTCTACTTGTATTTATCAGTTCAACTGCGCTTGTGGAGCCAGTTATATTGACCGTTGCTCCAGGAACTTGATTTTTCATGTTCACTCGAGAACATCTCCCAGCATGGCTAAGTAAAGGTGTAGTGAAAATTATTAACAGCTCGATATTGGAACATCTGGTGCAAACAGGACACAAAGTCAGCGTAGATCAATCCTTCTCTATATTGAACCAGGTGCCAGATAAATTACCAAAAACATAGAAGCACCGCAGGCTCCAAACAGTAGAGGCTATTGCGATTCGTCTCAAACAACCAGCACTCTGTGTTCAAAAGAAGCAAGTTCAGACCCTACTATTGCTCTGGCCTTCAGTAGAAGCTATAAACTCATGAATTTGTACTATTTTCTTTCCTAATGTTTCTGACATTCAGCTTATTCTATGTTGATGCGTTTCAGCTGTAATCTATCAATATTATTGATTTTCTGTTATTTAAACAGCATTAATGTCATTCATAACACTTATTCATTCATTCACTATAATGTATGTATAAATGTAGAGCCTGATGATGAAGGGGTTATCGGAAAGAGTACTCTTTGTTCAGTATTCATTCTTTTAAAAAATATCTCTGAAATAACAGCTAAAATATTAAGACCGTTTGAAACAGATATAGCACACAATCTAGCCAACCGGCACAATTACTTCATTCGATATTGTGCGACCTGAAAGATCCACACAACAGAAAAAATGTTTAAATTAATACCATTTACAAAATAAAGTGTATGTCATAACTGTGACAGACCAGTTACGACCAGTATATAACAATAATTTGGCGACGAGTACATAACAAATTTGGCGACGGGGAAAACTATGGATCCTTCTAAATTGGAATTACTATTTGAATGACAAATGAAATTAATGGAAATGTTCGTCAATCAACAGACTGGTCCAGCTTCGCCTTCAAGCAATCCGAATCATACCATGCTACTATCTGTGGACGGAATTGTGAATAGTATTTCACAGTTCAATTATAATCCAGATGCGAATGTCACTTTTGACACATGGTATCAACGATATGAGGATTTATTCACAGTTGACCTCGCCTCACAACACGCTGCTTGGAAGGTGCGAGTGTTGTTACGTAAATTGGGTCCCGCAGAATATGAACGGTACTGAAACCTAATTTCACCCCAGAAACTACGTGACAATTGTTTCGATGATACAATAAAGCTGCTGCGTGAACATTTTGGGGACCACTCCTCATTATTCACCATACGTTATCGTTGCCTCAAGCTGACAATGAATGAAAATGGTGATTTTCTTACTCACGTTGGCACAGTCAACCGAGAATGTGAGAGATTTAGACCCAGGTGCTTAACAGACGATCAATTCAAAGCCTTGATTCTCATATGCAACCTTCAATCTCCTCGTTTCACAAATATCCGAACTCGACTGCTCAGTCAGCTAGAACAAAATCCTAAGTTAACATTACATGACATAGCTGATGAATATCAACGGCCGATTAATTTGCGGAAAGACACACACCTGGTCGAATCAACACCTTCGAGAAGCTCTGATATTCATGCATTACGAAAGAGCGAAAATCTCTTATCATCCAGTGCTGACCCAACTTCTTCTAATGTTCCGCGTAAATCTACACATACTCGTCCAACTTCTCAAATTACTGCAAAGAAGACCCCTCCATCACCATGCTGGCATTGTGGCACGTGGCACTTTGTAAAGTCTTGTCCATACAAAAATCATCGTTGCAGCAAGTTCAAAATCATTGGTCATAAAAATGGTTTTTCTCAGCCATGCAAACCCAGATATCAAAATCCAGCGAAAGCTCGACAAACTGTTGGTCCTAAATCCCCGAAAATTCAATGAGTCTAGTCGCAACCTGTCAAGTCACAACTCCATGTATGCGGAAATATCTTGATCTTCAGATGAATGGTCAAGATGCACGTCTGCAGCTAGATACCGCCTCTGATATTACTGTTATATCAGAGAAACTTTGGAATGATATAGGCAGACCATCTATCACAAATACTTCCCAGACTCTTGTCAGCGCCTGTGGTGGGCGGCTCAAACTAATTGGTGAACTCGAATGTTCTGTTTTCTTCCGCAATATCAAATTCACAGGTATTTGCTACGTCACCAAGATTGATTTAAATCTTTTGGGACTTGATTGGTTCGGTCGTTTGTATCTGACTGATGTCCTATTAAATTCGCTATGCAAAGCAGTCAAGAAGCATAAAATGTCAGACAATTCCGGACGAAGCCGAAGCCGCAAACCCAACAGGCAGATGAAGCAACAGACGTCGACAACAAACTGAACGGTTCCAGATAAACCCCCAGGAAAACACCCTACTAATCATCAATCTTCTCAAAAGGGGAGGTGATATGTATCCATATAAATTGTGTGTTTGTTTGACAGTCTGATATATTTTGCTATGTACATATGGATCGATATTCCATTATAATTAGCCAATCATGTTAAGACTGTCTATTGATTTGTTCATTTTGAATATTCGCTCACACACTTGTTCGGACATTCATATATATTTTTGCTCTCACACTCTTGTGTGACATATTGATTCTCCTTGTGTTTGGAAAATAGAAGTATCATCGCAAACCTAGTGGTCTTCTGATCTCTATCTTTCTTGCGTCACGACTATTAAATTCTTGACCAGTACATAACACAGACATTACATTGGCCGATGTGAGCTTTCCCTTCGAGTCCGAGTCAAAGAACACAGATTACCTGTAGAAAGACAGGATGCATAATCTTTCATATCAATGCATGCAGATAATTATAGACACTAAAAGTATCAGATAATTTCTAGAAGCCTGGTACTCAAGTGAATCAGTGGTTAACAAATTTACCAACTGATAAGAAGTAAGTCACACTTGACAAGAAAGTTAAAATTCCGAGTCATTAAAAACGGGTGACCAATACAAGGTGTAAATCGACTACTACCAGTCATGAAGATGGTTGCTGCCAGGAGACGCCATTCTATCATAATTCATGAAGAATTTAAATCAGTTCATTTTATGCTGAAGCCTGCAGTGGCTGAAGCGGGATGTTGTCCAGAATAGGGGACGACAAAAGCACCACAATTAAACCAAACAGATCAGAGAACACAGCTAATTGCTAATCATTCCTTTGAGCTACAAATCTTTCCTATAATTACTAGAGACATGCTAGTAGAAGACTCGAATCAATGAAGACTTGTATTGAGATGTTAATTGACATACCAAATGCTTAGGCAGTAAAAGTACTTTGTCGACCAGGTGCCCTACTCAACTTGGTTCTGCATAATGCTAATACAATTACTGTATAATTAAACTACTCATATCATATAGGTTCATTTCTAGAATAGATATAAGCTCAACTAACCTGGCATATGCTCCAGTTAATACTTAATGTAAGTTACAAAAGTCGTCCTCTCCAGCAATGATTTTAAAAAAGACTTGATAACGACTAAACGTTTATTACGGTGGATTCGCTTTCAAAGTTTTACCTGATTCTAAGCATGGAGAAGAAGGAAGCGATGAAGATAACCAACCAAAAGCAACAACAACAACAACAACCAGCAACATTCAGCATCCATGGAAGAGATTTAACAGTGGTTACTTCTTGCCGCCGCTTATCAGTTCACAAAGCATAGTTTTAACCCCAGGCAGTCGGATTGGATGAAGATATCAAAAGCAGCCAGTGGGGGGATCAGAAAGGCGAGATGAGCCTTCATCAACCAGAAATCAATTTGGAAGTCTTCCACACTCTGTCTGCATACAGAATAAGATTCTGATTTTCGACACCACAACGTCAAATCGGTCTTTTTGTACGGGTCAAAAACTTGGTCAGCGTGTAACGTAAAGGATTTGTAACAGACAGCTGCATACTTTGATCGACACCAGCTCACTTCGCTCGCTGACTACATACTGAAGATCAAAGGGATTGCCGGTCAGGTAAAAAGAATGAGTAACAAGACACTCTGGCTGATGATGAACCAACTAAGAGCAGATTTCTCAATAAATATGTGGGAGAAAATTGAGGTTTATCAGGCATTAACTGATGAGATCGTCAAATGACATCGCGTATAATACAGGCCATCACACGAGTGCAATCCGAATAGAAAGCAATGAGTGGGTTGCCGGTGTGAGGCTGATATAAAAGAGACCGTGTGGTGGTGAGGATTAGGAGGAGGTGAGAGATTGTGTGCAGTCTTCTGGCCAGATGATGAGGACAACAGACAGTATAAAAATTGAAGATGTGTTGTTGATGCCCTATATTCAACTCAGATTTCAAGGGAATACTAATGATAGACGTCTATTGTATATCTGTCTAACGGCATTGTTATGAAACGCGAATTTATGGAAGCATAAGTGTCTTTTCGCTGTCTTTGGAGTGTTTTTTTTTTGGACTGTGAGTGTATCAACAAAGTTTCAGACAGCCACGCCGTAGAATGCAGAGATCAGTCTCCTGACTTCACACTACAGTCACTTGGTTTCAATCGTAAAAAAATAATGTTTTACTTGAAATGAACAATAATCTAGGTGGGAATTCACACAAGCGAAGATTAGAGAAAGGAAATGTGTTCATTTTTCTTGTTCAGATCGATTGAGTTATTTTCACACACATTACGCAATAATGACTTCCGTTTCCACTCATGCAATGCCTTTCAGACGATTTTTTCACAATACGTAAGACATTTTATAGGCTATTGTTCTCAGCATCTGATTGATTTTACGAATTCTCTGTCAAACACAGATATAACTTTCACAGCTCTTTAAAGTGTTTTGTTGAAAAGGCGTTGCTTTTCCGTTGTTACATCTTTCTTCTAGGACTGAAATTCATCTATATTGAGAAAGAGATATACATATAAATGAATTGATTGTATTAATGATCAGTTCGCATTGCATTGATTTTTTTCAAATCAGGTCACATAAATTTCTTCATCTAAGATTTATAAACATAAAAATTAATTTATGACGTCGATTGAATAATGATTAGTCACTTTACTCCAAGCAGAAGATTAAGCGACATTATTCTGGAGAGACTGAATGATGGTCTCGATGCATAACGCTGCCTAGAACAAGCGCGATAAAATTCCAACACAGCAACACTATCATCATCAGTATCATCGAAAACAGCATAAAAACGGCAGTTAAACTCTCCATGTCAGCTCCATAAATTTTGAATAGATCTTCGCGAGCGTCAACCCTTAAGTAATTTGGCATCTGAAACACTACGGAGAAACACAAAACTTTATCAACCTCATTCAACAGTTATTTGCTAATATCACATGCTCAGTGATCAGTGAATTTTCTGTAATGGAGACAGACATATATGCCATACTGTCTGCAGAGTAGATCGTCAAACCATGAATTTCGAAGAATATATTCAAGCGAACAACATTGTTCTCAATTAGATCTCATCATGCTTAACTCTAATATATATTTATATATAAAATTTAATCTTTTTCTCTGTTGTGTGGATCTTTCGGTTTGCACAATATCAAATGAAGTAATTGTGCCGGTTGGCTAGATTGTGTGCTATATCTGTTTCAAACGGTCTTAATATTTTAGCTGTTATTTCAGAGATATTTTTTAAAAGAATGGATACTGAACAAAGAGTACTCTTTTCGATAACCCCTTCATCATCAGGCTCTACATTTATACATACATTATAGTGAATGAATGAATGAATAAGTGTTATGAACGACATTATTGCTGTTTAAATAACACCAAACCAATAATATTGATAGATCACAGCTGAAACGCATCAACATAGAATAAGCTGAATGTCAGGAACATTAGGAAAGATAATAGTACAAATTCATGAGTTTATAGTTTCTATTGAAAGGCAGAGCAATGGTAGGGGCTGGACTTGCTTCTTCTGAACACAGAGTGCTTGCTGGTTGTTTGAGGCGAGTCGCAATAGCCTCTGCTGTTTGGAGCCTGCGGTGCTTCTATGTTTTTGGTAATTTATCTGGCACCCGGTTCAATATAGAGAAGGATTGATCTACGCTCGCTGGCTTTGTGTCCTGTTTGCACCAGATGTTCCAATATCGAGCTGTTAATAATTTTCACTACACCTTCACTTAGCCATGCTTGGAGATGTTCTCGAGTGAGCACGAAAAATCAAGTTCCTGGGGCAACGGCCAATATAACTGGCTCTACAAGCGCAGTTGAATTGACAGAAACAGTTAGAAGTGGCTAGTCTAGGTACTTCATCTTTCATTAATATCAGTAAAAAGTTTGAGCATTGTGGATTAGATCAAATAAAGTATAATTATATTTTAATAGTTTACACACAATGATAAGTTTTGTTATTGGTAATATTATGAGCAAAATTACTGCCCGTGTTCACACCACTAATGGAATTGTTTTATTCCTCGAATATCCTCGAATAAAACAATTCCAACAGTGGTGTGAACACCTGCAGTAATTTTGCTCATAATATTACCAATAACAAAACTTATCATTGTGTGTAAACTATTAAAATATAATTATACTTTACTTCACCTTTCAGTCGAGGAATCACCACCATCGGTCGTGCAGGGAATAAGACTTGTGGTTTTCCGGCATTACAAGTTCTCTGAAATACTCTTCTTAATATCTTCGTAATTATTTCGCTTGGTATATCGCTTTTGAATTGCAGTCGTATGTATGAAAGCTTCTTGTTTACGAATAGTGAGTAGTCCGTTTCTGCTTTCTTCGTTATGTGTTTCTTGATAAATTTGTTAGGATAGCTATTTTCTATCAAGGTATATCATAATCAATGCTTAATTCATTTTCAGTTACTTTTTCTGAGCATATAGCTCTAACTGACTCTGTGGCCTAGTGAGGGTCTTCACTAAATTTCTTTTATACTTGATAGGAACGAGGCTGTGAAAATGTGTATATTGTCCTGTCCAAGTGCTTTTCTATGCAAATTTCTTTTTATGCCACCATCTGGTTTTCTTGTAAGTAGGACATCCAGGAAGGCAATTCTGTCTTGTGATTCCTCTTTGCATGTGAATTTCATAGCCGAATGTACTTCATTGAATTCAGTGACTGTTGTACTCTTATCAGAACCATTATCACAAAGAATAAAGGTATCATCATGATTGGACAAAATTTTAAACAACAAGATGTGTCTCTTTATATATAAACCTTTGTTATGTTAATTTCGATTAATTTCCCTGAAGAAGTTCGGACGAGATTGCCGAACACAGGAAACGTTGGAATTAATCATTTCAATTTCGCTGAGATTTTACAAATATAACTTTATAAATGTCCACTTCTCACACAGCGCTCAATTATTTCGCAACTATCCGGTCAAATCTTGATCACAGTTCGTATTGATCACAGTGTCATCCATATATCGGCAATAAAATGAAAATATACTGATAAGGTTGTTCAGAGTTTGTGATAGGATGAATTTTTTGTGGTCTTTGATGATGGTTTCTTGTTGGTGTTGTGATTCGATTTTAAACACTTTTTGGTGGAATTGTGCTGAGGATGTCCATTGTATTCGAAGACGTTTTTTAGTAGGTATTTTTCTTCCATTCTTTTCAACACTGGAGTGCTACAGCATGTTTCAATTCTTTTGAACAATGTCTGCACACACACTTTTATTTTTGGGCAATTGGGTTATTACTAGTATAGATGAATATTCGGTCTGTGTACATTGATTTTATGTATACTTGTGTTCCTAAATTTCCTGTGTTCGTTCTCTGATTATAACATCTAAAAATGGGATTTTGTTATCTAATTCTCCTTCTCTTGTAAATTTGATGGCTTCAGATATGTTTTTTTATTCATTTGTGGGTATAATCTGCAGGATTTCTTTTAATTATTACAAACTTTTCATCAAAGTAACGTACCCAGAATTTTGGTTTAATTATAGGTAGATCGAGCTATGATTTCTAATCTTTACATGACGGTTTCAGCCATTAATCCTGATATGAGCGATCTCACTCGTGTTCCTTTGATCTGTTCGTATATTTGAGTATTGAATTGGAAGTATGGTGAATATTTATCAATACAGATGTAAATAGGCTACCGTTCACAAAGATCTTTGCCAGGAGACGCGCTTCTATCATTCATGGAGAATTTAAATCATTCCATTTCACATTCTAAAAGCTGCACTGGCCGAGATGTTGTCCAGAAGGACGATGAAGGCATGTCCATCAAATCAACCAGCTTAGAGAACACCAATAATTCCAAATGTTTTTTAATAAGTTACAAGCTGACGTAATAATAAAAACTCTCGTTTCTGTAAAATTTTATCCCAAGGGTTTGTGGAAACTATCACAATTATTTACTTTTCGAACACTGAATCCAGTAATACAATCTTGTTGACAGATAATACATATAACTTACTATTTGGATTTGTGGAATTTTTAAACATAAACACATCTATAATTGTATATATTGTTGGATTTATATGTTCAAGTTGCTCCAAGTCAGTGAGTTTATGGTTAAGATATCATTTTAGTTAACTGTACTGAACTATATTACATGTTGTCTTATTGTATAGTTGTCGTCGCTTTTTGCCCTTTTTTCTGTGAACTGTTTCCTTTGTTGATGTTGTTCTCATTGTTTGTCCGTTATTTTCCGATTTTGAGGGGAGCAACCCAAAAAGTTGCTTTTCTCTAAACTTTTACTTAATGTAATCATTCTTTTCTCAGGCGTGAGGCTAGCAACCCCACCCTGTAAATAAAATTGCTACAGAACCTTCAGCAGAATGAACCTCTTTGCATCAAAAGAAAAAGTCTGTGTGGGAACATGGAACGTCCGAACTATGTACGAGACTGGGAAAGCTGCCCAGATCGCAAACGAGATGAAAAGATACGGAATCCAAGTACTGGGAATATGTGAAAGCAGATGGAATGGGAGTGGACTCACCCAATTGCCAACGAGTGAGTCAGTGGTCTACTCCGGTCACCCAGAAGACAACCACACGCACACCGAGGGCGTGGCTATCATGATGTCACCAACGGCAACGAAAGCCATAATGCAATAGGAGGCGATTTCGTCCAGGATAATGACCGCCAGATTCAACTCCAAAGGAAGGAAAGTGTCAATCATACGATGTTATGCACCCACAAACAACGCAGACCTCGAAAAGAAAGAAGAATTCTACAGACAAATACAGGCAACAATGGACAATACTCCAGCTGGCGACATGAAAATACTTATAGGAGACATGAACGCCAAACTGGGACCAGACAATACAGGAAGAGAACTCATCATGGGTAGAGAAGCTCTCGGAGAAATGAATGAAAACGGAGAACTCTTCGCCGACTTCTGCACCTTCAACGAACTAGTAATTGGTGGCAGTGTATACAAGCACAAAAATATCCACAAGGCTACATGGGTGTCACCAGACGGGCAAACCAAAAACCAAATCGACTTCATCTCAATCTCAAGGAAGTGGAGGCGCAGCCTACTGGACACAAAAGCAAGAAGAGGAGCAGACGTTGGCTCAGACCACTATCTCGTACAAGGATCAATCCAAATCGCATTAAAAGCTTTCAGGGAAACAGGAGCTGCAAATAGACCACAAGCCAAGTTCAACACTCAAAAGCTGACACAAAAGACTTGGAGGATCTGGATTTCGCCGATGATATATGTCTGATTTCCCACAAACTGGAAGATATGCAAGTGAAAAGCAACAGGTTGGCAGAAGAAGCATCAGAGAAGATAGGACTTCAAGTGAACAAAGAGTAAACTGAGGTGACGAAGATTCCTGGCCAACATCAACAGCAACAACAACAACAGACAACAATCAGCCAGTATAAATGGGAGGAACCTGAAAGAAACAACCTGCTTCACCTGCCTACCTGGGAAGCATCGTTTCAACTACAGGCGGAACGGACGAGGATATCAAAGCCACAATCGGAAAAGCAAGGCAAGCTTTCAATACTCTCAAATCTGTGTGAAGGTCAACAGCACTCACCATCAAAAATAACATCCGGATTTTCAACTCTAATGTAAAGTCAGTGCTACTCACTACACGAATCAGAGACTTGGCGAGTCATAAAGAGAATCTCAAACAAACTTCAGACCTTCATCAACAGATGCCTTCGCTCAATACTCAAGATCAGATGGCCAAAAAATATCACCAACAGGAATCTCTGGGAGCGAACCAATCAGGAATCGATTGTGAAACAAATAGGCAGGAAGAAATGGAGATGGATTGGCTGGCCATACGCTGAGGAAACCATCAAGTGACATCACTAGACAAGCCATCACTCGAGTGGAACCCGAAAGGGAGGCGGCGAGTTGGTCGTCCAAGGGTGATTTGGAGGAGGTCATGCGAGGAGGAGATGAAAGCATGTGGACAGACCTGGAGTGGGGTGAAACAGTTGTCAGAAAACAGAGGGCAATGGAGGTGCGCAGCTGAAGCCCTATGTTCATCTAGGAACTGGAGGATACAATAATAATAATAATACTAGCTGGCGTTGTTGATGTGTGTTTGAAAATATCGACAACCACCTTACATGTAGATCATGTGCGTCGTCGGTATTTGGATCATTTTATGTGCACTATATCACTGCAAATCAACAATGGATAGATAATTATCGAAAACTAGGGAGTACTGAACAATTGTTTCTGGCCGATTGCCAGTGGGAATTCAATGACCAGTATATATTCTTAACTCAGTCATTTCTTGATATAGACCTACACTGCCGCGCCTCCTAACAAAATGTGCTGTGGAACTAATCCAAATGCTAATATAAATAAATGATCACTGTTCAGCTCATAAGTGACTTCTGTACGGATGTTACAGAGTCCTCATAAGCAGTTGTTGCCGTTAAAGTCCACCATGTCAAGGCAGACTTGAACCACATTAGTTTCGCCGGTCAGCAATAGACTTATATCGCAAAATGTTATAGGTTAGAATTATTGAGAATGAACGAAATATTCCCGCATATGGAGTCATATGAAAAAGGCACAAACAGCCAAGAAAATTTTCCCTTTTCGACGACTCATTTTCATGAGCTGTACAGTCGTGATTATAATCAACAAAGAAATGTTTAGACCAATCAGATACTGGTTAATTTTGTCCTTGAAAATTTGTATTACATAATGTAAGGTGTAATCTAGAAGGGATGACTAATTGTAAGTTAGAAAGGAGATAGAAGTTGACATGACGTACGTGATAAGTGTGAGATAATGATTAATCAATAAGCTCGTGTAAAATGGACAGGAACTAGTGGAAAGGCTATAAAGTGTTTTTGTATCAAATCTGTATGGAAAAGCAATGTTCATAATAAACAGTAATAGAATGGTAATAAAATGTGGGTGATGGGAATAATAATGATAATGACACCATTAATAATCATAATAATAATAATAAAAATAATAATGGTGAACTTACATAATAAAGGAAAGAAGCAAAATCGTAGTAAGAACTTTACTCTGGCCATGGTAGGGCGAGAGAATGTATGTATCGCTTTTGAATGCAGATTTCCGGTTTCAGATCTCGAATAGCTAATGCTTCAGCTATGTACAGATGGCGTATCCGAAGTCCCTTTATATGATATTGAGGGACTCTGTGTAACACTGTAAATATTTATGTGGGGGTGCTTGATGTCCGGAGATAACAAGGAGTTCGAGGATCGAGCTGTCGCTATTCTTCTTTTCTCCTCTGACTAACCGAGCTGGGTAGTGTTCCAGAATATGTGTGTGGAATATTCGTTGCGTACGGTCGGTATATTTTGCTCCACACATGCAGGTAAATTGATAAATACACACTGAGGTGGCCAAAAGCGGTATCTTGTCCTTAGCGTTAGACTAGATTAACTGTCTGCAGTAAAATATGATACGTAGAGTGGCTGTTGGAAATGTCTTCTTCAGACATTTAGAAAGGCGGTTTCTCAGTATTTCCGCTGCGACATCACCTTTCATTTGTAGGTTCATGGCGAGTGTCTTCTTAGTAGCCGTTGCGATGTTTGAGCCTAGACGCTTCTCCTTCGAGTTTTTGTCGATAAATCTTGATGGATATCTATTCTCTAGTAGGGTTTTACGTGTTAAATTTAATTCTTTCTCTACCATGTTTTCCGTGCAGATTTTTCTAATCCTTGAACACAATGTACGTACCAGGTTTCTCTTTCGGATCAGTGAGACAAAGCTCTAGAAGTTGGTAAACTGTCCAGTCCGTGTTGGCTTGCGGTATATTGATCCTTGAATCGTACAGTCGTGTTTTCTGGTGAGTAGTACATCGAGGAATGGAGATGAGTTGTTCGATTCGCGGTTTGAAAGGGGGAATCTTATTGGTGGTTTTGAGGAGAGAATCTTAATCACACTTTTCATCACAGATTATAAACGTATCATCTACGCATCTCTTGTACAAGTGCAGTTGACTTATCAAGGGATTGAGGATGTTGTTTTCATGACCCGCCATGGAGCAGTTGGCTAGGAGTGGACCGAGTGGAGACCCGATGACTACCCCATCTTTCTGTGCATAGACCTTTTCATTGAGTTTGAACTGGATATTGAACGTACATCTGACAAGAAGTTCCTTCAGATAGTTTATGGGGAGAGGAACTTCTAGGTTGTTGGTTTCGATGTAATTACAAATTAAGTATATTGTTTCGGTTAGGGGGATACTTGTGAATAGAGAGGCGACATCTAGTGAGATCTTTTGTCTTTCAGACACGTTAACACCCTTCACTTGGTCTATGAAGTCAAATTTACCTCTGAGGCTGTATTTTGTCGTACGTCTTTTAACTGGTTCGAGGATATCAGCTAGCCACTCCGAGAATCGGTGATTATTGAGAAGCCATTAGATACCATCCAAAAAGTACCTGGATAATCTGTGAGCTCACGTCATACCCCTTAGGTCCTGCATTCGATCCATATTGGAGTTGTGGATGCGTAATTTTGGAGATTCCCTAACTGTCCAGCATCCTTTGGTTCTTAATGCTTCTCTATCCGGTATTGGTTGATGGTGGAATCTATATTAGAACTTTCCGAGCAGCTGCCAGTGAGTTGTGTCCAGTGTGTAAGGGTGAATGATAATAACTGGCCGCAGAAAAATTAAATGTATATATGTATACCACTCAATTGTATTTAAAACTAAGCTTTAAGCAACTGAACGATAGAACACGATATACATTTTGTCACACATTGCAACAATTCCTTATCAATGATTCTGTTATATAATGTATCGAAATAAGAAGGTACATCTACTCAGTGTCAAGTTTTTTCCCTTGTGGTTATCATCAGTTAACTGGGTTGACTTCACCTGAGGATAAAATGAAGATATTCAGTGTTAGTATGACGCATGTACCAGATATCCATTCCTGTCAAAAGGTTTTCAACAATTTAATTTTAAATTTGTTCCCATTCAATAAACTTAATGTTACATGGAATAAAGAATAAGCTGTAAACTTATTATCTTATTCTTCCCTTGTGTTTTGAGTGGAACATGTGACTTCGATTTTCTGTTGCCCTCTTCATCCATCCAGACTACTGCCTGTCATCCTTCATGTTTTCCTCGCATAACACGATTTCCTGCATGTCACACCCTCGCACTGACGATCCACTCGCTGCTTCCACTCTAGCGATAGCCAGGATAACACACCATGTCATTCGACTAACTCTTCAACATATGTCAAATCCATGTTCATTTTCCCCTATATATTTGTTGGGCAATAGGCTCTCGGTTGGTTTGCTTCCAGCCGGAATTTACTGATTCTAACACTTTCTGGTCTGCAGGTTGACTGGCTAACCTTCGTATGGAGCAAGCGAAGGGTGTAGCTACTTATAATCAAGATTTTTGTATTTCCCAATGAATGAAAAACAAAACGAGATTGTTTTTACTGACGTTTCGCTATTTAATGCTGGTGCTAATAGCTTTATCAAAGTATTATTAAACCGGAGTTTACAAAATCTCAGCAAATATACAACATATATATATATATATATAAGACGAAATCCCTAAAGATTCTCTATCTAATTGTGTCTATATAATGAAATGATTCCTTGGAATGTGATGCGACCTACATCGGACAAACATCGCGAGAAATCAAACCAGAAGAAATGAACATCGTAGAGCATCTATTCGACCACGAGAAATCCGGACGAACTATAACAACTTGAAAAATCATCAGCCAGCCATAGGTCTACACGCAATAGAATCAGGCCACAAAATTGATTATGACAATATTGAAATAATCCAGAAAAACTTCAGAAATCGCAAACAACGTCTAATATCAGAAGCCAGCACTTCATATCAAGTGGAATCCAAATTGTCTGAACAGAAATGATGGACTAAAACAGAATCTGACCTGGGTACAACACCTCCCTCCCCTCCCAAATGAAGTGACAAAATCAGCACGAATTTGATGAGCAAGTTCACTGTGTAAACACACACTACTTTTATAATTTTCCACACTGATCAAATCCAACAATCTACACTTGATTTTGTTGTTTTTACCAACTGACCAACTTGACAACCAAAAATGACACCAGACTGGTGAATGATGATCAAGTTAGTAAACTTTGTTTTGATACCATAGCAGATGTACTATTACCTTTGTTATTTCGTTAGGTGATCTTGATTGTTATTTTGACTTTCAGTTTGTTCTTTTAATTTAACTTGACCTGAGTAGTCCATTTTCTCACCTCCTAACTCTTTGTTATATATATGCTGAGAATTTTTGAATTCCGGTTTAATAATACTTTGATAAAGCTATTAGCACCAGTATTAAATAGCGAAACGTCAGCAAAAACAATAACGTTTTGTTTTTCATTCATTGGAAAATACAAAAAACTTTTATTATAGTGAATATCACATACCCAGTGCTCAAAATTTTACAAACTGTTAAAAACGAACTTGGTTTCGACATATTGAAAGGTGTAGCTGTTGATAAAAGTCTACAGCTGCTTGTTGCAAATGCTTTTGGAGACACATAGTGCAAATTTCTGACTCGTATAGAAGAACTGACTGACCGACTGACTGACTGATTTCATATGTGCGTTGAAAATCCGAATATCGTTGTTTATTCTAACTGGGTGCAGAAGATTTCACAACTGATTTCAGGGTGATGGAGGCGTATCTTAACCTTTCCAATCCCTACTAGCTGATTTTGATATCTTCATCCGTTCACTTGGCTTGTGGCTGCTGAAACAGTAATTCCTGGCCAGAGAAGTGGTGATGGTGGTGGTGGTCGGTTATCTTCATCACCCCGTCTTCTGGATGCTTACCTGGAGTTTTGTCTTTGCTGTCTGCTTTTTCAGCCAGTTTGTTGTTTTTCACCTGCAAGCCTTCAAGTTCGTATGACATTAAACAAAAAATGATCTACGAAATCCCCCATAGATAAGTATATAGATATATAAATATTCTGCTTATCGGATAGAATGACTGTGATGGGGATACAGTGGGTAAACAGTAGGTAGGTGTTCTCGCTATTTAACTTGTCTTTTTATGCATCTATTATGAGTGTTTTCCCCTGAAGTGTTTGAAACAGAAAAAGCCAAGCAGCATGAAGTTAGAGAAATAGGTTTTTAAATGTCAGGTCACAAAAGCCAAGTAGTAGTACCAAGGAAAATCTAAGACAGGAAGTGATACACATGAAAGAAGCCTTGAAACTTAATAATCACTCTGATAAATTAGTCAGGAAACATGTAAGGAAATGTAGAAATAAAATAAATAATGATAGTATCGATAGTGATGATAATAATAATGATAACAATAATGATGATAATAATAATAATAGTGATACTAATAATATTAGTGACGACACCGACAATAAGGAATCTAAATCACCAACAGTAATTCCATACAAGGAAAGAACCTCGGAAACCATATTACACAGAATCCTTAACAAGGCAAGAATAAAAGTGACTGGCATTCAAACCACCCACAAACTCAATTAGAAACAAGCTTTGTCGGTTAAAGGATCCTGCCAGTGGAGCCATTAAAACAAAACATTTTAGTTTATCTAATACCCTGCCTGCGATAATTGTCAGATCAAATGCAAAGGTCAGAGTAGTAGAACAGGGGAAGTCAGACTAGCTGAATATAAAATATTAGCTAAATCTAGATTGGTTGACCCAAATAAGACAAGAAATCTAGAGAATTGTTCAGCCGTAGATAGCACTCACTACATGCACTTACACACAGACACACAATAAGATGATGGGATAAGATGACAGTTTTAAAATCTAATATCACAGGATGAAGGGAGAGACTGATAACGGAAGCTTTGTTTATCGAGTCAACTGCTAATACGTGTGATAGGAATAATTCAACACCTGTCCACCCAGAGATCTGTAAAATTCTACTACCCCAACGACGACGACAAATAGGAGAGAACAAAGAAAACTATGAAACTTAAGTTTCAAATTCGTGCGATTACAATTAATATGATTATGAACAATACATTTTAATTGAAACATCATGCAGCAAATAATACTGTTTCACACTGTGTGTGATACATCTAATAAACAAACTAATAAAGAAATAGGCTTCGCCACGAGCTGATGCATTAATTAGAGGATCACTGAATAACAGCGAATACTTGACAGCTGTTCCATCCAAACTTGAGATTCATCATCAATTCGTATCCAAAAGGCGTCGAATCCAGGACCTTTCAGTTGCGAGGCGAGTCTACTGGCTACCAAGTCAAAAATGAATAACCTATGAATATAAAGTTTTATTGATGTGCAATGTAGTACTATCGTTAATCTTTGCAATCGATGAGCAACCACTCAACTCTGAAGTTGATGTGAATGACAACAAAACGCATAACCTGTAGATGAAGAGAAGTATAAGAGTCTTTGTATAACGCGGTGAAACCTTTTATGAAATGATAGCAAACTCAGAAATTTCAGGCTTTTGTCCACGTAAGATTTACAAAGGTTACAAATAAAAATCAAATGTAAGCTAATCATTGTGTTTTGTCTATAAGATAATAAAAAGGTGAATATAAATTGTGCAATTAGTCATAATAGAAGTAATGATAATAATAATAATGATTTTATCAATAATTAGGATGAAAAAGTGAGGCAATCTGTGATAACACGAATAATGAAAAAACAGTATGAGTAAACAAACAATTGTTCCGGTGGAAGTAGTCGATAATGGCTTATAAAAACAAATGAACCGTTTCAGATTGTAAGGGAAGGAAATGAAACGCGTTTATCATGAAGATGTGACAAGATTAGGTATGATAAGAAGGGGGTTGAAAATATAAACAAGGGGTGGTGTAGCAGTTATCAGTTGGTTATGTCTTAACAAGCCAACAATGGAGGGATAATGGCTGTACGAACTGCTTTTGAATGAATGCATAGTCTAGGTTTAATAGTTCGAATGCCTATCGCCTCAGCTGTGTGCAGTAGACAAATACGAAGTCTATTAGAAAGATTCGGTGGGATACGATGAATTACTTTGAAGGCTTTCGTTTTCTCCACTACATACATGAGCACTATCAATTAAATGTGACAAAACTGAGCTACGGATTGCTTTTGTCTGTCCTTCGCCAAACCACCACAATGGGAAATATTCACCAACACGTTGGTTAAGCTGTCTAGTAGTATGCCCAACATAACTGTCAACGCAGGTGCAGCTGAACTGATAAATGCACATAGATGTGGCAAAACTATCTAGCTTATCCTTCGTTTGCGTCACAATAATTCGTCGGCTAGAGAATGACAAACGCGTATAATTTATGCCACGTATCTCGTGAACCCGAAGATTTAGGGAAGGATACCAAAAAGACGTCAGAAGCGTCAGTAAAGACAGGAAATATTGGTGAAAATTTAGGTGATGACAGTCAGCCGACAACAAACAACAGTCACCATCAAACGCAAAAATATACACGAATTTGTCACTCTCACCAACTTCACTCAAGCTGCATCCACTGGAACACAGGCAGCACGGATGAGAATGTCGAAATCAACCAGGATCGAAAGGGCAAGGTAAGCGTTAAATATTCTGAACTGAACAAGATTCGAGTTTTCAACAATAATATTGTGTCAGTGTTTCTGTTTGGTTTGGAGGCTTGATATATGCACACCAGGAAGAACATTTTCAACAGGCTACAAACTTTCATCAATACCTGCCAAGTCTCTAATCATAATATAAGCACTGGTTCAGATCCTGTTCCCTGGGCTGAGTGCTGAAAACGTGTCATGCTTTCTCAATCTAATCCTCTCTGACGTCGACATGCTGATACGTGCCACCTGAATTTAAAATGACTTTGTTTTGGTTAAGTAAGTGATGAAGACGACTTTGTTTGAATCGTACTCATTGATAGTGATTGGTATCTGTTGTTGACTGGGTAACTTCATCGCCTGTCTTCTCTCTATATTCGGTTATCATATAAATATCTTTTCTTGGAATGCTTATTTTTCGGCCTTTAATGTTTATCACTGTGCACAGTTGAAGAGTTGCCAATTAGACCGAAGTAACTAATGGTTCATTGATTATCACATCCTAGTGATTAAGTTTGGCGAATGTTTACTGTGAAAAAGTTGAATTCACAGAGATAAAATGTCAAGAGAGGAGACATTATGATTAAACTGAGAAAAAAAACTTTAAAACAAGCTGATTAAATGCAAATTTTAGATAACTAATCTTTGATATCCTCATTCATACACTCTGTGATACTCAAATAAGGCCATACAATGAAAAAATTTTGCCTGTTAAAGTGGACTAACCCAATAAGTTACCTACGTGTGACTTTGTCTAGCGGTTGCGTTATATTTATATATTTTTCGTCGCGAATCGGCCGAAATTATAATTCACAAGCCATGGAATCGGGTCCCAGTCTATGAATAGTCTGAATAGTCCATGAGCTTGTTTTGCTACCCAAAGGTCCTAATCTCAAACAGCACAGGGTGCATTCTGCCTAAGAGCCCTTAAGTAGGAAGAAACAACTGTCTCTCTTACTATCAGGTTTTTCAGTGTTAATCAGGCTGATCGGAAATTGTGGTCAAAGGTGTGATCAATGAAACCCCTACAAACCAGCATTTCATATTTTAGTGTAGTTCTCGACTATAGAATACTTGAAGTTTGGTCAGCTATGGAAAAGAACACATTGCTTGATTCCCTTTCTTCAGACCAGAATATGTAAGCTTCGATCATTACAGTAATTTTCATAATTAAACCATCCATTTCGGAGGAAAGAACAACACCAAAAACATTCACTTTTACCCAAAGATCTGCATATCTTATTCTTTCAGTTGTGTTATGATGTCAGCTTTAAACAACCTGAATAAAACGTTAGTCAGATATTTACAAGACCATATAACATTGTCACTGCTAAAATCCAAGAGAGGAATTAAACTGTAATTAATAGCATATATGTGCATATATGTATATAAATGCACATACATTATTGTACACCTTATCTTCAAAGCTCCATTTGCACAGATCTTCCGTGTTGTGCTACTTCTGGCCTTCCTTCATCATATATTGTGTTTCTTTGTATTCCTTTCACGTTTCCAATGTATCTCCGATGTCATCAATATTCCTATTGCTACTTAGTGTTTTTTATGCCAATGAACTTATCTTTAAATCCTACTGACAAATCGTATCAGTAAGACATGACACAATATCACTTCTACTTTGAAAATTATGCGTACATGAAATACAGAATACATAGCGTAATTTGTCCAAAAAAAGCATTTGTTGTCCTCATAGAATCATTCAAATTAAATATTCGTAGACATTATGTCACGTCGGACAACGTTAAGTTATTTTAACTCGAACAAAACTCACTTCTCTCCAAGCCATTTCCTTCATCTTTTTTTTCTTGAAGTCAACTGTGGTAGGTTGGAAGTTAATTGCAAATTTGCGTGGATTCATAATTCAATCCGAAGATAAAAAAACAATTAGAAGATTGATTCAAACAACTTGAAAAGAGCTAAAGTCGATGTAATGTGCTGGATGAAAGTCTAGTTGGATCAATAGCATAAGCAGACTGACTGCCATTTCTGGTTTGTATTTTTTCACGTTATTTTTCATTGAATGTCACTGTTCTCAAACTGATATGAGGTCAATATTGATTACTTAAGACTCTGGAGAGTCATTCCTCAATCTACTTAAATAAATCTAACCTTAAATCCCTCTAAATGCCAAACAGTCAATTTCACCTTTAGGCATAAATCTGACCCAAAGAAAATGGTTAGCACTCACGAGGTGTGCAACATAGATGGCACTGAAATAGAAACCAAGTCGGAAATTGGATATCTTGGCGTCATTCTATCTGCCGATCTCTCCTGGTCGTCTCATATATTTTGATGATTTCTAAAAAATATTCCGTCTTGCCTTCTACGTCAAGAAGTTAAGATATTCTGGTATAACCCAACCCTTACTCCTACGATTCGTTGATTCTTGCATTCTGCCTATTATTCTCTCTTGTTCCCCCTTAGTTAACAGGCACAGGCACTTGCACTTATTTGAAAAATAGGCTTAATTTATTCTATGTGATTCACACCACCCTCTTTATTCACAAATCTCCCCTTGTATCTCTTCAGGCAGAACCAGAAGTCTATTTAGAAAACTATATGGTCGCACTAGTTAGTACAAAAATTCACCCATACGCTACTTAGCACGTATTCTGTGCGATAAAGAAAGCATTAGGCGTGATACCTGTAACTTATTAAATAGTCAGTAGAACAACTGGATCTCGTCTTTCCAACTCCTCATATCACTGATAGCTACAACGTTTTCTTTCTTTCTTTCTTTTCCTTTTCTCTCTCTTTTTTTGTCATGTGTTTTTTTGTTCCTCTCTTCCGTACAAACACTACTTAAAACATTCTTCTTCGTCCTTTCACACTCTGTATATCCCGACCTTACTGTTACCGCTTACACCAGTAAATATGTTAGTATCTACCTATCTATTACCTTCAAAAACTCTGTTTAATTTTGTCTTGCTACCGATATGTTAATATGTTGTTGTCAAAACTAACTGAGATTACGCTTAATCTATGTAGAATTTTATTTATTTATTGTTAAGGCACAAACTGGATGCGCAATACTGTAGTGAAATGCCGAGAATTCCATTCTGTCTCACAAGTACTGTTTTGGAATAAAGCAAATTATTATTATTATTATTAATAACAAGAATTTCAAAAGTTTGTTTGTTGTGATTTGATTAGTTGTAAGTTTGAGATTAATGATTTTAGCCAGAGAACCACAGAAAACCAACACGAAGTACCATCATGATTGGCATCTAGGCGACCTTCCTGTTGCAAGGCATTCTCGTGGATCATTCAGACACTGAGAACCAACTCAATAACCGGTACACGAATTCCAACTTTTACCGATTCATGATTGTAATCCGAATTGACATCAGCCAATTTCATCGCTGACGAGTATTTTGCCTCACTGTTGACAACCTGATGGTTCTCACTGATGACGACTTCTCATCAAAACTACTACATGCAACTTCATCCTGTAGCAAGTTACTATCTGGTTGAGTCCCAATCTAGGACAAAACAGTTGTCCAGTACTCTGTGCTGGTCCTCAGTGTGGTTCTCTAACCAATACCACCAATCCGTGAACAAAGTTAGAAACAAGTATTCTGTTTTGTAAAACTTTATACATTGAATTTCTTCTATTAGTGTTGAAAATGCATGAGTAAAATTACAATGTAATTGATAGAATTATTCACAAATGGTGTAAGATCAATTCAATTGTCATCCTTGAATCAAGTCAACCTGTCCCAGATCAGCCTAGCGTTGTTGCAATCTAATTATCCATGCCTAACGTGTCTATCCCCCCTTGTTTAATGAACTGTGTGTATGTGTTTTTACCTCGATTCGTTTAGTTAGACAGTTGAACTCATGACCCAATCAGAGTATTTTGTGAACTGTTATTTTTGCTGACCCATGTTTAACTTTGTACTATTCTGTCGAGTTTATCTTATTTATTGATCTTCATCTTCATCTTCTTCCTACCTGGTTAACTAGCCAATTAAATTCTATCTTTGTGCCTGTGTTCTGTCTATCTCTTAACCGCTCTCGTCTATATCAATTTGCCGTTCAAAGGAGATGACGTACAAGAAGTAGTGAAACGAAGACTCGACAAAGCCATCAAGAGAACTTATTATGCTGCAAAACTTGTTATCCTTAACACCACCAAGCGAGTGCTTCAACAATCTGGGAAAGACCAGTCGCCAATCCTCGACACTTCAAACTGCATATATCAATTTGAGTGTGTTTCTGGCAGCAAATACATAGGTCGTACGGAAAGGCGATTGTCTACTCGCATGATGGAGCATTCGCCAAAATGGTTTCAGACAGCTGAATGCAAAGTGCCGAAATCCTCAATAACAAAACATCTTGTAGATTACGGACATGATATCGACGCAGTCAAGTCATTTACCATTGTCAGCAAACAAAGAAACAAGAAGATGCTTGCAATTGCAGAGGCTTATGCAATTCGAATTTATAAATCAGGTCTCTGTATACAAAAGGAGATGGTCGTGACTCTTAATCTACCATGGTAATACGTTTTATTCTCTACTTGTTATTATTCTACCTCTTCTTCTTACTATTATTGTTGTTATTATTACCATTATTATTATTATTCTTGATTCATCTAAAACTATGCTTTATCAGTAAGATTATCTTAACTCACTTCAACACTATTAAAACTGTTATTATAACTATTACTATTGATATTAGTCTGTTTGCAATTCTCGTTATATTCTTTAGTGACTAATTGTTTATCTAAGTGATGTAATTGAAGCGTAATGCAATTTATCTTTTTAATTTTGATCTCTCATACTCTCTCTCTCGCTCCTTATCTATTTGAACATGACCTGGAAAACATTCGCATGTGTCTTTCTGCATGATTAATTCAGTGTAGTTTGTTTACTTATCAGTCTTATATCTCCCGGTGTAATTTCAAAAGTATATATATCCGTGTATGTAGAGTATTCAGCTGACGAGTTCTACCGAAATTTGATGAATTCATTAAATCCTGCTTTACTAACCTTTATTGCTTGTTTTATAACCGCTCTCTGTTCTATGCCCTGCCTTACTTGGGTTCATTCTTCTACTGACTGCTTACCTGAACGGTCGTGTCTGATTCCGGCTAGTTCGAAATTTTGGCTTTAAACGTTATTCCGCTCTGATAGCGGTACCTTGCTTTCTGTTAAGCGTTGTGCTTTGTACTCTTGCAACCGTTAAGGTTTGTTGTATATATATATAATTATTGATTTGCTTATTAATAGTACCGTAGAAACAGTGACCGGCTTCTTGTTTGTACTGGACCGGGATAGCCTTTATCTACGCTTGACTTAATTTCAAGCGATATTACGCTTACAAATGGCTTGAAAAGTATTTAACAAAGGTTTCAAATGATTTATTACTCAGCTGTACACAGGAAACAGGGTTAGAAATTTGATACGAATGAAACTGTTATTGAATAGTGAGAAGAAAGGTAGTTGAGTGTGTAAAGAGGGTGCAAAACTGCACAAAATGAACATCTGAGAATGATAATAGTGAGTTAATTATTAAAGTAAAAGCAAACTAATCATTAAAAATAAAAAATAAAAAGGTTCAGACCATTTGTAAAAAATTATATTTGTAAAATCTCAGCGAGATTGAAATGAGTAATTCTAACGTTTCGTTCGCCAATCTGGTCCGAAATTCTTCAGGGAAATTGACATCGAAATTAACATAACAGATGTTTATATTGCATGGAGGATTTAATCATGAGCTGACATCAGTTAGAGAACCACTGGAAAACCTGGGAGCACTGGACAGCCGTTTCGTCCTAGTTTGGGACTCCTCAGCAGTACGCACCCTACAAAAACCAATACTTGAAAATTCATCTGATGCTCACTAGTGACTGGCCCTATTCAGGCAGTTAACCTGGGGTTCTAGTGGGAAGCCGTGACCAGTAGGGTACAGCAGGTCGAAGATGAGGCAGTAACTCATCGAAGAAGACATTGCGAAGTGGTCGCGCTATGTCGTGAACTGGCAGAAGTTAGAATTCAAGGACCATTGGATCGGGTCCCAGTGGCTCAATGGTCTACGAGCTCGCCTTGTAACCAGAAGGTCCTGGGTTCGAATCCCGGTGGGTGCGTACAGCTGAAGATTCCCAAACTAGGACGGGGGAAACAGTTGTCCAGTACTCCCAGGTTTTCCAGTGGTTCTCTAACTGATGTCAGCTCATGATTAAATCCTCCATGCAATCAAACAAAATCCCTACAAAAACCAATACTTGAAGATGTTTATATGCAGAAAAAGGGGACATCTCTTGTTTTTAGAAGAACTTTGTCCAATCATGAGTCATAAAACAAGTATCAACAAGTATAATAAACAAAATTTTACGAGTTGTGATCAAAATTTGACCTCGGACCTCTTACAAATATTGATCTACCTTTGTTAAACACTTTAAACACAGTGTATATGTGTGTGTGTGTGTGCGGATAAACAGTTGTAAAACAATGTCTTAACGTCTCCATAAGTAGATATAGACAGTCGGGAACTTTGACCAAGTATCATTAGTTAGTGATACATATCCATTTTTATTTATGAATCAGGAATTCCTATGCATCAGCCAACAAGATCACACCTTCATGTCTGTTCAAACTGTTAGTATCTAGAATTTTATGATTATAGACGTATTTCCAAAATTATGGTGTGTAGGATTAAAGTTTAGTTGAAGCAACCTGTCAAACTCATTACTTTGTCTTCTTTATGAATATTGAGCTGATTTATTCGACATACTGGAGTTGTCAGTTGACTGGACAGCTACCGATTTAGGATACGCATTCTGTTGCGCACAACGGAGAGTGGAAACACGATGATTGTGCCAATTACATAGTTTCTTTGTTAATTTAATTCGATTGCAAAATAAATCAACTGAACTGTAGTCAAGATTTGACAGAATAGTTCTAAAATATTTCGTCAAAATTCCTGACTGTGTCTATCTTCTTATGCAGAAGTTAAGAAATGTTTTGCAACTGTTTACCCACACATAAATATACACTCTGTTTAAGGTGTTTAACAAAGTTAGACCAATATTTGTAAGAGGTCCGAGGTCGAATTTTGATCACAGCTCATACAATTTATGTTTATTATACTTGTTGATACTTGCTTTATGACTCATGATTGGACAAAATTCTTCTAAAAACAAGAGATGTCCCTTTTTCTGCATATAAACCTCTGTTATGTTAATTTCGATGTCAATTTCCCTGAAGAATTTCGGACCAAATTGGCGAACGAAACGTTAGAATTACTCATTTCAATCTCGCTGAGATTTTACAAATATAATTTTTTACAAATGTCAACTTCTCACTCGGCCCCCAAATATTTTAGAACTCTTCTGTCAAATCTTGACAACAGTTCATTTGAGGTTAAGACCATGGTAGAATAACGGGCTGCACAAAGCTTTCGTGTAAACATAGCTCCGGGTTGTATTTACAAATCGTCGAAAATGTCGAAACCTGACGCCCTTTGTATCATTTGGCCCCACTGTGTAAATAATCTTGAAAGACGACTCTGGTGGAGCTGCTTGGCTTGAGTTTACCATGAGCTCAAGAAGTGAGCCAGTAATCGTCTTTCATTGCCCTGTCACTAATCATGTCGGATAGTATTCAGAGATGTATTTGGAAAGTGTGTGCTTTCTGAGGCCAAGATAACTAGCTCCACACGAGCAGATGAATTTATAAGTACACAATGAAGTGTCCCAAAGCAGCAATTTATCCTTCACACACCCATTAATCATTTCTCTGCAATAAAAATTGATCTGTAGCTCAGCCAACAAGGAGGCTTTCCTAAGCGATCTTTATAAGCGGTGCTTCAGAATGTGAGCTATGGTATTCCCTTTAAATTCAATGTTCATGAATATCAGTTTCCTTGGCAACGTTTTAATTCTTTCAGCCTTTTGCTTCTCTTATGTTTTCCTGTATAAATGCTGAAGGATATTCATTTTCCATGAGGACATGTCTGAGTCTCTCCAGTTCACCATCGATTGTATCACTAGTGTGCATCCTTTTTATTCGTGAGGACCAAATTTGTCCTTCCCCTCAAAAGGATCCAATTATGAAAATTCATACACTGACTTTTTCATAGTACGAAAATATTCATTCAGGCATCTATCAAAAGCTCTTCTGCCTGTACAAATATACATAAATATGTTTGTATACATAGAATATTCTAGATTAGTAGTTAATAACGAAATTAGTGTTTTTTTAAATAATATCGATTTATAAAGTAAGATCAGCGGAATTACAGTTCAATAAAGATGCTTGCATTATAATAATAACAAAGATATAGTAGCAAATAGAATTTTTTGATTACAGCTTCATTGCACACCGTATTTCTGGGAAAAGTATGGAATTTTTAGCATGTCATATCGGTGGCCCAAATGTTTGCAGGTCGACCATAGATATCCACTAAGATAAGGGGAGATCCCACAAAAGTTCAGGATCATTCGAACTCAGATGGCCAAGGTAATATCTGAACTAACTTCTTTTAGACGCACAAATAGGCTTCTTCATATGGATCTCCTTTTCCATGTATATCTTCCAATGTAACTCCTCCTGTGGGGCCAGTTACATAGGCCGTACAATTAAGCGTTTTTCCAATCAAAGTTTCAAACATCACCCTGCCGCCTCGTTGGGTAAGTAAAGGGCAAACATAATCTATTTGTAGGGCTATTTTATCTCATCTTGTGGATACTGAACAGAAGACTGATGTTAACCAGGCTTTCAGAGTCACCTACAGCATACCAACAAATCTTATTTTCGCCTTGAGAGTTCGTTTACCAAAATACTACTGAGGCTGTTGGGATCTAGATTAAGAAGCCTAATTTGTGAATCCAAAAGTAGCTAGTTCAGAAATTATCCTTATCTTGGTCATCTAGTTTTGAATGATCCTCAACTTGTTGTTGGAATTTCATTAATTTTAGTCGATATTCTATTTGCTATTATATTTCTATGCTTATTTTAATTTAAGCATCATTAATGAACTGTAATTTCATTGTGATCTTATTTTACAAATCGATATTATTGAAAACAAACACACTAATATTGTTACTGACTACTATTCTAGAATATTCTGTGTACATAAAAATTCATATATAATTGTTGAGCCAGAAAAGAAATTTATCGAAAAAGATATTCTCCTTTGCTCATTTATTTTGTGTTTTATAGATATCTGGATGAATATGTTCGCAGCATGGAATAGTCAATACATGAATTTTGATAGTCTGTCTATCTGTCTGGATTCAACATAGAACTTGGCACCGAAGTGCAGCAGTTCGAGTTGCCACCTTCCAAATATCACACAGAAGTAGACAAGAAGATGAGTGAAGAGAATCAATAGAGTTTCACAAGTATAAGAGTGAAACAGAATGGGTAATGGTAGAAAGGAATATGAAAGATTACAGAGACTGAATACATCTGCGCCAGTGACAACGATCACCTTGAGCCATGTCACCTATTGTCTCCAGCCATTGATTCCTAGAGTCCCGAGGGCCCCAACCCGGGAGTCTGCATCTCCCTCCTTACCTGACTCAGTTTAACTGTCAAGGATTTCATGGATTGATGAGGCCATGTTTTTGTTTGGCCACCACTGGCTCTTTTCCAACCTGCACCTATATCAGTTAGCTAGCAATGCCCGTCGGGGGAGGCGATGGTTAGGCATGCGCAGCACGTGACCTAGCCATCTTAGTCTATGTAACTTTATAGCCTCGTCGATTGATTTTCCCCCTTTGCCCAACACTCTGCGCCTAACGTCAACATTACTTATCTTGTGAAACCACCTAACGTGAGACAGAGATCGCAGACATCTATGATCGAAAGCAGTCAACCTTTCCGTGTCTTCAACTCGTATTGGCCATGTTTCAGAGCCATAGAGAAGGACGGAGCGAACTGGTGAGCAGTACACACGTCCCTTGGTTGATAACCGGATGTCACGCCTGCGCCAGAGATGGTGTAAGTCAGCGAAAGCAGCTCGAGCTTTTCGGATCCGTGATGAGATTTCATCGCCAATCAGTCCGTTGGTGCTAATACAACTTCCCAAATCGGTGAAGTGGTCAACATGTTCTATCACTTCACTCCCTATCACTAAGCTAGGAGTTGACGTAGTCCAGTCCTGTAGCAGCATTTGACATTTTACAGGGGCGAATCGCATGCCAAACATACGAAGATTGTTGCTCAAGGTTTTCAGAAGACTCTGCTGGATTATGTCAGCATCCTCCCCTAACAGGACTATGTCATCTGCATATTCTAAGTCCATAAGACTATTTCCTGGTAACAAGTCGATTCCTAAGTCGTTACGTTCAGTTAAGGATACTTCCATCAGCATATCTATGATGAAGTTATACAGAAATGGGGAAAGCGGACATCCCTGTCGGACACCACTGGTTGTTACCAATTGAGATGACAATTCTGATAGTTAAATCATTTTGAGGAGATAGAGACATTTGATCCTCAAGAATAAAAAGGAATATACACCAGTGATACAATCGATGGTGAACTGAACAGACTAAGACAAATCCTCTTGGAAAATGGATGACCTTCAAGATTTATTGAGAGAGAAACGTGAAACTAATTCAGAAATCCGAAAGCATCTAGACGGTGACCAATAAAGTGCTGTTAATGAACGTTGAATTTAAAAGGAGATATCACAGCTTAGATCCTGAGGAACCGTTTGCCTATTTCGATTACTGAGAAAATCTTTCTTTACGGCTGGGCTACGCATCGAATTCCACTGCTAACATATGATCAATTGATCATATTGGTTTTATTTTGCTGTAGACTGATCTTCTAAGAAAATTGTCAGATCTCCTTTATAGGAAAACATTTTAAAAAAATGGAATTCCGAGTTTATCTCTAATTCCGATAATAATTCACTCAAAGACTACTGCTATACTTTTTGTTTATTATACATACGATTGTACAACAACGTTATTGTTTAATATTAACCAGTTTTTCTGTTTCTTTACTACGTTTTCTATGCACACAGACGTATCTCATGATACTTCGATTTATTATACAATACATACAGTGGAATACCAAGAATATTAAATGCCGATTATGCATTCCTAACTCTGCTAATTCGATATTCAGTAAAAACAGATACTAATTTTGTCTTACAGAAGTTTATAACTCACAAACTCCAGATGCATTAAATACCATAATGATAATAAATAATAGTAATAATAATTATTATTATAGATACGCCTAATATCTTTTATTTCAACGCAAACAACTGCCACTCGGGCTTCAATTTTTATGGATCCGCCCCCTCCTCCAACGCAACAACCTTACTTAATTTATACTTAGGATAAATCTTTCTAAAGTTATACATTAAGTAGGCCGGATACACATTAGTCTTTTTTTAAGTGTAGTATAACATGGAAATATTTTCACATACACACTCACGCGCACATACACACACACAAACATGAAAATACACAAATGGACTTACTCACCTAGCCGTAGGCATTAAAGCCTACATTATTATTATTATTATTATTATAATACACAGAAAGAAATACAGAAGTACATGGTAAATACCAAAACATTAATTTGCCATCTTTTGAAATATTATTGTTCCATGCTTTACCTATTCTTCTTTTTTTCTCTTTTCTCTTTTTTTTAATGGGAAATATGTTTTACTGTTGTTGTTGTTAGTGGTGGTGTTGCTTTTGTGCATAATTTGCAAACAGTTCCACAATTATCAGAGCGAAAAAACAGCCAAAATTATCTGCATTGTTGGATAGTAGAAGTCAGGTAGGCGTGGAGGGATTGTGATAGATACTTGACTTAAATTAAGACTACGGAAATGCTACATGGGTCTTCCTGTAAGGATTATCAGTTGTTTTTAGTTTAGTTTCCTGTCATATATATATATATATATATTATTATTTATCATATGAATCGAAGGAAGTGGATAAAGACAGGACAGAAACTGAGGAGGCTGTTTGAAGATATCACACTAAACCGTCAAATGGATCTCAAATATAAATAGAATGATAGGGTTCGCCTCGGTCTTAGGATAATGCTTGAAGGTGATCATGCAGACTGATGGGTTTCAACGTAGAACTTTGCACCAATGTGCAGTAGTTTGAATAGCCACACTCCACTCCGTGAAACACATAAAGCAAGAGAAGACAGTAAAGAAAGATTCAAAAGAGGGAGAGATAATAAATAGAAATATGAGGCATAAAGAGTAGTAATATTGAAGAACAATAGAATTTTATTGGACATGACAAATTACAGAGAGTGAATGAATCTGCGCCAACCATCGAGAACGATTTTGAGACATATCAGCAATCGTTTGTAGCCATCATTGGTTTTTATCAACCTGAGGTCCTCCCCCAATCAGTCAGCCAGTCTACACCTCCTGATGTGGTTGGCTTAAACTAACTGTCGTGGATTTCACTGAATGATAAAGCCGTATTTTGTTTTAACCGCCAATAGCAGTCTCCCTTCCAACCTGGTCCTATGTCAGTTAGTTAGCATTGCCTATTGTTGAGGAAAGTGATAGCTAGGGATGCATGTGCAACACATGCTCCAAACATCTCAATCCATGTAACTTCACAACTTCGTTGATTAATTTCTCCTCCTTACCTATTACTCAACCCAAGCCTAACTTCAATATCTCTTACCTAATTATAACACCAAACACAGGAGATAGAACGCAGACAGCTGTGATCAAAGGCAACTAGTCTTTTCATGTCTTCCAGTTTCAATGGCCATGTCTCACTGGCAGCCATATAGGAGCACAGAACGAACTGTTGAGCGGTACACAGTCGGATATCATATCTACACCACAGATTGCATAAACTGGCAGGCGTTTGCGAAACAAGTCTTTTGTATCCGTGGTGAGATTTCATCAGTGTTCAACCCATCTACGCTGGTTGATGCAACTCCTCAAATAAGTGAAGTGGTCAACACTCCCTATCCTTAGGCTGGACGTGAGGCAATATAGCCCAGTTCTGTAACATCATCTTATACTTAAATGATGGACCAGTAAATCGCACAAACAAGCATACGGGCTGTTAATTTATGATAAGTTTGCAGAGAATAACACATAATTTCTTTTCGCGTTTATTCAGTTAGTGGATTGTAAGTACACAAAAACTATTATAGTTAAGTATATATATATCTAAAGCTGAATAGAAAAGCCTATAAGGTTTTTGTCAGTCACGCAAATATGTGTGACAATTGTATGTATACACACCTGTCAAAAAATTCTAACATAAAACTAAGATTCATATTTTGGACAACAGTTAACAGAAATCTGCTCTAGGAGAACACGAAGAAGAAATAGAAGAATAACCTGGATTTAGATTACTGATAATCTTTCAGTATGCGAATGATTTCCTCATACGGAATACAATCTGAATAGACTATCTATGCGGTAAACCCATCCGTCTGCCTAAATGAAAATGTCGTGGCCATTTTTAATAAAAAAAACAAAAAATGATTTGGCAAAGTTGTCAATTTAAGATGAATAACCAAATAGCATATTCCACTCAAAATGTATGCAAAAAAGAAATTTATTATTGTTATATCCTTTAATTCTTAGAGAAACACAGGACTACAACCACGCGTCTCCATTGCCTTCGGTTCTCTGCCAACTTTTTCACTCCGCCCCAAGTCTGCTCACATGCTTTCATCTCCCACTCACATGACCTCCTACAAGTCACCCTTGCACTGACGACCAACTCGCCGCCCCCCCTTCGGGTTCTAATCGAGCAACAGTTGTCTAGTGATGTCACTTGATGGTTTCCTCAGAGTATGGTCAATCCATCTTCATTTCTTCCCGCCTATTTGTTACACAATCGGTTCCTACCAAGTTCGCTCCAAGAGATCCCTGTTGCTGATCTTTTCTCGCCGGCCATCTGATCTTCAGCGGCGTATTGAGCAAAGACAACTAATAATGAAGGTCTGAAGTTTGTTTGAGATGCTCTTTATGACGTGCAGTGCAAGTCTCTGATCCGTATAGTGAGTAGCACTGACTTCACATTGGAGTTGAAAATCTGGATCTTATTTTCGATGCTGAGTGATGTTGACCCCCATACAGACTTAAGAGTAGTGAAGGCTTGTCTTGCTTTTCCGATTCTGTCTTTGATATCCTCGTCAGTTTTGTTTGTCTGTAGTTGAAACGATGCATCTCCTCCCAGGTAGGTGAAGGAGGTTGTTTCTTTCAGGTTCCTTCCATTTATGCTGACTGTCGTCTGTTGTTGTTCTTGCTGTTGGTGGTGTTGGCCAGGAATCTTCGCCACCACAGTTATTTTCTCTATATTCAACTGTAGTCATATGTTCTCTGGATGCTTGTTCTGCCAACTTGTTGATTTTCACTTGCATGTCTTCCAGTTTGGGGGAAATCAGACATATGTATCACATCGGTGAAGTGCAGATCCTTCAAGTCCTTTTTTGTGTAAGTCCATTTTATGCCTATTTCCTCACTGCCCGCCACTGTGTGTCTGCCGCATTATCCAGTCTACTGCAATCAAAAAAGAAATACATCAGCCTAACCAAATACAGTCACATTTAAACACGATATAGTCTAAGTTAAACCGCAAATTACACAAAAAATTCAATGCAAAAACTGATCGACAGGGGTGAACGAATATCTATTAATGGCAGTTTGTTTACGAATTCTCTGTGCTTCAGGAAGGCCATGTACATGTGCATCGAAAGGCTCAAGTTATGTGTTCAAAAGAAACTGGTCCAACCTCCACATTTACTCAAGTATTGGTTTGTAGGGATTTGATTGATTGGTTACAGGATTTCATTATGAGCTGACATTGGTTAGAGAACCGTTGAAAAACCATCTGGGAGTACTGGACAGCTGTTTCGTCCTAGTTTGTGACTCTTCTTCAATCAGATGCTTACTGACGACTGGCTCTATTCAGGTAGGTAGTTAACTAGGGTTCCACTGGGAAGTCGTGACGAGTAGGGTACAGCAGGTTGGGTGTGAGAACAAATACTCTCCAAAGACATTGGCTAGGCATCAAAGTATGTCGTGAACTTGCAGAAGCTGGAATTCATGGACTGGTCATTGGATCGGGTCCCAGTGGCTTAATGGTATACGAGCTCGCCTTATACCCAGAATGTTCTGGGTTCAAACCCCTTTGGGTGCGTACAGCTGAAAAATCTCAAACTAGGATGAAACAGCTGTCGAGTACTCCCAGCTGGTTTTCTAATGGTTCTCTAGCCAATGTCAGCTCATGATGAAATCCTGTAACTTTACATTTACCATGGACCTAGTTCTGTCTCACTTCTTAGAATTCATCTTTCGTTTTTTGATTCTCTTCATTTTTTATCTTCATTTTTAAGACTATTGTTCCAATTTGTTCCCATGTGTCATCCTGCTCACACCTATCTTTGTTTAAATCTATTTCACATATTACGTAACTATTTTCTAATTAAGTGTTATTTAATTTCTGCGTTCCTTGTAATCTATTTTCATACCTTCAGATTTTCATATCATGTTGAATATTATTATTACCACTTTTGATCTCCCCCGGTTAGTATGTTAATTTATGCATATAACCGCTGTGAATATTTTCAGTGCTATTGAATCACAAATAACTGGTAGTTATAGTATTATGCGTTGTTGTAATCAGAACTCAACAATAATCTCTGAATAGATGGGCTAGAAACTAATCAAAACTATGATTGAGTGGTATCTTCAAGGCGTGCAGTGCTTATAAGCAATTTAAAGGACAAACTCCCGCATATGACCACTCCAATCTGGATAATCAGTTCACCTACTCATAAGGAGCTGTGTACATAGATCGTTCTATGGTGATTCTTTCAATACATGTTAGAGAGCATTAAGTAGTATGACTGCAAAGAGGGTGGAGGCACTCGTCCAATCAGATGTGGCATAACTGAACACATGATCAACACCTCTCACACTATCTCGACTGACTCAGTATTCAGTATCACTTACAAATTGAACAAATATCTATCAAAGGCAGTGTGTTTTCGACTTTTTCTTACTGCAGGAAACCCTGTCCATATGCGTCAAAAAGCTCAAGATATGGGTTCAAAGAGGACTAGTCCAGCTTCTACATTTGCCATAGATCTAATTTTGTTTGATTCTTTAGTTTTCATCTCGTCTCGCTAACACTTGTCTTAGTTTAGAATTATTTCACATATTACGTAACTATTTTCTAACCATGTGAAATTTAGCTTCAAAGCTCTTTGCGATCTATATTCACACCTTCAAATTTTCATATCAAGTTGAATATTAATTATTAGCTTTAGTCTCCCCTGATTACTACGTTGAATAAAATAATAATTTCAACTATATTAAATTATGTACCTAGATACAATTTTACAGCTTTTGGGAATGAAATCACCAAAGAGATATCTTTACTGGACTTCTTGTTCCTCTTTCTCTAATATTCGATTTACTCCCTACCACAGTGTTGTCGATATTAAAGGAATGATGGGAGTGATTCAGTGCAATCGAGTCTTCTTCACACCTCAAGCTAGAATCAGCAATATGACACATAGATCGATTGATGTTTAAGACCATTTAGGTGAGACCACTTGTTAACTTCACAACAAAACGTAATCTAAGTTATACTGCGAAATTCCACCAAAGATTGAACACGAAACTGATCGTCTGACTACTAAAAGAGAATAATTTTTGAAGAAGATGAGTTGTTTGAATTGAATATTGATGTCTATGGAAACAAGGTTGACTTCTACTATTACTACTAAATTTCTAGAAATGACGATGATAACACATAGGCTGACGAGACAGGCTGATTAGTTTTGAAACACGTAGGTACTAGTCAGCAAGTAGGTCTTCATGCTAACCACGTCAGAGTGTATATTTGTTAAGAAACTGTACAGACAGAAAAGAACTTGTTTTCCACAAAGAAATGAGGAAGTTGCACTAACAAGAAACCAGTACTGTTCAGTTTATGTAGGTCCATATTATTATTTTACACGTCATTATATAAACACGTATGATTCAGACGTAGAGAATGTTTATTATCACAAATTTTAGTGAGCATCTACAAAATGTTGAACAATTCAATCAGTTTTTAATTTGTGGATGATGACTATCAGTGGTATCCAGGATGCGCACTTCGTCCTATTTGGGACTCGTCATCTGGATGTACCTGCATTTCACAGTGGGTGATGATGTTCCCACCAAGGCTCAAGCCCAGTACCCATAGTTTTAAACGACAAAGCGTTATCCACTAGACCACTTGAGCCACCTCTTGTTCAACGGGTCATATTAATTTTTACTGGTTCGAGCCTCTGTGGGAACATCATCACTCACCGAGAAATGCAAGTACATTCAGATGACGTGTCCTAAATAGGACGAAATGCGCATCCTAGATTCCACTGCTAGTCACCATCCATCAGTCAAATACTAATCAAATGCCCAGACATCGTCGAAGCATCTGCACAAGAAGCCGACATGTCAATCTGAGACCGAGCACTTCGGTCCAATCAATTGACGGGAAAATCTCCATTTCAATAAAATTCAATTAGTTCATTGCGTGAAAACAATTTCAGCATTCCGCATTAGGGAATATTTTATTCTTTAGATTCTGTCATTTATATCTCTCATTAGTTTGTGAACTCTCCGCATCTTTTCTTTCACACTGGGATCTAAAATAGATCATTACTTTCATGATACAAGTCATAATATATATTTACTTGTGTAAATCTTTATAAGTAGTTGACATGACCATTAGTACACTAAATACCTACCTAGGCGATTTGTGAGCACACTGTTCTAATCACTATTATCAACAACAAAGACACGATATGATATCTCCAAACCCGTGACACAAGTAGAAAAGAGGACAGACCGTTGACGTAGTGAGCTTTTACTCTCTGGAATCAGTAGCCAAATCGGTTGACAGAAATTGCGTGTATATATAAACTTTAAATAGCCTTAGAAGGCAGAAATCACACGGATAAGTTAAAGCAGTCGACACCCAATAAAGTTCTAAGGTCCCAAGTAGGGGACGGGAAACAATGAGCACTGTACTGTTAAAATAAATATAGTATTTTAGAAAAATTAGGTCTGTATAACGGTAGAACATATCATATAATCGTTTCTCCGACTGGAAATAATTCGTGCTTAACGTCTTTGTACACTTAGGTTACAACTACTTTCTCAGTGTTAATCACCCTAACTCAGTCCGTGCTAATCGAGATCTCTGTAAAGTTGAATGATAACCAACGTTTGCAACTATCGATATCGGAGTGAAGTCCTCTAATCGGAAAAAGAGAATTTTCATGAGTTTCCTTGTTGTAAATTGATTTGCTTGACATTCGATCACGAGAACCGATATTGGTTGGAGAACCATTGACAGCTGTTTCATCGTAGTTAGGGACTCATCGGCACTACTCTGCCATTGGCAGGGCTTGAATTCAGGACCTTTCAGTTACAAAGGAAGCTCATTTGAAGTCGCAACCAGAGGAGTCAAGCCTGTTGGGAGTGAGGACGAATATTAAATGATAAAAACGGCTGGTGAGAGAAATTAGAATTGATAGGCTGTCTGTTGGGTAAGGTAACACTAATTGGATGGTTTACTAGCTTTCCGTGTAACCGGAGAGTCCTGAATTCGAACACTGTCGGTGAATGAGTAGTGCCGATGAGAATAAAACAGACAGCTTCCCAGTACTCCATGGTTTTCAATTTTTTTTTCTAATTTATATCAATCTGTGACCAAACTGGAAAAGCGAATTTTTCTCTCCAAAATATCATGAAATATTCAAATCCAAAAACCGACAGCCACTGTGAAGTTAATGTCATTGTTTGGGAATTTGTAAAAATTATTCCTATGCTTAAGCAGATAATCCGTTTCTCTAGAACTAAAGATATTTTAACTCAGAATAAAACTAAAGTGAATGACTAACAAGTTACACTTTGCGATGTGAAGATTCACTACTGTTCTCCTTATTATTATTTCCTTTAATTCCCGGAGGAACATAGGGCTTCAGCCGCGCGTCTCCTATGCCTTCGGTTCTCTGCTTACGTTATCACCTGGCTCCAAGTCTGCCCACATGCTTTCACCTCCCCCTCTCATGACCTCCTACAAGTCACCCTTGCACTGACGACTAACTCGCCGCTCCCCTTTCGGGTTCCAATCGAGCAATGGCTTGTCTAATGATGTCACTTGATGGTTTCCTTAGAGTATGGCTAATCCATCTTCATTTCTTCCTGCTTATTTGTTACACATTCGGTTCCTACCAAGTTCGCTACAAGAGATCCCTGTTGCTGATCTTTTCTCGCCGGCCATCTGATCTTGAGCGGCGTATTGAGCAAAGACAACTAATAATGAAGGTCTGAAGTTTGTTAGAGATGCTCTTTATGACGTGCAGTGCAAGTCTCTGATCCGTATAGTGAGTAGCACTGACTTCACATTGGAGTTGAAAATCTGGATCTTATTTTCGATGCTGAGTGATGTTGACCCCCATACAGACTTAAGAGTAGTGAAGGCTTGTCTTGCTTTTCCGATTCTGTCTTTGATATCCTCGTCAGTTTTGTTTGTCTGTAGTTGAAACGATGCATCTCCTCTCAGGTAGGTGAAGGAGGTTGTTTCTTTCAGGTTCCTTCCATTTATGCTGACTGTCGTCTGTTGTTGTTGTTGTTGCCGTTGGTGGTGTTGGCCAGGAATCTTCGCCACCACAGTTGTTTTCTCTATATTCAACTGAAGTCATATGTTCTCTGGATGCTTGTTCTGCCAACTTGTTGATTTTCACTTGCATGTCTTCCAGTTTGGGGGAAATTAGACATACATCACTGGCGACGTCCAGATCCTGTTTGAATACCTAACATTTTCAGATCCAGATACATGACCTTAATCAAAACAGAAGCTCTACCAAGCAAACCGCCACTATATGTACCACATTTCATGCTACTGACTACTGTGAACAATCATGAACTGCTTTAGTCAGCCAAAAGTGTTCGTAAAATAGCTTTTCGTGAGCGCGTTGCATTGGATATTCGTTACCTTCCTCCTTTTTAAGTGGCATGTTACCGTTGTAATCCTGAAGGAGGATATTGGTTCTCACTGCCTAAGAGGTTTGGTTACTATCGGTGAAATCATGACAGCCACTCACTGCCTCAGTGTACTCGTTGTTGCCGTTTGGATGACTAGACTGGGATAGATTACTGACTCACCGACTGGTAATTATGACAGTCCACATCCATTCCATCTGTTCTCACAGATACTCAGCCCTTCTGTGGCATAATTTCTCACTTCTTTGGCTACCTAAGCAGCCTTCCCAGCCTCGTACATCTTAATCACATTCCATATCCTCATACTTATTTTCACTTTCTTCAAGAGACGATACGTTGACTAGCTGACTGGCTTCCCGAAGGCTTTCACCAGCCCGTTGTGTGATTTCGTCTCTTCGATTCCAGTAAAAATAAGTTTAATTTTTATATTTTCAATATTTTTTTTGTGCTTTTAATTTTCTTTGGCGATCTGAATGACATCTGGGATCAGGTTGCTAGTCTCACACTCAATTCTGCATCTTTTCGCAGGCTTAAGACCGCCTAGAAATCTACCAAGCGATTAAAGTTGGCGAGGCTAGCCAGACATACATGGTTTTTAAAAACACCTTTATTTTAATGATAATAATAATATAATATAATCACTTTATTCCACAACAATAACAATTTACAGCATGGAATTTTCAGCGTTTCTTTTACATATTGCAATGGTTTAGCTCTGTTTATAATTATATAAATATATAAAATGTTAAAATATTGATAGTTAATAGGAAAAAATAAAACCCCAACAAAATCACACCATTGCTAGGTCATAGTGAATAATAAATAAATAATATAACAAATAACACATGCATTAATATGCATCATTACATTTTATAGTTTAGTTAATGATTCAAAAGTTGTAAAAGTTCTTTTCTGATATTTGTCTCTTCACACAATACTCGTGCCAAATATGGAACGGTCGAATTTTTATATTTTGTAGTACGAGCATAAATGTTTATAAAATTTCTTCTGGTCTTACCCGAAGAGATACAAGGAAACAATTGTGAATAAAGAGGATGTTCACTATCAGATAAGATAACTTTAGCTAAGTGTTTACAAGAATTCATATGCCTATTGACAACAGTGTCATTTAGTTGAGTCAAAGGGATAGCACTGACCCTACTTACAGCCCTCAATGTTCTTCGTAGTATTATATGGTCTTTCTTGAGTAGCCCAGGGAAGAATAATGGAGAACAATAAAGAATGATGGGCAAAACACATGAATTAATAAATTGTATGATAAGAGATTGGGTTATACCTGAGTGTCTCAACTTCTTTATGTAATAAGTCAGACGGAAAACTTTCTTAGAAACTATAAGAATATGAGACGACCAGCAAAGGTTTGAAGAGAAACTAATGCCAAGATAAGAAACACTTGACTTACTCTCTATCATGGTACCATCAATATTACAACAATCATGAGATTGAATCAATCCATGCATGTCTTTTTCACTTCTCAAGCTGAAATCAACAGTGTTACATTTAGTTGGATTTAGTTTAAGACCATTTGAGCCAGACCAATCCTTAACTTCAGCTAAGAAGCCATTCATATGGGAACAATCCGATGTGGAAACTACAGGGACAGAAACGGTCAGATCATCAGCATACTTAATGAAGTTAACTTTGGGTGAGTTCGGAAGGTCATGCAAAAGAAAGAGAAAAGAAATGGAGAAAGTACTGCACCTTGAGGCACACCACTTTCAGTTAGCTGAGAAGTGGAGCGCTTTCCAGCCAAAACAGTATGCTGTTTCCTATCCTTAAAATAAGAAGACAGCCATCTAGTTGCCCAGGACTCTGTTTGAGCTGAAATCATCTTTCCTAATAAAAGTGTCCTAGGAACAGAGTCGAAAGCTGCAGTATAGTCTAAAAAAGCTGTTCGAACGAACTTAGCGCCCTTATCAAGGCAGGAAACAATATTGTGGTGTAGTACAATGGCTGCATCTAATGTACTTCTTCCACACTTATAAGCAAACTGCTTAGGGTCACTAAAAGCTTTTAAAGAAGGTTTAAGAATATTCAAAAGAAGTTTCTCCATAGTTTTCAAAAAAGGAGATGTTATAGCGACCGGTCTAAACTTTATACCTGCTCCAGAAGATGATTTCTGTACAGGTACAACCTTGATTTCTTTCCAGTCAGCAGGTACCGTTTCCCTGTTAAATGATGCGTTAAAGATTTGAGTAAGAGGATGACACAAGATGTCTGCACACTTTTGAAGAAGAATGCTTGGTACACCATCTGGACCAAGGCTATGTGTTGGATTTAATGATTTCAAACATAATAGTACATCCTTTTCTTTAAAACCCGGAAAATGACCATTTTCTTGACTAGGTACATCAGGTACAACCATATTAATTTGTTTCTTGATAAATGATTTGTTTAAAGCATTAACATCAGAATAAGCATCAACAGACATTTGTTTTTTACTTGTAAGTTTATTGAAAAGTTTCCAAATGTTTGAAGGATTTTTACATGATAAAAATTTTTCATTATATAGTCTGTTCAACCTTTCTATTTCAATTTTTATAAGGGTGTTTATTTTACGGACACCAGTATTATCACAATTCTTATACAACTTCTCTTTTGTCTTCTAAGTTTTTTCAGTTGCACAGAAGAGATTCTGTCAAATCTCGAAAACAGTGTTTCATATGGACAGCAAATTTCCAAACAAAACTTCAGATAATCGGTTATATTAGAGACAGTAGCATCCAACTTATCGTCAGTAAATAGTTCCCAGTTGGTATCATGCAACATGCTTCTTAATGCTAGAATGTTGTCATGGGAATATGAACGTTCATGTATCTTCTTTGTTAAATGACTAAACAATTTTCGTTGTAACTTGCCGTACACTTTCGGTAAAATACGAATAATGCAGTGGTCAGAATTTAGCAAAGGAGCTCTCCTTCGGGTTTCATATACATCACGGTCATTTATGAAAACCAGGTCTAGTGATTTGTCCAGACGTGTATTAAACTTGACTAGATTCTCATGACCAAGTGAAGTAAGAAAGCTGTGATCACATAAATTAAAATCACCACAGACTATAGACAACGAGTTTCCGAATGCAGGAGCAGCGAATTCAGTAAATTCATCTGCAAACATAACTTTTACTGGCAATCACTATTACCATTTTTCTATAGTTTGATTTGTAAGGGTTAGTTATCTTTTTTTTACGAGTTGATCACGGATTGATATCAGTTAGAGAACCATTGAAAACCAGCCAGAAAGTACTCGACTGGACAGCTGCTGTTTCATCAGCCTAGTTTGGGAATGATCGACAATACGCACCCACCACCAGGTTTCGAACCCAGGACCTTCCGGTTAAAAGGCCGGTGAGCTCGTATACCATTCAGCCACTTGGACCCGATTCAACGGCTAGTCCATAAATTCTAACTTCTACCAATTCGTGATTTAGCGCGACTCCAACTATTGTCGTTGGTGGGACATCCATCCAAATACGTGACATCTAATTGGGCCTCACTATCAATCAGTGATCAACTCGTAAAAACATAATTAACCCTTACAAACTAAACTATAAAAGAAATAATCTGATGCTCGCTAGTGACTTGCTAGAGGATGAAGTTTCATGGAGTTCTAGTGAGGAGTGGTGACCAGTGAGGTCCATCCAGTCACGTGTTTGGATGGATGTCCCACCAACGACAATAGTTGGAGTCACGCTAAATCACGAATTGGTAGAAGTTAGAATTCATGGACTAGCCATTGAATCGGGTCCAAGTGGCTGAATGGTATACGAGCTCACCGGCCTTTTAACCGGAAGGTCCTGGGTTCAAACCCTGGTGGTGGGTGCGTATTGTCGATCATTCCCAAACTAGGCTGATGAAACAGCAGCTGTCCAGTCGAGTACTTTCTGGCTGGTTTTCAATGGTTCTCTAACTGATATCAATCCGTGATCAACCCTTAAAAACACTATTACCACTATTATTTGATATGAGTGGCCTTTATTTAGTCTAAATATTTGAGTGCTTATGTTTTGTTCATGATGCAAAACTTTGAAATACAATGCACTGAAAATCACGCATTCACGCAGTGAATATGGAGTTACGTTATACTAATAAAAAATATATTAGGAATATTCTATAAGTTTTCTTCTCGTAATTTGAGACACACACACACATCAGACTATTTTATGGAACACAAATGAATATACTACTACATACAGACAGATTTATTGCTCCTTATTAGAGTAAACGACGCTTTGCCAAGCAATTAAAAACGAATTATCATATATATGTGTGCGAATACTAGGCATCACACATAAACTATTGTATTTTGAATGATTTAGCAACATGTCTTGTGCATCGATGGTAGTAGGCTCGTTAAAGATTACAGGTTGAGCATATCGCTAGCAAGCCTACTCTGTAAAGCACAAAATCGTGGCTTCTGGAAATTCAGAACCTTAAATTTAAGCCGTAAATTCCACTGCGAACATAAATAGAACTATGCAGACGACGAATAAATCGCACCGCGTCTTACTGATATATCCGATGTCTGGAGGGGATCGGCCGCAAGAAGCGTTGCGTTAAACCTAGGTTTCGTGCTAACCAGCACGCACTAGTCGGCAAGGCGTATCTGCAATCTTGAAGGAACTCCTGTCTCTTATGAGATTCGACACTTTATCACACAACCGTTCAGTCAGGGACGTTGTCACTGAGCTATTTGGGGTGGTGATTGACTTGCTGTAGGGGTTGGACATTAGTTAATAACTAGTGTAATGCAGCTATTCTTTTGCTTGAGGCAGACCGGATTCTGTCACTCCAACTTACAAATTAGCCACCATTCAAGGTGACTAGGATGTCTAGGATTAGACAAATTACACTAGTTTCCAAACAGTGTCCAATCAAAGCAACATGTCTCATCCTGTTAGTCCTTTGTCTTTGGAAAAGGCAACCTCATTTCACCAAGTGTAAGGGTTTCTATTGAACACACGGAACTTCCTTACACTAACTCTGTATAACACAGGATATACAGTTCGAAGTGTAGAAAAAGTAAAGTTTCCAATCTCTGCCTGAGAATCATCCTAACCACATCTCCATTAACACACAAAAGTCCTTACAAGTGTAAAACACGAAGGAGAATGAATGGTGTAAAAGTTATTCAGAAGTGTTAATCCAGGATAGGCATTATTTATCAGGCGAAGAAACCGAACTTCTTAAGATTACTTGACTTAGCCAGTAAAACACAGAATAAAAAAAATGAAGTTCAACATAAAACTAACGAAAGCATTTTGCAGCAAAATGAGAGAGACTAATCACACTTTGCCTTCATAATTAGTAATATAAGTCCGGTTAAAAAATATCAGAAATCCTGTTATTTTCTAATAACAACTTAGCAGCAGAAACAAATGGTAAATATTTTTTCAAGTTAGATGTCTTTCAAATAAACAAGTGGGAGTACAGAAGGGCTATTCCTTCCTGTAGCGGTGAGTATACATGATTCTAACAGAGGTCTTGCCAACGACTATTCGATTGCAAAGCAGGCTCATCTACCACTTGGCTGATGAGCTGGAATACAGTGTTGCATAAATTCTAAAAGCTGTCCTCAAACCCTGCTCAGTGGATCCTATCAATCAAGAATTCGTATACGAACTTCAAGTAAATTCTTTTCGTAGTTAATCACTGAAGAGCAGTTGATTAATTTTCAACTGTTAGGATGGCTTAATGGTGAACTGACTTTACCTTGTAACCTGAAAGTTCATGCATCGATCAATGATGATGTCACATGTATGCACTTCTAAGGTGTCAGATAAACAAATCAATAGAGCTTATCAATATTTTCTCGTTTTTCCACTTTTCTCAACTGATTTCAACTGGCGACAAGATCACCTTGAAAATCGTATACACTCTACAGCATAAAGAACAAGATTCGCATTTTTACCACCAGCGTTAAGTCAGTTGTTTTATATGGTTCAGAAACTAAGCATATCATGAAAGCAGGCCATTACAGACTTTTATCAACAGAGCTGTCTTCATCAGCTCCATCTAGAAGATCACAAGCTCAGCTAGAAAGAATTAGCAGCAATAAACCTTGGAAGAAAAACCAATCACGAACCTATTGCTCAAATAAGTATTCCAGAGAAAATGTAAGTAGATCATACATATGAGGAGGAGATGGTCTAATAACATCGCGTGCCAGGCCATCACTCGTGCGAAATCTGAATAGGAACCGGTGAGTTGGACATTGGACCATAGGTCAGATGGGGGAGATCGTGTGTGGAAAAGATGAGATCTTATAGGCAATTATGAAGTCAGCTAAGAACAACTTCGGAGAGTCGGACAAAATGTAGATGTGCTCTGCAGTAATCTTCCACCTGGAACCCAAGTGATTAATAATAATAATAATTTATTATTTGAGCAGACGCATAGTTAAAGTCGTATTCAGTAATATGAAAAACAAGTCATACCGTCATATTGTGGACAGACTATCTTTTTCAAAGAGCAGCCAAATACTGTAGACACAGTTTGCATATAATTTAAAAATTCCCATAATGATAATTATAGAACACGATTCCAGCAAATGCACATTTTCGGTAAAACATTCTTAACTGCAATATTGTGTTAAAAATTGGTCCCCCCCTCTTTGCATAACCCCAATGCAGGTGAAGGATAAGCTATCGCATTCGGCCATTTCAGTGTGCATTTATGAATTCAACTGTTCATGTGGAGACAGTTACGTAGGTAGAACGACTCGGCAAACTCATTGTCGCCTTCTGAGGCACTGACCAACGTGGTTAGGTAGCGGAGTCTTAGAGGCATTTAGAAGCCCCATACTGGTACACCTAGTGGATACAGAGCACAAGACTGACAAATATTCAGCTCTTATAAATCTAAACAGGCTGCCACTTCAACTCTCTAGGTCGATACGTTGATACGGTTTCAAAGCATAGCTGAGGCAGTTGCCATAAAGATTTTTCAGTTCAATCTCTGTGTTCACAAAAAGTATGTCTAATCTCTAACACTCCATTGGCTTTCGCCTCCAACCTATAATAGTTGTCTCCTCTGGTGACATCGAATAACGTAAATTATTATATATTGAAGAGAAATGGGTATCCTCAAAGGTTCATCAACAAGTATGGATGATCTGAAGTCACAAAAGTAAAACAAATCACAGTGGAAAAAAAGCCCGTCTACCTCCAGCTTGATTATAAAGGTGAAAATATTGCAGCGATGATCAACAGAAGGCTGAGTACATCACTAGCCATAGCCTATCCTGCAGCTAAGCTCGTTCCCGTCTATCGAACAACTTGCTCTTTGGTGCAATCAAAAATCGATAGATATCCTTCTCATGTTACCTCCAACTGTGTATACAAATTTACATGTATCTGCGGGAGCAGTTACATTAGAAGGACAGAAAGAAGGGCATATCTACGATTTTCTGAACATGTACCAAAAAGCTTACGTCTAAAGGGAACAAATGCTTTAAACATTGACATCACCAGGCATCTTCTCGACACGGGTCATGAGGTGGACGTTGTAAAGTCGTTCAAAATTATCAATAAGCAAAATAGCTCAATTCTCCTTAAGTTTGCTGAAACCATTTCCATCAAGCGCCTGAAACCTGATTTATGCGTCCAGAAAGAAGCGGTTATCAGCCTTTCTTTGCCCTGGTAACTGAATAATTTCACCTCTCTTTCCTCCGAATGTGAAATGCTAAACGTTTCCATTGTGTTTGATTATTATTGTTCGGAATAGTGGTTAATATTGCATACTTATATATGTATATATTTTTAGTGTATGAGTATACTGATCGATTGATTTTTGTTTAAACTTAACTCTGTGCAAGTGTAACAACAGAAGACAAGGGCCAGGCAACAGATCGTTTTATTATGAAAATCAACACGTATTTATACATCTTTCAACTACATTATTATAGACAAGCGCAGTCATCTGATTGGTTGTTTAGGTAGACAAACGCAGGCTTCTGATTGGTTGTTTCGGGATTCCTTGACAAATAGAGTTCTCTCTGCGAGTCATATTCTGCCACGTTAACTTTGCTGTGATTGGTTGTTGACTCAGGCTTGTTCATATTTTCTCACGGCCCATATTAGTGACCTAGACCTTAACGTAGATTAGTGCCAACCAATCGGCTAGCAGCCTGCTCTCACCACACTCGTCCCCCCGTCAAATACGTGCGACTGAAGTCGGCTTGATCTACTTGGTGCAGGCGTCATCGTTGGCTTGTCTCGCTGTATCCATTTCTGGAGCTCGCTGACGTTCACGCGCCTCTCATTGTTCGCCATTGCGACTGTGTCTGCGTAACCCCATCTCGAAGTGACCATATATGGTCCTTCCCACTTTGGAAACTGTTTGCCTGACCCTGTCGAACATTCGTCCATACTTCGGCCCACACCTTCATATGCTGCTTTCGCCCGACCTCCCAGCAGCGTCTCAAGTAGCAGCTCCATCGCTGACAGATCTTGAACGCCACTCAACTGCGCAGAAGCCTTGAAGTCCTGCCCGAAGATCCATATGTCTCCATCAAAAACTGCAGGGTATAGGCTTTTCATTTGTCGGTAGGCAGCGACACCAAATGTAACAACAGAAGACAAGGGCCAGGCAACAGATCGTTTTATTATGAAAATCAACACGTATTTATACATCTTTCAACTACATTATTATAGACAAGCGCAGTCATCTGATTGGTTGTTTAGGTAGACAAACGCAGGCTTCTGATTGGTTGTTTCGGGATTCCTTGACAAATAGAGTTCCGATTCAACAATCAGCTGTACCGGCAGATTGACGGGGTGGCTATGGGTTCACCTTTGGGTCCTGTTCTTGCTGACATATTCATGGCTCATCTTGAACAGACTCGAATGAAAAAAGAAATAGATAGAACCACCTATTACTGCAGATATGTCGACGACACGTTCGTAGTCTGCAATGATATAGAACACGCGTTCGCAATGTTTGAGAAACTCAATGCAGCTCATCCCAATATTGCATTCACAATCGACTACGAAAAAAACAACCAATTCCATTTCCTTGATGTCAACATAAAAAGAAGAAACGACGGGACGATTCAAAAATCTATCTACAGGAAAGAAACCTGGACTGGTCAATACTTAAATTATCACAGCTTTTGCCCAACCAGCTACAAACGAGGTCTAGTAAAAACGCTCTTCAGCAGAGCCAAAGAAATATGTTCGGAAGACACTATTGAAGAAGAACTTGCCGTCATCGAAAAGAACCTCATCGAGAATGGATATCCCCGAAAGTTCATATTAAAGTATAGAAATGAGGAAACCCACAAACCGAAACCCGACACCGTTGAAAAGAAACCAGTTTTCATCTGCCTAGCCTACAAAGGTGAAGACGTATCCACAAGAACACAAAAAAGAATCTCAAGTGCATTAAAAAGAACATTTCCAGCTGCCAGACTGATCCTATTTCACAACACTGTGTGCTCATTAACCCAGTCAAAAGTAGATGAGTACCCTACTCACGTCAACTCCAACTGCATTTACCAATTCACGTGCACCTGCGGAAGCAAGTACATAGGAAGGACTGAGAGGAGAGCATCTACTAGATTTTCTGAGCACATTCCTAAGAGCCTCCATACAAAAGGAAGAGAAGTGTTATCGAGTGCAATCGCCAGACATTTAATTGACACAGGACACACAGTAGAAATCAGCCATGCCTTCAAAAAAATAGAGTTCTCTCTGCGAGTCATATTCTGCCACGTTAACTTTGCTGTGATTGGTTGTTGACTCAGGCTTGTTCATATTTTCTCACGGCCCATATTAGTGACCTAGACCTTAACGTAGATTAGTGCCAACCAATCGGCTAGCAGCCTGCTCTCACCACACAAGTATGTTAAAATTGTTGTTGTAGATATATTTAATAATGAATGTCTTTGCCATGTAAGCAGCTGACGAGAAGGCAACGAAATAAAAGATGGTACCATTTTATTCTGCTAAAACTGTAGTTCTTGCTTTGTTCAAATTCATTAAGGGGAATAAATGTATGAAATTTTATATTTTCATTTTATTTTATTTGTAATACTATTTGTATAATGAATATCATGCTGTGCTGTAGTTGTGCATTTTATTCTTGGTTTCACAATTTACCATTATTTTTTTTTTTATTATATAAGCTTTATTCCAAATCAGTACTTGTGATACAGAATGGAATTCTCAGCATTTTACTACAATATTGCATCCAGTTTTTACATTAACAATAAATAAAGTTCTACATAGATTAAAGATTATCTCAACAACATATTAGTATGTCGGTAGCAAAGCCAAAATTAAAATGTTTGAAGGTGTTACAAAAGTAGATACTACTAGCATATTTACTGGCGTAAGCGATAGCAAAATGGTCGAGATATACAGAGTGTAAAAGAACAACAAGAATGTTTTAACTAGAGTTTGCAAGGAAGAGAAAAACAAAACAGCACTTAACAAAAATAAAGACAAAAAAGGTAGAGAGAATGGAAAAGAGAGAAAACGTTGTACCCATAAATGATGTGAGTTGGAAAGACGAGATTCATTGGTTCTAGTGACTATTTAATAAGTTAAAGGTTTCATGCCTGATGCATTCTTTATCACACAGAACACGGGCTAGGTAGGGTATGGATGAGTTTTTGTACTTACTAGTGCGGGCATATAGTTTCCTATATAGACTTCTTGTTTTCCCTGAAGAGATACATGGGGAGAGTTGTGAGTGTAGAGGGTGTTGTGAGTCAGATAAAATGGACTTCGCCCATTTTTCACATGAGTCCATGTGCCTGTCCACCAGAATGTTAACAAGCTGGCTAAGTGGTAAACTGCTTACCCTGCTGACAACCTTTAACATCCTACGTAATAAGGTATAGTCTTTCTTCAATAGCCCAGGAAAGACTAAGGGGGAGCAATAGAGAATTATAGGCAGAATACGGGAGTTAACAAATTGTAGTAGTAAGGGTTGGGTTACACCAGAATGTCTTAACTTCTTGATGTAGAAGGTAAGACGGTATATTTCCTTGGAAATCGTCAAGATATGAGACGACCAGGAAAGATCAGAAGATAGAGTGACGCCTAGGTATTTAATTTCCGACTTAGTTTCTATTTCAGTGCCATCTATGTTGCACACCTCGTGGGCGCAAACCAGTTTGTTTAGGTCAGATTTATGCCTAAAGGTGAAATTAACTGTTTGGCATTTGGAGGGGTTTAAGGTTAGACCGTTTTCCTTGGACCATTGGCTAATTTCTGATAAGAAGCCATTTAGTTTAGAGCAGTCATTTTGACATTTGACAGGTAAAGATACAGTTAGGTCATCAGCATATTTGACAAAGTTAATATCATTTGAAGACGGTAGGTCATGAAGGAAGAATGAAAAGAGAAGTGGGGAGAGTACAGCACCTTGGGGGACACCAGATTCAGTGAGCACAGCAGAGGAGGATTGACCTTTGTATACGGTGTACTGCATTCTGTTTGAAAAGTAGGAATGCAACCACTTAGTGACCCAAGACTCGGTTTGTGTCGTGGATAGCTTATTTAGCAAGAGACTTCTAGGTACAGAGTCGAAAGCAGAAGTAAAGTCATAATAATATCATAATAATTATAATGATCACCCCGATTGTTCTCAATAAATTCACATACCTGAAATCTGATCCTATACATTTTACTGACCATAATAATTCAAATGCTTATGACTAATATTTCGCTATAATGTTAATATAAAGCCCGATGAGAATTCACCGAAAACACGTTTATGCTTAAGGCGTGTTCTGTAACAGTTTACATAAGCCTACGGATTGGATAGTTTCTTCATACCTGTGACTAATACATTTTTGTGAATTCTTATCTTATGCATATTACATATGAGTCTATGAAATGGTTCCCTTTACGGCAAATTAGATTTAATTAACAAATATTCATGATGCAGTCTTATCCCTTCTGGCTTACGTTATATTTTATAGGGAAAATATTAATATACAGTATTATTTACTGGATGACGTTTAGAACAAAATTTATTACTGTTCATAATCATATCAATTTTGATCACACGACTTTGAAATTTTAGTTTCATAATTTTCTTTGTCTTCTCCTATTTGTCGTAATGGTAGTAGAATTTTCCATATATCTGGGTGGACAGGTGTTGAACCGTTTCTATTACATGTATTTGCAGTTGATTCGATAAACAAAGCTTCCGTTATCAATCCCTCCCTCAACCCAACTGTGAAATCAGATTTTAAAACTGTCATCCTATCCCATCATCTTATTATATGGTTGTGTGTAACTGCATGTAGTGAGTGCTATCTACGGCTGAATTATTCTCTAGATGTCTTATCCTATTCGGGTCAACTAGTCTAGATTTTGCTAGGTTTTATGTTCGGCTAGTCTGACTGCCCCTGTTCTACTAGTTTGACCTACGTATTTGACCTGACAATCATTACAAGCAGGGTATTAGATAAACTAAATTATTTTGTTTTAATTCGCTCCACTGGCAGGATCCTTTAACCGACAAAGCTTGTTTCTAATTGAGTTTGTGGGTGGTTTGAATGCCAGTCACTTTTATTCTTGCCTTGTTAAGGATTCTGCGTAAGGCTTCCGAGGTTCCTTCCTTGTATGGAATTACTGTTGATGAAAAATATTAATAATGATAACAATAATAATGATAATAATAATGGTAATAATAATAGTCATAATAATAATATTAGTGACGACACCAACAATAAGGGATCTAAATCATCAACAGTAATTCCATACAAGGAAAGAACCTCGGAAACCATATTACGCAGAATCCTTAACATGGCAGGAATAAAAGTGGCTGGCATTCAAAACACCCACAACCTCTATTAGAAACAAGCTTTGTCGGTTAAAACATCAATACTGTGGAGCCTTTAAAACAAAATAATTTAGTTTATCTTATACCATGCTGTATTGATTGTCAGGTCAAATACGTAGGTCAAACTGGTAGAACAGGGGCAGTCAGACTAGCCGAACATAAAACCTAGCAAAATCTAGACTAGTTGACCCGAATAGGATAAGACATCTAGAGAATAATTCAGCCGTAGATAGCACTCACTACATGCAGTTACACACAACCATATAATAAGATGATGGGATAGGATGACAGTTTTAAAATCTGATTTCACAGTTGGGTTGAGGGAGGGATTGATAACGGAAGCTTTGTTTATCGAATCAACTGCAAATACATGTAATAGAAACGGTTCAACACCTGTCCACCCAGATATATGGAAAATTCTACTACCATTACGACAAATAGGAGAAGACAAAGAAAATTATGAAACTAAAATTTCAAAGTCGTGTGATCAAAATTGATATGATTATGAACAGTAATAAATTTTGTTCGAAACGTCATCCAGTAAATAATACTGTTTCACTGTGTGATACATCTAATAAACAAACTAATATGGAATTACTTACCACCAGAGTGCCCAAGTTTTACACATATATTAATATACAGACCTGATATATCTTCTTTAATTCAATTTCACTTAACAATTTTCAAGATACAATCAGCAATTAACTGAATAGGTAATAAGAACCTATTAAATAAAAAAACTATGAATCATATGTGGTAACAGCTCTGCTGTATATTTCGTCATGAAAAGAAACATGCAGGTCTTCCAGTGGTCCTCTAACCGATGTCATTTCATGATGAGATCCTGGAACCAATCAAATTCCTGCTAACTAACACTTCACTATCAGTGAAATGTTTACTAGTGACTGGTCCTATTCAGGTAGGTAGTTACCTGAGTTCTAGCGGGTAACTGTGACTACTGGGGTACAGCTGGTCGGATGTGAGGACAAATACTCGTAAGAGATGAAATTAGCTTCTGGTCGCGTCATATCAGACATGAATTGGCAGAAGTTGGAATTCATCGGCTGGAAATTGCATCAGTTCCCAGTGACTTAATGGTCTACGAGCTAGCTCGTCTTGTAACCAGAAGATCCTAGGTTCGAACCTCAGTGAATGTGTACTGCTGAAAAGTCCCAAATTAGGAGGACAAAGCAGCTGTCCAGTACTCAAAGGTTTTTCAATGGTCCTCCAACCGATGTCAGTTCATGATGAAATCCTAAAAGCAGATAAAGGTGTCTGTGTTTTAATGAAACCTGTGGAAACGTTGACAAAATGATAACCACGGGAAAAAAAAATTCATTATTGTCCCAATAAACTCATATTCATTTTTTTGTTGCAGCAAACGCATGCTATGAGTCCGCTATCCACGGGTGTTAGAAAAATAACATTTTCTGGACCTAAATGTAAAAAGAAGAAACGATGGAACGGTCGAAAAGTTCATCTACAGAAAAGAAACTTGGACTGGACAATACCTTCCCTACAACAGCTTCTACCCTTCGAGCTATAAGCGGGGATTAGTAAGGACGCTGTACGACAGGGCCAAGAAGTTATGTTCGCCTAACAAGATAGAAGAAGAATTAAGCTTTGTTGGAAAATGCCTTAGAGAAAACAGGTATCTAAACGGATTTATCCTAAAGTACAGCAAAGAAATGGACGAGAAAGAGAAGCATACAACAGTTGAAAAGAAGAAAGTGTTTGTTTTCCTCCAATTCGAAGGAGAAGCGGTATCGCAAAAGACTACCAAAAGGATGAAAGGAGTAATAAAAGATGCATGCTTTATAAGCCAATCGAAACTGAATAAGTACCCTGCTGATGTCACCTCTAACAGCATTTAAAAATTTACGTGTACCTGCGGGAGCAAGTACATGGGAAAGACAGAAAGAATGGCTTCTGTCCGGTGTTCAGAGTATATTCCAAGAAACTTATGCTTAAAAGGAAGCAAATATATACAAAGTGCAATTACCAGACATCTACCATGCGCATACGAGTTATTTTGTCGAGATTTCCAAATCCTTCAAAATATTAAGCATACAAAGACAGCGAATCTACTACGAAATGCTGAAGCGATTGCAATCAAACGTCACAGACCAAAACTTATGCATACAGAAAGAGAGTGTAGTCAATCTCTCACTCCCTTGGTAACCATATCACTTTCATTACACTGGTTAGTCATACACACTAGTGGGCTCAACTCACTAAGCAAGTTTTCAAATTGATGATCTTCGACCTTCTTAAGTTGCCATGTTGACAACTGTTTATTAGATTTTTTCTGTTTTCTGTCTTCTCTCACCCCCTTTTTCTTCTTTTTTTCTTAGTTTGATACTACACAAATTGATGATGCGTTCACCCTTTAGCCTTTCTCTGTTACCTTTCAAACAATGAAGGATGAAATGTTACTATTAATAACCATTGTAATTTCAGGTAGTTTACAGTTAGCTGGTGAGTACCTGTGAAATAGAATGATGATATCATTTTATACTGCAAATGTGGTCTTTCTTTCTCTATCAGAATGAAACAGTTAAACGCAGGAAGGATTGAGATGGAGAGTGTCAACTAGGTTTTTTGAGCATGTGCGTCGGTGGCACAGGGGTTAGGACTCTCGCCGACCATGCACATGGTCCGGGTTCGAGCCCTCGCCAACGCACACCTGATATCTTCGGTTGGCCTGCAAAATTTGGGCTACCGATATCCACGCTGAAAATTCCATACTTGTACCAAAAATACAGTGTGGAATCAAGCTGTAATCAAAAATAAATATCCCTTATTATCTCCACATGGAAATTAGCAAGGTGTTCTCAAGTGCAACTGTTAGAATAGAGAAAGAACGAAAATATTTTCAGGATAAAACAAGCTCGTTTTATTTCATGGATTTTCTTCGACTACTCCATAATGGTTTTGTTCGTGTGCTTTCACGTCTTCTACTGTTGCATAAAATTCCACTTTTTATTTTTATTTTTACTTACTTAGGTGAACTGTCTACTTAGGTCTCAAATCTACTAAGTTATTTTATATTTTATATAAATTTTACTGGACTAGTCATCCTCACCCTCCTGAACTCTCCACCATAATATGTATGAATTACTTCTGTTGTTCTATCTAGACCATCGTTGTTTTCAAGAGAAATCTGAATTCCTCCCCGCCCCCCTCCTATGTCTAATTACTATATTAAATAGTTACTCTTCTAACACTAAATAACTGTCTACACACATCATCTTTGAAATTATGTTGCTTATACTTTCTATCTATAATTTTAAATCATTCTAAAAAGTATGTGCAGAAATTTCGTACTTTAATTGGTTGATTGATTTTGGCTAGAATGTACGCAGTTGAAGAGAATCCTCAAAGTAAAATGAGCTCGTATTATCCTGCGAATATACGTTCGTTCTTTCTTTATTCAAAGTAATAAAGAGAACCGGCTGTGGGAAATTAGTAAGTCTTTCAAAATTAATCAATATGCAAAGAAAACCATGGTTACTTTGGTTCACAGAAGCCATTGCCCTCAAAAGACTTTGACCTAAGCTCCGTATGCAGAAAGATAGTGTGACTAATTCATTCTCACTGCCCTGACAGCCAACCTTAAATGTTTTATTCGTATGGTTTTGTGGGCAAAGTTAAACTCTAAGCACCACTGACTACCACTCAGTGAGTGAACGCACCAGTCATGTGAAGGAAGCATTTTTATGTATGGAATACATATACTTATGGAACAATATTTATAAAAATTGTAGAAAATAATAATAACAGCTTTATTCCAAACGGTATTTGTGGTACAGGTATGGAATTTTCAGCGTGCATTACAGTTTATTGCATCTAATCACCTCATAAATTATATAAGCATTTTAAAATCAAAGATAAATAAATAATAATAAAATAAATAAGTTATAAATGAATAAAATAAATAAAAATAAAAAAAGCGTAGAGTATTACATTTCAAATAATGCACCACAAGATATGAAATATAAAGTTGATGTGTGATAGAAGATGAGAACAACAGTGTAATAGTACGAGGAAAAGAAAACAAAAACTAATGGGACTATTTGTTAGAGTGCCGCAGTAAGTTTATCGTGTCATACCTAACGGATTTCCCATCACATAACAGCTGTGCCAGATATGGTATTGTGGAGTTTTCGTATTTGGTAGTCCTAGCATAAAGTCGCCTATAGCTGCTTCTAGTTCTACCAGATGAAATGCAAGGAGATAGATGCGTATAGAGAGGATGCTCAGGGTTCGACAATATTGTATTCGCTAGTTTCTCACATGACATTATATGTCTATCTACAATAGTGTTCACCAGTTGGTTTAACGATATCCCACTTGCCCTACTGACGGCTTTTAGTGCCCTTCTCAGCGAAGCAAAGTCTTTCTTAAGTAGTCCAGAAAAGACTAATGGGGAGCAGTAAAGGAGGATGGGTAGAATACAAGTATTTACAAACTGAGAAAGCAAAGACTGCTCTTTACCAGACTGCCTAAATTTCCCAATGAAGAAAGTTAAGCGAAACATCTTTCTAGTGTAACAACAGAAGACAAGGGCCAGGCAACAGATCATTTTATTATGAAAATCAACACGTATTTATACATATTCCAGACAACATTATTATAGACAAGCGCAGTCATCTGATTGGTTGTTTAGGTAGACAAACGCAGGCTTCTGATTGGTTGTTTCGGGATTCCTTGACAAACAGAGTTCTCTATCTGCGAATCATATTTTGCCACGTTAACTTCGCTGTGATTGGTTGTTGACTCAGCCTTGTTCACGGCCCATATTAGTGACCTAGACCTTAACGTAGATTAGTGCCAACCAATCGGCTAGCAGCCTGCTCTCACCACACTCGTCCCCCCGTCAAATACGTGCGACTGAAGTCGGCTTGATCTACTTGGTGCAGGCGTCATCGTTGGCTTGTCTCGCTGTATCCATTTCTGGAGCTCGCTGACGTTCACGCGCCTCTCATTGTTCGCCATTGCGACTGTGTCTGCGTAACCCCATCTCGAAGTGACCATATATGGTCCTTCCCACTTTGGAAACTGTTTGCCTGACCCTGTCGAACATTCGTCCATACTTCGGCCCACACCTTCATATGCTGCTTTCGCCCGACCTCCCAGCAGCGTCTCAAGTAGCAGCTCCATCGCTGACAGATTTTGAACGCCACTCAACTGCGCAGAAGCCTTGAAGTCCTGCCGGAAGATCCATATGTCTCCATCAAAAACTGCAGGGTATAGGCTTTTCATTTGTCGGTAGGCAGCGACACCAAATGTAACAACAGAAGACAAGGGCCAGGCAACAGATCATTTTATTATGAAAATCAACACGTATTTATACATATTTCAGACAACATTATTATAGACAAGCGCAGTCATCTGATTGGTTGTTTAGGTAGACAAACGCAGGCTTCTGATTGGTTGTTTCGGGATTCCTTGACAAACAGAGTTCTCTATCTGCGAATCATATTTTGCCACGTTAACTTCGCTGTGATTGGTTGTTGACTCAGCCTTGTTCACGGCCCATATTAGTGACCTAGACCTTAACGTAGATTAGTGCCAACCAATCGGCCAGCAGCCTGCTCTCACCACACTAGTAGCTAGCAAGATGTGGGAAGACCAGGAAAGATCGGTGGAAAAACTCAGCCCAAGGTATTTGACATTAGATGTATTTTCAACCTCTGTGCCGTCAATGATAGTGGGGCCATGTGAGGTAACTAGTTGTTGTAGGTCACACAGTGTAACAGAGGATGCCTTTCTCTCACATTCGATAAAATTAGGTATCATTTCTAGGTTGGAGTATCAACAGTCTGTTATTCAATTGTGGGCCAAATTTATTTAGATGAATTCTCAAAATATTATACTGAGTAATATTTACTGAGCAATAAAGTGTGCTCAAAAAGTGGTCATCAGTAAATATTACTGTATAACACTGTGAGACGTTATCAAAATAAATTTTACCCATAATAAAATTTTACTCTACCACATTACACACATTCTGTACTTAAGTTAATCACATTCTTCACATGTAATTATTTAGGTCTTCTACACCTAACAATAATCCTAATCTTTTCTGAACCTAATCCTAACGTGAAGATATCCCTGAACTAACTATAATCTAACTCTAAACAACCTTAATGTCTCCTTTACTAGGTTAACCTAACCCCGACTTGTCTTTGGCTTAAAGAATGGTAACCTAATCTTTCCCAAACCTAAGCTGCAACTTGGCAGATATCCCATATAATAGATAACATAACACTTCCATGAGCATACTTTATAGATGCTGACAACATTAATTGTTTGCAATGTTTCACTAACTGGCTTACTAGTCGTTTCGAGTTCATTGGTGTGGTCGCAATCCATTGGTAGCTAGTGGTGCTTAAAGTCTAAATTGGCCCTTTTGTGTTTTGTAAAGTTGCATAACATTCCACTCAATTTTGATTTTCACTTAACGTGTTCAACTCACTGTTAAGTTCTTATATCAACGTAGTTGTTTCGTAATATTTATAAATTTATTCTGTTGTAAGATTTTTTATTTTGTATATAGTCAATCCCTGTCTTCAAGCGGAATCTCAGCTGAAACGCCTTGTCTAATTATTCTATGTATACTTCGTCTACTTACATCATCTTTGGAATTATGTTGGTTATACATTCTATCTATAAATCGAAGTCATTGTTTGTTCTTTCCTTATTCAACCTAATAATGGGAAACATGTAGTACGAAATGAAACATATTTTATGTCATTAAGTAATAAAGTCGACAGTATACAAGATATATTGCTAAATCATTCAAAATATACCGAGTTATAAGTGAACTAGTACTTGGACACTTCTATTCTAGTCTACTTTGAACAGTTAAGTAACACATGTTATACTGCCAGTCAGTAATAAGTATCAATGTTAAAAAAAAACCCATTTTTTGAGACAACAATTTGAGAATATTCAAGTGATGGTTTGTAGGGATTTGATTGGTTTCAGAATTTCATCATGAGCTGACATCAGTTAGAGAACCATTGGAAAACCTGGGAGTACTGGACAGCTGTTTCGTCCTAGTTTGTGACTCTTCATCAGTACGCACCCATCGGCAGGGTTCGAACCCAGGACCTTCCGGTTACAAGGCGAGCTCGTATACCATTAAGCCACTGGGACCAGATCCAATGGTCCTTGAATTCTAACTTCTGCCAATTCACGATATAGCGCAACCGCTAGCCAATGTCTTCCTTAGCGAGTATTTGTCCTCACACCCGACCGGCTACACCCTACTGGTCACGACTTCCCACTAGAACCCAGGCAACTACCTACCTGAATAGGGCCAGTCGCCAGTGAGCATCTCATTGACATTCAAGTGATGGTTTGCAGATATTTGATTGGTTTCAGGATTTCATCGCCATATAACCTGAAGGTCCTGGGTTCGAATCCCGGTGGGTGCGTACTGCTGAAGAGTCACAAACTAGGACGAAACAGCTGTCCAGTACTCCCAGGTTCTCCAATGGTTCTCTAACTAATGTCAGCTCACGGTGATATCCTGAAATTTGTGAATATCTATGCATTTTACAAGTGCATGAAAGAACTCACCTTCATTGTATTCACTGATAAGTTGTGCGGCTTTCAGATTACCAGTTTTTAGTGAGTTAAAAGTCAATTTGAACGAAGAATATTCTTTTCAATATTTTCTCCTCTTCAGGTTCTTACAATTATAAAATACGCAATATTTTTCATACAACTGGTTGCCTTGATAAATTTCGATAAAGAAAGGAAGATGAAATTTGCAGTATAAAATGATATCATTCTATTTCACAGGTTCTCATCAACTGCAATTGACTATCTGAAATTACAATAGTTTTATAGATGATACTTTAATGTTTGAGTAGTGGTGGTAGAGAAGAGATACTATAAAATTGACGCATCCAAAATGTAAGCACCATTACAATTTTTATTCGTTTAAGTTTCCATCATCAATTTATACGCTTTCAAAGTTGAAAAGAGGAGGGAGAGGTAAGACAAAAAACAGAAAAAATTGATTAACAGAGCAGTATTAGCTTTTAGGTTCATACAGCAACTTGAAAAACAAAATCGGTTACAGTTTATGAGATTAAGATTTGTTCACGGTGTTGAGATCACTGAATTAGATGATAAATTAATTTAATCAAAATCAAAATGCAGTTATCAAGGGAGTTAGAGGTTAATCACACTCTCTGTCTGTATATATAAGTCTGGTTTGAATCGTTTGATTGCGATCGCTTCAGTAAATTGTCCTTTGTCTATTTAATATTTCGAAATACTAGGAAATCTCTACGAGATGTCCGGTATGAATAATATGTCTGGTAATTGCACTATGATAACATTTGCTTCCTTTCAGGCACAGGTTTCTTGGAATATGTTCAGAAAACAAGATAGAAGCCCTTCTCTTTGTCCTTCCAATGTATTTGCTCCCGCAAGTGCACACTAATTCATAAACACAATTGGAGGTGACATCAGCAGGATACGTATCCAGTTTTGAGTAAATTATAGAAGGAGTAATGCTGTATAGTGTTATGAATTTTGCTGCCGGGAAGCTTCTATTTATTACACCTTTCAGTCTTTTGTCAATCTTTTGTGACACTGCATCTCTCCTTTTTTTCTACAGTTGGATGCTTTTCTTTCTTGTCTATTTCTCTACCATACTTCTGCATAAATCCCTTAGGGTATCCATCCTCCCTTAGGTAATTCTCGAGGAAAACTAGTTCTTTTTCGACCTTGTTTGGTGAAAGTCGCTTCCTGGCTGTGTCGTACAAAGTCCTTACTAATCCACGTTTATAGCTTGTGGGACAAAAGCTGTTATAGTGAAGATATTGTTCAGTCCAGGTTTATTTTCTATAGATGGACTTTTCGATCATGTCTTCGTTTGTTCTTTTTACATTTAGATCCAGGAAATTGAACTCATTGTTATGTTCATATTCCATGGTGAATTTGACATTTGGATGAATCTCATTTAGGCGATCATATAATGCCGTTGCGTGATCCATGTTGTTGCAAATAACAAATGTGTCATCAACATATCGGCAACATATCAATATATATTGACAATATTGACAAATCAGACAAACTCATGATATCGTATGACGTGACCTCCTTGTTTACAAACGTACCACTGATGGAAACAATTGATATCATTTGCAAATGAATGGATCTTCTACCATTACTGGAAACAGGGATGAAGCGACTACTGCTGCTCTGCACTAGAGATATACAATTCAAATTCAAAAATCAACTTTACCGACAAATGTATGGGGTCACGAAGGGTTCGCCTCTGGGACCTATCCTGGCTAATATCTTCATGGGCTACTTTGAGCAGACACAACTAAGTTCTAGTTCCAATGCAACAACCTACTATCGCCGATATGTTATACTCTAAACGCTGCTAATAGCTTTATCACAGTAGTGGTATCAGCCTAGAATTCACAAAATTTCAGCGTATATATGCCGCATTTTCATCACTGTTCATCAGCATGGGGTTATTTTTGCGTTGTCAAATTGGCCAACTGGTCAAGATAACAAAACCAGGTGTAGACTTTTGGATTTGATAATCGTGTAAAATTATAAAAGTAGCCTATTTAAACATGATGAGATTACTTATCGCATTCAAGTTGATGGTATCAGCTCATGGGTGATGGAGGTGTTGTAATCACGTCAAATTCTGTTTTAATCCATCATTCCTATTCATCAGACAATTTGAATTCCATTTGATATGAAGGGCTTTCGATGATATTAGGCGTTCTTTGTGATTACGGAAATTTTTCTGGATTATTTCAATACTGTCGAAATCAATTCTGTGGCCTAATTATTCAGCGTATACACCTATGAGTAATGATTTTTCAAGCATTTCTAGTTCAAATGGACCTTCCAGTGGCATTCATTGGGAAATACAAAAAGCCTTTATAATAATGAATATCATATACTCAATGGCCAAATTTTTTCAAACTGTTTAAAGTGAACTTGGTTTGGAAATATATACACTTCCACATTCTTTTATCATACCAAGTTCAGACGACTTCATTACACCCAATGAAAAGCAACTGATCTTTTTTAGAAGTCTAATGGATAGACTATCCTGTCAACCGACGCATATCTTAGTGATGCTTCAAGACTAAACAGACATTGATTTCAGGTAAGGAATCAATGAAAAACCAACGTGGATTACTGGACAGCCGTTTCGTCCTATTTAGGGACTCATCATCACTATGAACCCGCTGCCATGGTTCAAAACCAGGAGCTTTCTGGTGCAAGGTAAGCTCACAAACCATTCAGACAATAGGACCAAAGTCATAGGCCAGCCCACGAGTTCTAATTTCCAACAATGCGTCATTTTAAGGCCACCATCACTTAGTGTTATCTATGAGTATTTATTTTTGCTATAATCCAGGTGAACGTTCTTGGTCAAGAAGTCGCACTAAAAATCCATCAAGCCTCGTCCTGTAACGTCTTTGATGGCAACATCAGTTTACATAGGTTTGAAGAGAGACATGAGTCCTTCAGGAGTGGAGATACACCTTGAAAACTGGTGAGTGCCACCAAGTACAAAACCCAGGTATGAGGCTTCCTGACGATTGCCTACAACAATGTAATATTGTAACGACAGAAGACAAGCTTCAGGCAACATATCGTTTATTGAGAAAATCAACCGATAATTATAGATTTTTTATGTACATTATTATTAGCATTATTGTTAGCAGAGAAGCAACGTCTTCTGAATGGTTGTTTTCCTGCTGAAGGTTATTCTGTCATCTCTTTGTGGCGTTTCTTGAACAGTCCGGTGATATATCTGCGAATTGTGATTGGTTGTTGAGTTCCTTAAGTTAAGGCTTAATTCTTGTTTCTTCTCATGACCTCGATTTGGGATGTAAACATTGACGTCATTTGTTGTGTACAATTCTGTCTTGCAGACAGCTCTCACCACAATATCAAGTCCTGAAAATCTTAGTGATAACTTAACTCTTTTACTTTCATTGATTGACTGACACAAGTACTTATTTCAGATAGGAGATTGGTTTTTTTGGGGTGAGGGGTCAAAAACTGATCTAACTGATAGGTATCAGTAAGCTCAAGATCACTGTTCAAGCCTTCAAAGCAATCAGGGTATGGCAATTAAAGGATTACTGAGATAGCAAATTTTTGTTGCTTGGCAATCACTCTTCAGTTGCGGTTGATAGAATTCAGTCATCACGTAAAAGGAGATAGTCAGATTATTGATTATTCCGTAGGAACAATCCAGTGTAGACAACATTTTCTTTGCCAATCAAAACACTTCACTAGCATAAGTCTTTTGTCTAGTCAAATACTTTAGATCCTGTGTACAGGTCTACATCTCATCTTCACCGTAGAAATGCCATTTAAACATATGTAACCAATTTATTAATCAAATAAGTTTTTCAGTATTCTGTAGATCTCAGAACAGAATAGAATAATAACAGCTTTATTCCAAACGGTATTTGTGGTACAGGTATGGAATTTTCAGAGTGCAGTACAGCATATTGCATCTTATTACCTCATAAATTATATAAGATTTTTAAAATCAAAGATAAATAAATAAAAATAAAATAAATAAGTTATAAATTAATAAAATAAATAAATAAACAGCTAAGAGTATTACATTTCAAACAATGCACCACAAGATATGAAATATAAAGTTGATGTGTGATAGAAGATGAGAACAACAGTGTAATAGTAACGAGGAAAGGAAAACAAAACTAATGAGACTATTTGTTAGAGTGCCGCAGTAAGTTTATCGTGTCATACCTAACGGATTTCTCATCACATAACAGCTGTGCCAGATATAGTGTTGTGGAGTTTTTGTACTTGGTAGTCCTCGCATATAGCCTCCTCCCTATAGCTGCTTCTAGTTCTACCAGATGAAATGCAAGGAGATAGATGCGTATAGAGAGGATTCTCGGGGTCCGACAATATTGTATTCTCTAGTTTCTTACAGGACATAATATGTCTATCTACAATAGTGTTCACCAGTTGGTTTAACGATATCCCACTTGCCCTACTAACGGCTTTTAGTGCCCTTCTCAGCGAAGCAAAGTCTTTCTTAAGTAGTCCAGAAAAGACTAATGGGGAGCAGTAAAGGAGGATGGGTAGAATACAAGTATTTACAAATTGAGAAAGTAAAGATTGCTTTATACCAGACTGCCTAAATTTCCTAATGTAGAACGTTAGGCGAAACATCTTTCTAGTAACTAGCAAGATGTGGGAAGACCAGGAAAGATCGGTGGAAAAACTCAGCCCAAGGTATTTGACATTAGATGTATTTTCAACCTGTGTGCTGTCAATAATAGTGGGGCCATGTGAGCTAACTAGTTGCTGTAGGTCACATTTACGTCTGAAAGTGAAATTGACTACCTGACATTTGGACGGATTAAGCTTAAGTCCATTTGAAGAGGACCACTGACTAATTTCCGACAGAAAGTTATTTAATTCTGAGCAATCTGACTGAGAGTTGACAGGCATAGAAACCGAGAGGTCATCAGCACATCAGTGGTTCAGTATTAGTATTCTGCCCAATCATAGATGTCATCTGGGTTCGATTCCCTGTCCACCCACACCAAACTCTTGCCTAGTTTACAAGCTAGTAGGTAGTAGGCATTGCAAAAGTGAAAAGGTTGGGCATGAATGTGACCGGTAACTCCACCGCTTAAAACAAGCACCACTAGTGAAGCTTTATAGCTCTGTATTCTAGTCAAAATGTAAGGTAAGGAGAATCTGGATTTCCCCATGAAATAAGTTATAAATTAACACATACACACACAAACACACATACACTCACACATAAACACCCACAAACACGATCAACTCAATGAAGCTGTCATTTTGGCAAACGACTAGTGATCATCACATTCAAAAGATTAATTTTAGCATGAATTATACAGTTTATATTTTTTTTTTCAAACGAAAAATACAGAAAATACTGAAGATCACAACTATCATTTTTCTAGTATACTAAGAAATTGATTTTCAATCAGTTAAAGTAGAATGATTATGGGATAAGATATCATTTAACTATGCCAAAATGTGAAAAAAATAGACTCATAGATAGATGGATAGTTTTATTGCATGATTGGCCTACTGATAGTTTCTCTATGATTCACGTGAACAAAAAAGGAAGGAAGCAAATTTTAGTCGGTAGAATTTAACTGTCGATATCAACTTTTATCAAAATTTGATAAATAACAGCGGACATCATTCACCGTACAGTGGTTACAATGAAGAAATCAACAAGTCCCTTGATACATCAAATGGTCGAATGAAATACTGTTGACATGCTATGTGAGTGTAACGCATAGGTCTTTTGCTACAGCAGTTGTGTGGGTGAATAAAAAATTTGAAACCGGAAGATTCCAACAACCAGACTTCTTTTTGCTGGATTTTAGTAACTGAAATGTAAATTAGAGGGTATATATAATTTAACGTGGAATGTCAGATTCGAATTCGTTCGTTGGCTTCTTTTCAGCTGCTGACAGTCTAAAAATGTTATTAAGTTTATGTAAAGAAACAATTTTAACAGTACTAATGATACAGCAAGGAATTTTCAGCATTCAGTATGATATTGCATCTAATTTACTCAAAACGACAAAGACAAAAAACATTACATAATAATAATAATAAAACGTTGTTAAAGCATCTATGTAGCAAATTACAGAATGCGATTAGGAGAAGAATTTGCATAAAGTATAAAGTTGTAGTAATAATAGTAATAACAACTAAAATAAAATAGCAAAGTTATAATTAAACGATAGAAAGAGTGATAGCATAAAATTACAGAATGATGAACGATGAAAGGGTCGATTCACTTTGCTAATTACATAGTAACTTCTTATGTGTTTCACATCTAACAGTGTCTCCATCACATAAAATACGGGCTAAATACGGTATTGTAGAATTTTTGTACTTAGTGGTTCGAGCATATAACTTTTTATATTGACTTCTCGTCCTACCTGATGAGATGCAAGAGGGGGGTGCAGAGGGTCTGACAGTAGGGCCTTAGCCCAGTTTGTAAACGAATTTATATGTCTCGACTATAATTTTGGCGAGCTCACGAAGTAGCATAACACAAGCCCTACTCACAGCATTTAATACCCTTCGTAATATGTGATGTCCACCTAATGAACCGTATCAAGAAGATGTCTGGTGGCGTATAACTGTAAGTAATTTTTCCCTTGAGATGTAAGCTTTTTCGTAAATGTTCATATTCCTTCTGGAATGAAATGTCCAACCTCTCTCGATAAATCAAATGTTAGTATATGCTTCTTGATGTTGTCTACAGTTTAATGTGATAATTTTTGGTAGATAGTGATGAACATTGAAATCCAGGATGTGTTTCACTCAATTTCGAACTTGTAAGCTGGATGCATCTGTACTCCAGAGTGTACAAATATTCCAGCGCTTTGGTCCAATACAGTGAGTCAGCATTTAATTTAAAACGACCACTTTAGTAAATTACAAGCGATACGTGGTGCACAAGTGGTGATTTTCATAGCCCAATGACCCAGTGAATGATAATTTTGCATTTGAAGTGATGGTTTCTGGATGTGAACACCCGGGAGACGACATTGTCACTGAGGGATGATGTAGGTGCCTTAAGGTGCTGAGTCTGAAACAGTGTGAAATATCACTTCTGGATTCCGCTTCAGATCTGTGGTCAGGATTGTTCATCAACTCCGTCCAGTTCTAAACATATCAGGTTCATTCATTTCCAAATGGCTAATTGGTATGCTTCAGATATGATGGAAAAGATCTGTAGCTCAGGTGGATGATTTTGATGTGGTTTTGTTCTCTGAGCTGGATGTTTAGTTTGCAAAGCTTTCATCACCTTACTGGGTGACATCTTCAGCGCATACTTCAATTCGAAGTGAGCTTTTAGATTTCTTCACGAGTTCATTAATCATCTCTCCTGGTGACCTTGAACGTGATTGGTTGTTTATGTATGTTTTCACACCTTCTAGGTTACTTGTATTGGAACCGGTTGTTTCTTTGACTTGAACTTTGACCCTTTGTGTGTGAAGTTTCTTTCTTATTGGTTGATAAATTTTGTCTATCTCGATGTGTCTATTGATTGATGATTCACTGGAATGCCAAGCTTCTTTAAATTCTCTAGCATTCTTGTTATTTCCTTTGTCTAATATTTGAACGTTGTCCCAGTCGAATTGATGTCCGTGGTTGTCTGTGTGTAGTGAAATGAGGGAGTGGATATCATGTCTTTTGACGGCTAGCTTATGTTCGTGGATACGAAGACGAAGAGGAGAGGCGTCCACTTTGGCCAATGTAGTGTTTTTCGCAGTTGTTACAGTTTATTTTGTAGATGATGTTGGTTTTGTCTTCTTTCGTTGTTGAGTCTTTTGGTTGACATAGAATTGAGTGCAGCGACTTTGTTGGTTTGTGTACGACGTCAATTCCTAAAGGTTTGAAGAGTCTTGTAGTGATTTCTGAGATATCTTTTATATATGGTAAGGCAATTTTCTTTGTGCTTTCCTTGGTGGCTTTTGCTTTGGTAGGTTGGCTTGGGGGTATTCTTTAATCTGTAGGGAAACATAAATGTACGCACAAGCTTCGTGATACTTTTCAAATCGCCCACTGATTACAAGATGTGAAGGTCTCTAGACGAAGTAGGCTATCAAATTACTTTTCCCCAGCATTCTACTCATAGAAACTGTCTGTTTTATATGCACAAGTATAGATAAAGACCAACTGAACATAAGGATATCAACAGTGGATTCAAAAGAACCGATGCTGAGGTATACTCTTAATATACAGTTGAGTTTCAGTGACATTATTAACAGACAGAAAGATAAAAATCATCATGGGATCTCACTCAGTTAAAGGATCTAACAATTCTATTTCTTGATGTCACACAAACACGAAGAGTTGATAGAACTTCAAGAAGTTCTATCTATCAGGAAACGGAATTCGAATGGTTACCTGTAAAGTTTCTAAAGTTGGTTTTTGATTGATTGAAAAGTAAACTTTAATAAAATCCTTAGCCACTCGCTTCCGACATATCTCAAAATAAGAAGACAGTTGCAGCGAAGAAAATATCTCAAAATCACACCTGAAAAAAATATTCATGTAAAATGGATACTCCCCGAGAATAATTGACAAGAATATCAAACTAAAAGGTCACTGAAATGAATAAAATTACAAAGTGTAATAGACAGGAAGATCGGATAGAGAATATAGTAAGGTAGATAGGTTGCAGTATTTCAGGTCAAAGGTCATATTGGTAAAATTAAAATTAGGAATTAAAATACCATAATAAGCGTGGGGATGGATAAAGCTCAAACAAAGTAGCATCATAAATACTGAGAAGATTAACGTATTGTGCAATTGGAAGTTAGAAATGTAGAAATAACAAAAATAGACAGGATGTTTGGATAAAAATATCTAGTGGGATGTTAACTGAAGATCATAATGTGACGAATAATTGTTTATGCAATAAGGGATTGAATGTATTTAGAAATAATAAAAAATAACATGAATAGACAGGAAGTTTGGATAAGAAAGGCAGAGGGATAGCCATTACCACTGAGCTCAGAAAACTGCAACATACTTTGTACCATAAAAAGAACTCTATATAGACGTTGTTTTCAAGGAAGATCTATTCTGTAATATCCTTAAGAGGAGAATTTCAAAATCTTCGTGAAAAATTATTCTTCTCAGAAACGCTAAGGGGAATGTTCTCCAGATGCCAACTGGTCTTCAGAATCCTTAACGACAAGATCTCTTATTTGACCAATTCAGTGTGATTCTGACTGAATAACTGTCTGTGCGGATCCAGCTAACTGGTCGTTAGATTCACATCCAGAATAACATCCAGCATGGTTACAGAAAGATAGCAGTGGGGCTCCATATAGAGTGTAAAAAGCTGAGCACCTTATCGACGCTGACCATCCTATCTCAATCCTGCTTCATAGTGATATACATAGTGAGGATAAACTTGCCAGAGACAATACGCATTCGCATATTTGCATTAATGTTTCTCTAAACATCCAGATGCAGAAGCCATAGATCAACATGCAAAAGAGAATTCTCTTTTCTCTTGTTCTATTGTGATTAAATGATCCTGTGGGTTTTCTACCAACCTGATAGTTTTGCTCTTTAGTTCTCTCCAACTCTTCTGTCTCTCACAAAGACAAGAAGGCATATCAGAAAAAAACAGTCTTGGTCCTTATTTTACTCGCTCCTCACTTCTTTGTATATCCTAATTACAAGTTATTTGTTAAATTAATCATTTCATCGTGTAACATTAATATCCTTCTTCAACTTTTTCGATGCCTTCAGTATTTATGGCCAAAGAAGTCTCTTTTGCTACTAACCGCTTTTTTTGGAAAATCAGATTGAACATCTAAAGAAAATGAATTTATTTGAAAAGAACTTCTTCGCCGAACCACTTGTCTCGTTTTAAAAGAATGTTCAATAGGATCTCACTCTCTTGCTTTTGTTCTTGTAATCGATATTCCGTTCTGTATAGACATATGAATTCATCGATAAAATTGTCAGTAACTCATCTACTTTCTAGCGTTCCCCTGAGTAGTTTACATGGTGCATATGGATTACCTTTGCACTGTAGCAGCTAATTCATGTCGAAAGAGCTGATGTCGCAGTTCAATTCGAAAACTTATCCTATCAGTTGAGTGACCTCAATCCTGTTGATGATGACAAGAGGAGCTGGTTCAAATCGAAGCTCGTTGACTTTGCAAATCAATACCTATTTTCTTCAATGTCATATTCCAAAGTCCTTTCTGAAGAGCATCAAAGAGCATTGAAAGCTCTCAAGAATAATGACAAAATTGTTATATTGAGACCTGACAAAGACTCAGGTGTGGTGCTGATGGACAAAGACGACTACATCGCAGAGATGAAAGCTGTGTTAAATGACCCGTTGAGGTTTAAAGTTGACAGTTGCCAGAAAGATAAGACAGATGCTGTCGAAAAACGTATCACAAACGCCTTGAGAGATCTCCTAAAGAAGAAATTGATTGACAACAGTACGTAAAATGATTTGAAACCTCGAGGGTCCCGCTTGCCACACATGTATGGCGTTCCGAAGATACACAAAGAACAAGTCCCCCTGAGACCCATACTTTCGATGATCAACTCTCCACAACATAAGGTGGCACGTTGGCTTGCGGGGAAGTTGGAACCTATTCTTCAACGGCTAGGCGTGCACACTATGAAAGACTCATTTTATTTCTCTGACACTGTTAATCAAATGAACGTTTTAACTAAGTTCATGGTGTCATTTGATGCAACCTCCTTGTTCACAATGATTCCAATCAGCGAAACTATTGAGATTATTTGTCAGCAATCTGATCTTCTTTCACTCCCAGAGCCGAATATTGATCGATTGATTTTCGTTTAAAATGAACTCCGTGCAAGTATGTCAAAATTTCTTTTGCAGATACATTTAATAATGCCTTTGCCATGTAAGCAGCTGACGAGAAGGCAAAGAAATAAAAGATGGTACCATTTTATTCTGCTATATCTGTAGTTCTTGCTTTGTTCAAATTCATGATTAATTCTACTGAAATGCTGATTTTCAATGAAGACAGCTTTGACAAACGAAAATAGGATTCCTTCTAACCTCTTAGCGTTTTATTTTTACTGCTTATTCTCTTAAGATAAAATTATGTTAAATTCGATCGCGGACTGATACCAGTTCTAAAAACTATTGAAAATCAACAGGGATGAGTGGAAAGTTGTTTAATCTTAGTTAATTTTGAACCCGGGACTCATTCAGCTACTAGAATCCGATTCACTACAAAGCCCAGGAATCATCATCCACTGTCATTGGCAGTTATTTGTTCTCACTCCCAACTAATCGTACCTTACTGAATAGTCCTGAATTCGAAAACTGGTCGGTGTGTACTGATGATGAGCTCTTGACTAAGACGAGGCTGACGTCCACCTCTCTGTGCTGGTCCTCAGTATTACTCCGAATGATATCAACCCATGATGAAACATGAAAAAAAATCAAATCCTTAGGAACAAACTCTTGGAAAGTTTGTCAACAAAATGATTTATAATAGCTGTTTTCAGCAAGAACACATTTTTTATCGATTGTTTTCAGGGTAAAAATTCCTTTATCCATTGAAAAAGTGTTGTTAGAGGGATATATTTTTTTACCATCTGCAGAAAAACACTGTTTTTCAGTTTTGCAAATATATGTCCGCGCTAATATTAACCTAACTCGAGTAAGTGAAACCGGTAATCATGCCTACTTCTTATTGTCAATTATTATTATTGTTGTGACCAATTGGAACACAGGGCTGCAACAGACATTCTAAACTTCGTTCTATTCTCTGATATCCTCTTTACCTGGCCACACGATCGACCATAATCTCTCACCTCCTCCTCCGACTCATTCGATCTCCTCAGTGCCATGCACGCTACAACGACCCACTTATCCCTTCCGAGCGGGATTCCACTCGAGCCATGACCTGCATTGCATGCGATTTCGTTCGACGCTTTCTTTAAAGTACGCTGCATCAATCCATCTCCATCATTTTTTACAAATTTGTTGAGCAATCGGCTCTTGGTTGGTTCGTCGTGGGCCAGAGTTTCTTGGTGCCAATTATTTCTGGCCAGCCTGTTGAGTGGCTATTTGATCTTCAGTATGAAGCCAGCCAGTAATGGTGGCAGCTGTTGATAGAAGTCTGTAACTTGATGGAAATCTTTTTTGTGACGCTCAGTATAGACTTCTGGCCCATATATAGAGGAACTGACTAACTTCTGTTGAATGAAATCCGAAACTTGTTGTTTATGCAGCCTGAGTCAGTGCAGAAGATTTCCAAACTTGTTTTGAAACAACACTCAAATCAGCGTTTCTCATTCTCATTCCACTCGAGACATTTTTTGGCACGCGTATTTATTCAATATTCTGCTTACAGCGATCTCGGTTCACCTCATTTTTCTCCTACATATTCGCCAAACTACAGGTCCTTGGGCAGTTTGTTCCCATGAACTCATTTATTCAAGATTCTACTTTTCGTAGATGCTTTTTCGAAATAAACTTTATCAAGAAGTATTCAAAATAATTCCAGGCAATCATCTAGTTGTGATTATTTTCTGTTTGTTCTATTTACTAGCTGTGAAAACATCTGTTGGAAGAGACCTAAAATCAATAACTCAGAACACAGTTCACAAACTCATTTTTAACCTAAGGCCTTTATTCCCCTTTCCGATTGTCGAACAAGTTTATGAGATAGTGTACTAGAGTTATCACGTTAAGTACTGGGATAACTAAATGGACAAGAGGATCCCATCTTAGCATCGCAAATCCGAATCTCTACAACTCATTGTTTAAATAACCTAATTTCTGTTGTATTTAAAACTACTCCTAATTTGAAGGGAGGAAATTGACATCTGTTTAATGAAAGCGAACTAAATATCTTTCGGTACACGTAAGTATGAGATAAAATATCCCCAAATCCGGAGGTCATTCATGAATGTAGGAAGTTTCTCATATATTAATATCAAAAAAGCCTAAGTTAATGAATAAAAGTTTAATCTAGCCGCTTATATTCGTCTGTTCAATAATCACGGAACAGACATCGTTTTCTCTTGAGAATGGTTTTAGCTTTTAGCACTGTCCCATTTTCGCACTTAGTGTGTTTAAATGCTAGTACCGAGATCTTTTCAAAAATAGTGTGTGTTGAAATGATTTTCAGTGAATTTCGAACACTGAATTCTGTGATAGATTTAGATATGAAAGAGAAGATTAGTGGCCCATGTGGATGATTTTGATGTGGTTGTGTTCTCTGACCTGGATAGTTGATTTGCGAAGCTTTAATCACATGACATCTAATTGAACCTCACTGGTCACGACTTTTCACTAGAACTTTAGGAAACTTCATCCTGTATCAAGTCACTAGACAGCATCAGACTAATTTTCTATAGTTTGGTTCGTAAGGGTTAGTTATGTTTTTTTACGAGTTGATCACGGATTGATATCAGTCGAAAACCAAGGAGTACTGGACAGCTGCTGTTTCTTCCTAGTTTGGGAATCATCGGCAGTGCGCACCCACTGGGATTTGATGGATCTATAACACTGATATCAACCCGTGATCAACTCGTAAAAATAAACTAAATTTTATTAGCTGCAATAAACATTACATCTGTCAAAGTGGGCGTCCCCTTTCGAATCAGAATCCAGGAATACAAACTAGCTGTAAAAAGACATGATGTATATTCTTCTGTATCACTGCATTTAGATGATTATAGACACCAATTTCATTGGGATAATATCGAAATTTTAAACAAAGGTAATACCAAAAGCGCAAGAGAATTCTTAGAAGCCTGATTCTCAAATGAATCAGTCAGAGATTAACTAACATATTATTAACTAGTGAGTAAATAGATCACATGCTAACGCAGTTCCAATTTCAAGTCAATAAAAATGACCAATAGAGATGTAAATCAACTACCAGTCACGAAGACGGTTGCCAGCAGACTCAAGTATATCATTCATGGAATTCATTTTATACTAAAACCTGAGCTGAAGACAATGAAAGCTTCACAATGAAATTGACCAGCTCAGAGAACACAATTAATTCAAAAGTGTTCTGACTGGTTGGCAGCCAGTGCAAAGCTAAACAAGGAAACGAAAGGTTGTCTAGATTTCAGGAATAGACATTTCCACCCCTGAAGGAATTGGCCTAAAACGTTGAATATAGTTTCTGGTCTCTTCATATCAGCCTTCATCTAAATCGTACATGACATAGGCATATTTCATTAACTGCTAAGGCTAAAATACATGAACGCTTTTGATTTCAATATGGTGTGGCTATCTGGCAATTATTTTTATTATTATCGTTCCCTTGGGTTCCTAGTGGAACATAGAACTTCAACTGCACATCTCCACCTGCCATTTCTGTCTTCTGCTGCTGTACTTTTCACTTGCATCAACGTTAGTCCATACTGTTTCAACTTCTCTTCATACGATCTTCTACATGTTACCCTTGCACTGACGACCCACTAGCCGCTTACCACTCTGTCGGGTTCCACTTGAGCAATGGCCTGACGCGCGCGTGACGTCACCCAACGGCCTCCTCAGCGAGTTTCCAATCCATCTCCACTTTCTCCTGCCTATTTGTTGGGCGATTGATTTGTTCTTGTTTTGTTTGTTTGTTGCCACAGTTTCTTGTTGGTGATTCTTTCCGGCCCGGTCATCTGATCGTCAATAGAAAAGGCAACGAAGACAGTCGTTCTTAAAAGTCTGCAATTGCCTGTTGGTTGGGAATATTTTTTGTGACCCACCCGCCAAGTTTCTGATTCGTATAGAAGAACTGACTGACTTGAATTTGTTTGTATTGAAAATCCGACTGAATTTTGTTGTTGATGCTGGCTGAGTGACGAAGATTTTCAGATTGATTTCAGGTTGGTGAATTTGTTTCTCGCCTTCCAATTCCCGCTCGATTTGACATCCTTTCTGGCAATAAATACGTTTAATTCAAGATCAACTAATGCTTCATTACAGTTAGCTGGTTTATGCAAACCTTTACATTTAGAATAGCAAGTTTATTCTAATCTCTATACAAATATCACGTTTTTATGGTAAATTAATTTTATTTATGTAATCAATACAATCTAAGAGATACTGTATAGCAAAAATCCGAAGCTGTACTAATCTTCCTCCCAAATGGATTCGGCCTTCAATCCTCACTAATCAAGCTGCCGGGCTGTAGGAGTATGACTCCTAAATGACGCACTCCTAAGCTTCACCTAGATTACTAGCTGGTAAAGAGCGTTTAAAAGAGAGAAGCTTGAACGATCCCGAAGGTAGGGAAACTTCAGAAGCATGAACCCTAATGATCCACTTGGTATTCAAGGAGAGAATCAAACAGTCTTAAGCGTGAATATATGGAAATTGTAACAGCATGATAGAATTAGTTTTTAGTCGGCAGCGAAAAATTTCCACAAGAAATGTCATGATTAGTTCTTACCTGAATGTTCTGAAAGTCATCTCTCTCCAAAATTATTAGGTCAATAATAACAGTTGACTAAATGGTATGTATATAAATGTAATTGTGTGGTTTTCGCGTTGGTGGCACAGCGGAAGAATGCTCTTCAACCGCTGATGTGGTGTGGGGTTCGCTTCGCGACCATCGCACTCTTTTATCTCCCCAACAATAATAATAATTTTGCCTTCACATGCCCAGTGTAACATAGGGCTTTTAGCTAGTGGCTTGAAGTTTCTGTAGCAGTGTTTATTTTTTTATGTTTTTATTGCAGCTTGATTCCACACCGTATTTTCTGTACAAGTATGGAATTTTTAGAACATGATATCGGTAGCCCAAATTTTGCAGGCCGACCATAGTTATCGGCTGTGCTTCGGCAGGGGATCGAACCGCGGACCATATGTTTGGTCGGCGAGCGTCCTAACCGCTGTGCCACTGACGCACAAATACACAGTAACGCGCCAATTGACTGGGTATTGGTTTTCAAGAGAACCAAAAAACACCAATCCCTGCGTCTTGAGAGACGAGACCGGCATGCAAGATCATCTTGTGGCACAACCACTCGATAGCCCTCTCCCTCGGTGGATGAAATGGTGGTTTGGTGATATTAGATAGTTGGAGGCAATCAGCAGGAAGCCCTACCTAGACCTAGGTTCCGTGCTAGTTGGCATCCACTAGTCAGCAAGGCGTATCTGCAACCTTGAAGGAACTCATGTCCCTAAACCAGTAATAAGACTGGTAAAGAGCAAAGGTTGGGTATATGCGGGCCAGCAACCCGTAGATGAATAGAAAAACATAATAAGTCTTCTGGTAGGTGGCTTAACATTATGAGTATATTTCCAAGAGCGATAGTATGTATACTTACTAAAACCACTAGCATCATTTTGAAGTTAACCGAGGGAACCTTCGGTATTTTATCACATAGAAAACTTCAAGATGAAATTCGAAGTAATGACTTAACTATCACATTGTGAATTAATTTATGAAAAGAAGTGATGTAGCAGCTCAGTTTGAGAATCTGTTCCACCGACTGGATGGATAAAGACAGAAAAGCTAGGTTTAAGTTTAAGTTGGTTGACATCTCCAATCAATACCTTATTTCGTAAAGCGGACATTCAAAAATCATAACTGAAGAACATCAGAAAGCACTTAGAAATCTCATGAATAGTGATAAAATCTTTATTTTGAGACCTTATAAATTCTCGGGTATCGTGTTGATGGACAATAGAGACTCCATTACAAAGACGAAATCCATTCTCAGTGATTTGTTAAGGTTTAAATTGGAAAAATATATACAAATACAGAGCTGATGTGATTGAGAAGCATATCATAATTATACTGAGAGAGCTTCTTAAAAGCAAACTGACTGACAGCAGCACTTTTAATGACTTAAAACCTCGAAGGTCAAACATGACTTATACAAGTAAGACATTTCCAGGAGGCCTAGACTTTCTATGGTCATTTCACCACAGCATAAAGTCGCTCGTTGGTTTGTAGAGAAGTTGAAGCCTACTCATCAACGACTATCCATTTTGTTGTAAACCTGAAGAATATAAACAACTCCAACATATTTATGGTATCCTTTGAAGTAACCTCTCTATTCACAAGGATTCCATCTCATGAAGCTGTCGGTATCATGCGTGGGGGTTCTGATTCGCTTCCTTTGCCAGTAAAGGAATTTAAACGTCTACTAACAATATATACTGTGGATGTACAATTTCATTTCGATGATAACCTCTATCGTCAAGTAGACAATGTGACCAGGAAGTCCACTACATCCTATAATAACAAGCATCTTTACCTCAAATCTTGAGATAAAAAAGCTGAAAAAGGCGGTCGATGAGACAACTTCCTTTTATCAATAAGTTGATGACACCTTCATATTATGCGATAATGAAAATCATTCACCTGATCTACTTCAACTGTTCAGTGAAGTACATGAGAAAATTGACTTCTCAATGGCACATTAAATTGATGAAAAGTTCCACCTCTTCAATACTGTTATATAACGCCTAGGAAGATAGGAGTCCACAAAGATGCATTCACTAATTATCCACATGGAACAGACTATACTTAAATTTGAGTAGTTTTTGTCCAAACATTTACAAACGAGCATTGGTTAAAACCCTATTTTACAGAGTCAGAAGGGTATGCTCCACAGAAATACTGGAAGAAAAACTCTTAAGAATTGATACAATTTTGAAAAATAATGCCTATCCTCCAAAATTCATCAGTAAGTATTAAGAATCTGAAAATCTTAAAGTGAAGCAAACCACAATTGTTACGAAGCCTGCCTACATCCAGCTGGATTTTAAAAGTGATAATATTGCAGGAGTAATTAACAAAAGACTGGAGACTTCTCTAGTCGGGACTTATTCCGCAACAGAATCGCTTCTCAGTCATCAAACAACAAACAATTTGATACAATCAAAGGCTGATGGATACCCTTCCCATGTTAACTCTGATTGTGTATATAAATTTACGTGTTCTTCTCCGATCTCATGTGGTGTGCTTGAGTGATGTGAAGAGAGTAATGATCGTTCTGATTCTTGATTTCGTAGTAATTTCTTGGTTATGTCATTTGCTTAGACAGTAGTAAGCTGTACAAAAGCAATAGAAATGGAGGGTCTATAATTTAATAAGTCCTCGTCCCTCCATAATATTGGTATGAAATACTTCCTGACACTTAGCATTTATTGGCTTGAATTCAGGTTACCTTGTTAGGACTAAAAGCACAGCCAAGCTTCCAAGGTTGAATGAAGTCAGAGGGGCAAGATTTGAACTCAATACCCATTAAATGAAAGTTGATTATTTTAAGTCAATACTCCGCATTTTTTTATAACACTAGGCAACGTATTAAGAAGCCTCATATGACACTTATAAGGTGTGTCTTACATTTTATACTGTAGTCTACAGAAGAACCAGAACGTGTTGTATTTACAAAAAAAAACATTACAGCAGAGAAGGATCCACTTATTCTATCTGAATTAGCTTTGTGATGTCTTCTTTCACTTGACTTCACCTGTGGAATATTCGCGTTCATATATGCAAGATAAAACTGGATTCATTAAAATTCAAAGATTTACATATGCCTTATTAATGGATGCCTTTTCTCACTTCCAATAGACCATACAGCCTCAATCTTTGACGATTCAATAGCGAAGATGTTGTTCCTACCGAGCGAAATTGCTATCCTGACGCTCAGTCTTCGGCTGGTAAACAAAGTGATATTTAAGACCACGTCAGTTAGAAATCAAACACCGATCCCCAGTGTGGCTGACTAGCAATCTACCGTTGAACCAGCGATGAACAGGACGGACCGTTTTTGATAAGCCAATAAACATTCTACCAGCTTATTGCAATATAGCCGAAAACCTATGCAATATAAACATGAAAAATATAAAGTATAATTATATTTTAATAGTGTACACACAATGATAAGTTTTGTTATTAGTAATATTTCGACCAAAATTACTGCCCGTGTTCACACCACTGTTGTAATTGTTTTATTCACACATTTATGATTTGTACTCATACAAATAGTTCATTATTATTATTTTGTTCATTCATGTTTTGTGTGTGCATATGTGTGTTCAGAATTATACTCCACATTCATTCATGTGTTTGTATTTAGAATAATATATAAAATATAAATATATAAATTAATAGATAACACTACCGTCATTTGCGACAACATTTACGACCCCAGTCAATTACTACAGGTATTTAACGACTTCCATCCGAGAATAAAACTCTCTCTTAAAATGAAAAATGAATCTGAAATTCCCTTCCTTGATGTGGAAATAACAAGAAAACTCCACTTAAACACTGAGAAAGACAGTCCATCGTAAACTCGCTTGTAACGCCAAAAATGCTAGTTCCTACAGTTAGATACCTGTTGAAACAAAATAAAATTTAATTAAATCCCTTGACACTGGTATTTCATGCCCTAGAGGCAGAACTAGATTTTCTGAAAGAAATATTCATGCAAAATGGATGCCCACCGTCATTTACTGACAAAAATGTAAAACAGAAAATTCCAAATTATAAACTTCACATGAACCTCAACTGCAAAAATGACCTACTCAATGATATCCTTAAAAGAACAATTTCAGTACCTTTGAGGAGAGAATTCTTCTCAGTGTTCTTTAGTCGTCCATTGGTTTGTAGAAGCCATAAGGAAAACCACATCTATGTGCATATATCCCTTCACCTGTTCTTGTGGGGTCAGCTATATTTGTCACTCAACGCGTATCCTGTATTAAAGGCTTCAAGGATACTATCCCGCATGCTTTCAGAAGGGCGTCAGTGACTCCATAAGAAATGGGATCATCGAACAACTTGCCATTACTGATCATTTCATCTCAAGGTACCCTACAAAGTAAAAAATAACCTACCACGGGAAACATGCCTTCGCCTCTCTTGCATTGCTAGAGCTTTAACCATTCAGATAGAGAACAAGGAGCTATGCACAGAAATGAAAATTATTCAACCGCTGTCAACAGAATGTTCAAATATGCATAGTATTCTGTTGTTAATACGTCGGTGGCACAGTGGTTAGGACTCTCGCCGACCATGCACATGGTCCGAGGTTCGATCCCCTGCCGACACACACCTTATATCTATGGTCGGCCTGCAAAATTTGGGCTACCGATATCCATGTTGAAAATTCCATACTTGTACCAAAAATACAGTGTGGAATTAATCTGTAAATCAAAAATCAAAACAAAATTAGTAAACTGTAGGAATAACATTCCGACTCTAATATCAAATAGAATGTTCAAAAAATATATTGTATTCTATTGTTAATGTCGAATTGAACAGTGTGAACATATGAGAATAATACTCCGTTGGCAGACATTGTCTACATTTTACCACTAATCTCATCCCCCCTTCAAAAACGTTCAACTGAAGTCAGCTCGATCTTATTGGCGCTGGTGGCTTTGTTAACTTATCTCGCTGTACTGAGTTCCGGAGCTTACTGTCGTTTATCCGCTTCTCTTTGTTTGCATTTCTGATCGTATATACGTGACTGTGTCTCACGGTGACCATATATGTTCCTTCCCACTTTGATAGCAGTTTGCACGATCATGACTCGTATTCGCCGGTGTTTCACCTCACACTGTCATATGCTGCCGTCGACCGACCTCTCAGCAGCGTTCCAAATGACAGTCTCATCGTTTAAAGGTCTTGAACACCATTCAACTGCTCAACAGACTCCAAGTCCTACCGGAAGATCCATAAGTCTTCTTCAAAAACTGTAGGGCATCGGCTTTCCATTTGTCAGCAAGTAGCAACACCATGGAAGCCAAGGTTTATTTTCAAGTGATCAAACGACATGACATAGAATGTCCAAATACATATACGTAGTATTCTATGGCTAAAGCAGTATTGAACTGTGGGAATATGTGAAACTATAATATTCTGTTGGAACACACTCTCTGTATAACACCACTACAATGTTTGTGACAACTCATCACTTTCATTTCTACCCTCATTCATAAAGAATAGAAATTGTATATAAATATGATTGTACAACCGAAGAAGAAAGTTAATTCACCCTCGAATAGAGACCATTCATTGAACGATGTATTTTGTTTTCCGTTAATGTAAATATATATATTCGAAGGTCAGTTCATATTTTTCAAATGTGTATATTTCATATGCCACCCAATTTACAAATGCCATCAACCAAATTGGAAACTTATACGTATACATAGATATATATATATACCCTGCGGCTATTAGAAACTCAGAAACAGACGTAAGTCACTCTTTCTCGATATCAAAATCCAAAGAGTCATTGGGACTCTTCTCTTCTCAATATTGAAGAAGGATTTTCAGACTAACTTGAACTTTTGTCCATTAACTTCATAATTAACAATTAAAAAAAATTAAATAAGCAAATAAATAAATAAATATCCGATGACCTAGATTTTTATTCCATCAATTTTCCCTATCTATTATCCTATGGCTTCAAAACGAAATTGTAAATAAAACTTAGTAGCCGTCTTAAATGGATAAATTGTGAATTAAAACAAAGTGAATTCATTTCAAATAAGAAGTTAAAATTCACAATAAAAACAAGGAAAAGAAAACGATGACAGGATGTGAAAGAAATACAATGCTTGTAGGTTTTCTTTCCACTGATTTGAACGATAAGATCCGCTATCGGCATTGAAGCTTGTAAATGGAGGAATCCTTTCGAGTTTTTGTAGCTTTTGTGTTGTTGTTTTTTTAACTAAATGGCTCTTAAGTTTAATTGAAAATAAGACTATGATTCATTCAATTTGCATTTGCTTGGCATCACTGTTCGCCTTTATTTGGTTCGGAGCTGACATTATTTAGAGAACTATGGAAAAACCAATGAACAGTTTCGGATAGCTAGATGTTTCGTCCTAATTTGAGACTCTTCACAGGACCAAGGACCTTCGGATTAGATTTGATTAGGTCCTATTGATTGAATGGCCTGCGAGCTCACTATTGTAACTGAAAGGTCCTGAGCTCTAAACCGATTCGGTAGGTGCTAGCTGTTTAGTACTTCTAGGTTTCAAATGGTTCTCTAGCTAATGTCAGCTGGTAAACGAAACTTTTAAACACTCAAATTTTTGTTGGTTTACCCGCATTTTTTGTAATTTGATACAAGATGGTGTACACTACTGATTGACTTTTAAGAGTAGTTGGATACTATGTACAGTCAAACAGTAGTGTTCGTTAACATGATCAAGATGATGTATTATTACAAGTTCACTCAAGAAACTAGCCGGCATACATGTGGTTTAAACTCCTTTGACTGTCCGAGATGTTCCCCCAAACAAGCGAAAAGTCCGTTAGGTTATTAGATAGTTGGAGGCAATCGCCAGGAATTCCTATCTGACCTATATTTTGTGCTAGTTGGCACCTACCAGTCTGCAATCCTGAAGTGACTGATGTCTCTTGTGAGATACGGATCGGTGTCACCCAGTGCTGTAGTCGGAGACATTACCACTGGGCTATTCCCAATAGCAAATGATGTTCTATAGGACTGTATTAGACACTTTGGTTGAACACTAGTTATTAAGTAACGAATGTAATGCAGAATGGATCTATTAGAAAGCCATGAACTTTGGTTTCGTGGTTGCTGGCACTTATCAGTCGGTGAGGCGTATCTGCAATCCTGAATGGACTCATGTCCCGTTAGGTGTTTAGATTACTTCGACCTGGTCAGCAAGCGTACACAACTGCTTGGAGTGAGCCGTATTCAACTCACCCAATCAACCATCCAGTAGTATATACCATATGTTATTAATGTCTGCTTTCTTGATTACCCTTCATGTTATTAGGCAGCTAACATGGTGGTGAAATTTCACCTCGAATTTTTTAGCCTACAAACTTTCAATTTCTTTTATTTTGATAAGAATTTTAGTTGTGTTTATTCCTGCATCATTGAGGATAAACTTCGATTGCATGTTCTTGAACCTTCTTTGAAATATTTTAATGAACCAGAAGAGTCTGCATACAAATGCAGTAGAAAAACACAATAGACGCTGTCCTTTTACTCGACAAGAATATTGTTTCAAGTTTTGATAAATTTGTTAAGTTTATTCGAGCCTCCTTTTTAGACTACACTGCTGCTTTTGACTCCATTCCTAGTGCATTTAATTCACACAAGCTGATTTCAGCAAAAATACTGATTCCAACTGGGTTACAAGATGGCTGTCTTCTTACATTTTTAGGTAGAAAACAACATATTTAATTGATTTTTGTAGATTTTCCCGTTGATTGATTAGACCGAAGTGTTCGGTCTCAAACTGACATATCGGCTTCTTTTACAGATGCTCCGACGACGTCTGGGCATGTAATTAAAATATGATTCAAATGTTGGGTTGTAGGGATTTGACTGGTTTCAGGATTTCATCATGAGCTGACATTAGTTAAAGAACCATTGGAAAACCTGGGAGTACTGGACAGCTGTTTCGTCCTAGTTTGGGACTCTTCAGCAGTGGGTGCGTACTGCTGAAAAGTTAGCTGAGCTTTTTTCTAAATTACACATCGTCTCGGGGTCAACCAATCTTACAACTGTCCAGTACTCCCAGGTTTTCCAATGGTTCTCTAACCAACGTCAGCTCATGATGAAATCCTGTAACCAATCAAATCCATACAAACCAATACTTGAATACCAATGAGATGCTCACTGGCGACTGGCCCTATTCAGGTAGGTAGTTACCTGGGTTCCAGTGGGAAGTCGTGACCAGTAGGGTGCAGCTGGTCGGGTTTGAGGACAAATACTCGCCGAAGACATTGGCTAGCGGTCGCGCTATGTCGTGAATTGGGAGAAGTTAGAATTCAAAGACCATTGGATTGGGTCCCAGTAGCTCAATGGTCTACGAGCTCGCCTTGTAACCGGAAGGTCCTGGGTTCGAATCCCGGTGGGTGCATACTGATGAAGAGTCCCAAACTAGGACGAAACAGCTGCCCAGTACTCCGTGCAGGCTTTCCAATGGTTCTCTAACTAATGTCAGCTCATGATGAAATCCTAAAATATAATTGGTGGATGGTGACTTGCAGTGGAATCCAGGGCGCACATTTCGTCCTATTTGAGTCCAGTTCGCCAACTGGATGTACCTGCGTTCCCCAGTGATCTAGTGATGGTCTTTCCACAGAGACTGGACAACGTTTGGCGTTTGAAATTACGGGCGCTGCGTTCGAGCCTCAGTGGGAACATCACGCTGCGTAATGCAGGTACATTCAGATGACGGGTCCTAAATAGGACGAAATGCGCATTCTGGTTTCCACTGCTAGTCACCGTCCACCAATTGAAAGCAATATACTGTTTTGAATGGAAAGCGCTCCACTTCTTCGCTAATGGAAACTGGTGGGCCTCAATGCGCTGTGCTTTCAAGGTGTCCATTCTTTCCTTCCTCTCTTTTTGCATGACTTTCCAGATTCTTCCACAGCCAACTTAATTCATTATGCCGACGATTTAACCATGTCTGTCCCAATAGTTTCTTCAGCGGATTATTTGTAGAAGTGAATAGATTTTTGTCTGAAGCTAACAACAAGTGATCTCACCTAAATGATCTTAAACTGAATCAATCTAAATATCATATCGTTGCCTAATTTAGTTTCAGATACAAAAACGACTTGCGTGGAGTGATTCTGTCGCATAATCGCTGTTTTATTGACGGCACTGTGATGACACAGACTAAACTGAATATCTATGATCTTGTCATCAGTTCCTCTTCAAATCTCTGTTAGTCGTCTCATATCTTTATGATTTCTAAGAAAATCTTTCGCTTGACTTATTAAATGAAGAAGTTTGAACTTTCTTGAATGACTGAAACCCCACCTCATTTCTTACAATTTGTTAATTCATATGTACTGCTGATTCTCCTTTAATGTTTGCCACTATTCTTCCCCGGACTTCTCAAAAAAGACTACACCATAATACGTAGAACACTGAAGGCTGTAAGTAGGTTTTAGTGGTCTGTGTACGCCTTTGACTCAACTAATTGACATTATTGTCAGTATGCACTTCATTTCTTGCAGGCATTTGGCTAAGATCATCTTCTCATGTGTCTTTGGCAAAACAATAGGCAACTTCACAAGAACCTACCCTCTTACAACTACTAGATATAAAAATTCTACCATACCACCATATTTAGCACAGGTTTTTGTGAAGGCAGAGTCAGATACTAGAAAAAAAAACACGTTAACATCTTTAATCAGTAACTGAACTGGAAAAAATAAACAAAGCTTATTATTACACGTATTTCTGTAGTTTGGTTTGTAAGGATTAGTTATGTTTTACGGGTTGATCACGGATTGATATCAGTTAGAGAACCATTGAAAACCAGGGAGTACTGGACAGCTGCTGTTTCATCCTAGTTTGGGAATCATCGGCAGTACGCACCCACTGGGATTCGAACCAAGGACCTTCCGGTTACAAGGCAAGCTCGTATACCATTCAGCCACTGGGAGTTCTAGTGAGAAGTCGTGACCAGTGAGGTCCAATTAGATGTCACATGTGTGGATGGATGTCCCACCAACGACAATGGTTGGGGTCGCGCTAAACCACAAATTGGTAGAAGTTAGAATTCACGAGCCATTGAATTGGGTCCTAGTGGCTGAATGGTATACGAGCCAGCTTGCCTTGTAACCGGAAGGTCCCGGGTTCGAATCCCAGTCGGTGCGTACTGCCGATGATTCCTAAACTAGGATGAAACAGCAGCTGTCCAGTACTCCCTGTTTTTCAATGGTTCTCTAACTGATATCAATCCGTGATCAACCCGTAAAACATTACACGTATTATCTATGATATTATCTACTTATACTTCATCATGTTTTCGCCAACGTTCTGTTCATTGTGGTCTCATTGTTAATATTATTGCTGCTTTTCAAGAGTTGATTTGTATGGGTAAAGTTTGTTTTCCATGTTTGACAGCCGACTGATATCAGTTAGAGAACAATTGAAAACCAGCCACAGGGATTTTTGGACAGCTGTTTCATCCAACTAGTTTGAGAATCATCGGTAGCATGCACCTACTGCTAGGGCTTGGGCCTAAGACCTTTCGGTTACAAGACAATCTCGCATATCTTTTAACGACTGGAACCTGATTCGATGGTTATTTTAAATTTTATGAATGTACATATTTATAAAAGGAGGTAAATTGTTGCATTATATATAAATACATTGGAAATTTCAACCTGTGTAAGTATTACTCTTGAATGGAATAAAGTGACTACTATTATTTGATAACAGTAGGTTTGGTTTATTTTGGTTTATTTGAACTGATGTGTGCTTTATCCCTGATACTACGTTTTCAGTAGAAAAGCACCATATCAGTAGTAGACACGATAAGTGAATGCCGAATTTGCAAGGATTTTGTAACAGATGGCATCATGAAGAGGACCTCCAAAAGAAAGAGGATAAAAACCGGACCACTTATCCGTCTGCGTTCAGGACACTCCAGCAGTGAGTCGAGATATTCACTTCAGTCAATTAGTTGGAAATCAACAAGTCAGAATTAGATCATTTGAAACCACCTGGTTCATGATGTCTATGTTGTTTTATTGCATGCATGATTTCATCATGAGCTGGCATTAGTTAGAGAATCATAGGAAAACCTGGGAGAGCTGAACTGCTGTTTCATCCTAGTTTGGGACTATTCATCTGTACACACCCATCCTAACTTTTCGAAACCAGAACCTTCTGGTTACGAGGCGAGCTCTTAGACCATTGAGCTACTGGAACCCAATTCATTGGCCCATGAATTCTAACTTCTCCCAATTCATGACATAGCGCGACCACTTCGCAATGTCTTCTTCGATGAGTTACAGCCTCATCTTCAACCTACTGGTCACAACTTCCTACTAGAATCCCAGGTTAACTACCAGAATAGGGCCAGTTACTACCGAGGTTCAGATTAGCTTGTTTTATCGATAGTAATATCTAACACAAACTGCATATGCTATTATGGTCCTGGTTATCTGAAGGGTGTTGAGTTGTCCAGTGGTAAAATGATTGCCAATCACACATGTCATCTCGGTTCGACTTTTCGTTAAATCACTCCTAAACCTCATCTTCTGTACTGCTCATTATGAGCTCAGTGAAAAAACGCGACAGTACTCCTAATCGAAGTTCAAAGCTTGACGACTTTTGTTCTATTTGGAATATGAAGAAATGTAATCATAATCAAGAGGTAGGTGCTAAAATAATAGAGAAGATTTGTAGCTCAAGTGGATGACTTGCAATTAATAGTGTTCTCTAAGCTGGTTAGCTTAGCTGCGGAGCTTTCGTCGTCCTTCTGAACAACACCCCCCCGCTCAGCGCAATATTTAGCATAAAGTGAAAAGATTTAAATTCTACATGAGCGATAGATAGAATCACGTCTCCAGGTAACCATCTTTACATGTATGTATTGATCATTTTCTATTGATTTGGATTTTAAACTTTCTTGTCACATGATTTACTTTTTATTAGTTGGTAGATTTGGTCTATATTAACATGTTTGTTAATCGCATATTCGTTTGGGTACCAGACTTCTAGGAATTCCCTGACACTTTTGGCTTTTTCTCCATCTAAAATTTCGACATTATCTCAATCAAATTGGTATTTGTTAGTTTACGCCGACTCTGGCGTAGACGAGATGTTCAACTATCGACCAAAGGGTGGGTGTACTGCTCATCAGTCCGCTCCGTCCTCCTTCATAGCTGGCTGTGAGACCTGGCCACTGAGAGTGGAAGACATGAAAAGACTAGCTGTCTTTGATCATAGGTGCCTGCGCTCTATTTCCCGTGTAAAGTGGCATAATAAGGTGAGCAACATGGAGGTTAGGCGCAGAGTTCTAGGTAAACAGGGGAAATCAATCGACGAAGTCGTGAAGCTACAAAGACTGAGATGGTTAGGACATGTGTTACGTATGCCAAGCCATCGCCTCCCTCGACGAGCAATGTTAGCGGATATAGGGTCAGGCTGGAAAAAAGCTAGCGGCGGTCAAACAAAAACTTGGCATCAGTCAATGAAATCCACAACAGTTGGTTTAAGACGTGTAGGAAGGTGTAGACTTCCAGGCTGGGGTCCTCGGGACGGTAAAAATCTATGGCTGGAAACAATTGGTGATATGGCTCAAAACCGTTCTCAGTGGCTAGCGCAGATGCATCCACTCCCTGTGACTTATGATCTTCAATGAAACTGTTTTGTATTTCTTTATTACTCCTTTGTCTCACACCTCTGCTCACTGTTTCTATTATGCTTTTCTTGTACTTTCTTCTCTTGCTTCGCGTGCTACACGGAGTGTGGCGACTCGAACTTCCGCACATTTGTGCAAAGTTCTATGTCGAAAACAGACAGACAGACAGATTCGTAATTATCTACATGCATTGATATGAAAGAATATATATCATGTCTTTTCACAGCTAATTTGTGTTCCTGGATTCTGATTCGAAGGAGACACCCACTATGACCTATGTAATGTTATTGCAGTTCATACAGTTTATTCTATAAATGTATTGATTTTATCTCCTTTTTCTGTTGGATCTTTTGGTTTGCACAATATCGAATTAAGTGATTTGACTGGCGTGTGTGCTATATCTATATCAAACGGTTTCAGTATTCTAGCTGTTATTTCAGAGATATTTTTCATGTATGGTAGGATGGATTTTCTTGTGGTTTTTGATGATGGTTCCTTGTTGGCGTTGTGGTTCGATTTTAAACACTTTTTGATGAAATTTTGTGGATAACTATTCTTCTTGAAGACCGTTTGTAAGTATTTTTCTTCCATTATTTTCAACTCTGGAGTGTTACAGTGTGTTTGAATTCGTGTAAACAATATCTGCACACAGTTTCTTTTGCGAGTAATCGAATCGCTGCTAAAATTCCTTAAAAATAAATTTGTAAAGCATAAAAGACATCTTACGCTGAAGCCTGAAATTATTCAACCGTAGATCTCATAGACTTTAAATATGACTTAGACAGAAGTAGCATATGTCTCGCATCAACAGATGCGAGGCCGATGTTATCGAAATAGCTTTAGGAAAAACATGAGAAATGAGCAGGCGTTAATAAATGAACTGACTACATATATATATATATATACCTGGTTCACAGAAATACTTCTCTATGTATCTTTTAATTATTATTTCTTTTTTTTTCAACATTTTTGATAGCTGAAAAACTATGCAAAATTATCATCAGCTACACCCAATTCTGAGTTCAGATAATAAAGATCCTTTTTAATCAGATCGATTAATTTTGAACACACATTAAATTTTAAAAACAAATAAAAGACAGAATATGAACTCAAGCGGAAAATATTTCACGCCTATCAGTCAATCGTTTTTAAGTCTAAAAGAGAATTTTTTAGAACTATGATATACCTCCATACATTCAAGTGAACAAGAACTGAATAGTTTTACAGGTCTTAAAAATATCCATGTATTTATCCGGTCGAAGATAACCAGTTGAGCAGTAAATCCCTCTGATATTTCGCCTAAAAAACAGAGTAAATGTTTAAAAAGATGGACAAGAATACCACGTGACAAAACGCAACTAATTTGTCTTCTGAAAGGACACAGTTACTCAAGGCGAAACCACAGTCTACAATTATTGGTGGTTTGCTTGTATTCACCGTCAAATATCTAGTCCTTGGTACTGATAATAATAATAATAGTAATAATAATAGCTTTACTCCGAATTATTATTATTGTTCCCTAGGTTCCTAGTGGAACATACGGCTTCAACTACACGTCTCTATTTGCTTCTGTCTTCTGCTGTACTTTTAACCTGCATCCATGTTAGTTAACACTGTTTCAACTCCTCTTCATACGATCTCCCACATGTCACCCTTGCACTGACGTCCCACTCGCCGCTTCATTTTCGGCCTGGTTCCACTTGAGCAATGGCCTGACTCGCGCGCGATGTCACCAAGCGGCTTCCTCGTCAGTGAGTGTCCAATCCATCCCCACTTTCTCCTGCATATTTGTTGGTTGGCGATTGGTTTGCTCTTGTTTTGTTTGTTTCTTCCCGTAGTAACTTGTTAGTGACTCTTTCTGGCCCGGCCATCTGATCTTCAGAATAGAGCAAAGACAGTTGTTAATAAAGGTCTGGTCTGCAACAGGCTGTTGGATATATTCTTCGTGACCCACCCGCCAAGTTTCTGATCCATATATAAAAGCTGACTGACTTGACGTTGTTTGTATTGAAAATCCAACTGAATTTTGTTGTTGATGCTTGCTGAGTGACGAAGATTTCCAGTTTGTTTTCAGTCAGCTTGATGAATGTGTTTCTCGCCTGCCTTCCCGATTCTCGCTCGATTTGTCCTCCTCGTCCCTTCCGACTGCCTGTAGTTGAGACAATGCTCCGTAGATAAGTGAATGAAGTAACCGCTTTCAAATCCCTCCTGTTAATGGTGATTGGCGCTGGATGTTGCTGCTGCTGTTGTTGTTCATTGGTTGGTTGGTTATTTTCATAACCTCCGTCTTATCTATGTTCACCTGGAGTCCTATCTTCGCTGGCCGCTTCTTCGACCAGTTTGTCGGTTTTCGCTTGTCATTCTTCGATTTTGTGTGACATCAAACATAAATCATCCATTCGCGAAATCCAGGTCTTCTAGGTTCTTCACGTCAGTTGGTCCAGGATATTCCTGTCTTCTCGTTTCCCACTGTCTGATGCATAATCCAGTCCACCGCAATTAGGAATATCATTGGTGATAATAAGCAGACGCCCTTGTCTGACTCCCGTGTTTACCACAAACGCCTCGCTGAGTTTTCCGTTGTGGATCACTTGATGTGTACCGTTGTCGCACAGCTGTTGAATAACGTTGGTGAATATTTGGAGCAATGTACGCCGTAATACTCGAGTGGTTTTCAAATTACTTCGCCGTCAACGCTGTCTGCTGAAGGCCTTCTCAAAGTCTTTAAAGTTTAAGTAGAGGTTTGACTGCCATTCCATGGCCATCGGTACACAAAGATGTCAGTTAACAGAGATATATATGTGACACCAAATAGACCAAAGGAAGAAGAATTGCGGCAAAACACGGGAGACACGAAAAGTAGACAAAGAAATACAATACGAAGGAAGTGTGGAAACAGCGAGCATAACACGAAAGATCTGTGCAACAAATGACGACTCTCAGATAGGGTGTACAATATTTCGCTATACAGAGATATCCAATTCCAAGTCTACTGTTTCACAACTACAGAGCTTGAAGCTGTATTCTCCCTCAGAATGTTAAAAATAATGAGGAAAAATAGAGATGCAGACGTTAGCAGGTAATAAACCTTGAAATACATTCATTATTCGGCAACTGATTGCTAACAAAAATGGAATGAGAATTAGCTCAACAGAATTGAAGTTATTCAAACAATCTACATTGATTTTGACTCATTTTCAATAAAAGGCGTATAACGAATAAGTTATTGTTAACAGTGATAGATCATAGGTTGAATAGCTTTCCATTTTTTCCGAAACTCATCGCATCCACCTCCTTCACATAACCTTGACAAAAAAATTAACAACCTATGTAAACAAAAACGCATTATTCTTATTGTTAGGGTAAATTTGTCCTTTCAAAATTGTCTTGTTTGAATTAATTAACTTAACTGCACTAGAGGACGATGGATTCAGCTTTGGTTAGCCTATTCAGTGTTCAAGTTGACCTAGTTTCAATTTGTCTCTCCTTAAATGATCTAATTGCATAATTGAATTAGACAGAAATATTACTGGAAAAAAAGAGCTGTCGCCTCTTTGAAATCATATTAACTGTCCTTTGTACAAATGAGGTTATAAGGAAACTGATTTATACATGTTGAAATATACTCACTATGTATATGAACTGTACAAATGTATAACAAGTAATGTCGCCTTGAACACTCCTTGGTAAATTCTGCTTCTAGGGTTGTTTTTGAGAATCACGGGCAGAACTAGAAGTTTCCGATCATTTTTCTAAATTGTAGAAGACTCTGTAGACCAAGATTTATTGAAAGATTGAAACAGAAACCCGTAGTTGTTTGTTTGAGCATTTTACTATTTACCTGCTCAAACACAATTTCTAATATCTGCTATTCCTAGAGACAACTCACTCATCTGAACGACTGCCTCAATTACTGAATGACTGGCAAACTGGTTGTCGGTGTCTCTCAGTGTGAACTCGTGCAAACGTGTATTTCTGTGCATGTGTTAGCTGCACAGTGTATTGGAGAAGGTTTTCGTGAAGACGGGTAGAGTGAGTGAAATGGTATTCCGATGGGCATACAGGTGGTTATGTGGTGGGAAATGTGGATAAAATGGGAAAGAGTGGGTGAAGTGGGTACAGTAGGTATTCTATGTTGCATTTTACCCACATTTATCTGACGTGTGAACCGATGGAAATTGCCCATTTCATCCATGTTTTTTCGCCAATTCACCCGTGTGTATTTCCCACTGGCTGGTATCAATCTGATCGAGAGAATTCAGTGTAAGTGACATAGTGATGTACGTGTGTATGTCTGACTCAGTGTCCGTGAGTGTCTGTGTGTGCGTGCGTGCGTGCTTGTGTTCGTGCGTGTGGGGATGGAGGGGCATGAGTTTCGCAAATATAAGGTGTGATTGTGTGGAGTGTCAAAAGCCGGCTACACCCGGTATTCCCAGCCGGTCATCCATGCAAGTACTAACCGGGCCCAACGTTGCTTAACTTCGGTGATCGGACGAGAACCGGTGCTTTCAACATGGTATGGTGGCCGACAATTGCACTCCCCTGCAAATATCACTTCAACACTGCACCACTGCACTAAACATACCCACATGCACACACAGACTATCATCACTCACGGATTCACACTTCAACAGAACAGCACAACACAACAACTAAATCTACTCGTACTACTCATTCGGCCTGACTACCCACTCACTCACTGACTGTCTCTATCAATCACTCACACTCTCACTAACTGTCTCACTCACGAAGTATCAATCTGTCTCTCACTCTATCTCGGTGACTGACACACTGACTGTCTGACCGAATCAACGTCACACTGACAGGCTGGCTCAACGACTGTCTGAATCACTGACTGTCTGTCTGTGTCTGTCAGTGTGAACTTGTGCATACGTGTATTTCTGTGCATGTGTTAGTTAGCTGGTGCAGTGTATTGGAGAAGGCTTTTGTGAAGACGGGTAGAGTGGGTGAAATCGTTTGGGGCTCGGTATAAGGGCTGTTAAATTATGACTGGTTGTTTTAAGAGAACTGCAATGGTTTTAGCTGTGTTTAGTGTTCAGCGTTTTGAGGCATTTGACAATTAATTTTGAAATAGATAAATGATATGAGATTTTGAATGTTTTCAAAAAGTTTTTGGCATATTTGAAAGCGACTTCCTCGAATTTAAACACCTAGTACTGGCGTGAACCATGGATTTACAATTCAAGTTTGACAGTGTGTATCGCAGTCAAACAGATGGTGTAACTGCAGCAGTCCACTTTATCTGGTGTTGGTAGAAAACTTCATGTCTAACCTCTAGAGAACAAGTGTGGAGTTCTAAATCGATGGAACAATGTTTTATTCTTGATATGAGCATGACAAATTTAGTAGTACGCAACAACGAAAGTCATGTGTCTTGTCTACTTCAACTATTCAGTAACCCATATTCAAATACTGAATTCAATATGGAACATGCACACGATGGAAATTTTCATTTCCTTCATATCGCCAAACAACGCCTGAAAGATAAAAATCACTTGAGATCAATTTGACGAAAGCCGGTGTGGAATGGATAGTCTTATATTTTATTAGTTTTTGTCCACACAAATGCTACAAAAAAGCAACAGTAAAACTCTATTTTATAAAGTCAGAAGAAACACAGGAAGAAATTGTGTCCTTCTAAAGATGTTGAAAGACAACAGTTACCCTAAGAAATTCATTTGAAAGATGTGAAGCCTCAAGTGCCCTACAGATCACAGAGGAAAATCAGCCTATCTTTATGCAGTTAGATTTTAAATGGTGACAGTATTGCAAACATTATAAACTGAAAGCTGCAAATCTTAGTAGTCGAAGTCTACCCTGAGCTAAGTTGGTTATTTGGTTTATTGAAAAACACGCTGTTTTTTCAATCAACGGATAATATACTTATGTTAGCCTTAACTGTGTATACAAATCTGCCGCAGCAGCTGCATTGTGAGAACAGGAGAAAGGGCACACTTCCGACTTTGTGAACACGTAGCATCAAGTCCACGTTTCAACGGAATAAACACTTTCAACAGAACCATTGCTAGTCTACCCGTCGATACTGGGTGAGAGTTGCCCACCATGTATTATATTATTACTGTTTCCTTTAATTCCTGGAGGAACATAGGCCTTCAGCTGCACGTTTCTTTTTTGTATGCGGTTGACTGCAAACGTTTTCACCTGGCTCCACGTTTGCCCACATGCTTTCTTCTTCTCTTATCATGACCTCCTCCATATCACCCTCGCACTGACGACGAACGTGCCGCTTCCTATTCAGGTTCCACTTGAGCGATGGCTTGGCGTGTGATGTCACTCACTTGATAGTTTTTTTCCTCATAGTATGGTCAATCCACCCACATTTCTTCCTGCAGATTTGTTGCACAATTGGTTCCTGCCCGGTTGGTTCGTTCATTGCCACAGGTCGCTGTGGCTGATCTTTTCTGGCCGACCATCTGATCTTGAGTTGTATTGAGCGAAGATAACTGGTGATGAAGGTATGGAGTTTGTTCGAAGTACCCCTGATGACGCGGCACGGCTCCAATTCTCTGATCCGTATAGTAAGTAGCACTGACTTCACATTGGATTTAAAAATCTGGATCTTATTTTTCACGCTGAATGCTGTCGATCTCCACATAGACTTGACAGTAATGAAAGATTGCCTTGTTTTCCCAATCCTAGCTTTGATATCCTCGTCAGTGCCATTTGTCTGTGGCTAAGACGATGCTTCCCACGTAGGTAAAGCACACCATGGATTACTTTAAAGTTATCACTTGACAAAACAGTTCAGTTCTCCTCACGTTAGTCAGATTTATTGCTATCACACGCCTGGAATCCGATTTAGGTGTTAAGAAAGAAGCAGTTATTAGTGTTTTCTTCCCGTGATAACAAGATGCTTATAATCAATTTTATTCCGCTGCGAAATCTCTGTCTTCAACCTCCCCCCCTATAGTCTAGTTTCGCATGTATATTTCCTGTGATATTGATAAACTGAAATCAATCAGTAAAAATTTCTGAATAGAATGAAAAACATCTTACAGTAGAAGCGGCATCCTACATTATATTAAAAGGGTCATCTATATAGTGCTCCTCAGTAATTTGGTAGTGTCCTCCCATACACTCTTCTCATCACATAACATATGTATCAAACATGGTACGGTGGAGTCTTGAATACTTAGTCATCTGAGCATAACGCCTTCCATAGTCGCTTTTAGTTCCCCTACCTTATCAACTGCAAAGGCAGAGTTGTGTATAGAAACGATGCTTAATGTGTGACAAGAAAATATTAGGCAATTGCTTGTACAAGTTCATGGGTCCATCTACAAGAGCATTAAAAAATGGTTTAGCATCACCCAACTAGCTCTGCTTACGGCTTTTAGTGTCCTTCGCAGTGTAACGAAGTCTACCTTGAGTCGTCCAGGAAGGATTAATCGAGGGCCATAAACAAGAATAGGTAAAATACAAGAATTAACAATCTTAGAAATTAGAAACTGAGTGATATCAGACTGTCTTCAATATCTTTCTAGAAGCTAATATGATGTGGAAAGGTCAGAGGATTGCAGGAAATACACAATCCAAGGTATTTAACTCTCGACTTAGTTTCAACTTCAGTGTCACAGATGATACTCGAATCATTCGAACTAACCAGTTCATGTGAGTTACTCTGGTGTCTAAAAGTTAAATTAATTTCCTGATATTCGAAGGGATTTAACTTAAGACCATTTGATAAATACCACTGACTAATTTCTGATAAAATCTGATCCATTTTGGAACGATATTACCGAGAAGTAACAAACACAAAATCAGTATGATCATCGGCATCCATAACAAAATCCGCTTAACCAGAATGAAGCAAATAACATAAGAAGAAAGAAAACAGTTAAGGATAAATAACACCACCTTGAGGAACATCAGGTAGGGTAAGTAAAGCAGTGAAGAATCTCTTACCATATACAATGTACTGCTTTCTATCGGGATGGTAAGAATATGACCATTTATTAGTCCAGTGCCCTCCTTGAATTACGGCAAGCTTGTTTAAGAACAGAGGTCAAGCTACAGAGTTAAAGGCAGATGTGTAATCAAGGAAGACATATCGAACATATCTGTCACCATTGTATAAATGTGAAAAAATATCATGATTTAATACAGCAATGGCATCTAAAGTGTACCTTCCAGGTGCAGTCTTCTGATAATAATAATAATAATCTACTTTATTCCAAAAACATTACTTATAATATAAAATGGAATTCTCAGCATTTGTCACAGTATTAAATCTGATTTACTCAAAATATAAATAAAATTAAAAATTAAACCGAAATTAGCCAGAGGAAATTGTCCACGTTTACGATATAAAGACAAAAATATTCGAAGTATAAATTGAGAATAATAATTGTGGCAATGATAATTGTAATAATAATAACAGTGAGTTTTAAAAATATTTGGGCACCGAGTGAGAAGTCAAATCTTGACTACAGTTCATTTGATTTATTTTGCAATCGAATTAAATTAACAAAGAAACTATGTAATTGGCACAATCATCGTGTTCCCACTCTCCGTTGTCTGCAGCGGAATGCGTATCCTAAATTCGTAGCTGTCCAGTCACCTGACAACTTCAGTAGGTCGAACAAAGCAGCTCAATTTTCAGAAAGAAGACAAAGTAATAAGTTTAACGGGTTGTTCAACTAAACTCTAATCCTAAACACCATAATTTTGGAAATACGTCTAATCATCATAAAATTCTAGATACTAACAGTTTGAACAGACATGAAGGTGTGATCTTGTTGGCTGATGCATAGGAAATTCTGATTAATAAATAAGAATGGATATGTATCACTAACTAATAATACTTGGTCAAAGTTCCCGACTGTCTATATCTAATTATGGAGACGTTAAGAAATTGTTTCACAACCGTTTATCCGCACATACACACATACACACTGTGTTTAAAGTGTTTAACAAAGTTAGACCAATATTTGTAAGAGGTCCGAGGTCAAATTTTGATCACAACTCGTAAAATTTTGTTTATTATACTTGTTGATACTTGTTTTATGACTCATGATTGGACAAAGTTTTTAAAAATAAGCGATGTTCCTTTTATATATAAACCTCTGTTATGTTAATTTCGATTAATTTCCCTGAAGAAGTTTGGATCATATTGCCGATATCAATATCGCTGAGATTTTACAAATATAATTTTTACAAACAGTATTGTCGATTCATTTTGAAAATTTTAGCGTGTTCTAAATTATTGAATACAGTATGGTAAAGGGAAATACAAAATTAACATTTATGACAGCTTAAATGATGTTCACAATTTTGAGAAAATAAATAAATGAAAACAAAAAAATTGCGGGGATTATAAATACAAGAGGAACAATAACAATAAAGCTTGATGTTGTAAGGGTGGATGGAGAAAATGGTTTATTTACTAGTGCAAAGAAGGTTAGTTAGTTATTTCATGTCTGGTACTATTTTCATCGCATTAAGTACGTGCCAAAAATGGTATAATGGAATTTTTATACTCAGACGTACGCGCATAAATTCTTATGAAAAGACTTCCTGTCTTACCTGAGGAGACACAAGGTTGAAGCTGCAGGTAAGGTGGGTGCTCAGAGTATGACAAAATTCCTTTAGCGAATTTGCTGCATGACATCAAGTGCCTATTAGTGGCAATGTCAACGATATGGCCCAATGGGATACCACTCGCCCTACTGACCAACAGTTTTCAGAGTTAACAGACATCGAAATAGTTAGATCGTGCGCATACTTAACAAAGTTCATTTCATCAGAGTGAGGCAAATCCTGCAAGAAGAAAGAAAACACAAAAGAACAAAGGATAACACCTTGAGGGACACCAGCCTCAGTAAGTAATGAAGGTATAATTTTTATGTCCGTCCAGTTTATGAGATAGGTCTAAACTGAATAAATAATTCACTTTATAATTCAGGCACAAGAGCAATTTTAACATTCTTCCAAAAGACAGGCACAATGTTAGTGCAAAATCTTGTAGTGGAAATATTAATAAAAGGACAACGAAATGTCCACACGTTTTCTGAGAATAATTAACTGACACACTATTTGAACCAAGAGACTAGGTCGGTTACAAGGACTGAAGACACCTGACGACATCATCAGCGTTTAAAACGAGAAAATTAACTTCTTTTTACACTTGTGGCGCAAAAAATCATAGCATCTGCAGGCTGGCAGACAAACGAATAACTTATTAAGCGTACCAGCGTCAACCGATGAAGTATCATTATTCATTTGCTTACCGTCAGTGATTCCCTCTAAACAACATCCGCATATATGATGAGATTTCAAATGATAAGAACTTTTGACTATCGATCCTAATTAATCTCTCTATTTCTGATTTGATTAAACCTTTTAGTCTCTTAATACCAAGATAATCTTTCATTCTATATGACCCCTCTTCTGATCGAATGGGCTTTTTGACCGGAGAGGAGGTAAAGCGATAAAAACCTTAACAATCTTAACTAATGCCATTTCTGTTATAAATTATTTTTCTCACAAATTCTAATTGTGATTAAAATTCACTGAGTTAATCTGTCTACCTCTTATACTTCATTCTCACTGATGGAAAAACTATTTTACATCCCTATAGAGTCCCATTTTTTAACATCTCTTTCTAAGTAAACTAGAAAATGGACTTTTCAACAACCTTATGAGAAAATTTTCAATATTATAATCCCAGTACATGGATGAAACCTTCATTCTTTGTGATAACAATTCAGATAGGAGTACATTAATAACTGAATTCAATGAAGTACATACATTCAGCTATGAAATTCATGTGCGAAGAGGAATCTTAAAACAGAACTGCCTTCCTGGATGCCCTTCTTACAAAAAGATCAGGTAGTACTATAAAAGAGAAATTTGCATAGAAAGCATATATGGACAGGACAATGTACACATTTTCACAGCTTCTTTCTTCTCCAGTACAAAAGAACCTTAGTCCGAGCCCTCAGTCACTTTGTTGTTTAGAACTAAATGCTCAGAAGAAGTAATTTAAAATGAATTAGGCATTGTATATGATATACCTTGATAGAAAATAGCTATCCTAACAAATTTATCAAGAAACACGAATAAAAAAGCGGATAAGGACTACTCACTATTCGTAAACAAAATACCTTTATACATACAACTGCAATTCCAGGGTGATATACCAAGTGAAATAATTACGAAAAAATTAAGAAAATCAGTTCAAAGAACGCTTAATGCTGGCAAACTACAAGTCTTATTCTCCACACATGTGATGATGATTCCCCAATTAAAAAAAGATGAAGTTTCTAGACTAGCCACTTCCACTTATATCTACAAATTCACTTGGGCTTGATATAAGAATAAAACTTGTGATGGAGCGAGTTGTATTGAACGTTGCTGTAGGAAAACGATTTTTCAAAAGAATGGATACTGAACAAAGAGTACTCTTTTCGATAACCCCTTCATCATCAGGCTCTATAGTTATATATACACTATAGTGAATGAATGAATAAATTAGTGTTATGAACAGCATTAATGTTGTTTAAATAACATCGAATCTATAATGTTGAGAGACTATAGCTCATTAGCATCAAGATAAAATAATCTGAATGTCAGAAAAATTAGAAAAGATAATATTACAACTTCATGAATTTATAGTTTCTACTGAAGGCCAGCCAGGACAGTAGTAAGGGCTGGACTTGCTCTAGAAACTTGATTTTTCATGCTGGAAAACATCTCCCACTATGGCTAAGTAAAGGTGTAGTGAAAACCATTAACAGTTCGATAGTAGAACACCTGGCCCGAACCGGCCACAAAGTCAGCCAGCGTGGAAGAATCCTTCTCGATAATCTACCGGGTTCCTAATAAATTGCCGAAATCATTGAAGCCCCACATGCTCTAAACAGCGGAGGCTATTGTGATTCGCCTTAAACAGCCAGCGCTCTGTGTTCAAAAGAAGCATGTCCAGCTACTACTACTGTCCTAGCTGGCCTTCAGAAGAAACTATAAACTCAAGAATTTGTAATATTATCTTTTGTAGTTTTTCTGACATTCAGCTTATTTTATCTTGATGCTAATGAGCTATAATCTCTCAACATTATTGATTCGATGTTATTTAAACAACATTAATGCTGTTCATAAAACTAGTTTATTCATTCATTCACTATAATGTATATATAACTGTAGAGCCTGATGATGAAGGGGTTATCGAAAAGAGTACTCTTTGTTCAGTATCCATTCTTTTAAAAAAATTGTAGTGTGTTTTTTATCAGTTAAGAACTTTATTAGCTAAACTGTTTCACAGTTTCTGTCCTCGAGTATATTTAACGTCCTTTGATGACTACCAGCGATTCAATCATCATATAGTGTCAAATTAATAACGATATTGACATGTACTCATATGAAGTAATGCAGAAAAAGACAACAAACCCATTGAATTCTATAAAGACATTCACATACGTCTTTCACTGCACATTATAAGTATCAAGTATAATTCAACAAGCGCTGGATGAAAAACTTCGGCCGGAAAAAGCTGCATTCAGTGAAAACAAGTCATTTCATGGATAATCCCCATCCAGGCATTAATGAAAACAAAACACGTAGATCAGCGAAGAGTCTCTTTTCGGCGAATTCATTTTCTTAGCTGTACAATCGCAAATATATATGCATTGTTTTGTATGTATGTGTACATTAAGTTTGTCAAACAAAGTTACAATTGGTTAAGGTTACTTTTAACTAAACAAGTGGAGGATGGTAATACAGGTCAAGAAAATTAAGTGCTAATGAAACTAGGGTAGTAAAAAAAGTGATGAGTTGTCACAAACAGTTGTAATAATAATAGTGAGTTTTACTCAGGATGCACAAGTCATGTATTGATCAAATTGCCACACTATGGATCATCATTGAACAAACCTTGGAATGGCAGTCACCTCTCTACCTCACTCAACTTTATCGACTTTTAAAAGGCCTTCAGCGAACTGTGTCGATCGAGAGGTGATTTGGCAACTACTTCGCTACAACGGTGTGCCACCGATAATTATACATCTCATCCAACAGTTATACGACAATGGTGCATGCCAAGTAATCCAAAACGGGAAACTTACAGAATCCTTCAAAGTGGAGACGGGAGTAAGCCAAGCTGTATGTCTACTATCGTCAATGATTTTGCTGATTGCAGTAGATTGAATAATGCGACAGACAGCCTAGGACAGCGAGGAAACAGGCATAAAATGGACACACACAAAACAAACTTAGACGACCTGGACTTCACCGATGATATATGTCTGATGTCACACAAACTGGAAGATATGCAAGTGAACAGCAACAAGTTGGAAGAAGAAGCATCCAGAGAAGATGGAAATTCAGGTGAAAATAGACAAATCAAATGTGGTGATGATGATTCTAGGCCAACAGAAACAGCAACAAAAAAACAGATAACAATCAGCCAGCATTAATCGGAGGAACCTGAAAGAAACAACCTCCTTTAACTACCTAAATGTCAGCGAAATTGACGAGGATATCAAAGCAGCGAGTATCGGGAAAGCAAGGCAAGCTTTCATTACTCTTAAGTCTGTGCGAAGACCAACAGCACTCAGCATGAAAAATAAGATCCAGATTTTCAACTCCAATGTTAAGTCAATCCTACTACACATGGATCAGAGACTTGGCGCGTCATAAAGAGCACCTTAGACAAACTAAAGACCTTCATCAGCAGCTGCCTTCGCTCAATACTCAAGATCAGATGTCCAGAAACGATCAGCAATAGGGATCTCTGGCAGTGAGCGAACCAACCCAGCAGGAATCGACTGTGTGAAGAGGAGATGAAAACATGTGAGCAGACCTGGGCCAGGTGAAAACTCTAGTATAGAACTGAATGCAATGGAGACGTGCAGCTGAAGCCTCCTATGTTCCTCTAGGAATTAAAGGATATAATAATAAATAATGCAATCACTGCACATTGTCTTGTGATGATTACATCTACGTGATCCGGTTGATGTAGGAAAAGCATTCATCTTGAACTGAAGTTTTTGTTTACATAATTCATTGCATTAATTACCCAAAGCTAAATTTCATTCATGATATAATTCGGGGAGTAATTAAAATTAACGTGACTGACAGTCATATATATATATATATATATATATATATATATATAAACACCGAATTCTAGTCTCCAAGCTCAATTAGGTGGAACTGTGAAGATTTCTGAGAGGCTTTCTCTTCCCCTGTCATAAAATTACTTCACACCGGTGAGATGTTCTCACAACCACAAGTCAGTTTTTATTTCTATTGTTTCCGTGGGAAAATAAAAGGAGTTTAACTGCCTACACATTTTTAGCCTGATGGTATGATGCAAACAGGCTGATTCTGTCAAAACAAGTGTATCTATTCTAATTAATTTTGATCAATAAATCACAGGAAGTATACAAAATGAGTCAAATTATTGTTTGTTTTCAATAAAAATTTGTTTACTTACCAATTAGTCAACTTTTATTTTATTGCAAATTTAAATAATAATAATAATAAATAAATAATGAAATGGCAATAAGTATTGTGAATAATAATTTAACGGTAGAAGAAAAGAGACTTGGTATGGGAACTTGAAGTCACTTGGAAGTTAGTGAGAATTGTTCGTCATCTGAATGTACTTAGATTCCTCATTCAATGAGTAATAGTCTTCCCTAAAAGGCTCAAACCCAGTATCTGTAGTTTCAAACGCCATAGCATTATCCTTTAAACCTCGTGAGTCACTTGACTTCTAGCCTCGGTGGGAACACCATCACTCACTGGGGAATACAGGTATATCCAGCTGGCGAATATGACTCAAACAGAAAACGTAAACCCTGGAATTCACTGTTAGTCATCATCCGCTAATTGACTTCAGAATACTTGCCAAGGCATCGTTGAAGCATCTGCCAAAGGAGCCGATGTGTCAACCTGAGGGTGAGCAGTTCAGTGCAGTCAATCGACGGGAAAATCTCATTATTGTTCTCTGCACGTCTCCACTTGCTTCTGTCTTCTGCTGCTGCACTTTTCACCTCCATCCATCCATGTTAGTCCATACTGTTTCAACTCCTCTTCACACGATCTCCCCCATGTTACTCTTGCACTGAAGTCCCATTCACCGCTTCCCTTTCGGCCTGGTTCCATTCCAGCAATGGCCTGACGCGCGCGCAATGTCACCCAGCAGTCTTAGCGAGTGTCCAATCCATCTCAGTCCACTTTCTCCTGCATATTTGTTGGTTGGCGATTGGTTCTTGTTTTGTTTGTTCCCAGCCATTGTGTCTTGTTGGCGATTCTTTCCGGCCCGGCCATCCGATCTTCAGTATAGAGCAGAGACAGTTGGGTTGATGAAGGTCTGCAACAGGCTGTTGGAAATATTCTTTGTGACCCGCCCGCCAAGTTTCTGATCCATTATAAAGGAACTGACATGACATTTGTATTGAAAATCCGAATTTTGTTGGTGATGCTGAGTGACGAAGATTTCCAGATTGATTTCAGGTTGATGAATATGTTTCTCGCCTTCCCGAATCTCACTCGATTTGACATCCTCGTCCGTTCCTCGTTTAATTAAAATAACGCTTATTAGATAAGTGAATGAAGTAACCGCTTTCAAATCCCTCCCGTTGATGGTGATTGGCGCTGGCTGGATGTTGCTTTTGTTGTTATTGTTGGCTGGTTACTTTCATAATCTCCGTCTTGTCTATGTTCACCTGGAGTCCTGTCTTCGCCGGCTGCTTCTTCGATCAGTTTGTCAAATTTCGCTTGTAAGTCTTCCATTTTGTGTGACATCAAGCATAAATCATCCGTAAAACCCAGGTGTTCTAGAAAATCGGAATGTTAATTTGGAATCTAATATCTCTCTATAGCGAAATGATGTACACCTTATCTGAGAGTCGCCATTTGCAGCACATATCTTCCGTGTTGTGCTTGCTACTTCTGTCTTGAACATTATGTTTCTTTGGCTTCTTTTCATGTCTTCGATATTTTGTCACAACACTGGTTCACTCGCTCTTTTTGGCTTCAAATCTTCCTGCTATTTGATATTTTTGTGTACAAGTGAATGTCTCATTGCACACTACTGATAAATCTTGTCAATAGCACATGCTAAATTACTACTTAATTCTAGTAAGTGGACCTACATGAAATTGATAATATGATAGTTGATTGTTGGACGGCTAGAATGGATTATTCACCAAAACATGGGCATCACCTATAGGACGCTAAACATGGGGAGGGGGGTAGTAGAAGGCTGTTTTGCGCATAGTTTGAAATTATTCAGCAGTGATCTCCCACAAACCCACTAGATATTGGATCCAGACATTCAAATGACTTTACAGAATGTATTTCAAACTCCAGATATTTTAAACGAACATTTTTATTGGACTCAAGCCAGTAGTAGTAGCTAAATGGTCTTATGTTAAATCCCTCTAAATGTTAGACAGTTAACTTCACACCTTCACACACATCTACATGAACGTGTTGGTTCATGAGAGATGCGTTTAACTTAAAGGGAACTGAAACAGAAACAAAGTCAATCATTAAATGCCTTGGGATATTTCTCTCCCCCCAAACTTTCTTAGTGATCACATATCTTGTGGGTTTGTGAAAGACTGATTCGTCTCAAGCGTCTACATTAGGCAGTTGAGATAACCAGGAATCACTCAGTCTCTACTTTTACAATTTACTAACTCTTGCATCTAACCTAACGCTCCTTTAACCTTCCACCTTAGTGCTAGGTGGGCTATCTAAAGAGAGTATTGAATGTTGCCAGTCAGTAGGGCAAGTTGTATGACACCAAGCCAACCTGTCCGTTAATATTTTGGTCAATAAACACCTGGGTACATGCGAAAAATGCTGTATATTTATACTGTATCACTCTCAACACTTGATTCTCGATTCTCAACTCTCCTCGTCATACACTTCATTAGGTAGGACTAGAAGTCATTGAAAACTTCCATCTCTCTATTGAGCACATCCTTTTCTCGTTTGCTTTGGTTTAATCGATTAAAATATGACCTCTAAAGTGGTATTATCAACTATTACATCTATTTAAAATGTTCACAAGCTTCTGACTTACAAGTTCCTACTAAACTTGAGGAATGGCATGATTCGGGGTGTAGCAACGAGTTCCAGTACAACATGAGATAACTGTTCTTCAGTGATGTATATCCCTGGGTGTCAACATGTACTTCTGAACATCTTACAGAAGGCTTTCACAGCTAGATCGATATCGTGAATTTCTTAAAGAAGAAGAGAACAACAGATATATCACATAATGGAGCAGATTGTACTTCAGCTCAGAGAATCCATTGTGTCACAGGAAGGATATGAAAAATAAATAATAATTTTTCCTTCACGTTCCCCAGTGGAACATAGGGCTCCAAGCTAGTGGCTTGAAGTTTCTGTAGCAGAGTTTATTTTAGAGGACGGGGTTGCTAGCCCCATGCCCAACCTTTCCTCTTTACCAGGATTATTTCTGGCTTAGCGAGGTAAAGGAGTGCGTCGGCCGGGGATCGAACCTTGGACCACGTGCATGGTCGACGAGCGTCCTATTCGCTATACCACCGACGCACAGGACAGATATACTATCAATTAACTAACATTTTACTTGAAGACATTGTACGAAGGGAAATTATCAAGCGATAAATTCGTCTGAAAATTCTGTACATTTTATTATTAATGCTTAGTATGAAGCTGCCATTATTATTATTATTATTAGTATTAGTATTAAAAGACTATATGCTCATAAAGTACAAAAACTCAACTATATCCTATTCAGCCCGCGAGCGTTCTACGTGATTGAGACATTGTTAGGCGTGGAACTGTAGACAATAACAATGTTATTATTTCAAACAGTTAGTTCCCTTTATGAATTTAGACAAAGCAATAAGAAGGCGTAATTTGTCTAAAACCTGTAGTGTTGTATTTGCGCAGCACACTTCGAACAGTCTGATCACACACTTGTTCATGTTATATGTATATATATATATATATATATATATATATATATATATATATATATATATATATATATATATATATATATATATATATATATACATTTGAAATAAATAAAGAGATAAGAGGTGAGAAAATAGCCTGTGGTCAATTTAAAATAAAGACATATTGAAGGTAAACACAATAATGAAGACCATTAAACCAAATAACAGAGGTAATAGTACATCTACCCTGCCTGGTGTATCAAAACAAAGTTTACCAAAGAAGTTTTAGTGTGATGACGAATTGTTTCATTGAACCGATAAAGGCAAGCAAGGCATTCATCGCATGTTTCTTAATGGCTCCAGAAACAAATAGAATTTTCAGTACCCATTAATGATGAGAATAGGAGACCTACCTCCTCTATTGCAAAACATATTATAAATAGGACAGGGAATAAAAATTGATATTTACACACTTCTTTTAAAGGCCTATCTATAAAAAGTGTTAGGGTGAAGGCGTATCCTACAGTTTATGGAAGCCCCAACTAGAAATTAGAAAGTTTAAACCACCTTTATGCGTTCAAAAAAAAACAATTCATCATCACACTGTTAACCTTCCTTGGAAAACTTTGTTTTGATACACCAGTCAGAGTAGATTTACTATTATCTCTGTTATTTGGTTTAGTGGTTTTCATTGTTATTTTTACGTTCAATATGTCCTCCTCTTAACTTGACCTAACTTGTCTATTTTCTCACCTTTTAACTCGACTAATTTCATATATATTCCATTGACAAGTCCGTATGTGATGGATCAGATTGTCCGAAGTGTGTTGCACAAATACAACATCATACGATTCAGACAAATGACGTCGTCTTCTTATTGCTTTGTCTAAATTATTATTATTATTGTTTTATAGCCTTTGTACGTTCTGACTTTATTGATACACCAAATACCAAAAGGCTGCTAATATAAATCTCGGTTACCTATTTCCTATAATACATATATATATATATATATATTGCTTTTGTTATTATTGAGTAAATTAAATGCAATACCGTATCAAATACTGAGAATTCTGCGCTGTATGAAAGGTGATGATTTAAAATTAAGCAAATTATTATTATCACTCGATTAAAAGATGCTGGCTTACATGAAGAATATGTTACGTGGGCACTTATCAGCAAGATGTTTCTTGAAATCTAGGTGATCCTGTATGTGTCACATAATTCAAACTGAGATCATTCCACGCTGAATTCAAAGACTTATCCGACCAGATATTCAAGTCACATCTGGGACAAATTTCCTGTGAAATACAAGTTTGAAATGGTCACCGAATAGTTACAAACACAGTCACTAAACCTTGTGAATGTCATTCACAAAACCTGTTGACTGGCTGCATAGTATAGGCATCATCGGTATCACATGATAGAATGAATATCACTTTTGTATTACAAGTGAAAACGTTTCATCCCATTATGGATAAGATTTTATTTGAATAAATCACACAGTGTTATGCAGTGATATTAACTAATGACGTTTTAAACACAAACTATTGATACTCATAATCATATCAAGTCACTCACTCACAAAACCTTTTTCCTTCATTTATATACACGTATGGAATTGACTAGATATTTGAATAAAAATCAATATGGGCTAATGTACATTCAGAAATAATAATATGAGTGTTATTCATCAATTACAATCAGATGGGAAATAAGACGAGTGTTTTAATAGTCATAATAAGTAACTTGCTAGAATGTTGTGATGTGCCTCAACTGAAAAAGAATTTTGATATTATTTAATATCCTATTCTGATTCGACTGACTGGCGGTTATAATATCTTCCATATTTCCAGTATTCGCATGGAGCCATTTCTGTTGCATGTGTTGTGTTTGGTGTAGACTCGATGAATCAGGATTCAGTAATCAGTCTCTCTCTCAACATACCTAGATTACTTTTTAGAATTTTAACTCTCTCCCACACTATTGTGTGGTTGTGTGTTAATGCATGAAGTGCAGTTGCTGAGCTTTTTCTTAATTAATTATTTTCTGGCGGTTAACCATTTCTACCTTAGCTAAATTCTTATGTTATGACAATCTGACTACCCCCGACCTACTAGTCCGACCTATGTAGATGACGCGTTTCACTGTCATTGCGGGGTATTTTGTAAGTGACATTATTTTGTTTAATTGGGTTAACAGGGTATTTTAACCTACAGAGGTTTTCCTACCTTAGTCTTTTTTTGCAGGTTTGAATGCCACCCTAATTACTCAATTATCGAGAATCCTTCGCAGGGATTGTATCAGATGCCCGCTCCTTATATGGTAAAACTGTAGATACTTTATATTGTCTCTTATTTATGTTATCATTATTAGTTTCACAAGTATTTTTATTTATTCTACCTATTTCATTTCATCAGTTAGGTTTTTCTTTGTAGTACTTATTGCTACTGCTCGGTTTTTTAGACACATAACTAAGCCTGCCTTCAGAGACAGTTAACGGATGAGATAAATTAAAGTCCTGGGTTCGAATCCCAGTGGGCGCGTACTGCCGAACTAGGATGAAACAGCAGCCGTCCAGTAATCCCTGGTTTTCAATGGTTCTCTAACTATTATCAATCCGTGATCAACTCATAAATATCTATTAGAATGCGTTGGTTTTAATAAACGCTAGTGTGCAGTTTACCTTCTTCTAATCGTTTTATTTTGCAATCTAACAGCACAGCTGATTCTCCTTGTTCATTTTCCGATTCAAATGTGAATTTTATTCCTTTTACTAGTGAGTCTATATTTGTCAAGAAGCTAGAGATGTGTTGTGTTTTTTAACACTCTGAAAGTGTCATCCACATATCTCCACCATATTTTTGGAGCAGGATTACTGTAAAATACTGTGTGATTTATCAAAATACAATCTTATCCCTAATGGAGTTATGCTCTACCACAATGCCCAAGTTTTATACTTATATCAATGAAAACATTTCTACAGTTTTGTGGTATACGCCAGCAGAAATTGCTGGAGGATACAACTAATTCCCAAAGATTGGTTTCTGCATTGGTGACCTCGACAAGCACAAAACCTACATTTATGACTTTCTAGTACGCAGTATCACTGTGAATGACTGTGTAGTTCTGAAGAGAACAAGATAGGGGAGAACAAATGCTAAGCATTAACAAAGTGCAAAATGAACAGAAAAATTCCCATATTTAGTTATTGGCAAAACAAGATGTATACAGCGAAGAAAATCCTCTTTTCGACGAATCACTTTTAGGAGTTGTACAACTGTTATCATATTTAATAAAGTTTTCATAAAAGTAATCAGACACTGGTAACTACATTCCAGAAAATGTATTGCGTAATATGAAATGTAATTGGAGTGGAGATTAGAAACAGTGAATAGAAGATAGATTTACGTAATAAGTTTTAAAAAATGTAACTTATAAGTCTGAATGTACAAAATGAATCAAAGTTAGTAGAAAGACGGTAAAGGGCTTATATAAAATCCGTAAGGAGAATGTTATGTTATTAACCGGTAATGATAATGATAGTAAAAATAATATTTGTAAAATAAGAAATATAATAATAATAGTAAAATTTAAAAAATGTAACGGAATCAAATTATGATAGGAAAGTTACTCTGGCTATAGCAAGGCTGTTCAGGACCTAAAACTAGACCTCCACGTTCGGAAATGCTACATACACATACTCGCACAAAACAGGTAAAGCTGACTGTCAGCTGTATGGAAATTCGAGTGATAGTTAAGTACCATCTGTTCTTTTCAACTTTTAGTGGAATCGAAGAACTGTCATTCAGCCACTTAAGAAGTAAGGTAGGGACTTATGAGAAATCTCATTCAGAGAATTACTGAACACCGGAAAGTGTTGAATAGCAATTTCGTCGGAGTTCGAAACTCTTTTGCCTCACACTCACAGGACCCCAGTTGGGATTGGACCTTATATAAACCTATCGCAACCTCGAGCCAATTTCACTGACTTTATTTTATTTTTTTATTTTGATTACAGCTTGATTCCATAGTGTATTTTTGGTACATGTATGGAATTTTCAGCATCGGCATCGGTAGTCCAAATTTTGCAGGTCCACCATAGATATCAGGTGTGCGTCGACAGGGGATCGAACCCCGGACCATTTGCATGGTTGGCGAGAGTCCTAACCACTGTGCCACCGACTTGTCGTCACACCCAACTCAAGGATCACACTAATTACAACTTCTTACTGGAACTCTAGGAAAATTCATCTCTTCAAATCAACAGTTTAAAATTATTATTCCAATGATCCCTGGTGACTGACCACGAAATTAAGCTGTCTGGTGTTTTTGTGAGAAGTCCTGACCAGTAAGGTACAATCAACCCACCTACGCGTGAGTGACTTAGGTCATAATCTAAAGGTTATGGGTTCAATCCCTGATGGAGTCATGGGTGTATGATGCTGAAGAGTCCCAAACTATGGCAAAATAGCTTGCCAGAATCTATTGATTTATAGGCATTTCTGTGGGTGGGTGGGTGGTTGGAGGGATTAGGAGAAAAGTTTGTTCAGTCTGTCATTCATCCGGGCTCTTAATGTAGTTCCATACTTTATCGAACCTATTCTTAGTAAACAGTTCACTTCTGATATTTTCACATGTTCATTCTATACATTTCATTAGTTTACTTATGTTTTTATCTTCACACTTTTCAATTTAACATTCAAATCCCTCGTTAGTCATCAAAAATCATGTTTCACTACCTTTTTATTTGAAAGGTAATGTAAATCGATCGAAAGTTTCACTATCAGATATCTGGGGGAATTCAAGTCGCCCAGTTGAACGGGGACTCCCTTTTTCAAAATTACCTTCAGAGCAAGACTAAAACAACACAGTGCTGTTAAGATTCCCCACTTGTGTATGGTAGAGACTCTAGCCATTCATCATCTCAATCTAGAATCCTGTATGAGGCAAGGGTTAGTTCAGAATCTTTTTCTACAGTTATCTTAAATGCCTTCCTAAATTTTGTATGGCACTCATGAGAATATCAAACCAGAATGGGAAATGCAAGGCAGACATAGACCACTGTGAAATGAGATTGGAAATATTCTGTACTCAGTGCTAAAAAAACAAAATTCAGATTTTCAACACCGGATTTAAGTCAACCTGTTCATCTTTATGGGTCAGAAATCTGGCGCTTGTGTCATGAGAAGCATTTCCAGCGATCCAGTACAAAATTTTATTAACAGATAGTGTGTGTGATCGAACCAATCAGGAAAAACTATTGTTCAACAAGTATTCCAAAGCAAATGGAGATGAATAGAACACTTGTTGAGTAGATCGTTGAATGATATCGTGTGCTATGATATCTCTTTACTGGAATCAGAGTGAGGAGTCTGAGGGTGACATGCAGCAGATTGTGGCAGGTGATCGAAGAATATGGCAATCCTGAGGCCAATTAAAAAGGACTGAAGAGAATTAAACAAAGTGGAGATGTACTGTTGAAAACGTGTGTTCAACTCGTAATCCAAGAGAATGTAATTAATACCAACAATATGTCCGTTTTGTAAAATTTAACCAGTCAACTTTTTGTTCTAACCCTCTTCAAACTTGTCATTGGACACTTAGATAGATTGCCGTTAACCTAATAACAACTTTCACTTTAAGCGATAGAAATTATTAAAAAGATGATAGCAGCAAAGAAAATTTTCTTTGTAGTAAATGCGTGAGACAATTCATTCGAAATCATATACAAGTTCCAATCAAACTTAATAAAGCGAATGAAACCCCGAGGGTCCCGCTTGCCATATATGTATGGCCTTCCAAAGACACACAAGAAAGAAGTCCCTCTGAGACCTATACTTTCGATGATCAACTCTCCCCAACATAAGGTTGCCCGTTGGCTCGCGGAGAAGTTGGAACCCATTCGCCAAAGGCTGGCCGCGCACACCATAAAGGACTCATTTCATTTTGCTGAAAGCGTGAATCACATGAACGTTTCAAATAAGTTCATGGCTTCATTTGATGCAACCTCCTTGTTCACAATGATCCCAATCAATGAAACCATTGAGATAATTTGTCAACAGTCTGATCTTCTCCCACTACCAGAGCCGGAATTCAAACGCCTACTGCTGATGTGTACCATGGGTGTACAATTCCAGTTTGACAACACTCTTTACCGACAAATAGATGGTGTAGCTATGGGCAGTCCACTTAGCCCTGTTTTAGCAGATATCTTTATGTCAAACCTTGAGAAAACAAAGCTGAAGCATGCAATTGATCAAACAACGTCCTATTGTCGATATGTCGATGACACATTTGTAGTATGCAACAATGAAAGTCATGCCTCCTACCTACTCAGACTATTCAACAACGCACATACAAATATTGTATTTACTATGGAACATGAAAATGATGGACAGTTCCATTTCCTTGACGTCGCCATAAAACGCCTAGAAGATGGTAGCCTCCAGAGGTCAATCTACCGAAAGCCCACATGGAATGGACAATACTTACATTTTAATAGTTTTTGTCCAAATAGCTATAAACGAGCACTAGTCAAGACTCTGTACTATAGAGCGAGGAGAATATGCTCTGCAGAGAAACTAGAGGAAGAATTCACGAATCTCGAAAAGGTGCTGAAAAACAACGGCTATACTCAAAAATTCATTAACAAATATGGAAGATGTGAAGGCCCAAATACCAAACAAATCACAGTCGAAAAAAAGCCTGTCTTCATTCAACTAGACTTTAAAGGTGAAGACATTGCAGAAATGGTCAACAGAAGACTGAGGACGTCACTAGCCAGAGCCTATCCTGCAGCTAAGTTGGTTCCCGTCCACCGAACAACATGCTCTTTGGTGCAGTCAAAAGTCGATAGATACCCTTCTCATGTTAACTCCAACTGTGTATACAAATTTACGTGTATCTGCGGGAGCAGTTACATTGGGAGAACAGAAAGAAGGGCACACCTCCGATTTTCTGAACATGTGCCGAAAAGCCTACGTCTCAAGGGAACAAATTCTTATAGCAGCGCTATTACCAGACATCTCCTCGACACGGGTCATGAGGTGGAAATCGAGAAATCCTTCAAAATTATTAATAGACAAAGGAGCTCCATTCTCCTCAAGTTTGCCGAAGCAATTTCTATCAAACGCTTGAAACCAGATCTATGTGTTCAGAAAGAATCAGTTATTAGTCTTTCCTTGCCTTGGTAACTGGATGTCTTTTTTCTCCCATCTGATTGCGTAATCTTTGTCTTTATTTAACCTCACCCTCTTTTATAATTTTGCTTGTCTCTTGTTTCTATGATTTGAGTTCAACTCAGTACATTGTTACCTAACTTATTAGTCACTTTGCATCTCTCATCTGATTGTGTAATTTTGTCTTTAACCTCACCCTCCTTTTATAATCTGTAATTTTGTTTGTCTCTTGTTTCTATGATTTGAGTTCAACTCAGTACATTGTTACCTAACTTATTAGTCACTATGCATCCAACGCACATCCCTTACCATTATATACATACATTTATTTATTATTTTTTAACTTGAACTGCCTGTGTAAAAACTATATAAGCGCAATTTTCTGAGCACTGTTTACTAGTTGTGAAACTTTCTGTCAACATGTAAAATTTGCAAGTACGTTAAAACGTTTCTGTACTTAAACCTGAAAATTTATTTAGGCTGTAAGCAGCTGACGAGAAGCCAACGAAATAAATGATGGTACCATGTTATTCTGCACAAATCAATGTTGTTCTCGCTTTATTCAAAAAGCGAATGAAATCAAGACATTTAGGCACAGCTGAGACACTAACTATCAGACAGTGTTAAACCACACAATCTATCCACAAAAAATACTTCCTAGCATTGTCTCTGTCATGGTTATCACAAAAAGTCAATTCTCTTCAATAATGATTATTCTATTGCCTTTGAATAAAACGAGAACAACAGTTTTTGCAGAATAGTTTGATATCACCATTTATTTCATCAAATCCTAATCAGTTGCTTACAGCCTAAATAAATTATTATTATTATTAAGTTCATGTACAGAAAAGTCCTAATATACTTACAAATTTTACATGATCCCAGTTGACAGGAGTCATAAAGAGCATCTCAAACAAACTTCAAACCTTCATTAACAACTGTCTCCGCTCAATACTCAAGATCAGATGGCCAGAAAAGATCAGCAACAGGGATCTCTGGGAGCGAACCAATCAGGAACCGATTGTTAAACAAATAGGCAGAAAGAAATGGAGATGGATTGGCCATACGCTGAGGAAACCAACAAGTGACATCACTAGACAAGCCCTCGAGTGGAACCCGAAAGGGAGGCGGCGAGTTGGTCGTCCAAGGGTGACTTGGAGGAGGTCATGTGAAGAGGAGATGAAAGCATGTGGGCAGACCTGGAGCAGGGTGAAAAAGTTGTCAAAAAACCGAAGTCAATGGAGGTGCGCAGCTGAAGCCCTATGTTCCTCTAGGAACTAAAGGATACAATAATAATAATAATCTGGACATAGTGAACAGTGCTCAGAAAATTAAGCTTATATAGTTTTCATACAGAAAGTTAAAGTTTGAACAAAATCAATGTGTGCATACGTAATAAAGACGAGAGATAAGTAAGATGATCGGTGACTAATAAATTAGGCAACAGTGTACTTAGTTCAACTCAGATCATAGAAACGAGAGACAAGGAAAACTAGCCTATATCAAAGCAAGATGAGCTCATGGCCAAAGACCACCCAATCAAATGAAAAAGTGAATATAGATATTCAGTTACCAGCGCAATGAAGCACTTCTAAGTGCTTCTTTATGAGCGCATAAATTTTGTTTCCAGCATTTGATAGAGATTGCTTCGGCAGACTTGCCTTTCATATTAAATCTCCCTGTTTATTTCTGTTATTTTTACGTTTGTAAATTCCTATCTGCCATACTATGCTTTCTATCAGAACTGAGTGTCCATTGTGTTATTACTATTTTTTAATCTTTAAATGCATAAGAAAAAGTCAATTTTCTCAGTAACTATGATCCAAATGTGTTTTTATCCGATCTTCGTGTTTATTATTACATTGAATTCCCATTTGCAATTTTATGAACTGGAATCTGGACTGAAACTACTTCTGGAAATTGCCTACCCACTGACTACAAACACACAAATATACTACCTAGCTGATGACTTTATTGAAAAGAAACTTTTCTTCTCTGAAACCGTCTTTTTTTACTTTCAATTCGTGGAGATTCAAGCCGTTGTCATCCCTATGTCACTGATGATTACGTACAATTTTCCTGTCTTGAGAATCTATTTCTTACGAGTAACTTTACAGTTATATTACGCCTCATTGTTATTAGATAATAGTAGACTACAGTATGTTTTAGTATTCATAAATACACTTCTACCACTAATAAACATACCTTCACCAATAAAGAAATATGTATTCATTGAAATAGCTTTTAATTAACTGAGGCTAGCCTCGGGTTGATAGATAATAATTTACATAATGTGTATTCAACAAGGGCATAATGAATGTCTGGGTCATAGCAGCATTTGAGCAAGCGCCCTCTGAATTAACAATCCACCACTCTCTACAAGGTTAGCTACAAGTCACAATAGAGTTTTTCATTTTATCTATCAGTTTTTCCTATTTCTTTCATACAACTTGTTCCATGTATTAGTTTCAACAATGACAACACATATATATATTTACAGTTCTACGACTGACGTTTTCCTGCAAAAAACTGTTCAGCGAGAACGCGAAAGACAAGCTATCGCATTGGGCCACCTCAACGTGTATGTATCAGTTTACTTGCTCTTGTGGAGCTGAGTACGTTGGCCGTACCATGCGCTGACTTGAGAAACGCTCTCGTGAACACTATCCAGCCTGGCTAGTAAAAGGAGAACGAAAACGGGTAAATAGTTCGGTGACAGAACACCTGGTGAATTCAGGACATTCAGCGCCACTCGAAAAATCCTTCAAAATCATGTACAAGACTCGATCAAACCTATCAAAGGGAGTAAAATTAAGGCATCTGGGCGCTAGCTATACAAAAACTCAAACCCACGCTTTGTATACAAAAGAAATACGTCCAACCCCTGTCCCTGCCATGGCCATTATAAACAGGTAATTTTTTAGTAATGACCATCTCATAACCTTTCTTATCTAAACCTCCTGTTTATTCATGTTATTTTAAGTTTTTCTTAATCCCTGTTTACACTACCATATTTTCATACCCGAACTTCGTGCTTATTTTGTCATTTTACTATTTCTATATATTTAATCCCTGATTGCATAAACAATTATTCATCACATTAGTTTTTATCCAAATATCCTGTCTATTTTGTTATTTCTACATTTCTAACCCCTAATTGCACAATGTCAGTCTTCTTAGTTATTATAATGCTACTTTGTTAGTTTTATCCATCCCCCTGTTTATTATGGCATTCCAATTCCCAATTTTAATTTTTATTAATTTGACCCTTGACCGGATATTATTCTGGAACTTTCTCATCCATTTGATATAAATACACGAATGTACAGCCTGGCTGATGCTGACTTCGTCGAAAAGAAAATTTTCTTCGTAGTCTTCGTAGTCCTAAAAGTATAAAACTAGGGCCATGTGGCAAAGTAAAACTGAATTATGGATAAAATTTTTTGATAAACCACACATTGGTATATAGTAATGTTAACTGATGGCCATGTTTCGAGTACAAATTATTGCTCATAATCAAATCAAGTCACTACTCAAACAACTTTTGGCTTCATTTATATATATATATATATATATATATATATATATATGAGTGAAATTGAATAGTCAATATAAGATAAAGTACATTTAGAAATAATAATATGAGTGGTATCAGTCAAATACAACCAGATCGGAAATAAGATATTTTATATATATTCAAAATAAGTAACTTGTTAGAATGTTTTAATGTGAACTGAATACATCTTAACATTATTTATTATCCTGTTCTGATTTGATTGATTGGTGCTAATAATACCTTCCATATCTCTGGTATTTTGCTTGAGTCACCTCTATTGCATGTGTTGTGTTGGGTGTAAACTCGATGAGCCAGGCAGGATTCATTAATCAATCTTTCTCTCTCTCTCTCTCCACCTACCCATATTACTCTCTAGACGTTTGACTCTGTCCCACCCACACCATTGTGTGGTTGTATGTTAAGGCATGAAGTACAGTGTACTGCTGAGTTTTTTTCTAAATTACTTATCGTCGTGGGATCAATCATTCTAACCTTAGCTAAATTCTTATGTTCTGACAATTCGACTACTGACGCGATCTACTAGTGTGACCTATCTGGTTAACCACACTCACAATCATTGCAAGATATTTTGTAAATTATATTATTTTGTAGTTTCCTGCTTTATTTAGAATCCTCCGTAATGCCCCAGATATCTCTTCCTCAAATGGTAAAATTACTATAGATGCTTTCATATTCCCCCTTATAATAATAATAATAATAATAATAATAATAATAATGATTTACTTTATTCCAAAAACAGTTCTTGTGATACACAATGGAATTGTCAGCATTAATCACACACAATATTGCATCTAATTTCCTCAAATTACAAATAAAAATTAATCACACAGAAAATTTTCCACATTTACAATAGAGGTAGTGTCAAAAACATGCAGCATATAAAATGGAAATAGCAATAATAATGATAACAGCTAGGGTAATAATAATAATACAAGTGAAAATTGACGTGGGCTTGTGTCACACAGTATTGGCAATGTGGTATAGAAATCCTAACATGTTTAAAAATATTGAATATAACGTTCTCTTTACATGATATGGTGAGGGGAAAAACAAAGATTACAACGGTCATAGAGATAAGTTGGTGTTTGCAATTCTGAGAGTAAAACAAAGAAGTGACAGGACCATAAATATAATAGAAGTAATAAAAGTAAAACTTGAAGCTATATAAGGATGGATGGAGGAAATTGTTTATTTACTAGATGAAAGAAGGTTAGTTAATTCTTGCCTGACACTATTTTCATCATATAAAATACGTTCCAAGTATGGTATCATAGACTTCTTATACTTAGACGTGCGAGCATACAGTTTTCTGAAGTTACTCCTTGTTCTATCTTGAGGAGATGCAAGGTGAAAGCTGAGGGTGAAGCGGATGCTCCAAGTCAGACAAAATCCCTTTAGCAAATTTATTGCATGAAGTCAAATGCCTATCGACAACGACGTTAACTGTGTGGTCCACTGGGACACCACTCACCCTATTGACAGTCTTCAGTATTCTACGAATTGTGACATAGTCCTTTTTAAGCAAACCAGGAAAGAATAAGGGTGAACAATAAAGAAGAATAGGTAGGATGCAAGAGTTGACAAACTGTAAGATGAGGGGTTGAGTTATACCCGAGTGTCTTAACTTCCTAATGTAAAATGTCAGGCGGAATATTTTACTGGAGATCGCTAAGACATGGGAAGACCAGGAGAGATCAGACGATAGAATGAGTCCAAGATACTTAATTTCTGATGTAACTGCTATATCATTGTCGTCAATCTTACAACTGTCATGAGAATCGATGACTTCTTTTAACTGTATTTTACATCTTAAGCTGAAATCAACAGTTTGACGCCTCGAAGGATTCAGCTTAAGACCGTTAGACTCAGATCATTTGCTTACTCCCGATAGAAAGATATTTCTTTTAGTACAATCTAGCTGAGAGTTAACAGCCATTGAAACCGTTAAACCATCAGCGTAATTCACAAAGTTTATTTCATCAGAGTGAGGCAAGTCATGCAAGAAGAAAGAAAAAAGAAAAGGAGAAAGAACAGCACCTTGAGGGACACCAGCTTCAGTAGGCAATGAAGTGGAAGACTTCCCTTTATATACGGTTTACTGCATTCTATCTGAGATATAGGAATGTAACCAGTTAACAGCTCAACATTATGTCTGGCTAGCCGCAAGTTTATTTAATAAGATCTCCCTAGGGACCGAGTCGAAAGCAGATGTATAGTCTAGGAAGGCAACACGAACAAATTTAGCCCCCTTGTCTGGACTGAAAGCAGTGTTATGATATAAGACGGCAGCTGCATCTAAAGTGCTTCTACTGTGCTTATAGGCAAGTTGTTTAGGGTCATTAGGGATTTAAGCGAAGGTACAAGACTAAGTAAAAGTAATTTCTCCATAGTTTTCAAAAAAGGAGAGTTAATAGAAATGGGTATAAATTTGACACATGCTCCAGTAGAAAATTTAGGTATGGGTACAACTTTAATGTCCTCAGGCACAATATTATTTTTAATTTTTAATTTTGATTTTTGATTTACAGCTTGATTACACACCGTATTTTTGGTACATGTATGGAACTTTCAGCATGGATATCGGTAGCCCAAATTTTGCAGGCCGACCATAGATATCAGGTGTGCGCCGGCTTGGGCTCGAACCCCGGACCATGTGCATGGTCGGCGAGAGTCCTAACCACTGTGCCACCGACGCACATCGGAAAAAGATTTGTTAAATATCTCAGTGAGAGGGTGACACAGAATATCAGAAAATTTTTAAAGATAATACTAGGTACATAATCGGGACCTAAGCTCTGGGAAGGGTTTAGAGACTTGAGGCACTTTTGAACATCATTTGTGTTAAAACCTGGAAAGGGGCTATTGTTAACACAAGTGATTCTGGGAAGCATGGCATTTGAGGGAGAGTAAATAAAAGATTTGTTAAGAGTACATACATCAAAAGAATATGGAATATTGTTTATCTGCTAACCACCAGTGATTTCCTTAAATAGTTTCCACATATTAGAAGGATTTTTGCAGGATATGAATTTCTGGTTATATATTACACTCAACATCTGCATTTCAGACTTAATTAAGAAGTTAGTTCTTTTTACACCACTTTTATCTTTCATCTTATACAGTTTTTCCTTCTCTCTACGAAGCTTTTTAAGTAGAGGCGAGGAGAAATTGTCAAATTTGACGAATAGTGTTTCTTTTGGACAGCAAATTTCAAAACAGAATTTCAGATAGGATGTAATATTAGAGATAATGTCATCAAGTGAATCATCATTAAACAGATCCCATCTTGTGTCCCTGAGCATGTTTATAAGATAATGTACGTTCTCATTTGAGTAGCATCTGTGAACAACTTTCTTAGACAAGTTTGAGAGGGCTTTACTGTGTAACTTTCCGTAAATTTTGGGCAAGACTCGTACAATACAATGATCAGAATTGAAGAGCGGGGCTCTTTTACGAGCTTCGTATATTCCAGAATCATTCATGAATACTAAATCAAGTGAAGTATTTTGTCGAGTTGGGAAATTGACAACATTTTCATGGCCCAGCAATGTAATAAAGCTGCAGTCGCTGGAGTTGAAGTCGCCAGTCATTATAGATAAGGAGTTACCAAACGAAGCAGCAGCAAAAGTAGTGAATTCATCACCGAAGATAGATAGTTCTGAGGGACTGCAACAAGGTGTGATATAGATATTTGTGACAAAAATGAAGCTATACTTAGGTAAGCGTTTAGGTCGACATTTTACAGTTATACAGTCAATATTGTCAATTGAGATTTTGAAGCAGACGTTGTTGGCCACTGAGAGTTTATAAAAGTGGCAGCACCACCACCTCTCTTCTTCTTCGAGCTGCATCAGTCTTGTCTGTAGATTGTAAAACCAGTTAAGGAGACTAAATTATCGTCATATGAATCATCGAGCCAAGTTTCTTGAAGAGTAATTACACCAGTATTACAATATACATTTGAGTATAATAGAGAATGTAAGTAGTTAATCTTGTTCGATAATGACCTGCAATTTGTGCTCATAATCACAAGAACAGTCATCTGATGCATTGGAGTACACTTTAATGATCTCTGCCACCCACCATGATGCTTTTTCTTAACGTTATTATATACTCGTAAATCAACAGGTTGAAAACATTTTAAATAATTGAGAGAGTAAGTAACGTCACTTGGATACATAATTGAATAATTAAAACAAAATAAATCCGAGGAAATAGATGCAATATGTAGGATGGAAATTTTGGTAGCCCAAGATTTAAGCAAGCCGCCTTTATATATGTTATCATTACTATTTCCATCAGTGTTTCTATTCGCTTTTGACCTTTTATGATAATCCTATTGAATTTTATAGGATAGTTATTTAACACCAACTGACGCTTCCGTCTGTCTATTTTATTTCATTATTTTGGTCTTTCTTTGTACTACTTGGTGCTACCTGCTTAGTTTGTTAGATATCTTACTAAGCCAGCCTTTATAGGTAACATCTTATTTTCCATCTGATTGTATTTAATTGATAACCCGAATGTACTTCATCTTATATCACTCGTTTTATTCAAATGTCTAATCGCATCAATTTTTACTCAGGCATATAAATGAAGTAAAAAAGTTGTGTGAGTGAATTGAAATTGCTTACGAGCAATAATTTGTGCTTGAAACGTCATCAGTTATATCATCACTGTAGAACACTGGGTGATTTATCAAAATGAAATCTTATCCACAATGGAGATATTTACAGCTCATTTCATGTCACCGTTTCCCTACAACTGCTTACATTGCCTAAATAAATTCAAATTACCATTTACAAAATGGTGTTTGGACAAACGTTTTCACAGTGACTTCAAGTTACAAATAGGAAGTATATGCAAAATAATCCCAAAAAATGAAATAAGTCGACAAATGGTTCAGTGTTTACAGACTAACTCTTTATTCCATTATCAGACATAGAGATGAGTTCAGACTTTGCTTGAAAACAAGAGCAGACTAGAGGCAAAATACAAGATAGAACAACACTGTGAATTTATACACTATTATGATAGAGATCTCAGAGAGGTGGAGATGAAAAGTTAATTAAAATTGTAACATAGACAAAACAGTTAAGCAGATTTGGAAACTTAGCTGTGAGTTAAACTCATTAGGTGAAAATCAAAGACGAAATTAGGCGTTATGTTACTCTACAGAACAAAAAACACAAAAGCACACAAACAAAACAATTACGCTTTTTCAAGAATTCAAAACATTTATTTCCCGATACGAATTTAAAACAAGCAATAAAGCAGGATTTAATGATGGATTTTATCACATTTTTGGTAGGACTCGTCAGCTGAATACTACTCTACATACGCGGATATATATATACTTTTGAAATTACATTGGGAGATATAAGACTGATAAGTAAACAGACTACATTGAATCAGTCATGCAGAAAGACACGTGCGAATGTTTTCCAGGTCATGTTCAAATAGATAAGAAGAGAGAGTATGAGAGATCAAAACTAAAAAGATAAATTGCATTACGTTTCAATTACATCACTTAGATAAACAATTAGTCGTTAGAGAATATAACAAGAATTGTAAACAGAGTAATATCAATAGTAATAGTTATAATAACAATATTAATAGTAATATTGTTGAAGTGAGTTAAGATAATCCTACTGATAAAGGATAGTTTTGAATGAATCAAGAATAATAATAATAACAGGTAGGATAATAAGTAAAACGTACTACCATGGTAGATTCAGAGTCACGACCATCTCCTTTTGTACGCAGAAACCTGGTTTATAAACTCGAATTGCATAAGCCTCCGCAATTGCAAGCATCTTCTTGTTTCTTTGTCTGCTGACAATAATGAATGACCTGAGACAGCGTCGATGTCATGTCCGTAATCTACATGATGTTTTATTATTAAGGATTTTGGCACTTTGCACTCAGCTGTTTCCAACCATTTTGGCAAATGCTCGGTCATGCGTGTAGACAATCGCCTATGCGTATTCGCTTCCTTCCGCAAACACAATCAAATTGTTAAACACAGTTTGAAGTGTCCACAATTAGTGGTTCCAACAGTGGAATTGGGGAATTTGTTACTTTTATGTACTACAAATGTCCAATCCCAATTCGATGGGCGCCCATTCCGTCAAGTTCATCGTGTCACGATGGAAAGCCTCTTGGGACCACTTTTTGCAGATCTATTCTTGTCAGGCCTAGGAGCCGGTACCTTGCAACAACATATACAAGAAACGGATGTACACCTAAGATATGCTGCTGATATCTTTATTGTCTGTGGAAGCAGATTAAAAGCTGAAGACATGTTGATAACATTCAACTCATGCCATCGGCACCTCAGTTTCACAACACAACACGAGGAACAGGTATTATTAAATTCCTAGACGTTTTTTCTACCGAAAATGAATGATGACACAATCGTAAGATCTATATTTAAAAAGTGCTCATGGATAGGAAAGTACATGCATTTCAAGAGCTTTGCTCCAATCCAGTATAAAAAGAACTTAGTCAGAACACTGCTCAATAGAGCACAGAAAATGTTTTCTGACAGTACTATTGAACATGAAATGAAAAATCTCTGAAGAATATTTTATCTAAGAATGGATATCCTGAGAAGTTCTTTAATAAATGCTTTAAAGAAACCACTCCCTGCAAAACAATCTAAACACTTCCGAAGAAATCTGTCTATATCAGTTTGCCATTCAAAGGAGATGATGTACAGGAAGTAGTCAAACGAAGACTCGATAAAGCCATCAAGAGAACTTATTATGCTGCAAACCTGTTATCATTAACACCATGTCATTTAGGTGTCTGACGATTGTAATAGGAAACACTTTGTTGCCTTTCGTATGGAGACTTTTCAGGATGTGCTCAAAAAATCTTGTAGACACTCTCCTATCGATCCTTTCTATTTACTCGCTACCGAAAGTTCAGGTGAATCCATAAATGCAGTAGAAGATAACATGCAGTGCAGGTTACTTATCCATCTTTGACTGATATAGCGAGTATACTGTGCTGCAAAATAGAATGAGTCTGTAGATGAGAAATATCCTCTTGAATGCACCCTTAATTCCTTTCCCATTTCCTATGGATACTCCTTCATCCTTGTCTATTTATAGTAAAAATATTAAACGCTGTATATATAGGTTGTCTATTGACATCAGTTTTCACGATTGTGTACCTTGCGTATAACTTCCATCTATTAATCGGAATCACTCTGAAAACATTTGTCCAGACACTCGTTTGTAACTAATAATTTGATTTTGTTTTATTCAAGGGATGTTGGCAGTTGAAAGAAATCAACGAAATAAAACCAGCTCGTATTATTCCACAAATATCTTCCTTCATTTTTTTAATTCCCCTATTTCTACTTAAAAATTTATGCCAAAAAGTGATCTATCAACCAGCAATAATCCTTTCTCTTTGAATACTTGACAATGTAATGTGAACAGAAATATCTTCAATGTTCGTTTATATATCATCCATTTTAAGAAGCAGACTGGACAAACCTTTTTTATTTCGACTAAAGCATTCGACATTTTCATATGTGGATTCATGAAAACGCGACTTTTTTCAAATGCTCAAAAAAGTGTTCCAGACGAGAATCAAGAATAACAATTAAGAAGGAAGGATAAAAGATAAAAAGTAAGCAAGAACAAGTTGAATCAAATACCAAGAAACCAGATCGAATGACGTAACAAAGGATTTAACTAAAGAAATAGGATATGCTAAAAAACATTAGTAATTCTTGATTTAAGTATAAAAATTGGGCACTGTTGTGAGGGTGTAACTCCATTATAGATAAGATTTTATTTTGATAAATCACGCAGTGTTATACAGTATTATTCAATGATGAACAAGTTTCCAGCACAAACTATTGCCACTTATAATCGAATCAAGTCACTCACTCACAAAACCTTTTTTCTTTCATTTATATACACGTGTGGAATTGATTAGATACTGGAATAAAAATCATTATAGGATAAAGTACACATTCAGAAATAATAATCAAATGCGTGTTATCAAGCAATTACAATCAGATTGGAAATAAGACGAGTGTTTTTATAGTCATAATAAGTTACTTGTTAGAATGCTGTGATGTGCTTGAATTGAAATAGAATTTTGAGATTATTTTTTATCCTCTTCTGATTTGACTGACTGGCGGTAATAATATCTTCCCTGTATATCTCTGGTATTCGCATTGAGTCATTTCTGTTACACAATGTTAAAAACAGAATATATTCCCAGCCTATTTTTTGAATCAGAAAATGAACAAGGAAAATTGTAAACTAGAACGAATAGAAGAAGATAAACTGCACACTTGCGTTTATAAAAAGTCAACTCATTCTGCTAATTGATATTAAGACTTTAATTCATCACCTCATCCGTTAACTGTTAAGGCAGACTTAGTTAAGTGTCTAACAAACCGAGGTATAGCACTAAATAGCACAAGAAAAGATCTAAACAATGAAATGAAACAGATTGATGACGCGTTGGTGTCAAATAACTAACTATCCTATAAAATTCATAAGGAATATCAGAAAAGGTCAGAAGCAAAATATAAACAATTGAGAAACTGGCAATGATAACATAAATAAGAAAGAATATAAGGCATCCACACTGGTTTTACCATATACGGAGGGGACATCTGAGACCCTCCCTGCTTAGGATTCTTAAGAAGGCAGGAATTAGGGTGGCATTCAAACCTGCAAACTCACTCAGGTAGAAGAAGCTATGTAGGCTAAAGGATCCTGTAGGTTGACCCAATTAAACAAATTAATAATATAATTTACAAAATGTCTTGCATCGATTGTGAGTAACGTCAACTACATAGGTCATACTAATAGATCGGGGGTAATCAGAATGTCGGAACATAAAAATTTAGCTAGGGTGGGAATGTTTGACCTCGAGAAGATAACTAACTTAGAAAAAACTCATTAATGCTCAAAATGAATGTTACAGAAGGTGCAAATCAACCAATATATGCAGATAGATGTCGCAAAACTATCTAGCTTGTCTTTCATTTGCGTACAAATCATTCATCGACTTGCATAAAGATAAACTGCCTACCTACTGTTATATAACTTATGTAACTAATATGTATATAAATATTTCAACGTTGTCACAACGTTGGTACAATAAGCTAACCGATAATCCACATTTGTTCTTATATGTTCTTATCGGTGGGAAAAGAATTCCACGTGACTATCACTAAAAAGAGTCCTCTTAGAATACCGCTTGTCGCATTATTAATAAGCAACCCATTATGCAGAGAATCTTTGTCGATATAGTCACACAGTGTTAAACAGTAATATTTACTGAGAACCACGTTTCCAACAGAATTTGTTACTCCTCATAATCACATCAAGGTGATCATACAACTATCTTGCTGCGTTTTTATATATAAACGTACAAGCAGCTAAATGAGAACTAACTGTTGATCCTGAAAGTAGTCAAAGGACTAAGCTGCCAATTGGGAAAAATTATTTTACGAAATTCGGTTATGCCTCACATCTACAATTTGATGGATCATCAATTTCCCCTATCGTAGTAGATATCTTTATGGATACCTGGGAAAATATAGCTCTTATTACATTTAATCCATCTGCAAAGATATGGTGGAGATATGTGGATGACACTTTCACAGTATTAAAAACAGAATATATCTCTCTCTAGCTTCTTGACACATATTAACTCACTAGTAAAGGGAATAAAATTCACATAAATAAATTCATATTTGAATCGGAAAATGAACAAGGAGAATCAGCTGTGCTGTTAGATTGCAAAATAAAACGAATGCAAGAAGGTAAACTGCTCACTGGTGTGTACAGAGAACAAACTCATTCTAATATATACTTAGACTTTAATTCATCTCATCCGTTATCTATCCATGAAGGCAGACTTAAATAAGTGTCTAACAAACTGGGCAGTAGCCATAAGTAGTACAAAGAAAGACCTAAATGATGAAATGAAACAGGTGAAAGAGGCGTTGGCTCTGAATAACTATCCAATAAAATTAACGACATCATAAATAAGAGAGAATATAAGGCATCCACAGTGGTTTCACCATATAAGGAGGGGACATCTGAGACCCTCCCTGCGTAAGATTCTTAAGAAGGCAGGAATAAGGTGGTATTCAAACCTACGAACTCACTCAGGTAGAAGAAGCTCTTTAGGTTAAACGACCCTGTCAATTTACCCAATTAGACAAAATAACAGAATTTACAAATATCCTACAGTGATTGTGAATGAGGTCAACTGCATAGGTCAAACTAGTAGATCATGAGTAGTAAGATTATCTGTCAGAAGATGAGAATTTAGCTAAGGTTAGAATGATTGATCTCACGAAGATCAGCAATTTAGACAAATATCACCGATCTCACTGCATGCATTAACACACAACCACACAATAGGGTGGGAGAGAGTTGAAACCCTACAGAGTTATACAAGTAGGTATAAAGCTAGAGAGAGATCGATTACTGAATTCTGCCTGGCTTATCGAGTCTACACCTGATGCAACACAGAGGAGGATAATATTTCATCTTAAAATGTAATAAATTCATATTATGAAATCCTAAGAAGTTACTTATTATGACTATAAAAACACCCGTCTTAATACTCATATTATTATTTCTGAAAGTGAATTATCTTATATTACTGATTGTTTTCAAATGTCTAACCATGTTTAATTCCACTCATGTAAATAAATGAAGTTAAAAGTCGTGTAAGTGAATTGATATGATTATGAGTGGCAATAAATTGTACTTGAAACGTCATCGGTTACATCATCATTGCACAACATTGTGTGACTTTATCAAAATAAACTCTTATCGATATTTATAATGAATTCATACTGTCTTAAATACCCTTGATATTGCCTAAATCCGACACCAGAAAACGAGACAAAAAGCAGTAAAAAACCAGTCTGGTGGAATTTTAACCAACTGGCTTATTCAGAATTTTTATTACTATAATATGGCTAAACAACCATTTAAGGCAATAATTAATGAAGTTTTATTTCATACAGTTTGTGAGTGTGTAATACAGAGGTTTTCAGCGCATTTAGTTCTGAAACATTTCTTGTTCGTATGGGATTTACATGTAAAGTAATAATCTGAAGTACATCATGTGACGTTGTGTTATGACGCATGAAGACAGAACCGATTCTCCATAATTGCTTTTCATTTTCTTCAGGAATTACACAGTATTTTTCTGGAGCCTATTGAATATGTGCGCGAATTCATGTAGCGATCAATTTGATATAATTGCATGATTAAAACTATAAGAAAGAAGGAAGACTTTCTGTTTATTGAATGCGTTCATTTCAAATATCCTACAATGATGCAACATTAACAGCTGCGTCATACCGATTACGCGCATGCTTAGGGTCAATCACTGGAGCTTTGTTTATCAGTTCAACAATGTGCACATGCGATTGGAATGACACAACGGAGATAATAATAATAATAATTTTTTGCTTTATTCCAAAAACAGTACTAATGATACAGCAAGGAATTTTCAGCATTCAGTACAATACTGCATCTAATTTACTCAAAAACGACAAAAAATTTTAAAAATACACATTACATAACAGTAATAAAACGATTGTTATAGCAGCTACATAGCAAAATACTGCATGCCATACAGGGAAGAATATGCATAAAGTACAAAATTGTAGTAATAATAGTAATACCAACTAAAATAAAATAGCAGAGTAACAATTAAACGATAGAAAGTGTGACACCATAAAATACAGAAAGATGAACGATGAAAGGGTCGATTCACTGTGCTAATTACATAGTAACTTCTTATGTGTTTCACGTCTAACAGAGTCCTCATCACATAAAGTACGGGCTAAATAGGGTATTGTAGAATTTCTATACTTAGTGGTACGAGCATATAACTTTTTATTTTGACTTCTCGTCCTACCTGATGAGATACAAGGGGACAGGTGTGAATAAAGGGGGTGCAGAGGGTCTGACAGTATAGCCTTTGCCCATTTCATACAGGAATTTATATGTCTCTCGACTATAGTATTGGCGAGCTCATGCAGTGGCAAACTACAAGCTCTACTCACAGCATTTAATACTCTTCGTAATATGATATAATCTCTTTTGAGAAGCCCAGGAAAGATTAATGGAGAGCAATAGAGTACAATAGGTAAAATACAGGAGTTTAAAAATTGCAAAACTAAAGGTTGGTTGATACCTGATTGTCTTAACTTTTTAATGTAGAAGGTAAGACGAAACATTTTCTTAGAGATAGATAAGATATGGGATGACCGTGAAAGGTCAGAGGAAAAACTAATCCAAGGTATTTAATGCTTGATTTGGTTTCAATTTCCGTGCCATCTATGCTACAGGGATCATGAGAGTTGACTAGTTCAAGTAAGTCACGTCGATGCTTGAAAGTAAAGTCAAGTGCCTGACATTTGGAAGGATTTAATATAAGACCATTTGACTTGGACCAGTTGTTGATGTCCAACAGAAAGCTATTAAGTTTGGAGCTGTCAGACTCAGAAGTGATAGGCAGTGAGTGATACAGTCAGATCATCATCTGCATATTTGACAAAGTTAGTTTCGTTTGAATGAGGCAGGTCATGTAGGAAGAAAGAAAAAAGAAAAGGAGAGAGGACAGCACCTTGTGGAATACCGAATTTTGTAAGCGAGGTAGAAGAAGATTTGCCGTTATATACAGTATACTGCATTCTATCAGAAAAATAGGAATGCAACCAACTCTTTGCCCAGGATCCTGTTTGTGTCAACGATAGCTTATTTAACAAAAGGCCCTTAGGTACAGAGTCAAATGCAGATGTGTAGTCTAAGAAAGCACTACGAACATATTTAGCACCTTTGTTCTAAAAAACAATAAGAAGGAAATGGGGAGAGAGAGACAAAGGGGAAATACATACATCTTAGACAAACTGTGAACTCGTGTGACTAAACTGACATGATTATGACTGGTAATAATTTATACTCGAAATGTCATCCAGTTGTTACTCCTAAATCACTGTAAAATATTTAGAATAAACTTATCCAATATGGAATTACATTCTATCACGGTGTGGTGGACTGGATTATGCGTAAGGCAGTGGAAACGAGAAGACAGGGATATCCTGGACCGACCGACGTGAAGAACCTAGAAGACCTGGATTTCGCGCGTAGATGATTTATGCTTGATGTCACACACAATCGAAGACTTACAAGTAAGCGAAAACCGACAAACTGATCGAAGAAACAGCCAGCTAAGACAGGACTCCATGTGAATATACACAAGACGGAGATTATGAAAATAACCAACCAACAACAACAACAGCAACATCCAGCCAGCGCCAGTCATCATCAACAGGAGGGATTTGAAAGAGGTTACTTCATTCTACTACTTATCTAGGGAGCATTGTCTCAACTACAGGCAGTCGGAACGGATGAGGATGTCAAATCGAGAATCGGGGACGGGGGCGAGAAACACATTCATCAACCTGACTGAAACCAATCTGGAAATCTTCGTCACTCAGCATCAACATTACGCTTTAATAAGCACAAATACGATTCCACTTCCATCGATGAACATGACTTCTTTAATAAAGAAATATTTATTCGCTGATGTAAGTTTTAATTAACTGAGGTTAGCCTCAGATTAAATAGATAAACACTTAAGTACTGGATAATCAATTAAGGGAGAATGAATTTCTGCTTCATTGCAGCATTTGAACTAGCGCACCCACTTACTTACTGGCCCAACACTCTCTACAAAGTTAGCTATAAATTACCATATAGTAGTACATTTTAGCTATCAGCCTTTCGTATTCGTTTCATACAACCTATTCTATTTATTAGTTTCAACAACGAAGCACGAATACATTTACAGCTCAAAAGTATTAAACTTGGGCACTGTGGTCGTGGTGGTAGAGTATAACTCCATTATGGACAAAATTTTATTTTGATAAAATCACACATTATTTTGATTGGACACTAGTAACTAGTGTGACGTTTCTAGTCCCCTTTGTTTGGTGCAGACTGAATTTTATCATCAGTCAGGTTTGCAATGTGGCCACCATTCTAGGTAACTGGACATCACGATGCACATTGATTTGATGATATTAGATGGTTCCAGGTAATCGGCCACAGGAAGCCTTGGACCTAGCTTTATAGCTTGTTGCCACTCACCAGTCAGCAAGGCGTATCTGCAACACCTTGAAGGAACTCATGTCCCTCCTGAGATTTGGACCCGCGTCGCCCAATGCTGCAGTCAGAGACGTTAACACTGAGCTATTCGGGCTCGTGATTGACCTCCTGTAGGACTGTAGTGGGTACGAAACCCAGGTCCAAGGCTTCCTGTGGCCGATTGCCTCCAACCATTTAATGTCATCAAAATCACACAGTGTTTTACAGCAATATATGCTGACGAAGTTTCGAGCACAAATTTTCGCCACTCATAATCATATCAAGGCAACACTCAAATAAATTTCTTGCTTCATTTATATACACGAGTAAAGCAGACTGGACATTCGATTAAAGTACATCTAAAATAATAATATTAGTTTTATCAATAATATACAATTAGACAGGAAATAAGATGTCTTTAGAGCAAAATAAATCAATACCATTTTAGCATGTAATAATGTGAATTGAATTCGTTTTAAGATTATTTATTATCCTCTTCTGATTTGACTAAGTGGTGGTATTAACATCTTCCATATCTCTGGTATTTGGGTTGAGTCGTTTCTGTTGCATGTGATGGGTGAAGACTCGATAAATAAGGATTCACTAATCAACGTCTCTTTCCACCTACCTAGATTGCCTTTTAGAATTTAAACCCTCTCCCACCAAGCTATTGTGTGATTGTCTGTTAATGCGTGAAATGCAATTGCTGAGCTTTTTTCTGAATCACTAATCTTCTCGGGGTCACTCATTCTTGCCTTAGCTAAATTCTTATGTTCCGACAATCTGATTACCCCTGATCTACCAGTCTGACCTATATAGTTGATCCCTCTCACAGTCATTGCAGGGTATTTTGTAAATTATATTATTTTTTTCCTGAATTAGGTCCACCGGGTATTTTAGCCTACAGAGCTTATCTGACCTGAGTGAGTTTGTAGGTTTGAATGCCACCCTAATTCCTGCCTTCTTAAGAATCCTAAGAAGGGAGGGTCTCAGATGTCCCCTCCTTATATGGTAAAACCAGTGTGGATGCCTTATATTCTCTCTTATTTATTTTGTCATCAACAATTTCCCCATTATTTATATTTCGCTTCTAAACTTTCGTGATCTTCCTAATGAATTTTATAGGATAGCAATTTGATACCAACGCCTCTGTCTGTTTTATTTCATCAGTCAGGCTTTTCTTTGTACTACTTAGTGTTATTGCTCGGTTTGCTGGACACTTAACTAAGCCAGCCTTTACAGACAAAATCTTATTTCCCATATGAATGTATTTAATTGATAACACTAATACTATTCCCCAATGTACATTATCTTATATTGGCTTTATTAAAATTTCAAATCAATTTTTACTCAGGTATATAAATGAAGTACAAATTTCTCTGAGTGAATTGCAATGCTTATGAGCAATTAATTATGCTCTCAGCGTCACAAGTTACAACATCACTGTACAACACTGTGTGATTTATCAAAATGAAATCTTATCCACAATGGAGATATTTACAGCTCATTTTATGTCACTGATTCCCTTCAACTGCCTACATTGCCTTAACTGAATCAAATAATTATTTACAAAATGGTGTTTAGACAAACGTTTTCACAGTGACTTCAAGTTACAAATAGGAAGTATATGCAAAATAATCCCAAAAAAATGAAATAAGTCGACGAATTGTTCAGTGTTTACAGACTAACTCTTTATTCCATTATCAGACATAGAGATGAGTTCAGACTTTGCTTGAAAACAAGAGCAGACTAGAGGCAAAATACAAGATAGAACAACACAGTGAATGTATACAGTATTATGATAGAGATCTCAGAGAGGTGGAGATGAAAAGTTAATTAAAATTGTAACATAGACAAAACAATTAAGCAGATTTGGAAACTTAGCCGTGAGTTAAACTCATTAGGTGAAAATCAAAGACGAAATTAGGCGTTATGTTACTCTACAGAACAAAAAACACAAAAGCACACAAACAAAACAATTACGCTTCTTCAAGAATTAAAAAAACAAGCAATAAAGGCTAATAAAGCAGGATTTAATGATAGATCCATCAAATTTCGGTAGAACTCGTCAGCCGAATACTACTCTACATACACGGATATGTAAATATACTTTTGAAATTACATTAGCACATATAAGACGGATAAGTAAACAGACTACATTGAATTAGTCTCGCAGAAAGACAGGCGCAAATGCTTTCCAGGTCATGTTCAATTAGATAAGGAGCGAGAGAGAGAGAGTATGAGAGATCAAAATTAAAAAGATAAATTGCATTACGCTTCAATTACATCACTTAGATAAACAATCAGTCATTAGAGAATATAAGAAGAATTGCAAACAGAGTAATATCAATGGTAATAGTTATAATAATCATAATAATAACAATAATAATAGTTTCATACATTTGGTTCCCTTGATAAATTTCAATAAAGCAAGAAAGACCAGATTTGCAGTATAAAATGATGCCATCATCATTCTATTACACAGGTTCTCATCAGCTAACTGCAAACTACCTGAAATTACAATGGCTATAAATAATAACATTTCATACTTCATTGTTTGACAGATAGTGGAGAACACATTATAAGATGAATGTATCCGGAATCAATTTATATGCTTTCAAACTACGAAAGAATGAGGAGGTGGGTGAGAGAAGACAAAAGCAGAAAAATCTCATAAACAGTGTTATAATTTACGTCTACCTGGCAATTCAAGTAGGCTACAGTTCATCAGATTGAAAACTTGTTCAGTGAGCTGAGCTCATTAGTATGCATGACTAATCAATGTGATGAAAGTAATACGGTTACAAAGAGAGTGAGAGATTGACTACTCTCTCTTTATGAGTGCGTAGGTTTGGTTCGGAACGCTTGATTGCAATTACTTCAGCGAATCGTAGTAACTGCACTGTCCTTTGAATTTTTAATATTTTGAAGGATTTGGAAATCTTGACAAAATGACATGCATCTACAAGGTGTCCGGCAATTGCACTTTACGAATATCTGTTTCCTTTTAAGCATAAGATTCTTGGAGTGTGCTCCAAAAACAGGATAGAAGCCTTTCTTTCAGGTTCACACAAATTTATAGACCGAGTTGGAGGTAACATCAGTCGGGTGCTTATCCAGTTTCGAATGCATTGTCGAGCATGTAGTACTGTATAGTGTCATCAGATTGGCTGCGATGAAGCATCTCTTTATTGCTCCCTTCATCGTCTTTTCAATCTTTTGCGATACTGTTTCTCCTTTTCTGTAGATCGACTTTTCGACCGTTCCATCGTTTCTTCTTTTTACATTTAGGTCCAGGAAATTGAACTCATCGTTGTGTTTGTATTCCATGTTGAATTTATTGTTTGGATCGACCTCATTTAAGCGGTCGAATAATGAGGATACCTGACTCATGTCGTTACAATCAAGAAATGTATCATCGATGTATTGACGGTAGTATGTTGTTTCAATGATAGCGTCACTCAGTCGCATCTGTTCGAGAGGGCTCATGAAGATGTCTGCTATGATGGGTCCTAGAGGTGAACCCATGACTACCCCAGTCATTTGTACAAAGAATTAGTAGCCGTTTCATCTCCCACTCCGGTAATGGTAATAGTTCTGTTTGTTTACAAATGATATTTTTTGTTTCCATCACTGTTACATTTGTAATTGAGGCAGTTACGTCGTATGACCCCATTAGTTTATTTGATATGTCAACTTGATCGAATTCTTTAGAAAATTGGAAGGTGCCATCCAAGCTATGATCTGCAAATTTCTGTCGAATTGGCTTCAATGAATCAGCTAGCCATCAGGCTAGTTTGTGGCATAGTGAGGTTATCATTGATAATATCGGTCTTAATTTCAGGTAGTTTGCAGTCAGCTGATGAGAATATGTGAAATAGAATGATATCATTTTATACTGCAAATCTGGACTTTCTTGCTCCATCGAAATAATAATAGTGTTGAAGTGAATTAAGATAATCCTACTGATAAAGAATAGTTTTCAATGAATCAAGAATAAAAATAGCAAAAAGTAGAATTATGAGTAAAACTTATTATCATGGTAGAATCAGAGTCACGACCATCTACTTTTGTGCACCAAGACCTGGTTTATAAAGTCGAACTTCACAAGCCTCTGCACTTCCAAGCATCTTCTTGTTTCTTTGTCTGCTGACAATAGTGAATGACATTGCAGCGTCGATATAATGTCTGTGGTTCACAAGATGTCTTGTTATTGAGCATTCTGGCACTCCGCTGTTTTCAACCATTTTGGCAAATGCTCCATCATGCGAGTAGGCAATCGCCTTTCTCTACGACCTATGTGTTTGCTTCCACAAACACACTCAATTTGAAATACACGATTTGAAGTGTCCAAGATTGGCGATTCCGACATCGGAATTGGGGAAATTGTTACTTTGATGTACTAAAAGTGTCTAATTCCAATTTCACAATAGAACACGAGGAAAACGATACTATTTATTTCCTAGACGTTTTTTCTACCGAAAATGAATGATGACACAATCGAAAGATCTATATTCAGAAAGTGCTCATGGACACGACAGTACATGCATTTCAACAGCTTTCCTCCAACCCAGTATAAAAAGAACTTAGTCAGAACACTGTTCAATAGAACACAGAAAACGTTTTCTGACAGTACTATTCAACATGAAATAAAATCTCTGAAGGATATTTTATCTAAGAATGGATATCCTGAGAAGTTCATTAATAAATGCTTTAAAGAAACTACCCCCTGCAAAACAATCCAAACACTTCCGAAGAAATCTGTCTATATCAGTTTGCCATTCAAAGGAGATGATGTACAGGAAGTAGTCACACGAAGACTTGATAAAGCCATCAAGAGAACTTATTATGCTGCGAAACTTGTTATCCTTAACACCATTTCATTTAGGTGTCTGACGATTGCAATAGGGAACAGTTTGTTTATTTTTATTTATTTATTTATTTTTGATTACAGCTTGACTCCACACCGTATTTTTGGTACAAGTGTGGAATTTTCAGCGTGGATATCGTAGCCCGAAATCCGCAGGCCGACCATAGATATCAGGTGTGCGTCGGCGTGGGCTCGAACCACGGACCATGTGCACGGTCGGCGAGAGTCCAAACCACTGTTGTCTTTCATATGGAGACTTTTGAGGATGTGCTCAAAAAATCTTGTAGACACTCTCCTATCGATCCTTTCTATTTACTTGCTACCGAAAATTCAGGTGAATCCATAAATGCAGTAGAAGATAACATGCAGAGCAGGTTACTTATCCATCTTTGACTGATATAGCGAGTATACTGTGCTGCAAAATAGAATGAGTCTGGAGGTGAGAACTATCCTCTTGAATGCACCCTTAATTCCTTTCCCATTTCCTATGGATACTCCTTCATCCTTGTCTATTTATAGTAAAAATATTGAACACTGTATAGGTTGTCTATTGACATCAGTTTTCAGGATTGTGTACCTTGCGTATACCTTCTATGTATTAATCGAAATCACTCTGAAAACATTTGTCCAGACACTCGTTTGTAACTAATAATTTGATTCTGTTTTATTCAAGGGATGTTGGCAGTTGAAGAAAATCGACGAAATAAAACCAGCTCGTTTTATTCTACCAATATGTTCTTTCATTTTGTTTTTATTCCCCTATTTCCAATTAAACATTTTTGCCAAAAAGTGATCTATCAACCTGCAATAATCCTTTCTCTTTGCATACTTGACAATGTAATGTGAACAGAAATATCTCTAATGTTCGCTTATATATCATCAATTTTAAGACGCAGACTGGACAAACCTTTTCGTTTCAACTAAGGCACTCGACATTTTCATATGTGGATTCATGAAAACGTGACTTTTTTCAAATGCTCCAAAAAGTGTTCCAGACAAGAATCAAGAATAACAATTAAGAAGGAAGGATGAAGGAGAAAAAAGTAAGCAAGAACAAGTTGAATCAAATACCAAGACACCAGATCGAATGACGTAACAAAGGATTTAACTAAAGAAATAGGATATTCTAAAAAACATTAGTAATTCTTGATTTAAGTATAAAAATTAGGCACTGTTGTAAGCGTGTAACTCCATTATGGATAAGATTTTATTTCGATAAATCACGCAGTGCCATACAGTATTATTCAATGATGAACAAGTTTCCAGCACAAACTATTGCCACTCATAATCGAATCAAGTCACTCACTCACAAAACCTATTTTCTTTCATTTATATACACGTGTGGAATTGATTAGATACTGGAATAAAAATCATTATAGGATAAAGTACACATTCAAAAATGATAATCAAATGCGTGTTATCAAGCAATTACAATCAGATGGGAAATAAGACGAGTGTTTTTCATAGTCATAATAAGTAACTTGTTAGAATGCTGTGATGTGCTTGAATTGAAATAGAATTTTGAGATTATTTTTTATCCTCTTCTGATTTGACTGACTGGCGGTAATTATATGTTCACTGTATATCTCTGGTATTTGCATTGAGTCATTTCTGTTACACAATGTTAAAAACTTAATATATCTCCAGCCTATTTTTTGAATCGGAAAATGAACAAGGAATATTGTAAACTAGAACGAATAGAAGAAGGTAAACTACTAACTGCCGTTTATAAAAGTCAACTCATTCTGCTAATTGATATTTAGACTTTAATTCATCTCATCCGTTAACTGTTATGGCAGGCTTAGTTAAGTGTCTAACAAACCGAGCAGTAGCACTAAGTAGCACAAGAAAAGACCTAAACAATCAAATGAAACAGATAGATGAAGCGTTGGTGTCAAATAACTAACTATCCTATAAAATTCATAAGGAATATCAGAAAAGGTCAGAAGCAAAATATAAACAATTGAGAAACTGGCAATGATAACATAAATAAGAAAGAATATAAGGCATCCACACTGGTTTTACCATATAAGGAGGGGACATCTGAGACCCTCCCTGCTTAGGATTCTTAAGAGGGCAGGAATTAGGGTGGCATTCAAACCTACAAACTCACTCAGGTAGGACAAGCTCTGTAGGCTAAAGGATCCTGTAGGTTGACCCAATGAAACAAATTATTAATATAATTGACAAAATATCTTGCATCGATTGTGAGTAACGTCAACTACATAGGTCATACTAATAGATCGGGGGTAATCACAATGTCGGAACATAAAAATTTAGCTAGAGTGGGAATTTTTGACCTCGAGAAGATAAGCTATTTAGAAAAAAACTCATTAATGCTCAAAATGAATGTCACAGAAGGTGCGACTCAACCAATATATGCAGATAGATGTCGCAAAACTATCTAGCTTGTCTTTCATTTGCGTACAAATCATTCATCGACTTGCATAAAGATAAACTGCCTACCTACTGTTATATAACTTATGAAACTAAAATGTATATAAATATTTCAACGTTGTCACAACGTTGGTACAATAAGCTAACCGATAATCCACATTTCTTCTCATATGTTCTTATCGGTGGAAAAAGAATTCCACGTGACTATCACTAAAAAGAGTCCTCTTAGAATACCGTTTGTCGCATTATTAATAAGCAACCCATTATGCAGAGAATCTATTTCGACATAGTCACACAGTGTTAAACAGTAATATTTGCTGAGAACCACGTTTCGAGCAAAATTTGTTACTCCTCATAATCACATCAAGGTGATCATACAACTATCTTGCTGCGTTTTTATATATAAACGTACAAGCAGCTAAATGAGAACTAACTGTTGATCCTGAAAGTAGTCAGAGGACTAAGCTGCCAATTGGGAAAAATTATTTTACGAAATTCGCTTATGCCTCACATCTACTATCTTTATATTCAAGGGTAAAATATAAAGACAAAGAGACGGTGTAGCAATTTGATGGATCATCAATATCCCCTATCGTAGTAGATATCTTTATGGATAGCTGGGAAAATATAGCTCTTATTACATTTAATCCATCTGCAAAGATATGGTGGAGATATGTGGATGACACTTTCACAGTATTAAAAACAGAATATATCTCTCTCTAGCTTCTTGACACATATAAACTCACTCACTAGTAAAGGGAATAAAATTCACATTTGAATCGGAAAATGAACAAGGAGAATTAGCCATGATGTTAGATTGCAAAATAAAACGAATGCAAGAAGGTTAACTACACACTAGTGTGTACAGAAAACAAACTCATTCTAATATATACTTAGACTTTAATTCATTTCATCCGCTATCCATCCATGAAGGCAGACTAAAATAAGTGTCTAACAAACTGGGCAGTAGCCATAAGTAGTACAAAGAAAGACCTAAATGATGAAATGAAACAGATAAAAGAGGCGTTGGCTCTGAATAACTATCCAGTAAAATTAACGACATCATAAATAAGAGAGAATATAAGGCAGCTACATTGGTTTCACCATATAAGGAGGGGACATCTGAGACCCTCCCTGCGTAAGATTCTTAAGAAGGCAGGAATTAAGGTGGTATTCAAACCTACGAACTCACTCAGGTAGAAGAAGCTCTTTAGGTTCAACGACCCTGTCGATTTACCCAATTAGACAAAATAACAGAATTTACAAATATCCTACAGTGACTGTGAATGAGGTCAACTGCATAGGTCAAACTAGTAGATCATGAGTAGTAAGATTATCTGTCAGAAGATGAGAATTTAGCTAAGGTTAGAATGATTGATCTCACGAAGATCAGCAATGTGGAAAAATATCACCGATCTCACTGCATGCATTAACACACAACTACACAATAGGGTGGGAGAGAGTTGAAACCCTACAGAGTTATACAAGTAGGTATAATGCGAGAGTGAGATTGATTACTGAATTCTGCCTTGCTTATCGAGTCTACACCTGATGCAACACAGAGGAGGATAATATATAATCTTAAAATGGAATAAATTCATATTATGAAATTCTAAGAGTGTACTTATTATGACTATAAAAACACCCGTCTTAATACTCATATTATTATTTCTGAAAGAAAATTATCTTATATTACTGATTGTTTTCAAATGTCCAACCATGTTTAATTCCACTCATGTAAATAAATGAACTTAAAAGTCGTGTAAGTGAATTGATATGATTATGAGTGGCAATAAATTGTACTTGAAACGTCATCAGTTACATCATCACTCTACAACACTGTGTGACTTTATCAAAATAAACTCTTATCGATATTTATAATGATTTCATACTGTCTTAAATACCCTTGATATTGCCTAAATCTGACACCAGAAAACGAGACAAAAGCAGTAAAAAACCAGTCTGGTGGAATTTTAACCAACGGGTTTAATCAAAATTTTTATTACTAGAATATGGCTAAACAACCATTTAAGGCAATAAATAATGAAGTTTTATTTCAGACAGTTTGTGAGCGTGTAACACAGAGGTTTTCAGCGCATTTAGTTCTGAAACATTTCTTGTTCGTATGGGATTTACATGTAAAGTAATAATCTGAAGTACATCATGTGACGTTGTATTATGACGCATGAAGACAGAACAAATTCTCCATAATTGCTTTTCATTTTCTTCAGGAATTACACAGTATTTTTCTGGAGCCTAATTGAATATGTACGCGAATTCATGTAGCGATCATTTGATATAATTGCATGACTAAAACTATAAGAAAGAAAGAAGACTTTCTGTTTATTGAATACGTTTATTGCAAATATCCCACAATGATGCAACATTAACAACTGCGTCATACCGATTACGCGTATGCTTGGAGGTCAATCACTGAAGCTTTGTTTATCAGTTCAACAATGTGCACATGCGATTGGAATGACGCAACGGAGATAATAATAATAATAATTTTTTGCTTTATTCCAAAAACAGTACTTATGATACAGCAAGGAATTTTCATCATTCAGTACAATACTGCATCTAATTTACTCAAAAACGACAAAAAAATTTTAAAAATACACATTACATAACAGTAATAAAACGATTTTTATAGCAGCTACATAGCAAAATACTGTATGCCATACAGAGAAGAATATGCATAAAGTACAAAATTGTAGTAATAATAGTAATATCAACTAAAATAAAATAGCAGAGTAACAATTAAACGATAGAAAGTGTGACACCATAAAATACAGAAAGATGAACGATGAAAGGGTCGATTCACTGTGCTAATTACATAGTAACTTCTTATGTGTTTCACGTCTAACAGAGTCCTCATCACATAAAGTACGGGCTAAATAGGGTATTGTAGAATTTCTATACTTAGTGGTACGAGCATATAACTTTTTATATTGACTTCTCGTCCTACCTGATGAGATACAAGGGGACAGGTGTGAATAAAGGGGGTGCAGAGGGTCTGACAGTATAGCCTTTGCCCATTTCGTACAGGAATTTATATGCCTCTCGACTATAGTATTAGCGAGCTCATGCAGTGGCAAACTACAAGCCCTACTCACAGCATTCAATACTCTTCGTAATATGATATAGTCCTTTTTGAGAAGCCCAGGAAAGATTAATGGAGAGCAATAGAGTACAATAGGTAAAATACAGGAGTTTAAAAATTGCAAAACTAAAGGTTGGTTGATACCTGATTGTCTTAACTTTTTAATGTAGAAGGTAAGACGAAACATTTTCTTAGAGATAGATAAGATATGTGATGACCATGAAAGGTCAGAGGAAAGAACTAATCCAAGGTATTTAATGCTTGACTTGGTTTCAATTTCCGTGCCACACGGGATCATGAGAGCTAACTAGTTCAAGTAAGTCACGTCGATGCTTGAAAGTAAAGTCAAGTACCTGACATTTGGAAGGATTTAATATAAGACCATTTGACTTGGACCAGTTGTTGATGTCCAACAGAAAGCTATTAAGTTTGGAGCTGTCAGACTCAGAAGTGATAGGCAGTGTGATACAGTCAGATCAGATCATCTGCATATTTGACAAAGTTAGTTTCGTTTGAATGAGGCAGGTCATGTAGGAAGAAAGAAAAAAGAAAAGGAGAGAGGACAGCACCTTGTGGAATACCGAATTTTGTAAGCGAGGTAGAAGAAGATTTGCCGTTATATACAGTATATTGCATTCTATCAGAAAAATAGGAATGCAACCAACTCTTTGCTCAGGATCCTGTTTGTGTCAACGATAGCTTATTTAACAAAAGGCCCTTAGGTACAGAGTCAAAAGCAGATGTGTAGTCTAAGAAAGCACTACGAAAATATTTAGCACCTTTGTTCTAAAAAACAATAAGAAGGAAATGGGGAGAGAGAGAAAAAGGGGAAATACATACATCTTAGACAAACTTTGAACTCGTGTGACTAAACTGACATGATTATGACTGGCAATAATTTATACTCCAAATGTCATCCAGTTGTTACTCCTACATCACTGTAAAATATTTTGAATAAACTTATCCAATATGGAATTACATTCTATCACGGTGTGGTGGACTGGATTATGAGTGAGGCAGTGGGAGACGAGAAGACAGAGATATCCTGGTCCGACCGACCGACGTGAAGAACCTATAAGACCTGGATTTCGCGCGTAGATGATTTATGCTTGATGTCACACACAATCGAAGACTTACAAGTGAGCGAAAACCGACAAACTGGTCGAAGAAACAGCCAGCTAAGACAGGACTCCATGTGAACATACACAAGACGGGGATTATGAAAATAACCAACCAACAACAGCAGCAAAATCCAGCGCCAGTCACTATCAACAGGAGGGATTTGAAAGAGGTTACTTCATTCTACTACTTATCTAGGGAGCCTTGTCTCAACTACAGGCAGTCGGAACGGACGAGGATGTCAAATCGAGAATCGGGGACGGGGGCGAGAAACACATTCATCAACCTGACTGAAACCAATCTGGAAATCTTCGTCACTCAGCATCAACATTATGCTTTAATAAGCACAAATACGATTCCACTTCCATCGATGAACATGACTTCTTTAATAAAGAAATATTTATTCGTTGATGTAAGTTTTAATTAACTGAGGTTAGCCTCAGATTAAACAGATAAACATTTAAGTACTGGATAATCAATTAAGGGAGAATGAATTTCTGCTTCATTGCAGCATTTGAACTAGCGCACCCACTTACTTACTGGCCCAACACTCTCTACAAAGTTAGCTATAAATTACCATATAGTAGTACATTTTAGCTATCACCTTTTCGTATTTGTTTCATACAACCTATTCTATTTATTAGTTTCAACAACGAAGCACGAATACATTTACAGCTCAAAAGTATTAAATTTTGGCACTGTGGTCGTGATGGTGGTGGTAGAGTATAACTCCATTATGGACAAAATTTTATTTTAATAAAATCACACATTATTTTGATTGGACACTAGTAACTAGTCTGACGTTTCTAGTCCCCTTTGTTTGGTGCAGACTGAATTTTATCAGTCAGGTTTGCAATGTGGCCACCATTCTAGGTATCTCGTCATCACGATGCACATTGATTTGATGATATTAGATGGTTGGAGGCAATCGGCCACAGTAAGCCTTGGACCTAGGTTACGTACCCACTACAGTCCCACAGGAGCTCAATCACGAGCCCGAATACCTCAGTGTTAACCTCTCTCACTACAGCACTGGGCGACGCGGGTTCAAATCTCAGGAGGGACATGAGTTTCTTTCAAGGTTGCAGATACGCCTTGCTGACTGGTTAGTTTCAACTAGCACGAAACCTAAGTCCAAGGCTTCCTGTGGCCGATCGCCTCCAACCATTTAATGTCATCAAAATCACACAGTGTTGTACAGCAATATATGCTGACGAAGTTTCGAGCACAAATTTTCGCCACTCATAATCATATCAAGGCAATGCTCACATAACTCTCTTGCTTCATTTATACACATGAGTAAAGGCAGACTGGACATTCGATTAAAGTACATCTAAAAATAATAATATTAATTATATCAATAAAATACAATTACACAGGAAATAAAATGTCTTTAGAGCAAAATAAATCAATAGCATTTTAGCATGTTATAATGTGAATTGAATACATTTTAAGATTATTTATTATCCTCTTCTGATTTGACTAAGTGGTGGTATTAACATCTTCCATATCTCTGGTATTTGGGTTGAGTCGTTTCTGTTGCATGTGATGGGTGAAGACTCGATAAATAAGGATTCACTAATCAACGTCTCTTTCCACCTATCTAGATTGCCTTTTAGAATTTAAAGCCTCTCCCACCAAGCTATTGTGTGATTGTCTGTTAATGCGTGAAATGCAATTGCTGAGCTTTTTTCTGAATCACTAATCTTCTCGGGGTCACTCATTCTTGCATTAGCTAAATTCTTATGTTCCGACAATCTGATTACCCCTGATCTACCAGTCTGACCTATATAGTTGATCCCTCTCACAGTCATTGCAGGTTATTTTATAAATTATATTATTTTCCTGAATTGGGTCCACCGGGTATTTTAGCCTACAGAGCTTATCCGACTTGAGTGAGTTTGTAGGTTTGAGTGCCACCCTAATTCCTGCCCTCTTAAGAATCCTAAGCAGGGAGGGTCTCAGATGTCCCCTCCTTATATGGTAAAACCAGTGTGGATGCCTTATATTCTTTCTTATTTATGTTATCATTGTCAGTTTCTCAATTGTTTATATTTCGCTTCTAACCATTCGTGATCTTCCTAATGATTTTTATAGGATAGCAATTTGATGCAAACGCCTCTGTCTGTTTTATTTCATCAGTCAGGCTTTTCTTTGTACTACTTAGTGTTATTGCTCGGTTTGCTGGACACTTAACTAAGCCAGCCTTTACAGACAAAATCTTATTTCCCATATGAATGTATTTAATTGATAACACTAATACTATTCCCCAATGTACATTATCTTATATTGACTTTATTCAAATGTCTAATCATCAATTTTGACTCAGGTATATGAATGAAGTACAAATTTTTCTGAGTGAATTGCAATGCTTATGAGCAATAAATTGTGCTCGCTGCGTCACAAATTACAATATCACTGTACAACACTGTATGATTTATCAAAATGAAATCTTATCCACAATGGAGATATTTACAGCTCATTTCATGCCACCGATTCCCTTCAACTGCTTACATTGCCTAAACTGAATCAAATAATTATTTACAAAATGGTGTTTGGACAAACGTTTTCACGGTGACTTCAAGTTACAAATAGGAAGTATATGCAAAATAATCCCAAAAAAATGAAATACGTCGACGAATTGTTCAGTGTTTACAGACTAACTCTTTATTCCATTATCAGACATAGAGATGAGTTCAGACTTTGCTTGAAAACAAGAGCAGACTAGAGGCAAAATACAAGATAGAACAACACAGTGAATGTATACAGTATTATGATAGAGATCTCAGAGAGGTGGAGATGAAAAGTTAATTAAAATTGTAACATAGACAAAACAATTAAGCAGATTTGGAAACTTAGCTGTGAGTTAAACTCATTAGGTAAAATCAAAGACGAAATTAGGCGTTATGTTACTCTACAGAACAAAAAACACAAAAGCACACAAACAAAACAATTACGCTTCTTCAAGAATTTAAAACAAGCAATAAAGGCTAATTAAGCAGGATTTAATGATAGATCCATCGAATTTCGGTAGAACTCGTCAGCTGAATACTAACTACTCTACATACACGGATATATATACTTTTGAAATTACATTAGGACATATAAGACGGATAAGTAAACAAACTACATTGAATTAGTCACGCAGAAAGACAGGTGCAAATGTTTTCCAGGTCATGTTCAATTAGATAAGGAGCGAGAGAGAGAGAGAGTATGAGAGATCGAAATTAAAATGATAAATTGCATTACGCTTCAATTACATCACTTAGATAAACAATCAGTCATTAGAGAATATAACAAGAATTGCAAACAGAGTAATATCAATGGTAATAGTTATAATAATCATAATAACAATAATAATAATAGTTTCATACATTTGGTTCCCTTGATAAATTTCAATAAAGCAAGATAGACCAGATTTGCAGTATAAAATGATATCATCATTCTATTACACAGGTTCTCATCAGCTAACTGCAAATCACCTGAAATTACAATGGCTATAAATAATAACATTTCATACTTCATTGTTTGACAGATAGTGGAGAACACATTATAAGATGAATGTAACCGGAATCAATTTATATGCTTTCAAACTACGAAAGAATGAGGAGGTGGGTGAGAGAAGACAAAAGCAGAAAAATCTAATAAACAGTGTTATCATTTACGTCTACCTGGCAATTCAAGTAGGCTACAGTTCATCAGATTGAAAACTTGTTCAGTGAGCTGAGCTCATTAGTATGCATGACTAATCAATGTGATGAAAGTAATACGGTTACAAAGAGAGTGAAAGATTGACTACTCTCTCTTTATGAGTGCGTAGGTTTGGTTTGGAACGCTTGATTGCAATTACTTTAGCGAATCGTAGTAAATTCACTGTCCTTTGAATGTTTAATATTTTGAAGGATTTGGAAATCTTGACAAAATGACATGCATCTACAAGGTGTCCGGTAATTGCACTTTACGAATATCTGTTTCCTTTTAAGCATACGTTTCTTGGAGTGTGCTCCAAAAACGGGATAGAAGCACTTCTTTCAGGTTCACATAAATTTATAGACCTAGTTGGAGGTAACATCAGTAGGGTGCTTATCCAGTTTCGATTGCTTTATAGAGCATGTATTACTGTATAGTGTCATCAGAGTGGTTGCGATGAAGCATCTCTTTATTGCTCCCTCATCGTCTTTTCAATCTTTTGCGATACTGTTTCTCCTTTGTATGGGAGGCGAATGAAAACTTTCGCCTTTTCAACTGTTGGATGTTCCTCTGTCTCATCTCTTTCCTTGCTATACTTGAGGATAAATCCCTTTAGATACCCGTTTCCCTAAGGCATTTTTCAACAAAGCTTAATTCTTCTTCTACTTTGTTAGGCCAACATAACTTCTTGGCCCTGTCGTACAATGTCCCTACTAATCCTTGCTTAAGCTCATTGGGGAGAAGCTCTTGTAGTGAAGGTATTGTCCAGTCCAAGTTCCTTTTCTGTAGATCGACTTTTCGACCGTTCCATCGTTTCTTCTTTTCACATTTAGGTCCAGAAAATTGAACTCATCGTTGTGTTTGTATTCCATGCTGAATTTAATGTTTGGGTGGACCTCATTTAAGCGGTCGAATAATGCGGATACCTGACTCATGTCGTTACAAACAAGAAATGTATCATCGATGTATCGACGGTAGTATGTTATTTTATTGATAGCGTCACTCAGTCGCATCTGTTCGAGATAGCTCATGAAGATGTCTGCTATGATGGGTCCTAGAGGTGAACCCATGACTACCCCAGTCATTTGTGCAAAGAATTAGTAGCCGTTTCATCTCTGACTCCGGTAATGGTAATAGTTCTGTTTGTTTACAAATGATATTTTTTGTTTCCATCACTGGTACATTTGTAATTGAGGCAGTTACGTTGTATGACCTTATTAGTTTATTTGATATGTCAACTAGATCGACTTCTTTAGAAAATTGGAAGGTGCCATCCAAGCTATGATCTGCAAATTTCTGTCGAATTGGCTTCAATGAATCAGCTAGCCATCACGCTAGTTTGTGGCGTAGTGAGGTTATCATTGATAATATCGGTCTTAATTTCAGGTATTTTGCAGTCAGCTGATGAGAATATGTGAAATAGAATGATATCATTTTATACTGCAAATCTGGTCTTTCTTGCTCCATTGAAATAATAATAGTGTTGAAGTGAATTAAGATAATCCTACTGATAAAGAATAGTTTTCAATGAATCAAGAATAAAAATAACAAGAAGTAGAATAATAAGTAAAACGTATTATCATGGCAGAATCAGAGTCACCACCATCTATTTTTGTGCACCTAGTCCTGGTTTATAAATTCGAATTGCACAAGCCTCTGCAGTTGCAAGCATCTTCTTGTTTCTTTGTCTGCTGACAATAGTGAATGACTTTAAAGCGTCGATATAATGCCTGTGGTCCACAAGATGTTTTGTTTTTGAGCATTTTGGCACTCAGCTGTTTTCAACCATTTCGGCAAATGCTCCATCATGCGAGTAGGCAATCGCCTTTCTCTACGACCTATGTGTTTGCTTCCACAAACACACTCAATTTGAAATACACGATTTGAAGTGTCCAGGATTGGAGATTCCGACATCGGAATTGGGGAAATTGTTACTTTTATGTACTAAAACTGTCTAATTCAAATTTCACAATAGAACACGAGGAAAACGATACTATTTAATTCCTAGACGTTTTTTCTACCGAAAATGAATGATGACACAATCGAAAGATCTATATTCAGAAAGTGCTCATGGACACGACAGTACATGCATTTCAACAGCTTTCCTCCAACCCAGTATAAAAAGAACTTAGTCAGAACACTGTTCAATAGAACACAGAAAACGTTTTCTGACAGTACTATTCAACATGAAATAAAATCTCTGAAGGATATTTTATCTAAGAATGGATATCCTGAGAAGTTCATTAATAAATGCTTTAAAGAAACTACCTCCTGCAAAACAATCCAAACACTTCCGAAGAAATCTGTCTATATCAGTTTGCCATTCAAACGAGATGATGTACAGGAATTAGTCAAACGAAGACTTGATAAAGCCATCAAGAGAACTTATTATGCTGCGAAACGTGTTATCCTTAACACCATGTCATTTAGGTGTCTGACGATTGTAATATGAAACACTTTGTTTATTTTTATTTTTTTATTTGTTTATTTATTTATTTTTTTTGATTACAGCTTGACTCCACACCGTATTATTGGTACAAGGATGGAATTTTCAGCGTGGATATCCGTAGCCCAAAATTCGCAGGCCGACCATAGATATCAGGTGTGCATCGGCGTGGGCTCGTACCCCGGACCATGTGCACGGTCGGCGAGAGTCCTAACCACTGTTGCCTTTCATATGGAGACTTTTGAGAATGTGCTCAAAAAATCTTGTAGACACTCTCCTATCGATCCTTTCTATTTACTCGCTACCGAAAGTTCAGCTGAATCCATAAATGCAGTTAAAGATAACATGCAGAGCAGGTTACTTATCCATCTTTGACTGATATAGCGAGTATGCTGTGCGGCAAAATGGAATGAGTCTGGAGGTGAGAAATATCCTCTTGAATGCACCCTTAATTCCTTTCCCATTTCCTATGGATACTCCTTCATCCTTGTCTATTTATAGTAAAAATATTAAACACTGTATATATAGGTTGTCTATTGACATCAGTTTTCAGGATTGTGTACCTTGCGTATACCTCCTATGTATTAATCGAAATCACTCTGAAAACATTTGTCCAGACACTCGTTTGTAACTAATAATTTGATTCTGTTTTATTCAAGGGATGTTGGCAGTTGAAGAAAATCGACGAAATAAAACCAGCTCGTTTTATTCTACAAATATGTTCTTTCATTTTGTTTTTATTCCCCTATTTCCAATTAAACATTTTTGCCAAAAAGTGATCTATCAACCAGCAATAATCCTTTCTCTTTGCATACTTGACAATGTAATGTGAACAGAAATATCTCTAATGTTCGCTTATATATCATCAATTTTAAGACGCAGACTGGACAAACCTTTTCGTTTCAACTAAGGCACTCGACATTTTAATATGTGGATTCATGAAAACGTGACTTTTTTCAAATGCTCCAAAAAGTGTTCCAGACAAGATTCAAGAATAACAATTGAAAAGGAAGGATGAAGGAGAAAAAAGTAAGCAAGAACAAGTTGAATCAAATACCAAGACACCAGATCGGATGAAGTAACAAAGGATTTAACTAAAGAAATAGGATATTCTAAAAAAAATTAATAATTCTTGATTTAAGTATAAAAATTGGGCACTGTTGTAAGCGTGTAACTCCATTATGGATAAGATTTTATTTTGATAAATCACGCAGTGCCATACAGTATTATTCAATGATGAACAAGTTTCCAGCACAAACTATTGCCACTCATAATCATATCAAGTCACTCACTCACAAAACCTTTTTTCTTTCATTTATATACACGTGTGGAATTGATTAGATACTGGAATAAAAATCATTATAGGATAAAGTACACATTCAGAAATAGTAATAAAATGCGTGTTATCAAGCAATTACAATCAGATGGGAAATATTCCGAGTGTTTTTATAGTCATAATAAGTTACTTGTTAGAATGTTGTGATGTGCTTGAATTGAAATAAAATTTTAAGATTATTTATTATCCCTCTCTGATTTGACTGACTGGCGGTAATAATATCTTCCCTGTATATCTCTGGTATTCGCATTGAGTCATTTCTGTTACACAATGTTAAAAACAGAATATATTCCCAGCCTATTTTTTGAATCAGAAAATGAACAAGGAAAATTGTAAACTAGAACGAATAGAAGAAGATAAACTGCACACTTGCGTTTATAAAAAGTCAACTTATTCTGCTAATTGATATTAAGACTTTAATTCATCACCTCATCCGTTAACTGTTAAGGCAGACTTAGTTAAGTGTCTAACAAACCGAGATATAGCACTAAGAAGCACAAGAAAAGATCTAAACGATGAAATGAAACAGATAGATGAAGGGTTGGTGTCAAATAACTAACTATCCTATAAAATTCATAAGGAATATCAGAAAAAGTCAGAAGCAAAGTATAAATAATTGAGAAACTGCTAATGCTAACATAAATAAGAAAAAATATAAGTCACCTGCTGTTATACCATATAAGGAGGGGACATCTGAGATTCTCCCCTGCTTAGGATTCTTAAGAAGGCAGGAATTAGGGTGGTATTCAAACCTACAAACTCACTCAGGTAGGACAAGCTCCGTAAGCTAAAGGATCCTGTAGGTTGACCCAATTAAACAAATTAATAATATAATTTACAAAATATCTTGCATCGACTGTGAGTAACGTCAACTACATAGGTCATACTAATAGATCGGGGTTAATCAGAATGTCGGAACATAAAAATTTAGCTAGGGTGGGAATTTTTGACCTCGAGAAGATAAGTAATTTAGAAAAAAACTAATTAATGCTCAAAATGAATGTCACAGAAGGTGTGACTCAACCAATATATGCAGATAAATGTAACAAAACTATCTAGCTTGTCTTTCATTTGCGTACAAATCATTCATCGACTTGCATAAAGATAAACTGCCTACCTACTGTTATATATAATTTATATAACTAAAATGTATATAAATATTTCAACGTTGTCACAACGTTGGTACAATAAGCTAACCGATAATCCACATTTGTTCTCATATGTTCTTATCGGTGGGAAAAGAATTCCACGTGACTATCACTAAAAGGAGTCCTCTTAGAATACCACTTGTCGCATTATTAATAAGCAACCCATTATGCAGAGAATCTATTTCGACATAGTCACACAGTGTTAAACAGTAATATTTACTGAGAACCACGTTTCGAACAGGATTTGTTACTCCTCATAATCACATCAAGGTGATCATACAACTATCTTGCTGCGTTTTTATATATAAACGCACAAGCAGCTAAATGAGAACTAACTGTTGATCCTGAAAGTAGTCATAGGAATAAGCTGCCAACTGGAAAAAATTATTTTACGAAATTCGGTTATGCCTCACATCTACTATCTTTATATTCAAGGGTAAAATATAAAGACAAAGAGACGGTGTAGCAATTTGATGGATCATCAATATCCCCTATCATAGTAGATATCTTTATGGATAGCTGGGAAAATATAGCTCTTATTACATTTAATCCATCTGCAAAGATATGGTGGAGATATGTGGATGACACTTTCACAGTATTAAAAACAGAATATATCTCTCTCTAGCTTCTTGACACATATAAACTCACTCACTAGTAAAGGGAATAACATTCACATTTGAATCGGAAAATGAACAAGGAGAATCAGCTGTGCTGTTAGATTGCAAAATAAAACGAATACAAGAAGGTTAACTACACACTAGTGTGTACAGAAAACAAACTCATTCTAATATATACTTAGACTTTAATTCATCTCATCCGTTATCTATCCATGAAGGCAGACTTAAATAGGTGTCTAACAAACTGGGCAGTAGCAATAAGTAGTACAAAGAAAGACCTAAATGATGAAATGAAACAGATAAAAGAGGCGTTGGCTCTGAATAACTATCCAATAAAATTAACGACATCATAAATAAGAGAGAATATAAGGCATCTACATTGGTTTCACCATATAAGGAGGGACATCTGAGACCCTCCCTGCTTAGGATTCTTAATAAAGCAGGAATTAAGGTGGTATTCAAACCTACGAACTCACTCAGGTAGAAGAAGCTCTTTAGGTTAAACGACCCTGTCGATTTACCCAATTAGACAAAATAACAGAATTTACAAATATCCTACAGTGACTGTGAATGAGGTCAACTGCATAGGTCAAACTAGTAGATCATGAGTAGTAAGATTGTCTGTCAGAAGATGAGAATTTAGCTAAGGTTAGAATGATTGATCTCACGAAGATCAGCAATTTAGACAAATATCACCGATCTCACTGCATGCATTAACACACAACCACACAGTAGGGTGGGAGAGAGTTGAAACCCTACGGAGTTATACAAGTAGGTATAAAGCTAGAGAGATCGATTACTGAATTCTGCCTGGCTTATCGAGTCTACACCTGATGCAACACAGAGGAGAATAATATATAATCTTAAAATGGAATAAATTCATATTATGAAATCCTAAGAAGTTACTTATTATGACTATAAAAACACCCGTCTTAATACTCATATTATTATTTCTGAAAGTAAATTATCTTATATTACTGATTTTTTTCAAATGTCTAACCATGTTTAATTCCACTCATGTAAATAAATGAACTTAAAAGTCGTGTAAGTGAATTGATATGATTATGAGTGGCAATAAATTGTGTCTTGAAACGTCATCAGTTACATCATCACTGTACAACACTGTGTGACTTTATCAAAATAAACTCTTATCGATATTTATAATGATTTCATACTGTCTTAAATACCCTTGATATTGCCTAAATCTGACACTAGAAAACGAGACAAAAAGCAGTAAAATCCAGTCTGGTGGAATTTTAACCAACGGGTTTAATCAAATTTTTATTATAATATGGCTAAACAACCATTTAAGGCAATAATTAATGAAGTTTTATTTCATACAGTTTGTGAGTGTGTAATACAGAGGTTTTCAGCGCATTTAGTTCTGAAACATTTCCTGTTCGTATGGGATTTACATGTAAAGTAATAATCTGAAGTACATCATGTGACGTTGTGTTATGACGCATGAAGACAGAACAAATTCTCCATAATTGCTTTTCATTTTCTTCAGGAATTACACAGTATTTTTCTGGAGCCTAATTGAATATGTGCGCGAATTCATGTAGCGATCATTTGATATAATTGCATGATTAAAATTATAAGAAAGAAAGAAGACTTTCTGTTTATTGGATACGTTTGTTTCAAATATCCCACAATGATGCAACATTAACAACTGCGTCATACCGATTACGCGTATGCTTAGAGGTCAATCACTGAAGCTTTGTTTATCAGTTCAACAATGTGCACATGCGATTGGAATGACGCAACGGAGATAATAATAATAATAATTTTTTGCTTTATTCCAAAAACAGTACTAATGATACAGCAAGGAATTTTCAGCATTCAGTACAATACTGCATCTAATTTACTCAAAAACGACAAAAAAATTTAAAAATACACATTACATAACAGTAATAAAACGATTGTTATAGCAGCTACATAGCAAAATACTGCATGCCATATGAAGAAAAATATGCATAAAGTACAAAATTGTAGTAATAATAGTAATATCAACTAAAATAAAATAGCAGAGTAACAATTAAACGATAGAAAGTGTGACACCATAAAATACAGAAAGATGAACGATGAAAGGGTCGATTCACTGTGCTAATTGCATAGTAACTTCTTATGTGTTTCACGTCTAACAGAGTCCTCATCACATAAAGTACGGGCTAAATAGGGTATTGTAGAATTTCTATACTTAGTGGTACGAGCATATAACTTTTTATTTTGACTTCTCGTCCTACCTGATGAGATACAAGGGGACAGGTGTGAATAAAGGGGGTGCAGAGGGTCTGACAGTATAGCCTTTGCCCATTTCATACAGGAATTTATATGCCTCTCGACTATAGTATTGGCGAGTTCATGCAGTGGCAAACTACAAGCCCTACTCACAGCATTTAATACTCTTCGTAATATGATATAGTCCTTTTTGAGAAGCCCAGGAAAGATTAATGGAGAGCAATAGAGTACAATAGGTAAAATACAGGAGTTTAAAAATTGCAAAACTAAAGGTTGGTTGATACCTGATTGTCTTAACTTTTTAATGTAGAAGGTAAGACGAAACATTTTCTTAGAGATAGATAAGATATGGGATGACCGTGAAAGGTCAGAGGAAAAACTAATCCAAGGTATTTAATGCTTGATTTGGTTTCAATTTCCGTGCCATCTATGCTACAGGGATCATGAGAGTTGACTAGTTCAAGTAAGTCACGTCGATGCTTGAAAGTAAAGTCAAGTGCCTGACATTTGGAAGGATTTAATATAAGACCATTTGACTTGGACCAGTTGTTGATGTCCAACAGAAAGCTATTAAGTTTGGAGCTGTCAGACTCGGAAGTGATAGGCAGTGAGTGATACAGTCAGATCATCTGCATATTTGACAAAGTTAGTTTCGTTTGAATGAGGCAGGTCATGTAGGAAGAAAGAAAAAAGAAAAGGAGAGAGGACAGCACCTTGTGGAATACCGGATTTTGTAAGCGAGGTAGAAGAAGATTTGCCGTTATATACAGTATACTGCATTCTATCAGAAAAATAGGAATGCAACCAACTCTTTGCCCAGGATCCTGTTTGTGTCAACGATAGCTTATTTAACAAAAGGCCCTTAGGTACAGAGTCAAATGCAGATGTGTAGTCTAAGAAAGCACTACGAACATATTTAGCACCTTTGTTCTAAAAAACAATAAGAAGGAAATAGGGAGAGAGAGACAAAGGGGAAATACATACATCTTAGACAAACTGTGAACTCGTGTGACTAAACTGACATGATTATGACTGGTAATAATTTATACTCGAAATGTCATCCAGTTGTTACTCCTAAATCACTGTAAAATATTTAGAATAAACTTATCCAATATGGAATTACATTCTATCACGGTGTGGTGGACTGGATTATGCGTAAGGCAGTGGGAGACGAGAAGACAGAGATATCCTGGACCGACCGACCGACGTGAAGAACCTAGAAGACCTGGATTTCGCGCGTAGATGATTTGTGCTTGATGTCACACACAATCGAAGACTTACAAGTGAGCGAAAACCGACAAACTGGTCGAAGAAACAGCCAGCTAAGACAGGACTCCATGTGAACATACACAAGACGGAGATTATGAAAATAACCACCCAACAACAGCAGCAACATCCAGCCAGCGCCAGCCATCATCATTGGGAGGGATTTGAAAGAGGTTACTTCATTCTACTACTTATCTAGGGAGCCTTGTCTCAACTACAGGCAGTCGGAACGGATGAGGATGTCAAATCGAGAATCGGGGACGGGGGCGAGAAACACATTCATCAACCTGACTGAAACCAATCTGGAAATCTTCGTCACTCAGCATCAACATTATGCTTTAATAAGCACAAATACGATTCCATTTCCATCGATGAACATGACTTCTTTAATAAAGAAATATTTATTCGCTGATGTAAGTTTTAATTAATTGAAGTTAGCCTCAGATTAAATAGATAAACACTTAAGTACTGGATAATCAATTAAGGGAGAATGAATCTGTGCTTCATTGCAGCATTTGAACTAGCGCACCCACTTACTTACTGGCCCAACACTCTCTACAAAGTTAGCTATAAATTACCAAATAGTAGTACATTTTAGCTATCAGCTTTTCGTAGTCGTTTCATACAACCTATTCTATTTATTCTATTATTTCAACAACGAAGCACGAATACATTTACAGCTCAAAAGTATTAAACTTGGGCACTGTGGTGGTGGTCGTCGTGGTGGTAGAGTATAACTCCATTATGGACAAAATTTTATTTTGATAAAATCACACATTATTTTGATTGGACACTAGTAACTAGTTTGACGTTTCTAGTCCCCTTTGTTTGGTGCAGACTGAATTCTATCATCAGTCAGGTTTGCAATGTGGCCACCATTCTAGGTAACTGGACATCACGATGCACATTGATTTGATGACATAAAATGGAAGCCATGGACCTAGATTTCGTGCTAGTTGAAACTAACCAGTCAGCAAGGCGTATCTGCAACCTTGAAAGAAACTCATGTCCCTCCTGAGATTTGAACCCGCGTCACCCAGTGCTGCAGTCAGAGACGTTAACACTGAGCTATTCGGGCTCGTGATTGACCTCCTGTAGGACTGTAGTGGGTACGAAACCCAGGTCCAAGGCTTCCTGTGGCCGATTGCCTCCAACCATTTAATGTCATCAAAATCACACAGTGTTGTACAGCAATATATGCTGACGAAGTTTCGAGCACAAATTTTCGCCACTCATAATCATATCAAGGCAATGCTCACATAACTTTCTTGCTTCATTTATATACATGAGTAAATGCAGACTGGACATTCGATTAAAGTACATCTAAAAATAATAATATTAGTTTTATCAATAAAATACAATTAGACAGGAAATAAGATGTCTTTAGAGCAAAATAAATCAATTCCATTTTAGCATGTAATAATGTGAATTGAATACATTTTAAGATTATTTATTATCCTCCTCTGATTTGACTAAGTGGTGGTATTAACATCTTCCATATCTCTGGTATTTGGGTTGAGTCGTTTCTGTTGCATGTGATGGGTGAAGACTCGATAAATAAGGATTCACTAATCAACGTCTCTTTCCACCTATCTAGATTGCCTTTTAGAATTTAAACCCTCTCCCACCAAGCTATTGTGTGATTGTCTGTTAATGCGTGAAATGCAATTGCTGAGCTTTTTTCTGAATCACTAATCTTCTCGGGGTCACTCATTCTTGCCTTAGCTAAATTCTTATGTTCCGACAATCTGATTACCCCTGATCTACCAGTCTGACCTATATAGTTGATCCCTCTCACAGTCATTGCAGGGTATTTTGTAAATTATATTATTTTTTTCCTGAATTGGGTCCACCAGGTATTTTAGCCTACAAAGCTTATCCTACCTGAGTGAGTTTGTAGGTTTGAATGCCACCCTAATTCCTGCCTTCTTAAGAATCCTAAGCAGGGAGGGTCTCAGATGTCCCCTCCTTATATGGTAAAACCAGTGTGGATGCCTTATATTCTCTCTTATTTATTTTGTCATGAACAATTTCCCGATTATTTATATTTCGCTTCTAACCTTTCGTGATCTTCCTAATGAATTTTATAGGATAGCAATTTGATACCAACGCCTCTGTCTGTTTTATTTCATCAGTCAGGCTTTTCTTTGTACTACTTAGTGTTATTGCTCGGTTTGCTGGACACTTAACTAAGCCAGCCTTTACAGACAAAATCTTATTTCCCATATGAATGTATTCAATTGATAACACTAATACTATTCCCCAATGTACATTATCTTATATTGATTTTTTTCAAATGTCTAATCATCAATTTTTACTCAGGTATATGAATGAAGTACAAATTTCTCTGAGTGAATTGCAATGCTTATGAGCAATAAATTGTGCTCGCTGCGTCAAAAGTTACAATATCACTGTACAACACTGTGTGATTTATCAAAATGAAATCTTATGCATAATAGAGATATTTACGGGTCGTTTCATGCCACCGATTCCCTTCAACTGCTTACATTGCCTAAATAAAATCAAATTACCATTTACAAAATGGTGTTTGGACAAACGTTTTCACAGTGACTTCAAGTTACAAATAGGAAGTATATGCAAAATAATCCCAAAAAAAATGAAATAAGTCGACGAATTGTTCAGTGTTTACAGACTAACTCTTTATTCCATTATCAGACATAGAGATGAGTTCAGACTTTGTTTGAAAACAACAGCAGACTAGAGGCAAAATACAAGATAGAACAACAAAGTAAATTTATACATATTATGATAGAGATCTCAGAGAGGTGGAGATGAAAAGTTAATTAAAATTGTAACATAGACAAAACAATTAAGCAGATTTGGAAACTTAGCCGTGAGTTAAACTCATTAGGTGAAAATCAAAGACGAAATTAGGCGTTATGTTACTCTACAGAACAAAAAACACAAAAGCACACAAACAAAACAATTACGCTTCTTCAAGAATTAAAAAAACAAGCAATAAAGGCTAATAAAGCAGGATTTAATGATAGATCCATCAAATTTCGGTAGAACTCGTCAGCTGAATACTAACTACTCTACATACGCGGGTATATATACTTTTGAAATTACATTAGGACATATAAGACGGATAAGTAAACAGACTACATTGAATTAGTCACGCAGAAAGACAGCTGCAAATGTTTTCCAGGTCATTTTCAATTAGATAACGAGCGCGAGAGAGAGAGTATGAGAGATCAAAATTAAAAAGATAAATTGCATTACGCTTCAATTACATCAATTAGATAAACAATTAGTCAATAGAGAATATAAGAAGAATCGCAAACAGAGTAATATCAATGGTAATAGTTATAATAATCATAATAACAATAATAATAATAGTTTCATACATTTGGTTCCCTTGATAAATTTCAATAAAGCAAGATAGACCAGATTTGCAGTATAAAATGATATCATCATTCTATTACACAGGTTCTCATCAGCTAACTGCAAACTACCTGAAATTACAATGGCTATAAATAATAACATTTCATACTTCATTGTTTGACAGATAGTGGAGAACACATTATAAGATGAATGTATCCGTAATCAATTTAAATGCTTTCAAACCACGAAAGAATGAGGAGGTGGGTGAGAGAAGACAAAAGCAGAAAAATCTCATAAACAGTGTTATCATTTACGTCTACCTGGCAATTCAAGTAGGCTACAGTTCATCAGATTGAAAACTTGTTCAGTGAGCTGAGCTCATTAGTATGCATGACTAATCAATGTGATGAAAGTAAATACGGTTACAAAGAGAGTGAGAGATTGACTACTCTCTCTTTATGAGTGCGTAGGTTTGGTTCGGAACGCTTGATTGCAATTACTTTATCGAATCGTAGTAACTGCACTGTCCTTTGAATGTTTAATATTTTGAAGGATTTGGAAATCTTGACAAAATGACATGCATCTGCAAGATGTCCGGTAATTGCACTTTACGAATATCTGTTTCCTTTTAAGCATACGTTTCTTGGAGTGTGCTCCAAAAACGGGATAGAAGCACTTCTTTCAGGTTGACATAAATTTATAGACCTAGTTGGAGGTAACATCAGTAGGGTGCTTATCCAGTTTCGATTGCTTTATAGAGCGTGTAGTACTGTATAGTGTCATCAGATTGGCTGCAGGAAGCATCTCTTTATTGCTCCCTCCATCGTCTTTTCAATCTTTTGCGATACTGTTTCTCCTTTGTATGGGAGGCGAATGAAAACTTTCTCATTTTCAACTGTTGGATGTTTCCCTTTCTCATCTCTTTCCTTGCTATACTTAAGGATAAATCCTTTTGGATACCCGTTTCCCTAAGGCATTTTTCAACAAAGCTTAATTCTTCTTCTACTTTGTTAGGCCAACATAACTTCTTGCCCCTGTCGTACAATGTCCCTACTAATCCTTGCTTAAGCTCATAGGGGAGAAGCTCTTGTAGTGAAGGTATTGTCCAGTCCAAGTTCCTTTTCTGTAGATCGACTTTTCGACCGTTCCATCGTTTCTTCTTTTCACATTTAGGTCCAGGAAATTGAACTCATCGTTGTGTTTGTATTCCATGGAGAATTTATTGTTTGGATCGACCTCATTTAAGCTGTCGAATACTGCGGATACCTGACTCATGTCGTTACAAACAAGAAATGTACCATCGACTTATCGAAGGTGGTATGTTATTTTATTGATAGCGTCACTCAGTCGCATCTGTTCGAGATAGCTCATGAAGATGTCTGCTATGATGGGTCCTAGAGGTGAACCCATGACTGCCCCAGTCATTTGTGCAAAGAATTAGTAGCCGTTTCATCTCTGACTCCGGTAATGGTAATAGTTCTGTTTGTTTACAAATGATATTTTTTGTTTCCATCACTGGTACATTTGTAATTGAGGCAGTTACGACGTATGACCCCATTAGTTTATTTGATATGTCAACTAGATCGACTTCTTTAGAAAATTGGAAGGTGCCATCCAAGCTATGATCTGCAAATTTCTGTCAAATTGGCTTCAATGAATCAGCTAGCCATCAGGCTACTTTGTGGCGTAGTGAGGCTATCATTGATAATATCGGTCTTAATTTCAGGTAGTTTGCAGTCAGCTGATGAGAATGTGTGAAATAGAATGATATCATTTTATACTGCAAATCTGGTCTTTCTTGCTCCATCGAAATAATAATAGTGTTGAAGTGAATTAAGATAATCCTACTGATAAAGAATAGTTTTCAATGAATCAAGAATAAAAATAACAAAAAGTAGAATAATAAGTAAATCGTAATACCATGGTAGATTCAGAGTCACGACCATCTACGTTTGTGCACAGAGACCTGGTTTATAAACTCGAATTTCACAAGCCTCTGCACTTGCAAGCATATTCTTGTTTCTTTTTCTGCTGACAATAGTGAATGACTTTATAGCATCGATATAATGTCCGTGGTTCAAAAGCTGTCTTGTTATTGAGGATTTTGTCACTCCGCTGTATTCAACCATTTTGGCAAATGCTCCATCATGCGAGTAGGCAATCGCCTTTCTCTACGACCTATGTGTTTGCTTCCACAAGCAAACTCAATTTGAAATACGCAATTTGAAGTGTCCAAGATTGGCGATTCCGATATCCGGATTGGGGAAATTGTTACTTTTATGTACTAAAAGTCTCTAATTCCAATTTCAAAATAGAACACGAGGACAACGATACTATTTAATTCCTAGACGTTTTTCTAGCCAAAATAAATGATGGCACAATCAAAAGGTCTATATTTAGAGTCTTCATGGATGGGACAGTACATGCATTTCAAGAGCTTTGTTCCAATCAAGTATAAAAAGAACTTAGTCAGAACACTGTTCAATAGAGCACAGAAAATGTTTTCTGACAGTAATATTGAACATGAAATGAAATCTCTGAAGGATATTTTATCTAAGAATGGATATCCTGAGAAGTTCATTAATAAATGCTTTAAAGAAACTAGCCCCTGCAAAATAATCCAAACACATTTCTGAAGAAATCTGTCTATATCAGTTTGCCATTCAAAGGAGATGATGTACAGGAAGTAGTCAAACGAAGACTTGATGAAGCCATCAAGAGAACTTATTATGCTGCAAAACTTGTTACCCTTAACACCATGTCATTTAGGTGTCTGACGATTGTAATAGGAAACACTTTGTTGCCTTTCATATGGAGACTTTTCAGGATATGCTCGAAAAATCTTGTAGACACTCTCCTATCGATCCTTTCTATTTACTCGCTACCGAAAGTTCAGGTGAATCCGTAAATGCAGTTGAAGATAACATGCAGAGCAGGTTACTTATCCATCTTTGACTGTTAAAGCGAGTATACTGTGCTGCAAAATAGAATGAGTCTGGAGGTGAAAAATGTCCTCTCGAAGGCACCCTTAATTCCTTTCCCATTTCCTATGGATACTCCTTCATCCTTGTCTATTTATAGTAAAAATATTAAAAACTGCATAGTTTGTTTATTGACATCAGTTTTCAGGATTGTGTACCTTGCGTATACCTTTTATCTATTAATCGAAGTCACTCTGAAAACATTTGTCCAGACACTCGTTTGTAACTAATAATTTGATTTTGTTTTATTCAAGGGATGTTGGCAGTTGAAGGAAATTGACGAAATAAGACGAGCTCGTTTTATTCTACAAATATGTTCTTTCATGTTGTTTTTATTCCCCTATTTCCAATTAAGCATTTATGCCAAAAAGTGATCTATCAACCAGCAATAATCCTTTCTCTTTGCATACTTGACAATGTAATGTGAACAGAAATATCTCTAATGTTCGCTTATATATCATCAATTTTAAGACGCAGACTGGACAAACCTTTTTTTATTTCAACTGAGGCATTCGACATTTTCATATGTGGATTCATGAAAACGTGACTTTTTTCAAATGCTCCAAAAAGTGTTCCAGACAAGAATCAAGAATAACAATTAAGAAGGAAGCATGAAGGAGAAAAAAGTAAGCAAGAACAAGTTGAATCAAATATCAAGACACCAGATCGAATGACGTCACACAGGATTTAACTAAAGAAATAGGATATTCTAAAAAACATTAGTAATTCTTGATTAAAGTATAAAAATTGGACACTGGTGTAAGGGGGAAACTCCATTATGGATAAACTATTATTTTGATAAATCATGCAGTGTTATACAGTATTATTCAATGATGAACAAGTTTCCAGCACAAACTATTGCCACTCATAATCATATCAAGTCACTCACTCACAAAACCTTTTTTCTTTCATTTATATACGAGTGTGGAATTGATTAGCTACTGGAATAAAAATCATTATAGGATAAAGTACACATTCAGAAATAATAATCAAATGCGTGTTATCAAGCAATTACAATCAGATGGGAAATAAGACGAGTGTTTTTATAGTCATAATAAGTAACTTGTTAGAATGTTATGATGTTCTTGAATTGAATAAGAATTTTTAGGTTATTTATTATCCTCTTCTGATTTGACTGACTGGCGGTAATAATATCTTCCCTGTATATCTCTGGTATTTGCATTGAGTCATTTCTGTTACACAATGTTAAAAACAGAATATATCCCCAGCCTATTTTTTGAATCGGAAAATGAACAAGGAAAATTGTAAACTAGAACAAATAGAAGAAGGTAAACTACTAACTGCCGTTTATAAAAGTCAATATATTTTAATAGATATTTCGACCTTAAAACTTCTCATCCGTTAACTGTTAAGGCAGACATAGTTGAGTGTCTAACAAACGACGTATAGCACTGAATAGCACAAGAAAAGATCTAAACGATGAAATGAAACAGATTGATGAAACGTTGGTGTCAAATAAATAACTATCCTATAAAATTCATAAGGAATATCAGAAATGGCCAGAAGCCAAATATAAACAATTGAGAAACTGGCAATGATAACATAAATAAGAAAGAATATAAGGCATCCACAGTGGTTTCACCATATAAGGAGGGGACATCTGAGACCCTCACTGCGTAAGATTCTTAAGAAGGAAGGAATTAGGGTGGTATTCAAACCTACGAACTCACTCAGGTAGAGGAAGCTCTTTAGGTTAAACGACCCTGTCGATTTACCCAATTAGACAAAATAACAGAATTTACAAATATCCTACAGTGACTGTGAATGAGGTCAACTGCATAGGTCAAACTAGTAGATCATGAGTAGTAAGATTATCTGTCAGAAGATGAGAATTTAGCTAAGGGAAGAATGATTGATCTCACGAAGATCAGCAATTTAGAAAAATATCACCGATCTCACTGCATGCATTAACACACAACCACAAAATAGGGTGGGAGAGAGTTGAAACCATACAGAGTTATACAAGTAGGTATAAAGCTAGAGAGAGAGAGATTACTGAATTCTGTCTGGCTCATCGAGTCTACACCTAACGCAACACATGCAATAAAAGTGACTTAATCAAAATACCAGAGACATAGCAGATATTATTACCACCAGTCAAATCAGAGGAGGATAATATATAATCTTAAAATGGAATAAATTAATATTATGAAATCCTAAGAAGTTACTTATTATGACTATAAAAACACCCGTCTTAATACTCATATTATTATTTCTGAAAGTACATTATCTTATATTACTGATTGTTTTCAAATGTCTAATCATCAATTCCACTCATGTAAATAAATGAAGTTAAAAGTCGTGTAAGTGAATTGATATAATTATGAGCAATAAATTGTACTTGAAACGTCATCAGTTACATCATCGCTGTACAACACTGTGTGACTTTATCAAAATAAACTCTTATCGATATTTATAATGATTTCATACTGTCTTAAATACCCTTGATATTGCTTAAATCTGACACCAGAAAACGAGACAAAAAGCAGTAAAAAACCAGTCTGGTGGAATTTTAACCAACTGGCTTATTCAGAATTTTTATTACTATAATATGGCTAAACAACCATTTAAGGCAATAAATAATGAAGTTTTATTTCAGACAGTTTGTGAGCGTGTAATACAGAGGTTTTCAGCGCACTTAGTTCTGAAACACTTCTTGTTCGTACGGGATTTACATGTAAGGTAATAATCTGAAGTACATCATGTGACGTTGTGTTATGACGCATGAAGACAGAACCGATTCTCCATAATTGCTTTTCATTTTCTTCAGGAATTACACAGTATTTTTCTGGAGCCTAATTGAATATGTGCGCGAATTCATGTAGCGATCAATTTGATATAATTGCATGACTAAAACTATAAGAAAGAAAGAAGACTTTCTGTTTATTGGATACGTTTATTTTAAATATCCCACAATCATGCAACATTAACAACTGCGTCATACCGATTACGCGTATGCTTAGGGGTCAATCACTGGAGCTTTGTTTATCAGTTCAACAATGTGCACATGCGATTGGAATGACGCAACGGAGATAATAATAATAATAATTATTTGATTTCTTCCACAAACAGTACTAATGATACAGCAAGGAATTTTCATCATTCAGTACAATACTGCATCTAATTTACTCAAAAACGACAAAAAAATTTCTAAAAAATACACATTACATAACTGTAATAAAACGATTGTTATAGCAGCTACGTAGCAAAATACTGCATGCCATACGGAGAAGAATATGCATAAAGTACAAAATTGTAGTAATAATAGTAATAACAACTAAAATAAAATAGCAGAGTAACAATTAAACGATAGAAAGTGTGACACCATAAAATACAGAAAGATGAACGATGAAAGGGTCGATTCACTGTGCTAATTACATAGTAACTTCTTATGTGTTCCACGTCTAACAGAGTCCTCATCACATAAAGTACGGGCTTAATAGGGTATTGTAGAATTTCTATACTTAGTGGTACGAGCATATAACTATCTACATTGACTTCTCGTCCTACCTGATGAGATACAAGGGGACAGGTGTGAATAAAGGGGGTGCAGAGGGTCGGACAGTATAGCCTTTGCCCATTTCATACAGGAATTTATATGCCTCTCGACTATAGTATACTGGCGAGTTCACGCAGTGGCAAACTACAAGCCCTACTCACAGCATTCAATACTCTTCGTAATATGATATAGTCCTTTTTGAGAAGCCCAGGAAAGATTAATGGAGAGCAATAGAGTACAATAGGTAAAATACAGGAGTTTAAAAATTGCAAAACTAAAGGTTGGTTGATACCTGATTGTGTTAACTTTTTAATGTAGAAGGTAAGACGAAACATTTTCTTAGAGATAGAAAAGATATGGGATGACCATGAAAGGTCAGAGGAAAGAACTAATCCAAGGTATTTAATGCTGCTTGATTTGGTTTCAATTTCCGTGCCATCTATGCTACAGGGATCATGCGAGCTAACTAGTTCAAGTAAGTCACGTCGATGCTTGAAAGTAAAGTCAAGTGCCTGACATTTGGAAGGATTTAATATAAGACCATTTGACTTGGACCAGTTGTTGATGTCCAACAGAAAGCTATTAAGTTTGGAGCTGTCAGACTCAGAAGTGATAGGCAGTGATACAGTCAGATCATCTGCATATTTGACAAAGTTAGTTTCGTTTGAATGAGGTAGGTCATGTAGGAAGAAAGAAAAAAGAAAAGTAGAGAGGACAGCACCTTGTGGAATATCGGATTTTGTAAGCGAGGTAGAAGAAGATTTGCCGCTTTATACAGTATACTGCATTCTATCAGAAAAATAGGAATGCAACCAACTCTTTGCCCAGGATCCTGTTTGTGTCAACGATAGCTTATTTAACAAAAGGCCCCTAGGTACAGAGTCAAATGCAGATGTGTAGTGTAAGAAAGCACTACGAACATATCTAGCACCTTTGTTCTAAAAAACAATAAGAAGGAAATGGGGAGAGAGAGACAAAGGGGAAATACATACATCTTAGACAAACTGTGAACTCGTGTGACTAAACTGAAATGATTATGACTGGCAATAGTTTATACTCGAAATGTCATCCAGTTGTTACTCCCAAATCACTGTAAAATATTTAGAATAGACTTGTCCAATATGGAATTACATTCTATCGCGGTGTGGTGGACTAGATTATGCGTCAGGCAGTGGGAGACGAGAAGACAGAGATATCCTGGACCGACCGACGTGAAGAACCTAGAAGACCTGGATTTCGCGCGTAGATGATTTATGCTTGATGTCACACACAATCGAAGACTTACAAGTGAGCGAAAACCGACAAACTGGTCGAAGAAACAGCCAGCTAAGACAGGACTCCATGTGAACATACACAAGACGGAGATAATGAAAATAACCAACCAACAACAGCAGCGACATCCAGCCAGCGCCAGCCATCATCAATGGGAGGGATTTGAAAGAGGTTACTTCATTCTACTACTTATCTAGGGAGCCTTGTCTCAACTACAGACAGTCGGAACGGACGAGGATGTCAAATCGAGAATCGGGGACGGGGGCGATAAACACATTCATCAACCTGACTGAAACCAATCTGGAAATCTTCGTCACTCAGCATCAACATTATGCTTTAATAAGCACAAATACGATTCCACTTCCATCGATGAACATGACTTCTTTAATAAAGAAATATTTATTCGCTGATGTAAGTTTTAATTAATTGAGGTTAGCCTCAGATTAAATGGATAAACATTTAAGTACTGGATAATCAATTAAGGGAGAATGAATTTCTGCTTCATTGCAGCATTTGAACTAGCGCACCCACTTACTTACTGGCCCAACACTCTCTACAAAGTTAGCTATAAATTACCATATAGTAGTACATTTTAGCTATCAGCCTTTCGTATTCGTTTCATACAACCTATTCTATTTATTAGTTTCAACAATGAAGCACGAATACATTTACAGCTCGAAAGTATTAAACTTGGGCACTGTGGTGGTGGTGGTGGTGGTCGTGGTGGTAGAGTAGAACTCCATTATGGACAAGATTTTATTTTGATAAAATCACACATTATTTTGATTGGACACTAGTAACTAGTTTGACGTTTCTAGTCCCCTTTGTTTGGTGCAGACTGAATTCTATCATCAGTCAGGTTTGCAATGTGGCCACCATTCTAGGTAACTGGACATCACGATGCACATTGATTTGTTGATATTAGATGGTTGGAGGCAATCGGCCACAGGAAGCCTTGGACACAGGTTTCGTACCCACTACAGTCCTATAGGAGATCAATCGCGAGCCGTAATACCTCAGTGTTAACGTCTCTGACTGCAGCACTGGGCGACGCGGGTTCAAATCTCAGAAGAGACATGAGTTTCTTTCAAGGTTGCTGATACGCCTTGCTGTCTAGTTAGTTTCAACTAGCACGAAACCTTGGTCCAAGGCTTCCTGTGGCCGATTGCCTTCAACCATTTAATGTCATCAAAATCACACAGTGTTGTACAGCAATATATGCTGACGAAGTTTCGAGCACAAATTTTCGCCACTCATAATCATATCAAGGCAATGCTCACATAACTCTCTGGCTTCATTTATACACATGAGTAAATGCAGACTGGACATTCGATTAAAGTACATCTAAAAATAATAATAATAATTATATCAATAAAATACAATTAGACAGGAAATAAGATGTCTTTAGAGCAAAATAAATCAATACATTTTAGCATGTAATAATGTGAATTGAATACACTTTAAGATTATTTATTATCCTCCTCTGATTTGACTAAGTGGTGGTATTAACATCTTCCATATCTCTGGTATTTGGGTTGAGTCGTTTCTGTTGCATGTGATGGGTGAAGACTCGATAAATAAGGATTCACTAATCAACGTCTCTTTCCACCTACCTAGGTTGCCTTTTAGAATTTAAACCCTCTCCCACCAAGCCATTGTGTGATTGTCTGTTAATGCATGAAATGCAATTGCTGAGCTTTTTTCTGAATCACTAATCTTCTCGGGGTCACTCATTCTTGCCTTAGCTAAATTCTTATGTTCCGACAATCTGATTACTCCTGATCTACCAGTCTGACCTATATAGTTGATCCCTCTCACAGTCATTGCAGGGTATTTTGTAAATTATATTATTTTTTTCCTGAATTGGGTCCACCGGGTATTTTAGCCTACAGAGCTTATCCGACCTGAGTGAGTTTGTAGGTTTGAATGCCACCCTAATTCCTGCCTTCTTAAGAATCCTAAGCAGGGAGGGTCTCTGATGTCCCCTCCTAATATGGTAAAACCAGTGTGGATGCCTTATATTCTCTCTTATTTATTTTGTCATCAACAATTTCCCTATTATTTATATTTCGCTTCTAACCTTTCGTGATCTTCCTAATGAATTTTATAGGATAGCAATTTGATACCAACGCCTCTGTCTGTTTTATTTCATCAGTCAGGCTTTTCTTTGTACTACTTAGTGTTATTGCTCGGTTTGCTGGACACTTAACTAAGCCAGCCTTTACAGACAAAATCTTTTTTACCATATGAATGTATTTAATTGATAACACTAATAGTATTCCCCAATGTACATTATCTTATATTGATTTTATTCAAATGTCTAATCATCAATTTTTACTCAGGTATATGAATGAAGTAGAAATTTCTCTGAGTGAATTGCAATGCTTATGAGCAATAAATTGTGCTCGCTGCGTCACAAGTTACAACATCACTGTACAACACTGTGTGATTTATCAAAATGAAATCTTATCCACAATGGAGATATTTACAGCTCATTTCATGTCACCGTTTCCCTACAACTGCTTACATTGCCTAAATAAAATCAAATTACCATTTACAAAATGGTGTTTGGACAAACGTTTTCACAGTGACTTCAAGTTACAAATAGGAAGTATATGCAAAATAATCCCAAAAAAAATGAAATAAGTCGACGAATTGTTCAGTGTTTACAGACTAACTCTTTATTCCATTATCAGACATAGAGATGAGTTCAGACTTTGCTTGTAAACAAGGATAGACAAGCGACAAAATACAAGATAGAATAACACAGTGAATGTATACATATTATGACAGAGATCTCAGGAAGATGGGGATGAAAAGCTAACTAAAATTATAAAACAGACAAAACAATTAAGCAGATTTGGAAACTTAGCTGTGAGTTAAACTCATTAGGTGAAAATCAAAGACGAAATTAGGCGTTATGTTACTCTACAGAACAAAAAACACAAAAGCACACAAACAAAACAATTACGCTTCTTCAAGAATTAAAAAAACAAGCAATAAAGGCTAATAAAGCAGGATTTAATGATAGATCCATCAAATTTCGGTAGAACTCGTCAGCTGAATACTAACTACTCTACATACGCGGGTATATATACTTTTGAAATTACATTAGGACATATAAGACGGATAAGTGAACAAACTACATTGAATTAGTCACGCAGAAAGACAGGTGCAAATGTTTTCCAGGTCATGTTCAAATAGATAACGGGAGAGAGAGTATGAGAGATCAAAATTAGGATAAATTTCATTACGCTTCAATTACATCACTTAGATAAACAATCAGTCATTAGAGAATATAACAAGAATTGCAAACAGAGTAATATCAATGGTAATAGTTATAATAATCATAATAACAATAATAATAATAGTTTCATACATTTGGTTCCCTTGATAAATTTCAATAAAGCAAGAAAGACCAGATTTGCAGTATAAAATGATATCATCATTCTATTACACAGGTTCTCATCAGCTAACTGCTAACTACCTGAAATTACAATGGCTATAAATAATAACATTTCATACTTCATTGTTTGACAGATAGTGGAGAACACATTATAAGATGAATGTAACCGGAATCAATTTATATGCTTTCAAACTACGAAAGAATGAGGAGGTGGGTGAGAGAAGACAAAAGCAGAAAAATCTAATAAACAGTGTTATCATTTACGTCTACCTGGCAATTCAAGTAGGCTACAGTTCATCAGATTGAAAACTTGTTCAGTGAGCTGAGCTCATTAGTATGCATGACTAATCAATGTGATGAAAGTAAATACGGTTACAAAGAGAGTGAAAGATTGACTACTCTCTCTTTATGAGTGCGTAGGTTTGGTTCGGAACGCTTGATTGCAATTACTTTATCGAATCGTAGTAAATGCATTGTCCTTTGAATGTTTAATATTTTGAAGGATTTGTAAATCTCGACAAAATGACATGCATCTGCAAGGTGTCCGGCAATTGCACTTTGCGAATATCTATTTCCTTTTAAGCATACGTTTCTTGGAGTGTGCTCCAAAAACGGGATAGAAGCACTTCTTTCAGGTTCACATAAATTTATAGACCTAGTTGGAGGTAACATCAGTAGGGTGCTTATCCAGTTTCGATTGCTTTGTAGAGCATGTAGTACTGTATAGTGTCATCAGATTGGTTGCGATGAAGCATCTCTTTATTGCTCCCTTCACCGTCTTTTCAATCTTTTGCGGTACTGTTTCTCCTTTGTATGGGAGGTGAATGAAAACTTTCCCCTTTTCAACTGTTGGATGTTTCTCTTTCTCATCTCTTTCCTTGCTATACTTAAGGATAAATCCTTTTGGATACCCGTTTCCCTAAGGCATTTTTCAACAAAGCTTAATTCTTCTTCTACTTTGTTAGGCAAACATAACTTCTTGGCCCTGTCGTACAATGTCCCTACTAATCCTTGCTTAAGCTCATAGGGAAGAAGCTGTTGTAGTGAAGGTATTGTCCAGTCCAAGTTCCTTTTCTGTAGATCGACTTTTCGACCATTCCATCGTCTCTTCTTTTTACATTTAGGTCCAGGAAATTGAACTCATCGTTGTGTTTGTATTCCATGGCGAATTTAATGTTTGGGTGGACCTCATTGAAGCGGTCGAATAATGAGGATACCTGACTCATGTCGTTACAAACAAGAAATGTACCATCGACTTATCGAAGGTGGTATGTTATTTTATTGATAGCGTCACTCAGTCGCATCTGTTCGAGATAGCTCATGAAGATGTCTGCTATGATGGGTCCTAGAGGTGAACCCATGACTACCCCAGTCATTTGTACAAAGAATTAGTAGCCGTTTCATCTCTGACTGCGATAATGGTAATAGTTCTGTTTGTTTACAAATGATATTTTTTGTTTCCATCACTGGTACATTTGTAATTGAGGCAGTTACGTTGTATGACCTTATTAGTTTATTTGATATGTCAACTAGATCGACTTCTTTAGAAAATTGGAAGGTGCCATCCAAGCTATGATCTGCAAATTTCTGTCAAATTGGCTTCAATGAATCAGCTAGCCATCATGCTAGTTTGTGGCGTAGTGGGGTTATCATTGATAATATCGGTCTTAATTTCAGGTAGTTTGCAGTCAGCTGATGAGAATATGTGAAATAGAATGATATCATTTTATACTGCAAATCTGGTCTTTCTTGCTCCATTGAAATAATAATAGTGTTGAAGTGAATTAAGATAATCCTACTGATAAAGAATAGTTTTCAATGAATCAAGAATAAAAATAACAAGAAGTAGAATAATAAGTAAAACGTATTATCATGGAAGAATCAGAGTCACCACCATCTATTTTTGTGCACCTAGTCCTGGTTTATAAATTCGAATTGCACAAGCCTCTGCAGTTGCAAGCATCTTCTTGTTTCTTTGTCTGCTGACAATAGTGAATGACTTTAAAGCGTCGATATAATGTCCGTGGTTCACAAGATGTTTTGTTTTTGAGCATTTTGGCACTCAGCTGTTTTCAACCATTTCGGCAAATGCTCCATCATGCGAGTAGGCAATCGCCTTTCTCTACGACCCAAGTGTTTGCTTCCACAAACACACTCAGTTTGAAATACGCAATTTGAAGTGTCCAGGATTGGAGATTCCGATATCGGAATTGGGGAAATTGTTACTTTGATGTACTAAAAGTGTCTCATTCTAATTTCGCGGGCGTCTATTCCGTCAGGTTGACAGTGTCGCGATGGGAAGTCCCTGGGACCACTTTTCGTAGACCTATTCTGGTCAGGCCTAGAAGCCGGTAACTTGCAGCAACATATACAAGAAACGGATGTATGCCTGAGATACGTTGATGACATTTCTAGTGTCTGTGGAAGCAGATCAAAAACTAGAGATATGATGATAAAATTCAATTCATGCCATCCGAATCCCAATTTTTACAATAGAACACGAGGTAAACGATACTATTTTATTCCTAGACGTTTTTTCTACCGAAAATGAATGATGACACAATCGAAAAGTCTATATTCAGAAAGTGCTCATGGACACGACAGTACATGCATTTCAAGAGCTTTGTTCCAATCCAGTATAAAAAGAACTTAGTCAGAACACTGTTCAATAGAGCACAGAAAATGTTTTCTGACAGTAATATTGAGCATGAAACAAAATCTCTGAAGGATATTTTATCTAAGAATGGATATCCTGAGAAGTTCATTAATAAATGCTTTAAAGAAACTACCCCCTGCAAAACAATCCAAACACTTCCGAAGAAATCTGTCTATATCAGTTTGCCATTCAAAGGAGATGATGTACAGGAAGTAGTCAAACGAAGACTTGATAAAGCCATCAAGAGAATTTATTATGTTGCAAAACTTGTTATCCTTAACACCATGTCATTTAGGTGTCTGACGATTGTAATAGGAAACACTTTGTTGGCTTTCAGTTGGAGACTTTTCAGGATGTGCTCAAAAAATCTTGTAGACACTCTCCTATCGATCCTTTCTATTTACTCGCTACCAAAATTTCAGGTGAATTCGTAAATGCAGTTGAAGATGACATGCAGAGCAGGTTACTTATCCATCTTGGACTGATATAGCGAGTATACTGTGCTGCAAAATAGAGTGAGTCTAGAGGTGAGAAATGTCCTCTTGAATGCACCCTTAATTCCTTTCTTACTTCCTATGGATACTCCTTCATCCTTGTCTATTTATAGTAAAAATATTGAACACTGTATAGGTTGTCTATTGACATCAGTTTTTCAGGATTGTGTACCTTGCGTATACCTACTATGTATTAATCGAAATCACTCTGAAAACGTTTGTCCAGACACTCGTTTGTAACTAATAATTTGATTTTGTTTTATTCAAGGGATGTAGGCAGTTGAAGAAAATCGACGAAATAAGACGAGCTCGTTTTATTCTACAAATATGTTCTTTCATTTTGTTTTTATTCCCCTATTTCCGATTAGGCATTTTTGTCAAAAAGTGATCTATCAACCAGCAATAATCCCTTTACGCGTACTTAAAAAAATGTAATGTGAACAGAAATATCTTCAATGTTCGTTTATATATCATCCATTTTAAGATGCAGACTGGACAAACCTTTTTTATTTCAACTAAAGCATTCGACATTTTCATATGTGGATTCATGAAAACGTGACTTTTTTCAAATGCTCCAAAAAGTGTTCCAGACAAGAATCAAGAAGAACAATTAAGAAGGAAGGATAAAGGAGAAAAAAGTAAGCAAGAACAAGTTGAATCAAATACCAAGACATCAGATCAAATGACGTAACACGGGATTAAACTAAAGAAATAGGATATTCTAAAAAACATTAGTAATTCTTGATTTAAGTATAAAACTTGGCCACTGTGGCGGTAGAGTATAACTCCATTATAGATAAAATATTATTTTGATAAATCACGCAGTGCCAAACAGTATCATTCAATGATGAACAAGTTTCCAGCACAAACTATTGCCACTTATAATCGAATCAAGTCACTCACTCACAAAACCTTTTTTCTTTCATTTATATACACGTGTGGAATGGATTAGATACTGGAATAAAAATCATTATAACATAAAGTACACATGCAGAAATGATAATCAAATGCGTGTTATCAAGCAATTACAATCAGATGGGAAATAAGACGAGTGTTTTTATAGTCATAATAAGTTACTTGTTAGAATGTTGTGATGTGCTTGAATTGAAATAGAATTTTAAGATTATTTATTATCCTCTTCTGATTTGACTGACTGGCGGTAATTATATGTTCCCTGTATATCTCTGGTATTTGCATTGAGTCATTTCTGTTACACAATGTTAAAAACAGAATATATCTCCAGCCTATTTTTTGAATGGGAAAATGAACAAGGAAAATTGTAAACTAGAACGAATAGAAGAAGGTAAACTACTAACTGCCGTTTATAAAAGTCAACTCATTCTGCTAATTGATATTTAGACTTTAATTCATCACCTCATCCGTTAACTGTTAAGGCAGACTTAGTTAAGTGTCTAACGCACCGAGGTATGGCACTGAATAGCACAAGAAAAGATCTAAACGATGAAATGAAACATATCGATGAAGCGTTGGTGTCAAATAACTAACTATCCTATGAAATTCATAAGGAATATCAGAAAAGGTCAGAAGCAAAATATAAACAATTGAGAAACTGGCAATGATAACATAAATAAGAAAGAATATAAGGCATCCACACTGGTTTTACCATATAAGGAGGGGACATCTGAGACCCTCCCTGCTTAGGATTCTTAAGAGGGCAGGAATTAGGGTGGCATTAAACCTACAAACTCACTCAGGTAGGACAAACTCTGTAGGCTAAAGGATCCTGTAGGTTGACCCAATTAAACAAATTATTAATATAATTCACAAAATATCTTGCATCGATTGTGAGTAACGTCAACTACATAGGTCATACTAATAGATCGGGGGTAATCAGAATGTCGGAACATAAAAATTTAGCTAGAGTGGGAATTTTTGACCTCGAGAAGATAAGCTATTTAGAAAAAAACTCATTAATGCTCAAAATGAATGTCACAGAAGGTGCGACTCAACCAATATATGCAGATAGATGTCGCAAAACTATCTAGCTTGTCTTTCATTTGCGTACAAATCATTCATCGACTTGCATAAAGATAAACTGCCTACCTACTGTCATATATAATTTATATAACTAAAATGTATATAAATATTTCAACGTTGTCACAACGTTGGTACAATAAGCTAACCGATAATCCACATTTGTTCTCATATGTTCTTATCGGTGGAAAAAGAATTCCACGTGACTATCACTAAAAAGAGTCCTCTTAGAATACCGTTTGTCGCATTATTAATAAGCAACCAATTATGCAGAGAATCTATTTCGACATAGTCACACAGTGTTAAACAGTAATATTTGCTGAGAACCACGTTTCGAACAAAATTTGTTACTCCTCATAATCACATCAAGGTGATTGTAAGCGCAATATCGCTTGAAATTAAGTCACGTGTAGATAAAGTCTATCCCGGTCCAGAACAAACAAGAAGCCGGTCAATGTTTCTACGGTACAATTAATAAACAAATCAATAATTACATATACAACAAACCTTAACGGTTTCAAGAGTACAAAGCACAACGCTCAACAGAAAGCAACGTACCGCTATCAGAGTGGAATAACGTTAAAGCCAAAATTTCGAACTAGCCGGAACCAGACACGACCGTTCTGGTAAGCAGTCAGTAGAAGAATGAACCCAAGTAGGGCATGGCATAAAGCAGAGAGCGTTTAAGAGAGATAGACCGAGCATAAGCACAAAGATAGAATTTAATTGGCTATTTAACCAGGTAGGAAAATACAGATGAAAATCAATAAATAAGATAAACCAGGGAGTACTGGACAGCTGCTGTTTCATCCTAGTTTGGGAATCATCGGCAGTACGCACCCACTGGGTTTCGAACCCAGGACCTTCCGGTTACAAGGCAAGCTCGTATACCATTCAGCCACTAGGACACGATTCAATGGCTCGTGAATTCTAACTTCTACCAATTCGTGATTGAGCGCGACCCCAACCATTGTCGTTGGTGGGACATCCATCCACACACGTGACATCTAATTGGACCTCACTGGCCACGACTTCTCACTAGAACTCAGGAAACGCCAACCTGTAGCAAGTTACTAGCGAGCATCAGATTAACTTTCTATAGTTTTGGTTTGTAAGGATTAGTTATGTTGGTTGGGGTAAGGCTAAATCACGAATTGGTAGAAGTTAGAATTCACGAGCCATTGAATCGGGTTCCAGTGGCTGAATGGTATACGAGCTTGCCTTGTAACCGGAAGGTCCTGGGCTCGAAACCCAGTGGGTGCGTACTGCCGATGATTCCTCAACTAGGATGAAACAGCAGCTGTCCAGTACTCCCTGGTTTTCAATGGTTCTCTAACTGATATCAATCCGTGATCAACTCGTGAAACATAACTAATCCTTACAAACCAAAACTGTAGAAAATAAGATAAACTCGACAGAATAGTACAAAGTTAGACATGGGTCAGCAAAATAAGAGTTCACAAAATACTCTGATTGGGCCATGAGTTCAACCGTCTGACTAAACGGATCGAGGTAAAAACACATACACACAGTTCATTAAACAAGCAGGAATAGACACGTTAGGCGTGGATGATTGGGTTCAAACAACGCTGAGACGGGACAGGTTGACTTGATTCAAGGATGGGAATAGAATTGCTCTTACAGTGATCATACAACTATCTTGCTGCGTTTTTATATATAAACGTACAAGCAGCTAAATGAGAACTAACTGTTGATCCTGAAAGTAGTCATAGGAATAAGCTGCCAACTGGAAAAAATTATTTTACGAAATTCGGTTATGCCTCACATCTACTATCTTTATATTCAAGGGTAAAATATAAAGACAAAGAGACAGTGTAGCAATTTGATGGATCATCAATATCCCCTATCGTAGTAGATATCTTTATGGATAGCTGGGAAAATATAGCTCTTATTACATTTAATCCATCTGCAAAGATATGGTGGAGATATGTGGATGACACTTTCACAGTATTAAAAACAGAATATATCTCTCTCTAGCTTCTTGACACATATAAACTCACTCACTAGTAAAGGGAATAAAATTCACATAAATAAATTCACATTTGAATAGGAAAATGAACAAGGAAAATTAGCCATGATGTTAGATTGCAAAATAAAACGAATACAAGAAGGTAAACTGCTCACTAGTGTGTACAGAAAACAAACTCATTCTAATATATACTTAGACTTTAATTCATCTCATCCGCTATCCATCCATGAAGGCAGACTAAAATAAGTGTCTAACAAACTGGGCAGTAGCAATAAGTAGTACAAAGAAAGACCTAAATGATGAAATGAAACAGATAAAAGAGGCGTTGGCTCTGAATAACTATCCAATAAAATTAACGACATCATAAATAAGAGAGAATATAAGGCAGCTACATTGGTTTCACCATATAAGGAGGGGACATCTGAGACCCTCCCTGCGTAAGATTCTTAAGAAGGCAGGAATTAAGGTGGTATTCAAACCTACGAACTCACTCAGGTAGAAGAAGCTCTTTAGGTTCAACGACCCTGTCGATTTACCCAATTAGACAAATTAACAGAATTTACAAATATCCTACAGTGACTGTGAATGAGGTCAACTGCATAGGTCAAACTAGTAGATCATGAGTAGTAAGATTATCTGTCAGAAGATGAGGATTTAGCTAAGGTTAGAATGATTGATTTCACGAAGATCAGCAATTCAGAAAAATATCACCGATCTCACTGCATGCATTAACACACAACCACACAGTAGGGTGGGAGAGAGTTGAAATCCTACAGAGTTATACAAGTAGGTATAAAGCTAGAGAGATCGATTACTGAATTCTGCCTGGCTTATCGAGTCTACACCTGATGCAACACAGAGGAGGATAATATATAATCTTAAAATGGAATAAATTCATATTATGAAATCCTAAGAAGTTACTTATTATGACTATAAAAACACCCGTCTTAATACTCATATTATTATTTCTGAAAGTAAATTATCTTATATTACTGATTGTTTTCAAATGTCTAACCATGTTTAATTCCACTCATGTAAATAAATGAACTTAAAAGTCGTGTAAGTGAATTGATATGATTATGAGTGGCAATAAATTGTACTTGAAACGTCATCAGTTACATCATCACTCTACAACACTGTGTGACTTTATCAAAATAAACTCTTATCGATATTTATAATGATTTCATACTGTCTTAAATACCCTTGATATTGCCTAAATCTGACACTAGAAAACGAGACAAAAAGCAGTAAAAACCAGTCTGGTGGAATTTTAACCAACTGGCTTATTCAGAATTTTTATTACTATAATATGGCTAAACAACCATTTAAGGCAATAAATAATGAAGTTTTATTTCAGACAGTTTGTGAGCGTGTAACACAGAGGTTTTCAGCGCATTTAGTTCTGAAACATTTCTGTTCGTATGGGATTTACATGTAAAGTAATAATCTGAAGTACATCATGTGACGTTGTGTTATGACGCATGAAGACAGAACCGATTCTCCATAATTGCTTTTCATTTTCTTCAGGAATTACACAGTATTTTTCTGGAGCCTAATTGAATATGTGCGCGAATTCATGTAGCGATCATTTGATATAATTGCATGATTAAAACTATAAGAAAGAAAGAAGACTTTCTGTTTATTGATACGTTTATTGCAAATATCCCACAATGATGCAACATTAACAACTGCGTCATACCGATTACGCGTATGCTTAGAGGTCAATCACTGGAGCTTTGTTTATCAGTTCAACAATGTGCACATGCGATTGGAATGACGCAACGGAGATAATAATAAATAATAATTTTTTGCTTTATTCCAAAAACAGTACTCATGATACAGCAAGGAATTTTCAGCATTCAGTACAATACTGCATCTAATTTACTCAAAAACGACAAAAAAATTTAAAAATACACATTACATAACAGTAATAAAACGATTGTTATAGCAGCTACATAGCAAAATACTGTATGCCATACGGAGAAAAATATGCATAAAGTACAAAATTGTAGTAATAATAGTAATAACAACTAAAATAAAATAGCAGAGTAACAATTAAACGATAGAAAGTGTGACACCATAAAATACAGAAAGATGAACGATGAAAGGGTCGATTCACTGTGCTAATTACATAGTAACTTCTTATGTGTTTCACGTCTAACAGAGTCTTCGTCACATAAAGTACGGGCTAAATAGGGTATTGTAGAATTTCTATACTTAGTGGTACGAGCATATAACTTTTATATTGACTTCTCGTCCTACCTGATGAGATACAAGGGGACAGGTGTGAATAAAGGGGGTGCAGAGGGTCTGACAGTATAGCCTTTGCCCATTTCATACAGGAATTTATATGCCTCTCGACTATAGTATTGGCGAGTTCATGCAGTGGCAAACTACAAGCCCTACTCACAGCATTCAATACTCTTCGTAATATGATATAGTCCTTTTTGAGAAGCCCAGGAAAGATTAATGGAGAGCAATAGAGTACAATAGGTAAAATACAGGAGTTTAAAAATTGCAAAACTAAAGGTTGGTTGATGATTGATTGTCTTAACTTTTTAATGTAGAAGGTAAGACGAAACATTTTCTTAGAGATAGATAAGATATGGGATGACCATGAAAGGTCAGAGGAAAGAACTAATCCAAGGTATTTAATGCTTGACTTGGTTTCAATTTCCGTGCCATACGGGATCATGAGAGCTAACTAGTTCAAGTAAGTCACGTCGATGCTTGAAAGTAAAGTCAAGCGCCTGACATTTGGAAGGATTTAATATAAGACCATTTGACTTGGACCAGTTGTTGATGTCCAACAGAAAGCTATTAAGTTTGGAGCTGTCAGACTCAGAAGTGATAGGCAGTGAGTGATACAGTCAGATCATCTGCATATTTGACAAAGTTAGTTTCGTTTGAATGAGGCAGGTCATGTAGGAAGAAAGAAAAAAGAAAAGGAGAGAGGACAGCACCTTGTGGAATACCGAATTTTGTAAGCGAGGTAGAAGAAGATTTGCCGTTTTATACAGTATATTGCATTCTATCAGAAAAATAGGAATGCAACCAACTCTTTGCCAGGATCCTGTTTGTGTCAACGATAGCTTATTTAACAAAAGGCCCTTAGGTACAGAGTCAAAAGCAGATGTGTAGTCTAAGAAAGCACTACGAACATATTTAGCACCTTTGTTCTAAAAAACAATAAGAAGGAAATGGGGAGAGAGAGACAAAGGGGAAATACATACATCTTAGACAAACTGTGAACTCGTGTGACTAAACTGACATGATTATGACTGGCAATAATTTATACTCGAAATGTCATCCAGTTGTTACTCCTAAATCACTGTAAAATATTTAGAATAAATTTATCCAATATGGAATTACATTCTATCACGGTGTGGTGGACTGGATTATACGTGAGGCAGTGGGAAACGAGAAGACAGAGATATCCTGGACCGACCGACGTGAAGAACCTAGAAGACCTGGATTTCGCGCGTAGATGATTTATGCTTGATGTGTCACACAATCGAAGACTTACAAGTGAGCGAAAACCGACAAACTAGTCGAAGAAACAGCCAGCTAAGACAGGACTCCATGTGAACATACAAGACGGAGATTATGAAAATAACCAACCAACAACAGAAGCAACATCCAGCGCCAGTCATCATCAATGGGAGGAATTTGAAAGAGGTTACTTCATTCTACTACTTATCTAGGGAACCTTGTCTCAACTACAGGCAGTCGGAACGGACGAGGATGTCAAATCGAGAATCGGGGACGGGGGCGATAAACACATTCATCAACCTGACTGAAACCAATCTGGAAATCTTCGTCACTCAGCATCAACATTATGCTTTAATAAGCACAAATACGATTCCACTTCCATCGATGAACATGACTTCTTTAATAAAGAAATATTTATTCGCTGATGTAAGTTTTAATTAACTGAGGTTAGCCTCAGATTAAATGGATAAACATTTAAGTACTGGATAATCAATTAAGGGAGAATGAATTTCTGCTTCATTGCAGCATTTGAACTAGCGCACCCACTTACTTACTGGCCCAACACTCTCTACAAAGTTAGCTATAAATTACCATATAGTAGTACATTTTAGCTATCAGCTTTTCGTATTTGTTTCATACAACCTATTCTATTTATTAGTTTCAACAACGAAGCACGAATACATTTACAGCTCAAAAGTATTAAACTTGGGCACTGTGGTCGTGATGGGGGTGGTAGAGTATAACTCCATTATGGACAAAATTTTATTTTGATAAAATCACACATTATTTTGATTGGACACTAGTAACTAGTGCGACGTTTCTAGTCCCCTTTGTTTGGTGCAGACTGAATTTTATCATCAGTCAGGTTTGCATTGTCGTCACCATTCTAGGTAACTGGACATCACGATGCACATTGATTTGATGATATTAGATGGTTCCAGGTAATCGGCCACAGGAAGCCTTGGACCTACCTTTATACCTTGTTGCCACTCACCATTCAGCAAGGAGTATCTGCAACCTTGAGAGAAACTCATATCCCTCCTGAGATTTGAACCCGCGTCACCCAGTGCTGCAGTCAGAGACGTTAACACTGAGGTTTTCGGGCTCGTGATTGACCTCCTGTAGGACTGTAGTGGGTACGAAACCCAGGTCCAAGGCTTCCTGTGGCCGATTGCCTCCAACCATTTAATGTCATCAAAATCACACAGTGTTGTACAGCAATATATGCTGACGAAGTTTCGAGCACAAATTTTCGCCACTCATAATCATATCAAGGCAATGCTCACATAACTTTCTTGCTTCATTTATACACATGAGTAAAGCAGACTGGACATTCGATTAAAGTACATCTAAAAATAATAATATTAGTTTTATCAATAAAATACAATTAGACAGGAAATAAGATGTCTTTAGAGCAAAATAAATCAATACCATTTTAGCATGTAATAATGTGAATTGAATTCGTTTTAAGATTATTTATTATCCTCTTCTGATTTGACTAAGTGGTGGTATTAACATCTTCCATATCTCTGGTATTTGGGTTGAGTCGTTTCTGTTGCATGTGATGGGTGAAGACTCGATAAATAAGGATTCACTAATCAACGTCTCTTTCCACCTATCTAGATTGCCTTTTAGAATTTAAACCCTCTCCCACCAAGCTATTGTGTGATTGTCTGTTAATGCGTGAAATGCAATTGCTGAGCTTTTTTCTGAATCACTAATCTTCTCGGGGTCACTCATTCTTGCCTTAGCTAAATTCTTATGTTCCGACAATCTGATTACCCCTGATCTACCAGTCTGACCTATATAGTTGATCCCTCTCACAGTCATTGCAGGGTATTTTGTAAATTATATTATTTTTTTCCTGAATTAGGTCCACCGGGTATTTTAGCCTACAGAGCTTATCCGACCTGAGTGAGTTTGTAGGTTTGAATGCCACCCTAATTCCTGCCCTCTTAAGAATCCTAGGCAGGGAGGGTCTCAGATGTCCCCTCCTAATATGGTAAAACCAGTGTGGATGCCTTATATTCTCTCTTATTTACGTTATCATTGCCAGTTTCTCAATTGTTTATATTTCGCTTCTAACCTTTCGTGATCTTCCTAATGAATTTTATAGGATAGCAAATTTGATACCAACGCCTCTGTCTGTTTTATTTCATCAGTCAGGCTTTTCTTTGTACTACTTAGTGTTATTGCTCGGTTTGCTGGACACTTAACTAAGCCAGCCTTTACAGACAAAATCTTATTTCCCATATGAATGTATTTAATTGATAACACTAATACTATTCCCCAATGTACATTATCTTATATTGATTTTATTCAAATGTCTAATCATCAATTTTTACTCAGGTATATGAATGAAGTACAAATTTCTCTGAGTGAATTGCAATGCTTATGAGCAATAAATTGTGCTCGCAGCGTCACAAGTTACAATATCACTGTACAACACTGTGTGATTTATCAAAATGAAATCTTATGCATAATAGAGATATTTACGGGTCGTTTCATGCCACCGATTCCCTTCAACTGCTTACATTGCCTAAATAAAATCAAATTACCACTTACAAAATGGTGTTTGGACAAACGTTTTCACAGTGACTTCAAGTTACAAATAGGAAGTATATGCAAAATAATCCCAAAAAAAATGAAATAAGTCGACGAATTGTTCAGTGTTTACAGACTAACTCTTTATTCCATTATCAGACATAGAGATGAGTTCAGACTTTGCTTGAAAACAAGGATAGACAAGCGACAAAATACAAGATAGAACAACACAGTGAATGTATACATATTATGATAGAGATCTCAGAGAGGTGGAGATGAAAAGTTAATTAAAATTGTAACATAGACAAAACAATTAAGCAGATTTGGAAACTTAGCTGTGAGTTAAACTCATTAGGTAAAAATCAAAGACGAAATTAGGCGTTATGTTACTCTACACAACAAAACACACAAAAGCACACAAACAAAACAATTACGCTTCTTCAAGAATTAAAACAAGCAATAAAGGCTAATAAAGCAGGATTTAATGATAGATCCATCAAATTTCGGTAGAACTCGTCAGCCGAATACTCACTACTCTACATACACGGATATATATACTTTGAAATTACATTAGGACATATAAGACGGATAAGTAAACAAACTGCATTGAATTAGTCACGCAGAAAGACAGGTGCAAATGTTTTCCAGGTCATGTCCAATTAGATAAGGAGCGAGAGAGAGAGAGAGAGAGTATGAGAGATCAAAATTAAAAGATAAATTGCATTACGCTTCAATTACATCACTTAGATAAACAATTAGTCATTAGAGAATATAACAAGAATTGCAAACAGAGTAATATCAATGGTAATAGTTATAATAATCATAATAACAATAATAATAGTTTCATACATTTGGTTCCCTTGATAAATTTCAATAAAGCAAGAAAGACCAGATTTGCAGTATAAAATGATGCCATCATCATTCTATTACACAGGTTCTCATCAGCTAACTGCAAACTACCTGAAATTACAATGGCTATAAATAATAACATTTCATACTTCATTGTTTGACAGATAGTGGAGAACAAATTATAAGATGAATGTATCCGGAATCAATTTATATGCTTTCAAACTACGAAAGAATGAGGAGGTGGGTGAGAGAAGACAAAAGCAGAAAAATCTAATAAACAGTGTTATCATTTACGTCTACCTGGCAATTCAAGTAGGCTACAGTTCATCAGATTGAAAACGTGTTCAGTGAGCTGAGCTCATTAATATGCATGACTAATCAATGTGATGAAAGTAATACGGTTACAAAGAGAGTGAGAGATTGACTACTCTCTCTTTATGAGTGCGTAGGTTTGGTTCGGAACGCTTGATTGCAATTACTTTATCGAATCGTAGTAAATTCACTGTCCTTTGAATGTTTAATATTTTGAAGGATTTGGAAATCTCGACAAAATGACCCACATCTACAAGGTGTCCGGTAATTGCACTTTGCGAATATCTGCTACCTTTTAAGCATAAGTTTCTTGGAGTGTGCTCCAAAAACGGGATAGAAGCACTTCTTTCAGGTTCACGCAAATTTATAGACCGAGTTGGAGGTAACATCAGTCGGGTGCTTATCCAGTTTCGATTGCATTGTCGAGCATGTAGTACTGTATAGTGTCATCAGATTGGCTGCGATGAAGCATCTCTTTATTGCTCCCTTCATCATCTTTTCAATCTTTTGCGATACTGTTTCTCCTTTTCTGTAGATCGACTTTTCGACCGTTCCATCGTTTCTTCTTTTTACATTTAGGTCCAGGAAATTGAACTCATCATTGTGTTTGTATTCCATGGTGAATTTAATGTTTTGGTGGACCTCATTTAAGCGGTCGAATAATGCGGATACCTGACTCATGTCGTTACAAACAAGAAATGTATCAACGATGTATCGACGGTAGTATGTTGTTTCATTGAAAGCGTCACTCAGTCGCATCTGTTTGAGATAGCTCATGATGATGTCTGCTATGATGGGTCCTAGAGGTGAACCCATGACTACCCCAGTCATTTGTACAAAGAATTAGTAGCCGTTTCATCTCTGACTGCGATAATGGTAATAGTTCTGTTTGTTTACAAATGATATTTTTTGTCTCCATCACTGGTACATTTGTAATTGAGGCAGTTACGACGTATGACCCCATTAGTTTATTTGATATGTCAACTTGATCGAATTCTTTAGAAAATTGGAAGGTGCCATCCAAGCTGTGATCTGCAAATTTCTGTCGAATTGGCTTCAATGAATCAGCTAGCCATCAGGCTAGTTTGTGGCGTAGTGGGGTTATCATTGATAATATCGGTCTTAATTTCAGGTATTTTGCAGTCAGCTGATGAGAATATGTGAAATAGAATGATATCATTTTATACTGCAAATCTGGTCTTTCTTGCTCCATCGAAATAATAATAGTGTTGAAGTGAATTAAGATAATCCTACTGATAAAGAATAGTTTTCAATGAATCAAGAATAAAAATAACAAAAAGTAGAATAAAAAGTAAAACGTATTATCATGGTGGAATCAGAGTCACGACCATCTACTTTTGTGCACCGAGACCTGGTTTATAAACTCGAATTTCACAAGCCTCTGCACTTGCAAGCATATTCTTGTTTCTTTTTCTGCTGACAATAGTGAATGACTTTATAGCATCGATATAATGTCCGTGGTTCAAAAGCTGTCTTGTTATTGAGGATTTTGTCACTCCGCTGTATTCAACCATTTTGGCAAATGCTCCATCATGCGAGTAGGCAATCGCCTTTCTCTACGACCTGTGTGTTTGCTTCCACAAGCAAACTCAATTTGAAATACGCAATTTGAAGTGTCCAAGATTGGCGATTCCGATATGCGGATTGGGGAAATTGTTACTTTTATGTACTAAAAGTCTCTAATTCCAATTTCAAAATAGAACACGAGGACAACGATACTATTTAATTCCTAGACGTTTTTCTAGCCAAAATAAATGATGGCACAATCAAAAGGTCTATATTTAGTGTCTTCATGGATGGGACAGTACATGCATTTCAAGAGCTTTGTTCCAATCAAGTATAAAAAGAACTTAGTCAGAACACTGTTCAATAGAGCACAGAAAATGTTTTCTGACAGTACTATTAAACATGAAACAAAATCTCTGAAGGATATTTTATCTAAGAATGGATATCCTGAGAAGTTCATTAATAAATGCTTTAAAGAAACCACCCCCTGCAAAACAATCCAAACACTTCCGAAGAATTCTGTCTATATCAGTTTGCCATTCAAAGGAGATGATGTACAGGAAGTAGTCAAACGAAGACTTGATCAAGACATCAAGAGAACATATTATGCTGCAAAACTTGTTATCCTTAACACCATGTCATTTAGGTGTCTGACGATTGTAATAGGGAACACTTTGTTGCCTTTCAGTTGGAGACTTTTCAGGATGTGCTCAAAAAATCTTGTAGACACTCTCCTATCGATCCTTTCTATTTACTCGCCACCGAAAGTTCAGGGGAATCCGTAAATGCAATTGAAGATGACATGCAGAGTAGGTTACGTATCCATCTTGGACTGATATAGCGAGTATACTGTGCTGCAAAATAGAATGAGTCTGTATATGAGAAATATCCTCTTGAATGCACCCTTAATTCCTTTCCCATTTCCTATGGATACTCCTTCATCCTTGTCTATTTATAGTAAAAATATTAAACACTGTAAATACAGGTTGTCTATTGACATCAGTTTTTCAGGATTGTGTACCTTGCGTATACCTACTATGTATTAATCGAAATCACTCTGAAAACGTTTGTCCAGACACTCGTTTGTAACTAATAATTTGATTTTGTTTTATTCAAGGGATGTTGGCAGTTGAAGAAAATCAACGAAATAAGACAAGCTCGTTTTATTCTACAAATATGTTCCTTCATTTTGTTTTTATTCCCCCATTTCCAATTAAACATTTATGCCAAAAAGTGATCTATCAACCAGCAATAATCCTTTCTCTTTGCATACTTGACAATGTAATGTGAACAGAAATATCTCTAATGTTCGCTTATATATCATCAATTTTAAGACGCAGACTGGACAAACTTTTTTGTTTCAACTAAGGCACTCGACATTTTCATATGTGGATTCATGAAAACGTGACTTTTTTCAAATGCTCCAAAAAGTATTCCAGACAAGAATCAAGAATAACAATTAAGAAGGAAGGATGAAGGAGAAAAAAGTAAGCAAGAACAAGTTGAATCAAATACCAAGACACCAGATCGAATGACGTAACAAAGGATTAAACTAAAGAAATAGGATATTCTAAAAAAAACATTAGTAATTCTTGATTTAAGTATAAAACTTGGCCACTGTGGCGGTAGAGTATAACTCCATTATAGATAAGATTTTATTTTGATAAATCACGCAGTGCCATACAGTATTATTCAATGATGAACAAGTTTCCAGCACAAACTATTGCCACTTATAATCGATCAAGTCACTCACTCACGAAACCTTTTTTCTTTCATTTATATACACGTGTGGAATGGATTAGATACTGGAATAAAAATCATTATAACATAAAGTACACATGCAGAAATGATAATCAAATGCGTGTTATCAAGCAATTACAATCAGATGGGAAATAAGACGAGTGTTTTTATAGTCATAATAAGTTACTTGTTAGAATGCTGTGATGTGCTTGAATTGAAATAGAATTTTAAGATTATTTATTATCCTCTTCTGATTTGACTGGCGATAACGATATCTTCCATATCTCTGGTATTTGCATTCGGTCATTTCTATTACACAGCTTCTTCACACTCAAACACACACATAAACTCACAAGTTTAGGGAATAAAATTCACATTTGAATCGGAAAATGAACAAGGAGAATCAGCCATGATGTTAGATTGTAAAATAAAACGAATAGAAGAAGGTAAACTGCACACTAGTGTTTATAAAAAGTTGACTCATTCTGCTAATTGATATGTAGACTTTAATTCATCTCATCTGTTAACTGTTAAAGCAGGCTTAGTTAAGTGTCTACCAAATATGAGCAGTAGCACTAAGCAGCACAAGAAAAGATTTAAACAATGAAATGAAACAGATAGATGAAGCGTTGGTGTTAAATTAGTATCCTATAAAATTCATAAGGAATATCAGAAAAGGTCAAAGCAAAGTATAAATAATTGAGAAACTGCTAATGGTAACATAAATAAGAAAAAATATAAGTCACCTGCTTTTGTACCATATAAGGAGGGAACATCTGAGACCCTACATAGGATTCTTAATAAAGCAGGAATTAGGGTGGCATTCAAACTTACAAACTCACTCAGGTCAGACAAGCTGCATAGATCAAAATACCTGGTGGACCCAATTCAACAAAATAGCATAATTTACAAAATATCTTACAGTGATTGTGAGTTACGTCACCTACATAGGTCAAACTAGTAGATCATGAGTATTAAGATTGTCTGTCAGAAGATAAGAATTTATCTAAGGGAAGAATGGTTGACCCTGAGAAGATAAGTAATTTAGAAAAATATCAGCGATCTCACTGCATGCATTATCACATAACCACACAATAGGATGCGAGAGAGTTGAAATTCTACAGAGTAATACAAGTAGGTATAAAGCGAGAGAGATTGATTACTGAATTCTGTCTGGCTCATCGAGTCTACACCTAACACAACACATGCAATAGAAGTGAATTAACCAAAATACCAGAGACATAGCAGATATTATTACCACCATCAAATCAGAGGAGGATAATATATAATCTTAAAATGTAACAAATTCACATTATAAAATTCTAAGAGTGTACTTATTATGACTATAAAGACACTCATTTTAGCACTCATATTATTATTTCTGAAAGTACATTATCTTATATTACTGATTGTTTTCAAATGTCTAACCATGTTTAATTCCACTCATGTAAATAAATGAACATAAAAGTCGTGTAAGTGAATTGATATGATTATGAGTGGCAATAAATTGTGTGCTCGAAACGTCATCAGTTACATCATCACTGTACAACACAGGGTGATTTATCAAAATAAAATGCTCATTGGCGACTGGCTCTATTCAGGTAGGTAGTTATCTGGGTTCCAGTGGGAAGTCGTGACCAGTAGGGTGCAGCCGGTCGGGTGTGAGGACAAATACTCACCACGGAAGGCATTGGCTAGCGGTCGCGCTATGTCGTGAATTGGCAGAAGTTAGAATTCAAGGACCATTGGATCTGGTCCCAGGGGCTTAATGGTATACGAGCTCGCCTTGAAACCGGAAGGTCCTGGGTTCGAATCCCGGTGGGTGCGTACTGATGAAGAGTCCCAAACTAGGACAACGGAAACAGCTGTCCAGTACTCCCTGCAGGTTTTCCAATGGTTCTCTAACTAACTAATGTCAGCTCATGATGAAATCCTGAAACCAATCAAATCCCTACATACCATCACTTGAAAATAAACTCTTATCGATATCTATAATGATTTCATACTGTCTTAAATACCCTTGATACTGCCTAAATCTGATGCCAGATAAACAAGTCGAAAAGCAGTAAAAACCAGTCTGGTGGAATTTTAACCAACTGGCTTATTCAGAATTTTTATTATAATGTGGCCAAAAAACCATTTAATGCAATAATTAATAAAGTTTTATTTCAGACAATTTGTGAGCGCGTAATGCAGAAAATTTCAGCGAATTTAGTTCTGAAACATTTCCTTTTCATTTAGGATTTACATATAAAGTAACAATCTGAAATATGTTACGTGATGTAGTGTTATGACGTATGAAGACAGAATCATTTCCCCCTTTATTTTCTCTCTATTTCCTTTAAGAATTACACGGTGTTTTTTTAATTGAAGGCTAATTCAATATAAGCGCGAATTCATGTAGCGATCATTTGATATAATTGCATGAATAAAACTATAAAAAACGGAAGAAGACTTTCTGTTTATTGGGTAAGTTTATTTCAAACATCACACAGTGATTTGTATACAATTGGTGGATGGTGGCTAGCAGTTAAATCCAGGATGCGCATTTCGTCCTAATTAGGACTCGTCAGCTGGATGTACCTGCATTTCTCAGTGAGTGATGATGTTCCCACCGAGGCTCGAACCCAGTACCCATAGTTTCAAACGCCAAAGCGTTATCCACTAGACCACTTGGGCCACGAGGGTCACCTCTTGTGAAACGGGTCATATTAATTATTGAATTGAATTTTCGATTTTCCCGTCGATTGATTAGACCGAAGTTCTTGGTCTCAGGTTGACATGTCGGCTTCTTGTGCAGATGCATCACACAGTGATGCATTATTAACAACTGCGCCATTCCGATTACCTGTATGCTGAGAGGTTAATCACTGAAGCTTTGTTTATCAATTCAATACTCTACACGCGCGATCGGAATGACGCAACGCCTATACTGGAGATATGGAAAATAGCAAAAAAAAAAGGGGAAGATGGTGAAGATAGAAAAAGAGGGGAATTGTACATATATTTACGATTAACTGTGAAGCCGTGTGACTAAACTGACATGATTATGAGTGGCAATAATTTATCCTCGAAATGTCATCCAGTTGTTACTCCAGCATCACTTTGAAATATTTAGAATAAACTTATCCAATATGGAATTACATTCTATCACAGTGCTGAAGTTTTTTACACACTGACATTAAAGAGTATTGACATTTTGGAATGATGAATGGAAATTCCGTCAGCCCAGTGATTTAGGGAAGATGCTTCGTCTGAACACATGCAAGCAATTTTATCAGTTATTGATTGGCTTAACTAACCAAGGTTGTTAATGTTAAAATATAAATGTATTTTTGGTAAAAACTACAAATTGAGCTAAGAAATATGCATTCCGTTTCAGCATCCTCCTCATCGCTATCATATATACAATAATTTTTTGCATCAAAAGTTTATCTATCATGTGGTTAAGTGTGTGGAGTGCACAGTGCGTCGGTGGCACAGTGGTTGGGACTCTCGCCGACCATGCACATGGTCCAGGGTCCGAGCCCACGCCGACGCACACCTGATATCTATGGTTGGCCTGCGAAATTTGGGCTACCGATATCCACGCTGAAAATTCTACACTTGTCTCAAAAATACGGTGTGGAGTCAAGCTGTGATCAAAAAATAAAAAATAAAAAAAAATAAATAACAAGAGATTAATGATCATCAAAACAATTAACAAGTAGATGTCAGCAACATGATAACTTAGTTTTGAAAGAGAGGGGGGCAAATAATTACAGAACTCAAGACCAGTTCATTTTTAGGGGTTGTTAACAAGTTATTACATTTAAGAACATCAGGTAGAAGGTGAGGACAATTACTCATCAAAGAAGACATCGCTAAGTCGTCGTGCTATGTCATAAATTGGTAGAAGTAAGAATTCATGGGCTGGTCACTGGATTGCGTCACAGTGGCTTAATGGTCTACGAGCTAGCTCGCCTTGTAACCAAAAGGTCGTGCGTTCAAACCCCTTGTTCAAGGGCGTGTACTGATGAAGAGACGCAAACTAAGAAAAAACAGCTGTCCAGTATTTCCAGGCTTCCCAGTGATTCGCTAACTGGTGTCAGCTCACGAAGAAATCGTGCAACCAAACAAAATCCTTCCAAAACAATACCTGGAAACTTATTACATAATCAGGAATTTTGTAAATTAATGATGACTAATGAGAATAGAATGACTACTTTGAATCACGTATGATACAAGCAAGTTCATTGGACTAGCTAGAGTTGTGGTCCTAATGAAACATAAAAGTCAGAAGATGATTAGAAGGCGAGGGGAAAATCATTTGAAAAACATAGTACAAATTATGTAGTTGGTGGTGGCAAAGAAAAGGTTCGGTAAAAACTTTTGAAGAAATAGATTGGATTTGTTCAGATGAATTTTGATTGCCCCCACTGTCTGCAAAATTCGAACTTATAGAACATGCGAGGAGTTGGGTGATTTACGATGAATAACTTTAAAAGAATGGATACTGAACAAGGAGTACTCTTTTCGATAAATTCATCATCTGGCTGAGGGTCTTCACCAAATTTCTTCTATACTTGATAGGAACGAAGCTGTGTGTATTGTCCGGTCCAAATGCTTTTTCTATGCAAATTTCTTTTTATCCTACCATCTGGTTTTCTTGTAGGTAGCACATCCAGGAAGGCAATTCTGTCTTGGCATTCCCCTTCGCATGTGAATTTCATAGCCTAATTTACTTCATTGAATTCAGTTATTATTGTACTCTTCGTTCCTATCAAGTATAAAATAAATTTAGTGAAGACCTTCAGCCACAGATTTAGAGGGCTATATGCTCAGAAGAAGTAATTGTAGATGAATTCAGCATTGTATATGATACCCTGATGGAAAATAGGTATCCCGACAAATTTATCATGAAACACACGACAAAAAAAGCGGAAAAAGACTACTCACTATCTGTAAAGAAGAAGCGCCACTTTATATACGACTACAATTCATGGGTGATATACCAAGCGAGATAATTGCGAAGAAAACAAGAAAATCAGTTCAAAGAACTTTTACTGCTGGTCAACTACACGTCTAATTCTCTACACGACCGATGGTGATTCCTCGACTGAAAGATGAAGTACCTAGACTAGGCACTTCTAATTGTATCTATCACTTCAACTGCGCCTCGGGTCGAGCGAGTTATATTGGCCATTGTTCTAGGAACTTGATTTTTCGTGCTCGAGAACATCTGCCAGCATGGCTAAGTAAAGGTGTATTGAAAACTATTAACAGCTCGATATTGGAACATCTGGTGCAAACAGGCCACAAAGCCAGATTAGATGAATCCTTCTCTATTTTATACCGGGTGCCAAATAAATTATCAAAAACATCGAAGCACCACAGGCTCCAAACAGCAGAGGCTATTGCGATTCGCCTCAAACAACCAGCGCTCTGTATCCAAAAGAAGCAAGTCCAGCCCTTTCTTCTGCCTAGCCCTGGCCTTCAGTAAAAACTATAAACTCATGAATTTGTAATATTATCCTTCTTAATTCTTCTGACATTCAGCTTATTTTATGTTGATGTGATTCAGCTGTAATATTATTGATAGGCTGTATAAATTTCTTATGAACACACAAGTTTGTCTTCTTCAGGTGGATTCCTACTGCTTCAGCTGTTGTATGTAGAAGACGAACTCATAGAGTAAAATTAAGATTAGTCGGATTACGATAAATAATTTTAAATCCAGTATCTACAAAGTGTGCTAAAACAGATCTATGTGTAGATCTTGTTTGTCCTTGCTGAACCATGTTGGATGATGTTCGGAAATACGATGATGAACCAGCCTAACTGAATGAATTTTCAAACCAATGTATTTAGTATGACAGAAAGTTAAACGTTTTCATCGTCGCGAACTAGTTGATTTCCAGTCTGTATTTCTTCATGTTCTAGGGGTCAGAGGTGCTTGGAAGTCAGTATCTGTTAATCGTTCTTCCGAGGAGTTACTTACTGTCTAGTCGTACTAAACTCTGGACATAGCATTACTATGCTAGTTAGTAATATTAAATTTGCCGATTATATCACTCCTGAGCAGCAATAACCTTATTCGTTCACACTGTCATGTAAATGCTTAACATTCAGATGATTTCGAGAATTTAGTCCTTTGCATTCACAATTAGTCAGCGTGTTTCACATAAGGACATGTATATATTATGATTATTATTTCCTTTAATTCCTAGAGGAGCATAGGGCTTCAGTCGCGCGTCTCCATTGCGTTCAGTTCTCTGACAACGTTTTCACCTGGCTTCAAGTCTGAGCACATACTTTCATCTCCTCTTCACATGACCTCCTCCAAGTCACCCTTCCATTGACGACCAACTCACCGCTTAACCATTCGGGTTCCACTCGAGGGCTTGTCTAGTGATGCAACTTGATGGTTTGTCTTCTCACAGTATGGCCAATCCACCTCCTTTCATCCCTTCCGGCCTATTTGCTTCACAATCGGTTCCTGCTTGGTTGGTTTGCTCACTGCCAGAGATCCCTGTTGCTGATCTTTTCTGGCTAGCCATCTGATCTTGAGTATTGAGTGAAGACAGCTGTTAATGAAGGTCCGTAGTTTGTTTTAGGTGTTCCTTATGACGCGCCAAGTCTCTGATCCGTATAGTAGCACCGACTTCACATTAGAGTTTAAAATCAAGATCTTCTTTTTGATTCTGAGTGCTCTTAACCCCCACACAGTCTTGATAATGATGAAGTCCTGTTATGCTTTTCCGATTCTGGCTTTGATATCCTCGACAGTTCCGCCTGACGGATCACGGATTGATGTTAGTTAACGAGGCACTGAAAACCACCAGCACGCAGTACAGGACACCTAGCTGTTTTATCCTAGTTTGAAACTCATCAGCAGTAGGCGTCCGCCGCCAGGGCCCAAAACCAGGAACTTCCGGTTACAGACAAACAAGATCATAGACTGTTCATCCACTTAGACCTAATTCAATGACGAAATCAAGAATTCTAGCTTCTATCGATTAGTGATCTTAACGCAAATGGCACCACTTAATGTCATCTATCGGCAAATATTCGTGCTCACTTCTGACCAGGCAGATCACACCGGTCACGAATGCTCACCAGCTAAAAACATATCTCACATACCAAGAGTTCCCTGCATATTCATGTCTGCAAATTGGTAGACATTTATAGTCCAGTGAACGATGGTTAGGTACTTAGAGTAATCACCTAGAGTTTCTCTGTACGAATTAAGTTGCATACTCCAAAATTTTTACCTTATGACTGATTTGTTTCTTGTGACTTGTTAAATTAAAACATTAAAATTGGGACATGTTCATACTCTGCAGTGTGCAATTAACGGAAAACTAAATATGCTAAAAATCAGTTCCATTTAACCATATCGCAGCCGTTGTTTAAGCTATTGTTAAATGTGAACTCGATTTACGGTAGTATTCGAAACACTGACAGATGAAACACTAGACCGAGGCTCTATCATATGAAATAAACGCCTTAAATGTTGACCAGATCTCCATTGTAATCTATGTAGCTTCTGCCTTAGTACCACTTGAAAAAAAAGATACAATTGTTTCTATGGTATACTAAAGAAAATTCAATAGCAGCTATTTTTCAAGGTCACGATTTTACATAGATCAAGAAATTTAACATTAAAAGTATATTTTTATTGTATCTAGTTGCATCCTTTATTCTGATCTGGCTCTACGACTTTCTTCAACATTTCATTTTCTCTTCACATTGGTCGTAATTATATCTGAACTCAACTGAAACACTAATCTGGCCTAATTATCAAAAATTTTAATCTTGGTCCCCACATTGATTTCAGGGTGATGATGATGAACACCTGTCTGGACTTCCCTACCCATTATATTTGATAGTAATATCCTCAATCGTGCCCATGTAGTTGAAACGGTGATGTCTAGCTAGGGGAGTTGAACGGGATATTTTCTCTCTTTTTCTGTGCCTCCCTTCCTCACTAAATGTTTATTGCCACTTATCATATCTCTGATATAGACGCTGCGTCATTTAGGTTGCACGTTAGCTGCGTTGAATAGAGATGAACTGAGATTCAGTGATTAACCCATCTCTCTCTCTCCATCTAAGTATGTTTCTCTTTCCCTAGTCAAACCCTGTTCCCCTTCCTCCCTATTGTATGAATACATACAAGCGAATGGAATGGAATCTGTCTGTCTGTTTTCGACATAAAACTTTGCACAAATGTGCGGAAGTTCAAGTCGCCACATTCCGTGTAGCACGCGAAGCAAGAGAAGAAAGTACAAGAAAAGCATAATAGAAACAGTGAGCAGAGGTGTGAGACAAAGGAGTAATAAAGAAATACAAAACAGTTTCATTGAAGATCATAAGTCACAGGGAGTGGATGCATCTGCCACAGCCACTGAGAACGATTTTGAGCCATGTCACCAATTGTTTCCAACCATAGATTTTTACCGTCCCGAGGACCCCAGCCTGGAAGTCTACACCTTTCTACGTGGCTTAGACCAACTGTTGTGGATTTCATTGACTGGTGAAGCCATGTTTTTGTTTGACCGCCGCTAGCTTTTTCCAGCCTGACCCTATATCCGCTAACATTGCTCATTGTCGAGGGAGGCGATGGCTTGGCATACGTAACACATGTCCTAACCATCTCAGTCTTTGTAACTTCACAACTTCGTCGATTGATTTCCCCTGTTTACCTAGAACTCTACGCCTAACCTCCATGTTGCTCACCTTATTATGCCACTTTACACGCGAGATAGTGCGCAGGCACCTATGATTAAACACAGCTAGTCTTTTCATGTCTTCCACTCTTAGTGGCCAGGTCTCACAGCCATAAAGGAGGACGGAGAGGACTGATGAGCAGTACACCCGCCCTTTGGTCGATAGTCGAACATCTCGTCCACGCCAGAGGCGGCGTAAACTAACAAATGCGAAACGAGCCCCTTGTATTCGTGCTGAGATTTCGTCAGAGATCAGCCCGTTGGGGCTGGAATGGAATGGAATGACTGATCTCTGTTTTTTTCTAGGTTATTTAACTCAGCACTGTTAACCATTCTAAGTCTAGCTAAGACTTTATGTTCCAATAATATAACTGATCTTCTTTTCCAAGTTCAACCTATGTGTAACTGATCTCACTAACAGACGTTACATGGTATTTGGTGAAATATATTATTTTTCAAGTATTGTTTTGTAGGGATTTGATTGATTGGTTAGAGGATTTCATCACTAGCTGATATTGGTTACAGAATCATTGGAAAACTTCAAATGTCTCGTTCTAGTTTAGGACTGTTTACAGTACGCAGACGCCACCACTTTTTAAACCTAGAACCTTCTGGTTACAAGGTTAGTGAGCTCGTAGATGATTAAGCCACTGAGAACCGATCCGATGGCCAGTGCATGAATATCTTTTTCTGCTGATTCACAGCATTTCGCCACCACTAGCCAGTGTCTTTAGCGAGTATCTATCTGTCTTCACACCCGACCTGCTGTACCCTACTGGTCACTACTCACCAACAGATTCCAGGTAACCGCCTACCTGAATAGGGCAGTCTCTAGTGAGAATTTCATTGATATTCAAATATTGGTTTGTAGGAATTTGATTGATTGTTTATAGGATTTCATCACCAGCTGACAGTGGTTAGAGAAATATTGGTAAACCTGAGAGTACTGGACAGAAGTTTCGTCTTAGTTTTGGACTCTTCCTCAGTTCGCACCCGCCGTGGTTCTTAAGGCGATAAAAGATTCTGCTAAATAACTATGTATCCATTCAAGAAAAAGTTTTGAAACATACATAATTTTAACTAAGAATTCTTAATTCCAATCCAATGATTAGCTGTACCCTTGTAGTTTAGAGCCCTTTAGCCGTTTTAACCACATTGTCCACACCCCAACCATTGGGGTAAGGAATTTTACCTGACAAAACTGCTTAGAATTCATTCACATCCTTACAAGCATATTACTTCAAAACATTCAGATTTTTTTTATGAACTGTAACAATTTAAGTTGCAACTTTTGAAGGTAAGTTTTTCAAAATATGATAACGTTAGTTTCTAAATGCTGAGTGAACAGCATACATAGGCATGCTTGAAATTTCATGAGATGGATTTTCCTAATACAAAACACCCAGGGATATGCATGGAATTTTTAAACAGTGACAAAATGAGCCTGAAACAGCCCTTTTGTCAAGTTATTTCAAGTATCTGAAAAATAGCGTGAATTGAACACATAAATTCCCCATGGGGAATTTTAACAAAACAAGAGCAAAATATATAGTCACGTTATTCTCGAGAGAATAAAGAATACACTGGATACAGAACTCTGTCTGCTGGAATAAGCTGGATTCAGTAAAGGCAACTCTACTCATGACCATCGAACACAGTGTAGAATGGCAGGCAAACCTGTCTCTACTCCTAACTTCATCTACTCTGAAAAGGCCTCAAATAGACAGAGTTGACAGTGAGGTAATTTAGAAACCACTTCAACAGTATGGAGTGCAGAGTCCCGCATCTTTATCAACCTCATTCAACATATTTATGATGTTACAACATGTCACGTGATTCACACCGGAAAACTCAGCAAAGCCTTTGAAGTTAATGCCGAAGTAAGAAAAGGGCTGGCTGTCTATTATCACCCACGATGATATTCTCAATTGTGATAGACTGGACTGCACGTCAAACCGTGAGTAGGGAGTACGAAGACAGGAACGCGCTGGACCATTTGGAAGACTCTACGAGCAGATCTGGATCTCGCGTGTAGATGGTTTATGTTTAATGTCACAGAAACTCGAAGACTTACAGGCAAAAAGCAACAAAATGGTATAAGAAGCTGTTAGGCAGCGAAGACAGGAATCCGTGTGACCATGGAGAAGACGGAGGTAGTGAAGATAATCAACCAATAGCAACGGAAACAACAACCAGTGTAACAACAGAAGACAAGGGCCAGTCAACAGATCGTTTATTTACGAAATCAACATATATTTATAGATTTTCATGTACATTAATATTGATTATTGTTAGGAGAAAAACACAGTCTTCTGATTGCTTGTTTCTCACAGAAAGTCAACCTTGCATCTCTTTGTGGTTATTTCTTGAATTTCAGATCATCTATATGTTAACTGTATACGTCTACGCAAAGCCTTTGTTCTCATTTTTCTCACGACCAACATTGGGGACATAAACAATGACGTTAATTACTGTACGCCATTTTTGGCTAACAGCCAGCTCTCACTACACCAGCACCAATTGCCATCAGCGGGAGAGATCTGAAAGACGTCAATTACCTCAGTAATCTAGCTGACATAGTTCCAACTACAGGCTGCACCGATGAGGATATCAAGACTAGAATCGGAAAGGCAAGGCAGACATTCATCAGTCTTTAATCAGTTTGTAAATATTCTTCACTCAGCATAAATGGCAAAATTCTGGTTGGCAACATTAATATTAAGTCAGTGAGTTATTCTATATGGGTCAGAGAGTTGGCTGGTGTGTGCATCACATAAAGCATTTCCAGCAGACTCTTATCAACAGCTGAATTCGCTGCTTCCAACCTGAATATCATATAGCCAGCCAGAAAGAATCAGCAAAAAGAAACTTCAGGGATGATTCAATCAGTAAGCTGCTTCTCATCAAGTATGCTGAAGAAAATAGAGATGAATGGGAAGCACTCTGAGGGGACCGTTGGATGACATCGCGCACCAGGCCTTCGATTGGAATCTTAGTAAGAAATAACCGGTTGGATGTGGGTCTGAGAGTGACATTGAAAAGATCGTCTGAGGAGCAGATGAAAGCTTTTGACAATCCTAGGATCAGCTAATATGTGATTATGTAGCTATGTAATGCAATCGAACTGCCCCGAAAACAAGGTAGCAGTCAATGCCTGGGACTCATAGGGGCAATAGATGGTTATTTCGGATATATTTTTTACCTGAAGGAAGACTTTTAAAATGAAGTACTTGATGTCTCACTGCTGGATGTTGTCATCAGTTCATCAGTGAAGGAAACTAATTGTCCTCTGATATTTATGAGATTCTAATTTGCCTAATATCAGAGTGATGAATAAATTTTCTTTGGTTTATCTTTCTTTTATTCACAATGCCAAAGCATGATCAACCATTGATCTTATTTGATGGATTGTGGTTAGCTGGATGCGCACTTTATATTAGATATAATGGAAAGGATTTGTAGCTCGAGTGGGTGATTTTGATGTAAGTGTGATCTCTGAACTGGATGGTCTGTTCGTGAAGCTTTCATTGCCCCTATTAGACAACATCTTCAGCGCATACTGCACTTTGTAGCGAGCCTTCAAATTTCCCCACGAGTTTATTAGTCATCTCTATTGGTGACCCTAAGGGTGAAAACAAAAGCAACCAATCCCGTTCAGGGTCACCAATGGAGATGACTAATAAACTCGTGGGGAAATTTGAAGGCTCGCTACAAAGTGCAGTATGCGCTGAAGATGTTGTCTAATAGGGGCACTGAAAGCTTCACAATCAGACCATCCAGGTCAGAGATCACAACTGCATCAAAATCATTTCATGTTACTTGGGACTCTTCAATTGGACCTACCTGCAATCCTCAGACAGTCACCTCTTATGCGATGGTGGTAAGTAGTTATTGTAATCAATTAAACCAAAATGTTGGGCCCTTTTAAACATGTAGACAACCCCTACTACGAACTCCACAGCGCTATCTGAAGATAAGAATTGTTGTTATATGGCAGATGGCAACTAAAAGTGGAATCCAGTGGCTCAAGTGGACTAGTGGATAACATTTTGGCACGCTTGAAATCATAGGTACTAGGTTTAAACCTTAGGGTGAACACCGTTCACTCACTACGGAATGGAGATACATCCAACTAACAAGTCCTAAATAGGACAACATGAGCATTCTGGATTCCACTGTTAGTGATTGTCCACCAGTTTACTTCATGAAAACAATGTTTCTCCCTTGAATGACTTGTTGTGGATTAGAAGTACTCTCCGAAACACTATAATTTAATAGCGTCCATTAACCGTTAACAATGAATCCACATGGATACCTACTACAATCTACGTTTGTATTTTTGAACACTAAGCAGTGGAATGAATCTGAAAGCTTATGGAAATTCAATGGAGAGACCCCCAGCTGGCTAGTATTTTGTCATAAATGTGACCTATACGACTATAAGGATTCGTATTTGTGTAAAACCTGGGCACTGTAGTAGTATGTAATCCCTAGTAAATTCCAGATTAGTTGACCCGAATAAGATAAGAAATCTGGAGAATTGCTCAGCCATAGCACTCACTATATGCAATTACACACAACTGACCATATAATAGGATGGGAGGGGATAAGATGACTGTTTTAAAATCTGATGTCACAGGGTGGAGGGAGAGATTCATAATGGAAGCTTTATTTATCGAATCAATCAGCTGAAAAAACATGTAATAGGAATGATTCAACACCTGTGTATCCAGACATCTGGAAAATTCTACTACCCCAATGACAACAAAATAGGAGAGAATAAAGAAAACTGTTAAACTCAAGTTTTGAAGTCGTGTGATTATAATCGATTTATTATTATTATTATATCCTTTAATTTCTAGAGAGACATAGGGCTTCAGCCGCGCGTCTCCATTGCCTTCGGTTTTCTGCCAACTTTTCACCCTGCTCCAAGTCTGCCCACATGCTTTCATCTCCTCTTCACATGATCTCCTCCAAGTCACCCTTGCACTGACGACCAACTCGCCGCTTACCTTTCAGGCTTCACTCAAGGGCTTATCTAGTGATGCCACTTGATGGTTTGTCTTCTCAGAGTATGGCCAATCCACCTCCTTTCATTCCTTCCGGCCTATTTGTTTCACAATCGGTTGGTTGGTTTGCTCACTGCCAGAGATCCCTGTTGCTGATCTTTTCTGGCTAGCCATCTGATCTTGAGTATTGAGTGAAGACAGCTGTTAATGAAAGTCCGTAGTTTGTCTTAGGTGTTCCTTATGACACGCCAAGTCTCTGATCCGTATAGTAAGTAGCACTGACTTCGCGTTGTAGTTGAAAATCCGGATCTTATTCTCATTTTCATGGTGAGTGCTGTTGACCTCCACACAGACTTAAGAGTAATGAAAGCTTGTCTTGCTTTTCCGATTCTGGCTTTGATATCCTCGTCATTTCCGTTCGCCTGTATTTGAAACGATGCTTCCCAGGTAGGTGGGTAAAGGAGGTTGTTTCTTTCAGGTTCCTCCCATTTATACTGGCTGATTGTTGTCTATTGTTGTTGCTGTTGATGTTGGTGGTGTTGGCCAGGAAACTTCATCGCCTCTGTTTTCTCTATGTTCACTTGAAGTCCTAACTTCTCTGAGTCCCTTGTCTGCTGACTTGTTGCTTTTCACTTGCATATCTCCCAGTTTGTGGGAAATCAGACATATATCATCGGCGGGCGAAGTTCAGATACTTCAAGTGTTTTGTGTGAGTCCATTTTATGCCACTTTCCTCATTGCCCGTTGTTTGTCGCATCATCCAATCTACTTCAATCAGGAAAATCATTGGTGATAATAGACATCCTTGCCTCACTTCGGCCCTCACTTTGAAGGCTTCCGTAAGTTTTTGCGGTCGTGGATTACTTGGCATGCAGCATTGTCGTATAACTGGTGGATATAATTCGATATAATTGCGAACAATAAATTTTGTTCGAAACTGTATCATCCAAAAATAATATAAATATATGTGATATATCTAATGAACAAATTAGTATCAGGATTAGGTTAGCCTACGAAAGTGATTACTGATTATAAGAAAACACTATGACGTTACAGAGAATAAAAATGGTAAAGTTTAAACTTTCCAGATGCTAAACACATGCCTGAAAAAACACTTTTAATAACATATGTTTAAAGCAAAAACACATTTTTAAACAGACACATGGTCCACCACAAAATATGACTTTTCAGGTGATGGTTATTTTGAAGTAACTAGGTAGATAGTGACTAGCAGTGAAATCGAAAATACGCCTTTCGTCCTATTAGAGACTCATCAACTTGATACATATGCATTACCCAGTCACTTGGCAACGTTGTTCCCACTGAGACACGAACCCTGTACCCATCGTTGCAAACTCCATAGCGTTATCCACTAGTTCACTGAAGTTTTCAAAAGCCACCTCTTGTGCAACGGGCGTCAGTTATCACTTGCTATTAATTGAATTTTGATTTCCCTATTGATTAAAACGTTGGATACTAGATTCGAGTCCCAGTAGAAAGACCATCGCTCATTGAAGATTGCACACACACACACACACCTAGCTAACGATTTTACACAGGTATTCAGTCACCTTCCACCGAAAAAACATCAGTGTTAATTTGCAGACATCGTCTAAGTATCCCTACTAGAAGCTGGTATGCCAACAGAAGGCGACCATTTTTCTTCACTCAATATATGGGTAGAGAAAAAATTGACTTCAACCACATAATTTTCAACCAAACTCAATCAAGAAGAAATATTCACAGTCAGGGAGTAAAATTTCTTTTCCTTTTAGAACAGTAACACACGAATGACAACATCTCATATACCAGCCAGAGTTTAGCCCACGAGAAGGCAATTTATAGAGCATAAGATTATTTAAAAGATATAAACTTAATCACAGGAATAGGTAAAATTTTAATCGGAAATAGCAGAAAATATTTGTAGTTCAGGTGGATGATTTGAAATTCACCCCACCAAAGTTATGAAGAATATATCTGAAATAACAGATATACTATGAAAGCTGTTGCAAATAAATAAAACATACAAGCCAATCAGCTAAGAAAATCATTTCATTCGACATTGTGCAAACCGAAAGATCCACACAACAGAAAAAGAAGGAAGATAAAATTAATATAAGAATAAAACTTGTGCACTGTGGTAGAGTGTAATTCCATTATGGGTAAATTTTGTTTTGATAAAGTCTCACAGTGCTGTTATACAGTAATGTTTACTGATCACCACGTTTCGAGCACAATTTATGTGCTCATAATCATATCAAGGTAATCACACGACTTCCTAAATTCATTTATATAGTTCCATTGTTTTTCAATTGATTTGATTGGTAATAGTATTTTCCATATTTCAGGTATGAGTGACGAGTCATTCCTATTGCATGTGTTGGGTGTAGACTCGATGAACAAGGATTCAGTAATCAACCTCTCTCTCCACCTACCTAGATTACTTTTTAGAATTTTAACCCTCTCCCACCCTATTGTGTGGTTGTGTGTTAGTGCATGCATTGCAATTGCTGAGCTTTTTTCTAAATTACTTATCTTCTCGGGGTCAACCATTCTTACCTTAGCTAAATTCTTATCTTCTGACAATCTGACTACCCCTGACCTACTAGTTTGACCTATGTAGTTGACCTCACAGTCATTGCATGGTATTTTGTAAATAATATTATTTTGTCTAATTGGGTCAACTGGGTCCTTTAACCTACAGAGCTTGTCCCTGAGTGAGTTTGTAGGTTTAAATGCCACCCTAATTCCTATTTTATTCAGAATCCTACGTAGTGTCTCAGATGTCCCCTCTTTATATGGTATAACTGTGGATGACTTATATTCTTTCTTATTTATGTTATTATTACTAGTTTCACAATTATTTTTATTTTGTTTTTGGCCTTTAATGATCTTCCTAATGAATTTTATAGGATAGTTATTCAACACCAACGCTTCTTCTATCTGTTTTAATTCATCATTTAGATCTTTTTTTGTGCTACTTAGTGCCACTGCTCGGTTTGTTAAACATTTAACTAAGCCTGCCTTAACAGTTAAAGGATGAGACGAATTAAAGTCTAAATATCTATTAGAATGCGTTGGTTTTCTATAAACACTAGTGTGTAGTTTGCCTTCTTCTATTCTTTTTATCTTACAATCTAACATAGCTAATTCTCCTTGTTCATTTTCTGATTCAAATGTGAATTTTATTCCCTCAACTTGTGAGTTTATATGTGTCAAGAAGCTAGAGATGTGTTCTGTTTTTAACACTGTGAAAGTGTCATCCACATATCTCCACCATATTTTCGGAGTAGGGTTAAATGTATTGAGGGCACTATTTTCCCAGCTGTCCATAAATATGTCTGCTACGATAGGGGATATTGGTGATCCCATTGCTACACCTTCTGTTTGTCTATATATTTTGCCTTGGAACTTAAAGATAGTAGATGTGAGGCATAACTGAATCCCTAAAATAATTTCTTCAATGGACAGCTTTGTCCTATGACTGAGTTCCGGATCCGCAGTTAATTCTTTTTTAACTGCTTCTAAGGCCATATTAACTGGTATATTAGTATAAAGACTAGTTATATCAAAACTAACCATTGTTTCATCATTCGCTAGTTGAATGTCATTTATTTTATTTTTCATCTCATATGAATTAGTTAATCTAGAGTTTGAACGATTTCTAATGGGGCATAGTATTAGAGCTAAGTGTTTTGATAATTCATACGTGGGGGTATTTCTAAAATCATTTACAAACCATTTACAAAATAAATTGCCTGTGTGAACTGTGGCAGACAACTACATCGGCCAAAGTGGGCTTCCCTTTCGAATCCGAGTTAAAGAACACAAATTGGTTGTAGGAAGACATGATGTTTATTCTTTCATATCAAGCCTGGTACTCAAGTAAATCAGCCGGTGATTCAAAAACATGTTAATGTAGACCGAATCTACCAACTAATAAAAATTAAATCACATGTGACGAGAAAGTTCAAAATCCAAGTCAATAAAAACATCATCAATCGACTACTACCAGCCACGAAGATGGTTACCAGGAGACACAATTCTATCATCATTCATGGAGAATTTAAATCAGTTCATTTTATGCTAAAAATTTGCACTGAAAGGAGATGTTGTCAGAATGTCTGTTTTTGACATAGAACTTTTTACCGATTTGCAGTAGTTCAAGTCGCCACACTCCCTCCATGGAGCACACAAAACCAGAGAAGAAAGTAGAAGAAATGCAAAATAGAGCCAGGAAAAAGAGGTGTGAGACAAAGTTATAGTAATAATGAAGGACGATATAGTTTCATTTGAAATCATAAGTCACAAGGAGTGGATGAATTTGAACCATTGAGAATGATTTTGAGCGGTAGTGCAGCGATTAGGACTCTCACCGACCATGCACATAGTCCGGGGCTCGATCTCCTGCCGACGCACACCTGATATCTATGGTCGGCCTGCAAAATTTCGGCTACCGATATCATATGCTGAAGATTTCATACTTGTACCAAAAATACTAATTGGTTTCGAGCTATAATCAAAAAATTGTTTCCAGCCATTGGTTTTTACCGTTTCAAGGACCCCAACCAGGAAACCAGTCTACACCTTCCTACGTGGCTGACTTAAACTAACTGTTGTAGATTTCATTGACTGGTGCCAAGTTTTGGCTTAACCGCCGCTAGCTCTTTTCCAGCCTGACCATATATCAGCTAACATTGCCCACTGTTGAGAAAGGCGATGATTAGGCGTACGCAACACATTTCCTAGTCATCTCAGTCGATGTACCTTCACAGCCTCCTCGACTGATTTCCCCTCCTTACCTATCGCTCGATGCCTAACCTCAATATTGCTCACCTTATTATACCACTTCACACTGGAGATAGAACACAGGCACCTATGATCGAAGGCAGCTAATCTTTTCATGTCTTCCACTCTCAATGGCCAGGTCTCACAGTCATAAAGGAGGACGGGGCGGACTGATGGGCAGTACACACGTCCTTTGGTCGATAGCGAGATATCACGTCTACGCCAGAGACGGCATAAACTGGCATATGCAGAACTAGCCCTCTGTATCCGTTCGGGGATTTCATCAGAGGTCAACCCGTTGGGGGTGATGGTACTCCCCAAATAAGTGAAGAGGTCGACATGCTCTACCACTTCACTCCCAATTTCTAAACTAGGAGTCAGTGTAGTCCAGTCCTGTAACATCATCTTACATTTGGCGGGAGCGAATCGCATGCCAAACATTCGTAGATTGCAGCTCAAGGTGTTCAGAAGACTCTGCATTTTGTCAGCGTCCTCGCGTAGAAGGACCATATCATCTGCATATTTTAAATAAACAAGATTATTCCCTTGTAGCAAGTCATCCCTGAGTCTCTGAAGTAAGTTAGGGTTAAATCCATTAGTACATCTATGATGAAACTGAATAGAAATGAGGATAGCGGACATATTGACGGACACCGCTTCAGATGACAACTCGCCGTAAGCCCTCACCTGGCTACATGAGTTCGAATAGAGTGCCTTGATCAGTGCGATTTATTTTCTCGACATTCTCTTTACAGCCAAGCATCGACAGACTACCTCTCGGTCGACAGAATTGAATTCCGCCTTTAGGTCAAGAAATATAATGACTGTTGGATGTCGGTAGGAATACCCTCATTCCAGAATCTGTCGAAGGGTGAAGATATGATAAATACACCCTCTTCCTGGTCTAAAGGCTTCCTGGTTCGCCCACGTCTGTGCCACTTAGTCTACCCAATATTATTGAGCCTAAGACTTCAGACACTACACTAGTCAAGCTTATCCCTCTGTGACTATCACAGGAAGACTTGTCTCCCTTCTTCTATTTATGGATAATCAGTGACTTATACCAACCCGGAGAGACATCCTCTGATTTCCAGACGCTGTCTAGCACCTCAGTTAACGCAGACAGTAAACTGTCTCCACCGTATTCAAATATCTCTGGAGTCATACCATCAAGTCCCGCTGCTCTGCCTTGTTTCAGACTAGTGACAACTTTAGTAATCTCATTTAGGGACAGAGAACCTGTGTCTATATCCCATTCAGGCAGGTGTTGGATGTTCGACAGGTTAAGCGTAGCTGTAGGCCAATCGAATTGCTCCTCAAAGTGTTTTTTCCAGCGTTTCGGATCAGAATAACAGATTTCTAATAATAATAATCACTATGTTATGTGGGATCAAATTAGAAGAATAAGCAGAGAGAATAGTCTAGAAAGAAGATGTAGGCATTACGTAATACTTGCTGGGAAGAAAAACCCCCAAAAACAGGTAGGGAAAAGAGGAAATATCAACTATTAAATAATAGCTAAATAGTTACTTGTCTGAGAAAAATTTGACGTCATACAATCATTATAATAAAAATAATAATAATAATAGTGATAAGATATGGGAGAAAGAGGGCATGTGATTTTCGCTATCAGTCAGAAGAATGAAGGTTTATTCCACCATTCAGAAACAGTCATAAGTATATATATATATATTGCTACAGATCTTTCTGCTTTACGTGAACAATCTTATCTGGTAAAAGTTGAATAGGACTGCGTAATTATTTACTATTATTATTATTGTTATTATTATTGCTATTATATAGTTTTGTTTCCCATCCCTTATGCTAACTATTTGAACACCATCTGTTAGGAAAGCCTTTCTTCATTGATGATAATGATAGTGGTGGCTTATCTAATATCATAACTGATCTGAAATATTTACAGATAACATGAATGAGAAATTTAATCAGAATTGTTACTGAAGGGCATTCAATTGACTGTGAATAGTTTCCAAAATAGATTAATAGAAATTCTGATAGTTGATTGGATAGGACTGATAGGAAGAACTTTAATAAGGTATTCATTCTCATTAGCACTCATTAATAAGGCATGCTCCCCAGACGTTCCAGTCTGCATTACCTAAACAAGTACTGCAGTTAAGGAGATTATCCGCAAGCTAGTTGGACGCTACTTTGTTTCGATGTGCACCAAAAAGCCAAAAAAATCTGAAAGCTTCTTCAATTTTTTCGTCTAATAGCATACCATCAACTTAATTTTCATTAAGATTATTATTATGTTTTTTATTGTTCTTTTGGGTTTTGAGTAGAACACAGAACTTCAACACTAGGTCTCAATTCTGTTCTATTCTCAAATGTTCCTTTTTATCTGGTCCCGAAACTGCCTATAGTTTCAGATCTCATCATCTCAGGATCTTCTGCATGTCGCTCTTGGACTGCCCACTCTTTGTCTCCCACTTAGGTTCCATTCGATCGATAACATTTGACGGTTTCCCAACCCCCCCCCGGCGTGTGCCTAGTACATCTCTATTTCCTCCTGCATCTCTGCTGATCCATAGGTTTGTTGGCGTTGGTAATTCCTTCCAGTCATTTGATGTTGATTACGGATCGAAGGCAGATGTTAGTGAATGTCTGCCGAAGCCCATTGCTAAGGCTTTATGTGATGCTATGGCCAAGATTCTGACAAAATTAGGAGAAATGAACGTCTTAACGCTGGTGTTGTTAATCTGAATATATTGTCCTTTATGTTGAGTGCAGAATACTTCCAAACTGATTTCAGAGTAACGAAGACACCAAAATAACGAATATTCTAAGTGATCACATTTTAAAATCGGCTGACAGAACTCGGTCAACGCAAACGCTAGAATGTAGATACGTGACGCTTTATGCTCAGTAGTGACTAGTCAGTGTATTAGTATTCAAGTTTTTCACAAGATGAACTCTTGGCTAGATTTTTGTGGTCTGCTTAAAATTCTAAGACGGTAATAATTGCTCAGAATTATGATGTGCTACTTACCAGACTAAAGACAGATGATAAGTAATAGAAAAGATTTGTAACTCAGGTGGATGATTTGCAATTGATAGTGTTCTCTGAGCTCCATGGTTTTATTGCGGAGCTTTCATCGTCTTTCTGGACGACATCTTCAGCGCAGTATTTATCGTCCAGAAAGACGATGAAAGCTCCGCAATAAAACCATGGAGCTCCGAGAACACTGTCAATTGCAAAACTTATGATAAGTCATTAGTTGAGATGAAAATCCTTTACGTTTCAGGAATTTGTATTAAAATTTGTATCGGCTCTTGATATGGAATCTTTTGCGAAGTTTGATAGTCAACTTGAAAGCATTTGATTGATGGTAGGGTACGTATGGCATTCGACAAATGCTATTTGAAGGAATATATACACTGTTATATCAAATGTCTGTAACTATGACGTCTCAGTCGAACTTGTATATAACATCAGCCTAATGAATGTTTCTGCAGTAAATATGAGAAGTGTGAGTCTCAGCAATCCTTAGCAGATCTACTCGGGAGTCTGTTACTACCTTGACTTGGTACCAAGGCTTCCATATGACTCAAAGAGCTTCACTGGCTGGGACAAATGTTCCTTGCAGGTCCTGCTATGCCAGTAATGCCATTCGAATAGAGTTTATACTAAAAGCTGTTATCACCATAGTATAAGTCATTTACACTTAGGAGGCTATAAGATCAAACAGGACATGTGCGATCAGCCTAAAGCATCCGTTCCCTTAGCTGTGAGATCAAGCGAAACCACAGTTCGTTTCATTTTAGACATCCCAAAGAGAAATCATTCAGTATGACTTTCGGACTCTTCAACTGCAAGCACCCACAGATTGATATGCTATTCAACACTGCTTAATCTTCAATGATTCTTTAACAAATGTCGGTAAGGGGGCAAGATCTGCTCTGGTGTTTACCGAAATCCGCAGGAACTGCTAAAATACTACAGGATAATATAAGCGGCCTGCTTAAAACCTAAGCTACCGAAAACCTCCATCAACATATCACATATAATTTATATTATTCACTTTGTTTAAATCTATTGAAATATATAAGAATAAAACTTGTGCACTGTGGTAGAGTGTAATTCCATTATGGATAAATTTTGTTTTGATAAAGTCTCACAGTGCTGTTATACAGTAATGTTTACTGATGACCACGTTTCAAGCACAATTTATTGCCACTCATAATCGTATCAAGGAAATCAATCACACGACTTCCTAACTTCATTTATACAGTCCCATTGTTTTTCACTTGATTTTCACTTGATATAATCGGCAGTAGTATTTTCCATATTTCGGGTATGAGTGATGATTCATTCCTATTGCATGTGTTGGGTGTAGACTCGATGAACAAGGATTCAGTAATCAACCTCTCTCGCTCTCCACCTACCTAGATTACCTTTTAGAATTTTAACCCTCTTTCACTCAATTGTGTGGTTGTGTGTTAATGCGTGAAGTGCATTTGCTGAGCTTTTTTCTAAATTACTTATCTTCTCGGGGTCAATCATTCTTACCTTAGCTGAATTCTTATGTTCTGACAATCTGACTACTCCCGAACTACTAGTTTGACCTATGTAGTTGACCCTACCCACAGTCATTGCAGGGTATTTTGTAAATAATATTATTTTGTCTAATTGGGTCAACTGGGTCCCTTAACCTACAGAGCTTGTCCTCCCTGAGTGAGTTTGTAGGTTTAAATGACACCTTAATCCCTGCTTTATTTAAAATCCTACGTAGTGTCTCAGATGTCCTCTCTTTATATGGTACAACTGTAGATGACTTATATTATCTTTTAATAATAAATCAGGCTGAAAGGCGTAACTGCAACCTTGGAGGAAATCATGTCTCTTCTGAAATTCGAACCCACTTCGCCCAGTCCTGTCTGCAGTTAGAGACGTCACCACCACTGAGCTATTCAGGCTAAATAGACCAATGGAACTATATAAATGAAGTTAGAAAGTCGTGTGAGGAGTACCTCGATATGATTATGAGCAGTCATTAATTGTGCTCGAAACGCGGTCATCAGTAAACATTACTGTATAACAGCACTGTGAGACTTTATCAAAACAAAATTTGCCCAAAATGGAACTAATAATATATAACCTCTAATAGTGTTGTTTATTCTGACCACTATTCAAAGTATTTAAAGCCAGTGGTTTTGAAAGTTTATATGAAACATGAGAAAAGACATTAATCTCGATGGGAGCTTGTCCAAACATATGATATGACCGTTTCTAAATGGTGTCCTCCGTCCCCACAATCTGCTTCTGAACTTGTTTACAGTTGACAATCAACAAAATGTCGTGTTTATCTCGAAGGAGGTAAAGAACAGTTATCACAGTATATCGGTTCGATTTCAAGTCAGATAGAACTGCCACACTAACTTTTATCAATGTTAGTTTTTTAATCGAAGATCATTGACAACGATGAAATATCACAGGATAAAGTTTGGTGAAAATTCAGTGCATTTTATAAACACTGTTCAGAACAATTTTATTTAGATTTTCCTGTCGACTGACTGGACTGAAGTGCTCAAGTCAAGCTGACATGTCGTCTTCCAGTGCAAATTCTTCAACGATGTCTATTCATGTAACTTGAAGTCATCTGATGGGTGATGACAGGTAGTGGAATCCAGAATGAGCATTTCGTCCTATTTAAGCTTCTTTATCTGGGAATACGCACCCTGCATTCCACTGTTAGTCATCATGCACCAAGTGTTCAGAATGAAGCTATTATTATATTACTAGTCTTACTATTCTGCTAAAACCCATAAAATGTCAACTAATTTCTTATTTATAAAGGAATTCGACTTATAAAAGGCCTTCAAAACCATCAGTCGAGAAAGGGTTTACAATTGTTTCGCTACTACGGGGTGCCACCAACAATTATATATATATCTCATCCAACAGTTGTACGACAACGCTGCATGCCAAGTAATCCACAACCGGAAACTTGCGGAATCGTTCAAAGTAAAGACAGGAGTAAGACAAGAGTGGCTGGCTGCCTACTGTCTACAAGAATTTTCCTGATTGCGGTAGACTGGATAATGCGGCAGACAGCGGGCAGCGAGGAAACAGGCACAAAATGGACACATACAAAAAGAAACTTTCAGGATATGTACTTCGCCGATGATATATGCCTGATCTCTCACAAAGTGGAAGGTATTCAAGTGGAAAGTAACAAGTTGGCAGAGGAAGCATCAAAGATAGGACTTCAGGTGAACACAGAGAAAGCGGAAGTGATGAAGATTCCCAGCCAGCAGCAACAGAAATAATCAGCATAAATGGGAGATATATGGAAGCATCTATTCAAATACAGGCGGATGGAACTGAAGAGGATGTCGAAGCAAGGATCGAGAAAGCAAGTCTGTGTGAAGATCAACAGCACTCAGCACGAAAAATAAGATCCGGATTTTCAACTCCAATAGGAACTCAGTGCTAATTACTATATGGATCAAAGATTTGGCGCCGCGTCATAAAAAGCACTGGGAGCAAACTACAGACGTTCATCAACAGCTGCCCTCACTGAATACTCCAATTCAGATGGCCGGCCAGAAAAGATCAGCAACAGAGATATCTGACAATAAGCGAACCAACCCAACACGAACCAGGTGTGCAACAAATATGCAGAGAAAAATTGAGATGGATTGTCCAAACTTTGAGAAAAAGTTGATTGTCAGTGCAAGGGTGACACGGAGGATATGATGTGAAGAGGAGATGAAAGCGTGTGGTCAAACGTAGAGCAAGGTGAAAATGTTGGCAGAGAACCGAACATAATGAAGACGTGCGTCTGAAGCCCTATTTTCCTCTACAAATTAAAGGAAATACTAATAATAATAATAAACGACAGTAGAAAAGCAAAATGCAAAACAACACTAATGGAGTAGTGGTCACAAAGAACACTCAAGTGTTGTTAAAAATTAAAAGGGTACTCCAATCAGAAAATAACTGTAAACAAAAGCAGGAGTCGTTTCAATGAGTTTTTTTTTTTTCTGATTTACAGCTTGATTCCACACTGTATTTTTGGTACAAGTATGGAATTTTCAGCATGGATATCGGTAGCCCAAATTTTGCAGGCCGACCATAGATATCAGGTGTACGCCGGCGTGGGCTCGAACCCCGGACCATGTGCATGGTCGGCGAGAGTCCTAACCACTGTGCCACCGACGCACATGATTTACGAAAGAGAGAAGTTAGAAGTTGACTACGAAGTTATCAGCTGTCAGTGTTAGAAACCAGTTGAGGAAGTATGCTGAATGTTGTGTCTCTTCTGTGCTGACTGACTGAATAATTTATAAATAAACACAAGTCTAAATAACAAAAACATACTACCAATTTAGGTTGCTAATTTTTTTAGCCTAACCTTATGCCTATTTTGTTATTCAAGTACTGGTTGGTAGGGATTTTGTTTGATTGAGTACAAGATTTCGTCAGGAGCTGGCATCAGTTAAAGAAGCATTGTAAAACCAGCAGGGAGTACTAAACAGCAGTTTCGTCCTTGTTTGGGACAGTACACAGTCACCATCACGGTTTGAATCCAGTACCTCCTGGTTATAAGGCCAGCTATCTCGTGGACTATTAAGCCTTGTGGGACCCGATTTCTTCAATTCCTTATTGCACAAAAATTCTCAAGTTTTTCAGTAATTATGTTCCTTATCTGATCTCCATGTTTATTACACTTCGTAATTTTACTAATTTTGACCCTAGACCGGAGATAGTTCTAACTGATGTCTTCGACGGAAAAAAAATTTTCCTCGCTGTAACCATTTTTTAATAACTTTACTGTTACGCAGTTACTCTTTGAATCATTACATCTCATGAATGGAATCTGGTGATTTGGGAGTTTAAACACCAGTCCTTTCAGTATATAACGCAACCATTGATCTGATATGTCATTATCTCTCTTTCTCATTAGTACCTACAGTATGAATGTACTCAAGTTGTAATGAGAAGTTGTGGGCGATGGCATTCACGTTGCTGTATATGAAAGAGATGAGTACTGCGTCGGATTCATGAGCCAGGATGAATCAGCCGCTCATTTATTCCTAATTTTCAAGGATTCTTTGGATCTTAGAGCAATTTGTTTCCTGATTGACTTTTGACAACACAATAAGCAGACTTAGTTTATTTGAAACGTGTTATGTGTATTTGCGCAACACACTTTGGACATTTTCATCACACAACTACTTGTCTTACACACTTATATTGAAGGCGAGGAGTCATGAATTATTACAATATAGGTCAAGGCCACAATTAAGAGGTAGGAGGCTGGGACAATGGTAAGAAAAGAAATAAAGAGATGGTGAAATTATCATTGATTAAATTGAACTTTAGTTCTAAATTCAGTCACCAAGGCAGATTTAAAGTAATAACAAAATAACTTTTGGACATACAAGACAGGTTTAAGTCTTTTTATGTTCAAGGCTTCCACGGATGAAAGTATGTGAGCCAACCTTGTTATATATATATGGGTTCAAAGGCATTGCTGAAATCAACCTTATGACCCGTCCTTTTCATGTCCTTCGCTATAGATCATGTTGGACATCCCTTTCTAGGATCATTTGTGTCTGGAGATTTTGTTTCTTCTTGCAGCCAGTTCGGGATATATTCTGTGGCCCAAACTGTAGAGACTGATGGGTAAGCACACTGGGATGTGACACGATCACTTAGATGATGTGAAGGGTTACAGGACAGCATAGATCTCGTTTTATCTATGACAGTAAGTTTGGCTACATGGTAAATTCTGTTAATTGCTGCCCTAAGTCTTTGTTTAAGTAACCAGAATTCACTGATCACTCCTAAACAGTAACGATATATGAGCATCCTTTATTGTAATAATTTATGCCTCCTTGCCTTCTATATAAGTGTGTAGGACCAGCACTCATGTGTGATAAAAATGTCCGAAATGTATTGTGCAAATGTATTACGAATTTCGCATAAACTGCTTCTAGGTTCTTTGAATGATGCTGACTGATGAAGAAATCTGCTTTAAAATTAGTTAATGTCCCTAGAAAAACACGGAACTAAAAATTGAAAAACCGTATAATTAAAACCAATACTTGAAAATCAGTGAGATCCTCGTGACCAGTAGGGTAGAGCAGGTTGAATGTGAGGACAAATACTTGCCGAAGACATTGGCTAATAGTAGGTCTATATTGTGACGTTGGAACCCATGCACTGACCATTGGATCGGGTCCCAGTGGCCTAATGGTCCACGAGCTAGCCCCCCTTGTAACCTAAAGGTCCTGAGTTCAAACCCCTGTGTTCGGTGCGTACTGATGAAGAGTCCTAAATTAGGTTGATGAGAAAGCTGTCCATTACTCCCTGCTAGCTTTACGATGGTTCTCTGACCGATGACAGCTCGTGATGAAATCCTGTAGCCAATCATTCAAAATCCCTATAAACCAATACTTGAATTCAAACATTATTTAGCATTCTAATCGAAACATTGATGAAATGGATTTGATTCATTAATAGTCGCTATCAGTGAACATGATTCTCTTGCTGTTCAGCAAAAGCCGACTGAATGTCCCTACATCCCACCGAGTGATGGCCATCTTATCGCAACCAAATTCACCAACTAGCCATTGTTTAAAATATCAAGGTTTTATCGATGTTTAAACTTTCATGTTCCCCTGTGGAACATAGATTTTCAAACTAGTGGCTTGAAGTTTCGGTAGCAGCGTTTAATTTGAACAAAGTAAGGACTACAGTTTTAGCAGAATAATATGGTACCATCATTTATTTCGTTGGCTTCTCGTCAGCTACTTCCAGCCTGTTGTCAAATTGGAATTGCGCATCCATGGTACACATAAGCAGTAGGCGTTTGAATTCCGATTCTGAGAGTTGGAGAAGATCGGACTGCTGACAAATGATCTCAATAGTTCCATTGTTTGCAATCATTGTGAATAGGGAGGTTACATCAAATGACACCATGAATTTATTTAGAACGTTCATGTGGTTCACACCTTCAGAGAAATGAAGTGAGTCTTTCATAGTGTGCACGCCTAGCCGTTGACGAATAGGTTCCAACTTCTCCGCAAGTCGACGTGCCGCCTTATGTTGGGGCGAGTTGATCATCGAAAGTATGGGTCTCAGGGGGACTTGTTCTTTGTGTATCTTCGGAACGCCATACATGTGTGGCAAGCGGGACCCTCGGGGTTTCAAATCATTTTACGTACTGTTGTCAATCAATTTCTTCTTTAGGAGATCTCTCAAGGCGTTTGTGATACGTTTTTCGACAGCATCTGTCTTATCTTTCTGGCAACTGTCAACTTTAAACCTCAACGGGTCATTTAACACAGCTTTCATCTTTGCGATGTAGTCGTCGTTGTCCATCAGCACCACACCTGAGCCTTTGTCAGGTCTCAATATAACAATTTTGTCATTTTTCTTGAGAGCTTTCAATGCTCTTTGATGCTCTTGAGAAAGGACTTCGGAATATGACGCTGAAGAAATTAGGTATTGATTTGCAAAGTCAACGAGCTTCGATTTGAACCAGCTCCTCTTGTCATCATCAACAGGATTGAGGTCACTCAACTGATAGGATAAGTTTTCAAATTGAACTGCGACATCAGTTCTTTCGACAAACTTATTTGGGATGTGAAAGTTAAATCCAAGAGAAAGTGCTTCCATTTCTATGCGATTTAACTTCAGACTCGACAGATTACAGATAAGCTCCTCAGGATTTTCTGGGAAAACCTCACACAATTTCTCCTTTGTCAGGGATTTCGACAGAGTTGTGTAAAATTCTTCACATGTTTTCTGTTGAAGTCCTTGGTTGAAATTGATGAATTTGATCCGACATACTATACTCAAACTGTTGACGACACCATCGAAAGATCGGGCTTCAGTTCTCAATTTAGAAATCAGAGATACTGTTGATTCAACATGTGATTTTGTAATGCGTTGAAGATACTTGAGAGATGGGGGTAATTTGCAAGAACGCAATGACTTCATGAGATGAAGAGGAAAGCAGTGAGACCGCAAGGAATCATGGTAAAACTTCAATCGACTCACCTCTCTTGATATTCTGCAACGAATTGTCACCAAACGATTCGGTGACTTAAAAGATTCTCTGGGGAGGCTTTTTTTAAAGAAATTTCATACATTTATTCCCCTCAATGAATTTGAACAAAGCAAGAATTACAGTTTTAGCATAATAATATGGTACCATCATTTATTTCGTTGGCTTCTTATGAGGTTTAAGTACAGACATGTTTTAACAGACTTGCAAATTTTACATGTTGTCAGTTGACAGAAAGTTCCACAATTAGTAAAGAATGCTCAGAAAATTGCGCTTATATAGTTTTTACACAGGCAATTCAAGTTAAAACGAAATAAATGTATGCAGAAAATGGTAAAGGAGTTACATAATAAAGATGAGATGTGCGTTAGATGCATAGTGACTAGTAAGTTAGGTAAAAATTTACTGAGTTTAGCTCAAATCATAGAAACAAGAGAAAAACAAAATTACAGATTACAAAAGGAGGGTGAGGTTAAAGACAAAGATTACGTAATCAGATGAGAGAAAAAAAAGGCATCCAGTTACCAAGGCAAGGAAAGACTAATAACTGCTTCTCTCTGAACACATAGATCTGGTTTCAAGCGTTTGATAGAAACTGCTTCGGCAAACTTAAGGAGAACTGAGCTGTTTTGCCTATTGATAATTGCAACCTCATAATTTATTTAGGCTGTAAGCAGCTGATGAGAAGCCAACGAAATAAATGATGGTACCATATTATTCTGCTAAAACTGTAGTTCTTGCTTTGTTCAAATTCATTAAGGAGAATAATTGTTAATTTTGCTGGATGGGGTTTCTAGCCAGCCTGATGCCCAACCTTCCCTCTTTACCAGGATTTTTTCTGGCTTAACGAGGTAAGGCAGTGCGTCAACCGGGGATTGAATCCCTGAACATGTACATGGTCAGCGAGCGTTAAAATGACCTGACTAACCAACCACGCGCTTTCATTGCTTCTTCACAGAAACCTATCTTAATCTAAGCACTGACATTTTTTAAGGATCCGAAAAGAAACACACTCACTCACTTAACACAACAATAAAGTTTGTTATGAGCATTGAAAATCAACCAAATTTTCTTCTTCATTGCCGATTTACAACAAAGAACAAGTCCATTTTGTTGGCAATTCACTTCAATCAGAAGCTATCCTCTCTTTTTCTTTACCCTCACATGTTCTTAGGGAATAAAAAAGCCAAAAAGAAATGAGTATTTGAATAGATCTCTCTGTTTGATATCCGTTTATGGTTGAAAGTCTTTTTTCCTCTCTACTGCAAATTACCTGAAGTGTGCCTCTAACGTAGAAAATAATTAATGGCTGTTGGTTTACTAATGGTAGAGAAAGAGAGATATAAAGAAGATTAGGCGTAGATTATTCCATCTAAAGGGAGAGAGAAGAAAATTCCACTGATCTTTCTTGTCATTGGAGTCTATTTCAGTATTATCTGATTTTACCGTATAGGAAATGTTGAGATTAATTATCTTCAGTTTCAAACCATTTTGGTTCTCTCTGTATATATATGCAATCAATTAATTTCAAGAGTAATAGATAGTCTTGAATTTAAGCTTGATACACGGTTATGTTATTATTCCCTTGGACTCCAAGTTGAGATACGGCTTCAACAGGCTATCTTCACTATATCCTGTTCCATGCAGTCGTCTTCAAATGAGCCTGCAATTACCCATAATCTCTCACCACCTCCCCCTCGTCCTAACAAGATCTTCTCCACACTAATTTCAAGCACACACCAAATTCGTCTTTTCCCTGTCGGGTTCCAGTCGAATGATGGCCTTGCGGGCGATATCACTGGACAATTTAATCAACGTGTAATTCAATTATGGGTAAATTTTGTTTTGATAAAGTCTCACAGTGCTGTTATACAGTAATGTTTACTGATGACCACGTTTCGAGCACAATTTATTGCCACTCATAATCATATCAAGGTACTCCTCACACGACTTCCTAACTTCATTTATACAATCCTATTGTTTTCACATGATATGATCGGCAGTAGTATTTTCCATATTTCGGGTATGAGTGATCATTCATTCCTATTGCATGTGTTGGGTGTAGACTTGATGAACAAGGATTCAGTAATCAACCTCTCTCGCTCTCCACCTACATAGATTACTTTTTAGAATTCTAACCCTCTTTCACTCAATTGTGTGGTTATGTGTTAATGCGTGAAGTGCAATTGCTGGACTTTTTTCAAAATTACTTATCTTCTCGGGGTCAATCATTCTTACCTTAGCTAGTTCTTATGTTCTGACAATCTGACTACTGACCCGATCTGCTAGTTTAACGTATGTAGCTGACCTCGCAGTCACTGCAACGTATTTTGTAAATTATATTATTTAGTCTAATCTGGTCAACCAATAGGTTCCTCTAACCTACAGAGCTTGTCCCTGAGTGAGTTTGTAGGTTTAAACGACACCATGATCCCTGCTTCATTTAGAATCCTACGTAAGGTTTCAGGTGCCCCCTCCTTATATGGTATAACTGTAGATGACTTATATTCTCTCTTATTTATGTTATTATTACTAGTTTCACAATTATTTTTATTTTGCTTTTGCCCTTTTTCAATCTTCCTAATGAATTTTATAGGATAGTTATTCAACACCTTTATTTATTCGTTGAAGTTTCTGTAGCGATTTGGTTGTTTTACAGGGGTGGAGTTGCTAGCACCACGCCCCAACCCTCCCTCTTTACCCGGGCTTGGGACCGGCGAGAAAACTAGTAAGCTAGTAGCCTAACAAGCTAGTATCTGCCCAGATAGCCGCTGAAATGATAAGGTACAGAATAGAAGGGGGTAGGGGATATTGATGTGTCCAACGTGTGTGCAGTATATCTTCACTTTCTTTGACAAGTTTGTCTACCAATCGATTCTTAGCTGGTCGCTCTCAGAGTTCTTTATTGATGATTCTTTCTGGCTAACCATTTCAACTTTAGTATGCAACCAAAAGAGTAGCTGTTGATGAAGTGTTACTGTAGCCTGTTGAAAATGCAATTCGTTACGCTCAGGGCATATAGAAGAACTGACTGACTTCAAACTGGTTTTGGAAATCCTGAATTTGTTCCTTATACTGGGTGCAGAAGATTTCCAAATTCTGTTTCAGAGTGCTAAACCTCTGTCTTGCCTTCCAGATCTTGTCAGGTCTTAGAGTGTACATCAGTTCCACTGCTTGTAATTGAAACAATCCTACCTAGGTGGGTGAAGGAAGTGAATTAGTTCAAATTTATTCCGCTGATGATAACTGATGCTTGTCGGTTGGTTATCCTACTAACCTCCGTTTTCTCTCTATATTCACTTGAAAATCTGTCTCACTAACAACCATTTCTGCCAAATTGATATTTTCTTCCTGTAGGCATTCGAGCTTGCGTGATACTGCGTATAAATCATTCGCTAGACCCAAATGTTTTAGAGTCTTCTATCAGTCTAACGTATTTCTGTCTTCTCTCTGCTCACTCACGGTGTGCCGCAATAATCCAGTACATCACAATCACGAATATAATCTCTGATAGCAGTTACCCCTGCCTTACTCCTATTCTTACTTCAAAAGTATCACTATGCTTTCCATTTTGAATTTTACAAAGGTATGCGCACTACACTCCGTGGTACTGAAGCAGTTTTTAAGTCGCTCGACGACCGAAGCCGTCAAAGGTCTTTTCAAAGTCGATGAAATTTCAGATAGAGAATTGACTGCCACTGAATGCCGTGTATAATGATGATGATGCAACGCGTTGATCAGACAGATGCTTAGCTACAAATTTCAATCTTTTTCAGCCGAAACAAATATTTCCGTTTCTTCGTCTTAATACTTTAGTAAAAAAAAAGAGGATGACTCTCCGAGGAACGACGTAGAGTAATCGTTTGTAAATTTACAACCGAAGTTAATGTTATCAGTGTATATTTTTAGAGAAACACAAAACAAAGCAGACTTTAACTTCTTTTAAAACATCTGCAGTAATACGAAGTATCTCGAAATTTCAATATCTAATCAGTGTGCTGGAGATATCTTTTTTTTAATTTTCATATTGTTATAACTTTTAGTCAATGAATATCCAAATAACCAGACAATGACGAACACTTTTTTATGCTAATCAGGCCTTTTTTTCAAGAAAAGTTTGCAAGAATGACGGGAAAGAAAATCTCCCCAGACAAATTTAATTCCCATGAGTAGACGAAAAATGATGAGCAAATGTGAACGCGAAAGCATTTCAAGACATTCCTAAATATCATGACGTCTAAAAAATCATGTTAAACAAATGCATCTATTAGATTTTGTAAAACCACACAAGAAATCCAGCAAAGACATCTTTACATACATAAGTTCACATAGATTCAATTTTTTTTATTTAATTCCACGCCATAACCACGGAGATTCGAGGTGATGATAACTTTCAACTTCATTTGTAAGTTTCTTTAATAATAATAATAATAATTGCTTTATTCCAAAAACAGTACTCATGATACAGCAAGGAATTTTCAGCATTCAGTACAATATTGCATCTAATTTACCCAAAAACGACAAAAAAAAATTAAAAATACACATTACATAATAGTAATAAAACGATTGTTGTAGCAGCTACGTAGCAAAATACTGTGTGCCATACGGAGAAAAATATGTATAAAGTACAAAATTGTAGTAATAATAGTAATACCAACTAATATAAAATAGCAGAGTAACGATTTAAACGATAGAAAGTGTGACACCATAAAATACAGAAAGATGAACGATAAAAGGGTCGATTCACTGTGCTAATTACATAGTAACTTGTAAGTTTCACGTCTAACAGAGTCTTCGTCACATAAAGTACGGGCTAAATAGGGTATTGTAGAATTTCTATACTTAGTGGTACGAGCATATAACTTTTTATATTGACTTCTCGTCCTACCTGATGAGATACAAGGGGACAGGTGTGAATAAAGGGGGTGCAGAGGGTCTGACATTATAGCCTTTGCCCATTTCGTACAGGAATTTATATGCCTCTCGACTATAGTATTAGCGAGCTCATGCAGTGGCAGACCACAAGCTCTACTCACAGCATTTAATACTCTTCGTAATATGATATAATCTTTTTTGAGAAGCCCAGGAAAGATTAATGGAGAGCAATAGAGTACAATAGGTAAAATACAGGAGTTTAAAAATTGCAAAACTAAAGGTTGGTTGATACCTGATTGTCTTAACTTTTTAATGTAGAAGGTAAGACGAAACATTTTCTTAGAGATAGATAAGATATGGGATGACCATGAAAGGTCAGAGGAAAAAACTAATCCAAGGTATTTAATGCTTGATTTGGTTTCAATTTCCGTGCCATCTATGCTACAGGGATCATGCGAGTTAACTAGTTCAAGTAAGTCACGTCGATGCTTGAAAGTAAAGTCAAGCCTGACATTTGGAAGGATTTAATATAAGACCATTTGACTTGGACCAGTTGTTGATGTCCAACAGAAAGCTATTAAGTTTGGAGCTGTCAGACTCGGAAGTGATAGGCAGTGATACAGTCAGATCATCTGCATATTTGACAAAGTTAGTTTCGTTTGAATGAGGTAGGTCATGTAGGAAGAAAGAAAAAAGAAAAGGAGAGAGGACAGCACCTTGTGGAACACCGGATTTTGTAAGCGAGGTAGAAGAAGATTTGCCGTTATATACAGTATACTGCATTCTATCAGAAAAATAGGAATGCAACCAACTCTTAGCCCAGGATCCTGTTTGTGTCAACGATAGCTTATTTAACAAAAGGCCCCTAGGTACAGAGTCAAAAGCAGATGTGTAGTCTAAGAAAGCACTACGAACATATTTAGCACCTTTGTCTAAACAAGAGACAACATTGTGATATAAGACAACCGCAGCATCCAAGGTACTTCTACCATGTTTGTATGCAAATTGTTTAGGATCATTAAAAGGTTTCAAAGCGGGTTCAAGACGAAGTAAAAGTAATTTTTCCATCAATTTTAAAAAGGGGAAAGTAATTGCAATAGGCCGAAATTTAATATCAGAACCAGAAGATGGTTTTGGTATAGGGATAATTTTAATGTTTTTCCATGCAAAAGGTAGAACGTTACCGGAAAAAGAGGCATTAAAAATGTTAGTAAGAGGATAACACAAAATATCAGCACAATTCCTGAGGACAATGGCAGGTATGCCGTCAGGACCAAGGCTTTGAGAAGGCTTAAGAGACCGGAGACATTTAAGCACATCAAGGGTATTAAAACCACTAAAGTTATTGTCAATATGATTTGTATCATTTGGAAGGGTATCAACAGAAGAGCGTATGAAAGATTTATTAAGAGTGTCAACATTAAGAGATGGAACAGAAATACATCGCTTACCGTTAGTAATTTCTTTGAAAAGTTTCCATAAATTAGAAGGGGTTTTACATGACAAAAATCTTTGATTATATAAAACACTTAGTCTTTTTATTTCCAGTTTTATCAGCATGTTTAACTTTTTTACACCAGGCTTATCATTAGTTTTGAACAACAGTTCTTTATTTCTACGTAGCTTTTTGAGATATGGCGAAGATAAGCGATCAAATCGGATGAATAATGTTTCTTTAGGACAACATATTTCGAAACAGAATTTAAGATAATCGGTAGTGTTTGTGATTGTTTCATCTAATGTTTGTTCTGTAAATAAGTCCCAGTTAGTGTCTTTCAACATGCATCTGAGCTTGTCTAGGTTGTCTTTTGAGTAGTATCTCCGTTGAACTTTACTGTAGAGGTGAGAGACAATGTGAGCTTAGATTACAAGAGACTTAGAAACAAAATTATACAGGATTAGAAAAAAGCTCTAAAGGAAGACAGGTGTGGACAGGATAGGCATGAAAACAAACTGAAATAACATTCTTGATAACTGAAGGTAACAAAAATGAAGGAAATGAAAAAAGCGAGAGACAAAACCAAAGAGATGAACGGAGCTAGATGCTGAAATTCCCGTTGTCCACCACTTATCATACAGCATTGTCGTACAACTTTCGGATGGGCTGTGTAAGTGTTGGCAGCACCCCATAGTAGAGGTGTAGTTTCCAAATCACCTCTTGATCGACGCTGTCTGCTGAAGACTTTTTCAAAGTCAAAGTCGTTTATAAATACGAAATGATAACACTAATAATATAATAATAGCTTTATCCTGAAAAATTGTTGGACGGTGACTAACAGTGGAATCCAAGATACGCATTTTTAAATGACAAGTCCCAAATAGGAAGAAACGCGCATCTTGGATTCTACTGCTAGTCATCACCCACTTGATGAACACAAGTTATATGACCAGAAATCGTCGACGCCCCTGCACTAGAAGCCGATATGTCAACCTGAGACCGAGCACTTCAGTCCAATCAATCAACGGGAAAATCGAAATTAAATTATTCTAAACACAGTTTTTAAAAAATGTACAGAATTTTCAGCGGAGTTTATTGCATGACACTTTATCTTTGTCAAGGATCTTCGATTAAATTAGTATCGTGGACAGTAGATCGTGTGACACAGTCCTATCTGACTTGAAACATGAACCAATCCACTATGATGTCTCTTCTTTTTTTCCTTTGAGATAAACACGACATTTTGTTAAATTAAAAGTCAATCTGAACGAAGAATATTCTTGTCAATAATTTCACCTCTTGAGGTTTTTACAATTATAAAACCACTATAATATTTGTTGTCGTTACAACAAAAGGCCAGTTATGCATGCGGCGGAAACATTTTTAACGTAGAATAACAGATTAGTAGTTATGGGGTGTCAAAATAAATAGTCATATTTGTGTGACAAACGTGCTAGGCTGAAATCGATTAGAAAATATTGGGAGACAATAGTGGTGATTAATCACAATAGAATTGTAGAGTATGGGGTAGGAAAACTGACAAGTCAGTTCAAAGTTATAAAAGGTGTCAGGTGAGTGAGTGGAGTGGCTAGTACAAAGTGCTCTGTGTTAAACAGGAGATAATAAGACTGCAATGAGAAGTTCATTCGTCATGAAATAACGAGTATGTGAAATGAAACAGGTGGAGGCATATATTGAGAAAACAGATAATAACACTAATAATAAGTCCGTAGAAATAAAAAATTCTATAGTACAAAGAGAATGTTTGCATGAGGGGCATAAATTATGACGAATAATAATAATAGTAATTGTAGTAATAGTATTTATAATAATAAGCAAAGTAAAAAAGAAAAAAACCAAGAGGGTTAAGGGGAAGGAGCACTTTTGGTGAGAAGAAAAATCTTCAATCCAAGGTTGGCCACGGTATGAACAGCGTCTGGACGTGTTGTTTTTGGATATACAATTCCGGATTAGTCGATCTTATTGCAACAGCTTCAGCTATGTGTAGGAGACGTAAGCAAACGATAATGTTAACGACTTCGGAATTCGGTATATAACCCTGAAAGCTGTGTTGACATCGATACGATGTTTAGTATCGACCAAGTGTGACAGGATCGAGCTTTTTTTGCACTTAATTTCCCCCCGTCTCTGCTGAACCAAGCTGCTAAATGTTCTCGAATCCGTAGACGAAGCTGCCTTATCATGCTCCCTGTATAACTTGAACCACAGGAACAGTTGAAATGGTATATGCATGAAGAAGAGCTAAGGTTAGGTAAGACATGTTTGAGTTGCTGGGTGAACACTGGACGGCTACTGAAGGATAGACACAGACGTGCAGAGCATAAAGTTTTCTTGATCACCCCGGTTAAACGTTGCAATCGAATCTTCACAGGAGTATCTCCCTTGAATTGGAGACGTAAAAACAAAGGCTTTTTCTCCATAGTTGTCAGTTCATGTTTACGGCTATTATAACCTATGTTGGCTTTAATGAACTTCTCTGGATATCCGTTCTCGCTTAGAATGTCTCGGATGATCTGGAGTTTTTTCTCCACGCACTCTTCAGAACAAATAGACCTTGCTCTAAATGCTAAGCACCTGATTAGATTACGTTTGTATTTCATCGGCACGAAGCTAAGGAAATTTGTATACTGGGCTTTGTTCTCTAGCTTTCTAAATATGGTTCTTTTGATGGAACCATCCTCTCTTCTCGTTAGTAAGACGTCGAGGAAGTGTAAAGAGTTGTTGTATTCTCCTTCGTAGGTGAAATGGACCGCTGGGTGAGCATTATTGAAGTTGTTCAAAATCAAATCACTATTTAACCCTTCATCGTACACTACAAAAGTGTCATCCATGTAACGACAATACATTTCCATTTTCGCTATTTCCTCTTTCAACGGACTATTTTCTAGTTTTGCTAGAAATATATTCGCGAAAATAGGTTCCAGTGTGGATCCCATGGCAACTCCATCAACCTGTCTGCATATGCCATTATTAAATAGGAACTGAATATTCGTTGTACATTTTACAAATAGTTGTTTCAGATTACTGATAGGAATATCAGTGCACAATTTCTTTTCTATAATCTGTTCACAGATATAATCGATGGTTTCCACTAGAGGCACATTAGTGAATAGAGATGAAACATCAAGTGATGCCATATATTTGCCAGTCGCGTTCAAGTTTTTGATCTTATCAACAAATTGAAAGGTATCCTTGACGCTGTGCTTTACTAACTCGTTATGCTAGGGTTGAAGTAGCTGTACCAGCCACTTTGCCGTCTCGTGATAGGGTGAATGGGACATGTCTAGTACGGGGAACTCCTGATTTATGCACTTTCGATAGACTATACATGCGTGAGATGGTGCTCCCATCGGATTTTTTGTTTTCGAAACTTTTTGGTGATAAATACCCTTTTACCCTTCAAATCCTTTATTAAGTTTGTTATTTCTCTCTCTATTTTCTCTGTATGATCCTTCATTGCTTTCAGCTTCTGAAACCTGCTTCCGTCAGCTAGTAGGGAGTTCATCTTATTGACGTAGTCCTGCCTATCCATAATTACTATCCCCGGTCCCTTATCCGGTCTGGTTATAACTATGTTTTCATTTTGTCTTAGTCTTTTGACAGCTTCTCGATGCTGTTTTGTGAGTATACTATGGAGCTTATTCTTATCCTTCTGTCTTTACTGATAGCAACAGTCTATCAGGGTTGAATGCCAATTATAAAATGTTCAAAGCACATTGTGAAAACGAGGGAAACCATTTCGAAACGGTCATGTCATATGTGTGAACAAGCTGCCATCGAGGTTAATGTTTTTTCTCATGTTTTTCTATTAAACATGAGAAAGCATTAGCTGTAAATATTTTGAATAGCGGTCAGAGTAAACAACACTGTTAGAGATCATATTTTAGTAGATTGAAACAACCTGCATAAGAGAGATTTAACGCATATTTGATGGATATTTTCGATGGCTCAAGATTTAAGCAGATCGCCGATATTATCCTATAGTATTTTTGTAATTCGTACGAAGTGGGAAAAATAGCGTAGAGGCTGTCCTCTAGTTGACATTTGTTAAAGAACCATTGAAGATTCAGGAGTTTTGAACAGCATATGAATATGTGGGTGCTTACAACTCAAGAGTCTGAAAGTCAAACTGACTGATTTCTTCTTGGTATACCTGAAATAATAAGTTGCAGTGGTTTTGCATGACCGCACAAACATGAGGAAAGCTACTTGAGACTATTCGCACAAGACCTGTTTGAAATTACAGCCGGCTACGAATCTAAAATTTACAACTCTCGCGTTCGCTCGTCACCTGGTGGAAACACTTTGCTGTTATTACACTCCTATCGGTCAACAATACGACTTTGTTCACTGTCACTCCTTCAGCATAATATAAACAACTTTCACTACGCTAATGGCTGATTACAGTGTAATCTCCATCCAAATGACATTCCTTGCATGGCAGGACCAGCACAAACATTTATTCCAACCAGTGTAGTTCTTTCTGTTATACACAAGACCGCGCATCAAGTCAAGGTAGTGAGTGACAACCGGTAGGCTGGCAGTGATCCTAAATCCGGATACAGCAGTTGTCCAGCACTTCCTGGCTTGTCCACATGATTTCCTAACTGATTTCCATTCTGAGTCAGGAATTGTTTTGAGAAGTAAGAGCACCTCTTGTAATCAGTCATTGCTGCAAATTCTTCTGATACAGTGGGTTAATGTGATTATGAGAGGCCTTTTATGACTGACAGGTATCCAACTATAGATGTTTGTCAGTTGGCTATTCCATGATGATTTTCTCTTGGTTGATTTTTTCAGAATTTCATCATCTCTTCTTGTTGATCCCTCCTCCAAAAATAGAATCTGTTATTCCTTTTCTAATTACACCTTAAATTAAACTTTAGGAAATAATTATGATTCTATCAGATATCACTGACTTGAAGTTGGATCAGTGATCGACATCAGGTGAACAACGGTCGCTGAAGCACCAAGTGGCACTGAATAGCTGTTTCATTGCAATTTGCAATCCATCACCATTTTTTTATATTCATCTGTGTTCCTATTGGAACATAGACCTTCAAGCTAGAGGTTTGAAGTTTCAGTAGCAATAGTATTTATTTTTACGGGATGAGGTTACTGGCCTCATGCCTAATCTCCCCTCCTCATCAGTCTCACTACTGGTTTGGGGAAGTGAAGGAGAATTGAAACTCGGACCACCTGCATGGCTGGCTGGCATTCTACCGTTTTGCCACCGACGTACGACAACACCAGCCGACCCTTCAACAATACATACACATAATCAAACCACAGGTCCAGCACAGAACCATTAGGTTCCATTGCGAGTCTTTTGACCATTCAGTCACTGGGATGGATTTCAATGACCAATGAACTCTACATTCCACCGATTCGCAATATAAGGAACGATAATGCCAGCTGAACTCGCCATGAATATTTATCATAACACTTGATTTGGCAAACCCCGGTGGTTATGACTTCCTGTCAGAGCTTCGGTTGACTTACTGTTAGTCACTTATCAATGTTTGGTTAATTTTGAAGAGTTTTAACCCTCTAGGATTAGGTCGATTTCAAGCTGAACTGAGATCAGTTAGAGAAGCAGTAAAATCTAAAAGAGAAAAGATCGCTGTTCCCTCCACTAAATTAGCTCCTTTATTTTAAATACAGAAGGTACCGTTTTGCTGCTTTCAATCCATAATATGTTATACACAGGCGTCGGTGGTATAGCGGTTAGCACGCTCGCCGACCATGCATATGGTCCGGGGTTCGATCCCCGGCCGGCGCACTCCTTTACCTCACTGAGCCAGAAATAATGCTGGTAAAGAGGAAAGGTTGGGCATGAGGCTAGCAACCCCATCCTGTAAAAATTAAACACTGCTACAGAAACTTCAAGCCACTAGCTTGGAGCCCTATGTTCCACTGGGAACGTGAAGGAAAAATTATTATTATTATTTAATATTCAACAAGTAGAAAGTAAATTTAATTCCTCATTTTAACCTTAAAATCCTTTATAGATAAAAAGTTATTTTGATAAATCACCCATTTTCTTCAGTAATATTAACTAATGACGTTTCCAGAACAAATTATTGCTCATGATTTTATCAAGTCACTCACACAACTTCCTTGCTTCATTTATATACATGAGCAAAAAGTGATGATTAGACATTTGAATAAAAATCAATATGGGATATTATACATTCAGAAATAATAATGTGAGTGTAATCAATCAAATACAGTCGAATGAGAAATAGGATCTTTTTATAGTCAAAATAAGTAACTTATTAGAATGTAACATGTTTGGAGTAAACACAGGAGTCAGACAAGGGTGCTTACTATCACCATTGATATTCCTAATTGTGGTGCACTGACTGCAGTATGCGTCAAACAGTGGGAGACGAGAAGACAGAGATATCTTGGACCGACCGACGTGAAGAACCTAGAAGACCTGGATTCGCGCGTCCATGATTTATGCTTGATGTCACACACAATCGAAGACTTACAAGCGAAAACCGACAAACTGGTCGAAGAAACAGCCAGCTAAGACAGGACTCCATGTGAACATAGACAAGACGGAAGTTATTAAAATAACCAACCAACAACAGCAACAACATCCAACATCAATCACCATCAACGGGAGGGATTTGAAAGAGGTTACTTCATTCACTCACTTATCTAGGGAGCATTGTCTCAACTACAGGCAGTCGGAATGGACGAGGGTGTCAAATCGAGAATCGAATTGGGAAGGCGAGAAACACATTCATCAGCCTGAAATCAATCTGGAAATCTTCGTCACTCAGCATCACCAACAAAATCCAGTCGGATTTTCAATACAAACGTAAAGTCAGTTCTTCTATACGGATCAGAAACTTGGCGGGTCACAAAGAATATTTCCAAAAGGCTGCAGACCTTTATTAACAACTATCTTCGCTCAATACTGAAGATCAGATGGCCGGAAAGAATCACCAACAAGGAATTATGGGAACAAACAAACAAAACAAGAACCAATCGCCAACCAACAAATATGCAGGAGAAAGTGGAGATGGATCAGACACTCGCTGAGGAGACCACTGGATGACATCGCGCGTCAAGCCCTCGAGTTGAAGCTGAAAGGGAAGCGGCGTGTGGGACGTCAGTGCAAGGTTGGCATGGAGGAGATCGTGTGAAGAGGAGTTGAAAGAATATGGATTAACATGGATGCAGGCGAAAAGCATAGCAGAAGACAGAAGCAAGTGGAGACGTGCAGTTGAAGCCCTATGTTCCACTAGGAACCCAAGGCAGCAATAATAATAATATAATGTAACAATGTAAAATTGAATACATTTTAACACAATTTATTATCTTCTAATCTAACTGGTAGTAATAATATTTTCCATATTTCTAGTATTTACAATGAGTCATTTCTTTTGCCTGTGTTGTGTTTGTTGTAGACTTGATGATGAACCAGGATTGAGTAATCAATCTCTCGCTCTCTATTTCCACCTATTTATATTACTTATTTGAATTTTAACTCTGTCGCACCCACCCCATTGTGTGTTTGCAAGTTAATGCATGCAATGCAATTGCTGAGTTCTCTAAATTATTTTTATCTTCGTCGGGTCAATCATTCTAACCTTAGCTAAATCCTTAGGTTCTGATAGGCAATATCACTACACCTGACCTACTAGTCTGACCTATGCAGTTGACCTCACTCACAGTCATTGCAAGGTATTTTCTGAATTATATTATTTTGTCTACTTGGGTCAACCTACAGGATCCTTTAACCTATAGAACTTATCCTATCTGAGTGAGTTTGTAGATTTGAATGCCATCCTAATTCTTGCTTTATTGAGAATCCCACGGAGGGAAGGTCTCAGATGTCCCCTCATTACATCGTATAACAATAGATGCCTTATATTCTCTCTTATTTATGTTATCATTATATAACATAACATTACAATTTCGCTTTAATCCAGAAACAGTACTTGTGGTACAGTGTGGAATTTTCAGCACATATCTACAATATCGCATCTAATTTCATCGTACATTTAAAAGGAGTATTACAAAAAAAATAAAATATTTAAAAATACGCAACAAAAAAACCAAAAAGAGAAACACAGAAATAACAAAAAAAAATGCAAATAAAAAATACCAAGTGGAAAGGAAGATAAACACAAATAATGAAAAAATATTTCAGTATTGGTTAGTGGAAGCTATGATATGTGTATGCGTGGTGAACAGTGACAGCTATAATCATACAAGAAATTATGAGATGTTCTTAAGAATGTTTATAGCCAAAATGATCAGTTAATTTGATTGAACTACACTGAACAATCATAAAATAAACATTTCAGGTTGTTTTTTATTGTCAGCACTAATGCAGTGTTTGTTGTGGTAGTGTGAGGAATCATGCATACTACAAAATTTTTAAGATGGTGATAGTGGCGTTCACAAACAAGATTGTCAGTTGAATAGTGCCGAACAAAGAACAACCACAAAAATTAATATCACATGATGGTTAATGACAGGACAGTTTTGTATTAATCATAGTGATAATATAGTCGGACCCAGTAAATATACAAAAGAAGGAATAGAGTAAAGTACAAAAAAGTAAGCCAACGAAAATTAATTTTAAGCAGCTAAGTATGTTTAAGAAGGTTGTTCACTATAGAGTACAAATAAGAGAGTATAAGGGGGAAATAACAAGGGCCAAAATTATGTTATTAACAATAGAGCAAGTCATAGGTTTTACGCTTAACATTGTCTCTGTCACTTAGACCACGGGCCAGATATGGTATCGTTGAGTTCCTATACTTGGTTGTACGAGCATATATCATTTTGTACTGATTTCTGGTTCTACCTGATGAGATGCAATAAGAGAGTTGGGAATAGAGGGGGTGTTTAGGGTCAGAGAGTATGGTTTTAGACCATTTCTCGCATGTATTCAGATGCTTATCCACTAATGTAGTGACGAGTTGACTGAGTTTTACACCGCTAGTCCTACTAACTACCTTCAACATCCTTCTCAGGATGGTATAGTCCTTTTTCAGTAACCCAGGAAAGACTAACGGGGAGCAGTAAAGTAGAATAGGTAGGATACGAGAGTTGACAAATTGTGAAAGCAGAGGTTGAGAGACTCCAGTTAGTCTGAGTTTCTTAATGTAGTAGGTTAGACGAAACACTTTCTTGGAAATCATTTGGATATGAGATGACCAAGTAAGGTCGGAAGATAGAACTAATCCGAGGTATTTTGCATTAGACTTTGTTTCAATTTTAGTCCCCTCAATGCTACAGGCTTCATGAGTGCTTACTAGTGTTTGTAGATTTCGTTTATGCCTAAAGGAGAAGTCGATAGTCAGTTTCACCATTATTTTGCTTTTGACCTTTTCTGATCTTCCTAATGAATTTTATAGGATAGTTAGTTATTTAGCACGAATGCTTCTTCTGTCTGCATCATTTCATCATTCAGGTTTCGTGTTGTACCACGTAGTGCTATTGCTCGATTTGTTTTATACTTATATCAATAAACCTTAAAATGTATATCATTTTAAATGTGAAGTTCTTCCACGATCCAGTTGTCTTTATAGACTGACAAAAACTAAAGAATCACTGGAAATAACTTAAAGGTAAACATATAGTATGCATAGATATTAATAATAGGAATTTTCAGCAGACTTTATTGTATAATATCTTCTCCTCGTCTAGGATCCTCGAATGAAACAGTATCATTGACAGTATATCGTATGACACAGTATATTAATGGAAGTTTTCAGTAGTAGCTCAAGTTTTAAGCATGCCGCCATTTATTTCGTACGACTTTCGTACGTCAGTAGGTTGGTGGTAAAGTGCTTGCCAGCTACAAACGTCTTCCAAGTTCACTTCCCAGCAAAATCACTATTAAATGTCGCCTCATTTAGTAGCTGACAGTTAACCTTGAATATGAAGAAGGTGAGACTATCAACTACATCTCTAAATCAACACCACAGCTACTGAAACTTACCGACTTGAAACGCCCAGCATCACACTTAGAATGCCAGGGATTGAAAAGGAGTTTGTAGCTCTCTTACACAACACTCTAACCTAAATAAGAGGAAATAAAACGGACAAATGATCTTAAAAAAAAGCAGTCAGACAGAAGTAAAAGAGGAGATTACCAATAAGAAACAAAGTCATAATCGAGGAAATCTATGAATGCGTGATAACTGCATCTGAGGGTTACATTGAGGAGATCTTGTGAGGAGAAGATGAGAGCCCACAGGCGATTGTGGCACCAGTTAGACAGAACCTTGTAGAATAGAATGAACTGAAGATGTGTTGTTGGAGCCGTTTGCTGCACTAGTACCTACAGGGAACAGTAAGTACTTATAATCAGTATCCGTTACAGAATCACTGGAAGTCACCGTTTCATTTTGTAACTCTTTACAGGGGCATGCTATTAAAACGATAGCTTCCTACTCATTCTGAATGCATACAAGCCCGTTCGCCACTTTCCATGTGACCATCTGTTCTGATAAATTAAATTCTCAGCCACAAAGGGACTGTCTTCTAAGCGTAGACAACCATAACTTAGCTATTCAAGTATTGGTTTGTAGGGATTTGGTTGATTGGTTACAGGATTTTATCATGAGCTGACATTGGTTAGAGAACCTCTGGAGAACCTGGAGGTACTAGACAGCTGCTTCGTCCTATTTTGGGACACTTCATCAGTACGCCCCCACCGACAGGGTTCAAACCCAGGACCTCCTGGTTACAAGGAAGCTCGAATACAATTAAGCCACTGGGACACGGTCCAATGGCCCATGAATTCTAACTTCTACCAAATCACGACATAGCGCAACCGCTAGCCAATGTCTTCGGCGAATATTTGTCCACACACCCGACCTGCTGCACCCTACTGGTTACGACCTTGTGACCAGGAGGTCCTGGGTTCAAATCCTGTTGGGTGCATACTGCTGAGCAGTCCTCAACTAGGACGAAACAGCTGTATGGTACTCCAAGGTTTTCCTATGGTTCTCTAACCAATGTCAACTCATGATGAAATCCTGTAACCATAACTTAGCAATCAGACTGCACTTTGTACCACCGAACTTATGAACGGAAGATATTAAATTCAGATCATACAGCTATAAACTAGTCAAGAATTATAATAAAAACATAAAGACGATCAAGAAAAATAAGGAGCTTTCTTCGACGATGTCATCTACCAGGTTGCACTTACTTCTAGAACTGTATCCACTTAGACGTCAAAATAAAATTAATAACAATATATGGTTACGTAACAGGAATTGGAGTTAAAAACAGGAAGTCTGTATAAAAATTATCATCGAATTGATTTTCTACAGAAAATAGTTTGTTTATAACGTTGATGACAAAGGCAAAGGCTAAACTTACTTCTTCTCTTTCTTGATTTTCTGGATTGCTAAAAACCTCAGTTGTACCGTCTCTCCATCTTCCTAAATTCAGTACTCTGTCCTCTTGGTAATCGAAGTGCCTCATTTTTGATCCTAGAAAGAAATATAGTGCGGAACCTGCTTGAATCTCTCTTTCTCTGCCTTGATTTGTAACCATGAAGGTTGCAACATGAATCCATGCGGCATGTTTAGCGTCAATTAAATAAGAGAAATAAGGAATATCTATTTTTGCATTATTACTTAGGAGCCACTTTTATACATCTTCTTAGTCGACGCGCATTAACAAAGAGTCGTGAACTAAACTAAAAGTAGCCTCATTCACTATTGCACACTCTCACACTACCTCTTTCGAACAAAGCATGGAATGGCAATCAAACCTCTACCTCAACTTTATAGACTTTGAAAAGGCCTTCGACAGTGTTGATCGCGAAGTAATTTGGAAATTACTCGAGTACTATGGTGTACCCCAAATATTCATCGACCTTGTTCAACAGCTGTACGACAACGGTCTAAGGTCAAGTGATCTATAACGGAAAACTCGGCAAGGCGTTTGGAGTAAACACAGGAGTCAGACAAGGGTGCTTGTTTATTATCACCAATGATATGCCTAATTGTGGTGGACTGACTGGATTATGCGTCAGACAGTGGGAAATGAGAAGACAGGAATATCCCGGACCGACCGACGTGAAGAACCTAGAAGACCTGGATTTTGCGCGTAGATGATTTATGTTTGATTTCACACAAAATGGAAGACTTACGAGTGAAAACCGACAAACTGGTCGAAGAAGCAGCCGGCGAAGACAGGACTCCGGGTGAACATAGACAAGATGGAGGTTACGAAAATAACTAAACAACAACAACAGCAATATCTAGCGTCAATCATCATCAACGGGAAGGATTTGAAAGAGGTTACTTCATTCACTCACTTATCTAGGGAGCATTGTCCCAACTACAGGCAGTCGGAAAAGACGAGGATGTCATATCGAGAATCGAATCGAGAAGGCGAGAAACACATTCATCAGCCTGAAATCAATCTGGAAATCTTCGTCACTCAGAATCAACAACAAAATTCGGATTTTCAATACAAATGTCATGTCAGTTCCTTTATAATGGATCAGAAACTTGGCCCGCGGGTCACAAAGAATATTTCCAACAGCCTGTTGCAGACCTTCATCAACCCAACTGTCTTTGCTCTATGCTGAAGATCAGATGGCCGGACCGGAAAGAAACTAAGAAACTATGGCTGCGAACAAACAAAACAAGAACCAATCGCCAACCAACAAATATGCTGGAGGAAGTGGAGATGGATTGGAGGCTCGCTCACTGGGGTGGCCGCTGGGCGACATCGCGTGCGCGTCAGGCCATTGCTTGAGGAGAACTTGAAAGGGAGGCACCGAATGTGTCATCAGTCCAAGGGTGACATGGAGGAGATCGTGTGAAGAGGAGTTGTGACAGTATGGACTAACATAAATTCAGGTGAAAAATACAGCAGAAGACAGAAGCAAGTGTAGACGTGCAGTTGAAGCCCTTTGTTCCACCAGGAACCTAAGGGAACAATAATAATAATATACACTACCTCTTTCGTTAAAGTCATTTACCAACCGAACTCACATAGAATTTATGTGAACCTCACAAACACAAAGTGTGAAATATTATCATCTAAGTATCAGGATGTATTTAGTGACAAATCGACAACTTTTCTAAAAATATCATATCTGGAGTACAAAAAGCATGAAAAGATGTAAAATACCAGGCTGTTATTCACCAATCAACTAGAGATACAATGTTGATATCGTTCATTTCAACTTCGGCATAAATACCCTTCTATTGTACTTACTTATAAAAGACAGACACAGATGGAATAACGTTTACTAACAAACATAAAAATGACAATGAAAGAACACAGAACACTTTCCAAACTCTATTCTTTTTCAAATGAATAGTTCTTGTTAGCATGAGTCCCTATTCAATGTTCAATAATGATTCCGATCTCTTCAGATATTATGTACATAGTGTATTTAGTAAAACAAAAAAGCGACCATTTTTATGTTTGAACTTCATGATCAATAATAGCAATATCAATATGAATGCCTATTTGTTTTAATAGGCTGTATTTTCTTTTTAAAACGGTCAGTTCCCTTTATGAATTTAGACAAAGCAATAAGAAAAAGACGTAATTTATATCTGAATCGTGCAGTGTGTATTTGCGCAACACATTTCGAACAATCTGATCCATCACACACGAAATTGTCATAGGAATGAATATATTTGAAATAAATAAAGAGTTAAGACGTGAGAAAACAGACTTAGGTCAAGTTAAAAGGACATAGTGAACGTGAAAATAACAATGAACATCACTAAACCAAGGAAGGGAGGCAGTACTGCATCTACCCTGGCTGGTATCAAAACAAAGTTTGCCAAGGAAGGTTAAGAGTGTAATGACAAATTGTGGCTTGGGATGCATGAAGATAGTTTAAACTTCCTTATTGCCAGCTTGGGCAAACACCTTTTATAGGTAGGTTGAAAAGATGTGTTAACGTCACTTTCGTGTCCTGTCTGTATAATATGTTTCGAAGTAGAGGAGCTACGTCTCCTGTTCTCACCATTAACGGCTTCTGAAGATTCCATTTGTTTCTGGAGCCATTTGGGAATATGTTCTGAAGGCAGCTCTTACTTTTAGAGACCGATGAGTCCTCTCTATGTATATGTGTCCACACGTACATTCAAATTGGTAAATACAGTGGGATGTGACATTATTTTTCGCATGTTCTCAGGGCTTAGATAAATATATTGCCTTTACATTCTCAATTATTATGATATTAGCTGCATAAAAAGTCTTTTTAACAGCAGCGCTCAATCGTTGTCTAGTTATCAAGTTGCTATGATGCCTCATATAGGGTAGCTTGGTGTACACATCTTTCTTAGGAGCGAGTTGGAGAGTGGGTCTTGGTGTTCCACTGACTACTTTATATCACCTGATGGAATTTTTTGGTTAATTGTTATCAACCAGACAGAGTTTGTGTCAACTTTCTTTCTTCTTTATCAAGTGTGTCTTCCTCCAGTGCATATTCGCTGGATTCTACTGAAGAGATACCTCGCTGACTAAGGCTCTTTTGTACCGAACAGGGCAGAAACTGTGGTAATTAAAATGCAGTTCTGTCCTCTCAACTTGACCTAAGTCTATTTTCCCATCTCTTCTTAACTCTTTATTAATTTCATTTATATTCATTCCTATAATAACTCCTTGTATGTTCAAATTGTTCGAAATGTATTGCGCAAATAAATCATTACACAATCCATACAAATCACGTCTTCTTATTGCTTTGTATTATTCTTATTCGTATTCCTACATTACAATGAAATGTGTTTGAAGATAGTAAATGTAGAGATTCTAGTGAATGTGAGAGATCGTAATAAGAATTTTTGAGCTATTTGTTACAGTTTCTGTAACGGTCCAAACTGTAGTCTTCTGGTCCGAACACAAGGAATCAATCAGTGTGTTCTTCTGAAGCTAACCAACTATTTGCGATAGTATCTCTGATATTGTTATTTTATTTATTTTGATTACAGCTTGATTCCACACCGTGTTTTGGTACAAGTATGGAATTTTCAGCGTGGATATCGGTAGCCCGAAATTCGCAGGCCGACCATGGATATCAAGTGTGCGTCGGCGTGGGCTCGAACCCCGGACCATGTGCATGGTCGGCGAGAGTCCTAACCACTGTGCCACCGACGCACATATGAAAAACTCAAAATCACCTCAAAGATACCATTATGTCGCTATAAAGATCAAGGATTTCCCATGAGAGAACAAGTACTGTGCAACATAACTATTTATCTGTTTATTGTGCCCCTTAACGTTCCCAGTGGTAAATGGGGCTACAGACTGGGGCTTTAAAGTTTCGGTAGCAGTGATATTTATTTTAACAGGATGTGGTTGTTAGCCTAACGCCTATCCTCCCTCTTTGCAAGTCTTAGCGGGTTTTATAATTTTGTCGGCCAAGGTTCGAACCCTGAACCACATCCGCGATTGGCGAGCATTCTAAGACTGTACCGCCGATGCTGGTGCAACAAAACTAGTCAGCCAAAAAACAACCGTTAAAGGTATTTGAGAATCAAAGAGAATATCTTCAACCAGTTGAGATCAAAACTCTGTTGGTGGAAATCAAACCTATTTAACACTTCCAGCAAATAGTCCAAGGTCAAAACCCCGGTGGCATAATGTCGATATCATTCAAGCAAAACCAAAGTTGTAAAACAACATAATATCAACACTATCTAACGATCACAGAGAGAAGCAAAAGTTAAAACAGTGATATACCGCCTAGAAAAAAAGCAGGTTAATGATTACAATTTATTCAAGTATTGGTTTGTGGGGTTTTGGTTGATTGGTTACAGGATTTCATCATGAACTGACATTGGTTGGAGAACCATTGAAAAAAACCTGGGAACACTGGACAGCTGTTTCGTCCTAGCTCAGGACTCTTCATCAGTACGCACCCACAGAAGTTTGAACCCACGACCTTCTGGTTACAAGGCAAGCTCGTCGACCATTAGGCCGCTGGGACCCGAACTAGGATGAAACAGCTATCCAGTACTCCCAGCTGGTTTTCCAATGGTTCTCTAACCAATGTCAGCTCATGATGAAATCCTGTAACAAATTACAAATTAATTTGAAATATCCAGATACGTATAAGTGCGTCGGTGGCACAGTGGTTAAAACTCTCGCCGACTATGCACATGCTCCGAGGTTCGATCACCTGCCGACGCACATCTGATATCTATGGTCGGCCTGCAACATTTGGGCTACCGATATCAATGCTGAAAATTCCATACTTGTACCAAACATACATTGTGGAATCAAGCTGTGCTCAAAAATAAAATAAATAAAATAAAATATTTTGAAAAGATCGTTCGGGAAGAATGTTCCAAATAACAATTTCACGATAGTCTTTACAATCACTTATACGAAAAATGAGTCATCAGCTTGAAATTCTGTGACCAATGGCTTCATTTCAAGATTAATTCGTGTGGGAGTGCAATCATTAGGATGTATATCGTTGGAGAGATCTCAAAGTTTTTCTTTTTTGCTGGTCGGCAATTGTAACTCGTTTGATGATAGCGGTTTTAGGACGATCATCATGAGACTTTCTCAACTATGTTTTATAATCACACTTACAATAGGTAGACTCTGAACTGTTTCTTGTGAATGGACGTTTTCACGTGTGTGAACTGTGCAGATGATCTATGTGCAAAAAAGCTGTAAAAGTGAAGTGTAACAATCGTCTGCTTTGAAGAATCAATATTTTCTGATCAAATCAGAAATATAATGGAATTTATCTGGATAATATGACTGTAACAGGAACTCTGAGGATATGCTTGTTTAATGTCATCATATAAAGCAAAGCGGAAAATGGCTAATCGACCAATCGAATGTGTATATAGTTCAATTTGGACTTTCCCGTATACTGATTCAGTTGAACACTTGGATCTAATAAAATCAGCAGGAAGAAAGAGGTGGTTATCGTGGCCCAAGTGGTCTAGATGATAAAGCTTTGGCGTTTGAAGTAATGGGTACTGGGTTGGAGTCTCAGTGAGAACACTGTCAGTCGGTCGGTAGTACAAGCAGACCCGCATGGTGAGTCTCAAATAAGACGGAGTGTGCATTTGGGATTCCACTGTTAGTCGCCATCCATCAAATTGATCAGATAGATGTCTGTTGAAACAGGCATAAAATAGACCAGCACAAACAACATGAAGGATCTGGACTTCGCCGATGACATATGTCTGATATCTCAAAAATTGGAAGACATACAAGTGAAAAGCAACACGTTGGCAGCAGAAGCATCAAAAATAGGACTTCAAGTAAACACTGAGAAAACAGGAGTGATGAAGATTCCTGGGCAACGCAAACGGCAACAACTAAAAGTAAATGGGAGGAACCTGAAGGAAACAACCCCCTTTACCTACCAGGGAAGCATCTTTTCAACTACAGGCAGAACTAACGAGGATATGAAAGCAGCATGAATCGAGGAAGTAAAGCAAGCTTTCATTACTGTGTGCTTCGGATGCACAGCGGTTAGGAATCTCACTGACCATGAATATGGACCGGGGTTCGGTTCTCTGCCGACAAGCACCTGATATCAATGATTGGTCTGCAAAATCCGGGCTACCGATTTTGAATGCTGAAAATTCCATACTTGTATCGAAAATACGGAGTGTAATCAAGCCCTAATGAAAACGATTTCTCTCAATTCTGTGTGGAGATCAACAGCACTCAAGACCAAAATTAAGATCCAGATTATCAACTCCAATGTGGAGTCAGTGCTACTATACGAAACAGAGACTTAGCGCGTCACGAAGGGCACTTCGAACAAACTATAGACCTTCATCAACAGCTGTCTTCGCTCAATAATCAAGATAGGATGGCTGGCTAGAAAATATCAGCAACAGGGATCTCTGGGAGCAAAACAACGAGGAACCGATTGTGTTACAAATCTGCAGGAAGAAATGGAGGTGGATTGGCCATACTCTGAAGAAATCATCAAGTTACATCACTAGACAAGTCACTGCTCTATTGGAACCCAAAAGAGAAGCGGTGAGTTGGCCATCCAAGGGTGACTTGGAAGAGGTCATGTGAGGAGTAGATGGAAGCATGTGGGCAGACCTGGAGCGGGGTGAAAACTTCAGTAGAGAACCGAAAGCAATGGAGACTTGGACGGCTGAATCCCTATATTCCTCTAGGAATAAAAAGAAAATAATAATAAGATGCCTGCTGAAACAAAGCCTAAAAGCCCCGATGCATTCCGAGATGAGCACAAGGTTTACTAATTTCAGCTTGAATTGTAGATCTTTACAGGAAGGTAAACTATAAGAACAAAATTCATCAAATAAGATCTGCTGTCTATTGCAACTAAATATTATGAACACAACGAATAGGCATAAGAGTGAGTTTACTTCAGTATTACAAAGCAATTTCACGTACTGTGTATCCGATATGTCGTGTTATTTTCACTGTCTTGATAGCATATAACATTCTTCTCATTGTTGTAATCATCCACTGACGTTTCTCCTTCCACGACTATTCCACTGATACATATAAATCACAAGCTGATAGAAGTCAGATGTTGTGAGAATTTCGATTCCATCCTAGTGAGTATCCTATGACTACTAGTCAACGGTCTCGTCACGTCATCTAAATGTCCTCAATCCAATCCTTTATGGAGTCATAGGTGCGTGTTGCTGTAGAGACCTAGACTAGGATGAAGAAGTTGACCAATACTCCCTGGTTTTCTGCGCTTCTCTAACTGATCGATTTAATCATTGAACCAACTTGAAATAAATCAGCGTTGCCTCTACAATGAAGGTATTCCACATATACCATTAAAGTCTTCTCCTCAGTGGCATACGCTGCATATCTTTCAATAAGAATTCAACATTTTTCAAAAGAACAGACACTGAACAAAGAATACTCTTTTCGATAACCTCTTCATCAGGTTCCCGAATTAAATATACATTATTGTGAATGAATGAATTAGTGTCATGAACAAAATTAATGTTTTTTAAATAACATCGAATCGATAATATTGATAGATTACAGCTAAATAGCATCAACATAAAATAAGCTGAATGTCAGAAAAATTAGGGAAGATAATATCACGAATTCACGAATTTATAATCTCTACTGAAGGTCGGCCAGGGCAGTAGTAGTGGCTGGATGGACTTCCTTCTTCTCCACACAGAGCACTGGTCGTCTGAGGCAAATCGTAGTAGCCTCTGCTGTTTGGATCATGAGGTGCTTCGATGATTTTGAAAATTTATTAGGCAGCCGGTAGATTATAGAGAAGGATTCTTCAACGCTGGCTGGCTTTGTGGCCGGTTTGCACTAGATGGTCCAATATCGAACTGTTAGTGGTTTCTACTACGCCTTTAGTTAGCTATACTGGGAGATGTTCTCGAGCACGAAAAATCAAGTTCCTAGAGCAATGGCCAATATAACTCGCCCCACAAGCGCAGTTGAATTGGTAGGTACAATTGGAAGTGGCTAGCAAGCATAGGTACTTCATCTTTCAGTCTAGGTAGCACCATCGTTCGTGTAAAGAATAATGCGTGTAGTTCGTCAGCATTAAAAGATCTTTGAACTGATTTTGTTAATTTCTTTGCAACTATCTCGCTTGGTATATCGCCCTTGAATTGTAGTCGTATATGAAAAGGCTCCTTGTTTATAGATAGTGAGTAGTCCTTTTCCACTTTCTTCGTCATGAGTTTCTTGATTAATTTGTCGGGATACCTATTTTCGATCAAAGTATCATATACAATACCCAATTCATCTTCAGTTACTTCTTCTGAGCATATAGATCTTCTAAATGTGTGACCGAGTGAGGATTTTCACTAAATTTCTTTTTTACTTGATAGGAACGAAGCTGTGAAAATGTGTATATTTCTTCTCTAATAAAATAATAATTTTCGCTTTATTCCAAAAACAGTACTAATGATACTGCAAGGGATTTTCAGCATTCAGTAAAATATTGCATCTAATTTATTCAAAACGACAAAAAATAAAAACATTACGTAATAATAATAACAAAACGCTGTTATAGCAGCTATGTAGCGGATTACAGTATGCGATAAGGAGAAAAATATGCATAAAGTACAAAATTGTAGTAATAATAGTAATATCAACTAAAATAAAATAGCAAAGTTATAATTAAACGATAGAAACGGTGACACTTTAAAGTTACAGAAAGATGAACGATTAAAGGGTCGATTCACTGTGCTAATTATATAGTAACTTTTATGTTTCACGTCTAACATAGTGTTTATCACATAAATTACGGGCTAAATAGGGTATCGTAGAATTTTTGTACTTAGTGGTTCGAGCATATAACTTCTTATATTGACTCCTCGTCCTACCTGATGAGATGCCAGGGTAATAATGTGAATAAAAGGGGTGCAGAGGGTCTGACAGTATGGCCTTTGCCTATTTTGTACAGGAATGTGTGTGTCTCTCGACTATGCTACTGGCGAGCTCACGCAGAGGCATACCACAAGCCTTACACGTATGATGCAGTGGTCAGAGTTAAGTGAAGGAGCATGTTTGCGAGCTTCATATATACCAACATCATTGATAAATACTAGATCCAGTGTTTTACCAAGCAGGGTTTGCAAAGTTAACAATATCGTCTTGATCAAGTGGTATAAGGAAGGAGTAAGCCCATGAGTTGAAATCACCAGTCACTATTGATAAAGAGTTCTCAAAACAAGCTGTAGCAAAAGCGGTGAATTCATCTGCGAACATAGATAAATCCGATATGGTACAGCCAGGAGAGACATAAACATTGGAAATATAAATGAATTTGTATTTTGTTAAGTGTTTTGGGTGACATCTCAGAGTGATGCAAGCGATGTAGTCATTTCGAGAATTCGAAACAAGCTTTGTTTGTCATCATAAAAGTCATTGAGCCAGGTTTTTTGTAGAATGACAATACCAGTATTGTGATAAATTTCGGACAGCAAAAGGGACTGAAAATTCAGAATTTTGTTTGGCAGGGACCAGCAGTTGGTACTAACTATAACCGGAGCAGTGGTGTGATGTGTGGGTGTAGATTTTAAAGCACGTTGCCAACCACCATGGTGCTTTATCTTGAGTTTGTCGCAAATATGAAACAAAACACACATATTATATGGATACATATCACCTCCCCTTTTGAGAAGATGGATGATTAGTAGGATGTTTACCTGGGGGTTTATCTGGAACCTTTGGGCTTGTTGTTGACGTCTGTCGCTTCGTCTGCCTGTTGGTTTTGCGGCTTCGGCTTCGTCCGCAATTGTCTGACATTTTATGCTTCTTGACCGCATTACATAGCGAATTTAGTGGGACGTCAGCCAGATGCAAACGATCGAACCAATCAAGTCCCAAAAGATTTAAATCACTCTTGGTGACGTAGCAGATTCCTCTGAATTTGATATTGCGAATGTAAACAGAACATTTAAGTTCACCAATTAGTTTGAGCCGCCCACCACAGGCGCTGACAAGAGTCTGGGAAGTATTGGTGATAGGTGGTCTGCCAATATCATTCCAAAGTTTCTCTGATATAACAGTAATATCAGAGGCGGTATCTAGCTGCAGACGTGTATCATGACCACTCATCTGAAGATCAAGATATTTCCGCATACATGGAGTTGTGACTTGTCAGGTTGCGAGTAGACTCATTGAATTTTCGGGGATTTAGGACCAACAGTAGGTCGAGCTTTCGCTGGATTTTGATATCTGGGTTTGCGTGGCTGACAAAAACCATTTTTATGACCAATGATTTTGCACTTGCTGCAACGATGATTTTTGTACGGACAAGACTTTACAAAATGCCACGCCCCACAATGCCAGCATGGTGATGGTGGGGTCTTCTTTGCAGTAATTTGAGAAGTTGGACGAGTATGTGTAGATTTCCGCGGAACATTAGGAGAAGGTGGGTCAGGACGGGATGATGAGAGATTTTTGCTCTTTCGTAATGCATGAATATCAGAGCTTCTCGAAGGTGTTGATTCGACCAGGTGTGTGTCTTTCTGCAAATTAATCAGCCGTTGATATTCATCAGCTATGTCATGTAATGTTAACTTAGGATTTTGCTCTAGCTGATTGAGCAGTCGAGTTCGGATATCTGTGAAACGAGGAGATTGAAGACTGCATATGAGAATCAAGGCTTCGAATTGATCATCTGTTAAGGACCTGAGTCGAAATCTCTCGCATTCTCGGTTGACTGTGCCAACATGAGTAAGAAAATCATCATTTTCATTCATTGTCAGCTTGAGGAAACGATAACGTATGCTTAATAATGAGGATTGGTCTCCAAAATGTTCACGCATCAGCTTTATTGTATCATCGAAACACTTGTCACGTGGTTTTTGGGGTGAAATTAGGTTTCAGTACCTTTCGTATTCTGCGGGACCCAATTTATGTAATAACACTCGCACCTTCCAAGCATCGTCTTATGAGGCGAGATCAACTGTGAATAAATCCTCATATCGTTGATACCATGTGTCAAAGGTGACATTCGCATCTGGATTATAATTGAACTGTGAAATACTATTCACAATGCCGTCGACAGATGGTAGCATGGTATGGTTGGGATCGCTTGAAGGTGAAGTTGGACCACTCTGTTTGTTAATGAACATTTCCATTAATTTCATTTGTCGTTCAAATAGTAATTCCAATTTAGAAGAGTCCGTAGTTTTCCTCGTCGCCAAATTATTGTTATGTACTGGTCGAGAATTTAATAGTCCTGACTCAAGAAAAACGGAAATCAGAAGACCACTAGGTTTGCGATGATACTTCTATTTTCCAAACACAAGGAGAATCAATGTCACACAAGTGTGTGAGAGCAAAATATGAATGTTCGAACAAGTGTGTGAGCGAATATTCAAAATGAACAAATCAATAGACAGTCTTAACATGATTGGCTAATTATAATGGAATATCGATCCATATATACATGCAAAATATATCAGACTGTCAAACAAAACACACATATTATATGGATACATATCAAGAATAAAGTTAAGAATGTACGAAAAGTATAAAATGATGATATTGATAATGTTAACAGCTCAAACTATAAGTTAATTGAAATAGTGTGAACACAGGTTACAAATAGGAGAGAATAAAAGAGCCAACTACTTCGCTAATTACATTAGTATGTCGTAGGTTTTACGCTTAACCCTTACTTCTATTAGAACACAGAACGCGGACAGGCAAAATAGAGTACTTGGTTGTAGCAGCATATAATATCGTTTGTAGTGACAGCTGGTCTTACTTGTGATGAGATACAAGGCGATTTGAAGTGTTGTGATGAATACCGAGTCAGGTGTCCATCAAATACAGCAGTTAAAATCTAACTAGATGGCTCACCACTTGCCTTACTGACAAACTTTTACACACTTCGCAATATGATGTAGACCTTTCTGAGTAACCCAGGTAACACTGTGGATGGGGGGGAACAATAAATTACAAGAGGTTAGATGCAGGACTTTACAAACTGTAAAATTAGGAGGGTTGAGTGATGGTTTTCTGACTGTCTTAACTTCCTAATGTAGTAGGTTAGACGGAACATTTTCTCATACTCTGACAAAATATGGAATGACCAGGAAAACTGAGAGCATAGGACAATTCATGTGAACGAACTAGTTCTTGCAGGTCAAATTTATACCTAAAGGTAAAGTTAACTGTCTGACATTTAGAGGGATATAATGTAAGACCATTTAGCTTAGACCGCTGCCCGATATCCAACAAAACGCTATTAAGTTTGAAATATATTCACATCAGGATGTAACTGGCAAAGATATAATCAGACCATCAGCGTTATAAGAATAGAACTTGTGCATTGTGGTAGAGTATAATTCCATTATGGGTAAAATTTATTTTGATAAAGTCTCACATTGTTATACAGTAATATTTACTGATGACGTTTACTGATGACGACGTTTCGAGCACAATTTACTGCTCATAATCATGTGAGAGTAACCACACAAATTTCTAACTTCGTTTATATAATTCCATTACTTTTCATCGCTTGATTTGATTGGTAGTAGTATTTTCCACGTTCCCGGTGATGATTCATTTCTATCGCATGTGTTGGGTGTAGATTTGATGAACCAGGATTCAGTAATCAGTCTCTCTCTATCTCCACCTACCCAAATTACTTTCTAGAAATTCAACTCTCTCACAATCTATTATGTGGTTGTGCGTTAATGCATGCAGTGCGATTGCTGAGTTATTTCTTTCTAAATTACTTATATTCGTGATTGGGATCAATCATTCTAACCTTCGCTAAATTCTTATTTTCTGACAACCTGACTACCCTCGATCTACTAGTGTGACGTATGTAGGTAACTTAACTCACAGTAATTGCCAGTTATTTTGTAAATTACATTATTTTGTCTAATTGTGTCAACTGGGTCCTTTAGCCTACATAGCTTCTCCAACCTGAGTGAGTTCGTAGGTTTGAATGCCACTCTAATTCCTGCTTTATTGAGAATCCTACGTAATGTCTTAGATGTCCCCTCCTTATATTGCAAAACTACTATGGATGCCTTATGTTCTTTCTTATTTATGTTATCATTATTAGTTTCACAATTATTTATGCTTATGACCTCTTTTGATCGTCCTAATGAATTTTATAGGATGGTTATTTAACACCAACCAACGCCTCATCTATCTGTTTCATTTCACCATTGTACTACTTAGGGCTACTGCTCGGTCTGTTAGACACTTAACTAAGTCTGCCTTAACAGCTAACGGATAAGATGAATTGAAGTCTAAATATCTATTAGAATGCGTTGGCTTTTTATGAACACTAGTGTGCAGTTTACCTTCTTCTATTTGTTTTATTTTACAATCTAACATGCTGGCTAGTTATCCTTGTTCCTTTTCCGATTCAAATGTGAATTTTATTCCCTCTATTAGTGAATTTATACGTGTCAAGAAGCTAGAGATATTTTGTCTTTCTAACACCGTTAAAGTGTCATCCACATATCTCCACCATATTTTGGAGCAGGATTTAATATATATTAAGAGCCATATTTTCCCAGCTGTCCATAAGTATAACTGCAACGATAGGGGATATTGCTGATCCTATTGTTACACCTTCAGTTTGTCTATATATATTTTGCCTTGGAATTTAAAGATAGTTGGCGTGAGGCATAACTGAATTCCTAAAACAATTTCCTCTATGAGCAACTTAGTCCTATGAGTGAGCTGATGATCTGCGGTCAGTTCTTTTTTAAAATGCTTCTAAGGCCATATTGATTGGTATATTAGTAACTATATCAAAACTAACCATTATTTCATTATTCCCTTATTGAATGTCATTTAGTTTGTTTTTCATTTCATATGAATTAGTTAGTTAGCCTAGAGTTTAAACGATTTCTAATGGGGCATAATATTAGAGCTAAGTGTTTTGACAATTCATAAATAAGAGTAATCCTGAAATCTAGGATCGGTCGCATGGGGTAACCTGGCCTATGGATTTTAATAGTACCATATATTCTACTAGCATTCTGTCTGTCTGTCTGTTTTCGACATAGAACTTTGCACAAATGTGCGGAAGTTCAAGTCACCACACTCCGTGTAGCACGCGAAGCAAGAGAAGAAAATACAAGAAAAGCATAATAGAAACAGTGAGCAGAGGTGTGAGACAAAGGAGTAATAACGAAAAACAAAACAGTTTCATTGGAGATCATAAGTCACAAGGAGTGGATGCATCTGCCCCAGCCACTGAGAACGATTTTGAGCCATGTCACCAATTGTTTCCAACCATAGATTTTTACCGTCCCGAGGACCCCAGCCTGGAAGTCTACACCTTCCTACGTGGCTTAGACCAACTGTTGTGGATTTCATTGACTGGTGAGGCCATGTTTTGATTTGACCGCCGCTAGCTTTTTCCAGCCTGACCCTATATCCGCTAACATTGCTCATTGTCGAGGGAGGCGATGGCTTGGCATACGTAACACATGTCCTAACCATCTCAGTCTTTGTAGCTTCACGACTTCGTCGATTGATTTCCCCTGTTTACCTAGAACTCTACGCCTAACCTCCATGTTGCTCACCTTATTATGCCACTTTACACGGGAAATAGAACGCAGGCACCTATGATCAAAGACAGCTAGTCTTTTCATGTCTTCCACTCTCAGTGGCCAGGTCTCACAGCCATAAAGGAGGACGGAGCGGACTGATGAGCAGTACACCCACCCTTTGTTCGATAGTCGAACATCTCGTCTACGCCAGAGTCGGCGTAAACTAACAAATGCGAAACGAGCCCCTTGTATTCGTGCTGAGATTTCGTCAGAGATCAACCCGTTGGGGCTGATGGTACTTCCCAAATAAGTGAAGCGGTCAACGTGCTCTACCACTTCACTTCCTATTTTTAAACTAGGCGTCGATGTAATCCAGTCCTGTAACATCATCTTGCATTTGGCGGGAGCGAATCGCATGCCAAACATTCGTAGATTGCGGCTCAAGGTGTTTAGAAGACTCTGCATTTCGTCAGCGTCTTCGCCTAGAAAGACTATATCGTCTGCATATTCCAAGTCAACGAGATTATTCCCTGGTAGCAATTCAATCCCTGAGTCGCTGAAGTCACTTAGGGTTAAGTCCATTAACACATCTACTAGCATTATGAGTTTAAAGCATTAAAATTAAACCATTTAGACACCTTACCCAGTGACGACTTCATTCTGCGTATTAAATCTGCTGTAGATTTATTTCTTAATTTTATTCATTATTGTTTCTACAGGCTTTTTAATTTTGCTCATATGACCGCGTCTCAATATGTTCACACCATCAGCGTACTTAACAAAGTTGATTTCAAGCAAAAAAGGTAAGTAAGTCATGTAAAAGGAAGAAGATACTATCTACAAAAATCAATCATGAATGAATGAATGATTTAATGAATGTTAACACATTTGCAGGAAATTAGCAGGACAGACAGTGTGAGAGAGAGAGACAGGAATCGAAAAGATTTGAATAGTAAAGAGATGCTTTAGGGTGTTACATTTTTTGCAATTAAAACAAAAAATAGTTATCTAACCGGAAATCTCGCCTTCATCGAAGCGAGGATTTTCTTTCTCTCCCTGAATTTATCGATAAGATGTTTTGCACAATCTTTAAGCAAAATTCATGTCTAAACATGTATTAATTAGTATGCATGAAAAATTCTCACCTAATTCAGTGAAGAGGCTCTTTTCGCAGCGAATTCACTTTCCTCTTTAACTGTACTATCTCATTTATATAGTGTGTTTACCAATAAAGGAGGATAATAACAAAAGTAATGAGTAGTCACAAACATACTTGCAAACATTAGTCAATTTGAACAAAGCAAGAACAACAATTGTCTGTACCAGGATAATATGAGCTCATCTTTTATTATTGTTATTTCGAGGATTCTTCTCAACTGGTTACAACCTGAACGATAAAAACGTATATGAATTACATTAGAGATTTGAACATACTTTTCCACGATCACAAGGAGTAATTGGTTGGTAGGAAGTAAAAGTAACATTAGTCCGGAATGATTTAACTGATTTGGACTTACAGACACTGACTGTTTATAGAATAATTAGACAATTAGGCTTGGAAACAAAAACAGGGTTGCATATATATATATATATATGTATAGAAACAAAGTTTAGCTAGAAAGAGCATAACAAAAAAGTAGATTACGTAACTAAAGAAAACGTCTTATCTAATAGCCAAAGAACCTGAGACTGAAAGGTCCGGAAGCATTAAACAGTGCGATTGCTCGTCATCTATTGGACACTGGTCATATTGTAGACAACCTGAAGTTGTTCAAAATAATCAAAAAGCAAACGAAACCTAGCTTGCTACGCTTTGCTGAAGCAATCGCCATCAAACGACTTAAACCAAATCTATATAGGCAGAAAGAGACTGGTGAATCTTGCACTACCCTGGTGATAACAAAAAATATACAACTTTCATGAGTCACCCTTTTTCATGTTTGGAAACCGCCACTCTCTCATTTAAACATGACTCACCCTACCTTGTTTCTTTTGTTTCCTTTTTTCTATTGGCTATTACATAAGATGTTTTCTTTAGTTACGTAATCTACTTTTTTGTTATGCTCTTTCTAGCTAAACCTTGTTTCTATACACACATATATATATATACGCAACTCTGCTTTTTGTTTCCAAGCCTAATTGTCTAATTATTCTATAAAGAGTCAAAATTTGTATTATTATTATTATTTTATCCTTTAGTTCCTAGAGGAACATAGGGCTTCAGCCTTGTGTCTCCATTGCCTTCGGTTTTCTGCTAACTTTTTCACTCCGCTCCAAGCCTGCCCACATGCTTTCATCTCCTCCTCGTATGACCTCCTCCAAGTCACCCTTGGACGACCAACTCGCCGCCTCCTTTTCAGGTTCCATTCGAGGGCTTGTCTAGTGATGTCACTTGATGGTTTCCTCAGGGTGTGACCAATCCATCTCCATTTCTTCCCGCCTATTTGTTTCACAATCGGTTCCTGGTTGGTTCGCTCATTGCCAGAGATCTTTATTGCTGATTTGTAACTCCGAACTAATGTTGCTTTTACTTCTTACCAACGAATTACTCCTTGTGATCGTGAAAAAGTATGTTCAAATCTCTAATGCAATTCATATAAGTTTTTATCGTTCAGGTTGTAACCAGTTGAGAAGAATCCTCGAAATAATAATAAAAGATGAGCTTATTTTATCATCCTGGTACAATTGTTGTTCTTGCTATGTTCAAGTTTAATAATGGGAAGAATTGCATGAAGTTTTTAAAAAATAAGTCAGTTTGGTGAATGGTGAGTTGTACTTGGGATACACCCAGAAACGATGAAAACTATGGGATTATGTAAGAGTTGCGTCGGTGGCGCAGTAGTTAGGACTCTCGCCGACCATGCACATGGTCCGGGGTTCGAGCCCACGCCGACGCACACCTGATATCTATGGTCGGCCTGCGAAATTCGGGCTGCCGATATCCATGCCGAAAATTCCATACTTGTACCAAAAATACAGTGTGGAATCAAGCTGTAAATCTAATATATATATATATATATATATATATATATATATATATATATATATATATATATATATATATATAGGAATTATAAGGAATTGGAAAAGCGAACCAACAAACAGAGAGACCGAAATCAAGTCAGAAGGAAGAAATTAGAAAGGTTGTTACCATGTCATAGTAGAAGTGGTTGAACACTTTTCTTATCTATGCATATAGCTCTGGCTTTTCTGTCTGATTAGCTAAAGCTTCAATAATGCTAAGAAGATGAAACCCTACTTACTGCCTTTGAAAGATTATTCTTCACTCTGTAGATCACTCGGAAGGAGATGATGAAGATCCCTGGCCAACAGCAACAACGACAGACCACAGACAGCATAAATGGGAGAAATCTGTAAGAAGCAAACTCCTTTACCTACCTACCTGGGAAGTATCGTTCCAACTACAGGCAGATGGAACTGATGAGGATATCAAGGTGAAGATCGGGAAAGCGAGGCAAGTAAGCTTTAATTACTCTCAAGTCTGTGTGAAGATCAACAGCCCTCAACATTAAAAATAAGTTACGGATTTTCAGCTCACATGTGAAGTCAATACTACTTACTATACGAATCAGAGACTTGGCCTTGCATCACGAAGGAAACTTCGAACTAAATACAGATTTTTATCAACAACTGTTTTCGCTAAATACCACTCAAGATCAGATGGCCAGCCAGAAAAGATCAGCTACAGGCAGGGATCCCTGGCAATCAACCAACCAGCTGGGCAGGAACCAAATGAGCGACAAATCTGCAGGAAGAAATGGAGGTGGATTGACCATACTCTCAGAAAACAAACCATCAAGTGAGTGACATCACATTCCAGGTTACTGCTCGAGTGGAACTTGAATGCGAAGTGGCAAGTTGGTTGTCAGTGTGGAGGATGACATGGAGGAGGTCATGTGAAGATAAGACAAAAGCGTGTGGGTAGACGTGGAGTGAGGTGACGAAAATGTTGGCAGAGAATGGAACTCAATGAAGACGTGCAGTTGAAGCCCTATGTTCCTCTAGGAATTAGAGGAAACAATAATAATAACTTATGCACAGACAGTTCAAGTCTGTACAAAAATAAATGTTTGCATGCAGTGGTAAAGGATTCACATAATAAAGACAAGAGTTGCTTAAGATGATGATTAACTAATAAATTAAGGAACAGTGAAGCGAGTTCAACCCAAATCTTAGAAACAGGAGACAAGCAAAGTTATATTACAGTGACAGCAGAATGAATACTGTTCATTCAGTTTGAAGCCTTCTATCAACTGATATCATACAACATTTACAAGTAGGTAGTAGGCAGCTGATTAGAAGCCAATGAAGCAGACTCCTGTCCAACTCTTCATATTAGACACGCACTGCGATCTGAACAATTCCGCACTGCAAATTAAACTATGATGAGATATTCCGTCTAGCTCAGTAATTTAGGTGATTTAAACTGATTTGACTCTCTGATCTGAGTTAAAAAAAACCTGGCACACCAATGATGAGTTTGACTTCAAAGTAGCAAAATGGCTGTCAGAGTGTTTACATCACTTCGATCCGGCTAGCAAGTATTATTAGTTGATGTGGGAGTTATCCAACTACTCAAACCAGTCAATGAGTAGTATATACACTCGTCAATATTCGAAGATACGAAGAGGTTAACCTCCTTTGAACAGAAGCACTAGAGTTCGATTTATTGTTTTATGTAGTTTGATGTGGTCAATAATAATGCAGTTAAGCGTGATGTTAGGTAATGAGGTAAATTAAATCGGTTATGTTTTGAAAATGCAAGTGGTCTCAGGTCCGATTCCCGTCCAACGCACTCGTAAACCTCATTAAGCCACCAGTAAGTTCAGTAAACAGGGAAATTTGGGTGTGAGGCTAACCACCCCAAACTGTCAGAATGAAACTAGTCCTAACGAAACTTCAAAGCTCAAGCTTGAGGCCACATGTTCCACTCGAAACGTAAACGAATAAAAACATGATCATAAAAAACTGGTTGATGTGGTTAGTTTATACCTTAAGACATGTAAGCTCAAATCAGATTTTGTTAAGCCTAAGCCGACCAAACATTCTACCAATGCATGACATATCTGATTGTTGGTTTCAACCTGGTGTTCTCAAGTTATTAGGAATGAATGGTTAGAGCTTGTTAGTGATATGGTTAAAAATTATTCTGAATGACCCATACTTATTCATTCCGTATAATCGCTAAGATTCTCGAAATCCTCACTGTTCTATATCTAACTGATATTTCTCCATTGCATCTCAATCGGTGACACAGTGGTAGAATGCTCGGCAGCCAAGCGGATGGTTTGATTTTCGATTCCCAGATGACGCACTCCTTTACTTCGCTAAGCCAGTAATAAAATTGGTAAAGAGGGAAGGTTAGGCATGATGCTGGCAAACCCATCCCACAAAAAAATAAACACGCCTACCACTTAAACTTCAAGGCTCTAGCTTGAAGCGCTATGTTTCATTTGGGACACGTAAAGGAATAAAGAATCATCTGCGTTTATTCCATTTTCAATGAATTTGTTACCTCTGCCAATATCTGTAATTAATGAAGTGTATCAATTTGAACTGATTCACTTCTTTGCAAAAGGCTTGCCTTGATGATTCACTTTAGTAAACCATAATTTAAAGCTGCCTATAATAATGATGATAACAATAAGTGGAGGACAACCTAAATCACTGGGCTACCGAAAAGTTTCATCCAATGAAACCCTTAAATTCTTCTGCATTTCTTATTGTTTCAATATTACAATTATGTCAGATGATCACAGCATAGATTCGCACACATATTTAATTAGTTTTCAACAAAACGCCATGTGAAATTCTTTGAGGAAAATAAAGAAAAAATGTACAGTATAGGTTCACTCTTCTCAGTGAATACTAGTTAGTAATTATCGTGGTGTGTCTAGTCCTCTGTCTGGTGAAGACTGACTTGACTCAACCAAGTTTGCAATATGGTCAACCTTCCAGGTGACTCGGCATCGTGGTACTCATGGAATTGTTGATATTAGATGGTTGCTGACAGCCGGCCACAAGAAGTACTGCCTTGCCTAGATTTCATGCTTTACGGCATTCGCAAAGGCGTATCTGCAAACTTGAAAACGCTCATGATCGAGTAAGCCACCTATCATAGTGGTCATATTGTGGTGGCACAGCGGTAGGATGTTCGCCAACCATGCCTCTTGTGGCCTCGGCCAATGCACCCCTTTACCTCGTTAAGCTTGTAGTATGACTGTCAAAGAGGAAACGTTGGGCACGAGGCTGGCAGCGCTACCTCGTAAAAAGAAATAACACTGCTGGCGAAACTTCAGAGCTTTAGACTGTAACCCTATGTCCCAATGAGAATGTAAAGGAAGTTAAAAAGAAATTAGTTAAAACGGATCAAACAGTATTTCACGAATCAGCTTCACATTGCAAACTTCACTGAGAGAATTCGGTCTGTACCAACTAAAGTCCTAAAACCAGTTACTAACTATTGTCCAATCAAAATATCTAATACAGTCCAACAGTAGGACACTCGCGAGTCCGTAAAGCACAGAGGTAACACCTGTGACTGTAGCACTAAGTGACGCGAGTTCGAATTTCAGAAAGAACATGAGTTCCTTCAAGCTTGCAGATATGCCTTGTTGACTGGTGAGTGCCAACTAGCACACAATTAGTAGACAGAAGACAAGTAGTTCAGCGAAGAGTCTCTTTTCGGCGAATTCATTTTCATAGCTGTACAATCGCAAATATATATGGTTATTTTGTGTGTGTGTGTGTGTATACATTAAATTTGTCAAACGAAAATACAATTAGTAAGTTCAGATGGAAGCCGTATGTTCCTCTAGGAACTAAAGGATACAATAATAAGTTCAGATGAATTGGATGTTCATATAAGAGGATAGTAACAAAAGTGATGAGTTGTCATAAATGATTGTTAAATAAGAGTTACGTGATGGCATGAATAGTTTGATGAAAGAGTTGTGCTCAGGGTGTACATGGAAACAAGATAATATACAGAATTACACAAGGGTTTTAAGTTAGAAAAATAAGCATACAAACACAAGTAAGGTCAAATCAAACAAACAAAGAAAAGTTAGGTCAAATCAAAGGAGTAGTTACCATGCGAGTAGAAGGGGTTGGATAATTTTCTTTTGTATGCATAGTTCTGGTTCCTCCAACTGGATGGCTAGGGCTTCTGCGATGCAAAGAAGACGGAATCGTACTGTCTTTGGAAGGTTGTTCTTCACTTTGTAGATTACTCTGAAGGAGGCGTTCGTTGAGATGGAATGACCAGTATTGACGAGATGTTCGATTATTGCACTCCTTATATGGCCATTATTTCCTTTCTGTAGCCACGCTGGATAGTATTCTTTGACCCTTTTAGACAGGATGCGCGTTGAACGACCGATGTACCTGGCACAAAATTTACGTTCAAGGGTTCCTGCCTACTGGTCCACACCATCAAACCGGTTCTCTTTTCATATGCAACAAAACTACATCGTATGATAAACTTCAGATTATTACTTTACATGTAAATCCTATTTGAAGATGAAATTTTTTGAACAGTATACGCTGAAAATTTATGTGATACGTGTATGTATTCCGTCGAGAATGTGCTTTGCTGTTCTTTCTTCATTTCTTTCGAAAAACTCCCAATGGTTAGTAGAAACCTATTCAAAATTATGCGCGAGTATAGGCCGCAATTTGTTTTGGTAATTGGAAAGTTAAAACAACCTCAAAATGGAGTAAACATGATGCATTTTGATGAAGAGAAAATTAAACTAGTCCAGTGATTTAAACAGGCCGCCATTTCATATGTGTCTTAAAGCGCATAATGAGCTCATTTCAAATTTAATTTTTGAAAATAAGCATATTCAGACATTAATGACTAAACTATGTTCACATTTGATAAGTTAGTAGCCAAAACTGTGCCCCGGCTCTTTGTTCAAGTCTGTAATTTTATATTTCACGGTAGTCAATGTCCAATGAAGCAAAGAATTTAAACTTGTGTAAAATTTTTATTCAAGACGTTGAAGACCATTTATTAAATCTAGAAAATACCCATCAGGAGAGATAAAATGAACAAGTAGCTCAGAAAACATATATCTAATATGTGGCTATTTTATCCTCAAAAGCAATTGTACAATCGCACTTATATAAAGTCTCATTTAGCATTCGCCAACTTGCATCATCTCTACCGTGGACTTGACACCCATATGACTACCAAACACTCGAAAGTTTCCTCAGTGTGTGTGTCCACAAACACTGGTTAATATTCAACTTTTAGAGAGATTTCGATTAGCACACAGTGAGTCGGGCTGTATAATGCCAAGAAAGTATCTGCAACATAAGTGTACAAAGAACGCAGATTTTTCAAACTTCTCATCTCTACCCTGACAACATTTTCAACAGCTACCTATTTATTCAATAAATTATTCATACATTTGCGAGTTGGTTGGATATCTCACAATAAAATCTAGAAGACGTTAAACACGAATCATTTACAGTCAGAGAAACGATTATATAATATGTTCTACCGTTATACAGATCTAATTTTTCTAAAATACTATATTTATTTTTACAGTACAGTGCAGTTTGTTTTCCTCTCCGCATTTATGACTTTGAAAACCCTATCTGGTGTTGACTGTTGTAACTGATCAGTGTAATCACCGCCTCTTAAAATAATTTGAAGCACACATATATACATGCAATTTCTGTCAACCCTTTCAGCTGTTGATTCCAGACAGTTAATTGCTGCCTATATCAACGGTCTATCCGCTTGTATACTTGCTTTACAAGTTCGGTGGTATTGTATTGTGTCCTCGTTGTTGATAATAGTGATTGGAATAGGAGGCTGATAAATCGACTAGGTAGGAATTTCATTAGTTTAACCTACCAAGTGTACTAATGGTTATATCAACTATTTATAAATGCTAATACAAGTAGCATATATTATGACGTGTATCACAAAAGTAATGATATGTTTTGGATCCAGCGCTGAAAAAAAAAGTACCGGAGAGTTTGCAAAATAATGGGAGACAAATAAATAACGGAATTTGAAGAGCTAAATATTCCCCCAATGCAGAATGCTGAAGTTATTTGCAAGCAGTCAACTGAGTAAGTTATTTGATATTTGGTTAATATTCACTGAAATTTGTGACAATAAACACTACGTGTGTCTACATCAATCTTGTTTATTCGTTGACATGTAGATGATGTAGATATTCATTTTTCGTCAATGCAATTTCTTCATTTCTTCATAAAAACCAAATCCTTTTTCTATCTGAACAGTTTCTTAATAAATACACATTCTAACGTGGTTAGTGTGAAGATATACGCGCTGACTAGTACCCCTGTGTTTCAAAATTAATTAGCCAGTATCGTCAGCGTGTTTCATCATACTGATTTCTGGAAACTTAGTAGTATGAGCAGAAGTCAACCTCGTCTCCAATAATCTATTCAAACAACTCATTTTTTGCAAAACATTATTCCCTTAAAAGGCAAACAATCTGTTTTACGCTTAATCTTCGGTGAAATTTGCAATATAACTTAGATTACATTTTGTTGTGAAGTTAACAAGTGGTCTCACCTAAATGGTCTTAAATATGAATTAATTTAATTGTCTCTTACAACCGGTTCCCTTTATTAGTTTGAAGACGTGAAGACGTGGTGAAGACGTATCCACAAGAACACAAAAAAGAATCTCAAGTGCATTAAAAAGAACATTTCCAGCTGTCAGACTGATCCTATTTCACAACACTGTGTGCTCATTAACCCAGTCAAAAGTAGATGAGTACCCTACTCACGTCAACTCCAACTGCATTAACCAATTCACGTGCACCTGCGGAAGCGAGTACACAGGAAGGACTGAGAGGAGAGCATCTACTAGATTTTCTGAGCACATTCCTAAGAGCCTCCATACAAAAGGAAGAAAAGTGTTATCGAGTGCAATCGCCAGACATTTAATTGACACAGGACAAAGTAGAAATCAGCCATGCCTTCAAAATAATCAATACGCAAAGAAACCCATGGCTACTTCGTTTCGCAGAAGCCATCGCTATCAAGAGACTTCGACCAGACCTCTGTACACAGAAAGATAGTGTGACTAATCTTTCACTACTCTGGTAACCCTAATCCTATTTTATTTATTTTTGTTTTTTGTTACTTACTTCACTGTGACTTCACTATTCACCCCCACCCTCTTAAACTCTCCACCACATGTGAAAATTCACTCTGTTCTCTGACCTTGACCCTATAACATGCCTCTAACCAATCTACGTTTCCCAATAGTAATCTGAACTCTAAACCCTCTTATCTAATTCCACTATATATAATTAGTTTTTTTGACACTGAATAATCTGTCTACCTACATCAAATTCCGGAATTATGTTCCTTATACCTTCTATTTATAACTCCAAGTAATTATGAAAAAGTATGTTCCAAAACTTTTTTGAAACTTATAATTTGATTTTGTTTAGGATGTATGCAGTTGATGAGTATCCACGAAATAAAACGAGCTCGTATTATCCTGCGAACATGTTCGTTCTTTCTCTCTTCAAACTAATTTAATTGTCATAGCGTTCATTTAAGTTTCAGATGCGAAAGAGACATGCTTGAACTGACTCACTCTTATCATTCCTCTAATACTGACAGCACTAGAAAGATATGCAGTAAATCGAATATTAGGGAAAGAGGAACAAGAGGTTCAGTAAAGATATCTCTTCGACGATTTTATCCTCAAGAGCTGTACGATAACACTTTAATGCATAAGTTAACATAGTTGAAATTATTATTTAATTCAACACAGTAACCAGGGGGGATTAAACATGGTAGGTAATAGTAGCATTCAACTTGATATGAAAATTTGGAGGTGTGAATATAGATTACAAGGTGAGTAGAAATTAAATTACACATGATTAGAAAATGGTTACGTAATGTGTAAAATAGTTTTAAACGAAAACATGTGTGAGCGGGATGAACATGGAAACAAATCGAAATGATAGTTTTGATAATTGAAGATGAAAAAATGAATAGAATGAAAAAAACGAAAGATGAAATCTAGGGAGTTAAACAGAACTTGGTCCATGGTAAATGCAGAGGTTGAAATAGTTCCCTTTGAACTCCTAACTCGAGCTTCAGGGTGCATACAACGAAGGCTGCTTCAGTACAAAGAAATTAGAAAATCACTGATTTCCATAGATTTTTGTTCACTTTGTAAATGACTCTGTATGCTGAGTCAGTTGATATGATGTGACAGGTGTTGATGACGTGTTCCATTACGGAACTTCTGATTGAACTAATGCCTCCCTCCTCTTTGCATCCATGCTGAGTAAGGTTTCCTAGTATTTTTTAAAAGGATTCTCATAGAAAGACCGATGTACCTAGCTCTACCGGAGCAGTTGAATTGATTATGCAGATTGGAGTGGTCGTATGCTGTAGTTTGTCCTTCACACTGACTAGAAGCAGTGGTGCACGGCTACAGAGTACCACTCAATCTTAATTTGATTAGCTTCTAACCCATCTATTGAAAGATTATTGTAGAGTTCTGATCAAAACAACGTGAAACACTGATTCAATAATATTGACAAATATTCACAGTAGTTATATGCATCGAATGTTTTAGTATTCCATGACGAAAATGTGATGGATTCATTCTGCGCCTCTGTCGCGCATGGAATTCTTCTGTTTCGCAATAATATCGTCTATGACATCGTCAGACTTTCTAAATAACTTTATTTTCTAAATTATTTTTTTTAATTATGTTGCCATAATGAAGTTTATTATACCTCTAATTCATTTTTCTCAGTTCAGCACCTGTGAAGTATAAATGTCATTTCTACACTTCATATTTCAGGGGAACGAACAACGCTTAGAAACGCCAGCTGTAGGCATAATCCGTGTGCGATTATAAAAACTTAAGTAGCATGAAATTTCAGCAGTAATAAGAGAGGTGGTCATTACAAATCTACATAGTGTCTGATCAACTTCTATTCGTGTCTCATTCACTGACAGTATCCGACTGAACAATTATTGTAATGAGGTATGAACATGACAAATTCTCATGATATCTAAAATGAAGCTGAGGATATTTCTACTGCATGATTAATAAATAATCAGCTATCATATGATTAACCATATCAGGATTATTCTTTTACACTCTGGTCTTCGTTTATTCTGCATTCATCAGCTTCCTTCTCGAGTTGTTTTATATTAGCCGACAAAACTAACAGCGGAATCTTGAAGGGACTGAAGTCATTTCGAATTCTTCGTGTTATTAATTGACACTGATATTTATATTCAATAAGAATATGAATATAAAATTAAATTAGGTAAAAAAAATTAACAACAATGTGGAAATGAAAAAGGAGGGCCGTTTACTTGGAGTTCCTCAGTGAGTTGGTAGTGTCATGTCTTACGCTTTTCTCATTACATATAATGTTTCTCCCGGCTAAAAAAGGGTATTGTAGATGTTTTGTTCTTAGTCTTCCAAGAATAAATCTCCTGCAGTTGATTCTATTTCCAACTGATTGAATGTAAAGAGAGAGTTGTGTATAGAGGGTATGCTCAGGAACCGACAAGTTAATATTTTTCCTAATTCCTTGCATGACTCCATGTGTCTGTCTACGACAGAACTAACGAGCTGGTTTAGCGACGCTTTAGTTGCACCGCTTACAAAGTTTATTGCTCTTCGCAGTGTAATAAAATCTTTCGCAATTACCCCAGAAAAAGATTAAGCGGAGCCAGAGAGAAGGATAGGTAGAATAGCGTTAGGATTCCTGGCTCTCACCCAGGCTGCCCAGGTTCGACTCCCAGCGCGGGAGCGCTTGTGTGCGTCGGTGGAACAGTGGTTAGGGCTCTCGCCAACCAGACACATAGCTCGGGGTTCGACCCCATGCCGACTGACATCTGATATCTATGGTCGGCCTGCAAAATTTGGGCTACCGATATCACATGCTGAAAATTTCATACTTGTACCAAAAATACGGCGTGGAATCAAGCTGTAATCAAAATAAAATAAATTCAAAAAAATTACAAAACTGTAAAATTTTCAGCTGGACACTAACTAGTATCAACTAGTATATCAAGTCTGCAGTAAGCAGACTGAATTTTATCAGTCAAGTTTTGTAGTGTTGCCACCATGCTAGATGGCTTGCCATCAAGGTACACGCAAAATTGTTGTTATTGGATGTTTGGAGTTACCGTGATGGCAAGCCGTCTAGCATGGTTACCGCACTGCAAACGTGACTGACAAAATTCAATAACAACAAAGTTCAACGAAGAATTTCTCTTCGGCAAATTCATTCACTTAGCTGTACATTGACACTTGTATATATAATTATTTAGTGTGTGTGTACATTACGACTGTCTAACAAAACCATAATAAAAATTAGTGAGAATTACCGTTTACGTCATCGAACTGTTTCTAAAATGTGATGACTAATCAAAATTATAAGTAATAACAAGGGTTGCGTCATACGAAATAGGATACTGATGGTGACATTTGTGCAGTCCGGAGTATTCAAAGGACTGAAGTCACACATTACACTGGTCACTAACTAGTGTACAATCGAAAGTATCTAATACAGTCCTACAGGAGGTTATTCGTGAGCCCCAATAACTCAGCAGTAACATGCCTCACTGCAGCAATGGATGGCGTAGGTTCGAATATCAGAATAGAGGCATGAGCTCTATCAAGATTGCAGATATGCTTTTGTCACGAAATCCAGCCTCCAACCATCCAACATAAATCTGTAAAATTAAAGAGTGACTAATACCAGATTGTCTTAACTTCCTTGCATAGGACGTTAAACGAAACATCTTTCAATAAGCTAACATGATATGGGAAGACCAGAAAACATCAGACAAAATACATCATCCAAGGTATTTAACATTTGAATTAGTTTCAACTGTGCCATCTACGATACTCAAATCATGAGAACGAATCAGTTCATGTAAGTCTCACTTGCAACCTGAAATTTTTGAAGGGATTTAGTTTAAGACCATTTGACTTCGATCACTAATAAATTCATGACAAATCGTTATTCATTTTGGAACAATGTGACTGAGGAGGATGCTGAGACAGTCAGATAATCAGCATAATTCATCTCTATATTTCTGATTTAATTAAAATTTTCAGTCTCTTAAAGCCAGGATAATCTTTCATTTTTATAAGAACTGGTTTTTTCTCGGCGAAACGTTTTCAGATGAGAAGTAGAAAAAATGTCAAATCTTAAGAAGTTTATTTTATTTTTTTTTTGACTAAAGCTTGACTCCAGACAAGGAATGGCTCTCAGCGGACACTTGGAAAGAGAGGAGAATGGTGAAAGAGAAAATGATTCAATACAAGGACGGACAGGAGAAGGAGACGCTGAGCTCAACTTACACAGCACTGGACAAAGAAGTGAAGAAGAGTGCTAGGAAGGACAAAAGACGATTCTACGACAACCTCGCCAGTGAAGCTGAGAAGGCAGCAGGCAAAAGGGACCTGACGACACTATATCAGATAACCAAATCTCTATCCGGGAAGAGATCAACACAAGCGAAACCTATAAAAGACAGCCAAAGGAACCCATTTGCCAAGGAAGAAAAACAGATTAAACAATCGACCTATCACTTCAAAGGACTCTTGAACCGACCATCACCTGCAACCCGTCCAGAAATACCAACAACAGCGCACAAACAATTGCAAGCTGACACCAATCCTCCAACGAGAGCTGAAGTCTTGAACGCAATCAAGCTTCTGAAAGCTGGAAAAGCAGCCGAACCAGATGGAATACTCCCTGAAGCACTGAAAGCAGACCCAGAGACTACAGCATACATGCTGACTCCATTATTGCAAAAGGTCTGGAAGGAGGAAAAGATGCCTACTGACCGGAGGAAAGGTTACCTCGTGAAACTACCAAAGAAGGGCGACTTACGCCTCACACTGCAAGAACTGGCGAGGAATCATGCTCCTGTCGACGCCAAGTAAAATCCTGAGTCGCATCATCCTGGAGAGATTAAAAGACGCACTGGATACAGAGCTCCGCCCGCCATGGAACAAGCTGGATTCAGTAAAGGTAAATCATGTACTGACCAAATTGCAACTTTACGCATCATCATCGAACAAATCATGGAATGGCGATCAAACCTCTACCTCAACTGTATAGACTTCGAAAATGGCTTCGACAGTGTTGATCGTAAAGTAATTTGGAAATTACTCGAGTACTATGACGTACCCCAAATATTCATCAACCTTATTCAACAGCTGTACGACAACGCAACATGTCAAGTGATCCACAACGGAAAACTCAGCGAGGCGTTTGGAGTAAACACAGGAGTCAGACAAGGGTGCTTATTATCATCCACGATGATATTCCTAATTGTGGTGGACTGACTGGATTATGCGTCAGACAGTGGGAAACGAGCAGACAGGGGTATCTTGGACCTACTGACGTGAAGAACCTAGAAGACCTGGATTTCGCGCGTGGATGATTTATGTTTGATGTCACACAAAATGGAAGACTTACGAGTGAGCGAAAACCGACAAACTGGTCGAAGAAGCAGCCGGCGAAGACAGGACTCCAAGTGAACATAGACAAGACGGAGGTGATGAAAATAACCGACCAACTAAAACAACAGCAGCAAAATCCAGCACCAATCACCATCAACGGGACAGATTTGAAAGAGGTTACTTCATTCACTCACTTATCTAGGGAGCATTGTCTCAACTACAGGAAGTCGGAACGGACGAGGGTGTCAAATCGAGCGAGAATCGGGAAGGCGAGCGAGAAACACATTCATCAAACAATCTGGAAATCTTCGTCACTCAGCCAGCATCAACAAAAAATTCGGTCGGATCTTCAATACAAACAACGTCAAGTCAGTCAGTTCTTCTATACGGATCAGAAAATTGTCGAGCAGGTCACAAAGAATATTTCTAACAGCTTGTTGCAAACCTTCATCAACCAACAACTGTCTCAGCTCTATACTGAAGATCAGATGGCCGGGCCGGAAAGAATCACCAACAAGGAACTGTGGTAACAAACAAATCAAGAACCAACCACCCAACAAAAATGCAGGAGAAAGTGAAGATGGATTGAACACTCGCTGAGGAGACCACTGGGTGACATCGCGCGCGTCAAGCCCTCGAGTGGAACCCGAAAGGCAAGCGGCGTGTGGGACGTCAGTGCAAGGGTGACATGGAGGAGATCGCGTGAAGAGGGGTTGAAAGACTATGGACTAACATGGATGCAGGTGAAAATTACAGTAGCAGAAGACAGAAGCAAGTGGAGACGTGCAGTTGAAGCCCTATATTCCATTAGGAACCCAAGGGAGCAATAATAATAATACAGCTTGACTCCACACTGTATATTTGGTACAAGTATGGAATTTTCAGCATGGATATCGTAGTTCAAATTTTGTAGGCCGACCGTAGATATCAGATGTGCGTCTGTGGTAGACCTTTTACTCTGTTAGCGTAGCAACCCAAACTCAAATAAAAAATAAAATACCAAATCAGTTTAGTTACGGAAAGAATATATTAAAGTTTCGTTACTTGGGTTTACAAAGATTCAAAATCCACAATAAACGTAATAGACTCCAGAGGTGCTGCGGGAAGACGGCTCCAATGCTTATTCTACAATGCTGATGTTGCCGGAGGTCGACCAAAGTACGTAGGAAGAAACTATGGTGCTCCTGCAAAATTTGAGATAGAAAGCAGGTGATTAGAATTGACTGACGGCAGTTGAGATGGTGGAGAAAACGGAGAGTCGGAGGCAGAACTATATATTTATTCAAAACCCGAGGTAAAGTTTAAAGTACAGAGTTTATGGTTAAAACAAAGTAATGTACAATATGTTGATTTCTAACGTAGTAGTAAAAATTGGATAAGTTTATTTTTGAGGACTCCACATGTCGACAAGGGGATCGAACCTCGGACCATGTCAATGGTCGGTGAGAGTCCTAACCACTGTGCCACCGTCGCACGAAAGAAGAGTTTCTCTTTCAGAAAACATATATGAAAACAAAATTTGAGATAACATGTTATGTTTGTGATTGTATCATCCTGAACTTCCTCAGCAAATAAGTTCTGGTTTGTATCTTATAACGTACTCCTCATATTCTTTGTATTGTCTTGAGAGTAATAAATACCGGCTGGAGGGTTTTCTCATGAGCTGACATCAGTTAGAGAAACATTGGAACACCTGAGAGTACTGAACAACTGTTCTGTCGGCATGTTTTGGGGCCATTCAGCAGTATGCATCCACCGACAAGGTTCGGACGGAGGACCTTCTGGTTACACGATTAACAAGCTTGTAGACCATTAAGTCACTAGTAGCTGATCCAATGGAGCAATAATTCGAAATTTTGCCAGCTCATGACAATAACTATGTTGTGTTTTCTTATCAAGGTTCATAAAAGCCCCTTTATACAGCTTTGCGTAGGTTTCCGGCAATATTCGTATGATACGATGATCTGAATTAGTTCGTGAGACTCTCTACCGAGCTTCAAATATGCCAAAGTCATTTTTAAAAAACTGGATCAAGAGTACGTTTTCGTCACATTGAAAAATCGATAAAATTATCATGACCTATTGATGCAAAGAAGCTGTAGCCACAAGAATTGAAGAAATATGGCAGTAAAGAAAGTGAATTCATAAGGATAGTTATGATGGACTGCGTTCAGCTTCACTACAAATGTTCGAAATGTATATTGAGTTAGTTATATTTTACAGTAACAATAATAATAATAACTTGTCACAAACTGGCAGTTGTTACATCACTGGTGAAAATCAATAGGCACTGAATAGTTACTTCTCTCCAAATTGGAAGTCTTAAGCGTTGCACTCCAACAATTCCAACCGAATACCGAATTCAAGATCTTCAGGTTATGAAGCGAGCCTGTAATCATTTAGCTATTCAGTAAGAATCCTATAGTCCATGAATTCTAGCCTCCACTGATTCGTGACGAAGAACTGTCAACCAAACGCCTTAAATGCATCAAAGCTACATCTATCAGCCACGACTTCCTATCAGAAATACAAGGCATCGATCCTGTAACCATTTATAGTCGGGATACGGATATGGAAATCTTAAATCTTGTAGCGGTGGCATGCAATCCCTTCAAAAAAGATGTCGGATATGGACATGGGATGATCAGAAACGCCTATGGTCGACAGTAGCGAATTTGTCTAAAACCATGCATCATAATCTATCAATTTCAAGTTTCGTCTCTGACCTTATTGTTGGTACGTCTGTCTGCACAGTTTCAAATGAGAACGAAACAGTAATTAAGCGCTCCTATCTTTACATTCCCCGGATTCATGATAGGATCTCCAAATTCAAAGCGTGAGTAAAAGTTATTCTCCTAATTTCTGTGACCAAACTCACAAAACAAATAAATCATTGTGTATATAGTAAGTAAGTCCTTCAATTATATGAATAAATGATGCAGTAAAAGCTTTCTTTGTCGAAGTTTGAAATTATCGATTTCTCTTTTTAATTATCAGATTCGCTTACAAATCATATAGTTAGTTAGTTATCTAATAGTCATAAGGTTGTCTTAGGTCAAACGTAAAGTAAATTATAGAGTGAATAAAGAAAATATGTTATGTAAATAAATGAAAGCAGAAAACTTAACTTTAGAAGGAGTAGAAGAAGGAGGGGGAGCAGAAAGAAAGAGGAAGAGGATCAAACACTGAGGCGTGGAGTAGAAAATTTAACATCTAAACATCCCTGTGTCATTGTGTTGTCCATATACTCCGGAAGTATACTGAATAAACTTGAAACCAACGGTTTTCATAATTCTTAAATTTAATGGTTTTAACCAAATCATTACAGCTGAAGCTTTCGTTTGTGTTTACAAGGTGAGATGATTAAAGTTTCTTCCCTTAAAGGTTGTGGTGATGGTTTTGATGCTATTATTGGGATGATAAGTATCAAGTTTTAATAAAATAAGAATTTTCAAGGAACAATGAGTGAGTTATTTAAAGCATCTCAAATGACCTTTATGATTTGAATTGGAAACGAACAGAGTGATGGTTGTTTCTCTTCTCCTTTAAAACTCAATCATTTCTGTTAATTTATAGGCTGAATTCAGTCAGTTATTACCTCTTAAGAATGATTGATAACTATGAAGTAATGAAGTAATTTGGAGACTATGCCAACACTGAAGAACGCCGCAAACCTTAATCAACCTCATTCAACAGTTATATAATAATGCTATATGTTATGTGATCCCAACAAACTGAAGGCGTCGGTGGCACAGTGGTTAGGACTCTCGCCGACCACGCATATGGCCCGGGGTTCGAGCACACGCCGACGCTCACCTGATATCTATGGTCGGCCTGCGAAATTTGGGCTACCGATATCCATACTGAGAATTCCGTACTTGTACCAAAAACACAGTGTGGAATCAAGCTGTAAATCAAAAATTAAAAAAAAATTTAAAAAAAAACTCAGAGAAGTCTTTGAAGGGAAGACAGAAGTTGGAAAGGGGTGAGTATTATCACCGATGATATTCTTAATTGTAGTGGACTAGATTATGCGGAGACGGTGCTTAGTGAGCTAGATAACAGAAATACGTTGTACAGATAAGTAGACTAGATAGAAGATTTGGATTTCGCCAATGATTTATGTCTAATGTTGCACAAACTCCAAGGACTTACAAGCGGAAACCGCTAAACTAGCAATAGAAGCAGGAAGCAAAGATAGGAAGTCAAGTGAACATAGATAATATGGAGGTAGGGAAAATAACCGACAGCAACAACAACAAATCCCAGTCACTATCAACGGGGTAAACTTGAAATGGGCCACTCTCTTCAATTATCTAAGCAGCATAGTTTCAACTACAGGTGATAGTACTGATGAGGATGTTAAAATTAGCCAGGACTGGAAAGGCAATACAGACATCCATTATATTGAAGCCAATTTTAAAGCCTACTGCACTAAGTATAGAGCACAAGATTCGGGTTTCTAACACCAATATTCAGTCGACTAATGCTTCTGTATTGGTCAGGAACATGACGCCCGAGTTACGACATGCATTTCCAGGCGCCAGCTGCCTACACTGACTTCATATTGAAGGTCAAGTTGCAGTTCAGAAATAAGTGGCAAAGGTAAACTCTTAGAACTAAACAATCAGGTGTCTATAGCTCATTAGATATGTTGAAAAAAATGGAGATGGATTGGACACATGCTTAGAAGAGCATCAAGTGACATCCCACACCACGCAGTAGCTCGAGTGGAAACCAAAAGAAAAATGATGAGTTGAATATGTAACCAAGTGTGACATGAAAGACATGGCATGTGGAGGGGAGGTGATAGACTGTGAAAAATCATCGGGCCAGAGGAGGACGACTGCACAGAATAGCACAAACTGAAAGTGAGCTGTCGAAACCTTATGTTCAACTCGGAACTCAAGAGAATAATAATAACGATGAAATAGTTTCAGTATCAAACCGTGTATTCGCATATTAAATAACTTTTACGAAATGATATCCTTCGAAGTTCCGGCTTAAATCTACTGATAAGAAGCAGCTTACCGGTTTTATACGAGATAAATCCCTTCTCCAGACCTCATTATGTGTTTATCAGTGGCATCTATAGAGTGCTTTCTACAAGGATATGGTTTTCAATGAGGTTGAAGACAACCTGTGAGAAGTTTTATTTCAAGGCATACAATCGCTGGCTGTCACTCAACTTATCCTGAGAATTGTTTGAAGGTGGCTTATCCGGTTTGTTCAAACATGTTGAGTTTGTTTCGTTTTCAGTATTTAAATACAGTATGATTCTTGACTACTAAGGAACTTAAGCCAGACATTTGTGTTTCAAAGTAGGATAGGTAGCCTTTTTTCTGCTTTCTGTGAGTATAGAAAATAAGGATAACATTTTTTTGATTCGACAGTAGTTACTTACTAGTGTCATTTGTCTAGTGCTTTGTTTGGCAAAGACCGAATTTTATCAAACTCTAATGAAATGCTCTACCTCTTTGTCGAAACGCCAACTCTTAGTATGGACAATTCAACGACACCCGAAGATTACCATGATGTCAATCGAAAGACAGAGAGAGAGAGAGGTAGGGAATTTAGGTCCCATAGAATCAATCAACGGGAAATACAAACTGACCTAAACAAGATCTTTGATTTTTTTTCGGTATTCTTTCAGAAGTAATGAAATTTAGATTATGGAATCAAGTAATTTTAAAAGTAAATATTTTCCAAATTAGAAGCTAAATTAATTATTATCCCTTAATGGCTTCAACAGCAATCATCCATTTTATTCCTTCTCCCTTCACTCATCTTCCCTGGACTCAAGATTTCTCACTGTTTCTGACCTCCCTATTAAACAGTCTCTCCTATACCACTCTTGGAAACCGTGCAAAACTAGTCGTTTCCCATCAGGGTTCTACTCAAGCAACAGCCTTGTGTGTGTGTGTGACGTTACCTCACCGTTTTTGTTTCAGTGTTTGTCGAATCCATCTTCATTGATTTGGTTGAGCAACAAATTTCGTGATTGGTTCCTTTCACGAGTTTCTTGTTACTAATTCTTCCTGACCATCTGATCTTCAATGTAGAGGTGGCAAAGATAACTGCTGACAAAAGTCTGAAGCAGTTTGTTGGAAATACTTTTCTTGACACGCAGTGCAAGTTTTTGACCCATATAGAAGAAGTGACTGATTTCACAGTGCTGTTGAACAGAATCATAAATTTTGTTCTTTAGGCTAAGTGTTGCATTTATACATAATCCACTGAATGAATGTAATTAACACAAACGATACTATAACTTAAGAAAATTAGTTACAGGATTTCATCATGAGCTGACATTGGTTAGAGAACCACTGGAAAACCTGAGAGTACTGGACACCTGTTTCGTCCTAGTTTGAGGCTCTTCACAGTACGCACTCACTGGGATTAGAATCAAGGACCTTCTGATTACCGGGCGAGCTAGCTCGTAGACCATTAAGCCAATGGGTCCCGATCCAATGGCCCATGAATTCTAAGTTCTGCCAATTCACGATATAGTGCAACCGCTAGCCAATGTCTTTGGCAAGTATTTGTCCTCACAGCCGACCTGCTGCACCCTACTAGTCACGACTTCCCACTGGAACCCCAGGTAACTACCCAACCTGAATAGGGCCAATGTCAGCTCATGATGAAATCCTGTAACCAATCAACCAAATACCTACAAACCAGTACTTAATTAAAATGGATTCGAATATAATTAATATTATACGTAGATAACATTATTTATTTATTTATACTTGTGACACCATGTTGATATTTTGAGATCGAATTGATCAACCCTGAATTGTCAAATATGAGACTCGTTAATGTATGTATTAATATTACCATTACACCTAACTCAAAACCCTTTCATCCTAAGTTACAAAGGGGAAATTGCAGCTGAAATTCTAAAATGTCGACTTAATAGAGCAGTAGAGAGAATATTTCCTGCAGCTTAACTGATACGCAGCTTCTCAGCTAGAACAGTACTCATACAACGAGTCAAGGATAAATTATTAAAGATGGCCTCATCAGTGTCCATCTATAAATTTAACTGCTCATGTGGAGCCAGATACATTGACCGCACTCAGATGGCTTTATCCATCCGTTCACATGTATATGTACATGCATGACTGGGTAAAGTGGTAACCAAATACGTGAATAATACCTTCTTAACTCACTTGGTTGGTGCTGGGCACACAGTGAAATCAAAATAGGCATTTTCAGTTATCTACAGAGTTTCTAGCAGTCTACCGATAAAATCTCAGCTATGTATTCTACCAGAAGTTAAAGCGGTAGCCATTGATACCAGTAAACTGAATCTTTGAAAATACAAGAGAGATTTCCAACCATTATGTGTACCTGCGCCTACAATAAGGCCAACACATTCTCCATAAACATTGACACTTTGAATTCCTATCGCAACTTTCCTCATTTTTCCGTTTTTTTTTCATTGACAAATGTTCATTTCTGATTTTGTAACGACTTCACGACTTTTCTTATTACTTCTCAAGAGTTGGTTTGTAGAGTGTTTAAAATCGAATGAAAGCACCAACAAAGAACCATCACCAAAGACCAAAAAGCAATTCATCCTACCATATATCAGAAACATCTCTGAAATAACGGCTAGAATAATGAAACCGTTTGATATAGATGTAGCACACAAACCAGCTGAATCGCTTAATTCCATCTTATGCAAACCAAAAGATCCGATAGAAAAGGGAGATAAAATTAACACCATTTACAAAATAAATTGTGTGAACTGTAACAAACATTACATCGGCCAAAGTGGGCGTCCCCTTCGAATAAGAATCCAGGAACACAAATCAGCCGTGAAAAGACATGATATAAATTCTTTAGTATCAATACATTCAGACGATCATGGACATCAATTTGATTGGGATAATGTCAAAATCTTAAACAGAGGAAACACCAAATGTGCCAGAGAATTCCTAGAAGCCTGGTACTCAAATGAAAACGCAATTAATAAACACGTTAATATAGATGAAATATACCAACTAATAAGAAGTAAATCAGGTGATCAGAAAGTTTAAAATCCCAATCAATAGAAAACGGTCAATAAATATCTAAAGATGGTTACCGGGAGACTCATGAAGAAATTGAAATCATTTCACTTTATCCTAAATACTGCGCTGAAGATGTCGTCCAGAAAGACGATGAAAGCTCCGCAATTAAACCGAGGAGCTCAGAGAACACTATCAATTGCAGATTAGATTTGTCTTTAGGAGTTTGAACACTAATTGATATTAATTAGGGAAACATTGAAAACCAATATGGAGTACTGGACAGCTTTTTCATCCTAGTTTGGGAATCATCAGCAGTACGCACTCACTGCCAGGGTTCGAACCAAGGACCAACCGGTTACAAACAAGCAAGCTCATATACCATTCAGCCATTGGGACCCGATTCAATGACTGATCCATGAATTATGACTTCTACTAATTCGTGGCTAAGCGTGACTGGCATCAACCAATGTCATCGGCAGGACATCCACCCTCACACACTTGACTGGATGGATCTCACTAATCACAACTTCTCACTAGAGCTTCAGGAAACTCCATCCACTAGCTTTACGTGTTGTCTTGTCCTGTTCATTTCATTTTACTAAATTCATTATTATTTCATATTTGATAATCATTCACCAATAGTACTTTTAAGCTTTCGCTATACATCATCGCTAATATTTCATCATCATCATTGTTATTGTTGATATTTTTACCCTTGAACTTAAGTTTATTCCAGCGCAACCCCCCACCCCTCATTTTTGTGGATTTTGTATCCGTAGTATTCATATTGTCTCACGCGCCATTGATTACAATCACCTTAGAAACCTGTACTTTAGTTGACTATACATATATACACACACACAGATCATGAATGATCTCATCTCATGTACCTCATTGACCGCACGTATTCTAAACGATAATAAAAAAAACTAATCCTGTCTTATACTTGTTCCACAATACACATTTTTGACACGGTTCCAGTTTGCCTTTGCTGGCTATTATTATTATTATTATTATTGTATCCTTTAGTTCCTAGAGGAACATAGGGCTTCAGCTGCGCACCTCCATTGACTTCGGTTTTCTGACAACTTTTTCACCTTGCTCCAGGTCTGTCCACATGCTTTCATCTCCTCCTCACATGACCTCCTCCAAGTCACCCTTGGACGACCAACTCGCCGCCTCCCTTTCGGGTTCCACTCGAGGGCTTGTCTAGTGATGTCACTTGATGGTTTCCTCAGCGTATGGCCAATCCATCTCCATTTCTTTCTGCCTATTTGTTTCACAATCGGTTCCTGATTGGTTCGCTCCCAGAGATCCCTGTTGCTGATCTTTTCTGGCCATCTGATCTTGAGTATTGAGCGAAGACAGTTGTTAATGAAGGTTTGAAGTTTGTTTGAGATGCTCTTTATGACTCGCCAAGTCTCTGATCCGTATAGTAGCACTGACTTCACATTGGAGTTGAAAATCCGGATCTTATTTTTGATGCTGATGCTGTTGACCTCCACACAGATTTGAGAGTAATGAAAGCTTGTCTTGCTTTTCCGATTCTGGCTTTGATGTCCTCGTCAGTTCCGCCTGTAGTTGAGACGATGCTTCCCAGGTAGGTGAAGGAGGTTGTTTCTTTCAGGTTCTTCCCATTTATGCTTATTGTGGTCTGTTGCTGCTGTTGATGTTGGCTAGGAATCTTCATCATCTCTGTTTTATCTATGTTCACGTGAAGTCCTATCTTTGATGCTTCTTCTGCCAACTTGTTACTTTTCATTTGCATATCTTCCAGTTTATGGGAAATCAGACATATATCATCGGCGAAATCCAGATCCTCCAAGTCTTTTGTGTCAGTCCATTTTATGCCTGTTCCCTCGTTGGTTGCCGTTGTCTGTCGCATTATCCAATCAATTGCAATCAGGAAGATCATTGGTGATAGTAGACAGCCTTGCCTCACTCCCGTCCTCACTTCGAAGGCTTCCGTAAGTTTCCCGTTGTGGATTACTTGGCATGCAGCATTGTCGTATAACTGTTGGATGAGGTGTATAATTGTCGATGGGACCCCGTAGTAGCGAAGTAGTTTCCAAATGACCTCTCGATCGACGCTGTCGAAGGCCTTTTCAAAGTCGATGAAGTTGAGATAGAGAGGTGACTGCCATTCCAAGCTTTGTTCAATGATGATCCGTAGAGTGGCGATTTGATCAATACATGATTTGTTTCTCCTGAATCCAGCCTGTTCCGGACGAAGTTTTTCATCTAGGGCTTGTTTGATTCTCTCCAGGATGATGCGACTTAGTATCTTGCTTGGAATGGACAGAAGCATAATTCCCCGCCAGTTTTTACATTGACTTAAGTCTCCTTTCTTTGGAAGTTTGAATAAGTAACTGTTCTTCCAATCCTCGGGTACTTTGCCCTCTTTCCACACCTTCTCCAGTAGTGGTGTCATCAAGTCCGCTGTTGTCTCTGGGTCTATTTTCAAAGCCTCTGCTGGGATTCCATCTGGTCCCGGTGTTTTCCCAGTTTTAAGCATCTTGATTGCATTCAGGACTTCTGATTTCGTCGGGGGGTCAGTGTTCACTGGTAGTTCTGCTTCCGTTGTTGGTATTGCTGGACGTGTTGTAGGTGGCGGACGATTTAGAAGTCTTTTGAAGTGTTCAACCCAGTGCTTTCTCTGTTCCACCTCTTTGGTGATTGACTTTCCATTGTCGTCCTTTATTGGCTTAATCTGTGTCGAACGTTTGCCCGAAAGGTTCCTAGTTGTTTGGTAGAGTGTGGCGAGGTCTCCTTTGCCTGCAGCTTGTTCTGCTTCGTTTGCCATGGTTTCATAATATTTTCTTTTGTCTTCCCTGGCACTTTTCTTCACTCTTTTGTTCAGTGTATTGTAGCTTGCATTCAGCTCCTGTTTTTGTTGCTCGTCGTGCACTGGATAATCTTTTGCTTCACTGTCCTTCTCTCTTCTATTAGTTTCCAAGTGTCCGTAGTGAGCCACTGTTTGTCCTGTCTCTTTTTTCTGCCTAGAATTTCTATGCAGGTTTGGCTCCACACCGTTTTCAAGTTGTTCCAGTGCTTTTCAACGCCGACCTCTTCGCTAGTGTTGATTTGTGTCTCGGCTTTGTCCTTTATGCTTGCAATGAAGATGTCCTTTGTAGCCTGGTCCTTCAGCTTTTGAGTGTTGAACTTGGCTTGTGGTCTATCTGCAGCTCCTGATTCCCTGAAAGCTTTTAATTTGATTTGGATTGTCCCTTGTACGAGATAGTGGTCTGAGCCAACGTCTGCTCCTCTTCTTGCTTTTGTGTCCAGTAGGCTGCGCCTCCACTTCCTTGAGATTGAGATGAAGTCGATTTGGTTTTTGGTTTGCCCGTCTGGTGACACCCATGTAGCCTTGTGGATATCTTTGTGCTTGTATACACTGCCACCAATCACCAGTTCGTTGAAGGCGCAGAAGTCGGCGAAGAGTTCTCCGTTTTCATTCATTTCTCCTAGAGCTTCTCTACCCATGATGAGTTCCCTTCCCGTATTGTCTGGTCCCAGTTTGGCGTTCATGTCTCCCATTAGTATTTTCATGTCGCCAGCTGGAGTATTGTCCATTGTTGCCTGTAGTTGCCTGTAGAATTCTTCTTTCTTCTCGAGGTCTGCGTTGTTTGTGGGTGCATAACATTGTATGATTGACACTTTCCTTCCTTTGGAGTTGAACCTGGCGGTCATTATCCTGGACGAAATCGCCTCCCATTGTATCAGGGCTTTCGTTGCCGTTGGTGACATCATGATAGCCACGCCCTCGGTGTGCGTGTGGTTATCTTCTGGGTGACCGGAGTAGATCACTGACTCACCTGTTGACAATTTGGTGAGTCCACTCCCATTCCATCTGCTCTCACATATTCCCAGCACTTGTATTCCGTATCTTTTCATCTCGTTGGCGATCTGGGCAGCTTTTCCAGTCTCGTACATAGTTCGGACGTTCCATGTTCCTACACAGACTTTTTCTTTTGGTGCAAAGAGGTTCATTTTGCTGAAGTTCTGTAGCAACTTTGTTTACAGGGTGGGGTTGCTAGCCTCACGCCTGAGAAAAGAATGATTACATTAAGTAAAAGTTTAGAGAGAAGCAACTTTTTGGGTTGCTCCCCTCAAAATCAGAAAATAACGGACAAACAATGAGAACAACATCAACAAAGGAAACAGTTCACAGAAAAAAGGGCAAAAAGCGACGACAACTATAAAATAGGACAACATGCAATATAGTTCAGTACAGTTAACTAAAATGATATCTTAACCATAAACTCACTGACTTGGAGCAACTTGAACATATAAATCCAACAATATATACAATTATAGATGTGTTTATGTTTAAAAATTCCACAAATCCAAACAGTGAGTTATGTGTATTATCTGTCAATAAGATTGTATTTTTTGGATTCAGTGTTCGAAAGGTTAATAATTGTGATAATTTCCGCAAACACTTTGCATAAAATTTTAGAGTAATAAGAGATTTTATTTATGACCAAAATGTAGCGTAATACTCGAAAAGCGCGCTCAAGGCTTTCCACACCTTCTCCAGTCGTGGTGTCATCAATTCTGCTGTTGTCTCTGGGTCTATTTTCAATGCTTCTGATGGGATTCCATCTGGTCCCGGTGTTTTCCCAGCTTTAAGCATCTTGATTGCATTCAGGACTTCTGATTTCGTCGAGGGGGCGATGTTCACTAGTAGTTCTGCTTCCGTTGTTGGTATTGTTGGGCGTGTTGTAGGTGACGGTCGTTTTAGAAGTCTTTTGAAGTGTTCAACCCAGTGCTTTCTCTGTTCCACCTCTTTGGTGATTGACTTTCCATTTTCGTCCTTTATTGGCTTAATCTGTGTCGAATGTTTTCCTGATAGGTGCTTAGTTGTTTGGTAGAGTGTGGCGAGGTCTCCTTTGCCTGCACTGCAGCTTGTTCTGCTTCACTTCCCATAGCTTGATAGTATTTTCTTTTGTCATCCCTGGCACTCTTCTTCACTCTTTTGTTCAGCGTATTGTAGTTTGCATTCAGCTCCTGTTTTTGTTGCTCGTCGTTGCACTGGATAATCTTTTGTTTCACAATCCTTCTCTCTTCTTTTAGTCTCATCAATAATGACTAGCCTATTATTTTTCTGGTCCAACCCTCCTGTTTATTTGTTATATTTACTTTTCTAAATCCCCATCCGCATTATTAGATTTTTATCTTCCAAAGCTCCAGTCCATTTCGTTAATACTACGTCCTTAACTCGTAATTATACAAACACTGACAAGTTTCCAGTATTTATAATCCTACTTTGTCTTTTCTACCCGATTCGCCTGATTATTACACATTGTAATTTTATCACTTTGACCTTTGACCTGAAATATTTCTGAAACTTTCTCACACGTGTAATATAAATATATGGACGTACAGCTTAGTTGATGGTGACTTCATCAAAAAGAAAATTTTCTTTACTGCAACCGTCATTCCATTAATTCTTATGATCCAATGTGTATACCCCTTAATCAGGATTTGCCATGCACCAGCCAAAGTCAGATTTTCAGACGACTTTTCAAAGCTTTTGGATTTCATCCACATTTGTAGGCCTTCTACAGTCAGTCTTTTTTTATACGAACTAAAACCTTACTGTGTAGAACCTTGGTCCAATCAAATTCGATTATGTTGTATCCTATTTCTATCGACTGTACTGCAATGGGCAATCTGATTTCTACCTTCTTCAAATCTCCAGATACCATTGAAACCATCTTTAGACATTGTTTATGCTCCTTGAGTTTTATATTAACCTGCCTGAAAGTTTCGCCGACATATACATCACCAAAATCCCCAAAATGTATGCGGTAGACCCAATTTTGGTGCGTCTTTGGAGATTTGAACTAGAGAAGAAAAGTGAAATATTCGATTATTATGAAATAAAAGTTAATCTGAACAAAGAGTATTCTTTTCAATAATTTCACCTCTTCAGGTTCTTAAAATTATAAAAATATGCAATATTTGTTGTCGTTAAAATAAAGGCCAGTTATGCGGCAGATGCATTTTTAACGTCGAATAACAGATTAGTTAGTTATGGGGTGTCCAAATAAATAGTCGTACTTGTGTGACAAACTTCGTGCTAGGCTGAAATCGATTACCAAAATATTGTAAAACGGGAGACAATGGTGGTGATCAATCATAATAGATTTTAATATAGCAAAAATATTCATTCAGACATCTATAAAACACAACATAGTCGAGCAAAGAATATTCTTTTCGATAAATTCCTCTTCTGGCACTACAATTATATATACATGTTTATATACACAGAATATTCAAGGTTGGTATTTAATAACAATATTAGTGTTTTTTAAATAATATCGAGTTGTAAAGCAAGATCAATGCAATTACAGTTCACTAAAAATACTTAAATTATAATAGTAATAAAGATATAATAGCGAGTAGGATATCAACTAAAATTAGGAAATTTTCACGAAAATTGAGAATCATTCAAACCTAGATGGCCAAGGTAAGGACAGCGTCTGAACTAACTTCTTTTGGACGCACAAATTAGGCTTTTTAATGTGGATCCCAACAGCCAGCCTCACTAATATTTAGTAATCGAACACTTAAAGCGGAGTTGAAATTTGTTGGTATCCGATAAATAACTCTGAAAGCTTGATTAACATCAATCCTATGTTCTGTATCCACCAGATGAGCCAAAATAGCGCTACGGATAGATTTTGTTTGGCCTTTGCTTAACCACGCAGGGTGATGTTCGGAAATTCGACGAGAAATACGCCTAATTGTGCGGCCTATGTAACTGGCTCCACAGGAGTGTGGCGTAGAAAAATTAACAAGTCAATTCAAGCTTATAAGAGGTGTCAGGTAAGTGGCTATTACAAAGTGGTCTGTATTAAACAGGAGATAGTGAGTCTTTAATGGGAGGTTCATAATGAAATAAATATGTGAAATGAAACAGGTGGAGGCACATGCTGAGAAAAGAGATAATATCACTAATAATAAGTCCGGATAGTATAAATGGAAAATTTGATAGCATTGAGAGAACTTTTGCATAAAGGACACAAATAATGACGAATAATAATAATTGTAATTGTAGTAATAATATTTGTAATAATAAGCAAAGTAAAAGAGAAAAAAATCAAGAGGGTTAGGGGGAAGGAGCACTCTTGGTCAGAGGAGGAATCATCGATCCAAGTTTGGCCACGGTAGGAATAGTGTCTGGACGTGTTCTTTTTGGATACACAATTCCGGTTTTTAGCCCGTGTTCTAAGTGACAGAGACAATGTTAGGCGTGGAACTTATGACTTGCTTTGTTGTTAATAACATAATTTTGGCCCTTGTTATTTCCCCCTTATACTCTCTTATTTGTACTCTATAGTGAACAAGCTTCTTATACATACTTAGCTACTTAATATTATTATCATTGGCTTACTTTTTTGTACTTTACTCTATTCCTTCTTTTGTATATCTACCGGGTCCGACTTTATTATCACTATGATTAATACAAAACTGTCCTGTCATTAACCATCATGTAATATTAATTTTTGTGGTTGATCTTTGTTTGGCACTACTTAACTGACAATCTTGTTTGTGAACGCCACTATCACCATCTTAAAAATTTTGTATTATGCATGATTCCTCACACTACCATTACAAACACCGCATTAGTGCTGACAATAAAAAACACAACCTGAAATGTTTATTTTGTGATTGTTTAGTGTTGTTCAATCAAATTAACTGATCATCTTGGCTATAAACATTCTTAAGAACATCTCATAATTTCCCGTATGATTATAGCTGTTACTGTTCACCACGCATACACATATCATAGCTTCCACTACCCAATACTGAAATATTTTTTCATTATTTGTGTTTATCTTCCTTTCTACTTGGTATTTTTATTTGCATTTTTTTCTTTTGTTTTTTTTGTTATTTCTGTGTTTCTCTTTTTGGTTTTATTGTTGCGTATTTTTAAATATTTTTTTTGTAATACTCCTTTTAAATGTACGATGAAATTAGATGCAATATTGTAGATACGTGCTGAAAATTCCACACTGTACCACAAGTACTGTTTCTGGATTGAAGCGAAATTTTTATGTTATGTTATGTTTAATCGATCTTATTGCAACAGCTTCAGCTATGTGTAGGAGAAGTAAGCGAACTGTACGTGATAACGACTTCGGAACTCAGTATATAACCCTAAAAGCTGTGTTGACATCGTTACGATGTTCAGTATCGATCAAGTGTGACAGGATCGTGCTTTTTATGCACTTAATTCCCCCCCTGCTGAACAAAGCTTCTAAATGTTCTTGAATCCGTAGACGAAGCTGCCTTGTCGTGCGCCCTGTATAACTTGAACCACAAGAACAGTTGAAATGGTATATGCATGAAGAAGAGCTAAGGTTAGGTAAGACATGTTTGAGTTGCTGGGTGAACACTGGACGGCTACTGAAGGATAGACACAGACGTGCAGAGCATAAAGTTTTCTTGATCGCCCTGGCTAAACGTCAAACAAATCTAATGCAATTAATCACCACCATTGTCTGCCGTTTTACAATATTTTGGTAATTGATTTCAGCCTAGCACGAAGTTTGTCACACAAGTACGACTATTTATTTGGACACCCCATAACTAACTAATCTGTTATTCGACGTTAAAAATGCATCTGCCGCATAACTGGCCTTTATTTTAACGACCACAAATATTGCATATTTTATAATTTTAAGAACCTGAAGAGGTGAAATTATTGAAAAGAGTATTCTTTGTTCAGAATGACTCTTAATTGGATAAGAAACGTTCAATAAGCGAGTTTGTGTTTTTCGGATGTTTTTTTCCGCGTATTTGATTGGTTACAGGATATCACCTTAAGCTCATATCTTCATTAGTAGTCAAACGCCACGGGGAAGATGGTTTGAACCAAGGACCTTCTTGTTACAAACAAGCAAACTCGTAGACCGTTAAGCCACTGGGACCCAAGTCAATGGCCAACCCATCAATTCAAATTTCTGCAAATTCACGATGTAGCGCGACCACTAGCCAACTTCACCTCTGGCGAGTATATGTCTTTACACTCAACCTGCTGTACCCTAGAACGCAGTAACTGCCTGCCTAAATAGGGACAGTTGCTAGTTCTCTTCAGATTGATACTGCTTAAACAAAGTCAACTCATGATAAAATCCTGTAACCAATTAATTTATTTGTTTATAGATACCTGTCAATTGTCTTTAGCCATCTAACATTAATTTCTCGCAAAGGTTACTTCATAGAATAAAAGCATTTAATCAAGACAATTTTCAAATATTCTCTTCAATTGACTGGATCGAATTATTCGACCTCTGTTGACATTGTAAGCTCCTAACACGAACATTTAGACGGAAAAGTAAAACAGCATCAACCTGGTCAAATGTTAACTGTCACCTTCCCCACAGGTTATGCCTGTCATTGCTCATGTTGTTTAGGTAGTTAGCTGAGTTCTATTGAGACACCGGCCAGTGACAATCGTGCTAGGTCGCGAATCGGCAGAGGTTTGAACCTATGGGTCCCAGTGGCTACTAGTTTGCGTGCTAGTAACCAGAAGGCCCTGGTTTTGAAACCTGGCGGTGAGTGTGTACTTCCAATGAGCACCAAACAGCTGGACGGAACACCTGTCCAGTAATTCATCAAGGTTTCCCAATGGTTCTCTAATCGATGTAAGCTCATGTTAAAAAAAAATTGTTTTTTATTCGGTTTCACCTAGAAAGTCAAACAATCATTTTTTGCGTGCTGTTTTTGTTTATTATATTCGTCGTTTTCATTGTGATAATATCTGGAGTATAAGTCATCTGATAAAACTGTCTGTTATATTTTTTTTCGGCTTTGTTTTGTTACTTCCCATAAGATACTAGTCGCCACTTCAATTATTCATTAAAAAAAAAACAAATAATCATATTGAAAATCTTTTCTAGAAAAATCCAGCCCGGTAGAAATGTGTGAGTACACGCCTACTTTTTTTCATCTGTGTGATACAAACGAAACCTGAAGCAGTGCGTACAAGTGTGCACCAGTTCCCTGATACACGGAACTGTTCTAACACTGAGATGATGTCTAATCTTTGTGTCTTGATGATTCACTGGTACCCCAACCACACACACACACACACTTGGCGCGGTATTCAAGGTTGTCACTAGTCATTAGCGTAAGAAGTGTGCCGCTAATAAATCAGCTCGTGACACAGTAATTAGGACTCTCACCAACCATGCACATGGTCCGGGTTCCATCCGCAGCCGACGCATATCTGATATCAATTGGTTGGCTTGCAAAATTCGGGCTACCGATATCACATGGTGAAAATTCCATACTTGTATCAAAAATACCGTGTAGAACCAAGCTTTATTTTTAAAAATTATTTATTACTGTAGTCGACAGACAGCTGAACTCGTGCGAGTAATCGTATAAATCTATATTGTCCAACTCTCAACTGATCTCTTAGGGAATAATAGAAAGACGGTTGCAGCGAAAAAAATTTCTTTTTTATGAGGTCATCAAATAGGCTCCTCTTCATTCGTGTATTTATAATAAATGGGTGAAAAAGTTCTAGAATAATTTCTGGTCAAGGGTTAAATTAATACAATTAAAATTAAAAATTAAAATGCCATTATAAACCGGGGGATGGGCAAAGCTCAAACAAAATAGCATCATAATTACTGAGACGATTGACATACTGTGCAGTTAGGGGTTGGAAATGGAGAAATAACAAAATAGACCGGAAGTAAGTAGATGAAAATATGGTAGTGTAAATTGGGATTGAGAAAAACCTAAAGATAACATGAATAAACAGGAAGTTTAGATAAGAAAGGGAATCGAATAGTCCCTGTTGAAAGAATTACCTGTTTATGATGGCAATGGCACGGACAGGGGTTGAATGTATTTCTTTTGGATATATAGTGTGGGTGTGAGCTTTTGGATAGCTAGTGCCTCGGCTCTGCCCAGATGCCATAATTTCACTCCCTCTGATAGGTTTGATCGAACCTTGCATGTGATTTTGAAGGATGTTTCGAATAGCACTGAATGTCTCAAATTGACCAGATGTTCTGTCATTAAACTATGCATACGTTTTTGTTCTCCTTTTACTAACCAAGCTGGATACTGTTCACGAGTGCGTTTTTCAAGTTGGTGTGTGGTACGGCACATTAAAGTGGCCCAATGAGACAGCCTGTCGTTAGCGTTTCGGTTGAACAGTTTCTTGCAGGAAACATCAGTCGTAGGCTTGTGGCGTAGTATGTTTTCCACAAAGATTAACAAAGGCGTTTACGAAAGATTTCTGCTTCAACGTCACCTTTGAATTCTAGATTAGGCAGAAGCATCTTATTCAATATGCAATAGACTAGTTCGTAAGTATTCTTTGATATGAGGTTCTTGTCTATGAACCTGGGCGGAAAACCGTTTTCCATCAGGATTTTGGAGATTACGCAATTCTTCGTCAATCAATTCCTCGCTGCATATCCTCCGAATCCTTTGTTCACAACTCTTCATACCGCCTTGCATCTTATCAGTAGGGGCTGAAAGACATCGAAACAAAAGATTATATACTTGTAAAACCAAATACAGAAATTGAAAGATACCTTATCTGGCCAGCCTACGTTGTTTGTGTCACAAATAGAATCAAGCGTGGGACCTATGACTTACTAATGTAATTAGCGAAATAATCGCCTATTTTATTCTCTCCTAGTTGTAACCTTTGGTAACACTATTTCAATTAACTTATAGTTTCAGCTATTAACATTATTAATATCATCATTTTATACTCTCTGTTCATTACTGACTTTATTTTCACTGTTAAAACCGAAAAATGCTGCTATCATCAATCTTGTAATGTTATTTTTTATTTTTGTTTTTGAGTAAATTAGATGCAACTATATTGCACTGAATGCTGAGAATTCTACTCACTGTATCAAAAGTACTGTTCTGAAATAAAGCAAACTATTATGTGCGTTGGTGGCACAGCGGTTAGGACTCTCGCCCACCATGCGCACATGGTCCGGGGTTTGATCCCCTGCCGACTCATACCCGATATCTATGCTCGGCCTGCGAAATTTGGGCTACCAACATCACATGCTGAAAATTCCATACTTGTACCAAAAATACAGTGTGGAATCAAGCCGTAATCGAAAAAAAAATTTATCATAAATTTAGCTGTTTTCATGACAGGGGATTACACTAAATAGCGAGTTAATTCTCCCTATGTCTGATTGAATTCTCATTTGAATGATAGGTAATGTGTTCCATTGATGAACAGGCTTACGTGGTATGTTGAATAACCTTCTTTCTAGAAGCGACATTGATTTCTTTCAAGTTGTTTCAGTGATTGGTGTTACGTAGATAGCCATAGAAAACCAGGAAGTAGTGGTCAACTCTTTCATACTAGCCTGGGTCTCTACAGCAATACGAACCCATGAATCCACAAGAGATTGAAGCCAAGACTTTTAGTTAACGCCACGAACTCTTTGACTAACAAGAGGTCAGTAGGAGGTGATCGAATGGCTCATGACTTCCAACTTCCATCAATTTGTGATGTATTCTAGTGGAATGCGCCGGTGGTTCAGTGGTAGACGACTGGCCAACCAAGCCAGTGGTCCGGGGTTCAATTCCTGGTCGATCCACACATGAACTTCCTTAAGCTATTAGTATTCCCAGTTAGAAGGGAAGGCTGGGTATGAGACCAGTGACTTCATTCCGTAAAAAGATCCACAGCTACAGAAACTCCAACGCTCTAGCTTGAAGATCTATATATCACTGGGAACGCGCTGGAATGAAATGAAATAAAATACGTATCAGTGGAATAGTCGTGGAAGAAGAAACATCAGTGGGTGACGACAACCCTGAGAATAATGTTATATATCATCGAGACAGTGAAAAGCACAATATAATCAATACTAAATGCGTGATGTTTCTTTCTAATACTGAAGTAAACTCACTCTTAAGCATATTCGTTGTGTTCATAGTTTTTAGTTGCAATAGACATTAGATCTTATTTGACGAATTTCGGTCTTGTAGTTCTCCTTTCCATCAAGCTGAAATTGGTGAATTGGATGGTTTAAGTAAACTTTAATTTCACCTCCGAATGCATACGGTGTTTTAAACTTTGTTTTACAAGCATCTATCCAATTGATTCGATGGATGTTAACTAGCTGAGGAATGCAGAATACCACCAAATGAATGCTTCACCATGTTTCAACAGTGACTAGGCTTTCATCCAATGCAACGAATGCATATATAACTGTTCTTGAATATATAAGGATGGAATCGCTGGGTCATCTACCTCTTCGTTTATCTAAAAGATCAACGGATCTTGTGGAACCAGTTATCTTCGGAGTTACTCTGGAGAATTGATTCAGTGTGACTAAATAGAGATGTAATATAAAAATCATTAGAACTTCGACTATTTACCTACAGAAATGTAACTGAAGTCCTAGCGGGAAGTTGTAGCAAGCCGGATACACCACATCAGGTAAGAGGACGCTTAATCGCCTGTGAAATTGACTGGTGCTCGCACTAAGTATGTCGTGAGAGCAGGCCGTGAGAAAATATGTACAAGGCTGATTCAACAACCAATCACAGCAAAGTTAACGTGGCAAAATATGATTCGCAGATAGAGAACTCTATTTTTCGAGGAATCCCGAAACAACCAATCAGAAGCCTGCGTTTGTCTGCTTAACTTCTGATAAACAACCAATCAGAAGACTGCGCTTGTCTACTTGCATCAGTTATAATAATGTATAGGAAATATGTATAAATACGTGTTGATTTTCGTAATAAAACGATCTGTTGCCTGGCCCTTGTCTTCTGTTGTTACAAGTATATTGAAATTCGCAGAAGTTGAAATTCAGGAACCATTGAGTCGGATCCCAATGTTAAATGCTCTAGGAACTTGCCTCGATAGACACATACTGATGAAGAACTCTAAACTGGGGTGGAATAGCCATCCAGTACTCCATGCTGGCTTTCAATGGTTCTCTATTTTATATCAATCCATGGTCAGAATTGAAACAAATCAAATCCATGCCAACCGACACTCGATATTTCGATATAAGTATATTTGGTCCAAACATATCACAAATTCCAAGTTGAATAGTCTTCTCCCATCATCTGTCGTGTACCGAATAAATTACCGAAGGATATATTAATAATAATAATAATTTGTCCAAAAAATACTCGGAACTTTATCTACAAAAAAATAAGTTCAGACACTAGTGCTTGCTATCTAGGCATTCTGTGGCGTCTATAAATCAACAAATACTCTATTATAGTGCAACTTTTGAGTGTAACCTCTTGCCTTCAACGTGTAATTTATCCCTATCCCTTACTTAGTATTACATGTTAACTGAAAAAACCTTTCATTTTCACAACTTTCCCTTGGTTACTTACCTGCACAGGCGTAAACATCTACCCAAATAACTCTCTCCCAATTGACGATATTATCATTCATTCTAATATGGCGTTTATAATCAGACCGATGTTATTCTGATAAACTCTTCTCACTAAATAGCGAGACGTCATTAAAAACAATATATACCTGTTGAGAAACAAAAATGTTGTGTGGTTTTTTTTTTCGATTATGACAGATGAAATTCAATCTGAACACTAATCACAAACATTCACTTTTGTTTTTTATAAAACATTGACTTTAATAACTTATTCGATGGAACATTGATGTCAGCATTCCTATATCTGTTTTATAATAACAGAGCTTCTCCTTAAATGCAGACAGTGGATGCTGGCATTGAAGTCACAACTAGGACGGATTCTAGTTGATATTTTCCTTGTAAAATCAAAGAATGAACTTGGGAAAGATGTAACTGATAAACTGATAGAATTCTATAGTCGTCACACAGACGACACATTTTGTTGATTATGAAAAATCCGAATGAAGCAAAGACCAGTCATGTTGACAAGCTTAACGATGTTCATCCTGCAATAAAGTTGTACCATCGGCGAAGAAAGTGACTCTAGTATTTCTTCATTCCAAGATGTCCTTATGAGTAGAAAAGAGGACAGTACAATAAGAGGAAGAAGTGTATATAGAAAATCTACATCAACTGATCAGTATACTCGTTTGTTTTCAGTTTCGTGTCTTTAAAATACATAACGCAATCTAATAAAGTGTTTGGTCGAACACACAGCGAGAGGAATCTGCTCTGATGAATGTCTTAGTGAAGATCTTAGTATTTTTTAAAAAGTTGCCGGATGAAAAGAGGGTTATCCAGAAAAAATCATTGATAAGAATGTGAATAAAAAGTCAAGGCAGGCTTAAATGCCAACAACTTCAGTTCCTCAGGGATAACATCAGTGAGATATTAACACAACGTCAAAGGAATGCAGTAAAAAGAGCACCTAATGTTGATGAAGTATGCTGTCTCTTCAAATTCATTTCTTCTACGTCCTAGTTCTTGCAGTGACTTTGGTGACCCTAGTTTAACCGTTTCACTAGGCATCCTTCCTTTCAATTACTAAGTTAGTATTATTATTATTGTTCCCTTGGGTTCCTAATGGAACATAGGGCTTCAACTGCACATCACCACTTGCTTCTATCTTCTGCTGTACTTTACACCTGCATGCATGTTAGCCCATACTGTTTCAACTCCTCTTCACACGATATCCTTGGGCGTCCCACTCACCACTTCCCTTTTCCGGTTCCCCTGGAGCAATGGCCTGACGCGAGCGCGATGTCACACAGCGGTCTCCTCAGCGAGTGTCCAATGTGTCATCTCCACTTTTTCCTGCATATTTGTTGGTTGGCGTTGGTTCTTGTTTTGTTCGTTCCCGGTAAGAGTTTCTTGTTGGTGATTCCTTCAGGGCCAGCCATCTGATCTTCAGCATAGATTCAGCGAAGACAGTTGTTGATTGATAAAGGTCTGCAAAAGGCTATTGGAAATATTCTTTGTGACCCGCCTGCCAAGTTTCTGATCTGTATAGGAAAAACTAACTGACTTGACGTTTGTATTGAAAATCCGACCGAATTCTGTTGTTGATGCTGGCTGAGTGACGAAGATTTTCAGATTGGTTTCAGTCAGGTTGATGAATGTGTTTCTCGCCTTCCCGACTCTCGATTCTCTCGACATCCTCGTCCGTTCCTCGTGTAGTTAAGACAATGCTCCCTGGATAAGTAGTAGAATGAAGTAACCCCTTTCAAATCCCTCACGTTGATGGTGATTGACGCTGAATGTTGCTGATGTTGTTGTTGTTGGTTGATTGATTGGTTATTTTCATCACCTCCATCTTGTCTATGTTCACCTGGAGTCCTGTCTTCGCCGGCTGCTTCTTCAACCAGTTTGTCGGTTTGCGCTTGTAAGTCTTCGATTTTGTGTGACATCAAACATAAATCATCCAAGCGCGAAATCCAGATCTTCTAGGTTCTTCACGTTAGTCGGTCCAAGATATCCCTGTCTGCTCGTTTCCCACTGGGTGATAATAAGCACCCTTATCTGACTCCTGTGTTTACTCCAAACGCCTCGCTGAGTGATTTTTCCGTTGCGGATCGCTTGACGTGCCCCGTTGTTGTCGTACGGCTGTTGAATAAGGTTGATGAATATTTGGGGCACTGTACGCCAAAGTACTCGAGTAATTTCCAAATTACTTCACGATCAACGCTGTCGGAAGCCTTCTCAAAGTCTATAAAGTTGAGGTAGAGGCTTGATTGCCATTACTTGCTTTGTCCTGTGATGATGATGCGTAGAGTTGCAATTTGGTCAGTACATGATTTGCCTGACTTTCCTGAATCCAGTTTGTTCTGGTCGGAGTTCTGTATCCAGTGCGTCCTTTAATCTCTCCAGGATGATTCGACTCAGGATTTTACTTGGCGTCGACAGGAGCATGATTCCTCGCCAGTTATTGCAGAGTGAGGCCTAAGTCTCCCTTCTTTGGTAGTTTCACGAGGTAACCTTTCCTCCAGTCAGTAGGCACCTTTCCCTCCTTCCAGACAATTTGCAATAATGGAGTCACCATGTCTGCTGTAGTCTCTGGGTTCGCTTTTAGTGCTTCAAGGGGTATTCCATCTGGTCCAGCTGCTTTTCCAGCTTTCAGAAACTTGATTGCATTCAAGACTTCAGCTTTCGTTGGAGGATTGGTGTCAACTTGCAATTGTGTGCGCGCTGTTGTTGGTATTTCTGGACGGGTTGCAGGTGATGGTCGGTTCAAGAGTCCCTTGAAGTGATCCGCCCATTGTTTAATTTGTTTTTCTTCCTTGGTAATTGGGTTCCTTTGGCTGTCTTTTATAGGTTTCGCTTGTGTTGATCTCTTCCCGGATAGAGATTTGGTTATCTGATGTAGTGTCCTTAGGTCTCCTTTACCTGCTGTCTTCTGAGCTTCAGTGGCCAGATTGTCGTAGAATCGTCTTTTGTCCTTCCTAGCACTCTTCTTCACTTCATTGTCCCTTACTGTGTAAGTTGATTTCAGCGTCTCTTGTCCGTCTTTGTATTGAATCATTTTCTCTTTCACCATGCTCCTCTCCTCTATTAGCTTCCAAGTTTTTATTGAGAGCCAGTTACTAAGTACCTTGACTGCAATAGTGGCATCAGCATATCATATCATCTTATCTCTTCTCGTCATACATCATCAGCATAGACTTCTTTCAAAGTCATGTATGGAGTACGACTGCATCATTCAAAACGATTCCGTCTATATCTTCTTCATGTAGTCGACGCCTTCGCATTTCTTGATAAGCAAAGCTGAACTTTCTGTTCAGAAACGTCTCATCCAGCCTCCTTTAACCTCAGGGTTTCAGTACTTCTTTCTCTTCCTGCTTTTCCGTCTTGATTATATGAGAGTATTTTTGAGACATAGTCATTACTCATCCACTTTGAGTTACTTTGTCACTAAGTGACAATAAACATTGACCTCTGTTGTCAATCTGTATGGCATACATAACCCCAATTAAATAACTGTACAGCTGTAGAGTGAATTTACAAAAAGAGGTATGAACGAAATACTCCCGTATTGAGTCATAAGAAAAATGCACAAACAGCGAAGAAAAACATTTTCTTTCCGACGACTTACATTTTCATGAGCTGCTGTGCAATCGTAATTACATTTAACAAAGAAATGTTTTGACCGATCAAATACTGGTAAACTTTGTCCTTGAAAAATTGTATCACGTAATGTAAGGTGTAATCTGGAAGGGATGACTAGTTGTAAGTTAGAAAAGAGACCGAAGTTGGCATGACCTAATAAGTGTGAGATAATGACCAATTAATAAGCTGGTGTAGAATGGACAGGAACTAGTGGAAAGGTTATAAAGTAGTTTTGTATAAGATCTGTGTGAAAAAGCAATGTTATTAATAAACAGTAATAGAGTGATAATAAAATGTCACTGATGGGAATAATAATGATAATAAAAGTTTTAGGACTTCATCATGAGCTGACATTAGTTAGAGAACCATTGGAAAACCTGGGAGTACTGGACAGCTGTTTCGTCCTAGTTTGGGACTCTTCATCAGTACGAACCCACCGGGGTTCGAGCCCAGGATCTTCCGATTACAAGGCTGATGTCAGCACATGATGAGACCTGCATCATGAAATGGTAGAAGTAAGATTTCATGAGTCACTGAATCGGGTCCCGGTGGCTTAATGGTTTACGAGCTCGCCTTGTAACCGGAAGATCCTGGGTTCGAACCCACTGTTGTGGGTGCGTACTGATGAAGAGAAGCAAACTAAGACAAAACAGCTGTCCAGCACTCCCAGGTTTTCCAATGGTTCTCCAACTAATGTCAGCTCATGATGAAGTCCTGGAACTAATCAAATCCCTACAAACCAACACTTGGATAATAAAAGTATTAATAACAATAAAATAATTATAACTATCAATTTCTAAAGCCGACAAATGATCAACGGATGTATAAAGGATAAACTGCCGCTTTGGGGCACCTCAATGTGTGTTTATAAATTCACCTGCTCGTGTGGAGCTAGTTATATTGGTCGCACAAAGCGCACGCTTTCCAAACGCATCTCTGAACATTATCCGGCATGGTTAGCAAAGGGACAATACAAGACAATTACTAGCTCAATTCTCGAGCATTTGGTGAACTCAGGCCACGTAGCTCCACCAGAGTCGTCTTTCAACATCATCTAAAAAGTGAAGCCAAATGGTACAAAGGGCGTCAGGTTTCGGCTTTTGTGTATGGCGGAGGCGCTGGGAATGCATCAATACAACTGTGAACTCTGTATACAGAAAATGTTTGTCCAGTCTCTTATTCTACCTCGGTCTTAACCTCTCCACTAATCGTTCCCTGTAAAAAATTTTGATTTTCTTTTTTATTCTTAATTTTTAATTTTACTTTTAGTTTGCATTTGCTTTAATAACTAATTCAATATTATCACTCTCATATGCCCCTTTTGTATATTTTCACACGCTCTTCCCACTTGTTCACACTTGGACACTCAACTACCACCTTTATTCTCACTCAAGAGCAATTTTAAACCCTATCAAACTTCTATCTTTGTGTCGTTGAGTATCACGTAATTTACAACTTTTAATTTTCACTTCTAAAGCCACTTATGATTTATTGTATCAATTATGTCACCACCTTATTACTCAGTAATAGACCACTATACATCTTACTAAGTTTGAATAAGGCATTAAGAAGACAAATTTCGCGAGATGATATCGTCATTTCGTAGTTTCTTTACAACCCCTTTACAACTAACATGGTTAACAATAATAAAATAAAGTTCATGAAAATTACTCAGTTAAATAAAAACAAAAGTATATACTAATGACCAATCATATTAAGATAGGTCATGCAGTCCAGGGTAGGCAATGGAAGATTGAAGTCTATTGATTTTTGTACACACAGTTTAGGCTGTATGTGAGGATTAATCCAAAGTGCTTCCATCACCTTCAATAACCGACCCTGAATTAGAGTTATGTGAAATAATTGTGAAACAGTCATTAATATTTATTTTGTGACCAGACATTAATAAGTGTTTTGCAATGGATGATGCTGGATTTCTAACGCGATTAATCTTAATAGAAATCCAGCATCATCCATTGCAAAACACTTATTAATGTCTGGTCACAAAATAAATATTAATGACTGTTTCACAATTATTTCACATAACTCTAATTCAGGGTCGGTTATTGAAGGTGATGGAAGCACTTTGGATTAATCCTCACATACAGCCTAAACTGTGTGTACCAAAATCAATAGACTTCAATCTTCGCCTACCCTGGACTGCATGACCTATCTTAATATGATTGGTCATTAGTATGTACTTTTGTTTTTATTTAACTGAGTAATTTTCATGAACTTTATTTTATCATTGTTAACCATGTTAGTTGTAAAGCGGTTGTAAAGAAACTACGAAATGACGATATAATCTCGCGAAATTTGTCTTCTTAATGCCTTATTCAAATTTATCAAAGGGACTAATTGTTTTAATCTTACTAAGTATAAATACGACTATACAGCCTCTGAAGCTGATTTCGTCGATGAAGAAAATTTTCTTCGCTGAATCTGTCTTTTATTTCCTTCAGGACTCAATGAGTATTTTCGGTAATAATAGTGAACTTACATAATGAAAGAAAGAAGCGAAATTGTAGTAAGAACTTTACTGTGGCCATGGTAGGACGAGACAAGGTGTACATCGCTTTTGAGTGCAAAGGTCCGGTTTCAGCATTAGCTATTCGAGATCTAAAACCAGACCTATATATTCAAAAGTGATATATACATTCTGCGCCCTACCATGGCCAGAGTAAAGTTCTTACTACAGTTTTGCTTCTTTTCTTCATTACGTAAGTCCACTTTTATTATTATTTTATTGTTATTAATACTTTTATTATTATTGCTATTCCCACCATCCATAATTTATTACCATTCTATTACTGTTTATTAATAACATTTCTTTTTCATACAGATTTTATATATAAAATGACACTTTATCGCCTTTCCACTAGTTCCTGTCCATTCTACACCAGCTTATTGATTAGTCATTATCTCACACTTATTACGTCATACCAACTTCTGTCTCTTTTCTAACTTACAATAAGTCATCCCTTCCAGATTACACCTTACATTACGGGATACAATTTTTCAAGGACAAAGTTTACCAGTATTTGATTGGTCTGAACATTTCTTTGTTAAATGTAATTACAATTGTACATCAGCTCATGAAAATGAATCGTCGACAAGAAAAAGAGGTATCTCTTTGCAGACTCAAATGTTCTTAATCTTGGGAAAACTCTACCTCATTTAGGAAATGCAACACGATTTCAGCACAAAGAGTTGGCGAGTTTACCAAATATTCATGAGAGGGCGTACAGCAGTTAAGTAGTTTAAAGTCTCACCTACCCTGTCTGTGCGTTGATGGCCGAGAGGTAGGATGCCAACCAGTCAGGCAGGTGGTCCGTGGTTCGAGCCCTGGTTAATGCTATACTTATCCTCGCTAAGCCAGTAATAAAATTTGTAAGGAGTGAAGGTTGAGCATGAGGCTAGCGATCACATCCCTGTAAACATAAACACCACTGCTACCGGAACGTCCAGCCTGTAGCTTGAAGTCGCCCCCACCCCTTGTTCCCCTAGGAACATAGAGAAATCAAAAACAACCCTCTCTAACTAAAAATCAGTGGAGAATTTTAACTCAATCTGTTTTCCATGCCTGTCTACTTGTAAGCATGATAAATTAATGTTGTGAATCATAGTGACTATTCGGAAATAGACAGGGGTGGTTATAGCTAACTTAGAACCTCATCACACATGATCAACAACAACAACCCAACCTTCTTGCCTAAAACAAATGTGAGAAAAAAAATCAACAACTGATTTAATCACGCTAACATTTCGAGCATTACAAATTTCCAACTTATAAAAATTCCTGTCAAACAGTTTTGTAAACACACAAACACTCTAGGAGTAAAACAAACATACATTACTTCTTTGATATCACACTTTCCAAGCCTTGTGATCTATGCCATCATGCATGCTAGTTAAATATTTTGGCAGTGTCTGAACAAAGATTAACCATGGTAAAAACATGAAAGCGTCTACAAAAAGGGATTAACATTTCCTGTCGTGATGTGAAAAATATTTTGCCTTGCCTCCATGTAAAATTTAAAACATACTCACAACATGTTTAACAGTGTAAAACAAAACTCTATCTGTCTCTCTCTCTCACTCGCTCGCGATTAACAATTTTATTAGACATTGAACAACAAATTAAATTAAGAGTGAGAATTTTAGCATTTTAAACAAAAGATTTGTTCTACTTGGTTGAAGCAAAATTTAAATAGTTTTATACTAGTCAGCCTAGGAATCTTAGGAGGTTCTCTATGTAACTTATTTAAGGATGAAGGGACAGTATTTGGTGCTTACTTAGAATGGAAATCTTGTTGAATACTCAATACTGACTAAGCGCATATGCTTGAGGAATCACCAGAGATGATGAAGATTCCTGGCCACCACCAACAACAGCAATAACAACAGACAACAGTCACCATGCATGGGAGGAACCTGAAATAAACAACCTCTTTTACCTACCTACCTACCTGCCTGGGAAGCATCGTTTCAACCACATGTCGGCGGAACTGTCGAGGATGTCAAAGCAGGAAGAATCGGGAAAGAAAAACAAGCTTTCATTACTGTGTGCTTCGGATGCACAACGGTTAGGAATCTCATCGACCATGAATATGGTCAGGGGTTCGATCCTCTGCCGACGCACACCTGATAACAATGGTCGGCCTGCGAAATTTGGGCTACCGATATCACATGGTGAAAATTTCATACATTACCGAAAAATACGGAGTGGAATCAAGCTATAATGAAAATAATTACTCTCAAATCCGTGTGGAGATCAACAGCACTCAGCATGAAAAACAAGATCCAGATTTTCAACTCCAATGTGAAGTCAGTGCTACTATACGAGACAGAGACTTAGAGCCTCACGAAGGACATTTCGAGTAAGCTACACACCTTCATCAACAGCTGTCTTCGCCAAATACTCAGGATCGAACGGCTGGCTAAAAAAGATCAGCAACAGGGATCGCTGGGAGCGAACCAACCAGGAACCGATTGTGAAACAAATACGCAGGAAGAAATGGAGATGGAATGGCCATACGCTGAGAAAACCATCAAGTGACATCATACCCCAGGCCATCGCTCGAGTGGAACCTGAAATGGAAGCGGCGAGTTGGTCATCCAAGGGTAACTTGGAGGAGGTCATGTGAAGAGGAGATAAAAGTATGTGGGCAGACTTGGAGCCAGGTGAAAACGTCAGCAGAGAACCGAAAGAAATGGAGACGCGCGGCTGAATTAAAGGAAATAATAATAATTTAGGAATCACATAGACTGAGAATTGAAACATTTGTCATCAACTATTCTATTTTCACTTCGTTTTTGGATGACCTAATGGTATCGACTATTACGCTACATTTTGGTCATAAATAAAATCTCTTATAACTCTAAAATTTTATGCAAAGTGTTTGCGGAAATTATCACAATTATTAACCTTTCGAACACTGAATCCAAAAAATACAATCTTATTGACAGATAATACACATAACTCACTGTTTGGATTTGTGGAATTTTTAAACATAAACACATCTATAATTGTATATATTGTTGGATTTATATGTTCAAGTTGCTCCAAGTCAGTGAGTTTATGGTTAAGATATCATTTTAGTTAACAATACTGAACTATATTGCATGTTGTCTTATTGTATAGTTGTCGTCGCTTTTTGCCCTTTTTTCTGTGAACTGTTTCCTTTGTTGATGTTGTTCTCATTGTTTGTCCGTTATTTTCTGATTTTGAGGGGAGCAACCCAAAAAGTTGCTTCTCTCTAAACTTTTACTTAATGTAATCATTCTTTTCTCAGGCGTGAGGCTAGCAACCACACCCTGTAAACAAAGTTGCTACAGAACCTTCAGCAAAATGAACCTCTTTGCACCAAAAGAAAAAGTCTGTGTAGGAACATGGAACGTCCGAACTATGTACGAGACTGGAAAAGCTGCCCAGATCGCCAACGAGATGAAAAGATACGGAATACAAGTGCTGGGAATATGTGAGAGCAGATGGAATGGGAGTGGACTCACCAAATTGTCAACAGGTGAGTCAGTGATCTACTCCGGTCACCCAGAAGATAACCACACGCACACCGAGGGCGTGGCTATCATGATGTCACCAACGGCAACGAAAGCCCTGATACAATGGGAGGCGATTTCGTCCAGGATAATGACCGCCAGGTTCAACTCCAAAGGAAGGAAAGTGTCAATCATACAATGTTATGCACCCACAAACAACGCAGACCTCGAGAAGAAAGAAGAATTCTACAGGCAACTACAGGCAACAATGGACAATACTCCAGCTGGCGACATGAAAATACTAATGGGAGACATGAACGCCAAACTGGGACCAGACAATACGGGAAGGGAACTCATCATGGGTAGAGAAGCTCTAGGAGAAATGAATGAAAACGGAGAACTCTTCGCCGACTTCTGCGCCTTCAACGAACTGGTGATTGGTGGCAGTGTATACAAGCACAAAGATATCCACAAGGCTACATGGGTGTCACCAGACGGGCAAACCAAAAACCAAATCGACTTCATCTCAATCTCAAGGAAGTGGAGGCGCAGCCTACTGGACACAAAAGCAAGAAGAGGAGCAGACGTTGGCTCAGACCACTATCTCGTACAAGGGACAATCCAAATCAAATTAAAAGCTTTCAGGGAATCAGGAGCTGCAGATAGACCACAAGCCAAGTTCAACACTCAAAAGCTGAAGGACCAGGCTACAAAGGACATCTTCATTGCAAGCATAAAGGACAAAGCCGAGACACAAATCAACACTAGCGAAGAGGTCGGCGTTGAAAAGCACTGGAACAACTTGAAAACGGTGTGGAGCCAAACCTGCATAGAAATTCTAGGCAGAAAAAAGAGACAGGACAAACAGTGGCTCACTACGGACACTTGGAAACTAATAGAAGAGAGAAGGACAGTGAAGCAAAAGATTATCCAGTGCACGACGAGCAACAAAAACAGGAGCTGAATGCAAGCTACAATACACTGAACAAAAGAGTGAAGAAAAGTGCCAGGGAAGACAAAAGAAAATATTATGAAACCATGGCAAACGAAGCAGAACAAGCTGCAGGCAAAGGAGACCTCGCCACACTCTACCAAACAACTAGGAACCTTTCGGGCAAACGTTCGACACAGATTAAGCCAATAAAGGACGACAATGGAAAGTCAATCACCAAAGAGGTGGAACAGAGAAAGCACTGGGTTGAACACTTCAAAAGACTTCTAAATCGTCCGCCACCTACAACACGTCCAGCAATACCAACAACGGAAGCAGAACTACCAGTGAACACTGACCCCCCGACGAAATCAGAAGTCCTGAATGCAATCAAGATGCTTAAAACTGGGAAAACACCGGGACCAGATGGAATCCCAGCAGAGGCTTTGAAAATAGACCCAGAGACAACAGCGGACTTGATGACACCACTACTGGAGAAGGTGTGGAAAGAGGGCAAAGTACCCGAGGATTGGAAGAACAGTTACTTATTCAAACTTCCAAAGAAAGGAGACTTAAGTCAATGTAAAAACTGGCGGGGAATTATGCTTCTGTCCATTCCAAGCAAGATACTAAGTCGCATCATCCTGGAGAGAATCAAACAAGCCCTAGATGAAAAACTTCGTCCGGAACAGGCTGGATTCAGGAGAAACAAATCATGTATTGATCAAATCGCCACTCTACGGATCATCATTGAACAAAGCTTGGAATGGCAGTCACCTCTCTATCTCAACTTCATCGACTTTGAAAAGGCCTTCGACAGCGTCGATCGAGAGGTCATTTGGAAACTACTTCGCTACTACGGGGTCCCATCGACAATTATACACCTCATCCAACAGTTATACGACAATGCTGCATGCCAAGTAATCCACAACGGGAAACTTACGGAAGCCTTCGAAGTGAGGACGGGAGTGAGGCAAGGCTGTCTACTATCACCAATGATCTTCCTGATTGCAATTGATTGGATAATGCGACAGACAACGGCAACCAACGAGGGAACAGGCATAAAATGGACTGACACAAAAGACTTGGAGGATCTGGATTTCGCCGATGATATATGTCTGATTTCCCATAAACTGGAAGATATGCAAATGAAAAGTAACAAGTTGGCAGAAGAAGCATCAAAGATAGGACTTCACGTGAACATAGATAAAACAGAGATGATGAAGATTCCTTGCCAACATCAACAGCAACAACAGACCACAATAAGCATAAATGGGAAGAACCTGAAAGAAACAACCTCCTTCACCTACCTGGGAAGCATCGTCTCAACTACAGGCGGAACTGACGAGGACATCAAAGCCAGAATCGGAAAAGCAAGACAAGCTTTCATTACTCTCAAATCTGTGTGGAGGTCAACAGCATTCAGCATCAAAAATAAGATCCGGATTTTCAACTCCAATGTGAAGTCAGTGCTACTATACGGATCAGAGACTTGGCGAGTCATAAAGAGCATCTCAAACAAACTTCAAACCTTCATTAACAACTGTCTCCGCTCAATACTCAAGATCAGATGGCCAGAAAAGATCAGCAACAGGGATCTCTGGGAGCGAACCAATCAGGAACCGATTGTGAAACAAATAGGCAGAAAGAAATGGAGATGGATTGGCCATACGCTGAGGAAACCATCAAGTGACATCACTAGACAAGCCCTCGAGTGGAACCCGAAAGGGAGGCGGCGAGTTGGTCGTCCAAGGGTGACTTGGAGGAGGTCATGTGAAGAGGAGATGAAAGCATGTGGGCAGACCTGGAGCAGGGTGAAAAAGTTGTCAAAAACCAGAAGTCAATGGAGGTGCGCAGCTGAAGCCCTATGTTCCTCTAGGAACTAAAGGATACAATAATAATAATAATAATGGTATCGAAAACCTACATCAACTGGAAAGTTAACTCGCTTCTTGAGTTTTCTGCGTCTACATTATAAACGTAATTTGGTTAGATGTCTGATCCACTGGGCTAGAGTTATGTGATTAAATAAAACACTAAATGAAGAACTCAGTAATAATCGTGATCTACTAAGTAGAAACAAATAACGGACAAAATTTCTTAAACAAAAGCATAAACTCAACAAGGAAACAGCCGAACTGCCCTCAGCTCTAAAATTATCAGTCTTCCTACGATCGCAATTCACGGTAGACGTTTAAAGTGGGATTTTATGACAATGCCTGCGAAGAGTCTTGAAAAAGGCTCTCAACACAGCTTAGTTGCATTATTTATTCACTAGCCAACCAATAATCGGTTCAAGAAATAAAGACAAACTGTCCTGTTTCACTTCTTCCAAAAGTATTTACCAGTTTAAATGCCCGTGCGGAGCTAGTCACATTAGACGTGTTGAAAGGCAAGTTCATCGTCGAATTTCTGAGCACCTCTCCTCTTGGTTTGGCAAAAGGTGCGGAAAAAGCTATACGTAGCCCAATACTAGTTCATCTCGTAGATACTGGACATCAAGTTCGCTCTGCAAAAGATTTTACAGAAATTTACCGTAATTCACCCAAACTTTCACATGTTCTACCAGTACTACTTTTACACAATAGCCATAGGCAATCGGAATTCACCTGAACAGGCCAAATCTGTGTGTCTAAGAGAAATGTGAATTGTTTTTTGTTTTGCAAATTATTTTCCCCTCCCCTAATAACTATTTTTGGACTTAGTTACTCTTTTATGATTACAATTCTGACTTATTCAGTTACACTGTTTGTATTTTACGTAATTGTAGGTAGCCATTCTACTCTCCCTAAATATTATTATTTTACAACCTGGGGCTCCACTGAGAAGTGGTGACCACTAGCCTGCAGCAGGTTCAAGGTGACGCAGTAACTAATATTGCGAAGTGGTTGCACTATGTCATGAATTGTCGGAAGTTAGAATTTATGGGTTTGTCATTAGATCGGGTCCCAGTGGCTTAATGGTCTACCATCCCGATAGCCTTATAACCAGAAAATCCTGGGTTCTAACCGTGATGGTGGGTGTGTATTGATGAGAAGTCGCACAGCTAGGACGGCACATCTGTCCTGTACCCCCAAGCTGGTTTTCTAATGGTTCTCTAACTGATGTCAGCTCATGATGAAATCCTCCAACCACCCAAACAAAATCCCTAAATATCCAACATTTGAAGATTTTATAAATTTTCTTGATTGTGTAACAACTTTTTTCTGACCGCCACGAATTACTTGATATTGAATTCCGTAGTTAATTTTTACCTCTCTCTCTCCTTCAAAACTTAGATATCTTGTTGCTGACATCTACTGGTCTATTGTTTTGACGACTTTTCATGTATTATTTTCACCTGCCCGGTATACCTAAAATTGATAATTCTCATGAACTAAAATAACAACATGACTGGTACCATTTTGATGCAAAAAATAACTATATATATTAATGTAGAGCTGATGACGATGAGGAAGGAATTGAAACGGAATCCATATTTCTTCTCTCAATTTGTAGTTTTTACCAAAAATACATTTATTTTAAACAAGTAATAACCTTGGAAAGTTAAGCCAATAAATAACTGATAAAACTGACTGCATATCTTCAGACGAAGCGTCTTCCTTATACTACTTATCTACTAGGATTTCCATTCATCCTTCCAAATGTCAAGACTCTTTAATGTCAGCGTAGACCTTTGGCACTGTGGTAGAATGTAATTCCATACTGGACAAGTTTATTCTAAATATTTCACAGTGATGCAGGAGTAACAACTGGATGACATTTCGAGGATAAATTATTGCCACTCATAATCATGTCAATTTAGTCACACGGCTTCACATTCCCTCTCTTTCTCTCTCTCCCCCCCCATTCCCTTACCCTTCCTGTTTGTTACCACTTTCTATATCCCCAGTAAAGGCGTTGCGTCATTCCGATCGCGCGTGTGCAGTGTTGAATTGATAAACAAAGCTTCAGTGATTAACCTCTCAGCATACGGGTAATCTGAATGACGCAGTTGTTAATGTTGCATCATTATGGGATGTTTGAAATAAACTTACCCAATAAACAGAAAGTTTTCTTCCTTTCTCATAGTTTTAATCATGCAATTATATCAAATAATGGCTACATGAATTCACGCACATTTTCAATTAGGCTACAAAAAAACTGTGTATTCTTGAAAAAAATTAAGAAAAAATAAAGGGGAAATGATTCTGTCTTCATACGTCATAAAACTACGTCACATAACAAGCGTCAGATTACTACTTTACATGTAAATCCTAGATACAGAGGAAATGTTTTGGAACTAAATGTGCTGAAAATCTCTGTGCTACACTCTTGGATACTGTCTGAAATAAAGCTTTATAAATTATTATATTGAATGGTTGTATAACTACCTTATAATCAATATATATGTATAAATATATTTATAAATACATATAAATAAATATGTGTCTAATCCCATCTTTGGTACAAACTAAATTCTGTCAAATAAGTTTGCAATGAGGCCACAGTGCCACTAGGTGGCTTGTCATCATGGTGCACCATTATTATTATTTCCTTTAATTCCTAGAGGAACATGCGGCTTCAGCCGTGCGTCTCCATTGCGTTTATTTCTCTGCTAGAGTTTTCACCTGGCTCCAAGTCTGCCCACATGCTTTCATATATAATCCGTATATAACTTGTTTCTCCTGAATCCAGCTTGTTCCAGTCGAAGTTTTTCATCCAGGGTGGCGTGTTTAATTCTCTCCAGGATGATGCAGCTTAGTATTTTGCTTGGAATAGATAAGAGCATAATTCCGCACCAGTTTTTACATTGACTTAAGTCTCCTTTCTTTGGTAGTTTGAATAAGTATCCTTTCTTCCAATCCTCAGGTACTTTGCCCTCTTTCCGCACCTTCTCCAGTAGTGGTGTCATCAATTCTGCTGTTGTCTCTGGGTCCATTTTCAATGCTTCTGCTGGGATTCCATCTGGTCCTGCTTCTTTTTTAGCTTAAAGCATCTTGATTGCGTTCAGAACTTCTGATTCCGTCGGAGGTTCGATGTTCACTAGTAGTTCTGCTTCCGTTGTTGGTATTGTTGGGCGCATTGTGGGTGACGGTTGACTTAAAAGTCTTTTGAAGTGTTCAACCGAGTGTTTTCCTTGCTACACCTCTTTGGTGATTGACTTTCCATTGTCATCCTTCACTGGCTTAATCTGTGTCGAACGTTTTCCCGATAGGTGCTTAGTTGTTTGGTAGAGTGTGGCGAGGTCTCCTTTGCCTGCACTGCAGCTTGTTCTGCTTTACTTGACAGTGCTTCATAATTTTCTTTTGTCATCCCTGGCACTCTTCTTCACTCTTTTGTTCAATGTATTGAAGCTCGCATTCAACTCCTGTTTTTTTTCACTCGTTGGTGTCCTGGATAATCTTTTGTTTCACCATCCTTCTCTCTTCTATTAGTCTCCAAGTGTCTGTATTGAGCCGTTGTTCGTCCTGTCTCTTGTTTCTGCCTAGAACTTCTTTTCAGTTTCGACTCCACACCGCTTTCAGGTTGTCCCAGTGCTTCTGATGCCTGCCTCTTCGCTAGTGTTGATTTGTGTCTCGGCTTTGTCCCTTATGCTTGCAATGAAGATGTCCTTTGTATCTTGGTCCTTCAGTTTTTGAGTGTTGAACTTGGCTTGTGGTCTATCTGCAGCTCCTGTTTCCCTGAAGGCTTTTAATTTGATTTGGATTTTCCCATGTAGGCGACAGTGGTCTGAGCCAACGATGCACCATGAATTGTTTCTATTAGATGGTTTGAGGCTATCGGCCAGAAGAGGCCTTGGACCTATGGTTTAGTAATAGTTGGCACTCACCAGTCAACAATCCGTATCTGAAACCTTGAAGGAACTCATATACTTTCTGAGATTCTAACCCAAGTCACCGGGGTGTCGAGCCACCTAGCACGGTATCCACATTGCACAATTCACTGACAGATAAGACTAGATACATTAAATTTCCTACTGAATTTTTCCAACCACAAATATCAAATATAGTCCTGTAGAAGCTGGTCAGTCGCCTGCCTCAATGTCTCAGTGGCAACGTATCTGACTGCAGCACTGGGTGATGCGGGTTTGAATCGCAGAAAGGATATAGGTTTTTCTGAGTTCGCAGATACAGCTTGTTGACTGATGAAAGTGCCAACTAGCACGAAACCTGGGTCTAAGGCTTCTTGTGGCCGATTAACTCCAACCATCTAATACTATAATACATTTTCTGCTCAAGTCCGTTTGATTAAATTCGATTGTTCCGGTTTTAACGTGTATTAGGCTAAGGGAATATCAGGGATATTTAAGACAGAATGAAATCATATCTGTCAGGCTTTAGAGGTTTCTGACTTGTATTCTTCATACCTCTTATACTTTTGAATGATAACCATGAGATTATGTTACTTTGAGCCATGTTACTGGAAAAACATCCAAAGGAATTCCGTGTACTTAGCTAATGCAACTGTTAAGAAGAATTTAAGTGAGTTACACAATCATTCTGAGTTGACGAGAAGCTGAATCTCAAGTAAGGGAGTAGACGCTTATTCAGTGTTTATATCACCTTGTTATGACTTGAAATCAGCATTATGATATCATATTAACATTAAGTGGATTTAAGAGCTAGGATCCTGAAGGCAGGAAAACCTCCATAACTCTGAAATCAATATGAATCTCTGCTACACTAAGCAGAAAGAACAAGATTTCAATTTTGAAAAATTATGTTAAATTCTTACTTCTGTATGATTTGGAGAATTGAAATGTCAGCAAAGACATTTTCAACAGGCCGTGGATTTTCATCAGTGACTGCCTTCGATCAATAATGAACATCAATCAGATAACCAGCTGACCAGAAAGGATAAGCCAGAAGAAACTCTGGGAACAAGTCAACCGACAAGGTATTGCGCAACAAAAGCGTTGAAAGAAATGCCAGACATGGCATTCATACTCGAGTGTAACCCAATTTAGAAACATAGGGTTTGGCTTCGACACTGACACTGAGTAGATCATTTGGAGGGGAAAGTGGAAGATTATGGACAATCGTTGAACTAGCTAAAGAGGACCGCAGAGAAGGCTAATGAAAAGGAAGATGTGTTGTTGAAGCTATATACCACTCAGGATTTAAGCGAATAATGTTCATAATAGTAATCAACATAAGATATTCTACCAAACAAACTTATCGCGTATACAGTCTTGATATCAATTTGTATGTCAAAATGCTACATATTTTCAATAAAGTTGTGTTTTCTGTGCCGGAAATTCAATTTGCAAATTGGCAGACTGCGCATTAGTCAGAGAACCACGGATGCAGATGACAAATTGTATTTAATCAGACAATATACAGGAAAATGTTGTAATATAACATCGCACTGCATAGCAAATATTACTTAATAAATTGAATTATTTCAGACCTCAAGGTGGATTCCATTTGGGAATGGACATCAGCTTCTCCTTTGATGGAAACCACTATCACTGGACCGCCAGTTTTCTTCACAGTCCAAGACTACAATACATTCGATTAACACCAGTAGTTTGAATCGAGGTCCTCTATGTAGGTCAAAAGTCAGTATGCAGTCGGAATCAAACAGCCCGCGAATTTCAAATCTCGTCAATTTGTTACCTAATACCATCACCAACTCCTGATACTGGTGAATTAGCTGCAGCCAAGTCCGATGTTTGGGACCGTACTGATGATAACTTCGTATTCGAACTTCATGAGATACATCTTATGATCAATGTGCAAATCGAAGTTATTCATCCTGTCATATGTTGGATTAGTGGGAGTTTAATTGATTTCAAAGTTGACTCTCCAGTGGTGGCTCAAGTTTTGAATTCTCTTCAATTAACTTAGGTTTATGGTATAATCTAAATATGCAGCTATCTATTAGCTCTCATTTTTTGGATGAATCTGGTAATAAAGAAGGGAGTGAAGCTGCGGGTATCTTGATTGAATTAATGCTGTATTATTTGATACAGAAAGAAATATTCTAACATTTGCTTAAATCTGGATTCCTAAAGTATATACTTACAACAACGCAAGACCGATAACATTTCTTAGACATTAAGAAATTCACGTTCAGGTTGATTGTGTTGTTTTAAGAGACTGAATGAATGTTTTGTATTACCGCCTTATTACAATCAGAAGATGAACCAGTGCGGTTGTAGACGACAGAATAAGAAGCTGGGTTCAATATTCACTGCAATTAATAAAGAGGCGAAAAATAAAGCTAGGAAAGACAAAAGAAAATTCTATGACACACTGGCAAACTGAAGTGAAATGTGTCGCTGGTAAAAGAGACCACAGAACATTACATAATATATCTAGGTCTCTATGAAGAAATGTATCAACACAGATGAAATTTATAAAACGTGTTCAAGGGAGCCTAATTACCAAAGAGGAGAAACAAATAACACAGTGGGCTAAGCAGTTCAAATGACTCTTGAATCAACCATCAACTGCAACTCGTCAAGAAATACCGTCACCACCAATAGCATTCACAAACCTGCCAGTGAGTACTAATTCTCCAAGAAAGGTAGATATCTTGAATGCAGCCGAGGTACTGGAGTTCAGTAAGGCACAAGGACCGGATGAAACTCCTTCCGAAGCAATCAAGCCGGATCCAAAGATCGCAGTGTATGTGTTCACGCCATTACTGCAGAATGTTAGGAAGGAAAGAAATGTACCTACCGATTGGAAGAAAGGCTACCCTGTTAGAATAATAAAGAACGATGACTTCGATCTGTGCAAAAACTGGCACGGAATCATTACCTTGTCCAAGTCAACCAAAATACTAATTTACGTCATCTTGGAGGGAATAATTGGTGCACTGGGTGCTGAGCTCTGTCCAGGGAAACAATCTGGGTTCAGGAAAGGCGAATCTTGTGCTGGTCAAATTGTAACTATGCTCATCTTTATCGAACAAAGCATACAATGACAGTCGAACGTGTACCCTAATTTCGTCAACTTTGAAAAGGTTTTCGACAAGCAATGTTGATCGTAAAGTGGTTTAGAAACTGCTAAAACACCACAAACTGCCCCGAATCCTTATCATACTCATTCAACAACTGACTATATGACAGTGGCATGTATCAGGTGATCCACATCGGAAAACTCAGAGAGGCGTTCGTAATAAACTCATCAGTGAGACAAGACTGACTGCTTATTATCGCTGATGACATTCCTGAATGTGGCGGACTGGATTATGCGTCAGACTTTGCGCAGGAGAGTGAGAAGACAGGAATACGTTGGACCGATATGAGTACTCTAGAAGATCTGATGTGTGCCTAGTGTCTAGTGTCACACTAACGTGAAGATTTATAGGCGAAAATTAATAATTAGCAGAAGCGGGAAGCAGTGAACACGTAATTTCAAGTGAACATAGAGAAGAAAACCGTGAGTGAGACGCCTAACCAATGATAACAAGCAACAAGGACTCAGCATTAACAATGAAATTCATTTACCCAACACAAAACTTGCACTGCACGTCACGAAAACAATCCTTACAGGCTGCAGAAAAATTCTTATCAACAGCGGCCTTCTCCGGCTTCATACTAAAGATCAGATGGCCAGTCAAAAAGAATTAGCCATAAGAAACTCAGTGAACACATCATCCCAGAACCTAGCGCTCAACGAAAATTCCTTAAGATACGGAGATTGATCGGACACACAAGGAGGGGAAGACTGTCGAATGACACCGTGCGCAATGCAGGCCATCCGTCTAGTGGAAGGCGAATAAAAAACAACGATTTAGGCGTTGATCTGAGAATGACATGAAGGAGATCGTGTAAGAAGGAGGTCAGAGACTATGGACAACAGTGGGATCAGATGAAGAGAAGCTCAGAAGACAGGACTTAATGTAAATGTTTTGTATTCTACTCGGAACCTCAAGGAACAATAATAACAATCATACATTACCATCTCTGTGTTCAAATACCTGGTTAATCAGTAAGCAGCGATAGCAAGGGACTTTGAAATGGTACTTGTTAACCATGCAAAGGAAGTGCGAAGTCTTATGAATACCAATGCAGATGCATACCAGTTGAAACAAAATCGAAGGTCAGCTACCAATTTACTCACCTATCACTGGTTCATCTCAGTTATATCTGTTTATTTCAATCATAACTGTATGTTTCAGATACCAGGCAGGTGCACTGTAATGTAAACAAACTGATGTACAGTAAATTAGCTAATTATGTGTAAGCCCTTTAGTAGAATTTGGAAATGCTTTTTTGCGAAGCTTAAAAGCAGGAGTTCTAAAAAGTGATAAACTGCATTAACTGCTACCTTTCTTACTATGTACAACAACAATCTGTACACAGGTTCAGCATAAAGTTGGCTAATATACAAAGATAGATTTTTATATATAAACGTTAAATGCCAATGTTTAGATGTTTTAAATCAAGGTAATACAGGAAGTGATGAGGCAACTATACATTTAACGATATATTATACAGATTATAGGACAAATTTAGATTTCAGGAGTCACACTGGATTTCAGTCCAGTTGGCTGTGTATGGTAGTCAACAAACTTTGTCTCATAACATGAGTTCATTTCTTCGTTGGTGGCAGAGGTGCGCATTGATGAAGAATCCAAAAATAGGACGAAACACCTGTCTGGTGTTCCTTTCTAGTTGATGTTGGCTGATGAAAAAATCTAACAACTGTGATGTTTATTATTATTTATTGCTCTTTTGCGAATAAGAAATTCACTACAAACGATCTAGTTAATCGTCGACAAATAATAAATAAATAAATAAAAGTTCTCTCTCCACAACAGCTTTCATTTTTTACTGAAAACCACACATCGGTTGAAATAAATCAAACCTACTGTTATAACATAATGGTAATCGCTTTATTCGAAACAAGAATAATAATTATACAGGTTGGAATTTCCAGTGTATTCATATAAAATGCAACAATTCACCTCCTTTTACAAATATTTTTTCCCTTCACTTTCCAAGTGGAACATAGGGCTACAAGGGCTACAGAAGACTTGAAGTTTCTGTAGCAGTGTTTATTTTTACAGGATAAGGTTGCTAGCTTCATGCCCAACATTTCTCTTTTTACCAGCTTTTATTACTGGATTAGCGAGGTAAAGACGTACGTGAGCTGGGGATCGAATCCCGGACTTTTATAAACCTGTACATTCACAAAATTTAAAATGGCCATCGAATCAGCTCCCAGTCACTAAATTATATGCGGGCTTGCCTTGTAACCGAAAGGTCCTGCACTAGAACCCTGACAGTTGGTGCGTAATGTTGATGATTCTCAAACTGGGATGAAATAGCTGTCCAATACTTCCGACTGCTTCTCAACGGTTCTCTAACTGATATCAGTCGGCTGTCAAACACGATAACACAAACTTTACCCTTACAAACCAACTTATGAAAAGTAGTAATAATATTACCAATCAGATCATAATAAACAGAACGTTGGTGAAAACATAATGAAGTATAAGCAGATAGTATCATGGATAATTCATATAACAATAATCTATGCTTATTCTTTTCAGTTCAGTTACTGATTCAAGATGTCAAAAAGGTTGTTTTTGATATCTGAGTGTCACTCTTCACAAACACCCGTGCTAAATTTGGTGGTATGATAGAATTTTTATACTGAGCAGCTGTATGAGCGTAGATTCTTATGAAGTTTCTTCCGGTTTTACCCAAAGGTATACAAGTAGAAATTCGGGCATAAAGAAGATGTTCAGTATCAGACAAGATGACTTTAGTCAAATGCTTGAAAGATATAAAGTGCAAATTGACAATAATATCGGTTAGCTGAGTCAAAGGCATACACACCGCTAAACCTACTTACAGCCTTCAGCGATCTAAGCAATATGACATAGTCTTTTTTGAGACATCCAAGGAAGAACAAGTGGGGTAAACAGTAAATAACAATAGGCAAAATACATGAAATCATAAATTGTTAAAAGAGAAGGGGTTGAGTTATCCCAGCATACAGTCACAATTTCTTGATGTGATAAGTCAAGCGAAAATTTTCTAAGAAATCAAGAGGAAATGAGACGACCAATAGAAATTTGAAGAGAAACTGATTCCGCCCGAGATAAGAGACATTCGACTTACTCTTCGCCGTCAGTCACAGTGCTGTCAATATTACAGGAATCATGCGACTGAATCAGTTCACGCAAGTCTTGTTCGCATCTGAAACTAAAATCAACAAACAATATGAAATTTAGATGGATTTAGTTTAAGATCACATAGGTGAGATCACCTGTTGTTAACTTCAGCTAAGAATATATTCATATAAAAACAGGTCAAGGCAGAAACTATTGAAACAGAAATAGTTAGATCATCGACATATTTAATAAAGCTAGCTTCACAAGAATACAGAAGGTCATAAAAAAAAGAAAGAAAAAAGGAACAAAGTGAGACACACCAGTTTCCGTTAGCAATGAATAGGAGCGCTTTCGATTAAAAATAAGTTTGTTGTTTTCTACTCGAAAAATAGGAGGACAGCCACCTTGTGGCCCACGACTCAGTGTTTGTTGAAATTAGCTTGCTTAATGTTTTCAGGCGTTGTGCACCACAACGAATCCCTTCATGTGATAGTGTTCTTTCCTTTACCACTGAAAACTAGGATACGCCAGACATCTGTTTCAACTAAAACTGAATTTCGTCGTCAGTACTCAAAGACTCCTCCTAGAAATCAGCAACTTCATGTTACAAGCCGAGCGTGTTATCAGTGGAACATTGGGTTGGAATTCAGTGACCAGTGAATTCTTAGTTTCCTCAAGTCACGTGATACAGCAACACCAAAAGCCAATACCATACATGCGTGAGTTTATGTGCTCACACTCGACTGGCTGCATTCCACTGATGATCACTTTTCATTAGAATTTAAGGAGATCAACCCAGTAACTCATCAGTCTAACGGAATAATCGTCTGGAAAATCCCTCCTAAACTATATAATTACAATATCAAGACTTATTGGGATGTTTCAAGGTAATTTCTTATTATTTTCTGCTATTCACCTACCCTGCACATCAATGTTCTGTCACTTGAAACATCATATGCTGACTTTATATTTATTATTTGTCTCTTTCTCCATGAAAAATTGAAAACAAAACTTAAATCCCTACAAAATAATTCTTAAAACGTTATCTAATGCTCGCTAGTCAATGGATAAAGAACGATGTTGCCTTGAGTGGTACTTTTGAGAAGTTCTGACCACTGGAGTTCCTTCATTAGGGAGTGAGGACAGATAATCGCCGATGATAGTGGTAATTGTCAGTAGAGCGAAATCACGAACTGCTAGAATTTGGAATTGTTGGACTAGCCATTGCCTAGGATCCCAATGTGTGGACAGTCAACGAGCTTGTTTGCTTGCTTTTAAGTTCCTGGGCTCTTATCCTAGTGGTGAGTGCGCACTGGCGACGAGTTTTAGACCAAGACGAAACACCTATCCAATAATCCGTATTGGTTTTCAATGGCTTTCTAGCTGATATCAGTCTGTTATGAAACTTAAAATACGAACTACTGCTTGAAATGGTTAGGAAACACGAAACTGTAAAATAGCTCTTGTATACTAATTAAATACCCAGACATCGTCGAAGCATCTGCACAAGAAGCCGACATGTCAACCTGAGACCGAGCACTTCGGTCCAATCAATCGACGGGAAAATCAAAAAATTCAATTCAATAATTAATATGATCAGTTCCACAAGAGGTGGCTCTCGTGGCCCAAGTGGTCTAGTGGATAAGGCTTTGGCGTTTGAAACTATGGGTACTGGGATCGAGCCTCGGTGGGAACATCACCACTCACTGAGAAATGCAGGTACATCCAGCTGACGAGTCCCAAATAGGACGAAATGCGCATCCTGGATTCCACTGCTAGCCACCATCCACCAATTGTATAGCTCTTTACTGTTTAAAATAACCTTAGTAGTTAATTAATATAATTTATTAGTTCATATTATAGCATTAAGATCACACATTGCTTACCCTGTGATAACCTTTAGCACCCCACTTAATAAGATATAGTCCTTGTTCAGTAGCCCCGAAAAAACTAAGGGAGGACAATACAGAATAATAGGCAGGATGTGAGAGTTAAAGAATCGTAAGAGTAAGGGTTGGGTTATTCCAAAATTTCTTAACTTCTTGATGTAGAAGGTAAGACAGAGTACTTTCTTAGAAATCATCAAGATATGAGACAACCAGGAAAGGTCAGCAGATTGAATGACACCAAGATATTTCATTTCTGACTTAGTCTCTATTTCAGTGCCATGTATATTGCACACCTCGTGAGTGCTAATTTCAATGGTTCTCTCTGTCGTTGTGAGATACATTAATAATATGTGGTTTAATGAGATGATTTTGTTTGAGTAAATTAAGATCATTCTGGACTTGGACTTTCTGGGAGACGTGTTTCTGTGTGATTCTTGTGAAGAGAGATTTCGATCACACCTTTTTGAGAACAATCTTCTCAGTTGTAATGTTAACCTATTTTGCACTTTGACACTGGATTTGTACTTAGAAAGTTACCATATTTGTATGTCTAGTGGCACCGTTGAAGTAATTTAACCATGAAATATCTCTGGAGTGTTTTGTGTATATATGTGCCTCAAGGAAGTATAAGATCAGCTATACAGTAGAGTGAAAAGACAGGAATATGTAGGATTACCGATAAGAATAGTATAGAATAAATTCCGGATTTCGCGCATGAATGATTTGTGTTTAATGTAACAAACTGGCTAAAGATACTGTCAGGCAGCAAAAACAGGACTGCAGGTGAACATAGACAAGATCAATGTGTTGAAGATAACCACCGACCAACAAACATAATAATAATTATTATTATTATTGTTCCCTTGGGTTCCTAGTGGAACATAGGGCTTCAATTGCACGTATCCACTTGCCACTTCTGTCTTCTCCTGCACTTTTCACCTCCATCCATGTTCGTCCATACTGCTTTAACTCCTCTTCACACTATCTCCTCCGTATCAACCTTGCACTGACGACTCATTCGCCACTTCCCTTTCAGCCTGGTTCCACTCGAGCAATGGCCTGACGCGCGCGCGATGTCACCCGGCGGCCTTCTCTTCAGAGAGTGTCCAATCCATCTCAATCCACTTTCTCCTGCATATTTGTTGGTTGGCGATTGGTCTGTTCTTGTTTTATTTGCTCCCATAGTTTCTTGTTGGTGATTCTTTCCGGCCCAGCCATCTGATCTTCAGTATAGATCCAGCGAAGACAGTTGTTGGTTGATAAAGGTTTGCAACAAGCTGTTGGAAATAGTCTTTGTGACCCGCCCGCCAAGTTTCTGATCCGGTCCGTATAGAAGAACTGAATGACTTGACGTTTGCATTGAAAATCCAACAGAATTTTGTTGTTGATGCTGGCTGAGTGACGAAGATTTCCAGATTGGTTGTTTCAGGTTGATGAATGTGTTTCTCGCCTTCCCGATTCTCACTCGATTTGACATCCTCGTCCGTTCCGACTTCCCGTAGTTGATACAATGCTCACTGCTAGATAAGTGGATGAAATCACCTCTTTCAAATCCCTCCCGTTGATGGTGATTGGCGCTGGATATTGCTGTTGTTATTGTTGATTGGTTGTTTTGACCTGGAGTCCCCATCCTTATTTTTACTTTCATCGAAAGAAGGCTGACTGGCTTCCCGAAGGCTTTCACCAGCCTGCATCATTTCACTTTCTCGATTCCAGGGAAAAATAAGGTTATTGTTTATATTTTTAGTATTTTCAATATATCTATGCGATGAAGTTTCTGTAGCGACTTGGTAAGTTTTGGAGGTGGAGTTGCTAGCACCACGCCCCGACCGACACCCTCTTTATCCGGGCTTGGGACAGACTAGAAAACTAGCCAGCTAGTAATCTAGGCAAGTTTTACAAAAATAATAACCATCAGCGATTACCATCAAAGGAAGAAATGTGAAGGTGGACACTCTTATGGTCTGGAAACGCGGTTTTAACCATATGCAGTTGAAACAGATAAAGATGTCAAAGCTAGTCAGACAGAATCCGAAAGGCATGATACACCTTCATCACTCTGAAATCAGATTGGAAATCTCTGACACTGAATCAACCAAAATAAAGTACAAGATTCGAATTCTGTTCAACACAAATGTGAAGTCAGTCAGTTGGTCAGTCAGTGTTTCTGTACGGGTCAGAATCTTGCACTGTGTGTCAGTCAAGAAAATCATTTCCTACATTTATTCCCCTTAATGAATTTGAACAATGCAAGAACTACAGTTTTAGCAGAATAAAATGGTACCATCTTTTATTTCGTTGCCTTCTTGTCAGCTGCTTACAGGCCGAAGACATTATTAAATATATCTACAAAAACAATTTTAACATACTTGCACAGAGTTCAGTTTAAACAAAAAATCAATCGATCAATATACGCATACACTAAAAATATATACATATATAAATATGCAATATTAACCACTATTCCGAACAATAATAATCAAACACAATGGAAACTTTTAGCATTTCACATTCGGAGGAAAGAGAGGTGAAATTATCCAGTTACCAGGGCAAAGAAAGGCTGATAACCGCTTCTTTCTGGACGCATAAATCAGGTTTCATGCGCTTGATGGAAATGGCTTCAGCAAACTTAAGGAGAATTGAGCTATTTTGCTTATTGATAATTTTGAACGACTTTCCAACGTCCACCTCATGACCCGTGTCGAGAAGATGCCTGGTGATGGCACTATTTAAAGCATTTGTTCCCTTTAGACGTAAGCTTTTTGGTACATGTTCCAACAGGTGACAGCAGACTTTTATCAACAGCTGTCCCCTTCTCTGGCTGGCTTCATACTGAGAACCAAACAGCTGATCGGTCGGCCGGAAAGAATTAGTAACAAGAAACTCTGGATGGCGATGAACCAACCAATCAACCAAGAAGCAATTGCTCACCGTGTGTAAAAGAAGATGGAAATGGATCGTGTATTCTTTGAGAATGCAGTCGCATGACATAGCAAAAAAATCCAGGCCATAGCTCGAGTGGAATTCCAATGGGAAACAACGAGTGGGTCGTTGGTGCGAGAGTGACATGAAGATGATTGTTTGGAGAATAGGTGCTGAATGATTATGGGCGATCGTCGACCGATCTGAAGGGGACGGTAGATAATAGAAGACAGTGGAGATGTGTTGTTGAGATTTAATTTTTCACTAGGAACTGACGGGAATAATAATAACAACAATAGTAGGACTCAGAGACCGATTTCCTGCGTTCAGCCCACAACTAGTTTGTTTTGATCGTTACCACAACCACTGACAAGCAGTAAATTGTTTATTTTCAATGTTACCCTGAAGGCATTCAACTGATTTAAATTTAGATTCACTGCCAAACCGAAATTGTTTCCCTTATTACACATAGTTATTCATTTATTCACTCTTCTTATACATACAACAACTTGTCTAATCGACAAATAAAGACGATAAAAAAACAACTAAATATGAACATAGTTTTAAACATAATCATCAAACATGCATTGAACATGTTTAAAAGTTTTAAACAAAGAAGACAAATGCTTTTGTTTGAATAAAATTCCCCTTTGATGATGATAACAAATGTAGGCTTGAATAAAATTCATATGATATATGATAGGAAATTAATCAAAAACATGTGTAATTCCTCCCCCACTCCCCGAATTTCTGTTTAATATTCGTTCATGTTGTTCTGGCTAGTTAAGAGTTGAGCCAAAAACTATCATTCCTTGTCAAGATGGCGAAAAACAAAGAAGACGCGTTTCATCGTCTCTAAACCCCACTCTGTGTCTACTATTCTCGCTAACACACACAAGCACACACGCAGACACACAGAGAGATATGCTCACACACAGTCACGAACGCGTCTTTCTTCATTCCATGGTTATGCTTGGCTGATACTAAGAAGCATAACAAAATACGACCCCGGTAAAAAAAATAAACTTCAGAAACTGTATTCTCATTGTGAAATGTGGGAAATAGAGGTGAGTTAAATCTTTAGGTGTATATTCGTTAAATGTCTTTCTGTTAGAAAACAAAGACGAAATCCCACCGCAAACACTCATAGGTAGCCGGTAGGCGGCAATAAATGTTCGTGTAAGAACTCACTTTAAAAATTTAGATGAAATGCATGTATACTACTGTTTGATACGTAAAGTGACAGAAAAATTCCATTCCCTGACATATTCATCCAGTAATAGAAAAGATTTGTAACTCAGGTGGATGATTTGCAATTGATAGTGTTCTCTGAGCTCCGCAATTATACCAAGGAGCTCAGAGAACACTATCAATTGCAAATATTCATCCAGTGTCTAGGAGATACTGGTCTTCCGAGATTAATTTACACTGAAAGTCTATACGGGATGAATGGTACTTACATTTTATGTTGAAAAACAACGGCTATCCGCTTAAAGATTTATTAACAAATATGGAAGACGTGAAGGCTCAAATATCAAACAAATTACAGTGCGGAAAAAAAGCCTGTCTTCATTCAACTAGATTTTATAGGTGAAAACATTGCAGCAATGTTCAATAGCAGACTAAGTACGCCACTAGCCAGAGCCTATCTTGCAGTTAAGTTGGTTCCCGTTCATCGAACAACATGCTCTTTGGTGCAGTCAAAAGTTGACAGATACCCTTCTCGTGTTAACTCCAACTGTATATACAAATTTACGTGTCTCTCCAGGAGAAGTTACATTGGGAGAATAGAAAGAAGGGCACACCTCCGATTTTCTGAACATGTGCCGAAAAGCCTACGTCTAAAAGGGAACAAACTCTTATAGCAGCGCTATTACCAAACATCTCCTCGACACGGGTCACGAGGTGGAAATCGAGAAATCCTTCAAAATTATCAATAGACAAACGAGCTGGATTCTCCCTAGCTTCACCGAGGCAATTTCTCTCAAACGCTTGAAAGCAGATTTATGTGTTCAGAAAGAAGCAGTTATTAGTCTTTCCTTGCCCTGGTAATTGGATGCCTTTATTCTTCCTTTCATTTGATTACGTATTCGTTGGCTTTAACCTCACACCGTTGACATAGTGTAATTCTGCTTGTCTCTTGTGTTCTGTGATTTGAGTTGAGCTCAGTACATTGTTATCTAATTTATTAGTCACTCAACATCTAACGCATCTTTCATCTTCATGACGTTACTCCTTAACCATTTTACGCATACATTTATTTTGTTTAAGCTTGAAATGCTTGTGTAAGAACTCTTTAAGTGTAATTTTCTGAGCACTGATCACTGAGTTCGGAACTTCCTGACAATTAACATCATGAAAAAGAATTTGCAAGTATGTTAAAATTTTTATATACATAAACTTAATAATAATTTATTAAGGCTGGCAACAGCAGCTGATGAGAAGCCAATGAAATCAGCAATGATGGTATCGTATTATTCTGCACAAACCTCTACTGTTGTTCTTGCTTTATTCACTAACGTTTGAACAGTTTGTGTCCAAATAACCGTAGACAAGCACTGGTCAATAATCTGCTTTATAGAGCCAGGAAAAATAAGAGGAAGAATTTATGATTCTTGACAAAAAGTTGAAGAAGATAACTGTTGCCCTCAGAAATTCATTAACAAGTACGATAGGTATGAAGGCTCAAATGCAAGACAAATCACGGTCAGAAAGAGGTCTATCTCCATTCAACTCGGTTTTAAAGGTGGCAGTGTTTCAGAAATAGTCCGCAGAAGATTGTATATGCCACTAATCAGAACCTATCCCGCTTCTAAGTTGGTTCCCATTTGTCGAACAATGTGATCTCTGGTGCAATCGAAAGTCGACACATACCCTACTCATGTTAACTCAAATTGTGTATACATAAATTCACATATATCCGAGGCAGCAGTTACAATGGAAGAATAGAAAGGAGGACATATCTCCGATTTGCTGATATGTAACAAAAAAGTCTATGTCTTTAGGGAACAAACGCTTTTTATAGTGCTACTGCCAGGCATCTCGTCGATACCTAGCATAAGATGCACATCAGTGAACAAACTAGTTCAATTCTCCTTTAGCTTGACAAAGCAGTCATCATTGAATGTCTGCAACATGCTTTCTGCGTGTTCAGAAAGAAGCAAATTTCAATCTTTTATCGCCCTGGTAACTGAATGTCTTTTCTCACAATTTAATCTGTTTACGTAATACTGGCTTTAACCTATCCCTCCGTTTTCATTAGGTGTTACTTTACTTGTCTCTTGCTTCTTTGATTTGATTTGAACTCAGTATATTAGTTACTCTTTATTTTACTAACCTCTTATCTTTATTACGCAATTCCTGTTCCATTGCATGCAAACATTTATTGATGTTTAAGATTGAATTCCGTGCGTGAAACTATAAGTGTAATTTCTGTGGACTTTTTCCTAGATTTGAAGGCTTTTGTTTGCTCACATCATGTCACATTTCCAAGTATGTTAAAATTATCCTTTACATAAACTCAGTCAATTCCTTTAGGCTGTAAATACAGCTGATGATGAGAAGTAAACAATGATGGTACCTCATCTCATTGTGTACGAACTGTTGTTTGTAGCCTTATAGAAAATAAATAGGGGTGTTAACACTGACTGATAACGGATTTTTTGAGGAAACATATTATTTTCTACATTCCGTCGATAAATACATCACCAAGCAGGATCAGGACTGGTCTTACAAATATTTTTCAAGTACCATAAAATCTCAAGGAAAAACTTAAATAGCAACAAAGAATTTAATTTTAAAAAAAATACTTCTCAATACAGATGCGGGCAGATAAAAACATCAGGTTGGGTGGTAAAATGAAGTAAAAATGTTTTGGAGGTGCAAAGTTAGGCAAATTAATATATGTGTAAAACGTGCGCACTATGGTAGTATGTAATTCCATATTAATTCGATTGTTAGATGTATCACACACAGTGAGACAGTATTATTTACAGGATAACGTTTCGAACACAGATTAATACTGTTCATAATTGCATCATCATTTATAACTACACAATTTCAGAACATTTTTTTATAGTTTTCTTCATTGTTTGCCATTTGTTGTAGTTGTAGTAGGATTTTCCACACTTCCGGATGGATAGGTATTGAATCATTCCTATTTACACATATTTCCAATAGATTCGATGATGAATAAAGCTTCCATTATCAATCCCTCTCTCCAACCTGCTGTTATATCAGATTTTAAAACTATCATCTGATCCCATCCTATTTGATCCATGTAGTGCTATTCTCCAGATTCCTTATCTTATTCTAGTATACTGACCCAGAATTTTCTAGATTTTTATGCTTCGTTAGTTTGACTGTACCTGTTCTACTTCTTTGATCTATGTAATGGACCTGACAATCATTCCAGGAGGGTATTAGATCAACTTAATTGTTTTGTTTAATTGGCTTCACTGGCAGGATTCTTTAACCGACAAAGCTTGTTTCCAATTGAGTTTGTGGGTTTGAATGCCACTTTTATTAATATCAGCGGAAAGCTTGAGCATAGTGGATTAGATCAGATATAGTATAATTATATTTCAATAGTTTACACACAATGGTAAGTTTTGTTATTGGTAATATTTCAAGCAAAATTACTCCCTGTGTTCACACCATTGTTGGAATTGTTTTATTCACACATTTATGATTTGTACTTTTATTCCTGCCTGCATTGTGAAGAATTTTACGTAAGGTGGTTTCCGAGGTTCCTTCGATGTATGGAATCACTACTGATGATTTAGATTCCTTATTGTTGGTGTTGCCCTGTGTATGTTTGCCATACATGTCGTCATTAATATTACTATTATCATTATCACTATCCCCACTATCATTATTTTATTTTTATTTTTACATTTCCTTACATACTTTCTGACTAATTTATCAAAATTTATTTCTTAAACATACTACTGATTGTATTATACAAGTAGTGTAAACTGTGCCTCTTGATTAACCGACTGCCATCTTGATATAGTCGAATTGTTGCAATTCCCCAAGCTATTCATGAATTTTCGTCTGTGATAAAAACCATCAGTATCTTAGATTTTTCACAAAAGGTTGCATGTAATAAATTATACTGAATTCTCAGTAAACATGACGACATTCAAAGGGATTCTTCTCATATTTGAATAAAGCAAGAACAGCAGCCTGTGCAGGATAAAATAGTAGGAAGACGGTAGAAGACGGAGACTCGATAAAGGAGTATTTATTTATTTATTTTTTTCCTTCACAAAAAGGAACATCGGGCTTCAAGCCAGTTGCTTGAAGTTTCTGTAGCAGTGTTTATTTTATTTTACAGGATGGGGTTGCTAGCCTCATTCCCAACCTTTCCTCTCTACCCGCATTATTTCTGGTTTAGCAAGGTAAAGGAGTGCGCCGGCTGGGGATCGAACCCCGGACCATGTGCATGGTCGGTGAGCGTCCTAACCGCTGTGCCACCAACGCCATCAGGCTAATTAGTAATTTTCAAAGCTTCACTTATATGCCTCACTTCCAGTTTTAGATATTCCTTCGTACTACTTAGATTTTGTGCTCTGTTACTTAAACATTCCACCAATCCTATTTTCACTGATATAGGATGGGATGATCGGAAGTCCAAATATCTGTTTGAATGTGTGTGTTTCCTGTAAACACTAGTGTTTTACTTCCCATTTTTTTCCATTTTACGCTGCAATCTATCATTGGAAGCTCCACTTTCTGACTTTTCAATTCATAAGTGAATTGAATCGCCTTTACCTTCGAGTTGATGTGTTCGAAAAATCTATCTATATCTTGTGTTCTGAGTACAGTGAATGTGTCATCTGCATAACTCCACCATACTTTTGTGATGGGACTGACAGTTTCAACCATTATGTTTTCCCACCTATCCAAGAATATATCTACTACAACCAGGGATATTGGTGACCCCATGACAACTGCCTCAGTTTGTTTGTGTATTTTCCTTTGGAATTTAAATACTGTAGAAGTCAGGCAAAGCTGCACTCCCAGCATTATGTCCTCAAGTGGCACTTTTGTCCTAAGTTCGAGGTTTTGGTCAGAAATGAGTTCGTTTTTGACCGCCTCTATAGCCATATTTATTGGTATACGTGTATATAAACTGACAATGTCAAAACTAACCATTTTCTCTCCATTATCTAATTTTAAGTTATCTAATATATGTTTTAGTTCATAAGAATTTGTTAGTCTAGATTTCGATTGGTTTTTAAGGGGATTTAATACCATGGCTAAATATTTAGATAACTCATAAGTAGGTGAATTTCTAAAATCAACTGTAGGTCTGATAGAGAATCCTGCCTCATGAACCTTAACAACACCATACATCCTACTGGGGTGATTAGTTTTGGGCATTAAATTAAGCCATTTAGACACACCTAGAAACGGATTCATTCAGCGTATAAGATCCGCTGTGGATTTCTTAACTTTATTCATAACTGTGTCTATTGATTTATTAATTTCCTTACGTGTTCCTGTTTGTATGTGAGTATTTACCTTGTCCAAGTAGTCCGATTTGTCTAATACTACTGTTGCATTTCCTTTGTCTGACTTTGTGATTACTATATCCTTGTTATTCTAAATGTGTTTCAGGGCTCATATCTCTGGTCGTTTTAATGTCAGTGCACATTGTGCCCGTACTTCATCAGCCGTTGTTATGTCTACCCCACTTAGTGCTATTTCTATTCCAGGAATGACATCCCCAGGTTTTAGCCTATCCACCGCTACATTGAAATTTTTTCCCTTTTTCTAATACCCTTATCTCTGTAGGACTTCATATGTGTGTTGAGAGATTGATAACCCACTTTGATTTATCAATCACCATTGTCTTTTTTCATTTGACTATTTTTTTAACTTTTTGAAAGTTGCTGATTTTGCATTACTAGATGACTGTGTTTTAAGATCATAATCTACATTGGTAACTATTCCCATTAGCTTTTGCTTTAATTGCTCAATTTCACATCTGATATGTTGTAACGTTTTAACGATTCTGTGGATCTCTTCTTTCAGGCATAATTTTTTTAAACTTTCTATTCTGCTCATTATAATAGAGGTTTTTTGTATTTCCCAATGAATGAAAAAACAAAACGAGATTGGTTTTACTGACGTTTCGCTATTTAATGCTAATAGCTTTCTCAAAGTATTGTTAAACCGGAATTTACAAAATCCACTCAGCATATATATAACAAAGAGTTAGGGGGTGAGAAAAATATAGACTTAGTTCAACTAAAAAGGACATATTGAAAGTCAAAATAACAATGAAGATCGTTCAAACCAAATATCAAAGGTAATAGTATATCTGTTATTATATCAAAATAAAGTTTACTAACTTGATCATCGTTCGTTAGTCTGGGGTCATTTTTGGTTGTCAAGTTCGAGAATGGGTAAAGGTAACCAAACTAAGTGTAGAATGTGAAATACTTGATTATCGTTCGTCATTATGAGGTCATTTTGGTTGTCACGTTGGGGAATAGGTAAAGGTAACCAAACTAAGTGTAGAATGTGAAATACTTGATCATCATTCGTCAGTCTGGGTCGTTTTTTTGTTGTCAAGTTAGCGAACTGGTAAAGATAGTAAAACCAAGTGTAGGTTGTTGGATTTTGTCAGTGTGTAGAATTATGAAAGTAGTGTGCGTTTACATAGTGAACTTGCTCATCACATTTGCGTTGATTTTGCTACTTCATGGGGGAGGGGGGTGTTGTAGCTAGGTCATATTCTGTTTTAGTCCATCATTCCTATTCAGGCAATTTGGATTCCACTTGATATGAAGTGCTTCTGATATTAGACGTTCTTTGTGGTTTCTGAAGTTTCTATTCTGCTGTTAACTCTGTCCGTTGGAACTAGAGCTCGTAGCCGTCTGTATTTAGGAATGACTTCTCATTTTTTCAGCACCAAATGTTGAAAATACGTAATACGTAATCAATCAACGGGAAAAGAAAAACTAGACCAAAAACAAGTTTTATTTTTCTTAAAACTGACTGATCAATTCGTAAAACATATTTTTTTTATTATTATAATTTGAAAAGTGAGAACATGCCATAAAATATTATCGTCGTTAAAAATCACAAAAAAGAGATTGAAAATATGAAAATAAGTTTAGACGCTAAACAACTCAAATTACTTTCATGTTAAAAAATAAAAACAAAACACAAGCGTAAAAACGTTCGCCTTTTTTTTCCAACCTGAATTCTTTTTAAGTCTTAATTTTGTCAACAACAAACTATTTTGACTACAAATTCCCTGTTCTCACACAGACGCACACATGCACACACTCATCTGCAGACATTTTTGCACAGTCATTCCAGCGTAAACAAAAAACGTGTCAAGCTTCTGGTATTTAATGGGTCTTAAAAACAACAAACTTATACTCTGAAATGGTGTGCGTTGGTGGCCCAACGGTTAAGACGTCCACCGACCATGCACATGTTCCGGAGCTCGACCCCCGGCGGGTGCAGTAATGAGACTGGTAGAGAGGAAAGGTTGGGCATGAGGCTAGCAACCCCATCCTGTAAAATAAAACAAACACTGCTACAGAAACTTCAAGTCACTAGCTTGATGCCCTATGTTCCACTGAGAACGTGAAGGAAATCAAAAACAGACTCTGAAATGAATCCAACATCTATGACGAACTCCGATTATCAGTTATATCATGTGAGTCATTGCGGCACTTTATTGAATTATTTTTTTTGTATGTCCTTTAACAGAGTGGTTATAATACTATTGCCAGTGCTACTGATAAGATTTTTCAGTAATATATATAGGGAGCGTTCACTGGTATAAAAACATTAAATAGCAGGGAGATGCATTTGATTTCAGAGAAGGCAAATGATACAGCATTGTGAAGATACATGGGGGACGTGAAACGTACACAAAGAAAGTCAACATGAAGTCCAGAAGTACCACAACACAAACATCTGTGCTAATGGTGAGTTGAAGATACTTAACTATATTATTATTATTATTTTCTTTAATTCCTGGAGGACCATAGGGCTTCAGCCACCCAAGTCTCCATTGCGTTTGGTTCTCTGCGAGAGTTTTCACCCCGCTCCAAGTCTGCCTACATGCTTTCAACTCCTCTTCATACGACCTCCTCCAAATCACCCTTGCACTGACGACCAACTCGCCGCTTCCCTTTCGGATTCCACTCAAGGACTTGTTACACACTCGGTTCCTGCTGGGTTGGTTCGTTCATTGCAAGACATCCCTGTTGCTGATCTTTTCTGGCCGGCCATCTGATCATGTTTAGTAGTGAGCGAAGACAGCTGTTGACAGAGGTCTGTAGTTTATTTGAGGTGATCTTTATGACGCACTGGCCAAGTCTCTGATTCGTATATTTAGTAGTACTGACCTCACATGTGAGTTGAAAATCCGGATCTTATTTTTCATGCTGAGTGCTGTTGACCTCTAAACAGATTTGAGAGTAATGAAAGCTTGTCTTGCTTTCCCGATCGTTGCTTTGATATCCTCATCAGTTACTTTCGCCTGTAGTTGAAACGATGCTTCCAAGGAAGTTAAAGGGTGGTTGTTTCTCTCAGGTTCCTCCCTTTTCTGCTGATTGTTGTCTGTGATTGTTGGTGGTGTTGGTTAGGAATCTTCATCACCTCTGTTTTTTCTACGTTCACCTGAAGTCCTATCTTGAGTTCAAGATAAGGTGTAGATAATTTGGCTACATAGAGATACTAATTTCTAAATAAATATTCCTTTACCTATGCGTCGCTTGCAAAGTGATAGAATGCTCGCCAACTGCGTATATGATTCCAGGTTTGATCCCCGCCCAACGCCCTCCTTTAATTCCTGAAGCTAGTAATAAGACTAGTAAAGAGAAAAGGTTGAGCATGAGGCTAGCAATCCCATCCCGTAAAAATAACCACCACTGCTACCGAAACATAAAGCCCTTAGATTGAAACCCTACGCTCCACTGGGAATATGAAGGAATAAAAAAATTAATAAATGCTCCTTTATCGAGTCTCCGTCTTCTACCGTCTTCCTACTATTTTATCCTGCACAGGCTGCTGTTCTTGCTTTATTCAAATATGAGAAGAATCCCTTTGAATGTCGTCATGTTTACTGAGAATTCAGTATAATTTATTACATGCAACCTTTTGTGAAAAATCTAAGATACTGATGGTTTTTATCATAGACGAAAATTCATGAATAGCTTGGGGAATTGCAACAATTCGACTATATCAAGATGGCAGTCAGTTAATCAAGAGGCACAGTTTACACTACTTGTATAATACAATCAGTAGTATGTTCAAGAAATGTATTACTACTAGAAGATATGGAGCCAGATAAAAAAACGGGTTCAACTTATTTCGTTGGTATCTTGCGTCAGTTACTTACAACCTAGATTGAAAAGAACAAGACGTTCAGCAATGACAACTGTCTTTTCGGCGATTTCATTCTCAAAAGCAGCTGTACAATCGCATTTATATAGATTATTTTACATGGATACAACTATTATTTGTTTAATTCCACATAGTAACAAATGTGATAATAATTTTTTAACTTGATATGAAAGTGTGAAGGTAGGAAAATAGATTACAAGGGGCTTAGAGATAAGATTGCATAGGATTAGATAACAGTTACAACGTATGTAAAATTAATATTTGATAACTGGAGAAATGATTTTAAAGGCGAATAAAATTGTTTTCAACTTGATGTGATTTACAAGAGGCTTAGAGACGCACGGATAGAAGGAATTACAGGTGTGAACAAAATGAGCATGAAAACAAATTGAAATCAAAATTTTCAATTTGAAATATAAGTTAGGAGGTATGAATATAGATTATAAGAGGCATAGAAACAAAAAATTACACAGGATCAGAATATAACTGTAAAATTGTTATTCTAAACGGATTACAAGTGCGATCAGGAGGAGCATGGAAACAAACTTAAAATAACTGATTTTCAAACTGAAAAAATAAGATGAACTGAGTGAAGACAAAGAGAGAAAATTACATACACAGATAACAAAATAAAAAAACTGATGGATAAGGGAGCATACCGAAACAGGTCCATGGTAGTTGTAAAGGCTGGACCAGTTTATTTTGAACACATATCTCCGGCTTTTCGATGCATATGGCGAGAGCTTCTGTAGTACGAAGAAGTCGGAAATACACAGCCACTGGTAGATTTTTGTTTACTTTGTAAATGACCCTAAATGATGAGTCAGTTGAGATTCTGTCACAGATATTGACGAGATGTTCAGTTATTGCGCTTCTGATTGAACCAGTGCCTCCTCTTCGCAGCCATGCTGGATGATATTCTCTAACACATTTTGATAAGATCCAACATAACGAGAATTTATAGTTTTAGTAGACCTAATTTTTAATTCGCATGAATTTCTCCCCACTGTATTAGATCATCTTTTCATTCTACTTCGAACACACCGAATTTTGACTTTTTAAGTCTATGAGATCTAGTCATTGTATTTTATCAACTTTCATAAAGTTTATACTTATATTATTAATTTGTGATAGCGTTAACAAACGATCTCTTACATTGAGCAATCGACTCTTCATTGGTTGGTTCGTTGTCATCCAGTTTCTTGTTGGCGATTCTTTCTGGCCAGCCGGTCAGCCATTTGGTCTACAGAATGAAGCCAACCAGCGAAGAGGGCAGCTGTTGATAAAAGTCTGGTGACACACAGTGCAAGTTTCTGACCCGTACAGAGACACTGACTGACTGACTGACTGACTGTGATGAATAGGCGTATGATTAATGTTCACATTGCATTTTAGCCAATCGGAACATAAACTTTATAAATAAATTATATATGTCTAAATCAGGTCCACTTTTAACAGTTTTGAATTCCACCTCACTTCCTCTGCATGTGATATTCATTCGCTACAGTGTGACGTTTTAAGGATATTCGTCAAGAATAAAATCACCCTTTCATTGTTCCAGCATTGATTTCAGAAAGTGTGAGCTGTGGCCATACTTTTGACGTATATAGAGACCTCATATGTTTATTGCTCACTGAATAAAAATGAGCTCATTGCTTTATAGAACATCTGACCTAAGGACATTATCACCAGGGTCATTCGCGATATGAATTAATGCAAGCTGAAGTCTCAAAACGTCTACTTCTGTGTTGAGAATTCCTTAATTGTCTAGGTAAAGAAGAATAACTCACGGATTCAACAACTTTGCAATTTACTTTTGAAAGATGACGAACATATCCTAGAAATTATCAAAAGCGTTTCAAAGTTTCGTTCATTATTTTTAAACTCATTTATCCATCAAGAAAATGTTTTGTGTGTACCATAGATCAAGCCATCTATCTCTTCTGAAGGGACTCATTTCTTTTAATTCTAGTCAAGAGTCAGAGACCTGATGAGCATAACCTGTAAAACGTCAACCGATATACCTGGTGAGCATCATTCAGTATATACAAAAATCAAGATTATCATGACTGGTATTCCCTTGGTTTTCGAGTGGAACATCGGCGTGCAAAAACACACCTCTGTTTCGTCCTGTTCTCTAAAGTCCTATTCAACTGCATTCAAAATGCCACACAGTATCTCATCTTCTTCTCACACGATCTCCTACACGTCAATCTCAGTTAACACGTCAAACTCGTCGTTTCCCATTTGGATTCCGCTTGAGCCATGGTCTGGCACGTGATGTCATATGACAGTCTCCCGATCCATTTCAAATTTCTCCTGCATATTTGTTGACCAATACAAGTCCTTGATTGGTTTTATCTTGGCTTTTCTTGTTACTTATTATTTTCAAACAGTCATGTGATCATTACGGGCCAAGCGTAAGCAGATGCTGACAAATATCTGCTTTAGCCTGTTGAGACTGCTCTTCATGACGTACGCATCAAGCTACTAAACAAAAAGTAGAACAGTCTGACATGACACTGGTAATGAAAATCTTAATTTATGTGATTAATGATGAGTGCAGCCGATTTCAAAACTGATTTCAGAGTGACGAAATTCTGCATTGCCTTTCTAATTCCTGCCTGCTTTTAATATCCTCGTCCGCGCTGTTGGCTATGGTTTAAACCATGCTGCATAGCTGAACAAGTGATGGGAGTTACTCCTTTCAAACCATTCCTGTTAACCGTGATTCACGCTTGTTGTTGTTTATTGGTTAACCATCTTTATCGCCTTCGTCTTCTCTATGCTCACTTGAAGTTCTGCCTCCTCAGCCACTTCTTCTGCTGCCAACTTGTTGGTTTTCACCTAAAGATCTCCGTGTGTGTTTGAGATTAAACATAAATTATCCAATTGTAAAAAAATCTAGATCTTCTAGGGTCAACTTATAGGTCCAACATATCCCTGTCTTCTCGCCTCCCCCCCTCCTCTTATACATATTCCAGTCTGCGACAATGAGGAAAATCACTCGTGATAATAGGCAGCTTTGTTCAGTCCTGTCTCCACCACGAATGTCTCGCTGGGATTCCCGTTGTGGATCACCTGACACGTGGCACTGTCATCTAGCCAGTAGTTGAATAAGGTTGATAAATAGTTGGGGTACTGCAAGCCATAGCGTTCAAGTAGTATCCAAAAAAACTTCTCGGTCAACACTTTTAAAGACGTTTTCAAAGTTGATGAAGTTGAAGTAGTCATTGCCATTCTATGCTTTGTTCGATGACGGTGAATAGAGTCACCATCTGATGAGCACAGGATATTCACCATTCCTGAATCTAGCTTGTTACGGTGGTTGGCAGAGTTCTGCATGCAGTTCTCCTTTCATTCTCTCCAGGATAATACAATTCAGTGGAAAATTGTATGGTTCTGCGGCGGTTCTTACAAAGGCTTAGGTCGCCCCTCATTCTTATTTCAAAAGGTAGCCATCCTTCTAACCAGAAGGATCCTTTCCTTGCTCCCAAACCTTTTGCAGTTACGCCGTTAACTTGTCTCCTGCAGTCTCTGGGCTAGTTTTCTGTGCTTCGGGGGAAATCCCATCTGGCCTTTCTGCCTTCATAGCTGACTTTCAGTAGCTTGATCGCATTCAAGATATTTGTCTTCATTGTCCACTGGCGGTTCCGTGCCGATTGTTGGCGGTATTTCTGAACAAACTACAGGTGATGATCGACTTAAGAGCTTTTTGAAGTGGTCAGCCAGTGGTTTGATTTGCATCTACCATTTGTCAATTAGGTTCCCTTAAACATCTTGAATTGGTTACATAGTCTGGGTTTATCTCTGACCCCATACAGACCTAGTTATCTGATATAATATTCTGAGGCTCCTATTACCTGCGGCGAACCTGCCAATGTGTCGTAGAACTTTCTTGTGTCTTTTCTTACACACCTCTTCACTTCTTTTTTTCAATGCAGTGTATGTTGAACTCAGCTTCTCTTTCCGTTGTCCATCTTTGCATTTGGTCATCTTCTCTCTCATCATCCTACTCTCGTTTGCTCGTTTAGCTTCCAGGTAGGTGTCCGTTGTGGGCCATTCCTTGTCTTGTTCTGCCTCATCTTTCTTCCTTCCTTGAACATCACCTTCAGAGAGTTAGCTTCAATGTTCTTCCACACATGTTTCCTCAGCGAAGGTATCCCTTGTAGTTTTGTTCTTCAGTTTCTGAATGTTGAACTTCAATTGTGATATGTCTGTGGTTGTTCCGAATGATTTCAGCTTCACTTCAAAGGCTTTTTGAACTACATTCGCTTACATTCTCGATTTTGTCTCCAGCAGGTAAGCCACGTCCCCAACTTCTTGGGCAACGTTGGGATAACGACTATTTGGTTTGTGGTGTGTCCATCAGATGAAATCAGTGTCGCCTTGTGTATCTCCTTGCGCATGTATACGCTGTCTTCAATCATCAAATGAGTGGATGCACATAATTTCAATCGTGAACATAAGTATTTGAGTATAATGTTACAAATAGAGAGATAATCTAGTTAGCCTGGACCGAAACATCTCTTGATCAACAAACTTCAGGTCAAAGAATATTACTACCGTTTTTTGTCGCCGTTAGTCAGGTTTATTTTTCGATGTTATCCTTATTCCACTGATGAATACTTAGTTTCCAGCAACTTTCTCAATCACCTTGAGTACATCAGCAGTCGAAAGTGACTCTCTAAGACAAATCAGCAAGAGTTAATTTGCGTTCCGATTATCACATCAAATGAATTATAGAAAACTGACTTCAAAGAGATTAGGAATCAAGCTTCCATAGGACCATAGTTTCAATGGAAGAAAACTGCCAACCTTTCCTCCTCAGTTATCAATATCATGTGTCATGACATGATTGATATACCTCACAAATTGAAAGAGTTCACATATTCAACGATGAAATCTACAGGCAAACAAATGGTGAAGCGACAGGCTATCCACTAGGACGCCTCTTGGCCGACTGTTTTATGGCTAGCCTAGAAAACAACTTCTTATCATCGATCATCACTGATCTCCATCTTTACGAGAGATACATTGACGATACTTTCATTATTTGTGATGAAAACCGGGACCTTGAAAACTTACTTCAAACCTTCAAAAACGCCCACGAAAACATCAACTTCACTCTTGAAGCTGAATTCAACGGAATGTTCCACTTCCTCAACATTGATCTGACAACAGACGCCAACAACTCTCTTGAAAGGTCCATAAACAAAAAATTTAAATGGAATGGACAGTTCATCAACTTTCAAAGCTTCGTGCCTCTAAGAAGAAAGAGAAACCTGTTGTACGTTCTCTCCTTGACGATTCGGAAGATTTTCAGAGAAGAAGTGATTGACTAATAACTGCGTGATCTCAGAGAAAGAAAGATTGAAAACGGTTTTCCGCCTAGGTTCATAGAGAAGAATTCAAAATCAGAGGAGACTTCTGAACAAGTTCAATCCGTCCAGAAGAAGATGCTTCTGCCTTATCTAGAAATCCTTCATAAACGCCTTCGTCAAAATACAAGGAAAATATACTTTGCCTCAAGCTTACGACTGATGTTTTCCTGCATGAAACTGTTCAACCAGAAGGCGAAAGACAAGCTGTCTCATTGGGCCACTTCAATGTGCATATACCTGAGTACATCGGCCGCTCCATGTGCGAACATGAAAAACGCTCTCGTGAACACTATCCAGCCTGGCTAGTAAAAGGAGAACGAAAACGTGTACATAGTTCGGTGACAGAACATCTAGTCAACTCAGGATATTCTGCGCTATTCGAAAAATCCTTAAAAATCATTTGAAAAATTCGATCAAACCTATCAAAGGGAGTAAAATCAAGACATCCGAGCATAGCTGTGGCACTTGCTAGATTTTGTTATCTAAACATCCTGTCTATTTTTCTTATTTCTACATTTCTAATTATCATGCTACATTGTTTGAGTTTTATCCATCCCCCTGTTTATTATGGCATTTTAATTCCTAATTGTAATTTTCATCAATTTGACCCTAAATGGCAAATTAATCTGGAACTTTCCGACCCGTGTATTATAAATACACAAATGTACAGCCTCCTAGTTGATGATTTCGTCGAAAAGAAAATTTTCTTCGCTGCAACTGTCTTCTTATTATCCCCTATGACCAAATGTATATATTCCGTGATATATAAATAATTTTTGAAAACTAAAAGCTAATTGAATGAAAAGTTAGAAGTTAATTGGTGGATAGTGGTGACTAGCAGGGGAATCCGAGATGCGCATTTCGTCCTATTCAGGACTCATCAGTCAGCGGGAAAATTTGAAATTGAATGAAATGAAAAGTTTTTAGAAAAAATTATTCAAAATCTTATTTGCTTATTAGTTCTTTGACTGTATAAGAAGCATTCGAAAGCTCAAAAAATAAGGGAAAAGGGTTCGCAGTAACTTATAAGGATACAAATAGTAAACGCGTTCTTGAATAAGACAAAAGAAGAGAGAATGAGAAAAGGGTGAGAGAAAAAAAGACAAACAATCAATAAATTGTATGGAGGATTTAATCATGAGCTGACATCAGTTACAGAACCACTGGAAAACCTGGGAGTACTGGACAGCTGTTTCGTCCTAGTTTGGGACTCCTCAGCAGTGCGCACCCACCGGGTTTCGAACCCAGGACCTTCTGGTTACAAGGCGAGCTCGTAGACCATTGAGTCACTGGGACCCGATCCAATGCTCCTTGAATTCTAACTTCAGCCAATTCACGACATAGCGCGACCACTTCACAATGTCTTCTTCGATGAGTTTCTGCCTCATCTTCGACCTGCTGTACCCGACTGGTCACGGCTTCCCACTAGAACCCCAGGTTAACTCCCTGAATAGGGCCAGTCGCTAGTGAGCATCAGATTAATTTTCAAGTGTTGGTTTTGTAGGGATTTGGTTTGATTGTATGGAGGATTTAATCATGATCTGGTTCGGGTCCCAGTGGCTCAATGGTCTACGAGCTCGCCTTGTAACCAGAAGGTCCTAGGTTCGAAACCCGGTGGGTGCGTACTGCTGAGGAGTCCCAAACTAGGACAACGAAAACAGCTGTCCAGTACTCCCAGCTGGTTTTCCAGTGGTTCTCTAACTGATGTCACCTCATGACTAAATCCTCCATACAATCAAACCAAATCCCTACAAAACCAACACTTGAAAATCAATAAATTGTTGACATTTAGTAAAAGGTTTGTGTTTTTCTGAAATGGAAACTAAGTTCATGCAATTTACGCTTCTATTGTTCTACGGTCTAAAAAAACATAACATTAGTAGAACTTAGGTTGTCATATTACAACTTTGACAGTTTGACAAAAAAGTAGAACTTTTTATTCGATAAAAGTTCAATATTTCATCTTTTCGGTTTTCAAACTTTTTACAAAGATTCTTTAAAACTGTTTTTCTTATTTTATTTGTGTGGTATTCTATTGTTATAAGTTATATAGCAGATTGATTAGGAATTATTCTAAGTGTTATGGCACTTCCCCTACCTTTTTTGTCAACCTTCTGATGGTTTAGAGAATGCCTTCATTTAACCACAATGATAAGTGTTTCCAAGTACGAAACATCGAGTTTCTAGAGCAATAGCCAATATAACCGACTTTATAGGGGCAGCTAAACTGATAAGTATATAATTAGAGATGGCTAGCCTACGTACTTCACCTCCTAGTTTTGAAATCACAGCAGAAGCCATTACAATTCGCCTAAAACAACTGGAGGTCTGAGTACAAAATAAATAGGTCTTTGCAGTCAATATTACCACCCTAGTCTGCTGTCGAATCTATAAATTTTGTGTGACTGCCCCTTAATGTGTCTGTTATTGAATTGGTATTTCTATATTATTGCATATAATAGCTTACTGATGTTTTCGAACTGCAATCTATCGATACTACCGATTCACACACAGAAGAACTAAACAAACTGATAAATGATGAAAGACTGATAATCACAAAGCCGGATAAAGGATCAGGAGTAATCCTCCTTGATAGAAGTGACTATATTAAAAAGATAAATGATACATTGAAGGACACACAGAAGTTTCAAAAACTTGAGGAGAAGAAAGAATTCAATAACAAAATAGAGAATGAATTAACCAGACGTTCGAAGAAACTAAGAGAGGAGCAGATATTTTCTAAAAGGTTATATGAAGGAATCAGACCAACGGGCACGTATACGTATGGTTCACCTAAAGCGCATAAACCAGGGGTACCGTTAAGGCCAATACTTGATATGCAAGATTCGCCCTACCATGCTCTAGCTAGATGGTTAGTAAATATTCTCAAAACCTTTGCATGATAAGATAGTGAAATATAGCGTCAAAGATGTATTTGAATTCATAGACAGAATCAAAGATATTCATATCAAGGACAAAACCTTGATATCTTTGGAAATAACATCGTTATTCACAAATGTACCTCTAGTAGAAACAGTTAACTACACATGTAAACAAGTGTATATCCACTTGATAAATAATAGCATCCTCACTAAAATCCTAAAAGAATTGTTATTAAGGTGTATAATGAATGTAAGTTTTAAATTTGATGTCGCACTTTACAGACAAGAGGACGGGGTGGCAATGGGCTCCCCATTGGGTCCCATTCTGGCTGATTTCTTTTTAAGTATACCAGAAAATTCTCAATATTATTGCCGATATATGAATGACACCTTCATTCTTTGTGATAATGATTTGGATGGGAGTACAGTAATAACTGAATTCAATGAAGTACATTCTACTATGAAGTTCACGTGCGAAGAGGAATCCTAAAACAACATTGCCTTCCTGGATGTCCTTCTTACAAGAAGACCAGCTTAAAGAGAAATTTGCATAGAAAACTACATGGACAAGACATTATACACATTTTCACAGCTTCGTTCCTCTCAAGTACAAAAGAAATTTAGTAAAGACCCTCAGCCACAGAGTTAGAGCCATATGCCCAGAAGAAGTAATCAAAGATGAATTAAGGACTGAGTATGATACTTTGATTGAAAATAGCTATTCTAACAAATTTATCAAGAAACACATGACAAAGAAATCAGAGAAGTACTATTCAGTATCTCTAAACTAGAAGCCTGTATACATACGACTGCAATTCAACGGCTATATACTTAGCGAAATAATTACCAAGGAGTTAAGAAAATCATTTCAGAGAACTTTTAATGCTGGCAAGCTACACGTCTTATTTTCCACATGACTGATTGTAAACTGAAATACATAGACTAGCCACTTCTAACTGTATCTACCAATTCAACTGCGCTTGTGGTGGAGCAATTTAGACCGGCCGTTTGCTCTAGGAACTTGAGAAAACCTTTTCTCAGGAGCATCTACTAGTGTGGCCAAATAAAGGTGTAAGTATAGATGCATCAACAGCTGCATATTAGGCTCCCTCGTTCAAACCCACTGACCACCAAGCCGATATTGAAGAGCTTTTTCATATCATCTACTGGGTACCAGTGCGTCGGTGGCACAGCGGTTAGTACGCACGCCGACCATGTACATGGTCCGGGTTTCGATCCCCGGCCGACTCACACCTTTATCTCGCTAAGCCAGAAATGATGCTAGTAAAGAGGAAAGGGTGGGCATGAGGCTAGCAACCCCATCCTGAAACCACTACTACAGAAACTTCAGGCCCCTAGCTTGAAGCCTTGTGTTCCACTGGGAACGTGAAGGAAAATAAAACTGGGTACCAAAAACGAAATTATCAAACAAATCTAGGTACCGCCAGCCTCAGACAACAGAGGACATCACGTTTCACCTCAAACAACCGGTGTTTTATGTGCAAAAGTCACAAATTCAGCCACTACTGCTACTGCCGTGCTGGCCTTCAGTGGAGACTAAAAATTCATGAATTTTTATTATAACCCTTCCTATTTTTATGATATTCAGTGTATTGTTGTGTTAGTGCTATCGAAGTGTAATCCATAAATATTAGAGATATTGATTCGATGGTATTTAAACAACACTAATGTTGTTAAGAACACCACCTCATTGACTACTATACATGTATATAATTGTAGAACCTGATGAAGAGAAGGTCATCGAAAAGAATATTCCTTGTTCGGTAATCATTCCTGTGGAAAAAAAATTTAATGAGCACTTCCAATCACCTAATGGTTACAGGATTTCGTCATGAGCTAATATCAGTTGGAGAAGCATTGAAAAACCAGATGGGAGTTCTGGACACGTGTTTCGTGAGCCTAGTCTTCACAGTATGCACCCAGCACAGGGGTTCGAACTTAGGACCTTCTAGTTACAAGGTGAGCTCATAGACCATTAAGCCAGTGGGACACATAACATGACATGACAATTTCGCTTTATGTAGATGCAGGAAAAGGTAGCCCAGGTGTCAAACAGGCCGCCAAGGTCACGATCTAGTTGCCTATGAATTCCAAACTAGGACGAAACAACTGTCCAGTACTCCCTGTTAGTTTTCGAATGGTTCTCTAAGCGATGTCAGCTCATGATGAAATTCGGTAACCAGTCAGTCAAATCCCTAAAAACCAATACTTGAAAATCAGTTAATAATCAGAGTGTTTGAAATATGTTACACAGATATATTACACGATCCAGATAAATCATGTCCGATTATTATTATCATTATTTTTTTGTCTAAATGCATAATAATAACTTACTTATTTCTATTCATTGTCACTGTTTCAGAAGAACTGATAACAGTAAAGTTGCTAATTCAATAAAAGTGCATTAGATGACACAATTGCCAATATAACGGACTATCTTAAGTTCTGCCTCGATATATGCTGTCCTAAACAAACACTATTCAAAAGCTTCGACCGCTTTTCGTCTCTTTGTTTCAAACAACTACGCAGGCAAAAATAAACGCTATATAAATCCAAAAATAAGTTAGGACTTAAAAAGATTAATGCTGTAGTCAAATCTGAAATCAAAAATCTCAATGCTATGTATAATCATACACGTCTACCATGCAAATATCATACCAACATGTGGAAACGTTTCAGTGAAATTACTGACAACGGTATGCGATGCAATGTTTTTACATCTTATGATGTTAACACTCTTAATCAGTCTTTTATACGCTCTCCTTCTACTATAATTACTTCTAGGGTTACAAATCACGCAGTTAATAACTTTCATGACTTTAATACTCTTGATGTTCTAAAATGTCTTAAGACGCTTACGCCCTGATCGTGTACCTGCTTATGTTCTAAAACAATGTGCTGATGCTTTATGTTCTCCTCTAACTAACATACTAAACGTTTCTTTTCCTAAAAAACATTGTACCTGTTCTATGGAAAGACATTAAAATAGTCCCTGTCCCTAAACCTGGAAATAGCACGAACGTAAAATTCAGACCTAGTGACATTGCTTCCCCATTTGTAAAGCTGATAGAAAAACTAGCACCCCCTCCTTTAAAAGTTTTGATGACCCCAAACAATTTGCATATAGACAGGGTAGGAGCACTTTAGACGCTGCAGCCGTCTTACACAACAGTATCGTCTCATCATTAGAAAAAGGTACCAAATACGTTCGCTGCACGTTCCCCGACTTCACTTCTGCTTCCGACTCTGTACCTAGATGTCTCTTACTAAATAAGCTCTCTATGACACAAACCGAGTCCTGGGTCACAAACTGGCTACATTCCTATTTATCAAACAGAATACAGTACACTGTATACAAAGGTGAATCCTCCTCTGCTGTGCTCACTGAAGCTGGTGTCCCCCAAGGTGCTGTACTCTACCCACTTCTCTTTTCCTTCTTTCTACATGACTTGCCATCTTCAAATGAAATTAATTTTGTTTAATATGCTGATGATGTGAATGTTTCTTTACCTGTCAAAGTGACTGCTCAAAACTAAACGGCTTTTTATCAGAAATCAGCCATTGGTCCAAGGAAAACGGTCTAATCTTAAATCCCTCCAAATGCCAAACAGTCAACTTCAGCTTTAGGCATAAATCTGACCCAAAGAAAATGGTCAGCACTCACGAGGTGTGCATAATAGATGGCACTGAAATCGAAACCAAGTCGGAAATAAAATAAATATTTTGGCGTCATTCTATATGCTGATCTTTCCTGGTCGTCTCATATCTTGATGATTTCTAAGAAAATATTCCGTCTTACCTTCTACATCAAGAAGTTAAGATATTCTGGAATAACCTAACTCTTACTGAAGAAAGACTATACCTTATTACGTAGGATGTTAAAGGTTACCAGCGGGGTAAGCAGCGTGCCACTTAACCAGCTTGTTAATATTCTGGTTGACAGGCATTTGGACTCATGTGAAACATGGGCTAAATCCATCCTATATAACTCACACCACCCTCTTCATTCACAACTCTCCCTTGTATCCCTTCAGGCACAACCAGAAGCCTATATAGAAAACTATATGCTCGCATTAGGAACAACTGGATCTCATCTTTCCAACTCATATAATTTATAGTTACAACGTTTTTTCTTTTCCTTCCACTATTTTTGTTATGCGCTGCTTTGTTCCTTTGTTCCTTACAAAGTCTACATAAAAAATTTTTCTTCGTTCTTTCACACTCTGTACATCTCGACCTTTTGGTTGCCGCTTACGCCAGTAAATATGCTAGTATCTACTTTTCTAAACACCTTCAAACACTCTGTTCAATTTTGGCTTGCTACCGATATGTTAATATGTTGTTGTCAAAACCAACTGAGATTACGCTTATTCTATGTAGAATTTTATTTATTTATTGTTAATGCACAAATTGGATGCGCAATACTGTAGTGAAATGCCGAGAATTCAATTCTGTCTCACAAGTACTGTTTTGGATGAAAGCAAATTATTATTATTATTAAAAATTAGAGAATAAACTGGAACAAAAACAATAATAAAGACGAATTCGACGTATGATATCGCAAAAGTCAATATAATGAAATATATTCCAGAAGAAATGTGGATAATAATTACAAAGTTAATTGAAACATTAAAATAAGTATCAATGTTGTGATTGGGTGATTCAGGAGGGATTTCCCTTAATAACTTTTCCGTTACAACATTACAGGCTAAAAGCATAATACTTAGGAATTGTAGTGAAAGGTGAGATAATTTTGAAGTCTATTGAAACATTGTGGTGAAGGTTTTGTAGACAATATAAATATAAAGACTATTAGCTAATTAAGAACTCAATATTCAGAAAAGAGAATCTTTTCAACGAATTCATTATACAACTGTACAATAGTACATAAGAAATTATATCCGGTCAGGGAACTGAACCAAAAGTGTACATCCATGAGATAATAGTAGTATGGAATGCAATTAAAATATTTGTAATTATGATCATAGCATTAAGAAGACAAATTTCGCGAGATGATATCATTTCGTAGTTCCTATACAACCGCTTTACAACTAACATGATTAACAATGATAAAATATAGCTCATGAAAATTACTCAGTTAAATAAAAACAAAAGTATATACTAATGACCAATCATATTAAGATAGGTCATGCAGTCCAGGGTAGGCGAAGATTGAAGTCTATTGATTTTTGTACACACAGTTTAGGCTGTATGTGATTAATCCAAAGTGCTTCCATCACCTTCAATAACCTTGAATTAGAGTTATGTGAAATAATTGTGAAACAGTCATTAATATTTATTTTGTGACCAGACATTAATAAGTGTTTTGCAATGGATGATGCTGGATTTCTATTAAGATTAATCGCGTTAGGATTTTCGATATGATTTACTAACCATTTTGGAATATGTACTTTTCGACGACATTGGAACATTCTGTTAGTCCTACGTATATAGGTGTCACCGCAGCTGTAGGTGAACTTGTAGATACAGTTTGAAGTAGAGTCCACAGAATTTCGTCCTTTAATCGTAGGAACAGGGATCGAAAATGTTCGGCAAGTGAGAAAAAGAGATGCGGCGTAGAATGTGCGTTTGATGGTTGATCGAAGTCTTTGAGTTGTCAACTGCATAATCTGGTCGCCCTTGAATGGTAGATTAATAAAGATGGCTTTCTTTGGTACAGAAGCTGTCTTTTCGAGATGTGGTTTTCTTTGGTTTGACAAGTGATAAAGCTCTCCAGATAACCATTAGCTAATAAAACTGAATGTACATGTCGAAGCTCATCCATCAGTGTGTCACTCGTACATATTTTTCGAGCCCTTGAGAACAAACATTTCACCAGGGAACGTTTATACTGGATAGGAACAAAACTGGTAAAATGAAGATATTGTCCAGTCCATGTTTGTTTACGAAAAATAGAGCGCTGAATCGTTCCATCATTTCTCCTAGTCATAGTAATATCGAGGAAACCGAGTTTGTTATTCGATTCTAGTTCGGAAGTCACTCGAATATTTGGATGAATATGATTAAATAGAGTAATGAAGTTTTCAATAGATTTACTATTATTACCAATAATAAGAGTATCATCTACATAACGTTTGTACAGCATAAATCCTCCAAGCATACCTTGCATTTGTTTCTCTAATTTCGACATAAATATATCTGCTAACAGGGGCCCTAGAGGGCTACCCATTGCAACACCGTCGATTTGTTTGTATGCTTTTCCTTGGAATGTGAATCTAATATTTTCTGTACACATTAAGATGATGTCCTTGATGTACGTTACAGGAATAGGTAAGTTTATGCCGTTGCTTGTGATGTAATCGCAAATAAAATCAACAGTCTCATGAAGGGGAACATTGGTGAATAAAGATTCTATGTCAATTGAACACATAACCTTTTCCTTAATGTTCAAGGTGTCCAGCATTTCTGTAAGATCAAATGAACTTTTTACAGAATGATTTGATAATGAGTCTCTTACAGGCGTAAGGACCTCTGTAATCCATTTGGCGATTTTATGGTAAGGAGAATTTGACATGTCTAAGATGGGTCTCAGTGGGTTCCCAGTTTTGTGGATCTTCGGAAGACCATAAAGCTGAGGAGTATGTGACCCAATTGGTTTAAGTTCTTTATAAAGTTTTTCATTTATAAAACCATGCATCAGTAAAATCTGAAGCTGACGATTGATCTGCTTTTCCACAAGCAGCACATTATCAGTAGCATTGTCCAGCAGAAATTTGGACTGATATTTGAGGATATCGTTCATTTTATTTTGATAATCCGATTTGTTCATAATGACAACGCCTTCTCCCTTATCAGGTTTAAGGATCACAAGATTATCTTTTTCGATTAATTCCTTAAGTGCGGCGTGGTGTTCTTTTGATAAACCATTTTTCTGGTGTATTCTAGCATTTAGAAATTGATACGAAATGTCCACCAGTTTAACTTTAAACCAGTCCAGATTATCTTTACTAGAGGGAGTTAAATCAGAGATTTGATCATACAGGTTTTCATACTGTGATTGGACTTCCATTTAGTTAATTTTCATGGGAATAGTTTTGTACTTCATTCCATAAGATAATGCTTCCAACTGTAGTTGGGATAGGGTGCATGTCGATAAATTAATTACATGTTTGTGGATATCTTGAGGAAATTCCAAAATATGATTCGAGTCTTTCAAAGATTTTGTTAATTTTTCTTCGGTAGAACTTATGGTCTTTTTTATCATATCATTGCAAAATACTGTGAATTTAATTCGACATACTAAAGATAAATTATCCAAAACGGGATTTAGTCTTGGGTGTGTTTCAATAAATTTCGAAAGTTTGTCATTGATTTCATCAATTTCTAATTCAGCAAGATGCTAAAGGTTGGAGAGTGAAGATTTTGACTTATTCCGACGTAGTGATTTGTAGAATGATATAGGATAATGTTTATTTTCTATGCAGTTGCGATAAAACCTTAATCGTTCACGCTGAATTACAATTTTACATCTCAGATTTAGAAGACGGTTCAGAAGTCTTATAGTATCTTTCGGGAGCCTTCGTTTGAGAAAATTAAAACAATTAGTCCCTTTGATAAATTTGAATAAGGCATTAAAAAGACAAATTTCGCGAGATGATATCATCATTTCGTAGTTCCTATACAACCGCTTTACAACTAACATGGTTAACAATGATAAAATAAAGTTCATGAAAATTACTCAGTTAAATAAAAACAAAAGTACATACTAATGACCAATCATATTAAGATAGGTCATGTAGTCCAGGGTAGGCAAAGATTGAAGTCTATTGATTTTGGTACACACAGTTAAATCATATCGAAAATCCTAACGCGATTAATCTTAATAGAAATCCAGCATCATCCATTGCAAAACACTTATTAATGTCTGGTCACAAAATAAATATTAATGACTGTTTCACAATTATTTCACCACATAACTCTAATTCAAGGTTGGTTATTGAAGGTGATGGAAGCACTTTGGATTAATCCTCACATACAGCCTAAACTGTGTGTACAAAAATCAATAGACTTCAATCTTCCATTGCCTACCCTGGACTGCATGACCTATCTTAATATGATTGGTCATTAGTATATACTTTTGTTTTTATTTAACTGAGTAATTTTCATGAACTTTATTTTATCATTGTTAACCATGTTAGTTGTAAAGGGGTTATAGAGAAACTATCATAGGGACTAATTGTTTTAATTATGATCATAGTTAATTGTCAAATGGCAAAACAGTTGACTCAAAACTTGACTTCTTATAAGCCACGCTTGCAGAAAACGGTTACCCTAACCGATTTATTGACAGCAACATGAAATATAAGCAGTCTGAACTGGTCACTAACCCACTTTCAAAGAAAGCCTTATTCATGAACTCAGAATTCAAAGGTGATCAAGCTTCAGATATACTCAAAAATCATCCCTCTAATGCAGTCACAAAGATGTGTTTGCAACAAAATTACATATGACGTTCACTAAGTACTGTTTTGGAATAAAAGTAAATTATTATTATTATTCAGTTCCTTAGCCAATTATATGCAAAACATATAATGCAATTATACATATTTATATCTGATAAGCTAGTACAGTAAACAATTGTGACGTCTGAAACTATGACGTATTCATGCTGAAAACTATTTACACATTTCATGAGAAAATTCTCATTGGGATATTTGCAAAATCAAAACAAGTGATTCAGCAAGGAGACTCTTTGCAATGAAATTATAATCAAGCGTTACAATCTTATATGTAAATACACAAAAATAATAATAGTATGAGGTGTAATTATAATGTTTGTTGTTGTAATCATAGTTAGATGTCAACCGGAAAGATGAAGAATGTAAAATATATATAATAATGCATAGGATGTATAGATGTTGAAAGGCGTTGTAAGATTATAGACAAATTGCGAGCGTTACATAATATAACCAATCTGGAAATCTTCATCACTCAGCCAGCATCAACAACAAAACTTGGTCGGATTTTCAATACAAACGTCATGTGAGTCAGTTCTTCTATACGGGACGGATCAGAAACTTGGCGGGTGGGTCACAAAGAATATATCCAACAGGCTGTTGGAGACCCTTATCTTATAAACAACTGTCTTTGCTGGATCTATACTGAAGATCAGATGGTCGGGCCGGATAGAATCACCAACAAGAAACTATGGGAACAAAGAAACAAAACAAGAACCATTCGCAAACCAACAAATATGCAGGAGAAAGTGGAGATGGATTAGACACTCGGTCACTGAGGAGACCGCTGGCTGACATCGCGCGCGCGTCAGGCCATTGCTCGAGTGGAACCAGGCTGAAAGGGAAGCGTCGAGTGGGATGTCAGTGCAAAGGTGTCATGGAGGAGATCGTGTGAAGAGGATTTGAGACAGTATGGACTAACATGGTTGCAGGAAGGAAGACAGAAGCAAGTGGAGACGTCCAACTGAAGCCCTATCTTCCAGTAGGAACCCAAGGGAAGAAAAATAATAATAACATGGTGTGTATTTCGATAACAGTGCAAAACACCAACTTTGATTTAGAATGACAGATGGGACAAATGAAATAATACCGGAGACAATTCAGAGTGAGAATAGCATTAGTAATAATAGCAATTGACGTAATAGGAGAAGAATACAAAAATTGAATAAACAAAACGAAAAATAAGTAAAGCTAAAGTGTGAATAAGTATTATCGTAATTTAAAACAAACGGATTAAGACCAAGAGAGCTGGAGGGATTGGACAAACTTCTTCCATGGTCAAAACTTCAGAAATACAGATGAGTCGAATAGGTAATGATTCGGGTCGGTTATTTTTGGCCTTGTAGATTACTGTAATGTATGAGGCTGTAGAGATAAGGTGGCTAGTATTGACCAGATGTTCAATGATTCCACTGCTTATAACTCAACTTCCACCCTTTCGTAAACACGCAAGAGACTGTTTTGAAGTTTCTTGGACATTTAAAGGTTGACGTGATATCTCGTTCAACAACTTCTAATTAATTTATTCTCGCGTACCAAAGACAAAGCAAAAGCCAATAATTGATCGTCCAAACCAAGCGATATATTTAGAAGCCAAAACAAGCCGTTAGACGAACGCTTAGCTAGCTAGTGATCGTGCACGTGACACGACGAGGTACCAAATGGCGGGGATGCTTGACCGGAAGCCTTCAGCTAAACAAGTCGACTTAAACAGTGGTGGTCAGCATCCAATGAGTGATTGCTGTGGTCAATAATTTTGGGGAATTATTTACCGCTACAGCTCACTCCCCCCTAGTGGGGTCGTGAGGACCCTAAGACAGAACCAGCCGGAAGTAAAAAAACTCGATGGTTCCCTTTCGGGTGAAAAAAATCTTCCGAGCGGCTTGGTCGTATGCCTACTGGTTTGTCTGCCTATGCTAATAGGGTGTTTGTACATAGCTTCCTGGTGTTGTTCGTTGGATTCCGTGCTTCGTTTGTTTCCCGTCCAGTGCCCGTCGCACCTGGAAAAGAAAACAAGAACGCTAAGAACCATGTCGAGGAAAATGTACGAAATGACTTTTTTGGTTAAAAAAAATTATGTGCATTTACTATACAGTAAAATAATGCTAAGTTCAGAACATCGAAAAAAAATACATCTAATTAATTTTTTTGTGTATGTTACATGAACTGTTGAGAAAAAACTTTTTTTGTGTTCGGTGGTACTGTATATAAAAAAAATTTATACGTCAAAAAAAATAGTTAGTACCACAAACGAGTGAGTTGCGTGAATCACACGACTTCGTTAAGTCAAATAAGTGTGCAAATGTTCTGGGAACCTTACGGTGCGTCCAGAACGGTTTTTTTTAGGAGGCTCAACCTTAGTAGCCAGTGGGCGAATGCCCTTGCAGTCAATAGTGTGACCCAGGAAGTCGAGTGAGTCAACACCGATTTGACACTTTTGAATATTGATGGTAACACCATGTTGGCGTAACCTGTCAAATGCCAAGTCCAAGTGCCTAAGGTGAGTTTCCTTGTCTGGACTGGCAATGAGGCAGTCGTCTAAGTATGCGTATACAAAGTCGAGACCGCGAAATACTTCGTCGATGAAGCGTTGGAATGTTTGGGCTGCATTCCGAGACCGAATGGCATACGTAGAAATTCAAAAAGTCCGAAAGGCGTAATGATAGCCGTTTTCGGGATGTCTTCTGTTGCCATCGGGATTTGGTTATACGCTTTAACCAAGTCGATTTTGGAGAATATAGTCGCGCCGGATAAGGTTGCCGTCAAGTCGTGTATATGAGGCAACGGGTAGCAATCAGGGGTTGTTTTGGCATTCACTCGCCGGTAATCACCGGTGGGTCGCCAATCGTTGCTATCCTTTTTCGGAACCATATGAAGTGGGGATGCCCATGGGCTATTCGAAGGTCGAATGATGCCAAGGCTAAGCATATGGTCAAATTCATTCCTGGCGATTCTCAGTTTGTCAGGAGCTAATCGTCGTGCTTTAGATGTCACAGGTTGTCCTGTGGTAATGATGTGGTGCATAACATTGCTGGTTATGCACGGTAGGTCGTTCGACGGGCAATTAAGTTCCGGATACTTGTCAACAATAGGTTGAAAAGTTGGATCAAGGATTGCCTTTATCTTAACGGGTGACAAACTAGGGCCTATGTAGGTAATGCCTTTGATAGACAGACTAGTAGTATTGTCAATCAGTCGTTTTCGGCGGACGTCTACGAGTAAATCATGATGATTAAGTAGGTCCGTGCCAATGATGGGCATTGTAACGTCAGCGAGAAGGAAAATCCACCGAATAGGTTTGCGTAAACCTACGTTCAGATAGACGTATTTCCTACCAAAGGTTGCGATTGGTTTTCCATTTGCAGCCTGTAAGTTGAAGGTAGGTTCCTTCTGTCGATCTGCTGCTGTAGCAGGAAGGACGCTGACTTCGGCGCCTGTGTCGACTAAGTATCGAGTCTGGCTTATCACATCATGGATGTAAAGTAGGCGGCTAGTGCCACCGGCGACGGTTGCCGCTAACGCGTGCCGGCGGGATAGTTTCCCGCAGACTTTGAGACATTTCCGAAGTTACAAGGCTTACGGCAACACTTCGCTTCTTGGCCATAGGTGTTGTGGTACCAGCACCAGTCAGGGTTTTTCAGTGAACGTGGTTTGGACTTAGATCGACCACGTGAGTTCCTGCGTTGAGGAGATTTAGGACGACGGTCGGAGGATTTAGAATGCATGTTTGACCTAAACATCTGCTGAAGGGAGTTGCATAACTCTGTCATTGCAGGATCCTCACTCGAAGTCTGCTTAGTCATTGAGCATATTTCGGGGACAGACCGTTTAGTTATTTCTAGAATCTTATCTGCAGTAATAGCTAAGTCCTCTATTACAGTACCCTGAAGTGTCACAAGTACGGTCTGTACAGACTGTGGCAACTTGGTTAAGAAGAGTTCTCTAAACAGTCCTTCGTCGAACTGACTTTGGCCGACGACTTCTTCATTCTTGTCAGCATGCTCACGGCTGACTGATCTCCTAACTCGATGTTACGAAATAATTCATCTAGACGTTGTCGGTCCGTGAGAACGTTTCTCCTGAGGAGGGATGCTTTGAGCAACTCGTACGAGTTACTTACCTCGGGACTCAACATCTGTGATGTTACGTACTTGCTGAATTCCCGCGGTAGGGCGTGAATAACTGCAAGTAACTGTGAACGTTGATCGGTTATCCCATGCTCACAAAAATCTGCTTCAGCTAGCAGAAACCACGTTTCAGCATTATCTGGCCAGTATGGTACGAGCTGAATGGTTTTAGGAGTTGAGCGGATACGGATGACCTTGGGACTAAGATCACTCATGACGAAAATTATGTCGAATAATATATGGTACAAGAACAAATACAAAATGGAACGAACTCACCGGGGTTATCTGCGGATTAATCGTGGATGAAGTTCGCGGTTGGGCTCACCAGTTTAAAGGTTGACGTGATATCTCGTTCAACAACTTCTAATTAATTTATTCTCGCGTACCAAAGACAAAGCAAAAGCCAATAATTGATCGTCCAAACCAAGGATATATTTAGAAGCCAAAACAAGCCGTTAGACGAACGCTTAGCTAGCTAGTGATCGTGCACGTGACACGACGAGGTACCAAATGGCGGGGATGCTTGACCGGAAGCCTTCAGCTAAACAAGTCGACTTAAACAGTGGTGGTCAGCATCCAATGAGTGATTGCTGTGGTCAATAATTTTGGGGAATTATTTACCGCTACAGACAAAACCCGAATCGAACAACTGATATGCCTAGCTCCACACGAGCAGTTGAATTCACAGATGCACACAGAGGTTACTGAACAGTAATAGTCGATTAGAAAATGCTATTCTTGACGGTGTATTGTTAGATTGCTCTTTTAAAAATGTCAGCAGCTAAGTTACGTTCTAAAGGCAAGAACACATAGTCAAAACCTATGGAATGTTACTCAACATCCACAACCAAGAAATTGTTGTGCATGAATCTGGAATTCAAAGTTGACTTAGCCGCCAACATCCTTAAAAGAAGAATATCATAGTCTCTGAAAAGAAGATCCCTTGCAGCATGTTTTGGGAATAGTGCAGTCTTTTGATGTGGTTGTGTTCTCTGAGCTGGATTGTTAATTGCTAAGCTTTCATCACCATACTAGGTGACATCTTCAGCGCATACTTCAATTCGAATTGAAGTGAGCTTTTGCATTTCTCCACGAGCTTATTATTCATCTCTCCTGGTCACTTTGGATGTGATTGGTTGTTTTTTTTATGTTTTCACACCATCTAGGTTACTTGTATTGGAACTAATCGTTTCTTTGCCTTGAACTTTGACCCTTCGTGTATGAGGTTTCTTTCTTATCGGTTGATAAATTTTCTCTATTTCGATGTGTCTATTGATTGATGATTCACTAGAATGCTAAGCAGACGTCTAAAAATTCTCTAGCATTCTTGGTATTTCCTCTGTCTAATATCTGAACGTTGATTGTCCCAGTAGAATTGTCCGTGGTTGTCTGTATGTAGTGATATGAGTGAGGGAGTGGATATCATGTCTTTTGACGGCTAGCTTATGTTCATGGATTTGAAGACGAAAAGGACACCCATTTTGGCCAATGTAGTGATTTTCGCAGTTATTACAATTTATTTTGTAGATGATATTAGTTTTATCTTCTTTCGTTGTTGAGTCTTTTGGTTGGCATAGAATTGAGTGAAGTGATTTTGTTGGTTTGTGTACGACATCAATTCCTAAAGGTTTGAAGAGTCTTGTAGTAATTTCTGAGATATCCTTTACACATTGTGAGGCTATTTTCTTTGTGCTTTCCTTGGGGGCTTTTGTTTTGATAGGTTGGCTTGAGGGTATATGTCTTTTGATGAAATTCTGTGGTTATCCATCCATCCATTCGTTTGGAAGACATCCATGAGATATTTTTCTTCAATTTTCTTTAAGGTGGGAGTACTGCAATGAGTCCTGGCTGTCTTGAATAGTGTTTGTATGTAATTCCTTTAGTGTGTTATTGGATTGTTGCTGTTGTAATTCAGGATTTGGTCTGTGTGAGTTGATTTTCTATAAAGTTGAATTTCTAAATGTCCAGTGGTTGTTCGCTTGACTAAGACGTCTAAAAATGTGATTTCGCTCTCGGATTCCTCTTCTCTTGTCAATTTGATGTCGCTGAAGGCGCTGTTTATTAAGTTGTGAGTTTTATCTAACTCGTTTCTTTCGATTATTACAAATGTGTCGTCTACGTAACGTATCCAAATCTTGGGTTTGATCTTTGATAAAACAATTTTTTTCGAGCCTTTGCATCACAGCTTCTGCAATCAAACCTGATATCGGTGATCCTATGGGCGTTCTTTTGACTTTATTCGTAGATTCTGCTGTTGATTTGGAAGTACATTGACCATTCCTGTTCAATAACCTTGAAAGACAAGATCTCACAGTCGAAAAACTCTATGTACGTTTATCAATTCATCTGTTTGTGTGGATGTTTTGTCCAAGAGGGTACAAGAACTCTCTCTCTCTGATGCGACTTCAAATAAATGCTACATTATAATCAAATATATATACGATTGTACAGTTTGATAATAAATTCGTTGAAAAGAATCTCTTTGCTGAATCACTCGTTTTGATTTTTTTTTATATATTTGCTTTCTATAGTTTGGTTTGTAAGGATTAGTTATGTTTTACGAGTTGATCACGGATTGATATCAGTTAGAGAACCATTGAAAACCAGGGAGTACTGGACAGCTGCTGTTTCATCCTAGTTTGGGAATCATCGGCAGTACGCACCCACTGGGTTTCGAACCCAGGGCCCTCCGGTTACAAGGCAAGCTCGTATACCATTCAGCCACTGGAACCCGATTCAATGGCTCGTGAATTCTAACTTCTACCAATTCGTGATTTAGCGCGACCCCAACCATTGTCATTGGTGGGACATCCATCCACACACGTGACATCTAATTGGACCTCACTGGTCACGACTTCTCACTAGAACTCAGGAAACTCTAACCTGTAGCAAGTCACTAGCGAGCATCAGATTAACTTTCTATAGTTTGGTTTGTAAGGATTATACGAGCTTGCCTTGTAACCGGAGGGCCCTGGGTTCGAAACCCAGTGGGTGCGTACTGCCGATGATTCCCAAACTAGGATGAAACAGCAGCTGTCCAGTACTCCCTGGTTTTCAATGGTTCTCTAACTGATATCAATCCGTGATCAACTCGTAAAATATTATATATTTGCCTTTATAATTAAATTATCATCTGCTTTAATCTTAAATTAATAATATATGATTAATTAAAGTTTGTGTAGTTCTGTTTTTCCAGTAAAATTGTTCAATGAACTGTCTTCAGAATGTAAATAATAATTACCCTGAGGAAAAAAACACAATATGAACATTTTTACAAACACCATAAATAAACGTGAATAGAATTCATAATGATTTATAAACAAATACAGTGTGTATTTGTGAGACATAGTGAACGCTTGAGTGAGTGAGTGAGTGAGCGCGTGAACTTGTGAGGACAGTTCAAATTAAGTTCAATACCTAATGACCTGGAAAAGATAAGATAAGAAGGCAGATAGATAGTGAATATGTAAATAGACAATGTTAGTAAATCTTTTTGCTTGTTCAAATTTTCAACTAATCTAAATATCATAGTGGAAAGTATTCACTGAAAAAAATGGAGAGTGTAAAGAAAGGTTTTTATTTCGAAGAGAACTAACTAGTCATTGATTGTAAATAAAAACAACTGTCAGGGTGGGGAAGAAAAACGATACTTTTTCAATAAGTGTTGCTGACTTTCCTAAACATCTGCCTTCTCTGACTCCATAGTGAAGATCAAATAAGCAACAAGGAGTTCTAATAGACAACGAACCAACCAAGAACTTACCGCCAAAAGATATATGCTGAAGGAAATCGAGATGGATAGTTCATACATTGAAGAGATTGTTGAGTAATATCATGCTCCAAGCAGGCCCTCAAGGGAGATACGAATGGGAGACGGAGAGGCAAAGTTCAACAATAGCGCCCCGAGAGTGAACGTTCCAATGACCTTGAATGCATGCTAGTCGTTGGCCAACGGTCCCCTGGTAATTAATCGTCTATTCTCTTGCTGGAAACCATGATAATTCAAACCAGGGCTTTTTTGGAAGACTGCAGGCAGGATTGATGAGAGAAATAAATGATTTTCAAGTATTGGTTTTTGTAGGGATTTTGTTTGAATGCATGGAGGATTTCATCATGAGCTGACATCAGTTAGAGAACCACTGGAAAACCTGGGAGTACTGGACAGCTGTTTCGTCCTAGTTTGGGACTCTTCAGCAGTACGCACCCACCGGGATTCGAACCCAGGACCTTCTGGTTACAAGGCGGGCTCGTAGATCATTGAGCCACTGGGACCCGATCCAATGGTCCTTGAACTCTAACTTCTGCCAATTCACGACATAGCGCGACCACTTCGCAATGTCTTCTTCGATGAGTTACTGCCTCATCTTCAACCTGCTGCACCTTACTGGTCACGGCTTCCCACTAGAACCCCAGGTTAACTGCCTGAATAAGGCCGTGACCAGTAGGGTACAGCAGGTCGAAGATGAGGCAGTAACTCATCGAAGAAGATATTGCGAAGTGGTCACACTATGCCGTGAACTGGCAGAAGTTAGAATTCAAGAACCATTGGATCGGGTCCCAGTGGTTCAATGGTCTACGAGCTCGCCTTGTAACCAGAAGGTCCTGGGTTCGAACCCAGTTGGTGGGTGCGTATTGATGAAGAGTCCCAAACTAGGACGAAACAGCTGTCCAGTACTCCCTGGTTTCAATGGTTCTCTAACTGATCAGTCCGTAGTCAAACTCAAGAAACATGTAAGCTGTTTACAAATCAATCCTTGAAAATATCCATATTTGCTGATACCGGAATTATACTCAAATGTGTCCAAATGTTGTTTTATGAATATGTCATTTCCAGGACTTTCCACCTAAATTTACCTGAATCCAAGTGAATTATGATGTCTGAATTACCACTTAAATTCAGCTCGTTTGTTTTTAAAAACAAAATTGAAATTAGAAGCAAAAGGAGAATATCTGTCAAAAGAATCAATAGACCAGAAGACAACAATAAATTTAATCGGTAATAAGTACAGTGAAAAATTTAAATGAAACTCCGACTGGACAAAAGAGTCCTTATTGGCAAAGTAGTGCGTGAATTTCTATGCTCAGTTCTTGGTTTGAATTTGATTTCGGAAAACATCATTTACTGTGATTACGATACACGTAGCTGATAAGCTGCAGATGAGAGGAAATGCTGATCTTAGATTCCACGGCTGACGACCAGTAAATAAACCTGCCAGAGGAAAGTCAAAGAATGAAACGCTGCTGGAATATTGGAAAGACTAATTAATGAACAACGAATATTCTTACCGATAAATTCGTCATCACGTTATACATTTATTTGACCATAATAATATTTACTATTGTCTGCTTTGATTCCTAGAGGAACATAGGGCTTCAGCCGCACATCTCCATTGGTTTCGGTTTTCTGCCAACGTTTTCACATGACTACATGTCTGCCCACATGCTTTCATCGCTTCTTCCCGTGACCTTCTCCATGTTACCCCACCCTAGCACCGACTACCAACTCTCTGCTTCTACTCGAGAGCCTGGTGTGTGATGTCCTTTGATGGTTTGTTTTCTCAGAGTATGGCCAATCCACCTGAACCATAATAATTAAGCACAGAATATATAAATTTATAAGTTCGAAAGCAGGTCAGATTAGCAACAGTGGTTAGACGTGTTTCTTTTGCACTCAGAGCTCCTGCTTTGTTAGGTGATGTGGAGTGGCCTCTGTTTTCTTGAATGTTTGATATCTAGAGACCATTGGTAATTTATTCGATACCTCATGAATAGTAGAGAAAAATTCATCAGTACCAGCCAGCTTTGTGATCTATATGGACGAGCCACTGTAATATAGAACTGCTGATAGTTTCCATTTTACATTTATTTAACAACACTCAGAAGTGTTTCCTAACTCCATAAATTAGGTTTCTAGAGCAAAGGTTAATACAACTGGCTCCAAAAGTGCAGGTGAGTTGAAAGATACATGTGGTGGCTAGCCTAGGTACCTAATCTTTCAGTTGAGAAATCACAACTGATTGTGTAGAAAATATAAACTGCAGCTTTCCGGCATTAATCATTCTTTGAATCGATTTTCTCAACTTACTGGTTATTAGTTCACTTGATATATCCTCTTTTAACCGTGATCCTATATAGAAAGGTGTAAAGTACGTAACAATGTGATTGTACACTTTTTGGTTATTTGTAGAAATTAGAGATATTGTACATGATTTTTGTATAAAAGTATTCTTGTTAAAATACATATAATTTCCGTGTACAATTGGAAATACACTTCACTGTTGGGAACTTCGCTTTCTCTCTGGCCATTTCTGCTTACTTGCTCCACTCATACCGTGTTGCATACTTCGCTTTTATGGTAGGAGTCTACTATCCTCAAACGAAGATAATTCTACAACCGGCACACAGCATCTTCAGAATCAATCCCAACAGTTAACGTTCCCGTGGATTATATAAATAATTTGTAGCAGAGGACTTAAACTTTATATCCAAGTAATCCTTTTTATTGATATGACTCATTACTGAATTTTTAGTAATATATTGTTATTTAACGTTTCATTGACTTGGATTCTTATTCTCCTATTTGTAATGTTACTGAACTCTCGTAACAGTCGCCTACAAATTAATTGGTGAGCCCGTTTAGGACACGGATTATTTTGACATATTCATATTCTTATTTTGCCATTTCGTATATTCACTGTGATTTCGTGTGTGGTTTTATATTTGTACCCTATTTTGCATCAACATTCTCATATCTATAATGTCGTCACCTCAGGCCGGTACATCAACCGAGCAGACAACTAGTAGCGAGACAAACGCCACAATAACTGCTATCACTGATTTTCGTTTACCGCAATACGGTTTCGCAGAACCCAGGATTTAGTTTGCAGTAATTGCGCCGTTGTTAGAAGCACGGGGCATTAAGTCCGAGATAGCCAAATATGGTGTAGTGCTGGCAGAACTCCCTCCGTCAGTACTGACAGAAATCAGCGATTTCATTGAAAAACCTCCGACGGAAAATCAATATGACAAACTAAAAGCCCCCCTTATACAACGCACCAATTAGTCAGATGAGAAAAGAATCCAACAATTACTCACGGGCTGTCAGCTAAGACCACGTAAACCATCCCAGCTGCTCAGGCACATGCGCCAGTTAATCGGACACCATAGAGTAGACGAGGTAGTGCTAAAACAGATGTGGTTGAAACGTTTACCCAGAAATGTCCAACAAATTTTAGTCATCTCAGAAAAGTCGTACGACTTAGACCCACTAAGTGACATGACAGATAGTATTATGGATGTCTTATCTGATAACACCATAGGGTGGCTTGCGCTGCGGGTTGGCCACCCCTCCGTACACCTCTTGAAATGCTATCATATGACCGGGCGTCTTACATAGCCTCTCCTGAGGAAGTCCTACTCACTGCCTTCATGTGGCGGAGGTGTTTTTTTCACCGAAGTGAGAAGGCAAAAGCAAATGCCCGGCGCTCTTCACCGGGTTGACTGTCCATTGGATGACAGCCTAGGGGAGATGGCTAAACCCTGATTCCAAACCTCCAACGACTGGCGTATGAAGCTCACCGGAGCTCACCGGGAGACGTATGGACAAAGGGCTTATTGGATGCCCTGGATGTCTGGTCCCATTCAAAAAGGCGTATGAACCGGACTTCGGTCACTGGCTGCCAATGGATAGTGGATTCCCTACTCCACTCCTACCGCCTTGTAGGTCACACTTGGTTGTGTAAAGGCTAGAGCTGCACTCTCAAACAAAAGGCCGAGCGATGCTGGGGACATCACTCGTACCTAATTCCCGTGAAACTTCATGAACTCTCTACAGCATCAACCAAATTCTAGTACTGGTCCAACAACTTCGCCTTCGGCGGTTTGGCCATGTTCTGCGCCGACCAGGTGACGATCCGGTCAAATCAGTTTTAAATCCCTCGCCATTTCCATCTTGGCGATGTCGCAGGGGTGGACAGCTGAAAACATGCCTTAGTACAGTCAGGGCTGATATGGAGTGCCTGGGGCCACAAACCGTCTACGGCCTCCGTCTGTGGAACAAGAATTGGATAACGCTGTCGCAAAACCTTGCATCAGATCGCCGCGTCTGGGCAGCGATGATTCGAGATGTTCGTGAAGCCGGCTCATCCTCCCGTAGGAGATAACCGAAGTAAAGTAAAGTAAGTAATCACAGGTCACACAGCATCTGATAGTGCGACACCATGTCATTCCACACCCACGGCAGACACACTGATACTCGCCGCCGTTGCAGACTTAGCGGCAAGGATTGACAAGTTGGAAACTAGTAGGTCTGATCGACGAATCCAGAGACGAAGTTCACAAGCAAGGTCACCATCACGACGACGATCTCTCTCACGATAGCGTTCCCACGCGTCCGAATTTTAGATTTTAGATGGTTAGAGGTAATCTGCAAGATACCTTAAACCTAGGTTTCCTGCTAGTTGGCACTCACCAGTCAGCAAGGCATATCTGTAACCTTGGAGAAACTCTTGTCCCCATTTCGGTATTTGAGCTCAAGTCACTCAGTGATGCAGTTAAAGACGTTACCACTGAGCCATTCGGTCTCTCGATTGACCTCATGTAGGACTGTATTCAACGCTTTTGATTGGCCACTGGTTAGTAACCACTGGAATGTGTTTAGTCTAGTACATCACTAATCCATTCACCTCTTTATAGAGTTCACTATAGAGTCAGAATAACTTTGAATACAAATAGATGTCAACTGGAGAACTACTACAAGGCTCTACTTCATTTTCATTACTACTCTATGAATGTTTTTCAGCGATGAATTAAACTTACAGGGGAGCTTAAGATTATCAGAGAATCACTTATCAAAGATGTTTATCCAGATGAGTTTACCCAGGAGAGTCAGTAAAGCAACAGCTCTGAAATAACCCTTCTTCTTATAACTACAGTTCCTCGGTGACAATATCAGCAAAATAATACCACAGCGCCTGAAGAATGCTGTTAAAACAGCTTTGAATGCAGCAGAGGTACGTTGTCTCTTCAGTTACACCCCTATTCTGCTTTCGGGAAATAAGGAATAACTGCCTAAATTTCCCTCCTCTATGTATATTTACCAGTTTGACTGCAGATGCGGAGCACGCCACTTCCGGCGTACAGTTAAGCAGGTTCATCGTCGTATTTCCGAACATCATCCTGTAGCATGGTTAAGCAAGGGACAAACAAGATCGATTCGTAGCTCTATTTTAGCACACCTTGATGACAGTGATAATAAGGTTGACATTAATACAACATTTAAAATTATTTATCGCATTCCCACTAACCTTAATTTTGCTTTACGAATTCGTTTTCTGAATACTACAGATGAAGCCATAGGAATCCACACGAAGAAGGCAAATCGGTGTGTTCAGAAGAAATTTGTACAGCCACTTTCCTTACCTTGTCGCCTATCGTTACATGAATATATAAACCGGACTCTTTCGCATCTCCCCTTCCTGTAAACCTTTGGAAATTATACAAATTATAATTGTCCAAATTATTTTTATTATTTTCTCTGACTACTTCATCTTTCATTACATGTTATAATTGTCCAAATCGTTTTATTTTCTTCAACAGTCTGTTATGTAATCAACCTCTGCAAGTGATTATTCCTTAATTACTCTTCAGTTTTCCAAAATTATGCGTTATGCAATCCACGTGTTGTAACTATTTCTACCTTTTAATTGTGTGTATTAATTTTGTTCGTTAATTATCACCCCACCGTTTAACATGTTGACACTGACTGATTATTGTTAACGAACGCATATCAGTGCCAATTGATTGGTAAAGTGTTGTGTATTGTAATAAAAATGCTTTACATAATAAATTAGAGTAGAGCCAGAGATGGGGATCTAATTGAAAAGTAAGTATTTCTTCGCTCAATCTTGTACTTCTTGATCTCTACTAATTTAACCAGCTTTGCATTTTATTACTCTTTTTTTATACTATGCTCACTTACAAAACCACTAAAACAGAATAATCATCAAATTTGAAGTATAAAATTATATCATCATTCTATTTCAAGGGTTTTCATCAGCCGCAAACTACCTGAAATTCCAATGGTCGTAAATAATGACATTTCCTACTTCATTGTTTGATAGGTAATGGAGAAAACATTGTAAGATCAGCGTATCCGGAATCAATTTATATGCTTTCAAACTACGAAAGAATGGGAAGGTGGGTGAGAGAAGACAGAAAACAGAAGAATCTAATAAACAGTGTTATCTTTTACGTTTACGTGGCATATCAATTAGGTTTTAGTTCATCAGATTAAACACTTGTTCAGTGAGCCGAGCTCATTAGTGTATATGACTAAACAGTGTAATGAAAGTAATACGGTTACGAAGGGAGTGCGTATTTTTCAGATCGTGGAAAACTCCCATATGGGCATTAGAAAGAAGAGAACAGGAAGTTCAGCAAAGACAACTGTCTTTTTGGCGATTTCATTTTCAAAAGCTGTACAATCGCATTTAAATACATAATTTTACATGGATTCAATTCTTGCGTAGGTGGCACAGTGGTTATTACTCTCGCCGACTGTGCACATCGTCCGGGGTTCGGTCCCCGGCCGACGCACACCTGATATCAATGGTCCGCCTGCAAAATTTGGCCTACCGATATCACATGCTGAAAATTCCATAACTATTCCAAAAATACGTTGTTGATAAAAGCTATAATCAAAAATCAAAACTTATGACGGGGAATAAAAGGTGATAATTATTTTCAGCTAGATATGGCTTTTACGAGAGGCTTAGAAACAAAATTACGCAGGGTTAGAACGGATATCAAGCGTTTAAAAATGAGCATGGAAACAAAAATTGAAATAATAATTTTCAACTTGAGATGGGAGTTAGGAGGTGCGAAAATAGATTACAAGAGCCTTAGAAACAAATTTACACGGGAATATGGAGAAATACAAGTGTATAGAAAATGAGCATGGAAACAAAAGTGGAAATAGTAATTTTCAACTTGGGATGGGAGTTAGGAGCTGTGGATATAGATTACAAGAGCCTTAGAAACACAAAAATTGCACAGGATAAGATATTAGTGTAAAATAGTTAATTTTTTTAAACGAATTATAAATGTGAACAGGAGAAGCATGGAAACAAACTTAAAATAACTGTTTTTATAGCTAAAAAAATGGGGTGAATCGCATGAAGACTGAGGGAGTAAGAATCACACGAACACACACACAGCAAACGAAAACAGATCAAAAAAGAAAAAAGAGAACGAAAGAAGAATAAACAAAAACTAAAAAAAACAACGGAAGCTAAGGGAATAAACCGAACTAGGTCCATAGTAGTTGTAGAGGTTGGACTAATTTCTTGTGAACATACAGCTCCGGCTTCTGGATGCATATTGCGACGGCTTATGCGGTACAGAGAAGTCGGAAATATACTGCTTTTGGTAGGTTTCAGTTGACGTTGTAAATTACTTTAAAAGAATCAGTTGACATGTTGTGGGAGGTGTTGATCAGATGTTTAATAATGGCACCTCTGATTGAACCGAGGCCTCCTCTTTGCAGCTACGCTGAATAATGTTCTCTAACACGTTTTGAAAGGACGCGCATACAACGACCTATATACCTAGGATATTCACTGGCAGTCACCATCAAGCGAATTACTTCAAAATAACCATCACTTGAAATGTCACACTTTATGGTTGACCATTAGCCTCTTTGAATGTTATTTATTTTGCTACAGACAGATGTTGTTAAAATTGGTTTTCCAGGCAAGTGTTTAGCATCTGGAAAATACTAACTTTCCCACGGTTATTTCCTCTTACGTCATAGTGTTTACTGATAATCAGTAGGCCTTTTTTAATGGGCTAAGTAGAAGTTAAAGAATTTTGTGAGAGGAGTATCATGCGCAGACTAGTTAGCTATCTTTTATATTCTTATCTGCTATTGCGTCATTCAAACGGGAAAAGAAAACTGCATAACACACTGAAAGTAACTAACGTTATTTGAAGCATCTGATCACAAGGAGCTAGCATGTCGACCTAGGCAGAAAACTTCGATCCAGTCAATCAACAGGAAAATCAAAAATTGAATTAAAACTAAATAATTATGCTTTCAATTAGATGTCAACAGACTTTAAGTAGTGCTTGATTGTAAGGGAAGTAAGTAAACCATGTATTAATAAATGTGTAATAAGAAAGCTATTGAAAATTTATGTACAGTTATATAAGGGTGGTGATATTATCGTCAGTTGACTAGGCATTAACAGGCCAAAAAAAGAGATAATGGTTGTACAAACAACTTCTGAATGCATAGTCAGAGTTGATTGACTAGACACTATTTTGTAACTAGTGTAATATGTCTTGTCCTTTGTTTGATACTGACTGAATGCAGTCAGTCACGTTTTGGATGTGGCCAGTATACTACGTGGCTCAAAATCACAGCGAACTCTGAACTGCTCTTATTAGATGGTTAAAGGAGATCGGCAGGAATCCCTGACTTAGACACAAGTTGCATGCTTGTTGCACTCACCAGACAGCGTGGCACATGTGAAATATTGAAGGACCTCATGATGGTGAGTCACCTAGCATAATTTTCACTAAAAAAAGAAGTAGACACATTGCACTAGTTAATAACTAGTGTCCAACCAAGGTTCTACAAGAGGTCAATCGCATTCCAAAATAGCTCAATATCAATGTTTCCGACTGCAGGACCGAGTGATGCGGGTTCGAATCTCAGAAGGGGGACATGAGTGCCTTGCTAACTGGTGACTGCCAACAAGCAGGAAACCTAGGCCGAAAGCTTTTTGTGAATTGCCTCCAAAAATTTAATTTGCTTCCTCTCATTGAGGATGAGATGTAGAGCAGGTTAGATAACAGGTATTACTTTTTGAATCAGTGATGGCATCCTAGTAATATTAAAATTCGAACCGCTTCCTAATGATGATATTTCATTTTTAGTTAGGATCCTGTCTGTGCTGTGTATAGATCAATTTATTAGTTTAAACAGTCAAAGATGAAATTCTGCCATAGTTTCATTTAGGAATTGAAAATGTACAGATCACAATAAGTGATCAGTCTGCTTTATACAATGAGGATTAATCAGGAAAACAAGCATAATTGCATTGAACTAGTGTTTCAACATTATGGAGTGTCCCAAATTGTTATCATCCTCATTCAACGGCTATATGACAACATCATATGTCAAGCAATCTACAACAGGAAATCTAGATAAGCCTTTGGATTGAGTTCAGAAGTAAGACTAGTATCGAAAATAATCCTAGTTGTGCTGGACTGTATTATGCGGAATACCGTCAGGGGGGAGCGAGAAGACATCAATACGTTGAACCGATAAGGAGACTCTAGAAAATTTTGGATTTCACAGATAAAATATATGTATAATACGACACAAACTCGAAGTTGCCAGTGGAGAAAGCTGGCAGCGAAGACACGATTTCAAGTGAACATAGAAGAGATGAAGTTGATGAAAGTAACCAACCAATAATAATAATAATAATAATAACAAGCGATAGTCAATACCACGGAATAAATTTGAAGAAAGTCACTTCCTACTGGTATCTAGAAGACATCATTTTAACTACAGGCAACAGTACGGATGAGAATGTCAAAGTCAGGCAGCCTGAGAAAGACAAAACAAACATCGATCACTCTGATATCAGTTTTGAAATATTCTGCAGTCAGCATCTCTAAAAATAATTAGAGTTTTCAACACTTACTTAAAATTAGTCAGTCCTTCTATATGGGTCAGGAACGTGGTGCTCGCATCACGAGAAGCATTTTCAAATGGCTGCTGCACATTTTACTCAACATTCGCCTTTGCTGGTTCCATACTAAAGGAAAAAAATAGCCAGCTGAAAAGAATTAGCAACCAGAAATTCCATGAACGAACCAAACAAGAACCTATTGCTCATCAAATAGTCTGAAGAAAATGGAGATAGATCGGACACGCGCTAGGCTAGACTTTAAGTGGAACCCGAATGGGAAGTGTTATGACCGTTAATACGTTTGACAGTTTGCGCTAACGGATCTCTTACCCAGTTGATTCACGAGTCTGCTACTCTAATCACTACTAGCAACAACAATGTCACGATACGATACCACCGAAACTCCGAAGCAAGAAGACAGGCTGTTGACGTAGACAGCTTTTACTGTTTCGTATCAACAGCGAAAATAGTTATTTATGTGTATATAAATATAGATACTTGAATGACCTTGAGAGACACCAATTTCATTGGCAGTTTTTAAAAATCAGCAACCAATAGGGTTCTTAGGTGATAAATCGAGGAGGGAAATACAAACAATTGTGTCAAGATAAATGTAGTATTTTGAGGAAATTGGGACTATAAAACAAGAAATGACAAGTTTGACGTGGGGTGGGAGCTGTCATGAAGGAGATAGTGTGTAGAGGAGGTGAGAGCCTATTCGCTTTTGCCGGGCCATCTTAAGAGAACTACAGAGAATAGGATGAGTTGGAGACGTGCTGTTGAAGCCCTAAAATCCACTCGGAAGGCAAGGGAACAATAATAATATTATACTGCTGACTCACTGAGATAAGTAACTGTATACTACTTACAGTCGACGAGTAGTGCTAGCTGGCCAACCAGATCGAACCTGTCTAAATACTGGTGAACACGAAGTGAATCAGCTTAGTATACCGAATCATTTCAAACCTTCTCCCCACGCCTCAGCAGTTGAGTACACTTTTAATATTTTTATATCATTACTTCAGTTCCTTTTTGGTTGTTTCCTTTCCCATTAGTTTCAAGAATTTCTGAATACGATTCAAGTGTATGTTGTTGGTGGAGACAACAGGTAATGACAGACGTTCGTCTATGGTCGAATACTACAGTTAATTAAGCAATTACCGTTATTAAACAGCGACATGGCAGTAAAAAAACCGAATCGTTTTGTAACGGTCCACTCATTGTGAAATACAATACAACTTTCATAATAATAATAATCATAAGGGCGATACAATATCGTTTTGCCTAACACTATTAAATGTTAACTTCTTTTGGACGTGTATACAAGAAAGAGAGATACTCAATACTTCTTGTTTTACATGACTTTTGACAATTTCCAGTTGTATATTAGCTATGTGGGTGACATCTCCATTATCTGTGATGACGGTCACGATCTCAATCAGCTACTACAAATATTGAATAAATGCCATTCAGCTATAAACTTCACTCTTGAAAGTGAAAACAAATCTAAAATCCCTTTTCTTGATGTTGAACTTACAAGGAGAGCTGATGGGAACTTTAAGGAGGTCCATCCATAGGAAACCCACATGGAACGGCCAACCAACTGACAAGCTTCTACAGCCGGATACCAATCAATCAAAAAAGAAAGCTAATTAGGTTTCTCGCGTTTCGCGTCCGACATACCTGCAGCTCTGATACCCTGGAAGAAGAACTACACTTCCTGAAAGAAACCTTCATACAAAACGGTTATCCATCAAGATTCGTTGACAAAAACATCAAACCGAAAATTCAAAACCAAAAGACATTATCCGTGCCAAAAAGGACACTCTATGTGCACCTCAACTTCAAAAGTGACCTGCTCAGTGATGTCCTCAGGCTGAGAATTTCCACTTCTTCAAGAAGAACTTTCTTTGCGCAACATCGAGAGTAGTGTTCTCCAGTCGCTCGTTGATCTGCAGAAGCCCAAAGGAAAAGATCACGCACCTGACAACCCCTATGTGTATAAATCAGTTCATCTATTGCTGTGGAGCCAGGTACATCGGTCGTTCAACGCGCATCGTGTTAAAAAGGGTCAAAGAACACTATTCAGCGTGGCTGCAGAAAGGAAGTAGTGGCCATATAAGGACTCCAATAATCGAACACCTCGTCAACCAATACTGGTCATTCCACCTCAACAAACGCCTCCTCCAAAGTAATCTACAAAGTGAAGAACAACCTTCCAAAGACAGCACGATTCCGTCTTCTTTGCATTGCAGAAGCTCCAGCCATTCAGTTGGAAGAACCAGAAGTATGCATACAAAAGAAAATTATTCAACCACTTCCACTCTCGCGGTAAAAACTCCGCTGATTTGACTAAACGTTTGTTTGTTTGCTTGATTTGACTTGACTTTTAATTGTATGCTTATTTTTCTATATGTGTAAAACTTGGGCACTGTGGTGGTAAGTAATTCCATATTAGCTTGTTTATTAAATGTATCACACAGTGAAACAGTATTGTATACCGGATGACGTTTCGAACACAATTTATTGTTCATAATCATATCAATTTTTGTCACACGACTTCGAGATTTGATTTTTATAGTTTTCTCTGTCTATTATTATTTTTTTTATTATATTATATTATTTTATTTTTCTAGTTACTTAAATCCCTTGTGTAATTCCGTAAGATATTTTGTTTTCATGTGCATCCTGATCACAACTCTTTCATCAAACTATTCACGTTATTACATAACTCTTCTTTAACAATCGTTTGTGACAACTCATCACTTTTGTTACTATCCTCTTATATCAACATCCAAATCACCTGAACTTACTAACTGTATTTTCGCTTGTCAAATTTAATGTACACACACACATACAAAACAACCACATATATTTGCGATTGTACAGCTACGAAAATGAATTCGCCGAAAAGAGACTCTTCACTGAACTACTTACTGCTCTTTCGTCTATTAAATGAGTTAGCCACAAGTGGAAACTAATGACTTGTAGTCTCTTCTCCTTTTTTGCAATGCCTCCAAAATAGATAATTTAAAAGAATATACCGTCGTATTAAGTAACCATAGGTATTTGTGTATATTGAGAAACATCGTTACAATTTGTTACGTATTCATTAATTAAATTAAATGTCGCAATGCTTCCACACAAATAATTCATTTTGATGGCATGTAAACTAATAGAGAATTTGATGGTTTTAACAAGACTGATATGCGACTGTTCTGTCCGTTAGCTAAGACAGAGAGAAAGAGAGAGGGCAAGACAATCAAGTCTGTTGCGTTCATACTACCAAATAGGCAACATAACATGATATAAATGTTTTGTGTTCTCTAAGCTAGTTGGATTAAATGCGGAAATTACAGCTAGAATATTAAAAACAGTTTAAAATAAATATAGCACACAAGCCAGCCAGCTAGCCAGCCATCACAACCAATTCATTCGATATTGAGCAAACCAAAACATTCAACAGAAAATGAAGCAAGATACAATAATACCATTTACAAAATGTTTCTTACCTGCACGTTCCCAGTGGAACACAGGGCCTCAAGCTAGTGACTTGAAGTTTCTGTAGCAGTGGAGTTTATTTTTACAGGATGGGGTTGCTAGCCAGCCTCATTCCCATCCTTTCCTCATTACCAGCATCATTTCTGGCTCAGCGAGGTAAAAGAGTGCGTTGGTGGCCGGGGATCGAACCCCGGACCATGTGTATGGTCGGCGAGCGTCCTAACCGCTATACCACCGACGCACTCATTTAGGTAATTATGGACATCAATTTGATTAGGAAAACGTCAAAATCATAAACAGAGGAAACACTTATAGTGTTAGAGAATTTCTAGAAGACTGGTACTCAAGGAATCAATCAGCATTTAACAAACATACTAATATAGACCAAATCTACCAACTAATAAAAAGCAAATCACATGTGACGAGAAAGTTCAAAATCCAGGTCAATAAAAAATGTTCAATCGAAATGTAAATCGACTACCAGCTATGAAGCTGGTTGCTGCCAGGAGACACAATTCTATCATCATTCATGGAGAATTTAATTCAATTTACTTTATGCTAAAAACTTGCACTGAAGCGATGTTGTCCAGAATGTGGACGACGGAAGCTACGCAATTAATACAACATATTGTGAATTTTTTGTTCCGAAAGGAAACTGAGGTGAATTTTAATCGGACTCTATTCGATTAGACGAACTGTTCAAGAACTAAGTCTTACTTATTGTGCACTTGTGTAGCAGGAATGCGTAGTCTACGAGACTACTTCCAAAAAAAAATGATGACTTTGAACAAAGTATTCAACACAGTAATCTATCAACCAAGTATACCGCATTGGTCACTAATTTGTGATTCTATGTTAAAGGTTGGCTGGTGGAGAAATTTCAAGCACAGCAAGGCAGTGCAGTTTCGTCTTCTTTGTATCGCTGAAGCTCTGGCCATTCACACAGAAAATCCGGAGTTGTGAATACAAAAGAGAATAACTCAACCACTTCTATTATCATGGTAACAACTTTGTTGTTTTTTGATGACTTAATTTTGTTTGTTGGCCTGTTTCTTTAATTTTTATCAGTTGATCACGGATTGATATTAGTTAAAGAACCATTGAAAACCAGCCAGGGAGTATTGGACAGCTGATAATTCATCCTAGTTTGGGAATCATCGGCAGTATGCACCCACTGGGATTCGAAACTAGGACCTTCCGGTTACAAGGGAAGCTCGTATAACATTCTTCTATACACCTAATGTATTATCTTATATATGACATTAATTATTGTTCCACTTGACTTAAACTATGAACCTAATCACAAATATTTTAAATTTATTTCATACTATTATTATTTCATGTATTTACACCTTTGACCTAATTCCCTCACCGGATATAATTTCTTTATAAAACCATATATATACGATTGTACAGCTTGATAATAAATTCGTTGAAAAGAGTCTCTTCGCTGAAAATTGTGTTCTTAATGCTACAATGGGAATTATTAAATTATTGAAAAAATGCAAAGACCCAATGACGATGAAGGAACTTAATGGTTTCCTACGGTATTCTGTCAAACTTGCGTTAGTGAAATCCGAGATTAACTTTCTTGAAAGCTGTATCAGTAAAAATGAATATCCTAATTTATTTTGGAAAGCGCTTAGACGTAGCCGTATATGTCCTAATTCCAAAACATTAAAGCGCCACACACTTAATCATATTGATGCAATCAGTTCTCGTGTGGTAGAATTAAACAGGAACATAACTCTGAGAAGTCATGTTCTGTTTGAACTTTCGACTGATGAACGCCGGCAATTCGAGGAATACGTTTCTTGTGTCATTGAAAAACAGTCCCAGTCTGCTAACCTCAAGCATCTTGACAGTCTCAAGCAGGTATTAGCAGAAAAGCGATTCCCGACTGACCCCAATAAATATGTATTTAATTATTCCTCCGTCACTCTTTCTGAAATTCAACTACAAGCCCTATCACTGGGCCCCAAATTCTGCAACAGTTCATCCAAAGTCAACAGACTGCATACTCAAGTGCAATTCGAAAATCTTATTAATCAGACCAACGATCTTACACCCACATCACCTGAGGAATTCCAATACTTTAAATCCACAGTTCTTGATTGCTGTCATCAGTATACTAGTTCAAAACCTAGCTCGAATAATCTTCTGACTAAAGAGCATATAGACCAACTGAAAGAGCTAGAGAAGAATGATGATATTATCATATGCCGTCCAGACAAAGGTGGGGGTGTCGTAGTTATGAATCGCCAAGATTATAATGATAAAATCTCAGCGATCCTTTCTGACCAAACGAAATTCGCCAAACCCGACGGTGAAAAGAACAAGACACATTTAATTGAAAATCAACTGACTGATGTCTTAAAGAATATGAGGAATAAGTCAGCAATATCGTCAGAAATATACGAACGCATCAGACCAGTAGGCTCCATTATACCACGTTTGTATGGACTACCCAAAATACATAAGACAGGATTACCCCTCCGTCCAATCCTCGATATGGCGGGCTCTCCTTATCACGGAATCGCTCAATGGCTAGCCGAAATATTGGAACCAGTCAGAAGGCAAGTATCTAAGTTTTCCATTGATGATACGTTTAAATTTATTGATAGTATTAAAGATTTTAATGTCTCAGAAAAAGTCCTGTTCTCATTAGATGTCACGTCGCTATTTACCAATGTTCCTCTCATGGAAACTGTTAGCTATTTATGTGAGTATATTGATACACATGGTTTGGAAATAGGTTTACCGACAATCCACCTCAAAGAACTTTTATTGAGATGCACGTTGAATGTTCAGTTCACCTTCAACAATGAGATCTATAGACAGAGAGATGGCATTGCCATGGGATCACCACTGGGTCCTTTGTTAGCTGATTGTTTTATGGCAAAGCTGGAAAATTCTCAACTTAGTCAAACCATCGGGCATTTTGACATTTATAAAAGATACGTAGACGACACTTTCGTCATCTGCGATAAGAACGTAGTTCTTGATGATGTCTTGTTCGCCTTCAACAACTGCCATCCTTCTTTACAATTCACCAGAGAAAAGGAATCGGAACTAAGTATTCCGTTTCTTGATGTGTGCCTTAGCAGACGGAATGACGGATCTCTCAAGAGATCGATCCACCGAAAACGTACATGGAACGGACAACTAACTAATTTTTACAGTTGGGTGCCTATTTCCAGGAAAAGGAATTTAATTCATTCACTCTGCTTTAGGATAAGGAAAATTTGTAGTTCTGATTGCGTCGACTCAGAACTTGACTTCCTGAAAGCCACACTCGCAGAAAACGGTTACCCTAACCGATTTATTGACAGCAACATGAAAGATAAGCAGTCTAAACTGGTCACTGACTCAGTTCCAAAGAAAACCCTATTCGTGAACTTGGAATTCAAAGGAGATCAAGCTTCTGATATGCTCAAAAATCGTCTTTCTAAATCAGTTAGTAAAACGTTCCCTGCAGCTAGATTACATATGACGTTCACGAGCCGCAAACTGTTCTCTACCTCTGTAAAAGATAAGCTCCCCCGTCTGACCGCCTACATTGGCCGTAGTCACAGAATGCTCTCCACACGGATACAAGAACATATTCCAGCTTGGTTTTACAAGGGAGAAATGAAATGTGTGCGAAGCTCTATCCTAGAACACCTCATCGACTTCTGTCACTCGGTCAACCCTGACCATGATTTCAAGGTCATATATAGAATTCATGCTAACTTCCCGCATTTTCTTCGGTACAGACTTTTAAAGACAGCTGAGGCCTTGACAATTCATGACTTTAAGCCAGACCTTTGTGTACAAAAAAAGTATGTACAATCCCTACTGCTGCCTTGGCCGTAGAGGGATAGACATTTATTTATTTTATTATTCTATGTACTTTTCCCTTATTAATTCGATTATTTTTATTATTATTATTATCATTATTATTATTACGACTCTCATTCTGAATCTTTTCCACTTGACTTACTTGACATTTTAAACCAAAAATTATTCATGTGAATACTTTTTATCTTTATTTTTACAATATTAAATTCTATGTTATCAAATTTCACACCATGTTACGTAACATTTTACATTCGTCTATTAATCTTACAATTATATGCCTCTCCCTAAAATCTATACACCTGATGTATTATCTTATATATGACATTAATTATTGTTCCACTTGACTTAAACTATGAATATAATCACAAATATTTTAAGTTTATTTCATACTATTATTATTTCATGTATTTACACCTTTGACCTAATTCCCTCACCGGATATAATTTCTTTATAAAACCATATATATACGATTGTACAGCTTGATAATAAATTCGTTGAAAAGAGTCTCTTCGTTGAAAATTGTGTTCTTCATTCTTTAATTGCCTACAATTCTTGTATTCACTCTGAATGGTTAAGTAATTTTGTAATTTGTTCCTACGTGTATCCTGGGTACAACTCGGTCATCAAACTATTCATATTACTAAGTAACTCCTTTTTAACAACTGTTTAGGACAATTCATCACCTTTGTTACTACACTAGTTTCGTTGACACCCAATTTTCTTGACCGTTTTTATATTACGTAACCCCATCAACAACTCATTATTATTATTGTATCCTTTAGTTCCTAGAGGAACATAGGGCTTCAGCTGCGCACCTCCATTGCCTTCGGTTTTCTGACAACTTTTTCACCCCGCTCCAGGTCTGCCCACATGCTTTCATCTCCTCCTCGCATGACCTCCTCCAAGTCACCTTTGCACTGACGACCAACTCGCCGCTTCCCTTTCGGGTTCCACTCGAGTAATGGCTTATCTACTGATGTCACTTGATGGTTTTCTCAGCGTATGGCCAATCCATCTCCATTTCTTTCTGCCTGTTTGTTTCACAATCGATTCCTGATTGGTTCGCTCCCAGAGATCCCTGTTGCTGATCGTTTCTGGCCGGCCATCTGATCTTGAGTATTGAGCGAAGACAACTGTTGATGAAGGTCTGAAGTTTGTTTGAGATCCTCTTTATGACGCGCCAAGTCTCTGATCGATAAAGTAGCACTGACTGACTTCACACTGGAGTTGAAACTCCGGATCTTATTTTTGATGCTGAGTGCTGTTGATTTTCACACAGACTTGAGAGTAATGAAAGCTTGTCTTGCTTTTCCGATTCTGGCTTTGATATCCTCGTCAGTTCCGTTGGCCTGTAGTTGAAACGATGCTTCCCATGTAGGTGAAGGAGGTTGTTTCTTTCAGGTTCCTCCCATTTATGCTGGCTGATTGTTGTCTGTTGTTGTTGCTGCTGTTGGTGTTGGCCAGGAATCTTCATCACCACATCTGTTTTCTCTATGTTCACCTGAAGTCGTATCTTCTCTGGATGCTTCTTCTGCCAACTTGTTGCTTTTCATTCGCATATCTTCCACTTTGTGGGAAATCAGGCATATATCATCGGCGAAGTCCAGATCCTCCAAGTTTTTTGTGTTAGTCCATTTTATGTCTGTTTCCTCGCTGTGCCCGTTGTCTGTTGCACTATCCAATCTACTGCAATCAGGAAGATCATTGGTGATAGTAGACAGCCTTGTCGCACTCCCGTCCTCACTTCGAAGGCTTCCGTAAGTTTCCCGTTGTGGATTACTTGGCGGCGTGCAGCATTGTCGTATAACTGTTAGATGAGATGTATAATTGTCGATGTCACCCCGTAGTAGCGAAGTAGTTGCCAAATGACCTCTCGATCGACGCTGTCGAAGGCCTTTTCAAAGTCGATGAAGTTGAGATAGAGAGGTGACTGCTATTCCAAGCTTTGTTCGATGATGATCCGTAGAGTGGCGATTTGATCAATACATGATTTGTTTCTCCTGATACCGGCCTGTTCCGGACGAAGTTTTTCATTTAGGGCTTGTTTGATTCTCTCCAGGATGATGCGACTTAGTATCTTGCTTGGAATGGACAGAAGCATAATTCCACGCCAGTTTTTACATTGACTTAAGTCTCCTTTCCTTGGTAGTTTGAATAAGTATCCGTTCTTCCAATCCTCGGGTACTTTGCCCTCTTTCCACACCTTCTCCAGCAGTGGCGTCATCAAGTCCGCTGTTGTCAACAACTTAATAATTTTCATCTGTTTAGTTCAAAATAACCATAACCAATTATATTTTTGTTTGACAAACTTAGTGTTCAAATGCATACAAAATAACTCTTATACATTTGCGATTGTACAGCTAAGAATTCACCCAAAAAAGAGACTCCTCTTTGAACCACATATTTTGTTAAATATGTTGTAACCTGGTTGTCTGTAAGCTCTTAAAAATCAATTTGTTATACAGGCCACTGTGAAGGATGGTGACCATGGATTGCACATACCTCAATGACCTTGAATGCATTCGTTAGCTGAGTTACAGAACCGGACATTATTACAGCGCCGGTATGAACGCTGTGCACGAATTGATGTACGACTTCCTCTTGATACGGATTTTAAGTTTTGCTTGAACAATGGATCTTTAGCACATTAGGGTTAGGGTTAGGGGCAGGATTTGTTCTAGAGCTAGAATATGTATTAGGGTTAATGTAATGACTGAGGTTAGGAAAATTTTTTATTAATATCTGTAATTCTCTTGTAAATAAATAAGTTCGAGGAGAGTGGTTCCTTGTTCATACAGACGAAACCTTTTCGAAACCTATTAAATTTGAAAACTCATACCTTTCAATGTCATTTGTAAATATGCTTCAAATATACCAGGGTAAAATGTCGTTCTTATGTGTTTCATTCTTATTATATTGATTTTTCTCTCTTCAATAAACGGTTTCTTGATGTAGGATATACAGCAGGTTCTGTAATTTAGCGAATGATATGCGTCCAAGGTTGTCATTGGTGAGTTCGCACTTCATGGTCGATATTCTTTATGTTTGCCCCTATACAGTACTTGGAATGTTTCTTCATCAGCATAAAATGTCAGGTGCACTCTAAAAGTAGCTTGACAATAAATGCATGGACTTCAAAATCTACAAAAAACTCTTTCCAACTTCAGAAGCAGCGAAATTCTCTTAGAGTATACCGATGAATTACAGTAACTGGTAAATCAAAAGTCGTAAGAAAAAGCAAAAACAGCGAAGAAAATTTTCTTTTTGACGATTCATTTACAGAAGAGGTAAAATCGTAATTACACTAAACGAATCATATACTGGCAAAATTTGTCATCGAAAACCTATTATGAAATGTGAAATCCTAGTATAAAAGGGCTTTCCACCAAGATTTGTCGACAAAAACATGAAGAAAAAGACCTCGTTGGCTAAAATCACAACTGGAGGAAACATTTCAAGCAGCAACCTTACGCATCATATTCTGCATCAGACAATTTATCCAATCCAATGTTAAGGACAAAATCCCACTTTTGGCCAACTCAGTGTGTATTTATTAGTTTACTTGTTCGTGTGGAGCATAGTAAATCAGCCGTACGTCTGCAGAGGTATTCTGGAACACCCTCCAGCCTATTTCGCCAGCCAAAGGAGTAAAAGAAGAATGCTAACAGCTCCATCCACGAATATCTTGTCAGCTCTGGACATCGAGCACACCCGCATGAATGCTTGACAGTGCCACACAGAGTTTCTCAATATCGAAGGAAAGGACTTCGAATGCATCATCAATATGAGGCTGAATCATTGGCTGTTCAGAGTCTGAAACCAGACGTCTCAATTCAAAAGCACCAAATACATTCACTCGCCCTACCATGACTACAGTAAACTTCTTACTATAATTTTGCCTCCTATTATTATTTGATTTTACTATTGTTGTTATTATTTCATACAATGATTCCCTTTTATAAATTTGAACAAAGGAAGAAGGTTGACGCTAAAGAATAGCGGCCCAAACCGAAACGACCTTCGAACAAAGAGTGACCTTGAGCAAGGAATCAGCTGACTGTATTATTTTCGGAAGTAATCATGGATGTCTTCGATTACTGTTTGGATAACGGACTGATAGCTTTTTCGAAAATTTGCCAATGCGGAGGAGTTATGCATATACAAATATACACAGAGGCCATTGATGGCTTTGTATACAGATGTATTGAGTGCCGAAGGAGGAAATCGATTCGAGAAGGTTTGTCGTTGTTTTTTAGTTTACAGATCCCTTAGGAAATTTTCTCTCAAGGTCTGAACTACCTTTGACGAAAATTTTAATGATCTGTAACTTCTGGGTCCTGAAAAGAGCAGTCACAGCTACGGCTTATGAAACAGAAAATTCAGAGGTGTCAGCAGTGCAATGGTACAACTACTGCAGAGATGTTTCCTCCTGGAAAATGAACTCCCTGACTCAAGTTCTCGGGAGGAGTCGGCAGCATAGTCCATATTGGTGAGACTGTACTTATAAAAAGGAAATACAACCGCGGGAGATTACAAGCAAACCAGCAGTGGATACTGGGTATTTACGTCACGACACTGCGCAAAGGGTATAAAGAAGCGATTCCCAATCGCAGTGCAACAGTATTAGTGCCTATTAATAAGCGTTCGGTGTTGCCGGGGACGACTATTCATACAGATGAATGGAGCGGATACCGTGAATTATCGAATCATGGGTACATTCTTCATGTTGTTAATTATACGGACGGTTTCCGGAATCCTTTGGATGGAACCCACACCAGTTCCATTGAAAGTTTTTGGAGTCGTCTAGAAAGACGTATAAGAGTGGTTAATGGATCGAGAAATCCCATGATTTACAGTTACCTGGATGAATTTATGTACCGAAACTGGTTTCATATAACTATGAAGACTCCCATGAGAAACTGGGAGGTTTTTTTGCAACATATACGCGAACTCCATTCTTTGTAACTGTTTATTATGATTGCATTACTTTTTGAGCCTTCTCATTGGCCGAAGTTGTCCCTGTCAAGGTCATTTTTGCGTTAAAAGGTCGTTTCGGTTTTGGCCGCTATTCATTAGAGTCACCGGAAGAAGAAACATTGGCGCGCAGAATAATCTGGATCCATCTTATTTCGTCGGCTCTCATCAGCTGCGTAAAACCTGAATTCTACAATAAAATTTAAAAAAATGTACAATTTTAACAAACTTTTATCCATTAGCAAGCATATTGTCAGAGCATCATAGCGAAATAAGGCGTTGCGATTTACAAGGTGTCTAAATTGTTACGACATATATATATATATATGTATCTTGTGAGAGAGAAGTTTCTTGAAAAAGAAATAAATTATTGGTTGTGTTGTTAAGGTGGTAACAAAAGAAAATTAGTAATATTTACGTAACTAGATAAGAGAAGATCGAAATTTCGGTGCACATTAGGTCAAATGAGAAGTTGATGATGTAATACAGTGAGCAGAACTCAGAAGATCAAGAAAATTTATCTCTTAAGACAGTCAAGTGAAAAATAAATGGAGGGAGTGGAGTGGAGTGAAAAGATAAGCTAACAAAATTAGAAAACAACAAAGAGTTACTAAAAGGTGAGTAACCAGGGTAATTGAAGTCTAACAACGGATTCTTTTTAGACACATAAATCAGGCTTCAATCGTTCTATTGCTATAGCTTCAGCAAATCTGATAAGATTTGAGGTACTTTGTCTGTTAATTATTTTGAATGATTCCAGAACATCTACTCGGTGTCTTGTGTCAATCAGCTGTTTGGCGATTGAAGAGCTTAAACGATTCGGTCCCTTTAACCGGAAGCTCCTTGATACATGTTCACAGAATCTGACGTAGGCCCTCCTCTCTCTTCTTTCAATGTAACTGCTCCCGCAGATACATGTGAATTTGTATACACAGCTAGAGGTAACATGTGATGAGTACTTGTCAGTCATCGACTGCACGAGTTTAAAAGGTTTTTCGAGATAGAGAGACTAATAATGCTGCAAAATACGTCCTAGACAAGGCTTCGCCTAGTCTTTTATTTACGATTCTCATAATGTTGTCACCCTTGTAGTCGAGTTTGATGAAAATTGGCTTCTTACTGGCTGTAACTGTATCAAGCTTCTCGAGTTCATTCTTGCAATATTTGTTAATGAAACTTTGTGAGTAACCATTTTCTTTTAAGCATTGTTCTTGTTATTCCAGTCATCCTTATTTTATAACTACTCTACTAACAACACTGAATTTTCACACAGATATTATAAAAACACTTTATTGTCTTTCCACTAGTTCGTGTCCACTCTACACATATATTAATCAATCATTTTCTCTCAACTTATTACGTTATCCCAACTTCCACCCTTTTTAGAATTCCCAATCAATCACCCCTACGTAATACGTTTTCGAGGAAATATCTCTCCATAATCTGAATAGTGCGTCGGTGGTACAGCGGTTAGGACGCTCCCCGACTATGCACGTGGTCCGGGATTCGATCCCCGGCCACCAACGCACTCCTTTACTTCGCTAAGCCAGAAATGATGCTGGTAATGAGGAAAGGATGGGAATGAGGCTGGCTAGCAACCCCATCCTGTAAAAATAAACACCACTGCTACAGAAACTTCAAGCCACCAGCTTGAAGGCGCCTTATGTTTCACTGGGGAACGTGAAGGAAAGAAAATTTGAATAGTAGTATGAATTCTCTGTTAAATATGATTACGACCGTACAGCTTATGTAAAAGAATCATCTGAAAGAAAATTTACCTCGCTGTTTGCGTCTTTTTTATGATTCAATAATAAGGGGACATTTCGTTAACTCTTCAATCAATAGTATTCGACGAAAAATCAAGTTTACGTTGACATGTTGACCATCTGGTTACTACGTGTCGGCTACCTCCGGAGATTAGTATGCGATTAAGAACTTACGGACTACAGCAAACAGACTCTTTTCAACAACGAATTTATTATATGAAATGCAATTAAAAATAATATTTGTGATTCTAATTATAGTTAAATATCAAGTGTCAAGTGATAAAACAATCATTGTCATATATAGAATAACTCATAAGATGTATAAATGTTGGAAGGTAGTGTATACTTATAGGGTTAGTATACGAATATAAAACGTTGTATAACATTATGTAGAATTTGATGAGATAGAATTCAACACTGCTAAAGGATTTTTGATTTTGAAATGACAAGTGGGATAAGTAGAAACAGTTCAAAGTGAGAGTGGTAACAGCAATAATAATCGTAGTAATGAGGGCAAGGCCCAGAGAATAACTAAATAAACAAAATAAATAAATAAGTGTCTATCTCTCTACAGCCGAGATAGAAATAAGGATTGTACACACTTCTTTCGCACACAAAGATCTGATTTGAATTTATGAATGATGGAGGCCTCGGCTGTCTTTTGAAGTTTATAACGAAGAAAAAACACAATTGGTGGATGGTGGCTAGCAGTGGAATCCAGTCAGGATGCGCATTTCATCCTATTTGGGACTCGTCAGCTGGATGTACCTGCATTTCTCAGTGAGTGATGATGTTCCCACCGAGGCTCGAACCCAGTGCCCATAGTTTCAAACGCTAAAGCGTTATCCACTAGACCACTTGGGCCACGAGAGCCACCTCTTGTGCAACGGGTCATATTAATTATTGAATTGAATTTTCGATTTTCCCGTCGATTGATTGGACGGAAGTGTTCGGTCTCAGGTTGACATGTCGGCTGAGACCGAACACTTCCGTCCAATCAATCGACGGGAAAATCGAAAATTCAATTCAATAATTAATATGACCCGTTGCACAAGAGGTGGCTCTCGTGGCCCAAGTGGTCTAGTGGATAACGCTTTAGCGTTTGAAACTATGGGCACTGGGTTCGAGCCTCGTGGGAACATCATCACTCACTGAGAAATGCAGGTACATCCAGCTGACGAGTCCCAAATAGGACGAAATGCGCATCCTGGATTCCACTGCTAGCCATCATCCACCAATTGTACACCAATTAAATAGTGAGACATCGTCGAAGCATCTGCACAAGAAGCCGACATGTCAACCTGAGATCGAACACTTCGGTCCAATCAATCGACGGGAAAATCAAAAATTCACTTCAAGAAGACAAAACACGATAAGTTAGAATAAATTCCGGTGTTATTTCACTTGTCCCACTAGTCATTCTAAATCCAAAATAGTTTACAGTGGTGAATTCTACCTTATCAAACTCCACACCATGTTATGTAACGTTTTATATTCACCTACTGATCCTACAATTATGCACCCTCTTCCAACATTTATACGTCTTAGGAATTATTCTATATATGACATTAATTTGCTTAGCCACTTGACATTTAACTATGACTTTAATCACAAATATTTTAATTGCATTTCCTACTAGTATTATTATTTTATGTATTCACACCTTTGGTCTGTGGGCAGACGTGGAGCTAGGTAAAAACGTTGGCAGAGAACTGAACGCAATGAAGACGTGCGGCTGAAGCCCTTTGTTCCTCTAGGAACTAAGGGAAACAATGATAATACTTCTTTAGTCTAATTCCTCACAGGATATAATTTCTTAAAAGCCATATTTCTGTGATTGTATCGATTGATGATAAATTCGTTGAACAGTGCCTCTTTCCTGAATGTTGTGCTCTTAATATGGCATTATTTTGTTGACGACGTCTATCAGTGGAATCAATAAGTCTTCCTTAATTGGATTTTGGAATAGTCATCTGAATGTGTACTTCGATTCCGGTGAATCATGATATTCCCAGGTGAAAACTCCAGTCAACAGGAAATTGAAAATGATCTTAATAAGGAACACCTAATACCCTATTGAACAAGAAGCGTCTCTAGTACTCGGATATCCAGTTGACAAGTCCCAAGAAGACGGAACTATGTCTTCTGGATTCCACTGTGTGAGACCGTCAATTGAAACACTGTTTAACTCAGCTATAATGATGCACATTCCCCTCCCATTTGTCTCTCAGTACGATAGAATCAGCATCTTGCACCTTTTGTGATTAGTCCTCTTCACTGTTAACTTTAATTCATACCGTGGTATTAGCAAATAGATATCCATAAATTAACAAAAAACAAACGCCATTTAGGCTAAGAATATTTTACATGTAAATGATAATGACATCAGTGTACATTTACCTGCTTCTACGGAGCTAAGCACACAATCCGTATCAACAGGACATTTCTTAGACCCGTTCATGAGTAATTACCAGCATATTTGTCAACAGAACATAGAACCGTTGTGCCGTTGAGTACCACGTAATTTACAACCTTTAATTTTCACTTCTAAAGCTATTTCTGAGTATATATGTAACAACAGAAGACAAGGGCCAGGCAAGAGATACTTTTATTACGAAAATCAACATGTATTTATATAAATTTCACATACATTACTATAGCCTAGTCAAGCAGACAAACGCAGTCTTCTGATTGGTTGTTTTCGAGTTCCTCGGAAAATGGAGCCATCTATCTGCGAATCATATTTTCCCACGTTTAAGTTTGTTGTGATTGGTTGTTGAAACAGCCTTGTTCATATTTTCTCAAGGCCAATATTAGTGACCTAGACATTGGCGTAAATTAATGTCGACCAATTGGCTAGCAGGCTGCTCTCACCACATATATAATAGGCCACTATATATTTTTGTAAGTATAAATACGACTGTATAGCCTCTGATAAAGAAAAATTTCTCCGATGAATCTTTTATTTTCTTCATGAATATAGAACAGTCAACAATTCAATTCTGGAGCATGTGATTACTTCTTGTGATGCAGCACCAACAGAGACTTCTTTCAGAGTCATATGAAAGTTAAGACTAAGTCGTTTGAAAGGGTTCCGCCTACATCTTCATTTGATTGAAGCCCTAGCAATCCTTACAGAGAAACCTGAACTGTGTGTTCAGAAAGGTTTTATTCAATATCTTTCAATACCATGGACGTACCTTACTCTAACTGACACTGGTTGGTAATAAAATGTTCACGAAAAGACCAAAGTACTAAACAAAATTAATATGAAGTAATTCCATGGAGGGTGACTGACATAAGGGGATGTCAGGATAAGCATCTCCTTCCATATGAAACTCATCATCTGAAAGTACCTACAATCAGAGTGGGTTGAGGTGTTCCAAATGAAGTTCGAAACAAGCACTCATAATTAAAAATGACAAACTGATATACACTAGAAAACTTGGACAACGACCGCCGCCTGTTGTCCAATGGGTGTCATTTAATAATACTTTACTTCAATTTCGATTGTCCCGTTGAGTGATCACACCTCATTTGCACATAGAACTCACATTTAAAGAGATCATTAATACTTCGGTCCAACCAAACAATGGGAAGATTCGAATTCCCCGAATTAATTACAATGAATACGGAATACAATTCGTGTAATCCAGCTATAATTTAGTTCATATTATTAGAGATTTTTCGGATTCCTTAAGGTTTTCACAATACTAGACACGTTCTCATGTTTTTTACAAATTTCCAGACAGTACGTGTCCCATTGTATAAAAACAAAATCGACTGAAAGAATGTTAGACTTTGTATGACTGTGTGTACACGGTTATATTTATATGTATCTACCTATATAAATCATCTATATAAGAAGAAAGTAGGCTTTTCACAGTATAACTGCTCTCCTAGTAAAAAAAACTGAGATGAAAGGTCACAAGGAAATAGTTGGGTAGTACATAAATGTCATCGTTATGATTTATATTACACAAACGAGAATTAAATATTGAACACGACAGGCTCTTTCTACATACCGTGTATGAGAGTATATACTACTGAACAGCTGTCTGATATACGTAGAAGGATAGCAGCCACGTCAACGAGTAGTGCGTGCCAACTACGTCGAAATAATCAAAATGCCAGACACCAGTTCCTCTCATTACCGATGGTTTCACATATAATAAATCTTATTCCATTCGCTATATTGTTTTCATAGGATGATAAACACACATGGTAAGGCTACGAAAAATTGAAAAATAAGTCATATTCAGTGGCACAACACAGATCTTTTGTCCAACCTAACCCAATAGTCACATTTCACACCCTCCTCACGGAATCCATTGTAATTCTCAGTCAACACCTGCACAAAATGAAGATTATCGATTGTTCAACATAGTTTTTCAGACCCTTCTATACAGTGGCTAAAAATGTTTCAATTTGCTTCCATTCCGATCGGAATAAGGAGGCTTTAGGCTTTATGGTTTCAATATCAGTAAGGTTCATAGTCACACACCCAAACATCCCTGTTATTCGCGTTGCTGGTGGTCAGTATGCTAAGTGAGCTTTAAGAGGGCATCAAACAGAAATTTAGCTCAGATATCGTGAGTAGTTGGTAAGAACCACCAACGCCGTAACTTGACTTTTAAATTATTTCGATAATGATGAATAAGCGCATATTCATGATTAGTTGATTGGTGTAAAGTGAATAAAGCAAGTATTCATAGGTAGTATAACATACTTTGAAATTATATGGTTGAAGGTAGCTAGAATTATATCCTTAATGTAGGTTTTGCGCCTATCAGCATTCGTCAGCAAGGCATATTTACAACCTCCAAAGAGCTGACGTCATATCTCAGATTCAAACATTCATCACCTAATATTTAAAAAAGATGCTATTATCATCATTAATATTATTATATTATTGTTCAACATAGTTCCGAGTGGAATATAGAGGTTGAACAGCACACCTGGAATTCGACCTCTTCCATGGGTACAGGATTCACGACTGCCCAGATTCTCTCATATCCTCCTCACACAACCTTCTACTTATAACTCTTTACCAAACACCAACTCGTCGTTTCTCATTCTTAATCCACTGTACAGCCTGTAGTAGGATGTCATTCGACCGTCTGATCGGCGTATGTCATAGCATTCTCCATTTTTTCCAGAATATTTCTCGAGAAATAGGTTCGTCATAAGGTGTATCACTACCAAAGATTCTTGTTGCTAATTCTTTCTAGATGACTACCGTATCTTCAAAACGGAACTAGCGAAAGCAGCCTATCGAAAATGCTCCTCATGATGATGACACTGTCAAATATCCTTCACACACAAAATAACTGACTGACTGACTAAATTTTGCTATTGAAAATTCAAATTCTACTCTCAATACTGCGAAATGCAGTATATCTCCACACTAATTTCACATTGGTGAATGTTTGACCCACCTCTCCGATTCTGCATTGCACATCCTCAACTGCACTGTCTCCTTTAGTCCAAATGATGGTGTCTAGATGACTAAGGGAGGTGACAAAGTTAAGATTTATTCCCTTTGTACTGATTGGCGCCTGTTGTTGTTGTTGTTGCTGGTTGTTGATAGTTGTTGGGTATCTTCTCCACCCCTGTCTTCTCTATGTCCACTCGAAGACCCGTCTAGTCTGATGACTTCTTCTATCAGTTTGTTGACTTTCATCTGTAGATCTTATAGTTTGTGTGTGACAATAGATACAAATCATCCACAAAGTCCAGATCTCATAGATTATTCTTATTTGTCTAGCGTATCCCTGACTTCTGACAACCCACATTAATGGATAGATTGACTAATCATTCAAGAATAAACAGTGTAATTCGTACATTACTTGTTGCCCATGCTGAATGAATTTTAACAGTCCAATCACACACTGGGATGAAATCCAATCGCTTATACATTCTAATTTCTACAAATTCATGATGTACATAATTGCTGGTTAACTTCAAATCTTGCCTATGACGACTCATATGAATAACTAGTGTGCACCGGTGTGACATTTTGAGATCAAACGTTAATTAATTAGTTTATTACTTATAATGTATTTCAAAAAGAACAAACGAACGAAACAGTATTGCTTAATCCTACTGCAAAACAAAAGATCAATCTGTATGTAGGCAGATTAGGAAAACGTCTACGGTCATCATCATCGTGTGTCCCACATATATATACATATGTATGTGCTTTCTTACCTTTCAAGATATTGTCCGACCTAATCTTAACGAGTTCACCTTTGATTACATACTTCATAAATGATGAGTGCTCAGTAGGTATATTTTTAACACTATGTGAAGCAAATGATTATTTTCTCTCACTATAACGTCTAACAATTAGAACATTGTTTATTATATTTATTACTTTATTGCTTTACGTTCCCCGTGGAACATAGGGCTAAAACCTAGAGCTTTAATACTTCGGTAGTATTGGTATTAATTCTTTCGGGATGTGGTTTCCAGCCTCATCCTCAGAAGTCCCTCTTTGACAGTCTGATTACAGGATTAGCGTGGTAAAGGAGTGCATCGGTCAAAAAATTGTGCCCCGCACCCTCTGCATGTTTTACGTGCCTCCTATATCGGTGCCATCGACTCAATAAACACAAAATCTGTTTATTTTTTTTGTCGTGTTTACCTATTAAACTTCAAAATGCATCTGTTCAAGACCTAGGATTCAAGTTTCCCGCTTACTTAGAAACACCGCGGTTAACTGATAATAATAATAATAATTCGCTTTATTCCAAAATAGTACTTGTGATACAGAGTGTAATTCTCAGCATATAAAATGCTAAAGTATTGCATCCAGTTAGTACATTATCAATAAAGCAAAATTCTACATAGATTAAGGAAATCTCAGTTCATTATGACAACAACATATTGCCATGTCAGTAGCAAAGCCTAAAGTGAACAGAATGTTTGAAGGTGTTAGAAAGGTAGATACTAGCATGTTAACTGGCGTAAGCGGTTACAAAAAGGTCGAGATGTACAGAGTGTGAGAGAACGAAGAAGAATGTTTCAATAGAGTTAGTGAGGAAAAAAGAAACAAAGTAGCACATAACAAAAATAGTGAAAGGAAAAGAAAAGAAAACGTTGTACCTATAAATGGTATGAGTTGGAAAGACGAGATCCAGTTGTTCTACTGACTATTTAATAAGTTATAGGTATCACACCTAATGCTTTCTTTATCGCACAGAACACGAGCCAAGTAGCTAGGGTATGGTTGAGTTTTTGTACTTCCTAATGCGAGCATATAGTTTTCTATATAGGCTTCTGGTCCAGTCTGATGAGATAGATACAAGAAGAGAGTTGTGAATGAAGCGGGTGGTGTGAGTCAGATAGATAGAATGGATTTAGCCCATTTTTCACATGAGTCCAAGTGCCTGTCAACCAGAATATTAACAAGCTGGTTAAGTGGTACATGGCTTACCCTGCTGACAACCTTTAACATCCTGCGTAATAAGGTATAGTCTTTCTTCAGTGTCCCAGGAAAAACTAAAAGGGGAACAATAGAGAATAACAGGCAGAATGCGAGAGTTAACGAATCGTAAGAGTAAGTGTTCGTTCTCAAGTGTTCGTTTATGGGGATTCAACTGATTACAAGTCTGATCATGAGCTGACATCATTTACATAATAGTTGGAATAAATTAGAACGAGGTCACTTTCTTCATTCATCTAGGCACTATCGTTTCAACTACAGTAAACAACACAGCTGAGGATGTGGAAATCAGAATCAGAGAGGTGGGACAGGCATTCACCACTGTGAAATTAGTGTGGAGATCTCCTGCACTGCACAGTATTGAGAGTAGAATTTGAATTTTCAACAGCAATCTTACGTCAGTCAGTCAATCAGCTCTTTAGTGTGTGTGTGTGTATGTGTATGATATTTGGCGCTGTTATCACGAGGATCATTTCCCATCGGCTACAACAGACGTTTAACAATAGCTGCTTTTGCTAGTTCTGTTTTGAGGATAGGGTGTTCAGCCAGCAGGAATCAGCTACCCAAAGACTATGCGAAGGAAACATTCAATGAAGAGGCTATTTTTCAAGAAATATTCCGAAAGAAATGGAGATGGCTATGACATACGCTGTACACTGTCGAATGCCATCGCACTACAGGGTGTACAGTCGATCGGGAATGAGAAATGACCACTTGGCATGTAGTCGAGCGTGCCATGTTGGAGATTATGTGAGCGAAAGATAAGAGATTATTTGGAATCGCGAGGCTAGTACGGAGAGCATAGGACGAAGTTCAGATGTGCTGTCGAACCTCTATTTCCCACTCGAAACGGAATAAAACAATTATATAATAATAGTACTTCAAATTGAAGTATGCGCTGAAGATGTTGCCTAGTAGGGGAATTAAATTTTCGCAAATAATCTATCGAGCTCACAGTACACAATTACATCAAAATCATCCATCATTTATAATATTATTATTAATAATAATGACAATAACATCTCTTTTTGAATTACTGGGTGACGCATGTTTGAATCTGAGACATGACATCGTTCCAACTACAGGGGAATGGGGATGTGAATAGCAGAATCGGAGAAGTGGGTTAGGCATTCACCACTTACGACATCTCGGCTCAATTCCTGGCTGGTGGACTCTTAAACCTCACCTAGTGTACTAGCCAGTGTTAGCGTGAAGAAAATTGAAGTTTGGGTATGAGAACTATCAACCCCACATATACTGGAACTTCAAAGTCGGAAGCCTCCTTGTTCCAAAAGAAATGTCTATCAGTGGAAACACTTATAGTCACTGTAGACAAAAGACAACAAAGTTATCTTGAACAATCAATCAATAAACTTCATTTTGTGCTGATGATCAGTGAGAACTACAGTGGATTCTATGAGTCTGGTGTGAAATATGATTACTAGGATATATATTAAAGAAAAGATCTGTATTGTATCGCTGAATATCACTAACTTTTAATTTCGCAAAGGTTAACTTAAAGTGCTTGTCATCGTATGAAATATAAAGCGGGAAATGAAATAAGAATTATAATTTGTAAACCATGGAGAATGAGAAGAACTGGTCTCTGGCATCTTTATTCCCAAAAATATTTTCTGAGGATTTTACTGCATTCTGTTTTTCCTTCGTAGAATATTTTCTAATGAAATGATTATCGTCGGTATATCCTTTGTTGCAATGCTCTCTAAGCTAAAGCTCAAAGCATTCCATTATGATATTTTCTATTTGTCCCTTTCGAGGAATGCGCGATATGCAGTGAAATTCAACTGTAAATTCAATTGTCTAGTAGTATGCCCAACATAACTGTCACCGCAGGTGCAGTTGAATTGATAAATACACAGATGTGGCAAAAATATCAAGCTGATCCCTCGTCTGCGTCCCAGACATGACAGCTTAGCCAACGTATTAGTGAATATCTCCCATCGTGGTTTGGCAAAGAACAGACAAAACAATCCGTAACTCAATTTTGACACATTTAATTGATAGTGGTCATATAGTCGAGAAAACGAAAGCCTTCAAAGTAATTCATCGTATCCCATCGAATCTTTCTAATAGACTTCGTATTCGTCTACTGCACGCACACAGCTGAGGCAGGCGATAGGCATTCGAACTATTAAACCTAAACTTTGCATTCAAAAGAAGTTCGTACAGCCATTATCCCTCCCTTGTTGGCCTAATAAGACATAACCAACTAAAGACCTTTACACCACCCCTTGTTTATATTCTCAACCCCTTTCTTATCATTCCTTAATCTTATCTTCATTATAAACGTGTTTCATTTCCTTCCTTTAAAATCTAACACTAAGTAATCGGTTCATTTGTTTTTACTAGCCTTTATCGACTGACTATGTCTACCTGAACATTTATTTGTTTAATCATGCTGTTTTTTCATTATTCGTGTTATCACAGGTTGCCTCACCTTTCCATCCTTACTATTGATAAGACCATTATTATTATTATTATTACTATTATTAATATTATCATTACTACTATTATGACTAATTGCACAATTTACATTCACCATCGTATTATCCTATAGACAAAACACCATGATTGGTTTATATTTGAATTTTGATTTGTAAACTTACGTCTGCATATTAGAGTTAAGCCTGATGAGATCTAATTGAAAGCACAATATTGTTCGCTTACATGTCTTATTCTAAATCAGAAGCTTGTAAACATTTTCAATTCAATAGAGAAAAAATCCCCATTTAGACATTTAGAAAACAGAAAGATTGAGTGAAGAAATATTTACTTTACAATTAGATCAATTACTGTTAACAAACTTATCGCCACTTCATTGGCAAACTATTGTATTGTAATAAAAATGCTATACGTGTATATTAGAGTAGAGCCAGGGATGAGAATCTAGCTGAAAAGTAAATATTTCTTCGCTCAATCTTTCTATTTTCCCAATCGAATAAATCAAACCGAACGGGAAAAAATATATGCGATAGAGACAGATGGAAGATTTTCGTAGCTCACCTTTTAAGCTTGCCACCACAATGACATTTATGTTCTACTAATCTATTTCCTAGTGACCTTTTATCTCAGTTTGTATACGAGGAAATCGGTTATACTGTGAAAAGGCTATTTTCTTCTCCTATAAACGACTTATATAGACAGATACGTATAAATATAACTGTGAGCGCGCGCACACACACACACACTCAAACAGGCTAATATTCTTTTACTCCACCAGACGCATACTGTCTGGTAATTTGTATAAACATGAGAACGTGTCTAGTATTTTGAAAACCTTTATGATATTCGAATATTCCCTACTAATGTGGATTCAATAAATTAACTTTTTGTAAAACTTGGGCACTGTGGTAGTAAGTAGTTCCATATTATGATATCATTCTATTTCACAGGTCCTCATCAGCTGCAGACTACCTGAAATTACAATGATTATATAGATGATAATAACATACTTTAATGTTCGAGTGGTGGTAGAAAAGAGATACTATAAAATTGACGCATCTAAATGAAAGCATTACAATGTTTTTAGTTTAAGTTTTCATCATCACAATTTATACGCTTTTAAAGTTGAAAAGAGGAGGGAGAGGTAAGACAGAAAACAGAAAAATTGATTAACAGAATAGTGTTAGCTTGTAGGTTCACATAGCAACTCAAGAAATAAAAGCGGTTACAGTTTATGAGATTAAGATTTGTTCAGTAATGAGTTGAGATCACTGAATTAGGTGAGTAATCAAAATCAAAACTTAAACTAAAAACATTGTAATGCTTTCATTTAGATGCGTCAATTTTATAGTATCTCTTCTCTACCACCACTCAAACATTAAAGTATGTTATTATCATCTATATAACCATTGTAATTTCAGGTAGTCTGCAGCTGATGAGAACCTGTGAAATAGAATGATAATATCACATTTTATGCTGCAAATCTGGTCATCCTTTCTTTATCGAAATTTATCAAGGGAACCAAATGTATGAATTCCATATTAGTTTGTTTATTAGATGTATCACACAAAGTGGGAAACAGTATTATTAACGGAATGAGACAGTGTCGAGTAAAATTTATTGTTCATCATCATATCAATTGTAATCACACGACTCTGAAACTTGAGTTTTATAGTTTTTTTTTGTCTTCTCCATTTGTCGTCGTTGAGGTAGTAGAATTTTCCAGATATCTGGGTGGACAGGTGTTGAATCATTCCTACTACATGTATTTGCAGTTAATTTAACAAAAAAAAGCTTCTGTTATCAATCTCTCCCTCCACAGAGCTGTTACATTAGATTTTAAAACTGCCATCTTATCACATTATCTTATTGTATGGTTGTGTGTAACTGTATGTAGTGAGTGCTATGGCTGAACTATTCTCTAGATTTCTTATCTTATTTGCGTCAACTAATCTTGATTTTGCTGCTGGGTTTTTATGTTCGGCTAGTCTGACTGCCCCTAATCTACTAGTATGACCTATATATTTGACCTGACAACCATTACAGTCAAGGTATTAGATAATCTAAATTGTTTTGTTTTAAAGGCTCCACTGGCAGGATCTTTTATTTGACAAAGGTTGTTTCTTATTGAGTTTGTGTTTGGTGTGAATGTCAGCCACTTTTATTCCTGCCTGCCTTGTTAAGAATTCTCCGTGAGGTGGTTTCTGAGGTTCCTTCCTTGTATGGAATTACTGTTGATGATTTAGATTCCTTATTGTTGCTGTTTTGATTATCCTGCGCATATTTAACATGCATGTCGTCGTTAATATTATTATTATCACTATTATTATTATTTTATTTTTACATTTCCCTACATATTTTCTGATTAATTTATCAGCCGAATTATTAAGTTTCAAAGCTTCTTTTATATTTATCACTTCCTGTCTTAGATTTTCCTTGGTACTACTTAGTTTTTGTGCTCTGTCACCTAAACATTTTTACTAATCCTATTTTTACTGACATAGGATGGGATGATCAGAAGTCTAAATATCTGTTTGAATGTGTGGATTTCCTTTATAGGTGTTTGAATAAAAATTATTGAAACTATGTTAGTATTATGCATTCCATATACGCTTTCTGTAAATTGATTTCTGGAGACTAAAATCTTCCGGGAGTTGCATGGTGATGTCAAGTACATGAAACTTTCTATCATTTTCATGTTTCATATTAAATTCAGTAACTGAATGGTTCCTCGTTCAATAATCTGAGTAGGTAGGAAGTATGACTTGTTCCTGTTGCATAGCACAAGTGTGTCATTGATAAATCGACAATAACGACAGGAATGATGAGTACTTCGTGATTTGAGTAACAATATAATGAGTTTAACTCAAACACAATTGAGACAACAAGAGTAACTTTACATAAAAGAAGGTGGAGGCTGAAGCCAAAGAATACGTTGTCGAATGAAAGAGAAATCAGGGCTTTAAGAAAATATTGATCGCATTTTAATTTTAAGAACTAATGAGACTTCAGTCGTTTGATATCGATTACTGCTTCGTAAAACTTGATGAGAATTAGGCGACTTTTTCTGTTGACAACTTCAAAGCGTTTCTTGATGTCCACCTCATGAAATATTTCATTGCAGCATCACTATAAGGATTCTTTCACTTGAGACGCAGACATTTCAGTACATGTTGAGAAATTCGGATGTGAGCTATCCTTTCCATCCTCCCTATGTAATTTCTACCTCACGTAGACTTCTCTACATAGTTGGTGTTAACATGAGAAGGGTATGTGTTGACTTTGATTGCAGCAAACAGCATACTGTTAGATTAATAGAAATCAACTTAGCTGTAGGATTGTCTCTGGAAAGTGACGTATTAAATCCTCTGTTGACTACTACAAAAGTATTATCACCTTTAAAATCGAGTTGAATGAAAATAGGCTTCTTCACCACTATGATTTGCGTACTTGTCGATGGATTTATGATCGTGAACGTTGTTTTTCAACATCTTTTTGAGAATCGGAAACTCTTTGCCTAATTTTTCTGTAAAGCATATTCTACTGACTCTGTAAAACCGAGTTATGACTAGTGCTCGTTTATAGCTATTTGAACAATTTTTATCAAAATTTAAGTATTTTCCATTCCGTGTAGACTTTCCATGAATTGATCTCTAGACACTACCATTTTCCGAGAGTTGTATGACAATGTCAAGGGAATGAAACTTCCCATCCTTTTCATGTTTCATATAAAATTCAATATTTGTACACGTGTCGTTTAATAATCCCAGTTCCATACTACGAATGTGTCATTGACAAATTGACAATAATAAGTTGTTTCGTTATTATTATTATTATTTATTTATTTTATTGTTTCTCCCTTGGGTTCCTAATGGAGAATAGGGCTTCAACTGAACGTCTCTATTTGCTTCTGTCTTCTTCTCTGCTGTACATTTCACCTCCGTCCATCCATGTTAGTCCATACTCTTTCAACTCCTCTTAACACCATCTCCTCCATGTCACCCTTGCACTGACGTCCCACACGCCGCTTCCCTTTCGGCCTGGTTCCACTCGAGCAATGACCTGACGCGCGCGATGTCACCCAGCGGTCTCCTCAGTGAGTGAGTGTCCAATCTATCTCCACTTTCTCCTGCATATTTGTTGGTTGGAGATTGGTTCTTGTTTTGTTTGCTCCCATAGTTTCTTCTTGTTGGTGATTCTTTCCGGCCCGCCCGGCTATCTGATCTTCAGTACAGAGAAAAAAACAGTTGTTGGTTGATAAAGGTCTGCAACAGGCTGTTGGAAATACTCTTTGTGACCCGCCCTCCAAGTTTCTGATGCATATAGAAGGACTGACTGACTTGACGTTTGTATTGAAAATCCGACTGGATTTTGTTGTTGATATTGAGTGACGAAGATTTCCAGATTGGTTGTTTCAGGTTGATGAATGTGTTTCTCGCCTTCCCGATTCGATTCTCGCTCGATTTGACATCCTCGTCCGTTCCGACCGCCTGTATTTGAGACAATGCTCCCTAGATAAGTGAAGTGAATGAAGTAACCTCTTTCAAATCCCCCCGTTGATGATGATTGAGGTTGGATGTTGCTGCTGCTGTTGTTGGTTGGTTGGTTATTTTCATAACCTCCGTCTTGTTCACCTACGTTCACTTGGAGTCCTGTCTTCACTGGCTGCTTCTTCGACCAGTTTGTCGGTTTTCGCTCACTTGTAAGTCTTCGATTGTGTGTGACATCAAACATAAATCATCCACGCGCGAATTCCAGGTCTTCTTGGTTCTTCACATTGGTCGGTCCAGAATATCCCTGTTTTCTCGTGTCCCACTGTCTGATGCATAATCAAGCCCACTACAATTAGGAATATCATTGGTGATAATTAGCAAGCACCCTTGTCTGACTCCTGTGTTCACTGCAAACCCCTCGCTGAATTTTCCGTTGTGGATCACTTGACATGTGCCGCCGTTGTCGTACAGCTGTTGAATAAGGTTGATGAATATTTGGGACACTGTACGCCGTAGTACTCGACTCGAGTAGTTTCCCAATTACTTCGCGGTCAACGCTGCGCTGTCGAAGGCCTTCTCGAAGTCTATAAAGTTGAGGTAGAGGTTTGATTGCCATTACATGCTTTGTTCTGTGATGATGCATAGAGTTGCAATTTGGTCAGTACATGATTTGCCTTTCCTGAATCCAGCTTGTTCTGGTCGGAGTCCTGTCTCCAGTGCGTCCTTTAATCTCTCCAGGATGATTCGACTCAGGATTTTACTTGGCGTCGACAGGAGCATGATTCCACGCCATTTCTTGCAGAGTCCAAAGTCTCCCTTCTTTGCTCATTACTGAGTGATAACGAAATGGACGACCTGTGGTTCTGATGAAGAGGAGGATGAGCAGTAGTTCATGTATTTGAGTTTAACAATGGATGTTCACCCGCGTCGGTGGCACAGTGGTTAGGACTTCCGCCGACAATGCACATGGTCCGGGGTTCGACCACCTGCTGACACACACCTGATATCCATGGTCGGCCTGCAAAATTTGGGCTACCGATATCCATGCTGAAAATTCCATATCTGTACCAAAAAACTGTGTGGAATCAAGCTGTAATCAAAAAATCATAAAAGGTCTGATGCCGATTATGCTACTTTGTGAACAAGTAATCGAATTCAGACGACGCTCATGTTACAAGTCAAGCTGACAGACTACTTAGCCACTGGGACTGGTGGATCTAGTGACCAGTCAATAAATGCCAACTCCAACCGATTCGCGATATTAATAGCTCAACTGCCAGATATTTGATTTGGTCTATATGCATGGCTTGTAATCCAAAATTTGCGCGGGTTTGAAACGTGGCGGTGTGTACACGATGATGAGGAATCTCAAACTAGAAAGAAACAGAAGTGCAGTATTCCCTGGTGGTTCTCCAACGGTTCCGTAACTGATACCAGCTTTTGGTCAAACCCGTTACCCAGTATTCTTGTTTTATTCAAAACAGTGTCATTTATCACGGAATCCCAAAAATCTGACCCCCTATGTAGATATCATAACTGAAAACTGGTATAGCTTGAACTTATATCGCACAGTCTTTGGGCTAAATGACCTTAAACATCGACATCCATTAAGCCACTAAAGTATAAGTCATGAGAAAATCGCCCTGTCAATCACCAGCGAAGTTCTAACATCACAAACACCACAATAGACTGCATTTTTGTGCCATTTTCTTCCACTGACCTCAACTTAAAGCTGACTGACAAACTGTATAGATATGAGATATCTAAAAAGACTATTATTATTATTACTACTTGCCTAGTACTTATATCGGCCTTCACCAGCTGGAAACATTTGTCCCATTAATTGTCCAAACTAATTAAAACTACATATATCCAAACCAAGTTCACTTTTAACGGTTTGAAAAAATTTGGGCATTGGGTATATGATATTCATTGGACATCAACAACTGGTCCAAGTCAAATGGTCTTATATTAAATCCTTCCAAATGTCAGGTGCTTGACTTTACTTTTAAGCATCGACGTGACTTACTTGAACTAGTTAACTCTCATGATCCCTGTAGCATAGATGGCACGGAAATTGAAACCAAATCAAGCATTAAATACCTTGGATTAGTTCTTTCCTCTGACCTTTCATGGTCATCCCATATCTTATCTATCTCTAAGAAAATGTTTCGTCTTACCTTCTACATTAAAAAGTTAAGACAATCAGGTATCAACCAACCTTTAGTTTTGCAATTTTTAAACTCCTGTATTTTACCTATTGTACTCTACTGCTCTCCATTATTCTTTCCTGGGCTGCTCAAAAAAGATTATATCATATTACGAAGAGTATTAAATGCTGTGAGTAGAGCTTGTGATCTGCCAATGCATGAGCTCGCTAATACTTTAGTCGAGAGGCATATAAATTCCTGTACGAAATGGGCAAAGGCTATAATGTCAGACCCTCTGCACCCCCTCTACTCACACCTGTCCCTTCGTATCTCATCAGGTAGGACGAGAAGTCAATATAAAAAGATATATGCTCGTACTACTAAGTATAGAAATTCTACAATACCCTATTTAGCGCGTACTTTATGTGACGAAGACTCTGTTAGACGTGAAACACGTAAGTTACTATGTAATTAGCACAGTGAATCGACCCTTTCATCGTTCATCTTTCTGTATTTTATGGTGTTACACTTTCTATCGTTTAAATCGTTACTCTGCTATTTTATATTAGTTGGTATTACTATTATTACTACAATTTTGTACTTTATACATATTTTTCTCCGTATGGCACACAGTATTTTGCTACGTAGCTGCTACAACAATCGTTTTATTACTATTATGTATTGTGTTTTTTTAATTTTTTTTTGTCGTTTTTGAGTAAATTAGATGCAATATTGTACTGAATGCTGAAAATTCCTTGCTGTATCATTAGTACTGTTTTTGGAATAAAGCAATTATTATTATTATTATAGAGGTTTTTGTATTTCCCAATGAATGAAAAAACAAGACGAGATTGTTGTTTTTACTGACGTTTCGCTATTTAATGCCAATAGCTTTCTCAAAGTATTATTATTAAACCGGAATTTACAAAATCCACTCAGCATATATATAACAAAGAGTTAGAGGGTGAGAAAAATATAGACTTAGTTCAACTTAAAAGGACATATTGAAAGTCAAAATAACAATGAAGATCGTTCAAACTTCAGAAACCACAAAGAACGTCTAATATCAGAATCACTTCATATCAAGTGAAATCCAAATTGCCTGAATAGGAATGATGGACTAAAACAGAATCTGACCTGGGTACAATACCCTCCCCCATGAAGTAGCAAAATCAACGCAAATGTGATGAGCAAGTTCACTATGTAAACGCACACTACTTTCATAATTCTACACACTGACAAAATCCAACAATCTACATTTGGTTTTACTATCTTTACCAGTTCGCTAACTTGACAACAAAAAAAGACCCAGACTGACGAATGATGATCAAGTATTTCACAGCTTACACTTAGTTTAGTTACCTTTACCTACTCCCCAACATGACAACCAAAATGACCTCATACTAACGAACGATAATCAAGTATTTCACATTCTACACTTAGTTTGGTTACCTTTACCCATTCTCGAACTTGACAACCAAAAATGACCCCAGACTAACGAACGATGATCATGTTAGTAAACTTTATTGATATAATAACAGATATACTATTACCTTTGATATTTGGTTTGAACGATCTTCATTGTTATTTTGACTTTCAATATGTCCTTTTAAGTTGAACTAAGTCTATATTTTTCTCACCCCCTAACTCTTTGTTATATATATGCTGAGGAGATTTTGTAAATTCCGGTTTAATAATACTTTGAGAAAGCGATTAGCATTAAATAGCGAAACGTCAGTAAAAACAATCTCGTTTTGTTTTTTCATTCATTGGGAAATACAAAAAACCTCTATTATAATTACAACTACAGTCATTTTCTTAAAAATATTTACGAAATGATCTTATGGAATTTGTGGAAATCTTGCCTGAACACTAAACAATGAATAGCCTCGGACATAGTTGAATAAATTTATTAAGGGATTTTCCGCATCATATACTACACTTTTACCTCATCATTTCACCCAGACTAAGCTGAATCAACCTAAATTAGATGGTGAACTGACATCAGTTAAAAGGCCACAGAGTACTGGACAAATGTTTCGTCTAAGATTAAGGCTCCTCAACAGAATACACTCGTGATTTCACTGGGAATCAAATACAGGACCCTAAAGTTAGAAGGTAAGCTGATTGCCCATTTAATCACGGGATCTAATGCCCCACATACTCTTAAATCTCTCATCTCACAACATATTTTTATTTAATAGACAGAAGACCAGTAGTTCAGCGAAGAGTCTCTTCTCAGAGGCGAATTCATTTTCATAGCTGTACAATCGCAAATATATATGGTTGTTTTGTATGTGTGTGTACATTAAATTTGACAAACGAAAATACAGTTGATAACTTGAGATGAAATGGATGTTGATTTAAGAGGCAAGTAACAAAAGTGATGAGTTGTCATAAACAATTGTTAAAGAAGAGTTACGTAATAACGTGAATAGTTTGATGAAAGAGGTGTGCTCAGTGTGTACATAGAAACAAAACAACATACGGAATTACCCAAGAGTTTTAAGTAGTTAGAAAAATAAGCATTTAAACAAAAGTTAAGTCAAATCAACAGAACTGTTACCATGAGAGTAGAAGTGATTGAATTTTTTTTCTTTGTATTCATAGTTCTGGTTCTTCCATCTGAATGTCTAGTGTTTCTGAAATGCCAAAAAAGACAGAATCTTACTGTCTTTGGAAGGTTGTTCTTTACTTTGTAGACTACTTTGAAGGAGGAGGCGTTTATTGAGATGGAATGACCAGTGTTGGTTGACGAGATATTCGATTATTTCACTCCTCATACGGCTACTACTTCTTTTCTGCAGTCGTTCATAGGAATTCGAGACTTAGTTCTGAAGTTTAAATGGCAACGATTTGGGTTTTACGTGATGTCGTTGATAGTCTCACGCCCAACCTTCCTTCTTTATCAGCCTTACTACCAGTTTAGCGAGTTGTAGGAGTGCATCTGCAGAGATCTGAACGCCAAACCAAATAGGGGAGTGATTAGCAAGCATTCTAGCTCCATCAATCACAAATTGTATCGGCATAGATCTGTTGTCTGACACTAAACTAGGACAAATAATCTTAATTTACCTCAAAACAATTGCACAGCTTATTTTTCGACCTCCTGGTAGTCACAGACGCGACCTGATCAGCGTCAAAATGATCGACAGCAAAGGCAGTTACAAAGATAATGTCTTCTATTTTCTTCATCATCGGTGATGCGATGAAGAAACAAAGGTAAGCAGATATCGTATTAAGCCTAATACAGTGACAATTTCACCATTTCGAATGCTTATTAATTCATTTGTCTAGAATATTCCCAAGGCGCAGTAAAGTTAATAAAAAAAATGCAACACATAAATTAATGTTCTACAAAATGACATAAAGAGGAACTGTGACATGGATAATAACAATGGAAGACAGAAATATTTCTGATTATTTATTACTAAGGTAGTTCACAGTCTAAAAGATGTATGTAAAGATTACACATAACATGACTTCCCTGTATGTATGTGATAAGCAGAAGTCTTTCGTAATATCAGATCTCTATCTGTTTTGCGTCTTTACAGAAAATGATACTTTATGCTTATCTAATTTACAGTTCTTTTTATAATTCTACCTACTTTTGATTAATTAACCATCAGTTAGTGGGAGTTTAGGGGGAGATCTCGATTAATTCTAGTATCACTAGTATCAAATCAAGATCGTGGAAAATTTGAGTGTTTACCGATAATTTATGCCTCATGTCATATTAACTCGATGATTTATGGCCGAATACAGCGAAAACCAACAAGCTCGTAGAAAAAGGGTAGAGAAAATCATCGAAATTCAAGTGAACAGAAGGAAGGCGGTGACGATGAAAGCGTGATGAACAAAGTGTTTGGAAAATCTCTCCTGGATGATCTACTTGTATTATTTATAATTATTTAGACTTTAACTAGATGTGTAATTTCAATAGGCCCAATTCAACAGAACTTCGCAAATCATAGCTTGGATGACATCTTCCAATTTTCTAAAGAAGTCGACCATGTTGATATTATCAGATAAACTAACGGTGTCATAGGACGTGACTGCCTTATCTGCAAATATACCATTGATGGGAACAATGGACATCATTTATAAACAAACAGATATATTGCCATTAACGGAGATAGAGATGAGGCGCCTACTAATTTTTGGCACAAAAGACAACCAATTCTACCGAAAAATTGGTTTCACCTCTAGGACCTATCCTAGCCGACATCTTCATGAGTTATCTCGAACAAACGCGGCTGAGTGACACTATCAATGAAACTACAAACTATCGTCGATACGTCGATAATACGTTTGTTGTTTGTAATGACATGAGTCAGGCATCCGTATTATTTGACCGCTTTAATGAGATCCACTCAAACATTAAATTCACCATGGAATATAAACACAAAAACGTGTTCAATTTCCTGTACCTAAATGTAATAATAAGAATCGATGATACGGTTGAAAAGTCTATCTACAGAAAAAAATCCTGTAGGTAACAGTATCTTCACTACAACAACTTCCGCCCTATAAGATATAAGCGGTGATCAGTAAGAACACTGTAAAACATAGCCAGGAAGTTATGTTCGCCTAACAAAGTAGAATAAGAATTAATCTTTGTTGCGAAATGCCTTAGAGAAAACGGGTATCTAAACAGATTTATCCTAAAGTACACCAAATAAATAGATGAGGAAGAGAAGCATACAACAATTGAAAAGAAAGGAAGTGTTCATTCGTCTCTCATTCACAAAGGCGAAGCAGTATCACAAAAGATTGCTAAAAGTATGAAAGAAGCAATAAAAAGATGCTTCTTTGCAGGTAAGCTGATGATCCTATACAGCACTACATGCTTTATAAGGCAACAGAAACTGGATAAGTACCCTGCTGATGTTACCTCCAAATGCGTTTATAAATTTACGTGAATCTGCGGCAGCAAGTATATTGTATGGACATAAAGAAGGGTTTCTATCCGGTTTTCAGACCATATTCAAAGAAACTTGTGATTAAGAGAAAGCAGATGTTTGCAAAGTGCAGCTACCAGACACCTTGTGGTTACAGGTCATTTCATCGAGATTTCGAAATCCTTCAAAATATTAAACATACAAAGGACAGTGAATTTACTAAGATTTCCTGAAGCAATTACAATCGAGCGTTTCAAACCAAACTTATGCACACAGAAAGAGAGTGTGGTCAATCTCTCACTCCCTTAATAACCGTATTACTTCGATGACATCGATTGGTCATACACACTAGTGAGCTCAGTCCACTAACCAAGTTTTTAATTTGATAAAATTTAACCTTACTGAGTTGCTATGTAAACGTACAAGATGACACTGAGAGTTAGATTTTTCTGTTTCCTGTCTTCTCTTACTCCCCATTTTTCTATAGTTTGAAAGCATATACATTGATGGTGACATAAACTACAAATCCTAATGACTATATTCCGGATACTTTCATCATATGGTGTTACTTCTTTTACCCTTCAAACATTGAAGTATGAAATGTTATTATTTATGAGATATGACAAGATAAGATAATAATAGCTTTATCCCAAATCAGTACTTGTGATACAGAATGGAATTCTCAGCATTTTTACTACAATATTGCATCCAGTTAGTACATTAACAATAAATAAAGTTCTACATAGATTAAAGTTATCTCAGTCAGTTTTGACAACAACATATTAGCATGTCGGTAGCAAAGCCAAAATTTAAACAGAGTGTTTGAAGGTGTTAGAAAAGTAGATACTACTAGCATATTTACTGGCGTAAGCGATAGCAAAATGGTCGAGATATACAGAGTGTGAAAGAACGAACAAGAATGTTTTAAGTAGAGTTTGCAAGGAAGAGAAACAAAACAGCACATAACAAAAATAAATACAGAATGAAAAAAGAGAGAGAAAACGTTGTACCTGTAAATGATGTGAGTTGGAAAGACGAGATCCATTGTTCTACTGACTATTTAATAAGTTAAAGGTTTCATGCCTGATGCATTCTTTATCGCACAGAACACGAGCTAGGTAGGGTATGGATGAGTTTTTGTACTTACTAGTGCGGGCATATAGTTTCCTATATAGGCTTCTGGTTTTCCCTGAAGAGATACATGGGGAGAGTTGTGAATGTAGAGGGTGTTGTGAGTCAGATAAAATGGATTTCGCCCATTTTTCACATGAGTCCATGTGCCTGTCCACCAGAATATTAACAAGCTGGCTAAGTGGCAAACTGCTTACCCTGCTGACAACCTTTAACATCCTACGTAATAAGGTATAGTCTTTCTTCAATAGCCCAGGAAAGACTAAGGGGGAACAATAGAGAATAATAGGCAGAATACGGGAGTTAACAAATTGTAGGAGTAAGGGTTGGGTTACACCAGAATGTCTTAACTTCTTGATGTAGAAGGTAAGACGGAATATTTTCTTGGAAATCGTCAAGATATGAGACGACCAGGAAAGATCAGAAGATAGAGTGACGCCTAGGTATTTAATTTCCGACTTGGTTTCTATTTCAGTGCCATCTATGTTGCACACCTCGTGAGTGCTAACCAGTTTGTTTAGGTCAGATTTATGCCTAAAGGTGAAATTAACTGTTTGGCATTTGGAGGGGTTTAAGGTGAGACCGTTTTCCTTGGACCATTGGCTAATTTCTGATAAGAAGCCATTTAGTTTAGAGCAGTCACTTTGACATTTGACAGGTAAAGATACAGTTAGGTCATCAGCATATTTGACAAAGTTAATGTCATTTGAAGACGGTAGGTCATGTAGGAAGAAGAAAAGAGAAGTGGGGAGAGTACAGCACCTTGGGGGACACCAGCTTCAGTGAGCACAGCAGAGGAGGATTCCCTTTGTATACGGTGTACTGCATTCTGTTTGAAAAGTAGGAATGCAACCAGTTAGTGACCCAGGACTCGGTTTGTGTCATGGAGAGCTTATTTAGCAAGAGACATCTAGGTACAGAGTCGAAAGCAGAAGTGAAGTCAAGAAACGTGCAGCGGACATATTTGGCACCTTTGTCTAATGATGAGACAATACTGTTGTGTAAGACGGCTGCAGCGTCTAAAGTACTCCTACCCTGTCTGTAGGCAAATTGTTTGGGGTCTTCGAAGCTTTTAAGGGAGGGTTCGAGTTTAAGAAGTACTAGCTTTAGAAACGGGGAAGTGATGGCAATGGGTCTGAACTTTACGTTCTTGCTATTGCCAGGTTTAGGGACAGGGACTATTTTAATGTCTTTCCATGGAACAGGTACAACGTTTTCGGAGAAAGAAGCATTTAGGATATTAGTTAGAGGAGAACATAAAGCATCTGCACATTGTTTTAGAACATATGCAGGTATGCCATCAGGGCCAAGACTATGTGAGGGCTTAAGAGTTTTAAGACATTTCAAAACATCGAGAGTATTGAAGTCCTGGAAGTTATCAGCTACAAGATTAGTAACGTTAGAAGTGGTTATAGTAGAAGGAGAGCGTATAAAAGACAGATTAAGAGCATTAACATCACAAGAGGGAAAAACATTACATCGCTTACTATTGCCAGTAATTTCATTGAAAAATTTCCACATGCTGTTAGGAGATTTGCATGATAAAAGTGTTTGGTTATAGATAGCATTAAGATTTTTGATTTCAGATTTGATTTGAGCATTAATCTTTTTAAGTCCTAACTTGTCTTTGCATTTATATAACATTTCTTTTTGCCTGCGAAGTTGTTTGAGATGGGGAGACGAGAAGCGGTCGAGGCGTTTGAACAGTGTTTGTTTGGGACAGCATATGTCGAGGCAGAACTTGAGATAATCCATTATATTGGTGATTGAGTCATCTAATGTACTTTCATAGAATAGATCCCAGTTGGTATCTTTTAACATGCATCTTAGATTGAGTAGGTTGTCAGATGTGTAGCTTCTTTGTTGTGCTTCGTAGACAGGTGTGAGAAGATTTTAATATGTGTTTTGCTGTATATTTTTGGCAAAACGCGGACAATGCAGTGATCGGAGTTTAGTATCGGTGAACGTCTACGTGTTTCATATACTCCTTCGTCATTAGTAAAAACTAGATCGAGTGTTTTGTCAAGTCGAGTGGGAAATTTGACTATGTTTGTGTGACCAAGAGCTTCAAGAAAGGAGCAATCTGATGTGTTGAAGTCTCCAGTAATAACGGATAGAGAGTTGTCGAAGTTGGCAGCAGCAAACATGGTGAATTCATCAGCAAAATTAGATAGATCAGATGGAGAGCAACTAGGAGAAATGTACATGTTTGTAATATAGAATTGTTTATATTTGGGGAGATGTTTGGGGCGACATTTGACAGTAATACAGTCAATGAAGTCATTTGAGAAGGTGAAGCAGACGTTATTTGAGACAGACCATTTGGAGTGAATAAAAGTTGCAACGCCACCACCATTTTTCTTATTACAACATTGACGGTCTTGACGAAATAAAATAAAGTCCTTTAGTGAGATAAGGTTGTCATCATACAGTTCATGCAACCACGTTTCTTGTAATGCGATTATGGCGGTGTTATGATACGTATCAGTTGACATCAGGGATTGTAGGTACATTATCTTATTTGGCAGAGAGCGACAGTTTGTTTCATTATGACGGGGACCGTAGTTAAGTGTATTGGTGTACGTTTGAGAGCTCTCTGCCAACCACTACGATGTTTCCTCCTTGGTTTCTTTGGAATATGAAAGTCATTTGGTCGTAAATAATTAATAAAGTTACGAGAGTAAATGATTCTGTTAGAATTCATGTTTAGGTGATAAATGTATGTTGGTAAACAGTAGACTGGATGCAAAATGTAGATATTATAGTAGCGGGCCCGAAAATTCGAAAAGGCCGCCAAGGTCAAGGTCAGGAATTTCAGATAGTTTGCAACTGATGAGAACCTTTGAAATATAATGATATCTTTTTTATACTACAAATGTGGTCTTTCTTACAATATCGAAATATATCAAGAGAACCAAATTTATGAAAGCTTTGTAATTATTATACATATTTCCTCGAGACTGTGTATTATTAATTTGACATTTTTGCATATCGTTTGTTGATTCTGATCTGTACTCTTTGCCTTTTTCTTAGTTAATTCTTTAATTGTAATACTCCTCTTTATGGCTGTATGACAATATTGATAATGGTTGTTTAATGATATTAGTCTGTTCGAGCCTGGAATGAAGGTGATTTTAACCAGAGACTGTATGTGGGATACAATGGTGTGTAATTCTTGTGGACAAAGCTTTTGAGCCTACCTCGTTGGAAGAATCCACTCACTGATTCTAAGATGCTTTTTTTTTATTACAGCTGAAATTTGGTTAACTAATTTTGTCTTACAATACCCCTTGTTTCGTATTTACAAACGTGCATTGCCTAATTCATGGCGTTGTTGAAAGAAAAATTTCAGTTCTTTGTTGTTATTGTAGTTGAATAAAACTGCTAAAATATTGAAGAATAGTCGTCTTCTCCCTGCGCCTTGAAAGTTTTGTGATAGCATGTGTCTAAATGAAGTTTTTTTGGTTCCTTGCGTTCAGACGATAACAGAATTTCAAAAGATTGATTACTGAACAAAGAATCTGCTTTTTGATGCAACATCTTCTTCATAAGGTTCTCTATATCCATAAAAATGAAAGAATGATCGTTATTGACAACAATGGTGGTTTTTAAGAAAACAGTAACATCGAATCCCAAAAGTTATTTGCAGTTAGATTGTTAATGTATTATAGTTCAGGATATATATGTATATGGTAATATGTAAAATTGTAATACTTAAATAGAATACCAATATTATAAAGTAAATAATTACGAATGAAAACCAATGTGTAGTAGTATATTCTCATGACTCATATTCAGATTAAAAAGTTTGGGGCAGAAGGTTATATGGGTTGTATGTGTGTCAGTGTGTAGGTTAACGATTACGTTTAAATAAAAATAAATAAAAAGTTAGTTAATGTAAGTGTAATGACAAAGGGTAGGGGATTTATATGTACAGGATGGAGGGCCATCTCCAAAAAAGGCCGATATAATAAGATATTAATGAGTTCGCAAACTACACAGCAGACCAGGGCAGTAAAAGTGCCTGGATTAGCTTCTTCTCCACACAGAGCACTGGTTGTTTCCGGCTGTACTGTTTGAAGTATGAGGAACCTGGATGCTTATAGCAGTTTATTTATTACCCAGTAGATGGTAGATGAGGATTCTTCAAGGCCGTCTTTGTGACCTGTTCGGATGAGGTGATGCTTTTTACTACAACTTTACTAAGTCCCACTGGTGGATGTTCCCGAGGGAGAACGAAAAATCAGGTTCCTAGAGCTAACAGCCAATATAACTCGATCCACAACATAATTAATTTGGTCGTTACAGAAGGTGCCTAATCAACAACAACAACAGCAACAATGACAAACAATAATCGCCATCAGTGAGAGAAATCTGGCGGCAACAAGAATCTCTGGCAGCACAGTCAACCAGCTAACAATTTTTCACCCAATGAATTTAAGAGAAGGGAACAGAGATGTACTAGGTATACATTCAACAGACCGTTGGAATGATTTTACATTCTAAGCCTATGGTGGGATCTATATATATATATATATACATATATGGAGATGGAACATTAGCCGAAGGGAATGTAATACTGGACCTCGATAGCATATAAATCCCTGAATATCAATTAAACAACTGGATGGTAATGTCTTGATCACGTGATAGGAGGCGGCTAATATCGGTCAATCATCATTCCAAACCAGTGGTTGCAGATTAATCTAGGGATTGGATGACTGTAACAGTTTAACATTTTTTTTTCTTACCTTAATACTAGACCTTATCGTCTGTCAATCAATAAAGATCTGTTTTCCATTTCGCAAGACAAATTTTAATGCGGTTAGAAATATAATAAACAGTATGTTCTTTTCTCCTAGTAAAGTCTGTATCCTAATATTCCTAGACCAGTCTTTGTCTTATAATATTGATGCGGCTCAGTGAAGCGGAAGGTACCAGGGACGAAACACCGTATCCAGTATATCAGTTAAGTTGTCCATTGCGTCAGTGTTATTCTATACTAACGCATAAGTCCACTTCATCATGACATCATGATAGGTGGAATTCGGACAGTCGGTTTCACGTGATAGTGAAGGAATAGAGAATATGCATCAATAGATATTGCGGAATAAATCTAACTGCTTCCTTTTTTCTGAGATATTTTATTTGAATATTTACTGTTTACCCTCGGAACATTGACAGTTCGACATTCTGTTAGGTGTTACACAGAGAAAATCTGACTTCTATAATCTTTCCCATATTACACTTTGTGCCTTTCTTCTTTATGTGACAAGGAATGAACTAATTTCATGGAATATATGATTTGCTTAGTTAATATATTACACATCTCAATAGTATAAGAATTTAATATATTCAAGTGTTGGTTTGTAGGGAATTAATTTGTTACAGGATTTCATCATGAGCTTACATTGGTTAGAGAACAATTGAAAGACCTAGGAGTACTGGACAGCTGTTTCGTCAGGCTAGTTTGGGACACTTGAACAGTATGCACCCACCGAGACAAATATTCGCTGAAGACATTGGCAGAAGTTGGAATTCATGGGCTGGTCATTGGATTGGGTCCCATCGGCTTAATGGTCTACAAGCTAGCTCGCCTTGTAACCAGAAGGTTCTGGATCCGAATCTCAGTGGGTACGTACTGATGATGAGTCCCAAACTAGGACGAAACAGTTGTACAGTACTCCCAGGTCTTTCAATTCTTCTCTAACCAATGTAGGCTCATGATGAAATCGTGTAATTCGATATATATGTATACCTAGAAAGACGCATCACAAAATCCATGAAACCTAAACCACTTAAATCTCCCACACTTTCGGCTCCCATAATGTGCCTCTGCTTGAATCTTCAATTTAACGGAGACTCGTCAGCTGAAATACTGAGACTCGCCTGTCTTGTTTATTGAAGGAAACTTCCATTGTGGCTGAACCTAGACTGACTTGCTTTACGAAACCAATGATTCTCATGAACATGAAGAATAACCTAATACTACTGTCTTCATCAGTGTGTGTCTGTCAACTCACCTGCTCGCATGCAGCTAGGTAATTTAGCGGTTCCCAGCATTTGCTACCCAAACTTATCATCGAACACTTACCTTCATGATTTTATAAAGGAGAAAAAGGATCCCGCCACCTGATAGAATTTGATGTCCACCAAGCTTAGCCACGAACAAATCTCAAAGTCGTCTGCGGAGTTCGCAGGAATCCCACTACAAGAATATGAATCAAAAGTCTTCGATCCGAACTATTAATGGTAACTCATATTTTTAATCCCAAATTCAGAAAAATAAAGTTTTTTCAGTCATTATATCTACAATGGACCTGATATATCATAACACTAGATGTGAATTTTTTGCTTGGTTGAAGGACTTCATTATGAGCTCAAATCAGTTAGGGAATCATTGGAAAACCAGCGGCGAATAGTGGACGGCTGTTTCGTCCTAATTTGGAACTCTTCAACGGTACGTGCTCTCCACCATGGATTGAACTCAGGGCCTCCTGGTTACTAGACCACTAAGCCACTGCAACCAGATCCAATGGCCAGCTAGTCCATGAATTTTAACCTCTGGCAATTCATGATATAGCACGACCACTTCGCAATGTCTTCTTCGATGAGTTACTGCTTTACCTTCCACTAACTGGTCACAGCTTTGCACTAGAAACCCAGGTAACTGCCTGGATGGGGTCAACTTTTCAATTGTTCTCTAAGTGATGTCAGCTCATAAAGAAATCCTCCAACCAAACCAGAAAAACAATGCTTGAAAATATGTTTTTCTGTTTTTAATTGTATTACTGTCTTCCTTGATCCCCTAATAAATTTCTAGTCCTTATTACCATTCATGGATAATACCCGTTCGGGTATTAGTGAAAACAAAACACGTAGATCAGCGAAGAGTCTCTTTTCGGCAGCGAATTCATTTTCTTAGCTGTACAATCACAAATATACATATGTGTTGTTTTGTATGTATGTGTACATTAAGTTTGTCAAACAAAATTACAATTGGTTATGGTTATTTTAACTAAACAGGTGAAGACAAAAAGGTAGTATTGCAATGAGATTTCCGTTGGGTCCACTAATATCAGACTGCTTCATGGCAAACCTCGAGAGAGGTCCACTAAAGCCAAGCATTGACAATATACGACTGTATAAAAGATACGTAGACGACATATTCATTATTTGTGACAACAAAAATGACCCTAATCTACTGCTGAAGACATTTAACTGTTGCCATCCAGTAATAAAATTCACTCTTGAAATGGAAAACGAGTCGAAAATTCCGTTTTTTGATGTGGAACTAACAAGAAGCACCGATGGAAGCCTAAGAAGATCGAATTATAGAAAACCTACTTGGAATGGTCGACTAACAAGCTTCTATAGCTGGGCACCTATTAAACAAAAGCGGAATTTAATTAAACCCCTAACCACCTGCATCCGATGCATCTGTAGCTCTGATGTTCTAGAAACAGAATAAGATATTCTGAGGGAAATCGTCATCCGAAATGGACGCCCAGTAAGATTCATCGACAAAAATATCAAACCAATCATTCGGAGGAACGAAGCTTTAATTGCGCCTAAAAAGAAACTCTACATGGATTTCAAGGGAGATTTAACAAGCGATATTCTCAAGAGAAGAATCACATCATCTCTGAGAAGAACATTCTTTGCAGCAACATTAAGAATAGTGTTCTCCACTCACCCACTGATCTGCAGAAGCCTCAAGGACAAGATCCCGCATCTGACCGCTTTTATGTGCATATATCAGTTCATCTGCTGCTGTGGAGCCCGCCAGGTACATCGGTCGTTTGACGCGCACCCTGTCCAATATGATTCAAGAACACTATCGAGCATGGTTGCGAAAAATCAATAGTGGTGCAATAAGGAACGCGGTAATTGAAAACCTGGTTAACACTGATCATTCCATTTGAACAAACGCCTCCTGCTTCAAAGTAATATACAGAGCCAAGAATAACCTATCAAAGGCAATACGGTTTCGTCTTCTTTGTATCGCTGAAGCTTTGGCCATTCACATGGAAAAATTGGAGCGGTGCATACAAAAGAAGATTGCTCAACCACGTTCACTCTCATGGTAACAACTTTGTTGATTTTTGATGGCTTAATTTTGTTTGTTTTCCTGTTCTTTAATTGCTTATAACTCTTGTATTCACTCAGAACTCTTACCTAATTTCGTTTCCAAGTGCATCCTGAGTAAAACTCACTCATCAAACTACTCATATTATTACACAACTTCTTTTAACAACTGTTTGTGACAACTCATCACCTTTGTTACTACCCTAGTTTCATTAACACTTAATTTTCTTGACTTCTATTACCAACCTTCACCTGTTTAGTTAAAATAACCATAACCAATTGTAATTTTGTTTGACAAACTTAATGTACACATACATACAAAACAACACATATGTATATTTGTGATTGTACAGCTAAGAAAATGAATTCGCTGCCGAAAAGAGACTCTTCGCTGATCTACGTGTTTTGTTTTCATATTTCCATTGTCGTTAACTTGACTCGAGTTCAACTTCAGTTGAATTCTTCTCAACCCCATCAGTTATATTATGTCAGTCAATTTACTTATTTTACTTTAGTTCTTACCCCCATTAACCCCTACTACAATACGTAATTGATTATTAGTTGTTCACGATTCTATTGGCACATCATTTTTTTTATTTACAGCTTGATTCCACACTGTATTTTTGGTACAAGTATGGAATTTTCAGCATAGATATCGGTAGCCCAAATTTTGCAGGCCGACCATAGATATCAGGTGTGCGTCGGCGCGGGCTCGAACCTCGGACCATGTGCATGGTCAGCGAGAGTCCTAACCACTGTGCCACCGACGCACATGAAATGTTACTTTTAATGCTACGAAAATTTACCATATATATATGTGGCTGAACAGCTAGAGAATGATATCGCTGAAGAGAGTAACTCTTTGCCGAACGCCTTATACATGTTTTCGTCTACTTTGCTCACTGTAACCGGTGTTCAACAAGGTACTGTTCTGACTGGACACTAGTAACTAGTGTGATGTGTCAAGTCCTTTTTTTGGTTCAGACTGAATTCGATCAGTCAGGTTTTTGCAATGTGGCCATCATTCTAAGTAGCTCCCCATCACGGTGCACATTGGTTTGATGACACTGGATAGTTGAAGGCAATCGGCCACAGGAAGCCTCCGACCTAGGTTTCGTGCTAGTTGGCACTCATCAGCAAGACGTATCTTTAACCTTGACGGAACTTATGTCCCTTCTGAGATTCTGAGATTCGAAACAGCGTCACTCAGTGTTGCAGCCAGAGACGTTACCATTGAGCTATTTGGCCTAGTGATTGACCTACTGTAGCACTGTAGTGGGTATTTTGATTGTACACTAGTAACTAAAGGAGGTCAATCGCGAGCCAGCCCGAATAGCTCAGTGGTAACGTCTTTGACTGCACCACTAGGTGACGCGGGTTGAAATCTCAGAAGGGACATGAGTTCCTTCAAGGTGATCGCAGATACGCCTTGCTGACGAGTGTCAAGTAGCACGAAACCTAGGTCGAAGGCTTCCTGTGGTCGATTGCTTCCAACCACCTAAGGTACTGTTCATTCTCTATTTCTTCTCTCCTTCTTCTTATATGGATTGACTCATTTCGATGAGACCAACATCGTTAAGTGTGGAATAATATGACATATTTAACATCGGTTATTTCTCAATTAGACTTTTCTATGATGAATGACTCTTTGTCGAAAGTCAAATCAATGGTCTTCGTTGAAGTGTAAAATTCACTTTCAGATACAAACGAGATTTACATGAACTGGTTCGTGCCCACATTGCTCGTCTCATAGAGGCCACTGAAGCTAGAACTAATTCAGATGTTGAATATCTTCAGTTAAGTCTTTTCTATGATGCATTTTTGTTGTCTCATATCCTGGTAAGTTCTAGGACAGTATTTCATCTGGCCAGCCCGTACTTTAACATTTTTGTAACTCTTGCATTCTACCTATTCCTATTTAATGATCGTCCTTCATCTTTTCTGTACAGGGGATCAAAAACTTTCGTCAGTTATATTTTTACTTCAGCCGTTTTTCCTTTCAACTGTTAATCTGTTTATCTATACTGATTGAATCAGATTTTGGTCAGTTAAGTTTTCAAGGAGAAAGGGCGCGACCACTGCGTCTTGGTTTGATTGTGTATCTCTGTAATCCCTCCAATAACACATCCTTGAACAGCTGTAGGTGTGATGTTTTCCCTTCACAAACTGGCCTCGTTACTAGCTTATATGGGCTAGGCTAAAGAGTCAGGATGCCTAACAGGATTAATGACTTCTTTTTTCCTTCACGTTCCCAGTGGAACATAGGGCTCCAAGCTAGTGGCTTGAAGTTTCTGTAGCAGTGTTTTTAATTTTTACAGGATGGGGTTGCTAGCCTCATGCCCAACCTTTCCTCTTTACCAGCATTATTACTGGCTCAGTGAGGTAAAGGAGTGCGCCGGCCGGGGATCGAACCCCAGACCATATGCAAGGTCGGCGAGCGTCCTAACCGCTATACCACCGACGCAACTAGCATGAATTCGTTCAAATTGATTAACTAACTAGCTTTTTAGACCTGAGATACTTAAAAGATTTTTTTTTAGGTTTTCGAAATAATGGATACTGAACAAAGAGTACTCTTCTCGATAACCCCTTCATCATCAGGCTCTACAGTTATATATTTATTATAGTGAATGAATAAGTGTTATGAACAACATTAATGTTGCTGTTTAAATAACATCGAATCAATGATATTGATAGATAACGGCTCAATAGCATCAACATAAAAATAAGCTACATGTCAGAAAAATCAGGAAAGATGGTATTACAAATTCATGAATTTATAGTCTCTACTGAAGGCCAAGGCAATAGAAGGGGCTGGATTGCTTCTTTCGAACACAGAGTACTGTTTGTTTGAGGCGAATTGCAATAGCCTCCGCTGTTTGGAGCATGCTGTCCTTTGATGATTTTGACAGCTCATTAGGCAGAGAAGGTAGATTATAGACAAGGATTCTTTTCACGCTGGCTTTGTGGCCAGCCGATTTGCACCAGATGGTCCAATATCGAACTGTTAATGAATTTAACTACACCTTTACTTAACCATGCTGGGAGATGTTCTCGAGCACGAAGAATCCAGTTCCTAAAGCAACGGCCAATATAAATCGCTCCACAAGCGCAGTTGAATTGATAGATACAATTAGAAGTGGCCAGATAGTCTAGGTATTTCATCCTTCAGTCGAGGAATCACCACCATCGGTTGTGCAGAGAATAAGACGTGTAGTTAGCCGCCAGCATTAAAAGTTCTTTGAACCGATTTTCTTAATTTCTTCTCAATTATCTCATTTGGTATATCGCCCTTGAATTGTAGTCGTATATAAAGAGGCTTCTTGTTTACAGATAGTGAGTAGTCCTTTTCCGTCGCTTACTTTGTCATGTGTTTTTTGATAAATTTGTCGGGATAGCCACTTTCGATCAAAGTATCATATACACTGGATAATTCATCTTCAATTACTTCTACTGAGCATATAACTCTAACTCTGTGTCCGAGTAAGGGTCTTTACTAAATTACTTTTGTAGTTGAGAGGAACAAAGCTGTGAAAATGTGTATAATGTCCTCTCCAAGTGCTTTCTCTATGCAAACTTCTTTTTATGCCACCATCTGATTTTCTTGTAAGTAGGACATCCGGGAAGGCAATTCTGTTTTGGGATTCCTCTTCCTATGTGAATTTCAAAGGCGGATGTGCTTCATTGAATTCAGTAATTAATGTACTCCTATCAGAACCATTATCACGAAGAATGAAGGTATCATCCATATATCGGTAATAAAATGAGAGCTTACTGATAAGGTTGTTCAGAGGTCTACTTTCTAGCTTACGTAGAAAGAAATCAGCCAGAATGGAACCTAATAGGGAGCTTATCGCCACCCCATCCACTTGCCTGTAAAGCGTGCCGTCGAATTTGAAATTCACATTTATGGTACACCTTAATAACAATTCTTTTAGGACTTCAGTACGGATGTCAATGTTTATAGACTGCTTGTCTACTTTTTCACATATGTAATTAAGTGTTTCTATTGGAGGTACATTTGTGAATAACGATGTTATGTCCAGAGGTATCATGGTTTTTTCCTTGATATGAATATCTTTGATTTTGTCTACGAATTCAAATACATCTTTGACGCTATATTTCACTATCTTCTCATGCAAAGGTTTGAGAATATTTACTAACCATCTAGCTAGAGCATGGTAGGGCGAATCTTGCATATCAAGTATTGGTCTTAACGGTACCCCTGGTTTATGCGCTTTAGGTGAACCATACGTATACGTGCCCGTTGGTCTGATTTCTTCATATAACCTTTTAGATAATATCTGTTCCTCTCTTAGTTTCTTCGAACGTCTGGTTAATTCATTCTCTATTTTGTTATTGAATTCTTTCTTCTCCTCAAGTTTTTGAAACTTCTGTATGTCCTTCAATATATCATTCATCTTTTTTAATATAGTCACCTCTATCGAGGAGGACTACTCCTGATCCTTTATCCGGCTTTGTGATTATCCGTCTCTCGTCATTTATTAGTTTTTTTTAGTTCTTCTCTGTGCTCCTTTGTCGAGAAACGTTAGATTATGAAGAGCACTGAAAGCTACCAGTCGGTTGAGGGGTTTGTCCCCTCATGTAGGTGAACAGTGTGGTAGACAGACACTTGCAGTCATAGCACAAAAACCAGCTTAAATCATCTTTTACGGGTTGATCACGGATTGATATCAGTTAGAGAACCATTGAAAACCAGGGAGTACTGAACAGCTGCTGTTTCATCCTAGTTTGGGAACCATCGGCAGTACGCACCCACTGGGATTCGAACCCGGGACCTTCCGGTTACAAGGCAAGCTCGTATACCATTCAGCCACTGGGACCCGATTCAATGGCTCGTGAATTCTAACTTCTACTTGGGGTCGCGCTAAATCACGAATTAGTAGAAGTTAGAATTCATCAGCCGTTGAACCGGGTCCCAGTGGCTGAATGGTATACGAGCTTGCCTTGTAACCGGAATGTCCCGGGTTCGAATCCCAGTGGGTGCGTACTGCCGATGATTCCCAAACTAGGATGAAACAGCAGCTGTTCAGTACTCCCTGGTTTTCAATGGTTCTCTAACTGATATTAATCCGTGATTAACACGTAAAACATAACTAATCCTTACAAACCAAACTATAGAAAGTTAAATCATCTTGTCAAACTCTAAGCACCTTCTTTATTCACGACTCTCCACATGCATCTAATCAAACAGGATTATAAACAACTATTAAAAGAAACTTAATCCCCATGTGATAAAATAAAAAAGTCAACTATGTTTTTTTTTATTAAACAGACATTTTATGCAATCGAAAAAGGATTATGCATGAGATGTGAAACAATTTAAGCGATTTAAGCATGCAAATAGTTATTTTTAGTAAATTCTTATCAGGCTTTAAAATTACAAAGAAAATATTACAGTTATAGACACATAAAACACTGAAACACAATAGAATCAAATACATTTGAGGTGAATGTAAGCAGAGTATTAATAGTAATAACTGAGATACCTTATTCTAAGTCAGCGTTGAAGGCTGTGGCGGGGGAGTAGACAGATTGCTTAAACGTCTTCTGAACACAAAGAATAGGCAGAAGAACTTTTATGCACACTGCCCCAGCCATGCTTGGTAATCGAAAGTGTAAAAACCTAAAGAATTCAGACAGCACCTTCTATTGGGTTGTGAAGGCTTATTGTCTTATTGTTCATCTCGATTAGATGTTTGACTATAGACGAAGTTGGTAGTCTGACACCTACGTTTATTGATTTCCAGAGTTCTAATCATTTTGGGATATGCTCTCCCACCCTCACATGCAAAGCACGATTACTCCTCCCTATCTATGTGTGTCCACACACACACACACACGAAAATTAATAAATAGTGTGAGATGTGACATAATCACTTGTGCACTTATGAGGCTTGCAGTGGAGCGTAGTTTTAGCTTTTTCCACATTTACAAGCTGGGCTGCATAGTAGGTTCTACGGATGATCGAATTCAACCTTTGTCTCAAAATCCTACTTTTTATTTCCCTGTTATATGGTAATATGAAGAAAAACATTTTTCTTAGTGGTGGTGTAGATTCTAGGTTTAAAGACTAATTGACTTCTACACCTGATTAGAAATTTTAAAGGATATCCGACTTCAACAAGAGTATTTCGTTTTCTTTGTCTATAACATCAGCCGTACAAATAGATTGAATCCTCTTAAACAGACATTTCACCAAGCCTCTTTTATACTTCTAATGAACAGAAACTGTGAAAATCAAGGTACTACCCTGTCCGAGTTGGCTTTCTGTAGATTAATCGTCTTATTGAACCATCATCTCTCCGACTCAGAAGTATGTCTAAAAATGCAAGCTGGTTGAGACCTTCTTTCTGGAATGCAAGACTAATACGATTCGGTACGGAGTTACGTCTGTCTAATAGACGACTCACATCTTCACGATCGTCACATATCAAAATGACATCATCTATATATCTCTTATAGAAGAGCAATTTAGAAATTAAATCAAGAGACACATGAGCAATATAAGACATGTAAACGTCCGCTAACAAAGGTCCTAATGGCCTCCCCATAGCAACACCATCCACTTGTCAAAAATGTTCACCTTCAAACATGAAATGGACGTTATCAGTATATAGTAGTAATAAATTTTTCAAATAGCGATGTTTTAGCCAAGAATGTTATAGCTATTTATTTTTCGAAGCTTCGATGACAATAATTCAGTTAACAGACAGACCTTTCTAGTGTTTCTTATTCTTCAGTATATTATTGTTATTATTTCTCTGTTAATCTTTAATTTTAATTTTACATTTATGCATTACTGACACTATTTATAAGTGTAGATGTTTTGTTAATTACCTTTTCCTCTAAATAATATAAAAATAGGAGAAAATCAAGTGACGTTTTGTACAATATCATGGTGAGAATTCCAAATACCAAACAAAACCATTATATGTAAAAATATGCATATATATATATATATATATTCACAACGAAAATAGTTAGTAGACAGAAGACAAGTAGTTCAGCGAAGAGTCTCTTTTCGGCGAATTCATTTTCATAGCTGTACAATCGCAAATATATATGGTTATTTTGTGTGTGTGTGTGTGTATATACATTAAATCTGTCAAACGAAAATACAATTAGTAAGTTCAGATGAATTGGATGTTGATAAGAGGATAGCAACAAAAGTGATGAGTTGTCAAAAACGATTGTTAAAGAGGAATAAGTTCAGGTGAATTGGATGTTCATATAAGAGGATAGTAACAAAAGTGATGAGTTGTCAAAAACGATTGTTAAATAAGAGTTACGTAATGGCATGAATAGTTTGATGAATGAGTTGTGCTCAAAGGGTGTACATGGAAACAAAATAATATACAGAATAACACAAGGGTTTTAAGTTGGAAAAATAAGCATACAAACACAAGTAAGGTCAAATCAAACAAACAAAGAAAAGTTAGGTCAAATCAAAGGAGTAATTACCATGCGAGTAGAAGTGGTTGGATAATTTTCTTTTGTATGCATAGTTCTGGTTCCACCAACTGGATGGCTAGGGCTTCTGCGATGCAAAGAAGACGGAATCGTACTGTCTTTGGAAGGTTGTTCTTCACTTTGTAGATTACTCTGAAGGAGGCGTTCGTTGAGATGGAATGACCAGTATTGACGAGATGTTCGATTATTGCACTCCTTATATGGCCATTATTTCCTTTCTGTAGCCACGCTGGATAGTGTTCTTTTACCCTTTTAGACAGGATGCGCGTTGAACGACCGATGTGTCTGGCTCCACAGCAACAGGTGAACTGATATATACACATAGAAGTGGTCATGTGCGGAATCTTGTCCTTTGGGTTTCTGCAGATCAGCGGGCGACTGGAGAATACTATTCTTAGTGTTGCCGCAGGGAAAGTTCTTCCTAAAGAGGTGGAAATTCTCCTTCTGAGGACGTCACTAAATAGGTCTCCTTTGAAGTCTAGGTTCATATAAAGTATCTTTTTTGGCACGGATGGTGTCTCTTGCTTTTGGTTTTTCTGTTTGATGTTTTTCTCTACAAGTCTTGGTGGGTAGCCATTTTGTATGAAGATTTCCCTCAGGAAGTTTAGTTCTTCTTCCATGGTGTCGAAGCTGCAGATGCGTCTGACGTGAGTGGCAAGGGATTTAATTAGGTTTCTTTTCCGACTGATTGTTACCCAGCTGTAGAAACTTGTTAATTGTCTGTTCCAAGTCGGTTTCCTATGGATTGACCTTCTTAAAGTTCCGTCATCTCTCCTTGTAAGCTCAACATCAAGAAAAGGGATTTTAGATTCATTTTCAGTTTCCAAAGTGAACTTTGTGGCTGGATGGCATTTGTTGAATATTTGCAGTAGTTGATTGAGATCGTAACCGTCATCACAGATGATAAAGATGTCGTCAACATATCTAACGTACAACTGGAAATTGTCGATGGTTGATTTGAGTGGGCCGTTCTCGAGGCTTGCCATGAAGCAGTCTGCTAGTAAAATAGTTAGAGCCAACAATTATGATTTGAATAAATTCTTCTCTCCTCAGGATCTACAATTATAAATCCATTAATTTAAGCATACAAGCGCCAACCAGTAAAGGTAAATTAAAATCACGTCAAAAATGTGTATTGTGGAACAAGTATGAGATGGAATGGAACAATAGTCAGTCAGTATAAGAATAGAACTTGTGCACTTTGGTAGAGTATAATTCCATTAGGGATAGAATCTTATTTTGATAAAATCACACAGTGTGTTGTATACAGTAATATCTACCGATGACCGCGTTTCAAGCACAATTTATGATTGCCACTCATAATCATATCAGGGTATTCACTCACACAACTTTTCAACTTCGTTTATATAATTCCATCACTATCTTTCATTGCTTGACTTAATTAGTAGTATTTTCCATATTTCCAGTGTCAATGATGAGTAATTCCTATTGCATGTGTAGATGAACTAAGATTTATTAATCAACCTCTCTCTATACAATTGGTGGATGGTGGCTAGCAGTGGAATCCAGGATGCGCATTTCATCCTATTTGGGACTCGTCAACTGGATGTACCTGCATTTCTCAGTGAGTGATGATGTTCCCACCGACGACATCACACCACTCACTGAGTAATGCAGGTACATCCAGCTTACGAGTCCCAAATAGGACGAAATGCGCATCCTGGATTCCACTGCTAGCCACCATCCACCAATTGTATTCTAATTAAATGCCCAGACATCGTCGAAGCATCTGCACAAGAAGCCGACATGTCAACCTGAGACCGAGCACTTCGGTTCAATCAATCGACGGGAAAATCAAAAAATTCCAATTCAATAACCTCTCTCTATCTCCATCTCCACTTAAGTATATTACTTCTTAGAATTTTTACGCTCTCCCACCATATTGTGTTGTGGTGTGTCAATGCATGCAGTGGAATGTAGTGCTGAGTTTTTTTCTAAATTAATTATCTTCGCCGGATCAGTCATTCTAACCTTAGCTAAATTCCTATGTTCTGACTACTCTTGATCTACTAGTTTCACTGGCCTATGTACTTGACCTCACTGACAGTCATTGCAAGGTATTTTGTAAATTATATTACTTTGTCTAATTGGGTCAACCTACATTGTCCTTTAGCCTACAGAGCTTGTTCAGTCTGAGTGAGTGAGTGAGTGAGTAGGTTTGAATGCCAACCGTATTCTTGCTCTATTGAGAATCTGACGTAGGTTCTCAGATGTCAGCTCATTACATGGTATAATTGTAGATCCCTTATATTATATTCTTTTTGTTATAATTATTAGTTTCACCTCTATTTTTACTTTGCTTCTAACCTTTTTTTTTGATATTCTTGATGACGTTTATAGGATAGTTAGTGTTATTTAACACCAACGCTTCTCCTTCTATCTGTTTCGTTGCATCATTTAGGTCTAATCTTATACTACTTAGTGCTACTGCTTGGTTTGTTAGACATTTAACTAAGTCTGTCTTAACAGATAGATAACGGATGGAATGACTTAAAGTCCAAATATCTATTAGCAGTTTGCGCTGGCTTTTTATAAACCCTGGTGTTCAGTTTACCTACTTCTATTCTTTTTATTTTACAATCTAACATGCTGGCTAATTCTCCTTGTTCATTTTCCAATTCGCACGGGAATTTTATTCCCTTTACTATTGGTGAGTTTATATGTGTCAAGAAGCTAATAGAAGCTGATGGAATAGTCATTTAGTTTTGAATATGCATGGTCAGTGAAAAGAAAAGAAACTTAATCAAGTATCTCAGTTGTCGAGTAAAAAGCAAATGTTCAGAGGATTGCATTAAGGAAGAATTGTGTAAAGTAAAACTTACACTACAAGTAAATGGATATTCCGAGAACTTCTTAAAAAGGTATATGTCGATACATGGAGATACAGCAACGATGGATACTGTAGACGAGAAACCTTTGTATCTTAATTTACAAAGTGAAAACTGCAGCTGACATGCTAAAATGTCGACTTAATAGAACGGTAGACCGAACGCTTTCTGCAGCTTAACTGGTAATCAACTTCTCAACTTAACCAGTACTCATACAACAAGTAAAAGATAAATTATCATAGATGGTTTCATTAATGTTTACGACTTCAGCACCTTTCTCAGGGCTTAAGTAATGCCTTTCTAACTTGTTATCCTATTTACAAAATCCTGTTGATTTAACTTCATAAATTCATTATTACTATTTATTAACCACTCACCAGTAGTATTTTTAAGGTTACACCACATCATTGTTATTATTTCACAATCATTATCATTGTCGATATTTCCACCCTTAAAATTATGTCTAGTTCACTACATTCTTGGGTTTATTTTCTGTAGTATTCATATTGCCTCGGAAAACACCAATTACACTCACCCTTGAAACCTGTAGTTTGTTGACGATATATATATATATATATATACAGACATCATTAAATTATTTCATCTCATTTTATCGCATGTTCTCATTGACCACGCATATTCAAAATACTAGCTGACTATTGTTCCATTCCATCTCATACTTGTTCCACAATACACATTTTTGACGTGATTTTAATTTACCTTTACTGGTTGGCGCTTGTATGATTAAATTAATGAATTTCTAATTGTAGATCCTGAGGAGAGAAGAATTTATTCAAATCATAATTGTTGGCTCTAACTATTTTTGTTCTAAGTATATGTATATTCCTTAAAGTTCATAATGGAACATAGGGCCTACTATTGGGGCTTTAAAGTTTGGATAGCAGTGGTTTGATTTCTACAGGGTAGAGTTGCTTCTCTTATGTCTAACCTTCCCTCTTTACTGGCGTTACTGCTACCAACCAACCGAGGTTTGGGAGTACGTCGACTGGAGATAGACTACTGAAACACGAGCGTGGCTGGAGACCATTCTACCGCTTACGAATAATTCAACTGAAATAAATCCACTAAGCATCATCTGCATTTTACCTGTGATGATAGTCAAAATTAATCAAAAAATTAAGTCTTCCTCGCCTTTAATCTTTTATGTTAAAATATGCCAATGAAGTGAATGGAAATCATGCATAGATGAATTCACTAGCAAGCACACTATTATCAGACTACTGACCTGAAAAAAAAAAGTTTTTCTTTAGATTTCTAATTTCTCGAAAATTCCAACATTTGCACAGCTTGAAGTGTTAAGATATTAGTGTATACATATTTTTTTATTTACTCTACCGGTGATTCCTTAAAGTTGATTCCATTGTGATACCACTATAAAATTTATAAAGGAAAAGTTTCTTGCGTGTCAAGGTCATCTAGATATCAAATTATTAAGAGTTTCTTTGATCAAAAATTTCTTTTATTTATCTCAACTACTAACTACCTTTCTTAACTGTTTATTACGACTGATGACACCAGATGAAATAGAAGTGTCCATTATGGATGTTTTAGTGGAGTGCCATAGTATGAATTGAATACATTATAACATTATTTATTACCCTGCTATGATTTAACTGGTGGTAATAATATCCTTCATATCACTGGCATTTGCACTGAGTCATTTCTGTTGCATGTGTTGAGTGTGTAGACTCGATGATGAACCACGATTCAGTGTGATTGTGTTAATGCATGCAGTGAAATATAGTGTTGGGTTGTTTTTTTTTCTAAATTACTTTCTTCGCCGATGGGGTCAGTCATTCTAACCATATCTAAATTCTTATGTTTTGACAGGCAATCTCACTACTCCTGATCTACTAGTTTGACCTATGTAGTTGACTTTGGTTACGGTCATTGCGAGATAATTTGTAAATTCTAACATTTTGTCTAATTGGGTCAACCGACAGGGTTCTTTAACCTACAGGGCATGTCCTACCTGAGTGAGTTTGTTGGTTTGAATGCCACCAGCCTAATTCCTGCTTTATAACATCTTAACCAGTTATTTATTTATTTTACTATAAAGAACATCTTATTTTAATTTATTGATAACACTCGTATTATTATTTTCGAATGTATTTCATCTTATATTAATTTTATTCGAATGTCTAATCATCAGTTTTTACTCATGTATATAAATGAAGCAAGAACGATGTGTGACCAGTACTGGCTTGATATGATTATGAGTGGCAGTGAGTTGTGCTCCAAATGCTGTCATCAGTAAATATTACTGTATAACACTACACTGTGTGATTTTATCCATGGTCTATCCTGCAGCTAAGCTCGTTCCCGTCTGTCGAATAATTTGCTCTTTGGTGCAATCAAAATTCGATAGATATCCTTCTCGTGTTAACAACTCCAACTGTATATACAAATATACATGTATCTGCGGGAGCAGTTACATCGAAAGAACAGAAAGAAGAGCATATCTACGATTTTCTGAACATGTACCAAAAAGCTCACGTCTAAAGGGAACAAATGCTTTAAACAGTGACATTGCCAGACATCTCCTCGACACGGGTCATGAGAAGGACGTTGAAAAGTCGTTCAAAATTATCGATAGGCAAAAGAGCCCAATTCTCCTTAAGTTTTCTGAAGCCACTTCCATCAAGCGCCTGAAACCTGATTTATGCATCCAGAAAGAAGCGGTTATCAGTCTTTCTTTGCCCTGGTAACTGGATATTTTCACCCCTCTTTCTTCCGAATACGAAATGCTGAAAAGTTTCCATTGTGTATGACTATTATTGTTCGGAATAGTGTTTAATATTACACATATATATATATATATATATATATATTATTAGTGTATGCGTATATTGATCAATTGATTTTTGTTAAAAATGAACTTTGTGCAAGTATGTTAAAATTTTTTTTTGTAGATATATTTATTAATGAAAGTCTCTGGCCTGTAAGCAGCTGACGAGAAGGCAACGACATAAACAATGATGGTACCACTTTATTCTGCTAAAACTGTAGTTCTTGCTTTGTTCAAATTCATTAAGGGGAATAAACGTATGAAATATATTCTACCACATTGCTCAAGTTTTATCCTTATATCAAAAACGGAAGTGTCCATGTTGCATCAAGACTTGGTGCGGGAAGACAGAAATATGTTGGACTGATAAAGAGATTCTGAAAGATCTGGATTTTGAAGACGATTTTCTTCTAATGTCACATAAATTCGCTGACTTACAAGCAAAAACCAACTAGTTAACAGAAGAGGATGACAGCGGAGATAGGATTTCAAGTGATCATATAGAAAACGGAGGTAATGAATATACCTGGCTGGTTCCGTATTGAAGACCAGATGGTCGACCAGAAAGAATTATAGTAGGATTCAACTCTGGGAACTGACCAACCGAGAACCTATTGATGAACAAATGTGTTGAAGAAAATTGAGATGGATCGGATGTATGCTGAGGAGACTGTCGGATAACACCACACTCCAGGCTGTCTATTTGAAAACGACGAGTCGGATGTATGGCCAAGAGTGATATGGCGGAGATCAGGTGAGGTGGAGACAAAAGCCTAAGGGAAATTATATGGACAGCTTATGAGTTCTTGCAGCTAAAGCCTTATGTTCCACTCGTAAACCAAAAGGAACCATGATAATATATCACACATTAAAAGCAGTTTGCTACATCAATAGTATACTAGATAGTCTCACAACTTACCAGCAGCCTACTTCACCGATACAAATTCGGTTTGTTTGGATTTATCTTAATTCTGTTCCTTGTTTTCATTTATCCGACACTGACTGAGTGCATCTTCGTTAATTTCACATGCCTGACTTTGCTTGTATGATTATTATTATATCCTAGGGTTTCGATTTGAACATAGGCCTTCAACAACACATCTCTACTTTCTTCTATTTTCTGCCCCTCCCCCTCTTTAGCTGCGTCCAAGATTACCCCTATTCTCTCATCTTCTCCTCCAAGCTACACGATCTCCTGCATTTCAAACTTGCTTTGATACATTAGCCACTTTCCATCTGGATTCCTCTCCAGCAATGCCCTGCATTGCACGCAATGGCCTCCTCAGCATGCGTCCTGTCCATCTCCACTTTCTCCTACATATTGTTTGAGCAATAAGCTCTTGATTGGTTTGTTCACAGCCAGCGTTTCTTGTTGCTAATTATTTCTGGCCGGCCAGTCACCCATTTGGTCTTCAGTATGGAGCCGGAGAAGGTAGCTGTTCACGAAAGTTTGTAACTCGTTGGAAATGATTCTTGTGACTGACATGCAGTGCAAGTTTCTGATTCGTACAGAAACATTGATCGACTGACTTCACATTTGTTATTGTTGTTCTCATTGCTCCCTTGGGTTCCTAGTGGAATATAGGGCTTCAACTCCACGTCTCCACTTGCCACTTCTGTCTTCCTTCTGCTGTACTTCTCACCTGAATCCATGTTAGTCCATACTGTTTCAACTCCTCTTTACACCATCTGCTCCATGTCACCATTGCACTGACGATCCACTCGCTGCTTCCCTCCGTTTTGGGTTCCACTCGAGCAATGGCCTATCGCGCGCGCGATGTCACGCAACAGCGGCCTCCTCACCGAGTGTCCGATCCATCTCCACTCCGTCTCCTGCATATTTGTTGGTTGGCGATATGTTCTTGTTGTGTTTGTTCCCATAGTTTCTTGTTGGTGATTCTTTCCGGCCCGGCCATCTGATCTTCAGTATAGATCCAGAGAAGACAGTTGTTGATAAAGGTCTGCATGCAACAGGCTGCTGGAAATATTCTTTGTGACCCACCCGCCAAGTTTCTGATCCGTAAAGAAGAATTGACTTGACGTTTGTATTGAAAATCCGACCGAATTCTGTTGTTGATGCTGAGTGAAGAAGACTTCCAGATTGGTTTCAGTCAGGTTGATGAATGTGCTCCTTGCCTTCCCGACTCTCGATTCTCTCGACATCCTCGTCCGTTCCTCGTGTAGTTGAGATAACGCTCCTTAGATAAGTGAAGTGAATGAAGTAACCTCTTTCAAATCCCTCCCGTTGATGGTGATTGGCGTTGGATGTTGCTGTTGTTGGTTGGTTATTTTCATAACCTCCGTCTTGTCTATGTTCACCTGGAGTCCTGTCTTTGCCGCTTCTTCGACCAGTTTGTCGGTTTTCGCTTGTAAGTCTTCGATTTTGTGTGACATCAAACATAAATCATCCACGCACGAAATCCAGGTCTTCTAGGTTCTTCACGTCGGTCCAGGATATCCCTGTCTTCTCGTTTCCCACTGTCTGACGCATAATCCAGTCCACCACAATTAGGAATATCATTGGTGATAATAAGCACCCTGTGTTTACTCCAAACGCCTCGCTGAGTTTTCCGTTGTGGATCACTTGACATGTTCCGTTGTCGTACAGCTGTTGAATAAGGTTGATGAATATTTGGGGTACGCCGTAGTACTCGAGTAGTTTCCAAATTACTTCGCAGTCAACGCTGTCGAAGGCCTTCTCAAAGTCTATAAAGTTGAGGTAGAGGTTTGATTGCCATTCCATGCTTTGTTCGATGATGATGCGTAGAGTTGCAATTTGGTCAGAACATGATTTGCCTTTCCTGAATCCAGCTTGTTCTGGTCGGAGTTCTGTCTCCAGTGCGTCCTTTATTCTCTCCAGGATGATGCGACTCAGGATTTTACTTGGCGTCGACAGGAGCATGATTCCTCGCCAGTTCTTGCAGAGAGTCCTAAGTCGCCCTTCTTTGGTAGTTTCACGAGGTAACCTTTCCTCCAGTCAGTAGGCACCTTTCCCTCCTTCCAGACCTTTTGCAATAATGGAGTCAGCATGTCTGCTGTAGTCTCTGGGTCCGCTTTCAGTGCTTCAGGGGGTATTCCATCTGGTCCGGCTGCTTTTCCAGCTTTCAGAAGTTTGATTGCGTTCAAGACTTCAGCTCTCGTTGGAGGATTGGTGTCAACTTGCAGTTGTGTGCGCGCTGTTGTTGGTATTTCTGGACGGGTTGCAGGTGATGGTCGGTTCAAGAGTCCTTTGAAGTGATCCGCCCATTGTTTAATCTGTTTTTCTTCCTTGGTAATGGGCTTCCCTTGGCTGTCTTTTATAGGTTTCGCTTGTGTTGGTCTCTTCCCGGATAGAGATTTGGTTATCTGATATAGTGTCCTCAGGTCCCTTTTGCCTGCTGCCTTCTCAGCTTCAGTAGCTAGATTGTCGTAGAATCGTCTTTTGTCCTTCCTAGCACTCTTCTTCACTTCTTTGTCCAATGCTTTGTAAGTTGAGCTCATCGTCTCCTTCTCCTGTCCGTCCTTGCATTGAATCATTTTCTCTTTCACCATTCTCCTCTCTTCTATTAATTTCCAAGTGTCCGTTGAGAGCCATTCCTTGTCTTGTCTCTTCTTTCTTCCTAGAACCGTTGAACACGTTTCGTTGAGAATCGCCTTCAGAGACTTCCAATGTTCTTCCACGCATGATTCTTCAGTGATGTCGCGTAGTGTTTCCTGCTTTGCTCTGACAGTTGCAGTGAAAGTGTCTTTTGTGGTTGTGTCCTTCAGTAATTGAGTGTTGAACTTGCATTGTGGCCTATTCCCAGCTATCCTCGAGGCTTTTAGTTTCACCTTGAAAGTCCCTTCTACTAGATAGTGGTCTGAACCCACATCTGCTCCTCTCCTTGACCTTGTGTCCAGTAGGCTCCGTCTCCACTTTCTTGAAATTGAGATGAAGTCTATTTGATTCTTGGTGTTTCCATCTGGTGAAATCCATGTCGTCTTGTGTATATCCTTGTGTTTGAACACACTGCCACCAATCACCAAATCATTGAAGGCGCAGAAGTCTGAGAAGAGTTCACCATTGTCGTTCATTTCACCGAGGGCCTCACGACCCATGGTGAGTTCTCTTCCTGTGTTGTCTCCTCTCAGCTTCGCATTCATGTCGCCCATCAGGATTTTGATATCGCCATTTGGGACGTTGTCCGTTACTGTTTGTAGTTGTCTGTAGAATGCCGCCTTCTTCTCTTGTTCTGAGACGTTGGTATGGTCATGGTGCACATCGTTGAAGAGGCTCAGAACAGGACGAAACAGCTATCCAGAAATCTTAGCTGATCTTCAGTGACCTCTCTAACTGATGCTGGCTCGTATATTTTCAAGTGTTAGTTTGCAGTCAGTTGACTGGTTCCACGTTTGATCACAGATAGACATTAGTTAGAGGGTCACTAAAAACCGAGGGAGTACTGGGCAGCTGTTTTCGCCTAGTTTTTGATTCTTTAGAAGTATTCACCTATGACATTACCGGGTTTCGAAAAAATATTTCAGTTAGTGCCTAGTACTAATATTATAATGGTGCGTCGGTGGCACAGTGGTTAGGACTCTCGCCCACCATGCAAATGGTCCGAGGTTCGATCCCCTGCCGACGCACACCTGATATCTATGGTTGCCCTGCGAAATTTGAGCTACCGATATCCATGCTGAAAATTCCATACTTGTACCAAAAAATACGGTGTGGAATCAAGCTGTAATCGAATAAAAAAAAATAATAAATAGTTAGCATGATCTTACAAAGAATAAAATCACTTGACGGTAAACTAAATATCGACCCGCATATACGATACCATCACGACGACCACAGAAAACATCAGTTCAAGAACTATCAAGTTATTAGGCAATCACATTATCCATCAGTCACTTGGTCAGAATACAGCAGAATATGTTTTTCAACTTCTCTCAATTCACAAAACATTAGCGTCTCTATGCATTTTCGTCCACAAACTACAAATCTTATTGGAAATTCGAAAATACGCCTCTAAGGAAGACTCTGATTAGCAGGGAACGTGTATGGTTCAATAGTTTGATATTAATGTGAATTGATTTTGCTATTACGGCTTGATTTTCATTCCGTCTATTACTAATATAAATTTATGAAGCAGTCAAACATCCAGCAAGTCTCTACAAACTACTCCATCAAATGTGTTGAATATTTATGCTTTAAATTGTTTCTTCATTTATTACATATTACACAAATACCAGCCGGTCAAACCACAGCTATCCTTCACATCTTTACATGTAGTTAGTTCCTACATTTATTCCCTTTTAAGAATTCGAATACACGAAAAATACCGGTTTGTGCAAAATAAGCTGGGTTTTTCTTATTTCTTTAGGTTCCCAGTAAAACATACGGCTTCAAGGTAGAGGCTTGAAGTTTCGGCAGAAGTGGTGGTCTTTGTTACGGGATGGGATTGGTAGCCTCATACCCAGTCTTTCTTCTTTATCAGTCTTATCATTGGCTTAGTGAGGTTAAGGAGTGCGTTGGCCAGGAATCGAACCCTGGACCACTTCCGCTCTGCCACCGGCACCAAATGAGTGGTGGTAGCATCGTTTATTTGGTCGGCTTCTCATCAGCTTTGTAAAACCAAAAAAAATGAATTAAACATATTTATAGAGAAATCTCAACTCATTTGTAAAAATTTGACGTGATGTCAGTTAACCGGAAACTCAAAAATAAGCAAACCTTGTCCAGAGTTTACTCTCTTGAGAGGTGGGCTTTTCGCCTGTAGATATCGTTGTTGAAGGTGAATTCTATGTTGATTGCTCATCTCAACTCTCAAGTTCTCTAAAGATGCCTCTCCTTACAGTAAAGCTAAGAGTGATATAGGCTCCTGTGGATCTAAGTATATAGGTGGCTCTATGCGCGTCCTTCCAAAAAATATTAGTGAAAACTTCCCAGCATGGCTTCAGAGACTCTGTATTAGTCCAATTAAAAGCAGTACAATGGAGCCTTATAGTCAGCACCTGTCACAGCATCTCAAATGAATTTATCATTCAGTGTTATTTACAAAGTGAACAAATATCCACTAAAGACAGTGTGTTTCTTACTTCTTTGTACCGTAGAAGCCCTAGTCATATACATCGAGAAGCTGAAGCTATGTGTTCAAAAGAATCTACTTCAACCCCTTCACTTAACATAGATCTAGTTCTGTTTAGATCCTTTGTTTCTGTGACCATCTCGTTCACGCCTGTCTTCTCTAGATACTATTTCACATATTAAACAACTGTATTCTAATCCTATGTGATTTTATTTCCATGCTCTGTGGGATCTACGTTCACACTGTGAAACTTGCATGTCAAGTTGAAAATTATTATCTCATTCAACCACCTTTCGTTACCATTTTGTATTAAATAATAAGAATAACAATTGTAACTATGTAAACTTATGCGTAAAAACGCTATCGGGTAGCTTTTGAGAATGAAATAGTCCAGACGATACCTTAACTGAGCTTCCGTTTCCCACTAAATACCAATTTCCAATTTGGTTGAAGGATTTCATCATGAGCTGACATCAGTTAGAGAACCATTGGAAAACCAGCAGCGATTACTAAACAGCTGTTTTGTCAGCCTAGTTTGGGACTCTTCATCGGTACTCACCCACCGCCACGATTCGAACTTAGCACCTTCTGGTTACAAGGCGAACTGGCTTGTAGACCATTAAGCCACTAGGGCCCTACCAATGACCGGCCTATGAATTCTGACTTCTACCGATTCACGACATAGTGCAACCACTTCACAATCTCCTCTTCGATGAATCACCATTCTCACCTTCAACCTGATGTACCCTACTGATCACGGCTTCCTACTAGGACATCAGGTAAGTACATGAATACGGTTGGTCGCTAGCGAGCATCACATTAATCTTCAAGTATTGGTTTTCTAGGGATTGTGTTTGATTGCATAAAGGATTTCATCATGAGCTGACATCAGTTAGAAGACCATTTGAAAATCTAGGAGTACTGGACAGCTGTTTCGTCAGGCTAGTTTGAGACTCTTCAGAGGGACACACCCACCAGGGTTTGAATCCAGTTTGTTTATTTAATGTGATTACTTGGTAGTAAATTTTCAGCGAGGTTCTCCGCATGCGTTCCGCTTTTGCACTGTTAAGTGATACTAATTACTGAAATGGCATATTAATGAAGTCTGAGACTGATCAATAATAGACTTGTAATAGATGTAATCTTATTTTTATTGTTCATTTTTGAAAACAACGATCATTCTGGATTTGAATATTGTAGGGGCAAAGTTGATGAAATGAGACCATTTAGCCACCGATATGGGACTCCATGTCCCGTGAATTTGCACTTCTGTCAATTTGAGGAATACAACGCCCCCTTAGCTGATGTCATAAGCAAGTAGTTCCTGGCCAGCAGCAACAACAACAGACAACAATCAGCATAAATGGGAGGAACCTGAAAGAAACAACCTCCTTTGCCTATCTACCTACCTGGGAAGCATCGTTTCAACTGCAGGCACGACCGACGAGGATATCAAAGCGAGAATTGGAAAAGCAAGACAAGCTTTCATTACTCTCAAGTCTGTATGGAGGTCAACAGCACTCAGCATCAAAAATAAGATCCGGATTTTCAACTCCAATATGAAGTCAGTACTACTGACTATACGAATCAGAGACTTGGCCAGTGCCTCATAAAGAACATCTCAAACAAACTACAGACCTTCATCGGCATCTTTCTTCGCTCAATACTCAAAATCAGACGGCCGGCCAGAAAAGATCAGCAACAGGAAGGGATCTCTGGCAATGAGCGAACCAACCCAGTAGGAACCGATTGTGCAACAAATAGGCAGGAAGAAATGGAGATGGATTGGCCGTACACTGAGTAAACCATCAAGTGACATCACTAGACAAGCCATTGCTCGAGTGGAACCCGACAGACTGGGAAGCGGCGAGTTGGTTGTCAGTGTAAGGGTGACTTGGAGGAGGTGATGTGAAGGAGAGATGAAAGCATGTGGGCAGACTTGGAGCGTGGGGAAAAAGTTGTCAGAAAACCGAAGGCAAAGGAGACGCGCAGCTGAAGCCTTATGTTCCTCTAGGAATTGAAGGAAATAATAATAATAATTGTCTTCATATGCGACTAAGTTTATTCCACTGTTAACGACTGATCACTTCTCACTAGAGTCCCAAAATAGAACAAAACGTCTGACTAGTGGTCTAAGACTTTCATCAATTTTCTGACTGATGTCATTTCTTGATCTGATCTTTAAGATAATTAAAGTTCAAGACAACTCCACGTTTTTGAATTTTACTGAAGCAACTGAGATGTTTGCTATTTCTTAAGAAATATTCTCTACATTATTCAATTATTTTTGTTAATTTTGTTATCCTAATTAAACTTTTATTTACAATTAAGTTTAGGTTCTCAAGTTGATTGATTGGATCGCAAATGTTCCGCCTCTGCTAGCGGATCGGCTTCTAGCGCGGACGATTTAACCATGTCTCCAGATTAACAAGATGATGTCATTTGGTGGCTAGTGATTGACTGTGAAATTCAAGATGCACGTTTCGTCCGATATGGGGCTTATCAGTTGGATGCACCTCAAATTAGTCCTTAGATATCTTCAAAGCATCTTCACAAGGAGCTGACATGATGACAGAGACTGAACATTTCAGTCCAATCAATTAACAGAAAAATCAAAACTGAATTTAAATAGTAAATAACTGACATCCACTGCAAAAGTAGTGGCTCTCGCAGTCCAGTAAACGTAAGGGGTACTAGGTTTTAGGCTCAGTAGGAACACTGTAACCAAGGAAATTTTCAGGAAAATCTCCCCTGTAAGATCTAATCATAATATCTATACACTTCTGGATATTTTTATCCTAGACATTTGTATATCACATGTTAAGGTGATCCCTATTATTTGTATTTTCGCTCTTGTTTAATCTATAATTTTATTGCTTCTTCTTGGGATTTTGAGATACGCTGATAATGTTGTGTCTTTACGAGGTGATTTCGTTTGAGTGAATGTTCATTTCTGACCATGGGCTGTCCCCGGGAATTGTTTAATGTTTGATTCCTGTGGGAAGAGTTTTGATCTTACCTTGTTGTAGATGTTCCACTTGATTCTTGGTGCTCAGTTTTTACTCAGACTGGACCGTATAGCTGCATAAAGGTACCGGTGAAGCGATTGTGAGTCTCAGATGTTATTATTGCTTAACACAGCCGCGAAATCATTCTGGAACACTAATCTTTTTCCTGTCTTTGGAGTATTTCATGACTGCCTGTGTCTCAAGAAAGTCTTGTCAGCTATACAGTAGGACGCAAGGATCCGTTTCCTGATCCAGGACTACGATGACTCAGCTATCTTCGCTAAACACACTATCTTTCGTCCAGATGACAAGTCCCAAGTGGGACGAAGTGCGCATATATATATGGTGGGACTCTTCACAGTACGTTCCCACCACCGGGATTCGAACCCAGGACCTTCTGGTTACAAGGCGAGCTCGTAGACCATTGAGCCACTGGGACCCGATCCAATGCTCCTTGAATTCTAACTTCTGCCAATTCACGACATAGCGCGACCACTTCACAATGTCTTCTTCGATGAGTTACTGCCTCATCTTCAACCTGCTGTACCCTACTGGTCATGGCTTCCCACTGGAACCCCAGGTTAACTGACTGAATAGGGCCAGTCACTAGTGAGCATCAGATCAATTTTCAAGTATTGGTTTTGTAGGGATTTTGTTTGATTGCATGAAGGATTTAATCATGAGCTGACATCAGTTAAAGAACCACTGGAAAACCTGGGAGTACTGGACAGCTGTTTCGTCCTAGTTTGGGACTCTTCAGTTGTACGCACCCACCGGGATTCGAACCCAGGACCTTCTGGTTACAAGGCGAGTTCGTAGACCATTGAGTCACTGGGACTCGATCCAGTGGTCTTTGAATTCCAGCTTCTGCCAATTCATGCACCATTTCTCAATATCTTCTTCGATGAGTTACTGCCTCATTTTCAACCTGCTGTACCCTACTGGTCACAGCTTCCCGTTAAAGAATACTTGAGACTTTACTTTAAGTTGGCTGTTTTCACAATGTAATTTCCAACCCTAATTTTATCTTTTACCTCTGCTTAACTAAATTATTTGCCCATTATCTAAATGTAATACTGATTTTAAGTTTCTGTTAGATTTTTAACATTTATTCTAATTTCCAAAATACTTCTTAACTATTTCTGTACACACTGATAAGCTGAACAATGGCTTTCATTCCTCTCTATTACGCTACTAAATCAATTGATACTATTACCTATCACTCTTATGACCAATACCTACAGTATTTCAATAATCTGTACATTGATGGTGTGAGCACTTGAAAAGCACCAACAAAGTATCTAATGTCTTCTTGCACAATATGTGGCAAAAAACCTGTTATGTACTCGTCGCTAAATTATTGTTATGGACTGGTCGAGAAACTAATAGTCCTGACGCAAGAAGGCGGAAATCAGAAGACCACTAGGTTTGCGATGATATTTCTATTTTCCAAACACAAGGAGAATGCAAAGTAAGTAAGTAGTGTAAGTGTGAGTCACACAAGATTGTGAATGCGAAATATATATGAAATGTTCCAGACAAAGTGTGTGAACAAATCATTAGACATTCTTAACATGAATGGCTAATTATAATGAACTATCGATCCATATATACATATAGCAGACATGTCAACAACCAACATATATGGATATATGTCACCAAGCAACGGACTGTCAACAAACACACATATTATATATAATATAATATAAGGGGAATATACATTGTTAAAGAGAGACAGGTTCATACAAGTGAAATGGTCACAGACTAAGAGAGCAAACAGAAAGAGAGACCATCATACACACACACATATATATATATATATGGATACATATCAAAACCAACCAAGAGCCGATCGCTCAACAGATATTTAAGAGAAAATGGAGATGGATCGGGTATACGTCGAGGAGGCCATCAAATGACCTCGTGCACATTACAGGCCATCACTGTAGTGGAATCCGGATAGGAAGCGACGATGGGTTTGTCGATGGGAGAATGACTTGAAGGAGTTTATAGGCAGTGGTGTGGCCGAATGAAGAGGACAGTACAAATTAGAACAAAGTGGAGATATGTTGTGTTGAAGCCCTGTGTTCCATTCAGAGGCCAAGAGGAATAATATTAATCAATAATATGTTCTTCTTGTGCACAATGGTTAGAACTCTCGCCGACCATGCACATGGTCCGAGGTTCGATTCCCTGCCAGTGACGCACACCCAATATCTATGGTCGGCCTGCAAAATTTAGGCTACCGATATCCAAGCTGAAAATTCCATACCTGTACTGAATGAAAATGCGGTGTGTCATCAACCTATATGAACAAACCACTTTTGTTATTTTCTGTCAATTATATACCCTTAACTAACAATACAGACTATAAACCAAAATTGACGATTTAAGCTAATGACAGCTGAATTTGAAACTTTTGCAGTAATTTGGACAAATAACCTTTGCTGCTGAATCTTATACAACCAACCAATATTAGTTGTTTGTAATAATCATTTGCTTTGCTAATTACATAGTAAGTTATAAGTTTCACTCACAACATTTTCTCCATCACATTAAAAATACAGGTCAAATAAGGTATCGTTGAGTTTTTGAAAACACAATTAACAAAGGAATGCTGATCTATCCTGATGATATACAAGTCGTGGAGAATTGAGAATAGAGGAGAGTCAGGTGTTGACAGTCAGACAATATGGATTTAGACAATGTCTCATATGAGTTCAGCTGTCTGTCGACTATAATAATAACTAACCAACTTAGCAGTGGCACACCACTTGCCCCTTCCTGACAACTTTTAATACCATTCGCAATATGACATCGCCCGTTTTCGATGATTGGCTCAGAAAGGAATCACGGGGAACGATAAAGAACAAAAGGTGAAATCGTAGAGTTAACAAATTATAAAATTACAGGCTGATTGATTTCTGATTGTCTCAACTGCTTAATGTAGTAAAGTGGTGAGAGCTGTCTGACAAAAATTGTAACCAACAATTTTCGTCAATGTTCACTTCCCAATTCGGAGTCGTGAGAAAAAACAATAACAAGCTTAACCCTGATGAATTCACCAACTAATCACAACAGATTTAACGTGTGCAAAATGTGATTTGCAAATATATGGCCTAACTTTCTAAGAAACGGTTATTTTTTTTATTTAAGCCTGATTCCACAACGTATTTTTGGTACAAGTATGGAATTTTCAGCGTGGATATCGGTAGCCCAAAATTCGCAGGCCGACCATAGATATCGGGTGTGCGTCCGCGTGGGCTCGAACCCCGGACCATATGCATGGTAGGCGAGGATCCTAACCACTGTGCCACCGACGCACAAGCAGTACAGAATAACCTTCAGAAGTTGTTGCTTCTTCGCTGACAATAATGTAAATAAAAATCTATAAATATCTGTTGATTTTCTCAGTAAACGATCTATTGCCTGGCTCTTGTTTTCTGTCGTTACATTAGTAGGCTAGACGTAACGTTTTCTTAGAAATGAACAACGCATTGGATGACCAACTAGGAAAGGTGAGAGGATAGAACTATTCCAAGGTATCCAATACTTGACTTAGTTTCTATTTCAGTGATATCTATGCTACAAGCGTCGTATGAACGAATCCGTTTGTGTATTATTATTATTGTTGTTCCCTTGGGTTCCTAGTGGAACATAGGGCTTCAACTCCACGTCTCCACTTCCTTCTGTCTTCTTTCTGCTGTACTTTTCACCTGCATCCATGTTAGTCTATACTATTTCAACTCCTCTTCACATGATCGCCTTCATGTCACCCTTGCACTGACGTCCCACTCACCGCTTCCTTTTCGGCTTCGTTCCACTCGAGCAATGGTCTAATGCGCGCGCGATGTCACCCAGCGGTCTCCTCAGTGAGTGAGAGTCCAATCCATCTCCACTTTCTCCTGCATATTTGTTGGGCTATTGGTTCTTGCTTTGTTTTTTCCCGGTGAAAGTTTCTTGTTGGTGATTCCTTCCGGGCCAGCCATCTGATCTTCAGCAGAGATTCAGCGAAGACAGTTGTTGGTTGTTAAAGGTCTGCAACAGGCTGTTGGAAATACTCTTTGTGACCCGCCCGCCAAGTTTCTGATCCGTATAGAAGAACTGAACTGGCTTGACGTTTGTATATTTAACCTTCAGTCAAGCTACCCACTGCGTTTCCGTATCCAATTCAATTTCTAGTATCACTATCCACAGTAAAAATACATCTGATGACACTTGATTTCACATTTCTCTCCCTCTTTATTTCCTCGAGTAATCAGTAAAGCAATTTTTCAACACACTACACAAACATTCCCATTTTTTCTATTAATAATAAGTTTCACATAGTATCTCTACATATCCTCTTTCTAGGATAATTACAAAAAATGAGGATCAGGGTTACAACAGTTAAGAAGAAAAACGGTGCCTGATAATGCATCATCTTTTTTGTTCGCCTAAATTGTTTGAATGAAATGAGCTTTTCCTGTGAGAACAAAAAAGAATAAATATAAAGGCGAAACTTGTGTAAATGTCAATCATTTTCGCTTATGAAAACAAAACGGGAAAAAACGAAGAAGAGAACTGATCAGCATAGATAAATGGACAGATGAAAATATATTATGAGTAAAAGTCACCTCTATGTCTCAGTTGGCGTGTGCTTGTGTGTGTGTGTGTGTATGTGTGTTCGTGTGTGTAGGTGTATGTATCTGTGTATGTGCGTTGATGAGTGTACTTTTCCTGAAAAGGTTATACAGATATGACCATAGAATGATTTTCAAGAGATCGTTTGTAGGGCTTTGATTTGTTTTGTTGATTTTTTTTCAAGCTGGATTATGGATTGATGAAGTCAGTTAGAGAACCATTGAAAGAAATCAGCAAAGATTATTAAGAACAGACAGCTGTTTCGTCCTAGTCCGGGACTCATCATCAGTATGGTACCCAACACAGAGGATTGGAACCAAGGATCGTCCAGTTACAAGGCGAACCCGTAAGCCAGTAAGCCATTTGGACCCAGAGCACTAGCTAACCCATGAATTTTAACTTCTCCCATGTGAGGATGGATATCCCACTGACAACATTGGTTGGGGTCGCGCTTAATCACGAAGTGATGGTAGTTTTATTTATTTTTTTTCTATTTTACATTACAGCTTGATTACACTCCGAATTTTCAGCATGTGATATCGGTAGCCCAAATTTTGCAGGTCGACCATAGATATCGGGTGTGCCTCGGCAGGGGGTCGTACCCCGGACCATTTGCATGGAAGGCGAGAGTCCTTACCACTATGTCACTGACGCACAGAATACATGGGCTAGCCATTAAATCGGTTCCCGATGGCTGAATGGTAAACGAGCTTGCCTTGTAACCGAAAGATCCTGGCTTCGAATCCTTGTGGTGGGTGAGTACTGCCAGTGATTCCCAGACTGGGAAGAAACAGCTGTCCATTACTTCCTGATTTTCAATGGTTCTTTAACCTATATCAATCTGTGAACAACCTGGAAATATAATACTCCAATTAAATTAAAATATAAAGTCATAGTTTCTTATGCAGATCACTCTACCTTGGGGATAGTTCGAACAGTGTCACGTCTCCATTCCACTCGGCTCTTTGCAATCACTTACAACCTGCTACAAGGTTGCAATAAGCTTTCATTCCTCTCCATACAATCTCTCTCCATTATTATCATCCTCGAAATCACGCCTTACCCGTCAATTCCTATTGGTGTTTCTTTTAGTCGATGGCTTGAACTCCAGGGGATATCATTAGAATGTCTTGTCAGTGTTTTTGCAATCCCTCTCCATTTCTTTCTGGATATAGTGACTTTTATTTGATTTGTTCCTGTAGGTTCCAAGTGGAACATAGGGGGCTTCAACGGCGCATATCCACTTTAGAATATCCTTTACAAAACTCATCAGCTGGCCCCCCAACTGTTCATTGTCTCTCATTTGCTTCTCATATGATCCCCTGCATGTGATCCTTGGTCACATGCCAAATTAATCGTTTCCAACTCAGATTCCACTCAAGCAGTGGCCTGGCACACGATGTCATTCAATGGTATCCTTATCGTGTTTCAAATCCATCACCACTTTCTTCAACATATTCGTTGGACAAGAGGTTCTTGACTGGTTTTTCCTAGAGTTTCTTCTTGTTAATGCTTCCCTACCGGCATCCGATCTTCCATTTGTAACCAGTGAAGCAAAATGCTGATAAAAGTCTGCAATTACTTGTTTCAAATAATCTTTATGACACGTGCGCCATGTTTCTGTCTAAAATATAAGCACTTACTGACTTAATGTTGGTGTTGAAATCCGAATCATGTTCTGTCTGCTTCTGTCTGTCTTGCCCTACCGAATCTGGTTTAATTATCCTCATCTGTATCGTAACCTGTGGTTGAAACGCTGATACCTGGATAAGTGGAGAAAGTGTCTCATCCAAATTTCTGCCTTTGACAATGATAGGTGTTTGCTGTTGGTAGTTGGTTACTTTCATTATCTCCCTCTTCTCTGTGTTCAGTCGAGGTCATTTCTTCGCTGAAATCCTCTTGTTCAAACTTATTGGTTTCCGCGTGTAAGTCATTGAGTGTAAAGGACATTGGTAATCAATCGCCCGAGAAATCCAGTTCTTCTAGCGTCCACATATCGGTCGTCCAGCGTATTCCTGTCTTCTCACTCCCAATGCATAGTCTGAAGTTTAGTCCAGTCCACCACAGTTAAGAATACCATCGATGATTTTACTCCTCTTTGCACTTCGAACGCCTTGTTGAGTAATCTTTTGTGGATAACCTGACACGTGCTCCTCTCATATAGCCAGCTGTTGAATGAGGCTGATAAAGACTTGGCCACTATACGCTGTAGTATGGAAGCGGTTTCCAAATTACTTGTTGGTCAATGCTGCCTGTTAAAGACCTTTTTGAAGTTAGCTAAGACCTCTGGGTCTGATTTCAAGGCTCCACCAGGAATTTCATCTGATACTACAGCCTCCCCAGCTATCTTCTAGTAGTTTGATATTATTCCAGATTGCTGCTTCCATTGGGAGATTTGTGTCAACTGGCATCTGACTGTGTGCTGTTGGTGATGTTGGCATTTTTGGACGTGTTGCTTGTGATGGCCGGTTGAAGAATCGTTTGAACTGATGAACTTGTTGTTTTCTTTGTCTCTTCTCTTCAGTGATGAGGTTCTTTTAACCCTCTTTTATAGGTTTCACATGCTTTGAACTTTTCCCGCATAGAGACATGGTTGTCTGATATAATGTCTCCCTTACCTGCGGCCTGACTGTTCTGCTTCATTTGTGAGTGTGTCATCGAATCGTCTTTCGTATCTCCTGGCATTCTTATCCACTTCTTTATTCAGTGCGATGTACTTAGAACTCACTTTCTATCCTTTTTCACCATCTTTGCACAGCCTCATCTCACTATCCATCTTTCCTATACTAGCTTGTAGGCATCCGTAGAAAGTGGTTCCTTGCCTTTCATCTTCCTTCTACCTAAGACGGTTTCACACGTTTCCTTGAACATCACCTTCACAGAGTTAAAGTGTTCCTCCACACAACGTTCCTCAGTAAAACCACTGAGTGTCTTGAATTTCTCTCTGATAGTTGCAGACAAGATAACCATTGTAGTTTCATTCTTCAGTTTCTATGAGTTGAATTGTCGTCCGTCCCCAGTTCTTTTGAAGGACTGAAGCTTTACCTTGAAGGTTACTTGAACTAGATGATGGTATGAGTTCACATCTGCTCCTTTCCACTATTCCATGTTTGGCAGACTGCGTCTCCAGTTTCTTGAACAGCAATCAGATGGAGTCTACCTGATTTCTAGTGTGTCCCGCAAGTGAAATCCATGTCCCTGGCCTTGTGTACATCCTTGCGCATGTACAAGCTGCTTCCGATCACTAAATCTTTGAAGACTCAGACGTCTGCGAAGAGTTCTTCGTTCTCATTCATTTCTCCGAGTCAGAGCCTGCCGACCCATGTTGAAACCTCCTCCTGTATTGTCTCCTCTCAGTTTGACTTGCGTTCATATTGCCTATAGGGATCTTTTTATAACCATTCCTGATGTTGTCCATCACTGTTTTAATTTGTCTATAGATATCTCCCTTCTTATTTCGCTAAATCACACAGTGTTGTACAGTTATCAGTTAATATAACTGTACAACACTGTGTGCTTTATCAAAATAAAAACTTATCCATAATGGAGTTATACTCTACCACAGTGACCAAGTTTTATACTTATATCTCTCTTCCTCTTTGATTCCACGTTGTTTGTAACACCGTGCATAACATGGGATAATTGCAACCTGCCTTCCTTTCATGCATTTTGAGTTGAATCTTGATGTCATTATCCTGCAGGAGGAGATTGTTTCCAATTGTATGAGAGCTTTGACTTCCACTGGTGACATCACGACAGCCACTCACGGTCTCAGTGTGCACGTCATACACGTCTGGGTGACTCGAGTAGATTACTGACTAACCAGCTGACAATATCGACAGTTCACATCGTGCTCTGAGAGAATAAGTTTGTTTCCTATATTTTCGTTGTGGCTTAGCATTTCTGTATCGCTTGGATTCATTTTCCTTGGCAGTGTCACTAGTTTCACATCAGCTTTCTCACTTTAACTTAGACTTAGAACCAGCTAGAAGACTCTCGCAAGTCAGTAAACTACGCTAGATTAACTGTCAAACACTAAGCTCTTAATTGCAACACACGAGGCAGACAACTAGTCTTTCTAACACCATACTTATGTTTTTTTGAAATAATGCAGAATTTTCATAGCTAATATGGATGATGACGATCATTATGCCAACTTATCTTTATTGATTGGCAAATTTCATCTAATTCCACATACGTTTTAGTTACAAATTGATTTCAGTGCCAAACCTTTTAGATAATCTCATGTATTATTCGTCTTTCATTGCTCCGATCAACGAGACAATTCACGCTAACGAAGGCGAATACAGTAACCAAAAAATTCTTGATGACAAAAGACCAATAGTTAAAGTTATAAATAATGATGGCTTAAAACAATTAGTCCCTCTTATAAATTTGGATAGTGTTGTTGTAAGACGAAGATTATCTGAGAAATGTGACGTATTTGCGCATTTCGAACAATCTGATCACATATTTACTTGTCAAGTCAATATATGTGGAAAAGTTAAATTAAACAAAGTGACAAAAAAGGAATTTAAGAATAACTAACACGACGTTCAGTAATCCAATCAAATAAGGATTACCAAGGTGGGTTAAGAGTAATAACAAACTGTTTTTGAATACACAGGATGGGGAGGGGGCTTAAGTTTATGAATAGCTATAGCCTCAGCGTATTTCAATAAGCACCCTCGACCGTTTTTATAAAGGACCTTAGAGGCTGAGTTAACATCAATCTTATGGTTCATCTCGACCAGATGTTTAGCTATAGACGAAGTTGGTAGTCTGACACCTGCATCTATTGGCTTGTCACAATTCATGTGTTTTTCCAACCATTTTGGGATATCCTCTCCCACCCTCACATGCAAAGCACGATTACTCCTCCCTATGTATGTGTGACCACACACACATACGAAAATTGGTAAATAATGTAGGATGTGATATAATCACTTGTGCACTCTTGAGGTTTGTAGTGAGGCATATTTTTAGCTTTTTCCGCAATTACAAGCTGGGCTGCATAATTGGTTCTACGGATGATCGAATTCAACCTTTGTCTCTAAATCCTACCGTTTATTTCCCCGTTATATGGCAATTTGTTGAAAAAACACTTTTCTAAGGGGCGGTATAAATTATAGGTTTAGAGACTAAATGACTTCTACACCTGTTTAAATATTTTAAAGGATATCCGTTTTCAACAAGAGTATCCATCAATATTTCATTTTCTTTGTCTATAAAATCAGCCGTGCAAATACACTGAATCCGCTTAAACAGACACTTTACCAAATGTGTGATCAGATTGTTCAAAATATATAGCACAATTACATCACATTTTTCAGATAATCTCCGTCTCTTAATAAAGCTATCAAAATGATGGCTTACTTCATTTATAGGACATTTCAAAGGTTAGCACTGATAAGGTTACCTAGAAAGACAGGGAAACATCTGCCGACAAGCCGTTTCTTTATGAAAATATACAAAAGAAAATAGAAAATGAGCTCAGAGGATTGCGAAAGTCGTTTAAATCTTATTTTTCTCATCTGACCCAACAAAGGACAAAAATATTTTTAAACATACAAATACATTCCACTTCAAAGAAACTTTGAGTTTGTTTTACTGTCACCGACAAAGATAAATTATGGAAAACAAACCAGTAGAAACGTGTTATCTATTATAACCTACATGCATTGAACTCAGTGTATCCTGTGGGTTTATTTTAACACATTTTCTTATCACCATCTTTTCATTCTCTTTACCATATTTTGTTTATTTTGTCGCATTTTACATCTATTGCTGCGGCAGTCATTGGAAACTATGACGTATTTAGGCATAATTTATTATAATCTGTCTTTGTCGGTGTCTATGACGTAATTACTTGTCCCAATACGTTTGAGCTGTGTTGATGTGGGGTGGGTGGATGGTTGAGGGAAGGTGTATTTCTTATAGTTTTGTGTATTTTTGGCGGCATATAGTTTCTTTTTAATTCCTCTTGTCTTTCTTATCCCAGTGATGATCAATGTGGTGTAATAATTGTTCAGTCATGTAATCAAGTTGGGTTTTTTTTAAATTTTTGTATATTTTTAATAACTGTGTAGATATCCTTTAAAGTTATGAAACAAAGACAATTTTAGAAAAAAATTGAGCAAAGAATATCCTTGCTGGTAATTTTCTCTTCTGGCTCTACAATTATTTATGAGTTATGGAAAGACTTATTTTACTTAATCTTGAACCCTCTTTAAAGCCCTTCAATGACCCTAACCAGTTTGCTTATAAACATAGTAGGCGTATCTTATATGCCGCTGTTGTCCTACATCATAGTATAGTCTCTAGTTTAGATAAAGGAGCTAAATACGTTTGGTGTGCCTTACTTGATTACACATCTGCATTTGACTCTGTTCCCGGGTCTCTCTTGCTAAGTAAGCTTGCTGCAACACAGGCTGAGAGCTGGAAAAATAAGTGGTTGCATTCTTATTTTTCTGATAAGAAGTAGTACACCGTCTACAATGGAAAGTCCTCCACTACCTCACTTACTTTATCTGGTGTTCCTCAGCCAGTGCTGTTCTTTCTCCTTTTCTGTTTTCTTTTTCTTACATGACTTGCCTCATTCTGATGTAGCCACTTTTGTTAAGTATGCCGATGACCTCTCAGTTTCTATGCCTGTCAACTCTCAGTCAGATTGTTCCAAATTAAGTAATTTTCTGTCGGAAATTAGTCAGTGGTCCTCTTCAAACGGTCTTAAGCTGAATCCGTCCAAATGTCAGGCAATCAATTTCACTTTCAGACGAAAACGTGACCTACAACAACTAGCTAGCTCACATCGCCCCAATATCATTGACGGCATGGAGGTTGAAAATACATCTAATGTCAAGTACCTTGGGCTGAGTTTTTCCGCCGATCTTTCCTGGTCCTCCCACATCTCGCTAGTTACTAGAAGGATGTTTCGTTTAATGTTCTACATTAGGAAATTTAGGGAATCTGGCATAAAGCAATCTTTGCTTTCTCAGTTTGTCATTTCTTGTATTCTACCCATCCCCCATTACTGTTCCCCATTAATCTTTCCTGGACTACTTAAGAAAGACTTTGCTTTGCTGAGAAGGCCAGGCACTAAAAGCCGTTAGTAGGGTGGGCGAGTGGGATATCGTTAAACCAACTGGTTAACACTATTGTGGATAGACATATAATGAATGTCATGTAAGAAACTAGCGAATACAATATTGTCGAACCCCGAGAATCCTCTCTATACGCAGCTGTCTCCTTGCATTTCATCTGGTAGAACTAGAAGCAGCTATAGGAGGCTATATGCTAGGACTACCTCCAAGTACAAAAGCTCCACAAGACCTTATCTGGTACAGCTGTTATGTGATGAGAAGTCCGTTAGGTATGACACGATAAACTTACTGCGCCACTCTAACAAATAGTCCCAATAGTTTTTGTTTTCCTTTCCTCGTTAATATTACACTGTTGTTCTCATCTTCTATTACACACTAATCTTATATTTCATTTCCCGTGGTGCATTGTTTAAAATTTAAACGCAAAGCTATTCTTTTATTTTTTTATTTATCTTTATTTTGGTTGTTGCTTTTTGATTTTAAAACCTTATAAAATTTATGAGGTAATCAGATGCAATATATTGTAATGCACGCTGAAAATTCCAAACCTGTACCACAAATGCTGTTAGGAATAAAGCTGTTATTGTCATTATTACTATTATATATCTCTATATACATAGAATATTCTAGAATAATCGTAATTAACAATATTGGTGCCTTTTAAATAATATCGGTTTTTTAAGAAAGACCAATGGAATTATTATTATTGTCTCGTTTAGTTCCTAGAGAAATAAAATAAAAGGATTTAGCAGCAAGTCTCCATTCCATTCACTTCCCTGCCATCGTTTTCACTTGGCCCCATGTCTGCCCACATGCGTTCATCTTTACTTCGCATGACCTCCAAAGTGTCAACCTTGCACTGACGATCAGCTTACCACTTCCTGTTTGGGTTCCACTCGAATAGTGGCTTTTCACTTGAAGGTTTGTTTACTCAGAGTATGGCCAACCCACCACCAGTTCTACTGGCATATTTGTTGCACAACTGGTTCCTGACAGGTTGGTTCGCTCCCGGAGATATTTGTTGCTGATCATTCCTGGCCGTCTGATCTTGAGTAGTAGTATTGAGCGAAGACAGTTGTTGATGAAGGTTTGCAGTCTTTTTCAACGCAATAACAGCTCAAGAAAGACGTTTAATTTATAATAACTTTGAAAATGTTATAGAAAATAGAATATCAAATAAAAATTAAGCAAATTTCTACAACAAATTGAGAATCTAGATATTATAGAGAAGATTTGTAGCTCAGATGGATGATTTTAATGTGGTTTTGTTCTCTGAGCTGGATGGTTAGTTTGCGAAGCTTTCATCACCTTACTGGGTGACATCTTCAGCGCATACTTCAATCACTTGAAGTGAGCTTTTAGGTTTCTCCACGAGTTTATTAATCATCTCTCCTGGTGACCTTGGACGTGATTGGTTGTTTTTGTGTGTTTTCACACCTTCTAGGTTACTTGTATTGGAACTGGTTGTTTCTTTGACTTGAACTTTGACCCTTTGTGTATGAAGTTTCTTTCTTATTGGTTGATAACTTTTGTCTATCTCGATGTGTCTATTGATTGATGATTCACTGGAATGCCAAGCTTCTAAAAATTCTCTAGCATTCTTGTTATTTCCTTTGTCTAATATGTGAACGTTGTCCCAGTCGAATTGATGTCCGTAGTTGTCTGTGTGTAGTGAAATGAGGGAGTGGATATCATGTCTTTTGACGGCTAGCTTATGTTCGTGGATACGAAGACGAAGGGGACGTCCACTTTGACCGATGTAGTGTTTTTCGCAGTTGTTACAGTTTATTTTGTAGATGATGTTGGTTTTATCTTCTTTCGCTGTTGAGTCTTTTGGTTGACATAGAATTGAAGTATGCGCTGAAGATGTCACCCAGTAAGGTGATGAAAGCTTCGCAAACTAACCATCCAGCTCAGAGAACAAAACCACATCAAAATTGAGAATCATTCAAACCTTGATTGACGGCCAAGGCAGAGAAAGTGTCTGAACCAACCAACATCTTCTAGATACATAAGTTAAGTTTCTTAATATCGATTCCAACAGCCTCAGAAATATGTGAAATAGACAAACTCTTTAGATAAATTAAGATCAGTTAGTGTGAGGTAGATGACTATGAAAGCCTCGTTAACATCAATCTTATATTCTGTATCTAAGACATGAGAACGAATAGAGGAACTATAAATGGATTTTGTTTTTCCGTTACTTAACAAGTGTGCAGGATGGTGTTCGAATACTCGAAGATAAACGCACCTAATTGTCCGGCCTTTATAAACAGTTTTATTCTGTGTTCAGTATTAGTAGTAGTAGTAGTGTAACAACAGAAGACAAGGGCCGGTAACAGATCGATTTATTACGGAAATCAGCACGTATTTATATACATTTCATGTAAATTATCATAGCTGATTCAAGTAGAAAAACGCAATCTTCTGATTGGTTGTTCTCGAGTTTCTCGAAAAGTTGAGCCATCTATCTGCGAATCATATATGCCCACGTTTAAGTCTGCTGTGATTGGTTGTTGAATCAGCCTTGTTCATATTTTCTCACGGCCAATATTAGTGACCTAGACATTGACGTAGATTAATGTCTACCGATCGGCTAGCAGCCTTCTCTCACCACAGTAGTAGTAGGGGGAGTAGTAGGATAGACAATCTGAAGGATGTTGGTGAATTGAAAATTTAAGTAACCCAGTGATTCAAGTAAGCCTCTAAAACTAAATATCCATATCATGTTTGCTGCGAATATGTTGAGCACTGAGTTTAACTGAACTATTACATTACAAGTATCCCTGACTTTAATTATATGTACTGTTTCGGTGTTTTTTAAACACGCCGAATTACACACAAGTAATTCAATAACAAGATTATCGTGCTTTGGTAGTTCAGTGATAGAATATTCATCGGCCACACAGGAGGCCTTAGTATGATTTCTGCCATCCAGACCCACTCTGAAACCTCGCCTACTTGCCTTTGTGCTATTAAGCCTGGGGAGAAAGCGAATGTTCCGATGTGAAGCCAACAACCCCACCGCACAAAAGACATGCTACCTCTACTTAAACTTAAAAAGCTTTAAGGCTTATTCCATTGGGATCACAGGGATCGACAAAATACAGTATTTCCGCAGTTTAGTATTTACACTCACCGTCAAATTCTTACGCGCATATACACATTCGTGACAAATGCGTTCTTAAGAGAAGGACGTTAATAGCGAAAAAAAATGTGGCTTTTCGACGATTCGTAATATAAGGCGTAGCCTAGAAGAGTATGACGAAGTGAAAATGAGAAATGGGTAAAATTTGGAATGACTTAAGAAGTGAGACAAAATGATTTACGTGTCGAGTGAACATGAACTAGTGGAAAGACGATGAAGTGTTTTTTTATAAAATCGATGCCACCCACTCACACCTACCTGAAATTGAACGAAATGTATCACAACAAACCCATGTTTTGTACAAACTATCTGATAGGGAACGATAAACGGTTCAGGATTACGTATCCAATGTCATGCGAAAACGTTGCAACGATATTACTTCCCAACCATCAAAAAAAGCCTGAAACCATCAACATTTTCACAGAACCCTGAGAAATATGTCTTTAACTGTTGGTATTTTCGTCTCACTCCTATCCACATCTAAGTCATATCACTTGGTTTGCAATTTTGCCTTGTATCGAGTAAAATCAACGAATTACAAACCAAAGTGCAGCTCGAGAATATACTGTCACAGACATTCGATTTGTTACCTACTTCTGAAAAAGATCTGGACCAATTCAAAGCCTCAATTCTCTACAACTGCTACAGATATATTCGTGCACAATCGAGCCATAGTTATCTGGTGACCAAGGAACACAGAAAACAACTTAGACAACTTTAAAGAAATAAAGAGATAATCCTCACCTGTCCCAATAGGGGCAAAAGGATTGTGGTAATGAAACTTAACAAACATACTATCACACAACATCGGATTCTTTAAACCGCCCAACCAGAAAGACTCAACGGAAATAACAGAAAACCTTCTTACAAGATTGCTGAAGAAAATGAAAGAAGATATATTCATAAAATAGGAGGTTTATGAACAAATAAAGCTATGCAGTTCAATTATTCCAAGAGCATATTGAGTGACTAAAGTGCATAAGAAGGATGTTCTACTTCAACCTATCACATACATGGTCAATCCAACATATCATCAGATAGGGAAGTGTCTAGCAGATATCCTTGAATTGGTAAGAAGATATATGACAGATGACGATTCATTTGACTTTCATCGATTCAGTGAAATATATCAGCGTGTTTGAAAGTCCAATGCTTTCACTAGACATCACCTCTCTATTCACAAGCATCCTCCTGACCAAGATAATATACTTTGTCTGTAAATAAATCGAAACCAACAACTTAGAAGTCCCCCTTCCCACTAACTAATTAAAGGAACTACTTCTCAGACTAACGTTTAATATCCAATTCAAACTCAATGAACAATTCTGTGTACTGAATGATGGTGTAGCTCTGGGATCTTCTCTTATTCCACTCTTAGCTGACTGCTTCATGTGCGTCGGTGGCACAGTGGTTAGGACTCTTGCCGACCATGCACATGGTCCGGGGTTCGAGCCCACGCCGACGTACACCTGATATCTATGGTTGGCCTGAGAACTTTGGGCTACCGATATCCACGCTGAAAATTCCACACTTGTACCATACGGTGTGGAATCAGGCTGTAACCAAAAAAAAAAAATACTTAGATGATACACTGATAATTTTTGTTGAAAAATTTGATTTAGAATATCTCCACAAAACCTTCAACGCAGCACACTCATCAATGAAATTAACCTTAGAACATGAATCTAACGTGACATTTTCATTCCTGGATGTATGACTTACCAGAAAATAGGATTGTATGATCCAATGATCGATATATCACAAGCCAACATGGACGGGGCAGTTTATCAACTTCCAGAGCTTCGTCCGACAGATCTCAAAGTAAAACCTGGTACGTACAAGGATTGAAGAAATCTATTCGGAAGACCTGATAGAAAAAGAATTAAATTTTTTTAATTGAAACTCTAATAGAGAACTTGTATCCACCAAGATTCATTGACAAAAGCATGAAGGAAAGCAAAAATCACAACTGTTCCTAAGAAAACTCTCTTCATGAACCTGGAATTCAAATGTGACATCTAAGCAGAAATTCTTAGAAACCATCTTTCTAAATGTCTGAAAAAGACACTGCAAGCAGCCATCTTCGACAACACGTTCTCCAGCAGACAATTAATCCAGTCTAACGTTAGAGACAAAATACCACCTCAGTATGTATTTACCAGTTTACTTGTTCGGGTAGAGCAAAGTATATAGGGCATACGTCATCTCAAGTCCGCAGAGGTGTTCTGGAACACAGTCCAACTTGGCTATCCAACCAAGGGAGAAAAGAAGAATGCTAACAGCTCCATCCTCGAATATCTTGTCAGCTGTGAACATCGAGCACCCCAGCACGAATGCTTCACAGTGCTACACAGAATCCCTAAATATTGACCGAAGGGGTTTAGAATTCACCATTTATACACAGCTGAATGATTGTCTATTCAGGATCTAAAACTGCACCTCTGCGTTCAAAAGCACTACATGTATTCACTTACCCTACCATGACTAGAGTAACTTTCTTAGTATAATTTGGCTTCATTCTATTATGTAAGTGTACCATTATTATTATTGCTATTATAATTACTATTTTCATCATCTAACTTGTGGATGGTGACTAACAGTAGAATCCAGGACGCGCATTTCGTCCTTTTTGGGACTCGCCATCTGGATTTACCTGCATTCTCCAGTGAGTGATGATTTTCCCACCGAGACTCGAACACAAATGCGCATCCTGGATTCGACTGCTAGTCACTATCCACCGAATGACTTCAAGTTACATGACCAGACATCGTCGAAGTCTATGCACAAGAAGCGGACATGCCAAACTGAGACCGAGCCTTTCTGTCCAACCAATCGACGGGAAAATCTAAAATTCAATCATATTTTTTCATCATCCTTAGTTTATTCTATTGTTATCTACAAATGACAGTGAATTTATATCATATACACTTTGTAAAAACACTTCATCTTCTTTCCATTGCGTCACACCAACCAACCCTTGCCCCCTTCCTTTGATTTCTAATTAGTTATCCCCTTCTAGACTACACCTTACATGATGAAATATATTTTCTAGGAGAAATTTTTCCACTTTCTGACTGGTTTCAGTGAATTCTTTGTTAAATATAATTATGATTGTAGAGCAGCATATGAAAATGAATCGTTGAAAACAAACATTTTCTTCTCTGGTAGTTAGTGTCTTTTTCTAATAAAAGTTATTCTTAATTGCCGTCTATTATAATCAGCATTGATGGTTCCATGCAACTTTTCAAGTAGGAAATTGAAATCGTTAGAAAAAAAGGGATTTTTTTTCTCCCTCTCGGAATCGGTCATTCAAATTGACTAACTGAAATGGAGAGACAGGGAGCGCGAGGGAGAGACAGATCAAATTAAATCTAATCATCATTATTACTATTAGCGTCAACATGTTTTCCCATTTTTTTTGGAGAGTATAACTTTATTTACATTTCTAGATAAGGAAAGAGTAAATAAATTTCAGTTTATCTCAAGAAAATAATCATGACGTTGATGAGGAGGATGATGTTTTGATGAGTTTGAAAGGATATGCTGGGTAGTTCTCTGGTCTTCTTATTTGTTCTCGTACTGTTCTATGAATTTAAGGTGCGATCTCTCCCTCCCTCTTTCCAATCCTTTGTATACACATATGTATATATATGTATATATATATATATATATATATATATATATCCACGTATAATTAATTATCTATGGGCATCTGTCACCTAAATAGTTGTAATATTCAATATCTCTAACATCTGTCCTTTCAGTAACTGATGTCTTACTAATTTGTAATATATAGATATACCCACAGAAATATGTCTCTGCTATTACAAGATTATCTATTCATATTTTCGATATTATGGAGACAATAATGAACACAAAAGAAAACTAAAATTCATGGGACATAGAATGATCAAGTTTCTTCTCTCTTGTGGCATTAAGACCCTGAGTTCTTTATCTCTCATAGGGATGCCGGTTGGCACTGATGAAGAGTCCTGTATTAAGGGCTGTCAAAGACTACTTGTATAGGTGCATTTGACTAGTATACGGTTTAATGCTATGAAACACAGGGAGATGTATACATTCGATTGGTAACCATTAAAGGGAAAGGAGTAATCCGTGTTATACAGAAACACAAGGTGTATGAAAAAATGAATTAGCACTATTCAACGAAAGGCCTAAAACCTGAAGTGTAGTGTAAAAATCTTTCTAAATTATCAAAGTATGAGACTTAAAAATGTTAATAACACTTGTTTACATGATACGAATATTCAAGACCAACTGTTGCAAGACTAAAGCACCATGTTTCACTAGGAAATCAAGTAATGTTTAAACAACAATAATACTGTTGCAAGACTTATTTCATTTTTCAAATGATTCTGCCTCCCTATTTAGTGGATGGCAAAATTTCGGTCTACGGTGTGTTCACAGATGGTCAGGAGTTAATTTGTAAAGCTGGTAGGTAAACTATGTTCCTAGTGGAATATAGTGAATCTACCTTTGAAGTTTGAGTATTGGAAGTACCGGTGTTAAAAATGAGGCTGCTAGCCTCATAACCAGTCTACCTCTTTTTCTTGATTTAATACTGGCCAGTGAATTAGGTGAGGTGTGGTGGTGAACTGAATGGGAATTGAATACATACAACATGCGTCGCTGGAGAACATTCCAACATTAAATCATTGACTCATATCATTTTTATGTTTATCTGGACCATGACTGCTTGTAACAATTTTCAGGATCTGTTGTCTAACATCTATGCTACTGATCTTGATGACATTGATAGCATCATTAAAACCACGTAATATAATCTCATGAGTGAATGGCCACAACGATAGGGGTTCAACATCTGAACTGAAGGATGATGAGTTTCAGTCTCAGTGGAACACCACCAATCACTGGCTGATTAATCTGATGACAATTGAAATGTCAACCCTGAATATCACTTCAAACTGCCAACTATCAATTTGACCTCAAGGTTTAATCACACACGAGTTTGGAGATTGATATACCGATAAATTCAGGCAACAGAAAGTTAACAGCAGTACAGTATTATTAACAGACGACGTTACAAGTAAACCTTATTTATAACATAAACACATCAAGGCACTAATACAAATTTAAAACTTTGTTTATATAATTCCATTATTTGGTATTAAATGGTAAGAGGCAGTCGGCCACAAGAAGCCCTACCTGAGCTAGGCTTCGTGCTGGTTGGCATTCACCTGTCAATCAGCGAGGGGGATCTGCAACCTCGAAGGAACTTACGTCCCTTCAGAGATTCGCACCCGCGTCACCCAATGCTGCAGTCGGAGACGTTACCACTGAGCTATTTAGGTTCGCAATTGACCTCCTGTAGGACTGACTGTATTGGATATTTTTAAGTGGACATTAGTCAGTAACTAAGAAAATGTGTATGCCTTGAGTTCCTTCAAGACTGCAGATATGCCTTGCTGACTGGTGAGTGCCAACTGGCACAAAACCCAGTTCCAAGGTTTTGCCACCAACCATCTTATATCAATAATTCAAAGTTCACCGTGATGACGAGTAAACTAGCATGGTGACCATACTGCAAATTTAACTGGTAGAAATCCGTCTGCACTAAAGATAGAACTAGAAACACACACGCATTACACTATTATTTTTTTATTATTTTTGATTACAGCTTGATTCCACACTGTATTTTTGGTACAAGTATGGAATTTTCAGCGTGGATATCGGTAGCCCAAATTTCACAGGCCAACCATAGATATCAGGTGTGCGTAGGCAGGGGATCGAACCTCAGACCATGTGCATGGTCGGCGAGAGTCCTAACCACTGTGCCACCGACGCACTAGTTACTGGCTAGTGTTCAACCAAAATACTCCATTATTTCTTATACTTTGATCTTTTTGATAGTAATATTTGTCATATATCTGTTGTCAGTTTTATGTGATTCTTGTTGTACCTGTGACGTTTAGATTCGGTAGACAAAGATTTAGTGATCATCGTGTCATAACACTCACCTATTTTACTTTTTAGGACTATGTCTGTGTCCCAATCTTTTATAATGACGCATGCACTGTGGTTGCCGAGGATCTTTGTAAATTATTCATCTTCGTGGGATCAATCATTCTTCACTTATGCAGTTAACCTTGCAGTCACTGTCTGCCCAGCTCCTCTCTTATCGATTGTGTTGATTTCAGTGCTGACCTAATTACCACCGTATTAAGAATCTTACACAGGATTTCAGATATTTAAGGAGGATTCTTGTAGAACGCTGTACTTGTAGTTCGTTAGTTCCTGAGTTGACGAAATCAACTTCCATTTCACTAAAAGTCATTACAAAACTTAACTGGTAGGTGTTAGCAACAAGATAACTAAATTCTAAATAATAAAGAGGTAAAAATTTTTGCGGAGTTCAAGATCAGTTGAATCATAGAGATTAGGAACATGTTGTTACATAATCAAGAGATTTCTTTTTTAAATAATGATGAAGAACTGGATGACTACTCAGAGTTGCGTAAGATTTCCACGATACAAATAAATTAATTAAATTAATTAGAATTACAATAAGATAAAGTAAGGAAGTTGAAAGATAGTTGTTACAAAAGGATGGGAGAACGCAATCCCTCTTATCTAGTTGGCCATGGGTTGTAAAAACTTTTGGCCACAAAGATTCGGCTTGTTCAGATGAATTGAGATTGCCTCGGTTGTGTGTAAACGTTGTACTCGTAGACCTATGGCGAAAGGATGGGTTAAATATGGCAAATAACTTTAAACTCTTTGTTAGAGTCAACTTGATGCCCAGGATCGATGGCAGGATGAGCTAATACTAAGCTATGTATAGAATCTCTTCTCTACGTAATAATATGCTGCCAACCTCAGTGAATTAACCGGTTTTGAATTCCATATGTCAGTAGCACAGCCGTGAGGATGATCGCCAACTATGCACACGGACTGTGGTTCGATCCCCTGCCGACGAAGCACACCTGATATCAATGGTCAGCCTGCTAAACTTTGGATACCGATATCACATGATGAAAATTCCATACTTGTACCAAAATTACGTTGTGGGATCAAGCTGTAATTAAAAAATAAATTTAAAAATTTTAAAAATAATTAATTTACACACCTCTCTCCTTGAAAACTAAATTATCTTGTTGCTAACATCTAAAAGTCAATTGTTTTGATGACTTTCAGTCTCTTATTACCTCCATCAGCCCCTCCCTTCGCCCCTCAATACTTGAAATTGACTAAATTAACCACATGATTGGTATATTTGACGTAATAAACTATATATATATATATATTAGTGTGGAGTCTATGATGACGAACTAATTCAAAAATGAAGATATTTCTTCTCTCATCTGGTAGCTTTTTCTAAATGTATAAATGAAAATTTTCAAAATACAAAAGTCTCTTAAGAAGTTCATAGTGTGGGTTGGCCTTTCCAGCAGACTAAATAGAACCTTCATGGAATGTTTGAAGGATGAATATTAAAAAGTTATTTTAGTAACAAAGTGAATGACAAATTTCAACGGAGTTTATTCTCTCCTCAAAAAGACTACACATATTGAAACTCTGAATGATACCATGGAGAATGAATACATTTAAAGATAAAAACAAGAATATTTTTGAATAAAGCAAGAATAACAGTTTGTGCAGAAAAAGATGGTACCATTGTAACAACAGAAGACAAGGGCCAGGCAACAGATCGTTTTATTATGAGAATCAACACGTATTTATACATATTTCACATACATTATTATAGCTGATGCAAGTAGACAAGCGCAGTTATCTGATTGGTTGTTTATCAGAAGTTAGGCAGACAAACGCAGGCTTCTGATTGGTTGTTTCGGGATTCCTCGACAAATAGAGTTCTCTATCTGCGAATCATATTTTGCCACGTTAACTTTGCTGTGATTGGTTGTTGAATCAGCCTTGCTCATATTTTCTCACGGCCTGCTCTCACCACACCATGATTCATTGACTTCTCATCATCTGCCTAAAGCTTAAAGAAACTATTCAGTTGATGCACAGAACAATGTTAACATAAAATTGTTATATAATGTCAGTTGACTGGAGCATTGTCGTCATCATCGAACAAAGCACAGAATGGCAGTCATAACTCTATCTCAACTTCATTCACTTCGAAAAGGCCTTCAACAAACAGCGTTGACCGAGAAGTAATTCGAAAATAGCTTCAACAATAAGGTGTCCAGTGCCCAATTCTTTATCAACTTCATTCAACAGCTAACTATATGACAATACCGTGAGCCAGACGATCCACAACGCAAAATTTAGCGAGATGTTCGAAGTGAATACAGGAGTATGACAAGGCCACCTGCCTATTATCACCGACGACGATATTCTTAATTGTGGTGGACTGGATTATGCGTTGGGAATGAGAAGATAGGAATACATTAGACTGACAGATAAAAAAGACTTTACACAGAGATCTGGATCTCGCCAATGACTTATGTTTAGTATTACACATAGTCGAAAAAATACAGGCGAAAACCAACATACTGGTAGAGACAGAAGCTGGCAGGCATCTAAGACAAGATTCCAGGTGAACATAAAGAAGACGGAGGTCATAAAGATATCATGAGCTGACATCAGTTAGAGAACCACTGGAAAACCTAGGAGTACTGGACAGCTGTTTCGTCCCCTAGTTTGGGACTCCTCAGCAGTACCCACCCACCGGGATTCGAACCAGGACCTTCTGGTTACAAGGCGAGCTCGTAGACCATTGAACCACTGGGACCCGATCCAATGGTTCTTGAATTCTAACTTCTGCCAATTCACGATATAGCGCGACCACTTCGCAATGTCTTCTTCAATGAGTTACTGCCTCATCTTCGACCTGCTGTACCCTACTGGTCACGGCTTCCCACTAGAACCCCAGGTTAACTGCCTGAATAGGGCCAGTCGCTAGTGAGCATCAGATTAATTTTAAATTAAATCCTCCATACAATCAAACCAAATCCCTACAAAACCAACACTTGAAAGTCATAAAGATACTCAAGAACCAACCGGAATAGCAACGACAACCAGCACCAATCGCCATCAACAGGAGAGATTTAACAGAGGTTACTTTCTTCATGGTTTCAACCACAGGTGGAACGGATGAAGATATCAAAGCCTGCCAGTGAGGATCAGAAAGGAGAGATACAATTTCATTAGTCTGTTGAAGCCAATTTGGAAATCTTCTCCACTCACTGAGCGAGAATTAACAACAGGATTCGAATTTTCAACATAAATGTGAAGTTATTTCTTTTATGAGGGTCAGAAACTTCTATTACCTGTCAGGGAACAGGTTTTCAACAAGTTACTGATTTCCATCAATAGCTACTTTCTCTGGCTCCATACTGAAGATCAAATGATCAGTTAATCGGCCAGCAACAAGAAACTTTAGCCTGCTGGCGACGAACCAATCAAGGGCCGACTGCTCAAGAAAGTGTGAAAAAGAAAATGGAGATTCGTTTGACATACGTTGAGGAGAATGTCAAATGACACAGCGCGTTAGCCAGGCCATTACTTGAGTGAAACCCGAATCGGAAGTGACTACTAGTGAATCGTCCCAGGACGATATGGAGAAGCTCCTAAAAGGAGGAGATGAGAGCATATGGGCAATCGTGGGACTAGATGAAGAAAACAGCAGAGAATAGAACAAAGTAGAGATGTAATGTTGAAGCTCTATATTCCACTCGGAGCCCAAGGGAATAATAATGTAACAACAGAAGACAAGGGCCAGCCAGACAACAGATCGTTTATTAAGGAAATCAACACATATTTATAGATTTTCATGTACATTGTTATAGATTAGTGTTAGCAGAGAAACACAGTCTTCTGATTGGTTGCTTCTCACAGAAAGTTGACCTTGCATCTCTTTGTGACTGTTACTTGAATGTCAGATCATCTATATGTTAACTGTATCTGCCTATGCAAAGTCTGCAATGATTGATTGTTGAATCAGCAGTCTTGGTTGATATTTTCTCACGATCAATATTTGAGTCATAAACATTGACTTAAATTACTATCTACCAATTGGCTAGCAGCCTGCTTCCACCACAATAATAGTAATAGAAAATTACACTTACATACTTTTCAACCACAGAGTTCAAGTTTAAACAAAAATAAAACATATGCATACAACATCATAAAGACAAGAGGTAGGTAAGATAATGAGCAAGCAATAAACTGATTAACAATACAACGAGTTCAACTCAAGTCATAGAAACAAGAGACATTAATGAAAACAGAACACGTAGATCAACGAAGAGTCTCTTTTCGGCGAATTCATTTTCTTAGCTGTACAATCGCAAATATACATGTGTTGTTTTGTATGTATGTGTACATTAAGTTTGTCAAACAAAGTTACAATTGGTTAAGGTTACTTTTAACTAAACAAGTGAAGTATACAATTGGTGGATGGTGGCTAGCAGTGGAATCCAGGATAAGGCGCATTTCGTCCTAATTGGGACTCGTCAGCTGGATGTACCTGCATTTCTCAGTGAGTGATGATGTTCCCACTGAGGCTCGAACCCGGTACCCATAGTTTCGAACGCCAAAGCGTTATCCACTAGACCACTTGGGCCACGAGAGCCACCTCTTGTGCAACGGGTCATATTAATTATTGAATTGTCAACCTGAGACCGAGCACTTTGGTCCAATCAATCGACGGGAAAATCAAAATTCAATTCAATAAACAAGTGAAGGTTGGTAATACAGGTCAAGAAAATTAAGTGTTAATGAAATTAGGGTAGTAACAAATGTGATGAGTTGTCACAAACAGTTGTAATAATAATAGTGAGTTTTACTCCGGATGCACATAGAAACAAAGTAGATAATACGAAACTATGTAAGAGATCTAAGTGGATACAAGAATTATAATTGTTAAACAATTATAATTTTTAACTAAACAGGTAAAGGTTGGTAATATAAGTCAAGACAATCAAGTGCTAGGGTAGTAACAAAGGTGATGAGTTGTCACAAACAGTTGTTAAAAGAAGTTATGCAATAATAATATGAATAGTTTGATGAGTGAGTTTTACTCAGGATGCACATAGAAACAAAGTAGATAATACGAAACTGTGTAAGAGATCTAAGTGAATACAAGAATTATAAGCAATTAAGGAACAGACAAAGAAACAAAATGAAGTCATCAAAATAAAAATAAAAACTCAAAACCAATCAAAACATTGTTACCATGAGAGTAGAAGTGGTTGAGTAATCTTCTTTTGTATGCACAGCTCCGGTTTTTCCATGTGAATGACCAGAGCTTCAGCGATACAAAGAAGACGAAACCGTATTGCCTTTGATATGTTATTCTTGACTCTGTAGATTACTTTGAAGGAGGCGTTCGTTGAAATGCAATGATCAGTGTTGACCAGGTTTTCAATTACCGCGTTCCTTATTGCACCACTATTGATTTTTCGCAACCATGCTGGATAGTGTTCTTGAATTCTCTTGGACAGGATGCGCGTCGAACGACCGATGTACCTGACCGGCTTCACAGCAGCAGATGAACTGGTATATGCACATAGAAGTGGCCAGATGCGGGATCTTGTCCTTGAGGTTTCTGCAGATCAGTGGGCGACTGGAGAACACTATTCGTAGCGTTGCTGCAAAGATTGTTCTTCTCAGAGATGATGTGATCCTTCTCTTGAGAATATCGCTTGCTAAATCTCCCTTGAAATCTAGGTTCATGTAGACTTGCTTTTTAGGTGCAAAGTCACACTATAATGACCGGGATAAAAAATTGACGCCAAAGACTTCGTAATCGAATGAAAGAGATAGAATAAAAAACATCCAGTTACCAGTGCACAAGGGAAGACTGGTAACTGCTTATTTCGGAACACATAAATCAGTTTTCAGGTGTTTGATGGCGATTGCTTTCGCAAACTCGAGAAGAACTAAACTATTTTGTCTATTAATAGTTCTAAAGGATTTCTCTATATCGACCTCATGATGCGTGTTATTGATATGTATGTCAATTACACTATCGTAAGCATCTGTCCTCTTAAGACGTAGGCATATATTACAAAATCGGAGGATTTCCTTGCTTTATTCAAATTCACAAACATGGATAAATGTATGAAAAGTATATTTCTAAAGGAAATCAACAAAAATGAATATTCCTCGGGATTGGATGATAAAGCCATGCGTCTACTTTCACTATTTCACGGATAAATAATCTCAATTTTTGTTAAGAAAATAACTTCCTGTACGCCATAGGTGCTTTTTCAGTGTCAGGCTGTAAACAGATCAGGGCTGATGGTCTTGGTCTACATATCGGTCAATATTACTAGTGTGGAATATGCTACTGTCAAGAATTTTTAAGTAGTCTGTTGTGTGTGTGTGTGTGGAATGGCATCCACAAAAATCTTAAATATCAAGGTTGATGGATAAAGCTACTTAGAGGAGAAGTGAAGAACACATTATGAAACAGTCCAGAAGAAGACGCTGAATACAAACAACTTTAATCAACTAAATTGTCCATTATAATATAGGCTTTTTGTAATTCCCAATGAATGAAAAGCAAAACGATATTATTGTTTCTACTGACGTTTCGCTGTTTAATGCTGCTAATAGCTTTATCAAAGTAGTATTATTATACCGGAATTTACAAAATCCACTCAGTTTATATATACAGCAACTTAATTATCTTTCGTCAGTATTGGGTCACTTTTAGTTGTCAAGTTGGTCAATTGGTAAAGATGAAAAAACCAAGTGTAGATTGTCGGATTTTAATCAGTGTGTAAAATTATAAAACAGCATGTGTTTATATAATGATATCGCTTATCACATTCGCGTTGATTTTGTCACTTCGTTGGGGAGGGGAGGGAGGTGTTGTAACCATGTCAGATTCTGTTTTAGTCCATCATTCCTATTCATCAGACAATTTGGATTCCACCTGATATGAAATGCTTCTGATATGAGACGTTCTTTGTGATTTCTGAAATTCTTCTGGATTATTTCAGTATTGTCAAAATCAGTTTTCTGGCTTAACTCTACAGCAAGTAGACAAGCTATGGCTGATGAATTTTCAAGTTTTTCTATTTCAGCTGGACTTCTTGGCGGTCGAAAAGAACCGGCTCTACAGTGTTCATTTCTTCTGATTTTGACTTCTCGCGATGTTTATCCGATGTATATCGCATCATATTCCAAGCAAGCATTTTATTTTATAGACACAATTGGATAGAGAATCATAAGGGATTTGGTTTCTTTATATGGATAAGGTTGTTCCATAGTATGTCTGATGTTTTGAAGAAAACTCTCATGTTGTGCTGATTGAGTACTCTTCTAATATCGTCTGACGTCTCTGCTCTATATGGAATGACGGTTGTTGAGATCCATGTTTTCGGGATGCGTTTTCGACCGTACCTAATGTCAGTGTTGATTTTGTTGATGAAGTTCCTTGAGTAGTTGTTTGGCTTGAGGAGAGTTTCAGTAATGTCTGATATTTCTTCTCCTTTTTCTTGCTCATCCGTTAACATCAGACAGTGTGGTCGTCTAGGGAGACTTGAAACAACTGATACCTTTGCGCTGATGGAGTGCAATGATTAAAAGTCTAAATAGTTTTTGGAGTGAGATTTCTTCCTGAATATAGATATACTAATGTGTCCGATTTCCCTTCTTTTAATTGGAAATAATATCAAGAATTTCGGTAATAGGGATACTAGCATATAATGAGTTAATATCATAACTTACCATAATGTCTTCTTTATCAATTTCTCGATGTTCTATTTAGGATTTTAAATCATATGGATTTTGTACAATATTTTGAGTGTCCTTTTGTAGTGGTTTTAATACCGAAAATTAATATTTAGAGAGGTTGTATGTCTGTGAGTTGGTGAAATCTAATACTGGTCTTAGTGGAACTGTGGGTTTATGTATCTATCTTTGGTTGACCGTAGAATCCTGAAGGTGCATAAGATTTTGGGCATAGCCGAGGCGCTAGCTATACAAAAGCTCAAACCCACGCTTTGTATACAAAAGAAATACGTCCAACCCCTGTCCTTGCCATGGCCATCATAAACAGGTAATTTTTAGTAATCACCATCCCATCGCCTTTCTTATCTAAACTTCCTGTTTATTCATGTCATTTCAAGTTTTTCTTAATCCCTGTTTACACTACCATATTTTCATACCCGAACTTAGTGTTTATTTTGTCATTTTACTATTTCTTCATATTTAATCCCTGATTGCATAAACAATTATTCATCACATTAGTTTTTATCCAAACATCCTGTCTATTTTGTTATTTCTACATTTCTAACCCCTAATTGCACAATGTCAGTCTTCCTAGTTATTTTAATGCTATTTTGTTTGTTTCATCCATCCCCCTGTTTATTATGGCATTCTAATTCCCAATTTTAATTTTTATTAATTTGACCCTTGACCGGATATTATTCTGGAACTTTCCCATCCATTTGATATAAATACACGAATGTACAGCCAAGATGATGACTTCGTCGAAAAGAAAATTTTCTTCGCTGCAACTGTCTTCTTATTTTGATTTTAGTTTAAACCAGAGAGAATTTCCAATTTTGTGTGATTCATTTGTTGAAGGAGTCTGTTTGTATTTAGTTTCATTTTGTTGAATTCAGCAGATTTCTTCTTCTCTTCAATGAGTAAGTCGAGTCCTTCAGAAAGGTGTTCAATCGCCTCTTTTTTTCATAATCCATTCTGTTCATTATCACAGTGACGTTTCCTTTTTTGGCTTTTGTTATATAACGATGCATTTATTATAATGAATATTATACACCCAATGCCCAAATTTCTTCAAACTGTTAAAAGTCAACTTGGTTTGGATATATACAACTGAATTGTCATTGCGATTATTATTATTTATTACATCCTTTAATTCCTAGAGGAGCATAGGGCTTCAGCCACGCGTCTCCACTGCGTTTGGTTCTCTGCCAACATTTCTGCCTGGCTCCAAGTCTGCCCACATGCTTTCATCTACTCTCCACATGACTTCTTTCACGTCACCCTTGGACGACCAACTCGCCGCTTCCCTTTCGGGTTCCACTCGAGCATTGACTTGTCTAGTGATGTCACTTGATGGTTTCCTCAGAGTATGGTTCATCCATCTCTATTTCTTCCTGCCTATTTGTTTCACAATCGGTTCCTGCTGTGTTGATTCGCTCATTGCCAGATATCTGTGTTGCTGATCTTTTCTGGCCAGCCATCTGATCTTGAGTATTGAGCGAAGACAGCTGTTGATGAAGGCCTATAGTTTGTTTGAGGTGCTCTTTATGACGCGTAAAGTAGCACTGACTTCACACTGAAGTGGAAAGTCCGGATCTTATTTCTCATGTTGAGTAGTGTTGACATCCACATAGACTTGAGAGTAATGAAAGCTTGTCTTGCTCTCCCGATCCTCGCTGCTTTAATATCCTCGTCAGTTCTACCTGTAGTAAAGACGATGCTTCCCAGGTTGGTAGGTAAAGGCGGTTGTTTCTTTCGGGTTCCTCCCATTTATGCTGATTGTTGTCTGTTGTTGTTGCTGCTGTTGGTGTTGGCCAGGAATTTTCATCATCTCTGTTTTATCTATGTCCACCTGAAGTCCTATCTTTGATGCTTCTTCTGCCAGCTTGTTGTTTTTCATTTGAATATCTTCCAGTTTGTGGGAAATCAGACATATATATCGCATCGGCGAAGTCCAGATCCTCCAAGTTTCTCTTTGTGTGAGTCCATTTTATGCCTGTTTCCTCATTTCCCGCTCTCTGTTTGTCGCATTATCCGATCTACTGCAACCAGGAAGATCATTGGCGATACTAGACATCCAGCCTTGCCTCACTCCCGTCCTCACTTCGAAGGCTTCCGTAAGTTTCCCGTTGTGGATTATTTGGCGGTATGCAGCATTGTCGTATAACTGTTGGATGAGATGTATAATTGTCGATGTCACCCCGTAGTAGCGAAGTAGTTTCCAAATTACCTCTCGATCGACGCTGTCTGCTCGAGGCCTTTTCAAAGTCGATGAAGTTGAGTGAGGTGGAGAGGTGACTGCTATTCCAAGCTTTAATCAATGATGATCCGTAGTGTGATGATTTGATCAATACATGACTTGTTTCTCCTGTATCCATCTAATCATGAGTATTGAGCAAAGACCGCTGTTGATGAAGGCCTATCGTTTGTTTGTGGTGCTTTTGATGACGCGTAAAGTAGCACTGAATTCACCTTGGAGTTGAAAATCCAGATCTTATTTTTAATGCTGAGTGCTGAATTGTCATTGTGAGCTTTTCATATTTTCCTCTCATCGCTACACGGGATTGTGGTCGCATAAAAAAAATGCTATTCTTCAGTGAAATATCATTCTCTTCTGTCATGACTCTAGGAATGTGGGTTGAACTATTCCCATGGGTGTTAAATTAATTATAAGTAGCGAAAATTAAAAATTCAGACACCTGTCGGTGTTAGACATATATATATATATATATATATATATATATATATTACTGAAAAAGAATATGAGCACTGCTGCCGAAATGAATTTTTCAAAGAGTAAATGAAATCAACGTAGAGATTATTTTTTTTTCATCGGAAGAATTAATTATGTCTAATAAATCACAGTTGGTTAAAGTAGGAGGTGGGAGAGCGAAGGGAGGGGGGTTATGCGTCTGTAATCTTCAAAAAGCTTTGAAACTCATTTTATTTTCCCACTGTTATTTGTATAGGTGGTTAGATGTGTTTGAAAATTTCAGTTAATTGATAGATACTACTCATCTGCTGGGAGTAAATTTAATCCACTGATTGACTGTTGGAAAGTCCTACATTCATACTGTGGCATATGCTACTGATAAGATTTATCAGTAGTATATATAAATAGACATTCGTTATCATAAAAAACGTAAAATAGCAGGGAACTAGATTTGATGTCAGAGGAAGAAAATGATTCGGCGTTTTGGAGACACACATGGGAGAAGTGAGTGAAAGGAACACAATATGAGGGAAGGCGAGAAGTAGCACAACACGGAAGATCAGTGCAAATCTGTACGTTGCAGATAAGGGGTGTACATAATCTGCCTATATAGAGATACCGAATTCCTGATAAACATTACCGATATGTCGATGATACATCATCTATCTTAGCTGATGGGAATGTTAACAGAGACGAATTGTTGCTGAAATTCAAAAACATCCACCTTTCGCCTACCTTTACTTGTGAAGAGGAGCAGGAGAATAAACTACATTTCCTGGATGTCTTGCTAAGTAGGCGAGATGGGTCACTTGGAAGAAGTGTGTACAGAAAAAGCACATTCACAGGGCGATACACACACTTCCCTCCTTAGTTACGCGTCCACTAAATATAAGAAGGAATGTTGTTAAAGGTCTTATGATAAGAGCAAGAAAGATATGTACGAATGACCTCTTACAAAAGGAATTTGAATACATATTCACGATTCCTTGATGGAGATCGGCTATCCGAGTAGTTTCATAAAGAAACATATGAAAACATCAGAGAGAAAACCTGAGACTCTGACTGCACATAAGAAACCTATATTTATTAAGTTACAATTTAATGGTGGCTTATCTAGTGAGATTCGATTCCAAAGACTTTCAAGGAGTATAAGAGGAACGAATTTTACGCAGCGCACCTATGTTTGTCATTCTCTAGCTGACGAATGATTGGGACGCAAACGAAGGATAAGCTAGATAGTTTTGCCACATCTATGTGCATTTATCAATTCAACTTCACCTGCGGTGACAGTTATGTTGGGCACACCACTACTAGACAGCTTAGCCAACGTGTTGTTACTGAACATCTCCCATCGTGGTTTAGCAAAGAACAGACAAAAACAATCCGTAGCTCAATTTTGACACATCACATTTAATTGATAGTGTTCATGTGGTGGAGAAAGCCGGAGCTTTCAAAGTAATTCATCGTATCCCTCCGAATCTTTCCAACAGACTTCGTATTCGTCTACTGTGTACAGCTGAGGCGATAGGCATTGGAACTATTAAACCTAAATTATGCATTCAAAAGAAGTTCGTACAGCCATTATCCCTCCCGTGGCCTAATAAGACATAACCAACTAATGACTTCTTCATCACATCTTGTTTATATTTTCAACCCTTTTTTTATCACATCTTCATCATAAACATGTCTCATTTACCTCCCTTACAATCTAACATTACGTAATCGGTTCATTTGTTTTTACTAGCCTTTATCAACTACTACGTCTACCTGAACATTTTTTTGTTAAATCATGCTATTTTTCATTATTCGTGTTATCACAGGTTGCCTCACCTTTCCATCCTTATTATTGATAAGACCATTATTATTATTATTACTATTATTATTATCATCATTACTACTATTATGACTAATTGCACAATTTATATTCACCATCGTATTATCCTATAGACAAAACACCATGATTGGTTTATATTTGAATTTTGATTTGTAAACTTACGTCTGCATATTAGGGTTAAGCCTGATGAAATCTAATTAGAAGCACAATACTGTTCGCTTAAATGTGTTATTCTTAACATTACCTTATCAGGTCTCTCGTCTTCTACTCTTACTATATTACTATCAGTATTCTCTTGGGTTGCAAGTGGAATGCAAAGGTTTACCAGCAAATTACCATTTTACCCTGTTTTATTTGCAGTCCTCTCTCAGCTAGCAGCAGTATTTGTGCGGTTATCTGCTGTCGTCTTATCTGTTGAACTTAGGGCGCTACTTCTCTGTTAGGAATGACATTCTCTGGTTTCTAATTTACTAACTGTTACATTGAAATGTAGACCCTTCTCAAGTACTTTTATCTCGCTGGAGGTTGATGCAAGCAAACTAATGGCAGCAGAATCACTTAAAAAGCTTTCATCTCCTCTTCATGTGGTCTCTTAAAACTATAATCAGCAGAATATGCTGCCCTCCAAATCAGTAGGAAAGGAGATCACTCTTTTTTGAGGAAGACACTACTTGAGAATGGCTATCCACCACATATAAAGCTGAAAATCAACAAAGAACAACCTACCTCTGTGCCGAAGAAGATGCTATACATGAATGTGGTGTTCAGAGGCGATCTTCTGGCTGACATTTTTGAAGAGACATTCCCTGTTGCTACATTATGACTGGTATTCTCCAGCCGCTAATTGTTCTTCAACAACTCAGAAGATAAACTAACGCATTTGGCCACTTCTATGTGTATCCACCAGTTTACTTCCTCATTTGGAACGAGATTTACAGGTCGTTATTCAAAAGAGTTAAAGAACATTATGCAATTTTGCTATGAAAAGGCAAAAGTGGATCAATAACCGATACTATACTTGGATATACAGTCAACAGTGGTCATTCAGTATGCATGGAGAATTCATTCAAAGTCATCTACAAAGTCAAAAGGAAGCCTCCAGTTGAAAACGGTAAACTTCCGTGTACTCTGCACCGCCAAGGCGTTAGCGATCCGGAAAGAAAACCCTGATTTATGTACACCGAAGGAACTCCTCCACGCCCCCTCCTTCTATCTTGGGTACAATTCCAAGTTCTACGACTTTGTTAATAATGTTTTGTTTTCTTTTTTTGTTTTTTTTTTGTCGAATTTTTGTATGGCATCTTAGTAACATCTTCTTCTTTACTCTTTACTCTTTCTGCCTATTACGTAATTTATTTTTTGGACACGTGCCTCCATTAACATTCTATTGCATATTGCGCAACCGTTGTCAACACTGCCCTAGTTACAATTTTTATTATTATGGAAACATTTTGATGACGTAAACAGCAGTCCTGATTAATTCTTATTCTACTTTTGTTTGAAAATCCTAATGTACACACATACACACACACACAAAATAACTATATATAAATACGGTTGTACATCTAAGTGAATGAATTCCCCGTCCAAAATAAAAGAGACTCTTCGCTGAACTTTTTTATTCTTATATTCATGTCTGGATGAACATTCTCTTGCATGTCAATCTCAAACTTACGCCAAAGTCGTTGTTTCCCAACTGGTTTACACTCAAGTGGTGGACTGGCATATGATGTTATTCAACGGTCTCCTAAATGTATGTTCAGTTCATCTCCAATTGCTTCAGCATGCTTGTTGGACAGCAGATTCTCGATTGGTTCATTAACAGAGTCCCTTGTTGCTAATTTTCTCTGACCGGCCATCTGAAATCCAACTTCTGATAAAAGTCTGCTTTAGTCTGTTGGTAATGATTGTGGTGAGACATCAAGCCTCTCAACCACGCAGATGTATTCAATGACTGATTTGATATCAATGTCGACAATTGTAATCTCGTTCTTTATGCATTAGTAGAGTAGATTTCCTGTCTTCTCGCTACCTTTTAATTCGCTGCATCGTCCAGTTCACTATAATCAGGAATATTATTGGTGATAGTAGACAGCCATATAGGAGAAGATTTCGTTACTTATATCGATGTTTTCGTTGTTGTTGTTGTTGTTGCTGCTGTGTTCTCAACATATTTTTGATTTCCGTGTTGATATATTGATACGGAATTGACCAGCTGAATAAGAGGGGGGCTCGATGCTACCAAGAATTCAATGTTGGTTAGCAAAGAAATCCAGGAAAAGCGTTTAACCCTATATATGACTCGTCAGTTGAATATATCTGCTCCCCGGTGACAGGAGAAACATTCACTATCAATGAGCCCTAAATAGGGAGAAATTCATATCCTGAAATACACTCCTAGCCATTAATAGATGAGGAACTTCGATTCAAATATTATTTACCTTTTAAGAGTCACTCTTCATATATCTTTACATTTATCCTAAGTTTTGAACATTTTAGGAGGTTCCCTTCTCAGTAATGGAATGATCACAAATGTTTTCTCTCTGTGAAACATTGTTTTCATTCCTTTGCATTCTAAGTTAAATACGGAGCTTCAAGTTTGAGCTTCGAAAGTTCAATAGTGGGGTTGCTAGCCTCAAGACTAACCTTCCCTCTTTACCTGGACTACTACCGGTTAAACGAGAAGTGCATCAACCACGAATTAACCTCCGACCATGTACCTCTTATACACTGACTCACCCTTGTATGACTATGTAACGTGAATGAATTAGTTTATGGTTGTCCGTTGTTACTTTTTTAATCAAATCGTGGAAAATACCCATTGGAACATTAGATTGAAAAGAACAAGAAGTTCAGCGAAGATGTCGATCTTTTCGGCGATTTCATTCTCAAAAGCAGCTGTACAATCGCATTTATATAGATTAGTTTACATGGATACAATTATTATTTATTTAATTCCACATAGTAACGCAGGTGATAACACTTTTTGTTTACTTTTGTTTGTTTAAATCTACCAGTCGCTGTGTGTTTCCGACTTCTTTGTACTGCAGAAGCTCTCGCCATTTGCATTGAAAAGCCGGAGCTATGTGTTCAAAAGAAACTAGTCCAGCCTTTACAAATACCATGGACCTAGTTCAGTATGTTCCCTTATCCTTCAACTTTTTGTTTTGTTCTCTGTAAATGTAATTTTCTCTATTTGTCTTCATTCAATTCATCCTGTTTTTCAGTTATAAAATCAGTTATTTCAAGTTTGTTCCCATGCTTCTCCTGATCACACTTGTAATCCGTTTAGAATAACCATTTTACAATTATATTCTAATCCTGTGTATTTTTTTTTGTTTCTATGCCTCTTGTAATCTACATTCACACCTCCGAACTTACATTTCAAGTTGACAATTTTGATTTCAATTTGTTTCCATGCTCATTTTGTTCACACCTGTAATTCCTTCTATCCCTGCGTCTCTAAGCCTCTTGTAATTCATATCAAGTTGAAAACAATTATCACCTTCTATTTGACTTAAAATTATTTCTCCAGTTATCAAATATTAATTTTGCGTAGGTTGTAACTGTTTTCTTATCCTGTGCAATCTTGTCTCTAAGCCCCTTGTAATCTATAATCGTACCTTCAAACTTTCATATCAAGTTATTATCACCTTCGTTACTATATGGAATTAAATAAATAATAATTGTATCCGTGTAAACTAATCTATATAAATGCCTAAAATATATTCCAAATCACACAAAGGTGTCCTCTCTCACCTCTACAGTAAAGTTCAACGGAGATGCTACTCAAAAGACAACCTAGACAAGCTCAGATGCATGTTGAAAGACACTAACTGGGACTTATTTACAGAACAAACATTAGATGAAACAATCACAAACACTACCGATTATCTTAAATTCTGTTTCGAAATATGTTGTCCTAAAGAAACATTATTCATTCGATTTGATCGCTTATCTTCGCCATATCTCAAAAAGCTACGTAGAAATAAAGAACTGTTGTTCAAAACAAATGATAAGCCTGGTGTAAAAAAGTTAAACATGCTGATAAAACTGGAAATAAAAAGACTAATGTTTTATATAATCAAAGATTTTTGTCATGTAAAACCCCTTCTAATTTATGGAAACTTTTCAAAGAAATTACTAACGGTAAGCGATGTATTTCTGTTCCATCTCTTAATGTTGACACTCTTAATAAATCTTTCATACGCTCTTCTGTTGATACCCTTCCAAATGATACAAATCATATTGACAATAACTTTAGTGGTTTTAATACCCTTGATGTGCTTAAATGTCTCCGGTCTCTTAAGCCTTCTCAAAGCCTTGGTCCTGACGGCATACCTGCCATTGTCCTCAGGAATTGTGCTGATATTTTGTGTTATCCTCTTACTAACATTTTTAATGCTTTTTTTCCGGTAACGTTCTACCTTTTGCATGGAAAAACATTAAAATTATCCCTATACCAAAACCATCTTCTGGTTCTGATATTAAATTTCGGCCTATTGCAATTACTTCCCCCTTTTTAAAATTGATGGAAAAATTACTTTTACTTCGTCTTGAACCCGCTTTGAAACCTTTTAATGATCCTAAACAATTTGCATACAAACATGGTAGAAGTACCTTGGATGCTGCGGTTGTCTTGTATCACAATGTTGTCTCTTGTTTAGACAAAGGTGCTAAATATGTTCGTAGTGCTTTCTTAGACTACACATCTGCTTTTGACTCTGTACCTAGGGGCCTTTTGTTAAATAAGCTATCGTTGACACAAACAGGATCCTGGGCTAAGAGTTGGTTGCATTCCTATTTTTCTGATAGAATGCAGTATACTGTATATAACGGCAAATCTTCTACCTCGCTTACAAAATCCGGTGTTCCACAAGGTGCTGTCCTCTCTCCTTTTCTTTTTTCTTTCTTCCTACATGACCTGCCTCATTCAAACGAAACTAACTTTGTCAAATATGCAGATGATCTGACTGTATCACTGCCTATCACTTCCGAGTCTGACAGCTCCAAACTTAATAGCTTTCTGTTGGACATCAACAACTGGTCCAAGTCAAATGGTCTTATATTAAATCCTTCCAAATGTCAGGCCTTGACTTTACTTTCAAGCATCGACGTGACTTACTTGAACTAGTTAACTCGCATGATCCCTGTAGCATAGATGGCACGGAAATTGAAACCAAATCAAGCATTAAATACCTTGGATTAGTTTTTCCTCTGACCTTTCATGGTCATCCCATATCTTATCTATCTCTAAGAAAATGTTTCGTCTTACCTTCTACATTAAAAAGTTAAGACAATCAGGTATCAACCAACCTTTAGTTTTGCAATTTTTAAACTCCTGTATTTTACCTATTGTACTCTATTGCTCTCCATTAATCTTTCCTGGGCTTCTCAAAAAAGATTATATCATATTACGAAGAGTATTAAATGCTGTGAGTAGAGCTTGTGGTCTGCCACTGCATGAGCTCGCTAATACTATAGTCGAGAGGCATATAAATTCCTGTACGAAATGGGCAAAGGCTATAATGTCAGACCCTCTGCACCCCCTTTATTCACACCTGTCCCCTTGTATCTCATCAGGTAGGACGAGAAGTCAATATAAAAAGATATATGCTCGTACTACTAAGTATAGAAATTCTACAATACCCTATTTAGCGCGTACTTTATGTGACGAAGACTCTGTTAGACGTGAAACTTACAAGTTACTATGTAATTAGCACAGTGAATCGACCCTTTTATCGTTCATCTTTCTGTATTTTATGGTGTCACACTTTCTATCGTTTAAATCGTTACTCTGCTATTTTATTTTGGTTGGTATTACTATTATTACTACAATTTTGTACTTTATACATATTTTTCTCCGTATGGCATACAGTATTTTGCTACGTAGCTGCTATAACAATCGTTTTATTACTATTATGTAATGTGTATTTTTAATTTTTTTGTCGTTTTTGAGTAAATTAGATGCAATATTGTACTGAATGCTGAAAATTCCTTGCTGTATCATGAGTACTGTTTTTGGAATAAAGCAAAAATTATTATTATTATTGTACAGCTGCTTTTGAGAATGAAATCATCGAAAAGATCGACATCTTTGCTGAACTTCTTGTTCTTTTCAATCTAACGTTGTTACTTTGACAATCTAATCGTAAGTACTTCTGTGGTATGTGCTACAGACAAGATTTATCAGTAGTATATAGATGTAGATTGATAGGAAGTGGCCAAAAAGTGAAATCAACATTTAAGTCATTTGGTTACTGCATAGGTAGAAGTTTTTATCCCCCAAATCGGGATCTAGTTTACGCTGTAGTCAGGAAATAATCTCATTGGTCAACTTTTCATCGCATTCCCTGACCTTAGGCCAGTCGCCAATCAATCAAAATAGCTTATTGTCCTCTAACCTGGCTGACTTTTAATTTGGTTAAAAATGTATAAATATGATGCATGTTTCCTAAGTAAAAAATATTCCGTAACCACTTCTCTTGCATTCCTCCGTTACACTGCTATTCTCATAAGCTTTTGACAAAACGTTCCGTGCTGTTGGCTATCGCCAGTAATTTATTTTTAAGAGAAAAATCAATAAATTCAAAAGACATCGATGAAACTTTGATCGGATACTAGTTAGTAACTAGTATCATGTGTCTGATCCTTTGGTTGGTACAGACTGATTTCTACCAGTCAAGTTTGCAATGCGGCCACCGTGCCGCCGGGTGCCTCGACATCACGGTGCACTGTGAATTTTTGTTATTAGATTGTTGGAGACAATCGTTCTCAGGTTTCGTGCCAGTTGACACTCACCAGTCAGCAAGGCGTGTCTGCAGTCTTGAAGGCAGTGATACTCCTCCTGAGGTCTGAACTCGTGTCACCCAGTGCTGTAGTCATTACAGACATCACCATTGAGCTTTCGGCCTCAGTGGTGAACATAGAGAAAACAGAGGTGATGAAGATCCCTGGACAATAGCAACAATAACAACAGATAGCAATCAGCACAAATTGGAGAAATCTGAAAGAAGCAACCTTCTCTACCTACTGACCTGGGAAGCATCGTTTCAGTTACAGGTGGATGGAAGTGATGAGGATATCAAAGCAATGAGGATCGGGAAAGCAAGGCAAGCTTTCATTACTCTCAAGTCTGTGTGGATGTCAACACTACTCAGCATGAGAAATGTGAAGTCATTGCTACTTACTATACCGATCAAAGACTTGGCGTTGCGTCACGAAGGGCACTTTGAACAAACTACACACCTTCATCAACAGCTGTCTTCACTCAATACTGCTCAAGATCAGATGTCCAGAAGAGATAAGATATAGGGATCTCTTGGGCAATCTAACCTGGAAGAAACCAATTATGCAACAAATATGCAGGAAGAAATGGAGGTGGGTTGGCCATACTCTGAGAAAACAAACCACCAAGTGATTCACATCACACAAGAAGCTTTCAAGGGTAACCAAAATGGGAAGTGGCGAGTTGGTCATCAGTGCGAGGATGACATGGAGTAGAGGAGGTCATGTGAGAAGAAGACCAAAGCATTTGGGCAGACTTGGAACCAGGTGATTAAAACATTGACAGAGAATCGAACGCAATGGAGACGTGCGGCTCAGGCCCTATGTTCCTCTAGGAACTGGTAAGTGCCAACAAGCACACAACCTTGGTCAAGCAAGGCTCCCTGTAGTCGACTGCCTCCAACTATCTGCTGACATCGATGAAAATTATTCCTATACTAGTGAATAATCAGAATGTCGAAATGGGACAAAAAAAACAAATAAATGAATAAAGTGCCATCTAGTTTCAAAAAGCTCAGGGAAAATAAAATTTCTAGAAAGTAAATTTCGAAAATAAAAGATCCGGATTAAGCGAAACGGATTATCTTGTTTTCAAAATAGAGTTAAAAAAACTCTCCAGTGTTATCCTACAATAATCCGAATGACATTGATTTATTCGACTTCGAGAATTACTCATCTATAGGTATTTCTTATTGCTTTATTTGGAAATAAGTTTGTGTGTGTGTGTGTGTGTACTGAGTATTGCTCACATTGGTATAGTATAGTACAGTATAGTTATTATTTGATTCAAAAGTCGTTTGCATACATTTAGGTAACCAGATAGATTTTGAACAGAGAGAGGAAAAGACGTAGCGCAATAAGAAGATGAAATCAGGTGTGGACAGTTTGCTGGAAACCAAACAGACTGGGATTGATGTCTTTGGTGAGGATTGTAAGCGGAATGTTTAAGCCCTGTAGGAAGGTGTAGACTGGCTGGCTAACTGACTGACTGACTGATTGGAGTCCTGGGGACGGTAAAAACCAATGAAGGCTGGAGACAATTGGTAACATGGCTAGCTCGAAGTGATCGTTCTCAGTGGCGCAAATGCATCCACTTCTTGTGACTTATAATTCCCAATAAAACTATACAGTTCTCCGATATTACTATTCTTTTTGCCTCATGTCTCTGTCTACTATCTCTATTTTTCATTTCTTTTTACTTTCCTCTCTTGCTTTGTGTTCCAGGTGAACTGTGGCGACTCGAACTGCTGCATATCAGGTGCAAAGTTCTGTGTTGAAACCAGTCAGACAGTAAGTGAAATGGAATTCGATTTTGTCAACCCAGGAATCACCGAACTATTAGTAAAATGTTCTACAAGACCCCCCCTCTTCTTATACATCTGAAACCCTGCCTAAGATTCCAAAATATCTTTTTAATTTTATTTTATTATAACTTAAATTCACATTGTATTTTGGTTCAAGTATGGAATTTTCAGTCTGTGATATCGTTAGCCCAAATGTACCAGGCCGACCATTGATATCAGGTGTGCCTCGGCCGGAGGTAGAATCCCGGACTGTGTGAATGGTAAGTGGGCGTCCTAACCACCGTTCCACCAATGTAGTAATCAGAGTAGCGCCAAAATCTGCATGCTCAATAGGGAATGAGTTGAGCAGGCTAAATGACTCTTGCACTGACCCCAAATTGAACTACATTGATTAGATCAGTAGATAGGGATTAGTCAATTTACTGGATCATAGAGACTTAACTAAGTATACAATAATTGATCCTACTAAGATGAATAACATGGAGAGAACACCAGCAACCACAGTGCATGCAGTATCACAACAGAGTGGGACAGAGATAAAGTCCTAAAAGGTAATATATGTCAGTGGTAGGAGACGCTGATCAGTAAATCTCTACTTATCGAATCTATACCTCACATGTATGATAGAAATCACGTAAAGCCGATAACAGATATATGAAAAATATTGGAGGCAACCGAACATAAGAAGCCTTGAACCTAAGATTCATTCACTTTAGCACTCAGCAGCAAGGCGCATCTTCAATCTTGAAGGAACTTATGTCCCTTCTGAGGTTTTGACCCACGCCACCCAGTGTCGCAGTCAGAGACCTTGTATGGTGGCCACATTGCAAATTCGACTGAGAGAATTCAGTCTGCACCAACTCCAAAGGAAAAGGCACACACATTTTCTTAGTTACTGACTAATGTCCACTTAAAAATATCCAATACAGCCAGTCCTACAAGAGGTCAATCACTAGCCTGAATAGCTCAGTGGTAACGTCTCCGACTGCAGGCGGCACTGGGTCGCGCGGATCTGAATCTCAGAAGGAATGTGAGTTCCTCCGAAGTTGTAGATATGCCTTGCTGATTGACAGGTGAATGCCAACTAGCACGGAACCTAACTCTGGTAGGGCTTCTTGAAGCTGACTGCCTCTAACCATCTAACACCAAATAATGGAATTATATAAACAAAGTTTTAAATTTGTATTAGTGCCTTGATGTGTTTATGTTATAAATAAGGTTTACTTGTAACGTCGTCTGTTAATAATACTGTACTGCTGTTAACTTTCTGTTGCCTGAATTTATCGGTAAATAATCAACTTCCAGACTCGTATGTGATTAAACCTTGAGGTCAAATTGATAGTTGGCAGTTTGAAGTGGTATTCAGGGCTGACATTTCAATTGTCATCAGACTAATCAGCCAGTGGTTGGTGGTGTTCCACTGAGACTGAAACTCATCATCCTTCAGTTCAGATGTTGAACACTTATCGTCCTGGCTATTCAGTCATGAGATTATATTATGTGATTTTATTGATGCTATCAATGTCACCAAAACAAATAGCACAAATGTTGGACAACAGGTAATGATAATTTTTATAAGTATACATGGTCCAGATAAACATAAAACTGAGATGAGTCGATGGTTTAATGTTGGAATGCTCTCCAACGACGCATGTTGTATGTATTCAATTCCCATTCAGTTCACCACCAAACCTCACCTAATTCACTGGCCAGTATTAAATCAAGAAAAAGAGGTAGACTGGTTATGAGGCTAGCAGCCTCATTTTTTAACACCGGTACTTCCAATACTCGAACTTCAAAGGTAGATTCACTATATTCCACTAGGAACATAATATACCTACCCGCTTTACAGACCAATCCCTGATCATCTTTGAATACCGTAGACTGAAATCTTATCATCCAGTCGATGGAAAGCGGAATCAACTGAAAAATGAAACACGCTATCACCTACAGTCGATCATCTCCTCGCACGTTCTCCTCCATGCCATCCTAGAACTCACACCAAGCTCGTTGTTTCCCTTTTCGGGTTCCATTCAAAACCACTGCCTGATATGAAACGTCATCCAACGACCTCTTCAGTGGCGTGTGTCCGATCTATCCCCACTAACCTCGTCATATATATATATATATATTCTTCAGTGTGGAACAAGCAAAGACAGCTATTGATGAAATTCTGTAGCTACCTGTTGGAAATGCTCTTTGTGAAACATACACCAAATCTCTGAGTCATGTAAAAGAACTCACTTGACATTAGTGTCAAATTTGTGAATCTTGTTCGGTATTCTAAATGCAGTAGATTTCAAGATTCACTTCAGAATAATGAAAGTCGGTCTAGATTTCCCAATCCAGACTTTGATATCTTCATCTCTACTGCCAACTGTAGTTGAAAGGTTGTTGCATAGCCAGATAGTTGGAAGAATTGACTTCCTTCAAATTTCTTCTGTTGATGGTGCTTAATGCCTGTTGTTCTTGGTGGCCGTTGGCTGGTTTTCTTCACTTTCTCCATTTTCCTTGATTTTGTGCACTTGGAATCCTGTCTTTTCTGCTATCCTCGCCTTCCAACCTGTTGACTTTCTCCTGAATATCTTCTAGTTTGTGTGACACTAGGTATAAATCATCTACAAAGTTCAGATCTTCCGGAATCTTCTTATCGATTGAAATTATTTGTGTCTTCTTGCTTTCTCCAACAGCAACAACAACAGACAACAATCAGCCAGCATGAATGGGAGAAATATGAAAGAGTCAACCTCGTTTACCTACCGACCTGGAAAGCATCGTTTCAACTACAGGCGGAACTGACGAGGATATCAAAGCGGCGATCGGGAAAGCAAGGCAAGCAAGCTTTCACTACTCTCAAGTCTGTATGGAGATCAACAGGCGCATGGCATGAAAAATAAGATCCGAACTTTCAACTCCAATGTGAAGTCAGTCAGTGCTACTTACTGTACGGATCAGAGACTTAGCGCCTTGTCACGAGCTGCACTTATATCAAACTACAGAGCTTCAACAGCTGTATTTGCTCAATACTTCACTTAGGTTCAGATGGCCAGCCAGAAAAGATCAGCAACAGGGATCTCTGGGAGCGAACCATCCCAGCAGGAACTGATTGTGAAACAAATATGCAGGGAGAAATGGAGGTGGATTGGCCATACGCTGAGGAAATTATCAAGTGACATCACTGGACAAGCCATCGCTCGAGTGGAACCCGAAAGGGAGGCGGCGAGTTGATCGTCAGTGCAAGGGTGACTTGGAAGAGGTCATGTGAAGAGGAGATGAAAGCATGTGAACAGACGTGGAGCCAAGTGAAAACTCTAGCAGAGAACGGAATGTAATGGAGACGCGCGGCTGAAGCCCTATGTTCCTCTAGGAATTAAAGGAAAGAATAATAATAAATTTTGCTTCCTCGCACGGTCTGTCACATGATGCAGTTCATCACAATTATGAATACAGTGTAATTAAGGATTTAAAATTTTATAAGGTGAAAATTGTCATTAGATACGAATCAATTTGTTTATGTGTTTACTAGTTAAGTGTATCATTATTATTACTGTATTCTTTAATTCCTAGAGGAACATAGGGCTTCAGCTGCGCACCTCCATTGCCTTCTGTTTTCTGCCAACGTTTTCACCCCGCTCCAAGTCTGCCCACATGCTTTCACCTCCTCTTCACACCACCTCCTCCAAGTCACCCTTGCACTGACGACCAACTCTCCGCTTCCCAGTCTGTCGGGTTCCACTCGAGCAATTGCTTGTCTACTGATGTCACTTGATGGTTTCCTCAGGGTATGGCCAATACACCTCCATTTCTTCCTGCACATTTGTTGCACAATCAGTTCCTGCTGGGTTGGTTCGCTCCAAGGAGGTTGAAAATCGAACACCAACCAACTGCTTTTATTTATTTCCATTCCGAGTGGAACATAAGGCTACAAGCTCGGGCTTTGAAGTTTCAGTAGCAGTGAGGTATTTTTGCGGGATGACGCTGAGACCCTCACGCCCAACCTTCCCTCTTGGGATGTAAATGCGTGCTCCTGTAGGGAATCGAACAGTGAAACATGTGCATGGTTTGCGAGCATTCTACAGCTGAACTTCCGACGAACAGTAATCAATAAAATGTTATCCTGATAAAAGTCAAACGAGTACCAAAAATAAAAGTCAACAGGTAGAAGAGAGTCTAAGATCATTGTAGAATAACATCCTGAACAAACCTTTTCCTCCAAAGGCAGACTTTGGAGTCTAACTGAGAAAATCGCTAATGCCTCGTGAAAGAGGTCTGCAGCGAAACTGTAGACCATTTCAAAAAGTCCGCTGAGATGAGATTGGGAAAAAATCGCTTTATTCGATGAAGATAACTTGCTTCACAGAGACATGTGAATACGATTTTACAGCCTTTGAACGTCACTTCGTCAAAATGTTAAATCAACATGGCTTTTTTGTTTATGTGTGTGAGTCGGGCCACCGACTCTACCCCCGAAAATCAACCCAACCGCTATAAAACTTCACAACACGGAAAAATTCCTAAAATAAACTTATTCTTCGCTGGAATTGCAGAAACGAAATGACGCCGACTGTTGAAAGCTTTCGGAAAGCCAGTCGATCGATGTGTCTTCTCTCGACAACTGTGAAAGTAAGCATGGAATGTGCTAGCTATGATTTTGGCTGGCAAAGCTGCTCAAATACCGAAAGATATGAAAAGATATGGCATAGAAGAGCTTAAAATCTGTTTAACCAGATGGAATGAACGTAGACTGTCCATTTAATTGGTGAATGGTGACTAGCAGTGGAATCCAGGATGCGCATTTCGTCCTATTTAAGACTCTTCATCTGGATGTACCTGCATTTATCAGTGAGTGATGACGTTACCACCGAGGCTCGAACCCATCACTCACTGAGAAATGCAGGTGCATCCAGTTGACGAGTCCCAAATAGGACGAAATGCGCATACTGGATTCCACTGCTAGTCACCATCCACCAACTGTATACAAATCAAATCCCCAGACATCGTCGAAGCATCTGCACAAGAAGCCGACATGTCAACCTGAGACCGAGCACTTCGGTCCAATCAATCGACGGGAAAATCAAAAATTCAATTCAGTAGACTGTCCATATTTTGCCTGGAGAGTCAACGACCTACTCCGATCACTTAGACGACGAACACAAACATACTGAACGAGTGGCTATCATTATATTGCGAAGAGCATCGAGGGCTGCTACACAGTGATAAACAATCTCCCGTCCATCCACGCACCCTACCTCACCTAATATCAGGAAACCAAGATTCAACTCAAAAGATATAGGCAGGAACGTTACAGTGAAACGATCATATGCTCTCTGATGCCCAATATATTCCACTAGAAACCCAAGGGAGTAATAAAAATAACACTGGCAATGAATATTTAAACCAAAAGTCGCCTCTTTTAAAATTAAGTTTAAATTGCGCAGAAATTCAACTGTTTTAGAAAAACAAACTTTATTCATTGAAACATTGAACTTGAATGTGTATAGATAAGTAAATAATTAATAAAATTCATTTGTAAATTAGAAGCTGTTATTATCATTATTCAATAGAATGGATACATTCAATTTCCTTAATTTAGTTTATTTTTATTTTTCGTCTAATCGGAGTTGATATTTTGTTTACAAACATTTTGCTTATTTTTTAAAACAAAAAATTAATTTAAGCGTAAAAAGGAAAATAAACTGGAATTGTTTGATACAGTCAAAATATCGAACTATTCATTGAAAGCATAATGTTTACTGAGTAATATTTCCAATACATATATATATGTTGTTTTTATTATAGTCATGTCAAGGTAACTTCTCAACCTTGAAATGCATACTTCCGTAAATCGACTGCAAAATGTGCCTTTTTTCTAATTGAAACAGTTACTGATCCGAAAAATTTTTGATCAGCTTTTGTTGAGCTTTCTCACCACAAGAATCGATTGTCTCTTTAGGTAGTTGAATGAAGCCAATATTTTGATGTAGTTGTGTTCTCTGAGCTGGATAGTTAATTTTCGAAGCTTTCATAGCCATGCTAGGTGATATCTTCAGCGCATACTTCGATTACTTGAAATGAGCTTTTAGATTTCTCCACGAGTTTATTAGTTATCTCTCCTGGTGACCTTGACCCCCGCGTGCATTTTCACACTCTCTAGGCTAATTGTATTGATAATGAAGTTTGACCTTTTGTGTGTGAGATTTACTTTTGATTGACTGGTAAATTCTGTCCATGTTGATGTGTTTGTTGATTGATGATTCACTGAAGTACAAGGCAGCCTTCTAAAAACTCTCTAGCATTCTTGGTGTTTCCTCTGTCTAACATTTGAATGTTGTCCAGGTCGAATTGATGTCCGTGGTTGTCTGTATGCAGCGATATGAGTGAGGGAGTGGATATCATGTCTTTTGATGGCTAGCTTACGTTCGTGGATACGAAGACTAAGAGGACGTCGTCCACTTTGCCGAAAGGAGTGTTTTCCTCAGTCGTTACAATTTATTTTGTAAATGATGTTGGTTTTATCTTCTTTCGCTGCCCAACCTTTGGCTGATACAGAGCTAAGCGAATTGGTTTTGTTGGTTTATGTGCGACGTCAATTCCTAAAGGTCTGAAGACGCTTGCATATCGTACCTATGAACACAAGCTAGCCATCAAAAGATATGATATCCACTCCCTCACTCATATCGCTGCATACAGACAACCACGGACATCAATTCGACTTGAACAACATTCAAATGTTAGACAGAGGAAACACCAAGAATGCTAGAGAGTTTTTAGAAGGCTGCCTTGTACTTCAGTGAATCATCAATCAACAGACAAATCGAGATAGACAGAATTTACCAACCGACAAGTAGGAAATCTCACACGCATAGGGTCATAGTTCAAGTCAGAGAAACAATCAACACAAACACCAATACAAGTAGCATAGTGGGTGTGAAAACACACAGAAACAACCAATCACGACATTCAAGGTCAGGTCACCAGGAGAGATGACTAGTAAACTCGTGGAGAAATCTAAAAGCTCCCTCCAGCATATTGAAGTGTATGCGCTGGAAATATCGCCCCAGTAAGCTGCAATGAAAGCTTCGCAAATAGACTATTCAACTCAGAGAATACAACTACATGCAAATCAATCACCTGGGCTACAAATCTTCTACATCATATCGAAGCCAATATTGAAAATGGCATCACACATATAATTGGTAACTTTGGAGAGAACTAAACAGTTACAATATTCATCTTCAGGTTTAAATCATCACTAGTACTATAAGATTTGAAGATTCTGAATTGATATTAGATCGTTGAAGGTAATCAGCAGGAAATCTTGCATCTGGGTATCACACTTGTTGGCACTCATTATCAGATTGTAATTGTAGTCTTGAAGGAACTCATATACCATTTGAGATTTAAACTCGTATTATCCAGTGCCGCAGTCAGAAGTGTTATTGTGATGACAGCAGGCCGTGAGAAAATATGAGCAAGGCTGATTCAACAACCAATCAAAATATGATTCGCAGATAGAGAACTCTATTTGTCGAGGAATCCAGAAACAACCAATCAGAAGCCTGCGTTTGTCTGCCTAACTTCTGATAAACAACCAATCAGATAACTGCGCTTTTCTACTTGCATAAGCTATAATAATGTATGTGAAATATGTATAAATACGTGTTGATTTTCATAATAAAACGATCTGTTGCCTGGCCCTTGTCTTCTGTTGTTACATTATCACTCAGCTATTTAGGCTAGCGATTGACCTCGAGTAGGATTGCAATAGATACTTTGATTGGACACTAAGTAGTAACCAAATGTCAGGCATTTAATAAGATTATAGGTTTCCATACAGTAGGTGTTACGAACTTCCTGGAATAATTTGAGCACCGAGTCAGATAGATTTATTATTAATTGTTTAAATTAATCCCAGCGTGTTAAGAATATATTGAGTTTACTAATGAAATAGAATCGGCTGAGGGAACTCTAAACTTCTTGGCTTGTCTTGTAAAAAGACAAAACACTGACGAGAAACTAAAGTTTACCATATACAGAAAGCCGACACATTCCAAAAAGTATTTGGATTTCTAATCAGATCATCCAATAGGAATGAAAGTTTCAGCAGCTTTAAATCTCGCTAACAGAAAAATCTTGTTTTGATTTTCTTAACACGCTGGGATTAATTTAAATAATTTATAATGTCATGCATGCATTTAGTCCTTAATTCCTGACAGACTGAATTCCATCACCAAACTTTCATTCCCTTTATGAATTTAAACAAAGAGAAAACAAATTTTTGTGCAGAATAATATGAGGCCATCATTTATTTCTTCGGATTCTCTTCAGCTGCTTGCAAACTAAAATTTGATCAAATAAATGTATGTAGAATTCTGTCTTACTTGCAAAGATAAATATGATTTTTCTTAACAAAGACGCATATCAATAAACAGTTAAGACAAGAGGAAAGAAGTCAGAGATGTTTCGTCCTAGTTTAGGACTCTTCACAGTAGGAACTCACCGCCAGGCCTCGAACCCAGGACCTTCCGGTTACAAACAAGCAAGTCTACAGACCATTCACTCATAGCAACCCAACTTAGTGTCTGATGAATTCTAAACTCCACTGATTTGTGGTTTTAACACAACTGACCTCATTAGTGAGTAGCTGTCCACACTCCCTACTAGGAGGCCCCCACGTGTCACGAATTTCCATCAAAAATTCAAGCAGCTTCGTTGTGTAGCCAATGACTAGCGAGAATCAGATTAATTTTCAAGATTTAGTTAGTAGGGAATTGGTATTTCTCAATTTTGGTGGAAGCCGGAATTCATAGGCCCTATCAGTGAGTTTGTTCTCAGTCTACTAGCTTCCTTGCTTGTAACAAGAAAATCCTAGTTTCAGGCCCTGATGAAGAGACCTAAACTAGGATGAGGCATCTGTCGATTACCCTTAAGTTTTTCAATAGTGTTCTAACCTGTAATTAAGATAATAAACACTTTTCAGGATTTTATATGCGATAAGTCTGTAAACGATGATTTTTAACCTGCTACTAATTGATACATATAACTGTTATTACGCGTGTACTGATAACGGTCATTTGTGGAAGGTGGTCCGAAACCAATTCAAGCTTTATTCTACTCTACTCTCTCCTCCCCCCTATTCTCTTTCTGTCTCCTTCTCTCTCCTGATGGAGTAATTTTCTGTTATCAGTTATCTATCTTGTTATCTAAAACTACAGCCCCTTATTATCGAATTGAATTTTTGATTTTCCCGTCGATTGATTGGACCGAAGTGCTCGATCTCAGGTTGACATGTCGGCTTCTTGTGCAGATGCTTCGACGATGTTTGGGGATTTGATTTGTATACAGTTGGTGGATGGTGGCTAGCAGTGGAATCCAGTATGCGCATTTCATCCTATTTGGGACTCGTCAGCTGGATGTACCTGCATTTCTTAGTGAGTGATGATGTTCCCACCGAGGCTCGAACCCAGTGCCCAAGTGGTCTAGTGGATAATGCTTTGGCGTTTGAAACTACGGGCACTGGGTTCGAGCCTCGGTGGGAACATCATCACTCACTGAGAAATGAAGGTGCATCCAGATGAAGAGTCCCAAATAGGACGAAATGCGCATCCTGGATTCCCCTGCTAGCCACCATCCACCAATTGTATACAGCCCCTTATATCATCATGAGCAAACTATTTTCAGTCATTTTCAGCCGATTTAGATTTATCAATACAGAAATGATGTTTAGATAATTTGATATGTGGGGATTTATTTTATTTATTATTATTATTATTCCCTTGGGTTCCAAATGGAACACAGGGCTGGCATCAACAACACATTTCCACTTTCTCCTATCCTCTGCCGTCCTATTCATCAGATGGGTCCACGATTGACCAAACTCTTTCATCTCTTCCTCACAAGATCTCCTCCATGTCACCCTCACAACCGACGACTCAAGTTTCTGACTCGTATAGAAGCAATGATCGACTCTACATTAGTGTTGAAAATCCAAGTCTTGTTTCTTATGCTGAGGTGGAGTGCAGAAGATTTCCAAACTGGTTTCAGATAGCTGAAGGCGTATCTTACTTTTCCGATTCTGCATAGGCTTGTCAAAATTTCTCAAACCAAATCTATGCATACAGAAAGAAAGTAGAATCAATCTTTTACTCACTCTATTGATAACTACATTTTGATTATATTGATTAATCATTCAAATATAAATGATTTCAACTCACTGAGTAGTATTTTCAATCTTATGAACTATAATCCTCTTAAGTTGCTATTGCAAACCTGCATGCTGATACTGTTAATTAGATTCTCCTGTTTCCTGTCTTCTCCTCCGTTCCCATCCTTTTTTTGTTTTGATAGCCTATAAATAGCCTACAAATTGATGGCAACTTAAACTAAAATAATAATAATAATTTTACGAGTTGATCACGGATTGATATCAGTTAGAGAACCATTGAAAACCAGGGAGTACTGGACAGCTGCTGTTTCATCCTAGTTTGGGAATCATCGGCAGTACGCACCCACTCCACAAGGGGTTCGAACCCAGGACCTTCCGGTTACAAGGCAAGCTAGCTCGTATACCATTCAGCCACTGGAACCCGATTCAATGACTCGTGAATTCTAACTTCTACCAATTCGTGATTTAGCGCGACCCCAACCATTGTCGTTGGTGGGACATCCATCCACACACGTGACATCTAATTGGACCTCACTGGTCACGACTTCTCACTAGAACTCAGGAAACTCCAACCTGTAGCAAGTCACTAGCGAGCATCAGATCAACTTTCTATAGTTTGGTTTGTAAGGATTAGTTATGTTTTACGAGTTGATCACGGATTGATATCAGTTGGAGAACCATTGAAAACCAGGGAGTACTGGACAGCTGCTGTTTCATCAGCCTAGTTTGGGAATCATCGGCAGTACGCACCCACTGGGATTCGAACCCGGGACCTTCCGGTTACAAGGCAAGCTGGCTCGTATACCATTCAGCCACTGGGAGTTCTAGTGAGAAGTCGTGACCAGTGAGGTCCAATTAGATGTCACATGTGTGGATGGATGTCCCACCAACGACAATGGTTGGGGTCGCTCTAAACCACAAATTGGTAGAAGTTAGAATTCACGAGCCATTGAATCGGGTCCTAGTGGCTGAATGGTATACGAGCTAGCTTGCCTTGTAACCGGAAGGTCCCGGGTTCGAATCCCTTGTGGAGTGGGTGCGTACTGCCGATGATTCCCAAACTAGGATGAAACAGCAGCTGTCCAGTACTCCCTGGTTTTCAATGGTTCTCTAACTGATATCAATCCGTGATCAACTCGTAAAAAATAACTAATCCTTACAAACCAAACTATAGAAAATAATAATTTTTCCTTCACGTTCCCAGTGGAACATAAGGCTTCAAGCCGGTGGCTTGAAGTTTCTGTAGCAGTGTTTATTTTTATGGGATGGGGTTGCTAGCCTCATGCCCAACCATACCTCTATACCAGCATTATTTCTGGCTCAGTGAGGTAAAGGAGTGCGTCAGTGGCCGGGGGTGGAACCCCGGACCATATGCATGGTCGGCAAACGTCCTAACCGCAATACCACCGACGCACCGACGCAACTTAAACTAAAGCCAACTGTAATGCTTATAATTCAGATGAGTTAATTTAATGACGCTTTCTCTACGACCATTCACAAACATTGAGGTATGTCCTTGTCATAATTTATAACGATTGTAATTTCAGGTAGTGGTGTACAGCTAACTGGAGACAACCTGCGAAATAGAATGATGATATTATTTTATACCCTTCAAAATTTGATCTTACTTTCTTTATCGAAATTTATCTTGATGACCAAATGTATCAAATTAAATAAAATTATCAGAAAACGGATAGAAATAATCCGCCAAAGCTGAGGAACAGAAAAGAAACAGGTAAATATTCAGTAACGCTTCGAAAAAAAAAATACAGGTTAACACGAAATTTGGTTGGAGGATTTGCTTATGAGTTGACATAGGTTAGAGAATCACTGGAAAACCTGGGAGTACTGGACAGCTGTTTCGTCCTAGTTTGGGACTCCTCATCAGTACCCACCCACCGGGATTCGAACCCAGGACCTTCTGGTTACAAGGCGAGCTCGTAGACCATTGAGCCACTGGGACCCGATCCAATGGTCCTTGAATTCTAACTTCTGCCAGTTCACGACATAGCGCGACCACTTCGCAATGTCTTCTTCGATGAGTTACTGCCTCATCTTCAACCTGCTCTACCCTACTGGTCACGGCTTCCCACTAGAACCCCAGGTTAACTGCCTGAATAGGGCCAGTCACTAGTGAGCATCAGATGAATTTTCAAGTATTGGTTTTTGTAGGGATTTTGTTTGATTGCATGGAGGATTTCATCATGAGCTGACAAGAAATTGTATTGGTTCCATATTGGTGTTGTTTGTCTACTGGAAAGAACGGATAGCAGATTGTTTTACCTCAGCTTTATACTGAGACCCAAAGTGTTTGGGAGTCTGATATTGAATGACAGCTAAAGCAGGTTATACGGAAATAGATACCCGGTGAATTAGTTTACTTTGAAAATAAACAATCATGCTCATTACATTAATAAACAGTAGTTTTCTTGAAATATATGGCGTTCAATAGGTGACAGTGAACGTGGTAATCCCTTTTTATTCCTTGAGTAATGAAAGAAACGTAGAGCTTCAAGCCTTGAAGTTCGGGTACAGATAGTACTGGATTTTACTGGTATGTGGTTGTTCGCCTCACGTCTCACCTTACCTCTTTTCCAGGCTTACTATCGGCTTCTAAACTAAGTAGGATTTTGGAGTACGTTTGCTGGAAAACCAATCAGGACCTTCTACGAAAAGTGCTGCATCTGGGTTCTAAGTGGAACACAGGACATCAACAGTACGTCTCTACTTCATCATGTTCTCTGTGGTCCTCTTGAGCTGGCCCTACGATTCCCTTTAAGTTTTCATTTCCTCCTCATACCATCCCCCCCATGATAAAGTTTGAACCACGCCAAGCTGAATTCATTGGAGGGTTAGCCTAGTGTGCCATATCAGTCGGCGGCGTCCTAAGTGACGTGTGTCTGATCAATGTCCATTTTCAACAAGATAAGAAATTGTAATTTTTCTGACCACTCTATATAACCAGTCAACATAACATTACGTTCTCACAAAGAACCAAATAAAACGGTGGTAGAGAAATACACTATAGCTAGATAAAGCGCATTCTTTTGAGTTGCGTAGGTAATAATATATATAGTTCACATGAATTAGAAATATTATTTGGTTTGATGAAATCCGGTAAATTGAGCTTTAATCATTAGGCTACTTACAAATCCTGATAGTAGTGTATATAAATTTCAGAAATTACTTACATTAAATATGTTCATTGCTGTGACGGCGAAGAATAATAGCGAATTGAGCAAGGTAATATGATATCATCGTTATATTCAACTGTTTCTTTTCAACTGCATAAGATCAGGGATAATTTTGGCAGCAGTATACAAAATATTTATATACTCTAGTTATTCAGCATGAAGACGAAGACTATTCGTAATAGATTATGGCATAACAGAAAAAATTAGGCTGTTATTAATCTTGCTAGCATATGTATACAGACATGGGCATCACCAGATGGAAATACCAGAGATGGAATACACTTGGAAGGAAACCCGCACAGACATATTATGCTAGAAGAAGTAGCAGCACATGGAATGACTCATTTACGGACACCCGGAAGCTAATAAAAGCAGAGATGGATAGCGTACCAGAAGATAAACCAATGCAGATACGAATCACGAAAGGGCTCCCCAATGAACAAAAGTGGATGGATAAAGATCAAGGAAAAGCGTAAGACTCTTTAACGATACATTAGACACTGAATACTGTCCAATTACTGAAAGCCAATCGGCGAAGCGTCAACACCAGGTGTTGTCTGGGGGTGGAATGAAAAAGACCATTTGTAGAGGGAATGAAAGCTTATGAGTAGTCTTGTAGCCAGATAAAAATGACGGTAGCTAACAGAATACAAATAAAATTTGCTAATGAAGCCCCAAGATTCCACTCGGAACGCGAGGAATGAATAAATTCCTATTATAATCATAAAAACTAAACTCGATTATTTCTACGTCAGTGTTGTTAACTGAATTAATTCAACAAAAACAAGACGTGCAGTTCTGCAAGTAGGCGCTTTTCAGCGAATTCATCTTCCTATTTAGCCATGCAACCGCACTTATCAAAAACCTTTTTTCACAAAAGAAGACAGTAACAAAAGTGATGAGTTGCCACAAACATGCTTATTGGTATTAGTCAATGCATAAGATGGGTTGATTAAGTGTATCACAGTTGTGTAATAAGGTGGATAATTTATTGAATAAACTATAGTCAGGATGCGCACAGAAACTAAGGGAAATATGGAATTATGCAAGAGTTCTACAGAAATACAAGAGTTATAAGGAGTTAGAAAAACAAGCTAACATACAAAAATCAAGTTAGTAGAAATCAACATGGTTGTTAGCATGACAGTAGAATGTATGATAGTCTTCTGTATGCAGAGCTCTTGTTTTTCTCTCTAAAGCTTCAGCAATACAAGAAAAAAGAAAGCGCATTGCCTTCAGCAAGATGTTCTTCACTCTGTCGAGAGGTGTCTGTTGAGATGGAATGACCAGCGTTGACGAGATGTTCGATTATCTCACTCCTTATAGAGCCACTACTACCTTTCTGCAACTATGTGGTAGGATAGTGTTCCTGAACCCTTTTAGATAGGATATGTGTTGGATGACCAATGTACCTGGCATCGTAGCAACAGCTGAAGGCTGCTTTTGAAGACCGATAGGTGACTGGAGAACACTACTTCTGGCGTTGCTGCGAAGAAACTTCTACTTAAGAAAGCCAAAATCCTCCTCTTAAGGACATCACAAAGAAGATCACCTTTTGAAGTCGGCGTCCACTTCCCTTATCTTTGAATTTTCGCCTTGATTTTCTCGTCAATAAATCTTGATGGATATCTGTTCTGCATAAAGATTCCTTTCAGAAAGTGTATTTCCTCTTCTACCGAGTATCAGGGCTGCAGATGTGGCGGATGCAAGTAACAAGAGATATAATTAGGTTTCGTTTATGACTAATTGGCACCCAGATGTAGAAACTAGTCACCTGGCTGTTCCAGGTGGGTGGATTTTCCTATGGATGGACCTTCTTACAGTTCTGTCGGCACTCCTTGTAAGTTCAACATCAAGAAAAGTAATTTTAAATTCATTTTCTATTTCACCAGGAAACTTTGTTGCTGGATGACAGTTGTTGAATATCTATAACAATCTTGATTAAGATCATGACTATCTTTGCAGATAATAAAGACGTCTTCCACGTATCCAGCATACAACTAAAAATTATTGAAAACCAGGGAGTACTGGACAGCTGCTGTTTCATCCTAGTTTGGGAATCATCGGCAGTACGCACCCACTGGGTTTCGAACCCAGGACCTTCCGGTTACAAGGCAAGCTAGCTCGTATACCATTCAGCCACTGGGACCCGATGCAATGGCTCGTGAATTCTAACTTCTACCAATTCGTGATTTAGCGCGACCCCAACCATTGTCGTTGGTGGGACATCCATCCACACACGTGACATCTAATTGGACCTCACTGGTCACGACTTCTCACTAGAACTCAGGAAACTCCAACCTGTAGCAAGTCACTAGCGAGCATCAGATTAACTTTCTATAGTTTTTGGTTTGTAAGGATTAGTTATGTTTTACGAGTTGATCACGGATTGATATCAGTTAGAGAACCATTGAAAACCAGGGAGTACTGGACAGCTGCTGTTTCATCCTAGTTTGGGAATCATCGGCAGTACGCACCCACTGGGTTTCGAACCCAGGACCTTTCGGGTCCCAGTGGCTGAATGGTATACGAGCTTGCCTTGTAACCGGAAGGTCCTGGGTTCGAACCCCTTGTGGAGTGGGTGCGTACTGCCGATGATTCCCAAACTAGGATGAAACAGCAGCTGTCCAGTACTCCCTGGTTTTCAATGGTTCTCTAACTGATATCAATCCGTGATCAACTCGTAAAACATAACTAATCCTTACAAACCAAAAACTATAAAAATTATTATTAGTTGACTTAAGTGAGCCATTCTAGAGGCATGCATTGCTAGCAGTGAACCCAGGGGAGATTATGTTACACTGTGAATTGCATATTAAGGTTAAATCCTAAAAGTAGTTCCTTTGAATAAACTGTTGGTAATCCAATATTCGATTGGTTTTCATCTATATATTGACAAATGTGATAGACGTGTTTTCTCCATATCAAGTTATTCAATCAAATGAGAACTCAGTATGGCGAAAATATTCACTCAGACATTTAACAAACAAATTTATTATTTTTTTTATTGCTCCCTTGGGTTCCTAGTGGAACATAGGACTTCAACTGCACGTCTCCATTTTCTTCTGTCTTCTGCTATACTTTTCGCCTGCATCCATGTTAATCCATATTCTTTCAACTCCTATTCACACGATCTTCTCCATGTCACCCTTGCACTGACGTCCCACTCGCCGCCTCCTTTTCGGCCTGGTTCCACTTGAGCAACGGCCTGACGCGCGCACGATTTCACCCAGCGGTCTCCTCAGCGAGTGTCCGATCCATCTCCACTTTCTCCTGCATATTTGTTGGTTGGCGATTGGTTCTTGCTTTGTTTGTTCCCATAATTCCTTGTTGGTGATTCTTTCCGGCCCAGCCATCTGATATTCAGTATAGAGCGATGACAGTTGTTGATAAAGGTCTGCAGCCTTTTGGAAATATTCTTTGTGACCCGCCCGCCAAGCTTCTGATCCGTAAAGAAGAACTGATTGACTTGACGTTTGTATTGAAAATCCGAATTGTGTTGGTGGTGCTGAGTGACGAAGATTTCCAGATTGATTTCAGGCTGATGAATGTGTTTCCCGCCTTCCCATTCTTGCTCGATTTGACATCCTCGTCCGCTCCTCCTGTAGTTGAGACAATGCTCCCTAGATCAGTGGGTGAATGAGGTAACCTCTTTCAAATCCCTCCCGTTGATGGTGATTGACGTTGGATGTTGTTGCTGTTGTTGGTTGGTTATTTTCATAACCTCCGTCTTGTCTATGATCACCTGGAGTCCTGTCTTCACCGGCTGCTTCTTCGACCAGTTTGTCGGTTTTCGCTTGTAAGTCTTCGATTTTGTGTGACATCAAACATAATTCCTCCGCGAAATCCAGGTCTTCTAGGTTCTTCACGTCGGTCTGTCCAGGATATTCTTGTCTTCTCGTTTCCCACTGTCTGACGCATAATCCAGTCAGTCCACCACAATTAGGAATATCATTGGTGATAGTAAGCACCCTTGTCTGACTCCTGTGTTTACTCCAAACGCCTCGCTGAGTTTTCCGTTGTGGATCACTTGACTTGTGCCGTTGTCGTACAGCTGTTGAATAAGGTTGATGAATATTTGGGGCATTGTGCACCATAATACTCGAATAGTTTCCAAATTACTTCGCGGTCAACGCTGTCTGTCGAAGGCCTTCTCGAAGTCTATAAAGTTGAGGTAGAGGTTTGATTGCCATTCCATGCTTTGTTCTGTGATGATGATGCGTAGAGTTGCAATATGGTCAGTACATGATTTGCCTTTCCTGAATCCAGCTTGTTCTGGTCGGAGTTCTGTCTCCAGTGTGTCCTTTAATCTCTCCAGGATGATTCGACTCAGGATTTTATTTGGCGTCGATAGGAGCATGATTCCTCGCCAGTTCTTGCAGAGTGAGGCGTAAGTCGCCCTTCTTTGGTAGTTTCACGAGGTAACCTTTCCTCCACTTCACTTCAAAACAAACAAATTGAGTGAAGAATATCCTTTACGACAACGTCCTCTTCTGGCTCTACAATTACATATTTATGTTTATATACATATAATATTCTAGAATAGTCGTCATTAACAATACTAGTGTTTTTTTTAAATAATATTGATTTTTTTAGTATGAAAAATAAGGACGAAGCTAAGAACATTCTTGTTGACAGATTTAACGATGTTCATCTTAGAATTAATTTTACCATCGAGGAAGGAAAGAAATTCTAGTTGTTCATTCCTAGACTTGTATATGACCAGAAAAAAGGATGGTACAATAGGAACTATGAATAGAAAGCCTACATCAACTGGTCAGTATATTCATCTTTTTGGTTTCATACCCTTAAATACAAACGCAATCTGATAAAGTGCTTGGTGCACAGAGCAATAGCAATCTCCTCTGGTGAATGTCTTGATGAGGAACTTAATAATATTAAACACTTGCTGAGCAAGAACAGTTCCTCAAAGAAATACATCGATAAGAATATGAATCAAAAATCAAGACAGGTCAAAGTGTAGCAACAGAAGACAAGAACCAGCCAACGGATCGTTTATGAACGAAATCAACACATATTTATAGATTTTCATGTACATTATTATAGATTATTGTTAGCAGAAAAACACAGTCTTCTGATTGGTTGTTTCTCACTGAACGTTAATCTTTCATCTCTTGTGGCTGTTTCTTGAATGTCAAATCATCTAAATGCTAATTGCATCCGCCTACGCAGTCTGCTGTGATTGGTTGTTGAGTTAGTCTTTGTTCTTATTTTTCTCATGACCAATATTGGGGACGTAAACATTGACGTTAATTACTGTCTACCAATTTTGGCTAACAGCCAGCTCTCACCACAAAAGTACCACCAGTCCCCAAAAACGCCTTATTATTACAGCTTCAGTTCCTCGAGGATAACATCAGCTAGATATCAACACAACTTCTAACGAAAGCGTTAAAAACAGTATTCAGTGCTGCCGAATTATGTTGTGTCTTAAAAATCACCCCCTTATTTTGCATTCGGGAGTAAAAGATAAACTGCCTAATTTCGCTCATTCCATGTGTATCTATCAATTTCACTGCTCCTATGGAGTGAGCCAGTTAGTTACATAGGCCGCACAGTTAGACGTGTTTCTCGTCGGATTTCCGAACATCACCTTGCAAAGTGGTTACGTAAAGGACAAACAAAATCCATTCAAAGTTTTATTCTATCTCATCTTGTGGATACAGAACACAGGAGTGATGTTAACAAGGTGGCTTTCAAAGTCATCTACCGCATACGTACAAATCTTAACTTCACCTTAAGTGTTCGTCTACTATATGTTGTTGAGGCTGCCTGTTGGAATCTACATTAAAAAACCTAACTTGTGTATCCAAAAGATGTTGGTTGGTTCAGACACTGTCCATACCTTGGCCATCACGGTTCTTGAGATCCTCAATTTGATGTGGAGATTTATTTTATTTTATTTGATATTCTATTCGCTGTTACGTTTTTATGCTTATTATAATAAGCAATCCAAATCAAATTAAAAGCTTTCAGGGAAGCAGGAGCTGCAGATAGACCACAAGCCAAGTTCGACACTCAAAAACTGAAGGACCAGGCCACAAAGGACATCTTCATTGGAAGCATAATGGACAAAGCCGAGACTCATATTAACACTAGGGAAGAGGTTGGCATCACAAACACTGGGACAACTTGAAAACGGTGTGGAGTCAAACCTGCAAGGAAGCTCTAGGCAGAAAGAAGAGACAGGACAAACAGTGGCTCACTACGGAAACTTGAAGACTACTAGAAGAGAGAAGGATAGTGAAACAAAAGATTATCCAGTGCACCGACGAGCAACAAAAACAGGAGCTGAATGCAAGCTACAATACGCTGAACAAAAGAGTGAAGAACAGCACCATGGACAACAAAAGAAAATATTATGAAACCATGGAAAGTGAAACAGAACAAGCTGCAGGCAAAGGAGACCTCACCACACTCTACCAAACAACTAGGCGCCTATCGGGGAAAAGCTAGACACAGATTAGGCCAATAAAGGATGACAATGGAAAGTCAATCACCAAAGAGGTGGAGCAAAGAAAACACTGGGTTGAACACTTCAAAAGACTTCTAAATCGACCACCACCTACAACGTGGCCAACATTACCAACAACGGAGGCAGAACTACCAGTGAACATCGACCCCCGACGAAAACAGAAGTCCTGAATGCAATCAAGATGCTAAAAGCTGGAAAAGCAGCAGGACCAGATGGAATCCCAGCAGAAGCTTTGAAAATAGACCCAGAGACAACAGCGGACTTGATGACGCCACTACTGGAGAAGGTGTGGAAAGAGGGCAAAGTACCCGAGGATTGGAAGAAAGGATACTTATTCAAACTGTCAAATAAAGGAGACTTAAGTCAGTGCAAAAACTGGCGCGGAATTATGCTCCTGTCTATTCCAAGCAAAATACTAAGCCGCATCATCCTGGAGAGAATCAAACAAGCCAACCTGGATGAAAAACTTCGACCGGAACAAACTGGATTCAGGAGAAACAAGTCATGTATGGATCAAATTGCCACACTACGGATCATCATTGAATAAAGCTTGGAATAGCAGTCACCTCTCTATCTCAACTTCATCGACTTTGAAAAGGCCTTCAGCGAACAGCATCGATCGAGAGGTGATTTGGAAACTACTTCGCTACTACAGGGTGCCATCGACAATTATACATCTCATCCAACAGTTATACGACAATGCTGCATGACAAGTAATCCACAACGGGAAACTTACGGAAGCCTTCGAAGTGAGGACGGGAGTGAGGCAAGGCTGGATGTCTAGTATCGCCAATGATTTTCCTGGTTGCTGTAGATTGGATAATACGACAGACAACGGCAACCAACGAGAGAACAGGCATAAAATGGACTGACACAAAGAGAAACTTGGAGGATCTGGACTTCGCCGATGCGATATAAATGTCTGATTTCCCACAAACTGGAAGATATGCAAGTGAAAAGCAACAAGTTGGCGATAGAAGAAGCATCCAGAGGAGATAAGACTTCAAGTGGACATAGATAAAACAGAGGTGATGAAGATTCTTGGCCAACACCAACAGCAACAACAACAGACAACAATCAGCCAGCATTTATGGGAGGAACCTGAAAGAAGCAACCGCCTTTACCTACCAACCTGGGAGGCATCGTTTCAACTACAGGTGGACGGAACTGACGAGGGTATCAAAGCCAGAATTGAAAAAGCAAGACAAGCTTTCATTACTCTCAAGTCTATGTGGATGTCAACACTACCCAACATGAGAAATAAGATCCGGACTTTCAACTTCAGTGTGAAGTGAGTGCTACTTTATGCGTCATCAAAAGCACCTCAAACAAACTATAGGCCTTCATCAACAGTTTTCTTCACTTAATACTCAAGATCAGATGGTCGGCCAGAAAAGATCAGCAACAGGAAGGGATCTCTGGCAATGAGCGAACCAACCCAGCAGGAACCGATTGTGAAACAAATAGGCAGGAAGAAATGGAGATGGATTGGCCACACACACTGAGGAAATCATCAAGTGGCATCACTAGACAAGCCATTGCTCGAGTGGAACCCGACAGACTGGGAAGCGGCGAGTTGGTCGTCAGTGCAAGGGTGACTTGGAGGAGGACATGTGAAGAGGAGATGAAAGCATGTGGGCAGATTTGGAGCGGGGTGAAAAAGTTGGCAGAAAACAGAAGGCAATGAAGACGTGTGGCTGAAGCCCTATGTTCCTCTGGGAATTAAATGACATAATAATAATTTATGCATTTGTAATTGCATTGATTTTAGTTAACAAATCGATATTATTTAAAAAAACACTAATATTGTTAATGACGGTTATTCTAGAATATTCTATGTTTATAAAGATACATATAATCGTAGAGCCAGAAGACGAAAAAATTATCGAAAAGGATATTCTTTACTCAATTATTTTTCCAATCTACCGGAAATATGAAAAATTTCAATTCAACAGGATGTCCTTTTGTGATGTTCTAATAACAAGACGAGTAGATTTGGACAAGAATCGGCTTAAATTCACCATATATGATTCATCTTGTGATCAGATGACTTCGATCGACTGTAAAATTTCATCGTCTTTTTCTTACTTGTCCTGGGTCCAACCGTCAACCCAACAGAATATTTATTCTCCTTGGGCCTAGCCGAATCGCCTGCTAATCAGAATAATCTATTTTCCACTGCTTTGGGCAGATTTTAAAGTGGCTGTTAAAATATATGAATATGACGTCACAGTCACTGACCAGTCTTTGCATTTTGATATTTACATGGCTGATTGAATCAAGGAGAAGGTACCACAAATGAATAGACATATTTAAGGGCGTTTATATGGCATATTCCTCTTTTGAAGTGGCACCGCCTGCTTTATCCAGTGGGTATTAGGGCGTTTCAATAAACAGGTCAAAATATTACCATCATGATTTCATTAAAATTCAATAATATACGTTAAACTTTGGAAACACTACTGCATCCTCTGATGCATTAAATTGCGTAGATATCAGTATCAAGCAAGATTTTCGCATAAAAGTGCAATGAATATAACTCAGTTCAAGAATATATAATGCCACCGATATTATGTACACTGGAAAAAATTTTGGAATGAGAAATTTCATTTAATAAGTATCCGGAATGTACAACTTGTCATTAAATCACCATAGCAACGGATTACGACGCTAAAGTTAGCAAGGATATGCAATAAATCCACTCCGTATTTAGCATATCAGTACACTTATCAATTGCATTAGTGATATAAGAATAAAACTTGGGTACTGTGATAGAATATAATTCCATTATGGATAAAATTTTATTATGATAAAATCACACATTGTCTTATACGGTTATATTTACTGATGTCCGTCTGTCTATCTGTCTGTCTGGATTCAACATAGAACTTGGCACCGAAGTGCACCAGTTCGAGTTGCCACGTTCCAAATAGCACACAGAGGTAGACAAGAAGATGAATGAAGAGAATCAATAGAGTTTGACAGGCATAAGAGTGAAACAGAATGGGTAATTGTAGAAAGGAATATGAAAGATTACAGAGACTGAATACATCTTCGCTGGCCATTGACAACGATCACTTTGAGCCATGTCACCTATTGTCTCCAGCCATTGATTCCTAGAGTCCCAAGAGCCCCAGCCCGGAAGTCTACATCTCCCTACCTGACTCAGTTTAGCTGTCAAGGATTTCATGGATTGATGAGGCCATGTTTTTGTTTGGCCACCACTTACTGCCCGTCGTCGGGGGAGGCGATGGTTAGGCATGCGCACCACGTGACCTAGCCATCTTAATCTATGTACTTGTATAGCCTCGTCGATTGATTTTCCCTCTTTGCCCAACACTCTACGCCTAACGTCAACATTACTTACCTTATTAAACCACCTAACGTGAGAAAGATATCGTAGACATCTATGATCAAAAACAGTCAACCTTTTCATGTCTTCAACTCGTATTGGCCATGTTTCAGAGCCATAGAGAAGGGCGGAGCGAACTGCTGAGCAGTACACACATCCCTTGGTTGGTTGATAGCCGGATGTCAGGCCTACGCCAGAGATGGTGTAAGTCAACGAAAGCAACTCGAGCTTTTTGGATGATGACCACGTTTCGAGCAAATTTATCATTGTCACTCATAATCATATCAAAACACTACTCACACAACTTTCTTGCTTCATTTATTACATAGATGAGTAAAAATTGGTAATTAGACGTTTGAATAAAATCAGTAATATAAGATAAAGTACATTCGGAAATAATAATATTAGTGTTATCAATCAAATCCAACCAGATGGAAATAAGATGATTTTTACAGTAAAATAAATAAATAACTTGTTAGAATGTTAGAATGCGAATTAAAATATATTTTAACATTATTTATTATCCTCTTATTTGACTGACTGGTGGTAATAATATCTTTCATATCTCTGGTATTATCGATGATGAGTCACTTCTATTCCATGTGTTGTGTTGGGTGTAGACTCGATGAGGAACAGGGCAGGATTTAGTAATCAGTCTCTCTCTATCTCCACCTGCCTATACTACTTTTTAGAATTTTGACTCTATCCCACCCACACCATTGTGTGATTGTGTGTTAATGCATGCAGTGCAACTGCTCAGCTTCTTTTTTCTAAATTACTTATCTTCATCGGGTCAATCATTTTAACCTTAGCTAAATTCTTATGTTCTGATAGGCAATCTCACTACTGCCGATCTACTAGTTTGACCTAGCTAACAGTCATCGCAAGGTATTATGTAAATTATATTATTTTGTCTAATTCGGTCCAATAGGTCCTTTAGCCTACCCTAATTTCTGCTTTATTGAGAATCCTACATAGGGTCCAATATATGACACAGAAATGACTCAACGCATATACCAGAGATATATAAGACATTATTACCACCAGTCAAATCAGAGGAGGATAATAAATAATGTTAAAATGTATTTCAATTCACATTCTAACAAGTTATTTATTTATTTTACTATAAAAACACTCGTCTTATTTCCCATCTGATTGTATTCGATTGATAACACTCATATTATTTCTGAATGTACATTATCCTATAGTGATTTTTATTCATCAAGTGTCTAATCATCAATTTTTATTCATGTATATAAATGAAGCAAGGAAGTTGTGTTAATGCCTTGATATGATTATATGAGTGACAATAAATTCTGCTCGAAACACGGTCATCAGTGAATATGACTGTATAACACCATTGTGTGTGATTTTATCGAAATAAAATTTTATCCAACTGCATTAGTATTATTATAACCACGTGTAAGTCCACTCGGTCATATCAGTTGTCGACTTGATCGTATTAATAGGCGACAGGTCCATAAAAGATTGAACATTATTCAAAAGCATACACCACAAACCTTTATCATTTGGGTAATATACTCACTTTCGGAGCTCCATCCCTCTAGAATACAATCAAAATCTAGTTAGATGTCTAATTCACTGTGCAAGAAACGCTCAAAGAATAACCTGGTAACATCTGTGACCTACTAAGTAGAGGTAGATTTCTGACGAAATTTCTGAATGAACACGTGGATTTAGTCAATATCAAATCCTTGGTGATTACAGCTCTGGTAAAATCAGTATTCTTATTATGGAATTTCATGAGAGATGTTGTCAATGAAATTGTATCACAACTTCTGAGGAAAATCTTCAAAAGGATTTTTAACGCAACTAGATTATGTGGTTTATCCACTACGCCGAAATAGCGATAAACTGCGTAATTTCACCTCTTTCTTGTGTATTTCCCAGTTTTACTGTGCCCCTTGTGAAGGTAGTTACACTGAGCCTGCCATTAGATAACTTTATTGTCGAATTTGTGCTCACCACCAATCTTAGCTAGGCAAATGATGGGAAAAACCTTCATCAATGCATGGCATCAAGTTGACACTAACAGAGGTTTTAAAGTTATTTATCGTATTTCAACCAACCTTTTTCATACTCTGCACGTCTGACTGTTACAGCCAACAGAGGCAATCAATAGTCATTTGAGTAAATCGAATCCCCATGTTCAAAAGAAATTCTTGCATCCTATTTCTATGCTGTAACCGTCCAAGTAAAGTTTGTATAGAGTTTAACAAATAATTTCCCTTATCGTTGTAACTGTCATTTGGTAATGTTATTTTCTTCGAAAACCGGGGAGCGATAGATATGTTTTCCTTCCTAGAATAGGACTCTTCATCACTGAACACCCACAAGCTTACTAGGGGTCGAGCGCGGAACCTTGAGGTTAAGTAACCAATGATACCGGTAAGTATCTACTGTGTCTTGACATAGCGGACCTTGCTGATCACGACGTCTCATTAGGTAGAATAGATGCTCGTTGATATCATCGGTTGGGGACAGCGATATATGATGAAATGACAAAGTTGAAATTTACTGTTTATTGGTTCCCTGTCTAAGTGTGTGAATGGTAAACCAGGTGGCCTCGTAACCTGAAGATTCCACGCTCGACCCCTGGTGGGGTTGTGGGTATGCAGTGCTCAAGAGTTCTACCATCCAGTGCTTCCTAGTTTTCTGTGGTTCCCTAACTGACGTTTTAAATTAGTCTAAATCCTTACAAGATGTTTAGACTGAAATCGAAACGCCAATAAGAAACTATTCTCAAAGAATACGATAAAATTCCCTCCGCCATATACAAAGCTTATCTGTGAAATAACTACCAGAATACTTAGATCATTTGAAATAGACATACCACGCAAACCATCACAATCCCTTTATTTAATATTGTGAAGACCAAAAGATCCAATAGTAAAAGAAGGAAGACAAAATCAATACCATTTACAACAAAATAAGTAGCGTATGCATTGGTCAAAGTGGGCATCCCCTTTGAATCAGAATCGAAGGACATAAATTATCTGAATAAAAAGGCACAACTTATATTCTTACATATCAATTCATGTAGACAATTACAGGAGCAAATTTGATTGGGATAATGTAGAGCCAGAAGAAGAATTTATCGAAAAGGATATTCTTTGCTCAATTATTTTGTGTTATTGTTATGTATTAGTTTTCCCCGTCGCCAAATTGTTATGTACTCGTCGCTAAATTGTTATGGTCTGGTCGAGAAACTAATATTCCTGACGCGAGAAGGCGGAAATCAGAAGACCACTAGGTTTGCGATGATACTTCTATTGTCCAAACACAAGGAGACGAAAATAAATGGTCTCACACCAAAGTGGTAAGTAAGTAAAGTAGTAGTCACAAGATTGTGAATGCGAAATATATATGAATGTTCCAGACAAAGCGTGGGAAAAAATCATTAGACAGTCTTAACATGAATGGCTAATTATAATGGAGTGTCGATCCAATTATACATAGCGAATATAGCAGACATGTCAACAACCAACATATAATATGGATTATGTCACTAAGCAACGGACTGTCAACAAACACTCATATTATATATAATATAATATAAGGAGAATACACATTAATAAAGGAGACAAGTTCACACAAGTGAAATGGTCACAGACTAAGCGAGCAAACAGAAAGAGAGAGCAACATACACACACACATAAATATATATGTGGATACATATCAGTTATATAGATGTCTGAATGAATATTTTTGCTATATTCAAATCTTCTGAGCAACATTTTGCGTTAAAAGTACTCAACGAGTATTTGAAGTATAATTCAAGGCTCAACGAAGCAAAGACTACTGTTGACTTTATCCACCGGTTAACTGAAACAAACCGGTACCCTAAATCTTTTTGGAAATCTCTACGTCGTAAAAGAGTTCAACCTAACATCCTCATCAACTGAAGATGTTGAAAGACTTAAATCAACACTAGTCGATTGTTGCTATTATTACATGAATAGTAAACGCAATTCGGATAGTATTTTGATCAAAAAACATAGAGAAGCTCAGGATATTCTCCGCAAAAATGATAACACAATAGTAACAAAACCGGATAAGGGCTCAGGAGTGGTTATCATGAACAAAGCCGATTACTTTGAGAAGATGAATACTATTGTTAGTGTTAATCTAAAATTCCAAAAATCTCCTCTTCCCTGGATTCGATTGAAAAAACAGAGAAACAATTAGCGGAAACATTGACAACAAAGCCTCATCTGACAGAGTCAGTGTATATCCCTTAAACCCACAGGAACGTTCACACCAAGATTATATGGCTCGTCTAAAGTGCACAAAAATGAAGTACCGCTTCGACCAGTATTAGATATGTTAAATTCACCATACCATCCCGTTAGCCAAATGGTTAGTCGAACTCTTACAGCCCCTTTATACCGAGTCGGTGAAACACAGTGTAAAGGATACTTTTGGATTTGTTGAAAGGATAAAAGATTTAAATGTTGACAATAAACTCATGATATCATTTGACGTATCTTCCTTATTCACCAGTATACCACTTATAGAAACAGTGGACTTTGCATGCGAAGAACTCATAAGACGAAACATCGACGTTGGCATTCCTCTATCTCTTATAAAAGAGCTTCTCTTGAAATGTACAATGAATGTCCACTTTTCATTTAATAAGGAACTATATAGACAAATCGACGGTGTGGCAATAGAGTCACCACTAGGACCCATTCTAGTCGACATTTTCCTTATGAAACTAGAAAATGGGCCTTTGAAGGATGTTATTATTGAACTGGAATTCTATTGTCGGTACATGAATGATACATATTTGATAATGAAAAATGAGGAGGAGGCTGAAGAACATCCTAGATAAATTTAACGAGGTTCATCCAGTAATAAATTTTACCAGTGAGAAAGAAAGAGACTCTAGTATTTCATTTTTTGACGTCCTTATGACCAGAAAAGAGGATGGCACACTAAGAAAAAGTGTATATAAGAAACCTACATCAATGGGTCAGTATACTCATTTTCTCAGTTTCGTCCCCTTGAAATACAAACGCAATTTAATAAAGTGCTTGAATCACAGAGCAAGAGCAATCTGTAACTATCTACCAGAATTTCCATCCATCAAGATGCTGCTTAAACTCTTCTGAATTTCTTATTGTCTCAATCGTGTATTTATATTAGAGGATTACAGCATGAACTTTGGCCCATATGTGATTAGTTTCCAAGGGAGAATATATAGAGAGAGCCAGGCAGGCTTTAGACCAGGAAGAGGGTGTATTGATCATATCTTCACCCTCCGACAGATTCTAGAACATAGTCATTCCTACCGGCGTCCAACAGTCATTATATTTCTTGACCTAAAGGCAGCATTCGACTCTGTCGATCGAGAAGTTCTCTGGAGATGCTTGGCTGTAAAGGGAATTCCAAGAAAATATATTGCACTCATTAAGGCACTCTACTCGTACTCATGCAGCCAGGTGAGGGCTTACGGCGAGCTGTCATCTGAACTGGTGACGAATAGTGGTGTCCGTCAAGGATGCCCATTATCCCCTTTTCTATTCAACTTCATCATAGATGTGTTAATGGACTTAACCTTAAGTGACTTCAGCGACTCAGGGATTGACTTGCTACCAGGGAATAATCTCGTTGACTTGGAATATGCAGACGATATAGTCCTTCTAGGCGAAGACGCTGACAAAATGCAGAGTCTTCTAAACACCTTGAGCCGAAATCTACGAATGTTTGGAATGCGATTCGCTCCAGCCAAATGCAAGATGATGTTACAGGACTGGACTGCATCGACCCCTAGTTTAAAAATAGGAAGTGAAGTGGTAGAGCACATTGACTGCTTCACTTATTTGGGAAGTACCATCAGCCCCAACGGGTTGATCTCTGACGAAATCTCAGCACAAATACAGGGGCTTCGTTTCGCATTTGCAAGTTTACGCCGACTCTGGCGTAGACGAGGTGTTCGACTACCGACCAAAGGGCGGGTGTACTGCTCATCAGTCCGCTCCGTCCTCCTTCATGGCTGGCTGTGAGACCTGGCCACTGAGAGTGGAAGACATGAAAAGCCTGGCTAGCTGTCTTTGATCATAGGTGCCTGCGCTCTATTTCCCGTGTAAAGTGGCATAATAAGGTGAGCAACATTGAGGTTAGGCCTCGGTCGAATTCTAGGTAAACAGGGGAAATCAATCGACGAAGTCGTGAAGCTACAAAGACTGAGATGGTTAGGACATGTGTTACGTATGCCAAGCCATCGCCTCCCTCGACGAGCTATGTTAGCGGATATAGGATCAGGCTGGAAAAAAGCTAGCGGCGGTCAAACAAAAATATGGCCTCACCAGTCAATGAAATCCACAACAGTTAGTCTAAGCCACGTAGGAAGGTGTAGACTTCCAGGCTGGGGTCCTCGGGACGATAAAAATCTATGGTTTGAAACAATTGGTGACATGGCTCAAAAACGTTCTCAGTGGCTGGGGCAGATGCATCCACTCCCTGTGACTTATGATCTCAAATGAAACTGTTTTGTTCTTCGTTATTACTCCTCCTTTGTCTCACACCTCTGCTCACTGTTTCTATTATGCTTTTCTTGTACTTTCTTCTCTTGCTTCGCGTGCTACACGGAGTGTGGCGACTTGAACTGGTGCACATTTGTGCAAAGTTCTATGTCGAAAACAGACAGAACAGACAGATATAGAGAAATGGTTCTCTGTTCATATTCAAGAAAACGCTGCGTCACATAACATACTTCAGATTATTACATTACATGTAAATAATCCTATATGAAGAGGAAATATTTCTGTATTAAGTACGCTGAAAATTCCTGTACTATGTGTTCACATATTGTCTGAAATAAAGCTTTATTATTAGTATTATTAGTAAAAATACCAGGGAATTTCAACTAGCCTTGTACTCAGATGAATCAACCAGTGATTAACAAACACATTACGATAGATCAAATTTATCAACTAATCAAAAATAAATCAAGCGCATGAAACGTGATTTATGCGTTCAGAAAAAAGCGGTTATCAGTCTTTCTTTGCCCAGCCTGGTAACTGGATATTTCCACCTCTCTTTCATCTGGATATGTAATGTTGAAAGTTTTTGCAGATATATTTAATAATGTCTTTGGCCTGTAAGCAGCTGATGAGAAGGCAACGAAATAAATGATGATCCCACTTTATTCTGCAGAAACTGTAGTTCTTGCTTTATTCAAATTCATTAAGGGGAATAAATGCATGAAAAATAAATCACATGATAAAAACGATCAATAGAGATGTGAATTAACAACTAATCTTGACAGTTTATGCCAAGAGATACAATTACATCATTCATGGAGTAGTCAAATAAGTCCATTTTATACTAAAAACCTGCTCTGAAGAAGTTTTCTAGAAGGACGACGAAAGCTTAAATCAATCAGCTAGAAGAAAACAATTAAATCACAACTTGTAGGTCTAAATATTACCATTTCGATTTTATATTATGATTACTACTGTAGCTGGTTTAATTAACTTATTTGTGTGGTTGGTGTTCTTACATAATTAATTCCTCATATGACAGAGCCAGAAAGCTATGTTCACCAAACAGGGCCGAAGAAGAATTAGTTTTCGTCGAGAAATGCCTAAGGGAAAATGGATACCCTAAGGGATTTATTCAGAAGTACAGCAGAGAAAAAGATGAGAAAGAAAAGTATCCAACTGTAGAAAAGAAAAAAGTGTTTATCTGTCTACCATACAAAGGAGATGCAGTGTCACAAAAGATTGAAAAAAGACTGAAATGTGCAATAAATATAAGCTTCCCAGTAGCAAAACTCATAACAGTATACAGCACCACTCCTTCTTTAATCCACTCAAAACTGGATAAATACCCTGCTGATGTCACCTCCAACTGCGTTTATGAATTCACGTGCACTTTCGGGAGCAAGTACATTGGAAGGACAGAAAGAAGGGCTTCTATCCGGTTTTCTGAATATATTCCAAGAAGCTTATGCCTGAAAGGAAGCAGATATTCCCAGAGTGCAATTACCAGACACATTATTGATACCGGACATCTCGTAGAGATTTCTAAGTCCTTAAAAATATTAAATAGACAAAGGACAGCAAATTTACTACGATTTACCGAAGCGATCGCAATCAAACGATTTAAACCAACCAGACTTATGCATACAGAAAGAGAGTGTGATTAATCTCTCACTACCTCGGTAACTGAATTTTGATTTTGATTAGTCATCTAATTCAGTGATCTCAACTCACTGAACAAATCTTAATCTCATAAACTGTAACCGTTTTTGTTTCTTGAGTTGCTATGAGTTGCTCTACACGCTAACACTGTTCTGTTAATCAATTTTTCCTGTTTTCTGTCCTCCCGCTCTCCCCTTGTTTTCAACATTGAAAGCGTATAAATTGACGATGAAAACTTAAACTAAAAACATTGTAATGCTTTCATTTAGATGCGTCAATTTTATAGTATCTCTTTTCTACCACCACTCGAACATTAAAGTATGTTATTATCATCATTTATATAACCATTGTAATTACAGGTAGTCTGCAGCTGATGAGAACCTGTGAAATAGAATGATGATATCATTTTATACTGCAAATTTCGTCTTCCTTTCTTTATCAAAATTTATCAAGGGAACCAAATGTATGAATTAACATTATCTTAAAAACTAACGACTGTGTAAACAATTGTTGTTGACCTCTACAAATTGACTGATCTTGAATTCTATTGTTATTTCTACCCTCCCACCCCCCCCCCCGTTAAAGCTGAAAACTGTAATCCTGTATTAACTGACATCATTACAATGCTTGGTATCATTTTGAAGCAGAACTATGTATAGTAAGTAGCATAGAGCAGTTGATGAAAAAGTGATTGGAAGAAATGCATACTCAAAAGAACACCAAAAAATGGGCAAATAATATCCTTTTCGAAAATCTCCTCTCCTGACTCTACAATTATATATATATGCATGTTTATATACATAGTATATTCTAGAATAATCGTCACTAACCCTATTAGTGTTATTTAAATACTATCAAGATCAATGGAATTACCACAGTTCACTAAAGATGCATAAATTACAATAAGCATAAAAATGCAATAGCAAATAGAATATTAAATAAAATTAAGAAAATTTCTACAACAAACTGAGTATCTTTAAAACTGTTATGGCCAAGGTAAGGATAAAGTATGAACCAACCAACTTCTCTTGGATACATAAGTTAGGTTTCTTCATGAAGATCCCAGCAGTCAGCCTCATCAATACGTAGTAGACGAACTCTTAAGGTGAAGTTAAAATTACTTGATATATGGTAAATGACTTTGAAAGCCTCATTAACAACAATCAATCAATTCACGAGATGAGATAGAATAAAGCTGTGAATGGATTTTGTTTGCGCTTTACTTAACCACAGTTCAATGTGATGTTTGAAAATCCAACGATGAACATCTCAAATTGTACGTGCTGTGTAACTGGCTGCACAGGAACAGTCAAATAGGCAGTTTATCCTTAACTACCTAACGCAAAATAGGGGTGGTTTTGAAGACACAGCATAATTCAACAGCACTGAATGCTCTTTTAACTGCATTCAAAAAGCGTTATGTTATCATCTTCATTGATGTTATCCGCGAAGAAGTGAAACTGTAAGAATAAGGCCTTTTAGGGAATTGTTGGTACTTTCACCTGCCTTCACTTTTGATTCATATTTTTTGGATTATCGTTCTCACTTAGCCACTTTTTATCAATGTTTAGCTCTACATTAAAACATTCATCAGAGCAGATTGCTCTTGCTCTGTTGCGGACCAATCACTTTATTAGATTGCGTTTGTATTTCAAGGGCACTAACCTGAACCATATTTCTTTGCTCAGTTTCTTTTGTTTTCTTTTGAAATATTCTATGAGTGAAGAGGTTATAAAATACTCAAATCAAAAGTTAGTGGATGCCGAGAAAGTCAAGGGTATGAAATTGCATTATCAAAACGAAATAGAATTAAAATAAGCGGTCTGCCTAAAATTTGGGCTACCGAAAAACTACATCAATATATTACATATAATTTCTCTTATTCAGTTTGTAAAGTATGACCTTTAATAGTATCGTTTACTCTGGTCAGTATTTAAAATATCTACAACCTGGTGATTCGCCAGTTTCTACTAAACATTGGAGAAAGCATTATCCTAAATAACAGCTTGCCCCACTATGTGAGATGACCATTCCTGAGCGGTATCTTTACTTCACGTAAAGGTACTCCTGAACTTTTTAGTAATTGGCATTCAACCAAATGTCGTGTGTTTCTCGAAAGCGAAAACGAGGATAATTCATAGTGAACTGGTTTCAGCTTCAAGTCAGACAGCATTGTGTCACACGATCTGCTGTCAGTCAATTAATCTTTTATTTAAAGATCCTAAACGAATAGAAACTATCATGCAATAAACTGCACTGAAAACTCTTTACATTAGATAAACACTGTGTTGTCAATATTACACATTGAATCGATTTGTGAATTCCGTCAGTAACTTTTTTTGTATGTATTTGGTGGATGGTGTGACTAGGAATGGAGTCTAGACTGTGCATTTCGTCCTCTCTAGGACTCATCATCTGGATTTCCCATCAATTCCCAATGAGTGATGAGTGACAAGTCCTAAAGAGGAGGAAATGTTTATCTTAGATTCCACTGGTACTCACCACCCACCAAATGTACAAAATGCTTATCCCCAAACATCGTCGAGGAGTCCATACTAGGATACCCACTATTCCTATTTAACTACGTAGTATGAATAATAGTCTTCATCTTCACGCTGAATAAATAAGGTATGCGAATATTTTATACAAATTGTTTTCAGCCTAAAACACGACGAAATAAACTGAAGGCCTCATGTTATCCGGATTAATCTACTGTCCTTGTTCTGTCCAAATTAATTTGCTGACGCTTTCTTGGCTAATATAACACTAAACATGTGAAGTTCGCAATTAGTAGTGTCCTTTGCGCTGGTTGGTTTAGTTGCAGAGCTTTCGTCATCCTTCTAGACAACATCCCCCTTCAGCGCAATATTTAGCATAAAGTGAAATGATTTAAATTTCTTCATGAGTGGTATAATTGCGTCTCCCAGTAGCCATCTTTAGATATATGTATTGACCGTTTTCTATTGACTTGGATTTTAAACTTTCTGGTCACATGATTTACTTTTTATTAGTTGGTATATTTCGTCAGTGTTAACGTGTTTGTTAATTGCATTTTTGTTTTAGTAGCAGGCTTCCAGGAATTCCCTGACTGCACTTTTGGTGTTTCCTCTGTCTAACATTTCGACATTATCTCAATCAAATTAATGTCCATAGTTGTCTATGTGCATTGATACGAAAGAATATATATCGTGTCCTTTCACGGCTGATTTGTATTCCTGGATTCTGATTCGAAGAGGACGCCCACTTTGGCCGATGTAATGTCTGTTAGAGTTCATACACGCATTTTATTTTGTAAATGGTATTAATTTTGTCTCCTTTTTCTATTGGATCTTTCGGTTTGCATAATATCGAATTAAGCGATTTGACTGGCTTGTGTGCTATATCTATATCAAACGGTTTCAGTATTCTAGCCGTTATTTCAGAGATATTTCACTTGTAACAACAAAAGATAAGAGTCAGGCAACAGATCGTTTATTAAGGAAATCAACACATATTAATAAATTTTCATGTACATTACTATAGATTGTTTTTAGCAGACAAACACAGTCTTCTGATTGGTTGTTTTTCACATAAAGTTAACCTTTCATCTCTTTGAGCATGTTTTTTGAATATCTGATAATCTATATGCTAACTGCATCCGCCTACGCAAAGTGTGCTGTGGTTGGTTGTTGAATCAGTCTTTGTTCATATATTTCTCACGACCAATATTGGGGACGTAAACATTGACGTAAATTAATGTCTACCAATTTTGGCTAGCAGACAGCTCTCAACATACACTGAGTTATTTCCTCTGAAGCAGACGAAACATACTCAACTTTTTTTTTAAAAAATGGGGAACAATCAAGGAGAAGATAGTCTGCCAACTGCTCTACTTCAAAATTATGGTTTTATGCTCTTCTCCGACCTGGGTTCGAGACCCAATGGAAACACCACTGCTCAATGGGACTACAGATTCATCCAAATGATGATTACTAGATAGGAAGAATGGTGCATTCTGAATCCTAGCCAGTATTATCGGTGCTTCTGTGCTAGACGTCAACAAATAATCCAGGAAGCTTCTCGCAAACTGCTCATTTGCTGTTTTTCAAATCGCGGAATATACACATCAAAGCATAGGAGATATCGGAAAGGCTGCCGCGGCAAAGAAAATTTTCTTCTCGACGAAGTCATCAATTAGGCTGTACATTCGTGTATTTATGTAAAGTGGGTGAGAAAGTCCCATAAATATTTCCAGTCAAAGGTCAAATTAATAAAATTACAAAGTTTAAAAAACAGGAAGTTCGGATAAAACAAACTTAGTAAGATCATATTTACTGAGAAACTTGACTGCTTGTGCAATCAGAGATTAACAACCATGGTAATAACAAAATGGACAGGAAGTTCGGATAAAAAAACTAGAGTAGTGAAAATAGGGATAAGAAAGGTGTAATATTTTGATCTAGTTATATTCTCTGAGCTGGCAAAACTTTCGTCGCCACCCACCCCCCATACTAGGCTACATCTTCAGCCCATACTTCAATTTGTTGGAGTGAGCTTTTCAATTTCTTCACCAGTTTATTAGTCAACTCGCCTGGTGACCTTGAACTCATTGATTGCTTTTGGGTGTTTACACACTCTCTAGTCTGTTTGCATTCGTATTAGTATTGATTGTTTTCTTGACCTGAAGTTTGACTTTTTGAGCATAAGATTTGATTCTTATTGATTGGTAAATTTTATCTATGTTAATGTGCCTGTTAATTGTTAAATCACTGGAATGTCAGGCTTTCAAACATTCTCTGTCTAATATATGAACGTTGTAGTAGTCAAATTGATGTCCATAGTTGTTTGTATACAGTGATTTGAGGGAGTGGATGTCACTGTCTTTTGGTGGCTAGTTTGTGTTGATGGATGCGAAGAGGAAGATTTCATCCACTTCGACCAATGTAGTGTTTTTCGCAGTCGTTTGGAAGTATAATATGATTAGTCACTATTGAAAAATTGACTGTTTATGATGGCCATGATAGAGACAACAATGGTTCGACATATTTCTTCTGAATACATAGCGTGGATTTGAACTTTTGGATTGCCAGTGCCTCAGCTATGCTTAGATGCCTTGATCTTACTCCCTTTAAGAGGTTTCATCATCAGATATTGCTAATCATGCTCCAGAGTTAATGTGGAGTACATTGGCTGTACCATGCATCCGCCTATAAAACGTGCTCGGGAACACACTGCCTTATCGATGTGTATACAACACAAATAGGAATGTTGTCTAGATTTATAATTAAAAGAATAATAATTCACGGTACTGAAATGTAATGGTGAGTTGCATTAGTGTGGTTCTCACTAGTTTTATGTTCATGATTGCATCAGTTGGGGTGAAACTGAGGATAGTCAACTAGATACCTTTACCCTTCGACACATTCTGGAACGAGGTTATACTCACCGGTACCCGACAATCGTTGTTTTTCTTGACATGAAAGCGGCATTCGATTGCGTCGACGGCGAGATGTTTTTTTTATCTGAAAGGAATGCCGAGAAAATACATCACACTGATCAAGGTAGTCAGTTTACTCGAACTCATGCAGCTATGTGGGGGCCTACGGAGAGTTGTCATCTGAAGTGGTGCCAAATAGTTGTGTCTGTCAGGGATGCTCACTGTCCCCATTTCTGGCTGATTTCATCATAGATTTCATCACTGACTTTGACTAACTTCAGTAACTCAAGGGCTAACTTGTTCCCATGGAATAATCTCATTGACTTAGAATACGCAAATGACATAGTCCATCTAGGTGAAGACGCTGACAAAATATAGAGTCTTCGAATGTTCGGAATGCGATTCAAGTGCTCCTGTAAAATGTAAAATGATGCTATAGGACTGGACCACATCGACTCAATCCTAGCTTAAAGACAGGCTGGAGGGAAGTGGTAGAGCGTATTGACTACTTCACCAACCAACACCAACGGGTTGATCGCCGACAAAATCTCAGCACGGATAATACAGGGGGTTGGTTTGGCATTCGCCAACAACTTACACCATCTCTGGTGCAGATGTAGTATTCGGCCGTCTACCAAATAGCGTGTATACTGCTCAGCAGTTTGCTCTATCCTCCTTTATGACTGGGTGTGAGACATGGACATTGAAAGCGGAAGATACGAAAGGCCCGGGTAGCTGTTTTTGATTATAGGTGTCTGCTTTCTATCTCTCGTATTAAGTGGTATAATTAGGTGAGTTATATTGAGGTGAGGCTTTGGCTGAGCGCTAATTAGTTGAGAGAGGAAATCAATCGATGACGTTGCAAAGTCACACTGACTGAGATCGTTAGGACATGTGTTGCCCATGCCTAGCCACCGCCTACCTCGATAACAGGCAATGTTAGCTGAATAACACTGAATCCATCAGGTTGGAAAAGAATAAGCTAGTGGTGGTCAAACCAAAACATGGTTTCACCTGTCAACGAAATCCACAACAGTTAGTATAAGCCAGCCACTTAGAAAGCTGTAGACTTTCTGGCCGGAGTCCCTTGGATGGTAAAAGCTAATTTAAGCTGAGGACAACCGCTGATGTGGCTCAAAGTTATCGTTCTCAATAACTGAGCAGATGCATTCCCTCTTTGTGATTTATGCTATCCAATAAAACTCTACTGCTCTTCCATATTACTAATCTTTTCACCCCACTCACACGTGTTTATTATCTATCTCTCTTTTGAATATTTTTTTTGATTTCAGCTTGATTCCACACCGTATTTTTGGTACAAGTATGGAATTTTCAGCATGTGATATCGGTAGCCCAAATTTTGCCAGCCGACCGTTGATGTCAGGTGTGCGTCGGCCACCGGGGATCGAACCTCTCCTCTTGCTCTGTGTGCTACATAGAAAAAGTTTGACAACTTGAACTGCTGCACATCTATGTTTAATTGTTCTATATTGAAAGCAGTCGACCAGATAACTAGGAAGATGAAACAGCCACATCTGTGTGTCTATGATAGAAAGACAGATGGGAAAAAATCTCACCAATGGCACTGGCTGATGGTCGCTGAAATCACGACTTGGTAGAAGTTAGAATTCAGGGATCATTGAGTCGGATCCTGGTCAAACAGAATATTAACTGGTTACATTCCTATTTCTCAGATAGAAAGCAGTACACCGTATATAAAGGGAAGTCTCCCACTTCATTGCCTACTGCTGAAGCTGGTGTTCCTCAAGGCGCTGTCCTTTCTCCTTTTCTTTTTTCTTTCTTTTTGCATGACTTGCCTCACTCTGATGAAAGAAACTTTGTGAAGTACGCTGATGATTTACCAGTTTCAATGGCTGTTAACTCCCAGCTAGATTGTACCAAAATAAATAGCTTTCTGTCGGGAGTCAGCAAATGGTCTGATTCTAACGGTCTTAAACTGAATCCTTCTAAATGTCAAACTGTTAATTTCAGCCTAAGATGTAAAAGACAGTTAAAAGAAGTCATCGATTTTCATGAAAGTTGTAAGATTGACGACAATGATATAGGAATCAAATCAGAAATTAAGTATCTTGGACTTATTCTATCTTCTGATCTCTCCTAGTCTTCCCATGTCTTAGCGATCTCCAGTAAAATATTCCGCCTGACATCTTACATTAAGAAGTTAAGGCACTCGGTTATAATACAACCCCTTCTCTTACAGTTCATGAACTCTTGCATCCTACCTATTCTTCTTTATTGCTCACCCTTATTCTTTCCTGGTTTGCTTAAAAAGGACTATGTCACAATTCGTAGAATACTGAAGACTGTCAGTAGGGTGAGTGGTGTCCCAGTGGACCGCACAGTTAACGTCGTTGTCGATGAGCACTTGACTTCGTGCAATGAATTTCCTAGAGGGATTTGTCTGACTTGGAGCATCCACTTTACCCTCAGCTTTCACCTTGCGTCTCCTCAGGTAGAACAAGAAGTAACTTCAGAAAACTGTATGCTCGCACGTCTAAGCACAGAAATTCTATGATATCATACTTGACACGTATTTTATGTGATGAAAATAGTGTCAGGCAACAAATAACTAACTAACATTTTTTCATCTAGTAAATAAACGATTTCCTCCATCCATCCTTATATACCTTCAAGTTTTACTTTTATTACTTCTATTATATTTATGGTCCAGTTGCTTCTTCGCTTGTTTTACTCTGATAATTGCAAACACCAACTGATCTCTATGACCGTTGTAATCTTTGTTTTTCCCCCTCACCATATCATGGAAAGAGAAAATTATATTCAATATTTTTAAACATGCTAGAATTTCTATACCACATGGCCAATACTGTGTGAAACAAGCCCACGGTAATTTTCACACAGTATTATTATTATTACCCTAGCTGTTATCATTATTATTATTATATCCATTTTATATGCTGCATGTTTTTGACATTACCCCTATTGTAAACGTGGTAGATTTTCTGTGTGATTAATATCTTATTTATAATTTGACGAAATTAGATGGAATATTGTGACTAATGTTGAAAATTCCATTCTGTATCACAAGAACTGTTTTTGGAATAAAGTAAATTATATTATTTTCAAGTGTTGGTTTTGTAGGGATTTGGTTTGATTGTATGGAGGATTTAATCATGAGCTGACATCAGTTAGAGAACCACTGGAAAACCTGGGAGTACTGGACACCTTATTGTCCTAGTTTGGGACTCCTCAGCAGTACGCATCCACAGGGGTTCGAACCCAGGACCTTATGGTTACAAGGCGAGCTCGTAGACCGTTGAGCCACTGGGACCCGATCCAATGGTCCTTGAATTTTAACTTCTGCCAGTTCACAACATTGCGCGACCAATTCGCAATGTCTTCTTCGATGAGTTACTGCCTCATCTTCGACCTGCTGTACTGTATTATCGCTAAAATCTACGCCTTTAATCATCCAGACACTAGTACTTGTATGAAACGGAATATCCATATATTGATTAGGAGAAATTAATGGTTTGAGAATCGATCCAACATGCCGATTCACCTACAAAACTTGATCAATAAATACATTTGTATAACTGTCAACTTTGAACAACAGAAGACATAAACACATTCCAAGGAAACTACAGTAAAGGCTTTGTCTACACCAAATACCCCGCCCTTAAAATATTGTTAAGTCCTAATTATGGTGGACTGCATTATGCAGAACAACGTGAATGGGGACCGAGAAGACAGGAGTACGCTGCACTGACCGATAAGAAGACTTTAGGAGATCTGGATTTCGCGCGTGGATAATTTATGCCTAATGCCACATGACTTGGATGTGAAAGCCAACAAGCTGCCAGCAGAAAAAGCTGGCAGGGAAGACAGGACTTTAAGTAGACGTCGAGAAGACGAAGCTGATGGAGATAACCAACCAACTAATCAACTGACAACAACAGATACCAATCACTATCAATGGGAGGAATTTGAAAGATACTGTTATATTGTTAGTGAAGATCAGATGCCGGTCAAGAAGGAATTAGTAACCAGCAGCTCTGGAAGCGAATAGATCAAGAAACTATTCCGAATAACATAGAGATGGGTTGGACATACGCTCAGAAGACCGTCTAATAACATCGCGAGCCAGGCAGTCAGTCCCTCGAGTGGAATCCGAAAGGGAAACGGAGAGTTTAGTGTTTGAACTATTGGTTTGAAGTACAAAATGAAAGTTTCGAAGTTGTGTGATTATAATTGATGATATAATTATGAACAATAATAATTTGTGTTCTAAACTTCGTCACCCAGTAAATAACAATAATGTTTCCCACACTGTGTGATATTTCCAATATACAAATTAATATGTAATTATTATACCCAAGTCCACTGTCAATTGACAACAGGTACATATGCATTTCTTGAAGATCTGATGAGATTTAAAGCATAAAAGACTATGTCACACTTCGTAGAACTCTAAAAACTGTCAGTCAGTAGGGTGAGAGTGGTATCTCATTGGGCCATATCGTTGACATTGTCACTGATAGGCACTTGATGTCATGTAACAAATTTGCTAAAGGAATTTTGTCAGACTCTGAGCATCTCCTACTTTACTCGCAGCTCCAACCTTGTATCTCCTCTTCAGGTAAAACAAGAAGTCTCTTCAGAAGAATTTATGCACGTAAGTATAAAAATTCCACTATACTATATTTGGCGGCACGTACTTTATGTGAAGAAAATGGTGTCAGGCATGAACTAACCTTCTTCGCACTACTGAATAAACCATTTCCACCACCCTCACAACATCAACCTTTATTATCATTATTCCTCTAATATTTATAATCCTCTCAATTGTTTGTTTTTATTTATTTATTTATTTTTCATGAGTGTGAATATCATTTAAGCTGTATTAGAACTGTTAACTTTGTATTTCCCCTGACCATGCTGCTATATCAACAGAACATTAGATCCAATAATCTATAACATGCTAAAATTTCCAAAGTGAATTGACAATACTGTTTGAAACAAACTCACTGTTATTATTATTATTATTGTTATAATATTTAGTGATCTCAGTTCGCGCTTCGAGTATTTTTGACTTTCTATCGTAAACGTGGACAAATTTCTCTGGTTACTTTTGTTTTAATTTTTTAATTTTATTTATATTTTAAGTAAATCAGATGGAATATTGTGACAAATACTAAGAATTCCATTCTGTATTATAAGTACTGTTTTTGGAATAAAGTAGATTATTATTATTATTATACATCAACCAGTTACAATGTGCACATTTGGTTACTGCTGAATTTCACGAATGAGTGAAATGTTAGCTATGAAGGCCGGTAGTCTTCGGCATTTTCCCCATATGTCCTCCGTGAGTACTACTGAAGGATGCGAAAAGGATAACGAAAATAAGTGTAAAGTGCTTCTTAGTTTTCTATGATTATCTTTCGATTACAAAGAAATCCACGTTCACAGCTAGTAAACCTCCTGAAGTTATTTTTAAAAGAAACGAAGTAACTCATCACATACTGAAACCAATGACATGAGTTCTGCCTTGTTGGAATAGTGTCTACTGAATGTACTTCATTATCTATAAAAGACAAAAATTTTCTGTGAAGCTAAAAGTTAGTACAAGTTATTCAAGCTTAACAGAAGTCGTTATCCATTGAGGCTATTTTTAACTTAGAACAACGATGTCTTCAGGATAATAATAATAATGTAACAACCGAAGACAAGGGCCGGCAACAGATCGCTTTATTACGGAAATCAGCACGTATTTATATATATTTCCTGTACACTATTATAGCTTATTCAAGTAGACAAACGCAGTCTTCTGATTGGTTGTTTTCGGGTTTCTCAGAAAGTCAAGCCATCTATCTGCGAATCATATTTGCCCACGTTAAGTCTGCTGTGATTGGTTGTTGAATCAGTCTTGTTCATATTTTCTCACGGCCAATATTAATGACCTAAACATTGACATAGATTAATGTCTACCAATTGGCTAGCAGCCTGCTCTCACCACAATAATAGTTGTGGAATATACCCATTTGGATATTAAAGAGAGCAGAATAAGAAGCTCGAGGAACATATCCTGTCACTAGCCAACCACTGACCTACAACAACTAGCTAGCTCACATGGCCCCACTATCACTGACGGTATAGAGGTTGAAAATACATCTAATGTCAAGTACCTTGGGCTGAGTTTTTCCACCGATCTTTCCTGGTCCTCCCACATCTCGCTAGTTACTAGAAAGATATTTCGCTTAACGTTCTACATTAGGAAGTTTAGGCAGTCTGGCATAAAGCAGTCTTTGATTTCTCAGTATGTCAATTCTTGTATTCTACCCATCCCCCTTTATTGCTCCCCATTAATCTTTACTGGCCCCCTAGTTGCCACCTATTCCTTCATTGTTTCATCTTCAGCTATCAAAAAACTGCTATTTCAGTCTGTTTCCATGACTATCTTGGCGTTCACACCTGTTTTCATCAAAAACTATTTTACATATTACTCGGCCACTTTCTAATCCTATATAAATTTATCCCTGTACCCCTTATAATCCATATTCACACCTTCAAACTTTCGTAATAAGTCGAAAATTAGTACTCATTTAACCTTCTTTTGTTACTACATTGAATTAATTAATAATTGTGTGGTAATGTGGTGAGATCAAGCCGTGAGAAAATATGTACAAGGCTGATTCAACAACCAATCACAGCAGACTTAACGTGGCAAAATATGATTCGCAGATAGAGAACTCTATTTGTTGAGGAATCCCGAAACAACCAATCAGAAGCCTGCGTTTGTCTGCTTAACTTCTGATAAACAACCAATCAGAAGACTGCGCTTGCCTACTTGCATAAGCTATAATAATGTATGTGAAATATATATAAATACGTGTTGACTTTCGTAATAAAACGATCCGTTGCCGGCCCTTGTCTTCTGTTGTTACAGTAAGGGCAGGCTGGTAGCCAAATTGGTAGATAGTAATTTACGTCAATGTGTAAGTTTAAGTATTGGTCGTGAGAAAATATGAACAAGACTGATTCAACAAACAACCACAGCAGACTTTGCTTAGGCAGACACAGTTAACATATAGATGACCTGACATTCAAGAAACAGCAACAAAGAGATGAAAGATTAACTTGCAGTGAGAAACAACCAATCAGAAGAGTGTGTTTATTTGCTTGAATAAGCTATAACAATGTACATAAAAATATATAAATACGTGTTGATTTCCTTAATAAACGATCTATTGACTGGCCCTTGTCTTCTGTTGTTACAATTGTAACTACATGAACTTATGTACAAAGATACGATTGTGCAGCTTTTGAGGATGAAATCGCCGAAAAATTATTATTATTACTGTTATTATAACCAAATCTTTAATGATAGTTATATGACAATAAGTTTTTCAATACTAATCAAGATTTCAGGGCGACTGGCACCAGCCAATGTCATCGGTGAGTAGTAGTCCTCTCACCCGACTAGACGAACTTCACTGATCAACGACTTTTCACTAGAACTCCAAGCAGCTGCTCCAGGTGTCCAGTCAGTCACTAGTGAGCATCTGACTAATTAATTTTCAAGAGTTAGTTTGTAGGGTGTTTTGATATCACTTAGAGAACCCTTGAAAAGCAACAGATTATTGGATCACTGTTTCGTCCTGGTGTGGGACTCTTCAGTGGTACGCACCCACAACCACGCCAGTGATCGAAAGTCAGACTCCAGGTTATGAGGCCGCGCTCGTTGACCACTAAGTCACTTGAGTCGGAATCCAGTAACCCGTCAGTTGTAACTTTGTCAATTGGTGATATGACACTGCCGTCAATCAATTCCACTGATATCTACTGCATGTTAACATATTTGACTCCAACGACCACGATTCCTCGTTAGATAAAGTAGATACTAGTCCATGTTATTGGTTGACAATATCTTATTACGTAGGATGTTAAAGGTTTTCAGCAGGGTAAGCTACGTGCCACTTAACCAGCTTGTTAATATTCTGGTGGACAGGCACATGGACTCATGTGAAAAATGGGCTAAATCCATTTTATCTATCCAACTCACACCATCCTCTTCACTCACAACTCTCCCCTTGTATCTCATCAGGGAAAACCAGAAGCCTATATAGAAAACTGTATGCTCTCTCTAGCAAGTACGACAACTCAACCATACCCTAGCTACTTGGCTCGTGTGCTGTGCAATAAAGAAAGCATTAGGCGTGAAACTTATAACTTATTAAGTAGTCAGTAGAAAAACTGGATCTCATCTTTCTAACTCATATCATTTACAGGTACAACGTTTTCTTTCTTTCTTTCTTTTCCTTTTCTCTCACTTTTTTGTTATGTGCTGTTTTGTTTCTCTCTTCCTTCCAAACTCTACTTAAAACATTCTTCTTCGTTCTTTCACACTCTGCATATCTCGACCATTTTATTACCGTTTACGCTAGTAGTATCTACATTTCTAACACCTTCAAACAATCTGTTCAATTTTGGCTTTGCTACCGACATGCTAATATGTTATTGCCAAAAACGAACTGAGATTACCCTTAATCTATGTAGAATTTTAGTTATTGTTAATGTACAAACGGCATGCAATACTGTATGTATTAAAATGCTGAGAATTCCATTCTGTATCATAAGTACTGTTTTGGAATAAAGTAAATTATTACTTTTATTCTGATTGGCGGCAACACCATATCACGAAACGACAAAGTCAGAATTTACGAGTCAGTGAATTCCAGCCCAAGTGGTTGAGTGGTAAACCAGTTGGCCCCGTAACCTGAAGGTTCTGGGCTCGATGCCTCGTGTGGTCAGTCACCAGTACTCACTACCGATGAATCCCAAACTAGAATGAAATATCTGTCCAGTACTCCATTCTGGTTTTTGAATGGATCTCTAATTGACATCAATTCATCATCAAATTTTTTATAAATTCACTTATTCATTGTAAAAGTTATTAACAGATTCGTATTCACTTTCAGCTTGAAAAGTTTCATTGTGAGAACTTTCACAGTCAACATAAACAATCAAAAATATATTCCACACATAACTAAATTATTCAAATACATTATGGTAACAGAATTTCATCATGGGCTGACATAGGTTGTTAGAGAACCAATGGAAACTCTGGCAGTATTGGTTACCTGTTTCGTCCTTGTTAGCGACTCTTCATCAGTACGCAAAATAGGACAAAACAGCTAGCGAGTACTCCCTGTTGGTTTCCCATTGGTTCTCTAACAACCGATGTCAGCTTATGATGAAATCCTGTAGCCGATCAAATAAAATCCCTCCCTGCAAACTAACACTTGAACACTGTGGTAACTTTGTCCGACATCTATTTCATTAAACTTACAATTATTATATGCCAATGGTTGTGCGTAAACATCCACTGAAATGAAGTAATTATAACAACTATCTATTTAGTTGATCTATTCTATAACGCATAAGCTTTTCATAGACAGTAGCTTAGGTTGTGATTGGTAGTGTTTTTTAATCATACACTTGTATTAACGAATACTTGGATTTTTTTTGTCTGTGACGCGTATCTATTTATCTTACATTTCATTGGGTTTATTGATTGAGTTCTAAGGCATATAAATTATTTATTGATTAATTTGATTTAAATACAGGATTGTAAGAATTACCATTGTACATAACCTGGTATTTCCTTGTTATAAGATGATATGATTTCAAATCCAAAATACAACACCAAGAAATTGATAAAGAAGATATTGAAGTGTAGTGAAAGCTGTCTGCTATCCAAAATTGTAGACAACAATTAACGTCAATGTTCACGTCCCGAATTGGGGTCATGAGAAAAAAAAACAATAGCAAAGGTTAACCTTTAAGACCTCAACAACCGATCACAGCAAACTTTACCTGCACAAATACGATTTGCAGATATATGGCTTAACTTTCTAAGAAACTTTCTTTCACAAGTGGTACAGAATAACCTTCTCTGCTAACAATAACGCTAAATATTTGATGATTTTGTCAATAAACAATCTGTTGCTTGGCCCTTGTATTCTGTCGATACACTGGTGTTTCCATTACCAAAAGTTTTGATATCACTTCCAGTCTACTAGAATCAGATACAACCCTGTCAGAAAGATGTCCACTGGACACCGGTAATTATTTTGCACTTAAAGGGAATTTATATAGACAGACAAATGGTGTTGCTATAGATTCACCAGTTTCCTGAATAGTCGCGGATCATTTTATGAATAGATTCGAAGATAACATATTTTTCAAGCAATACTCACTCCGAAAATATGGTACAGATACGTTGATGATAATTTTGTTGGGCTAAAACAAGATCTACACAAGTCATTCTTGAAAAAACTGTGAAGAATCTATCTCCCAGAATCCAGTTTATTTCAGAAGCAGAATCAGACGTCAGTGAACTACCATTTCTAGACTGCCTGCCTAGTTAAGAGGAGGGAAAATGGACATTTTGGTGTATCTCTATTCAAGAAGAAAACCCACTTCAACAAATATTTAGACTTTGGATCATCATACACCCATCAGCGAAAAGGCATCAGTTGTTTTATGTCTTCTTATATGGGTACACTCTTTAATGTTAACGGATGAGCAAGAAAAAGAAGAAGAAGAAATATCAAGCATTACTGAGACTTTCAAGAAAAATAACTGCCCAAAAAACTTTATCAACAAAATTAACACCGATATTAAATATGGTCGAAAACGTATTCCAAAGACATGGGACTAAACAGTTGTCATTCCATATAGAGCAGAGATATCAGAAGAGTACTCAACAAGCACAATACCAGAGTTTTCTTCAAAACATCAGACTCACACACTGTAAAGCAACCTTGTCCATATAAAAGACCAAATCCCTAAAGATTTTCTATCTAGTTGTGTCTATAAAATAAAATGCTTGGAATGCGATGCGATATACATCAGACAAACATCGGGAGAAATCAAAATCAGAAGAAATGAACATCGTGGAGTAGCCTCTGTTCGACCACCAAGTAATCCAGTTGAAATAGAAAAGCTTGAAAAATCATCAACCAGCCATGGGTGTACACTCTATTGAACCAGGTCACAAAATGGATTTTGACAATATCGAAATAACTCAGAAATTACAAAGAACATATAATATCATCGGAAACACTACGTGATATCACTGAAGAATCAGGAGTGGAAGACCACTGGAACTTTCTGAAGGTGATTTTCAACGAAACGTGTTCAACGGTTTTAGGAAGAAAGAAAAGGCAAGACAAGGAATGGCTCTCAACGGACACTTGGATGCTAATAGAAGAGAGGAGAATGGTGAAAGAGAAAATGATTCAATGCAAAGATGGACAGGAGAAAGAGACGATGAGCTCAACTTACACAGCACTGGACAAAGAAGTGAAGAAGAGTGCTAGGCAGGACAAAAGACGATTCTATGACAACCTGGCCACTGAAGCTGAGAAGGCAGCAGGCAAAAGGGACCTGAGGACACTATATCAGATAACCAAATCTCTATCCGGGAAGAGATCAACACAAACGAAACCTATAAAAGACAGCCAAGGGAACCCAATTACCAAGGAAGAAAAACAGATAAAACAATGGGCGGATCACTTCAAAGGACTCTTGAACCGACCACCACCTGCAACCCGTCCAGAAATACCGACAACAGCACGTACACAACTGCAAGTTGACACCAATCCTCCAACGAAAGCTGAAGTCTTGAATGCAATCAAGATTCTGAAAGCTGGAAAAGCAGCTGGACCAGATGGAATACCCCCTGAAGCACTGAAAGCCTACCCAGAGACTACAGCAGACATGCTGACTCCATTATTGCAAAAGGTCTGGAAGGAGGGAAAGGTGTCTTTTGACTGGAGGAAAGGTTACCTTGTGAAACTACCAAAGAAGAGTGACTTAGGCCTCACTCTGCAAGAACTGGCGAGGAATCATGCTCCTGTCGACGCCAAGTAAAATCCTGAGTCGCATCATCCTGGAGAGAATAAAGGACGCACTGGAGACAGAACTCCGCCCCACCAGAACAAGCTGGATTCAGGAAAAGCAAATCATGTACTGACCATATTGCAACTCTACGCACCATCTTCACAGAACAAAGCATGGAATGGCAATCAAACCTCTACCTCAACTTTATAGACTTCGAGAAGGCCTTCGACAGACAGCGTTGACCGCGAAGTAATTTGGAAACTACTCTAGTACTACGGCGTGCAGAGCCCAAATATTCATCAACCTTATTCAACATCTGTACGACAACGGCGGCACATGTCAAGTGATCCACAAAGGAAAAGTCAGCCAGGCGTTTGGAGTAAACACAGGAGTCAGACAAGGGTGCTTATTATCACCAATGAATGATATTCCTAATTGTGGTGGACTGGATTATGCGTCAGACAGTAGGAAACGAGAAGACAGGGATATCCTGTCTGGACCGACGCGAATAACTCAGAAAACCTGGATTTCGTGCGTGGATGATTTATGTTTGATGTCACACAAAATCGAAGACTTACAAGTGAGCGAAAACCGACAAACTGGTCGAAGAAGCAGCCGGTGAAGACAAGATTCCAGGTGATCATAGACAAGACGGAGGTTATGACAATAACCAACCAACAACAACAGCGACATCTAGCGCCAATCACCATCACTTGGAGGGATTTGAAAGACGTGACTTCATTCACTCACTGATCTAGGGAGCATTGTCTCAACTACAGTCAGTCGGAACGGATGAGGATGTCAAATCGAGTGAGAATCGGGAAGGCGAGAAACACATCAACTTCATGAACCTGAAACCAATCTGGAAATCTTCGTCACTCAGCATCAACAACAAAATTCGGTAGGATCTTCCATACAAAAGTAAAGTCAGTCAGCTCGTCCATACGGATCAGAAACTTGGAGGGCGGTTCACAAAGAATATTTCCAACAGCCTGTTGCAGACGTTACCTTTATCAACAACTGCCTTCACTTTATACCGAAGATCAGATGGCCGGACCGGAAAGAATCACCAACAAGAAACTCTGACTGGGAACAAACAAAACAAGAACCAATCGCCAACCAAAAAACACGCAGGAGAAAGTGGAGATGGATTGGACACTCATGGGTGAGGAGGCCGCTGGGTGACATCGCGCGCGCGTCAAGCCATTGCTCCAGTGGAACCGAGTCGAAAGGGAAGCGGCGAGTGGGACGTTAGTGCAAAGGTGACATGGAGGAGATCGTGTGAAGAGGAGGTGAAACAGTATGGACTAACATGGATGCAGCAGAAGACAGAAGGAAGTGGAGACGTGCAGTTGAAGCCCTATGTTCCACTAGGAACCCAAGGGAAGTATAATAATAATACTTCATATCATCAAATGGAATCCAAATTATCTGAATAGGAATGATGAACTAACACAGAATTTGATCTGGTTACAACACCTCCCTCCCCGATGAAATGACAAAATCAACACGAATGTGATAAGCAAGTTCACTATGTAAACACAAGCTGCCTTTGTATAATTTTATACACTTATCAAATCCAACAATCTACACTTGGTTTTGTTAGCTTTATCAATTGGCCAACTTGACAGCGTAAAAATGACCCCATGCTGACGAACGACAGTTAAGTTGCTGTATATATAAACTGAGATTTTGTAAATCCTGGTTTAATAATACTTTGAGAAAGCTATTAGCATTAAATAGCGAAACTTCAGTAAAAACAACAATATCGTTCTGCTCTTTTTCATTCATTGGGAAATTCAAAAAACCTTTATTTTAATGAATTTTATATGCCCAATGCCCAAATTTTTTCAAACTGTTTACAGTGAACCTGATTTGGACATTCATAGAATAACATCACAGTTGAACTTACTTCCTCATTTGATAACAGTCTAATTTATTCAGAACACAAATAATACATTAAGATATTCGCTGGATGTATATAGATCTTAGGAACGGGGTGTGAAATTATTACGAATAATACTCAGACAAAACATTATAGAACAACGTAGCAAGTTGAATGAAGCAGAGTGTTTCATATTCCGTGTGCTTTTAGGAAATCAATAAACAAGGCTGTGAAGTAACATCGGCTGAGATAGCTAGAAAATGTGCTACGTATGCCGAGGCTAGCCACCGCCTTCCTCGACAACGGGCAATGTTAGCTGACTGACATAGGGTTGATTAGGTTGGAAAAGAGAGATCTAGTTGTGGTCAAACAAAAAATTTGCTTCATCAGTCAATGAAATCCTAAACAGTTAGTTTAGGCCATCCAAGTAGGGAGGTGTAGACATGCTGACTGGTTGGATGGTAAGAACTAATGGCTGGAGACAATTTGTGATATGGCTCACAGTCATTGTTGTAAATGGCTGGCGCAGATGCATCCACTCCTTGTGACTTAAAATACCTAATGGAACTATTTGATTCTTCAAGATTACTATTCCTTTTGCCTCATATCTCTGTTTACTGCCTCTGTTTTGCATTTTTTTTACTTTCTTCTCTTGCTTTGTGTGCTGCGTGGAGTGTGATGACTTGAACTGCTGAAAAATCGGTGGAAAGTTCTACGTTGAAACCAGTCAGTCAGCTTCATATTCCAAAAATCAACAAGCACATCATCACCAATGGAAGAGATTTCAAGGAAGTCATCTCTTTCATTTATCCAGGTAGCATCGTTTCAACTACACGCAGTACAAATGAGTTTTTCAAAGACAATCAGAATCGGGAAAGCAAAGATACACCATTAATTCGAAAACAACCGTGAAAATCTACTGCAATCAGCCAGAAGAAACAAAATCTGAATTCTGTTCAATGCTAACGTCAAGTTAGCCAGCGCTTCTATTTGGTTTACAGACTTATCACCAGAATCATTTCCAACAAACAGGATATTGTAGACTTTCACCAACAGGTGCCTTAGCTCGTAACTGAAGATCAGACCGTCAGTTCAGAAAGGATAAGCAACAAGGAACTCTGGCAACTGATTAACCAATGGGCTGTTGCTCCACAAATATGTACAAGGAGATGGAAGTGGATTAGACAAACACTGAGGAGATCGTTGGGTGACATCACCCGCCAAGGCCTCAAATGGAAGCAGAACGACAAACTATTTGGGAGAGAGTCCTAAGGTGACATGGAGGAGATTTTGTGAAGAGAAGGAAGCTTATGGTTAATCGTGGAGTCAACTGAAAAGGACTACAGAGAACAGGTTGAAATGCAGATGTGTTATCGAAGCCCTAGGTTACAGTCGGAACCCAAGACAGCTAGCTTAAATTCGTGGAAGGCGAAGGCCTCTGGGTGTTTTCAGATATAGGTTTGAGTGGACTCGATAAATAATAATCTTAAACTCAGGAGTTCTTAGTCATCAGCGTAAAAGGCAAACTAATTCATATAGCCACCGCTATGTGGATTCCCCAGTTCACCTCCCTTTCCTGGTGGAGCAACTATCATCACTGGCTACAATGTCCGCACTAAATAGTTTGAGATGAGTCGCAGAAGCACGAATAAATTTACAACTTATCATCGTCCGAGACTTCGGAATTTTACGAGCGAATACGATTGGTTTTCAATCTTTTTGGTTACATAGACTCTTAGTACTCGCGATATAAGTACTCCCACAGAATTCTACTGTCTAACTTCTCTTATACCTAGACAAACTGATTATAGAAACTTGAATCGATACGCAACTATGTTAGATCCCAAATCCTTTGTACCTTTTGCATTTGACTTGGCATGAAATCTTAACGTGTCAGCGAAAATATATTACACACGGTACTAGTAGTTTCGAGATGTGTTTCTCTTAGTTCACGAAAAGTTTCGATTAATACATATCACGGCAGCTAATCTTTGATGGCCGCTATAGTATACAATGAACTGGTCGAATTTTGAAAAAAGATCAATGTATTAAAACCTAGTATATTAACATATAAATGTGATCACATCAAAAATCTCGGAGTTCTTAGCTCAATTCCTCAAGGATTCGTGCGTGTGTACAGTTGAAAAGTTCGACACTGAGTCTAGGGTTGTGTTACATTTACTTACTTACTTACTTTACTTTACTTCGGCTATCTCCTACGGGAGGATGAGCCGGCTTCATGAACGTCTCGAATCATCGCTGCCCAGGCGCGGCAATTTGTAAGAGAGTTCATGAAGTTTCATGGGAATTTGGTACTAGTGATGTCCCCAACATCGCTCGGCCTTTTGTTTGAGAGTGCAGCTCTAGCCTTTACACAGCCAAGTGTGACCTACAAGGCAGTAGGAGTGGAGTAAGGAGTCCACTATCCATTGGCAGCCGGTGACCGGAGTTCGGTTCATACGCCTTTTTGAATGGGGCCAGACATCCAGGACATCCAACAAGCCCTTTGTCCATACGTCTGCCGGTGAGCTCCAGTGAGCTTCATACGCCAGTCGTTGGAGGTTTGGAATCAGGGTTTAGCCATCTCCCCTAGACCGTCATCCAATGGACAGTCAACCCGGTGGAGAGCGCCGGGCATCCGCTTTCGCCCTCTCACTTTGGTGAGAAACACCTCCGCCACGTGAAGGCAGTGAGTAGGACTTCCTCAGGAGAGGCTATGTAAGACGCCCGGTCATATGGGAGCATTTCAAGAGGTGTGCGGAGGGGTGGCCAACCTGCAGCGCAAGGCACCCACCCCCGACCATCCTGAGGCTTTGGAGTTTTGTGTTACATTTCCCACAGCCTAGAACTTTATTATGCGAGCATAAATACATTACACTTGACTAATTGCAACCGACCAACTCTGAACAAGCTCCGAGTTAGCCTTACTGTGTCAATGAGTGAGAGCTGATAATAATACTCACTTCAGTTGTCCAAGCTAAAATAGGAGGAGCTGGTCTCGCACTCAGGAGTCAATGACTGGATGTCAAGCGTTAAAGCCAATAAATAATACCGCCACAGTTGACTGAAGAACAGAATTGAACTGCATTGGGAAAACAGCTTCTATTAACACAACCTGCTTTCAAGACGCTTAATCAACACAATATTTGACTAACGGCTTTAGATTAAGACATCTCGGAAGGTATGAATACTTCATACCTCTCTGAAAATGAAATTCATTTCATCGAGAACCAACTACTAAAGCACAAATGATCAAAACTTTTTGAAATCGAACAAAATCCTCATTTTGTAAAATATTATTTAATAATATACATGTAAACGTGAAATACAAGCCATATATGATTGCAGTAAATTGAGATGTTGAGAAGAAATGCCATGAGAATATTATACAATGAGAACTAGGAACCGAAAAAGAAAAAAACCAAAACAGAAAATGACAAGTATGCATTTAGAAACGCCGTCCACGTCCACGTCCACCACGATTGAATGGCCTTCTGCCTCTATTGGAACCATTACTTTCTACACGAGACCACTGGCCAACTGGCGGTGTATATAATGGCCTATCAGCACGTGCTTGTCGAGTGCCCGTAGAATTGTGATTATTCTGCTCTGTATCAAGAGGACGTTTAGTACCAGGAAGGGGATTGGTAGATGATTGGACCCATGATAATGGTATATTTGTATTTTTAAACACTGGTGGATTGTGGAAAAAGCATCGTACCATCCGTTGAATGTTCATCATCAGCTTGTAAAAATAACAGAAAATAGGAATATATATAAGCTTTTGTATTGCTTCCCGAAAAAATATATGTATGGCTATGCTTGACAGTAAAATATGAAGTCAAGATCTAATTGCTTTTTAGTACATAGGAATATCTTGTTAGTTAAAACCTAGTCACCCAGAACAGAGTTCTCCTATATCAGGCTATGAGCCTTACTTAATACGTGAGAGCCGAAGCTACCACCTAATTGCAAAGGGCTGGATCAAGTGAAACGAGATTTGAAACCGGAACTCAAAAAATAAACACCAAATGCTCAAGTTAATTAGTCGTATTTCCACATATCTTAATTTATCACCATATAAACTACACCAGCATCCACTTATTGTTCTGCTTTATGGCTGTGAGATATGGCCACTGAAAGTGGAAAACATGAAAAGTCAGGCTAGCTGTATTTGATCATAGGTATCTGCGTTCTACCTCCCATGTTAGATGATTAATAGACTAAGTAATATTGAGGTTAGGAGTCAAGTGTTAAGTAAACAGCAAAAATCAATCGATAAGGTTGTAAAGCTAAATCGATTGAGATGATGAGGACATATGTTAAGCATGCCTATGCATTGCCTTCTTCGACGGGCAATGTTAGCTGACTGACGTAGGATTGATCGGGTTGGAAAATAGAGAGCTAGTAGTGGACAAACCAAAAAATTTGCTTCATCAGTCAATGAAATCCACAACAGTTAATTTAGGCCAGCCACATAGGGAGGTGTAGACTGGCTAGCTGGCTGGTTGTTTGAGGTCCTGTCTTTTGAATCTCTCTTTGCTCTTTTCTCTTTGTTTTGTGTGCTACATGAACTGGAGTGTGGCAAGCGGAACTGCTGCACTTCTGTCAAGTTCCTTGTTGAAACCAGTCAGTTAGTCAGTCACCTATTGTGAAACATAAATGTTTCTGTCTATTGGCCCATCTACTCAAATAGAGCATATTTCACACTGAACTAATTTAGTTCCATTAAAATCTTGCTTCATTGTCCCAAACACTAAAAAATTTAGGCAGTTTACCTTACCACCTTACTATTTATTCTTGAGAACCCTACCTAACAAAATGTGGTAGTCATAAATAAACCTCTATTCCCAATGAACAGTGTTACTTCTACCGACAATACTCAATGACCTGCTGAGATGCAGTTCAGCCGAAGAAACATTCCTCTTATATCCAAACAAGTAGATAAAGCAATCCCGAGTATTATTTTGCCAAAGCAGACAAATCGAATAGTTTTAACCATCATTAGCCAAAATCCCAACCTCATCATCTTAGGGGAGAGGCTCTGTCAAACAATTAGATGATTTGCCCTCATAATCAACTTGGTGCGGCAGAGGATGGGTAGACTAGATTAACTGTCTAATCGGGTCAGTAGTATCTCTCAGCCTTCACAGTTTGTCCCCGAATGCGACTAATGGTTTGAATGCGATGACCATGCACCTATGTAATATATTTAAGCCCGGATAGATACTCATCAGGTACCATGTCTACGTCAGAAATGACACAGTAGAACATGTCCAGCAAAGACTTGAAGAGCAATCAGTCCTTCATAATCTGTATAGTGGTGGTTAGATTGATACATCTAACCACCTCACACCCTATCGTCAGACGGCAATACATGTCCTACAAAACGAAATGACGTCAAGTGATAAGCTAAGTAATGAACATATAATATAACCATTTTTGATTAGAGGGATGAGGAAGAAACAAGATAAAGAGACTCTACAATCTACCTGATAAACTTATAATTGCTACGATAAGCATTAACTGATCATATAACACACAAAATCAATCAACTTACCCTATGAGCCATGACGCGGAGTTTACTCTCCTCCGACTGGGGATCTTTATCCAATTGGCTAGCTATTGTAGAAGAGTAGTCTTGTGCTAACTGACTCAGATACTGAAGGCGAGGTCTAATAGCACGCAGTCTTTCAGTACCACTTTTGATAAGAGATGCTTCTGGTTCATTATCGCCTGATTTCCCTCCAAAATATTCTGGAAAGTAACACCCAAGTTGACAGCATAGAAATAATACTGCTTCCAACTCTGAAAACTTTAACCCCATATGATTAAGGGTTGGTTTGTCATCTGTCACTTTTTGTGCCTAAATGTCATCAAATGAAGATTACTTCAAGATTACTTACACTTTTCTCTATATCTTCTGAGGGGATGGAAGGTAGAAACATCAATAGTATGTTGAAGACAGAGTCTAAATATTTCCCTAGGTTTTCCTGCTTCATCGCAGTAAGTGCTGGGCTTGGAAAAGATAGCAACTCAGCAGTCAACTGAAGTAAACTGAGCCGTTCATCAAAAGTATCTTCATTAAAATCTCCAAATTGTGGAAGGAATTTCTCTAACAAATATATATACAAGTCATGAGCATTGACGTTTTTCTATGCGAAAAGTGGATGGCATCAAAAGCTAACTTACGGATACACATAAGGCTGTCTGTTTACAACTTTCGCGAATTTGAGCTACACAAGCACGATCACGCGCATTAAACACAGGGACAGCTTGAAGAGCTTGTTGAGTGATCATACCGACCAGCTTTTGTCTACCAATAAGTGTAGACATGCATTTTAGGGATGCCAATATAGAAATAAGCATAGGAAATTCCTCCTCAGATACATCGTGTAATACTCGGTTAATTTGCTCAACTAAAAATGACTCCAGATCACTTGTTAACACATCCTCTGGTAAAGTTTTCAGGCGTTCGGACAGAAACTTCAGGGTGTTTTCTCTGGAATTTTCTGCATTCATTGAAAGAAGTTGGCTAAATATTCCAAGCAAGGTTGCTTTTGGTTCAGAGTGAAGCAACTGCGACAATGCTAAAGAAATAACATTTAGCTCCTAAAAGTTATACGTAAAATCAAAAATTACTTTCTTATCATCTGTTTGGTACATCTGAACCAAAACATCGGCAACACGAGGGACGAATACACGTGCATGTTTGCAGAATTGTAGCAAGTCATGAACCACCTGGCTGCGAACATTGACATCCTCATCGTCACACAAGTCTAGGAAGCAGTTGAAACTATCCTCCAAAAGACTTTCGAAAAGTTTGCTAAATCGTGCTATAAACTGACTAGACAATCTTTTCACATTTTCTTCTCCTTTGACACCCTCAAGAATAACTTTGTAGGCACCTTCTTTCTAAATTAAGTAAGTAATTAATGAGGAGTAATCAAAACCTCTTTTAAATCCGTGGAGGAATCAGAAAGTTTCTCATAACAGGAATATAAATCGTCAGTAGTTGGTATGGTCATTTTGGTAACGCACAGTGTTGAAGTCCCGCTCGTCTAACAATCAACATCTTTATTCTCAGCTAGTGTAAAACGAACTGATTTATTCGCTCCCCCTTCTTGATTCTAAGGCGAAAGGTTCCTGATCTTTGGAAACTTGCGAGCAGATTGTTACGTCACTCGACTTCCGTAGCTCTGAGTCACCTCGAGGGAACAGTTGACTTATATGTTGTTTGCAATATGCTGTGTGTTAAGACCATGTTGCTGCTGTTGGTCGTCCAGTGTGGTTGAATGAGTAGATAATAATAATCAAATGCCTAGGTAATGTTTTAGAGAGTATGAATGTCCAAGACTCAGTATCCTCTGGATGTACCAGTATGTAAGAAAATTGAATTCTTTGAGCTTGTTTCTTGGTAGCAAGGTGACAGTTACTGAAATTCACTGGGTTTATTTGTAGCTGTTCCCATCACTCATCTAATATAATCTTAGCCGATCTTCAGAGGAGTGATATACAAGACTGATCACATTTCATTTGTAGTACACGGTGTCAAGAACATAAGGTGACTATGACCATAGATAATTTTTTCAGAGGTTACTCTGCCGATGTAATCGAGAAGTGGGACAATAATGTAATGAGTGGTGAATGGATACACTCAAAACGGCAAACAAACTGTTAGACAACTAAAATATGAAAACAAACGAATGAATATAGAAGCACAGTAGGCATTAGAGTGAAGAGAGGAAGACTACTAAGGAGTGAATGGCAATTCAAGTCGGGAACCCACTGACACATAGTGGTATGTGAGGGCTACATTTCAGTTTGGCTGAAAGGAAGATCTGAAAGTTGCTGTACGATTATTCATTTTGGGCTGAAAGCTCGCGGGAACCCTTTCTTGGGTGACCCCTGCCATTTGAACCTTTTAAGCGTTGACTACGTCATCCCGAAGGCACTGACAAGTAAACTTAAAAGCATCCATTTCTGCAGCCTTCCGTCATATGGTTTGTGCTGGAGACCTACAACGTCCTTTGCTGCCGTCCTCTGGGTCCTTTCCCAGAGACTGGCATTCCCTTTAGATTGTAGTAAAGCGCTGATATTACGCACCTCAAGTTGCTCTCGCTGTAAATTTTTATGCGTCGGTGGCACAGTGGTTAGGACTCTCGCCGACCATGCACATGGTCCGGGGTTCGAGCCCACGCCGGCGCACACCTGATATCTATGGCCGGCCTGAGAAATTTGGGCTACCGATATCCACGCTGAAAATTCCATACTTGTACCAAAAATACAGTGTGGAATCAAGCTGTAAAATCAAAAAAAGTTCTGAATCTGTGCGGAATGATTTGTTGGCATATAGCGAGCAATTTAATCCAAGCTGCGTTGGGGTGCATAGTTGAGCTGCTTCCCTTTTCTTAGTGCGGAAAGACCTTTAAAGGTTGACGGTATAGACGTTCGGGAACAGTACAAAGGTATATTAACACAAGTTCTTATACCGACAACTTCCAATGTATTTCAATCTCGCGTACCAAAAGCAAAGCAAAAGACAGTATTTGATCGTCGAAATTACGTGATATATTTCAGGACCAAAACGAGCCGTTAGACGAACGCTTAGCTGGCTAGTGATCATGCACGAACGTGACACGACGGAGTACCAAATGGCGGGGATGCTTGACCGAAAGCCTTCAGCTAAACAAGTCGACTGAAACAGTGATGGTCAGCATCCAGTGTTCAGTGATGATTGCTGTGGTCAATAATTTTAGGGAATTATTTACCGCTACAGCTCACTTCCCCCCTAGTGGGGTCGTGAGGACCCCAAGACAGAACCAGCCGGAAGTAAAAAAAACTCGATGGTTCCCTTACGGGTGAAAAAATTCTTCCGAGTGCCTTGGTGGCGTACCTACTGGTTTGTCTGCCTATGCTAATAGGGTGTTTGTACATAGCTTCCTTGATGTTGTTCGTTGGATCCCGTGCTTCGTTTGTTTCTTGTCCAGTGCCCGTCGCACCTGGAAAAGAAAACAAGAGCGCTAAGGACCATGTCGAGGAAAATGTACCAAATCAGCGCTTTTAAAAAAATGATGTGCATTTACCACACAGTAAAATAATGCAAAATTTAGAACGTCGAAAAGAATACATCTAATTTTTTTGTTGCATGTAACATGTACTGTTACAAAGTTTTGCGTTTAGTGATACTGTATATAAAAAAATTGATGCGTCTAAAAAATAATTAGTACCACAAACGGATGAGTTGGGTGAGTCACACGACTTCGTTATGTTATATAGGTGTGAGGATATTCTGAGAACCTTACGGTACTTCCAGAACGGGTTTTCTTGGGGGGCTCGACAGAAGATTCGGTAGCTGTCGTCGTGCTAGTGACTTCATCGATGTCTAAACGATCTTCAGTTACTTGTGGTTTATGGGGTACGCTGAGCTCTACGCTAATAGGATTACCCTCTAAGTAAGCCGGTTTCAGACGGTCAACGCTGAAGTGTCCTTGTGGCCTTTTTTTGTCCAAGACAAAGAATTTATCAGAACGTTTAATTACTTTATAAGATCCGTCGTATGGGAGTTCCAGAGGTCTGCGCACAGGGTCGCGACGAACAAATACATGTGAAGAAGTTTTTAAACACGGATGTACAAAAACATTAATGGACTGTGGACGAAGGGGAGCAGGTTTAACTAAACGCATTGCGTTTGTAAGCCTGCTGACGTATGAAGCGTGATCTACCGCTGGTGGGGAGCTCGAGGGAGAAACAAATTCACCAGGGAGTCGTAGTGCCACGCCGTATACTAGCTCGGCGCTAGTACAACCAGCATCGGTTTTCAAGGCGTTTCGTATCCCTAGGAGAACTAATGGAAGGGATTCAGTTCAGTGGGTGTTGTTTGCAACTGACAGACCTGCTTTCAACTGTCTGTGTAGACGTTCTACCATACCATTAGCTTGAGGATGGTAGGCCGTTGTTCGAAAACGCATGCAACCTATGATTTTAGTCAGGGCGAAGAATAAGCCACTTTCGAATTGCCGCCCGCGATCAGTTGTTATGGAAGATGGGCATCCGAAGTTAGCGATCCATCTTTCTACGAAGACGCGTGCGACTGTTTCAGCAGATACATCCTTGATGGGTACTGCTTCCGGCCATCGTGTGAATCGATCGATGGAAGTTAAAATATAGGTATATCCATGGGATTCAGGAAGGAGTCCAACAAAATCTATATGGACGTGTTCAAAACGAGCGTAAGGGAGAAGAAAGGTGCCAAGTGGGCTTTTGGTGTGCCTTATTACCTTGCACTTTTGACAAGCTAAGCACGTGTGTGCCCATTCCCTTACTTCTTTATTAATACCAGGCCAGCAAAACTGACTAGTTACGAGCTTGACAGTAGTTCGAATACCTGGGTGTGACAAGCCATGCAACGTATTGAAGACGTTACGGCGACAAATTTTAGGCATGATGGGGCGAGGAGTACTCATGGAAATGTCACAAAGAATAGTATCTCTTCCCATACCTAAGGGCTTCTCAGCTAATTGTAGCGTTGTTTTCGCCAACTCCGGTTGAAGCTCGGTATCTTCTTTTTGAATACCAGTGTCAATACAATTGAAGATTGAACGATCAATTCATAGTTGTTCGCTCGAACCCAAATTCCCTATATTTTCGCGGAGGCATCAATACACCAGCCATCGTCTCATCGGTCGCTGTTCAGAAAGAAGATCAAAAACCGTCAGAAGTAATATCGTGTTTTATTATTGTAATATTTGTCCATAGATCTTAGTTATTATGCTGCTCGTATGTTGGTGTTAGAGGAAAGAATTCTCGAGTCGCCAATCGGTGTTTTGGTTTTGCGTCCGTTAGTACTAAGCGTTTCTGAAAGGCTTCGAGGGACAGCGAGAGGCCCGGCGTAGCAAGAGCTGGGCATCAACGGTTTTTGTGACGTGACTGACAACGAGCCAGTTTGACAAGGTCTATGCCGTTGATTTGGGTGAGAAGACAAAGGCGCGACGAGGCATATGTCAATGCAGTTGAAGATTGGACGATCAATTCATGGTTGTTTGCTCAAACCCAACTTCCCCAATTTTCGCGGAGGCATCAATAAACCAGTCATCGTCTCATCGGTCGCTGTTCAGAAAGAAGTCAGAAGACAACCGTCAGAAACCTTAGTTGTAAAGCTTAGTTGTACATTGGCTGTATGTTGGCGTTAGAATAAATAATTCTCTAGTCGCCAAACTGGGTTCTGGTTTTTGCGTCCGTTCGTTCTAAGCGTTTCTGAGAAGCTTCGAGGAACAGCGTGAGTTCCAGCGTAGCAAGAGCTGGGCATTAATGGTTTACGAGACGTGGCTGACAGCATATGTCACAGTGTTGTTTATTCCGGATACATGGCGAATATCTGATGTAAACTGTGAAACGTAATCCAGTTGTCGTGGTTCTCTGGGTGAATTCTTATCTGAACTTGAGTTCAGAGAGCACATCAAAGGTTTGTGATCAGTAAAAATCATGAATTCACGACCCTCTACCGAATGTCGAAAATGACATATAGCACAGTACATTGCTAGAAGTTCTCTGCCGAATGTGCTGTACTTCGTTTTAGCTAATTGAAGGCGCCTCGAGAAAAAGGCGAGTGGTTGCCACTCTTTGTTAACTAGCTGTCGTAGAACTGCACCGGTTGCAGTGTTTGATGCATCAACCGAGATACTCAACGGTGCCGTTGGATCCTGATACATAAGAAGTGTGGCATTCGCACTGGCTTTTTTAATCTGGGTTAAAGCATATCGAGCAGACGCGTCAAGTTCGATAGACTTGTTATTCTCTCGAAGAAGGTCTGTCAATGGCTGAATCAAAGGGGCACAGTTGGGAATAAAGCGTCGATAATAACTTACCGAGCCGTTGAAAGTGCGGAGACTTTTCACCGTCTGTGGCTCTGGAAAGTTCAGTATAGCCTCGACCTTAGTAGCCAGTGGGCGAATGCCCTTGCAGTCAATAGTGTGACACAGAAAGTCGAGTGAGTCAACACCGATTTGACACTTGAATATTAATGGTAACACCATGTTGGCGTAACCTGTCAAATGCCAAGTCCAAATGTCTAAGGTGAGTTTCTTCGTCTGAACTGGCGATGAGGCAGTCGTCTAAGTATGCATATAAAAATTCGAGACCGCAAAATACTTCATCAATGAAGCGTAGGAATGTTTGGGCTGCATTCCGGAAACCGAATGGCATACGTAAAAATTCAAAAATTCCGAAAGGTGTAATGATAGCCGTTTTCGGGATATCTTCTGTTGACATCGTGATTTGGTTATACGCTTTAACCAAGTCGATTTTAGAGAATATGGTCGCCCCAGATAATGTTGCCTTTAAGTCGTGTATATGAGGCAACGGGTAGCAATCAGGGGTTGTTTTGGCATTCACTCGCCGGTAATCGCCGGTGGGTCGCCAATCATTGCTATCCTTTTTCGGTACCATATGAAGCGGGGATGCCCATGGGCTATTCGAAGGTCGAGTGATGCCAATGGTAAGCATATGGTCAAATTCATTCCTAGCGATTCTCAGTTTGTCAGGAGCCAGTCGGCGTGCTCTAGATGTCACTGGCTGTCCTGAGGTAATGATGTGGTGCTAACGCGTGCCGGCGGGATAGTTTCACACCGACTTTGAAACACTTGCATATTTACAAGGCTTACGGCAACACTTCGCTTCTTGGCCATAGGTGTTGTGGTTCCAGCACCAGTCAGGGTTTTTCGGAGAACGCGGCTTGGACTTAGATCGACCGCATGAGTTTCGGAGTTGAGGAGATTTAGGACGACGGTCGGAGGAGTTAGAATGCATGTTTGCCCTAAAGATCTGCTGGATGGAGTTGCATAACTCTATCATTGCAGTATCCTCATTCGAAGTCTGCTTAGTCATCGAGCATATTTCGGGAACTGACCGTTTAGTTATTCCTAGCATCTTATCTGCAGAAGTAGCTAAGTCATCTATTATAACACCCTGAAGTGTCATAAGTACAGTCTGCATGGACTGTGGCAGCTTGGATAAGAAGAGTTCTCTAAAAAGTCCTTCATCGAACTGACTTTTGTCAATAACCTCCCTCATTCTTGCCAGCATGCTCATGGCTGACTGATCTCCTAACTCGATGTTACGAAATAATTCATCCAGACGTTGTCAGTCCGTGAGAATGGTTCTCCTGAGGAGGAATGCTTTGAGCAACTCGTACGAGTTACTTACCTCGGGACCCGACATCTGCAAAGTTACGTACTTGCTGAAATCCCGCGGTAGGGCGTGAATAACTGCAAGGAACTGTGAACGTTGATCGGTTATCCCATGCTCACAAAAATCTGCTTCAGCTATCTAAAACCACGTTTCAGCGTTATCTGGCTAGTATGGTACGAGCTGAATGGTTTAGGAGTTGAGCGAATACGAATGACCTCGGAACTAGGATCACTCATGACGAAAAGTATGTCGCTTAATATACAGTACAAGAACAAATACAAAATGGAACGAACTCACCGGGGTTATCTCCATCTTTATCACAGATGAAGCTCGCGGTTGACCTCACCAGTTTAGAGGTTGACAGTATAGATGTTCGCAAACAGTACAAAGGTTTATTAACGCAAGATCTTATACCAACATCTTCTAACTTGATTCTCGTGTACCAAAGTCAAAGCAAAATACCAGAATTGGTTGTTCAAATTACGCGATATATTTCGGCACCAAATCTCGGATTGAATCTGAAGCTAAGCTAGCTATATATCGTGCACGACGGTGACACGACGGAGTACCAAATGGCGGGGGTGCTTGACGGGAAACCTTCAGTTAAACAAGTCGACTTAAACAGTGATGGTCAGCATCCGATGTTCACTATTGATTCTTATGGTCACGATGTAATTCTTCTCTTAGACATTATCTATTCCTATGGTCAGTAATTTCGAGGAATTATATTCCGCTACATTCTCATCATGATTTCTGAAATTCTTCGAAATGCTTATAAACTCAATTTATACACTGTTCTTTCCAATACGCCACAAACTGGGGGTAAAAATGCTAAAGATAGACTATTTCTTAACACAATCCTGGTCCTCCTGCAATTTCCGTAACTTCTGAAGCAATCTCTTAAGATAAGATAAGATAATAATAGCTTTATTCCAAAACAGTACTTGTGATGCCGAATGGAATTCTCAGCATTAGGGAAATAAAGTGTACGTTCAGACGAACAGAACTTAAAAGAACACACGTTACAAGTTAAAATATATAGTGGGACGTGTATCCCTAAAATAGTACATCAAACATGAAATATTATACTATTGGACATTGTTTATCTGGGTTCCTATCTTCATAGTTTGATATTTTTACTACATTATCGCGCTGTTCTGCTCCTCGGAAGTACATGACGCACGAAGAGAGGATAGCTTACTTAGTCCAGAGCTTAGATGTACGTTTTTCTGTCATTTCCTTGTTGAATTGTGTTAAATAACTTCTAAGTATAAAATTGGTATTGTTAACAATCGAATTCGGTCAAAGCTTTAGCTGGTGATAATGTGGAAGTAGTGCTTTATGCTGTTTTATATCAACACTTTTCCTCACACAATAGCAGTATTTGTTTTTGAGTATTATTCAAACTATTTCAGTGGTAAATTCCACTTATTCTAGCATATGAGGAAACATATGTTTCCTGACTTCAATAAGAGTGTTAGTACTAGCACGAACGTTTTCAGCAATAATTGTATCATTTCAGCACAAATTAAAATTCTTGAATATACAAAATATCAGTTCATTATACTGCATTGTTAAATATTATCGCCAACTTGTTTTAAGCCTGGATGTGCACGTCCGAAGGATATATATATATATATTGCATTATATGATACACTGTGGTATATTCAAATTGTTAAATGAAGAAGGCGTTTGTACAATTGTCTTTCTCAGCTTACAGGGTTCTAAATCTTTTTTCTTATTATTTTTCTACACATCCTGGATCACTATTCTGTCCAATCCACTTAACCCAATTAGGGTTCCAAAATCCAATATCGCTTTTACGAGCTAGTGTGAGCCAATTTGATTTCTTTGTAGTCGGTTCTTGATTGTGAGGTAAAGGTTTCAAGTTTTAGGTAAACTTCTGCGTAATTCGTCTCGCCACTCGACTGTCGTAGCTTTGGGTGACTCCAGAAGTAGTGGTGCTGGGATTAATTATATTTTATTTGTATTTTGCGGTGTGAAGACTTTGTTGCTGCTGTGAATGGGGTTGATCCTTTCACCAGTTATTCCTCCGGTGTCGTCGTCAAAAGAAAAGAGGTAATGATAATAGTAAAGTGTTCATGTTCAGTACAGATCTTTCAGCTTCGTTTCATCTACTGCTTCTGTAGGATCTTAGAGTAAGACCATAATCCAAACTATATCTTTTAATGGAACTTTCTTCTATCTGGGACACTCAGGTATGCTTGACGTATTGATCCCGTCAAAACAAACCAAGCGGTATGTTAAAAATCATACAGAAATTCACGGGATTACTAGATATTTTCCAAGGACATAAATAGGTGGTCAAAACAAAATAATAGCTGAGTAAATTGGACTTATTATGCTTTCTGGGGATTTAGGCAGCTCAACGTTTTAAGCAAACTACCTGTTATGCCACGCTGATGTGTCCAGCTTTATATCATTCACTGGTATTGATTTCCTGAACTTTTGCCGACCAATGATGATCTTTGTTCATTCCTAGCGATCATGATTCTGCTTCAAACTATCTGCTCAATCGATCAATGATTAAGTAAAGCTTCCCTCCATTTAACTGTTTAACTTTCTGATACCTTCAGATTTTTCACTCGTTTTTGTGGTTGTATTTATGCGCATACAAAACAGTTATATCCCGCTGATGTTCTGCAATAACCGGTGTTTCCCGAGCCCATATTCTGCCTAAAGTTCTTTTCTTTAGTCATTGTTACAGTGAGCAAAAAGCTTAGTTAAGATCGAACGGATTGAATCCATTTAATGTTTTTGTAATCTGGTATTGTTCCCGTAGTTGTCGTCAGAATTTGTAAATAGTCAGCGTAACATTTCAAAGTGGGATTAACCGAATAAGTAGTTCTGTATAATCTGCCCATCGGCATTTAACCTTCTTGACAGCCCCTTGCACTCAGTTCTGTCGGCCAATATGCTTTGATAGATAAATTAAAACTCGTTTCCACTAAGGTTGAAGTGAGCAGGCAGAAGAGACTCGACCGCTTAGTGCGGAAGCACCTACCGATATTAAAAACTAGGTTTTAGATTGTAGACACGACAGCTAAAAAACCTTATTTTTACCTGTATTGCCAGTGTCGCAGTAAATTCAGAAGACTGCGTAATCAATAATTTTTCGATGCTTACATCCTGCGCATCGGACCAACACTTAAGTATGGTTTTTTTGAGCTTATAGCAGCATAATAAGACTGGTATAATGTTTCGCAGTAGTTGATATAATGGTTTACTGCTATTGTGTTCTCCTTTTTATTGACCTTACATAAAAGCATTATCGTGTAATACTTTAATCTCATTTAGTAGTTATGTTGCGAAGGAACTCCAGTAGTGTGTTCTAAGTAACCATCGTCGTTTGTTTTACACAATGATCTGAATGCAATGTGCGTTTGTTTTTTGATTATATCTATACATTTTAATGGGAAACAGGTTAAAATAACTATACATGCATTTATGAACCAACTGGCATCTCAGTGAACCTATCATAATTCCAGATAACCACCTTAACAGAAATTGCAGCCAAAAAATAGTTCGTACCGAAATCGCTTGGTCTGATTTTTTCAGTCTCCACTTTTGATAAAAGAAAGCGTTTTCAGTCCTTATACCGTCTTTAGTAACATCAGTTTTAAATTAAAAGTACACACTTATTGGAATTTTCCAAATATTGGGTTAGCTTTGGTCTACATCCAGGCTGCTTTTGTATTCAGCTTGCTTCTACTCTCATGGAGCTCATGCTATGATTTTCTATTCTTTTGATTTGGTGTAAATATACCTATGAGTCATACTCACCTCATTAGTAGACTTATTGCCTTAAATTTCTGTCACTAGTTTAGTATTCTGTTTATGTATTAAAATTGTATCTCATGGTTTATGCGTATGAATTTATCTATGTCTGTCTGTCTGGATTCAACATAGAACTTGGCACCGAAGTGCAGCAGTTCGAGTTGCCACGTTCCAAATAGCACACAGAGGTAGACAAGAAGATGAGTGAAGAGAATTAATAGAGTTTGACAAGTATAAGAGTGAAACAGAATGGGTAATGGTAGAAAGGAATATGAAAGATTACAGAGACTGAATACATCTGCGCCATTGACAACGATTTTGAGCCATGTCACCTATTGTCTCCAGCCATTGATTCCTAGAGTCCCGAGGGCCCCAACCCGGGAGTCTGCATCTCCCTACCTGACTCAGTTTAACTGTCAAGGATTTCATGGATTGATGCCATGTTTTTGTTTGGCCACCACTGGCTCTTTTCCAACCTGAACCTATATCAGCTAGCAATGCCCGTCGGGGGAGGCGGTGGTTAGGCATGCACAGCACGTGACCTAGCCATCTTAGTCTATGTAACTTTATAGCCTCGTCGATTGATTTTCCCTCTTTGCCCAACACTCTACGCCTAACGTCAACATTACTTACCTTGTGAAACCACCTAACGTGAGACAGAGATCGCAGACATCTATGATCGAAAGCAGTCAACCTTTTCATGTCTTCAACGCGTATTGGCCATGTTTCAGAGCCATAGAGAAGGACGGAGCGAACTGATGAGCAGTACACACGTCCCTTGGTTGATAACCGGATGTCACGCCTACGCCAGAGATGGTGTAAGTCAGCGAAAGCAGCTCGAGCTTTTCGGATCCGTGCTGAGATTTCATCGCCAATCAGTCCGTTGGTGCTAATACAACTTCCCAAGTAGGTGAAGTGGTCAACATGTTCTATCACTTCACTCCCTATCACTAAGTTAGGGTTGACGTGGTCCAGTCCTGTAGCAGCATCTTACATTTTGCAGGGGCGAATCGCATGCCAAACATACGAAGATTGCTGCTCAAGGTGTTCAGAAGACTCTGCATTTTGTCAGCATCCTCCCCTAACAGGACTATGTCATCTGCATATTCTAAGTCCATAAGATTATTCCCTGGTAACAAGTCGATTCCTAAGTCATTACGTTCAGTTAAGGATACTTCCATTAGCATATCTATGATGAAGTTAAACAGAAATGGGGAAAGTGGACATCCCTGTCGGACACCACTGGTTGTTACCAATTCAGATGACAATTCCCCATAAGCCCTTACACGACTACGTGAGTTTGAATAGAGTGCCTTGATTAGTGCAATGTACTTTCTTGGCACTCCCTTCACAGTCAGACATTGCCATAGTACCTTTCGATCCACGGAGTCGAAGGCCGCCTTCAAGTCAAGAAATATGACAATTGTTGGACGCCGAAAAGTGTGTCTATGTTCTAGAATCTGTCGAAGAGTGAAGATATGATCTATGCACCCTCTACCTGGTCTAAAGCCTGCTTGATTTTCCCTTGTCTGTTCCTCCCGAGTTCTGCTTAGTCTATGCATGATTACTGAGCCTAGGATTTTAGAGACTATGTTCGTTAGGCTGATCCCCCTATGATTATCACACGAGGACTTGTTTCCCTTCTTGAATATCGGTATAATAAGTGACTTACCCCAGTCTGATGGAACTGTCTCTGATTCCCAGACTTTGCCTAGTACCTCAGTTAATCTACAAACTAGTATGTCACCCCCATATTTAAACACCTCCGGAATAATTCCGTCGGGTCCTGCCGCTTTGCCTCGTTTCAAATTACTGATAGCTTTTGTAACCTCACCTACAGACGGCGGACCAGTGTCTATATCCCATTCGGGTACGTGGTGGATGGCGGGGAGGTTCAGTGTGGCTGTAGGCAAGTTAAATTGTTCCTCAAAGTGTTCTTTCCAGCGTTCAAGGCGTCTATCCTGAGAGCTAATTAAGGAGCCATTTTTCTCAGAAATAGTCTCACTTATGAATTGCCTTCTCCCGCCCGATTCTGTGATGAGTCTAAAGAGTTGCCTAGTGTTGCCTATCGCCAATGCTTTTTCCATCTCTTTCGCCTTTGTCACCCACCACTGTTCACGGTCCTTGCGGAGACTTTTAGTAAGTTTCCTTTTGTGCAGCTTTCGCTCCTCATTGAATTCGGAGCTCGCCGGAATAAGTCTTCTAGCATCTATCAGTTCGGATGAGGCAGTCGAAATCCAGTGGTTTTTACTCACCTTTGGATTTGCCTTATTCACAGCTTTTACAGCTGTATCTATAGCTGACTGAATATTCTTCCAGGCTTCTCCAGGGTGAGCACAGCTGTCGAATTCAGATATGCGTTTAGCTAGTTCTTCCTCAAATAGGGATTTAGTTTCCTGATCGAGCTGGGGACGTGATGGTTTTACCGCCAGCTGTTTCCTACGTCCGTTCAGTCGTAAGCACACACGAGCCCGGACCAGTGCGTGATCGGTATCTACACACGTGTTCCAGAAGGAGCGACAATCTCCTACCGACCCACGCCAACGATAGCTTATTGCTATGTGGTCTATTTGTGTCCAGCGTTGGTTTGATGATGGGGGTCGCCAGGTTAAACAGTGTCTCTCCTTGTGTTTAAAGTTAGTGCTTACAAGAAACAAATGATTATCTGAACAGAACTGTAGGAGACGGTCACCGTTGTCGGTTCGCTGGCACGGAACTCCATAGGTGCCACCGACATCCTTCTCAGATTGACACAATTTCCCTACTTGAGCGTTAAAGTCACCAGCTAGAACGACTATATCTGAGCGTTTAGCCTTTCTCACCAAACTAGACAGCTTTTGGTAGAACTCATCCTTCGTTTCATCCGAACTGCAGTCAGTGGGGGCGTAGGCGGAGATTACGAAAAGGCATCGGCGAGTAGTGCAGTCCTTTCTCCTTCTTACTGATCCGTTCAGACGGACAGCACACATTCGGCTATCTACCGGGATCCAGTCAAGCAATGTCTTTTCTGCCCTAGTACTCAGAGCTATCCCTACGCCAGCTAATCCTCGTGAACTAGCTGTGGCATCTCCTGACACCCTCAAGGTGAATTTTGAAGATTCATCCTGTTGGCCAGGTGGGGTTAGGTGAATAACCACACTTGGGTCTTGTATGCGTGTTTCTGAAACACAACATACATCAATGGCTCGAGATGCCAGGGTCTTAGCTAGTGATGCTTGTTGTCCTATTTGGCAAAGTGTCCTAACATTAAATGCTCCTATATGAAATTGGTGGCGTGGCTTTAGGAGACTATCCGTGGTGGTTTTTTGGCTTTCGTCGTTTTTAGTGGACACAGAGTGAAGAGGGAGTGAGGAGCCATCAAGTAGAGGAGTTGCATCACTGGGGGAAGGCAAGGTAATAGAGATGAAGATGAAGACAAAGATAAGTGAGGATTAGAGAGGTTTTGTGTGCGTTTTGGATTGTGAGGGCGATTGTTACTTCCCGGCTGCCCACACCGTGGAAGTTGGTTGCGTGACCGCAGAGCCCAGGGGACAACTGCTTGAGGCCGGTCACACGCGGCCTGTTTTTGTTTGTTCTTTTTGTTTTGTGTGCCTCAGTAGCATACTTATCACTCCTGCCCTGTGACACGGCAGCAGGAAGCGCGGTCGTTGTTAATCCGGGCCACGGCCGATCCGGCATGAAATTTTGTGAATTTGTTTGTATCATAATGTTGGATTGGGTAGCTGCTTTTTGTTTAACCGCTATCCAAACAACCTTTCTGGCATGGTAGAACCTCAAGAGACATAAGTCTCAGCCAGTATAGCTTGATTAGGTCATTGTGGTGTTCAAGCCCGACCACCACGTGATATGTATCCACATATATATGTTTATGTGTGTGTGTGCATGTTGGTCTCTCTTTCTGTTTGCTCGGTTAGTCTGTGACCACTTCACTTGTGGGAACTTGTCTCCTTTAATAATGTATATTCTCCTTATATTATATTATATATAATATGAGTGTTTGTTGACAGTCCGTTGCTTGGTGACATATAGCCATATATGTTTGTTGGCATGTCTGCTATATTCGCTATGTATAATTGGATCGACACTCCATTTTAATTAGCCATTCATGTTAAGACTGTCTAATGATTTTTCCCACGCTTGTCTGAATTATTTATATATATTCGCATTCACAATTTGTGTGAACTACTTTACTTTACAACTACTTTACTTACTTATCACTTTGGTGTGAGACCATTTATTTTCGTCTCCTTGTGTTTGGACAATAGAAGTATCATCGTAAACCTAGTGGTCTTCTGATTTCCGCCTTCTCGCGTCAGGACTATTAGTTTCTCGACCAGTCCATAACAATAATTCAGCGACGAGTACATAACAATTTGGCGACGGGGAAAACTAGAACATAACAATTTGGCGACGGGGAAAACTACTATTAACCACACAGCAGCAACAACATAACAATTTACTATGGATCCTATTAAATTGGAATTATTGTTTGAACGACAAATGAAATTAATGGAAATGTTCGTCAACCAACAGACTGGTCCAGCTCCACCTTCAAGCAATCCCAATCATACCATGCTACCATCTGTCGACGGAATTGTGAACAGCATTTCACAGTTCAATTATGACCCAGAGGCTAATGTCACTTTTGACACATGGTATCAACGTTATGAGGATTTATTCACTGTTGATCTCGCCTCACAAGACGATGCCTGGAAGGTGCGAGTTTTGCTACGTAAATTGGGTCCGGCAGAATATGAACGGTACTGCAACCTAATTTTACCACAGAAACCACGTGACAATTGTTTCGATGATACAATAAAGTTGCTGCGTGAACATTTCGGAGACCACTCCTCATTATTCAGTATACGTTATCGTTGCCTCAAGCTGGCAATGAATGAAAATGATGATTTTCTTACTCACGTTGGCACAGTCAACCGAGAATGTGTGAGATTTCGACTCAGGTCCTTAACAGATGATCAGTTCAAAGCCTTGATTCTCATATGCAGTCTCCAATCTCCTCGTTTCACAGATATCCGAACTCGACTGCTCAATCAGCTAGAACAAAATCCCAAGTTAACATTACATGACATAGCTGATGAATATCAACGGCTGATTAATCTGCAGAAAGACACACACTTGGTCGAATCAACACCTCCGAGAAGCTCTGATATTCGTGCATTACGCAAGAGCAAAAATCTCTCATCAGCTACTCCTGACCCACCTACTTCTCCTAATGTTCCGCGGAAATTTATACATACTCGTCCAACTTCACAAAATACGACAAAGAAGACCCCTCCATCACCATGCTGGCACTGTGGCGCGTGGCACTTTGTAAAGTCTTGTCCGTACAAAAATCATCGTTGCAGCAAGTGCAACATCGTCGGTCATAAAAATGGTTTTTGTCAGCTACGCAAACCCAGATGTCAAAATCCAGCGAAAGCTCAACAAAATGTTGGTCCTGAATCCCCCAAAAAGTCATTGAGTCTACGCGCAACCCGTCAAGTCACAACACCAGCTATGCGGAAATATATTGACCTTCAGATGAATGGTCATGATACATGTCTGCAGCTAGATACCGCCTCTGATATTACTGTTATATCAGAGAAACTTTGGAATTATATTGGCAGACCACCTATCACCAATACTTCCCAGTCTCTTCTCAGCGCCTGTGGTGGGCGGCTCAAACTTATTGGTGAACTCAAATGTTTTGTTTCCTTCCGCAATACCAAATTCACAGGAATTTGTTACGTTACCAAGAATGATTTAAATCTTTTGGGACTTGATTGGTTCGATCGTTTGCATCTAGCTGATGTCCCACTAAATTCGCTACTCAATGCAGTCAAGAAGCATAAAATGCCAGACAATCCCGGACGAAGCCGAAGCCGCAAACCCAACAATCAGACGAAACGACAGGCGTCAACAACAAGCCCAAAGGTCCCAGATAAACCCCCAGGTAAACATCCTACTAATCATCCATCTTCTCAAAAGGGGAGGTGATATGTATTCACATATATATGTTTATGTGTGTGTGTGCATGTTGGTCTCTCTTTCTGTTTGCTCGGTTAGTCTGTGACCACTTCACTTGTGGGAACTTGTCTCCTTTAATAATGTATATTCTCCTTATATTATATTATATATAATATGAGTGTTTGTTGACAGTCCGTTGCTTGGTGACATATAGCCATATATGTTTGTTGGCATGTCTGCTATATTCGCTATGTATAATTGGATCGACACTCCATTTTAATTAGCCATTCATGTTAAGACTGTCTAATGATTTTTCCCACGCTTGTCTGAATTATTTATATATATTCGCATTCACAATTTGTGTGAACTACTTTACTTTACAACTACTTTACTTACTTATCACTTTGGTGTGAGACCATTTATTTTCGTCTCCTTGTGTTTGGACAATAGAAGTATCATCGTAAACCTAGTGGTCTTCTGATTTCCGCCTTCTCGCGTCAGGACTATTAGTTTCTCGACCAGTCCATAACAATAATTCAGCGACGAGTACATAACAATTTGGCGACGGGGAAAACTAGAACATAACAATTTGGCGACGGGGAAAACTACTATTAACCACACAGCAGCAACAACATAACAATTTACTATGGATCCTATTAAATTGGAATTATTGTTTGAACGACAAATGAAATTAATGGAAATGTTCGTCAACCAACAGACTGGTCCAGCTCCACCTTCAAGCAATCCCAATCATACCATGCTACCATCTGTCGACGGAATTGTGAACAGCATTTCACAGTTCAATTATGACCCAGAGGCTAATGTCACTTTTGACACATGGTATCAACGTTATGAGGATTTATTCACTGTTGATCTCGCCTCACAAGACGATGCCTGGAAGGTGCGAGTTTTGCTACGTAAATTGGGTCCGGCAGAATATGAACGGTACTGCAACCTAATTTTACCACAGAAACCACGTGACAATTGTTTCGATGATACAATAAAGTTGCTGCGTGAACATTTCGGAGACCACTCCTCATTATTCAGTATACGTTATCGTTGCCTCAAGCTGGCAATGAATGAAAATGATGATTTTCTTACTCACGTTGGCACAGTCAACCGAGAATGTGTGAGATTTCGACTCAGGTCCTTAACAGATGATCAGTTCAAAGCCTTGATTCTCATATGCAGTCTCCAATCTCCTCGTTTCACAGATATCCGAACTCGACTGCTCAATCAGCTAGAACAAAATCCCAAGTTAACATTACATGACATAGCTGATGAATATCAACGGCTGATTAATCTGCAGAAAGACACACACTTGGTCGAATCAACACCTCCGAGAAGCTCTGATATTCGTGCATTACGCAAGAGCAAAAATCTCTCATCAGCTACTCCTGACCCACCTACTTCTCCTAATGTTCCGCGGAAATTTATACATACTCGTCCAACTTCACAAAATACGACAAAGAAGACCCCTCCATCACCATGCTGGCACTGTGGCGCGTGGCACTTTGTAAAGTCTTGTCCGCACAAAAATCATCGTTGCAGCAAGTGCAACATCGTCGGTCATAAAAATGGTTTTTGTCAGCTACGCAAACCCAGATGTCAAAATCCAGCGAAAGCTCAACAAAATGTTGGTCCTGAATCCCCCAAAAAGTCATTGAGTCTACGCGCAACCCGTCAAGTCACAACACCAGCTATGCGGAAATATATTGACCTTCAGATGAATGGTCATGATACATGTCTGCAGCTAGATACCGCCTCTGATATTACTGTTATATCAGAGAAACTTCGGAATTATATTGGCAGACCACCTATCACCAATACTTCCCAGTCTCTTCTCAGCGCCTGTGGTGGGCGGCTCAAACTTATTGGTGAACTCAAATGTTTTGTTTCCTTCCGCAATACCAAATTCACAGGAATTTGTTACGTTACCAAGAATGATTTAAATCTTTTGGGACTTGATTGGTTCGATCGTTTGCATCTAGCTGATGTCCCACTAAATTCGCTACTCAATGCAGTCAAGAAGCATAAAATGCCAGACAATCCCGGACGAAGCCGAAGCCGCAAACCCAACAATCAGACGAAACGACAGGCGTCAACAACAAGCCCAAAGGTCCCAGATAAACCCCCAGGTAAACATCCTACTAATCATCCATCTTCTCAAAAGGGGAGGTGATATGTATTCACATATATATGTTTATGTGTGTGTGTGCATGTTGGTCTCTCTTTCTGTTTGCTCGGTTAGTCTGTGACCACTTCACTTGTGGGAACTTGTCTCCTTTAATAATGTATATTCTCCTTATATTATATTATATATAATATGAGTGTTTGTTGACAGTCCGTTGCTTGGTGACATATAGCCATATATGTTTGTTGGCATGTCTGCTACATTCGCTATGTATAATTGGATCGACACTCCATTTTAATTAGCCATTCATGTTAAGACTGTCTAATGATTTTTCCCACGCTTGTCTGAATTATTTATATATATTCGCATTCACAATTTGTGTGAACTACTTTACTTTACAACTACTTTACTTACTTATCACTTTGGTGTGAGACCATTTATTTTTCGTCTCCTTGTGTTTGGACAATAGAAGTATCATCGTAAACCTAGTGGTCTTCTGATTTCCGCCTTCTCGCGTCAGGACTATTAGTTTCTCGACCAGTCCATAACAATAATTCAGCGACTAGTACATAACACCACGTCAAGGTAGCAGCTTTCGGTCGTGTAATTAAGATTTTATCTAACGACAGTATTCAACCTCTCACTACTCTTTGTTACTCTGCCTTGTGTGCTTTATAGGAAATTCATGTAGTCAGCTGAAGGTAGTGTGGAAAGTGCTTTTATAGTTCAGCTGAACTTATCTCCTTTGTTTTTAAATAAAAGTTACTTCTTGAGATAACGATAAAACTGGCTTTAGTGTGTTTGGATATTATTATTACTATTAAGTAGCGAAACAGTAAAAACAATATCGTTTTGTTTTTTATTCAGTGGGAAATACAAAAACCTTTATTATAATTATTGTTATTTCCTTTAATTCCTAGAGGGACATAGGGCTTCAGCAGCGCAACTCAATCGCGCTCGGTTTTCTGCCAACGTTTTCACCTGGCTCCACGTATGTCCACATGCTCTCATCTCCTCTTCACATGACCTCCTCTGAGTCACCCTTGTACGACCGACTCACCACTTCCCGTTCGAATTCCACTCAAGGGCCTGTCTAGTGATATCACTTGATGATTTGTTTCCTAAGAGTTTGGCTAATCCATCTCCATTTATTCTCGCATATTTGTTGCACAATCGGTTCCTGCTGGGTTTATTCGTTCATTGCCAGAGATCCCTCCCTGTTGCTGATCTTTTCTGGTCGGCCATCTGATCTTGAGTAGTATTGAGCGAAGACAACTGTTGATGAAAGTCTGTAGTTTGTTTGAGATGCTCTTTATGACGCGCTGGCCAAGTCTCTGATCCGTATAGAAGCACTGACTTCACATTGGGGTTGAAAATCCGGATGTTATTTTTGATGCTGAGTACTGTTGACTTCCACACAGACTTGAGAGTAATGAAAGCTTGTCTTGCTTTCCCGATTTTGGCTTTGATATCCTCGTTAGTTCCGCCTGTATTTGAAACGATACTTCGCAGATCGGTGGGTAAAGGAGGTTGTTTCTTTCAGGTTCCTCCCATTTATGCTGATTGTTGTTGTTGCTGCTGTTGGTGTTGGCCAGGAATCTTCATCACCTCTGTTTTATCTATGTTCACTTGAAGTCCTATCTTTGATGATTTCCCCGGCAACTTGTAGCTTTTCACTTGCATATCTTCCAGTTTGTGGGAAATCAGACATATATCATCATCGGCGAAGTCCAGATCCTCCAAGTTTTTTGTGTGGGTCCATTTTATGCCTGTTTCCTCATTGGATAAATGTTTGGATAAGTGGAAATCGAAAAGGTTTTGTTCATACCTGTTAGAAACGTGGGGTGAATTTAGAACTATCTTACAAAAGGAACACAGTTATTACTGTTTTACTGACTGCTTAATGAATAACGCTACTGGAATTTTGGCGTAAACTGAAAGCACATCAAGAGATCTAGAAGTCTATTCCTTTTTCTCGACTCACGTTCCCCCCAAAGATATTTGTATCAAAGTCAAGGACATACTTCACTTATCTTAAAATATAAGATAGTAGCTCTGAACCTAAGTATTTAAAGAATGAATCCCTTGTTTTTTTGAAATCGATAAAATTTCAATTCTGTGTGTAGCATAAATTAGTCGATAGATACTGAAAGCAGACACTTTCAATCTGTATGCGACATGGTCAAATAATTACTGCCTCTGGTGTTAAGTTAATCATGGTTACAATCAAGATGTACATACCCTAAGTGTAGGTGTTGATTTGCAACTATTTGCTGAGGTAATATTTAAGAAAAATGTTCTGGTTATAATATTCAAAGTGTCGACGTAATTACAAAAAGGAATAGCTGTATGTTGTTTATGGTGATAAAAAGCTTATTTCGTAAGTATTTGCAGAAAAAAGTCTTATAGTTAAAAGATTTTACAGTCTCAGATGAAATGTAACGCATCAGCATCACTGACTGTGAGGAATTTCGTAGCTATTGAAATTATTTAACACTTTATTTATCTCTGTCGAGGTAAAGTTTTTACATTTTCAATATAGAGGAGTCAATTTCCACCTTGGTATTACTCGACTGTTTCAAGATAAAGGTCTTAATGTACATTGTTGCTCATATATCCTTTATTTCGAAAGTCAGAAACAATGCAGAGGAATTATATTTGCATCAATGTGAAGCCAGTGCTACTAGACGGATCAGAGACTTGACGGTGCACGTCATAAAGAGCACCTCAAGCAAACTACAGACCTTCATAAACAGCTAGCTGCCTTCGTTCAATACTACTCAAGACCAGATGGCCGGCCAGAAAAGATCAGCAACAGGGAGGGATCTCTGGCAATGAACGAATAAACCCAGCAGGAACCGATTGTGCAACAAATATGCGAGAATAAATGGAGATGGATTAGCCATACTCTTAGGAAACAAATCATCAAGTGATATCACTAGACAGGCCCTTGAGTGGAATTCGAACGGGAAGTGGTGAGTCGGTCGTACAAGGGTGACTCAGAGGAGGTCATGTGAAGAGGAGATGAGAGCATGTGGGCAGACGTGGAGACGTGTGGCTGAGGCCTTGGTTCCTCTAGGAACTAAATGAAACAATAATAATAATATGCAATAATTTAAGCTTCAAGTTTATTCAGGAACACTGTCAAACTTGTACTTGCACACATCAATATAGAGACTAGGTCAATGTTTAATTTCAAACTTTCTGGTATCAGTATTATCGGATTCAAGTGATTTGTAGAGCCTGGCTGTTGACTGTATGGCCTAGAACTGTCTAGTTATGCATGAAAAAGACTTCGAACGTTAACATTTCATAGGCCACACTAGGATGCTAGAGAAATAATACTTTAAATTGCATAGAACTTTTACAGTAAATGTTATTATTAATGATATGCTTCTTTATATCGCACACACTTTTATTGCTCTTTCTTCTTTCTCCAGAAAAGAATTAAAAGTATTGAAAGTGAACGGAATAAACTGTTAGAAGAAATACAACACCTTAAAAAACAAAACATAGCTGATGGAGGTAAATTCGTCTCTTTCTGTTGTTGTTGTTGCTGTGCTTTGGGAGAGATATCATGATTTCAAGTTAACTTTCTATAGTTTGGTTTGTAAGGATTAGTTATGTTTTTACGAGTTGATCATGGATTGATATCAGTTAGAGAAGCATTGAAAACCAGGGAGTACTGGACAGCTGCTGTCTCATCCTAGTTTGGGAATCATCGGCAGTACGCACCCACTGGGATTCGAACCCAGGACCTCCCGGTTTCAAGTTAAATTTCAAGTTAATTAATCTCTCCTTTTCACTCATTTACGCATTAAACAATTTTTTATAAAATTCAATCAAAACATTAGATAAGGGAAAAATATATGGACATTAGAAATTAAGGAATAACCGTTTAGCGCTTTTGTTTTTATAAGATTCACCAATTAGTAAACCAGATATATACGGCATGAAACCATAAGGAATAGAAGTCGATGTGAATTTATTTGAATTCATTACCTACACACATGTAGGAGACTTAAAAATGAACTCTATAACGGTACAAAATGTCAAGGTAATGAAAGTGTATTGAGTCAGTATATTTTATTCAAAGTACAAATAACGAGTTAATGGTTACTTGAAAATACAGTTTTATTCCACTACTGCTAATTAATGATATAATCCACAGATCCGTTTCGCTGTTGGGGTCATGTCCACTGGTAGAAGTTGTTTACTAGTTGTTGAATAGTCTTCAGACGAGGATGACATGTTCCTGTAAATTCCAATGAATACAATATGGGTATTAGTGGAGCAAGGAGACAGTATGAACTAGTGAGAAGACTAAGCGACGGACAGCACGACTATGTTTCCATTTGAATGCCAAAGTTATTTCTATTTGATAAAGAAGTTGATTAAACAGAAACTATGTACAATGTATCCATTTTTGACAATTAGCAAAAAATATACAAATTTATTGGTTGGTACTCGACAATAGCAATAGCACTAACAAGTACAACAAAAAACCTAAACGATGAAATGAAGCAGATAGAGCAAGAAGCGTTGGTGTTAAATAACTAACTATCCTATAAAATTCACCTTAGATATATCAAAAAAAGGTTAAAAGCAAAATCAAAATAATGGCGAAACTAATAATGATAAAATAAAAAAGAAAGAATATAAGGCGTCTACAGTAGTTTTACCGTATAAGGATGGGACATCTGAGACCCTAAGCAGGATTCTCAATAAGCCCGGAATCAGGGTGGCATTTAAATATACAAACTCACTCAGATAAGACAAGCTCTGTAGGCTAAAGGGCCCTGTAGGTTGACCCAATTAGACAAAATAATATAATTTACAAAATATCCTGCAATGACTGTGAGTTAAGTCAACTACATAGGCCAGTCAAACTAGTAGATCAGGAGTAGTGAGATGGCCTGTCAGAACATAAGAATTTAGCTAAGGTGAGAATGGTTGACCCCCCTCCCCGAAGATAAATAATTTAGAAAAGAACACACACACAACCACACAAAAGGGTGGGACAGAGTTCAAGTTCTGAAAAGTAAAATAGGTAGGTGGAGATAGAGATTGATTACTGAATCCTGGTTTATCATCAAGTCTACAACCAACACAACACATGTAATAGAAGTGACTCAATGCAAATAACAGAGATATGAAGGATATTATTACCAGTCAAATCAGAGGATAATAAATAATGTCAAAATGTATTTCAATTCAAATTATAACATTGTAACAAGTTATTTATTTATTTCTTTTGACTATAAAGAAATTCGTCTTATTTCCCATCTAATTCTAATTGATCAGTAACACTCATATCATTATTTCTGAATGTACTTTATCTTACATTGATTTTCATTTGAATGTCTAATCAACTTTACTCATGCAGATAAATGAAGTAAGAGAGTTGTGTGAGTACCTTGATATGATTATGAGTGTCAATAAATTGTGCTGGAAATATATTTATTATTATTATTATTCCCTTGTATTCCGAGTGGAACATTAGGGCTTCAGCAACACATCTCCACTTTGTCCTTCCTTCTGCCGTCCTATTCAGCTTGGTTCACAATTGCCCACAATCTCTCATCTCCTCCTCACACGATCTTCTCAATTTCACCCTAGGACGACCCACTCGTCGCTTCCCACTTGACCTCTACTCGAGCAATGGCTTCGCACGATGTTATTCGACGGTCTCCTTAATGTATGCCCGATCCATCTGCATTTTCTCCTACATACTTGTTGAGTGATCGCTTCCTGGTTGATTACTCCCCAGCTAGAGCTTCTTGTTACTAACTCTTTCTGGCCATTTGATCTTCAGTATGAAGCGAAGGCAGCTGTTGATGAAAGTCTGCAGTGGTGTGTTAGAAATCGTTTTTGTGACACGTAGTGCAAGTTTCCGACACATTTAGAAGGACCAACTTGACATTGATGTTGGAAATGCGTATCTTGTTCCTCATGTTGAGTGCAGAAGATTTCCAAACTGGTTTCAGGTTGATGAAGGTGTATCTTGCCCTTCCGATTATGATTTTGACATCTCCATCCGTTCCACCTGAATGTGAAAGTGTACTTCCTAGATAAGGGAAGGCAGGAAGTAACCTCTATCAAATCTCTCCCGTCGATGGTGACTGGTGCCGGTTTTTGCTGTTAGTTGGTTGGTAGATTATCTTTATCACCTCCGTTTTATGTTCACCTGGAGTTCTGTCTTCACTGTCTGCCAGCTTCTTTAACCAGCTTGTTGGTTTTCGCCTGTAAGTCTTCGAGTTTTTGTGTGATATTAGACATATATCATCTACAAAATCCAGATCTTCTAGAGTCTTCTCATCGGTGGTTCGGCGTGCTCCTGTCTCCTCGCTTCCCATTCACACAGTCTGACGTATAATCCAGTCCATCACAATTAGAATATTATCGGTCATCAGTAAATATTACTGTATATCAAACGCTGTGTGATTTTATTAAAAACAAGTTTAATCCGTAATGGAGAATTCCACACACACACACACACACATCATTTAAAAAGCACTTGATAATAAGACCAACAGAAGAAAAGTTATGTACAAGTAATAGATGCAAAAAGGACAGAAATGATAAAGAATATTGTGTACAAAACAATAAGATACTGAAGGTGTAAAGCTAAATGGTGAATGCACCTGTGCTATTACAGCTATTGCATATAAGCCTAATTAGTCTTTTTGTTATAACTGCAGAAAATGAATGATTTCCGCTTTTAGCTTTAACTGAGAGTGTTTGTATCGTTAAATTTCGTAGATCTCTCTCGTTAGAAAAAAGGTGAAATATAATGAAAATAAAAAATTACAACTAACTCCAAAGTACGATGGTTATATTCATATTACGGACACTCCACTTGCAACTGAATACTAAACAGTCGTTTTGACCAACATCATAAGATTTTCTCATGAGCTGAACAGCAACATAGAATTAATGTTGAAAAACATTCTCCTTCTAGGGTAAAAATGCATATTTTAGACTTCCATTACCTGAAGATACATTCATTGTATTTATCCCGACCGAAAGCTGCTACCTTGACGTGGTGGTCTGGCTTGAACACCACAATGACCTAATCAAGCTATACTGGCTGAGACTTATGTCTCTTGAGGTCCTACCATGCCAGAAAGGTTGTTTGGATAGTGGTTAAACAAAAAGCAGCCACTCAATCCAACATTATGATACATACAAAACCACAAAATTTCATGCCAGATCGGCCGTGGCCCGGATTAACAACGACCGCGCTTCCTGCTGCCGTGTCACAGGACAGGAGTGATAAATATGCTACTGAGACACACAAAACAATAAAGAACAAACAAAAGCAGGCCGCGTGTGACCGGCCTCAAGCAGTTGTCCCCTGGGCTTTGCGGTCACGCAACCAACTTCCATGGTGTGGGCAGCCGGGAAGTAACAATCGCCCTCACAATCCGAAAGCACACGAAACCTCTCTATTGCTCACTCATCTTCTAAACACCTTGAGCTACAAGCTACGAATGTTTGGCATGCGATTCGCTCCCGCCAAATGCAAGATGATGTTACAGGACTGGACTACAGCGACGCCTAGTTTAAAAATAGGAAGTGAAGTGGTAGATCATGTTGACCGCTTCACTTATTTGGGAAGTTGCATCATCCAGCCAGTCCAATGGATTGTTCTCTGACGAAATCTCGCCACGGATACAGAGGACTAGTTTCGCATATGCTTGTTTACACCGTCTCTGGCATAGACGCGATATGCGGCTGGCTACCGACCAAAGGGCGGGTGTACTGCTCATCAGTCCGCTCCGTCCTCCTTCATGGCTGGCTGTGGGACCTGGCCACTGAGAGTGGAAGACATGAAAAGATTATCTGTCTTTGATCATAGGTGCCTGAGTTCCATCTCCCTCCCGTGTGAAGTGGCATAATAAGGTGACCAACATTGAAGTTAGGCGTCGAGTTCTAGGTAAACATGGGAAATCAATCGACGAAGTCGTGAAGTTACATAGACTGAGATGGCTAGGACATGTGTTACGTATGCCAAGCCATGGCCTCCCTCGACGAGCAATGTTAGCGGATATAGGGTCAGGCTGGAAAAAAGCTAGCGGAGGTCAAACCAAAACATGGCCTCACCAGTCAATGAAATCCACAACAGTTGGTCTAAGCCACGTAGGAAGGTGTAGACTGGCTTCCTGGTTGGGGTCCTCGGGACGGTAAAAACAAATGGTTGGAAACAATTGGTGACATGGCTCAAAATCGCTCTCAGTGGCCAGCTCAGATGCATCCACTCCTTGTGACTTATGATTTCCAATGAAACTATATTTTTCTTCGTTATCACTATTCCTTTCTCTCTTACACCTCTGTTTACTATCTCTATTGTGCATTTCTTCTACTTTCTTCTCTTGCTTTGTGTGCAGCAAGGAGGAAGTGTGGCGACTTGAACTGCCGTACATCGGTGCAAAGTTCTATGTCGAAAACAGACAGACAGCCATTGTATTTATAGATTTTTTCAACCTGAAGAAAAATCTGGAAAGTTCTACATTTTTACAAGCTATTGTAATTTTCTTCCGAGAATAACGTTATAATAAGGTTGAAAAATATCTGTGGTTAAACAAAAGTATAAATTCTCAACGTCTAGATAAAGGATTTGTTTGTCCGTTGTCCTAATACATTAATGTGGCTTATAATATTCATTTGATAGCTGCTCCGTTGATATTGGTGGTTAGACTTGTGTATTTGGTAGTAACTTAACGAGTTATATACTGGCTAAAACATATATTTTCTATAGTTTGGTTTGTAATGGTCAGTTATGTTATTACGAGTTGATATCAGTAAGAATACCATCGAAAACTAGGGAGTACTGTACAGCTGCTGTTTCATCCTAGTCTGGGAATCATCGGCAGTACGCACCCACTGGGATTCGAACCCAGGAGGTTGAGAACCATTGAAAACCAGCACTGGAGTATATATATATATATATATATATAATGTTTTTGCTGTTGTCGAGTGAATTAGATGCAATATTGTACCAAATGCTGGAAATTTCACACTATCATATGAGTACTGTTTTGGAATAAATCAAATTATTATCACTATAATTAAGAGAAATAGTTACGTGATTGTTTCCACTGGACAACTGCGTGTATGTTGTCCACTTAAACGGATCTTCAATGAATTAAGTTTGATGGTATTGTGTTAACACACTAATGTGTTTATGAACTCTCAGTGTCAACAGCAGTAGCCAGCTTGTGAGTCTTTTAAACAGTGAAATATGTCAGTTAATTCTACAAGTTGCTTGACTTTACAGGTTTGAATAAGAAAATTAGTATAAATATTTTTTTACAGGTTTTCATCATGAACTGACATCGATTAGAGAACCATTAGAAAATCTGGGAGTGCTGGGCAGCCGTTTCGCTTAGTTGTTCTCTAACCAGTGTCAGCTTATAATGAAATCTTGTAAGCAATCAGATCTAATCCCTACACTTGAATGAATATTTCTGTTCATTTTGTTCATTAATCAGATAATTTGCATGATTGTAAATCACAGGCACCAACAACAGGTAGTAATAGTGTTCATAAGAAAGACACACTGAAACAGAAGTCATATCGACTGGTTGACGGTGAAAGTAAAAAGGTAAGTACACTATAATATATGTAATCTCATTACAGTGACTGTTTATTTGTTAAAAATACTCCTGTTATGACGGGAGCAGATAAGACACTTGGTAATGAACCTTTAGTGTGGCTAAGGTTGTATAAATATGATGTGTTTTTCCCCTAAATAAAGCTGGGCTACGTCAGAGGAGAATAGGCTGTTCTCATTGGTTGAAATGGCTGTCCTAAGGTTGAACAAGTTGTCCAAATTGCACGCTACATCCAGATTTGAAAAATAAACACTTCTATCATCTCTACAGTCATTATTATTATTGTTCACTTGGGTTCCCAGTTGAACATAAGAATTCAACTGAACGTCTCCACTTGCTTCTGTCTTCTGCTGCTGTACTTTTCACTTGCATCCATCCATGTTAGTCCATACTGTTTCAACTCCTTTTCACACAATCTTCTCCCTATCACTCTTGCACTGACGACCGACTCGCCGGTTGCCTTTCGGCCTGGTTCCACTCGAGAAATGGCCTGACGCGCGCGATGTCACCCAGCGGCCTCCTCAGCCGCGAGTGACCAATCCATCTCCACTTTCTCCTGAATATTTGTTGGGCGATTGGTTCTTGTTTTATTTGCTTTTGCCCACAGTTTCTTGTTGGTGATTCTTTCCGACCCGGCCATCTGATCTTCGGTATAGATCCAGCGAAGACATATGTCGATAAAGGTCTCCAACAGGCTGTCGGAAATATTCTTTGTGACCCGCCCGCCAAGTTTCTGATCCGTATAGAAGAACTGATTGACTTGACGTTTGCATTGAAAATCCGACTGAGTTTTGTTGTTGATGGTGGCTGAGTGACGAAGATTTCCAGATTGGTTTCAGGTTCATGAAGTTGATGTGTTTCTCGCCTTCCCGATTCTCGCTCGATTTGACATCCTCGTCCGTTCCGACTGACTGTAGTTGAGACAATGCTCCCTATATCAGTGAGTGAATGGAGTAACCTCTTTCAAATCCCTCAAATTGATGATGATTGGCGCTGGATGTTGCTGTTGTTGGCTGGTTATTTTCATAACCTCCGTCTTGTCTATGTTCACTTGGAGTCCTGTTTTTGATGCTTCTTCGACCAGTTTATCGGTCGGTTTTCGCTTGTAAGTCTTCGATTTTGTGTGACATCAAACACAAATCATCCACGCGCGAAATGCAGCTCTTTTAGATTCTTCGCGTCGATCCAGGATATCCCTGTCTTCTTGTTTCCCACTGTCTGACGCATAATCCAATCAGTCGACCACAATTAGGAATATCATTGGTGGGTGATAATAAGCACCCTTGTCTGACTTCTGTGTTTCTCCAAACGCCTCGCTGAGTTTTCCGTTGTGGATCACTTGACATGTTCCGTTGTCGTACAGCTGTTGAATAAGGTTGATGAATATTTGGGACACTGTACGCCGTAGTACTCGACTCGAGTAGTTTCCAAATTACTTCGCGGTCAACAGTCGATTTCAGTATTGACCGCTTCCTACTAATCTGCATGACGCCACACTTATGGTTATATTATCATTCACTTGGGTTCCTAATGGTGGAACATAGGGCAACTTCAAGCTAGAGTTTTGAAGTTTCACTAGAAGTAGTTTTATTTTTATGGGTTGAGATTGCTAGTCTCTTATATCTGAACTGAACTGAAAAAATCCGTTGCTACTTTGTTATGTCTGCGCCTTTTAATTACTATAACTGTAATGAACTCGACTGGTACGCTAATACGTCTATTTTTGTCCGTTGCACCTTATAATTCACAGAGCCACGCAAATATCAAAAGACAAAGGTTGTCCTGTGACTGTAAGGTATTGTATTATATATACACATATACATATACACACAGTTAGTTCACAACCGTGGGAATGAACTGTTCTTATTGGCTGGATGTGGTTATTCTCACTGGTTGGCAATCCGACAAAGACCAAGGTGAAATAAATGACGATGGTTTAATCACAAACCAAACGACAATACGCGTGGGAAGTGATGCAGTCACCTAATAACTCCATCAGAAGATAAATCACATGATTCGTGAGAAAGGATGATGTGCTATTTTATTCTGGGTCCTATCACATAGCCTCACGCCCAACCTACCCTCTTTACCAGTCTTGTTACTGGTTTAGCGAGGTTTAAGGGTACATCGGGCAGGAATCGAAAAAAGAGATTTGACTACCACTTTATGTCCTGTTCGATTATGATGCGTATATATGTATATATAATTTTTGATTACAGCTTGATTCCACACTGTATTTATGGTACAGGTATGGAATTTTCAGTATGTGATATCGGTAGCCCAAATTTCTCAGGCCAACCATAGATATCAGGTGTGCGTCGGCAGAGGATCGAACTTCGGTCCATGTGCATGATCTGCAAGAGTCCTAACCATTGTGCCATCAAAGCACACAAAGCCACCACCCGATGGGGGGCTCGAACCCCCGACCCTCAGATTAAAAGCCTGATGCTCTACCGACTGAGCTAACCGGGCCATATATATATATATATATATATATATATATATATACCACGCAGGTGGTCCGGGGTTAAATCCCCGGCCGACGCACTCCTTTGCCTCGCTGAGCCAATAATAAGAGTGGTAAAGAGGGAAGGTTGGGTATGAGGCAGGCAACCTTACCCCGTAAAAATAAACACCACTCCCACCGAAACTTCAAGTCTCTAGCTTGAAGCCCGATATCCCACTGGGAACGTAAAGGAAAAAAATAATAAATAAATAAAATAAAATTTGTTAGGCAATAGGTCCGTGGTTGGTTCTTTTCCAGAGTTTGCTTGTTGCTTATTCTTTCTGGACATTTGAACTTAAATATGGAATTAGAGAATACCGCTGCTGATAAAAGTCTGCACTAGTCTGTTGGGAATGCTTTTCGTGATAGATGCGGCATAATCCTAACCCATATTACAAAAAAACTGACTGACTTAACATAGATGTTGAAAATCCGAATTTTTTTTACGTATATACTAAGTACAGAAGATTTCTATACTGATTTCAGAGTGATCATGGTCTGCATCGCCTTTCCGTTTCCGGCTTTTACATCTTCATCCATTCCGCCTGCAGTTGAGGCTGTGATGCCTAGATAAAAGACCCTTCTCAAATTTCTCCTTTTGATAATGATCGCCACTGGTTGTTGTTGTTGTTGTTGGCTATCTCCATCATCTCTCTGTTCACCTGAAGCCCTGTATTGTCTGTCAGCTTGTTCTACTGGCAACTTGTTGGTGTTTGCCTGTAAGTCTCCAGATATACGTGAAATTAGACATGAGTCATCCACGAAATCTAGATCTTCTAGAGTCTTCTTATCGGTCCAACGTACTCTTGCGTTCGCCCTCCCTACACACAGAGTTCCGCATAATCCAGTCCAATACAGGTGGAAATACCCTTGGTGATAGTAGGCAGCCGTATCTAACGCCTGTTTTCACTTTAAGGACCTTACTGAGTTTTCCGTTGTTGACCACCTGAAACGTCCCACTGTCATATAGTGCTAGGTAGCTGTTGAATGAGGTTGATAAAGATTGGGGGGGGGCTGCACTCCATACTGTTGAAGTAGTTTTCAAACTACTCCACAGTCAACGTCGTTGAATTCCTTTACAAATTCGATTTAGTTGCGGTAGAGATTTGACCACCACTTTAGGCCTTGTTCGATGATGATGCGTACATATATATATATATATATATACACTATTCTCACTGATTTCAACTCGACATTTTGCAACAATTTCTGTATTAGATGTGAATAAATTTAAATCTCTAATTCTTTGCTTATTATGTTGTAGGTCCCTTCACAACTTCCTACATGCACCACCACTACAAGCAATGCTAAACAATCAAACCGGTTGCGTAGTCCGAACCTTCATAGCAATCATATGATGATAAAATATGACGTTGGTGATACTTTCACTAGCAAAACCATGTAAGTTACTCATCAAAAAATACATGTGTGTAATTAAATTTCAAAATTTTTCTAATGAATTATTTTTGTTTCTTTCCTTCACATTCCCCAGTGAAACATAGGGCACCTTCAAGCTAGTGGCTTGAAGTTTCTCTAGCAGTGTTTATTTTATACAGGATGGGGTTGCTAGCCAGCTTCATGCCCAACCTTTCCTTTTTACCAGTATTATTTCTAGCTTAGCGAGGTAAAGGAGTGCGTCGGGGGCCAGGGATCGAACCCCGGACCATATGCATGGTCGGTGAGCGTCCTAACCACTAAGCCACCGAGGCATGATGAATAATTATTGATATCTGTAAAATATTTGAAACACATGTATATTCCGGTAGTCATATTCAAAATATTTTGGAAATAATTAACCAAATTGATTCATCAAAATATCAGACTTTTGTTTCACCATCAAAGACTCGTGCGCTTATATGGCTGTCTAACACGTCGTTATTATCATACGGCTCTTCAACTGAATATGTACCTGAAATCCCCAGAGAGATAGGTGAGGGGATGGTGATGTTCCTACTAAGACTTTAAAGATGCACCTCTCTGTCGTTTCAAACGCTAAAGCGTTATCCACTAGGTTATTTGTCCCACTAGAGCCACCTCTTATATAATATTGGACTGAAATGTCCAATCTCTGTTGATAATATCACTCATTGAAGATTGATCGCAGGTCCCAAATAGGACGAAATGCGTATCCTGGATTTCATTGCTAGTCTTCATCCACTAAATGACTACTGACTGACTGGTTTCACCAAAGAACTTGGCATAGAAGTGCAACAGTTCGAGTTGCCACATTCCCTCCATGTAGCACATAAAGCAAGAGATGAGAGAAATTAGAGATTATAAGAAAAAGGCACAAACAGCGAAGAGATTCAAAAAAAAGAGAGAGCTAAACAGAAGTGTGAGTGAGGGAAAAGGTATGTAGTGGTATGAAAGAGGAATAGAGTTTTCCTGGATATGACAAATCACAAAGAATGAATGCATTCACGTCGATGGCACAGCGGTTAGAACACTTTGCCGACCATGCATTTGGTCCGGGGTTCGATCCCCGGCTCCCGACGCACTCCCTTTACCTCGCTAAGCTAGAAATAATGCTGGTAGAGAGGAAAGGTTGGGCATGAAGCGGGCTAGCAACCCCATCCTGTATAAAATAAACACTGCTACAGAAACTTCAAGTCACTAGCTTGAAGCCCTATGTTCCACTGGGGTACGTGAAGGAATAACAAAAATTATTATCATATGTGCAATACTGACTAAGCAATTTCTAGTGCCACTTAATGCCTTTTCTATCCGTAATATACACAACGTCGGTGGCACAGTGGTTAGGACTCTCGCCGACCATGCACATGGTCCGAGGTTCGAGCCCACGCCGACGCACACTTGATATCTATGGTCAGCCTGCGAATTTTGGGCTACCGATATCCACGCTGAAAATTCCACACTTGTACCAAAAATACGGTGTGGAATCAAGCTGTAATCAAAATTAAAAAAAAAAAAATAAATAACGTCCTTATACAGTAGTTGGCTTGAAAATGAAGTCGTTGAAAAGAAAGACTATTTATTCGCTAAACAAAAACTGTGCCTTTCCTAATGACTAGTAGGTGTATGTGACAAATTTGTCATCCGCTTGAACTTGCTCAACCATATTGACAGCAATAAATGGAAAGTAGTTGACCTTCAAGTAAATACAAAAATATACGGAAGAATATTGACCTGTGAATCAAAATGCTTAATTTTTTAATGAGTCACACACATAATGTGTATATGTATAAGCAGACAAAAATAATAGGCAAACAACACAGGTCTAAGTAATAGGATGACTAACAATCACGTGACACAGGCATAGTCGGTGGTAGGATAGAAATGACACATTTGATCGGTGGGCTGCCATAATCACATTAATCAGTCAGTCAGTCAATCAATCAATCAATCAATCAAAGGCTGACAATAAACGACATGTACATCAAGGTTATTTAAATACATTAAAATGATGTATCCAAATACTAGTTCACCAGTCATAATCCTGTGTCTTTTCAGTGACTTGGTAATATGCCATTTACGGTCATACTCTCAATTTAATATTAACAGCTGCGTTTATTGGCTCGCTAGTTTTCTAACCGGTTCCAAACCCAGGAAAAGACGAAGGGCTAGTAGCGTCCCTACTCCAGAAAATCAACCACACTGCTACGGAAACTTTAATGCACAGGAAAAATATTAAGAATACAGAAAAAGTAAAGAAAGAAACTTATTTATCGCTGGAATCAGAGAGGTGAAATGAAACAAAGGGCTGGGGAAAGCCTTCGGAAAGCCAGTCAGTCGACGTGTCTTCTTTCGATGAAAGCAAGCATAAGAATGTGGATGTGGAATGTTCTTGGGATGATGTACGAAGCTGGCTGGGAAGGCTGCCTACGTAGCCTAAGAATATATGAGAACATATGGTATAGAAGTGCTAGGAATCTGCGAGAGCAGATGGAATGGATATGGACTATCGAAATTGCCAACTGAAGAGTCAGTATATTTCAACTATGAATAAAATTTTATTTTGATAAAGTCACACAGTCTCATACAGTAATATTTACTGATGATGTTTGGAGCACAATTTATTGCTGCTCTTAATCATACCAAGTTGATACGATTGTGTGATTTTAACAAGATAAAATTTTTCGCCATAATGGATTTATACTCTACCACAGCGCCCAATTTTTTTTGTCCTTATGGTGAGTCAGTAATCTGACTCTGACCATCCAGACGAAAACCACGAGCACACTGAAGCAGTGAGTGGCAGTCAAAGCTCTAATTCAGTGGGGACCATTATCCTTCAGGATTATGACTAGGAGATTTAACCAACAGCAGTCAAAGCACTCTTGAGTGATAGAAATGTGATCCAACAAATAATACTGTCTCGCAGTGTCATGTATCCAATAGACAAAGTGACATGAAATTACACACTACTACGGTCTCCGAGTTTTACAGATACAAACATATGACTGTGACAAAGTAAAGGACTGGTAGTCAAGATGGACTTCGTCTAAATCGGTTAATTATGAATGGCATATTGTTCTGAACATCTGATAAAATAATATTTAGACATTTTATACCAATAATAGAAAAGTTTATTTGATACAATCGCACAGTAATACGATAAGGATTCGAGCACACCTGCCTATACGTCCGCTGCACGTTTCTCGACTTCACTTCTGATTTCGACTCTGTACCTAGATGTCTCTCGCTAAATAAGCTCTCCATGACACAAACTGAGTCCTGGGTCACTAACTGGTTGCATTCCTATTTCTCAAACAAAATTCAGTACACTGTATACAAAGGTAAATCCTCCTGTGCTGTGCTCACTGAAACTGGTGTCCCTCAAGGTGCTGTACTCTCCCCACTTCTCTTTTCTTTCTTTCTACACGACTTGCCATCTTCAAATGACATTAATTTTGTCAAATACGCTGACGACCTGATTGTATCTTTGCTTGTCAAATGTCAAAGTGACTGCTCCAAACTAAATGGCTTTTTATCAGAAATTAGCCGCCAATGGTCCAGTGAAAATGGTCTTACCTTAAATTTCTCTAAATGCGAAACAGTCAATGTCACCAATAGGCATAAATCTGACTGACCTAAACAAACTGGTTATCACTCACGAGGTGTGCACAACATAGATGGCACTGAAATAGAAACCAAGTCGGAAATTAAATACCTAGGCGTCACTCTATCTTCTGATCTTTCCTGGTCGTCTCATATCTTGATGATTTATAAGAAAATATTCCGTCTTACCTTCTACATCAAGAAGTTAAGACATTCTGGAATAACCCAACTCAACCCTTACTCTTACGATTCGTTAACTCCCGTATTCTGCCTATTATTCTCTATAGTTCACCCTTAGTATTCCTGGGATACTGAAGAAAGACTATACCTTATTACGCAGGATGTTGAAGGTTGTCAGCAGGGTAAGCCATGTACCACTTAACCAAATTGTTAATATTCTGGTTGACAGGCACATGGACTCATGTGAAAAATGGGCTAAATCCATTCTATCTAACTCACACCACCCGCTTCATTCACAACTCTCCCCTTGTATCTATCTCATCAGACCATACCAGACCAGAAGCCTATATAGAAAACTATATGCTCGCACTAGCAAGTACAGAAGCTCAACCATACCCTAGCTACTTGGCTCGTGTTCTGTGCGATATAGAAAGCATTACACGTGATACCTATAACTTATTAAATAGTCAGTAAGACAACTGGATCTCGTCTTTCTAACACCAACTCATATCATTTATAGGTACAACGTTTTCTTCCTTTCTTTTCGTCTTCTCTCTCTCTTTTCTCTGTTATGCCCTGCTTTGTTTCTTTCTTCTGCTTATGCTAGTAAATATGCTAGTAGTATCTACTTTTCTAACACCTTCAAACAATCTGTTCACTTTTGGCTTTGCTACCGACATGCCCATATGTTGTTGTCATAATGAACCGAGATTACCCATGATCTATGTAGAATTTTATTTATTTATTGTTAATGTACTAGCTGGATGCAATAGTGTATTTGGTGAAATGCTGAGAATTCCATTCTGTATCACAAATACTGTTTTGGAATAAAGCAAATTATTATTACTATGTCAGTAAGCTAACAGTGTCCGTCGAGGAAGGTGATGTAAAAACACTGTATTAAGTGGGAACTAGAAATTGGGCACATTTATTCGAATGGCGTAGCTGTTTGTTATTGTTATTATGCAGTAACATTGTGATTGAAATAGACTAGGGACGCTGATGCTGAATACAAACGCATGGATCACGAATAACCTTGACTACACCAATAACATTATATGACAGCTACTTGTTCCCTCCGCCCCACGACTCCACTTAAACGAGAACATACAACGAATTGAGATGGGAAGTATATTTAACAGTATCCGTATAAGAAGTCAGATCGTTTACTAGAAAACAATGATATATACATACATACATATGGCCAATGGCGTATACGTGAATGGAGATGACCATAAGTGGATATATATACCTAGACAAGAACATTGACGAAAATAATAATACGCTTCAAGCCCTCTGACGCGTCAACCCTAATTTAACTAACCCATTCAAGTGATGTTAATAATATCAAAGCTGGCAATTTTTGACATAGTGCTTAGCTATTCAGTTACACTAAGGGACGGTTGTGCTCAAACTACAGTTTACTTATATTCTTTAATATCTGAAAATCCCAGCTACTTACATACCTGATATTACAACATAATAACATTTCTCGGTATAAAGTATGATGAAGCCAGTGGATCCTATTAACTTTATGTCGATGTAAATATATTTCTCCTATTGTCATCTGACTGATTGGATTAAATTATCGACTCTGCATTAGTTAAAAGTTGGGAGAGTTCACTTCTATTCCATCTGCACTCGCAGATCCCCACAACCACTTCCATACCATATAATCTCATGTATTTTGTAATTTGAAGAGCGTTGCCTCAGTCACAAATATGGTGTTGACACTCCGTGTCTCCAAGCTTACTTTCTATTTCATCGAAAGAAGACACATTGGCTGACTGGCTTCCTGAAGGCTTTCATCAGCCCTCGTCAATAAAGTCGTCTATGCGATTACTGTAGAGCATATCTTTACTTTTTTATATTTTCCTTACTGCACTTTAAAATTTCGGTAGCGATTGAATTGGCTTTGTGGGGTAGTGTCGCCAGCTCCACGCCCAACCTTCCTACTTTTTCCAGGCTGAAGAAGGGTTAGTAAACTAGGCAAGGTGAGCCAAAGTGCTCCCGCGCTCTGAGTACAACCAAGGCTATCTGGATCAGGATTGGGAATCTTATCCTCTAGTTTATTTTATTTGTACTGGTAAATTCTAAAGGAAAAAGTCAAGTAAATTATAATTATATTTCAATAGTTTACACACAATGATAATTTTTTTGTTTTTTGGAAATATTTCGAGCAAGATTACTGCTCATGATCACAGAAGCTTTTATCCAGCCTTTAAAAAAATACACATAACTTAACCCAATCAAGTAATTATGTCCTACAGTGTTTTTCTTTCTCAGGCATCTGTGTGTAATAATAGACGCTTGAGCGATTCAATTGAAATAAAATGTGTTGAAATTGTAGTTGCGTAAGTAATAATGTGTGGCAAAGTTGAATGGTTTACCGAAACTTCGTCTTACTTTGTCGATTATGAAGGGAGCTAGAATTACACCTACATACTTCTATAGTATACACACTTAGCCTTGTAACTAGAAGGTCTCCTGGGTTTTGAACCCTGGCAGTGAGGACGTGCTGATGAAGAGTCCAAAACTAGGACGAAACAGTCGGCCAATACTCTTTGCAGATTCGCCAATGGTTCTCTAACTGATCTCAGCTCGTCATCAAACCTGTAGTCAAAAATAATACTATCATGTTATTATAGGTAAATTGACTTATCTAATCTTGATCATCGAGTATTGGTTTGTAGGGATTTAATTGATTGGTTACAATGGTTCTCTATCCGATGTCAGCTCATGATGAAATCCTGTAACTATTCAGTCAAATCCCTACAAACCAATACTTGAAAATCAATGAGATGAGACTGGCCCTATTCAGGTAGGTAGTTACCTGGGGTTCTAGCGGGAAGTCGTGACCAGTAGTAGGGTACAGAAGGTCGGTTTTCAGGACGAATACTCGCCGAAGACATTGGCTAGTGGTCACGCTATGTCGTGAATCGGCAAAAGTTGGAATTCATGGACTGGCCATTGGACCGGGTCCCAGTGGCTCAATGGTCTACGAGCTAGCTCGCCTTGTAACCAGGTCCTGGGTTCGAATCCCGGTGGGTGCGTACTGCTGAAGAGTCCCAAACTAGGACAAAAAGCTGTCCAGTACTCCTTGTTGTTAGCTCATGATGAAATCCTGTAACTAATCTTGATCATATAAGCATTAAGATATGTTGGTAACACAAATTTATTGGGAGGCCTTATAGGACTATTTTCGCGAATTTTAGGTAAAAATAATGGATCAGAATGTTCCTGCACTAGGTTTTTAGACCATACAAGAACATGAGATGCGTAGTTATAAATATCTCCAATTAGCTACTTTTTCATCCGGTTACTCGAGAGTCTAAGTAATTTGGCGGACGATGAGGATGATCATTTCGCCCTACTCAGGACTCGCCATCTGGATGTACCTTCATTCCCTAGTGGAGTGATAGAGTTCCCACTGAGTCCATTAACCATTCAGGTTCGTCCAGATGACGTGTCCCAAACAGAACGAAATGCGCGCATCCTGGATTCCACCACTCACCATATTACTTCAAGTTCAGTCTCTTCAGACATCGTCGCAACGTCTACTGTGGGTTCAATCAATCAACAGGAAAGGCCAAATTGAATTAAAAATAGTCAAAACTATTTTATGAACCTCATTGGAGCTGTTTGTTATGCTGATAAATTTGTTATCTTCTTGAAGAGTAGTCTACTTACACCATTTCGTTTCCTTATCATCTCTTTTCTAAAACAGGAACACATTTCATCATTCAAGACAACATATGGATGCAGTGTACTACACTCGGTTAAATAATTTAATCCAAAAACTTCAAAGCTTAACTGATCACTGGAACCATTATCATCATCATCTACAACAAGCGTGTTCACATTCTCATCAAAGTTGTGCTAATATTTCTAATGCTCTTAGTCGAATAAATTGTCTGACTGAAAAATTTTCTCTGATATCTAGACGTCCAGACGCGCTGACATGGATTCAACCAACCAATTATTCAACAGATGATAATAATTGCTTATGTACATTTAATTCACATGGCAGATGTAGTAGTAGTAATAGTGCTAGTCCTAAAACACCTGGTGTTGTTGTCAATCCAACTGAAGCTGAAAGTCTAACAAAAGAGGTGAGTTTGTTGTTGTTGTTGTTGATGATGATGATGGTGGGGGTAATTTTCATTATAAATAATTATTGTCTATACAATTAGTTCCCTTGATAAATTTCGATAAAGAAAGGAAGATGAAATTTGCAGTATAAAATGATATCATCGTTCTATTTCAGAAGTTCTCATCAACTGCCATTAACTACCTGGAATTACAATGATTATATAAATGATGATTATAACATACTTTAATGTTTGAGTGGTAGTATAGAAGAGATACTATAAAATTGACGCATCCAAAATGTAAGCACCATTACAATTTTTATTCGTTTAAGTTTTCATCATCAATTTATACGCTTTCAATGTTGAAAACAAGGGGAGAACGGGAGGACAGAAAACAGGAAAAATTGATTAACAGAACAGTGTTAGCTTGTAGGTTCACATTGCAACTCCAAAAAACAAAAGCGGTTACAGTTTATGAGATTGAAATTTGTTCAGTGAGTTGAGATCACTGAATTAGATGAATTAGATGTGCGTCGGTGGCACAGTGGTTTGGACTCTCGCCGACCATGCACATGGTCCGAGGTTCGATCCCCTACCAACGAACACCTGATATCTATGGTCGGCCTGAGAAATTTGGGCTACCGATATCCATGCTGAAAATTCCATACTTGTATCAAAAATACAGTGTGAAATCAAGCTGTAATCAAAAATACAAAAAGTAATCAAAATCAAAATTCAGTTACCGAGGGAGTGAGAGATTAATCACACTCTCTTTCTGTATGCATAAGTCTGGTTGGTTGAAATCGTTTGATTGCGATCGCTTCGGGAAAATGGTAGTAAATTTGCTGTCCTTTGTCTATTTAATATTTTTAAGGACTTAGAAATCTCTACGAGATGTCCAGTATCAACAATATGTCTGGTAATTGCACTCTGAGAATATTTGCTTCCTTTCAGGCACAGGTTTCTTGGAATATGTTCAGAAAACCGGATAGAAGCCCTTCTTTGCTCCCGCAAGTGCACGTGAATTCATAAACGCAGTTGGAGGTGACATCATCAGGGTATTTATCCAGTTTTGAGTGGATTATAGGAGTTATGAGTTTTGCTGCCGGGAAGTTTCTATTTATTGCAACTTTCAGTCTTTTGTCAATCTTTTGTGACACTGCATGTCCTTTTAATGGGGGACAAATAAACACTTTTTTCTTTTCTGCAGTTAGATGCTTTTCTTCCTTATCTTATTCTCTGCTATACTTCTGTATAAATCCCTTAGGGTATCCATTTTGCCTCAAACATTAAAGTATGTTATTATCATCATTTATATAACCATTGTAATTTCAGGTAGTGGTGTGCAGATGATGAGAACTTCTGAAATAGAACGATGATATCATTATATACTGCAAATTTCATCTTCCTTTCTGTATCGGAAATAATTGTTTAATTAGTTATAAATTTTTTCCCCTTACCGTCATTCCTTGTGTTCTAAGTGGAACATGGAGCTTAACCTTAAGGCTTTTGTCATGTTTCAGTAGAGGTGATGTTGTGTTCTTATGAGGTGGGGTCACCTACCTTACGCCCAAGCCGCCTTACTTCCTTTTTTGCCAGCTTTTCTACCGGCTAGATGAGGTTCAAAAGTGTGTCACCTGGGAATCGAGCCCAGGACCACGTGTATGTGTAGTTGGTGGGCATTTTGACTCTGAGCCAAAGAACACAGTCAAAAGGACTAGTCCTTTCAACATATATGTATATATATATACACCTGGGAGTACTGGACAGCTTTTTGTCCTAGTTTGGGACTCTTCAGCAGTACGCACCCACTGGGGTTCGAACCCAGGACTTTCTGGTTACAAGGCGAGCTCGTAGACCATTGAGCCACTGGGATCCGATCCAATGGTCCTCGAATCCTAACTTCTGCCAATTCACGACATAGCGAGACCATTTCGCAATGTCTTCTTCGGTGAGTTACTGCCTCATCACCTTCAACCTGCTGTACCCTACTGGTCACCGCTTCGGTAGCTGTTATTTTTGTAATTCAACTCTTGATTTTCCCGTGATTTGATTGGACTGAAGTGTTTTGCCTGTGTTGATATGTCGGCTCCTACTGGGGATGCTTCAACGATATCTAGGGACTAACTGGAAGTAAGTTGATGGATGATGACTATCAGTCGAATTTAAGATGGATGTGCCTGTCGTCATTCTCCAGTAAGTGATGGTATTAACAGAGGTTGAACATTTCTGTCCAATATGGAAAATCAATCAACGGAAAATTACAAAATTAACTTTTATTTTTTATTATGGCTTGATTCCACAGAGTAATTTTGGTAGAAGCATGAAATTTTCAACATGTGATATCGTTAGCCCAAATTTTGCAGGCCGACCACTGATATATCAGATGTACGTCGGCAGGGGATCGAACCTCGGACCATGTAAATGGTCAGTGCGAGTCCTAACCACCACTACACCACCGACGCACTTGAACAACAAATAATAACTGATATTCATTGCGAAAGAGGTGTGACTCGTGGACCAAGGACTAAGTGGATAGCGCTTTGGCACGTTTGATACGATGGGTATTGGGTTCAAACCTCAGTGGGAATTCCATCACTTCCTGGGTGGGGAATACACGTGCATCCAGATGACGAGTCCCGAATAGTACGAAATGCGCATCCTAAATTCTACTGCTAGTCTACCGACCACCAAATTATATGTGGTAACGTTAGTAAAGGACCGGGTTTATGCAAAAAATATGATGTATTCACGTAATACACTTTGAACACAATCTGATCACGTATATTTACTTGTCATTTCAGTTTATATGAAAAATGAAAGGTCAGTTAAAATAAACAAAATAATAGAGGATTTAAGATTATGTAGGATAATAATTAACACTATCTTTAGTAATATTATCTAGCAAGGATTTATTATTACCAACGTACGTTAAGGGTAACACTAAATTTTGTTTTTTGCACGCAGAGGAGAGTTAATTTTATTGGTGACTATCATCCCAGAACACATCCAGTAAGTACCCTTTTCAAATTTTAAATATATAGATATGTATATGCTGTGTTATACTGCGAGCAATCCGAAAGCGTCCAAAATAATCGACAGACAAAAGAAATTTAGCCGTCTACGTTTTCCTTAAGCAATCGTCACCAACACAGTTAAAACTAAATATTATACGTAGGCACAGTTCATCATCTGTTGAAAAGAAATGAATCGCAGAAGTGCTTCTTGGTGGCGTTTTACACGATAAGAAATAAAGACGATCTAAAAGAAACCAAACAAAACAAAAAAACACAAAAATAAGCATACGGTTTGCAGGTGGTGCATGATAATAATTCTACGGTAGACAAGTTTATTTCAAATATATGTCAGTTTTCGACATAGAACTTTGCACCACTGTGCGGCATTTCAAGTCGCCACACTCTTCATGTAGCACACAAATGAAGAGAAGAAAGTAGAATAAAAGCAAAACACAAACAGTAAATAGAGATATGAGACAAAGGAATAGTAACAACGAACGAAGAACAATATAGTTTCATTAGAAATTATAAGTCACAGGTAGTGGATGCATCTGCGCCAGCCATCACCGAGAATGATTGTGATCCATATAATCAATTGCGTTCAGCCATTGGTGTTTACCGCCCCGAGGACCCCAACCAGGAAGTCTACACCTTCATACGTGGCTAGCTGGCTTAAACTAACTGTTGTTGATTTCATTGACTGATGAAGCCATCTTTTGGTTTGACCACCACTGGATCTTTTCCAGCCTGACCCTACGTCAGCTAACATTTCCCAGTTGTCGAGGAAGGCGATGACTAGGCATTCGTAACACATGTCCAAATCATCTCAGTCGATGCAATTTCACAGCCTCGTCCATTGATTTCCCCTGTTTACCTAGCACTCGACGCCTAACCTCAATATTGCTCACCTTATTATGCCACTTCACACGGGAGATAGAACCTACCTAGAATACTTTTTAGAATTTTAACCCTCTCCCACTCCATTGTGTGGTTGTGTGCTAATGCAAACATTGCAATCGCTGAGCTTTTTTCTAAATTACTTCTCGGCGTCAATCATTCTTACCTTAGCTAAATCCTTATGTTCTGACAGGCGATCTCACTGCTCCTGATCTACCAGTTTGACCTATGTAGTTGACCTCACTCACAGTTATTGCAAGGTATTTTGTAAATTATAGTATTTTATCTGATTGGGTCAGCGTACAGGGTCTTTTAACCTACAGAGCTTGTCCAACCTTAGTGAGTTCGGAAGTCTGAGTGCCACTCTAATTCCTGTTAATTGAGAATTCTACGTAGGGTCTCATATGTCCCCTCCATATATGGTATAACAGTAGATGCCTTATATTCTCTCTTATTTATGTTATCATTATTAGTTTCCCCATTATTTTTATTTTGACCTTTTCTGATCTTCCTAATGAATTCTATAGGATAGTTATTTGTCACCAATAGGCTATGAGAGGGTTAAAATTCCAAAGAGTCATATTAGGTAGGTGGAGAGAGAAGTTGATTACTGAATCCTGCCTGGTTCGTCGAGTCTACTACACCCAACACGTGCAATAGGAATGGTCCATCACTCATATGGGAAATATGAAAATACTACTACCAATCAAGTCAAACGATGGAAAATAATGGAATTATCTAAACGAAGTTAGAAAGTTGTGTGAGTGAGTACCTTGATATGATTATGAGCAGCAATAAATTGTACTCCAAAACGTTGTCACCAATAAATATTACTGTGTAACACTTTGAGACTTTATCAAAATAAATTTTATCCACAAAGAAATTTCTTAGGTATTTTGTGTTTTCGCATTGTTCAAGTTGTAGCTAGCTAGCTAAGAAGAAACCGTGAAATAATAAAGAGAGCGAAGTTAAAGAATCATAGCCAAAAACATGATTTGTCAAAAGTTGACCTTGAAGAACCAATCAGATTTTTTTAGGACGCTTTGGAAGATCATTCCAAATAGATATCAAGCCCACCTTTATAGATTCGGTTAGTGAGTTCCATGAAGATGAAGTATATAGCTACTGCATTAATAGTAGATTAATTAGAGTCATAAAGACTGTGTGTGTGTGTGTGTGTAGACAGACTATGCCAATAAAGCAGTACAACCTTGTAAGAAATAAATACTTGTATAGATGTAATTCATACCATAAGAGGAAATTGGTTCGTAAGGGTAGGCTTATTCTCTATGTACTTTTTCCTCCAAATCTAAGCTATCTTTGTCAAATGTCCTACGGCTAATATATTACTGGATTTTGAAAAGGTCTGACATCTACAGTGCAGTGTTATCAGCATTTTAGAGACATAGCGTTATGGGATATAACTAATTGTCATCTTTTGGTTCCATTCAACATTGTGGCAACCATTCTTTCGACTTCGTGGATCCAATCACATGCCCCTACACTAATTCTATCAAAGGATTTTGAGGGAGATTGAAGTAAAAAGAATCAGTAATTTCAGCAGATCCCAAAGTACCATGATTTCTCTTCGGATCATCCTTTGAGAAACTGGAAGACATTCCTACAACACATTAGAAGCTATTATTCAATTCATTGTAAAGTTTGCAACGTTCTTTAACGATTATGTAACTATTTTGCATCTGAATTCTGATTAGCTGTCCAAGGTCACTATGATAGTTTGACTTCGTCAGAATGAGCTCATATTATCCTGGCGCATTTTTTTGTTCTTGTGAGTTAGTGGTTCAGCAGTAGAACCCCCGTTAGCCACTCACGTGATCCGGGGATCAACCGTCAGCCGACTCACCCCTAAACTTCGCTAAGCCACTAGTAGAACTGGTAAGGAGAGAAGGTTGGGCTTGAGGCGGCTTGCAACCCCTTCCTGTAAAAATACAAACTACTGCTACCGTAAATTCAAAGCTGTAGCCTGAAGCTCTATGTTCCACCAGGAACGTAAAGGACTAAAATTTAAAAAATAAATACATAATTTATTGTTCTCACTTTTTTTAATAATAATAATAAAAGTAATGATTTGCTTTATTCCAAAACAGTATTTGTGATACAGAATGGAATTCTCAGCATTTCACCACATACAGTATTGCATCCAGCTAGTACATTAACAATAAATAAATCAAATTCTACATAGATTATGGGTAATCTCATTTAGTTTTGAAATTAAAAAAATATTAGCATGTCGGTAGCAAAGTAAAGGGTGAACAGAATGTTCGAAGGTGTTAGAAAAGTAGATACTACTAGCATAAGCAGAAGAAAGAAACAAAGCAGGACATAACAGAGAAAAGAGAGAGAGAGAAAACGAAAAGAAAGGAAGAAAACGTTGTACCTATAAATGATATGAGTTGGAGTTAGAAAGACGAGATCCAGTTGTTCTACTAACTATTTAATAAGTTATAGGTATCACGTGTAATGTTTTCTATATCGCACAGAACACGAGCCAAGTAGCTAGGGTATGGTTGAGCTTCTGTACTTGCTAGTGCGAGCATATAGTTTTCTATATAGGCTTCTGGTCTGGTATGGTCTGATGAGATAGATACAAGGGGAGAGTTGTGAATGAAGCGGGTGGTGTGAGTTAGATAGATAGAATGGATTTAGCCCATTTTTCACATGAGTCCATGTGCCTGTCAACCAGAATATTAACAGGCTGGTTAAGTGGTACATGGCTTACCCTGCTGACAACCTTTAACATCCTGCGTAATAAGGTATAGTCTTTCTTCAGTATCCCAGGAAAACTAAAGGGGAACAATAGAGAATAACAGGCAGAATGCGAGAGTTAACGAATCGTAAGAGTAAGGGTTGAGTTGGGTTATTCCAGAATGTCTTAACTTCTTGATGTAGAAGGTAAGATGGAATATTTTCTTAGAAATCATCAAGATATGAGACGACCAGGAAAGATCAGAAGATAGAGTGACGCCTAGGTATTTAATTTCCGACTTGGTTTCTATTTCAGTGCCATCTATGTTGTGCACACCTCGTGAGTGATAACCAGTTTGTTTAGGTCAGTCAGATTTATGCCTATTGGTGACATTGACTGTTTCGCATTTAGAGAAATTTAAGGTAAGACCATTTTCACTGGACCATTGGCGGCTAATTTCTGATAAAAAGCCATTTAGTTTGGAGCAGTCACTTTGACATTTGACAAGCAAAGATACAATCAGGTCGTCAGCGTATTTGACAAAATTAATGTCATTTGAAGATGGCAAGTCGTGTAGAAAGAAAGAAAAGAGAAGTGGGGAGAGTACAGCACCTTGAGGGACACCAGTTTCAGTGAGCACAGCACAGGAGGATTTACCTTTGTATACAGTGTACTGAATTTTGTTTGAGAAATAGGAATGCAACCAGTTAGTGACCCAGGACTCAGTTTGTGTCATGGAGAGCTTATTTAGCGAGAGACATCTAGGTACAGAGTCGAAATCAGAAGTGAAGTCGAGAAACGTGCAGCGGACTTATAGGCAGGTGTGCTCGAATCCTTATCGTATTACTGTGCGATTGTATCAAATAAACTTTTCTATTATTGGTATAAAATGTCTAAATATTATTTTATCAGATGTTCAGAACAATATGCCATTCATAATTAACCGATTTAGACGAAGTCCATCTTGACTACCAGTCCTTTACTTTGTCACAGTCATATGTTTGTATCTGTAAAACTCGGAGACCGTAGTAGTGTGTAATTTCATGTCACTTTGTCTATTGGATACATGACACTGCGAGACAGTATTATTTGTTGGATCACATTTCTATCACTCAAGAGTGCTTTGACTGCTGTTGGTTAAATCTCCTAGTCATAATCCTGAAGGATAATGGTCCCCACTGAATTAGAGCTTTGACTGCCACTCACTGCTTCAGTGTGCTCGTGGTTTTCGTCTGGATGGTCAGAGTCAGATTACTGACTCACCATAAGGACAAAAAAAATTGGGCGCTGTGGTAGAGTATAAATCCATTATGGCGAAAAATTTTATCTTGTTAAAATCACACAATCGATTCAACTTGGTATGATTAAGAGCAGCAATAAATTGTGCTCCAAACATCATCAGTAAATATTACTGTATGAGACTGTGTGACTTTATCAAAATAAAATTTTATTCATAGTTGAAATATACTGACTCTTCAGTTGGCAATTTCGATAGTCCATATCCATTCCATCTGCTCTCGCAGATTCCTAGCACTTCTATACCATATGTTCTCATATATTCTTAGGCTACGTAGGCAGCCTTCCCAGCCAGCTTCGTACATCCCAAGAACATTCTACATCCACATTCTTATGCTTGCTTTCATCGAAAGAAGACACGTCGACTGACTGGCTTTCCGAAGGCTTTCCCAGCCCTTTGTGTCATTTCGCCTCTCTGATTCCAGCGATAAATAAGTTTCTTTCTTTACTTTTTCTGTATTCTTAATATTTTTCCTGTGCATTAAAGTTTCCGTAGCAGTGTGGTTGATTTCTTGGAGTAGGGACGCTACTAGCCCTTCGTCTTTTCCTGGGTTTGGAACCAGTTAGAAAACTAGCGAGCCAATAAACGCAACTGTTAATATTAAATTGAGAGTATGACCGTAAATGGCATATTACCAAGTCACTGAAAAGACACAGGATTATGACTGGTGAACTAGTATTTGGATACATCATTTTAATGTATTTAAATAACCTTGATGTACATGTCGTTTACTATCAGCCTTTGATTGATTGATTGACTGACTGATTAATGTGATTATGGCAGCCCACCAATCAAATGTGTCATTTCTATCCTACCACCAATTATGGCTGTGTCACGTGATTGTTAGTCATCCTATTACTTAGACCTGTGTTGTTTGCCTATTATTTTTGTCTGCTTATACATATACACATTATGTGTGTGACTCATTAAAAAATTAAGCATTTTGATTCACAGGTCAATATTCTTCCGTATATTTTTGTATTTACTTGAAGGTCAACTACTTTCCATTTATTGCTGTCAATATGGTTGAGCAAGTTCAAGCGGATGACAAATTTGTCACATACACCTACTAGTCATTAGGAAAGGCACAGTTTTTGTTTAGCGAATAAATAGTCTTTCTTTTCAACGACTTCATTTTCAAGCCAACTACTGTATAAGGACGTTATTTATTTTTTTTTTTTTAATTTTGATTACAGCTTGATTCCACACCGTATTTTTGGTACAAGTGTGGAATTTTCAGCGTGGATATCGGTAGCCCAAAATTCGCAGGCCGACCATAGATATCAAGTGTGCGTCGGCGTGGGCTCGAACCCGGACCATGTGCATGGTCGGCGAGAGTCCTAACCACTGTGCCACCGACGTTGTGTATATTACGGATAGAAAAGGCATTAAGTGGCACTAGAAATTGCTTAGTCAGTATTGCACATATGATAATAATTTTTGTTATTCCTTCACGTACCCCAGTGGAACATAGGGCTTCAAGCTTGTGACTTGAAGTTTCTGTAGCAGTGTTTAATTTTACAGGATGGGGTTGCTAGCCCGCTTCATGCCCAACCTTTCCTCTCTACCAGCATTATTTCCAGCTTAGCGAGGTAAAGGGAGTGCGTCGGGAGCCGGGGATCGAACCCCTGGCCATGTGCATGGTCGGCAAGTGTCCTAACCGCTGTGCCACCGACGTTTATGATAATAATAATAATGATATTTAATTGGTGGATGGTGGCTAGCAGTGGAATCCAGAATGCGTATTTCCTCAGCTGGGATGTACCTGCATTTCTCAGTGAGTGATGATGTACCCACCAAGGCTCGAACCTAGTTTCAAACGCCAAAATGTCATCTACTAGACCACTTGGACCGCGAACATCACTCACTGAGAAATTCCGGTTACATCCAGTTGACGAGTCCCAAATAGGACGAAATACGCGTCCTGGATTCCACTGCTAGCCAACATCCACCAATTAAATGCTAAATGCCCAGACATCGTCGAAGCATCTGCACAGGAAGCCGACAGGTCAACTTGAGACCGAGCACTTCTGTCCAATCAATCGACGGAAACATAAAAAAATTCAATTAAAAATAATAATGATAATTAATATGATGCATTGAGGGGAAGAGTTGAGGTGGAATGAATTCAAGTGATAAAATAAAAATAAAATAAAAACGGAACATTACTATGACCAAGGTAAGGAAAGGGGTTTAACAAAACGTTTGGGAACACGTAATTTTACGTTTCTGTCCATGTATAGCTAGAGCTTCGGCTGGTTATGCATAAGTGGAGAAAACGCAAAATTTTGGAGGGGTTTGATTTGATCCTGTAAATAACTTTGAAGGATAAATCAGATGGGGCTGATTGACTTGACTCCAGAAGGCTGCTCGTTTACAAATTGAAAACTTTCTCGTCCTGTACTTACCTTTCATTAACCAAACCGGAGGTGGTAGTAGTGTTCACCTACGCACTTACAACGTCCAATGTAATCAGATCCACTTTTGTCAGGATAATCTTCGCCTTCTAATAACACTATCAAAATTTATAAAAAGGACTGATTTTTTTAAATTTTTTGAAAAGAAGACTCCCTCTGTGCACTATTATTAAATGGTTAAATGAACACCTTAACCTTAAGTATAAAGTAGCATCTCAAGAAGTGAGATTGGACTTTTATAAATCTTGTCTTTCAGGTCATACATTCCCAAAGTCTTGTTCAGTTTTGTTCAACGAAGAAAATGTTTCATTTCGCTAACTTCATTTTAAAGCCAATTATACAACCGTATGTATTTATATTGCGGAAAAAGGCATTAAGTAACCCATGTGATAGGAATAAAGATGATTCAATTTGATGTTTAAGGGGGTAGAGTCGAATTGAATGAATTACAAAATTTCAAAAGAGTACTCAACAATTGGATTATGTTGATCACGAGCTAACTAACTAACTAGCTATTTCGTCCCACTTCGAGATTCTTCATTAATACACACGCCAACTGACAGGGCTCGAACCTAGAAGCTTCCGGGTGCAAGGCGCTACTGAGACCCGACTCAGTGGTCCATGAATTGCAACTTCTGTGAATTGCTGATATATTTAGCGCAACCACCAGTCAGTAACATAGGTGACTAACTGTCCTCTTGCTAGACTTGGTAACCCCGCTGGTTACAACTTATCCTGGTCAATCCTTACAAACCAACAACGGATTATTGAATTGGTATAATTTAGTGGATGTTGACTAGCAAAGCAGTTCAGGATGCGCATTTCGTCCTCTTTGGGAGTCGTACCTACATTCCCCGGTGAATGAATGACAGTGTTCCTACCCATCGTTTCAAACGCGCCGAAGCATTATCCATTGGACCACTTGTGGTTCACAAGAATTGAATGAAATAATAACTGATGCCTATTGCAGAAGAGGTGGCTCTCGTGATGATCTAGCAAGGCGTCTACATTGTAAACCTGAGACCGAACGCTTAGGTCTAATCAATCAATCTACCGCAAAGCTCAAAGTGAATTAAATAATAATTAAGTTGGTGGTGTTAAGATTTTTAAAAGTAGGTCAAGCGTTTTCAAAAAACAAAAATAAAAAGTGCCATGATGATATCGATAAAAAATAGGTGAAGATTAAGAGAAGTGGAATGAATTCAGGTGGTAAAATAAAATAAAAAGAGCACTAATCATGATCCAGCTAAAGACAGGGGTTCAGAAAACTTTTTTCCTTAAATACATAGTCTACTATATTCGATGATGTATAGGTAGAGCTTAGCCGTTACATAAGTGGAGACAAGGTAGACTTTTAGAGTGAATTAACTTGGCCTTGTAGATAACTTAAAATGTGAAATTCCTTGGGGCTAAACGACCTGAACCTAACTCACTTCAGCGACTCAGGGATTGACTTGATACCAGGGAATAATCTCGTTAACTTAGAATATGCAGATGATATAGTCCTTCTAAACGAGGACGCTTACAAAATGCAGAGTCTTCTCAACACCTTGAGCTGCATTCGACGAATGTTCGGCATGCGATTTGCTCCCGACAAATGTAAGATGATGTTACACGACTGGACTACACTGACTCCTAGTTTAGAAATAGGGAGTGAAGTGGTAGAGCACGTTGACAGCTTCACTTATTTGGGAAGTACCATCAGCCAACTCCAGCGGGTTGATCGCTGACGAAATCTCACCACGGATACAGAGGGCTGGTATCGCATATGCCAGTTTACGCCGTCTCTACCGTAGACGTGGTATCCGGCTGGCTACCGACCAAAGGTCAGGTGTACTGCTCATCAGTCCGCTCCGTCCTCCTTTATGTCTGTGAGACCTGACCATTGAGAGTGGAAGACATGAAGAGGCCGGTTAGCTGTCTTTGATCATAGGTGCCTGCGTTTTGTTTCCCGTGTGAAATGGTATAATAAGGTGAGCGATGTTGAGGACAGGTGTCGAGTTCTAGGTAAGCAGGGGAAATCAATCGACGAGGTTGTGAAATTATATCGACTGAGATGGTTAGGATATGTGTTACGTATGCCTAGTCATCGCCTTCCTCGACAGTGGGCAATGTTAGTTGACATAGGGTGAGGCTGGGAAAAAGCTAGTGGCGGTCAAACCAAAACATGGCCTCACCAGTCAATAAAATCTACAACAGTTAGTTTAAGCCAGCCACGTAGGAAGATGTAGACTTCCTGGTTGGGGTCCTTGGGACGGTAAAAATCAATTGTTGGAAACAATTGGTGATATGGCTCAAAATCGTTCTCAGTGGCTAGCGCACATGCATCCACTCCTTGTGACTTATGATTACAATGGAACTATATCATTCTTATTTATTGCTATTCCTTTGTCTCACATCTCTGTTTACTATCTCTATTATGCATTTCTTCTACTTTCTTCTCTTGCTTTGTGTGTTAAATGGAGTGGAGTGTGGCGACTTGAACTGGTGCACATATGTGCAAAGTTCTACGTCGAAAAACAGACAGACAGACCTGATTCACAAGGGTGGTCATAAATGAAGAAGACTTCGTCATCTTATGCTCGCCTTTCGTTAACCAAATCGGGGGTGGTAGTGTTCAGCTACACATTTCCAAAGAACATTCTTACAACGTCCAGCTCCACGTGAGCATGTGAAAGACTATTTACCCATAGAGATGGACATAAACGGTAGTTTATCGTTGTTGCATTGTCGAATCGTACTTTGGCTGAATACTAAGTGTAAATCAGTGGCATACAAAGAGTGTTGGATACACGACTTTTAATGACTTCAACCGTACAGTATGTTACCTTCGAATGATTTGGCTATTTGGCGATTTCTTCCTTCATGTTCTTTCCAATAATTCTCCTAAGATCTTCATCATTTAAGAATAGTGTATAAATGTCTTCCAGTTCTTTATCAACCATATATATGGAGCAGATTTTCAGAATTCTTCATTATAGAGAATGGATAAAGTTTCACTTCCTAACTAGAGGTAACCAAGTGTTGTAGTTAGTGAACTTCTCTGTAACTGTTGGCTTTCGGTATATATGGATGACACTTTTATTATTTGTGTGATGATAACAGTCCAACTGCTGAGCTCCTTAGCACCTATCTATGCTCTTCACAATCGACTAAGAGTGAAATTTCACATTTCACTTCTTAGATATTATGCAAGACACAAGAGAGGTTGGCACATCAGGAAAGTTGGTCCAACGGAAACAAACCTTTACACAGTGGTACATTAACTTCAACAGTTGGGTAGTTATAGGTAGAAAGATAAATCTTATCTATCCACCTCCTTAAACCTCACCTTAATTATCTTCATTCTTATCATCATTTGTGTATATTAACTGAAGAATTTTTAGTGTCCTTTACTGTCTGAGTAGTTGTGTATCACTCATATCAACTAGTAGTGCTTGCTACCCAACCAGATTGAAGTGATCTAAACACCAGAGAGCCATTTCTCTTCTTTGGGGTTAAGCTCCTCATTGATGCACTCGGATTCATACAGGTCGGAGGGCCGAATCGCTTCAAGCCAGCGGATTTCTTGCTAGCTACTTGGGTGGACCGGTTACACCATGAAACAAACTGACGATCTTCAAGCATTGGGTTTTTTTTAGAGATTTAGTTTGATTGGTTGGAGGATTTCATCTTGGGCTAACATGAGCTAGAGAACCATTGGAAAACCAGCTGGGAGTACTGGACAGCTGCTTCGTCAGGCTAGTTTTGGACTCTTCAGCAGTACTCACCCACTGCAACGGTTCGAATCCATGACCTTCTGGTTACAAGGCGAGCGAGCTCGTAGACCATTAAGCTTACTAGAGACTGGGTCTATTCAGGCAGTGACCTGGGGTTCTAGTGGGAACCCGTGACTAGTAGGCTGCAGTAGGTTGAAGGTGAGGCAGTAACTCATCGGAGAAAACTGACAATTCTCAAATTGTTCAACTATTTATCATGTACTCACTTTGAGGCGTGAAATTTTCACCATTGTTTCGGCTGTCAGAGTTGAGTAAAACAGAGTTCACTGCTGATATGGACTCAACCTAAAAGAAGTGAAATGGCTGTCCAGTGTTTATATCAATCTCGATCCATCTGACTGGCAAGCACTGACTACTGGTTGATATGAGTGGTATACAACTACTCATTCCAGTCAATCAGTAGTATGTATAGTTTTATGCAAAATTTGCTTGCTTTCTTGATTTCCATTTAAAGTGGTATCAAGCAGATCACATAATGTGGTGATCTGAATAATTTAGTCTTCAAAGGGACCCCTCGAACTCTGTGTCCATTGCGTATTGTTAGTCTGTTTCAATTAGTGCCTTCTTTTTCCGCAACATAAATACAACTGTGTACAGTTGGTCTGAAAATGAAGTCGTTGAAAAGAAACAGTATTTATTCGCTGAGCAAAACTAGGCTCTACCTTATGAATTAAACGGAATTGCCTGAGTTTTAAATATAATGAAGTCCAAAAACTTTGTATCGTCAGTATTGATTCTGAGAAGGGAGACATTCATAGACCATATTAATATATGTGTAAAACTACGGCACTGTGGTATTAAGTAATTCCATATTAGTTTGTTTATTAGATGTATCACACACAGTGAGTGAAACAATATTATTTACTGGATGACAAAGTTTCGAACAAAATGTATTGTTCATCATCATATCAATTGTAATCACACGACTTTGAAACTTGAGTTTTATAGTTTTCTTTGTCTTCTCCTATTCATCGTCCTAGGGGTAGTAGAATTTTCCAGATATCTGAGTGGACAGATGTTGAATCATTCCTATTACATGTATTTGCAGTTGATTCGATAAACAAAGCTTCTGTTATCAATCTCTCCCTCCATCCTGCTGTGGCATTAAATTTTAAAACTGTCATCCTATCCCATCATCATCCTATTGTATGGTTGTGTGTAATTGCATGTAGTGAGTTCTGTGTCTGAACTATTCTCTAGATTTCTTATCTTATTTGGGTCAACTAATCTTGATTTTGCTGCTTGGTTTTTATGCTTGGCTAGTCTGACTACCCCTGTTCTACTAGTTTGACCTACGTATTTGACCAGACAATCATTGCAGGGTATTGGATAAACTAAATTGTTTTGTTTTGACGGATCCACAGGATTGATCCTTTAATCGGCAAAGCTTGCTTCTAATTGAGTTTGTGGGTGGTTTGAATGTCAGCCACTTTTATTCCTGCCTTGTTAAGAATTCTGCGTAAGGTGGTTTCCGAGGTTCCTTCCTTGTATGGGATTACTGTTGATGATTTAGATCCCTTATTGTTGGTGTCGTCATTAATATTATTATTATTTTTATCACTATTATTATCATCATCATTATTGTTATCATTGTTATCATTATCGCTACAGTCACTATTTATTTTATTTTTACATTTCCTTACATATTTCCTGACTAATTTATCCGGGTAATTATTAAGTTTTAAGGCTTCCTTTATGTGTATCACTTCCTGTCTTAGACTTTCCGTGGTACTACTTAGTTTTTGTGCTCTGTTACTTAAACATTTCACCAATCCTATTTATACTGACATGGGATGGGATGATCGGAAGTCCAAATATCTGTTCGAATGTGTGGGTTTCCTGTGAACACACACTAGTGTGTTTAACTCCCCATCTTTTTTCCTTTTTACGTTGCCATCTAACATTGGAAGCTCCCCTTCATGACTTTCCAGTTCATAAGTGAATTGAATTGCCTCTACCTTTGAGTTACTGTGTCCGAAAAATCTATTCATTATAGCCTGTGTTCTAAGTACAGTGAATGTGTCATCTCTACATAAACCCCACAATACTTTTGGGGTGGGAGTGGACGTCTCAATCGCTATGTTTTCCCACCTATTCATGTATATATCCACTACAACCGAGGATATTAGTGCCCCCATGGCAACTCCCTCAGTTTGTTTGTGTATTTTACCCTGGAATTCAAATACTGAGGAAGTCAGCCATAGATGCACTTCCAGAAATATGTCCTCAAGTGGCACTTTCGTCCTAAGTTCAAGTTCTTGGTCAGAAATGAGTTCGTTTCTGACTCCCTCTATAGCCATCTTTATTGGTATACGTGTATATAAACTGACAATGTCAAAACTAACCATTTTTTCTTCATTATCTAATTTTAAATTATCTAATCTGTTTTAGTTCATAAGAATTAGTTAGTCTAGATTTCGAATGGATTTTTAGGGGATTTAATACCATGGCTAAATATTTAGATAATTCATAAGTAGGTGAATTTCTAAAATCAACTATAGGTCTAATAGGGTATCCTAACTTATGAACTTTAATAACAATATACATCCTACTGGGGTTATTAGTTTTGGGCATTAAATTAAACCACTTAGACTCACCTAGAAACGGCTTCATTCGGTGTATAAGGTCTGCTATGGATTTTTTAACTTTATTCATAACTGTGTCTATTGATTTATTAATTTCCTCATATGGTCCTGTTTGCATGTGAGTATTTACCTTGTCCAAATAGTCTGATTTGTCTAATACTACTGTTGCATTTCCTTTGTCTGAGACATCCATAGGCATTAAATTTCATATATAAGTAGAGCGTGTGGGCAATTCAAGTAATATACATTTTCTATTGATGCAAATACTTGATGTCATATACCTTCAGTGATTAATGTTTTTAGGATACAATTGGTGGATGGTGACTAGCAGTGGAATCCAGGATGCGCATTTCGTCCTATTTGGGACTCGTCAGCTGGATGTACCTGCATTTCTCAGTGAGTGATGACGTTCCCACCGAGGCTCGAACCCAGTACCCATAGTTTCAAACGCCAAAGCGCTATCCACTAGACCACTTGGGCTGCGAGAGCCACCTCTTGTGCAACGGGTCATATTAATTATTGAATTGAATCAATCGACGGGAAAATCGAAAAATTCAATTCAATGATTAATGTTTTTCTCTCAAATCTGGAAAGTAAACTGTTATGCAGGGAAACTGAAATCAATAAATTCCCGTCATTTTGATTGGTTATTGACTGGTGTTATATGTCTAGTCCTTTATTTACTGCAGCTGTCGAGCAGCAGTACTCCTCATGCTTTTTCACATGTATAACTGAAGCTGTTCAAAAGTTTCTTCTCCAGGTGAAGTGAATATTAGAAAATAAAACATATGACCATTATATACATTGTACAGTCTTATATACTAAATGATGTATAACACACCGAAGAATCTTAGCGACCATACATTTACAATATAACTTCTTCTTATATAAAGAATACAGTTCAGTTGAAATCACTCGATTTAGCGTAATGGAAAATGAAATTGTCACCCAGTGTTTAGTTAATTTCTTTCTGTCCATATTAGATGACGTTATTTTTTAAATATCACACGTTGATGCGGTAATTACAAAGTATAAATATTGTGATTAGATCATTCATGGTGAGGAACTATCCAAATAGTCTGTCCATTACAATATACATAAAACCTTGGATACACAGAAATAAATTAATATGGTTAGATTATGTGAATGAGTAGTGTAGTTGACGATGATTCACAGAGTGGTTAAAGGTATCTTAATTCCCCCAAAACAGACTAAAAGCGTAGTAGAGCCTATTTTCCAATTAGTGCGCATATACTCTGGACGCTACTCTGATCTAAGCCGCTATGGTTTCTGTAGTTTAGATTCTGTTTTATTTTTCGACAGCCGACAATAACACACAAGATGGATTAGTGGGTGATAGATTTACCTAAAACAATATGGCATATCAGTTCGATTGGACCCTAGTAACTAGTGTGACGTGTCTAGTCCTTTCTTTGCTGCAGACTGAATTCTATCAGTCAAGTGTGCAATGCGGCCACCATCAAGCTAGGTGGCTCGACATCACAATGCGCTTATAATTGCTGAACGCAATTGACCACAGGAAGACCTAGCTGACATAGGTGTCGTGCTTGATGGCACTCACTGGTCAGCAAGAAGTATCTTAAGTCTTGAAGGAACTCATGATGCTGGTCAGTGTCCAATCAAAGCATCTAATACAGTCCTACAGGAGGTCAATCGCAGTCCCGAATAACTCATTGGTGGTAACGTCCCTGACTGCAGCACTGAGTGATACGTGTCCGGATTTCAAGGGGGGACATGAGTTCCTTGAAGGTTGAGGATGCGCTTTGCTGACTGCTGAGTGCCAACAAGCACGAAACCTATTACCAAGGCTTCTTGTGGCTGATTGCCTCAAAACATCTAATTAAAGTACTTTCATAAAGATATCTTGGATCTTATTGAAAATTCAGTAATCATTGTGATTAAAAGTACTCTTTCAATTCAATATTTTTCTTGTTACTATACTTTTAAAATTTCAGAGGAACTCTTCAAAACCTTCATCGACGCATTGTATTCCAGTGAATAAAAGCACCAGCAATGATACAAAACTTTGTCGGGCTGTTGAAGTGGTAACAACTGTCAGACCTTGTCAGAAAGTTATCACCACAAATAAACCGACTACATCCAATGCAAAACGTCAATGTAAAAAAGGAAGCTCAACACAGAAAGATTTTCCTATCATCTGTAAGGTTGTTGAAGATCCTGTACCAATTAGAAAAATTGTTTGGAGGTGACAGGGTTTAACAGATTGTAAAACTATTTTGCTAATTCAACTTATTTTTATATACACATAATTAAGAGTATTTTTGGATAAAGAAAAGTTTTGTCTTGTTCTCCATTATATATTTGTCAAGCTGTGATTTCTGGTGTTCTCCTTATTGAATAATAGTCATTTGCTGAGTCTGATTGAGAAATAACTGTGGTTCAGTTTTCAATATATAACGCTGCGCCAAAGTATAATAACTCACCACACGTTATTATATTATTATTGTTTCCTTTAGTTCCTAGAGAAACATAGGGCTTCAGCCGCACGTCTCCATTGCGGTCGGTTCTCCACTAACGTTTTCCTCTGGCTTCACGTCTGCCCTCGTGCTCTCGTCTCTTCTCTACATGACCTTCATGTCAACCCACCCTTACACTGATGACCAACTCGTGCTTCCCATTCGGGTCCCACTCGAACGATGGCCTGGCGTGTGATGTCGCTCACTTGATGGTTTGTTTTCTCAGAGTATGGGCAATCCACCTCCATTTCTTCCTCCACATTTGTTGCACAATTGGTTTATTCTGGGCTAGTTCGCTCCCACAGATCCCTCCCTGTTGCTGATCTTTTCTGACCGGCCATCTAATCTTTAGTAGTATTGATTGAAGACGGCTGTTGATGAAGGTGTGTAGTTTGTTCGAAGTACCCTTCGTGACCACGGCGCGGCACCAAGTCTTCGATCCGTATAGTAATTAGCGCTGACTTCACATTGTAGTTGAAAATCCGCGTCTTATATTTCATGGTGGTTAGGACTCTCCCCGACCTTGCACATGGTCCGAGGTTCGATCCTCTGCCGACGCACACCTGATATCTATGGTCAGTCTGCAAAATTTGGTCTACTGATATCACATGCTGAAAATTCCATACTAGTTCCAAAAATGCAGTGTGGAATCAAGCTGTAATCAAAAATAAATGCTAAGCGCCTGTTGATCTCCACACAGACTTGAGAGTAATAAAAGCTTGCCTTGCTTTCCCGATCCTTGCTTTGATATCCTCGTCAGTTCCGCCTGTAGTTGAAACTATGCTTCTCAGGTGGGTAGGTAGGGGAGGTTGCTTACCACACGTTAAGCAGAAATAAAGTAGAAAATGATAGGGAAATATAAAGAGCAGATAAGCCTCAAAGAACTGAAGACTAATTCCAGTGCGCCTACTGGGTGTCCTGTGTCTATCACGTGTTTTGTGATTGAAGAACTGAAACTGTTAAGTCTTTAAAAAGTGGAAATATATGGAAGAAAGAATCAAAAGCAATAATGAGAATTTAGTGGGTCTATGAGTCTATAAAGAGAGAATATAACTGCACCATTGAGAAGAATTTTGAGCTATGTTAGCAAGAGTCTCTACCAATTTTTCCTTGAATTTCAACGACGCCCTCAAACCAACAGTCAAAGACTTCATGGACAGATACCGTGTTTTGAATAAACCATCCCACCACTCTTATGCGACGTAATTAAGTGTCGTTTAAAACTGTCTGGAGAGAAAGGTGATGGATTTTCATGCGTAGTACGTCTTGCCAAATCAATCGATGTGGCTTCACAACTTCGTCGACTGATCTGCCCTCCATACACAACACTCGACGCTTAATCTCAATATTACTCAACAATCTACATCACAGGAGATAGCAAGTAAGTACATATAGTCAAATCATGGTGAACTGTGAATTGTTGATATTATATGGTTGGGGGCAATCGGCCAAAGTTTCGTGCTAGTTGACACTCACCAGTAGTCAGCAAGGCGCATCTTCAACCTTGGAGGGACTCATGCCCCTTCCGAAGTTCGAACCTGCGTCACCCAGTGCTGCATTCAGAGACGTTACCACTGAACTATACGGACTCGCGATTGACCTTCTCCTGTAGGACTGTATTGGACATTTTGATTAGACACTAGTCAGTAACTAGTGTAATGTGTCTGGTCTAGCCGCGAGTCCGAATAGATCAGTGGTGTAACGTCTCTAATTGCAGCACTGGGTGACACGGGTTCGAGTCTCAAAAGGTACATAATTTCTTCGTTGTTTTTTCAATCTCGAAAGTTTGGTACAGGAGTGAGTACAGTAATAGATTTGGTAGTTGATGGAGGATTTCATCATGACCTATAACATCAGTTACAGAATCACTAGGAAACCTGGGAGTACTGGACAACCATTCCGTCAACCTAGTTTGGAATTCTTCAGCAGTACGCACCCACCGGGGTTCGCACTAAGGACCTTCTGGTTACAATGCGAGCTCTTAGACCTTTGAGCCAGTGGGACCCCCAATCCAGTGACCAGCCCATGAATTCCAACTTCTGTCAATTCACGACATAGTGTGATCATTTCGCAATGTCTTCCTCAGTGAGTTACTGCCTCATCTTCAACCTGCTGCACCCTACTGGTCACGGCTTCCCACTAGAACCCCAGGTTAACTGCCTAAATAGGGCCAGTCACTAGTGAGCATCAGATTAATTTTCAAGTATTGGTTTTGTAGGGATTTTGTTTGATTGCATGGAGGATCTCATGTCATCATGAGCTGACATCAGTTAGAGGACCAATGGAAAACCGACATAGGAGTACTGAACAGCTGTTTCGTCCTAGTTTGGGACTCTTCATCAGAGCTATTTATTTTAATTTGTTTTATCATACACATTTCGTTAGTAAGCAGTCATCGATTCTCCTACTGGAAACCATATTATCTCAATTGACGTCTTTTGGGGAATCATTGATATAAGAATAAAACTTGTGCACTGTGGTAGAGTATAATTCCATTATGGGTCTTTTGGGGAAGACTGTGCAACAGGATAAGAGAGATGAACCTTTATAAAACACAAAATAATTGAGCGAAGAATATTCTTTTCGATAAATTCCTCTTCCGGCTCTACAATTATATATATATATATATATATATATATATATATATATATATATATATATATATATACAAAAATTCAAGATTGGTAGTTAATAACAATATTAGTGTTTTTTTTAATAATATCGATTTGTAAAGTATGATGTCTAGATGAACTTTTCACAAAAACAGCTCATCTTCAGTCAACTCGGCGAATACACAGGTACAGAAACTGGTCCAACTTAAAAAGTGATAATCTTCATTATAACTGGGACGTATTTTTAAGTCATGTCAGAGAGAGATACCCTGTTTAGTAAAATTTTCATCCATTTTCTTGTCAATAAACGTCATTTTTTGTGTGTAAGAGTCACTTATTTTTTTGACTGGAGGGCTCAAGGTCACTCGTGCGTTCAGACCCCCTGGGACGCTATTGTTTAACTTTGTCCAATTCACATCACTTACACGCTAAGAATACTATACATATGACCAAAATCGACTCCTTGTGGTCGGAACGCAGGAAGCCAATCTCTGCATCTGACTGTGTGCCTGTCCGAAACGTCCTTGAGAAACGCAGTCACAAAATACTCTAGAGAGACAGACAAAAGGTGATTAAATGTCAACGGATCTGTGGTTCTCTTCATCAGTAATAATAACATCGAAACCTCAAAATTGCCTCAACAGTCCCATTGGGCAACTATACAGATAATAGGATGTTTTAAATGCAAAACAAGTACATAAAAATCAAGTAGAATATTCCGAACAAAGTGAGTTGCGACTTGATGATATCAGATGGTTGGAGGCAGTCGGCACGAAGCCCTACATGACATAGGTTTCTTGCTAGCTGGCACTGGTCATCAAGGCGTATCTGCAACCTTGAAGGAAGTTATGTCCCTTCTGAGATTCGAACCCGTGTCACCCAGTCAGAGACGTTGTCACTGAGCTATTCCGGCTGGCTAGCAACTGACCTCCTGTAGGACTGTAGTGGGTATTTTGATTGGACACTAGTAACTAGTGTGACGTGTCTAGTCCTTTGTTTGGTGCAGACTGAATTCTATCATCAGTCAGTTTTGTATTGTGGTCACCATTCTAGGTAGCTCACCATCATTACGGTGCACATTGATTTGATGATATTAGTTTGTTAGGCAAAGTTAAACTTTCGACACCACTAACTACCAATCAGCAAACGACCTTGAATGGACCAGTCACACTAAAGAGGCACATATGATGAACGGAAACTTATATATATAGAAAAAAAAGCATAAAAAGGAGGATAAAACGGTTACTAGGGTTATCTTTCTGGAACATGTGAGAGAAACATCTACCAGTTTAGCATGGGAAGCTACACCACATCCTGTACATATATTCATCCAAATGACTATAAATGAGATCCATTTATAGCCCTTATCCTGCTTTTCAAGCGGCCCCAAAACCCTTCAATGGAATTCGTATGAGTCCTCGTGACGGGATCCACGAAATCACTTGAATGGTTCACTCTGATGAATATACCCCAGAGATGACAGAGAATTATAACCTTTCCACTCGTCCGTGTGTATAATTGACCCCCGCTTAACAAGTCTCGTTATAATAGGTATTAAAGTGGTTGCTTTTCTGTTAGCTATCCGTTCGACAAATCCCTTTCGGAGGGAGATGTCGTATAAACCTAATACCCAAATGTTATTTACTCGCTGGCGACCACGGTTGTATTTCTTTTTCACCAGCACAGTTTCATCGACATGCATGACAACGTCTTCCCCACCCAGCAAAGAAGTGATTTTCTCTATTTTCCAGGAAACAATGTCTCTGCAATGCTGGTACCACTGAACTGTTGAGACGAGGCTATACTCCGTCTCGGCAGCTGCTGCTCTCACCGGCTGTTGCAGATATACAAAATCTGGGTTAGGTAGAGATGCGAACTAGCGAAAAAAGATCCTACGAAATATTAAAATTATCAGCTTAACCTCTCTAATGCTAGCATGCTTCAAACATATAGCACAACGATGAATAAATCCACCAGTTGATCTGCTATAACTTTTCAAAGTCATGATACCACCACACGAACACGTTCGCTCCTTCCGGAGCAACCCTAAATCCAGGCAATACTGGAAAGCACTGTCCTCCTCGAATTGCGACCGTAACCTTGTAAGGGCACGCATTTGAAATGAATCAAGCGCTATACAACATTGAACTACGTTCGTGAATCTCATTGGATAATTCGCTGATTGGTAGTTAGTGGTGTCGAAAGTTTAACTTCGCCGTTTGTTGTAGACAATCGACAGGAAGCCTTAGACTTAGTTTTCGTGCTAGTTGGTACTTGTCAGTAAGGCGTATCTACAAATCAAACCAATGTGAACCGTGATGGTGAGTTACCTATAATGGTGGCCATATTACAAACCTGACTGATAGAATTCAGTCTCCATTAAACAAAGGAGTAGCTAGACACATCACATTAGTTACTAGTGTCCAATCAAAAACGACGAGGTAAGAACTCTGTCAGCAAGGATCACACACCAACGCTTACTGCAAATAGATCAAGGTCGGAATGATGTTCATTCGGTCAAACAAAATTATATCGTTAAAAAAACACATTGTCAGTGTACACACGCAACTGTAAAGCGAAGGATTAAAATTAGAGATTAAACAGAGGCAAGGAAGAATAATAAGGATCATGTCAATCGATAATATGCAAACGTCAGAGGAAAAAGAGATGGTATCTAGGAGAGAAAAGGATAATAATTACAAAGATGGTTGAAACATCCGTATAAGTGTAAGTATTGTGATTAGATCGTTCAGGGTGAGGAACTATCCAAACAATCTGTCCCTTACAATATATAAAAGCTTCAATACATATATAAATCAATATGGTTAGATTATGAGAATAGTTGGTAGTGAGATATACACAGGTAGTTTAATTAATCAGATTTACAGAGTGGCTAAAGGCATCTTGATTCTAAAACAGCCTACACGAGTGGTAGAGCCTATCTTCCAAAGAGTGCATACTTTGAACCCTTTGATCTAAACCGCTATAGTTTCTGTAGTTTAGATTCTGTTTTATTTTTCGAAAGCCGACACAACAACACACAAGATGAATTAGTGGGTGATAGATTCATGTTAAACAGTATGGCACTAGCAAGTACAAAAACTCAACCATACCCTAGCTACTTGGCTCGTGTTCTGTGTGATAAAGAAAGCATTAGGCGTGATACCTATAACTTAATAAATAGTCAGTAGAATAACTGGATCTCGTCTTTCCAACTCATACCGTTTATAGCTACAACGTTTTCTTTCTTTCTTTTCCTTTTCTATCTCTTTCTTTTTTCTCTGTTATGTGCTGCTTTGTTTCTTTCTTCCTTACAGACTCTGTATATCTCAACCTTTTTTTACCGCTTACGCCAGTAAATATGCTAGTGTCTACATTTCTAACACCTTCAAACATTCTGTTCACTTTGACTTTGCTACCGACATGCTAATATGTCATTGCCAAAAACGAACTGAGATTACCTATAATCTATGTAGAATTTTATTCATTGATAATGTACTAACTGGATGCAATACTGTAGTGAAATGCAGAGAATTCCATTCTGTATCATAAGTACTGTTTTGGAATAAAGCAAATTATTATTATTATTGTCAAAATGAATGGGATTTTCCAGTAGTTATTTGGGTTTTGTGTGATATACATTAATTCACTAGTTAACGAATATATATATATATACCGTTTATATGCTCTATGAATTTACCGTGTCTAACTAAAATGAGCAGCCAGATAAAAATTAATATAAGTGTAGAACTTGGGAACTGTAGTAGCAGAATGTAATTCCAAATTAGATAAGTTTAATTTAAAAAGCATATAGTGAATGATGCAGTATTAACAACTGAATGACAAGGTTTCGAGCTTAAATTATTACCACTTATATCCACATCAATTTTAGTCACACGGTTTCACAACTTGTCTTATACGTATATTTTCTTTCTATACTGTCTCTCTAACTTCCTCTTGTTGTTTGTTGCCATTTCCCATATCTCCGGTATACGCGTTGCGCCGCGTCATTCCGATTGTACGTGTGGTGAGGTGTTGAATCGATAAAAGAGGGCTTTAGTGATCAACCTCTCTCTCTTTCTCTCTCCAACGTCGTTGTCGATAGACACTTGACTTCATGCAATAAATTTACTAAATGGATTTTGCCTGACTTGGAGCATCCGCTTTACCCTCAGCTCTCACTTTGCATCTCCTCAGGTAGAACAAAGAGTAACTTCAGAAAACTGTATGATCACATGTCTAAGTATAAAACTTCTATGATACCATACTTGGAACGTATTTTATGTGATAATGAAAATAGTGTCAGGCAAGAATTAACTAACCTTTTTTCATCTAGTAAATAAACAATTTCCTCCATCCATCCATCCTTATATACCTTCAAGTTTTACTTTTATTACTTCTATTATATTTATGATCCTGTTGCTTCTTTGTTTTACTTTCATAATTGCAGACACTAACTTATCTCCATGACTGCTGTAATCTTTGTTTTTCCCCTCACCATATCATTTAAGGAGAACATTATATTCAATATTTTTAAACATGCTAGGATTTCCATACCGCATACACCGACAATACTGTGTGAAACAAGCCCACGGTAATTTTCACTTGTATTATTATTATTACCCTAGCTGTTATCATTATTATTGCTATTTCCATTTTATGTGCTGCATGTTTTTCACACTACCTGTATCGTAAATGTGGAAAATTTTCTGTGTGATTAATTTTATTTATAATTTGGGGAAGTTAGATGCAATATTGTGATTAATGCTGAAAATTCCATTCTGCAACACAAGAACTGCTTTTGGAATAAAGTAAATCATTATTATTATTATTATATTCCTTTATAATACTCTCACTCTGTCCCAGCCTATTTTGGGATGATCGGTAAATCAAAAGAATTAAAAAATGAAATCAAACGAATAAAGGAAGCATTTCTAGTGAATAACTGACTACCAACGAGAATTTATTCAGAAATATATAGTATCCAGTACGGAATAGCAGATTATCCTTTCTCACGAATCGTGTAATTTATCTTGTTATGGAGATACTACATGAATGTATCATTTCTCACGCGTATTGTGATTTTGTGTGTGTGTGATCAATTCATCATCCTTTATCTCACTTTGGTCTATGTCGGACACACAACTAATGAGAATAGCTATTACCAACCTATAAGGACAATTTATTCCCATGACTGACAGCCGACTTTGTTATCGTAAAGAAAATGTATAAATATCATGTGTTGTTTCCTAATGGATGTACAATGCAATGTCTTCCAGTTACACAGGCCAGCCAGCCTTTGTCTTTAGACATTTGCGTGTCTCAGTGATTCGGAAGGTACAACGGACAAACAGAGGCATATTAGCATACCAGTCGATTTCTTTACTGTTATAATAATTAGCAGACACAGATACGTCGGTGGCACAGTGGTTAGAACTCTCGCCGACCATGCACATGGTCCGGAGTTCGAGTCCACGCCGGCGCACACCTGATATCTATGTTCGGCCTGCAAAATTGGGCTACCGATATCCACGCTGAAAATTCCATACTTGTACCAAAAATTCAGTGTGGAATCAAGCTGTAAATAAAAAATAAATAAACAGAGTAGAGACGGGTTAATTTAGTTCATTGAAGTTCTAAATGTAATATGTGAAGAACCTTAGAAAAAATAATAGTGTAACAATAGAAGACAAGGGTCAGCCAGGCAACAGATCGTTTATTAAGGAAATCAACACATATTTATAGATTTTCATGTACATTATTATAGATTATTGTAAGCTGAAAAACACAGTCAGTCTTTTGATTGATGGTTGTTTCTCATTGAACGTTAACCTTGCATCTCTTTGTGGGTGTTTCTTGAATGTCAGATCATCTATATGTTGTTAACTGTATCCACCTACGCAAAGCCTTTGTTCTCATTTTTCTCACGGCAAATATTGGGGACATAAACATTGACGTAAATTACTGTCCACCAATTTTGATTAAGAGCCAGCTCTCACTATAATATTAGTAATAAAAATGACGAAAGTAGTGGAGAATTGAAAGCCTCTGTATTACTGTTAGATAATGAGAAATCTCAGCACGGATCCAAAAAGCTCGAGCTGCTTTCGCTGACTTACACCATCTCTGGCGTAGGCGTGACATCCGGCTATCAACCAAGGGACGTGTGTACTGCTCATCAGTTCGCTCCGTCCTTGTCTATGGCTCTGAAACATAGCCAATACGAGTTGAAGACATGAAAAGGTTGACTGCTTTTGATCATAGATGTCTACGATCTCTTTCTCACGTTAGGTGGTATAATAAGGTAAGTAGTAATGTTGACGTTAGGCGTAGAGCATTGGGCGAAGAGGGAAAATCAATCGACGAGGCTATAAAGTTACATAGATTGATATGGCTAGATCACGTACTGCGCATGCCTAACCATCGCCTCCCCCGACAACGGGCATTACTAGCTGATATAGGTGCAGGTTGGAAAAGAGTAAGTGGTGGCCAAACAAAAACATGGCCTCATCAATCCATGAAATCCTTGACAGTTAAACTGAGTCAGGTGGGGAGGGAGATGCAGACTTCCGGGTTGGGGCCCTCGGGACTCTAGGAATCAATGGCTGGAGACAATAGGTGACATGGCTCAAAGTGATCGTTGTCAATGGCCAGCGCAGATGTATTCAGTCTCTGTAATCTTTCACATTCCTTTCTACCATTACCCATTCTGTTTCACTCTTATACTTGTCACACTGTATTGATTCTCCTCACTCATCTTCCTGTCTACCTCTGTGTTCTATTTGGAACGTGGCAACTCGTACTGGTGCACTTGGTGCCAAGTTCTATGTTGAATCCAGACAGACAGTTATATAATGAAGGAACTTCAGGTGCATTAGTAAGGATTCTCAATGAGACTGGAATTCGAGAAGTATCTAAACCAACCAAACAGCCAACTCTCTCAGAGATAGACTTTCTTGGTTTAAGCACCAAATAGATCCAATTTAGAAAAAATAATATAATTTACCAAGTACCATGCGAGTGAGGTCAATTATATAGGTCAAACTAATAGATCAGGGTCGACTAGATTATTCGAACATAATTTACCTAGACTTTGAATCATTGATTGACTTGTTACCACCTGGGAATAATCTCGTTGACTTAGAATATGCATATGATATAGTCCTCCCAACCATATAAAGGCGCTAACAAAATTCAGATGCTTCTGAACAGTTTAAGGAGAAATCTTCAAATGTTTGGTATACGATACGAGGGTTACTGTCAAATTTAAGATGATGCTACAGGACTGGATAACATGAACTCATTCCTACCTCAGAGATAGGCTGGAATGAAGTGGTTGGTGGAGCGTGTTTACCACTTCACTAACTTGAGTAGTTGCATCAGCCAGCTCTAGCACGTTGGTCACTGATAAAATCTCATTATGGATGCAGAAGGCTTATTAGACATTCGCCTGGCAACTTACGCCATCTATGGCTTAGTAGACATGATATCCGGATGGCTGATTAGCGACTAAAGGACGTGTGGTATACATTGCTCAGCAGTTCACCCTGTCCTCATTTATGGATGTGAGTGAGATATGGCCATTGAAAGTGGAAGACATGAAAAGCCCGTGCAGTCGTCTTTGATCATAGGTGTCTGTCTGTCTTCTATCTCCCATGTTGGATGGTATAATAAGGTGAGTATTATTGAGGTGAGGCTTCGGTCGAGTGCTAGGTAAGAATGAAAGAACGATCAATGAGGGTGTGAAGTTACATCGATTGGGATGGTTAAGACATGTGTTACGTACGCATGGCTAGCCAGCGATTGTCTTCCTCGATGGGAAATGTTAGCTGGGTTTGTGCTGATGAAGAGGCGCAAACTGGGCCGAGACAGCTGTTTCAGTGCTTTCTATTTCTCAATGATCTCTAATTAATGTCGGTTCGTGACAAAATCTATATTACAACAACAAAACATTCCCATTAGGTGCATACACAATTTTTTTTTAAACATTTTATCTGGTACAAATTAAAACTAGAAATTATTTTCAATAATTCATTCATTTCTATGTACATCATTCTTTTTCAACATCCTTCGGTTCAGCATCCCATAGCCAAACAAAATCACCACCTGAGGTAAGCAGTTTACTTTGTCTTGGATGTGCAGATACTGAATGAATCATAAAGTTGACAGATTTCGCAGTCTCAATGATCAACTCAGCAACTGGTTCTGAATTGTGTGGATATAGAACACCCCATATTTGACTGCCAGGTTGATGATCCAATTTATGAATTGGTATACTGGATTGTATAAAATCCCATATGAAGACAAGACCATCATTTTCTGATCCACTCACGATATGATGATCTAAATTCATGAGTGTACTATCCATTCTACAAAAAAAAAGCAATAAAACAAAATGGAATACACAAAAATTAAGGGAGGGGGGAATAAAACATTTCATTTCGTTGAGATCAATAAATATGGACAAATTCCAATCATTGACTGATTTGTATTCATGTTCAAAGTTAGAAAAAAACAACAACAACAAAAATGTTATTTTCAAGATTGATCATGAAATTAATGACATTATAACGATAGAAGGCAAGGGATTTGATCACGGATTTTCTCATTAAAGGAAAACTCACCATTTTCAAGTATTGGTTTTGTAGCAATTTTGTTTGATTACATGGAGGATTTCATGATGAGCTGACATTGATTAGAGAACCACTGGAATACCTGGAAGTACTGGACAGCTTTTTCGTCCGAGTTTGGGACTGTTCATCAGTACGCACACACCGTGATTGAAGATGATATCTATCCATATATATATATATATATATATATATATATATATATATATATTGTTATGTACTCGTCGCTGAATTATTATTATGGACTGGTCGAGAAACTAATAGTCCTGACGCGAGAAGGCGGAAATCAGAAGACCACTAGGTTTGCGATGATACTTCTATTGTCCAAACACAAGGAGACGAAAATAAATGGTCTCACACCAAGTGGTAAGTAAGTAAAGTAAAGTAATTCACACAAATTGTGAATGCGAATATATATAAATAATTCAGACAAGCGTGGGAAAAATCATTAGACAGTCTTAACATGAATGGCTAATTATAATGGAGTGTCGATCCAATTATACATAGCGAATATAGCAGACATGCCAACAAACATATATGGATATATGTCACCAAGCAACGGACTGTCAACAAACACTCATATTATATATAATATAATATAAGGAGAATACACATTATTAAAGGAGACAAGTCCATACAAGTGAAGTGGTCACAGACTAACCGAGCAAACAGAAAGAGAGACCAACATGCACACACACACATAAATATATATATATGTGGATACATATCACCTCCCCTTTTGAGAAGATGAATGATTAGTAGGATGTTTACCTGGGGGTTTATCTGGGACCTTTGGGCTTGTTGTTGACGCCTGTCGTTTCGTCTGATTGTTGGGTTTGCGGCTTCGGCTCCGTCCGGAATTGTCTAACGTTTTATGCTTCTTGGCTGCATTGCATAGCGAATTTAGTGGGACATCAGCCAGATGCAAACGATCGAACCAATCAAGTCCCAAAAGATTTAAATCACCCTTGGTGACGTAGCAAATTCCTGTGAATTTGGTATTGCGGAAGGAAACGGAACATTTCAGTTCACCAATTAGTTTGAGGCGCCCACCACAGGCGCTGACAAGAGACTGGGAAGTATTGGTGATAGGTGGTCTGCCAATATAATTCCAAAGTTTCTCTGATATAACAGTAGTATCAGAGGCGGTATCTAACTGCAGATGTGCATCATGACCATTCATCTGAAGATCAATATATTTCCGCATAGCTGGTGTTGTGACTTGACGGGTTGCGCGTAGACTCAATGACTTTTTGGGGGATTTAGGACCAACATTTTGTTGAGCTTTTGCTGGATTTTGACATCTGGGCTTGCGTGGCTGACAAAAACCATTTTTGTGACCGATGATCTTGCACTTGCTGCAACGATGATTTTTGTATGGACAAGACTTTACAAAGTGCCACGCGCCACAATGCCAGCATGGTGATGGAGGGGTCTTCTTTGTCGTATTTCGTGAGGTTGGACGAGTATGTATAGATTTCCGCGGAACATTAGAAGAAGTAGGTGGGTCAGGAGTAGATGATGAGAGATTTTTGCTCTTTCGTAATGCACGAATATCAGAGCTTCTGGAAGGTGTTGATTCGACCAGGTGTGTGTCTTTCTGCAGATTAATCAACCGTTGATATTCATCAGCTATGTCATGTAGAGTTAACTTAGGATTTTGTTCTAGCTGATTGAGCAGTCGAGTTCGGATATCTGTGAAACGAGGAGATTGAAGACTGCATATGAGAATCAAGGCTTTGAACTGATAATCTGTTAAGGACCTGAGTCGAAATCTCTCACATTCTCGGTTGACTGTGCCAACGTGAGTAAGAAAATCATCATTTTCATTCATTGCCAGCTTGAGGCCACGATAACGTATGCTGAATAATGAGGAGTGGTCTACAAAATGTTCACGCAGCAGCTTTATTGTATCATCGAAACAATTGTCACGTGGTTTCTGTGGTAAAATTAGGTTGCAGTACCGTTCATATTCTGCCGGACCCAATTTACGTAACAACACTCGCACCTTCCAGGCATCGTCTTGTGAGGCGAGATCAACAGTGAATAAATCCTCATAATGTTGATACCATGTGTCAAAAGTGACATTAGCCTCTGGGTCATAATTGAACTGTGAAATGCTGTTCACAATTCCGTCGACAGATGGTAGCATGGTATGATTGGGATTGCTTGAAGGTGGAGCTGGACCAGTCTGTTGGTTGACGAACATTTCCATTAATTTCATTTGTCGTTCAAACAATAATTCCAATTTAATAGGATCCATAGTAAATTGTTATGTTGCTGCTGCTGTGTGGTTAATAGTAGTTTTTTCCCGTCGCCAAATTGTTATGTACTCGTCGCTGAATTATTATTATGGACTGGTCGAGAAACTAATAGTCCTGACGCGAGAAGGCGGAAATCAGAAGACCACTAGGTTTGCGATGATACTTCTATTGTCCAAACACAAGGAGACGAAAATAAATGGTCTCACACCAAAGTGGTAAGTAAGTAAAGTAAAGTAATTCACACAAATTGTGAATGCGAATATATATAAATAATTCAGACAAGCGTGGGAAAAATCATTAGACAGTCTTAACATGAATGGCTAATTATAATGGAGTGTCGATCCAATTATACATAGCGAATATAGCAGACATGCCAACAAACATATATGGATATATGTCACCAAGCAACGGACTGTCAACAAACACTCATATTATATATAATATAATATAAGGAGAATACACATTATTAAAGGAGACAAGTCCATACAAGTGAAGTGGTCACAGACTAACCGAGCAAACAGAAAGAGAGACCAACATGCACACACACATAAATATATATATATGTGGATACATATCACCTCCCCTTTTGAGAAGATGAATGATTAGTAGGATGTTTACCTGGGGGTTTATCTGGGACCTTTGGGCTTGTTGTTGACGCCTGTCGTTTCGTCTGATTGTTGGGTTTGCGGCTTCGGCTCCGTCCGGAATTGTCTAACGTTTTATGCTTCTTGGCTGCATTGCATAGCGAATTTAGTGGGACATCAGCCAGATGCAAACGATCGAACCAATCAAGTCCCAAAAGATTTAAATCACCCTTGGTGACGTAGCAAATTCCTGTGAATTTGGTATTGCGGAAGGAAACGGAACATTTCAGTTCACCAATTAGTTTGAGGCGCCCACCACAGGCGCTGACAAGAGACTGGGAAGTATTGGTGATAGGTGGTCTGCCAATATAATTCCAAAGTTTCTCTGATATAACAGTAGTATCAGAGGCGGTATCTAACTGCAGATGTGCATCATGACCATTCATCTGAAGATCAATATATTTCCGCATAGCTGGTGTTGTGACTTGACGGGTTGCGCGTAGACTCAATGACTTTTTGGGGGATTTAGGACCAACATTTTGTTGAGCTTTTGCTGGATTTTGACATCTGGGCTTGCGTGGCTGACAAAAACCATTTTTGTGACCGATGATCTTGCACTTGCTGCAACGATGATTTTTGTATGGACAAGACTTTACAAAGTGCCACGCGCCACAATGCCAGCATGGTGATGGAGGGGTCTTCTTTGTCGTATTTCGTGAGGTTGGACGAGTATGTATAGATTTCCGCGGAACATTAGAAGAAGTAGGTGGGTCAGGAGTAGATGATGAGAGATTTTTGCTCTTTCGTAATGCACGAATATCAGAGCTTCTGGAAGGTGTTGATTCGACCAGGTGTGTGTCTTTCTGCAGATTAATCAACCGTTGATATTCATCAGCTATGTCATGTAGAGTTAACTTAGGATTTTGTTCTAGCTGATTGAGCAGTCGAGTTCGGATATCTGTGAAACGAGGAGATTGAAGACTGCATATGAGAATCAAGGCTTTGAACTGATAATCTGTTAAGGACCTGAGTCGAAATCTCTCACATTCTCGGTTGACTGTGCCAACGTGAGTAAGAAAATCATCATTTTCATTCATTGCCAGCTTGAGGCCACGATAACGTATGCTGAATAATGAGGAGTGGTCTACAAAATGTTCACGCAGCAGCTTTATTGTATCATCGAAACAATTGTCACGTGGTTTCTGTGGTAAAATTAGGTTGCAGTACCGTTCATATTCTGCCGGACCCAATTTACGTAACAACACTCGCACCTTCCAGGCATCGTCTTGTGAGGCGAGATCAACAGTGAATAAATCCTCATAATGTTGATACCATGTGTCAAAAGTGACATTAGCCTCTGGGTCATAATTGAACTGTGAAATGCTGTTCACAATTCCGTCGACAGATGGTAGCATGGTATGATTGGGATTGCTTGAAGGTGGAGCTGGACCAGTCTGTTGGTTGACGAACATTTCCATTAATTTCATTTGTCGTTCAAACAATAATTCCAATTTAATAGGATCCATAGTAAATTGTTATGTTGCTGCTGCTGTGTGGTTAATAGTAGGTTTTTTCCCGTCGCCAAATTGTTATGTACTCGTCGCTGAATTATTATTATGGACTGGTCGAGAAACTAATAGTCCTGACGCGAGAAGGCGGAAATCAGAAGACCACTAGGTTTGCGATGATACTTCTATTGTCCAAACACAAGGAGACGAAAATAAATGGTCTCACACCAAGTGGTAAGTAAGTAAAGTAAAGTAATTCACACAAATTGTGAATGCGAATATATATAAATAATTCAGACAAGCGTGGGAAAAATCATTAGACAGTCTTAACATGAATGGCTAATTATAATGGAGTGTCGATCCAATTATACATAGCGAATATAGCAGACATGCCAACAAACATATATGGATATATGTCACCAAGCAACGGACTGTCAACAAACACTCATATTATATATAATATAATATAAGGAGAATACACATTATTAAAGGAGACAAGTCCATACAAGTGAAGTGGTCACAGACTAACCGAGCAAACAGAAAGAGAGACCAACATGCACACACACACATAAATATATATATATGTGGATACATATCATATATATATGGTGGTCTCTCTTTCTGTTTGCTCGCTTAGTCTGTGATCATTTCACTTTGATGAACCTGTCTCCTCTAACAATGTATATTCCCCTTATATTATATATAATATGTGTGTTTGTTGACAGTCCGTTGCTTGGTGGCATATATCCATATTATATGTGTGGTTGTTGACATGTCTGCTATATTTTGCTATATATATATATGGATCGATACTTCATTATAATTAGCCATTCATGTTAAGACTGTCCATTGATTTGTCACACACTTGTCTGGACGGTCATATATATTTCGCTCACACAATCTTGTGTGACTTACTTACTTTTGGTGTGATACCACTTTTGCATTCTCCTGGTGTTTTGGAAAATAGAAGTATCATCGCAAACCCAGTGGTCTTCTGATCTCCGTCTTTCTTGCGTCAGGACTATTAAATTCTCGACCAGTACATAGCAATAATTTGGCGACGAGTACATAACAATTTGGCGACGGGGAAAACCACTATTAACCACTCAGCAGCAGCAACATAACAGAAGACGAGGCAGTAAATCATCGAAGAAGACATTGAGAAATGGTTGCACTATGTCGTGAATTAGCAGAATTTAGAATTCATGGTCCATTGGATCGGGTCCCAGTAGCTCAATGGCCTATGAGCTCACCTTGTAACCAGAAAGTCCTGGGTTCACCCCCCCCCAGTGGTGGGTGCGTACTGTTGAAGAGTCCCAAACTAAGCTGACGAAACAGTTGTCCAGTACTCCTCGCTGTGGGTTTTCCAATGGTTCTCTAACTGATGTCAGCTCATGATGAAATCCTTCATCCAATCAAACTAAACCCCTATAAAAACAATACTTGAAAAGCTGAACAGCCTGCAGTGTGACATTTCAAATTGAATTAAACAGATTAATTCTTACCTGTATGTCTGATTGGTATGTCCTGTGTATCTATTCAACAGTTCACCAGTTAACGCATCAAATAGACGTAAAGTTGAATCTTGTGTACCGACAAGAAAACATTGACTATCCAGCGTAATTGATACTGATGTAATTGGATAGCCTATATAGTCTTCAATCATTTCACCTTTTATAAAAAGTCAGTTGGAAAATAACAAAAAAATCGATTAGTATTGTAACAACAGAAGAGACAAGGGTCAGGCAACAGATCGTTTACTGAGAAAATCAACAGATATTAATGTATTTTTATGTTCATTATTATTCGTTACTATTAGCAGAGAAACAGCGTCTTATGATTGGTCGTTTTATCACTGGAAGTTATTCTGTCATCGCTTTGTGGCCGTTTCTTTGAAGGTCAGACCGTATATCTGCGAATCTTATCCGCCCACGCAAAGTCCTCTGTGATTGGTTGTTGAGTTAGTTTTGTTCTTGTTCTTTTCTCATGACCAAGATATGAGACGTAAACATTGACGTAAACTGCTGTCTACCAATTCGGCTAGCAGACAGCTCTCACCACAGTATCTCTGTGTATTAGGATGGTGAATACTATTTAGTGTTCTCCAGAGAGCTTTGATCATTTGATTGATCACGGTGTTTTCATATTATCAAATACACCAAGAAGTCTCCCCAACCGTACAACCAGCCTGATTTATGCGAAACATCCACTGTCAAATACCAAAGCTCAAACAACTGCAAACAATTCTCATAATCGTACTTTTTTAGGAAGGTGACTCAAACATTTCCCATGCATTATTAACAACAATCGCAATTTGAAGTAACCTGGTGGAGGGTGATTTGGGGAGTTGCATCAGCCAGCCTCAACAGGTTGATCTCTGACGAAATCTCAGCACAAATTCACAAGGCTCATTTGGCCTACCGCTACAACTTACGTCATCTCTGGCTTAGTAGACGCGATATCCGTCTGGTTATCGACAAAAGGACGTCTATACTGCTGAACAGTTTGTTCTGTCCTCCTTTATGGGGTTGTCTGTGAGACATGGCCATTGAAAGTGGAAGATACGGAAAGGCCGGCTAGTTGTATTCGATCATAGGTGTCTATGTTATGTGTGCAATAAGAGGGTGACTAATTTGGAATTAGTTAGGCTTCGATCGAGTAGCTGGGTAAAGAGGGGTAATCAATCGACAACATTCTGAAATTCCACCGATTGAGATGGTTAGGAAAACAGATATGACGCATGCACCCCTAGCCATCGATCGCCAACCTTGACAACAGGCATTGTTAGCTAACTGATATAGGATGGATCAAGTTGGAAAAGAGCTATTGATGGTGACGGTGGTCAAACCAAAACGTAACTTCATCAGTCAATGAAATCCATAACAGTCAGTTTAAGTCAACCCCATAGGGAGGTTTACACTCGCTGGCTAACTGGTTGGAGTCCTCGGGAAACCACAATAGACTCTTATCAACAGCCATCTTCTCCGATTCCATACTGAAGATTACATAGACAACGAGTAAGGATTAGCAACATGAAACTCTGGAATCGAACCAACCAAGAACCTATTGCTCAAGGAATATTCCGAAGAAAATGGAGATGGATTGAACACATGGTGTGAGAAGAGCGTCGGAGGACATCACACGTCAGGCCATCTCTTGACTGGAACCCGAATGGTAAACGACGAGTTTAGTGTGTGGCCGATGGTGAAATTACTCTCAAGTCTGCGGTTAGCACGAACAATAAGATCCGAATTTTCAACTACAATGTAAAGTCAGTGCTACTTACTATACGGATCAGAGACTTGGTGCCGCGCCGTGTCACGAAGGGTACTTCGAACAAACTACATACCTTCATCAACAGCTAGCTGTCTTCACTGAATACTACTCAAGATAAGATGGTCGGTCAGAAAAGATCAGTAACAAATATGCAGGAAGAAATGGAGGTGGATTGACCATACTCTGAGAAAACAAACCACCAAGTGAGTGACATCACACTACAGGTCATTGCTCGAAAGGAACCCGAATGGGAAGCAGCGATTTGGTCTTCCATGTGAGGGTTACATGGGGGAGGTCATGAGAAAAGGAGATGAAAGCATGTGGGCAGACGTGGAGCCAGGTCAACCGAACGCAATGGAGACGCGCGGCTGAAGCCTCATGTTCTTCTAGGAACTAAAGGAGACGATAATAATAATAATAATAGTACACTAATAAGATATTAAAAAATTAACTAACCTCTACGGATATCATATGTTCGAACACATCGATCAACAGAACCAGTAACAATTTGATTCCGTCGAAATGCACAACAAGTGACACTGTCACGAGCTTCATGCATCGTCTATAAAAAAATTAAGGTAACTTGAAAAGAAATAAAGATAACTTCATTTTTTTTCTAACGATTGGTGCTGAATTGTAGTCTCAGTTAAGATGATGACAGCACACACTGGAATACAAATACCATCCCATCGATCCATCCAGCTGAAGAGTCCCAAGTAAGGAAGAACTCTCGTCCTGGAGTCCAGCACTATTAACTACCACTAGCTAAGTAACAAGGATAAAACTACCTGCCTACTAATAGGCGTTTGAAAACTATTAAAAATGATATAATACCCCACAGATGGATGAAGATAAACCATAACCACCACTAACCAAATGATCTTGACCAAACAGTTCAAATAAAAAACTGTAAAATAACCCATAGGTTTGTTGACATATTGCATATTAAAACTTTTTGACTGGATAGTGGGATGATTCCACGTTAGTCTAATCCCACATATAACACTCCCAATCCTACTCTAACTGGTAACCTTAGTATTTCGGGGTTAGTTTGTAGGGATATGAATGGTGACAGGATTTCATTGTAAGTTGATATCAGTCGGAAAACAATCAGAAAGGCAGTATGGAGTACTGGATAGCCATTTCGCACCACACTGGGACTCTTCATCAGTACACACCCACCGTCAGGGCCTTCTACTTACGAGGCAAGCTAATAGACCATGAAAGCCACTAAGGTGTGATTCAATGGCCACAGTCCATGAATGCCAACTTCTGTCAATCGGAATGTCCTAACTCTAAACCTCAGTGGGTGTGTACTGTTGAAGAGTCTCAAGCACTGGGACGAAACAGATAGCCATCCAATACTCCCTACTGCTTTTCCAATGGTTTCCGAATCGATGTCAGCACATGATGCAATCCTGTTAAACTTAACTCCAGATAAGTACAAAACTCTTGAAAGGAAATTGACACTCTACACTCATGACAGCAAGCTGTGCAGTACTCCTTGCTGGCTCTCGATGACTCTAGCTGATATCAATCCGTGATCAAACTTGAAATATGTATATTTATTGTTTGGAGGATTCCATAATGAGCTGACATCAGTTAGAGAACCATTGAAAACCAGCTGGGAGTACTGGACAGTTGTTCCGTCCTAGTTTGGGATTCTTCACCGGTATGCGCGCCCACCAGGGTTTGAACCCAGGACCTTCTGGTTACAAGGCGAACTTGCAGACCACTAAGTCACTAGAACCTGACCCAATAGACCATGAATTCTAACTTCTGCCAATTCATGACATAGCGCGACCACTTCGCAATAGTTTATATATATATATATATATATATACATAGGAACACATGTGTGTCCAAATACTAGTTCACCCCATGATCATATGACCTTCGAATGACTCAGCTACATGTCTCACATGGGGCTTACACAATACCGACTACTCTATCACATTGACTGCAACAAGGTAGATTAAGATATAAACATGTGAACATCAATCCCAATTAATATAATATCAAAGATCCTACTTACACACACACACACACACATACTGAGATGAATAATGCATCAGCCAAAATACTGTGCATATGATAGTATAAATGACAAAAAAGTCTGTTGTGACTCATACGCGAATAAGATTAGAAATATACTACCATTTATCAATCTTTTTTCACATGCTAAATATAGATAGATAGATATATAGACCAATATCTCTCAGTCACCACCACCACCATCACCAGACCATAAGTGGTTACTGCTGCCATTGAGATCCATAGTAAGAGTTAGGATAGTCGTCTATTGTTCCATATCAAACAAAAACAACCCCCCCCCCACCCTCCCAGAAAAAAAGCGATTCATCCTACTACTCATAGAAGAAAGTCCAATAAGAAAATACTTAAGATGAGACGGTTAGTTAGTGATATGTATCCATATATATATATATATATATATATATATATATATATATATATATATATATATATATATATATATATATATATATATATATATATATGTATGGTGGTCTCTCTTTCTGTTGCTCTCTTATTCTGTGACCATTTCACTTTGATGAACCTGTCTCCTTTAACAATGTATATTCCCCTTATATTATACATAATATAATATGAGTGTTTGTTGACAGTCCGTCGCTTGGTGACATACATCCATATTATGTGTGGTTGTTGACATGTCTGCTATATTTTGCTATATATATATGGATCGATACTTCATTATAATTAGCCATTCATGTTAAGACTGTCCATTGATTTGTCACACACTTGTCTGGACGGTCATATATATTTCGCTCACACAATCTTGTGTGACTTACTTACTTTTGGTGTGATACCACTTTTGCATTCTCCTGGTGTTTTGGAAAATAGAAGTATCATCGCAAACCTAGTGGTCTTCTGATCTCCGTCTTTCTTGCGTCAGGACTATTAAATTCTCGACCAGTACATAATAATAATTTAGCGACGAGTACATAACAGTTAGGTCAAGTTACAGCTTAACTACGACGATAGACATTTAATTCATGAAAGGTATATGGATTTCCGTAAGGCGATAAGTATTGTAACAATAGAAGGCGAGACACGGAGGCCAAAGTATATTTTTCGCTAATCAAACCACTGTTTATGTATATCTACAGTTTATATTCGTAAATCCATCACTGAGGTGGGTGTGATTTCAGTTTACATCAAACGATACGAGATAGAATGTTCTAATACACATATAGTATTCTGTTGCTAATGCAGTACTGTACTGTGGGAATAACATTCCGACTCTAACATCAAATAGACTGTTCAAATAGATATATTGTATTCTGTTTCTAATGCCAAATTGGACTATGGGAATATGTGAGAATAACATTCCGTTGGAACACACATTGTCTGTATCACTTCACTACACTTATCCCCCCCACCCCCCACCCCCACCAAATACTTTCGATTGAAGTCAGATTGGTCTTCTTAGTGCTGATGGCTTTGTTAGCTGATCTTTTGCTGTATCCAATTCCGGAGCCCGCTGACGTTCAGCCGCTTCGCTTTGTTTGCATTTCTGACCGTACACATACGTGACTTCGTCGTCACGGTGACACGTATGTTCCTTCCCTTTTTTTTGGAAGCAGTTTGCGTGCCCTTGGTGTGCACTCACTGGTGTTTCACCTCACACTATCATATACTACTACCACCTTCGCCCGATCTCTCAGCAGCTTTCCAAGTAACAGCCTCATTGTTGACCGGTTTTGAACGCCACTTAACTGGGCAACAGTCTCGAAATCCTGCCCAAAAGTCCATATGTCTCTTCTACCAGAAACTGCAGGGCATAGGCTTTCCATTTGTCGGCATGCTGCGACACCAAATGTAACAACAGAAGAAGGCAAGACACCGAAGCCAACGTATATTTTTCACTAATCAAACCGTGTTGTTTATGCATATCTACAGTTTATATATTCGTTAACCAATCACTCAACTTGTGATTTCGGTTTACATCGAACGACAAAAAAATAGAATGTCCAAATGTGCATAGTATTCTGTAGTCAATGCAGTATTAAACCGTGGGAATAATATTCACACTCTAGCAACAAATAGAATGTTCAAATAGATATATATTTTATTGTGTTGCTAATGCCGAATTGAAATGTGGCAATATGTGAGAATAATTATTCCGTTGGCATACATTGTTATCTGCATCACACCACTACAGTATGTATGACTTGCTCACTAATTCCAAGTGTCAACATAATTCACTATTTGGTCAATAAGCATAGAGAGAGAGAGAGATCAGCGATATTGATTGTAGCCTGCAGATACAGACTCACAGGAAGAGGTCAGAAATTGAAATCTCAACATTTTAAGTCAATCATGACTGCAGATGAAGGACTTTATTGCATATCCCAGTTAATTGTGGCGTCGTAATTCGTTGCTATAGTGATTTAATGACAAGTTATATATAATGTATGCTTTTCAGTTGAGGTTTTCCATTAAAAAAAATTCCATATTAGTTTGCTTATTAGATATATCACACCCACACAGTGTGAAAACAGTATTATTATTATTTACTGGATGACACAGTTTCGAACACAATTTATCACTGTTCATAATTATATCAATGATAATCACACGACTTTGAAACTTGAGTTTTATAGTCTTCTTTGTTCCCTCCTATTTTTCGTTGTTGGGGTGGTAGAATTTTCCAGATATCTGGATGGACAGGTGTTGAATCATTCCTATTACACATATTCTCTACCAGTTGATTCGATAAGTAAAGCTTCTGTTATCAATCTCTCCCTCCATCCTGCTGTGGCATTAGATTTTAAAACTGTCATCTTTCCACCCCATCCAGCCTATTGTATGGTTGTGTGTAATTGCATGTAGTGCTTGCGATAGCTACTGAACTATTCTCTAGATTTCTTATCTTATTCGGCTCAACTAATCTAGATTTTGCTTCTTGGTTTTTATACTCGGCTAGTTTTACTGACACTGCTCTATTACTATGAGCTATGCATTTTATCGGACAATCATTGAGGCAGGGTATTAGATAAACTAAATTGTTTTGATTTAAGGGCTCCATAGGATCCTTTAACCGACAGAGCTTGTTTCTAATGGACTTTGTGGGTGGTTTGAATGCCAGCCACTTTTATTCCTGCCTGCCTTGTTAAGAATTCTGCGTAACGTGGATTCCGAGGTTCCTTCCTTGTATGGAATTACTACTGATGATTCAGATTCCTTATTGTTGGTGTCGTCATTAATATTATTATTATCACTATCATTACTATTGTTATTGTTATTATTATTATTACTATCACTATTTATTTATTTTTACATTTTCTTATATATTTCCTGACTAATTTATCCGGGTAATTATTAAGTTTCAAGGCTTCTTTTATGTGTATCACTTCCTGTCTTAGATTTTCCTTGGTACTATTTAGTTTTTGTGCTCTGTTACTTAAACATTTCACCAATCCTATTTTTACTGACATAGGATGGGATGATCGGAAATCCAAATATCTGTTTGAATGTGTGGGTTTCCTGTAAACACACACCAGTGTGTTTAACTTCCCATCTTCTTTCCTTTTTATGCTATAATCTAAGATTGTAAGCTCCTATTTCTAACTCTCCAATTCATAAGCGAATTGAATTCCTCTAGCATCGAGGTAATGTGTTCGAAAAATCTATCTATATCCTGTCCCAATGTAAGATTGTAGTGTAAAAAGGAATTACTTACTACCATAGTGCTCAAGTTTTACACATATATTCCATTAAAAAGATTTCTTCTTTCTGGAGTACATATAACCGGTGGCATTATATATTCTCGAACTGTGAGTTACATTTGCTGTAACTTTATCAGAAAATCTTGTTTTGGATTTTCGCGAAATCATGCCGATACATTTTGACCTATTTATAGTGAAATGTCTTAAAACCCACTGGATAAAGTAGGTGGTGTCAATTCAAGAGAGGGATAAAAGCCACCATATAATAGCCCACCGCAGAGGTAGAAGTGTTTATTTTGCAAATCTGGAACTAGTTTACGACGTGGTCTGGAAATAATCTCATTGGACAACATCTCGTCTCAGCGTTTATCATGGACCAATCGCCAACCAATAAGAACAATTTATTATCCACTGACCTAGACGACTTTTAATATGGTCAAAAAGAGTATAAATGTATACAAGGTGAATGGAAAATCCAAGTTACAGTTAGCATTCGAAACAGTGGCATCTAGGCCAATAATCTGCGGCTTGGTTATTTAAACGTTATCCTAGATAGCTTCACTACTAAACAATTAACCATATAGTCTTTAGTTCTGAATTAGTGTACAAAACAACATTGATATAAGTATAAAACGTGGGCACTGTGGTGGTAGAGTATAACTCTATTATGGATAAGATTTTATTTTGATAAATCACAGTGTTGTTATACAGTAATAATTACTGATGACGTTTGGAGCACAAATTATTGCCACTCATAATCATATCAAATTACTCACACAACTTCTTTCCTTCATTTATATACATGTGTGGAATTGACGAGATATTTGAATAAAAATCAATATGGGATAATGTACATTCAGAAATAATAATAATATGAGTGTTATTGATCAAATACAGTCAGATGGGAAATGAGACGAGTGTTTTTATAGTCATAATAAGTTACTTGTTAGAATAATGTGATGTGCCTCAACTGAAAAAGAATTTTGATATTATTTATTATCCTCCTCTGATTTGACTGACTGGTGGTAATAAAAGCTTCCATATTTCTGGTATTTGCATTGAGTCATTCCTGTTGCACGTGTTGGGTGTAGACTCAATGAACAAGGTAGGATTCAATAATCAACCTCTCTCTCCACCTACCTAGATTACTTCTTAGAATTTTAACATTATCCCACCCTACTGTGTGGTTATGTGTTAATGCATGTAGTGCAATAGCTGAGTTTTTTTTCTATATTACTTATCTTCTCTGGGTCAACCATTCTAACCTAAACTAAATTCTTATGTTCCGACAGTCTGGCTATCCCAGATCTACTAGTTTGACCTATGTAGTTGACCTAACTCACAGTCATTGCAAGGTATTTCGTAAATTATTGATAAATAAATTGATACAAAACAACATTTCTGTATCCACCATGAAGGAACTCATTTGAAGATGTACGATAAATGTTCATTTCATCATGAGCTGATACCGGTTGGAGAACCATTGGGCAACCAGTAGGGAGTACTGTGCAGTTGTTTTGTCTTAGACCGGGACTTTACACTAGTACACACCCACCTCCAGGGTTCAAATTTAGGATCTTCCGGTTACGAGGTGAGCTTGTAGAGCATTAAGCCACTGGGACCCGATCCAGTGGCCAGCTCATGAATTCCAACTTCTGCCAATTCATGGTATGACGCGGCCACCAGCCAATGTCATCGCTGACGAGTATTTATTGTCACACCCAACTCGCTGTACCCTACTAGCACGATTGACCCCATTCAGGTGGGTATTTACCTGGGTTCTAGCTAGAATTCGTGATCATGGCGGTACAATAGGTCTGATGTGGGGACAAATACTTGCCAGAGATAACATTGGCTAGTGGTTACATATTGTGAATTGACAGAAGTTAAAATTCATGGGCTGGACCCACTGGATTGGGTCCAAGGGGCTTAATGGTTTACGAGCTCGTCTCGTAACCTAACGGCCCTAGGTTCGAACGGTGGGCCCTGAGGAGTGCCAACGTGGGGCTAAACAGCTGTCCAGCACTCCCTACTGCTTTTCCGATTGTTCTCCAACCAATGTCAGCTCACGATGAAATTCTGTTACCATTCAAATCCCTGCACATCGACAACTGAATAAAATTTCAATTAAATTACTCACCTGGACTGGATAAGGTGTCCGTGCTCTAGCATCCCAAACTAGAACCATTCCATCAACACCAGTTGATAATAAAATTGGACTAGGATCCAGAGCATCAGTATTATAAAATGGTGAAATGAATAGAACAGAATTCACACGTCCAGCATGTCGACGCCATCGGCGGATTGATTGTCCTGTAGCAACATCCCATAGCATAACTAAACAATCTGCTCCACCAGAACCAAGTTGACTATTATCTTTACCTGCCTAAATTTTAAAAGGCATAAAATCAATAAAAATAGAAATGAAATTGTTTTGTTTTGTCTTTTTGTTTTTATTGCTTTAAGTTCTCAGTGGAACATGGGGCTTCAAGCTACATAATCGAATACTTAATAACACATCTCTATCACACAATCGGAGACTTCTTAACACTACGGAATAATGTGGCACAAAGTTGAACCTAAAGCCTTTCAATCTTAAAAATATTCAATTGGACTTTACAACTGACTACATCTCTCCTAGCAACATCCAAATCATTATATAATAACAAATGTCGGTGAGATTTGGACTTCCTTCAAAAATTATTGATGGTGTATTTCTACTTATTTAAAATATAAAACTTGGTACAACTGAGTTGCTAAGATGATGCTTCACAAAGTAATAATTAAACAACATATGAAAAAAACAGAGGATGAATGAAAGGGGCTTCATTCATCACCAGGGAGTTGTGATATACCAACTAATGCTAATCTACCACAAATATCGTTCATCCTACGACAGCACGTCATAGACTGACGACCTCTTCACTTTTTCCATCCGGTCTTAGCGAACAGAGGCCTAAACGGAAGCCTCTGGGATAAAAATTCGTAGCATATATCCAAACCACCAAAACCGGTGTTTCCAGATGACAATACTCAATGAACGAATGGTGATCTCCACTGTATCCAAATGCACACTGCCAGACTTCAGAGTTACTCACACGAGGATGCCATCTAACGCAAGCCACTTTATGGAGACAGCGATGATCGAATACGCAGAGGCACCGCACATCCTCAGCTCAGAGAGGCCAGGTTTCACAGGCGTAGAGCATGACAACCCGCACTGAAGCAGTCTATACCTGATCTTTGACAGCCAGGCTGACGTTACGACGGCGCTAGAGGTTGACTTATGTCATACTAGCTTTCATGATACGGTTAGAAAATCTAATCCGTCACACCTCCGCCAGTACTCAGACAACTAACCAGATACACAAACTTATCGGAAACTTCAGGCGGTTCACCGGAGAGAGTGAGTTCAGGTGGATGCGTTCTCCTGCCGATCTTGCAACAGCACCTAGCACTTAGATGGCGCAAACACATATCATACTTACAAACACTGATTGCCAACTGAATAAGTGCGATTTAGGCAACCTGCATGCTATCGCACTGTGAGACCACATTGTCTGTGTATTAGAGATGGAAAACTCTCTATCTCCAGGGAGCAGATCTACCCGACCAAAAACAAGCACGTCCTTCAGAGCTGACTCCAGAATGTCATCAATCGCAAAGTTAAAGAGAACTGGGGAGATTGAGCAACTCTATCTAACCCCACTGTTCGTTGGGAACAGTAATTATAGCTGGTGTTATGCCCTCACTCTACTTGAAGTGTTTCTATATAAGCGTTTCAGAATGTTCACAAACTTTTCAGGTACATCCCTCTCAAAAAGACATTTCCAAAGCACAATTCTGTCCGACGAATCGAAGGTAGCCTTAACGTCATGAAACACAGAGAATTTCAACCTACAATACGTGTGGCAGTGTTCCAACAACTGAAGAAGCCTGAACACATGATAAATGCATTCACGGCCTGAACGAATTCCAACCTCCTCTATTTGCCAATAAACTCTTCACATGTTTTGCACAGCCTGCGAAGCAAGACAGCAGCTAATATTAATCGGAGACTTCATACATGTATTCCCCTTTATGGATTTGAATAGAGGGAGAACAACAGTGGTTTTCGGAGAATAATATGTTACCATCATTGTTTACTTTTTCAGCTTCTCATCATCTGCTCACACCTTAAATAAATTAATAATAAGTTTATGTACAGAAAAGTTTTAACCATGCAAATTTTACATGATGTTAGTTGACAGGAGGTTCTGGACTTAGTGAACAATGTTTAGATTTGAAACCTATAGACGAGAACGAAAATGTTTGGTTTAAGTCCAGAACAGCTGATATCACAGAGCGGCATCACATTTCTCTCTCTTCCTGCACAGTGAAAAATGTTTATTAAGGAACACAGATTAGCGTTAAAAAAAAACCTGCATAACAGTGATAACATCGTTGTTCTTAAACCAGACAAGGATTCTGGCAATGGGCCGACGAGACTACATCTTCAAAATAACAACGCTTCTCAGTGATACAATGGGATTCCAAGTGGTAGGGTCAAAAAATAACGCAACAACAGCCTTCGAAAACAAAGTAAACAGGCACCTGAAGCAACTGATTAAAGTAGGACTAATCGACAACATCACCTATGATGACCTAAAAGCAAGTAGTACCCGACCGAAAGCTGCTACCTTGACGTGGTGGTCGGGCTTGAACACCGCAATGATCTATTCAAGCTATACTGGCTGAGACTTATGTCTCTTGAGGTTCTACCATGCCAGGCAGGTTGTTTGGATAGCGGTTAAACAAAAAGCAGCTACCCAATCCAACATCATGTCCAATACAAAATTACAAAATTTCATGCCGGATCGGCCGTGGCCCGGATTAACAACGACCGCGCTTCCTGCTGCCGTGTCACAGGGCGGGAGTGATAAATCTGCTACTGAGACACACCAAACAAAAAAGAACGAACAAAAACAGGCCGCGTGTGACCGGCCTCAAGCAGTTGTCCCCTGGGCTCTGCGGTCACGCAACCAACTTCCACGGTGTGGGCAGCCGGGAAGTAACAATCGCCCTCACAATCCGAAATGCACACGAAACCTCTCTATTACTCACTCATCTTTGTCTTCATCTTCATCTCTATCATCTTGCCTTCCTTCCACTGATGCAACTCCTCGACTTGATAGCTCTCCACTTCCTCTCCACTCTGCGTCCACTAAAAACGATGGAAGCCAAAAAACCACCACCGACAGCCTCTTAAAGCCGCGCCACCAATTTCATATAGGAGCTCTTAATGTTAGGACACTTTGCCAAATAGGACAACAAGCATCACTAGCCAAGACCCTGGCATCACGAGCCATTGATGTATGCTGTGTTTCAGAAACACGCATACAAGACCCAAGTGTGGTTATTCACCTAACCCCACCTGGCCAACAGGTTGAATCTGCAAAATTCACCTTGAGGGTGTCAGGAGATGCCACAGCTAGTTCACGAGGATTAGCTGGCGTAGGGATAGCTTTGAGTACTAGGGCAGAAAAGACATTGCTTGACTGGATCCCGGTAGATAGCCGAATGTGTGCTGTCCGCCTGAACGGATCAGTAAGAAGGAGGAAGGACTGCACTACTCGCCGATGCCTTTTCGTAATCTCCGCCTACGCCCCCACTGACTGCAGTTCAGATGAAACGAAGGATGAGTTCTACCAAAAGCTGTCTAGTTTGGTGGAAAGGCTAAACGCTCAGACATAGTCGTTCTAGCTGGTGACTTTAACGCTCAAGTAGGGAAATTGTGTCAATCTGAGAAGGATGTCGGTGGCACCTATGGAGCTCCGTGCCAGCGAACCGACAACGGTGACCGTCTCCTACAGTTCTGCTCTGATAATCATTTGTTTCTTGTAAGCACTAACTTTAAACACAAGGAGAGACACTGTTTGACTTGGAGACCCCCTTCATCAAACCAACGCTGGACACAAATAGACCACATAGCAATAAGCTATCGTTGGCGTGGGTCGGTAGGAGATTGTCGCTCCTTCTGGAACACGTGCGTAGATACCGACCATGCACTGGTCCGCGCTCGGGTGTGCTTACGACTGAACGGACGTAGGAAACAGCTGGCGGTAAAACCATCACGTCCCCAGCTCGATCAGGAAACTAAATCCGTATTTCAGGAAGAACTAGCTAAACACATATCTGTGTTCGACAGCTGTGCTCACCCTGAAGAAGCTTGGAAAAATATCCAGGCAGCCATAGATACAGCTGTAAAAGCTGTGAATAAGGTAAACCCAAAGGTGAGTAAAAACCACTGGATCTCCACCGCCTCATCCGAACTGATAGATGCTAGAAGACTTATTCCGGCGAGCTCCGAATTCAATGAGGAGCGAAAGCTGCACAAGAGGAAACTTACGAAAAGTCTCCGCAAGGACCGTGAACAGTGGTGGGCGACAAAAGCCAAAGAGATGGAGAAAGCTTTGAGGATAGGCAACACCAGGCAACTCTTTGGACTCATCAGGGAAACGGGTGGGAGAAGACAAATCATTAGTGAGACAATCTCGGAAAAAAATGGCACTATAATTAGCTCACAGGATAGACGACTGGATCGTTGGAAAGAGCATTATGAGGAGCAGTTTAATTTGCCCACAGCCACGCTCAACCTTCCGAGCATCCAACACCTCCCTGAATGGGATATAAACACAGGTCCTCCGTCACTAACTGAGGTTACTAAAGCTGTCACCAATCTGAAACTAGGCAAAGCAGCGGGACCTGATGGAATGACTCCAGAGGTATTTAAGTACGGTGGAGACAGCTTACTGTCCGGATTAACTGAGGTACTAGGCAGCGTCTGGGAATCAGAAGAAGTCCCATCGGGTTGGTGTAAGTCACTGATTATCCCCATATACAAGAAGGGAGACAAGTCTTCCTGTGATAATCACAGAGGGATTAGCTTGACTAATATAGTATCTAAAGTCTTAGGCTCAATAATCATGCGTAGACTGAGTGGTGCTCGGGAAGCACAAACACGAGAGAGCCAGGCAGGCTTTAGACCAGGAAGAGGGTGTATTGATCATATCTTCACCCTCCGACAGATTCTAGAACATAGGCATTCCTACCGGCGTCCAACAGTCATTATATTTCTTGACCTAAAGGCAGCATTCGACTCTGTCGATCGGGAAGTTCTCTGGAGATGCTTGGCTGTAAAGGGAATTCCAAGAAAATATATTGCACTGATTAAGGCACTCTATTCGTACTCATACAGCCAGGTGAGGGCTTACGGCGAGCTGTCATCTGAACTGATGACGACCAGTGGTGTCCGTCAAGGATGCCCATTATCTCCTTTTCTATTCAACTTCATCATAGATGTGTTAATGGACTTAACCCTAGGTGACTTCAGCGACTCAGGGATTGACTTGCTACCGGGGAATAATCTCGTTGACTTGGAATATGCAGACGATATAGTCCTTCTAGGCGAAGACGCTGACGAAATGCAGAGTCTTCTAAACACCTTGAGCCGCAATCTACGAATGTTTGGCATGCGATTCGCTCCCGCCAAATGCAAGATGATGTTACAGGACTGGACTACATCGACGCCTAGTTTAAAAATAGGAAGTGAAGTGGTAGAGCACGTTGACCGCTTCACTTATTTGGGAAGTACCATCAGCCCCAACGGGCTGATCTCTGACGAAATCTCAGCACGAATACAAGGGGCTCGTTTCGCATTTGTTAGTTTACGCCGACTCTGGCGTAGACGAGATGTTCGACTATCGACCAAAGGGCGGGTGTACTGCTCATCAGTCCGCTCCGTCCTCCTTTATGGTTGTGAGACCTGGCCACTGAGAGTGGAAGACATGAAAAGACTAGCTGTCTTTGATCATAGGTGCCTGCGTTCTATTTCCCGTGTAAAGTGGCATAATAAGGTGAGCAACATGGAGGTTAGGCGTAGAGTTCTAGGTAAACAGGGGAAATCAATCGACGAAGTCGTGAAGCTACAAAGACTGAGATGGTTAGGACATGTGTTACGTATGCCAAGCCATCGCCTCCCTCGACGAGCAATGTTAGCGGATATAGGGTCAGGCTGGAAAAAAGCTAGCGGCGGTCAAACAAAAACTTGGCATCAGTCAATGAAATCCACAACAGTTGGTCTAAGCCACGTAGGAAGGTGTAGACTTCCAGGCTGGGGTCCTCGGGACGGTAAAAATCTATGGTTGGAAACAATTGGTGACATGGCTCAAAATCGTTCTCAGTGGCGCAGATGCATCCACTCCCTGTGACTTATGATCTCCAATGAAACTGTTTTGTATTTCTTTATTACTCCTTTGTCTCACACCTCTGCTCACTGTTTCTATTATGCTTTTCTTGTACTTTCTTCTCTTGCTTCGCGTGCTACACGGAATGTGGCGACTTGAACTTCCGCACATTTGTGCAAAGTTCTATGTCGAAAACAGACAGACAGACAGACAAAAGCAAGTAGTTCACACCGTTCACCGTTCATGTATAGTCAACCCAAAGTTCACTAACCTGATATGCCATTGAGATATATAAAGTCAATGATGAAATCAGGATGCCATTAACTGGGTAGGTGGTTGGCACAAAAGTTAGAACCAATTCGAAAAAAGTAGGCAGTCTACAGTAGCAAGGGTTGCTTCCAATTCTCACAAGAATTAGACCAAGTGAATATTTGAGGCAAACTTCTCGTATCATAATGTTATGTACTGGTCGAGAATTGAATAGTCCTGACGCAAGAAAGACGGAAATCAGAAGACCACTAGGTTTGCGATGATACTTCTATTTTCCAAAACACAAGGAGAAGCAATAATTGGTATCACACCAAAAATAAGTGGACACACAAGATTGTGTGAGCGAAATATATATGAATGTCCAGACAAGTCTGTGAACAAAGTGAAATGGTCACAGACTAAGAGAGCAACAGAAAGAGAGACCACCATACATATATATATATATATATATGGATACAGATCAACCTACATAGGACTCAGATGAGAGCGTCTACTAGATTCTCCGAGCATGTCCCAGCAGTCTCCATTTTAAAGGCAGCAAAGTGTTTTCAAGTACAATCGCCAGACATACACTGGAAATTAGTCAGACTTTGAAAATAATCAACATACAAAGAAAGCAATAGTTACTTCGGTTGGCAGAAGCCATTACCATCAAAATACTTTTCAACCCAACCTATGCATAGAGAAAGGTAGTGTGATTAATCTTTCACTACCTTGGTAACCATAATTGTTTTGTCCTGTTGCGTAACATTTCACTCAATCTTGACTTCGATTTCGTTTTTTTCTTATTCAAACTAATAAAGGGAACCGGCTGTATGAAAATGCTTAGCAAACTACACTTATACAGCTTTCGCACAGGGAGCTCAGGTTTAAACAATCAGTGTATGTATACAATGATAAAGATGTAACGCAATAAAGACAAGTAAGTGAGTAGAGACAGTAAGCAGAGGTGTGAGACAAAGGAAGAGTAATGACGAAGAACAAAACAGTTTCATTGGAAATCATAAATCACAAGGAGTGGATGCATCTGCCCCAGCCACTGAGTACGATTTTGAGCTATATCACCATTTGTCTCCAGTCTTCATTGGTTTTTACCGTCCCGAGGACCCCAACCAGGAAGCCAGTCTACACCTTCCTACGTGGCGGCTGGCTTAAACTAACTGTTGTGGATTTCATTGACTGGTGAGGCCATGTTTTTGTTTGACCTCCTCTAGCTTTTTTCCAGCCTGACTTTATGTCAGCTAACATTTCCCGTCGAGGAAGATGATGACTAGGCATGCATACGTAACACATATCCTAACTATCCCAGTCGATGTAACTTCACAACCTCGTCGATTGATTTCCACTGTTTACCTAGCACTCGACGCCTAACCTCAATATTGCTCACATTATTATACCACTTCACACGGGATTAGAGAGGTTTTGTGTGCATTTCGGATTGTGAGGGTGTTTGTTACTTCCCGGCTGCCCACACCGTGGAAGTTGGTTGCGTGACCGCAGAGCCCAGGGGACAACGGGAGATAGAGATAGAACGCAGGCACCTATGATCAAACACAGCTAACCGGCCTCTTCATGTCTTCCACTCTCAATGGCCACGTCTCACAGCCAGCCATGAAGGAGGACGGAGCGGACTGATGAGCAGTACACCCGCCCTTTGGTCGGTAGCCAGCCGGATATCACGTCTACGCCACAGACGGCGTAAACTGGCATATGCGAAACTAACCCTCTATATCCGTTCTGAGATTTCATCAGAGATCAACCCGTTGGCACTGGCTGATGGTACTTCCCAAGTAAGTGAAGTGGTCAACGTGCTTTATCACTTCACTTCCTATTTCTAAACTAGAAGTCAGTGAAGTCCAGTCCTGTAACACATCACCTTACACTTGACAGGGGGAGCGAACCACATGCCAAACATTCGTACATTGCAGCTCAAGGTGTTCAGAAGACTCCGCATTTTGTCAGCGTCCTCACCTAGAAGGACTACATCGTCTGCATATTGTAAGTCAGTGAGATAACTTCCTGGTAGCAAGTCGATCCCTGAGTCGCTGAAGTGAGTTAAAATTAAGTCCATAAGTACATCTATGATGAAGTTGAATAGAAATGGGGATAATGGTCATCCTTGACGGATACCACTAGTCATCGTCACTTCAGATGACAACTCGCCCATCCTGTAAAATTAAACTGTTATGTACTCGTCGCTGAATTATTGTTATGGACTGGTCGAGAAACTAATAGTCCTGACGCGAGAAGGCGGAAATCAGAAGACCACTAGGTTTGCGATGATACTTCTATTGTCCAAACACAAGGAGACGAAAATAAATGGTCTCACACCAAAGTGGTAAGTAAGTAAAGTAGTTGTAAAGTAAAGTAGTTCACACAAATTGTGAATGCGAATATATATAAATAATTCAGACAAGCGTGGGAAAAATCATTAGACAGTCTTAACATGAATGGCTAATTATAATGGAGTGTCGATCCAATTATACATAGCGAATATAGCAGACATGCCAACAAACATATATGGATATATGTCACCAAGCAACGGACTGTCAACAAACACTCATATTATATATAATATAATATAAGGAGAATACACATTATTAAAGGAGACAAGTTCATACAAGTGAAGTGGTCACAGACTAACCGAGCAAACAGAAAGAGAGACCAACATGCACACACACACATAAATATATATATGTGGATACATATCACCTCCCCTTTTGAGAAGATGAATGATTAGTAGGATGTTTACCTGGGGGTTTATCTGGGACCTTTGGGCTTGTTGTTGACGCCTGTCGTTTCGTCTGATTGTTGGGTTTGCGGCTTCGGCTCCGTCCGGAATTGTCTAGCATTTTATGCTTCTTCACTGTATTGCGTAGAGAATTTAGTGGGACATCAGCCAGATGCAAACGATCGAACCAATCAAGTCCCAAAACATTTAAATCATTCTTCGTGACGTAACAAATTCCTGTGAATTTGGTATTGCGGAAGGAAACAGAACATTTGAGTTCACCAATTAGTTTGAGCCGCCCACCACAGGCGCTGAGAAGAGACTGGGAAGTATTGGTGATAGGTGGTCTGCCAATATAATTCCAAAGTTTCTCTGATATAACAGTAATATCAGAGGCAGTATCTAGCTGCAGACGAGTATCATGACCATTCATCTGAAGGTCAATATATTTCCGCATAGCTGGTGTTGTGACTTGACGGGTTGCGCGTAGACTCAATGACTTTTTGGGGATTTAGGACCAACATTTTGTTGAGCTTTTGCTGGATTTTGATATCTGGGTTGCGTGGCTGACAAAAACCATTTTTGTGACCGATGATTTGCACTTGCTGCAACGATGATTTTTGTATGGGCAAGACTTTACAAAGTGCCACGCGCCACAATGCCAGCATGGTGATGGTGGGGTCTTCTTTGCAGTATTTTGTGAAGTTGGACGAGTATGTATAGATTTCCGCGGGACATTAGAGAAGTAGGTGGGTCAGGAGTAGCTGATGAGAGATTTTTGCTCTTGCGTAATGCACGAATATCAGAGCTTCTCGGAGGTGTTGATTCGACCAGGTGTGTGTCTTTCTGCAGATTAATCAGCCGTTGATATTCATCAGCTATGTCATGTAATGTTAACTTGGGATTTTGTTCTAGCTGATTGAGCAGTCGAGTTCGGATATCTGTGAAACGAGGAGATTGGAGACTGCATATGAGAATCAAGGCTTTGAACTGATCATCTGTTAAGGACCTGAGTCGAAATCTCTCACATTCTCGGTTGACTGTGCCAACGTGAGTAAGAAAATCATCATTTTCATTCATTGCCAGCTTGAGGCAACGATAACGTATACTGAATAATGAGGAGTGGTCTCCGAAATGTTCACGCAGCAACTTTATTGTATCATCGAAACAATTGTCACGTGGTTTCTGTGGTAAAATTAGGTTGCAGTACCGTTCATATTCTGCCGGACCCAATTTACGTAGCAAAACTCGCACCTTCCAGGCATCGTCTTGTGAGGCGAGATCAACAGTGAATAAATCCTCATAACGTTGATACCATGTGTCAAAAGTGACATTAGCCTCTGGGTCATAATTGAACTGTGAAATGCTGTTCACAATTCCGTCGACAGATGGTAGCATGGTATGATTGGGATTGCTTGAAGGTGGAGCTGGACCAGTCTGTTGGTTGACGAACATTTCCATTAATTTCAATTGTTGTTCAAACAATAATTCCAATTTAGAATAATCCATAGTAAATTGTTATGTTGCTGCTGCTGAGTGGTTAATAGTAGTTTTCCCCGTCGCCAAATTGTTATGTACTCGTCGCTGAATTATTGTTATGGACTGGTCGAGAAACTAATAGTCCTGACGCGAGAAGGCGGAAATCAGAAGACCACTAGGTTTGCGATGATACTTCTATTGTCCAAACACAAGGAGACGAAAATAAATGGTCTCACACCAAAGTGGTAAGTAAGTAAAGTAGTTGTAAAGTAAAGTAGTTCACACAAATTGTGAATGCGAATATATATAAATAATTCAGACAAGCGTGGGAAAAATCATTAGACAGTCTTAACATGAATGGCTAATTATAATGGAGTGTCGATCCAATTATACATAGCGAATATAGCAGACATGCCAACAAACATATATGGATATATGTCACCAAGCAACGGACTGTCAACAAACACTCATATTATATATAATATAATATAAGGAGAATACACATTATTAAAGGAGACAAGTTCATACAAGTGAAGTGGTCACAGACTAACCGAGCAAACAGAAAGAGAGACCAACATGCACACACACACATAAATATATATATGTGGATACATATCATAAACACTGCTACAGAAACTTCAAGCCACTAGCTTGACGCCCTATGATCCACTGGGAACGTGAAGGAAAAAAAGCTTACTCACCATTTGTCTTTACTACTTAACCAATTCCTTTACAATAGTATACATACACTGATTTTTGTTTAAACTTAAACTCCTTGTGTAAAAACTACATAAGTGTAATTTTCTGAACACTGTTCACTAAGTCCAGAACCTCCTGTCAACTAACATCATGTAAAATTTGCATTGTTAAAACTTTTCTGTACATAAACTTATTATTAATTTATTTGAGGTGTGAGCAGATGATGTGAAGCTGAAAAGTAAACAATGATGGTAACATATTATTCTCCGAAAACCACTGTTGTTCTTCCTCTATTCAGAGCCAGTATTCTAGACACAACTTGCAACAATATGATTCTCCTATGGTTGTCACATGTGTTACGTCGACCCTTTATAAAGATGGGAACGATGACGACTTCATTGGACATTAATAGAAAATCCTCATTTTCCCATACTTTCCTGAACAACTCTCAGTTAAAGCCATAACGGGAATCTCACCACCATCATCATCTTTTAAAAAAGAGACGGGGTTAGATTGTCTGACCCAGGCGCCTTATCACCTTTCAACACTTGGAGTTCCTTTCGAACTTCCCTTCCAACTGGTGGGTGGTCGGTAGTGTCCGACGAAGGAGCAAAAAATTTAGGTCCAAGGCTTCCTACAGACTGCCTCCAACCATTCAAGACATACATATATACATAAATAAAGAGAGACTTGACACTCACCTGTACATCAGATACTTCCCCACCATGTCCTGTATACGTTTTCAATAAACGACAATTATATGGATTCCATAATTTTATAGTTTTATCTCCACCAGCTGTCATACAATAATTTCCATCAGCATTAAAACGTGCTGCACGTACAGCGGATTGACGACAATGAATACGACAATATGGTTGTGTTGGTAAAGCTAATGGCGTTTTCTGTTTATCTTCATCAGCAGCATCTTCTGAAGTCATGATCCTTAAGAAGAAATTGAATAAAGGAGAGGAAAAACGATAATATATCAGTGAAAGAAACCTACTGGTAATTTTACAAGATACAACCAAATACCATGATTTTCACGTTGACTGGTTGGACCGACATGTTCAGCTGCTTGTGTGGTCTGTCTCTGTCTGTCTGTTTTCGACATAGAACTTTGTACAAATGTGCGGAAGTTCAAGTCGCCACACTCCGTGTAGCACGCGAAGCAAGAGAAGGAAGTACAAGAAAAGCATAATACAGACAGTGAGCAGAGGTGTGAGACAAAGGAGGAGTAATAACGAAGAACAAAACAGTTTCATTGGAGATCATAAGTCACAAGGAGTGGATGCATCTTCGCTAGCCACTGAGAACGATTTTGAGCCATGTCACCAATTGTTTCCAACCATAGATTTTTACCGTCCCGAGGACCCCAACCAGGAAGCCAGTCTACACCTTCCTACGTGGCTTAGACCAACTGTTGTGGATTTCATTGACTGGTGAGGCCATGTTTTTGTTTGACCGCCGCTAGCTTTTTTCCAGCCTGACCCTATATCCGCTAACATTGCTCGTCGAGGGAGGCGATGGCTTGGAATACGTAACACATGTCCTAACCATCTCAGTCTATGTAACTTCACGACTTCGTCGATTGATTTCCCATGTTTACCTAGAACTCGAAGCCTAACCTCAATATTGCTCACATTATTATACCACTTCACACGGGAGGGAGATAGAACGCAGGCACCTATGATCAAAGACAGATAATCTTTTCATGTCTTCCACTCTCAGTGGCCAGGTCCCACAGCCAGCCATGAAGGAGGACGGAGCGGACTGATGAGCAGTACACCCGCCCTTTGGTCAGTAGCCAGCCGCATATCGCGTCTATGCCAGAGACGGTGTAAACTAGCATATGCGAAACTAGTCCTCTGTATCCGTGGCGAGATTTCGTCAGAGATCAATCCATTGGACTGGCTGGCTGATGCAACTTCCCAAATAAGTGAAACGGTCAACGTGCTCTACCACTTCACTTCCTATTTTTAAATTAGGCGTCGATGTAGTGTGGATGTTTCAACCATGTCTGATAATTACCTTGAAGTCAGTTGATTGGTGGTGACTAGCAATAGAATCCAGGACACGCATTTCGTCCCACTTTGGGACTCATCATCCGGGCGTAGCTGCATCCCCCAGTGAGTGAGTGAGGGATGATGCCTCCACTGAGACTTGAACCCACTACCCATGGCTCCAAACACACTAAAGTGCCCTCCACTAGACCACTTGGGCCACGACAGCCACCCTATTGCGCAACGGCGGATGTCAGTGATTGTTTATAATTCAATTTTTATTTTCTTGTTACAACCTCGGTGGAAACACACCATCGCTCATTAGGGAATGCAGAAACATCCAGCTGACGAGTCCCAGATGGGATGAGATGTGCATAATACAGGATTCCACTGCTAGTCACCATTCACAAAATTACTTCATGTATAATGACCAATTCATACCATAATAATGACACAAGTATTCGAATTTAATAGAATTATCACATCTGTGAATTGTCTTACTTCCCACTATCCAATCTTTTATTTTTAAATATCGTCCCACTGGTTGAATGGCTAACGAATTCTCTTCTGTTAGCCTTAAGTCTAGGCGTTTTAATCGCCAATGGGATCATGAGTGAATACTGGTGCAGAAAGGGCCACGACAAGAATGTTTCTAGTGGTTCACCGAAGTTCTGAAGTCAGCTTGTGATCAAACTTTGAAGCATGGTTTACATTGATTTTAAGCATCCTCACTTTCAATTTATGTGTACTTCACATTCAAAAACCCATGTTAACTATTTTTGTGATGGGTACTACTGACAAGATTTATAAGTAGTATGTAGATGCAGATTGATAGGGAGAAACCAACATTGAAGTCAACATTTTACGCCAATCACTCACTGCAAAGGCAGAAGTGTTTATTCCTAAAATCTGGCACTAGTTCACGGTTTGATCAGAAATTAATCTCATTGGACAAAATTCTCGTCTCATTGTTCAATCTTGGGTCAATCAACCAATCAGAACAGTTAACGATCCGCTCACCTAGCCGAATTTTAGTGTGGTTAAAAATGTATAAATATGATGGGGTTTCTCCTTAATGAAGGTCCGTTACCAAGTTCTCTTGTCTCCCAACGCTACACTTGTACCTGGTATCAGATTATCAGCTACCAGATGTACGATAGAAAATTTCTCTAGTTATGGAAAATCTCTAACTCTTACTGACCATTACATAATTCATCATTCGAGTATAAATTACGTTTGGAAACGTTTAGCATAAGTTTATACAGAAAATACTTGGCTTAATAATCTATTGTATAAATGTCTATATGGCCAGTGAATATTGCTGAAGAAGCCCAAACTGGGACGAAACAACTGTCCAGTGTGAAAGCGGCTTTTCAATGGCTTGTTGGTTAGTGTAAGAAGGTGAAGAAGTCAACATTGAAATCAAAACGATCTAATCCAACGAACACACAAAATATGAACTTCTGAATATGTGAAAGGTGTTAAGAAAACTAAATACCCCCCCCCCCTACAGTAGTACAAAATGAGTAAAATCACATTACTGTCTTCAATTACAAGCCAAAATACTCCATTCATCTCCGCCTCACTCGGTGGTAATATTATTTATTTTTTTTCCCTTGGGTTCCAAGTGGGACTTAGGGCTACAAGAGCACATCTTCATTTCATCTTGTTCACTGCATTCCTCTTCAGCTGAATCCACGAGTACCCATAGTCTCTCATCTTCTAATCGCACGATCTCATCCATATCACCCTTACACTCACGTCAAACTCTTCGTCTCGCACTTGATGGCCTAGTTGGCGAAGTTACTTGACGGTCTCCCTAGTGTGCGTTCAATTCAGCCTCAATTTCTTTGGGATATTTGTTGAATAAACAAGTTCATAACTGGTTCGTTCCAAGATTATGTTTCTGGCCATTTGATTTTCAATATGAAACCAACGAAGGCAGCTATCCTGTTTGAAATGCTTTTTGTGACGACAGCTCCACATTTCTGACCCATATAGAATACCTAACGGATTTAACATTGGCATTGAAAATCCGAATTTTGTTCTCTATGCTGAGTGCGGAATATTTTCAAATCGACTTCAGTGATGAAGGTCTATCTTGCCTTTCCGATCATGCCTGCCTTTGATATCCTAATTCGTGAGGTCGCCTGTAGTTGAGACGACGGTGTACAGCTAGATAGATATATATATATATATATATATTTTCCGTTGATAGTGGACAGTGAATGTTGGCAGCTTGTTGGTTTTTGCCTATCAGTCTTCGCATTTCTGTGAAATTACGCATAATTCGTCTGCGAAGTCCACATCTTCTAGAGTCTTCGTATCGGTCCAGTGAACTCTTGTTTTCCCACTGTCCACGCAGTGTTCCGCATAATCCAGTCTACCACAATCAAGAATATCATTAGTAACAATATAATAATAATAATAACACTAATTCGTGTGATTAGGTAAGTAAAATGTGCTTTGATCGTCTGATTTTTCTATCACTCGGTGTATGGCTTAATAATGTTTAATTCTCCCCATTAAAATAATAATAAATAATTTTTCCTTCACGTTCCCCTGTGGAACATAGGGCGGCTTCAACCTAGTTTCTGTAGCAGTGTTTATTTTACAGGATGAGGTTGCTAGCCTCATGCCCAACCTTTCCTCTTTACCAGGATTATTTCTGGCTTAGCGAGGTAAAGGAGTGCATCACCGGCCGGGAATCGATCCCCGGACCATGTGCATGGTCGGCGAGCGTGCTAACCGCTATGCCACCCCCATTATTCTCTCGTTTTTCTAACTGATATTATGAATGAGTATTATAATTTTACCATCAAATAAGACTTAAATGAAAAGAGTACTTTCTGTAACACCTCTGCTTTTCACATACTGTGTTTGTAGGGGCGGGGGGCGGGTTTCGAATAATATCCACGTAGATTTTGTTACCAGACGATATTAGTTATTGAATTATTTATTAGTCGATCCCTAGTAGAGTCTTGAGATGCACTCTCAGGAGTTTCACACTAGGGGAAAACAGTGCTCTTTAATTTTCAAGGATACTCCAACTGATGTCAATTTATGACAAAATCCATGCTAACATTCCCTTTCAACTGCTCAGATTCTCTAAATTTCTCATCATAAGCTGATATCGGTTAGAGAACCATTAGAAAACTAGTAGAGAGTACTGAACAGCTGTTCCGTCCTAGTTTAAAACTCCTCATTAGTACGCATCTACCCCTGGGTTCGAACCCAGGACCTTTCGGTTACAGGGCGAACTCGTACACCATTAAGTCACATAACAAGTGTGAAGTCTGTCTGTCTGTCTGGATTCAACATAGAACTTGGCCCCGAAGTGCACCAGTTCGAGTTGCCACGTTCCAAATACTACACACAAAAGTAGACAAGAAGATGAGCGAAGAGAATCAATACAGTCTGACAAGTATAAGAGTGAAACAGAATGGGTAATGGTAGAAAGGAATATGAAAGATTACGGAGACTGAATACATCTTCGCTGGCCATTGACAACGATTTTGAGCCATAACACATAACAAGTGTGAAGAGAGTGTAAAAATATACAAAAGGAACATGTGAGAGTGATAATAGTGAATTAATTATTAAAGTAAAAACAAACTAAAAATAAAATTTAAAAAAGAAAAAGAAAAAACCAAAATTTTTTACAGGGAACGATTTGTGAAGAGGTTAAGACTAGGGTAGAATAACAAACTGGACACACTTTTTCTGTATACAGCTAGTTATATTGGTCGCACACTTTCCAAACGCATCTCTGAACATTATCCGGTATGGTTAGCAAAATGACAATGCTAGACAATTACTAGCTCAATTCTCGAGCATTCGGTGAACTCAGGCCATGTAGCTCCACCAGAGTCGTCTTTCAACATCATCTACAAGGTGAGGTCAAATGGTACAAAGGACATCAGGTTTCGGCTTTTGTGTATGGCGGAGGCGCTGGCAATTCGTCAATACAACCCTGAACTCTGTATACAGAAAAAGTTTGTTCAGTCTCGAATTCTACCTTGGTCTTAACCTCTTCACTAATCGTTCCCTGTTAAAACAAAAAATTCTGATTTTTCTTTTCTTTTTAATTTTACTTTTAGTTTGCTTTTGCTTTAATAATTAATTCACTATTATCACTCTCACATGTTCCTCTGGTACATTTTCACACCCTCTTCACACTTGTTAAATTGACACTCAACTACCACCTTTATACTCACTCACTCAATAGCAATTTTAACGTTATCAAATTTCTATCTTTTTGCCATCGTTGAGTATCACGTAATTTAAAACTTTTAATTTTTTACTTCCGAGTAATTACATCAATTATGTCACCCCGTATTACTCAATAATAGACCACTATACTTTTTTTTGTAAGTATAAATACGACTGTACAGCCAGCCTGTGAAGATGATTTCGTCGATAAAGAAAATTTTCTTCGCTGATGAATTTGTTTTTTATTTTCCTCAAATACTCTCCTCTTAAATATAGATTTACTATAAAAATACTAACAATCATAAAACACCCTAACGTTCTACCAACCGATTGTTCAAACGGTACTTAAAAGACAAATGAGGATGAAAGTTGTACCTCAATTCGTGCACAGCATTCACACTGGCACCTGAACTAACAGCAGATTCTGAAATCCAATGGACAGCATGTGTTCAAGGTCACTGGTGTGTTCACTGTCCTATAGGTTGGTTCACACCTGTTCACAAAGTGTACACATCAACATGAATCGAAGTGACAACTGAATGGATTCGTTAACTTCAAAACAGATCACAGTTATGAATACTATGCAGAACTATGTAGAATTAACCATAATGACTGTGTTGATCAAATTCCTAGTTTGTGATTTGACCGATATCATCCCTAAAATCGAGTGGTTGTTACACTCTGACCTTATTCTCAAAATGCTCTCACATCCACGGCCACACGTTCATATCTTCTGACGAATGAGTTGTATTCGCTACTTGGGAGTTTTTCTTATTTACAAAAGGAGGAAAACACCAAATGCCAAATTTCGGTGCTTTCGACATAGAACTTTGCACCGATGTGCAGCAGTTCAAGTTGCCACACTCCCTCCTTGCAGCACACAAAGGAAGAGAAAAAGTACAAGAAATGTATAATTATTTTATTATTATTATTGCTCCCTTGGGTTCCTAGTGGAACATAGGTCTTCAACTGCACGTCTCCATTTTCTTCTGTCTTCTGTTATACTTTTCGCCTGCATCCATGTTAATCCATATTCTTTCAACTCCTCTTCACACGATCTCCTCCATGTCACCCTTGCACTGACGTCCCACACGCCGCTTCCCTTTCGGGTTCCACTCGAGGGCTTGACGCGCGATGTCACCCAGCGGTCTCCTCAGCAAGTGTCCGATCCATCTCCACTTTCTCCTGCATATTTGTTGGGCGATTGGTTCTTGCTTTGTTTGTTCCCATAATTCCTTGTTGGTGATTCTTTCCGGCCATCTGATCTTCAGTTTAGATCCAGCGAAGACAGTTGTTAATAAAGGTCTGCAGCCTTTTGGAAATATTCTTTGTGACCCGCCCGCGAAGTTTCTGATCCGTATAGAAGAACTGACTGACTTTACGTTTGTATTGAAAATCCGAATATTGTTGGTGACGAAGATTTCCAGATTGATTTCAGGCTGATGAATGTGTTTCTCGCCTTCCCGATTCTCGCTCGATTTGACATCCTCGTTCGTTCCGACTTCGTGTAGTTGAGATAATGCTCCCTAGATAAGTGAGTGAATGAAGTAACCTCTTTCAAATCCCTCCCGTTGATGGTGATTGGCGTTGGATGTTGTTGTTGTTGTTGGTTGGTTATTTTCATAACCTCCGTCTTGTCTATGTTCACATGGAGTCCTGTCTTCGCCAACTGCTTCTTCAACCAGTTTGTCGGTTTTCGCTTGTAAGTCTTCGATTTTGTGTGACATCAAACATAAATCATCCACGCGCGAGATCCAGGTTTTCTGAGTTCTTCGCGTCGGTCCAAACAGGATATTCCTGTCTTCTCGTTTCCCACAGTCTGACGCATAATCCAGTCCACCACAATTAGGAATATCATCGGTGATACATAATAAGCACCCTTATCTGACTCCTGTGTTTACTCCTAACGCCTTGCTGAATTTTCCGTTATGGATCACTTGAGATGTGCCGTTGTCGAACAGCTGTTGAATAAGGTTGATGAATATTTGGGGTACGCCGTAGTACTCGAGGAGTTTCCAAATTACTTCGCGGTCAACGTTGTCTGTCGAAGGCCTTCTCGAAGTCTGTAAAGTCGAGGTAGAGGTTTGATTGCCATTCCATGCTTTGTTCTGTGATGATGATGCGTAGAGTTGCAATTTGGTCAGTACATGATTTGCCTTTCTTGAATCCAGCCTGTTCTGGTCGGAATTCTGCATCCAGTGTGTCCTTTATTCTCTCCAGGATGATATGACTCAGGATTTTACTTGGCGTCGACAGGAGCAGGATTCCTCGCCAGTTCTTGCAGAGTGAGGCGTAAGTCGCCCTTCTTTGGTAGTTTCACGAGGTAACCTTTCCTCCAGTCAGTAGGCACCTTTCCCTCCTTCCAGACCTTTTGCAATAATGGAGTCAGCATGTCTGCTGTCGTCTCTGGGTCTGCTTTCAGTGCTTCAGAGGGTATTCCATCTGGTTCGGCTGATTTCCAGCTTTCAGAAGTTTGATTGCGTTCAAGACTTCAGCTCTCGTTGGAGGATTGGTGTCAACTTGCAGTTGTGTACGCGCTGTTGTTGGTATTTCTGGACAGGTTCAGATGGTGGTCGATTAAAGAGTCCTTTGAAGTGATCCGCCCATTGTTTAATCTGTTTTTCTTCCTTGGTAATGGGCTTCCCTTGGCTGTCTTTTATATGTATATATGTATATGTATAATAGAGACAGTAAACAGAGGTGTGACACAAAGGAATAGTAATAACGAAGAACAAAACATTTTCATTGGAAATCATAAGTCACTAGGAGTAGATGCATCTGCGCCGTTCACTATAAGGATTGTGAGCCATATCACCAATTGTCTTCATTTGTTTTTCACCGTCCCGAGGACCCCGACTGGTCAGGAAGTCTACACTTTCCTTTGTGGCTAGCTTAAGCCAACTGTTGTGGATTTCATTGACTGATGAGGCCATGTTTTGGCTTGACCGTCGCTAGTTCTTTTCCAGCATGACCGTATGTCAGCTAACATCGCCCATCGAGGAAGGTGATGGATAGGGTGGGCATACGAAACACATGTCCTAACCATCTCAGTCGATGTAATTCCATAGCCTCATCGATTGATTTCCCCTCCCTCATTACCTAGAACTCGACCGAAGCCTCACCTCAATATCGCTCACCTTATTATACCACTTCACACGGGAGATAGAGCGCAGGTACTTATGATCAAAGACAGGTAGCCAGCCTTCTCATGCCTTCTACTCTCAATAGAAGACTCGGTGCCTATCACCAGACTGGTGGACATGACATGGAGTTCCAACTAGAAGAGTTAAACATTGTGATAAAAAAGGGCCTACCAACTTGTTTTGGTTATCAACAACCATAATAAAGCAGATAGTGTGATGCACCACTTTGCTGTTTCATGGATCAAGTCGAAGATGGTCCGTGGAGGACGCGATGGCCACCTGCCACCCTCATTTGAGCATCCGCAGACAGGAGGTATCTCAGCACTCACACAATGTGTAGAGCATATCTTGGTGCTCATACTTTACTACTAAGTAGGTATTTAATTAATAATAATAATGATAATAATAATAATAATTGATCAATAATTCAAGTCAATCAGGAACTACATCCACAAACAAGAATATATTCAAAAAGTCAACTGAAGAGAGTTCAAAGATATCTTTATTCTGATTGAATATATATCAAAATAACACATAGGAGTTGTGTAAACAAACACAAGCAATTTATTGCACTGAAGGTCAATTTTATGAAACACCATTCAACATTTTCAAACGATCCATTATTTCTTCTGTGTTTGTTAATGTGACATGATTTTTCACAGGAGAGACAGATTGAATGATGAAAGAAAGCGAGAACACAACAAAGAGAGAGAGAGAGAGAAAAATATTACCAAAATGCTTAAAAATAATTAATTCAATACATTTCGCACAGCATGATAACATGAATTTGTTAAACCAATGTATTAACAAGGCCGTAAGGCAGTTAAAAAAAAAACTACAAATTTTAACCGTCAATCGATAACAGAGATGTCTAAGTGTTGATTTGATTTGGTTACAGGATTTCATCACAAGTTGACATCGTTTGTTAGAGAACCATTGAAACACCACCAGGGAGTACTGAACAGATGTTTCACTAGCCTAGTTTGGGACTCTTCATCAGTATGCACCCACTGCCAGGATTTCAAACCAGGACATTCTGGTTACAGGATGAGCTCATAGACCATTAAGCCACTGTGACCCCTCTATCGAACACAACACTTGAAAAGCAACAAATGAATAACAATCTGACGCTCAGTATCGACTGGCCCTATACAGGGTCCCAGGTAGTAGTTACCTAGGTTCTATAAGAGAAGTCACGACTAGTAGGGTATAGCAGGTCGGTTGTGAGGGCGAAATACTCGACTGTAACATTGGCTAGTGACGATTCTATATTGTCAATTGGCAGAATTTGGAATTCATGGTTCTGGTTATTGCATTGTAACAGGTCCTCACAGTGACTTAATGGACTACGAGCTCGTCCTGTAACCGTAAGATCTTGAGTCCGAACCTTGGGGGTGGATGCGTACTGATGAAGAGTCCCAAACTAGGACGCAACAGCTAGATGTTCAGTGCTCTCAGGTCTTCCAATGGTTTTCTAACCGATGTCAGCTCACAATAACAGAATGCCTGCCTGGAAAAGACGGAAGATTGAAAATGCCGCTGGCGCTCCCACCCAACGAAAATTTACACCCCTACTGAAATTGCACATCACCTCAGTTGCAAAATGATTTTTCTAGTTCGTGCTACTGAAGCGATTTGTAAGTAGCATATGGACAATATGTTAAATATGAAAGGAAAACAAAGTAGAACAATACCGAACACATGCAAATTGTGATTCTAATATACGATAGATGTATTTAGTTCGTATATCTGTGCATTGAGTAGTCAATAAATAATTCCGTTACCAAATTCTCGTGTCTTCTTCTGCTTTTACACTATCCCTAGACGATATTACATTACATTGTCTTGTTGACTATTACATCATTTTTCCCACCTTTGAACATCACTTCTGGTTAGCTGTGTATTAACTGGTACACTGTATTTCCTGCGTTCCATTCAAAGTGGAACATAGGACCTCAAGGTCCTGAAGTTTCAAGTAGCAGGGGTGTTGTCCCTATGGGACGGAGGGGAGTGGCAAGCCTCATACCCCTCGCCAGTGGACGATGAGATTAAGGAATCCGTCAACTGTAAATCGAACTCGACCCACGAGACCAGGAAGTACTAGATGGTTTTGTCGTCCTAGTTTCAAACTCCTCAAACAATACGCACCAATAACCTCCTATGGGGATCGAACCCCAGCATCTCCAATTTACCACTTAGTCAGTGGGTGGCAAACGATAAATTTTAGCGAACACAGATACAACCGCAGGGTCGGTGAAGATCACTTTGTCATCAGCGAAAATTTTCTTCGCAGGATATAGTCTGTTATTTCCACCAATGTTACATTCTTGATTGTCTGAATGACAACAGGGAACATGAGGTAGATGAACAGTTTTAAGCTGTCACCAGCAATTTACACACATCTTTAATTCTGTACATCCCAATGTGTTCAGGCTAAGCAGTTAGCATCTATCTCCGTGAGGAATGGTTGTGTGCATAGCCAATAAGTCAAAAACTTCGCAGGTCGGTGTCGTACCATGAACAGTGATGAAGGTTATTCAAACTCAACACCAGGATATAACAAACCACTAACACACACGCGCACGCATATACAAACCTAATAAAATAACAAAGTTTGCCAAGTTAAACTTGAAGCACCACTAACTAACCAATCAGTGAATGACTTCGAATGAGATCCAATGAGGTTCATCCATATGAGTTCAAAGTTGTATTCCGCTTGTTTCGCGTCAAATTCCTGCTCTAACGAAGTTACGCTTGCAGTTTGATGAGGGTTATGGTTTTGCAGTATTGTCTAGATTCGAGGTTGCTTAGGAAGGAGAGGACTTGTTCATGTGGAGTTTAAAGAGCTTTAGCAGGTCGATTGGTGGATATATCCATCGTTGTGCAATTTTCTTCAGACGAGTTACTATTAAGCAAGGTAAGCTGGGTTTTTTTTCACGTTCCCCAGTGGAACATAGGGCACCTTCAAGCTAGTGGCTTGAAGTTTCTGTAGCAGTGTTTAATTTTACAAGATGGGGTTGCTGCTAGCCAGCTTTATGCCAAACCTTTCCTCTTTACCAACATTATTTCTGGCTTAGCGAGGTAAAGGAGTGCATCGGTGGCCGGGGATCGAACCCCGGACCATGTGGATGGTCAGCGAGCACCCTAACCGCTATATACCACCGACGCACAAGGTAAGCTGATGATTCCAGTATTTTGTAGGAACATCTTTTGCTAGATCGCATCTCTCCTCAACCCAGATTTGTATATTTGTAACTACTGGGTTTCAAAACAACCTGTGAGAGGCGCAGCTGCTGAAACCGAAAATAGCCTCACGTCAACAGTTCAGTGGTACCAGCACTGTGGAGACATCGCCTCATGAAAAGAGGAGAGAATTACTTCGTTGTTAGGCGGAGAAGGTGTCATCGTACACGTGGACGAACCTGTCTTATTGAAGAAAAAATACAACCATGGTGGTCGTGATCGGTTTATATGACACCTCCCCCTGTAGAAAGTCTACTACTACCTTAGTACCTATTGTCACTCGACTAGGTGAAACAGGGATCTATAGTACACACCGATGAATGGAAAGGTTATAACTCGCGCTATCATCCCTTGGATATGTATTTATCACACAGATTGAACCATTTCTAGTGATTTCGTGGATCCCATCACAGGGACACACACGAATTCTATAGAAGGATTTTGGGGAAGATTAAAAACATAGGATTAGGGCTATAAACGGATCTCAGAAGAATGTCATTTATAGTCATTTAGATGAATATACGTATAGGATGTGGTGTAACTTTTCTCCTGCCACTCCTATACTAAAACTGGAAGATGTTTCTGTCACATGTTAGAGAAACATACCCTATGTAACAGTTTTATGCAGCATTTATACTTTTCCCCCATAAATATATGTTTTCTATAATTGAAAATCTCTCTTTCATGTGACTGATCCGTTGAAGGTCGTTCGCTGATTGGTGATTAGTTAATGGTGCTTAAAGTTTAACTTGACCACAAAGTTTAATGCGCACTATTTAAACTTACGCGTATTATGATGAATCCAATTCAATGAATGCATATGACAATTAAGAATACGTGTAATTTGATTCATAACATCTGCACTATTATTGCCTGAACTTTTCTTTCCATTATTATTAGTAGTAATATTATCCTTTTTAGAGTCATCCAATGAATTTACCGAGTTTATAGCACTGCCACCAGCGACAGTTGATGAAGCACCACTACTATTATTATTATTCAGTACTGTTACAGCAGATGACGCAGTTGTACTATTCGTTTGATCAGCAATTTCACGTAAATCAGACAATAACTGGCCCAATTCAAGATCAACATTTGTAGCCAACTGGAAGATTGCTTCACGTTCATAATCTGAGTGTAAATGACCCGGTGGTAATTCATTGACAGCACGTTCCAACGGTTCAAGTAGACTTTCCAGTTCACGTTGTTGACCTTCAATGAAATCCAACTCCTTGATAATTTCAATTTAAAAAAATAAATTGAGCAGCAGAAATTTTACATGAAAACAAGAAAAAAAGATTATAAATATAACTATTAATTTTTATTCATCAGGAGGAACGGAGCTGTGGCTCATTGTTTTAGGCTCTCAACATCCTCTAACTAGAGGGTCACAGATTCGAATTCCGCTCCAACTATAAAGAGTTGGAGCAGTTTACTAGTAGTATAGTTAGACTTCTCTTAGGATATGTAAGCTTTTTTGTTAGCTGTCAAGTCATCACATATACATGCCCTGACAAGATAACCCGATTGGACAATTTTGATTGGTTTCTTTACGGCCCAATTTCTGAGGTTTTGTATAATATACCATGTGTGTTGTTTAATGAAGGTCGTTGTTGTTTCCATCGTCATCGCCGTCCGGTCTTTTTGTCTATCTCAGTGAGGGAGATAATTTCAAGTGGTCAGCTGGGCATCCCGACCGATAGCTGCTACCTTGACGTGGTGGTCACCGGGCTTGCACATCGCAATGACCTAACAAGCTAAAGTGGCTGGAACCAATGTTCCTGCATGTCCTACCATGCCAGGATATGCAGACGATACAGTCCTACTAGGCGAGGACGCTGACGAAATGCAGAGTCTTCTAAACACCTTGAGCTGCAATCTACAAATGTTTGGTATGCGATTCGCTTCCGCCAAATGCAAGATGATGCTACTGAACTGGACTACAACGACTCCTAGTTTAAAAATAGGAAGTGAAGTGGTAGAGCACGTTGGCCGCTTCACTTATTTGGGAAGTACCATCAGCCAGTGCCAACGGGTTGATCTCTGACGAAATCTCAGTACGGATACAGAGGGCTCGTTTCGCATATGCCAGTTTACGTCGTCTCCGGCGTAGACGAGATGTTCGACCATCGACCAAAGGGTGGGTGTACTGCTCATCAGTTCGCTCCATCCTCCTTTATGGCTGTGAGACGTGGCCAATGAGAGTGGACAGCGAACCGACAACGGTGACCGTCTCCTACAGTTCTGCTCTGATAATCATTTGTTTCTTGTAAGCACTAACTTTAAACACAAGGAAAGACACTGTTTGACTTAGAGACCCCCTTCGTCAAACCAACGCTGGACACAAATAGACCACATAGCAATAAGCTATCGTTGGCGTGGGTCGGTAGGAGATTGCCGCTCCTTCTGGAACACGTGCGTAGATACCGACCATGCGCTGGTCCGCGCTCGGGTGTGCTTACGACTGAACGGACGTAGGAAACAGCTGGCGGTAAAACCATCACGTCCCCAGCTCGATCAGGAAACTAAATCCGTATTTGAGGAAGAACTAGCTAAACACATATCTGTGTTCGACAGCTGTGCTCACCCTGAAGAAGCTTGGAAAAATATCCAGGCAGCCATAGATACAGCTGTAAAAGCTGTGAATAAGGTAAACCCAAAGGTGAGTAAAAACCACTGGATCTCCACCGCCTCATCCGAACTGATAGATGCTAGAAGACTTATTCCGGCGAGCTCCGAATTCAATGAGGAGCGAAAGCTGCACAAGAGGAAACTTACGAAAAGTCTCCGCAAGGACCGTGAACAGTGGTGGGCGACAAAAGCCAAAGAGATGGAGAAAGCTTTGAGGATAGGCAACACCAGTCAACTCTTTGGACTCATCAGGGAAACGGGTGGGAGAAGACAAATCATTAGTGAGACAATCTCGGAAAAAAATGGCACTATAATTAGCTCACAGGATAGACGACTGGATCGTTGGAAAGAGCATTATGAGGAGCAGTTTAATTGGCCCACAGCCACGCTCAACCTTCCGAGCATCCAACACCTCCCTGAATGGGATATAGACACAGGTCCTCCGTCACTAACTGAGGTTACTAAAGCTGTCACCAATCTGAAACTAGGCAAAGCAGCGGGACCTGATGGAATGACGCCAGAGGTATTTAAGTACGGTGGAGACAGCTTACTGTCCGGATTAACTGAGGTACTAGGCAGCGTCTGGGAATCAAAAGAAGTCCCATCGGGTTGGTGTAAGTCACTGATTATCCCCATATACAAGAAGGGAGACAAGTCTTCCTGTGATAATCACAGAGGGATTAGCTTGACTAATATAGTATCTAAAGTCTTAGGCTCAATAATCATACGTAGACTAAGTGGTGCTCGGGAAGCACAAACACGAGAGAGCCAAGCAGGCTTTAGACCAGGAAGAGGGTGTATTGATCATATCTTCACCCTCCGACAGATTCTAGAACATAGGCATTCCTACCGGCGTCCAACAGTCATTATATTTCTTGACCTAAAGGCAGCATTCGACTCTGTCGATCGGGAAGTTCTCTGGAGATGCTTGGCTGTAAAGGGAATTCCAAGAAAATATATTGCACTGATTAAGGCACTCTACTCGTACTCATGCAGCCAGGTGAGGGCTTACGGCGAGCTGTCATCTGAACTGATGACGACCAGTGGTGTCCGTCAAGGATGTCCATTATCTCCTTTTCTATTCAACTTCATCATAGATGTGTTAATGGACTTAACCCTAGGTGACTTCAGCGATTCAGGGATTGACTTGCTACCGGGGAATAATCTCGTTGACTTGGAATATGCAGACGATATAGTCCTTCTAGGCGAAGACGCTGACAAAATGCAGAGTCTTCTGAACACCTTGAACAGCAATCTACGAATGTTTGGCATGCGATTCGCTCCCGCCAAATGCAAGATGATGTTACAGGACTGGACTACATCGACGCCTAGTTTAAAAATAGGAAGTGAAGTGGTAGTGCACGTTGACCGCTTCACTTATTTCGAAAGTACCATCAACCCCAACGGGCTGATCTCTGACGAAATCTCAGCACGAATACAAGGGGCTCGTTTCGCATTTGTTAGTTTACGCCGACTCTGGCGTAGACGAGATGTTCGACTATCGACCAAAGGGCGGGTGTACTGCTCATCAGTCCGCTCCGTCCTCCTTCATGGCTGTGAGACCTGGCCACTGAGAGTGGAAGACATGAAAAGACTAGCTGTCTTTGATCATAGGTGCCTGCGCTCTATTTCCCGTGTAAAGTGGCATAATAAGGTGAGCAACATGGAGGTTAGGCGTAGAGTTCTAGGTAAACAGGGGAAATCAATCGACGAAGTCGTGAAGCTACAAAGACTGAGATGGTTAGGACATGTGTTACGTATGCCAAGCCATCGCCTCCCTCGACGAGCAATGTTAGCGGATATAGGGTCAGGCTGGAAAAAAGCTAGCGGCGGTCAAACCAAAACATGACCTCAGTCAATGAAATCCACAACAGTTGGTCTAAGCCACGTAGTAAGGTGTAGACTTCCTGACTGGGGTCCTCGGGACGGTAAAAATCTATGGTTGGAAACAATTGGTGACATGGCTCAAAATCGTTCTCAGTGGCGCAGATGCATCCACTCCCTGTGACTTATGATCTTCAATGAAACTGTTTTGTATTTCTTTATTACTCCTTTGTCTCACACCTCTGCTCACTGTCTCTATTATGCTTTTCTTGTACTTTCTTCTCTTGCTTCGCGTGCTACACGGAGTGTGGCGACTTGAACTTCCGCACATTTGTGCAAAGTTCTATGTCGAAAACAGACAGAATGAGAGTGGAAGACATGAAGAGGCCGGTTAGCTGTGTTTGATCATAGGTGCCTGCGTTCTATCTCCCTCCCGTGTGAAGTGGCATAATAAGGTGAGCAATATTGAGGTGAGGCTTCGGTCGAGTTCTAGGTAATGAGGGAAATCAATCGACGAGGTTGTGAAGTTGCAAAGACTGACTTGGTTAGGACATGTGTTACGTATGCCTAATCATCGCCTTCCCTGACTAACGGACAATGTTAGCTGACATAGGGTCAGGCTGGAAAAGAGCTAGCGGCGGTCAAACTAAAACATGGCCTCATCAGTCACTGAAATCTATAACAGTTAGTTTAAGCCACGTTGGAAGGTGTAGACTGGCTTCCTGGTTGGGGTCCTCGGAACGGTAAAAACCAATGGTTGGAAACAATTGGTAACATGGCTCAAAATCGTTCTCAGTGGCGCAGATGCATCCACTCTTTGTGACTTATGATTTCCAATGAAACTGTTTTGTTCTTCGTTAATACTCTTTCTTTGTCTCACACCTCTGTTTACTGTCTCTATTATACATTTCTTCTACTTTCTTCTCTCGCTTTGTGTGCTACAAGGAGGGAGTGTGGCGACTTGAACTGGTGCACATTTGTACAAAGTTTTATGTCGAAAACAGACAGACAGACAGACCATGCCAGGAAGGTTGTTAGGATAGCGATTAAACTAAAAGCAGTTACCAGCATTGTGTAAGAATCCTTCTTACAGTATACTGGGGTTCTGAGGGCGAAGTCGTATTGCTGGGGAACAGGGGTGTAACAGCAGTGAGGTGTTTCCCTCAGATGACCAGCATGCCAGCCAACTATGCTGTCTCTCCACTCTGGAGAGAGGGGGTTAGAAAAGGTCGACCCCAAAAATTGTACATCCCGACTTACCCTACGTAGTCCGTAACCGGCGGTAAGTTTACTAATACGGAACCAATTCCAGAAACCAGTTCAAACAGGCCGTGTGTGACCGGCCTCAAGCAGCTGTCCCCTGGGCTCTGTGGTCACGCAACACAGCCTCATTCTGTTTCAGATACCCGAAGAATCAATCAACTTCCACGGTGTGGGCAGTCGGGAAGTAACAACCGCCCACACACTTCCAAAAGCACAGACAGACAAACAGCTGAGCATAGTATCGTGTTCTGGAGGCGTATTTCAGTAAAGTTAAACAAACCTGCAAACCAGTAACCTTCTGTCATCATAACACACAGTAATTCATATTTACCGAACCACCAGAAAATTAAGCCGTAAACTGACGAATCAAAACTGTCCAGTAAGGCTATCATATCCGTTTGCTCAGTCGTTTCGGAGAAAGTTGAATGCAAGAATGCTAAAAGTGCTAAGAGTTTGCATAATACTAGGCCGTACTTGGACCGCGATGACAAACTTAGCTTTTAAAATCCTAAATATCTTCAACTAAAGACAGACTTACCTTGACCACCAATGTATTTTTATGGGCTCAAGGATAGATAATAAAACCTCTGAGAACAATGCATTACAAGCATAATATCATCAACAAACAAGGAGTTATGTCATTATTCATAGAGAGCACGCAAAAAAGACTCACTTCACTTTGAAATAGTCTTTGAAGATGTTATCGAAAAGAATAACAAAAAGCTTTGCAGTTAAACCACCACCACCAGGCCCGAAGAGAACTACTGAGTCAGAAAAGAAAAATACTTGCTTTATGCGCCATAGCAGACGAATAACAGGCGAATGCCAAACAAGCCTTTTGTATCCGTGCTGATATCTCGTCAGCGATCAACCCGTTCGCGTTCTGATGCACCATTCAGATACTGAACACTGACTTTAAACAGTAGGATACACAAGCCATGGGACTTTCAGTGTTAACCAGTACAATTCTGGACTAAATATATATAAAACAACTTTATGAGGTGCATAATGGTAGTAGCACCACAGTCCCAGTCCTGGTGACACGTGCCTATAAAAACAACTTTCTATAAAAGGATATGAAAATGAGAACGGGCACAGCTGGGATGCAATAACCGCACACACACACACACGCCTCCATAAGCAAACGCAACTGCTTGTCTCCAATACAAATGAGCATAGTGGTCTAATCATATTCCATATAAATAGTACAAGAACGGTTATAATAATAATAATAATAATAATAATAATAACTTTATTCCAGACTGCACTTTTCATACAAATATGGAATTTTCAGCATGTGGTGCAGTATTGTGTCTAATTTTCTCATTACAGGGGATAATAATTGAAACAGACAATTTACGCTGATAATATTATCAAATAATAATATAAATATAAAATGAAAATGTAGGTAAAAATATTGACAAGAATATAACAATGAATAGAAGAATAAAAAGGGCCGCCAACTTAGTATTTCGCAGTGAATTGGCAGTGTCCTACCATACACTTTTCTTATCACATAAAATATGTACCAAACAAGGTACTGTAGAGTCTTTTATACCCTAGTCATCCGAGCAAAAACCGTCTTCTATACTTGCTTCTAGTTCCACTACCTGATCAGATGCAAAGACAGAGTTGTGTATAGAGAGGATGATCAGGGGGTCTGACAAGATAATATTCGCTAATATTTTTGCATGAGTCCACATGTCTATCCTACAACAGTATTAACAAATCGGTTTAGCAACAACCCGTTCACCCACCCTACTGACTGCTTTCAGCACCCTTCGCGGTATAACAAAGTCTTTCTTAAGTATCTCGGGAAAGATTAAGCTACGGGGTGGGGGAACAGTAGAGAAGGACGCGCAGAATACAAGAATTAACAAACGGTAACAATAGACACGGAATGATACCAGATCGTTTTAACTTCCTTATAGAGAACGTCAAATGAAATGTCTCTAGAAACTAACATGATTAGCGTCGGTGGCACAGCAGTCAGGACGCTCGCCGACCATGCGCATGGTCCGGGGTTCGATCACCGGCCGATGCACCCCTTTACCTCGCGTACCCAGATATAATGCTGGTAAAGAGGGAAGGTTGAACATGAGGCTAGCAACCCCATCCTGTAAAAATAAACACTGCTACAGAAACTTAAAGCCACTAGCTTGAGGCCCTATGCTCCACTGGGAACGTGAAGGAAAAAATCAATCAAAAAAAATCAACTAACATGATTAGGGGGAGGGGGAAGACCATGAAAAGTGATCAGATGAAATACACAGCCCAAGGTATTTAACAACATTCGATTCGGTTTCAACTTCAATGCCACCTATAGAGTAGTGGAACCGTGCGAACTGACCAGTCCACGTAATTCACACTTGCATGTGAAAGTGAAAGTAACCACCTGCTATTTGGAGGGATTAAGCTTAAGCCCATTTGACAAGGACGACTGACTGACTTCTGATAAAAAGCTTTTCATTTTGGAACAGTCTGACTGAGAAGTAACAGGCTAAGGAACAGTTAGATCATCGACATACTTAACAAAATTGGCTTTTTCGGAATGGGGTAGGTTGGTCAGTCATATAAGAAGAAAGAAAACACAAAAAAGGAGGAAGAACAGCTACTTAAGGAACACCAGCTAGAATAAGAAAAGCAGTAGAGGACTTCCCATCATACACAGTGTACCGGTTTCTTTTTTTTATTATAGCTAGATTCCACACCGTATTTTTTGGTACAAGTATGAAATTTTCAGCAAGTGTGATATCCGTAGCCCAAATTTTGCAGGCTGACCATGGATATCAGGTGTGGGTCGGCAAGGGGATCGAACCTGGAACCAAGTGCATGGTCGGCGAAAGTCCTAACCGCTGTGCCACCGAATGCAACCACCTATTAGTTCAGCACCCTGCTTGATTCGCACCAAGCATTTTTTAAAGAGAGGTCTAGATACAGGGTCGAAGGCAGATGTCTGTCTGTCTGTCTGTTTTCGACATAGAACTTTGCACAAATGTGCGGAAGTTCAAGTCGCCACATTCCGTGTAGCACGCGAAGCAAGAGAAGAAAGTACAAGAAAAGCATAATAGAAACAGTGAGCAGAGGTGTGAGACAAAGGAGTAATAAAGAAGAACAAAACAGTTTCATTGGAAATCATAAGTCACAAGGAGTGGATGCATCTGCGCCACTGAGAACGATTTTGAGCCATGTCACCAATTGTTTCCAACCATAGATTTTTACCGTCCCGAGGACCCCAGCCTGGAAGTCTACACCTTCCTACGTGGCTTAGACCAACTGTTGTGGATTTCATTGACTGATGACAAGTTTTTGTTTGACCGCCGCTAGCTTTTTTCCAGCCTGACCCTATATCCGCTAACATTGCTCGTCGAGGGAGGCGATGGCTTGGCATACGTAACACATGTCCTAACCATCTCAGTCTTTGTAGCTTCACGACTTCGTCGATTGATTTCCCCTGTTTACCTAGAACTCTACGCCTAACCTCCATGTTGCTCACCTTATTATGCCACTTTACACGGGAAATAGAACGCAGGCACCTATGATCAAAGACAGCTAGTCTTTTCATGTCTTCCACTCTCAGTGGCCAGGTCTCACAACCATAAAGGAGGACGGAGCGGACTGATGAGCAGTACACCCGCCCTTTGGTCGATAGTCGAACATCTCGTCTACGCCAGAGTCGGCGTAAACTAACAAATGCGAAACGAGCCCCTTGTATTCGTGCTGAGATTTCGTCAGAGATCAGCCCGTTGGGGCTGATGGTACTTCCCAAATAAGTGAAGCGGTCAACGTGCTCTACCACTTCACTTCCTATTTTTAAACTAGGCGTCGATGTAGTCCAGTCCTGTAACATCATCTTGCATTTGGCGGGAGCGAATCGCATGCCAAACATTCGTAGATTGCGGCTCAAGGTGTTTAGAAGACTCTGCATTTCGTCAGCGTCTTCGCCTAGAAGGACTATATCGTCTGCATATTCCAAGTCAACGAGATTATTCCCCGGTAGCAAGTCAATCCCTGAGTCGCTGAAGTCACCTAGGGTTAAGTCCATTAACACATCTATGATGAAGTTGAATAGAAAAGGAGATAATGGGCATCCTTGACGGACACCACTGGTCGTCATCAGTTCAGATGACAGCTCGCCGTAAGCCCTCACCTGGCTGTATGAGTACGAGTAGAGTGCCTTAATCAGTGCAATATATTTTCTTGGAATTCCCTTTACAGCCAAGCATCTCCAGAGAACTTCCCGATCGACAGAGTCGAATGCTGCCTTTAGGTCAAGAAATATAATGACTGTTGGACGCCGGTAGGAATGCCTATGTTCTAGAATCTGTCGGAGGGTGAAGATATGATCAATACACCCTCTTCCTGGTCTAAAGCCTGCCTGGCTCTCTCGTGTTTGTGCTTCCCGAGCACCACTCAGTCTACGCATGATTATTGAGCCTAAGACTTTAGATACTATATTAGTCAAGCTAATCCCTCTGTGATTATCACAGGAAGACTTGTCTCCCTTCTTGTATATGGGGATAATCAGTGACTTACACCAACCCGATGGGACTTCTTCTGATTCCCAGACGCTGCCTAGTACCTCAGTTAATCCGGACAGTAAGCTGTCTCCACCGTACTTAAATACCTCTGGCGTCATTCCATCAGGTCCCGCTGCTTTGCCTAGTTTCAGATTGGTGACAGCTTTAGTAACCTCAGTTAGTGACGGAGGACCTGTGTCTATATCCCATTCAGGGAGGTGTTGGATGCTCGGAAGGTTGAGCGTGGCTGTGGGCAAATTAAACTGCTCCTCATAATGCTCTTTCCAACGATCCAGTCGTCTATCCTGTGAGCTAATTATAGTGCCATTTTTTTCCGAGATTGTCTCACTAATGATTTGTCTTCTCCCACCCGTTTCCCTGATGAGTCCAAAGAGTTGCCTGGTGTTGCCTATCCTCAAAGCTTTCTCCATCTCTTTGGCTTTTGTCGCCCACCACTGTTCACGGTCCTTGCGGAGACTTTTCGTAAGTTTCCTCTTGTGCAGCTTTCGCTCCTCATTGAATTCGGAGCTCGCCGGAATAAGTCTTCTAGCATCTATCAGTTCGGATGAGGCGGTGGAGATCCAGTGGTTTTTACTCACCTTTGGGTTTACCTTATTCACAGCTTTTACAGCTGTATCTATGGCTGCCTGGATATTTTTCCAAGCTTCTTCAGGGTGAGCACAGCTGTCGAACACAGATATGTGTTTAGCTAGTTCTTCCTCAAATACGGATTTAGTTTCCTGATCGAGCTGGGGACGTGATGGTTTTACCGCCAGCTGTTTCCTACGTCCGTTCAGTCGTAAGCACACCCGAGCGCGGACCAGTGCATGGTCGGTATCTACGCACGTGTTCCAGAAGGAGCGACAATCTCCTACCGACCCACGCCAACGATAGCTTATTGCTATGTGGTCTATTTGTGTCCAGCGTTGGTTTGATGAAGGGGGTCTCCAAGTCAAACAGTGTCTCTCCTTGTGTTTAAAGTTAGTGCTTACAAGAAACAAATGATTATCAGAGCAGAACTGTAGGAGACGGTCACCGTTGTCGGTTCGCTGGCACGGAGCTCCATAGGTGCCACCGACATCCTTCTCAGATTGACACAATTTCCCTACTTGAGCGTTAAAGTCACCAGCTAGAACGACTATGTCTGAGCGTTTAGCCTTTCCACCAAACTAGACAGCTTTTGGTAGAACTCATCCTTCGTTTCATCTGAACTGCAGTCAGTGGGGGCGTAGGCGGAGATTACGAAAAGGCATCGGCGAGTAGTGCAGTCCTTCCTCCTTCTTACTGATCCGTTCAGGCGGACAGCACACATTCGGCTATCTACCGGGATCCAGTCAAGCAATGTCTTTTCTGCCCTAGTACTCAAAGCTATCCCTACGCCAGCTAATCCTCGTGAACTAGCTGTGGCATCTCCTGACACCCTCAGGGTGAATTTTGCAGATTCAACCTGTTGGCCAGGTGGGGTTAGGTGAATAACCACACTTGGGTCTTGTATGCGTGTTTCTGAAACACAGCATACATCAATGGCTCGTGATGCCAGGGTCTTGGCTAGTGATGCTTGTTGTCCTATTTGGCAAAGTGTCCTAACATTAAGAGCTCCTATATGAAATTGGTGGCGCGGCTTTAAGAGGCTGTCGGTGGTGGTTTTTTGGCTTCCATCGTTTTTAGTGGACGCAGAGTGGAGAGGAAGTGGAGAGCTATCAAGTCGAGGAGTTGCATCAGTGGAAGGAAGGCAAGATGATAGAGATGAAGATGAAGACAAAGATGAGTGAGTAATAGAGAGGTTTCGTGTGCATTTCGGATTGTGAGGGCGATTGTTACTTCCCGGCTGCCCACACCGTGGAAGTTGGTTGCGTGACCGCAGAGCCCAGGGGACAACTGCTTGAGGCCGGTCACACGCGGCCTGTTTTTGTTCGTTCTTTTTTGTTTGGTGTGTCTCAGTAGCAGATTTATCACTCCCGCCCTGTGACACGGCAGCAGGAAGCGCGGTCGTTGTTAATCCGGGCCACGGCCGATCCGGCATGAAATTTTGTAATTTTGTATTGGACATGATGTTGGATTGGGTAGCTGCTTTTTGTTTAACCGCTATCCAAACAACCTGCCTGGCATGGTAGAACCTCAAGAGACATAAGTCTCAGCCAGTATAGCTTGATTAGGTCATTGCGGTGTTCAAGGAAGATGTGTAATCAAGGAAGGCACACCGGACAGATTTGGCACCCCTGTCAATCCGTGGTCAACTCGTAAAAACATAACTAACACATGCAAACCGAACTATAGAAAATTAATTTGATGCTCGCTAGTGACTTGCTGCAGGATGGAGTTTCCTGGAGCTCTAGTGAGAAGTCGTGACCAGTGAGGTCCAATTAGATGTCACGTGTGTGTATGGATGTCCCACCAACGACAATGGTTGGGGTCGCGCTAAATCACGAATTGGTAGAAGTTAGAATTCATGAGCTAGCCATTGAATCGGGTCTCAGTGGCTGAATGGTATACGAGCTTGCCTTGTAACCGGAAGGTCCTAGGTTCGAACCTTGGTGGTGGGTGCGTACTGCCGATGATTCCCGAACTAGTTGAGTGAAACAGCTGTCCAGTACTGGTTTTCAATGGTTCTCTAACTGATATCAATCCGTGGTCAACTCGTAAAAACCTCTGTCTAAACTAGAGACAATATTATTACATAAAACAACAGCGACATCTAAAGCACACCTACTATGTTGATAAGCAAATCGTTTAGGGTCATTAAAAGCTTTTAATGAGGGTTCAAGGTTAAGTATAAGCAGTTACCCCATTATTTTTAAAAAAAGTGAGATAATAGAAATAGGTCTAAACTTAACACTTGATTCCCTTGATGATTTGAGCACAGGAACAATTTTAATATCCTTTCAAGAAACAGTCACAAACAATAATGGCATGAGAAAACAGCTGTCAACCAATCGATCTATGCTACCCGATTCTGTCCTCGAAACAACAAAAGTGCCTGGTTTATATTAACAATATCACTCAATTAAGTCGAATTCTAAATTACACACACACACACACAATCAGCCAAAAACAAGCGCTTCACCTACCTGTTCCAGACGACTTTGTTCACCCTGACAAGTTTCTACTTTTTCATACATTGAAGTGAGGCTCTCTGCATTTTTAATCAATGTTTGATCCCATTGGTTAATACGATCGGCTTCATCAAGAAAATATCGTTCTTGCTCTTCAAGTTCAAGAGTCCATTTGTTAACTAAATCTTCTAATTGACTGTAGGTTAAATTTTGTGGAGTAGAAGTAATCGATGTAGCAGTTGCCGTGGTTACAGATGGGACGGAAGTGGCAGAAGTAGCAGCAGCCACAGAAGTCACTGATGATGTAATGCCGCCTAACGATGCTGCTGTTGTGATAGATGTTGCAGTTGATGTACCAGACATAATTCCTAATGATGATACTCCAAATCCTGAAGCAGCAGTAGACGTAGCCGTCGCAGATAGATCAGGCTTTCCAAAGCTAAAAGGTGTAGGCGCTACTACTGTTGCTGGTGTCGCAGTACTTACAGCTGTTGTCGATGATAACGGGTTGGATAATAGACCAAAACCAAAAGAAATACTAGTGGTTGCAGGTTGACTGACAGCAGAAGCATTCGCTGCTGAGGAGATGCTAGGAGCATTTGTAGACAGGTTACTCGAAGGCAGACCGCCAAAGCTTATTGGCGCGGTAGTTGTTGCATTTTGAGAAGTGACACCAGCACCCGCTGTTGACCCGAAAGAGAATGGACTTCCAAAACTGCTGGTTGTTCCTGTTGCTGCTGTTGTTGTTGTTGGTTTCATGAGAGCTGATGCAGGGTTTGTAAATAATTGACCGAAACCTCCTGACTGAGTTGATGGTGTAAGACTAGCATTTAATCCAAAACTGGTATTTGTAGATAGCCCAAAACCAGAAGCTGGTGTTGAAGGCTTCGCTAAACTAGGGAACGATGGCAGACCAAAGCCACTTTGAGTGGTCGTAGTGGCAGCATTCCCAGTTGTGGAAGTCAAAGATAAAGAAGGGCTTTGAAAGAGTGAGGATGCCGACGGAGTAGAACTTGCATTAGAGGTTACAGTTGGAGAAAACAAGGTATTCGAAGTTGCACCGATTCCAAAAGCTGGTTTCACTCCAGCTGATGTTCCAAATGGTGATGAACCAAAAGAAAAAGCACTGGTAGTAGTGGTAGTCGCAGGCTTGCCGAAAGAAAATCCTGTATCGTAAAAAGAGGAGAAACATTAGGAAACTATGGATTTTTAATATCACGTGACAACTACATTTTTTGTATGAATATTCTGAAAAACAGGCTCATGAGTTGACTGAGTAGAAAATAATACTAATCATTGTGTTTGGAGTTTCGAAACAGTTGGTTGAAAACGTTTTTCCACTACGTCATGCAGCAATGCTAGGTAGTGTAGTTGACTTTCATGATCTAATCCACACACACTAAATTACTGCATAGTACTTGAATTTAGAACAAGTCCATCGGACCGTTCTACTGAAAGCTGAATTTACAACAACAAAACTTCTAGTTTTGAAACTACTGACTCGACTAGCGCTGAAGAGGAGTAGTTAAGCCAGAATATAGTGAAGATTTTGAAAGGTAAGCATGTAAATCTTGTTGAAACTGTCTAAACGTAGAAGAATTACGATTTTCCTGCTCAAACTTTAATATAATTGGTAGAGAGTTAACAATTCTCATACGGAATTAAACAGTTGGTTACAGGTGTGATCACGAGTTGACATCAGTTAAGGAACCATTATTTGGAGTACTGGATAACACTGTTCCTTCTTGGTTCGGAACTTTCCATCAGTACGCACCCACCCCCAGGGTTCTAGCCCAGGAAATTCCAATCACGAGACAAGCTCTTATACCACATGTACTACTTTGTCCCACTAAATCAGGTAAGAGATCAGTTACTCGCTTACCACATAAGTTGGCTGTTGAGCTATGTATTTATATCAAATTGGCAAAAGTTGAAATTTATGGACCACTGGACTCGATCCCAGTAAGTGGCTGAATGCTCTACGAGCTCACCATTATAACCCGAAGGCCTTGGGTTCAAAACCTGGGAGTGGGTGCGTACGGAACAGTTGTCTAGTACTCCCAATAGTTCTCTAGCTAATGTTAAAGTATGATCAGACATGTAATCAATCAGATCCCTGTAAACAATGATTATTCGCCTAAGAGTAACATTTATTCGATGTGAGTTTTGATCAAGCGGCTACTGTATTCTTAAGCATTGGATACCAAATGAATAGTGAACACTTAGAAATTAATTACAAAGATCCTGACGAAATAAAACAATTCCATCATTTCACACAGCCGTGTTTTAATCCAACATTCTTCAGAAACCGATAAAAAAATCATAGTCAATCTTCTCATACAATCGTACTTGGTTTAAAAGTCACGATTAGTAGTCACTGGTGTTAGTCTTAAGTAACGAGTAATATTGGAGTATGCGTGTGTATACATTTGTTTATCCTGAAACTTTAATGATAAAATGGCCTGACAATTTTAATCAACCTATCAAAACATTACTCATAAACTATATAAACTTTCCTGAAGGAATGATTTCATAAAGCGATCCGTTCAAGAATGTTGGCAATGAGTCACGCCTATCAAGTGAGGGATAATTATACTATCTGGTTGTATAAATCTCAGTGGGTGGAGCGGGGTTCAGATTAGCGACCCATTGGTTGGAAGCTAAGTGCCTAGGCAAGAGAAGTACAGTTGAACAGAGTTCCCAATCAAGAACAACACAATGTAGATTGACAACTTTACCAACTGAAAAGGACCTTTGTTGTCATTGCACACTGAATATATAACCCCACCTAAATAACTGTACAGCTATGAAGTGAAATTACGAAAAGAGGGGATCTCTTTGTTGCTGACTCATGTGTTATTCTTAATTGCATGAAATGAGAAGAGTTGTCAATTTACAGACACTTCTTTCGAGAATCGTTAACACTGAGGAAATCTTAATTACAGTGGTTCCAGCAGATTAGAAATCAACTGTTGATAATTTTTAATGAATATAAATTGTGGTGTACTGGAGGAATCCAGCTGAAGATAGAGAAGATGGAGATGACGAAGATAACGAACTAACCAACAACAACAACCAGCACCAATCACCTTCAACGGGAGAAATTTGAAAGACGTCATTTCCCTCACTTATCTAGGAAGCACGGTTTCTACCAAAGGCGAAACGGATGAAGTCATAGCCACCCAGGATCAGAAAGGCAAGATACACCTTCATCAATCTGAAATCAGTGTGGAAATTTTCTACACTAACTCTGCCAGCCACCTGGTAATAAGTAGATTCAGACGTCCAAGTCGATCTACAGCATGCATCAGTATGTGCACAATGAAATTAAATAACTAAAACACGATAAATCCATGACAGAAAATATGATGTGTCACCACAAGATAACGTCCCATGAGCTCTCACACACAACTGGATAAGTTTGAAATGTTTGAATTAGTATACTTTCAAGGCCTTTCACAGCCAAACACTGATATTTTTCAGTTCCAGTTAAATGTGCCTTCAAGTCAAAAATTATTGTAAGTTTCAGAAGCCAGTATGTCTGTGATTTAGAACTTGTTGTAGGGTGAAGACGTGATTACTACAACTATTACTTGGTCAAATAAATCAAATTGTGTAGACCAACTATTTTAAGACAAGTAACAACAGCTACTCTCGCTCACATTGACATTACAAGAACAGAACATTTAAATGCAATATTAATTCACATTTTTCTAAATACACAGTACTTAAACGTGTATAAAAAGCATTTCTCAACTGCAATGACGCCAAACAAGAGATATATATGGGAGTGTATGCTAAAAAAAAGGTTTGGACAGAACAATCACCATCAGACCTCAGAATTAATAACTCCTGAAATCCACATGTCCAGAACTAGGCAAAAGAAGTAGTCAGTTACATAGACCATGTGACTCAGGTCAATATTTCGGTTTATATTCTTAATTTCCCCACATCCCAACTAAAAATTATTTAATATCCTAACAATTAACGTAAAATGTTATGTTTTGATTGTAATGGCAAGACTGTTTAGGAGGGTTCATCGCAGAAAAAACATCCTCTTCGGACATTACATTCAGATGACAAACTGTCTCCGTCAGAAGGAGGAAAGTGATTTATTCTTAAAACACGCTGTGCATATACATTTGCACATATGTATATTTGTTAACTAACATTTACAAACACATTTATAGTCTGTCCAAATTCAAACACGTGAGATAACCACAAGATTGCCGATTTTATCTGTAAGTTTAATTTTAAATTTTATCTCCTAGAATAAGTGGGTTTCTGAAGTCATATGAAGCAAAAATAACCAAATTATTACGGGTTTACACACCTGACATGTTGAAACTTTAAAATGTTACTTCCGTCAAGGTCATATCATTCAATATCCAATATCGTTCTTTACGAGCTAGAGTAAACTAATTTGATTTATTCGTGCTTCTTGGTTGTGGGGTAAAGATTCGTGGTCCTCTGAGAACTTCTGAGAAGTTCGTCTCGCTAATCCACTGTCATAGCTTAAGTTGACTCGAAAAGGATTGCTTCTGGGATTAATTATATGTAGTTTGTAGTGTACGATGTGTTAAGACCGTGTTGCTACTATGAATGGAGTTGAATTTTTCATACGTTAGTCATTCTGTGTTGTCAAAGATAAGGAAGTAATAGTAATAACAGATATAATTACTGTGGGTTATGTTGACTAAGAAAAAGAAAAAGAAAGAAAACTCAAACAGACAGCTAATGAAGCCTGAAATTGATATATATATATATATATCCATAATAATAATAGGCACTAGGGAAGTAACAGTTGGAGTATTCAGGAGGGCAAGGCAAGAGAGAATGTGGAGTAAAACCGCGAGTTTATGTATCTACCCATCAATAGTGTATGCTGCTTGGACTGCTTGGACGCAGTCCTTGTGTCGCTGCACGACTGTCCAGTCTTCGCTTAAAGCCGTTCATGTATGGTATCGTAGCTAAAGCTGCCCATCAAGAGTGAAAAGAAGTGGGAGAGCCTCTCGAGTCTTTGACCTCTGGCAAGCCATCCTTTTGGGATTCCCACTAGGAAGCCCATATGTGGAAGCATTCCTTCGTTTTGGTGTGTCAATGTAGTTGAAGATTGAACGATCAATTCATGGTTGTTTGTTCAAACCCAAGTCTATATTTTGGCGGGAGTCATCGATACCTTAGTTATCGTCCCATCGTTCGCTGTTCGTTGGAAGACGGAGAAAAACTATCAGAAATATCATTGTGATTTATTGTTATGACATTTACTCTTAGAATTTGTGTACAATAACCTTATGGTTGGTTCTATATTGGTGCAAAAATAAAGGATTATTGAGTCACCAATGTGTGTTCTGGTTTTTCGCGTTGTTTATTGGACATAGTTACTAAAAGTCTTTTGAGGACGGCGGGAATTCCAGTGTAGTTAGACCTGGACATTGGACAGGGTGATTGAGTTCGCCTATAATCTTATAGGCAGTCATCCTGACGTATGTTTTGTACAACCACAACAAGAGCTCAGGAGTGAGTGTACCTAACTGTCCATGTGTAGAGTGTATGGCCGAATATGCTCTCGCTACATCTCCCGTGTAATTCACGCTTGTGTCCATTTTTTCCGTTAGAACTTGGCCTAAGTCACGCCCCGACGTTTTGAAGCAAAGGTTTCGTTGCACACTGTGTAACTTGCTTTCTGCAGCCTATACGTGAGCAGTTGCACCACTGCACTTTTTCAGGTTGGAAGTTATGCAAATGACCATCGCTCAGTCTCTCAGAAGTTTTAGGTCCACTTGCAGCCTACCTGAATCTTTCAGGCACTTTATTGCTCTCCAAATCTTTACGTCATCAGCGTATGGAAGAGTCAGGCACCTTAGACGGAATGGTAGGTCATTGATAAAAATCAAAAACATCAATGGCCCAGGATAGAGCCTTGCGATACTCCTGATGACGAGCTGTGCCAGGATGATCAGACTCAGTTGACCTTAGTGCAGAATTTCCTTTCATCTAGGTAATCCTCCAACCATGACAGAGGCGGCTCACTTACACCTGCCTGACATACTTTGTATAGGAGGTCTTGGTGAACTGTGTTAAATGCCTTCTCAAAGTCTAGGAAGGTCACATGAACTGGAACGCCCACATCCCAGCACGATGTTCAATCGTTCCGGGCTAACAGTAGTTTTGCCATACAGGATCTACTCCTTCTGAAGCCATGTTGTGCTTCATCGAGTCTATTAGTCCTGTCAGGGTGTTCCCTGATATGATCATCAAATATACTCTCCAGTACTTTTGATACCAGTGTGAGTAGCGCTACTGGTTTATAACTGGTGGTATTTTGCCTGGTCACAACCATGAAAGTAGGAAAAAGGACGGCTCTTTTTCACCCCCTTGACAGTTTACCCGAGTCCATCGAGTGCCTGAAGAGGTCGCATAAGGGCCTGCAGTTTTTTTGGCAATGCTAGCCTGAAATAACCTTCCGTCACTCCTGACTCTTACTTTGCACCGGTTCCTTAGCTCCAGGTATGCAACGTGGTCGGTATGACTCTTCGATAATCACCACGTAGACCAGACCTTCCACCTTGCCTGCAGAATACGTTGTGTACCTCCCTTTAGCCATGGGGACATTTTGTTCGTCTGTGTCGTGGCCAGAGGGACGGTATTGGAGATTGCTGCGTGAATAATCTCCTTTATCACTTCCCAGTGTTCTTTCACGGATAGATCAGTCCATTGTTTAATAGGTCATTCTGGATCAGATAAAAGCCTTCATATATCGGTATAGTCAGCTTTGTTGTAGCACAGACGTGGTCGCGTCGCGTCTCACTGAAAGCGCTCACGCAGGACAAGTTCAACCCCTGAGACCGCATGGGCACTACTTTCTAGGTGGGTCATGATTCGGACATTTTCGACAAGTAGTTGGTCACTAGCTGGAATGTAATCCAGTTTCGATGACCTTCCACTAGGGATCCATCTTCTGTCGCCTCTAAGGTGCTCAGTAAGTCCTGCATTTCTAATGGTTTGTAGCGGATTTCGACCGAATTGTCTCTGAGCATACCTCGAGCCAAGGTTCAGGGATGGGTATTGGAGTCTCCAGCTACACTGATTTAGTCATAGCCCAAGTACCGTATCCCTTTGATCGTGGTAGGCAGTAGCTGGTGGTGCCCTGCCCCACGGGTGGGTAATCGGTAGGTGCCACCCAGTAAATGCCAAGTATGGCCATACGGTGAAACGACATCAATAAGAATCTGGGAGTGCAGGGAGTGGTGGTTCTTTTGCACGTGAGCATTTAAAATGCTTGTCAATTTCTTTGTTATCCCTGTCTCACCTGACCAGGACCATATCGCTTATACTGATTTCGTTGTCGATAGTGTAGGATTAGTCCGGTTTCAGTCAAGTTTATTATTTTGGTGTGTATGTTTCACTGGAGGTTTCTGGGTCCACCCACTTTTCCTCTCAGCCCTCTCAAATTACTGTGCAGACGGGAGACAGATAGTCTCACCACATCAGCGTTTTGTGGGGTAGTTGACGCTACGTAAGCCGTTGGCGGAGGATTTATCATTTGAACAAGTTGGCTGATTTCGATGGAACCGGCCTGTCGACATTTTTTCCTTGGATCCAGTTAAGACACTTGGATTGCACTGGCTATCATTCTAAGTGACGCAGCCGCTGTGGTGTCACCGAAATAAGGGGACGTATTTTAACCTAAGTTCCCTGCCTCCTAATGGTTAGGTGCCTGCTTTCGCATCGTCGGACTTGTCCTGTTATTTTACCATTGATCTTGTACCACTGTTGAGGTACTGGAGCAGACTGTCCCTGAAGATGAATTTGCCACTTAACAGCCTTGAGAAGCTAGTCAATGTGAGATGAGCGAAATGCGGTGGCCGGGAAACCGAGATTGCTCCAAAAGCACCAAGGATTACCCGAGATGACAGCCATCTGCATTACTGTACGTGAAGCATGTGTTTTTCACAAGCAGTGCCAGTTCCCAGCTCCGGAAGAGCGTGCATGACCATGGAGGTTGAGGCATCAGTTCCAGTGGTTCCCTCGCCATTTGCCTGCTACCCCAGGGCCTACCATGCCTAATTTTTATGTTGGAACTCCTGTCGATAGCTAATCTTCGAGCCAGTAACAGTATTCTTTCAGCTTCTTCGGCAAAGCCCACTCTCACCCTTAATGGAAGTGGCTTACCTTGAGGTGCCTGAATACCCCTGTACAGCCTGCACAACTTTGCTGAATCGATGTCCAGATTTATTTTTTTAGCTGCTTGTCCTCCTTTGTAGGTCAGTCACTTTAGATTTCATCTAGATTACGTCTAGAGTGTTTCTTTTCAGTTCTGCTGCATCTCACAAACTTGCCTTCTGCGGATATGGATGTTGCGTCATATCTACTTGGTTTTAACTGTGCAGTTTCAGAGATAGACTGCGGCATTGTAGGCATAGTGACAGAACAGGGAGTACATACATGGGTCTTTAGAATTGATATGGGATTTTGGGTCAATATATCTGCGTTATTCCCCCCTTCGGTTGAAACCCTTGTTGCTACAGAATACGGTGTTTTAGTACTTTGCTAAAGGCCACCTTCAAACGCCATATTAGCAATTACTATAACTTATACTCATATATAATAATAATTTTTTGCTTTATTCCAAAAACAGTACTAATGATACGACAAAGAATTTTCAGCTTTCAGTACAAATGACTTTTGAACTCTTGCGCTACGGGTGTTCACTTTCTGCGTGAATCATCTTTCCTTAATATTTTGAAAATTAGCCGCTTTCATCACATTATCCAGTTATCCATAGTCAACAAGGATTGTATTGCATCAACTGGAACAACATATAGCATTCACTCGTGAAATCTACGTCAAGAATCCTCGGATACCCTATCTAACTACGTGGAACTCAGGACTTTATCCACAGCAAACTCTGTAAAGGAAAGTCTGACTTTTTATTTTTGCAATATAAATCTGTTTATCGTTGTTGTTTTGATACTTCGATAATACAGCTATCTTATTTTTATATCCTCAAGACTTTTTTTCCGGAAATTGTGAAGTTTCTTATTTCTGTAATGGTTAAGTCTATCAAACGTGTAAGTACCGTTAAGAGACTGAGATCTAATAGTAGTCAGCCATCTGAAGGCCTCAGCTCCGTTGACAATTCTACACTGTTTACACCAGCCATACCCAGATTTATGGTATCTGATATCATGGAGGAATTAAATGATCTAGGCGATTGGAGCGAAAAGTGGCAACTGACTTTCAACCCAGACAAGTGCGGTATAACCCACCTTGGACGCTGGAAACCGATAATGTGCCTATATATGTACGGTAAGCTCCTCTCAAAACTGAACACAGTCACAGACCTCGGGATAACATACTCAGATTTATCCTTTCCCGATCACGCAAATAAGGTTGTATCTGACTGTAAACGACTTACTGGCTTTGTACTGCGTAACTTCTACACCAAAGAAGCAAGATTAGCTATATATAGGACATGTATCCATCCCAAACTTGAATATTGTGCTCTCCTATTTAGTAACCTCAGGACTGTAGACAGAAAAAAAATCGAAAGTGTCCAGAGATTCCTCACGAAACGCATAATAGGGTTCGACCAACAAGTGGAATATGTTGACAGGTGTGTACGTCTGAAATTAGAGCCTCTGTGGTTAAGGAGAGTGAAGTGCAACCTATTTCTACTCTTCAAAGTCATTAGGAAACACTGCTACAGTAACTCATCCATAACTTGGGAAAATATTAAATCATATCAGCTGCGAAACCACGACTACCTTGTCAAGGTGGCTACCCACAGAAAATCCATTAGGGCAAACTTTTTCACCATAAAATATTGCACTCTTTGGAACCAACTACCACCTGAAATAAGATGTTGTGAAAACCCTGATGGGTTCAAACGGAGCCTAGAAAGACACTTTAACATGTCCACCCTAGCTCGTCTAAAAGACCACAACTGTTGGTAGAACGGAAATTGAAGGCCAGTCCAGTCATCAGTATAGTCACATACGTATATCTCGACTCTAATACTCACGCAGCGAACGTTAACTAATTTACTGATTTCTATTCTCTATAATTTTCACTAAGTTGTGTTGGTAAAAGTAACACTGGAAATAATTGTAATAGCATCCACACCTTTTAACGTTTTACATATGTATATACTAATATAATAATACTTATTAATCATGCATGTTCAATTCTTAAATTAGATGGATATTAAAATACTTAAAATATTTATGCATCAAATGTTCTCTTGCTTTACCACGCTTGTTTCCCTTATAACACTCAATTATTGAACCTAGTGTAATATTTGATATACGAACTATATTATTGATTATACTCTTATCATATATGGTTTGATTTACTCTACGGCTCCCTGTAGACTAACCACCATTCTTCAGTATACACACACTGCAGTATTGTTAAAAAATGCCAAAATTTCGTTGGTTCTGTGTTAATATCTTTTTATAATATGTCTAGACACGTTACTTTGCAATGTCAGATGTTTACTATATATAAGACTGTCATGAAAATTTAGTACACTAAGTCCTGCCAACCGACCTTACCTTCAGTCCATACTACCTAAATTGAACCTTAACTATAGTATTCTGCTAAATCTTGCTCCACTATTCACAACACCTATTCGTTTCACTCTTTAAGGTTTTAACTTCTTATAAAGTAATCTGTTCATCAGGATGCATGCACACATATATAATATGTTCGTAAAGATGTACGTGGAGACCTATTGGAAGCACTCATTAAGAAAGCTAGGGAGATGGAATATGGGGTACGAACATGTCTGGTACCAAGCAATATATTTGCGGTAGCCATAATAATCATAGTCTCAGAGCCTAACATCAAAAAAGGAGGGAGGGTGGCGCTAGCTGATCAGTAGATATGGTGGTGGTCACTAAGGTGAATCGCCCCATTCTGCAGGAACAGCAATATACAAATTAAAGGCTCGAGATATTTCTGATTTTTATGAGGGCTTAGATCTTTATCTTGAAAAAGATAATAGTGAACGCCTTGACAGATAATGCTTCTACCTTTAAATATATACCATTCGCTCAGCCTATTGTTGAGATGCGACCACGTGGGATCTGCACAGATTTATGGGGCATCTTATAAATTAACTTGCTATCCATTGTCAGATCTTTAAATACCACTTCACAATATCTTGTCTCACTTATTTTCTAATAACGTCTTTACTTGATTCTCATTATATTCCATTAAACCTAACATTTTATAGCTCTTTATGAATTTGATTCGACTTATTCTATTCCTATTCTCTGGAGGGTACGGTTGTGCACCAAATAGAAAAAAAGACATGAAATAAAAACAACTGGCTTGAAAATAATTGTATTAAAGCCAAAAGTGGACATCATGATAGTATAAAATATATTGGTTTCATTATACATTGCAAATGAACGTTGTCGGCCTAAGGATTAATTACTTCCCCATTCTGTTTTCTATATAAATGTGTTTATTAATGATATATTTCACTCACTTAATCTATTACACTTTAATGTTTCACCTCAGCACTTTAATTTTTCTAAAACAGCTTCCAATTCCTTGTAAACGTTGTACTTACCTCAATATTGGTTGGTTATCGTATGCCTACAACCACGGGATGAAAACGAAACGAAGTCGATTTTCCCGCTCAACCTGGAGGACAACTGTACAATTCAATAACTATACGGCCTGGTTCAGACAATCAGTGTAATTATATATATGTATCAAATATTAAACTGTTGAAACATTATTAACTTGTAGACAATTTAAGATTTGACATTATATCATCCTTGATCGTGCCTGTAAAAATGGCATGCATTTTCATGTAAATTTATGTTTATATGAAAATAAATTATTATTATAATATTATTATTATTATTAATATTGCATCTAATTTACTCAAAAACGACAAAAAATTAAAAATACACATTACATAATAATGATAATAAAACGATTGTTATGGCAGCTACATAGCGAAATATTGCATGCAATACAGAGAATAGTATGCATAAAGTATAAAATTGTAGTAATAATGGTGATAACAACTAAAATAAAATAGCAGGGTTATAAGTGAACGATAGAAAATGTGACACCATAAAATACAGGAAGAATGAAAGGGTCGATTCACTGTGCTGAATAGGAGAAGGCAACAGTATCTGCCCAATTGAACAAGAACAAAAAGATTGATAAAGTATAGGATAAAGAAAATAAAAGGTTTCAGACTTTGCCCAGTACTTTTTGGCTACTCGGCTTCACAGCAGTCACGTGGCAGACCAACAAGTCTTGTTCATCCGAATGAGTGAGGAAGTTCAACACAGCTGGACTTACGACACAGATTTAATGTGGAAGTAAATGTTGAATTTTTGGCTAGAAAGATTAGGTTTCCCAAGAGGATAATTCAAAAAGCAGGTATTTCCCGGTTAGAGAGAAAAAAACACGTCATATTTTAGTAGCGTGCATCGTTTGACATCGATGAGCCGAAGCAAATGAGATAATTTTTGTGTATCAGCTCTTTGGTTTTGTGAAGGGATTTCTTGTTACTGAGTGGCTCCTGACTGATCCGTCCAGCCACCCTTCTGCTTCAGCATTAGTAGGCCTTGGTAGTTGTTATTATAGTTTTGACATTTGATAAGTACCATGACTTCAGGAAGCTGTGATGCCCTCTGGGAGCATCACAGACAGACCATCTGACTCTTGCGTGCTGAAAAGTGGAGTTAGTAACAGGATAGGAAACGTAAATTAGACGCCAAATAAATGGTTAGGTTGTCTACATGGATCAGTGAACAGATAACGCCAGTGGAAGCTATGTTAAGTTGAATTGTGAAACCAAGTTACTTTGAAAAAGGCATGTAAAATGATGACTGAAAGGCTTATTTGGCGACACAGTAGTATATTTTGAGTTGGTAAAGATTTGTAGAATGATTACTATTAAAATCCATGTACCAACACTTATACCGTCTTTTTTATAGCTGTTCGCTGATAGAGAAATAAACAAAAATTTCAGCAACTAAAAATTAAGAGCGAAGTCAAGATAGTAGTTGGATTTTACCTTTAGAAATATCTGTGTTATTGTATATTTTGTAAGACTTCCGATGATCGTTTGGCATATTCCACTTGATTCCTTTTTTCCAGGTTACTAGTGTGATATGACCAACCCCTCGTATCCGCCAGTTGGGCTTGTGAAGGCTTGGTTCTAGCTGTTTATATATGACACACTGGCTGAGTAAACGTGAATCATATTCCCCAATCAGTGGTTAGGCAGTATTAATAGCGATATGGCCACTAATTTTGATAAGCCTAGCTGAGGGCCTTGGCATTGGTGAGACGTTGTAGAATGCTTTACAGAAACTTAGGGGTCCGGGTTTGATTCCCGGCATGTGCATTCATAAATCTCACCTAGCCAGCATAAATCCAGCAATGGCGGAGGGTTGAGTGTGAAGTCAGCAACTCCACTCAATTAAAATCGACTCCACTGCTGCTGAAACGTCACAGCTCGAGATTCCAAGTTCCACTCGGAACTCAAAGGAATTAGAATAGGGAAGAACAGTGACCCACTAGTCCTTTGTCGAAGGCACAAGTCCAATCAAGTGGGTTTCAACTCAATTGATTATTTAGATAACTTGACGGCCCGAGAATCCTTCAGGAGAGATAAGATTATTGTCTTGTAACACTGTGATAACTGAACTCTGAAATATGGAGTGTTGGCAGTATTATGTCTTGCCCGGTAATTAATGGTCAGATCTTACCGCCTACTAACAATCACCTCATGTGACTAGTGTCCCAGCGTCATCCGGTTTTTCACTGCCGTTGCAAGGTCTTCACAATACTGGACTATCTGTTAGACCAGGGATAGTGACTGGGGAATTCAGAAGGATGAGAAAAACGGCTTAATAGGAACTATATCATACCTATTATTTGTAAGGATTTCCTTATATATTGACTGATAAATTTACTTTCATACGTCTGATTACGTTTCCACACTTCACTCGCCCGCTGCCGTGCTTTCGAAAACAAATGTTTAAATCTTACTATTGTCCTCTGCTGTGATATGAGCTGTAGGACGATAATTTGGGTAAGTGGTTAGGACTCTCGCCGACCATACACATGGTCCAAAGTTCAATCCCCTGCCGACGCACATCTGATATCTATGGTCGGCCTGCAAAATTTGGGCTACCGATATCCGTGCTGAAAATTCCATACTTGTACCAAAAATGCTGTGTGGAATCAAGCTGTAATCAAAATTAAAATTAAATTATTTTAATAGAATAACCATTTAATGAACACTTGTCTGCAGGCAAACTTATACCATTTTGACGCACGATTGTAGGATCTCTGTGGTGCTCACAAGATCTAATAAGCCCTAGGGTCATCCACGAGGTGATTAGTTACTAAATGATGCGGAAGGGTGAGGTGAGTAGACAGATATGGACTGCCTCTTCTTCATGCATTGAAAAGTAGGGAATGATACGTTCCCCCTTTTGCATGTTTTTTCCGGGCTCCTACGCTTCACTTGCCCTACAGCATGCTTACGAAATGCGTATTTGAATGTGGATTTAATGTAAACGAATGTCTCCTCTCTTTATCCTTGGCTTCTTTGTGACCATTCTGATACGAGAGTGGGTTACTATAAATCTACTAAGTGGTTGCGGAGGAAATCAAAAAACTTTTAAATCGACCTAAACTTCAGATATTTCATTTATAGTGATCGACCCGCTTGACTTTAGTGATGAGGATAGGGGATACTGCGGACACCTAATTGTCTAGAGCGGTTAGCATACAATGGTTGGTTTGAAGTATTCTTGTAAATTCTCCGTACTATTTGACTTAGATGTTTCCTTGAGTAGACACAGGTATCTCATCTTCTCTTAACTGATTGGAGAGCTAGAAGGGGCTGCGCCACCGGTTTGCGGAGCGCCAGACCAGGAACTAGCGGGTTTTTTGGTTAAGACGGGATAGGTCTCCTCACATCAGCCACTAACGTTTTCTCTGGTCCATCCATTCATGAGTGGACCTGAGGTGTTTTACATCATTTCGATCCCAGATGTTCCGTAGAATGCACTAGAATTTTTTGCCGGATTTTCACGAATCCATATTAAAACTTTGGTGACAACGTTGTGACACAAGTGGATAACAACCCATGCTTCCCTGGTGGAAAATGTCACCAAGCAGAGATGTGTGTGAACTAAGAACCACAAGTGTAAATGTACCAGCTTCAAAGACTCTATGTCTGCGGATCCTGACTCTAGTGGTGTTGCTAGCAGACCAATAGACGTGGCTCAAGATGCCGTGCATTGCAACCAAATCGAGAATATCAGAGGATGAATCGGCAATTCTGAGACTGTTTTACCGTTCAACTGACAGTAGGCCTGCATGACAAGCCATTTACAGAAAAATGGTTTGACGGCTTCAAAACATTTCTGGTTCAGACGATAAAATGTTCAAGCGCTTAAGCTTCATAGCCTATAAATAAACAGTATGATTCAGTTATATTTTTCTAAACCAAGCTCACTTTTAACGGTTTGAAAAAAATTGGGAACTTGGTACTTGATACCCACTATTATAGAAGTTTTTGTATTTCCCAATGAGAGAGAAAAATTATCGTTTGTTTTTCATTCCTCTGAAAATTCAAAAACTTTCAGAATAATTTATTTGATTCACAATACATTTTGTGATAGTAGTGCTCCAGTCGTCTGCTAGTCAGCAAGCAAATAGACAACAGAATGGGTTGCAATCTCCAACGGAAAGGAAACCCATTTGGGTATGCCAGCTCGCTAGAGATTCATCCTATATTGACAACACTGAGCACAAAATTTCATCAAAGAGGAAGTACTGGAAACAAAACATAGCAAGATAACCGTGATCTGACCAGAAATTATACTGGAAATTTCAATTCATCAAGTGTTCAGTCTCTTGAAAGTTGTTCTGCTGCATATGATAGGGAGGAATTTTGAACAAGCGGCAATCGTGTAGGCTCTTTCTGTGTCAGTTTACCGTCAAAAATTTTTCGATAGGTTATTTTGTGCCTTTTGTCGTCGGTATTCACTACAGAATCTCCAGCATAAGGAGGTGTGCGGATCTCCTTTATTATAACGACAAAAATTTAGAAAAACAATAAAGAGCCAGGAGGCCCACACGAACTAGAGAAAGACCTAGCAAATCTGAAGCAGAATTACCTCTTAACTGAAAATATCTAATACTGACTTTTACACACATCAACAGCCTAAACGGTTGCCTGCTGTGTGTCCAATGTACCTTTCGAAGTCTCATTCTACCGGGTACTGGGTCATATCATACAGGCAGCTTTGCAAAACTTATTCTGAAACACACTTGTTGCTTAGATATCTTGGAGTTCTCATGGTGAAGCTGTTTATTAAGATTTACAATCCCAAGATGTGACCCTATCCGAAGGCTGAAAACACTTTCGCTTTGTCGTTTTAACTTAATAGCTCATGACCATTTAAGACAAGAGCAGAAAAGTGTTAGGAGTTAGCATACTAAGTCATAGGCTGGCTCGGTTTTACAATCCTATGTGCCTGCAACTTCGATGAGATCCGACAAGTGCCTACCACATTACTTGCCCACAGCAATATGAAAATGAGTCAATCGTGATGGCGTGCCATCATAAGTTACTATTTAGCAAGGCACTGACAATGAATGCACAACTAAGTGAGATTAAACCGAAGAGTAACCGGTCTACTTCAGAGTGAAAATTTCACTTCCCGCAACTTTCAAGTTCTTCACTGAAGATTTAATTCAATCATCATATTGTCTCAACTGTCCTTACCCATCTATTCCATTATTACTAGTGATGGTTTTACAAATTTATTCATTTTCTGATTTTTGCCGCTGTTTTTAGCACTAATGTTTACCCATTTCATTTGCTCACCCAACTTTTTATTCTGCGGCAGTGGAGAGACTGATACTGATTCCAACAGTGTATTCAAGTGTTGGTTTGTAGGGATTTGATTGGTTACAGGATTTCATCAAGGTGAGCTCGTAACCAGAAGGTCCTGGGTCCGAACCCCGGTGGGTGCGTACTGATGAGGAGTCCCGAACTAGGACGAAACAGCTGTACAGTACTCCCAGATTTTCCAATGGTTCTCTAACTAATGTCAGTTCATGACGAAATCCTGTCATTTAACAGCATAATAGTTTCAACAACAACAACCTCAACCTTACCTTCGAACTTATCTATACTTCTACAGGCTAGGTGTCTATCAGAAAATTGGTGAAGCCAAACGTTCAGGAATCGGTCGGGGATTATGAACTGATCTCCGCCACTAGTAAGAGTGTGTAGAAGAAACAGTCAAAGCAGTACTCGACCGAAAATCGACATCAATCATTGGTTTCTGAACCGCCATTTTAGAGAATAGCGGTACTTTTCCTCGTGTTTTTTGGAAGTTTGTGTCGTCGGCCTTATCTTGTTTAATCGTGAGTAATATTCTTGTAAAACTTCTTCAACTGAAATAAAAAACCATCTTCCACGCTTTCCACTCCTAAATAGCTGTAAATAATCTATTAAAATGGTGGTATTGAAAATTATCTAAAAGGATCGCGGTTTTTTATCACTGGTTAGATCTGCAATGGGTGTATTTATAATTAGTCTTATCCATTGGCATTATGTATAATCAATGCCTTTAGTAGTCAGCATATAAAGGCAAGCAGTTTACATTTTTTTGACAAGAAATCTGCTTTGTTGATTTATCTTTGCTGTGTTTTAAAGCACCTGTTCAGTCACAGAGTCTTGAAGAAAGCTATAAATCCTCGGGGAAGGAATCGGAGAGTATATTGCTGTAGTGTTATTGATCTCGTGCCGTATTACACTGATACTATCGAAGGTATACAATTAAGTGAGTTTCAAGAAGGCCTCAGACTCTTATGTTGCAGCATATTTGCAATTTATTTGGAAGCCAACTTTATCGGTGATAGCAGGTCTGAAGAACTGAATTAGTCAATTTAAAATCTATCACTGTGATCCTCCTGTTCTCATCATTATAATACACAACATTGTTACATAAATTCCATGTGTAATCCCCATCCAGAGACTAATGAAAAAAAACGTAGTTTAGCGAATTTATTTACTTAGCTGTACAATCACAACTATATGTAATTAGTTCTGTATGTGTGTATATTAACTCTGTCGAACAAGAATGAAAATTAGTTAGGATTGTTGTTTACGTCATCGAAATATTTCAAAAAATGTGATGAATAATCAAATTGTAACCAGGGGGTGGAGATCAGTATGACTAAATTTCAGATTTATCGGCTGAGGACAAAGGTCTTTATGTCTATGTTAATTATTTGTTAATCAATTTTTGGGCCTGTCTTAACCCTTCACGAATGAGTCAACCGAGAGCGCTGACACCATTTCTGGGAGTTGGTTCCCAGAAATAATGACTCAGTGTGAGAACCGGTACTCTACGGCGATATATTTTCTTCTTGGCTTTCCCGCTATGTCCTTTAAGGTCTTCTGACCCGATGGGAAGAAGATGAAATATATCAGGTCTGAAGTCATTACTAAGTATTTTAGTCACTAATGAAATCACTGCTTGAGGTATGACATGGAGAAGAGATGCCAACTGTCTAGTCTTTCAAAGTATTATAAATTGGTTATGCCAAGAAACATACGGATTGAACCCTTTCTAGAATGTACGAGTCCCTCTCAAGACAAGGACTGGCTATCTGGATGCGGTTTTCCAGTCTTGACCACATCAGAGATGTATATAAATGAGTGAATATATATCTGGTGATTCTAATAAAAGGTTTGTGTATTGCCCATAAAGATCTCAAACTACGAGCTGCCATCACGCGAAAGTGTACTCTAGTTTTCAAGTCGTGACTTATTACGTTGTCTAGATCCATATGAGTCTGAACTGATAGGAGTGTTACTCTCTGTACTTCGTATAAGGTGGCTAGTCCAATGCGCATCGTTGCGCACTTCGCTACGTTGATCGGGGGAATACATTTTTTGAAACGCTCTAACAATTTGTTAGGATCTCCTTGCACATTAATCGTATCATTGTCGTCCTTCGACTATATCCATATTCCTAAATCATCTGCGTGTAGGACAATTAGGGATTCAGTGATATACAAGATAAATAAGAGGCGCCGGAATACGGTGCTTTGGGGCACTCCACTATGTACTGTTGTCCAGGAGGGGAGTTTCGAGTTGATTCTGACTCTGTCTCCAATCTACAAGGAATTCCTTCATCCAGTTTCCTAAGTCGCCCTTAATATCAAGACTTTCCAGTTTCATGAGCAATCATATGTGAGGTACTTTGTCAAAGGCTTTGCTGAGGTTTACGAGAACGAAGTTGACGGGTCTTCTGTTGTCTCTCGACTTGACCCAGCTTTCTCTTACCTAAAGAAGGTTTGTTAAGCATCAGAGGTTTCCTCGGAAGCCATGCTGTGCTCTGGACAACAACTTGTCCTCTAGATATACCATGATAACTTTCTTGATGATTCTTCCCGGTGCTAATGAGACTGGTAGCCCTGAAGTTTCAAGGACAGTGAGCCTTCTTTGTGGATCGAGGTTACTACGGCGTCTTCCCAGTGTCCCAGTGACACTCCACTAAAGAGGAATGGTCTAAAGGTCGTAGCCTTTAGGCCAGCTATGTACAAAGAATTTTCTTAGGTTACGATGTTGCATTTTGAGCAAGAAGTATTACAAACTCCACCCTTGAATGACGGATTGATGCAATAGCTTTGTCCCCTGCGGCGGGGTACGATTTTCTGACCTCAGAAGTCTCTGGTGTGGCGAAAAAGGTTCAACATTTATGCTCACACCTGAACAATCTACGAATGTCTTGGTTTATCCATGGAGTACTCATTGAGTGCCTTAATGCACTGGGATCCACATGTGATTTCAAATCTTTAAATGTTCCCATATGTAATATTAGAACAAGACATATAAGCGAACAATATTGTTTTGAATTAGATCTTCTTCAGGCTATATTCTAATTTACATAGACTTATATAAATTTTTAACCAATGACGGTGATTTTGTGGATCAAATAATAATAATGTGGTAAATGTTTTGAACGAAATTAATAACGATGATTATGATGATAACAGAATATTGACAATAAGGTTTATGCAGGTGATAAGAATAACAAAGATAGTATATGCAAATGTGTGTATATGTAGACAATTCAATAAATAAATGCGTCGGTGGTACAGTGGTTAGGACTCTCACCGACCATGTACATGGTCGAGGTTCGATCCCCTGCCAACGCACACCTGATATCTACGGTCGGCCTGCGAAATTTGGGCTACCGATATTCATGCTGAAAACTCCATACTTGTACCAAAAATACAGTGTGTAATCAAGCTGTAAATTAAAAAAATAAATAAATAAGGTCAAATCAAATGGAATGGTAATTAGAATTTTAATAAATATCATAAAAGTACGAAGGAGATGGATGATAAGAAAGGGTGGGAGGGTTTTGAATAGAATTCACCTAGGCCAAGGGAGAGACAAAAGTAGAACAAACTTCTTTTGTATACAAAGACTAGGATTGTTTTCTCGAATTCTTCTTCTTCTTATTATTATTATTTGATCCACAAAATCACCGTCATTTGTTAAAAATTTTTATATATAAGTCTCCGTAAAGCCTAAAGATCTATTCAATATTGTTCGCTTATATGTCTTGTTCTAATATTATTCATGCAGGACAATGTTTCCGACCCTTTGGGACAAACCAAGGAATAAAAGGTTGGGTTACCCAAGCCTGAAGTTGCTTGAATTGTCTCCATGGTTAGACTGCATAAGTCTGAAACCCCAATGTTTGTGCGAACTGTATACTATTTTTGAGTCAATTGCATAAAGTTGATATTAATCTGAAGCTGCACACTTCATGTCTTTCTAATAATACATATGGTAATAGCATTTTTAAGAAGTGATCAAACTCCGAAACTGTCATATCCTGTTAGGTTTTTAAACGTCTGTTAACACAACACTGATTGTAACAAAATAAGTCACAATAACAAATGGGAGGACCACCACTGTAAATGCCAGAGAGTATGAAGTTTAGTCTAGAAATTGTCTGTTTATTTTCCCCATCGTCACACTTGATCAATACCGATTCACTTATTTGATAAATACTCATATGACAGCCCATGTGCTATCTTAAGGTGATAATGGTTTGTAGGCTGATTACCACTTTGTATACGATAGACAACAATACCAGTGTTACTAATTCGATTTTTGCGGATCCATCCTCTCCAACAACATGATCACCTACTTCTATGTGTATTCAATCTTTATCTCCAAAAGAACTGCATAGTTTATGGTGTTTCACTGTTAGCGAATATTTTGAACTTGAGCATCTTTCGGTGGATTGTTTTTTTTATTTTTTTTTATTTTTTTATTTACAGCTTGATTCCACACTGCATTTTTGGTACAAGTATGGAATTCTCAGCATGGATATCGGTAGCCCAAATTTTGCAGGCCGACCATAGATATCAGGTGTGCGCCGGCATGGGCTTGAACCCCGGACCATGTGGTTGGTCGGCGAGAGTCCTAACCACTGTGCCACCGACGCATTGTCATCCTTCAGTGGAGGAAATCTTATTGATCTCAGTTTACTGTTCCATTTTAAGTCTGTAAAAGTCTCAGACCTGTCGGCAGTTGTACATCACAATGCACCAGACAGATTACACGTTTCTATCTGTGTAGCTGGGACAACTTTTTACTAGTGTTAAGTGCATTTACTGTCCCTGTCCCCCTAATTATCTCTGCATTCCACATATATTGTTTTATGCAAGTGGCTAGAGTTAAACTAGAGTTAACAATCTTTTTTTTTCTAAGTGAACTGAGAAAATTACCCTTGACTTACACTGTTACATTTCGGAATATGGTCTATATAAGTTTTCACGACATTTGATGTTCTCTGAAGAATTTGTGAGTGCATTAACCAGGTGTCACATTCCGATCTAAAAATTTGTCACACTACATAAATTAATTTACTGTTCAGGGTTTTCTAGGCATTCAGAAAAACTGTCATACAGTCTAGGTCATATACGTACTGAGGAATCGGAACAAATTAGAGGACTTCAAGTAAACATAGAGAATTCATATGAACTGTGATCAAGATTTGACCGGATAGTTGCAAAATAATTGAGCACCGAGTGAGAAGTAGACATTTATAAAATTATATTTGTAAAATCTCAGCGAAATTGAAATGATTAATTCCAACGTTTCCTGTGTTCGGCAATCTGGTCCGAACTTCTTCAGGGAAATTAATCGGAATTAAGATAACAGAGATTTATATATACAAGGAACATTTCTTGTTTTTAAAAACTTTTTCCAATCATGAGTAAACATGTTTAATAAACAAAATTGTATGTTTATGTATAAAAGGACATCTATTGTTTTTAATTGTTCGTCCTGTCATATGAATCATGAAACAGGTATCAATAGCTATTAGAAACAAAAATTCTATGAACTGTGATCAAAATTTGACCTCAGACTTTCAAAATTAGTCTACTTTTCTTAAAATATATGTGTATAAGCAGTATACAAGTGTGTGTATGTATGAACAGTCATAAAACATTTGTTATTCTCTCCATAAGAAAACGTAGACAATCGGGAATTCGACCAAGTGTGACTAATTGTTGACACATGTCCAATTTTATTTATGAGTCAGGATTTGCCATGCATCAGCTAACCTCACACCTTCACGTCTGTTCAAACTGTTGGGATTCACCCATATATGTAGGGCTTCTGCATTCAGTCTTTCTTTATATGAACCAAAACCTTTCTGTAGAACCTTAGTCTTATCAAAGTCGATTTTGTATCCCGTTTCTATCGAATGCAGTGCAGTGCAATCGCTGAGTTGTTTTCTAGCTTCTTTAAGTCTTTGCAGAGGTCTTTGAAACCACCTTTAGACATTGTTTATGCTCTTTCACTCTTATATTTACCTGTCTGGAAGTTTCTCCCACATAAACGGCGTTACACAATTCTGCTGGTTTTCTTGTTCTATTTTATCCTTAACCTTCATTTCGATTTCGCTGAGATTTTACAAATATGATTTTATAAATTTAAACAGAATTTCATACATTTGGTTCCCTTGATAAATTTCAATAGAGCAAGAAAGACCAGATTTGCAGTATAAAATGATATCATCATTCTATTTCAAAGGTTCTCACCAACTGTAAACTACTTGAAATTACAATGGTTATAAATAATAACATTTCATACTTCAATGTTTGTTTGAAAGGTAATAAAGAAATCATTATTAGATGAACGCATCCGGAACATAAGTATTACAATTTTTATTTTAAGTTGCTATTAATTTATATACTATCAAACTATGAAAAAGAAAATATGGGGGGAGATGAGAGAAGACAGGAAACAGAAAAATGTAATAAACACTGTTAGCTTGTACGTCGATACGGCAACTGAAGAAAGCTAAAGTTCGTCAAATTGAAAACTTGTTTAGTGAGCTGAGCTCACTAGTGTGTATGACTAATCAGTGTAATCAAAGTGATATGGTTACCAAGGGAGTGAGAGGTTGACTACACTCTCTCTTCTGTGTGTACAAGTTTGGTCTGAGACGTTTGATTGCAATTGCTTCAGTAAATCGTAATAGATTCACTACCCTTTGTTTTATTTTAACATTTTGGAGGATTTGGGAATCTCGACAAAAAGACTCGCATCCACATGGTGGTTGTCTGGTAATTGTACTTTGTGAATATCTGCTTCCCTTGAAGCATGAGTTTCTTTGAATATGCTCTGAAAACCGGAGAGAAGCCCTTCTTTCTGTCCTTCCAATGTACTTGCTGCTGCAGGTGCACGTAAATTTATAAATGCAGTTGGAGGTAATTTCAGCAGGGTACTTATCTAGTTTCGATTGGTTTAAAGAATATGTCGTGCTGTATAATGTCACCAGTCTAGCTGCAGGGAGGCATCTCTTTATTGCTCCTTTCATCCTCTTGTCGGTGTTTTGTGATAATGCTTCTCATTTGAATGGGAGGCAAATGAACACTTTCTTCTTTTCAGTTGTTGGATACTTCTCTTTCTCATCTCTTTCTTTGCTGTACTTTAGGATAAGTCCTTTTGAATACCCGTTTTCCTTAAGGGATTTTTCAACAAATCTATATTCTTCTTCTACCTTGTTAGGTAGACATAACTTCCTGGCTCTGCCGTATAGTGTCTTTACTAATCCCCGCTTCTAGCTTGTAGGGTAGAAGCGTCGGTGGCACAGTGGTTGGGACTCCTGCCGACCATGCACATGGTCCGTGGTTCAAGCCCACGCCGACGCACACCTGATATCTATGGTCGGCCTACGAAATTTGGACTACCGATATCCGTGCTGAAAATTCCATACTTGTACCAAAAATACAGTGTGGAATCAAGCTGTAATCAAAAAAATAAAAAAAATCAATAAAATAAAAGCTGTTGTAGTGAAGATATTATCCGGTCCAGGTTTCTTTTCTGTAGATGGACTTCTCAATAGTTTCATCGTTTCTTCCTTTTAGATTTAGGTCCAGGATATTGTGTTCATATTCCATAGTGAATTTAATGTTTGAGTCGATCACATTAGGGCGGTCAAATAATACGGATGCCTGACTCTTGTCGTTAGAAACAACCATTGCTATTTCAGGTAGTTTACAGCGGTTGATGAGAACTTTTGAAATAGAATGACGATATCATTTTATACTGCAAATCTGGTCTTTCTTTCTCTATTGAAGTATAGAGAAGATAGAGGTGATGTATATAACCAATCAATCAATATCAACGGAAGAAATTCGAGAGAGGTCACTTCCTTTACTTATCTAGCTTTGTAGCATCGTTTCAATTGCAGGTGACAGCATGGATGAGGATGTCAAAGACTGGCAGAATCGGAAAGCCGACGTAGACCTTCATCATTCTGAAATCAGTTTGGAAATATTCTGCATTAACTCAGCATCTAGAAGGAAATTCGGATTTTCAACACCAATGTTAAATCAGTTAGTTCCATATGGGTTAGATTCAGCATTCGATTCTGTCGACTGAGAGGTACTCTGGCGATGCTTCACTGTAAAGGGAATACTGAGAAAACACATTGCACTGATTAAGGCACTCTACTCGAACGCATGTAGCCAGGTGACGGCTTACGGCGAGTTGTCTTCTGATCTGGTGACGACTAGTGGTGTCCGTCAAGGATGTCCATTATCCCCATTTCTATTCAATTTCATCATAGATGTATTAATGGATTTAGCCCTAACTCAGTTCAGAGACTCAGGGCTTGATTTGTTACCACCAGGGAATAATCTCGTTGGCTTAGAATATGCACATGATATAGTCCTTCTAGGCGAGAACGCTGACATAATACAGAGTCTTCTGAACACCTTTAGCTGCAATCTACGAATGTTTGGCATGCGATTCTCTCCCGCCAAATGTGAGATGGTGTTACACGACTGGACTACACTGACTACTAGATTAGAAATAGTAAGTGAAGTGGTAGAGCACGTTGACCGCTTCGCTTATTTGGGGAGTACCATCAACCAGTGCCAACGCGTTGATCTCCGACGAAATCCCAGTACGGATACAGGGGGCTCGTTTCGCATATGCCAGTTTACGCCGTCTTCGGCGTAGACGTGATATCCGGCTGGTTGTCGACCAAAGGAGGTGTGGTGTGTACTGCTCATCAGTCCGCTCCGTCTTCCTTTATGGCTGTGAGACCTGACCATTGAGAGTGGAAGACATGAAGAGGCCGGTTAGCTTTGATCATAGGTGCCTGCGTTCTATCTTCCGTGTGAAGTGGTAGGTGTAATAGGATGAGTAATATTGAGGTTAGGCGTCGAGTGCTAGGTAAGGAGGGGAAATCAATCGACGAGGCTGTGAAGCAGCTGCATCGACTGAGATGGTTAGGACATGTGTTACGAATGCATGACTAGTCATCGCATTCCTCGACGGGCAATGTTAGCTGACATAGGGCCAGGCTGGAAAAGAGCTAGCGGGGTTCAAACTAAAACATGGCCTCACCAGTCAATGAAATCTACAACAGTTAGTTTAACCCAGCCAGGTAGGAAGGTGTAGACTTCCTGGTTGGAGTCCTCGGGACAGTAAAAACCAATGGTTGGAAACAATCGGTGATATGGTTCAAAATCGTTCTCAATGGCTGGCTGGCGCAATCGCATCCACTCCTTGTGACTTATGATTTCCAATGAAACTATATAGTTCTTCGTTATTTCTATTCCTTTGTCTCACACCTCTGTTTACTGTCTCTATTATGCATTTCTTCTACTTTCTTCTGTTGCTTTGTGTACAGCAAGGAGGCAGTGTGGCAACTTGAACTGGTGCACATCAGTGCAAAGTTTTATGTCGAAAACAGATAAATATGGGTTAGAAACCTAACAAGGATTTCGTGACAAGCTGCATTAAGCTTTTATCAACAGCTGCTATTACTGGTTCCATACCGATAATCAGATGACCAAGGAGAAAGAATTAGCAACACGAAACTCTGGCTGGCTGGGAACGAACCAACCAAGAACCTTCTTACTCATTAAATATGCAAAATAAAAAGGAGATTGGTCTGATACACGCTTAGGAGAGCTTCGAGTGACATCGCACGCTAGGCTGTCGAGTAGGAAACGACGAGTTGGGCGTTGGTTCAAGGGGGTGACATGGAGGCAATAAGAGCTTATGGACAATCATGGAGCCAGCTGAAATGGAGATATGCTGTTGCGGGGCCTATGTTCCACTCAAAACTTAAGCAAATAATTATGATAATAATAGTAGTGCCTCTGTATTTGCGAAACCATTTTGCAGCCCATAAAACTGCTCTCTTGAAGTACTTACTATTCAAATTTGTGTTCATTTTGCACAAACAAAATAATTTACATAAATTGAAATTATTTTAAATTATATTTAATTTTAGTTTTATGAAATGTCATTAGAATATTGTTTTGTGTGGCTTTTAGTCTACATAGTCTCTTTCTTCTCCTCTTCAAGGTACAACATCTCTTACCTTTTGCGGGGGGTAAATCAGTCCTTAAAGTATGGAGGAGACAATTGATGTCCCAATTGAAGGTTAGCGTTAAGTTAGTGTTAAAATTCGAATCTATTCTAGGCTCGTCATTCTTACGTCATTTTACTGTACCATATGAACAAGCAAAAGATAAACTCCACACAGAAGTAACAACAATGATAGTAAGTTCACTCACCTTCGTATGATTCCTGTGGTAGCATCCCGACATAGGATGGTACAAGTCAAGTGCTAATCGTAAACAATTTCCATTTTTGAATGATAAAAATGTAGGTGAGTCTGTACAGATGGACACTAGTTAATTAACACAATTTTCAGCCTATTGATCCAAAGATGAATACAGAAGATGTGATTTTGCAGAAAATAATCAATAATTATGAGGTGATTTGTTCTATGTTATCTTACCCCTCTCTCTCTCTATCTATCTCTGTGAAGGATTTATTCTATTGTCGTCGTACTCCAGAGAATGAATCCATCCGTCTGTTATACTGTTGTCATGCATTGAATCATTCATTAAAGTGAGTCGTATATATTCCCACTTTTGGTTATAGACGAATTCATTTAGGTGTAGAAAGCTTGTAATAAAGAACAATGAGAAGGAAAAACAGTTTGGTGTTTCAGAGTAAGTTGGTTTTTTCTTTCATTAGGCAGGCTTTTGTGTTTTTTATGCTTATTTATTTATTTATTTATTAAGTTATAAGCGTGGATGGTTCACTGGTAGAGAACACTGGCCAACTTTGCCTCATGTAGTCCAGGATTCGAACCCCAGCTGACACACTCCTTTACCTGGCCTAGCCGTTGATAAACCCGGTAAAGACGGAAGGTTGGATATGATTTTAGCGACCGCATTCTGTAACAATAAACACCATTGCTAATGAAACTTAAAAGCTATCTCTCTTGAATCCCTATATTCTACCGAGAGTTACTTTGTACTTTGATTGAACACCAACTAGGCGTAGTAGTAAGTAATTAGTCCCCTTTGGTTGGTGCAGACTGAATTCTATCAGTCAATTGGTTTGCAGTGTGGTCACCATGTTAGATTGCTGGCCATCACAGTGCAAGATGCATCGGAAACTTGACTGATGGAATTCAATCTCCACTGAACAAAGGAAGAGGCTCATGACTGCCAAGTTAGTGTTCACTCAAATTATCTAACAGTCCTACAGGAGGTGAATCGTGAATCTGAATAGCTCAGTCGTGGTGACGTCGCTGACTGCAGAGGGAACGTATAAGTTCCTTCACGGTTGGAGATATGCCTTACTGAAAGGCGAGTGCCAACAAGCGTGAAACCGATGTCAGGTAGGGTTTCCTGTTGACTGCCCTCAATCATCTATTGTTCTTATTATTCCCTTGGGTTCCAAGTGAAAAAATAGGGCTGACTTCAACAACACATCTCCACTTTGTTCTGTTTTCTGCTGTCCTCTTTAGTTGGGTCCATGATTACCTAAAATCTCCCATTTCCTGCTCCTCAACACACGATCTCCTCCATGTCACCCTCAAAATGACGACCCACTCGTCGCTTCCCATTGGGATTCCACTTGAGCGATGGCCTGCATTGAGCACGATGTCATTCAACGGCCTCCTCAACGTATGCTGGATCCATCTCCATTTTGCTCCTACATATTTGTTGAGCAATCGGCTCTTGGTTGGTTTGTTACCAGCCAGCCAGAGTTTCTTGTTACTAATTTTTTCTGGCTGACCGACCGGCCAGCTGGCCATTTTATCCTTAGTATGGAGCCAGTGAAGGGGTCATCTGTTGATAAAAGTCTGCAGCTGCTTGTTGGAAATCGTTTTCGTGACATGCAGTTCAAGTTTCTGACCTGTATAGAGAAAGGCACTGACTTCATACTTGTATTGAACAGAATCCGAATCTTGTTGTTTATGCTGTATGAGAGCAGAGGATTTTCAAACTGGGGTATCAGGTTGATGAAGACAATATCTTGCTTTTCCGATTTAGGCTGGCTTTGACATCTTCATCCGTTCTGTCGGCCTGTAGTTGAAACTGTGCTTCCTAGATAAGTGAAGGCACCCATTGGCATGCTGGGTTCTAGCCCCAATGGGAACACCATCACTCACTGGGGGATGCAAGTACATCTGGATGATGAGTCCCGAATGGGACGAAATACACATTTTGATTGGATTCCACTTCTAGTCAGCATCCACCAAATTATTTCGAGTTAATCCCCGGACATCGTTGAATTGTACGTACTAGGGGCTGACATGTTAACAGAGGTTGAACACTTCAGTCCCATCAATCAATGGGAGAATCTAAATTGAATTAAAAACAAATAAGGGCTTTTAAAATTCTAACTGTATCCAATCACTCAAAAGCAATGAAGGTTTATTTGCCTAAATAACCATTCTCCTACTAAATTATGTGTAACCGACGGGATTATATTATCACCGAAATTCAGAGATTTATACATACCTATATTTATATTTTTAATTAGTTCGCCTGGCTTTTTATACCCACAGAAGGTAGCATAAGCTTAGGCACTTCATCTGGGCTAATATACTTCGATTACTAACTGGATATACTCCAACCAGAAAATTATCGTACAGTATTTCTCAAGTTCTCTATATTCAAGAGTACGGATGTTTTTTGGTTATTTACGATGGTGACGTGATGCACATTAATAGGAAGTGGCCGAAACTAGAATCAATATTTTAAGTCAATAATGGCTGCAGAGGTAGAAGTGTTTATTCCTCGAATGTGGATTTAGTTTTTACGTTATTAGTATTATTGTTCCCTTGGGTTCCTAGTGGAACATAGGGCTTCAACTGCACGTCTCCACTTGCTTCTGTTTTATACTGTACTTTTCACCTGCATCCATGTTAGTCCATACTGTTTCAACTCCTCTTCACACGATCTCCTCCGTGTCACCCTTGCACTGACGTCCCACTCGCCGCTTCCCTTTCGGCCTGGTTCCAATCGAGCAATGGCCTGACGTGCGCGCCATGTCACCCAGAGGGGGCCTCCTCAGCGAGTGTCCAATCCATCTCCACTTTCTCCTGCATATTTGTTGGGCGATTGGTTTGTTCTTGTTTTGTTTGTTTGTTCCCATAGTTTCCCATAGTTGGTGATTCTTTCCGGCCCAGCCATCTGATATTCAGTATAGAGCGATGACATCTGTTGATAAAGGTCTGCAACAGGCTGTTGGAAATATTCTTTGTGACCCTCCAAGTTTCTGATCCGTATAGAAGAACTGACTTTACGTTTGTATTGAAAATCCGACTGGATTTTGTTGTTGATGCTGAGTGACGAAGATTTCCAGATTGGTTCCAGGTTGATGAATGTGTTTCTCACCTTCCCGATTCTTGATTTGACACCCTCGTCCGTTCCGACTTCCTGTAGTTGAGACTGATATGTATCCACATATATATTTATGTGTGTGTGTATGTTGGTCTCTCTTTCTATTTGCTCGCTTAGTCTGTGACCATTTCACTGGTATGAACTTGTCTCCTTTATCAATGTATATTCTCCCTATATTATATTATATATAATATGAGTGTTTGTTGACAGTCCGTTGCTTAGTGACATATATCCATATATGGTTGTTTGACATGTCTGCTATATATATTTTGTTATATATATATTTCGTTCACACATTCTGTGTGAACTACTTTACTTACTTATCACTTTGGTGTGAGACCATTTATTTTCTTACTTTTTTACTTTACTTTACTTCGGCTATCTCCTACGGGAGGATGAGCCGGCTTCATGAACGTCTCGAATCATCGCTGCCCAGGCGCGGCGATCTGAAGCAAGGTTTTGCGATAGGGATATCCAATTCTTGTTCCACATACGGAGTCCGTAGACCCTTTGTAGCCCCAGGCACTCCATATCTACCTTGACTGTACCAAGCCATGTCTTCAGCTGTCCGCCTCTGCGACATCGCCAAGATGGTAATGGCGAGGGATTTAGAACTGATTTGACCAGATCGTCATCTGGTCGGCGCAGAACATGGCCAAACCACCGAAGGCGGCGTTGTTGGACCAGTACTGGAATTTGGTTGATGTTGTAGCAACGCCGACGCACTTCTTCGTTGGAGAGTTTGTCCTGCCAACGAACATGCAGAATGTACCTGAGACACCAATGGTCTAATACCTCGAGTCTGCGTAAATCTTCCGCGCGAAGAGGCCAGGTTTCACAGCCATACAGGAGAACGGGTCGTATGGAAGCTTGGTAGACCCGAATTTTAGTCCTGAGACTGATTTCTCTCTTGCTCCATAGAACGCTCCTCAGCTGTAGAAACGCATTCCGGGCGTTGGAGATTCGCGCATTCACTTCGTTTTTCGCTTGGCCGTTGGGGAGCATTATGGATCCCAGATATCTGAAGGATGGCACAATTTCAATAGGTGCTCCATTTAGGGATAAGATTTCATCATTGCCGGTGGATGTGTTCGAAAACATTTTGGTTTTGGAAGTGTTAATTTCCAAACCGATAGTAGACGCGAGGTGGTTTATCTGATCGAGCGCCTGTTGCATATCGGGGAAGTTTTCAGCTAACAGCACGACGTCGTCGGCGAATTCGAGGTCGGTTATGTGAATATCGGGCGAAAGTTGGACGCCGTGGTGCTCGGTTAGGGCGTGCCGCAAAATCCAATCAATTGTGAAATTGAACAGGATGGGGGATGCTGGACAACCTTGCCGGACACCGCTGGTTACCTCAAAAGTGCGGGACTCTTCACCGTTCACTCGGACTCGAGCTTTGTTGTTGGAGTAGTATGACCTGAGCAGGTTGATTAGCTTGGTCGGAACTCCGTCGAGCTCCATTAGATACCAGAGTGCTCCTCGATCAACTGGGTCGAATGCCGCTTGGAAGTCGATGAAGCAAGCAACCGTCGGCTGTTGGAATTTGTCCCTGTGTTCCAAAATTCTTCGCAGTGTGAATAATTGATCAACACAGCCTCTTCCAGGTCGAAATCCGGCTTGATTTGGCCTTGTTCGCACGTGGCGTTCGGCCGCGAAGCGGTTCAGGAGAATGGAAACAAAAACCTTAGCAGCGATATCAATCAGACTTATGCCTCGGTAGTTCTCGCATATTGACCTGTCTCCCTTTTTGTGGAACGGTAGCAGAACTGAGGTGCTCCAATCGGAAGGAATGGTTTCGGACTCCCAAATTGAGCAGAACAGCGAGTGCAGTGCATCGATTAGCGCTGGAGTGCAGGCCTTGTATATTTCTGGGGGTAGACCATCTTCGCCCGGAGCTTTTTTGTTTCTGAGTCTGTTAATTGTTTTAGCTATTTCGGTTGGAGTGGGTGGATCGCAGTCAACTACGTAGGGTGTTGGTAAGTGTCGTATCGGTCGATGAGACGGTTGACCAGCGTCGCGATTGATTTTCGTCTCCTTGTGTTTGGACAATAGAAGTATCATCGCAAACCTAGTGGTCTTCTGATTTCCGCCTTCTCGCGTCAGGACTATTAGTCTCTCGACCAGTCCATAACAATAATTTAGCGACGAGTACATAACAATTTGGCGACGGGGATATAGTACATAACAATTTGGCGACGGGGAAAACTACTATTAACCACTCAGCAGCAGCAACATAACAATTTACTATGGATTATTCTAAATTGGAATTATTGTTTGAACGACAAATGAAATTAATGGAAATGTTCGTCAACCAACAGACTGGTCCAGCTTCACCTTCAAGCAATCCCAATCATACCATGCTACCATCTGTCGACGGAATTGTGAACAGTATTTCACAGTTCAATTATGACCCAGAGGCTAATGTCACTTTTGACACATGGTATCAACGTTATGAGGATTTATTCACTGTTGATCTCGCCTCACAAGACGATGCCTGGAAGGTGCGAGTGTTGTTACGTAAATTGGGTCCGGCAGAATATGAACGGTACTGCAACCTAATTTTACCCCAGAAACCACGTGACAATGTTTCGATGATACAATAAAGCTGCTGCGTGAACATTTTGGAGACCACTCCTCATTATTCAGCATACGTTATCGTTGCCTCAAGCTGGCAATGAATGAAAATGATGATTTTCTTACTCACGTTGGCACAGTCAACCGAGAATGTGAGAGATTTCGACTCAGGTCCTTAACAGATGATCAATTCAAAGCCTTGATCCTCATATGCAGTCTCCAATCTCCTCGTTTCACAGATATCCGAACTCGACTGCTCAATCAGCTAGAACAAAATCCCAAGTTAACATTACATGACATAGCTGATGAATATCAACGGCTGATTAATCTGCAGAAAGACACACACCTGGTCGAATCAACACCTCCGAGAAGCTCTGATATTCGTGCATTACGCAAGAGCAAAAATCTCTCATCAGCTACTCCTGACCCACCTACTTCTCCTAATGTCCCGCGGAAATCTATACATACTCGTCCAACTTCACAAAATACTGCAAAGAAGACCCCACCATCACCATGCTGGCATTGTGGCGCGTGGCACTTTGTAAAGTCTTGTCCGTACAAAAATCATCGTTGCAGCAAGTGCAAATCATCGGTCATAAAAATGGTTTTTGTCAGCCACGCAAACCCAGATGTCAAAATCCAGCGAAAGCTCAACAAAATGTTGGTCCTAAATCTCCAAAAAGATCATTGAGTCTACGCGCAACCTGTCAAGTCACAACACCAGGTATGCGGAAATATATTGACCTTCAGATGAATGGTCATGATACACGTCTGCAGCTAGATACCGCCTCTGATATTACTGTTATATCAGAGAAACTTTGGAATAATATTGGCAGACCACCAATCAGATATACTTCCCAGTCTTTTCTCAGCGCCTGTGGTGGGCGGCTCAAACTAATTGGTGAACTCAAATGTTCTGTTTCCTTCCGCAATACCAAATTCACAGGAATTTGCTACGTCACCAAGAGTGATTTAAATCTTTTGGGACTTGATTGGTTCGATCGTTTGCATCTGGCTGATGTCCCACTAAATTCTCTACGCAATGCAGTCAAGAAGCATAAAATGCCAGACAATTCCGGACGAAGCCGAAGCCGCAAACCCAACACGCAGACGAAACGACAGACGTCAACAACAAGCCCAAAGGTTCCAGATAAACCCCCAGGTAAACATCCTACTAATCATCAATCTTCTCAAAAGGGGAGGTGATATGTATCCACATATATATTTATGTGTGTGTGTATGTTGGTCTCTCTTTCTGTTTGCTCGCTTAGTCTGTGACCATTTCACTTGTATGAACTTGTCTCCTTTAATAATGTATATTCTCCTTATATTATATTATATATAATATGAGTGTTTGTTGACAGTCCGTTGCTTAGTGACATATATCCATATATGGTTGTTTGACATGTCTGCTATATATATTTTGTTATATATATATTTCGTTCACACATTCTGTGTGAACTACTTTACTTACTTATCACTTTGGTGTGAGACCATTTATTTTCGTCTCCTTGTGTTTGGACAATAGAAGTATCATCGCAAACCTAGTGGTCTTCTGATTTCCGCCTTCTCGCGTCAGGACTATTAGTTTCTCGACCAGTCCATAACAATAATTTAGCGACGAGTACATAACAGAGACAATGCTCCCTAGATAAGTGAATGAATGAAGTAACCTCTTTGAAATCCCTCCCGTTGATGGTGAATGGCGCTGGATGTTGCTGTTGTTGTTGGTTGGTTATTTTCATAACCTCTGTCTTGTCTATGTTCACCTGGAGTCCTGTTTTCGCCGACTGCTTCTTCAACCAGTTTGTCGGTTTTCGCTCACTTGTAAGTCTTCGATTTTGTGTGACATCAAACATAAATCATCGCGGCGCGAAATCCAGGTCTTCTAAGGTCTTCACTTTGGTCGGTCCAGGATATCCCTGTCTTCTCGTTTCCCACTGTCTGACGCATAATCCAGTAACTCCACCACAATTAAGAATATCATTGGTAATAATAGGCAGGCACCCTTGTCTGACTCCTGTGTTTACTCCAAACGCCTCGCTGAGTTTTCCGTTGTGGATGACTTGACATGTTCCGTTGTCGTACAGCTGTTGAATAAGGTTAATCAATATTTGGAGTACGCCGTAATACTCGAGTAGTTATGGACATGAAATAATCTGATTGGGCAACTTGTTCAGCCTTGGGCCTATAGCCGACCATTGTTCTGATTGGTTGGCTATAGGCCCAAGACTGAACAAGTTGTCCAATGAGGTTATTCTCCTCTGACTTAGACAAACTTCAATGTGACTAAAAGTGTATAAATATGATGTGATGTAAAACAGTCCGTTACCGAGTTTCTTATCTTCTTCTGTTACACTACTACTGTAACAACAGAAGACAAGGGCCAGGCAACAGATCGTTTTATTATGAAAATCAACACGTATTTATACATCTTTCAACTACATTATTATAGACAAGCGCAGTCATCTGATTGGTTGTTTAGGTAGACAAACGCAGGCTTCTGATTGGTTGTTTCGGGATTCCTTGACAAATAGAGTTCTCTCTGCGAATCATATTTTGCCACGTTAACTTTGCTGTGATTGGTTGTTGACTCAGGCTTGTTCATATTTTCTCACGGCCCATATTAGTGACCTAGACCTTAACGTAGATTAGTGCCAACCAATCGGCTAGCAGCCTGCTCTCACCACACTACCATTACTACTGCTAATAGTAATAATAATAATTTTGATTTCTCCTGTTAGTTCTCTTCGTGATCAAGGATTTCATCGTGCACGTACGCTTATTCTTGCACCGACTAAAGAAGCAGCTAAACGGATTGTACAGACTTTTTTAAAAATTATGCCTAAAGGCTCTACTGTTTGTCATCGACGTCGTTTTGAACAAGACTTTGGTCCAAAACCAGGTGATACAGATAAAGAGAAGAAGAAAGGAAGAAAACCAAAAGATTATGAAGAATGGTTTAGTGGTAAGTAAACTATGCTTAATTACTTTTTAATTTTCAAATTATATGTAAGGCTTTAACAACACACCGCTGTGTCCCATTTTCTGCGGTCTTGTTTAACTGGTTCAACGATTTCCCATAGCCTGTCATGTTGCCTCTCACGATCTCTTCCTTGTCACCCTCGGATTCCTTCGGGTTCTAATTGAGGGTCTCTCTGACATGCGATGTCGTTCGACGGTCTCCTGAGTGGTGTATTCGATCTATCTGCATTTCCTTCGGCACATTTCATGGGCAATAAGGTTCCTGATTGGATCGTTCCCAGAGTTCCTGACCGACTGGTCATTTGATCTTCCGTATCGAGCCAGCGAAGTGGGCAACTGTTGATAAAAGTTTGCAGCAGCCTAGTGTAAATGGTTTTGGTGACGTGCTGCGTAGTCTCCGAACTGACTTGACATCATTTTTGAAGATCCGGACCTTCTTCTTTGTGCTGAGTGAAGTTAATTTCCACAGTCATATAAGATTAACGAAGGTCTTCTATAATTTGCTGATCCTGAGTGACTTTGAAATCTTCATCCGTGCTACTTAAAGTTGAAACAATGTTATCCCGATAAGTTAAAGAGGTAACTTCTTTTAGATTTCTGTCGTTGACAGTGATGAGTGCTTGTTGATGTTTGCTATGTATCATCATCACAACCACCTGTTTCCTCTGTGTTCACCTGAAGTCCTATTCTCGCTGCCAGCTTCTTCTGCTAACAGCTTGTTGGTTTTTGCCTGTTAGTCTTCGAGTTTTTGTATGCTATTAGGCATGAATTGTTTGTGAAGTTCAGAATGTCTTGAGTTATTCTTATTAGCCCAACGTATTCCTGTCCTCTTGCTCTCATGCACAATCTTTGGCATAATTCAGTTCACTACAATTAAGAATATCATCGATAATAGTAGGCTGGCAGCCTCGTCTCACTTCTGTATTCACTTCGAATCCTTTGTGGATCACCTGACAAATGGCAGACGTTGTCATATAGCTAGCTGTTGAATGAGGTTGTTAAAGACTTGGGCGCTGCACGCCATAGTGTCGAAGTAGTTTCCAAATTACTCCTCGGTCAAAGCTGCCCATCGAAGGCTTTTTTGAAGTACATGAAGTTGAGGTAGAGGTTTGACTGCCATTCTATGCTATGTTCGATGATGATGGTGCGTAGAGTTGCAATTTGATCAGCATATGATTTGATTTTCCTGAATCCAGCGTGTTCCGGGCGGAGTTCTGCATTAATTGGATCCTTTATTCTCTCCAGGATGATGTGACTTAGGCATCTTACTTGGCGTAGACAAGAGCATTATTCTGCTCCAGTTCTTGCATAGACCTAAGTCACCCTTCTTCGATGGTTTGACAAGGGGTAGCCTTTCTTCTACTCAGTAGATACCTTTCCTACATTTCAATCATTAGGCAGTAAATGGCGTTGGCATGTCTTCATCGGTTTCTGGATTTGTTTTCAGTGCTTCAAGTGGAATTCCGTGCTGTCCTTCTGCCTTCTCTGATTTCACTAGCTTGATTTCATTCTGCTTTTGTTGGACGATTGGTGTCCACTTGCAGTTTTGCACTTACTGTTGTTGGTGATATTTCTAAGCGAGTTACAGGTGACTGTCGGTTCAGGAATCCTTTAAAATGACCAGCCCATTGTTTTCTTTGTTTCTTCCCTTAAGTAATTAGGTTCCTTCCCTCAGGGAGAATACTAAATGTAAATGTTATCATCAATGGTTGTGGTATGCCGTTTTTTCCTTCACGTTCCCCAGTGGAATATTGGGCTTCAAGTTAGTGACTTGAAGTTTCCGTGGCAGTGTTTATTTTACAGGATGGGGTTGCTAGCCAGCCTCATGCCCAACCTTTCCTCTTTACCAGTTTTATTTCTGGCATCGGTGGCCAGGGATCGAACTCCGGATCATGTGCATGGTCGGCGAGCATCCTAACCGCTATGCCACCGACGCATGTAGTGTGCTGTGACATTAAAAAAAATTAAACAAATAAATCAGACAGGATATTCGAAATAAAAACAGAACATGAATGTACTTGCACCACTGTAATTGATTGGAAGCTATGTTGACTGACTGACTGAGTGAGTGACTGACTGCTTTCAACGTAGAACTTTACACAGATGTGCAGCAGTTCGAGTTATCACACTCCATGTAACATACAAAACACGAAAAGGGAGTAAAGAAAAATTCAAAAGACGGAAAGATAATAAACACGAGTGTGAATGAGGGAAAAAGAATAGTAATATGGGAAAACAATGGAGTTTTACCAGATATGACAAATAAATCACAAAGACTGAATGCGTCTGCACTGTCATTGAGAACGATCACTTTCAGCCATATCACCAATAATTTTCTCCAGCCGTCATTAATTTTTAACACCCCGAGGACCCCTACCAGGTAGGCAGGCAGTCTACATCTCCTTGCGTGGTTAGCCTAAACTAACTTTTATGGATCTCATTGACTGATTAACCCCTTTTTTGGTTTGACCACCACTTACTACCTCTCTCTCTCTTTTCCAACCTTATCAACCTTATGTTAGTCAGCTAACATTACCAGTCGACGAAGGTGATCGGTGGCTAGGCATGTAAAGCACAAGTCCTAACGATCTCAATCAGTGTAACTTCACAATTTCGTCAACTGATTTCCCCTCCTTATTTTGCTTACCACTCGATGGAAGTCTGACCTCAGTATCACTCACCTTATTTTACTACTTAACACGGGATATAGGACTGATATGTATCCACATATATATATTTATGTGTGTGTGTGCATGTTGGTCTCTCTTTCTGTTTGCTCGGTTAGTCTGTGACCACTTCACTTGTATGGACTTGTCTCCTTTATTAATGTGTATTCTCCTTATATTATATTATATATAATATGAGTGTTTGTTGACAGTCCGTTGCTTGGTGACATATATCCATATATGTTTGTTGGCATGTCTGCTATATTCGCTATGTATAATTGGATCGACACTCCATTATAATTAGCCATTCATGTTAAGACTGTCTAATGATTTTTCCCACGCTTGTCTGAATTATTTATATATATTCGCATTCACAATTTGTGTGAACTACTTTACTTTACAACTACTTTACTTACTTACCACTTTGGTGTGAGACCATTTATTTTCGTCTCCTTGTGTTTGGACAATAGAAGTATCATCGCAAACCTAGTGGTCTTCTGATTTCCGCCTTCTTGCGTCAGGACTATTAATTTCTCGACCAGTCCATAACAATAATTCAGTGACGAGTACATAACAATTTGGCGACGGGGAAACTAGTACATAACAATTTGGCGACGGGGAAACTAGAACATAACAAGGACACAGACATCTATGAGGAAAGACAACTAATCAGACTTTTCATATCTTCCACTTTCAATGGCTATGTCTCACAGGAAGCCATCAAGGAGGATGGGGTGAACTGCAGCTGAGGAGTACACACATCCTTTGATATATAGCTAGCTGGATCTTGCATCCTTTAAGCATATAATGCAGAGACGAATAACTTGAGGAAATTAAAATTGTAACTGACCGCCTCCGTTCTCCCTATTCAGGTATATATATATATATATATATATATATATATATATATTGAGACGAAAGCGCGGCAAGTTTGTTTTTTACAGTCACTTATATCCTCCTCTGTTTATAATTGAAAAATGCATTTCTATTCTATTCTATTTTTTTTCTTATCAGGTAATTCAAGTGATCATTTTCGTATTGGTATCTCATTTTCGAAGAAATCTGTGAAGTTGTACTCTGCATTCAGCAATTCAGATATCATTTTAGCTTCACCTTTAGGCCTTCAAACTATTATAGATGGAGAACAGTAAGTAAATCGTGCATGTATGATCACTTAATTTTTTTGTGGTAACCCTAATCTCACTCATCAACACTGGGGCGAGGGGGGGGGAAATTTTCTCCATTATGGATAAAATTTTATTTTGATAAAATTACACACATTGGTGTGATACAGTGATATTTACTGATGAGCGCGTTTCGAGCACAATTTATTACTGCCACTCATAATCTTATCAAGGCAATACTCTGATATGTAGTCACATGATGTGTGTTTTATTTTTGACAGTCTGTTATATTTTGCTATGTGTAAATGGATCGATATTTCATTATAACTGACAATATACTTTTGTCTGTCCACTAACTAAATAAACAATGTATGACCTTATTGTCACATGACATTACAACCAATCATGTTAAGACTGGCTATTTATTGGTTCATGTGTATTAGCCATTTTCATATATATATCATTTTATACTGCAAATTTCGTCTTCCTTTCTTTGTCGAAATATATACTTTTGTACTGGATTCTTGTTCGTACTTGTCTGTACATTTCGTACTTATTCACTCACACTCATGTGTGACAATTATTTTCCTTGTCTGGAAAATACAAATATCATCGTAAACCTGGTGGGGTCTCCTGATTCCCCTCTTTCCGCGTCAGGACTATTAACTACTCGACGAGTATATAACATAATTGTCGACGGAAAAACTCTAATAACTCACTTAGCAGCAGTACATAGCAGTGACTACATATCATACACAACTTTCTTGCTTCATTTATAAAATACATGATAAGGTGTATAAGATAAAGTACATTCGGAAATAATTATATTAGTGTTATCACTAAAATATAATAAGATGGGAAATAAGACGTTTTGTACAGTAGAAATAAGTAACTTGTTAGAATGTTTTAGTGTGAATTAAATACATTTTATCATTATTTATCATCATCCCCCTCTGATTTGACTGGTGGTAATAGTATCTTCCATATTTCTGGTATTTATGTTGAGTCTGTCTGTCTGGATTCAACATAGAACTTGGCACCGAAGTGCACCAGTTCGAGTTTCCACGTTCCAAATAGCACACAGAGGTAGACAAGAAGATGAGTGGAGAGAATCAATAGAGTTTGACAAGTATGAGAGTGAAACAGAATGGGTAATGGTAGAAAGGAATATGAAAGATTACAGAGACTGAATACATCTTCGCTGGCCATTGACAACGATTTTGAGCCATGTCACCTAGTGTCTCCAGCCATTGATTCCTAGAGTCCCGAGGACCCCAACCCGGGAGTCTGCATCTCCCTACCTGACTCAGTTTAACTGTCAGGGATTTCATGGATTGATGAGGCCATGTTTTTGTTTGGCCACCACTGGCTCTTTTCCAGCCTGCACCTATATCAGCTAGCAAAGCCCGTCGGGGGAGGCGGTGGTTAGGCATGCGCAGCACGTGACCTAGCCATCTTAGTCTATGTAACTTTATAGCCTCGTCGATTGATTTTCCCTCTTTGCCTGACCAACACTCTACGCCTAACGTCAACATTACTTACCTTATTAAACCATCTAACGCGAGACAGGGATCGCAGACATCTATGATCGAAAGCAGTTAACCTTTTCATGTCTTCAACGCGTATTGGCCATGTTTCAGAGCCATAGAGAAGGACGGAGCGAACTGATGAGCAGTACACACGTCCCTTGGTTGATAACCGGATGTCACGCCTACGCCAGAGATGGTGTAAGTCAGCGAAAGCAGCTCGAGCTTTTCGGATCCGTGGTGAGATTTCATCGCCAATCAGCCAGTTCGTTGGTGCTAATACAACTTCCCAAGTAGGTGAAGTGGTCAACATGTTCTATCACTTCCCTCCCTATCACTAAGTTAGGGGTTGACGTGGTCCATTACGTTGAGTCACTTCTTAACCATGTGTTGGATGTAGACTCAATGAACCAGTCAGGATTCAGTAATCAATCTCTATCTATCTCCACCTACCTACCTACGAGGTAACCTCGCAGACTATCCAACCACTTGGAACCAACTCAATGACTAGCCCATGAATTCTGGCTTATGTGCTGATTCATGATATGTTCAGCGCGACTGCCGCCAGTCAATGTGATCATTGACGAGTATTTGTCCTCACTACCGACCGGATTGACCCTACTGGTCACAAATACTCACTGAAACTGCTCCAGGGAACTTCATTCTGTAGTTGGCCCCAGTGACTAGCGATCATCGATCATCAGATTACATTTTCCAGAGTTAATTTGTCGTGGGGATTGTCCGAAGTTTTTTTTTGTTTTTTACTCTCTTTCTATCTCAATTTTTCTCATAGAGAAGCTGATATTCAATATATTATTGCATCAATTGAATTACTAATTATTGATCAAGCTGAAATGTTATTAATGCAAAATTGGTCTACAGTTCAGCATATTGTATCTTTGCTTAATCAACGTCCAACTAAACCAGTATTTGCATCAGCTGCACGTATACGTTTGTCATATTTAGCTGGTTATGGTAAACGTTATCGTCAAACATTACTCTTCTCTGCGGTATCAACATTTCTGCTTACATTATTATCAGGAGAATGTGAAAGTGAGTAGTTTATTGTGTATTAATTCTTGAATAATCCCCATCCAGACATTATTATTAGTATTATTTCTTTTAGTTCCTAGAGAAACATAGGGCTTCTGCTACACGTCTCCATTGCGCGTTTGGTTCTCTGCCAACGTTTTCATCACTTGGTTCCGCGTCTGCCCATATGCTTTCATCATCCCCTCTTCACATGACCTCCTGCATGTCACCCTTACTGTCTGTCTGTCTGCCTGTTTTCGACATAGAACTTTGCACAAATGTGCGGAAGTTCAAGTCGCCACATTCCGTGTAGCACGCGAAGCAAGAGAAGAAAGTACAAGAAAAGCATAATAGAAACAGTGAGCAGAGGTGTGAGACAAAGGAGTTATAAAGAAATACAAAACAATTTCATTGAAGATCATAAGTCACAAGGAGTGGATGCATCTGCGCCACTGAGAACGATTTTGAGCCATGTCACCAATTGTTTCCAACCATAGATTTTTGCCGTCCCGAGGACCCCAGCCTGGAAGTCTACACCTTTCTACGTGGCTTAGACCAACTGTTGTGGATTTCATTGACTGGTGAGGCCAAGTTTTTGTTTGACCGCCGCTAGCTTTTTTCCAGCCTGACCCCATATCCGCTAACATAGCTCGTCGAGGAAGGCGATGACTTGGCATACGTAACACGTGTCCTAACCATCTCAGTCGATGTAGCTTCACGACTTCGTTGATTGATTTCCCCTGTTTACCTAGAACTTTACGCCTAACCTCCATGTCACCCTTACACTGAAAACCAACTCGCCGCTTCCCATTCGGGTTCTACTTGAGTGAGTGATGACCTGTTGTATGACATCACACGACAATTACGTCGTTCATGGAGAATTTAAATCAGTTCATTTCATACTTAAACCTGCTCTGAAGATGTTGTCTAAATAGTGAACGACAAAAGCTGCGTAATTAAATCAACCAGCTCCTCAGAGAATACAACTCGATCAAAATCACCCACCTGAGCTGACAGGTCTTCACCATGACAACCAAATCAAAATATATAGCATCATGCAATATATTCAAGCATTTCCAATAACTTGTGAATTTTCGTTTTCAAGTATGGGTTTGTAAAGATTTGATTGTTTGGTTACATGATTTCATCATGAGGTGACATAGCTTAGAGAACCGTTGAAAAACCCACCAGGAGTACTAGACAGCTGTTTCGTCCCCCTAGTTTGGGTCTCTATCAGTACGCACCCACCGCCAGAGTTTTAACCCCAAACCTTCTGGTTACAAGGCGAGCTAGCTGGTAGACCATTAAGCCACTGGGACCCGATCCAATGACCAGTCAATGAATTCCAACTTCTGCCAATTCACAATATAGTGTGACCGCTAGCCAATGTCATCGCTGACGAGTACTTGGCCTCACACTCGAACTGCTGTACCCTACTGCTGGTCATGACTTCCTACTAGAAGGCCAGGTAACTACTACCTACCTACCTGAATAGGGCCACTTTTTCACTTGTCATTGTTATCAGTTATTTGCGTAATCGATTGTTTCTCAGCTGGTTCCTATCTCCTACTTCTTTTTCTCGATAATAGATTTCCAAGGAATGAATTATATTCCATCAGTATCCTACTACAGTGATCTATATCCAACCTTTTTACCTGAATGGCAACGTGTACCAGGGCTGAAACCGCTACCGCCTCTTCTTCGTGCTGGTCAGAAACGTCAACATTCAAAGACTGGTGTTAGTGAATCAGATGACAAGCCGATAAATTATAACTTTAAGTTACACTTAATTTCCTTCTTGATTCCTGGACAAATCTCTGTGAAATCATCTTGTACAAAGTTAGACAATGAAAATCAGTTGGATTCATCAGATTCAGACAGTGAAGAAAAACAGTTAGCCAGTACTCCATTGCCTATTTCTAATGCAAAACATCTGCCCATGCTAGATACATCAACCAATTCTTTATTATTATCCTGTAAACCACTTACATTCACTAATCATGCCTACATGTGTAAGTTTGGCAAGTTTTTGAAGTGGATTTTATTTTAAAAATCTGTTTTCATCATAGATTAAAATCAATCTAAAAAAGTGATTAGTAGTAAATGGGTAATCAGAGCTAGATTCGCTTGGGGAGGTGAGTCTACACACTGGTCAAACTGCTGATCAGTTCGACCGTAAATAAAAGAATCGGTCATCTGATTCTGTTAGCGAGCACTATTATATACTGACGACTTGACTATATCTTTGCCTGCAAAATGTCAAAGTGACTGCTCCAAACTAAATGGCGTTTTATCAGAAATCACCCAGTGCTTACCTTGGATCCGTCTAAATGTCAAACAGTCAATTTCACCGGTAGGCATAAATCTGAATGACTGAAACAAACTGGTTAACACTCACGAGGTGTACAACATAGACGGCACTGAAATAGAGACCAAGTCGGAAATTAATTAAATATCTTGGCATCATTCTATCTGCTGATCTGTCCTGGTTGTCTCATCATATCTTGATGATTTCTAAGAAAATATTCCGTCTTACCTTCTACATCAAGAAGCTAAGATATTCTGGAATAAACCAGCCCAACGCTTACTCTTACGATTCGTTAACTCTTGCATCCTGCCTATTATTTTCTATTGTTCCCCCTTAGTTTTTCCAGGGCTACTGAAGAAGGACTATATCCTATTACGTAGAATGTTAGAGATTGTCAGCAGGGTAAGCCACAAGGTGCCACTAAACCAGCTTGTTAATATTCTGGTTGACAGGCACTTGAACTCATGTGAAAAATGGGCTGAATCTATTTTATATAACTCACAACACCCTCTTCACTCACAACTCTCCCTTTGTCTCTCATCAGGCAAAACCAGAAGCCTGTATAGAAAACTATATGCTCGCACTAGTAAGTACAAAAACTCAACCATACCCTACTTGGCTCGTGTTCTGTACGATAAAGAAAGCATTAGGCGTGATACCTATAACTTATTAAATAGTCAGTAGAACAACAACTGGATCTCGTCTTTCCAACTCATATCATTTATAGGTAGAACGTTTTCTTTCTTCTTACTTTAAACATTCTTCATTGTTACATACTTTGTATATCTCGACCCTTTTGTTACCGCTTACGGCAGTAAATATGCCAGTAGTATCTGCATTTCTAACACCTTCAAAGATTCTGTTCACTTTTGGCTTTGCTACCGATATGCTAATATGTTGTTGTCATAGTGAACTGAGATTACTCTTAATCTATGTGGAATTTTATTTATTCTGTTAATGTACTAACTGGATGCAATACTGTATGTAGTGAAATACAGAGAATTCCATGCTGTATCACAAGTACTGTTTTGGATGAAAGCAAATTATTATTATTATGGGTTATTTGTGTGGTATCCAACTGCCTATATCGATTAATCAGTAGAACAGAGTAGACAGGGAATTTGTCAGATGATTTGACGCACTCGGTCACAGGACGCCCTGTCTGACGTAGGTTTCGTGCTTGTTGGCATTCAGCAAATAGCAAGGCATATTTGCAATCTTGAAGGAATTTATGTCCATCCTAAGATTTGAACCTGTGTCACCCAGCGTTGCAGTCAGGGATGTTACCACTTTATTATTTGGCTAACGATTGGCCATCTTTAAGGGTTGATCGCTGACGAAATATCAGCTCGGATATAGAAAGCTTGTTTGTCGTTCGCCTACCAACTGACGCCATCTTTGATTGGTTTTCGATCAAAGGACGTGTGGCGTATACTGCTCAGCAGTCCGCTCCGTCCTGCTTTCTAACTCAATGTGAAACATAGCCTTTGAAAGTGGACGACATGAAAAGCTTGGCTAGCTGTCTTTGATTACGGGTGTCTGCGTGCTATCTTCCGTGTTAAGTGGTAGTAATAAGGTTGTAACAACAGGAGGCATGACACGGAAGCCAAAGTATATTTTTCATTAATCAAACCGCTGTTTATATATGCACAGTTTATATTCGTTAACTAATCACTGACCATGTGATTTCGGTTTATATTAAACGACATGAAATAGAATGTTCAAATATACGTAGTATTCTGTTGCCAGTGCAGTATTGTACTGTGGGAATAACATTCCGACTCTAACATCAAATAGAATGTTCAAATAGATATATTGTATTCTGTTGCTGATGCAGTATTGAACTGTGGGAACATGTGAGAATAACACATTCCGTTTGCACACATTGTCGTCTGTATCACACCACCACAAGGTGAGCAATATTGAGGATAGACTTCGGTCAATGGTTAAGTAAGGAGGGCGGGGGGGGGAATCAATCGATGCAGTTGTGAAGTTACATCGATGGAGTGAGCTGGTTAGGACATGTGTTACACATGCCTAGCCTAGCCATTGTCTTCTCCAACAGGCAACATTTAGCTGACTGATCAGGCTGGAAAAGAGTTAGCTCAAACCAAAATATACCTTCATGAGTCAATGAAATCAACAACAGTTAGTTTAAAGCCAGCCGCCACGTAGGGAGGTGTAGACTGGTTGGGTTTCTTGGGATGGTAAAAACCAGTGTTTGCAGACAATAGATGGTGGTGATATGGCTAAAAGTCGTCCTCAATGGCTAGCGCAGATGCATTCACTCTTTCTGTGCTACATAGAAGAACTCTGGTAACTGGAACTTCTGCACATCATCTGTGCAAATTTAGTTCTACGTTGAAACTAGTTAGTCACAAAACAAAAACTTGTGTGGATTACTGTTGTGTAATGAATCGAAAATAAGTTGCATCTCCAGTTGTCACGTTATATATGTGTTATGTACTCGTCGCTAAATTATTGTTATGGACTGGTCGAGAAACTAATAGTCCTGACGCAAGAAAGACGGAAATCAGAAGACCACTAGGTTTGCGATGATACTTCTATTTTCCAAACACAAGGAGAAGCAATAAGTGGTATCACATCAAAGTAATCACACAAGATTTTGCGAGCGAAATATATATGAATGTACAAACAAGTGTGTGAACAAATCAATAGACAGTCTTAACATGAATGGCTAATTATAATGGAGTATCGATCCATATATACATAGCAAAATATAGCAGACATGTCAACAACCACACATATAATATGGATGTATGTCACCAAGCGACGGACTGTCAACAAACACTCATATTATATATAATATAATATAAGGAGAATACACATTATTAAAGGAGACAAGTTCATACAAGTGAAATGGTCACAGACTAAGCGAGCAAACAGAAAGAGAGACCAACATACACACACACACATAAATATATATATATATATATATATATATATATGTGGATACATATCAGTATGCATACAGGCATCTTCAGTGGTTCAATTATATTAATAATAATTATTATGATTAAAAGTTTTTAGCCATTTTACTCTGTGACACTTTTGTTTTTTTAATAAAATGTCTATATTAGCAGGACGTAATATTTCTATAGCTCGGTTGAATGCCTTCAAGCAGCGTATATTGCCTAGACTTCGTCAAGGTTCAGATCCACGTGTACTTATCTATGTAACAGATTTTTATGATCTTGAAGAATTACGCCAAATACTACGTGCTGAATCATTAGACTTTTGTTGTATAAATGAGTGAGTTTAAGCCTCATCTGATTTGTCTTTTTATTTTGTTGTTGGTTACTTCACTACTGATTAACTAAAATGAGTAGTATACAGTTATTTATCTCAATTAATACGTAGTATATATCCATCATTCATTTATGCTTGCTTTCTTGGTTATCATTTATGGTGGTATCAAGCAGATCATATATCGTGATAATTTGAATAATTTCGGTTTCCAAAAGAAACTTTAGTGACATTTCACCTCCTCGAATTTGGTTTAAAGATGAGTTAATTATTTGTTGTACTCTGATTGGACACTGTAACGTCAGAAAACAAGGGTCAGGCAATAGATCGTCTATTGAGGAAATCAAGAGATATTTATATATATATTGTTGTGTAAATTATTATTAGCACAGAAACAGCGTCTTCTGATTGGTTGTTTTCCCGCTGAAAGTTATTCTATCATCTCTTTGTGGCTGTTTCTTTGATGGTCGGACCGTCTGCGAATCGTATCCGCCCACGCAAAGTCTTTGTTTTTGTTTTTCCTCCGACCCCAATTCGGGACATGCACATTGACGTAAATTGCTGTCTATCAATTTTGGCTAGGAGGAAGCTCTCACCACAACACTAGTAATTAGTTTGATGTGTCTAGTCCTTACTTTGGTGCAAAATGAATTCTAGCAGTGAAGGTTGCAATGTGACCAATATTCTAGGTAGCTCACCATCACGGTACATATTTATTTGGTGATATTAGATGTTCAGAGGCAAACGGCCACGGAACAGCTCATGTCCCTTCTGAGATTCGAACCTGTGTCACCCAATTCCTTTAAGGTTGCAGATACGCCTCGCTGACGAATGCCGACTAGCACGAAACCTGGGTCCCAGCCTACCTCTGGCCGATTGCCTCCAACCATCTAATATCATCAAACCAATGTGCACCGTGATGGTGAACTACCTAGAATGGTGGCCACATTACAACCTGACTGATAGAATTCAGTCTGCACCAAAGAAAGGATTAGACGCATCATACTAGTTACTAGTGCCCAATCAAAATACCCACTACAGTCCTAAAGGATATCAATCGCGTGAGCCGAATAGTTCAATGGTAACGCTTCTGACTGCATCACTGGATGACACCGGTTCGAATCTCAGACGGGACATGAATTCCTTCAAGGTTGCAGATACGCCTTGCTGGCTAGTGAGTGCCAACAAGCACGAAACCTAGGTCCAAGCCTTCCTCTGGTCGATTGCTTCCAACCATCTAATATCATCAAACTTGTTGTACTACTGATAAATTCAATTCAAGAATTAGTTTGTCTGTCGTGGGAATTTGATTTGTTTCAAGTTTGATCAGCGATTTATATCAGTTAGAGAACCATTTAAAACCAGTAGGGAGTACTGAAGAACTAGTTATTTCGTGGTGGTTTGGTGTACTCGCCACCAGTATGCACCCCCCGGATTTCTAACCCAAGACCTTCCGGTGGTCGAGGTAAAATCATGAATTGCTAGAAGATAGAATTTATAGGATAGCCATCTGGTCAGGTCCCAGTAACTGAACGCTTTGAGAGCTTGTCTTGCAACCAGGAGTTTGAGTTTGAACCGCGTGTGCTGGGTGTGGTACTCACGATGAGTCGGAAACTAGGAAGAAACAGCGCTAGAGTTGTTCAGTACTCCGTGGTGGTCCTCAATATTTCTCTGCCTGAAATCAATCTGTGATCAAAATTCAATTCACTAGTAGTTTAAATAGGAATTTTTAAAAATGTAACTAGGAAGGAATGTGATATGTATCCACATATATACATTTATGTGTGTGTGTATTTTGGTCTCTCTTTCTGTTTGCTCGCTTAGTCTGTGACCATTTCACTTGTATGAACTTGTCTCCTCTAACAATGTATATTCTCCTTATATTATGTATAATATGAGTGTTTGTTGACAGTCCGTTGCTTGGTGACATATATCCATATATGGTGGTTGTTGACATGTCTGCTATATTTTGCTATGTATATATGGATCGATACTTCATTATAATTAGCCATTCATGTTAAGACTGTCTAATGATTTGTTCCCACACTTTGTCTGGAACATTCATATATAGTCGCATTCACAATCTTGTGACTTACACTTACCACTTTGGTGTGATACCACTTTTGCATTCTCCTTGTGTTTGGAAAATAGAAGTATCATCGCAAACCTAGTGGTCTTCTGATTTCCGTCTTTCTTGCGTCAGGACTATTAGTTTCTCGACCAGTCCATAACAATAATTTACCGACGAGTACATAACAGAATGTGATTTTCTGACTTACTCGTTTGTCTTATAGTTTAATTGACCGCAGATTCGAACAGGGCCCTACCTACTTCAGTAATATTTGAATAAAGCTTTATTTTAGACAAAATGTAAACACATAATACAGAAATTTTCAACGGATTTAGCTCCGAAATATTTCCTTCTCATGCACTGTTTACATGTAAAGTAGTAATAATCTGAGTTGTTATCATATGACGACGTAGCGTTGTCGCATATGAAGTTTTCTTCTTCACTTCTTTCAAGAATTGCACGACAGCGTTTAGTTGAAAGTTCATTAAATAAGCGTGTGACAGTTCTCGTATAGTGATGCCATTTAATATAATTACACGATTTAAACACTGAGAAATGCGGAAGAGTGTAGGGATTTTCATGGATGAAAATCTTGGTAGCTCAGTGATTTAAGCAGGCCGCCACGGTACGCTACTACTACTACTACCACCACACGGTACTGTGTATACCGACTAATAAGCATAAACTGTGAATATTTTTTATATCAAGTTTTTGCAACAATTGTTATTATTATCATTATACATTTTGTTTTATTTTTAGATATACAGAGGATTCAGAAGCTGAACGTTTTCGTACCCTGTTTTCTCATGGTCGTATTCGTATAATGTTAATCACTGAACGTTATTTCTTCTTTCGAAGGTTTGTCAATCATTTATATATACATATATATATATATATTTCAATTCTGATCAGCGATTGATATCAGTTAGCGAGTACTGGACTGTTAGCTGTTTCTTCCTAGTATGGGACTCATCGGCAGTATTCACCCACCACAAAGGTTCGAACCAAGCACCTTCTTTTTTCTGATTATAGCTTGATTCCACACCGTATTTTTTTAGTACAGGTATGGAATTTTCAGCATGTGTGATATCGGTAGACCAAATTTCACAGGCCGACCATATTATAGTAGATGTGCATCGGCAGGGAATCGAACCCCAGACCGTTGTGCTTGGCCGGCGAGTGTCATAATCTCTATGCCGCCGGCGCAGGGCGAGCTCGTAAGCTCCTAAGTCACTGAGACGCGCCAATCCAATAGGCCAGCCCATCAATGCTAACTCCTATGCTAATAGGTAATTTAAGCACAACGAGCACTAGTTAATGTCAACTGGCGAGTATTTGTCCTCACTCCCTACCGGTCTCGATTTCTTAATGGGGGACTCTGAACAATCTCTTCCTGTGATCAGTCACTGGTGAGCATCAGATAAATTTTGGATTGATATGCGCTAAGGAACCATTGGAAACCGGCCTAGAGTACTGGATAGCTAGCTGTTTCGTCCTAATTCGGGAATCATCATCAGCACCACGCTATTTCCTTTCTCATATGACTACTGACTGGGTTATACAAAATGAGTGCAACTGTTCATAGTTTCTGTTGCATTATTGTCATAAAAAGCATGCTAGTCGTTGTCTAATGGCACCTGTCATTATCATAGCTGAAATATCAACGCTATTTACCAACTAAGGAGCAAATTTCGCCCAGCTCACGTTTTTAAGTACTGTTTGGTCAATGTGTTAATATCTAATCGTATTTTAAACGCTTATTTCAAGAGTTGTATGCAGATAATCATAATATCACAAACAAATTCAGTCCTAAACGGTGTTACTTGTGCTGTAAATAGCTTAGTGATGCACTTTTCATTTCCACTGTTCTGTTAATGACGTCTAGATTGAAATAGACGACTCTGTTGAATACAAATGGCCCGTGCGTTGACATGATATTTACTTACTTATCACAGGACGTGTGTGTACTGAGCAGCAGTCCGCTCTGTCCTCCTTTATTTATAGCCAGAAGACATGGTGATTGGTATAGAGTATTAGGTAAAAAGAAGGCAGAAGTTAATCAAACTGCATCGAGTGAAATGGCTAGGACATGTGTTATGGTTATTTCGGTTCGCAGAAGACATTGCCATGCGAAAGACTTCGACCCAACCTATGCATAGAGAAAGAGAGTGTGACTAATGTCTCACTACCCTGGTAACCATAATTGTTTTGTTCTTTTGTGCATAGCATTGCACTCAATCTTGATTTTCACTCACTATTAAGGTTCTAAATCTACTAAATTAAGTAACGTCACAATTTTACTTCACTATTCACCCCTGGCCTTTAGAACTCTCCACCATAATATTATTGTTTGTTAATATTGTTCCTTTGGGTTCCTAGTGGAACATAGGGCTTCAACTGTACGTCTCCACTTGCCACTTTTGTCTTCTGCTGTACTTTTCACCTGCATCCATGTTAGTCCATACTGTTTCAACTCCTCTTCACACCAACTCCCCCATATCACCCTTGCACTGATGTCCCACTTGCCACTTTCCTTCCGGCCTGGTTCCACTGGAGCAATGGCATGACGCGCGGGCGATGTCACCCAGCGGCCTCCACCCAGCCAGTGTCCAATCCATCTCCACTTTCTCCTGCATATTTGTTGGGCGATTGGTTCTTGCTTTGTTTGTTCCCATAGTTGGTGATTCTTTCCGGCCCGGCCATCTAATCTTCAGTATAGATTCAGAGAAGACAGTTTTTGATAAAGGTCTGGTCTGCAACAGGCTGTTGGAAATATTCTTTGTGACCCGCCGCCAAGTTTCTGATCCGTATAGAAAACTGACTGACTTGACGTTGTTTGTATTGAAAATCCGACCGAATTTTGTTGTTGATGGTGGCTGAGTGACGAAGATTTCCAGATTGGTTTCAGCAGGTCGATAAATGTGTTTCTCGCCCTCCCGATTCGATTCTCACTTTGACATCCTCGTCCTTTCCAACTTCCTGTAGTTGAGACAATGCTCCCTAGATAAGTGAATGAAGTAACCTCTTTCAAATCCCTCCCGTTGATGGTGATTGGCGTTGGATGTTGCTGTTATTTGATTAGTTTCATCACCCCTGTCTTGTCTATGTTCACTTGGAGTCCTGTCTTCGCCGGCTGCTTCTTCGACCAGTTTGTCGGTTTTCGCTTGTAAGTCTTCGATTTTGTGGTGACATCAAACATAAATCATCCACGTGCGAAATGCAGGTCTTCTAGATTCTTCGCGTCGGTCCAGGATATCCCTGTCTTCTCGTTTCCCACTCACTGTCTGACGCATAATCCAGTCAGTCCACCACAATTAGGAATATCATCGGTGATAATAATAAGCACCCTTATCTGACTCCTGTGTTTACTCCAAACGCCTCGCTGAATTTACCGTTATGGATCACTTGAGATGTGCCGTTGTCGTACAGCTGTTGAATAAGGTTGATGAATATTTGGGATACGCCGTAGTACTCGAGGAGTTTCCAAATTACTTCGCGGTCAACGCTGTCGAAGGCGTTCTCAAAGTCTATAAAGTTGAGGTAGAGGTTTGATCGCCATTCCATGCTTTGTTAGATGATGATGCGTAGAGTTGCAATTTGGTCAGAACATGATTTGCCTTTCTTGAATCCAGCCTGTTCTGGTCGGAATTCTGCATCCAGTGTGTCCTTTATTCTCTCCAGGATGATTCGACTCCGGATTTTACTCGGCGTCGACAGGAGCATGATTCCTCGCCAGTTCTTGCAGAGTGAGGCGTAAGTCTCCCTTCTTTGGTAGTTTCACGAGGTAACCTTTCCTCCAGTCAGTAGGCACCTTTCCCTCCTTTCAGACCTTTTGCAATAATGGAGTCAGCATGTCTGCTGTAGTCTCTAGGTTCGCTTTTAGTGCTTCAAGGGGTATTCCATCTGGTCCAGCTGTTTTTCCAGCTTTCAGAAACTTGATTGCATTCAAGACTTCAGCTTTCGTTGGGGGATTGGTGTCAGCTTGCAGTTGTGTGCGTGCTGTTGTTGGTATTTCTGGACGGGTTGTAGGTAATGGTCGGTTCAAGAGTCCTTTGAAGTGGTCCGCCCATTGTATAATCTGTCTCTCTTCCCTGGTAATTGGGTTCCCTTGGCTGTCTTTTACAGGTTTCGCTTGCGTTGATCTCTTCCCGGATAGAGATTTGGTTATCTGATATAGTGTCCTCAGGTCCCTTTTGCCTGCTGCCTTCTCAGCTTCAGCGGCGAGGTTGTCGTAGAATCGTCTTTTGTCCTTCCTAGCACTCTTCTTCACTTCTTTGTCCAGTGCTGTGTAAGTTGAGCTCAGCATCTCCTTCTCCTGTCCGTCCTTGCATTGAATCATTTTCTCTTTCAACATTCTCCTCTCTTCTATTAGCATCCAAGTGTCCATTGAGGGCCATTCCTTTTCTTGTCTTTTCTTTCTTCCTAAAACAGTTGAACATGTTTCGTTGAAAATCACCTTCAGAGAGTTCCAGTGGTCTTCCAAGCATGATTCTTCAGTGATGTCGCGTAGTGTTTTCTGCTTTGCTCTGACAGTTGCAGTGAAGTGTCCTTTGTGGTTGTGTCCTTCAGTAATTGAGTGTTTAACTTACATTGTGGCCTATCCACAGCTATCCTCGAGGCTTTTAGTTTCACCTTGAAAGTCCCTTGTACTAGATAATGGTCTGACCCCACATCTGCTCCCCTCCTCGACCTTGTGTCCAGTAGGCTCCGTCTTCACTTTCTTGAAATTGAGATGAAGTCTATTTGATTCTTGGTGTTTCCATCTGGTGAAATCCATGTCGTCTTGTGTATCTCCTTGTGTTTGAACACACTACCGCCAATCACCAAATTATTGAAGGCGCAGAAGTCTGAGAAGAGTTCACCATTGTCGTTCATTTCACCGAGGGCCTGTTTGTAGCTGTCTGTAGAACACCTCCTTCCTTTCTTTTTCTGAAAAGTTTGTAGTCGCATAGCATTGATTAAAACCTTCTTTCCTTTTGAGTTGAACCTGGCTGTGATTATCCTGGAGGAGATTGGTTCCCACTGCATAAGAGCTTTGGGTTCTGTTGGTGACATCATGATGGCGACTCCCTCGGCGTGCTCGTGGTTGTCGTCTGGGTGGCCGGAATAGATTATTGTCTCTCCAGTTGGTAGTTGGCACCTACCACATCCGTTCCATCTGCTCTCGCAGATTCCCAGCATTCCTATTCTATATCTCCTCATTTCTACGGCTACCTGGGCAGCCTTTCCAGTTTCGTACATTGAGCGAACATTCCAGGTACCCGTCCTTCCTTTCGCTTTCATCGAAAGAAGGCACATCGGCTGACTGGCTTCCCGAAGGCTTTCACCAGCCTGCGTCATTTAGCTTCCCCGATTCTAGCTAAAAATAAGGTTACTGTTTATATTTTTAAAATTTCTGTAGCGATTTGGTTGAGTTTTGGGGGTGGAGTTGGTAGCGCCACGGCCCAACCCTCCCACTTTATCCGAGCTTGGGACCGGCTAGTGAACTAGCAAGCTAATAACCTAGACGAGTCTCTCCACCATAATATATGTAAATTAATTCTGTTGTCCTATCTTGTAATTTGTCTCTAGTCCATTGTTGTTTCCAAGAGAAATCTGAATTTTCCCATCTTGTCTAATTACTATCTGAATAGTTACGCTTTCATCACTAAATAATTGTCTAATTACATCATCTTCGAGATTATTTTGCTGATACTTTCTATCTATAATTTGAAGTCATGGTAAAAAGTATGCTCAGACAACATTTTGTAACGTGACTGATTTTGGCTAGGATGTAAGCAGTTGAAGAGAATCGTCGAAATAAAACGAGTTCGTATTATCCTGCAAATATGTTCATTTATTCTTTGATCAAACTAATATCATGTAATTTAGATATGATGGAGATGATTTCTAGCTCAGGTAGATTATTTTGATGTGGTTGTGTTCTCTAAGCTGGATAGTTAATTTGCGAAGCTTTCATCGCCCACCTTCTAGGCGACATCTTCAGCACATACACTTCAATTTGAATTCAAGTGAACTTTTAGATTTCTCCACGATTTTATCAATCATCTCTCCTGGTTACCTTTGGCGTGATTGGTTACTTTTTTGTGTTTTCACACCTTCTAGGCAGCTACTTGTATTGGAACTGGTTGTTTCTTTGACTTGAACTTTGATGGTTTGTGTGTGTGTGAGGTTTCTTTCTTATCGATTGATAAATTTCGTCTATCTCGATGTGTCTATTGATTATTGATGATTCATTGGAATACCAGACTGGTTTCTAAAAATTCTCTGGCTGGCATTCTTGTTGTTTCTTCTGTCTAATATTTGAAAGTTGGTTGTCCCAGTCGAATTGATGTCCGTGATTGTCTGTATGTAGTGATATGAGTGAGGCAGTGGATGTCATTTCTTTTGACGGCTAGCTTATGTTCGTGGATACGAAGAGGAAGAGCGTCAACTTTGACCAATGTAGTGATTTTCGCATTTGCGACTGTACAGCTTGTGGAGAAGAGCAACTCCTCTTTTCCCTTAACGTCTTTTCTTTTATTAAACGACTCAACGGATATTTTTAAGTTGTTTTTGTCAATTACTGTCATATCACCGGTGGATTTAGTCAATAATGTCTTCTATTTTTTTTATATTTCTAATACACAATGTAGACGAAAAATTCGTGGACCACAAACTTTCATCTTCTATGGACCGCCAACATTTCCATGGTTTGTTAAAGAATTATATGATTTTCGATATGTTGAAGATAATGCACAATACAATATGACTATTCTATACTCTCCATTGATTGAATCACACACTGTATCTATGATAACTGGATCCATTGAATGTTAACATTGAAAATATGCATACATATATACAATATACATTATGTACAGCTATGATTTGGTCTTTCTCTTAATTCTTATTTGTGTCTGTTATGTTTGTAAGCCATACACATATTCACTGCAATGCTGTGGTATTCGGTGGGGAAAGTAAATGCAGATTATTATTTTGATTTCTGAGAAAATGTGTTCTATGGATAAGCTGTGTTACCAGGGAATAACAGTCTTGTTGACGTAGGAGTATGCAGATGATATAGTCCTTCCAACCAGGTGAAGACGCTGAAAAAATACGGAATCTTCTGACAACTTTGAGGAGCAGCAATCTTCGAATGTTTGCCATGCGATTCGAGCATTCCTGTCAAATGTAAGATGATGCTACTGGACTGGATTACATCACCTCACACCTAGCTTAGAGATTGGCTGGATTGAAGTGGTTGGTGGACAGTGTTGACCACTTCACTTATTTGGGAAGTTGAATCAGCTCAAACAAGTTGATCGCTGATGAAATTCTAGCACAGGTACAGAAAAATCGTTTGGCATTCGCCTGCTAACTTACGCCATCTTCGGCTTAGTGGACGGGATATCCGGCTGTCTGTCTATCAAAGGAAGTATAGTGTGTACTGTTCAGCCGTAGTTCGCTCTGTCCTCCTTCATGGCTGGCTATAAGATATGGCCATTGAAAGTGGAAGACATTTAAAGCCTGGCTATCTGTCTTTGGCCAATCTGCAACCTTGACTCCAATCGACGTATCCAATACTGTTGGTCAATCGCGATCCCGAATAGCTCAGTGGCAACATCTCTGACTGCAGTATTCACTGGGTGACGCGGGTTCGAATCTCAGAGAGTTCCTTCAAGGTTTCAGATACGCCTTGCTGACTAGTGAGTGCCAACTAGTACGAAACCTAGGTCAGGTGGGGCTTCTTGTGGCCGACTGCCTCCAAGTACCTAATAACAACAACAATCCAAAGTGGACGGTGAAGGCGAGCCATCTAGAATGCTGGCCACATTGCAAACGTGACTGATAGGATTCAGTATGCACCCCGCAAAAGATTACACAAACTACACTAGTCACTGACTAGTGTTCAGTGAAAGAGATACTGCATCGATAGTTCCACTCCAAGCCAGGATGTTCTTCATAAACACAATCGACGCGAATTCGGTTCCCTCACTTAGGGAATAGTAAGCTTAACCGAAAGAGGAAGGGAGGGAGGGCTCAATGTGAGGCTAGCAGTCCCAACTCCTACAAAGAACAGCACCACCATCGCCATTAAAAATCTCTACAAAGCTCAAGCCTATTTCACTCGAAACGCAGAAAATGGAAAGTAGGATTTATGATCACAAAAACAAAAAGCTTCAAAAGTTAGCAAATTTATCATTATTATTATTGGTTAGTATTGAGCAAAACAGTTACAATCAAATATATAGAGCAATTAAAAGTTGTGTGTGATATGTATATATATATATATATATAATATGGGATGATTATTTTGGTGATGAATTGGTTAGAGTTAGATTCCTGAGAGCACTTCACAGAAGACATCAGAGTACACACTACTGAGAGTAGTGTTTTGATAGATAATGTGCTGTGTGTACTTTGAAAAATGTAGGGTTCCTGTATTGCTTTTATTATTAATAATGACGCTGATGACGTAATCATGATTTTGGTCCAGTTAAAAAAAAGAAAATAAATAAAATAAACAAAAAAATTCGGTTGTTTACCAACCAATAAAGGCAAATTTGATATCACAGATATGCGTATTATATGTGTTATGATATGTTGTTCTTTTTTTAGTTAGGCAAGTTAGAAATTGACGCTTTCAGGAATGACATTACAAAAATTTAAGTAGTTTATCCTGTAGAATAAGTAGTATAGTCAGTGAGATTAAAAAAATATACATTTAATCAAAAGAAGTGCAAAAATAAACAGTAGTAATGATAATAGTAATAATAATGAAGAGTCTTATAAATGACGTCGAATAAGTACCACCAAACCATCGCGTCATTTGAAGGATTCGTAGAATCATCTTTTTGAGGGATAGTGTGTAAGATGATTCCATTGAATCATTGAATTCAAGATGCTTTCATTGAGAAAGACACCAGATTAAATTTTTTGTTGAATAGCACAATCCACTCGAATTTCTTGATTGATTTTTGTAGCACCAATGCGATTCATTGTACACTCGAAACGGCCAATTGGTTGATATTGGGCCTCTTTACACACTTTCATAAAATGATTATACTCCAACTGTTTAAAACGCCAAGGGATTGAAAATGGTGTCAAATGATTGACATACTGTTGAATGAAAAGTGAGAGAATAGAAAAACAAAAGAGAGGGAATTAAGACAAGACAATGTGGTACGTTAAGCACACAAATACATTCAGTGAGTGGACTCTTTTCAACAACGAATTTACCATGAAGCTGTACAATCGCATATACATGGATTGTTTTTAAGAAACTTTATCCAGTGATGGAATTAGGTCTAAGGTGTGAATACATGAAATAATAATAGTAGTAGTATGAAATGCAATTAAAATATAAGGATAGACACGGATACGAGAGCATATTCTAGCATGGTTTCACAAGGGAGAAAGGAAGTGTGTGCGAAGCTATATTCTACAACCCTGACCATGATTTTAAGATCATCTACCGAATCCATGCAAACTTCCCGCGTTTCTTGGTTACAGACTTCTAAAGACAGCGGGGGCCCTGCCCGTTCATGACTATAAGCCAGACATTTGTGTACGAAAAAAGCATGTACAATCCCTACTTCTGTTTTGGCCGGGACGGTAAAAATCTATGGTTGGAAACAATTGGTGACATGGCTCAAAACCGTTCTCAGTGGCTGGCGCAGATGCATCCACTCCCTGTGACTTATGATCTTCAATGAAACTGTTTTGTATTTCTTCATTACTCCTTTGTCTCACACCTCTGCTCACTGTTTCTATTATGCTTTTCTTGTACTTTCTTCTCTTGCTTTGTGTGCTACACGGGATGTGGCGACTTGAACTTCCGCACATTTGTGCAAAGTTCTATGTCGAAAACAGACAGACGTAGAGAAATAAATATTTATTTATTTTGTCTATTTAGTTATTATATGTACCTTTCCTTTATTACTACGATGTTTATTACCATTACTATTCTCACTCTGAATTGTTTCCACTTGTCATTCTGAATCAAAACATTTTTTCTACGATGTCGAATTCCATCTTATCGAATTTCACACCATATTATGTAACGTTTTATATTCGCCTACTAATCTTATAATCATGCACCCCTTTCCAATATATATACACCTTGTGTATTATTCTATATATGACATTAATTATTTTGCTACTTGACATTTAACTATGATTACAATCACAAATATTTTAATTACATTTCATACTACTACTACTGTGGTGAGAGCTGGCTGCTAGCCAAATTGGTAGACAGTAATTTACGTCAATATTTACGTCCCCAATATTGTTCGTGAGAAAATAAGAACAAGGACTGACACAACAACCAACCACAGCAGACTTTGTTTGCGTAGGCGGATACAGTTAACAACATATAGATGATCTGACATTCAAGAAACAGTCACAAAGAGATGAACGACTAACTTTCTGTGAGAAACAACCAATCATAAAACTGTTTGTCAGCTAACAATAATCTATAATAATGTACATGAAAATCTATAAATATGTGTTGATTTCCTTAATAAATGATCTGTTGCCTGGCCCTTGTTTTCTGTTGTTACAATAGTAGTAGTGTAGCGTGGCAAGAAATTCAGGTGGAAGTGTTTATTCCTCGAATTTCGGTTTAGTTCACACGTTGTGGACATGAAATAATCTCATTGGACAACCTTGTTTGACCTTGGTGCAACTGCAAACCAATCAGAACAGTCTATCCTCGTCTCACCTAGCCGAACTCTGTGGCTGAGAATGTGTAAACACAATGTCTTTTTCCGTAATGGAAGGTCCGTTACCAAGTTTCTCATATTCTCCCGTCACAGTAGTATGTATGTAATTCCGTATTATAATTTCTTTATTCGATATTACACACACCTTTCCAGAGTGAAGTAATCTTAGTTATTTAATGACAGGGATTCGAACACAGATCTTTATTGCTTTCCATAATGCATCACTTGTGAATTCTTGAAGAAATAACAACTCTAATTTTTGTGCTTTTCCTTCGTTCGTTACTTCATTATGTTTGCATCCCTGAAAGCAGTTGGGTAGATCAGTATCTTTTAAACACTGAAGGGGCAGTCTGTTTGAATCCCTAGGCTATCTGTGAATTTTCATTCAACATAAGGGGTCATATCATATTTTTTCTCGAATTCTTATTGTTTTAATCGTTGGATAATGTCATTGACTCGTTTTTGTATCGATTCAAAGTATTTCTGTTTTGTCGCTCCCAAACACCCCACCCCCACCTTTCCGATACAGTCTTCCGCATAATCTAGTTCACCACAATTAGGAAGATCATCAGTGATGATATAAACAATGGTGAAATCTTATTCTGTGCAATCTATTGTTTTTCTTTTGGTTATATTCGAAGAAAATCTCCTTTATCGACAGTGTCATCTTCAATGGTATTGCTCTTCTGACCATTCCAAAAAACAATCTCCACTCTAGTACAACAAAATTCAAAGCTTAACATCCATTGCAACGATAGAAGACGAAAATACTTGACAAAGGAATGTTTATTTACAATACGGCATCTCTATATATAGCCAAATTATGTACACCAACTTATCTTCAATGCACCATTTACACAGATCTTCCGTGTTGTTCTACTTCTCGTCTTCCTCAACATTGTGTTCCTTTCACTGACGTCTCCCACTTATCTCCACAATGCTGTAACATTTGCTTTTTCAGACATCAAATCTATCTCCCTGCTGTTTTATGTTTTTATGCTGATAAACATCCCTTTATATACTACTGATAAATCTTATCAGTAGCAAACGCCACACCATCGTGTCGGTAACTATTATGCAATTACTTTCTGTCTGTAGAAACAACTTCTGAGTAAGTCTATTTTACACAGCCCTTATATATAACTCAATAATTGACTGCTATACCTTTTGAATACAGTATCATTATTATTATGTTTTCTTTAATTCCTAGAGGAACATACAGCTTCAATCGCACGTCTCCATTGCGCGTTAGGTTCTCTGCTAGAGTTTACACCTGGCTCCAAGTGAGCCCATATACCTTCATCTCCCATTCACATGACTACCTCCATGTCACCCTCTCAATGACGACCAACTAGCCGCTTCCCATTCGGGTTCCACTCAAGCGACCGCCTGTCGTGTGATGTCAAATGACAATTCTGTTAAATATGCTGACGGCCTGAATGTATCTTCGCCTGTCAAGTGTCAAAGCGACTGCTCCAAACTAAATGGCTTCTTATTAGAAATCAGCCAGTGGTCCAAGGAAAACGGTCTAACCTTAAATCCCTCTAAATGTCAAACAGTCAATTTCACCGGTAGGCATAAATCTGACCTAAAAAAACCGGTTAACAGTCACGAGGTGTGCAACATAGATGGCGATGAAATAGGAACTAAGTCAGAAATTAAATAAATATCTTGGCGTCATTCTATCTGCTGATCTTTCCTGGTCGTCTCATATCTTGATGATTTCTAAGAAAATATTCCGTCTTACCTTCTACATCAAGAAGCTAAGATATTCTGGAATAACCTAGCCCAACGCTTACTCTTACGATTCGTTAACTCTTGCATCCTGCCTATTATTTTCTATTGTTCCCCCTTAGTTTTTCCAGGGCTACTGAAGAAGGACTATATCCCATTACGTAGAATGTTAGAGATTGTCAGCAGGGTAAGCCACAGGGTGCCACTTAACCAGCTTGTTAATATTCTGGTTGACAGGGACTTGGACTCATGTGAAAAATGGGCTAAATCCATTCTATCTAACTCACACCACCCTCTTCATTCACAAATCTCCCATTGTATCTCATCAGGCATTACTAGAAGCCTATAAAGAAAACTATATGCTCGCACTAGTAAGTGCGTCGGTGGCACAGTGGTTAGGACTCTCGCCGACCATGCACATCGTCGGAGGTTCGATCCTCTGCCGACGCACACCTGATATCTATGGTCGGCCTGCAAAATTTGGGCTACCGATATCAATACTGAAAATTCCATACTTGTACTAAAAATACAGTGTGGAGTCAAGCTGTAAATAAAAAAACAATAAGAATAAAAATACAAAAACTCAACCATACTCTACTTAGCTCATGTTCTGTGCGAGAGAGAAAGCATTAGACGTGAAACTTATAACTTATTAAATAGTCAGTAGAACAAATGGATCTCGTCTTTCAAGCTCATATCATTTATAGGTACAACGTTTTTCTTTCTTTCTTTTCCTTTTTTTGTTATGTGCTGCTTTGTTTCTCTCTTCCTTACAAACTCTACTTAAAACATTCTTCTTCGTTCTTTCACACTCTGTATATTTCGACCCTTTTGTTACCGCTTACGCCAGTAAATATGCTAGTAGTATCTACTTTTCTAACACCTTCAAGCACTCTGTTCGATTTTGGCTTTGCTAGCGACATACCAATATGTTGTTGTCATAAGGAACTGAGACTACCCATAATCTATATAGAATTTTGTTTATGGTTAATGTACAAACTGGATGCAGGAATTCCTGTATGTAGTGAAATGCTGAGAATTCCATTCTTTATCGCAAGTACTGTTTTTGAATAAAGCAAATTATTATTATTATTATTGTTATTATTATCAAGATAACCATTTCATCGGTGATAAAAAAGAAAATTTTTTCCCTCTGTCGTGAGTTGTCCTTTTAACTGATTGAAAATGCCCATTAAAATTTTCAAAAGAATGGAGACTGCAAAAAAATACTCTTTTCGATAACCCCTTGATCATCAGGCTCTAGAGTTATATATACACATTATAGTGAATCAATGAATTAGTGTTATGAATACCATTAATGTTGCTGTTTAAATAACATGGGATCTGTAATAATAATAATAATAATAACAATGGATTACAGTTCAATAGCATCAACATGACAATAAACTGAATGCCACAAAAATTAGGAAAGATAATAATACAAATTCATGAATTCATAGTCCCATACTGAAAGCCGGCCAGGGCAGTAGTAGTGGCTGGACTTAAGTCTCCTCTACACTAAGCACTGACTGTTTTACGCAAATCCCGATAGTCTTTGCTGTATGGAGTATGCGCTACCTCTCGATATCTTTGGCAATTTATTTGGTACCCTGTAAATGATTGAGAAGGATTCTTCAACAATGTCATTTAAGAGCGATATACCAAGCGAAATAACTACGATGAAATTAAGAAAATCAGTTCAAAGAACTTTTATTGCTGCTTTGTGCACAAGTCTTACTTTCTACACGAGCGATGGTGATTCCTCAATTGAAAGATGAAGTACCTAGACTCACCACTTCAAATTGTATCTATCAATTCAACTGCGCTTGGATATAAGAATAAAACTTGTGATGGAGCGAGTTATATCGGTCGTTGCCTCTAGGGAACTGATTTTTCCCTAGCTCCAGAACATCGCCCATTATGACTAAGTAAAGGTGTAGTAAAAACCATCAGCAGTTCGATATTAGACCAACTGCTCCAAACTGGCCACGAAGCAGCCAGCATTGAAGAATCCTTCTCTGTCATCTACCGGGTACCAAATAAATTACCAAAAATCATCGAAACACCGCATGCTCCAAACAGCAGAGGCTATTGTAATTCACCTCAAACAACCAGTGCTTTGTGTTCAAAAGAAGCAAGTCCAGCCCCTACAACTGCCCTGGCCTTCAGTAGAAACTATAAACTCATGAATTTGTAATATTATCTTTCTTAATTCTTCTGACATTCGGCGTATTCTATGTTGATGCGATTCAGCTGTTATCTATCAGTATCATTGATTCGATGTTATTGAAACAGCAACATTAATGTTGTTCATAACACTAATTCATTCATTCACTATAATGTATATATAACTGAAGGGGTTATCGAAAAGAGTATTCTTTGTTCACTAACCATTCTTTTGAAAATTGTCCTTTCTTAATTCTCTTCATAAAAGTTAAAAAAATATTATACACAAAGAAAAAAAAAAGGTATAACTTACAGCTTTAGTAAGTTTATTGTCTAAAATATCACCATTCAACGATTCAATAGGCTTTTCCTCATTACTTTCAAACAATTTATCAACAGATCCTGCTTTCAAGAAATCATTTTTATGAGTAGCCGTAGTAGAAGTAGTGGTAGTACGCTCCTCAGCAAGTTTTGGACTTTCATCAGCTGCAGGGGAACTACGTGTTTTTGACAGATTTCGATGTTGAGATTTTTGTTGTTGATTACCAGTTGAAGAACTACGCAGAACTTGACGTTTATGTTGGCCAGGAGTAGTCGGAGTAGGTGGAGGTTTACAAGCCGACAGAGAAAATCGCATATTTGACAATTCAAATGTGACTGGCTCTCGACATGGTCTTTCAAGACTACAGTATAACTCAGGTGGGATAATACAATCTGGATCTGTGTCGACACAAGCGATATGCAAGCTGAATATAATGCTGTAAATGTAAGCGTAGCAAAAACAGAGAGAATGTAATACGTATTACGGTTATTTGAGAAATGTACTTGAGGAGAAATAGAATTCGGCTGGTAAACTAGCTTGCTAGTTTTTTAGCCGGGTCTAATCAAGACTCTGTACTTTACAGCGAGGAGAATATATGCTCTATAGAGAAAAATGGAGGAAGAATTTGAGTTTCTTGAAAATATATATTGAAAAGCAATGGAGATGGATCGGCCATTAAGTTGAGGAAACCATCAAGTGACATCACTAGACAAGCTATCGCTCGAGTGGAACCTGAAAGGGAAGCGGCGAGTTGGTCGTCAGTGCAAGGGTGACTTGGAGGAGGTCATGTGAAGAGGAGATGAAAGCATGTGGGCAGACTTGGAGCGGGGTGAAAAAGTCGGCAGAAAACCGAAGGCAATAGAGACGCGCAGCTGAAGCCCTATGTTCCTCTAGGAATTAAAGGATATAATAATAATGGGTACCTTCAAAGGTTCATCAACAAGTATGGAAGATCTGAAGCCACAAAGGTAAAACAAATCACAGTGGGTAAAAACCCAATCTACTTTCAGCTTGATTATAAAGGTGAAAACATTGCTGCGATGATCAACAGAAGGCTGAGTAAATCACGAGCTAGAGCCTATCCTGCAGCTAACCTCGTTCCCGTCTACCGAAAAACTTTCTATTTGATCCAATCGAAAATCGATAGATATTCTTCTCGTGTTAACTCCAACTGTATATACAAACTGACATGTTTCTGTGGGAGCAGTTAAATTGGACGAAAGGAAAGAAGGGGATATCCACAATTTTCTGAACATGTACCAAAAAGCTTATGTCTAAAGGGAACAAATGCTTTAAACAGTGCCATCGCTGGCATCTCTTTGACACTACCGGTCATGAGGTGGACGTTGAAAAGTTGTTCAAAATTATCAATAGGCGAAAGAGCTCAATCCTCCTCAAGTTTGCTGAAGCCATTTCCATCAAGCGCCTGAAACTTGATTTATGCGTCCAGAAAGAAGCGGTTATCAGTCTTTCTTTGACCTGACTGGTAACTGGATATTTTTCATCTCTCTTTCATCTGAATGAGAAATGCTAAAAGTTTCCATTGTGTATGACTATTATTGTTCGGAATAGTGTTTAATATTGCATATATATGTATAGATTATTAGTGTATGCGTATATATTTATCGATTGATTTTTGTTTAAGATGAACTCGCTGTGCAAGTATGTTAAAATTGTTGTTCTAGATATATTTAATAATGAATGTCTTTGGCCTGTTAGCAGCTGACGAGAAGGCAACGACATAAACACAATGATGGTACCACTTTATTCTGCTAAAATTGTAGTTCTTGCTTTGTTCACATACATTAAGGGGAATAAATGTATGAAATAAATATGGAGGGTTGGGCGTCGTGGGGCAGCTAGCAGCCCTATACCAAAAAGGCTATCAAACTGCTAGAGAAAATTCAATGCACAAAAAGTGAAATTAAAAATACAAAAAATTAAAATAACAATCTTAATCTTCGTTGGAATTCCAGAGACGAAATGACAAAGCGGGGCCGGGTGGCGAAAGCCTTCGGGAAGTCAGTCAGTCAGTCAGCCAGGCGATATGGCTTCTCTTGATGAAAGTAAGAATAAGAATGGGGACAAAGGAATGCGCATACTACTATGTATGAGACTGGGAAGACTGCCCAGGTAGCCAACAAAATGCGAAGATGGCATAAAAGTGTTGGGTATCTGCAACAGGAGGCAGGGTAGCGAAGACAGGATTACAAGTAAACATAGAGAGAAGGAGGAGGTGATGCAGATGACCGACCAACAGCAACAACAACAACAACAATCAGCATCTCAATCAACCATCAACGGAGAAATTTTAAGGATGTCACTTCTTTCACTTATCTAGGAAGCATCATTTCAACTACAGGCGGAGTGGATGAAGATGTCAAAACCCATTTCAGAATCGAAGAGGCAGGAAAAACACCTTCATTAATGTGAAACCGCCTTTGTTAATCTTCTGCACTGACTCAGTCAGCATAAGAGACAAGATTCAAATTTTCAACATAAATGTAAAGTCAGTTCGTCTATACAGGTCAGAAACTTGTAGTACGTGTCACGAAAACGATTTCTAACAGGCAGTTGCAGACCTTGATCAACAGTTGCTATCTTCCCTGGCTCCACCATACTGAAGATCAAAATGACCGGCAAGCCAGGAAGAATTAGCAACAATAAATTCTGCAGTGGAATGGACCAACAACCAAGAGTCGATCGCTCAACAAACATGTAGAAGAAAATGGAGATGGATTGATCGCGCACACGCCATTGAGGAGGCCATTAAATGATATCACGCATCAGGCAATGCCTCTAAAGTCTGTCTGTCTGTTTTCAACATAGAACTTTGCACAAATGTGCACCAGTTCAAGTCGCCACACTCCGTGTAGCACGCGAAGCAAGAGAAGAAAGTACAAGAAAAGCATAATAGAAACAGTGAGCAGAGGTGTGAGACAAAGGAGGAGTAATAACGAAGAACAAAACAGTTTCATTGGAGATCATAAGTCACAACGAGTGAATGCATCTGCCCCAGCCACTGAGAACGATTTTGAGCCATGTCACCAATTGTTTCCAACCATAGATTTTTACCGTCCCGAGGACCCCAGCCTGGAAGTCTACACCTTTCTACGTGGCTTAGACCAACTGTTGTGGATTTCATTGACTGGTGAGGCCATGTTTTTGTTTGACCGCCGCTAGCTCTTTTCCAGCCTGACCCTATATCCGCTAACATTTCCCGTCGAGGGAGGCGATGGCTTGGTATACATAACACATGTCCTAACCATCTCAGTCTTTGTAACTTCACGACTTCGTCGATTGATTTCCCCTGTTTACCTAGAACTCTACGCCTAACCTCAATGTTTCTCACCTTATTATGCCACTTTACACGGGAAATAGAACGCAGGCACCTATGATCAAAGACAGCTAGTCTTTTCATGTCTTCCACTCTCACTGGCCAGGTCTTACAACCATAAAGGAGGACGGAGCGGACTGATGAGCAGTACACCCGCCCTTTGGTCGATAGTCGAACATCTCGTCTACGCCAGAGTCGGCGTAAACTAACAAATGCGAAACGAGCCCCTTGTATTCGTGCTGATGCCTCTCAAGTGGATTCCAAAAGGGGTAGGAACGAGTGAGTCATCGGTGAGAGGGTGACATGGGGGAGGGGAACGTGTGGCGAGGGGGGGGGGGAGATGCGAGATTATTGGCAATCATCGGGTTAGCCATTTGAAGACGATAGCAGAAAATAGAATAAAGTGGAGATGTGTTGTTGAAGCCTTATGTTTCACTCGGAATCCAAGGAAAAATAATAATAATAATAATACTTCAGCAAATATTGCCAATGTGAGTGTAGAATTTGTTGAACCCTCTTTTTTTCTGGAGAATACCCTGCTTAATACTGTCATCTTGAATTCTTTTTAGCAGAACATCTCTGTTTCGGTATGTGAAGTCAGTTTATGGTTGAGCCATATTGAACGTTTTGAGGTGTGTCTTCGGTATCGATTTTATTTTTATGTAGGATGAAAGTATCATCCATATATCTATAGTTGAACAAGAGTTTGTTGATTACATTTTGAAGCAAGCGGAATATTCTCCAATTTTTCCATAAACACATCGGTTAAGAGAAGAGACTATTGGTTGGGCCTTCCACCACTTGACGGTATATATCTCGTTGTTAAACTGAAACTGTACATTAATTGTACGACTGGAGTAGCAGTTCACGTGGTACTTTAAGTGGTATACCTACTTCCATATCATTCCTCATCAAAGATTCATAGATGAAGTCGATAGTCTCTAACAAAAGGAACGTTAGTGAGAACAATGAAGTGGCATTCGTAGAGATCGTTGTTTCATCATCAACATCATTGATCTTTTTATCTCTCACTTCTTCTATAAATTCAAAAATACCCTTCAAGATATAGACACGTTTTATAGTATACATGAGAAGTTTCATACATTAACACATAGCTATCACAATACACTTTTTACAGCTGCTTGAAAGCATCTAGATAGTTAATCAACTGTGGTGAAAGCTGTTTGCTAGCCAAAATTGGTAGTAACAGCAACTTACGTAAATGTTAACGTCCCCAATATTGGTCATCAGAAAAAAACAAGAACAAAGACTAACTCAACAACCAATCACAACAGCAGACTTTGTTTGCGTAGGCGGATATGAAACGCAGATATATGGTCTGACCTTCAAAGAAACGGCCATAAAGAGATGAGGGAATAACTTCCAGTGAGGAAACGACCAATCAGAAGACGTTATCTCTCTGCTAATAACAACGATTAATAATGTACATAAAAATATATAAATATCTCTTGATTTCCTCTATAAACGATCTGTTATCTGGCCCTTGTCTTCTGTCGTTACAAAACTACCGAGGATTTTACGATGTGTATGTAGTAAATCTTATTGACAGATAATACACATAACTCACTGTTTGGATTTGTGGAATTTTTAAACATAAACACATCTATAATTGTATATATTGTTGGATTTATATGTTCAAGTTGCTCCAAGTCAGTGAGTTTATGGTTAAGATATCATTTTAGTTAACAATACTGAACTATATTGCATGTTGTCTTATTGTATAGTTGTCGTCGCTTTTTGCCCTTTTTTCTGTGAACTGTTTCCTTTGTTGATGTTGTTCTCATTGTTTGTCCGTTATTTTCTGATTTTGAGGGGAGCAACCCAAAAAGTTGCTTCTCTCTAAACTTTTACTTAATGTAATCATTCTTTTCTCAGGCGTGAGGCTAGCAACCCCACCCTGTAAACAAAAATTGCTAAAGAAACTTCAGTATGTTGAACCTCCTTGCACCAAAAGAAAAAGTCTGTGTAGGAACATGGAACGTCCGAACTATGTACGAGACTGGGAAAGCTGCCCAGATCGCCAACGAGATGAAAAGATACGGAATACAAGTGCTGGGAATATGTGAGAGCAGATGGAATGGGAGTGGACTCACCAAATTGTCAACAGGTGAGTCAGTGATCTACTCCGGTCACCCAGAAGATAACCACACGCACACCGAGGGCGTGGCTATCATGATGTCACCAACGGCAACGAAAGCCCTGATACAATGGGAGGCGATTTCGTCCAGGATAATGACCGCCAGGTTCAACTCCAAAGGAAGGAAAGTGTCAATCATACAATGTTATGCACCCACAAACAACGCAGACCTCGAGAAGAAAGAAGAATTCTACAGGCAACTACAGGCAACAATGGACAATACTCCAGCTGGCGACATGAAAATACTAATGGGAGACATGAACGCCAAACTGGGACCAGACAATACGGGAAGGGAACTCATCATGGGTAGAGAAGCTCTAGGAGAAATGAATGAAAACGGAGAACTCTTCGCCGACTTCTGCGCCTTCAACGAACTGGTGATTGGTGGCAGTGTATACAAGCACAAAGATATCCACAAGGCTACATGGGTGTCACCAGACGGGCAAACCAAAAACCAAATCGACTTCATCTCAATCTCAAGGAAGTGGAGGCGCAGCCTACTGGACACAAAAGCAAGAAGAGGAGCAGACGTTGGCTCAGACCACTATCTCGTACAAGGGACAATCCAAATCAAATTAAAAGCTTTCAGGGAATCAGGAGCTGCAGATAGACCACAAGCCAAGTTCAACACTCAAAAGCTGAAGGACCAGGCTACAAAGGACATCTTCATTGCAAGCATAAAGGACAAAGCCGAGACACAAATCAACACTAGCGAAAAGGTCGGCGTTGAAAAGCACTGGAACAACTTGAAAACGGTGTGGAGCCAAACCTGCATAGAAATTCTAGGCAGAAAAAAGAGACAGGACAAACAGTGGCTCACTACGGACACTTGGAAACTAATAGAAGAGAGAAGGACAGTGAAGCAAAAGATTATCCAGTGCACTGACGAGCAACAAAAACAGGAGCTGAATGCAAGCTACAATACACTGAACAAAAGAGTGAAGAAAAGTGCCAGGGAAGACAAAAGAAAATATTATGAAACCATGGCAAACGAAGCAGAACAAGCTGCAGGCAAAGGAGACCTCGCCACACTCTACCAAACAACTAGGAACCTTTCGGGCAAACGTTCGACACAGATTAAGCCAATAAAGGACGACAATGGAAAGTCAATCACCAAAGAGGTGGAACAGAGAAAGCACTGGGTTGAACACTTCAAAAGACTTCTAAATCGTCCGCCACCTACAACACGTCCAGCAATACCAACAACGGAAGCAGAACTACCAGTGAACACTGACCCCCCGACGAAATCAGAAGTCCTGAATGCAATCAAGATGCTTAAAACTGGGAAAACACCGGGACCAGATGGAATCCCAGCAGAGGCTTTGAAAATAGACCCAGAGACAACAGCGGACTTGATGACACCACTACTGGAGAAGGTGTGGAAAGAGGGCAAAGTACCCGAGGATTGGAAGAACAGTTACTTATTCAAACTTCCAAAGAAAGGAGACTTAAGTCAATGTAAAAACTGGCGTGGAATTATGCTTCTGTCCATTCCAAGCAAGATACTAAGTCGCATCATCCTGGAGAGAATCAAACAAGCCCTAGATGAAAAACTTCGTCCGGAACAGGCTGGATTCAGGAGAAACAAATCATGTATTGATCAAATCGCCACTCTACGGATCATCATTGAACAAAGCTTGGAATGGCAGTCACCTCTCTATCTCAACTTCATCGACTTTGAAAAGGCCTTCGACAGCGTCGATCGAGAGGTCATTTGGAAACTACTTCGCTACTACGGGGTCCCATCGACAATTATACACCTCATCCAACAGTTATACGACAATGCTGCATGCCAAGTAATCCACAACGGGAAACTTACGGAAGCCTTCGAAGTGAGGACGGGAGTGAGGCAAGGCTGTCTACTATCACCAATGATCTTCCTGATTGCAATTGATTGGATAATGCGACAGACAACGGCAACCAACGAGGGAACAGGCATAAAATGGACTGACACAAAAGACTTGGAGGATCTGGATTTCGCCGATGATATATGTCTGATTTCCCATAAACTGGAAGATATGCAAGTGAAAAGTAACAAGTTGGCAGAAGAAGCATCAAAGATAGGACTTCACGTGAACATAGATAAAACAGAGATAATGAAGATTCCTAGCCAACATCAACAGCAACAACAACAACAGACAACAATAAGCATAAATGGGAAGAACCTGAAAGAAACAACCTCCTTCACCTACCTGGGAAGCATCGTCTCAACTACAGGCGGAACTGACGAGGACATCAAAGCCAGAATCGGAAAAGCAAGACAAGCTTTCATTACTCTCAAATCTGTGTGGAGGTCAACAGCAATCAGCATCAAAAATAAGATCCGGATTTTCAACTCCAATGTGAAGTCAGTGCTACTATACGGATCAGAGACTTGGCGAGTCATAAAGAGCATCTCAAACAAACTTCAAACCTTCATTAACAACTGTCTCCGCTCAATACTCAAGATCAGATGGCCAGAAAAGATCAGCAACAGGGATCTCTGGGAGCGAACCAATCAGGAACCGATTGTGAAACAAATAGGCAGAAAGAAATGGAGATGGATTGGCCATACGCTGAGGAAACCATCAAGTGACATCACTAGACAAGCCCTCGAGTGGAACCCGAAAGGGAGGCGGCGAGTTGGTCGTCCAAGGGTGACTTGGAGGAGGTCATGCGAGGAGGAGATGAAAGCATGTGGACAGACCTGGAGCAGGGTGAAAAAGTTGTCAGAAAACCGAAGTCAATGGAGGTGCGCAGCTGAAGCCCTATGTTCCTCTAGGAACTAAAGGATACAATAATAATAATAATAATAATGTAGTAAATCACCCATTCACATTTATAAAACAGGCGTGAAATGGCTGTAAAAAACAAGTTATTCTCAAGTTACTACTTTGTCTGACTTACTATGATTTAAGTAGTGGGAACATATTCAATCTGAATGCCAATGGTTTGATAATATTCACTGGTAAAATACAATAATGTCCACTAGGCATTGAAAGAGCAAACTGGAAAGAAATTAAAAATTATCATGTGTTGTGGTTAGCAGAAATTAGATTGGCTACAGGATTGATCATAACCTGACATCAATTGGAAAACCGATAGAAAACTACGGAGTACTAGACGGCTATTTCATCCTAGTTTGGAACTCTTCACCAGTACGCGACCGGATACGCGAGGCGAGTCCATCGACTACTGCTCAGTCACTAGGAGCCGTCTCGCATTATGCAAGAAGCTACCTGGGGTTTTAGTGACAAGTTGTAGTCTGCGAGGTCCATCGTGTCAAGTATCGGATAACGGCCATCCCCCGTCGCTCTCCTCGTCGGATAAAATCATCGCATGTTCTCAATGCATAAGACAGCAAACAAACATTGCTTTGCTATAAGAGTTAGCAATCGTCAGGAAGTCGTGCTTATCGACACTCCATAGCAAAGCGTACATGAAACTTAGAATGAATTGACACCTCCTCACACATGGAAACCCATATCATTATCAGTCATTGGTTCTTCGCATTCTAAGGACCCCAAACATTGAGGCAGTCTACATCTCCTTATGTGTCTAAAACCAAAAAATTGTCAAAAACTTCATGAACTGATTTCTAGTTTTAATTTGACCACTCTTAACTCTATTCCAATCTGAGCCTATATCGGTGCTAAAATTTTTTACATCAAGAAAGGTGGTGGTTAGGCATGCGCAACATGTGTCCTACCTATCTTAATCGATGTAGCTTCAAACCTTCGTCGAATTAACACTTTAACTACGGCCAAACCTTTTGAGATTTCTGTTCCTCAAAACTGTGTTTAAAAGACTTTGTATTTAATCAGTGCTTTTGACTGGCTGACTGACTGGTTTCAACGTGGAACTGAATTTGCACAGATGTGTGCAGCAGTACGAGTCGCCACACTTCTTACTTACTTACTTTACTTTACTTCGGCTATCTCCTACGGGAGGATGAGCCGGCTTCATGAACGTCTCGAATCATCGCTGCCCAGGCGCGGCAATTTGTAAGAGAGTTCATGAAGTTTCATGGGAATTGGGTACGAGTGATGTCCCCAGCATCGCTCGGCCTTTTGTTTGAGAGTGCAGCTCTAGCCTTTACACAGCCAAGTGTGACCTACAAGGCAGTAGGAGTGGAGTAAGGAGTCCACTATCCATTGGCAGCCGGTGACCGGAGTTCGGTTCATACGCCTTTTTGAATGGGGCCAGACATCCAGGACATCCAACAAGCCCTTTGTCCATACGTCTGCCGGTGAGCTCCAGTGAGCTTCATACGCCAGTCGTTGGAGGTTTGGAATCAGGGTTTAGCCATCTCCCCTAGACCGTCATCCAATGGACAGTCAACCCGGTGGAGAGCGCCGGGCATCCACTTTCGCCCTCTCACTTTGGTGAGAAACACCTCCGCCACGTGAAGGCAGTGAGTAGGACTTCCTCAGGAGAGGCTATGTAAGACGCCCGGTCATATGGGAGCATTCCAAGAGGTGTCCGGAGGGGTGGCCAACCCGCAGCGCAAGGCACCCACCCCCGACCATCCTGAGGCTTTGGAGGCCCACACTTCACTCAGCACGCAAACCAGAGAAGAAGGTAAAATGAAACGAAAAGTAGAGACAGTAAACAGAGATATATGAGGCAAAAAGAACAGCAATAGAAAATATATGGATGAACCATACAGTTTTATTGGATATTATAATTCACAAGGAGTTGATGCATCTGCGCGATTGAGCCATGTGATTAATTGTTTCGTGCCATTGGTGTTTACCGTCCCGAGGACCCAAACCAGCAAGCAGGTTTACACATTCCTACTTGGCTGGCTTAAACTAACTGTTGTGGATTTCATTGATTGATGAAGCAATGTTTTCGTTTGACCATCGCCACTAGCTCTCTCTGTTTTCCAACCTGTTCCACCCTGTGTCAGTCAGCTAACATTGCCCGTTGTCGAGGAAGGCGATGGCTAGGCACACATACATAACACATGTCCTAACCATCTCATTCCATTGATGTAACTTTACAACCTCGTCGATTGATTTCCTCTCCCACCTAACTAGCACTCGACCGAAGCCTAACCTCAATATTGCTCACCTTATAATGCCACTTCACACGGGAGATAGAACGCAGACACCTACGATCAAAGACAGCTAGCTAGCCAGCCAGTCTTTTGATATCTTCCATTTTCAATGGCCATGTCTCACAGCCAAAAAAGAGGACGGAGCAGGCTGCTGGGCGGCACACATACCCTTTGGTCGACAGCCAGCCAACCGGATATCATGTCTGCGCCAAAGACGGCGTAGACTGGAATATGTGAAACCAGCCTTCTGTATCCGTACCAGGATTTCATCGGCGATCAACCCGCTGGAGTTGGCTTATGCAACTACCCAAATAGGTGAAGTGGTCAACACGCTCCAACAATCATTCTACTCTCTATTTCTAAGCTAGGAGTAAGTCGATGTAGTCCAGTCGTGTAGCATCATCTTACATTTGACAGGAACAGGTGAATCGCATGCCAAACATTCGCAGATTACAACTCAAAGTGTTCAGAAGACTCTGCTGGATTTTGTCAGCATCTTCACCTAGAAGGACTATATCATCTATATGTTCTAAGTCAACGAGATTATCTCTTTTATTTAGGAGGACAATATAATCTGCATACTTTAAGTCAGCAGACTAGAAAACAATTTTTTGTTTGCATTACTTGCTTTCGGAGTGGAACGCGGGGCTCCAATCTTGAACTCTGAAGTCTCAGTTGCTGGCTTCACTCCCAGCTTCAGCATTCCTGCATACGCGAGCTCACTGCTAGCCAGATGATAAGATAAGGAAGGGCATGAGCGTCAGCTGGGAATCAAAGTCACTAGACCCAATCTCCTACAGTCAATAAGCTAATCGCACTTGTTTATTCGGATTATTCACAACAACACTTTGAAAATTTATTTCTGATTACAGCTTGATTTCACACCGTATTTTTGTTACAAGTATGGAATTTTCAGTATGTATGATATCGGTAGCCCAAATTTTGTAGGGCCAAGCGCATAGATATCAGGGTATGCGTCGGCAGAGGATCGAACTCCAGACTATGTGCATGATCGGCGAGAGTCCTTACCGCTGTGCCACCGACGCAACAACAAAAATGATAATCAAACGAAAAAAACAAAAACAAGCTGGTATCAGTTAGAGCACATGTTAGTGCACATACCATCATATACACAAACTCACTTGATCATTACATGAAACAGCAGACAAATGTAATGGTCTGCTTAACTGTAAACAACATCCAGGTGGAAATGCCGGCATAGGATGATTAATTTTACACGAAGTAGTAGTAGTAGTCGTAGTAGGATTATTATCTGTTGTAGAATTGTATTCTTGAATAAAGTCTACTGGTCCATCTTCTAGGATAAATTGATGTGGTAGGGTATAATTCATAAAATTATTATTGTCAACTGTTTGATGTGCACCACTGCTGTCTTCATGCTGGTCAAATGTTTTCGACACTAAAGTGTAGTCATTTGCAATAGATGTCATGCCGACAGTACTACTGGCAGGAATATCATTTTCATCATTATCATGTGCAGCAGGAGGAGGAGGAGGAGTAGTAGTAGTAATCACTATCGATGTAGACGATTTATGCGAGACAACAGATGGGGTATGCTTAGCTTTTGTATTATTAGTATAACGTTTATTCGATGAATAATGAATACGATATAATTTTGTGCTCAGTTTACAATCTTGTGGTAAACCCAATTTGCCTAATCTTAATCGTATCGGGATAGGTTGACATGTTCCGAAGACAACTGGATACGCACCACACATACCATTGGAAAAAAAAACAGAAAGAAACAACAACAACAACAAGAACAAGAAGAAAACATAAAAAAGTTTGTCAACTATGAGGTATTTTACAAAGAAAATAACAACTATTATTCAAAACTAAGTGTTGACAACAGGTATATGACTGACTGACTTGTTTCAACGTAGAGTTTTGCACAGATGTACAGCAGTTTCAGTTGTCAAACTCTCTCCATGTATCACACAAGGAGAGAAGAGAAGAGAGTAAAAAGGAGATTTAAAATATCGGTTCTCTTTAGCTTAATGATCTACGAGCTTGCCTTGTAACCAGAAGGTTCTAGGTTCGAACTCCCCTTTGGTGAAAGCGTACTGATGAAGAGTACCAAACTAGTGGGATGAAACAGCTTTCCAGTACTTACTACTACTTAGTGGTTTTTTACTGGTCCTCTTAACTTAGATATGACAGAGAAGATTTGTACCTCAGGTGGATGATCTTGATGTGGTTGTGTTCTCTGAGCTGGATAGTTAATTTGCGAAGCTTTCATTGCCTCCTACTAGGCGCAGTGATTTCTGAGATATCCCCTTCGTCTTCGTATCCACGAACATAAGCTAGCCGTCAAAAGACATGACATCCACTCCCTCACTCATATCACTACATACAGACAATCACGGACATCAATTCGACTGGGACAACCAACGTTCAAATATTAGACAGAAGAAACAACAAGAATGCCAGCCAGAGAATTTTTAGAAACCAGTCTGGTATTCCAATGAATCATCAATAATCAATAGACACATCGAGATAGACAAAATTTATCAACCAATAAGAAAGAGACCTCACACACACACACAAACAGTCAAAGTTCAAGTCAAAGAAACAATCAGTTCCAATACAAGTAGCTGCCTAGAAGGTGTGAAAACACACAAAAAAGTAACCAATCACGCCAAAGGTAACCAGGAGAGATGATTGATAAAATCGTGGAGAAATCGAAAAGTTCACTTGAATTCAAATTGAAGTGTATGCGCTGAAGATGTCACCTAAAAGGTAGGCGATGAAGTCATCGCAAATTAACTATCCATCTCAGGTCCTTTAAACCGATGTCAGCTGATGAGGGAATCCTGTAACAAATCAGATCCAAGCAAACTAGCACTTGAATAGCAAACAATCAAAAATGCTCGGTTATACATGCATTTAGTTGTCATTCCTTAACAAAATATGTGATTGGTAAATATTCAATGAAGATGCCTACAGATCCTGTTGTAAACAAGGAGAATATGATGACATCGCATGCACTTTAAAGGAAGGTAGGAAATCCCTTTTTAATGAATTGTCATGTCATGGTTCTTGTTTGTGTTTAGCCGGTGATGATGTTACGTCTAACAATAGAGTAGTCGTATATGAGCTTAATGCGTCGGTGGCACAACGGTTAGGACGCTCGCCGACCATACACGTGGTCCGGGGTTCGATCCTCAGCCACCGACGCATTACTTTACCTCGCTAAGCCAGAAATAATGCTGGTAAAGAGGAAAGGTCGGACATGAGACTAGCAACCCCATCTTGTAAAAATAAACACTGTAACAGAAACTTCAAGCCACTAGCTTGAAGCCCTATGTTCCACTGGGAACGTGAAGGAAAAGTTATTATTATTATAATATCAGCTTTACACAAAACACGAAGTTAAAGTGCAATTTTTACAACAAAGAGCACTGGGGCTGTTAAACCTACTCGATGATGATGATGATGGAGGATTGATTCTTTGACTCTGTAACTAAGACAGCATCAGCCTTCGATGTGTCTACTTTCAAACTACGAATAAAAGCCTATGAGGAAGTGAAGACCATTGCTGTTGTAACAACAGAAGACAAGGGCCAGGTAACAGATCGTTTGTAAGGGAAATCAACACATATTTATAGATTTTCATATACATTATCATAGATTATTGTAAGTAAAGAAATACAGTCTTCTGATTTGTGGTTTCTCACAGAAAGTTATTCTTTCATCTCTTTGTGGCTGTTTCTTGAATGTCAGATCATCTATATGTTGTTAACTGTATCCGCCTACGCAAACAAAGTCTGCTGTGTTTGGTTGTTGTGTCAGTCTTTGTTCTTATTCTCTCACGAACAATATTGGGGACATAAACATTGACGTAAATTGCTGTCTACAAATTTTGCCTAGCAGCCAGCTCTCACCACACTGTATCAAGTTCATGTTCAGTAAAAGAACTACGGGACGAAGCATCGAAAGCGGTTAAGATATCACTGGAAAGGGTAATTTTATTATTTGGAAGAAAAGTTTTTTAAGGATGAAGACATACATAGATTCAAACGACGAATAATCATCATCTTTTTGCTGTCTTTAGGGCATTTTATGATTGTGCATATCTCAAGGAAGTTTCGGACAGCTAATATACAGTAGGACACAAAGATCGGCTGTTTTGCGCATTCAGACCCCTATGAGTTGGTTTTGGTTGTAACAGATTTATCTGGACATCTACTGCATTCGGAAAGAAGGAAGAAGAGTCATATTTTTTTTTAAAACTAATTTCAAATCAGTTTCTCCTACATCTTTTACAGAGACTTACCATCTGAGTCATGTATAGGCATTGTCGACAAGCTACTGAACCCTTCTATCACCACCGAAACCCCCCAAATTGATATTGAAGTTCAGAGATGGCAAAAAATGATTTAGCAACAAAATAATCACGAGAGAAAAAATATGCTAAAAGGGAAACGAAGATGGATTGAACATACGTGGCTAAGGAGACCGATAAATAACACATCGAAAAGGTCTTCGATAGACAGGGCTGGCTGGGAAGTAAATTTGGAAACTACTTCAACACTATGGAATGCAGCAGCCAAAGTCTTAACCAACCTTATTCAACAGCTGGCTATATAACACTGTCACGTGTGTCAGGTGATCTCCAATGGTTTTTATGTGTTTGTGTTCTCTGAGCTGCATAGTTTAATTTGCGAAGCTTTCATCACCCACCTTCTAGGCGATATCTTCAACGCATACACTTAAATTTGAATTCAAGTGAACTTTTAGATTTCTCCATGAGTTTATTAGTCATCTCTCCTGGTCACCTTGAATGTAACTGGCTGTTTTTGTGTGTTTTCACACCCTCTAGGCGTCTTGTATTGATATTGGTGCTGATTGTTTCCTTGACCTGAAGTTCGACCCTTTTTGTGTGAGATTTCCTTCTTATCGATTGGTAAATGTTGTCTATCTTGATGTGTCTATTGATTATTGATGATTCATTGGAATACCAGACTGGTTTCTAAAAATTCTCTGGCTGGCATTCTTGTTGTTTCTTCTGTCTAATATTTGAACGTTGGTTGTCCCAGTCGAATTGATGTCCGTGATTGTCTGTATGTAGTGATATGAGTGAGGGAGTGGATGTCATGTCTTTTGACGGCTAACTTATGTTCGTGGATACGAAGACGAAGGGGACATCTACTTTGGTCAATGTAGTGTTTTTCACAGTTGTTACAATTCATTTTGTAGATGATCTTGGTTTTATCTTCTTCCGCTGTTGAGTCTTTTGGTTGACATAGAATTGAGTGAAGCGACTTTGTTGGTTTGTGTACGACGTCAATTCCTAAAAGTTTGAAGAGTCTTGTAGTGATTTCTGAGATATCCTTTATATATGGTGAGGTGATTTTCTTTGTGCTTTCCTTGGTGGCTTTTGCTTTGGTAGGTTGGCTTGGTTATATATGTCTCTTGATGAAATTCCAAAAGATTGGATATCCACGGAATTTCATCAAGAGACAAATACCCCCAAACCAGCCTACCAAAGCAGAAGCCACCAAAGAAAAGCATAAACAAATTCGCCTTACCATATATAAAGGGTATCTCAGAAATCACTACAAGACTCTTCAAACTTTTAGGAATTGACGTCGTACACAAACCAACAAAGTCGCTTCACTCAATTCTATGTCAACCAAAAGACTCAACAGCGAAAGAAGATAAAACCAAGATCATCATCTACAAAATAAACTGTAACAACTGCGAAAAACACTACATTGACCAAAGTAGATGTCCCCTTCGTCTTCGTATCCACGAACATAAGCTAGCCGTCAAAAGACATGACATCCACTCCCTCACTCATATCACTACATACAGACAATCACGGACATCAATTCGACTGGGACAACCAACGTTCAAATATTAGACAGAGGAAACAACAAGAATGCCAGCCAGAGAATTTTTAGAAACCAGTCTGGTATTCCAATGAATCATCAATAATCAATAGACACATCGAGATAGACAAAATTTATCAACCAATAAGAAAGAGACCTCACACACACACACAAACAGTCAAAGTTCAAGTCAAAGAAACAATCAGTTCCAATACAAGTAGCTGCCTAGAAGGTGTGAAAACACACAAAAAAGTAACCAATCACGCCAAAGGTAACCAGGAGAGATGATTGATAAAATCGTGGAGAAATCTAAAAGCTCACTTCAAGTTGAAGTATGCGCTGAAGATGTCACCCAGTAAGGTGATGAAAGCTTCGCAAATTAACTATCCAGCTCAGAGAACACAACCACATCAAAATCATCCACTTGAGCTACAAATCTTCTCTATCTCTCTCTCTCTAGATCCACAATGGAAAACTCAGTGAAGCCAAATGTTCGAAGTGCATACAGGAGTAAGATAAGGCTGCCTGACGACCATTATCAACGATGATATTAACTAACTGCGGTGGACTGGATTATGCGTCAGACTGTGTGTTGGGAGTGAGAAGATAGAAGTACACTACATTGACCGATAAGAACATCCTAGAAGATCCTGATTTCCCGCGTGGATGATTTATGTCTAATGTCACTCACTCACTCACGTCAGCTCGAAGACATGCAGGTGAAAACCAACAAACATGCAGAAGAGACTGGTTGACAGCGAAGGCACAACTCCAAGTGAACATAGACAAGACGGATGTGATGAAGGTAACTAACCAACCAACCAACAACAAGCACCAATCACAATCAACGAGGGAGATTTGTCAGAGGTTACTTCTATCACTTATCTAGGGAGCATCGTTTCAATTACAGGCCGGCGGAATGGATGAAAGGCAAGATACGCTTTCATCAACATGTAACCAGTTTGGAAATATTCTACAGTAACTCAGCTAGCCAGCATAAACAACAAGATTCGGATTCTGTTGAACACAAATGTGAAGTCAATCAGTCACTTTTTCTATATGGGTCAGGAACTTGCACTGCGCGCACGTCACGAAAAGCATTTCCAAAAGTCTACTACACAATTTTACTAACAACTGCCCTTTTTACTGTCATCATTACTGTGGATCAAATAGCCAGAAAATAATTATAATAATAATATGGCAATAAAAATAATAATAATAATAACAATACCTGGATACGGTTTATCCTCATTACTGGATGATAAAGCAATTTCCGGTTTTGGTAATAATGTTTGCATTAATTCAACATTACGCCAATTCGGTCCGTAGACATCCCCGTCAACATCTGAGGCCAAATTGACTTCAGTACTACGTGCATCATCACCATTATCATAACAGATAATCGATATTTGTTCAGGTATATAAAATCCTGGCACCTAAAAACACAAATATATATCAATAATATTGTGGCGAGTTCTACTGATAAGATTTATTATTATTATTATTAGTAGTATATATATATATATATATACAAAGCGTGTAGGTGTATAGATATTTCCCTACAGGTTTTTCAAGAATATCAGCCAACCATATAGTAACAGAATGATTCTCTGAGATCACCCTCTTTGTTTTTGATGTGGTTTTGTTCTCTGAGCTGGATGGTTAGTTTGCGAAGCTTTCATCACCTTACTGGGTGACATCCACCTGAGCTACAAATCTTCTCTATAATATCATCCTCTTTGTTGAACTATGTGTTTTATTTTCACTTAATATCTGAATGGGGATTATTCATGAATACACACACGCACACAAGATCTAGGTTGATATCACTTGGAAAACCATTGGAAACCAGTACAAAGTACTCGATAGCTGTTTCATTCTAGTTTGCGATTCATCTCAAGTATGCACCTATCGATTTTCTAACCCAGGACCTTCCGGTTACAAGCGAACAAGCTCGTATGGCATTCAGCCAGCGAGACCCTATTCAATGACCAGTTCATGAATTCTAACTTCTGCGAATTCGTGGTATTTAGAACGACACAACCAAACAATGTCATCAACAGGAAATCTATCCTCCCGACCCCAGTAGTGACGATTTCTCTCCAGAACTCCAGGCAACTTTTTTCCTGGGTTCGAAACCTCTCCGAGCTGAGGAAGTGCGGCGACTCTGCGTGTTCGATCATCGCTGTCTCCACAGGATTGCTTGCGTTCGATGACATCATCGCGTGAGTAATTCTGAGGTTCGGCGGCGTGTGTTTGAACACAGTGGAGATCAACATTCATTGAGTGTCGTCATCTGGAAACACCGACTTCAGCGGCTTAGACATGTGCTGAGAATGTCATCCCAGAGGCTACCGTACAGGTCTCTATTCGCTGGTCAGCCCTGGGACGGGATGGAAAAGGCGGAGAGGTGGTCAGTCCATGACGTGGCGTTGTGGGATGAAGGATATTTGTGCTAGATTAGCATCGGTTGGTGTGTCACGACTCCCTGGTTGGGGTCCGCGAGATAGCTCAAATCGATGGCTCGAAACGTTATCGGATATGGCCAAGAATCGTAATCAATGGCGAACGTGTTGCAATTTCTTTCTTTCTTCCCTTCCTGATGATAGTTAACGAATACTTTTTGAACTTGTTAAACATGACTGTTTTCCTTCCAGATGAAGTTCTTTATCTGTTCTCTACTTATATATATATATTTTACTTATGATCTATGTTGTTTTATTATTACTGTGTGGCGCATCTTTCATGGTGCCATATTGTACCAAGTTTGTTCTGCTTTTGAATAAAATAATAATAAATAACTCGACAACTGTTTTATTCTAGTTTGAGACTAATCTCAGGTATGCACCCACCAAATTTCGAACCCAGGACCTTCCGGTTACAAGGCAATCTCCTATACTATCCAGCCACTCGCACCCCGATTCAACAGCCAGTCTGGGAATTCTAACTTCTACCAAGTCGTGACTTTAGCGCGACACCACCAACCAATGTCCTCGACGGGAAATCTATCCTCACTCCCGATCGGATGGACTCCAGTAGTGACCATTTCTCACTAAAACTCCAGGCAACTTTGTCCTGGGTTCCAAAACCTAGTGGGTGCGTTCTGCCGATGAATCCCAGACTGGGACGAAACAGACAGCTGACTAGAAACTCGCTACTAGTTTCCAATGGTTCTCTAACTGATATCGATTTTTGGTCTCACCTGAAACAAATACAATGCCTACAAACTAATTCTTGAAGGTATTTATATATATATATATATATATAGATGCGAAACCATGAACTTACATTAGAGACGAACAGTAACTTGTTTAATCCAGGCTTGATAGTCACAACAGATTCCTGCCGTAGTACGAAAAGTGGTTTTGTATTAGAAATAATATTTGATCCAGTTATCTCATTACCAAAGGAATCCTGTTTTCCATTCACAGTGAAGGATATTTTTCTTGTTGGACGAAGTGAATATTGCCTGACAATTCGTGGAGTTCTATTCACATTTGGTTCTGTAGGAAGAAAGAAAGAGAGAAAGAAGGAAAGGGGTAAAAGAGGAAGATTTATTCAAAAAGTGAGATAAAGAGATGAATCTAATAAATAAAGAGATTGAGGAAACTGACTGGACTGCCTGGTTTCAACATAGAACTTTGTACCGATGTGCTGCAGTTCGAATTGTCACACTCCATTCCATGTAGTACACAAAGCAAGAGAAGAGAGTAAAGAGAGATTCGAAGCAGAGATATGAGGCAAAAAGAATAGTAATATCGAAGAACAATATAATTTTATTGGATATTATAAGTCCCAAGGAGTGGATGCATCTATGCCAGTCATTTACAACGATCACTTTGAGCCATATCATCAGCCATTGTCTCTAGCCTTCATTGGTTTTTACTGTCCCGACGAACGCAGCCAGACAGCAGTCTACACTTTCATACGTGGTTAGAGTAAACCAAACTGTTGTGGATTTCGTTGGCTCATGAAGCCATGTTTTGGTCTGACCCCCCCCCCACTGGCTCTTTCTCTTCCAACCTAACTCTATGTCAGTTAACACATGCCCTATCCATTTCGGTCGATGTAACTTCACAATCCCGTCTGTTGATTTCCCTTCCCTCCTTACCAAGCACCCGACCAATGCCTAACCTGAATATTGCTCACTCGGTTACACCACCTAACACGAGAGATAGAACGCAGGCACCTATGATCAAAGACAGCTATTCTCTTAACGTCTTCCACGTTAAAAAGGATAGTTGTGTTTGATCTCCCAATCGGCTTTCAAACAGATATAATAAATTTCTTAAAGGAGACAAAGCATAATGGAATGATTTGTGCTTCATCAGCTCAGAGAGAGAGTCCATTGTGTCACAGGAAGGGGGATTTACTGTCAATTAATTAATATTTTACTTGACAATATTGCACGAAGAGAGGCAAGTTATTATGCAATAAACTCCACCGAAAATTCTGTACATTTTTTTTAAATACTATCCGGAATAAAGACATTATCATTATGATTATTAAATAATGACTTTTTTGAACAATGATCACTTACCAATTATTCCATCAGAAGGAATTCGTGTAAATCTACCTCTGCTTGTTAAATGTACTGATTGTTTATGTAGATTGGGTGTGTTTGATGCATTAGCTTCATCATTTAATCCACCTGGAATATCTTGAGATCCCCATGCTGGTCTACTGGCTAATGATGCAGCTACATTTAATAGTGAACCTAGTCGTGAATCAACACGTGGTCGATTGTTTATCAACAAACCGACAGGATTCACTTGATTGCCATGACCACTACTACTAATCGCAGCACCACCGCCACCACCAGCCATTAACAAATTTGTATACTTGTAGTCTTTTGAACTATCTGGTATATTGGAATAACTTCGACAAGTGGAAACAGTGACTGGTGTCGGTAGTAAGTACTTATTCATGATTTGTTCTAAATCCAATTGACTACCATGACCACCACCAGTACTTGATGGAATAGATAGTTGACTGCGTACATGTCTTTGAGTAGGACTATTATTATTATTATTATTATTGACAGTATTTGTACTATCTATACTGTTTACAACAGAAAGTGATGGAAGATTAGCCAAGCTAACTAAATGCAATTGTGAATCAGATTGTGATAATAATGATGAATTACGTGTATTCATTACATGATATGGTAGAAAATCATTAGGATTTAATAATGTCTGCCAATCGACATACGTTGGTTCTGAGCCAACTATATGAACACTGTAAAGAGAGAGAGAGAGAGAGAGATATCATATTAGTTATTTTATTTGAACAATGGGCATGTTAATTTTACAACATGAACTAACATCAGTTAGAGAACCACTGGAAAACCAACTGGGAGTACTGGACAGGCGTTTCTTCCTCGTTTGGTGCATTTCAGCAGTACGCACCCACCGGGGTTCGAACTCAAAACCTTTTGGGTACAAGGCTAGCGACCTCATAGACCATTGAGCCACTGGAACTCGATCCAATTGTCCTTGAATTCTAACTTCCGCCAATTCACTCACTACATAGCACGAACATTTCACAATGTCTTCTTAGATGAGTTACTGCCCCATCTTCATCCTGCTGTACCCTACTGATCACGGCTTCCCACTAGAACCCCAGGTTAACTGCCTGAATAGGGCCAGTCGCTAGTGACCATCAGATTCATTTTCAAGTATTGGTTTTGGTCTACGAGCTCGCCATGTAACCAGAACTCCACTGTGGTGGGTGCGTACTGAAGAAAAGTCCCAAACTAGGACAACAGAAACAGCTGTCCTGGACTCCCTGCAGGTTTTCCAGCGGTTCTCTAACTGATGTCAGCTCATGATGAAATTCTCCATGCAATCAAACAAAATTCCAACAAAACCAATACTTGCAAATTTTACAACATAATATAAAAAGGTGAGGTGGTTAGACAACGGACAACTGCATACACTCACAAGTGATAATCTCATTGGACAATGTCTGATTGGTTTATTTATGGCTTAAATTTCTGAGGATTTTCCAAGTGATACAACCAATCGGATTTTTTTTTTTTAATTAACGACACACTTAAGTGAACGAAACTGTTTTCAATGAGGTGATGGCGAGCTACCTAGAATGATGGGCTACATTGCAAACTGGACTGATAGAATTCAGTTTGCACCAAAGGAAGAACTAGATATATCACACTAATCAAAATATCCACTTAACATTCTGACATAGTGAACGATGCCACTGCATACTACAACTTTTCTACACTTCGCATTGTGTTGATTTGTCTTCTTTTCGAGTCTCCTCTGCTTCGCCTTAATACACTAGTTCATTTCTTCTCTTCAACCTCAAATTTATGTCTCCTCTATTTGATATATTGTTGGGTCGATGAACGTCCCTTGCATACTACTGATAAATCTTATCAGTAGCACATGATACTGGTTATGACTTTTTCAGTTGAACATCAGAACACACCCACCTATCTATTAAATGCCAGTGAGCTGGGCATCCATTCAGATTATAGGTTTTGTAGGGGGATTCAGATTATTTTCAATGTAGACTTCGTCATGAACTATTATAAAAGTTAGGTAATCACTGAAAGACAGGACTGCCTGAACAGTTGTGTACGAGAGCAATCTGCTCGGATGAATGTATTGATGAAGAATTTAATAATATTAAACGGTTGCTAAGTGATAGTGGTTATCCAGAAAAGTTCATTGATAAGAATATATATAATCCAAAAATCAAGGTAACCCGAGGTACCAGCAATTCGTAAAAAGGCCTTATTCTTATAAATTCAGTTCCTCGGGGATAACATCAGCGAGATACTACGACAACGCCTTAGAAATGCGGTAAAAAGAGTATTCCCTGTTGCTGAATTATGCTGTATCATCAAACCCCCCCTCCTCCAATATTTTGCAGTCGGGAGTAAAAGATAAACTGCCTTATTTCGCCTCTTTTATGTGTATCTACTAATTTAACTGCTCCCGTGGAGCCAGTTAGTTGCATAGGCCATACAACTACGCATGTTTGTCGTCAGATTTCCGAACATCACCCTGCATAATGGTTGGTTAAGTTAAGGACAAACAAAATCTATTCGTAGTGCTATTCTATCTCACTCATCTTGTGGATATAGAACATAAGATTGATGTCAACAAGGCAGCATTCAAAGTCATTTACCGCATACCAACCAACTAATCTTAACTTCACCATAAGAGTTCATTTACTAAATATTGCTGAGGCTGGCTGTTGGGATCCACATTAAGAAGCATAATTTATATGTTCAAAAGAAGCCATCTAGGTTTGAATGATCCTCAATTGTTTGTAGAAATTTCTTTAATTTTAGTTGATTTTGTATTTGCGATTATATCTTTATTATAATTTAATCATCTTTAATGAACTGTAATTCCACTGTGATCTTACTTAACAAGTCGATATTATTTAAAAAAACACTAGTATTATTATTAACTACTATTCTAGAATATTCTCTGTATATAAACATATATACACAATTGTAGAGCCAGAAGAGGAAATTATCGAAAAGGATATTCTTTCCTCAATTATTTTGTGCTCATAGTTTGACATGAGATCAAATACTACTCTTCGATGGCATTGACTGATGATGTATCACTGCCCAAGGGGCGATTCGATAGAGGTTAGAATTCATGGACTAAATGGATTCCGTCAACCCAGTGGCGAAATGGTGAACAGCCTGGCCACTTATGCTGAAGGTCTTAGGTTTGATCCATAGGAGAGGGGGGAATCATAAATGTGGACTGCTGAAGCATCCGAAACATGGATAAAACAGCTTCCTGGTTTTCAGTGATTTTCGAATTGATGCTGGTTTCTGACACAAGATGTGTGCTGAAGTTACTCGAAATCAATACAAAACCTGATTATTATTATTACTATTTCAAATGTAATCGAGAGCTCACATCAGTTGGAGAACCATTGGAAAAAAAGCCTATCGACTTTCAGCTTGATTATAAAGATGAAAACATTGCTGCGATGATCAACAGAAGGCTGAGTATATCACTAGCCATAGCCTATCCTGCAGCTAAGCTTGTTCACGTCTATCGAACAACTTGCTCTACTTTGGAGCAATCAAAAATTGATAAATATCCTTCTCATGTTAACAACTCCAACTGTACATACAAACTGACATGTTTCTGCGAGAGCAGTTACATTGGAAGAACAGAAAGAAGGGCATATCTACGATTTTCTAAACATGTACCAAAAAGCTTATGTCTAAAGGGAACAAATGCTTTAAACAGTGCCATCGCCAGGCATCTCCTTGACACTACCGGTCATGAGGTGGACGTTGAAAAGTTGTTCAAAATTATCAATAGGCGAAAGAGCTCAATCCTCCTCAAGTTTGCTGAAGCCATTTCCATCAAGCGCCTGAAACTTGATTTATGCGTCCAGAAAGAAGCGGTTATCAGTCTTTCTTTGCCCTGACTGGTAACTGGATATTTTTCATCTCTATTTCATCTGAATGAGAAATGCTGAAATGTTTCCATTGTGTATGATCATTATTGTTGTTCGGAATAGTGTTTAGTATTACACATATATATGTATATATTATTACTGTATGCATATATTGATCGGTTGATTTTTGTTTAAAATGAACTCTGTGCAAGTACGTTAAAATTGTTTTTGTAGATATACTTAATAGTGACTTTGGCATGCAAGCAGCTGACGAGAAGGTAACGAAATAAAAGATGGTACCAATTTATTCTGCTAAAACTGTAGTTCTTGCTTTGTTCAAATTCATTAAGGGGAATAAATGTATGAAACCATGGATTACTGGGCAGTTGCTTCGTCCTAGCCTTGGATTTTTCAGTAGTATGCACCGATCGGGGTTCGAACCCAGCACCTTACGGTTACAAGACAGCTAACCCGTAGACCATTCAGACACTGGAACCCGGCCCAATGGTCAGATAATGAATTCCAATTTCTGACAACTAGTGATATATTTAGCGAAATTAGCCAGTCAGTGTCATAGGCCAGCGTGTTCTTCTAGTGAGAAGTCGTAACCAATGGTGTCCACCAAGTGGAATTGGCTGGAGGTTGCGCTATATATATATATATATATATATTGCGAGTTGGCAGATGTTGCAATTCATGGGCTGGACGCGCCTAATGTTCCACGCGTGTGCCTTCTAACGAGGAGGTCTCGGATTGGAACCCCAATCGGTGCATACTACCGAAGAGTCCCAGAGGCTATGACAAAACAGCTAGCTAGCTGTCCAGTACTCCATGCTAGTTTCCCAATGATTCTCTAACTGTTTTCAACTCAATATCGATCCTGTAACCATCATCAATCAAATCCCTGCCAACCAACACACCAAAAAACAAAACAACAACAAAGAAATAAACTTACGAGACTTGAAAACTTCGCTCAGAATTCGATTCAATCTCAGCAGAGATTAATTCATAACCACAATCACATACACCATCCAGTTCAACTTGCTTTAAACGAAATAATGCAGATATATCATATGGATTTGTAATAATCGATTGATTGAAGGATAATAATGAATTATGAAATTCTATAGCTTGTATCCACCAATAATGAGGATCAATTGCATCGCTATACGTGGGTATATGTAGAATATCCGTCAAGCTGGATGTTTGATACCAAAAGTAAAGTTTACGATAAACATGATCAACAGCATTGCGTAGTATTGGTTTACGTGTACCGGATAGGGTGAAACAGACTTGAATATATCTGCAAGATAAATAAATGGGTTAGAGGACAAAGGGGGGGATGGGATTAGATATGAATACAAGTTGGGGAAAAAAAGTGGTAAGCGACAGGAAATAATCGATCTGGTATTGTCCAGATGGACCGCCGAGACTGTCTGTCTGTCTGTCTGTTTTCGACATAGAACTTTGCACAAATGTGCGGAAGTTCAAGTCGTCACATTCCGTGTAGCACGCGAAGCAAGAGAAGAAAGTACAAGAAAAGCATAACAGAAACAGTGAGCAGAGGTGTGAGACAAAGGAGTAATAAAGAAAAACAAAACAGTTTCATTGAAGATCATAAGTCACAGGGAGTGGATGCATCTGCCCCAGCCACTGAGAACGATTTTGAGCCATGTCACCAATTGTTTCCAACCATAGATTTTTACCGCCCCGAGGACCCCAACCAGTCAGGAAGTCTACACCTTTCTACATGGCTTAGACCAACTGTTGTGGATTTCATTGACTGGTGAGGCCATGTTTTTGTTTGACCTCCGCTAGCTTTTTTCCAGCCTGACCCTATATCCGCTAACATTGCTCATTGTCGAGGGAGGCGATGGCTTGGGATACGTAACACATGTCCTAACCATCTCAGTCTTTGTAACTTCACGACTTCGTCGATTGATTTCCCCTGTTTACCTAGAACTCTACGCCTAACCTCAATGTCGCTCACCTTATTATGCAACTTTACACGGGAAATAGAACGCAGGCACCTATGATCAAACACAGCTAACCGGCCTCTTCATGTCTTCCACTCTGAGTGGCCAGGTCTCACAGCCAGCCATGAAGGAGGACGGAGCGGACTGATGAGCAGTACACCCGCCCTTTGGTCGATAGTCGAACATCTCGTCTACGCCAGAGGCGGCGTAAACTAACAAATGCGAAACGAGCCCCTTGTATTCGTGCTGAGATTTCGTCAGAGATCAACCCACTGGCATTGGCTGATGGTACTTCCCAAATAAGTGAAGCGGTCAACGTGCTCTACCACTTCACTTCCTATTTTTAAACTAGGCGTCGATGTAGTCCAGTCCTGTAACATCATCTTGCATTTGGCGGGAGCGAATCGCATGCCAAACATTCGTAGATTGCGGCTCAAGGTGTTTAGAAGACTCAGCTTTATTTTGTCAGCGTCTTCGCCTAGAAGGACTATATCGTCTGCATATTCCAAGTCAACGAGATTAGTCCCCGGTAGCAAGTCAATCCCTGAGTCGCTGAAGTCACTTAGGGTTAAGTCCATTAACACATCTATGATGAAGTTGAATAGAAAAGGAGATAATGGGCATCCTTGACAGACACCACTGGTCGTCATCAGTTCAGATGACAGCTCGCCGTAAGCCCTCACCTGGCTGTATGAGTACGAGTAGAGTGCCTTAATCAGTGCAATATATTTTCTCGTCATTCCCTTTACAGCCAAGCATCTCCAGAGAACTTCCCGATCGACAGAGTCGAATTCTGCCTTTAGGTCAAGAAATGTAATGACTGTTGGACGCCGGTAGGAATTCCTATGTTCTAGAGTCTGTCGGAGGGTGAAGATATGATCAATACACCCTCTTCCTGGTCTAAAGCCTACCTGGCTCTCTCGTGTTTGTGCTTCCCGAGCACCACTCAGTCTACGCATGATTATTGAGCCTAAGACTTTAGATACTATATTAGTCAAGCTAATCCCTCTGTGATTATCACTACTACCACGCGGTACTGTGTATACCGACTAATAAGCATAAACTGTGAATATTTTTTATATCAAGTTTTTGCAACAATTTTTATTATTATCTTTAAACATTTTGTTTTATTTTTAGATATACAGAGGATTCAGAGGCTGAACGTTTTCGTACCCTGTTTTCTCATGGTCGTATTCGTATAATGTTAATCACTGAACGTTATTTCTTCTTTCGAAGGTTTGTCAATCATTTATATATATATATATATATATATATATATATATATATATATATATCAGTTCTGATCAGCAATTGATATCAGTTAGCGAGTACTGGACTGTTAGCTGTTTCTTCCTAGTTCGGGACTCATCGGCAGTATGCACCAACCACGAAGGTTCGAACGAAGCACCTTCTTTTTTCTGATTATAGCTTGATTCCATACCGTGTTTTTTTAGTACAGGTATGGAATTTTCAGCATGTGTGATATCGGTAGACCAAATAGCTAGCCAGCCTTTTCATGTCTTCCACTCTCAATGACCAGGTCTTACTGACAGCCAACCTGTCGGTCGACAGAATCGAATTCCGCCTTAAGGTCAAGAAATATAACGATTGTTGGACGCCACCGAAAGTATGCCTATGTTCCAGAATTTGTCAGAAGGTGAAGTTATGATCAAACCACCTTCTTCCTGGTCTAAAGCCTGCCTGGTCATCTCGTGTTTGTTTGTCCTAAGTACCTCTTAATCTATGCATTATTGTGCTTAGAACTTTAGATACCATATTAGTCAGTCTAATCCCTCTGTGATTATCACAGGAAGACTTGTCTCCCTTCTTGTATATGGGGATAATCAGTGACTTACACCAACCCGATGGGACTTCTTCTGATTCCCAGACGCTGCCTAGTACCTCAGTTAATGCAGACAGTAAGCTGTCTCCACCGTACTTAAATACCTCTGGAGTCATTCCATCAGGTCCCGCTGCTTTGCCTAGTTTCAGATTGGTGACAGCTTTAGTAACCTCAGTTAGTGACGGAGGACCTGTATCTATATCCCATTCAGGGAGGTGTTGGATGCTCGGAAGGTTGAGCGTGGCTGTGGGCAAATTAAACTGCTCCTCATAATGCTCTTTCCAACGATCCAGTCGTCTATCCTGGAGCTAATTATAGTGCCATTTTTTTCCGAGATTGTCTCACTAATGATTTGTCTTCTCCCACCCGTTTCCCTGATGAGTCTAAAGAGTTGCCTGGTGTTGCCTATCCTCGAAGCTTTCTCCATCTCTTTGGCTTTTGTCGCCCACCACTGTTCACGGTCCTTGCGGAGACTTTTCGTAAGTTTCCTCTTGTGCAGCTTTCGCTCCTCATTGAATTCGGAGCTCGCCGGAATAAGTCTTCTAGCATCTATCAGTTCGGATGAGGCGGTGGAGATCCAGTGGTTTTTACTCACCTTTGGGTTTACCTTATTCACAGCTTTTACAGCTGTATCTATGGCTGCCTGGATATTTTTCCAAGCTTCTTCAGGGTGAGCACAGCTGTCGAACACAGATATGTGTTTAGCTAGTTCTTCCTGAAATACGGATTTAGTTTCCTGATCGAGCTGGGGACGTGATGGTTTTACCGCCAGCTGTTTCCTACGTCCGTTCAGTCGTAAGCACACCCGAGCGCGGACCAGTGCATGGTCGGTATCTACGCACGTGTTCCAGAAGGAGCGACAATCTCCTACCGACCCACGCCAACGATAGCTTATTGCTATGTGGTCTATTTGTGTCCAGCGTTGGTTTGATGAAGGGGGTCTCCAAGTCAAACAGTGTCTCTCCTTGTGTTTGAAGTTAGTGCTTACAAGAAACAAATGATTATCAGAGCAGAACTGTAGGAGACGGTCACCGTTGTCGGTTCGCTGGCACGGAACTCCATAGGTGCCACCGACATCCTTCTCAGATTGACACAATTTCCCTACTTGAGCGTTAAAGTCACCAGCTAGAACGACTATGTCTGAGCGTTTAGCCTTTCTCACCAAACTAGACAGCTTTTGGTAGAACTCATCCTTCGTTTCATCTGAACTGCAGTCAGTGGGGGCGTAGGCGGAGATTACGAAAAGGCATCGGCGAGTAGTGCAGTCCTTCCTCCTTCTTACTGATCCGTTCAGGCGGACAGCACACATTCGGCTATCTACCGGGATCCAGTCAAGCAATGTCTTTTCTGCCCTAGTACTCAAAGCTATCCCTACGCCAGCTAATCCTCGTGAACTAGCTGTGGCATCTCCTGACACCCTCAAGGTGAATTTTGCAGATTCAACCTGTTGGCCAGGTGGGGTTAGGTGAATAACCACACTTGGGTCTTGTATGCGTGTTTCTGAAACACAGCATACATCAATGGCTCGTGATGCCAGGGTCTTGGCTAGTGATGCTTGTTGTCCTATTTGGCAAAGTGTCCTAACATTAAGAGCTCCTATATGAAATTGGTGGCGCGGCTTTAAGAGGCTGTCGGTGGTGGTTTTTTGGCTTCCATCGTTTTTAGTGGACGCAGAGTGGAGAGGAAGTGGAGAGCTATCAAGTCGAGGAGTTGCATCAGTGGAAGGAAGGCAAGATGATAGAGATGAAGATGAAGACAAAGATGAGTGAGTAATAGAGAGGTTTCGTGTGCATTTCGGATTGTGAGGGCGATTGTTACTTCCCGGCTGCCCACACCGTGGAAGTTGGTTGCGTGACCGCAGAGCCCAGGGGACAACTGCTTGAGGCCGGTCACACGCGGCCTGTTTTTGTTCGTTCTTTTTGTTTGGTGTGTCTCAGTAGCATATTTATCACTCCTGCCCTGTGACACGGCAGCAGGAAGCGCGGTCGTTGTTAATCCGGGCCACGGCCGATCCGGCATGAAATTTTTTGATTTTGTATTGGACATGATGTTGGATTGGGTAGCTGCTTTTTGTTTAACCGCTATCCAAACAACCTGCCTGGCATGGTAGACCTCAAGAGACATAAGTCTCAGCCAGTATAGCTTGAATAGATCATTGCGGTGTTCAAGCCCGACCACCACGTCAAGGTAGCAGCTTTCGGTCGGGCGTTGGTGGCACAGTGGTTAGGACTCTCACTGACCATGCACATGGTCCGGGGTTCGAGCCCTCGCCGACGCACACCTGATATCTATGGTCGGCCTGCAAAATTTGAGCTACCGATATCCACGCTGAAAATTCCATATATGTACCAAAAATACAGTGTGGAATCAAGCTGTAATCAAAATTTAAATTTAATTTAAATGTTTTCAAATTTTCAAAAGAAAGTAGCCAGAAAGACCAAACGGGAAAAATTGAAGGAAAGCTAACACAAATGCTGAAGAAGATGAAGGATGAATCGATTATCACAGCTGTGAATTATTTGAGCAAATACGCCGCCCCTCCTCCCGGTTCCGTGATTCCACGTTTATATGGTCTGCCGAAAGTGCACAAAGAGAACGGGCCACTACGTCGAATCTTGGATATGACAAATTCCCCATATTATGCTACTGCCAAATGGCTCACAGAAATCTTCCTACCTATCAGAAATAACCTCTGCAAGCATAGTGTTTCTGATTTGTTTGAATTCGTCGATTCAAAAAGTGTAGAAAATGATATCCATGGATGTTACTTCGCTTTCCACCGAAATTCCCCTCACTGAAACTATCCGCTTTATACAATTGGTGGATGGTGGCTAGCAGTGGAATCCAGGATGCGCATTTCGTCCTATTTGGGACTCGTCAGCTGGATGTACCTGCATTTCTCAGTGAGTGGTGATGTTCCCACCGAGGCTCGAACCCAGTACCCATAGTTTCGAACGCCAAAGCGTTATCCGCTTTATAATAATAATAATAATGTAGACGTGTGGGTTTCGATCCACTACTTAAAGGAACTACTATTGAAGTGCACTCTAAATGTCCAATTCAAGTTCAATAACACGATTTATAGACAAAGAGATGGAGTGGCAATGGGGTCACCATTGGGTCCTCTACTTGCAGACTGCTTCTTGGCTAGTTTGGAGAATAGTATTTTCCGGTCTACTATCGATAGTTTACATTTGTACCAAAGATACATGGATGATACTTTCATCATACCGACATCGAATTATTAACTAAAGAGTTCAACAGCTGCCATCATGCCATCAAGTTCACGTCGGAAACAGAGATTAACTCGGAATTCCATTTTTGGATGTTTTTCTAAAAAGGAGATCTGATGGTTCTCTTCAAAGATCGATCTACAGGAAACCAACATGGAATGGTCAGTACACAAATTTCCATAGTTGGGTCCCTTTGAGAAGAAAGAGAAATCTGATCCATTCCTTATGCTCAAGAATAAGGAGGATATGTTCCAGTGATACAATCGATGGGAAACTAGGGCGACTCGGACAAGTCCTCATAGATGAATATTCTCCAAGATTTATCAAGAAAAACATGAAATTAAGGAAAAAACCTGAAAGAATCCTTACGGTGCCAAAGAAACTGCTATTTATGAGTGTTGAATTTAAAGGTGATACCGCAGCTGAGGTCCTGAAGAATCGCTTATGCAGATCACTGAGGAAAGCCTTCCTTATGACTGAGCTACGTATCAATTTCTACAGCCGACAAATGATCAATGGATGTGTGAAGGATAAACTGCCGCTTTGCACGGACCACTTCAATGTGTGTTTATAAATTCACCTACTCGTGTGGAGCTAGTTATATTGGCTGCACGAAGAGCACGCTTTTCAAATGCATCTCTGAACATTATCGTGCATGGTTAGCAAACGGACAATGCAAGACAATTACTAACTCAATTCTAGAGCATTTGGTGAACTCAGGCCACGTAGCTCGACCAGAGTCGCCTTTCAAGATCATCTACAAAGTGAAGCCAAATGGTACAAGGAGCGTCAGGTTTCGGCTGGAGACGCTTTGATTATCAAGGAGTAATCAGAATAATGTGTCTATTCCTACTAGTTCTGAGTGAATTTCATCCGTTAATTACGCGATGTGACTATGAGTTCAAAAGAGTCGCGCCATGCCAGTGTAATTAAGTTCATAACCTCGGTCATATTCACCGCCTTCTCACAAAATTGAAAGGGCGAATGAGAACGTCTAGCTGTTACAACCAGAGAGTAGTGACTATTCAGGTCTACCTACCTAGGGGAGCTGAAAACTTCTGATAAAAAAATCTGATGTGTACATGGGATCCAGAATCCGAAAGCATTGAATGATATCTGTAGATCATTTGTAGTGACTGGCGACTACAGGTGTGACAACAGAAGGCGAGACACAAGGAGTCAAGGTATATTTTTCATGAATCAAACCTCTGTTTATACATCCGTAATCTATATTTGTTAACCGATCACTGAGCGTGTGATTTCGGATTACATCAAGCGACATGAAATACAATGTTCAAATATACGTAGTGATCTGTGGCCAATGCAGTATATAGCCGTGGGAAAAGTATTCTGCCTCTAACATCAAATAGAATGTTCAAATAGATATGTGATGAGATCTGTCTGCAAGACAAAATTTTAGACAACAACTGATGTCAATGTTTACGTCCCAAATCTTGGTGATGAAAAAGAACAAGGACAAAGCCTAACCTTGAGGAACTCAACAACCAATCACAGCAGACTTTGCGTGGGTGGATTTGAATCGCAGATATACCACCGGACTGTCGAATAAACGGCAACAAAGAGATGACAGGAAAACAACCAATCAGAAGACGTTGCTTCTCCGCTAACAGTGACGCTAATAACAATATACATAAAAATCTATAAATATCTGTTGATTTTCTCAGTAAACGATGTGTTCCCTTGTCTTCTGTCGTTACAGATACACTGTATTCTGTTGATTAACGCCGAGATGAACTGTGAGAACATGTGAGAATAGCATTCCGTTGGCACACATTGTCTGCACCACACCACCATACAGGAATCTGGCTCCTAACACTTCTCCGCTTCCTCGTGGATCAGACATTAAACTAAAGGTTTGGGGAGAGGGTCGTTGGTCACCCCTTAAAACAACCAAGTACCTCGGTCTTGGCTTTCGGGCAGTATTTTAGTGTAACGTCAGAAGACAAGAGCCAGGCAAGAGATCGTTTATCAAGGAAATCAACAGACATTTATAGATTTTTATGTACATTATTATTTATTATTGTTAGCAGAGTAGCAACGTCTTCTGATTGGTCGTTTTCTCTCTGAAAGTTATTCTGTCATCTGTTTGTTTGTAGGTCAGACCATATATCTGCGAATCGTATCCGCCCACGAAGTCTGCTGTGATTGGTTGTTGAGTTCCTTAAGGTTAGGCTTTGTTCTTGTTTTTTCTCATGACCAAGATTTGGGACGTAAACATTGATGTAAATTGCTGTGTACCAATTTTGGCTAGCAGAAAGCTCTCGCCACACTAGCCTATGCACAAACTATGAGATTTTGTATGGCTCATTTCTTAGTGACCATAATGTATGTGTGTTATTAATAATAATGGTGAAAATAACAAATGTTTCTAACCTCATTCAACAGCTGGCTATATGACAATGCCACGTGTCAAGTGATTCACATCGGGAAATTCGATTAGGCCTGTGGAGTGAATACAAGAGTATAGGACAAAGCCGCCTGCCTACTATCCCCGATGATATTCCTAATTCTGATGAAATGGATTATGCGGAACACTCTGCAAGGGGAGTAAGGAGGAAGAGGAATACGTTGCACTGACAGATAAGAAGACTCTAGAAGAGATCTGAACTACATGGACGATTTATATCCACATATCTGTCATATAAATTGGTAGATCTACAGGCGACAACCAATAAGCTGACAGCAGAAGGAGAAGCTGGTATCAAAGACAGGATATCAAGTAAACATAGAAAAGACAGAGGTGATAAAAGTAACCAACTAAAAACAACTATGTTCCAATCAAAAGCCAATAGGATAATAACAACATACTGTGATATTGTTATGTACTCGTCGCTGAATTATTGTTATGGACTGGTCGAGAAATTAATAGTCCTGACGCAAGAAGGCGGAAATCAGAAGACCACTAGGTTTGCGATGATACTTCTATTGTCCAAACACAAGGAGACGAAAATAAATGGTCTCACACCAAAGTGGTAAGCAAGTCAAGTAGTTGTAAAGTAAAGTCGTTCACACAAATTGTGAATGCGAATATATATAAATAATTCAGACAAAGCGTGGGAAAAATCATTAGACAGTCTTAACATGAATGGCTAATTATAATGGAGTGTCGATCCAATTATACATAGCGAATATAGCAGACATGCCAACAAACATATATGGATATATGTCACCAAGCAACGGACTGTCAACAAACACTCATATTATATATAATATAATATGAGGAGAATACACATTATTAAAGGAGACAAGTCCATACAAGTGAAGTGGTCACAGACTAACCGAGCAAACAGAAAGAGAGACCAACATGCACACACACACATAAATATATATATGTGGATACATATCAGATATAATCAGCTAAGCTGATAAGGAAATATTCACAAGCCATATTATCACAGCTGGAAGAATATCAAACATATTAAACGGTATACTTACCTTGGAATAGGTATAATTCAATGAAGTAACATCTATGGATAGTGAGATGATCTGGGATACTCTTGAGATAGAATACTGGAATTGATGTGGCGAGTAATGATTGAAAGATTGTAAACAGAGAATTCCAAGTTATTAGACCGGCAATCGACTTACCGACTCAGCCACAAGACCGAACAGCTAACGAGGTCGTCATTGCAAGTTTAAGCATTGAAAAGGCAGCAGCTGTTTCGTTCTAGTTTGGGACTCTACAGAATTACTTACTTACTTTTACTTTACTTCGGCTATCTCCTACGGGAGGATGAGCCGGCTTCATGAACCATGAAGTTTCATGGGAATTGGGTACGAGTGATGTCCCCAGCATCGCTCGGCCTTTGTTTGAGAGTGCAGCTCTAGCCTTTACACAACCAAGTGTGACCTACAAGGCAGTAGGAGTGGAGTAGGGAGTCCACTATCCATTGGCAGCCGGTGACCGGAGTCCGGTTCATTCGCCTTTTTGAATGTGGCCAGTCATCCAGGGCTTCCAATAATCCCTTTGTCCATACGTCTGCCGGTGAACTCCGGTGAGCTTCATACGCCAGTCGTTGGAGGTTTGGAATTAGGGTTTAGCCATCTCCCCTAGACTGTCATCCAATGGACAGTCAACCCGGTGAAGTGCGCCGGGCATCCGCTTTTGCCCTCTCACTTTGGTGAAAAACACCTCCGCCACGTGAAGGCAGTGAGTAGGACTTCCTCAGGAGAGGCTATGTAAGACGCCCGGTCATATGGGAGCATTTCAAGAGGTGTACGGAGGGGTGGCCAACCCGCAGCGCAAGACACCCACCCCCGACCATCCTGAGGCTTTGGAGGCTACAGAATTACTCTACAGAATTAGGCATCCATGAATCTTTACCTCCAAGGATTGAAGCCGGGACCTTTAGGCTATACATTGCAAGCCCGTCGACCATCCAAGCATATCTTGGAACAGAATTCAATGCTATCAGCCTATGAATTCTAACTTCTGTCGACTCGCGATTTTAAGTGCCACCGCCAGCCAGCCAATATCATCGGCGAATATCTCCTGTCCTCACACACACAACTTCATAGACTTCTCACACGCCCCATGATCACACAACTTCTCGTTATTTTTAACTACAACCACCAAGGATAGAGAGAGAGTCGGACTAGTAATTCCGAAATCGTTTATTTCGACTCATGGAGTGACCTGAATTTTCATTTCCCGTTTCAATCATCACCAGTTACACTAACAGATTTTTATGATTGTTTCCAGGAGAATAGTGAAAAGTTTCAGGTAGGGCTAAAAATATCTGCTGAATACATTAAATGAAAACATGAAAAATATGGTGTTTTCTTAGTCTTGACATAAATTTGCTTCGCATCAATTTATAAAAGAGACTGATCTCAAGTGTGTGGAACGATTAGAGGAATCTAGAAGATCTGGACTTCACGGACGACATATGTGTAACGTCACACAGACGAAAATAAACAAATTGCGAACAGCAGGAGAAGCTGACAGCAAAGGCAGCACTTCAAGGGAACATAGAGATGATGGAGGTGATGAAGATTTCTAGCCAACGACAAAAGCATCAATTTCTATTAACGGAATAGATTTGAAAAAGGTTACTTCCTTCACTTATGCAGTAGCTTTGCAGTATCGTTTTGACTGAGAGGCGACAGCACCGATGAGGGGATGTCAAAACCAGCCAGAAACGGAAAGGTGACATACACCCTCATCGATCTGAAATCATTCTGGAAATCTTGTGTACTCAGAATCCAGACTGAAATTCGGATTTTCAACACAAATGTTATGTCAGTCACTTCTTTCTATATGAGTCAGAAACTTGCACTGTGCGTCACGAGAAGCATTTTCAACAGGCTACAGCAGACGTTTATCAACATCTGGCTTCGCTGGTGTCATAATGAAGATCACATGATCACCCGGGAAGAATTATCAACAAGTAACTCTGGGAACGAAACAATCAAGGACCTATGCACCAACAAATATATATATATATATATATATATATATATGGAAGGAAAAAGGACATTGAGCAGGCACAGACGTTGAGGAGACCATTAGGTGATGAGACCACGAGAACCAGACTGCTTCCTGAGTAGAACCCGAATGCAAAACGAGGAGTTAGGTCGTCAGTTCAAGTGTGACAAAAGGAGGCGGTTGTGTGAAGAAGGGAAGAAAGCTTTACAGGGAAAATCGTGACGCCAGGTGAAGAGGACCACCCCCACAGAGAGTGGGACAGAGTGCTGCTACCTTGACGTGATGATCGCCTGGCTAGCATATCGTAATGACCTAACAAGCTACACTGGTAGGTCGTACCATGCCGTGAAGGTCGTTAGGATAGCGATTAGACTAAAAGCAGTTATCGGCATAGTTTAAGAATTGTTTTTTACACTATGCTAGGGTTCTGTGGGCGATGCCGTACTGCAGGGGAACAGGGATATAACAGCAGTAAGGTGTTTCCTTCAGATGACCAGCATCCCAACCAGCTATGCTGTCTCGCCAGTCTGGGGAGAGAGGGGGTTAGAAAAGGTCGGCCTCAACAATTGTGCATCCCAACTTATCCTACGGTCGTCCGTAACCAGCGGTAAGTTTATTAATGCGGAACCAATCGAAGAAGCCAGTTCATACAGGCCGTGTGTGACCAGTCTCAAAGTAGTTGTCCCCTGGGCTCCGTGGTCACGCAACACTAAGTCTCTTTCTGTTTCAGATACCCGAAAAATCAAACAACTTCCATGGTGTGGTGGGGTTGGGCAGCCAGGAAGTAACAACCGCCTACACACTTCCAAAAGTACACGAAGCCTTCCTGTATGTTCCACTCGGAACCCAAAGTGAACAAAAATGCACAGGTTAGGCTAAGTTTTGTTCAAATACTTCAATTGACCAAAAATAGGCATACACAAAAAAAAGACGGGAACGTAAGAAAAGAGAAACAAAAAGACTTACTTTTGAGCAATTTCACAACTATCTTTATTTCTGCACTCTTTTCCAATGCATAATAAGTGTAAACACCAGGCTAAACAGATACGTGCACTAGTTATCAAGCCTAACCATAAAGGTTCATCATAAAAGTTGATTATTGACTCGTATAACCATGAAGCAGAATCATAGGCTTCTTGTGAACTATTTAAAAAAAAAATGCAAATAACAATGAATTAATGAACAAAATTAGTTAACATAGACGATTTGTTGCTGAAATTCAACAACATCGACCCTTCTGCTTACCTTTACTTGTGAAGAGGAGTAGGAGACGAAACGACATTTCCTGGATGTCTGTCTAGCTAAGCAGACAAGAAGATGGGTCACTTAGGAGAAGTGTGTATAGAAAAAGCACATTCACAGTGCGATACACACACTTCCCTCCTTAGTTACGCGCCCATTAAATATAAGAAGGAATGTTGTTAAATGTCTTGCGAGCAGAGCAAGAAAGATATGTACGAGATGACCTCTTACAAAAGGAATTTGAATATATTCACGATTCCTTGACGGAGATGGGCTGGCTATCCGAGTAGTTTCATAAAGAAACATATGAAAACATCAGAGAGAAAACCTGAGACTCTGACTGCACATAAGAAACCTCTATTTATTAAGTTACAATTTAATAGTGACTTATTAAGTGAGATTTTATTCCCAAGAACATTTTACGCAGCACACCTATGTTTGCCATTCTCTAGCCGACGAATAATTGGGACGCAAACGAAGGATAAACTTGATAGTTTTGCCACAGCTATGTGCATTTATCAACTGAACTGCACCTGCGGTGACAGTTATGTTGGGCACACCACTACTAGACAGCTTAGTCAACGTGTTGTTACTGAACATCTCCCATCGTGGTTTGGCAAAGAACAGACAAAAACAATCCGTAGCTCAATTTTGACACATCACATTTAGTTGATAGTGTTCATGTAGTGGAGAAAGCCGGAGCTTTCAAAGTAATTCATCGTATCCCGCCGAATCTTTCCAATAGACTTCGTATTCGTCTACTGTGTACAGCTGAGGCGATAGGCATTCGAACTATTAAACCTAAATTATGCATTTAAAAGAAGTTCGTACAGCCATTATCCCTCCCGTGGCCTAATAAGACATAACCAACTAATGACTTCTTCATCACATCTTGTTTATATTTTCAACCCCTTTCTTATCATCCCTTAATCTTATCACATCTTCATTAAAAATGTGTTTCATTTACTTCCCTAACAATCAATCTATCATTACTTAATCAGTTCATTTGTTTTTACTAGCCTTTATCGACTACTATGTATACCTGAACATTTATTTGTTTAATCATGCTGTTTTTTTCATTAATCGTGTTATCACAGATTGCCTCATTTTTTCATCCTTATTATTGATAAGACTATTATTATCATTACTACTATTATGACTAATTGCACAATTTATATTCACCATCGTATTATCTTATAGACAAAACACCATGATTGGTTTATATTTGAATTTTTATTTGTAAACTTATATTCATTAGAGTTAAGCCTGATGAGATCTAATTGAAAGCACAATATTGTTCGCTTAAATGTGTTGTTCTAAATTTTACTATGTGAATATTTAATATATACAAATTAGCTTCCCCATTTTTCAGTCACACTAATTTAAAATACATAGCTATAATATGACTTACATATATAATAAGTAGACAAGAAGAATAATTTGGACTAAGAGAGATATTAAACAAGGATCACAATTTAGATATCGATGTTGGTGTTACACGTATTCTGATAGGCCACTATGAACTTTAAATTAAGAGCCTACAGAGAGTTGTCATCTGAAAACTGTGATGACAACCAGCGGTGTCCACCAGGGACACCCACACCACTATCCCCATTCCTGTTTAAATTTCATTGTAGATAAACTAATGGCCTTAACCTCAACAACTCACTTCAGTGACTCACGGCTGGACTTGTTACCATCAGGGAATAATCTCGTTGACTTAGACTATGCAGATGATATAGTCCTCCCAACTAGAGGTGATGACGCGGACAAAACTTCACAGTTTTCTAAATACCACCTTTAAGCTGAGCAGCGATCTTCGAATGTTTGGCATGCGATTCACCTGTCAAATGTGAGATAAAGATACAGGACAGGACTGTATGAACATATGGAGTGAAGTGGTTGGCGGAGCGTCTTGACCAATTCACTTATTAAAGTGGAGTTGCATCAACATCTGTATATTCTAAGGCAACGATATTGTTCCCTGATGGTAAATAAGTCAGTCACAATCTATGGGTCTCTGAAATCAGTTAGGGTTAAAAGTCCATTAGCAGCACACCTCGCCTAGATTTCGTCGTGGCTAACACTTATCAGTCAGTTGTTAGCAAGGCATATCTGCAACCTTGGAGGAACAATTCATGTCTCTACTGAGATTCAAACTCACATCACTCGGTGAGTGCTGCAGTTAGAGAGGCTACCACCCATTGAGCTATTCGGTTCGGGCTGGCGACTGATCATCTCCTGTAGGAATGGCTATGAGATGGATAATTTTATAAGACACTAGGTAGTAGTAATTAGTGTTCAGTCAAAGTATGTAAAGGAATAGAATACCAACAACAGCAACAATAATACGAAAAAAGAACAACTAAACTTACAATAAATAATCAGCTATATCGAAGACCACTTCATACGCTCGTTTAGGATTATGTATGAATTTCAAGAAACCGACTAGTGTTTGTCCAGTTGCAATAAAAATTTGTGAATATATCACGGATGAATTAAACAATGGAATGAAATGATTATGTGCCAATAGGATAGAATTATCTTGACAGGAAAATCTTTCCGACTGTCCTCCTTCTCCGTCTACTCCGCCTCCTCCTTCTCCTGCCCCTCCAACTTTTTTCTCTTCTCCAGCATCGGACATCGCTGGTGGATCAACAAACTTTTCTTCTTCTTCTTCTCCTTGTTCCTCTTTTTCGTCTCCATCATTTCGACTATTATTATAATAATCATCATTCATAGAAGAATCGACAACTGATGGATTCGTCGTCTTCTTCTTCTTGGTGTTTTTCTTCAAATTTCCACTGACTACTGAATTCAGTAGTAGGCGTTTTTTACGATGAATTGGTGAGCTGGACTTGATACTACTACTACTGCACCAAAGACCAGTCATTTGTCCAATTTGCTTTAAATAATTAAAAACATACAACCATAATTCCACTGCATAACTCTGTGTCCAGTAAGAAGTATCTTTCTCAGCTTTGTTATTATTGTTACTATTACTATTATTACTACTGTTATTAGTATTATTACTATTATTATTGCTCATTGAGGATTTATGTTTAGACATGAATTTCAATGGGGTATCTGTTATAATCGAGCTATTACCACTATTACTATGCTGTGTCATTAAAATTGGCGGAGATTTTCTGGATAACATTTGATTATGTAGAGAATTTAAATGTGTATATATCTTGTCTACGATATGACTCATATACCAGACTGTAGGATTGGCGTCTTTTCTAGCATCGAGGAAAATATTCTGTGTTGATGTTGCGGTTGTTGGTGTCACTGTCAACGTTGACTGACTGGCCGCCGATTTTCGTGTAATCCGAGTTGAACTGATATTCTCTAAGATATGATTACATGAATACGCTGTATCTAATACTTCAATGATTGATTTATTCATATCATCAATTGAACGATCTGAATCCAGGCGAATATTTGTTAGGGTATTTAGGCAGATGCATAGAATCCAAATGGCACGATATAATGGATCTACACGAATCTATAAAGAGAGACAGACGGACAGGAAGAGGGAAATAATTAGTGAACATTAGTCATACTTTCTGAATAAAACACGTTAAATAGACAACAAATAAATCAAATCGATAATTTGCCTATTTGTCTGTCTGTCTGTCTGTTTTCGACATAGAACTTTGCACAAATCTGCGGAAGTCCAAGTCGCCACACTCCGTGTAGCACGCGAAGCAAGAGAAGAAAGTACAAGAAAAGCATAATAGAAACAGTGAGCAGAGGTGTGAGACAAAGGAGGAGTAATAAAGAAAAACAAAACAGTTTCATTGGAGATCATAAGTCACAAGGAGTGGATGCATCTGCCCCAGCCACTGAGAACGATTTTGAGCCATGTCACCAATTGTTTCCAACCATAGATTTTTACCGTCCCGAGGACCCCAGCCTGGAAGTCTACACATTCCTACGTGGCTTAGACCAACTGTTGTGGATTTCATTGACTGGTGAGGCCATGTTTTGGTTTGACCGCCGCTAGCTTTTTTCCAGCCTGACCCTATATCAGCTAACATTGCTCATTGTCGAGGGAGGCGATGACTATGCTGGGCATACGTAACACATGTCCTAACCATCTCAGTCTTTGTAACTTCACGACTTCGTCGATTGATTTCCCCTGTTTACCTAGAACTCGACCGAGGCCTAACCTCAATGTTGCTCACCTTATTATGCCAATTTACACGGGAAATAGAGCGCAGGCACCTATGATCAAAGACAGCTAGCCAGGCTTTTCATGTCTTCCACTCTCAGTGGCCAGATCTCACAAGCAGCCATAAAGGAGGACGGAGCGGACTGATGAGCAGTACACCCGCCCTTCGGTCGATAGTCGAACATCTCGTCTACGCCAGAGTCGGCGTAAACTGGCATATGCGAAACGAGCCCCCTGTATCCGTACTGGGATTTCGTCAGAGATCAACCCGTTGGGGCTGATGGTACTTCCCAAATAAGTGAAGCGGTCAACGTGCTCTACCACTTCACTTCCTATTTTTAAACTAAGCGTCGATGTAGTCCAGTCCTGTAACATCATCTTACATTTGGTGGGAGCGAATCGCATGCCAAACATTCGTAGATTACGGCTCAAGGTGTTTAGAAAACTCTGCATTTCGTCGGCGTCTTCGCCTAGAAGGACTATATCGTCTGCATATTCCAAGTCAACGAGATTATTCCCTGGTAGAAAGTCAATCCCTGAGTCGCTGAAGTCACTTAGGGTTAAGTCCATTAACACATCTATGATGAAGTTTAATAGAAAAGGGGATAATGGTCATCCTTGACGGACACCACTGGTCGTCACCAGTTCAGATGACAGCTCGCCGTAAGCCCTCACCTGGCTGTATGAGTAAGAGTAGAGTGATGGCCTTAATCAGTGCAATATATTTTCTCGGAATTCCCTTTACAGCCTATTTACACATTAAGAATGACTAAATGACTGGTTTCAAAACAGGACTTTGCACCAATGTGCACCAGTTCGAGTTGCCTCACTTTCCTCAGCACACAAAGCAAGAGAAGAAGAAGAAAGTAAAAGAAATGCAAAATAGAGACAGTAAAACAAAGAAATGAGGCAAAAAGAATAGTAATATGGAAGAACAATATAGTTTTATTAGGTGTTGTAAGTCACAAGGAGTGGATGTATCTGCGCCAGCTATTGACAACGAGGATTTTGAGCCATATAACCGATTGTCTTCAGCTGTCGTTGGTTCTTTCCACCGCGACGATCCCAGCCAGGAAGTCTACATCTTCCTACATGGCTTGAACTAACTAAGTGTTGTGGATTTCATTGACTGATGAAGCCATGTTTTGCTCTGACCACAACTAGCTAACTCTTCTTCAACCTGACCCTAAGTCTGTCGGGGAAGGCTATGGCTAGGTTAGGCTAGGCATGCGTAACACATACCCTAACCATCTCAGTCGATATGACTTCACAGCCTCGTCGATTGATTTCCCCTCCCACCTACCTAGCACACGACCGAAGCCTAACCTCAATATTGCTCACCTTATTATACCATTTCATATGGGAGATATAGCGCAGGCACCCATGGTCAAAGATAGCTAGCCAGCCTTTTCATGTCTTCCACCTTCAATGACCAGGTCTCAATGACAGCCAACCTGTTGATCGACAGAATCGAATTCCGCCTTAAGGTCAAGAAATATGACGATTGTTGGACGCCGCCGAAAGTGTATGCCAGTATGTTCCAGAATTTGTCAGAAGGTAAAGTTATGATCAATCCCCCCTCTTCCTGGTCTAAAGCCTGCCTGGTCATCTCGTGTTTGTTTGTCCTAAGTACCTCTTAATCTATGCATTGTTATTATGCTTAGAACTTTAGATACCATATTAGTCAGTCTAATCCCCCCTCTGTGATTATCACAGGAAGACTTATCTTCCTTCTCGTATTTTGGGATAATCAATGACTTACATAGTACGAATTGTGAGATTTCACCGTAGGATTTCCTTTACAAAGCCAATTTATTCAGATCACCACAATATATGTGTGATCCGTTTGTTTGATACCATAAATGATAATCATGAAAGCAAGCAAATTTTGCATCAAAAAGCTATATATACTACTGATTGACTGAGATGAGTAGTTGCACACTAGGCATACCAACCACCATTAGTGATGCTTGCTAGTCACCCCCAGCCAGATCGACGTGTTTCAAAACACCAGACGAGTACACCGCTGACGAAGTCATTGAGACATTTTTGCATCCTATTTCGCGACACTTCGGCATTACGCACCAATATGTTCCTTACAGGATCTACTTACTTGACTAATGATTGACTCTACAGGATGAAGTTGTGGCCAGAGGTTCACCAGTTAGAAGTCATGGTCAGTGGGATCCACAAATTTGAGTTCGAGAACAAATAATCGCCAATGACATCGACTGGTGGTGGTGCTATATATCCAAATGAATGATCACAATTTAAAAGAACTACCTGTTTATGATGGCCATGGCAAGTATAAAAGGGGTTGGACGTTTTTTTCTTTTGGATACATAGCGTGAGTTTTCGCTTTTGGATGGCTAGTGCCTCGACTATGCCCAAATGTTTTAATTTCACTCCCTTTGTTAGGTTTGATCGAATCTTGCATATTATTTTGTAGGATTTTTCGAATGACGCTGAATGTCCAGTGCTGTGTTCATTCATTCATTTATTCTGATTTTGATTCCTCGAGATGTTTGTGAGATGTATCACATTGCATCCCATTCCAAGCAAACATTTTATTTTATAGAAACAATTAGATTGAGAATCCTTTGGAATTCTGTCTTTTACATGAACAAGGTTGCTTTGCAATGTGTGTACCTGATGTTTTGAAAAAAACTCTGATGGTGTCCTTATTGAGTACTCGTCTGATTTCTATCGTCTGATCTTTCTGATTTATATGGAATGACAACTGTTGAGGTCCATGCCTTCGGAATACTTTTTCAACCATACTTAATGTCTGTGTTGATTTTGTTGATGAAGATCCTTGGGTAGTTGTTTCAGTGATGTTTGATATTTCTTCTTCTTTTTCTTGCTCATCCGTTAACATCAGAGAGTGTGCTCGTCTAAGAAGACTTGAAACAACTGAAATCTTTGCGCTGATGGGGTGTGATGATCTGAAGTCTAAATATTTATTGGAGTGGGTTTTCTTCCTGAATATGAATATACTAAAATATCCGTTTTCCCTCCTCTTAACTAGGCAGTCTGTGTAGAAATGGTAGTTCACCAAAGTCTGATTCTGCTTTCGAAGTAAACTGGATTCTAGGAGATAGATTGTTCAGGAATGAATTGTGTAGATCTCGTTTTAGCACAATAATAGTATCGTCTACATATATCTTAACCATATTTTAGGAGTGAGTATGCTTGAAAAGATGTGTATTTTCGAATCTGTTAATGAAAAGGTCAGCGACTATTGGGGAGACTGGTGAACCCATAGCAACATCATTTGTCTGTCTATATAAATTCCCTTTAAATGCAAAATAATTCCTTTCTAGACAGAATTTTAAGCTATTAAAGTGAGGAGGTGTGCGTCGGTAGTATAGCGGTTAGGACGCTCGCTGACCATGCACAAGGTCAGGAGTTTTAATCCCCGGCCATAGACGCACTCCTTTACCTCGATGGGCCAGAAATAATGCTAGTAAAGAGGAAAGGTTGGGCATGAGGCTGGCTAGCAACCCCATCCTGTAAAAGTAAACACCACTGCTACAGAAACTTCAAGCTGGCTCTAGCTTGAAGGCGTCTTATGTTCCACCGGGGAACGTGAAGGAAAAACAAGAGTAAGGAGGAAAAAGCACAAACTTATTTTGAGTTACGGGAATCACTCATTCACTCACCTTTAATATTTCTATTTCATTCAGTGTAGAACAAATAACCCGATGAGTATGCGCAGGGAATTCATACAATTTATCACATATGCATAAAATAGATGCTTGTCGTGATAATAGGTAATTTCTTAATTCAAATAATGTAGCGCTACGATCTTTTAAACGACTAGTTTGTTTAGCTTCTGTATTTGTAACATCTAGGGAATAATCACAGATGTAGTAGGATGCATGATCAGAGGATGAAAGTTGTGCTAATCGATTCAACCATTGAGGACGACTAGATCCTAGATGAAAAGAGGAGACAGCAGAATACGAAAAGAATAAAGCAAAATAATGATATATATATGATCTTCAAGCTTTACTCTAATTTACATAGATTTTTATATAAAGATTGCAACCAATGACACTGACTTTGTAGATCAAATAATAATAATAATCATGTCATATAATAAACAGAAACTGAGAATAGGATACAATTGGTGGATGGTGACTAGCAGTGGAATCCAGGATGCGCATTTCGTCCTATTTGGGATTCGTCAGCTGGATGTACCTGCATTTCTCAGTAAGTGATGATGTTCCCACCGAGGCTCGAACCCAGTACCCATAGTTTCGAACGCCAAAGCGTTATCCACTAGACCACTAGTTAAAAAGAAACAAGTGTTCCTAAAATTGCAATTTAATGGGGACTTGTGGCTAGTGAAGTCTTACATCTAAGATTATCAAGAACACTGAAACGGACTTATACTGCCGCCACCATCCTTTGTTTGTCATTTTAGAGCTGCCGGCGAAATTGTGATTGCTCAGGCGAAAGACAAACTCTGTCTAGCTGTGTCACTTCTATGTGTATTGACACATTCTTATCGTCACTTGCATTAACCTGGTTATCAATATTTTGTTATCATTATAATCATCGTTATCGATAAAATGATATTTTGATAAATCACACAGTGTTGTACAGTAATATTAACTGATGACGTTTTGAGCATAATTTACCATTACCACTCATAATCATATCAAGGCACTCACTCACACAACTTTCTGGCTTCATTTATATACATGAGTAAAAATAGATGATTAGTCTGTCTGCCTTTTATAGTTTTTATAGTAATTGAACTGAACACACTTTAACATTATTTATTATCCTCCTCTGATTTGACTGGTAGTAATAATATCTTCCATATCTCTGCTATTTGCGTTGAGTCACCTCTATTGAATGTGTTGGGTTGGGTGTAGACTCGATGAGGAACCAGGCAGGATTCAGTAATCAACCTTTCTCTATCTCCACCTACCTAGATTACTGCTTAGAATTTTGACTCTATCCCACCCACACCATTATATGGTTGTGTGTTGATGCATGCAGTGTAATGTCGTTCTGAGCTTGTTTCTCAATTCCTTATCTTCTCAGGGTCAATCACTTTAACTTTAGCTAAATTCTTATGTTCTCACAGGCAATCTCACTACTCCTGATCTACTAGTTTGACTGGCCTATGTACTTGACCTCACTCACAGTCATTGCAAGGTATTTTGTAAATTTTATTTATTTTGTTCAATTGGGTCAACACCTACAGGGTCTTTTAGCCTACGGAGCTTATCCTATCTGAATGAGTTTGTAGGTTTAAATGCCACCCTAATTCCTGCTTTATTAAGAATCCTACGTAGGGAGGATCACAGATGTCCTTCATATGGTAAAACTAATGTAGATGTCTTGTATTCTTTATTATTTATGCTATTGTAACAACAGAAGACAAGGGCCAGGCAACAGATCGTTTTATTATGAAAATCAACACGTATTTATACATATTTCACATACATTATTATAGCTTATGCAAGTAGACAAGCGCAGTCATCTGATTGGTTGTTTATCAGAAGTTAGGCAGACAAACGCAGGCTTCTGATTGGTTGTTTCGGGATTCCTCGACAAATAGAGTTCTCTATCTGCGAATCATATTTTGCCACGTTAACTTTGCTGTGATTGGTTGTTGAATCAGCCTTGCTCATATTTTCTCACGGCCTGCTCTCACCACACTATCATTACTAGTTTTACAATTATTCTTTCATTTTGCTTTTGACATTTTTTGATATTCCTAAGGTGAATTTTATAGGATAGTTATTTATTCAACACCAATTGACGCTTTTTCTGTCTGGTTCATTTCATCGTTTAGGCTTTTTTAAGGACTAGATGTACAACACTAGCTACTTAATACCTAGTTAGTTAATATTTCATCAAAATACTTCGAAATTACCTATTCGTGTTTCTAATATTATATATATATATATATATATATATATATATATATATATATATATATATATATATACATAAAGAAGTGTGCGTGGGTGGCACAGCGGTAGAATGCTCGTTAACCACGCCTCATGTGGTCCGTGGTTCAATCCCCAAACACCGACTCACTCCTTTACCTCACCGAGCCAGTAATAAGACTGGTAAAGAGGAAAGGTAGGACATGAGGCTGGCCAGCAATCTCATCCTGTAAAAATACATACCAACCACTGTTACCAAAACTTCAAGCCTCTAGCTTGAAGCCGCCCTATGTTCTCCACTGGGAACGTAAAGGAATAAGATTTTTTTTAAATACACAAAGACAACTTCTGAAAAAGAAGACGAATTAGAATAAAAAAAAACAACATCGATTAATTCGACGGAAGTGCTCCTCGGTCTCAGGTTGACATGTCAGCTTCTTGTGCAGATGCTTAGACGATGAGACTGAAGAGCACTTCAGTCCAATCAATCGACGGGAAAATCTAAAATTAAATTAAATTAATATGACCCGCTGCACAAGAGGTGGCTCTCTTGCTCTAGGTTTTCTAGTGGATAACGCTTTGGTTGGCGTTTGAAACTATGGGTACTGGGTTCGAGCCCCGGTGGGAACATCATCACTCAGGTCTGTCTGTCTGTTTTAGATATAGAACTTTGCACCGACGTGCACCAGTTCAAGTCGCCACACTCCCTCCTTGCTGCACACAAAGCAACAGAAGAAAGTAGAAGGAATGCATAATAGAGACACTAAACAGAGGTGTGAGACAAAAAAATAGTAGTAGTGAAGAACAAAACAGTTTCATTGGAGATCATAAGTCACAAGGAGTGGATGCGATTGCGCCAAACAGCCATTGAGAACGATTTTGAGCCATGTCACCAATTGTTTCCAACCATTGGTTTTTACCGTCCCGAGGACCTCAACCAGAAAGTCTACACCTTCCTACGTGGCTGGTTAGCTTAAACTAACTGTTGTGAATTTAATTGACTGGTGAAGCCATGTTTTTGTTTGACCGCCGCTAGCTCTTTTCCAGCCTGACCTTATATCAGCTAACATTTCCCGTCGAGGAAGGCGATGACTAGGCATACGTAACACATGTTCTAACCATCTCAGTCGATGTAATTTCACAGCCTCATCGATTGATTCCCCCTCCTTACCTAGCACTCGACGACTAATCTCAATATTGCTCACCTTACTATACCACTTTAAACGGAAGAGAGAGTGCAGGCAGGGGAATTCAGGTGTATCCAAATGACGAATCTCAAACAAGAAGAGAAATGCGCATTATCCCGGATTTCACTGCTAGTCACCGTTCACCAATTAAACATTTAAACTTTCCTTACTAAAAAAATTTACAAAAACACAAACTTACCTTGATCTATTGAAGTTTGAATACAGTTGGAGAGTAATTCAGTTGCTTCATAATACTCGTGTAAGGCATGTTCATGTCCTCCTAGGAATAAGTACATATGAGCTAATTCTTCCTATTTATCACGTACATAAAATAAAACAAGAAAAAAAATTACAGAGAGAGAGACAGAGAGAAAAGGGTCTTTGGAAAAATTCTCAAATTTAAACATTTGCCCAGAATTCATTTCGTTATAAATTGAACAATACATGTGGTGAGAGCAGGCTGCTAGCCAATTGGTAGACATTAATCTACGCCAATGTCTAGGTCACTAATATGGGCCGTGAGAAAATATGAACAAGGCTGATTCAACAACCAATCACAGCAAACTTAACGTGGGCAAATATGATTCGCAGATAGAGGGTTCTACTTTCCGATGGTTACCCGAAACAACCAATCAGAAGACTGCGTTTGTCGACCTGAATAAGATATAATAATGTATGTGAAATATATATAAATACGTGTTGATTTCCGTAATAAAACGATCTCTTGCCTGGCCCTTGTCTTCTGTTGTTACAGACATATAAGCGAACAATATTGTTGTTTTCAATTAGATCTTCTTCAGGCTTTACCTTAATTTACATAGATTTTTATATAAAGATTTTCAACCAATGACGGTGGAACATTTGTGGAACAAATAATAATAATAACAATAATAATGTGGTAAATGTTTTGAACAATTAATCATGAAATTGCAATTTAATGGAGACGTGGCTAGCGAAGTCTTACATCTGAGATTATCGAGAGCGATAAAACAGGCTTATACTGCTGCCACCCTTTGTCACTTTCCACCTGCCGACGAATCATGATTGCTCAAGTGAAAGACAAACTCTGTCTAGCTGTGCCACTTCTATGTGCATTTATAAATTTAGCTGCTCCTGTGGAGAAAGCTGGCTATATGTAGGGTGAACAAATAGACAGCCTAACAAACGCATTAATGAGCATCTTCCTGCATGGTTCAGAAAAGGTCAAATAAAATCTATAAGAAGTTCTATTTTGACTCATTTGATTGACAGCGATCACCAAGTAGACAAAAATAGTGCCTTCAGAGTTATCTATCGCATTCCATCGAGCCTTTCGAGCGGAATTCGAACCCACCTGCTAAACACATAGCCGAAGCTATGGAAATTAATTCGAGAGAACAATCCTAGTGTCTTTGTATACAACAAAAGAAGTTTGTTCTACCTTTGTCTCTGCCACCCTTGGCCTGGGTGAATTCTAATCAAAACCCTACCACCCTTTCTTGTCTTCCATTTCCTTCGTACTTTTATGATATTTATTTAAACTCTGATTATCCGTCCACTTCATCTACCTTTAGCATTACGTAACATGTAAGATTTGTCCTAATTTATTTATTTATTTATTGAATTGTCTACATATACACACACATATTATTACCTTCGTTATTGTTATCGCCACCTGTCAAATCGACGAAGTCGTGAAGTTACAAAGACTGAGATGGTTAGGACATGTGTTACGCATGCCTAGTCATCGCCTCCCTCGACAATGAGCAATGTTAGCGGATATAGGGTCAGGCTGGAAAAAAGCTAGCGGCGGTCAAACAAAACTTGGCCTCACCAGTCATTGAAATCCACAACAGTTGGTCTAAGCCACATAGGAAGGTGTAGACTTTCTGGTTGAGGTCCTCGGGACGGTAAAAACCAATGACTGGAAACAATTGGTGACATGGCTCAAAATCGTTCTCAATGGCTGGTTGGCGCAATCGCATCCACTCCTTGTGACTTATGATCTCCAATGAAACTGTTTTGTTCTTCATTATTACTCCTCCTTTGTCTCACACCTCTGCTCACTTTTTCTATTATGCTTTTCTTGTACTTTCTTCTCTTGCTTCGCGTGCTACACGGAGTGTGGCGACTTGAACTTCCGCACATTTGTGCAAAGTTCTATGTCGAAAACAGACAGACAGATCGCCACCTGTATAAACCTTATTATCAATATTTTGTTATCATTATAATTATTGTTATTAACTAAGTTCAGAACATTTACCACGTTATTATTATTATTATTAGATCCATAAAATTACCGTCATTGGTTAAAACTTTTATATATAAATCTGTGTAAATTAGAGCAAAGCCTGAGGAAGATCTAATTGAAAACAATATTGTTCGCTTTGGTCTTGTTCTAATAAATTGTACAGGCAACAACACTTCAACTATGTATGGACTTAAGCCTGAAACATCGTGAATACACATTTCAGTCCGATGATACGCAAACTAGGCTGACACGAAACAGCTAGCTGCCTAGTACTCCCGGCTGGTTTTCATCGCTTCCCAAATTTGTAACAAATCAAATCCTCATTACAAACTAACTCTTGAAATCTCATCTCTGATATTATTCGCCAGACACTGACTGTCTACAGGAAGAAGTCGTCTGCAGATCTCTAGTAGGGAGTGGTAACCAACCGAGTCCATAGAGTTGGGTTGTAAGGACGAATACATCGCTAATGACACTGACTGGGCAGCAGTGGCGCTGTTTATATCGCGAATTGGCAAAAGTTAAAATTCATAGACTGGTCATTGAATTCCATCGCATTGAGGCTGAATGGCTAGGCTAACACGAGCTCGCCTTGTCTCATGCACCCTATCCCTGCAGTTGTGCATATTACCTAAGAGTCCAACACTAGAACGAAACAGCTAGCTATCCTGAGTACTCCCCACTGATTTTCAAATTCAGTTCGTGATCTAACTAACTAACTGACTGACTGGTTTCAACACAGAACTTTGTACTGATGTGAAGCAGTTCAGGTCGCCACACCACTCAGCACACAAAGTCATAGAAGAAAGTAAAAAGAAATGCGAAATAGAGACAGCAAATAGAGATATGCGGCAAAAAGAATAGAAATATCGAAGAACAACATAGTTTTATTGGTTATTATAATTCACAAGGAATGGATACATTTGAGCCAGGCCAGCCATTGACAACTATCACTTTGAGCCACATCACCAAACATTGTCTTCAGACTTCATTCTGTCTGGTCTGGATTCAACATAGAACTTGGCACCGAAGTGCAGCAGTTCGAGTTGCCACGTTCCAAATAGCACACAGAGGTAGACAAGAAGATGAGTGAAGAGAATCAATAGAGTTTGACAAGTATAAGAGTGAAACAGAATGGGTAATGGTAGAAAGGAATATGAAAGATTACAGAGATCTTTCACACAGATCTTTCAGACTTCATTGGTGTTTACCGTCCCGAGGACTCCACAACCAGGAAGTCTACATCTTCTTACATGGTTGGCTCAAACTAACTGTTGAGGACTTCATTGACTGATGAAGCCATGTTTCGGTTTCACCACCACCACCACAACTAGCTCTCTATTTTCCAGCCTGACCCATCCTATGTCAGTCAGCTAACATTGCCCGTCAAGGAAGGAGATGCATAGGTATGCGCAACATATACCCGAACCGCCTCAGTCGACGTAGCTTCGCAACCTCGTCGATTGATTTCATCTCCCTGCTTACCTAGCACTCGACCAAAGTCTCACCTCAATATTGATCACCCTACTATACATTTTACTTACAAGGGAGATAGAGAGCATGCACCTATGATCAAAGATAACTAGCCAGTCTTTCCATGTCTTCCACTCTCAATGACCACATCTCATAGCCAACCATGAAGGCGGACGAAGCAGACTGCTGAGAAGTACACACCACACGTCCTTCGGTCGACAGCCAACCGGATATCATGTCTACACCGGAGACAGCGTAAACTCGCATGTGCGAAACTAGCCTTCTGTATCCGTGCTGAGATTTCGTCAGTGATCAACCCATTGGGAGCTGATACAACCACTTTGACATCCTAGAATTACCACCACTAAGCATTCTGTTTTGAGTAACACACATGAACAAAAAGAAATACAGTGCAAAATAATCTAGTCAATAAAAAATAACACTCTAAAATGAAGACAATAAAACTTGAAGCAATTGATGTCATTTAGAATAAAATCGATAATATACAGTAGGTGTAGTATTAGTATAAGTAGTAATAGTAAGTATGAGAAAATAGTAAAGCGAAGAAGAAAAAACGGAGTAGACGAAGGCCTAACATGATAGTTAACAATATCACTTACTCTGTTTCTTTATTATCGATCATGAACGCACGCACGCACGCACGCACGCACGAACACACACACACACACACAGGTACCCACACTGTATGTATTTTCATTAATCACTGAAACTAGTAAACGATAAATGCGATTTGGTGAAGCACAGACATACACACACACACGAAAGTGCAAACAATTTTATCTTAATTATTGAAAAAATAAGAATTAATCGGTTCAAAAGCTGGCGACAGCAGCAGCAGTAGTAGCGGCTATAAGTGTTGCATGTGCTACTGATAACATTTACCAGTAGTATATAGATGCAGGTTAATTGGCTAGGCATACGTAACACATGTCCTAACCATCTCAGTCGATGCAATTTCACAGCCTCGTCGATTGATTTCCCCCCCCCCCACCCCCCTACACACACTTACCTAGCACTCGACCGAAGTCTCACCTCAATATTGATCACCTTATTATACCAATTAACACAGGAGATAGAACGCAGGCGCACCTATGATCAAAGACACGTCTTCAACTTTCAATAGCCATGTGTCTCACTAACAGCCATAAAGGAGCGCAGAGCGAAGCGAAGTGCTGAGTAGTACACACACACACACAGCCAACCGGATATCCCATCTAGCAATGCATCTGCCGGGAACAGAGCCCCAAACCACTTAGGCTGAACCACCGACGTGCATATCTACGCAAAAGAATACATAAATATTCACAGCTTTAACTAATAATGTACAGGAAACAAAACTGACAATTAGCCAAAATTTACTTACTTTCCGATCTAAATACTCGAAATAATCCCAAGTGAAACTTGAACGTGAATCAGCTAACATATGCAAGTGAATATCATAATCCACAATAATTGACATACACGCTGTGATGATAGCTTTACGAATAAGATATGTCAACTGATTCCACGATTCATTGAATAATTTTTCTTCAACTGAATTTGGTGCAGGAACTTCAAGAAATTGTCTATTTAAAGAAAACATAAAGAAAAAGCATTGTGTAGGCGGCATATGAGAACACTACTTCACTACTTTATATCTTAAATACTAGTCGACAGAAGAAAGCTCTGAACTGAACATCGATTTCGTGTTTGTGAGAGCATTCATCAGCAGCCGATAACTTTCCATGTTAGATCTATTCAAGCAACAACTGCACTTTAATAGGAATCTATTACTCGCGCAAACTAGTTGTCAGATGTAGCTACACCTAACTCTAGGTGTGTTTGTTATCTCTATGTATTGCAGTTCACTCAATTTGGCGACTGACTGACTTTCAATCAGTAGGAGTCGGGGACAGATCCACACCCCAATAACTTCTTTACCAACAATCAATATGGTACACATGGTACATGGTACATGGAAAATCTGTCCCAGATAACTGAGTTATAACTACTAAATGTGTTCGTCAAAATCTGTCGACTAGTGTTAGAGTGTGGGTCATAGGCATTACCACTGAACCTCCCCTATCACCTGATATAAATTCCAAGTACACCATGATAGTAGTGAGTCGTCTAGCTTGCTGAGCACACTAGGGCTTGTGTTACTGATAATATTTATCGGTAGTAGTATATATAGAGACGTTAGTCTCTACAAAAATATCAAATAGCCAAAAGAGAGAGAGATATGACGTCGAAAAGAGCAAATGAATCAGACTGACTCAGGAAGGCTTCGTGTACCCTTATCGCTTGCTTTAAATGACATTGACATAACACTTGATAAAGTCGTTATTAATTTTATTATTAATGTCACTACTAACCGATCTCCTGTACGAACATTGAAATCACTTTTAATTTTATCCAGTACATTTGATTTTTGCAGTATTTTTGGAGTATTATACTGTGGATCAGAATTCACCATCACAATTAACCAATCGAATACATTTCGTGCACGCAAATGACCCAACCAACTACCGACAGCATTTCTTCCACCTTGTGAAGTATACTGGGAGACATTCTGGGGGTCAAAATAGAAAAAATAAAAAATGAAATCGAAAATAATTCCATATTAGTTGGTTTATTAGATATATCACACACACACACACAGTCAGTGAAACGGTAGTATTATTTACTAGATGACACAGTTTCGAACACAAATTATTATTGTTCGTAATCATATCATCAATTATAATCACACGACTTTGAAACTTAAGTTTTATAGTTTTCTTTGTTCTCTCCTATTTGTTGTCATAGGGTTAGTAGTAGTAGTTCCCAGATGTCTGGGACAGATGTTGAGTGATTCCTACTACACTTGTTTGCAGTTGATTCGATGATGAATAAAGCTTCTGTTATCAATCTCTCCCTCCATCCTGCTGTGGCATTAGATTTCAAAACCGTCATCTTATCCCATCCCATCCTATTGTATGGTTGGTTGTGTGTAATTGCATGTAGTGAGTGCTATAGCTGAACTGTTCTCTAGATTTCTTTTCTTATTCGGATCAACTAATTTAGATTTTGCTGCTAGGTCTTTGGTACTCAGTTGGTCTGACTGAATCTATTCTACAACTTTAACTTGACAATCATTCCAGCAGGGTATTAGATAAACTAAATTGTTTTATTTAAATTTGCTTCACTGGCAGGATCCTTTAACCAACAATTGAGTTTGTGAGTTTGAACACGAGCCACTTTTATTCGTGCCTGTATTGTTAAGAATTCTGCGTAAGGTGGTTTCCGAGGTTCCTTCTTTGTGTGGAAGAATAATACGCTTTCGTTTTCTTGGCACTGAAGAAGCTCTAGACATTCAGGTAGAAAATCCGGAGCTATACATGCATAAGGAAAATGTTCAACCACAACTACTTCTGTCTGTCTGTCTGTTTTCGACATAGAACTTTGCACAAATGTGCGGAAGTTCAAGTCGCCACATTCCGTGTAGCACGCGAAGCAAGAGAAGAAAGTACAAGAAAAGCAAATAGAAACAGTGAGCAGAGGTGTGAGACAAAGGAGTAATAAAGAAATACAAAACAGTTTCATTGGAGATCATAAGTCACAGGGAGTGGATGCATCTGCGCCACTGAGAACGATTTTGAGCCATGTCACCAATTGTTTCCAACCATAGATTTTTACCGTCCCGAGGACCCCAGCCTGGAAGTCTACACCTTCCTACGTGGCTTAGACCAACTGTTGTGGATTTCATTGACTGATGCCAAGTTTTTGTTTGACCGCCGCTAGCTTTTTTCCAGCCTGACCCTATATCCGCTAACATTGCTCGTCGAGGGAGGCGATGGCTTGGCATACGTAACACATGTCCTAACCATCTCAGTCTTTGTAGCTTCACGACTTCGTCGATTGATTTCCCCTGTTTACCTAGAACTCTACGCCTAACCTCCATGTTGCTCACCTTATTATGCCACTTTACACGGGAAATAGAACGCAGGCACCTATGATCAAAGACAGCTAGTCTTTTCATGTCTTCCACTCTCAGTGGCCAGGTCTCACAACCATAAAGGAGGACGGAGCGGACTGATGAGCAGTACACCCGCCCTTTGGTCGATAGTCGAACATCTCGTCTACGCCAGAGTCGGCGTAAACTAACAAATGCGAAACGAGCCCCTTGTATTCGTGCTGAGATTTCGTCAGAGATCAGCCCGTTGGGGCTGATGGTACTTCCCAAATAAGTGAAGCGGTCAACGTGCTCTACCACTTCACTTCCTATTTTTAAACTAGGCGTCGATGTAGTCCAGTCCTGTAACATCATCTTGCATTTGGCGGGAGCGAATCGCATGCCAAACATTCGTAGATTGCGGTTCAAGGTGTTTAGAAGACTCTGCATTTCGTCAGCGTCTTCGCCTAGAAGGACTATATCGTCTGCATATTCCAAGTCAACGAGATTATTCCCAGGTAGCAAGTCAATCCCTGAATCGCTGAAGTCACCTAGGGTTAAGTCCATTAACACATCTATGATGAAGTTGAATAGAAAAGGAGATAATGGGCATCCTTGACGGACACCACTGGTCGTCATCAGTTCAGATGACAGCTCGCCGTAAGCCCTCACCTGGCTGTATGAGTACGAATAGAGTGCCTTAATCAGTGCAATATATTTTCTCGGAATTCCCTTTACAGCCAAGCATCTCCAGAGAACTTCCCGATCGACAGAGTCGAATGCTGCCTTTAGGTCAAGAAATATAATGACTGTTGGACGCCGGTAGGAATGCCTATGTTCTAGAATCTGTCGGAGGGTGAAGATATGATCAATACACCCTCTTCCTGGTCTAAAGCCTGCCTGGCTCTCTCGTGTTTGTGCTTCCCGAGCACCACTCAGTCTACGCATGATTATTGAGCCTAAGACTTTAGATACTATATTAGTCAAGCTAATCCCTCTGTGATTATCACAGGAAGACTTGTCTCCCTTCTTGTATATGGGGATAATCAGTGACTTACACCAACCCGATGGGACTTCTTCTGATTCCCAGACGCTGCCTAGTACCTCAGTTAATCCGGACAGTAAGCTGTCTCCACCGTACTTAAATACCTCTGGAGTCATTCCATCAGGTCCCGCTGCTTTGCCTAGTTTCAGATTGGTGACAGCTTTAGTAACCTCAGTTAGTGACGGAGGACCTGTATCTATATCCCATTCAGGGAGGTGTTGGATGCTCGGAAGGTTGAGCGTGGCTGTGGGCAAATTAAACTGCTCCTCATAATGCTCTTTCCAACGATCCAGTCGTCTATCCTGTGAGCTAATTATAGTGCCATTTTTTTCCGAGATTGTCTCACTAATGATTTGTCTTCTCCCACCCGTTTCCCTGATGAGTCCAAAGAGTTGCCTGGTGTTGCCTATCCTCGAAGCTTTCTCCATCTCTTTGGCTTTTGTCGCCCACCACTGTTCACGGTCCTTGCGGAGACTTTTCGTAAGTTTCCTCTTGTGCAGCTTTCGCTCCTCATTGAATTCGGAGCTCGCCGGAATAAGTCTTCTAGCATCTATCAGTTCGGATGAGGCGGTGGAGATCCAGTGGTTTTTACTCACCTTTGGGTTTACCTTATTCACAGCTTTTACAGCTGTATCTATGGCTGCCTGGATATTTTTCCAAGCTTCTTCAGGGTGAGCACAGCTGTCGAACACAGATATGTGTTTAGCTAGTTCTTCCTCAAATACGGATTTAGTTTCCTGATCGAGCTGGGGACGTGATGGTTTTACCGCCAGCTGTTTCCTACGTCCGTTCAGTCGTAAGCACACCCGAGCGCGGACCAGTGCATGGTCGGTATCTACGCACGTGTTCCAGAAGGAGCGACAATCTCCTACCGACCCACGCCAACGATAGCTTATTGCTATGTGGTCTATTTGTGTCCAGCGTTGGTTTGATGAAGGGGGTCTCCAAGTCAAACAGTGTCTCTCCTTGTGTTTGAAGTTAGTGCTTACAAGAAACAAATGATTATCAGAGCAGAACTGTAGGAGACGGTCACCGTTGTCGGTTCGCTGGCACGGAACTCCATAGGTGCCACCGACATCCTTCTCAGATTGACACAATTTCCCTACTTGAGCGTTAAAGTCACCAGCTAGAACGACTATGTCTGAGCGTTTAGCCTTTCTCACCAAACTAGACAGCTTTTGGTAGAACTCATCCTTCGTTTCATCTGAACTGCAGTCAGTGGGGGCGTAGGCGGAGATTACGAAAAGGCATCGGCGAGTAGTGCAGTCCTTCCTCCTTCTTACTGATCCGTTCAGGCGGACAGCACACATTCGGCTATCTACCGGGATCCAGTCAAGCAATGTCTTTTCTGCCCTAGTACTCAAAGCTATCCCTACGCCAGCTAATCCTCGTGAACTAGCTGTGGCATCTCCTGACACCCTCAAGGTGAATTTTGCAGATTCAACCTGTTGGCCAGGTGGGGTTAGGTGAATAACCACACTTGGGTCTTGTATGCGTGTTTCTGAAACACAGCATACATCAATGGCTCGTGATGCCAGGGTCTTGGCTAGTGATGCTTGTTGTCCTATTTGGCAAAGTGTCCTAACATTAAGAGCTCCTATATGAAATTGGTGGCGCGGCTTTAAGAGGCTGTCGGTGGTGGTTTTTTGGCTTCCATCGTTTTTAGTGGACGCAGAGTGGAGAGGAAGTGGAGAGCTATCAAGTCGAGGAGTTGCATCAGTGGAAGGAAGGCAAGATGATAGAGATGAAGATGAAGACAAAGATGAGTGAGTAATAGAGAGGTTTCGTGTGCATTTCGGATTGTGAGGGCGATTGTTACTTCCCGGCTGCCCACACCGTGGAAGTTGGTTGCGTGACCGCAGAGCCCAGGGGACAACTGCTTGAGGCCGGTCACACGCGGCCTGTTTTTGTTTGTTCTTTTTGTTTTGTGTGTCTCAGTAGCAGATTTATCACTCCCGCCCTGTGACACGGCAGCAGGAAGCGCGGTCGTTGTTAATCCGGGCCACGGCCGATCCGGCATGAAATTTTGTAATTTTGTATTGGACATGATGTTGGATTGGGTAGCTGCTTTTTGTTTAACCGCTATCCAAACAACCTGCCTGGCATGGTAGAACCTCAAGAGACATAAGTCTCAGCCAGTATAGCTTGATTAGGTCATTGCGGTGTTCAAGCCCGACCACCACGTCAAGGTAGCAGCTTTCGGTCGGGTAATAAACTTCTACTCACTTGATTTTTGTTTGTTTGTCTTTCCAACTGCTTAAAACCTTTGCATTTCTTTAAACCTTTTGCAGAATTCCGTATTCTCTTTCGTTTCTATGTGGGTCCTGATTACAACTCATCCGTTAAAATTATTCTTCGGATTACGTAACTTAAATACACTTACTCAACTCATCCTATGCATTGACTAGTGATTGACAGGCAGGTTTGTGAAAACTCATCAATTTTGTTACAAGACTCTTTCATGAAAAAGAATACGACTGTTCATCTAGAGAGGGAAATGAATTTGCAGCGAAAAGAGCCTTTTCGTGCTGAACACCATCATTTGTCTTGTTTTTATAAATACCGACTTCTCATACAAATCAACAATCAGCTAATGACGTATACAATGAAATATACATTTGTGGTGAGAGCTGTCTGCAAGCCGAAATTGTAGACAACAATTCACGTCTATGTTTATGTCCTGAATCAAGGTCATGAGAAAGGCCAATAACAATAACAAAGCCTAACCTTGAGGAACTCGACAACCAATCACAACAGACTTAGCGTGGGGCAGATACGATTCGCAGAAATATGGTCTGACCTTCAAAGAAACGGTCACAAGCAGTACAGAATAAACTTCAGCAAGAAAACAACCAATCAGAAAACGTTGCTTCTCTGCTTACAATAACGCTAATAATAATATACATAAAAATCTATAAATATCTGTTGATTTTCTCAATAAACGATCTGTTGCCTGGCCCTTTTCTTCTGTCACTACACATTAAGTATAATAATAACAATAATAATAATATCAACACAAAAAATTATGCCAATTATCACATACACTTGATACAACATAAATATACAATAGCGGTTGAAAAGTGCCAACAGGTCGAATAGGTCGTCCACTTGACAAAACTTTTACATTTGACTGTAATTGATCAACGCGGAATCGTGTAAAACAGGCTTCCAAGCGAACAGAATGTGAGACTGACAGTTTTGGATGCTTCCATGTCACTTGATGACTGGCTAAAGTGCCTAGACAATGACTTTCAAAAAAGGGTAAGAGATTTTCATCGCCAGCACCTAAAAATACAGAAATTCCATGTATCATTTGTGAATTCATAACAGCAAAAGCTTTTTAAAATAAGTATTAGCTAAAGGGTGAAGATTGGTTTCGGGATCCATGAAACTGACGTCATTATTTGAAATTAAATGAATCACTTAAAGTTTTACTTCGCGGGGATCTGATCAGTTAAGAAACTGATTTAAGTTAGAGAAGCACTGATAAAACCAGCAGGGAGTAACTACTGGACATTTGTTTCATCCTAGCCAGGGACTCTTCATCAGTATGTCCTCACCTTATAACCTGAAGGTCCCGGGTTCCATACTTGGTAGGATCTTGGGTGCGTACAGTTACAAACTCATAAAACACTACAAGATAGTGACGATAAGAACTTCATGATTCCCCAACCTGTAAAAATGATGCTTCGAAAGCTTTCACAAACCTTTAACTATGAATTTCTTAAATTTTGAGATGTATAGTCAGACAAATAACACTTCTTGATGTGGTTAAGAACAATAAAGTCACAAACATTTAAGGTTAATACCTTTCCTTGCTTTGAATACTGTGGAACTTATGAAACCACCCATTAAAAAAATTTTTATACGATGATGAATTCGAAAATATTAAGAGAGAATACTCATTTGACCTGTGAACAGTTGACCTATTTCAATAAAATAAAGCATTCAAGTGTATTGGATAAGAAATTAGAGAAAATGCACAATATTGAAAGAGTAAAAGTAACTTGGTAACAAAAAAAACATTCAGTGCTGCTGAATTATGCTGTGTCTTCAAAACCACCCCCCGCCGCCATATTTTGTGTTCACGAGTTAAAGATAAACTGCCTAATCTCGCCTCTTTCCTATGTGAGTATCTGCCGATTTGATTACACCTGTGCAGCCAGTTAGTTACATAGGCCATGTCTGTCTGTCTGTCTGTTTTCGACATAGAACTTTGCACGAATGTGCAGAAGTTCAAGTCGCCACACTCCGTGTAGCACGCGAAGCAAGAGAAGAAAGTACAAGAAAAGCATAATAGAAACAGTGAGCAGAGGTGTGAGAAAAAGGAAGAGTAATAACGAAGAACAAAACAGTTTCATTGGAAATCAGAAGTCACAAGGAGTGGATGCATCTGCACCAGCCACTGAGAACGATTTTGAGCCATGTCACCAATTGTTTCCAACCATTGGTTTTTACCGTCCCGAGGACCCTAACCAGCCTAGAAGTCTACAGCTTCCTACGTGGCTTAGACCAACTGTTATGGATTTCATTGACTGGTGAGGCCATGTTTTTGTTTGACCGCCTCTAGCTCTTTTCCAGTCTGACCCTATATCCGCTAACATTGCTCATTGTCGAGGGAGGCGATGGCTTGGCATACGTAACACATGTCCTAACCATCTCAGTCTTTGTAACTTCACGACTTCGTCGATTGATTTCCCCATCTTACCTAGCACTCGACGCCTAACCTCAATGTTCCTCACCTTATTATGCCACTTTACGCGGGAAATAGAGCGCAGGCACCTATGATCAAAGACAGCTAGCCAGGCTTTTCATGTCTTCCACTCTCAGTGGCCAGGTCTCACTCACAGCCATAAAGGAGGACGGAGCGGACTGATGAGCAATACACTCGCCCTTTGGTCGATAGTCGAACATCTCGTCTACGCCAGAGTCGGCGTAAACTAGCATACAATTAGGCGTGTTTATCGTCGGATTTCCGAACATCATCCTACGTGGTTATGTAAGAAACAAACAAAATCCATTCATAGCTCTATCCTATCTCATCTTGTGGATACAGAACACAAGATTGGTATTAACGAGGCTATTAAAGTCATCTACCACGCACACCAACACTAATCTCAAGAGCTGGTCTTTTACATATTGCTGAGAATGTTGGAATCTACATTAAGAAGACTAATTTATGTATCGAAAAGAAATTGGTTCTGATGCTTTCTTTACTACCATGGCCATTAAGGTTTTAATGATCCTTAAGGAAATTTTTGTTTTTTTTTGTTTTTTAATTGTCTATAGTTTGGTTTGTAAGGGGTTAGTTTTGTTTCTACGAGTTGATCACGGATTGATATCAGTTAGAGAACCACTGAAAATCAGGGAGTACTGGACACAGCTGGCTGTTTCATCCTAGTTTGCGAATCATCCGCAGTACGCACCCACCACCCCACAGGGGGTTCGAACCCAACACCTTCCGGTTACAAGGCTACCAAACTCGCATACCATTCAGCCACTGGGACCCGACTCAATTCAATGGCTAGTCCATGAATTCTAACTTCTACCAATTCGTGATGCATTTAGCCCGACTGCAACCAAACCATTATCGTAGATGAGATATCCATCCTCACACGTGACATCCGGATGGACATCCCTGGTCACAACTTCTCACTAGAACTCCAGGAAACCCTATACTGTAGCAAGTCACTAGCGAGCATCAGATTAATTTTCTATAGTTTGGTTAGTAAGGGTTAATTTTGCAACCGGAAGGTCCTGGGTTCGAAGCCTCTGTGGGGTGGGTGCGTACTGCCGATGATTCTCAAACTAGGATGAAACAGCCAGCTGTGTCCAGTACTCCCTGGACTTTTCTTAAGTGTATTATATTTTCTTCCCCCACCCCCTATTAAATCTCTACGCCTTTATCACCTCTGTTGTGAACTTGACTGTCGTTCAATCTTTTAGTTTTAGTTGACCTCTACTCAACCCCGTCAATTATATCTGTCTGTCTGTCTGTCTGTTTTCGACATAGAACTTTGCACAAATGTGCGGAAGTTCAAGTCGCCACACTCTGTGTAGCACGCGAAGCAAGAGAAGAAAGTACAAGAAAAGCATAATAGAAACAGTTAACAGAGGTGTGAGATAAAGGAGTAATAACGAAGAACAAAACAGTTTCATTGGAGATCATAAGTCACAAGGAGTGGATGCATCTGCGCTGGCCACTGAGAACGATTTTGAGCCATGTCACCAATTGTTTCCAACCATAGATTTTTACCGTCCCGAGGACCCCAGCCTGGAAGTCTACACATTCCTATGTGGCTTAGACCAACTGTTGTGGATTTCATTGACTGGTGAGGCCATGTTTTTGTTTGACCGCCGCTAGCTTTTTTCCAGCCTGACCCTGTATCCGCTAACATTGCTCATTGTCGAGGGAGGCGATGGCTTGGCATACGTAACATACGTAACGTCAATTATATAACATCATTCAACTTATTTTACTTTATTTTAGCTTCTACCTGATAAATTCTTTCTATGTAACATAATTTGTTATCTAAAATTCACAATTTTAATGACACATCTTTGTAAATATTCCCTCTGTTGCTAAGATTTATTATATATTTTATTTTTTTTATTATTATTTTTTATCTTTTTGATTGCAGCTTGATTCCACACTGTATTTTCGGTATAAGTATGGAATTTTTAGCATGTGATATCGATAGCCAAAATTTTTCAGGCCGACCATAGATATCAGGTGTGCGTCGGCAGGGGATTGAACTTCGGACGATGTGCATGGTCGGCGAGAGTCTTAACCACTGTGCCATCGACGCATATATATATATATGTGTGTGTATGCGATTGTACAGCTTGAGAATGACACCGTCGATAAGAGAGTAACTCTTCGCTGAACACCTTTTCTTTTATATGACCCAACAGGGATTTTCAAAATCCTTAATCTAATTGTAGAAATTTCCTTAATATTATTTAATATATTTTTATACTTATTATAACTTATTTACCTTTCTTGAATTGTAGTGTCCCTGATTTTAATAAATCGATGTTATCAAGTATTCGTTTGTAGGAATTTCCTTTACTTGATTGAAGGATTTCATCAAGAGCTTACATCGGTTAGAGAACCATTGGAAAACCAGCTGGGAGAACTGGACAATTGTCGTGAACTGTCAGAAGTTAGAATTCATGGACCGGTCACTGGATCGGATCCTAGTAGCTTAGTGGTCTACGAGCTAGCTCACCTTGCAACTAGAATGTCCTAGGTTAGAACCCCCTTTGGTGAGTAAGCACTGATGAAGAGTCCCAAACTAGACCGACGAAACACCTGTTCAGTACTCTCAGGTTTTCCAGTAGTTCTTTAACCGAATCAGTTTATGATGAAATCATCGAACAAATAGATATTATCTATAAAACATAATGGAGATGGATCGGACACTCGCTGAGGAGACCGCCGGGTGACATCGCGCGCCAAGCCCTCGAGTGGAACCCGAAAGGGAAGCGGCATGTGGGAGGTCCAAGGGTGACATGGAGGAGATCGTGTGAAGAGGAGTTGAAAGAATATGGATTAACATGGATGCAGGCGAAAAGTATAGCAGAAGACAGAAGAAAATGGAGACGCGCAGTTGAAGCCCTATGTTCCACTAGGAACCCAAGGGAGCATTAATAATAATAATAATAATAAAACACTGATATTGTTATTGATGAATATTCTACAATATGCTGAATATATACATATGCACCAATGTGCGGCAGTTCAAGTCGCCACACTCCCTCCTTGTAGCACACAAAGCAACAGAAGAAACTAGAAGAAATGCATAATAGAGACAGTAAACAGAGGTGTGAAACAAAGGAATAGTAATAACGAAGAACAATAATAGTTTCATTTGAAAGCATAAGTCACAAGGAGTGGATGCATCTGCATCAGCCATTGAGAACGATCACTTTGAGTCATATCACAAATTGTCTCCAGCCTACGTTGGTTTTTACCGTTTTTACCGAGGACCCCAACCAGGAAGTCTACACCTTCCTGTTTGTCTGTCTTTAACTGTTGTGGATTTCATCGACAAGTGAGGCCATGTTTTGGTTTGACCGCCGCTAGCTCTTTTTCCAGCCTGACCCTATGTCAGCTAACATTGCCCGTTAGTCGAGGAAGGCGATGACTAGGCATACGTAACACATATCCAAGCCATCTCAGTCGATGTAACTTAACAACCTCGTCGATTGATTTCCCCATCTTACCTAGCACTCGACGCCTAAACCTCAATATTGCTCACCTTATTATACCACCTCACACGGGAGATAGAACGCAGGCACCTATGATCGATGACTGCTAATCTTTTCATGTCTTCCACACTCACTGGCCAGGTCTCGCAGCCATAAAGGAGGATGGAGCGGTACACCCGCCCTTTGGTCGATAGCCAGCCAGATATCATGTCTATGCCAGAGACGGCGTAAACTGGCAAATGCGAAACTAGCCCTCTGTATCCGTTTTGAGATTTCGTCAGTGATCAACTCACTTGAACTGCCTGATGCAACTTCCCAAATTAGTGAAGTGGTCAACACGCTCCACCAACCACTTCACTCCTTATTTCTAAAGTAGGAGTCAGAGTACTCCAGTCCTGTAACATCATCTTACATTTGGCGGGAAAGAATCGCATGCCAAACATTTGTAGATTGCTGCTCCTGAAGGTGTTCAGAAGACTCTGCACTTTGTTAGCGTCCTCGCCTAGAAGGACTATATCGTATGCATATTCTAAGTCAACGAGATTATTCCCCTGATGGTAACAAGTCAATCCCTGAGTCTCTGAAGTGAGTTAGGGTTAAGTCCATTAGTACATCTATAACGAAATTGAATTTTTTCTTTGTATTCAAGTGTTTGAAATTATCCAAATGAAACAAATCATTTTAGCCTCTATAGTCTTATAGATTTTTAGGGAGTACTTAACCAGTCATTCTACAAAAAAGTTGAAAAACAAAAAACAAGTGAAGACAAAACAAGCGCCTGACGACAGAACAGGGTTACAAAATAGGCTTTAATTGGGTTTAAGCAGTAAGAGTATTGACAAGTAAAGCTACACAATTAAGATACAAAACTTACACGAAATAACCGGTTTTGATATAAATTCCATTTAAAAATTAAAAAGTGGGCTGTGTTGACCCGTCAACTTTTGAATGAGATAATACGATTTTCTTTGTGAAAATTATGCTGATTGATTTAATATTGTATTGTATTTTACACCTAAAAATAGAAGAGGTGAATAAGTGATATATTACAGTAACATTGCATTATGAAATGGTTTTTTTGATTAACTCATAAATTTCATGTTTTGTAATGCAAACGAGTCAAAACAGATGTGTTACTAAAACTAAAACGCATGTTTAATTTTTTGGGACATAAGTAATGGACGTTAGTAAATAACAAATGCTAATTTGCTAACATATATCTGTTAGAGAACCATTGGAAAAACCAGCACGGAGTACTCGACATCTGTTTCGTTCTAGTTTGGGGCTCTTCGGGAGTATGCACCTACTGGGGTTCAAACCTAGGACCTCCCAGTTGACCATTCAGCCCATGAATCTCAACTTCGATATGATAGAGAAGATTTGTAGCTCAGGTGGATAATTTTGATGTGGTTTTGTTCTCTGAGCTGGATGGTTAGTTTGCGAAGCTTTCATCGCCCTACTGGGTGACATCTTCGGCGCATACTTCAATTTGAAGTGAGCTTTTAGGTTTCTCCACGAGTTTATTAATCATTCCTCCTGGTGACCTTGGACGTGATTGGTTGTTTATGTGTGTTTTCACACCTTCTAGGTTACTTGTGTTGGAACTGAAGGTGTGAAAACACACATAAACAACCAATCACGTCCAAGGTCACCAGGAGAGATGATTAATAAACTCGTGGAGAAACCTAAAAGCTCACTTCAAATTGAAGTATGCGCTGAAGATGTCACCCAGTAGGGCGATGAAAGCTTCGCAAACTAACCATCCAGCTCAGAGAATAAAGCCACATCAAAAAAATCTCAACTTCTGACACTTCACAATATATATATATGTAGCGCAACAACCAGCCAGTGTCATAGGCGAATAACTGATCTCTTACCTCAGTCCTGGGTTCGAACCCTGGTGGTGGGTGCGTATTGATGAAGAGTCCTAAACTAGGCTGACGAAACAACTGTCTGGTACTCCGCACTGGTTTTCAGTGGTTCTCTAACTGATGTCAGTTTGTGACTAAACCTGTAACCAATCAAATCCCCATAAACCAACACGATAAAATATATCTCTTGACTAGTTCAGAAGTTGGTGAGCACAGAACAGCGTAGACAACAGTCGGAGATAGTAAACATCAAGTACTATTCATTTGTACCTGTGATTTCCAGGTCGATTTGGTCAGAAAAATTTTAGAATATTAGTTCCATGAACAGATACTCGACCATCATCATCTTGATTACTAACTTTATCTTCTTTGTGATATACTTTCTACATCCAGATGAGAGAAAACACCATCCCTGGAAACTAAGTAGCCCAATAATAGATAACACTGGTAGTTAGAACTCTGGGTCCTGGTTAGGAGTTCCAGTGGGAACATCACGATTCATTTCAATAGAGATCATGTTTACAATACGCAGAAACAGACTAAAACCTCCAAGTTATACTGACAACTGACTGGTTTCAACGTAGAACATTGCACAGATGTGCGGCAGTTGGAGTCGCTACACTTCACTTAGTACACAAAACAAGAGAATAACGTGAAAAAAATAGAGACAGTAAACAGAGATATGAAGCAAAAAGAATAGTAATATCGAAGAACAGTAGAATTTTACTGGATATTATAAGTCATAAGGAGTGGATGCATCTGCGCCAGCCGTTGACAATGATCACCTTGAGCCATATCGCCAATTATCTTCAGTCGTCATTGGTTTTTACTATCTGTCTGTCTGTTTTTGACATAGAACTTTGCACCGATGTGCGGTAGTTCAAGTCGCCACACCTCATGTACCACACAAAGCAAGAGACAAAAGTAGAAATGCACAATAGAGACAGACAGTAAACAGAGGTGTGAGACAAAATCATAAGTCACAGGGAGTGGATGCATCTGTGCCAGCCATTGAGAACGATCACTTTGAGCACATCACCGATTGTCTCCAGCCATTGGTTTTTACCGTAACGAGGACCCCAACCAGTCAGTCAGTAAGTTTACACCTTCCTACGTGGCTTAGACTAACTGTTGTAGATTTCATTGACTGATAAAGCCATGTTTAGATTTGACAGCCGCTAGCTCTTTTCCAGCCTGACCCTATGTCAGCTAACATTGCCCGTTAGTCGAGGAAGGTGATGACTAGGCATACGTAACACATGTCTTAACCATCTCAGTCGATGTAACTTTTTTTTATTACAGCTTGACTCCACACCGTATTTTTGGTACAAGTGTGGAATTTTCGGCGTGGATATCGGTAGCCCAAAATTCGCAGGCCGACCATAGATATCAGGTGTGCGTCGGCGTGGGCTCGAGCCCCGGACCATGTGCATGGTCGGCGAGAGTCCTAACCACTGTGCCACCGACGCACAACCTTGTCGATTGATTTCCCCATCTTACCTAGCACTCGACGCCTAAACCTCAATATTGCTCACCTTATCATACCACCTCACACGGGAGATAGAACGCAGGCACCTATGATCCAAGACAGATACTCTTTTCATGTCTTCCACTCTCAATAGCCAGGTATCACAGCCATAGAGGAGGACGGAGCGGACTTCTGAGCAGTACACACCACACGTCCATTGGTCGATAGCCAGTCAGATATCATGTCTATGCCAGAGACGGCGTAAACTGGTATATGCGAAACTGGCCCTCTGTATCCATTTTGAGATTTCGTCAGTGATCAACTCACTTGAACTGCCTGATGCAACTTCCCAAATAAGTGAAATGGTCAACACGCTCCACCAACCACTTCACTCCAAATTTCTAAGCTAGGAGTCGATGAAGTCCAGTCCTGTAGCATCATCTTACGTTTAGCGGGAGAGAATCGCATGCCAAACATTCGTAGATTGCAGCTCAAGGTGTTCAGAAGAGCTGCAATCAAATAGAAGATAAGAGAGAGAGAGAGAGGAAAGCCAACATCGAAGGTTGTAGAGTGCATTAAGACGAAAGATGGAGAATAGTGTTATCAATAGAATGGTATAGAATGGAGAACACAATTACAACCTCAATGAAATTCAGCATTCTCTTATCGAGTCAGGTTGCGATGTATGATATAAGGTAAAATATTCTGTGCCATACTAATACAAAAATGATTGTCACATGCATCAGCCATTTACCTTTGAAGACAGATATAGCCATGACTTCACTCTACAGTGATAGAACACCCTTAATCTTTCACACTCTGAAAAGTAAAATTAGATCTACATAGTTTAGCCTTCATATTTCTGAAAGGAGACAAAATTAATTAAGCTACCTCGGCTGAGTGACCTACTACACTTTGGAATTATCCCTGACTTTAAAATAATAATTATTTTGCTTTATTCCAGAACAGTACTTGAGATATAGAATGGAATTTTCACCATTTTTACTACAGTATTGCATCCAGTTAGTACATTAACAATAAATAAAATTCTACATAGATTAAGGTAATCTCAGTTAATTTTGTCAACATGTCGGTAGCAAAGCCAAAAGTGAACAGAATGTTTGAAGGTGTTAGAAAAGTAGATGCTAGCATATTTACTGGCGTAATCGTTAACAAAAAGGTTGAGATATACAGAGTGTGAAAGAACAAAGAACCTATAAATGATGTGACTTGGAAAGACGAGATCCATTTGTTCTACTGACAATTTAATAAGTTATAAGTATCACGCCTAATGCTTTCTTTATCGCACACAACACGAGCTAAGTAGGGTATGGTTGAGTTTTTGTACTTGCTAGTACGAGCATATAGTTTTCTATATAGGCTTTTGGTCCAGTCTGATGAGACAGATACAAGGGGGGGGGGAGTTGTGAATGAAGAGGTTGGTGTGAATTAGATAGAATGGATTTAGCCCATTTTTCACATGAGTCCATGTGCCTGTCAACCAGAATATTAACAAGCTGGTTAAGTGACACGTAGCTTACCCTGCTGACAACCTTTAACATCCTGCGTAATAAGGTATAGTCTGTCTTCAGTGGCTTTAGAAAAGCTAAGGGATAGCAATAGAGAATAATAAGCAGGGTTAGTAAGAGTAAGGGTTGGGTTGGGTTATTCCAGAATGTCTTAACTTCTTGATGTAGAAGGTAAAACGGAATATTTTCCTAGAAATCATCAAGATATGAGACGACCAGGAAAGATCAGCAGACAGAATGACGCCAAGATATCCAATTTCCGACTTGGTTTCTATTTCAGTGCTATCAATGTTGCACACCTCGTGAGTGTTAACCAGTTTGTTTAGGTCAGATTTATGCCTAAAGGTGAAATTGACTGTTTGGCATTTGGAGGGATTTAACGTAAGACCGTTTTCCTTGGACCACTGGCTGATTTCTGATAAAAGCCATTTGGTTTGGAGCAGTCACTTTGACATTTGACAGGTAAGGATACAGTCAGGTCGTCAGCATATTTAATAAAATTAATGTCATTTGAAGATGGTAAGTCATGTAGAAAGAAAGAAAAGGGAAGTGGTGAGAGTACAGCGCCTTGAGGGACACCAGCTTCAGTGGGCACAGAAGAGGAGGATTTATTTTTGCATACAGTGTACTGCATTCTGTTTGAGAAGTAGGAATGCAACAGGGTGAAAAGATGTTAACAAAGCACAAAACCAAGTGCTTTAGAGTATAAAATGCTGACGCCATAAGGCAGCTAAAGCCCTTTCAAAAGTAGTCTACCTATTGTTTCAAGTATCTTAGAACACTAACGTTAGACTACCCTTCAAACTCTCTACACAGTTATAACTTGATATCTCAAGGCAGACTCTCTCCACATAGTGCAGTATTCAAACCCAAACAGGCCCTCCAAGCGATTTCACCTCATTCTTTTTTCTGGGAAACCAAGTCAACGAATGTTTCGTGTTAGACGAACTCCCTGTGAGATCCATTTGTTTTCATGGGACCTAAACCACTAAGATTATATTTTCTGAAACCAGGAAACTGTACTAATCTGACCCCGAGATGTATGAAATAGAACATTTGGTAGGAGACCTCCAGCATCCCTTACAGGAATTTCTCATACTAAAATAGTTAAGAAGAGAGATGTCACCATGAATTTGTCCGTGGTCAAACTTTGAAGACAAAATTGCATAACGAGGCTGGCAACAGATTCTACTCTCTTTTATCCCCTTCGTCATGGAGAAAAGATTTATAACGTCATATTTAAGTTCTCTCAACTATAAGCAGAGGAGCAACCACGAAAGCGAAAACAACGATAAGTGCTAAGCCATCAAAAAAAGTAGTCTATTTATTTATTTATTTTTGATTTACAGCTTGATTCACAAATGCGTCGGTGGCACAGTGGTTAGGACTATCGCCGACCATGCACATCGTCCGAGGCTCGATCCCCTGCCGAAGAACACCCGATATCTATGATCGGCCTGCGAAATACAGGCTACCGATATCCATGCTGAAAATGTCATACTTGTACCAAAAATACGGTGTGGAATCAAGCTGTAATCGAAAATAAAAAACAAAATTCTACACTGTATTTTTGATACAAGTATGGAATTTTCAGCATGGATATCGGTAGACCAAATTTTTCAGGCCGACCATAGATATCAGGTGTTCATCGGCAGGGGATCGAACCTCGGACCATGTGCATGGTCGGCGAGAGTCCTAACCTTACTTTACTTTACTTTACTTCGGCTATCTCCTACGGGAGGATGAGCCGGCTTCATGAACCATGAAGTTTCATGGGAATTGGATACGAGTGATGTCCCCAGCATCGCTCGGAGAGTCCTAACCACTGTGCCACCAACGTCTAAATAATTAACCTTCAATACTCACGAGAATAAAAGAGCCAACAGGGAAATATTATGCATGTCGGGTTAATAAAATACTCGTGTGTAAAAGAAATACAATGAAGTTAAACAATGGGAACCACCGCAAAAAATTACAGCTTATAAACCTTAGGACTAGTAAATTCGTAAACCAGGTGTATTTTTATGTATAAAGAGAGCATCCCAGATAAAAACTTAAGGTGTTTTGCGGTTTTCTGAAGATAATTTCAGTGTTTTTTGTTTGGAGAGGGGGAATGTTACATTGCCCCCCAACATTTTTTATTCAGGCTTATTCCACCTTCAGTACTAGTTCATTACAGGTGTAATGAAGATTCTCAGTTAAGTATCAAAGACAGCCCAGTATTTACTCAAAACTAAGAAACCAGATGAAGAGCGAGCTGTGAAAGTAATACATGAACGAAATTCAGTATCATTTTGAAAGTCCTTCGGTCACGTTATCGGTGGTGGCCGCCACGATTTAACTTCACCATAAAGTTAGCGTACGCTAAGTCAGCCAAAATAATTGATAATGCATAATGGGTAGGGTAGAACAATCAGGATATAAAGACGAAAACAGCATATATAACGTCCCGAAATTGTGTAACGCACCTTGCGAAAAGGCCGCTTTTTAGTACAACTTATTGATGATTGGCCTGTATACAGATTCCGATTTGCTGGCCGAGGACAGAATATCTGGAGCCCATTTTGGTTATTTTTCGGTTAATTTCTGGGTTTTTCCAAACGCTTCCTGCGTGATTCAATTACGGCTGCAGTCACCACTTATCCTGGGAGCCGGTTCCAGGAGTTTATGACTCTGTGTGATAACCAGTACTCCACCCCAATATGGTTTCTCCTTGGTGTTTGAACTCTCCCGCTGTTTCGTCTAGGGTGTTCCGACGTAGTGGGAAGGAAAAGGAGGACAAATCAGATCTGTAGTCATTATTTAGAATTCTTTAAACATGTCATTAAATCTCCTCTCTGCCGACGGTATGACAAGGAGAATAGATTTAAACTGTCTAGCCATTCCGCGTACAATAAATAAGTCATGTCAGGAATCATACATGTTGCCTTCCTCTGAAACCTCCCTAGAATGTCTGAGTTGTCTTTAACACAAGGCCTGGCTGCCTGGATACAGTTTTCTAGTCTTGACCTCACCAGGGATATACATGAGGAGGTAAACATATTTTTTTTGTTTACAGCTTGATTCCACACTGTACTTTTGGTACAAGCGTTGAATTTTCAGCATGGATATCGGTAGACCAAATTTTTCAGGCCGACCATAGATATCAGGTGTTCATCGGCAGGGGATCGAACCTCGGACCATGTGCATGGTCGGCGAGAGTCCTAACCACTGTGCCACCGATGCATATCTCTGGTGATTCTAGTTATGACGCTGCAAATTGACGTAATGATGTCAGACTACCAGCTTTAACAAGCTTGAAAGCGTGCCGTAGTTTTTAAGTCGTGAATTGTGTTACCTAGGTCTATATGAGTCGGAAATGATGGAAGCTTTTTTCCCGCCAGGCAGTAGAGGCCGTTATTTGTGTGTTCAATGCTGATGGTTGCACAGTTCACTACACTGACGGGGAGCATCCATACTCTGGACCACTCTAACAATGTGTTGAGGTCTTCTCGCAATGCGAGCGTAACACTGTCGCCTGTCAGCTCTCTCCTGATTTTTTAAGTCATCCGCGAACAGGACCATTAGGGAATCCGTGAGCATAAATAGCTTACTGATATACAAAATAAATAGGAGAGGCCTGAGTGCCGTGTCTTGTGGCACTCCGCTACACAGTGTTATCGAGGCAGAGACTTTTGAGTTGACCCTTCGCCTTCTACCTTTGAGGAATTCAATAAATCCAGTTTATTAGGCTGTCATTGATACCAAGACTTTCCACCTTCGTGTGTAGTCTTTTTTAGGGAACTTTATCTAAGGCTTTGCTAAAATCCATGAAGACGACGTCAGCAGGTCTTCTGTTGTCCGTTGATTTCACCCAACTTTCCTTTGCAATGAGAAGATTTGGCAGGCATGAGGGGTTTCTTAAGAAGCCATACTGCGCTCTGGATAACAAGTAATTGTTTTCCAGATGCGCCATGATGGTTTCCCTGATGATTCTTTCAAGTGTCTTGATTAAGGTGGTTTAAAGGGCTTTGTCTTTATCCTCCTTTGTTGACGGGGGTTAATGAGGCGTTTTTCCAGCCACGCGGTGACACTTAATTTCTTAGAGGTGGCCTGAAAATCGCGGTAAGTGGGCTTTGATATCTTTTTCACTAAAAAGTCTTGTATCAGTAGAGCTAATCGCTTGAATGTTACAAGTCTAAGCAGCTCCCTCTTCAGGTTGTTGTTAGCTTCATTTATGGGTTCGTGGTTCTTTTAAGAATGACAGTGTGGAATAAAACAATTCCAACAGTGGTGTAAACACGGGCAATAACAAAACTTATCATTGTGTGTAAACTACTGAAATATAATTGTACTTCATTTGGCGTTACGAAGTCTAAGAATTTGGGTCACGCTAGTTCAAGATAGTCACATTTTAGACTTCAACTGGTCTATTTGTTTTACTTCAGTACTGTTACGATGAAATGATTCGATCTCGAAAAGATAATAATAATGCAGCCATCATCAATCTGATAAATAATACATACACGGAGTTAGCATATCTAAAATTGTTCAGTGTGAATCGCTCCCATATGTAGGACAGCAGCATGGATTTTCGACAGCTCGCGAATTCACTATGGGCCTGGATCCTCAGCCAAAAAGCAATAAGGATTTTATAGATCCAAATTTTAAAAGAGCGCGACATTATAGTGCGAAGGCTGCTCTGACAATGGTAGGGCGAGGGAATTTGTGTGGTGCTTTTCACTTCAGGGTCCGGTTTCAGATCCTGAATAACCAATGACTCAGCTACGTGCAGATGGAGTATTCTCGGCCCTTTAGAATGATATTGAGGTACCGTTCGTACTACTGTGAAGCATTCATAGGGGCTGGGCGTCCACAGCTGAAAAGGTGTTCGAGGATGGAGCTGCTGGTATCATTTTCTTCTCTGGCTGGCTAGTCAAGCTGGACAGTATTCCAGAATACGTTTGCATACTTGACGTTGCGTACGGTCGATATACTTTTCTTCACACAAACAAGAAGACTGATAAATACACATTGAGGTGACCAAAAGCGATGTCTTGACTTTAACCCCACACAGGATTGGTTGTCTGCTGGAGAGCGTGATGCGTAGTGTGGATGCTTAAAATGTCTTCTCCTAATATTTAAAAGAAATTCAACTTCGACGTGACCTTCGAATTCCAGGTTCGTAGCGAGTCTTCCTAGGAAGAGTTGTGATGTTTGACGATAGAGGATTTTTCTTCACGTTTCTGTCGATAAATCTTGGTGGTTACCAGTTCATTAAGTGAAACTTAATCACTGCGTGAATCCCTACTAGAGATCACTTGTCAGACTGTGTACTTAGGGAATATCTTGTTGAAACTTTTGAAACTGGTAGCCATTGGTGGGTCACTCGAAGGCGCGAATGGTTCGATAGCGTACAAGTTCGATGAAGACTGTGGTGGGAGCAGGCTGCTAGCTAAATCGGTAGGCAATTATTCACGTCAATGTGTATAACCTAAATATTGGTCGTGAGAAAATATGGACAAAGACTGATTCAACAACCAATCACAGGAGACTTTGCGTAGGCAGATACAGTTAACATATAGATAATGTGACATTCAAGAAACAGTCACAAAGAGATGCAATATCAACTTTCTGTGAGAACCAACCAATCAGAAGTGTGTATTTGTTTGCTTGAATTAGCTATAAAAAGGTACACGAAAATAAATGAATACGTGTTGATTTCCTTAATAAACGATCTGTTACCTGGCCCTTGTCTTCTGTTAATACAGGACAACCAAAAATGAATAAAAGCACTTCATAATTGTGTACAAAAATTTTGGTTAAAGACTTTTACTGTTCTCCGCTTTAATTGCTAAACAATATAACTTCCTTCTTACAATACTGGTGTTTTGGAGTTAAAGTCGAAGAAAGTACATGGCTTTTATCGGTGCGGAGCGTCTTCGTAACGATAGGAACTAAGGGATGTGTTCCCTGACAGTTTTCATTCGTTTGTTCGTTTTCTGGAGTGCCTTTGGAACTTCCAGGATTACTCGCTCGGTCTGCAGCCAGCATCTCTTTGGACAAGGATTTTCAACGCAATTTGGATCCTCTGGTGACGTTCGATAATGCCTGGGTCAAGAAAGTGCGTGACACCATGGAAGCCGACAAAAAAGTAAGTAACGATGAGTTGCCTGTTAATTGTAGTGATATGCATGATGCTCAGCAAGACGAGTCTGATGTTCACGCTTCGCCGTTTAGGGATAGCAGTGTTTTAAGACTTTCTAAGCTTGAACCTCAATACTTTGATGGAAACCCAGCCGACTACCACAGTTTATCAAGGAGTTTGCGGTCATGTTGAGTGGTTTTGTTTTAAGTGACGAAATGAAGTTAATATATTTGTTGAGGTACTGAACTGGTGTTGCTGCAAGAGCCATACAGTGCTGCGAGTTTATGACCTTGTACGAAGGATATACAGAGGCTATGAGGATTCTACGTCAAAGGTTTGGAGAACCATTTATGATATCCCCTAACGCTTTTGAGACCGTGAAGGGTAATAGATCACAGTTAAACAATAATTCAGAGGAACTCTCAGAGTTCTTGGACAGTTTATTGGTATACAGGGATAAGCTTGTGTCTCTCAATTGCGTAGATGAACTGAATGCAAGTTCCGTGCTTGAGACCGTTGCCAAGAGATTACCAGTGAGTCTGAAAAGAAAGTTTTTAAAGATACGTTCATGTCTAATAATAATAATAATGTATATTCTCATATAAACATATAAATTTACATGAAAATGCATGCCATTTTTACAGGCACGATCAAGTATGATATAGTATCAAATCGTAGATTGTCTACAAGTTAATAATGTTTCAACAGTTAAATATTTGATATATATATAAATACACATTGTCTGAACTAGGCTGTATAGTTATTGAATTGTACAATTGTCCTCCAGGTTGAGCGGGAAAATCGACTTCGTTTCGTTTTCATCCCGTGGTTGTCGGCATACGATAACCAACCAATATTGAGGTAAGTACAACGTTTACAAGGGATTGAAAGCTGTTTTAGAAAAGTAAAAGTGCTGAGGTGAATCATTAAATTGTAATGAAATAGGTAAGTGCAAGTATCATTAATAAATGCATTAAAAAAAGAAAACTCCCTAGGCTGACAACGTTCATTTGCAATGTATAATGCAACACATATACCTCGTACTATCATGATGTCCAATTTTGGTTTTAATACATTTATCCTCAGTTGTGCCAGTTGTTTTTGTTTTATACCTTTTTGTGCATTTAATGTACAACCGTACCCTTCAGAGAGTAGGAATATAATAAGTCATAAAGAGCTGTAAAATGTTAGGTTTAATGGAATATAATGAGGATCAAGTAAAGACGTTATTGGAAAATGAATGAGATAAGACATTGTGAAGTGGTATTTAAAGATCAGTCAATGGACAGCAAGTTAGTTTATAAGATGCCCCATAAAACTGTGCACATCCCACATGGTCGCATCTCAACAATAGGCTGGGCGAATAGTATATATTTAGAGGTAGAAGCATGATCTGTCAAGGCGTTCATTATTATCTTTTTCAAGATAAAGATCTAAGCCCTCATAAAAATCAGAAATATCTCGAGCCTTTAATTTGTGTATTGCTGTTCCTGCAGAATGGGGCGATTCACCTTAGTGACCCCCACCATATCTACTGATCAGCTAACGCCACCCTCCCTCCTTTTTTGATGTTAAGCTCTGAGACTATGATTATTATGGCTACTGCAAATAAATTGCTTGGTACCAGACATGTTCGTACCTCATATTCCATCTCCCTAGCTTTCTTAATGAGTGCTTCCAATAGGTCTCCGCGTACATCTTTATGAACATTATATATGTATGCATGCGTCCTAATGAACAGATTACTTTACAAGAAGTTAGAACCTTAAAGAATAAAAAGAATAGGTTTTGTGAATAGTGAAGCAAGATTCAGCAGAACAATATAGTTAGGGATCAATATAGGTAGTATGAACTGAAGGTAAGGTCGGTTGGCAGGACTTAGTGTACTAAATTATCATGACAGTCTTGTATATAGTAGACATCTGACATTGCAAAGTAACGTGTCTAAACATATTATAAAAAGATATTAACAGAACCAACAAAATTTCAGCATTTGTTTAACAATACTACAGAAGGGTAGTTAGTACTACAGGTAATCGTAAAGTAAATCAATCTATGTATAATAAGAGCATAGTCAGTGTCATAATTCGTATTATCAAAGAATACATTAGGCTCAATAACTGAGTGTTATAAGGGAAACAAGCATGGTAAAGCAAGAGAACACTTGCCGCATAGCTAGATGAGGAGGGATTAGAGTCCGGGTTGGATGACATTGTGAGCCTGGCCTATGACAGTGTCAAACAAGCTTTGGGCAATTGATATAAGTATTAAACTTGGGTACTGTGGTAGAGTATAATTCCATTATAGATAAGATTTTATTTTGATAAATCGCACAGTGTTTACGTCATCAGTTCATATAACTGTAAACACTGTGCGATTTATCAAAATAAAATCTTATCTATAATGGAAGCTTTGGGCAAGTTTGCTAGTATACAGCATCCCATCCTCGGAATAGAGAAATAAGAGGCGAAACCCAATCATTTATGATGAAAGGGTCTCGAAGAAGCGGATATACAGAAAGCTGTATGGCGTCTAGTAATCCATACAAACCTAATGAGTGTGACATCTTTCGCGGGACGTCCACAACAGATAGGTCACAAGCTGCAAGTCAAACACGGTGGTGTCTTACACGTTTGCAAGAAGTTCATACAAAGGCGAACTGTGAAGCAGTGAGAAAGTTTAGTGATAAGCTAAATGTGAAGTCAGAGTCATCAAGTTCTGACTCCGAATTGTTTGACGATAATGGTGCATTGAAGAAGCCTGTAGCTGCAACTGGTAAGCCATTGTTGAATAGAGTGTCACAAACGACAGCACAGTTTGTTCAGAAGAAGAGAGTTACAGTTTCAGAGTCCAGTTCTGACTCCACAAGTTTTCAAGGTATTACTAATCAGAGTAAAAGTATAAAATCTTTAAGGATTTATGAGAAAGAACCTTAATCATCTACTGCTGTTATTAAAGAGTTTGGAAATGATGAAGTCGACCAGATAGATGATGGTAAAGTGAATATTTGTGATAATGATCATGATAGTGTACATTTGTCTTTGGCTGATCGTGATGAGAAGGGAGGAATGCCTACTTCTACTTGAGCAAAGGTTCTGTACAACTTGAACGTTAAGTAGAATTAAGGGCAGATGCGGTTGCAGAAGGTGTGGATACTCGTGAGACCGTCAGTGTAAATGATCAGCGTGCAGCCCACCTATCAACAGATGTTACTCCTAAACTGGAGCTAATCAATAAAGATAGCAGTGGTGGTTATCTTCCGGTTGGACACACTTTTATAGGTCGAACATTGGTAGCTTCTGATGCATCGCTAAGTTCATCAACTTGTATCAATCAGTCGTCGTTGGTGTTGTCATCCACAGTGAAAGGTACGTCCATGAACTCAGGTATCATGGGCTGTGACTATGATAGTATCGGTCTGTTTGAAAGGACGAATTTCAATGGTCAGTTTAATGAGGATAAGGCAACTGTGTATGAGAGTGTAATGTTTAAACTAACCTGCACGAATAAAAGCCTTTCAAGTTTCAAGTTAATATTTGAATGTTACTATCGTTGGTGTGAATTACTCTGTCTCTGCACTTGGTTGATCAGATACGTTGTATGCTTGTTAGTCATCTACATTCCACGATGCAATGACATGGGCGTGTCACCGTTGAGAGTTGAGGATATAGATGATAGAAGGAGATCAGCAAATGAAATCTGCGACGATTTTCCGGCCTAGGGTGTCAACCTAAGAAGGGTTGTAGGCTGTATGTGGGACGTAAATGGTCGATTCCTCTGCTGTTACTGACTCAATGGCGACTTGTCTTAATAGAAGTAATTTAACACTGTGAAGTTTTTCTTCTGCAATGTCAAGTGAATCCAGATGTGCGATGGTTCAAGCAATAGAACTGGATACATTCGACTTTGAAAATCTCCGTTTTGACAATCTTATCGCTCGAGCACGACCAGTTTTAGACTGCCTCTGTACTCGACAACCAGTAGAAAGTCTTGGAACTTTTGGTGCCGTTACATAAGCAAGTGAGGATGCTTGTCGTTTATTCTTTGAATTCTACCTGATAGTGTGATTAGAGAATAAATAGACACGTGATGAACTAGACAGCCGTCTGATCCCTGACCAAAATGGTGTTGCACTAGGATCAAATTGACTAGGAGTAAGGACAATACGCTTTGGCTGCTGTGTTGATGGAGTTGCCTGTTAGGCTGCTGCCCACTATTCCTCACTAGTGCCACGCTGTCTCGCAGGTGAATGTGGTAAATCATATGCACCTTTCTTATCTTATAGCGTTGAGTCGTAAATAAGTTCTCTTTTCGAAATAGATGACAGGAAATTGCTTGTAGAACAACCTGCATAGCTATCTGGAATCGGTGACTGAAGAATACCAGACGGTTTCAGGATTTCATCATGAGCTGACAGTAGTTAGAGAACCATTGGAAAACCTGGGAGTACTGGACAGCTGTTTCGTCCTAGTTTGGGACTCTTCATCAGTACGCACCCACCGGGATTCGAACCCAGGTCCTTCCGGTTACAAGGCGAGCTCGTATACCATTAAGCCCCTGAGACCCGATCCAATGGTCCTTGAATTCTAACTTCTGCCAATTCACGACATGGCGCGACCGCCAGCCAATGTCGTGATCAGTAGGGTGCAGCTGGTCGGGTGTGAGGACAAATACTCGCCGAAGACATTGGCTAGCGGTCGCGCCATGTCGTGAATTGGCAGAAGTTAGAATTCAAGGACCATTGGATCGGGTCTCAGGGGCTTAATGGTATACGAGCTCGCCTTGTAACCGGAAGGACCTGGGTTCGAATCCCGGTGGGTGCGTACTGATGAAGAGTCCCAAACTAGGACGAAACAGCTGTCCAGTTCTCCCAGGTTTTCCAATGGTTCTCTAACTACTGTCAGCTCATGATGAAATCCTGAAACCAATCAAATCTCTACAAACCAACACTTAAATACCAGATGGTCTTCGTGGTGGGCAATGTTCCACTAAGGATTTAGTCAAAGGATCAACTGATACACATGTTAAACGATAAGTTGATCTACTAGCCCATTCAGGAAGTGTACGAGCAACGCTTGTAATAACTGAATTGGTTGAACCAGAAGCACAGTGGGTGTTAGCAGGGACTGTACAAGGCAACGAAAGTGTCGAAAAGCCATTGGAACCTGGTTCTTTAACACTTTGTTCTAGCTGTGGAAAAGTTTCACTTCCGAAACTCTCACGGAAATCAAGCGGTAAATGCCGAGGAATGAAAATGGCCGCTCTCCCAACTCAGGGTGATTTTCACCTGGAATATTCAAACACAATTTCCCAAACACAGGTCCTCAGGCCATAGAAGGTGCTGGTGTAAAGAACTGGCTGTTTTCTTTTACAAAATTGGCAAGGCCTTGTGGTGTTTGGCCTATTAAACGCAAAGCCAAAAACCTATCCGCTACTTGTGCACCATAATCTGAGTCAACCAGTGTTTGTACATTTTTAACCAACGCATGGAAATTTGCGTCTGTAATGCTGATTAACAGCTCGAGTGAGGCTTCGGTAATTTTTTCGGAGCCAACTTAACCACATAGCTGAGCAGTCTGCTTTGTACGAGCCATAGTGAAACACCGAGAGACTATGTAAGTCCAACAATTCTTCAAGGGTAGTACGTCGAAGCCCAGTCCCTCGTACTTGGTGTGTTTTTTGTACATATGTTCATGTCGTATATACTGAATTGGCATCATCTTTCATCTGTCTGTTGGTGATTTCGTTTGTGTCTGGACGTCTTCCACTCATATCATCAACCTGAGAAGGAATGTAGGCGTACTGCTGTAAGTCCTACAGTTCTTCAAGGGTAGTTCGTCAAGGCAGAGTCCACAACATTTGGTGCATTGATTGTCAACATGTTTGTGGGACGTCCAAGGTTGACATGGAGGAGATCGTGTGAAGAGGAGTTGAAAGAATATGGATTAACATGGATGCAGGCGAAAAGTACAGAAGAAGACAGAAGCAAATGGAGACGTGCAGTTTGATAGGATCCCACATATTTTGGTATTGACTGCTAATCTTGCATATAAGGTATATTATCATTCTCACACATTTTGGTATTGACTGTTAATCTTGCTTATATGGTATATTATCATTCTCACACATTTTGGTATTGACTGTTAATCTTGCTTATATGGTATATTATCATTCTCACACATTTTGGTATTGACTGTTAATCTTGCATATATGGTATATTATCATTCTCACACATTTTGGTATTGACTGTTAATCTTGCTTATATGGTATATTATCATTCTCACACATTTTGTTATTGACTGTCAATCTCGCACATATGGTATATTATCATCTCTCACGCACTTTGTTATTGGCTATTAAGATCAATTATTTCAAATGCTGTTAGCTGTCCATATTGTTGTAAAATGTATAAATACCATGGCTTTCTTTGTCGTTGTCGCACTTCAATACACAGTCACAGTCCAGCCCTTGTCTTTTCATATTTGCGTGCTTTACTAAATCGGAAGGTACGACAAGCAGATAGGCAGATTAGTTCAGGCGCAGACAGAGCAAGGTGAAAACGTCTTCCTTGAATTCCCTACAGTTATAACAAATTGGCGACGGGGTTTACCTTAATTCATTGCAGTTATAGCAAGCAAACGACGACAGTTTTTATTCTGTTCAGCGCAGCTATAGAACATTTTTGACTGTGTTAATTACAACCCAATTACAATGTCTATCTCTCTGGACGATCTCAAATCTATCTTGCAGCAGCAGCAAGTTCAGAATGAAGCAGCTCAACTAAAATTAATCGAAGCTCTCACTCAGAAGCTGTCCATTCAAGTTCCATCAACATCTCATTCTGAAAAATATGAAAGCATCTCAAATTCTATCAGTGAGTTCAACTACGACCCAATATCTGGTCTCTTATTTGATGCATGGTTCAATCGTTACGAAGACGTTTTCCGTATTGAATGCTACATGTTTGATGATGCTACCAAAGTCCGATTGTTACTAAGAAAACTTGGTACTGTTGAGAACAACAGATATGTTAACTTCATTCTGCCTAAGAACCCACGTGAGTTATCATTCGATAAGACAGTCACCGTTTTATCACAAATCTTTGGTGAACAGTCATCCATGTTTAATATTCGGTATCAATGTTTTCAGTTGACAAAAATGCCTTCCGATGATTATGTGACTTACGCTGGCAAAGTGAACAAGGAATGTGAAAGGTTCAAACCACACGAAATGACATCAGATCAGTTCAAGTGTTTGATTTTTATTTGTGGGTTGAAGAACCCAGAAGATACTGACATAAGAACTCGACTTCTGTCACTCGTGGAACAAGACCCGAAAATGACTTTACAAATGGTGACAGCAGAATGCCTACGCTTAATCAACTTGAAGCACGATACTGCTATGGTGGAGTGCAAACGACAGTCGTCTGAATTTGGTTCAATTAACACAGTGAAAAGTCCTCCGATCACCGTTAAGCACACAGCACGTCAGTCTCAAAATTCAGCTAAACCTCCTTCAGTGTGCTGGCACTGTGGTCCGTGGCATTTTGTCAAGTTCTGTCCTTTCAAGAAGCATAAATGCCGTAATTGTCACCGTTTTGGATATAAAGAGGGTTACTGTCCACGGCAGAAAAATCCTTCGGTGAGGAACAGAAGTAGTCGTTTCAAGCTGAAACAATCTCCTCGAGTACAAACCATTTTCACAACTTCTAAAGTCGATTTCGCCAGCAAACGTAAGTACATTACGCTAGGTATTAATGGCAAACATATTCGTCTTCAGTTGGATACGGCATCAGATATTACCTTAATTTCCCGAACTACGTGGCGCAAACTTGGGTGCCCACAGATTCTGCCGACCGAGCATGTCGCTAAGAATGCCTCGGGAGATATACTGAAACTCGTGGGTGAGATACATTGCCAGGTTCAGTTTGGTGAGCATCACTTCAATGGTGTATGTTACGTTACAAACTACCATGATTTGAATTTGCTTGGTCTTGACTGGTTAGACAAGCTCCATATCTTTAATGTATGCTCTAATGTTTCGTCCTCACCACACAGCGTTGTTCCCGGAGATGTATCTGATCAATCTCTCTTGCAACGCCTTCGTCAAAAGCACGCTTCTGTCTTCCAGGACAAACTTGGTTGCTGCAAACTGTTTGGCATCCAGCATATTCGTAGCCCCCCGTATCATCCCCAATCGAATGGACAGACTGAACGTTTCGTCGACACCCTTAAGCGTGCTTATGCAAAAGCGAAGGGGGAGGGAAAAACAGAAGAAATTTTGGATAAATTCTTGCTGCATTATCGTACGAATGTAAAAGGACAGTTATGTGTCAGACACACAGATCACACTCTATCCAGTAGCACGCAAAGGTCAACTCGACAAAGAAGAGCTCCGAAACCTTTTCAAATAGATCCAAAAAGCAAGTCCTACGCTCTTTACGGGGAGAGATGATAGGATCCCACATATTTTGGTATTGACTGTTAATCTTGCTTATATGGTATATTATCATTCTCACACATTTTGGTATTGACTGTTAATCTTGCTTATATGGTATATTATCATTCTCACACATTTTGGTATTGACTGTTAATCTTGTATATATGGTATATTATCATTCCCACACATTTTGTTATTGACTGTCAATCTCGCACATATGGTATATTATCATCTCTCACGCACTTTGTTATTGGCTATTAAGATCAATTATTTCAAATGCTGTTAGCTGTCCATATTGTTGTAAAATGTATAAATACCATGGCTTTCTTTGTCGTTGTCGCACTTCAATACACAGTCACAGTCCAGCCCTTGTCTTTTCATATTTGCGTGCTTTACTAAATCGGAAGGTACGACAAGCAGATAGGCAGATTAGTTCAGGCGCAGACAGAGCAAGGTGAAAACGTCTTCCTTGAATTCCCTACAGTTATAACAAATTGGCGACGGGGTTTACCTTAATTCATTGCAGTTATAGCAAGCAAACGACGACAGTTTTTATTCTGTTCAGCGCAGCTATAGAACATTTTTGACTGTGTTAATTACAACCCAATTACAATGTCTATCTCTCTGGACGATCTCAAATCTATCTTGCAGCAGCAGCAAGTTCAGAATGAAGCAGCTCAACTAAAATTAATCGAAGCTCTCACTCAGAAGCTGTCCATTCAAGTTCCATCAACATCTCATTCTGAAAAATATGAAAGCATCTCAAATTCTATCAGTGAGTTCAACTACGACCCAATATCTGGTCTCTTATTTGATGCATGGTTCAATCGTTACGAAGACGTTTTCCGTATTGAATGCTACATGTTTGATGATGCTACCAAAGTCCGATTGTTACTAAGAAAACTTGGTACTGTTGAGAACAACAGATATGTTAACTTCATTCTGCCTAAGAACCCACGTGAGTTATCATTCGATAAGACAGTCACCGTTTTATCACAAATCTTTGGTGAACAGTCATCCATGTTTAATATTCGGTATCAATGTTTTCAGTTGACAAAAATGCCTTCCGATGATTATGTGACTTACGCTGGCAAAGTGAACAAGGAATGTGAAAGGTTCAAACCACACGAAATGACATCAGATCAGTTCAAGTGTTTGATTTTTATTTGTGGGTTGAAGAACCCAGAAGATACTGACATAAGAACTCGACTTCTGTCACTCGTGGAACAAGACCCGAAAATGACTTTACAAATGGTGACAGCAGAATGCCTACGCTTAATCAACTTGAAGCACGATACTGCTATGGTGGAGTGCAAACGACAGTCGTCTGAATTTGGTTCAATTAACACAGTGAAAAGTCCTCCGATCACCGTTAAGCACACAGCACGTCAGTCTCAAAATTCAGCTAAACCTCCTTCAGTGTGCTGGCACTGTGGTCCGTGGCATTTTGTCAAGTTCTGTCCTTTCAAGAAGCATAAATGCCGTAATTGTCACCGTTTTGGATATAAAGAGGGTTACTGTCCACGGCAGAAAAATCCTTCGGTGAGGAACAGAAGTAGTCGTTTCAAGCTGAAACAATCTCCTCGAGTACAAACCATTTTCACAACTTCTAAAGTCGATTTCGCCAGCAAACGTAAGTACATTACGCTAGGTATTAATGGCAAACATATTCGTCTTCAGTTGGATACGGCATCAGATATTACCTTAATTTCCCGAACTACGTGGCGCAAACTTGGGTGCCCACAGATTCTGCCGACCGAGCATGTCGCTAAGAATGCCTCGGGAGATATACTGAAACTCGTGGGTGAGATACATTGCCAGGTTCAGTTTGGTGAGCATCACTTCAATGGTGTATGTTACGTTACAAACTACCATGATTTGAATTTGCTTGGTCTTGACTGGTTAGACAAGCTCCATATCTTTAATGTATGCTCTAATGTTTCGTCCTCACCACACAGCGTTGTTCCCGGAGATGTATCTGATCAATCTCTCTTGCAACGCCTTCGTCAAAAGCACGCTTCTGTCTTCCAGGACAAACTTGGTTGCTGCAAACTGTTTGGCATCCAGCATATTCGTAGCCCCCCGTATCATCCCCAATCGAATGGACAGACTGAACGTTTCGTCGACACCCTTAAGCGTGCTTATGCAAAAGCGAAGGGGGAGGGAAAAACAGAAGAAATTTTGGATAAATTCTTGCTGCATTATCGTACGAATGTAAAAGGACAGTTATGTGTCAGACACACAGATCACACTCTATCCAGTAGCACGCAAAGGTCAACTCGACAAAGAAGAGCTCCGAAACCTTTTCAAATAGATCCAAAAAGCAAGTCCTACGCTCTTTACGGGGAGAGATGATAGGATCCCACATATTTTGGTATTGACTGTTAATCTTGCTTATATGGTATATTATCATTCTCACACATTTTGGTATTGACTGTTAATCTTGCTTATATGGTATATTATCATTCTCACACATTTTGGTATTGACTGTTAATCTTGTATATATGGTATATTATCATTCCCACACATTTTGTTATTGACTGTCAATCTCGCACATATGGTATATTATCATCTCTCACGCACTTTGTTATTGGCTATTAAGATCAATTATTTCAAATGCTGTTAGCTGTCCATATTGTTGTAAAATGTATAAATACCATGGCTTTCTTTGTCGTTGTCGCACTTCAATACACAGTCACAGTCCAGCCCTTGTCTTTTCATATTTGCGTGCTTTACTAAATCGGAAGGTACGACAAGCAGATAGGCAGATTAGTTCAGGCGCAGACAGAGCAAGGTGAAAACGTCTTCCTTGAATTCCCTACAGTTATAACAAATTGGCGACGGGGTTTACCTTAATTCATTGCAGTTATAGCAAGCAAACGACGACAGTTTTTATTCTGTTCAGCGCAGCTATAGAACATTTTTGACTGTGTTAATTACAACCCAATTACAATGTCTATCTCTCTGGACGATCTCAAATCTATCTTGCAGCAGCAGCAAGTTCAGAATGAAGCAGCTCAACTAAAATTAATCGAAGCTCTCACTCAGAAGCTGTCCATTCAAGTTCCATCAACATCTCATTCTGAAAAATATGAAAGCATCTCAAATTCTATCAGTGAGTTCAACTACGACCCAATATCTGGTCTCTTATTTGATGCATGGTTCAATCGTTACGAAGACGTTTTCCGTATTGAATGCTACATGTTTGATGATGCTACCAAAGTCCGATTGTTACTAAGAAAACTTGGTACTGTTGAGAACAACAGATATGTTAACTTCATTCTGCCTAAGAACCCACGTGAGTTATCATTCGATAAGACAGTCACCGTTTTATCACAAATCTTTGGTGAACAGTCATCCATGTTTAATATTCGGTATCAATGTTTTCAGTTGACAAAAATGCCTTCCGATGATTATGTGACTTACGCTGGCAAAGTGAACAAGGAATGTGAAAGGTTCAAACCACACGAAATGACATCAGATCAGTTCAAGTGTTTGATTTTTATTTGTGGGTTGAAGAACCCAGAAGATACTGACATAAGAACTCGACTTCTGTCACTCGTGGAACAAGACCCGAAAATGACTTTACAAATGGTGACAGCAGAATGCCTACGCTTAATCAACTTGAAGCACGATACTGCTATGGTGGAGTGCAAACGACAGTCGTCTGAATTTGGTTCAATTAACACAGTGAAAAGTCCTCCGATCACCGTTAAGCACACAGCACGTCAGTCTCAAAATTCAGCTAAACCTCCTTCAGTGTGCTGGCACTGTGGTCCGTGGCATTTTGTCAAGTTCTGTCCTTTCAAGAAGCATAAATGCCGTAATTGTCACCGTTTTGGATATAAAGAGGGTTACTGTCCACGGCAGAAAAATCCTTCGGTGAGGAACAGAAGTAGTCGTTTCAAGCTGAAACAATCTCCTCGAGTACAAACCATTTTCACAACTTCTAAAGTCGATTTCGCCAGCAAACGTAAGTACATTACGCTAGGTATTAATGGCAAACATATTCGTCTTCAGTTGGATACGGCATCAGATATTACCTTAATTTCCCGAACTACGTGGCGCAAACTTGGGTGCCCACAGATTCTGCCGACCGAGCATGTCGCTAAGAATGCCTCGGGAGATATACTGAAACTCGTGGGTGAGATACATTGCCAGGTTCAGTTTGGTGAGCATCACTTCAATGGTGTATGTTACGTTACAAACTACCATGATTTGAATTTGCTTGGTCTTGACTGGTTAGACAAGCTCCATATCTTTAATGTATGCTCTAATGTTTCGTCCTCACCACACAGCGTTGTTCCCGGAGATGTATCTGATCAATCTCTCTTGCAACGCCTTCGTCAAAAGCACGCTTCTGTCTTCCAGGACAAACTTGGTTGCTGCAAACTGTTTGGCATCCAGCATATTCGTAGCCCCCCGTATCATCCCCAATCGAATGGACAGACTGAACGTTTCGTCGACACCCTTAAGCGTGCTTATGCAAAAGCGAAGGGGGAGGGAAAAACAGAAGAAATTTTGGATAAATTCTTGCTGCATTATCGTACGAATGTAAAAGGACAGTTATGTGTCAGACACACAGATCACACTCTATCCAGTAGCACGCAAAGGTCAACTCGACAAAGAAGAGCTCCGAAACCTTTTCAAATAGATCCAAAAAGCAAGTCCTACGCTCTTTACGGGGAGAGATGATAGGATCCCACATATTTTGGTATTGACTGTTAATCTTGCTTATATGGTATATTATCATTCTCACACATTTTGGTATTGACTGTTAATCTTGCTTATATGGTATATTATCATTCTCACACATTTTGGTATTGACTGTTAATCTTGTATATATGGTATATTATCATTCCCACACATTTTGTTATTGACTGTCAATCTCGCACATATGGTATATTATCATCTCTCACGCACTTTGTTATTGGCTATTAAGATCAATTATTTCAAATGCTGTTAGCTGTCCATATTGTTGTAAAATGTATAAATACCATGGCTTTCTTTGTCGTTGTCGCACTTCAATACACAGTCACAGTCCAGCCCTTGTCTTTTCATATTTGCGTGCTTTACTAAATCGGAAGGTACGACAAGCAGATAGGCAGATTAGTTCAGGCGCAGACAGAGCAAGGTGAAAACGTCTTCCTTGAATTCCCTACAGTTATAACAAGTTGAAGCCCTATGTTTCACCAGGAACCCAAGGGAGCAATAATAATAATAATTGAGTGGGTTCCAGTTAATGTAATTGTCGGTTAATCTTGTTTGTGTCCGGACATTCCACAACTTTCAATCGTCAACCTGAGAAGGGTTGCAGGCGTACTGGTGTAAGTCTTGCAATTCTGCAAGGGAATTCCATCAAGACATGATCGGCGAGGTTATGTGTACCGTGTGTATGTATGTGTAGTGTGTCATATCAATTGGTGTTTTGGGATTCACTGTGTTTACCTGTTGTTTTCGTACCTTGCTGTTCTGCATAATTTTGTTAAAATTTTGTTCGTCGTGATTACTTCTGAAGTTGTTTCGAGTCTTCTACATCCGTGAATGAATTGATCGATGTTAAAGATAGCAGGTGGGTCATATACGCCGGGGAGGCTAGTGATGAGAATAACATGCACACGGAGATAAGGATTATCTATGGAATCAATGAGTGAGAATGAATGTTTCTACTTAGGCTGTGGTCCCACACGCCGGGGAGCAAGAGTGTAGACGACTGAGGCTTGCATACATCACCGTTACTAGGACTGAGGCAGAATGAGGGACAAGTGATCGCAGGGGTAATTCGTAGTGAATAGATAAGAGGGTGTGCGGAGCGTATCATGAGTTGCTGCTTTGGTCACGTTGCTTTCTGCTAGAGTGATTCTAGCAAGTGGCGATTGTGTTTCAAGATGTCAAGAGGATGCCTCTGACTGGAAGGCGTAGGTGGTCAACGATGAGTGAGATTGTGCTGTGGATATGCTTGTTGTGTGTTGGGCTTTTTTATCTTGCTTTCCCATTTTAGCCTAGTTCCGGTTGGCCCAGGTCCCACATTGGCAGTTTAGTTCGAGGTTATCATTGCTATGGAAAAAGGAATGGACCCTTTTCTGCCAGGGAGTGTCAATGGAGGTGTACATAGAGAGTTTGCTTTTTTCGAACTGGTAGCCATCAGTGGGCAACTCGAAGGCGCGAATGGTTCGATCGTGTATAAGTTCAACGACCAAAGAGGAATAAAAGTATATAATAAATTTGTATAAAACATTTCAAAATAAAGACTTTTACTGTTCTCCGCTTTAATTGCTAAACAATATAACTTCCTACTTACAATACTGGTGTTTTGGAGTTAAAGTCGAAGAAAGTACGTGGCTTTTATCGGGGCGGAGCGTCTTCGTAACGACAGAAATCCAGGGATAACTTCCTAGACAAGGGACTTAAAACTTATTCAAGAAGTTGTGCTGCATATTTATCTGACAGTGGTTTGAAGCAACTTGGCTGCCAAGGAAGTTATCCCTAAATTTCTGTTGTTTCGAAGACGCTCCGCACCGATAAAAGCCACGTACTTTCTTCGACTTCACCTCCAAAACACCAGTATTGTAAGAAGGAAGTTATATTGTTTAGCAATTAAAGCAGAGAACAGTAAAAGTCTTTATTTTGAAATGTTTTATACAAATTTATTATATACTTTTATTCCTCTTTGGTCGTTGAACTTATACACGATCGAACCATTCGCGCCTTCGAGCTGCCCACCATTGGCTACCAGTTCGAAAAAACAAACGTTCAGTGTTTACCTACGTTGACGTCCCACGAATTAGGCTACCAGCTAATGTGCGTGATGTAAATACTCCTTCAGTATTCATCTCTCCAATCACGACTCCTCAATGATGATTACCCTCCCCTACGTCCAGCTCCTACAACCCCTTTTTATCACTCTACACAGATACTGTGGGTTCATTAAATGTACAAGTTACAATAAACTACAATAATAAATGTTGCTATTATTAGAAAGGATATGGTGAGCATTTCTACACAGGTAGATGATATTAGTTCATTCAGATAATATAAAAGTTAGCATAACAGGACTAGTTAGTTAGTGCATCAACCTAATCATGGTTCCCACACAGAACATAAACGAACTTGATAACCTATTCTTGAGGATTCCATGCGCTCTTCTTTCTCACCATTTCAGCTACTGTATGACTTTCTGAATGAGAATGAAGGGTGTAGATATTTGACGACTGAAGACAATACCACAGCAGCAGATCGTTTATTGAGAAAGTCAAGAGATATTTATAGACTTTTACGTACATCGCTGGCACAGAAGCAGCGTCTTCTGATTGGTTGTTTTCCTGCTGAAGGTTATTCCGTCATCTCTTTATTCCTGTTTCTTAGACAGTCCATTGATATATTTGCGAATCGCACCCACCCATGTTAAGCCTGCTGTGATTGGTTGTTAAGTTCCTCTAGGTTGAGCCTTGTTTTTGTTTTCCTCATGACCCCGAAATGGGACGTGAACATCGACGTCAATTGTTGTCTACAATTTTGCTTGCAGACAGCTCTCGCCACAATGACAAAGCATGTGCAGACACTACCGGTCTAATATCCTGCAACTACCTCTTGAGTTGCCCATTGTTTTACTCCATGACGCATCCTAGATGAGGTTTGGGGAATATTATCTTTGTACCAATAAAAGTTATCCTATAACTACTTGTGCGGCGCCAATAAATCTGATTATTTAAGAAATAATGAGCGCGTGCTGACGATTGCATTTGAAATCTCACTGAATCGCGTGATAATTTCCAGCGCCTACATGATCTAACTGTCATTTTACATGGATTAATTAGCCATTATTTTGGTTCCTAGCGACACATGGGCTAAAAATTACTTATTGCTGCACCAATACTTCTCTGTAAGTTTAACTGGACTTTTACTGCTGTGGTGGGTCACTGGCCGTTGATATCGCCTCTAACATTATTTACGGTGAGCCAACCAACGCTTTAAAAAACAATTTTATCACTTTCTGAATGGCCTACTATACCCAAATCCAGTGACGCAAACCTCATTTATGGTGCGCATTTCGGTCGAATTTCCTCAATGGATATGCTTTGCATTATACGGTGTACATAGCTCCCGCCTGTGTAAATTGACATTATCGGTACTATTCCGTAGAGTTTTAGATAAATACATTGTGTTACAGAATAATTTAAAATATGCTTATCCCTCATATATGTTATTCATCATACTGTTGCGTGCGTTATTTGACTAAATCAGCGTACACGTATTTCCTAGTATTTCTTCACTTTTATTGATGTGCATAGACGTTGTGGCTACTCGACACCCACAGCGTAAAACCAAAAGGCACTTGCGAAGAGTGCGATCATGTATTATAGCCGTAGCCAAATTTCGAAATTGTGTCAAGGTAACGTTCAACAGTACGTTGACAAATTATTCGAAGTACATATAAAATCGGTTTGTGTACACATATAATTCAAGTATACAAATTAGATTAAAAAGCATGTTTACAGTTGGTAAAGGGGTACTACATAATTCCATCTCCAGAACACTGAAATATAAAAAAATACATTTGAGTGTTCGAAAATAACATGCGTCAGCGTAATACGTATCAGCGATAGTACACAGAAGGCGACTTATTAAGCTGAAAAATGAGCAGTTTATTGAGGTTAATAAGGTTGATAATAAATTCGATAATAAAGGAAAGGTAGGTCTGATAATCGTGATAGAATATATGAGGAATGATAAAATTGGCCGAAGGTCTGTGGTTGGTAGACCAAGACGACACGTGAATAATAAGCGAGATGTGATTAAATGTAATAATGCAAGAGTTATCGATGTTAAAATAATAGTGACGTGATTTATGTATGAAAATATTAATCAGTTAAATGAATAGTCAAATGACGATTACGAATAAAGATAATAAAAAGGAAAATTCGTGTTAAGTTATATTTCAATGTCTTGCACGTAACGTTTAGGCCAATGGACTCGTCTACCAGATCGTGTTGTTTTCGTAGGTTTCTCTGTCGACGTTGAAGCTTGTGTGGATGTAGGTGTTGGCACGTCGTTCAGCTGGTCCTTATTGTTGACTTCGAAATCTTCGAGGAATGCTGGTTTGACTCTCCCGATACCGACGGCTTCTGTTTTATTCAGTCGTTCTATTGCGGTAACTTTGGCATTTCTGTTTAGAACTTTGAATGGGCCATCATAAGCGGGTTGAAGTGGTCGTTGTACACCTTCTCTCCTGACGAAAACGTGAGTACAATCTGTCAGTTGTGACGGGATGTATGACGCTCGTTCCTGCTGACGTGGAATTGATATCTTTAGCTCGTTCATGTGTCGTTTTAGCTGATGCACGTAACCAGTCATATCGTGTGGAACTCGGTTACCCGGGGTGAAAAATTCTCCTGATAATCGCAATGATGTTTCACAGACTTGTTCGTAAACGCAGCAGCCAATATCTTCCTTTATAGTAGCTCGTATACCAAGTAGTATCAGTGGAAGTTTGGTTGACCACTCGTTTTGAGTCAAAGAAGCAGCGAGCACAGCTTTGAGTTGTTGATGAAGTCGTTCAACCATACCGTTGGAACTAGGATGACACGCTGTCGATCGGATTCGTTTAATGCCTAGTAATTCAGTTAGCTGGTTAAAAGGTCGGCTTTCAAATTGGGCACCTATGTCTGTAGGGATAATTGATGGAACACTGAAGTTGGCTATCCAGTTTTCGACCAAAGCTTTAGCTACCGTTTCAGCGGAGACGCCGATTAATGGAACTGCTACTAGCCAACGAGTAAATCTGTCAGTGCAAGTTAGAATATAGTTGAAACCATTGGAAGGAGGTAGTGGACCAACTATGTCTGCACGTACATGATCAAATCTAGAGTCAGGGTTAGGGAAACGACCAAGTGGTGGATTGGTGTGCCGGCTGATTTTGACTCTTTGACAGGACAAGCGATTTCGTGTCCACATCTTAACGTCGTTGTTAATGTTCGGCCATACAATTCTTTCGCTATTGGTTTTATGGTAGCGCTCACAACAGGATGCGACAAGCTGTGTAACTTCTCGAAAACTGTATGTCTCATAGCTTTTGGAACAAAGGGTCGATATTTACCCGTAGAGGTGTCGCAGATAACTTTTGTCGTGGCAAAAGGAATTGCCTCGAGGTTTAGAGATGTTGTTTTAGAAGACATGATCTTTTTGAGTTCAGCGTCATCTCGTTGTAAGTTTGAGAGATGTTCGTAGTCGATGTCTGGGCGTACAATGTTGTCAATGTGCATACGTGATAAAGCGTCTACCACTTCATTGTTTTTACCCTTTACGTGTCGTAGATCGGGGGTGAACTGGGATGTTCGCGCGGAGAGTAATTATCCTGTCTTGCTGATAAGGCTTTTGTTAGAGCTTTGTGGTCTGTAAACACAGTAAAAGGTGTACGTTTCAGCATATGTCGAAAGTGCTTGATTGCTAAATAAACGGCTAATAACTCTCTACCAAAGGCGCTATATCGACATTGAGTAGGATTCAGTCGTTTCAAAGAGAATGCAAAGGGTTGCCATTCGCCATGTACCTGCTGTTGTAAAACTGCCCCAATCGCAACATCTGAAGCGTCTGTCATAAGAGACAGAGGGGCGTCATTTTGGCGTCTGACTAAGAGCGTCTTGTTATTTAATTATTGTTTAAGAGTTTCGAATGCTTAAACAGCCTCTGGGGGCAAATGGAATGAACGACTATGTCCACGTAAGCAGTCGGTCAACGGTTGCAAAACTCTAGCACAGTTCGGGATAAAACGCCGGTAAAAATTGACTCGACCCAAAAATCGCCGCAATTTCTTAAAAGAATCTGGTAATGAATAGTCTTTGATAGCTTGTACCTCGTCGGGGACTGGTTTAATTTCTTGATTGTCAATGATGTGACCGAGGAATTTCAGTGACTTCTTACCAAATTCGCATTTATCCAAATTGATAGTCATGTCGTATTTGTGAAGTCTTTCAAACACCGTCTTCACATGTTTCACATACTCGGTTTCGTCTGCACTTGCAATTAGTAAGTCGTCAATGTATGCGTAGACGAAAGCCAGACCGCGGAGTACTTGGTCGATGAGACGTTGCAATGTCTGAGCGGCGTTCATCATCCCGAAGGGCATGCGTACGAACTCGTATAAGCCAAATGGCGTGGTGATAGCGGTTTTTGGAACGTCATCCGGGTGGATGGGGATATGACGGTACGCTCTGACAAGGTCGATTTTGGAGAAAAATTTAACCTCTGGCAAGTTACTGGCGAAATCGTAGATATGTGGTATGTGGTATCGATCAGGTACCGTTTGCCTGTTTAAGGATCGTTAATCCCTGCACAACCATATCTCGCAAGAAGACATTTTGGGTACCATGCGCAGCGGTGAAGACCAAGAGTTGTTGGATGGTCGGGATGGCTCCGGGGTTCGAGCCCACGCCGGCGCACACCTGATATCTATGGTCGGCCTGCAAAATTTGGGCTACCGATATCCATGCTGAAAATTCCATACCTGTACCGAAATTCCAGTGTGGAATCAAGCTGTAAATGAAAAATAAAATAAAAAAATAATGCCAGGCTCTAACACTCTGTCGAACTCTGTTTTTGCGATTTTAAGCTGATGTGGGTCAAGGCGCCGGGGACGTGCAAAAACTGGTGGTCCACTTGTTTTAATGTGATGAACCACGTGATGCTTTAGTTCTGTTGCTCGGAAAGAGGGTTATAGAAAGTCAGGGAACTGATTTGAAGATGCTGGTGTGCGTGTGACCATCAGGTTCAACGATGATGCACGGCTAATCGTACCAGCGATGTACGTTTTATTGAGCGAGTCTATAAACTTAGGGCTTATCGGATCAACCAGCAGTTTGTGTTGCTGTAGAAAATCGATACCGAGGATTGAGGGTGGAACGTCTGCGATGATGAAAGACCAAGTGTAGGTATTCTGCAGACCAAAGTTCAAAGTCATTCGTTTACTTCCATATGTCACAATATTGGACTTATTAACGGCTTGGAGCGTAACTGCAGGGTCAGGATGTTGACGATCCTGCGTAGACGGAGGGAGAACACTAACCTCTACTTCTGTCTCGACTAAGAATGTAGTACCCGTATTTCTATCTGTTATGTAAAACAAACGACTGCTAGATCGTAGATTTCCGGCAGTAGAAGTTTTCATACATGACGATATATCTTTTGGTTTAGTCCGAAAGTTGCAAGGTGAACGACACCGTGCATTGCTTCCGTAACTACGGTGGTACCAGCAAATATTATCGCGATGTCGTGACGTGACCGAGAAAGACGTCGACGAGACGAGTTTCTAGAACGGCTTTGTAGTGTGCTAACTAACTTAGTAAGGTGTCGACTTTGTGTTCTAGAGTCTGTATCCTGTCGTGAGTGTCTGGTATTCTGCCAGTGGAAGCAACAGATTGAGGTGTTGACCTCTCGTACATGCGATCCGCGATTTCGGCGAGCTTTTCTATGACAATGTCGTCGTCCCCGAAAGCAAGAACTTGCCGAATGTTTGCAGGAAGTCGTCGAAGCCAGATTTGGTAAAAGAGACGTTTTTCGATTTCTATTCCTGCTACTAGGCTTTGCATATCCCTCATGAGTTGCGATGGGGTTTTATCACCTAGCTCTACATTGCTTAACAAACGATCGGGTGCTTGCCTATCTGAAAGTGAAGTGCATCGAAGTACCTCTTCCTTCAACTTGTCGTAAGGGGCGTCTGTGCTGGGTTGAACGATGCATTGCCGTACCTGCTCGGCGATTTCGTCTGAGAGTACTGTACTCAAAATGCCGAATTAAGCCATCTGGGACGTGAGCTTGTTGGCAGTGAAAAAATGTTCCGGTCGTGCAAACCAAAGATGGGGTCCCTGGGCGTAAAACTGGTACAGTAAGAGAAATAGTACTAACAGATCCCAGCTCTAAGTTATTAGAGGTATTGGAAGACATGATACAATTCGCAGAAAAGTGGTTTAAGAGTAACAAAATAGCAAAAATTATGCACACTAAGGATATGGCGAAACAGAAAAACATGCAATGCAGATGCTTACCACAGATTACTGCAAGTTGTGCTATGACAAAGCATAAGAATGAGTTCGAAATATCTATTATATGTGTATAGATCTGATAAAGTTAGAGTTTAAATAACCCAGAAAGTGTAATGATACGTCAGGGTCAACAAGTTATCGTCGCGGTGCACAAGTTATCGTCAGGGTCAACGATTTGTCGTCGGGCTCAACAATTATTTGACCAAACTTGCGTACACGTATATTCTAGTACTTCTTCACTTTTATTGATGTGCATAGACGTTGTGGCTACTCGACACCCACAGCGTAAAACCAAAAGGCACTTGCGAAGAGTGCGATCATGTATTATAGCCGTAGCCAAATTTCGAAATTGTGTCAAGGTAACGTTCAACAGTACGTTGACAAATTATTCGAAGTACATATAAAATCGGTTTGTGTACACATATAATTCAAGTATACAAATTAGATTAAAAAGCATGTTTGCGGTTAGTATAGAAGTACTACAGTACCTTATAATTCTGTATTAAGTATTTAGAGGTTGACCGAATCTCTTGTTCAGCAACTTCTAAATTATTTATTCTCGCGTGCCAAAAACAAAGGAAAAGCCAATATTTGATCGTCCAAACTACGTGATATATTTCGGGACCAAAACAAGCCGTCAGACGAACGCTTAGCTGGCTAGTGATCGTGCACGTGACACGACGGGGTATCAAATTGCGGGGATGCTTGACCGGAAGCTTTCAGCTAAACAAGTCGACTTAAACAGTGGTGGTCAGCATCCAATGGTGAGTGATTGCTGTGGTCAATAATTTTGGGGAATTATTTAGCGCTACAGCTCACTCCCTCCCTAGTGGGGTCGTGAGGACCCTAAGACAGAACCAGCCGGAAGTAAAAAAACTCGATGGTTCCCTTTCAGGTGAAAAAATCTTCCGAGCGGCTTGGTGGCATGCCTACTGGTTTGTCTGCCTATGCTAATAGGGTGTTTTTACATAGCTTCCTTGTTGTTGTTCGTTGGATCCCGTGCTTAGTTTGTTTCCTGTCCAGTGCCCGTCGCACCTGGAAAAGCAAACAAGAACGCTAAGAACCATGTCAAGGAAAATGTACCAAATCAGCTTTTTTTGTTTAAAAAAACGATGTGCATTTACTATACAGTAAAATAATGCTAAGTTCAGAACATCGAAAAAATACATCTAATTAATTTTTTTGTGCATGTTACATGTACTGTTGAAAAAAATTTACTTGTGTTTTGTGATACTATATGTAAAAAGACTGATGCGTCTAAAAAAATTAGTACCGCAAACGGATGAGTTGGGTGAGTCACACGACTTCGTTATGTCAAATAAGTGTGAAGATATTCTGGAAACCTTACGGTGCGTCCAGAACGGGTTTTCTTAGGAGGCTCGATAGAAGATTCGGTAGCTGTCGCTTTGCTATTGACTTCATCGAGGTCTAAACGATCTTCGGTTACTTGTGGATTATGGGGTACGTTGAGCTCTATGCTAATAGGATTACCCTCCAAGTAAGCCGATTTCAGACGGTCAATGCTGACGGTGTCCTCGCGGCCCTGTTTTGTCCAAGACAAAGAATTTATCAGAACGTTTAATTACTTTATAAGATCCGTCGTATGGAGGTTCCAGAGGTCTACGCACAGAGTCGCGACGAACAAATACGTGTGAAGAAGTTTTTAAACACGGATGAACAAAAACATCAATGTACTGTGGACGAAGGGGAGCAGGTTTAACTAAACGCATTGCGTTTGTAAGCCTACTGACATATGAAGTGTGATCTACCACTGGTGGGAAGCTCGAGGGAGAAACAAATTCATCAGGCAGTCGTAGCGTCGTGCGTCGGTGGCACAGTGGTTAGGACTCTCGCCGACCATGCACATAGTCCGAGGTTCGATCCCCTGCCGACGCACACCTGATATCTATGGTCGGCCTGCAAAATCTGATCTACCGACATCCATGCTGGAAATTCCGTGCTTGTACAGTGTGGAATCAAGCTGTAAATCAAAAGAAAATGTACTAGCTCGGCGCTAGTACAACCAGCATCGGTTTTCAAGGCGTTTCGTATCCCTAGGAGAACTAACGGAAGGGATTCAGTCCAATGGGTGTTGTTTGCAGCTGACAGACCAGCTTTCAGCTGTCTGTGTAGACGTTCTACCATACCATTAGCTTGAGGATGGTAGGCTGTTGTTCGAAAACGCATGCAACCTATGATTTTAGTCAGGGCGAAGAATAAGCCACTTTCGAATTGCCGCCCGCGATCAGTTGTTATGGAAGATGGGCATCCAAAGTTAGCGATCCATCTTTCTACGAAGACGCGTGCGACTGTTTCAGCAGATACGTCCTTGATGGGTACTGCTTCCGGCCATCGTGTGAATCGATCGATGCAAGTTAAAATATAAGTATATCCATGGATTCAGGAAGGGGTCCAACCAAATCTATATGGACGTGTTCGAAACGAGCGTCAGGGAGAAGAAAGGTGCCAAGTGGGCTTTTGGTGTGTCTTATCACCTTGCACTTTTGACAAGCTAAGCACGTGTGTGCCCATTCCCTTACTTCTTTATTAATGCCAGGCCAACAAAACCGACTAGTTACGAGCTTGACAGTAGTTCGAATACCTGGGTGAGATAAGCCATGCAACGTATTGAAGACGTTACGGCGATAACTTTTAGGCACGATGGGGCGAGGAGTACTCGTGGAAATGTCACATAGAATAGTATCTCTTCCCATACCTAAGGGTTTCTCAGCTAATTGTAGAGTTGTTTTCGACAACTCATGTTGAAGCTCGGTATCTTCTTTTTGAAGACGAGCCAGTTTTACAAGGTCTATGCCGTCGATTTGGGTGAGGGAACAAACGCGCGACAAGGCATCTGCCACAGTGTTGTTTACTCCGGATACATGGCGAATATCTGATGTAAACTGTGAGACGTAATCCAGTTGTCGTGATTCCCTGGGTGAATACTTATCTGAAGGTGAGTTCAGAGAGTACGTCAGAGGTTTGTGATCAGTAAAAATTATGAATTCACGACCCTCTACCGAATGTCTAAAATGTCGTATAGCACAGTACATAGCCAGAAGTTCTCTGCCGAATGTGCTGTACTTCGTTTCAGCTAATTGAAGGCGCCTGGAGAAAAAGGCGAGTGGTTGCCACTCTTTGTCAACTAGCTGTTGTAGAACTGCGCCGATTGCAGTGTTTGATGCATCAACCGAGATACTTAACGGTGCCGTTGGATCCTGATACATCAGAAGTGTGGCATTCGCAATAGCTTTTTTAATCTGGGTAAAAGCATTTCGAGCAGACGCGTCAAGTTCTATGGACTTGTTATTCCCTCGAAGGAGGTCTGTCAATGGCTGAATCAAGAGGCACAGTTGGGAATAAAGCGTCGATAATAACTTACTAAGCCGTTAAAAGTGCGGAGACTTTTCACCGTCTGTGGCTCTGGAAAGTTCAGTATAGCCTCGACCTTAGTAGCCAGTGGGCGAATGCCCTTGCAGTCAATAGTGTGACCCAGAAGTCGAGTGAGTCAACACCGATTTGACACTTTTGAATATTAATGGTAACACCATGTTGGCGTAACCTTTCAAATGCCAAGTCCAAGTGCCTAAGGTGAGTTTCCTTGTCTGGACTGGCAATGAGGCAGTCGTCTAAGTATGCGTATACAAAGTCGAGACCGCGAAATACTTCGTCAATGAAGCGTTGGAATGTTTGGGCTGCATTCCGAAGACCGAATGGCATACGTAGAAATTCAAAAAGTCCGAAAGGCGTAATGATAGCCGTTTTCGGGATATCTTCTGTTGCCATCGGGATTTGGTTATACGCTTTAACCAAGTCGATTTTGGAGAATATAGTCGCGCCGATAAGGTTGCCGTCAAGTCGTGTATATGAGGCAACGGGTAGCAATCAGGGGTTGTTTTGGCATTCACTCGCCGGTAATCACCGGTGGGTCGCCAATCGTTGCTATCCTTTTTCGGAACCATATGAAGTGGGGATGCCCATGGGCTATTCGAAGGTCGAATGATGCCAAGGGTAAGCATATGGTCAAATTCATTCCTGGCGATTCTCAGTTTGTCAGGAGCTAATCGTCGTGCTTTAGATGTCACAGGTTGTCCTGTGGTAATGATGTGGTGCATAACATTGCTGGTTATGCACGGTAGGTCGTTCGACGGGCAGTTAAGTTCCGGATACTTGTCAACATAGGTTGAAAAGTTGGATCAAGGATTGCCTTTATCTTAACGGGTGACAAACTAGGGCCTATGTAGCTGATGCCTTTGATAGACAGACTAGTAGTATTGTCAATCAGTCGTTTTCGGCGGACGTCTACGAGTAAATCATGATGATTAAGTAGGTCCGTGCCAATGATGGGCATTGTAACGTCAGCGAGAAGGAAAATCCACCGAATAGGTTTGCGTAAACCTACGTTCAGATAGACGTATTTCCTACCAAAGGTTGCGATTGGTTTTCCATTTGCAGCCTGTAAGTTGAAGGTAGGTTCCTTCTGTCGATCTGCTGCTGTAGCAGGAAGGACGCTGACTTCGGCGCCTGTGTCGACTAAGTATCGAGTCTGGCTTATCACATCATGGATGTAAAGTAGGCGGCTAGTGCCACCGGCGACGGTTGCCGCTAACGCGTGCCGGCGGGATAGTTTCCCACAGACTTTGAGACATTTCCGAAGTTACAAGGCTTACGGCAACACTTCGCTTCTTGGCCATAGGTGTTGTGGTACCAGCACCAGTCAGGGTTTTTCAGTGAACGTGGTTTGGACTTAGATCGACCACGTGAGTTCCTGCGTTGAGGAGATTTAGGACGACGGTCGGAGGATTTAGAATGCATGTTTGACCTAAACATCTGCTGGATGGAGTTGCATAACTCTATCATTGCAGGATCCTTACTCGAAGTCTGCTTAGTCATCGAGCATATTTCGGGAACTGACCGTTTAGTTATTTCTAGAATCCTATCTGCAGTAATAGCTAAGTCTCTATTACAGTACCCTGAAGTGTCACAAGTACGGTCTGTACAGACTGTGGCAGCTTGGATAAGAAGAGTTCTCTAAATAGTCCTTCGTCGAACTGACTTTGGCCGACGACTTCTTTCATTCTTGTCAGCATGCTCACGGCTGACTGATCTCCTAACTCGATGTTACGAAATAATTCATCTAGACGTTGTCGGTCCGTGAGAACGTTTCTCCTGAGGAGGGATGCTTTGAGCAACTCGTACGAGTTACTTACCTCGGGACTCAACATCTGTGATGTTACGTACTTGCTGAATTCCCGCGGTAGGGCGTGAATAACTGCAAGTAACTGTGAACGTTGATCGGTTATCCCATGCTCACAAAAATCTGCTTCAGCTACGTTTCAGCATTATCTGGCCAGTATGGTACGAGCTGAATGGTTTTAGGAGTTGAGCGGATACGGATGACCTTGGGACTAAGATCACTCATGACGAAAATTATGTCGAATAATATATGGTACAAGAACAAATACAAAATGGAACGAACTCACCGGGGTTATCTGCGGATTTATCGTGGATGAAGTTCGCGGTTGGGCTCACCAGTTTAGAGGTTGACGGAATCTCTTGTTCAGCAACTTCTAATTATTTATTCTCGCGTACCAAAACAAAGCAAAAGCCAATATTTGATCGTCCAAACTACGTGATATATTTCGGGACCAAAACAAGCCGTCAGACGAACGCTTAGCTAGCTAGTGATCGTGCACGTGACACGACGGGGTACCAAATGGCGGGGATGCTTGACCGGAAGCCTTCAGCTAAACAAGTCGACTTAAACAGTGGTGGTCAGCATCCAATGGTGAGTGATTGCTGTGGTCAATAATTTTGGGGAATTATTTACCGCTACAAGTATGAATGCAATTTTCAGAATGAGGCTATCATTGGCGTTATTATTAACAGAACTTCAGAAATTCTTTGACATTCTTCATGCTTTTGTCTTGCTTAAGATTTATACTTTGTGTTTGTTGGTATGATTTCAGCACTTGTCCAGCTGAATAGCTCATATGATCAAAAAGGTTCAGATATCACGTCCACTGCACCTCCTGTGAGTGATGGTACTCCCTAGGAAACTTGGACACTGCAATCATCGTTTCAAACGCCAAAATGTCGTCCTCTAGACCACTAAGGTCACTGCAGTTACCTGTTATGCACCAGGTATCAATTATTATTATTGCTTAAATTGACTTAAATTCTCCACTGATTGCTTGTGTATGACCAAAAGACTCGGTCTATATAGTCTCATGGATAACACATTCGTATTTGAAACGATGGGTACTAGGTTCAGCAGGAACACCACACTCGGGTACATCCAGATGACGAGTCCTGAATAGGACGAAATGCTCCTCCAGGATAACACCATTGGTCTCTATCAACTAAAATAACATCATGTTAATCCCCAGTCGTTTTTGAAGCGTCCATACTAGGAGGCAGTCGACATGTTAACAGAGACCAATGCATTTAAGTTCAATTTATAATCAATCGACGCGGAATTCTAAGTCGTTTAAACATGAGAGATAGAGATAGAGGAAGATTATTGATTTTTCGATTTTAGATTCAACTAAAATTTTTAAAAAAGAACAATAGAGTTATAAGACAAACACTAAAAGTTATGCGATATTATCCTGGAATAATTGTACTGGAAAATGTCATCAAGCGAAGTGTACGAAGTTAATATGTGCCATATAAAAAAAACTGGTGAACAAGCAATAGCTCCACATAAGGATAATTTAGAATTATTTCACAGATAAAACATAGCTGATCATCTAACTGAACAGTCAATGAAGACCAGAAAGACTGATGAGATTTATTGAGGTTAAACACTCATATATATAAGCTATAAACGTGGATTAGTGAGGACTTTGTACGACAGAGCCAGAGAGCTATGTTCACCAAACAGGGTCGAAGAAGAATTAGTTTTCGTCGAGAAATGCCTAAGGGAAAATGGATACCCTAAGGGATTTATTCAGAAGTACAGCAGAGAAAAAGATGAGAAAGAAAAGCATCCAACTGTAGAAAAGAAAAAAGTGTTTATCTGTCTACCACACAAAGGAGATGCAGTGTCACAAAAGATTGACAAAAGACTGAAAGGTGCAATAAATAGAAGCTTCCCAGCAGCAAAACTCATAACAGTATACAGCACCACTCCTTCTTTAATCCACTCAAAACTGGATAAATACCCTGCTGATGTCACCTCCAACTGCGTTTATGAATTCACGTGCACTTGCGGGAGCAAGTACATTGGAAGGACAGAAAGAAGGGCTTCTATCCGGTTTTCTGAACATATTCCCAAAAACCTGTACCTGAAAGGAAGCAGATATTCCCAGAGTGCAATTACTAAGACACATTATTGATACCGGACATCTCGAAGAGATTTCTAAGTCCTTCAAAATATTAAATAGACAAAGGACAGCAAATTTACTACGATTTGCCGAAGTGATCGCAATCAAACGATTCACACCAGACTTGTGTATACAGAAAGAGTGTGATTATTCTCTCACTCCCTTGGTAACTGAATTTTGATTTTGATTAGTCATCTAATTCAGTGATCTCAACTCACTGAACAAATTTTAATCTCATAAACTGTACCGTTTTTGTTTCTTGAGTTGCTATGTGAACCTAAAAGCTAACACTGTTCTGTTAATCAATTTTTTCTGTTTTCTCTCTTACCCCTCCCCCTCTTTTCAACTTTAAAAGCGTATAAATTGATGATGAAAACTTAAACTAAAAACATTGTAATGCTTTCATTTAGATGCGTCAATTTTATAGTATCTCTTTTCTACCACCATTCGAACATTAAAGTATGTTATTATCATCTATATAACCATTGTAATTTCAGGTAGTCTGCAGCTGATGAGAACCTGTGAAATAGAATGATATCATTTTATACTGTAAATTTCGTCTTCCTTTCTTTATCGGTATTTAAAACAGTTAGTTCCCTTTATGAATTTAGATATAGCCTTTGCTCAAAACAGTTGACATCTTCTGTGATTACATTTCCACAAACAATTTTTTCATCCCGTTCCCCATATCTTATTTAAGGGATTTATTACTTCTATGTACTAACAATATTAGGTTTACATTTGAAGGCGATTGCTTCCGCCAAGTTATTGGTTGTAGTAATTTATTGTACTTGAAATATTAATATTCCGAGATGACGAAAATAGAAGAATCTAAACAAAACCCAGAGAGGGCAGCAATCAGGAATTTTTATTTAGAGGAATTAGAATGCAATTCATATATGAAACATATCAACAGTCAACAGTAAGTATTTTAAACAATACAGAGATAGAAATTGTCAATCACCACAATGGTGTTGCTATGGGAAGTCGGTTAGTGCCCCTTTTAGCAGATATTTACATGTCGTACACTGAGAATTTACCGGAGGATTTATTCGAAAAAGTGCCACTTTATAGAAGGTATGTAGATGATATTATAATCATCAGTGATAAGTCTTGCTCTGCCACCTCAATTTTAAATCGAATGAGTGAAGTTCAGAATAGCATATCACTTACATCTGTAGAAGAGGAAGATAATTGTATATCTTTCCTAGATATATTGCTTAGTCAACGGCTTGATGAGTCAATAAAAAGATCTATTTATAGAAACCTACCTAGCAGGAGAGTATCTTAATTACCACACTTTCTGTCTTGTTCTGTACAAAAGAGCCTTAGTGAGCGAGGTGCCTCTTCAGTAGAATCCAACGAACATGCACTGAAGGCACACTTGATCGAGGAAAAAGAAAGTTGACACCAACTCTGTCTGGTTGATAACAATTATCCAGACAAGTTCATCAGGAGATATAAAGTAGTCAGTGGAACACCAAGACCCACTCTCCAACTTGCCCTAAGAAAGACGTGTACATCAAGCTACACTATATGGGGCATCAAAGCAGCTTCATAACTAGACAAAGATTGAACGCTGCTGTAAAAAAAACTTTTTATGCAGCTAATATCATCTAATAATTGAGAATGTAAAGTCATTATATCTATCTAAGCCCTTCGAACATGCGAAAAATGACGTCACATCCCACTGTATTTACCAATTTGAATATATCTGTGGACACAAATGCATAGGGAGTACTCATCGATCCCTGCAAGTAAGCGCTGACTTCAGAGCATATTCCTAAATGGCTCCAGAAACAAGCGGAACCTATTAACGGTGAGAATAGGAGACCTAACTCTTCTATTGCGAAACATATTATAGAGACAGGACATAAAATTGACGTTAACAAATCTTTTAAACCTATCCATGCATAAAACGTGATTGGGGCGTATCCTAAAATTTGTGGAAGGAACCACCTTTATGCGTTCAAAAACAATTCGTTATCACACTAAACCTTACTTGGTAAATTTTGATATAAGTATAAAACTTGGGCACTGTGGTAGAGTATAACTCCATTATGGATAAGATTTTATTTTGATAAATCACACAGTGTTGTACAGTTGTATTAACTGATGACGTTTCGAGCACATACTATCGCCACTCATAATCATATCAAGTAACTCACACAACTTTGTTCTTTCATTTATATACATGTGTAGAATCAATTAGATATTGGATTAAAATCAATGTGAGATAATGTACATTCAGAAATAATAGTACGAGTGTTGTTGATCAATTGCAGTTAGATTGGCTCAGCCATAGCACTAAGTAGCACAAGAAAAGACCTAAATGACGAAATAAAGCAGATAGAAGAAGCGTTGGTGTTGAATAACTATTCTATAAAATTCATTAGGAAGATCAGTTAAGACCAAAAGCAAAATAAAAATAATCGTGAAACTATTAATGATAACACAAATAAGAAAGAATATAAATCATCCACTGTTATACCATACAAGGAGGGGACATCTGAGGCCCTACATAGGATTCTTTATAAAGCAGGAATTAGGGTGGCATTCAAACCTACAAACTCACTCAGAGACAAGCTCTGTAGGCTAAAAGACCCGTTGGATCCAATTAAACAAAATAATATAATTTACAAAATACCCTGCAATGACTTTGAGGTCAACTACATAGGTCAAACTAGTAGGTCAGGGATAGTCAGAAAATCAGAACATAAGAATTTAGCTAAGGTAAGAATGGTTGACCCTGAAAAGATAAGTAATTTAGAAAAAAGCTCAGCTATTGCACTTCACGCAATAACAAACAACCACACAATAGGGTGGGATAGGGTTAAAATTCTAAAAAGTAATCTAGATAGTTGGAGAGAGAGGTTGATTACTGAATCCTTGTTCATCGAGTCTACACCCAACATAACACATGCAGCAGAGATGACTCAATGCAAATACCAGAGATATGGAAGATATTATTACCGCAGGTCAAATCAGAAGAGGATAATAAATAATCTTAAAATTCTATTTCAATTCAAACACAACATTCTAACAAGTAGCTTATTATGACTGTAAAACACACTCGTCCTTTTTTCCCATCTAACTGCAATTGATCAACAACACTCGTACTATTATTTCTGAATGTACATTATCTCACATTGATTTTAATCCAATATCTAATTGATTCTACACATGTATATAAATGAAAGAACAAAGTTGTGTGAGTTACTTGATATGATTATGAGTGGCGATAGTATGTGCTCGAAACGTCATCAGTTAATATAACTGTACAACACTGTGTGTGATTTATCAAAATAAAATCTTATCCATAATTGGTAAATTTTGTTTTGATATCATAGCAGATGTACTATTACCTCTGTTATTTGGTTTAGTGGTCTTTATTATTATTTTGACCTTGAATATGTCCTTTTAACTTGACCTAACTTGTCTATTTTCTCACCTCTTTTTAACGCTTGATTAATTTCATATATATGTGCTCCTATGACAAGTCCGTGTGATGGATAAGATTGTTAGAAATGTGTTGCGCAAATACAACATTACACGATTCAGACAAAGTACGTCTTCTTATTGCTTTATCTAAACTCATATATATATATATATATATATATATATATATATATATATATATATATATATATATATATATATATATACTTTCATTCTACAGAAATAAATCCATGTTGAATAGTAAGTAGTGAGGACATTGTTGTAACAGTTTGAGGTTAAAGATTCATATATGAGACTGTTGGGATAGAAGACATCATGATTTAATGTTTTTATGGAATGACCTTGCAGATCAGTAGTGGATAACGACCATAACTACAAGTTTGATCACGAGTTGACATCAGTTAGAGGATCATTAGAAAACCTGAGTGTACTGGATAACTAGTTGTTTCGTCCTAGGTTGGGACTTATCAGCATACGCACTCACCGCCAAGGTTCGAATCCAAAACCTTCTGATTAAGGGGCTAGCTCATAAACCACTCAGCCACTGGGATCCAGTCCAATGGCCTATTCCACCACCAACCAATATATATATATATATATATATATATATATATATATATCACGAATTGGTGGAAGTTTTAATTCATGGGCCATCGAACCGGGTCACAGTGACTGAATAGTCGTATATGAGTTCGCTTGTAACCAAAAAGCATTGGGTTCGAACTCTAGTGGGTACATACTGCTGAAATGTTCGAAACTAGGATGAAATGGCTAGCTGTCCAGTACTCCCTATTGGTTTTCACTAGTTTCTCTAACTGATTTCAACTCGTGGGCAAACCTGTAGCCAATCAAATTTGTGTAAACCAACACTTGATAAAGCCCACAGTTAGCTGATTGGTTCTGATTTCAACGAACTGAAATCTGAATAATGCGATTAAAAACACCTTTTGTAGAACAAAATGAAATAATTCTATCATTTCATAGGAATTCCATCAGTTACTTAGAATCTGTGCAATAAACTGTATAAGTGGTGAAGGTAAAATGAATGTAAAAGGCCTCGCAATATTCATCGAGAAGCTGGAGCTGTGTGTTCAAAAGAAATTAGTCCAACCTCTACAACTACCATGGATCTAGCTTTGTACGTTCCCTTAGCTTCTGTTTTTCTTTTTGATCTTATTTCGTTCGCTGTGTGTGTGCGTGTGATTCTTACTTCCTCAGTCTTCATTCGATCCACCTCATATTTTCAGTTATAAAAACAGTTATTTTATGTTTGTTTCCATGCTTTTCCTGTTCACATTTATAATTCGTTTAAAAAATCAACTATTTCACAATTATATCTTAATCCTGTGCAATTTTTGTGTTACTAAGGCTCTTGTAATCTATATTCACACCTCCTAACTCTCATCTCAAGTTGAAAATTATTATTTCAGTTTTTGTTTCCATGCTCATTTTTTTTGCACACTTGATATCTGTTCTAATGCTGTGTAATTTTGTTACTAAGCCTCTTGTAAAAAACCATATCTAGTTGAAAACAATTGTCACCTTTTAATCGCCTTCATAATTATATAGAATCAAACAAGAATTGTATCCATGTCAAATTATGTATTTAAATGCGATTGTAGAGCTTTTCAAAATGAAATCGCTGAAAAGACCAACATCTTTGCTGAACTTCGTGTTCTCTTTTCGTTTTGAAACGATTTAAACAAACTTTAGCCAAATAGCCAATTTCATTTTGTAAGAGTATGTAGCGGTAGGTAATTCCTCAGAATTATTGGCTACAACACTTATCACTGAACATTGGATGATGAATGTCACCATTTAAGTCGATTTGTTTAGCGCAAGGCTTCCGGTCAAGCATCCACGCCATTTGGTACGCCATCGTGTTACGTTCATTCGTCCATGTACGATCCCTAGCCAGCTATACAATCCTCTCGCAGTCTGCTTTGGTCCCGAAATATACTTCATAATATGGACGATCAATTCTGGTGTTTTGCTTTGCCTTTGCTTTACATGGAACAAATACTATAGAAGTTGTGGGTAGTAGATCTCGCATAAGTATACCTCGTACTATCCGCAAAACGTCAACATCTTCAGCCTCGAAAACTGGGACAACATACTGAAAATGGACTATATATGTCCAAACCAAGTTCACTTTTAACAGTTTGAAAACATTTGGGCATTGGGTATATGATATTCATTATAATAAAGGTTTTCTTGTACCTCCCAATGAATGAAAAACAAAACGATATTGTTGCGTCTACTGACGTTTCGCTATTTAATACTAATTGCTTTATCAAAGTAGTATTATTAAACCAGAATTTACAAAATCCACTCAGCATATATATATAACAAAGAGTTAAGAGGTGAGAAAATAGACAAGTTAGATCAAGTTAAAGGGACATATTGAAAGTCAAAATAAAAATGAAGATCACTAAACCAACTAACAAAGGTAATAGTACATCTGTTATGATATCAAAATAAAGTTTACTAACTTGATCATCGTTCGTCAGTATGGGATCATTTTTTCGTTGTCAAGTTGGCCAATTGGTAAAGATAACAAAACTAAGTGTAGACTGTTGGATTTGATCAGTGTGTAAAAATTATAAAAATAGTGTGTTTTTACATGGTGAACTGGCTTAACACATTCGTGTTGATTTTGTCATTTCATGGGGTAGGCGGCGGGGTGTTGTAACCAGGTCAGATTCTGTTTTAGTCCATTATTCCTATTCAGACAATTTGGATTCCAGCCGCCAAGCTTGTATGTGTTTATCAAACAACTAGGTGTTTGAGATAATCAAAAGTGGACAAATACCCACCTCATGTTACCTCCAACTGTGTCTACCAATTTACATGTACGTACCAAAGCACATACATTGGAAGAACAGAGAGAAGGGTTAGTGTCCGCATCTATGAACACATACCAAAGAACTTGAGACTGAAAGGTCCGCAAGCATTAAACAGCGCTATTGCTCGTCATCTATTGGACACTGGTCATATTGTAGACAACCTGAAGTCATTTAAAATAATCAACAAGCAAAGGAAACCTAGCTTGCTACGCTTTGCTGAAGCAATTGGCATCAAACGACTTAAACCAAATCTATGTATGCAGAAAGAGACAGTGGTGAATCTTGCACTGCCCTGGTGATAACAAAAAATATACAACCTTCATGAGTCACCTTTTTCATGTTTAGAAAACTCTACTCTCTCATCTGAACATGACTCACCCTACCTTGTTTCTTTTCTTTCCTTTTTTCTATTGGGTATTAGATAAGATGTTTTCTTTAGTTACGTAGTCTGCTTTTATTTTATGCTCTTTCTAGCTAAACTTTGTTTCTATACACACGCATATATACACAATCCTGTTTTTTGTTTCCAAGCCTAATTGTCTAATTATTCTATAAATAGTCAGTGTTTGTAACTCCTAATCAGTTAAATCATTCCGGACCAATGTTACTTTTAATTCCTACCAATTACTCCTTATGATCGTGGAAAAGTATGTTCATATCTTGAATGTAATTTATATTTTTTAACTTTCAGGCTGTAACCAGTTGAGAAGAATCCTCAAAATAATAAAAGATGAGCTCGTATTATCCTGGTACAATTGTTCTTCTTGCTTTGTTCAAATTTGGATTCCATTTGATGATATGAAGTGCTTCTGATGATATTAGACGTTCTTTGTGGTTTCTGAAATTCGTTTGGATGATGATTTCAATACTGTCACAATCAATTTTGTGGCCTGATTCTATAGCGTATAGACCACTTATGATTGATGATTTTTCAAGTTTTTCTAGTTCAACCGGATTTCTCGGTGGTCGAACAGAGGGGGCTCTATGGAGTTCCTTTCTTCTGATTTTGATTTCTCGAGTTGTTTGTCCGATGTAGATCGCACCATATTCCAAGCATTTTGGTTTACAGACATAATTAGATAGAGAATCTTTAGGGATTTAGTCTTTTATATAACTTTTGACTTTCAATATGCCCCTTTAACTTGACCTAAGTATATTTTCTCACCTCTTAACTCTCTGTTGTATATATATATATATATATATATATATATATATATATATATATATATATATATATTTATTTATATATATATATATATGCTGAGAGTTTTTAAATTCCGGTTTAATAATACTTTGATAAAGCATTAAATAGCGAAACGTCAGTAAAAACAACAGTATCATTTTATTTTTCATTCATTAGGAAATACAAAAGCCTTTATTATACTGAAAATGGAACTGAGGTACAAACTATACGAAAATTTAGAATAGTGAAATGCAATCAAATTAGAAACATTATATATATATATCACAGACAGAATAATATTGTGAATTTTAAGGGTAAATCACGCGTAAGTGTAGATGGCTACATAGTCACGAGCAAAGTTATTCAAAAGAAATGAAACAGGTCAAGGACACAAAGATATTAAGAATTATTATTAAAAAAAGAAGACAGATGAATGCAATTATCTAGTTACATCGCACACGAAGTTTAAGTGAAAGAGTCAGCGCTTACCGAAGTAGTAACCAATTAGTCATGATCTGTTCTTGTACGCTTAATTCAGGTTTCGCTCTCCGGACAGTCACAGCTGCATAAATTCTAAATATTTTTGAAGTGCGCTTTATTTTTGTTCAACACTTTGAAAGATTCTACTCTAATGATCTGGTGTTGTGTGTCAGCCAGATGTATTGTGGTGAGAGCAGGCCGTGAGAAAATATGAGCAAGGCTGATTCAACAACCAATCACAGCAAAGTTAACGTGGTAAAATATGATTCGCAGATAGAGAACTATTTGTCGAGGAATGCCGAAACAACCAATCAGAAGCCTGCGTTTGTCTGCCTAACTTCTGATAAACAACCAATCAGATGACTGCGCTTGTCTACTTGCATAAGCTATAATAATGTATGTGAAATATGTATAAATACGTGTTGATTTTCATAATAAAACGATCTGTTGCCTGGCCCTTGTCTTCTGTTGTTACAGTATGGCTATGGAGCTGTTAAATGCTGTTGAACACCTAAGATGCAGATTCTTGGGCCCATGTTCAACAATCCTTGTAGACAACAGTGTCTCTTAGTTCTTCCAATTTACTTGTTACCGCATGCACATGTGAATTCCTTAAATACAGTTGGAGTTAACGGGAGCTGCAAAATTGGTCTGTTGTGGGATTGTGCAACTGAACAGATTGTTTTGTACATCGTTGACATTGTATTTTTTTTATCATTCGGCTAGTAATTCTTTTTCGAATAAAGCGAGAACAACAGTGGTGGTTTGTGCAGAATAATATGGTACCATCATTGCTTGTTTCGTTGGCTTCTCATCAGCTGCTTACAGCCTTAAAATAAATTATGAAGTTTAAGTACAGAAACGTTTTAACATACTTGCAAATTTTACATGTTGTCAGTTGACAGAAAGTTCCACAATTAGTAAACAGGGCTCAAAAAACTGCACTTATATAGTTTTTACACAGGCAGTTCAAGTTAAAACAAAATAAATGTATGCATATAATGGTAAAGGAGTTACATAATAAAGATGAGATGCGTGTTGGATGCACAGTGACTCATAAGTTAGGTAATAGTGTACTGAGTTGAACTCAAATCATAGAAACAAGAGACAAGCGAAATTACAGATTATAAAAGGAGGGTGAAAGAAATCTAGTTGCCAAGGCAAGGAAAGACTAATAACTGCTTCTTTCTGAACACATAAATCTGGTTTCAAGCGTTTGATAGAAATTGCTTCGGCAAACTTGAGGAGAATGGAGCTCCTTTGTCTATTGATAATTTCAAAGGATTTCTCGATTTCCACCTCGAAAAAAAAGGTTTTCCTCATCGCTGGTTATCAAATTATGGAGTACCAACTTCTGTTACATCCAACCGAGCAGCTCACTTTCAATCAACTCTGTTTCGCACGTTAACAACACAGCTTGGGGTGAATCATATCTCTACGACAGCTCATTATTCGGCAACGAATGATCTTTTGGAACGATTCTACAGCCAACCGAAAAGCTCCCCGATTGTTTAGACTGACAAGTCCAAGTGGAGTGAAAACTTACCGTTGGTCCTACACAGCATTCTATTAACCATCAAAGAAGACTTAAGATGTACATCAAGCTAACTGATTCATGGTACTAAACTAACTTTACCCAAGACACCTAGTTCCCTCAAATGATTCGACAGCTGTGGATATCCCTGACTTCACCAGCCGATTAACCAAAGAAATGCTTCAACTTCAACTAACAGCACTTCGACAATCTCCCCAACGAGGTCAGTTCAGCAAACACCTATAAAGTTGTAAATTTGTCTGTGTTCGAGTCGAAGCTACCAGAGAAGAAATGCAACCTCTATACGAAAGTCTTTTTCAAACTCTTAAACTTCAAGACAAATACTTTATAGTAAACAAAGATGAAAAAGTAGAAGGTTATTTCCACTGATCAAACTAAACCAGCCGAGACAGACGGCGATTTCGGAGCTTTGGAGACATCTGCTTAAACAGATAATCAAACAGTCGATGCAACTGTAATGGCACCGACAAGTATATATACCTCCCCTTTATCAGCCTCATAGTGTCTGGCAGATCAGCGAACTCATCTGCTTTCTACATTTCTTGGACCCGTGCACATCGAACAGAAGTAATAAATATTTTTAACATCTACATTGCAGCTGCCGTCTTATATCATAACATTGCTTCCAGTCTAGACAAGGGGGCTAAATTTGTTCGTTGCGCCTTCCTAGACTATACATCTGCTTTCGACTCGGTCCCTAGGGACATCTTATTAAATAAACTTGCTGCTTGTCAAACAGAATGTTGGGCTGTTAACTGGTTGCATTCCTATTTCTCAGATAGAAAGCAGTACACCGTATATAAAGGGAAGTCCTCCACTTCATTGCCTACTGAAGCTGGTGTCCCTCAAGGTGCTGTCCTTTCTCCTTTTCTTTTTTCTTTCTTCTTGCACGACTTGCCTCACTCTGATGAAATAAACTTTGTGAAGTATGCTGATGATTTAACGGTTTCAATGGCTGTTAACTCCCAGCTAGATTGTACTAAGATAAATAGCTTTCTATCGGAAGTCAGCAAATGGTCTGAGTCTAACGGTCTTAAACTGAATCCTTCTAAGTGTCAAACTGTTGATTTCAGCTTAAGATGTAAACGACAGTTAAAAGAAGTCATCGATTCTCATGACAGTTGTAAAATTGACGACAATGATATAGGAATCAAATCAGAAATTAAGTATCTTGGACTTATTCTCTCTTCTGATCTCTCCTGGTCTTCCCATGTCTTAGCAATCTCCAGTAAAATATTCCGCTTGACATTTTACATTAAGAAGTTAAGACACTCGGGTATAACTCAACCCCTCATCCTACAGTTCGTAAACTCTTGCATCCTACCTATTCTTCTTTATTGCTCACCCTTATTCTTTCCTGGTTTGCTTAAAAAAGACTATGTCACAATTCGTAGAATACTGAAGACTGTCAGTAGGGTGAGTGGTGTCCCAGTGGACCACATAGTTAACGTCGTTGTCGATAGGCATTTGACTTCGTGCAATAAATTTGCTAAAGGGATTTTGTCTGACTTGGAGCATCCGCTTTACCCTCAGCTTTCACCTTCCATCTCCTCAGGTAGAACAAGGAGTAACTTCAGAAAACTGTATGCTCGCACGTCTAAGTATAAGAAGTCTATGATACCATACTTGGCATGTATTTTATGTGATGAAAATAGTGTCAGGCAAGAATTAACTAACCTTTTTTCATCTAGTAAATAAACAATTTCCTCCATCCATCCTTATATACCTTCAAGTTTTACTTTTATTATTTCTATTATATTTATGGTCCTGTTACTTCTCTGTTTTACTCTCATAATTGCAAACACCAACTTATCTCCATGACGGCTGTAATCTTTGTTTTTCCCTTCACCATATCATGTAAAGAGAACATTATATTCAATATTTTTAAACATGTTAGGATTTCTATACCACATTGCCAATACTGTGTGACACAAGCCAACGGCAATTTTCACTTGTATTCTTATTATTATTACCCTAGCTGTTATCATTATTATTGCTATTTCCATTTTATATGCTGCATGTTTTTGACACTACCTCTATTGTAAATGTGGAAAATTTTCTGTGTGATTAATTTTATTTATAATTTGAGGAAATTAGATGCAATATTGTGATTAATGCTGAAAATTCCATTCTGTATCACAAGTACTGTTTTTGGAATAAAGTAAATCATTATTATTATTATTCCAACGTACTTGCTACCACATGCACATGTGAATTCATAAATTGAGTTGATGTTTCACCTCTGTAGTTAAAATAACCAAATGTATTTTCGTTTGACAAAATTAATGTACACGTGCTTTTTGAGATGGTTGTGTTCTCTGAGCTGGATAGTTAATTTGAGAAGCTTTCATCGCCCACCTTCTAGGCGACATCTTCAGCGCATATTTCAGTTTCATGAAGTGAGCTTTTAGATTTCTCCACGAGTTTATTAATCATCTCTCCTGGTAACCATTTTGAAAGTGATTGGTTGTTTTTGTGTGTTTTCACACCTTCTAGGCAGCTACTTGTATTGGAAATGATTGTTTCTTTGACTTGAACTTTGACCCTTTGTGTGTGAGGTTTCTTTCTTATCGGTTGATAAATTTTCTCTATCTCGATGTGTCTACTGATTGATGATTCACTAGAATGCCAAGCTTCTAAAAATTCTCTGGCATTCTTTTTGTTTCCTCTGTCTAATATTTGAACGTTGGTTGTCCAAGTCGAATTGATGTCCGTGGTTGTCTGTATATAGTGATATGAGTGATGGAGTGGATATCATGTCTTTTGACGGCTAGCTTATGTTCGTGGATACGAAGACGAAGGGGACGTCCACTTTGGCCAATGTAGTGTTTTTCACAGTTGTTACAGTTTATTTTGTAGATGATGTTGGTTTTATCTTCTTTCGCTGTTGAGTCTTTCGGTTGACATAGAATTGAGTGCAGCGACTTTGTTGGTTTGTGTACGACGTCAATTCCTAAAGGTTTGAAGAGTCTTGTAGTGATTTCTGAGATATCCTTTATGTATGGTAAGGCGATTTTCTTTGTGTTTTCCTTGGTGGCTTTTGCTTTGGTAGGTTGGCTTGGAGGTATATGTTTTTCGATTAAATTCCGTGGATATCCATTCTTTTGACAGACGTCCATGAGATATTTTTCTTCAATTTTCCTTAATGTGGGAGTGCTGCAATGAATCCTTGCCCTCTTGAACTAATCACGTTCGAGGTCATCAGGAGAGATGATTAATAAACTCGTGGAGAAATCTAAAAGCTCACTTCATGAAACTGAAATATGCGCTGAAGATGTCGCCTAGAAGGTGGGCGATGAAAGCTTCTCAAATTAACTATCCAGCTCAGAGAACGCAATCACCTCAAAATCATCCATCTGAGCTACAAATCTTCTATATCATATCTAATGTACACATGCATACAAGATAACTCATATTTTGCGATTGTATAGTTGAGAAAATAAGTTCGCTGAAAAGAGACTCATCGATGAACTACGTGTTTTGTTTTCACAGTTGAAGTTATCGAGAGCTGGAAATTGGTCTACTATGGATTGTGTAACTGAACTTATCGTTTTGTACATTGTTGACGTTGTATTCTTTATCCTTCGTCTGGTAATTCTTTTTCTAATTTCATCAACTTTAAATCCCAATTTAAGAAACACTGGTTCCTTCTCAATAGTAGTATACTCCAAGTTCATAATATCGCTTTTTCAATATTTCCGTGCGGAAAATTGATATAAGAATAGAACTTGTGCACTGTGGTACAATATAATTCCATTGTGGGTAGAATTTATTTTGATAAAATCACACAGTGTTTGTTATACAGTAATATTTACTGATGACCACGTTTCAAGCACAATTTATTACCACTCATGATCATATCAAGGTATTACTCATTTATATAATTCCATTATTTTCTATCGCTTGATTTGATGATTGGTAGTAGTAGTAGTATTTTCCATATTTCCGGTATGAGTGATGAGCCATTCCTATCGCACATGTGTGGTGTTCACTCAATGAACAAGGATTCAGTAATCAATCTCTCTCTCTCCACCTACCTATATTACTTTTTAGAATGTTAACTCTCTCCTAACCGATTGTATGTTAACGCATGCAGTGCAATCGCTAAGCTTTATTCTGAATTACTTATCTTTGTGGGTTCAACTATTCTTACCTTAGCTAAATTCCTTATGTTTCAACAATCTGACTACCCCAACCTATGGACTTAGAATATGCAGATGACATAGTCCTGTTAGGGGAGGATGCTGACAAAATGCAGAGTCTTCTGAACACCTTGAGCAGCAATCTCCGTATGTTTGGCATGCGATTCGCCTGCTCCTGTCAAATGTAAGATGCTGCTACAGGACTGGACCACGTCAACTCCTAACTTATTGATAGGGAGTGAAGTGATAGAACATGTTGACCACTTCACCTATTTGGGAAGTTGTATTAGCACCAACGGACTGATTGGCGATGAAATCTCAGCACGGATCCAAAAAGCTCGAGCTGCTTTCGCTGACTTACACCATCTCTGACGTAGGCGTGACATCCGGTTATCAACCAAGGGACGTGTGTACTGCTCAGCTGCAGTTCGCTCCGTCCTTCTCTATGGCTCTGAAACATGGCCAATACGAGTTGAAGACATGAAAAGGTTGACTGCTTTCGATCATAGACGTCTGCGATCTCTGTCTCACGTTAGGTGGTTTCACAAGGTAAGTAATGTTGACGTTAGGCGTAGAGTGTTGGGCAAAGAGGGAAAATCAATCGACGAGGTTATAAAGTTACATAGACTAAGATGGCTAGGTCACGTGGTGCGCATGCCTAACCACCGCCTCCCCCGACGGGCATTGCTAACTAGCTGATATAGGTGCAGGCTGGAAAAGAGCCAGTGGTGGCCAAACAAAAACATGGCCTCATCAATCCATGAAATCCTTGACAGTTAAACTGAGTCAGGTAGGGAGATGCAGACTCCCGGGTTGGGGGCCTCGGGACTCTAGGAATCAATGGCTGGAGACAATAGGTGACATGGCTCAAAGTGATCGTTGTCAATGGCCAGCGCAGATGTATTCAGTCTCTGTAATCTTTCATATTTCTTTCTACCATTACCCATTCTGTTTCACTCTTATAATTGTCAAACTCTATTGATTCTCTTCACTCATCTTCTTGTCTACCTCTGTGTGCTATTTGGAACGTGGCAACTCGAACTGGTGCACTTCGGTGTCAAGTTCTATGTTGAATCCAGACAGACAGACCCCAACCTATCGAGTCTACACCAGACACGTGCAATAGGAATGACTCATCACTCATATCGGAAATATGAAAAATACTACTACCCAATCAAATCAAGCGATGAAAAATAGTGATGGAGTTATATAAACGAAGTTAGAAAGTTGTCTGAGTACCTTGATATGATTGTGAGTGGTAATAAATAGTGCTCGAAACGTGGTCATCAGTAAATATTTACTGTCATAAGAAAAAGGCACAAACAGCGAAGAAAATTTTCCCTTTTCGACGATTCATTTTCATGAGTTGTCCTATCGTAATTATAATTAACACAGAAATCTTTAGACCAATCAGATACTGGTGAACTTTGTCCTTGAAAATTGTACTACATAATGTAAGAAGGGATGACTAATTGTAAGCTAGAAAAGAGACAGAAGTTGGCATATCTTAACAAGTGTGAGATAATGACTAATCAATAGAATGGACAGGAACTAGTGGAAGGGCTATAAATATTACTGTATAACACTGTGGGACTTTATCAAAATAAATTCTAACTATAATGGAATTCCGTGAGAACCGTTTAAGATATCCATTGTTCTTTAAACATTCCCCGATGAGACTGATTTTATTTTCTAATCTGTCTGTCTGTCTGGATTCAACATAGAACTTGGAACCGAAGTGCACCAGTTCCAGTTGCCACGTTCCAAATAGCCCACAAAGGTAGACAAGAAGATGAGTGAAGGCAATCAATAGAGTTTGACAATTATAAGAGTGAAACAGAATGGGTAATGGTAGAAAGGAATATGAAAGATTACAGAGACTGAATACATCTGCGCTGGCCATTGACAACGATCACTTTGAGCCATGTCACCTATTGTCTCCAGCCATTGATTCCTAGAGTCCCGAGGTCCCCAACCCGGGAGTCTGCATCTCCCTACTTGACTCAGTTTAACTGTCAAGGATTTCATGGATTGATGAGGCCATGTTTTTGTTTGGCCACCACTGGCTCTTTTCCAGCCTGCACCTATATCAGCTAGTTAGCAATGCCCGTCGGGGGAGGCGGTGGTTAGGCATGCGCACCACGTGACCTAGCCATCTTAGTCTATGTAACTCTATAGCTTCGTCGATTGATTTTCCCTCTTTGCCCAACACTCTACGCCTAACGTCAACATTACTTACCTTATTAAACCACCTAACGTGAGAAAGGGATCGCAGACATCTATGATCGAAAGCAGTCAACCTTTTCATGTCTTCAACTCGTATTGACCATGTTTCAGAGCCATAGGTTTTCTAATCATTGATACACAAGTTCAGCAATGTCCATTCAAACATCAAGTTCATGATGGAGCAGTAGGTCAATCACAAACTACATATTCTTGAGTTATGCATGAAGAAAAGTGCAGACACAAAAACGGAAATAAGCATTCACCACAGAAGAAAACGACCTTAAGTAGCGAATACTTAAACTTCAACAGCTTCTGCTCTGTTAGCCAAAAAAGAGGTTTAGTTAGAACATTATATCACAAAGAGGAGAAAAGCTTTGCTCCAGAAGGAAACATTCGAAAACCAAATCAATCTCATAAATAAATGAATGCAATTGATGAAATTCCCATGAAATGATCGAGTGGACTTATCTTATCCTACTGCAAAAGGTGTTCTTGTTGTGTTATTCTGGTATGTATCCACATATATATATTTATGTGTGTGTGTGTGCATGTTGGTCTCTCTTTCTGTTTGCTCGGTTAGTCTGTGACCACTTCACTTGTATGGACTTGTCTCCTTTAATAATGTGTATTCTCCTTATATTATATTATATATAATATGAGTGTTTGTTGACAGTCCGTTGCTTGGTGACATATATCCATATATGTCTGTTGGCATGTCTGCTATATTCGCTATGTATAATTGGATCGACACTCCATTATAATTAGCCACTCATGTTAAGACTGTCTAATGATTTTTTCCCACGCTTGTCTGAATTATTTATATATATTCGCATTCACAATTTGTGTGAACTACTTTACTTTACAACTACTTTACTTACTTATCACTTTGGTGTGAGACCATTTATCTTCGTCTCCTTGTGTTTGGGAATAGAAGTATCATCGCAAACCTAGTGGTCTTCTGAATTCCGCCTTCTCGCGTCAGGACTATTAATTTCTCGACCAGACCAGAACAATAATTTAGCGACGAGTACATAACAATTTGGCGACGGGGAAAACTAGTACATAACAAATTGTTATGCAGTTATCATGACAATGCACAACAAATGCCAATCTTGTTCTCAAGAATGAACTTTAATGAAGTAATTTGGCGTTTCACGAAAAGAATTCCCAACAGGCTACGCGTCAGTTGATTCTGTGTGGGAGCAGAGACGGGGCACTCGTTCTCACCGGCCCACAACAATCTGTCTTCTGTTTCTTTTTACGCTGGCTCTGCCTATATCAGAAATCATTATTTGACCATCGGATGAGGTTTACTTACTGATTAACACGTGTCCTAACCATCTCAATCAATGTAGAGCTTTACAACCTCATCGATTATATTCCCCTTACTATCACACACACTTTATGCATAATTAACCTCGATAGTACTCATTAACGTCTGTTAATTATATATAAACAGATATGTATAATTCATATTCCATGTTTCACTGAGCATATCGCTTATTTTTATCCTCTACTTAAAAGATAATCCTATGATATGTATCCACATATATATATATATATGTGTGTGTGTGTATGGTGATCTCTCTTTCTGTTTGCTCGCTTAGTCTGTGACCATTTCACTTTGATGAACCTGTCTCCTTTAACAATGTATATTCCCCTTATATTATATATATAATATAATGAGTGTTTGTTGACAGTCCGTTGCTTGGTGACATATATCCATATTATATGTGTGGTTGTTGACATGTCTGCTATATTTTGCTATGTATATTTGGATCGACACTCCATTATAATTAGCCATTCATGTTAAGACTGTCTATTGATTTGTTCACACACTTGTCTGAATGGTCATATATATTTCGCTCACACAATCTTGTGTGACTTACTCCTTTGTTGTGATACCTTGTTTTGCATTCTCCTTGTGTTTGGAAAATAGAAGTATCATCGCAAACCTAGTGGTCTTCTGATTTCCGTCTTCTTGCGTCAGGACTATTAAATTCTCGACCAGTACATAACAATAATTTAGCGACGAGTACATAACAATTTGGCGACGGGGAAAACCACTATTAACCACTCAGCAGCAGCAACATAACATCCTAATTTCAATACGGTTATCTACATTGACACTTATCTTTATATGTACAAAACTTCAGACAGAATGATATTACCCCCAAAAGATTCCACTCTTCCAGTTATTCAGATGTTTTAGAATTCAGTTGATTCAACAAATTTGTGGCGACAATGGAAGATACCACGAATGATTGTGACTGAAATATTGTTTTGAGTCTTGATTAAGGCGCAAAGTTTGTGCGAGCATAGGCTACACTTTTGAATCTATTCCTAGGGCACTTAAACTAAGGAAGCCCGTTTTAGTACACACTCAGTCCTGGATCACAAGGTATCTGTCTTCTTATTTTTCAGGTAGAAAACAGTGCTAATGGAAACTGGTGTGCCTCAAGTCTCTGTATACTCTCCATTTCTTTATTTTCGCATAACCTTCCATATTCTTCCAAAGCTAATTTCACTATAAATACAGAGGATCTGACAACTTCTGTACTAGTATTTTTTGCATTGCAGTTTTTTCTATGAATAAATTCTTATCTGAAGTTAATAAGTGATATTAACTTCAGAGATGAGAGAAGGAGAGAGAAGATGAGAGTTAGGAGGTGTGAATATAGATTACAAGAGCCTTAGTAACACAAAAATTGCACAGGATTAAGATATAATTGTGAAATAGTTGATTTTTTAAACGAATTATAAATGTGAACAGGAAAAGCATGGAAACAAACTTAAAATAACTGTTTTTATAACTGAAAAAATGGGGTGAATCGAATGAAGACTGAGGGAGTAAGAATCACACGCACACACACAGCGAACGAAATAAGATCAAAAAGAAAAACGGAAGCTAAGGGAACATACAAAGCTAGATCTATGGTAGTTGTAGAGGTTGGACTAATTTCTTTTGAACACACAGCTCCAGCTTCTTGATGAATATTGCGAGGCCTTTTACATTCATTTTACCTTCACTGCTTATACAGTTTATTGCACAGATTCTAAGTAACTGATGGAATTCCTATGAAATGATAGAATTATTTCATTTTGTTCTACAAAAGGTGTTTTTAATTGCATTATTCAGATTTCAGTTCGTTGAAATCAGAACCAATCAGCTAATTGTAGGCTTTATCAAGTGTTGGTTTACACAAATTTGATTGGCTACAGGTTTGCCCACGAGTTGAAATCAGTTAGAGAAACTAGTGAAAACCAATAGGGAGTACTGGACAGCTAGCCATTTCATCCTAGTTTCGAACATTTCAGCAGTATGTACCCACTAGAGTTCGAACCCAGTGCTTTCCGGTTACAAGCGAACTCATATACGACTATTCAGTCACTGTGATCCGGTTCGATGGCCCATGAATTAAATCTTCCACCAATTCGTGATATATATATATATATATATATATATATATATATATATATATATATATTGGTTGGTGTTGGAATAGGCCATTGGACTGGATCCAGTGGCTGAGTGGTTTATGAGCTAGCCCCTTAATCAGGTTTTGGATTCGAACCTTGGCGGTGAGTGCGTATGCTGATAAGTCCCAACCTAGGACGAAACAACTAGTTATCCAGTACACCCAGGTTTTCTAATGGTCCTCTAACTGATGTCAACTCGTGATCAAACTTGTAGTTATGGTCGTTATCCACTACTGATCTGCAAGGCCATTCCATAAAAACATTAAATCATGATGTCTTCTATCCCAACAGTCTCATATATGAATCTTTAACCTCAAACTGTTACAACAATGTCCTCACTACTTACTATTCAACATGGATTTATTTCTGTAGAATGAAAGTATATATATATATATGAGTTTAGATAAAGCAATAAGAAGAAGACGTACTTTGTATAAATCGTGTAATGTTGTATTTGCGCAACACATTTCTAACAATCTTATCCATCACACGGACTTGTCATAGGAGCACATATATATGAAATTAATCAAGCGTTAAGATGAGGTGAGAAAATAGACAAGTTAGGTCTAGTTAAAAGGACACATTCAAGGTCAAAATAACAATGAAGACCACTAAACCAACTAACAAAGGTAATAGTAGACCTGTTATGATATCAAAACAAAATTTACCAATTGTGGATAAGATTTTATTTTGATAAATCACACACAGTGTTGTACAGTTATATTAACTGATGACGTTTCGAGCACAAACTATTGCCGCTCATAATCATATCAAGTTACTCACACAACATTGTTCTTTCATTTATATACATGTGTTTTTGATGTGGTTTTGTTCTCTGAGCTGGATGGTTAGTTTGCGAAGCTCTCATCACCTTACTGGGTGACATCTTCAGCGCATACTTCAATTTGAAGTGAGCTTTTAGATTTCTCCACGAGTTTATTAATCATCTCTCCTGGTGACCTTGGACGTGATTGGTTGTTTGTGTGTGTTTACACACCTTCTAGGTTACTTGTATTAAAACCGAAAATATAATTCTACCAAAGATCAAACCCAAGATTTGGATACGCTACGTCGACGACACATTTGTAATCATCAAAAGAAACGAATTAGATAAAACTCACAACTTAATAAACAACGTCTTCAACGACATCAAATTCACAAGAGAAGAGGAATCCGAGAACAAAATACCATTTTTAGACGTCTTAGTCAGGCGAACAACCACAGGGGAGTTAGAAACTCAAGTTTATAGGAAATCAACTCACACAGACCAAATACTGAATTACAACAGCAACAACCCAATAACACACAAAAAGAATTGCATACAAACACTACTCAAAAGAGCAAGGACTCATTGCAGCACTCCCACCTTAAGAAAAATTGAAGAAAAGTATCTCATAGACGTCTTCCAAAAGAATGGATATCCACGGAATTTCATCAAGAGACATATACCCCCAAGCCAACCTACCAAAGCAAAAGCCACCAAGGAGAACACAAAGAAAATTGTGATATGTATCCACATATATATATTTATGTGTGTGTGTGCATGTTGGTCTCTCTTTCTGTTTGCTCGGTTAGTCTGTGACCACTTCACTTGTATGAACTTGTCTCCTTTAATAATGTGTATTCTCCTTATATTATATTATATATAATATGAGTGTTTGTTGACAGTCCGTTGCTTGGTGACATATATCCATATATGGTTGTTGACATGTCTGCTATATTCGCTATGTATATTTGGATCGACACTTCATTATAATTAGCCATCCATGTTAAGACTGTCTAATGATTTATTCCCACGCTTTGTCTGGAACATTCATATATATTTCGCATTCACAATCTTGTGACTTTAATTTACTTACTTACCACTTTGGTGTGAGACCATTTATTTTCGTCTCCTTGTGTTTGGACAATAGAAGTATCATCGCAAACCTAGTGGTCTTCTGATTTCCGCCTTCTCGCGTCAGGACTATTAATTTCTCGACCAGTACATAGCAATAATTTGGCGACGAGAACATAACAATTTGGCGACGGGGAAAACTAGTACATAACAAATGGTTATGCAGTTATTATGACAATGCACAACAAATGCCAATCTTGTTCTCAAGAATGAACTTTAATGAAGTAATTTGGCGTTTCACGAAAAGAATTCCCAACAGGCTACGCGTCAGTTGATTCTGTGTAGGAACAGAGATGGGGCACTCGTTCTCACCGGCTCACAACAATCTGTCTTCTGTTTTTATTTACGCTGGCTCTGCCTATATTAGAAATCATTATTTGATCATCGGATGAGGTTTACTTACTGATTAACACGTGTCCTAACCATCTCAATCAATGTAGAGCTTTACAACCTCATCGATTACATTCCCCTTACTATCACACGCATTTTATGCATAATTAACCTCGATAGTACTCATTAACGTCTGTTAATTATATATAAACAGATTTCTATAATCCATATTCCATGTTTCACTGAGCATATCGCTTATTTTTATCCTCTACTTAAAAGATAATCCTAATTTCAATACATTAACGGTTATCTACATTAACGCTTATCTTTATATGTACAAAACTTCAGACAGACTGATATTACCCCCAAAAGATTCCACTCTTCCAGTTATTCAGATGTTTTAGAATTCAGTTGATTCAACAAATTTGTGGCGACAATGGAAGATACCACGAATGATTGTGACTGAAATATTGTTTTGAGTCTTGATAAAGGCGCAAAGTTTGTGCGAGCATAGGCTACACTTTTGAATCTATTCCTAGGGCACTTAAACTAAGGAAGCCCGTTTTAGTACACACTGAGTCCTGGATCACAAGGTATCTGTCTTCTTATTTTTCAGGTAGAAAACAGTGCTAATGGAAACTGGTGTGCCTCAAGTCTCTGTATACTCTCCATTTCTTTATTTTCGCATAACCTTCCATATTCTTCCAAAGCTAATTTCACTATAAATACAGAGGATCTGACAACTTCTGTACTAGTATTTTTTGCATTGCAGTTTTTTCTATGAATAAATTCTTATCTGAAGTTAATAAGTGATATTAACTTCAGAGATGAGAGAAGGAGAGAGAAGATGAGAGTTAGGAGGTGTGAATATAGATTACAAGAGCCTTAGTAACACAAAAATTGCACAGGATTAAGATATAATTGTGAAATAGTTGATTTTTTAAACGAATTATAAATGTGAACAGGAAAAGCATGGAAACAAACTTAAAATAACTGTTTTTATAACTGAAAAAATGGGGTGAATCGAATGAAGACTGAGGGAGTAAGAATCACACGCACACACACAGCGAACGAAATAAGATCAAAAAGAAAAACGGAAGCTAAGGGAACATACAAAGCTAGATCTATGGTAGTTGTAGAGGTTGGACTAATTTCTTTTGAACACACAGCTCCAGCTTCTTGATGAATATTGCGAGGCCTTTTACATTCATTTTACCTTCACTGCTTATACAGTTTATTGCACAGATTCTAAGTAACTGATGGAATTCCTATGAAATGATAGAATTATTTCATTTTGTTCTACAAAAGGTGTTTTTAATTGCATTATTCAGATTTCAGTTCGTTGAAATCAGAACCAATCAGCTAATTGTAGGCTTTATCAAGTGTTGGTTTACACAAATTTGATTGGCTACAGGTTTGCCCACGAGTTGAAATCAGTTAGAGAAACTAGTGAAAACCAATAGGGAGTACTGGACAGCTAGCCATTTCATCCTAGTTTCGAACATTTCAGCAGTATGTACCCACTAGAGTTCGAACCCAGTGCTTTCCGGTTACAAGCGAACTCATATACGACTATTCAGTCACTGTGATCCGGTTCGATGGCCCATGAATTAAATCTTCCACCAATTCGTGATATATATATATATATATATATATATATATATATTGGTTGGTGTTGGAATAGGCCATTGGACTGGATCCAGTGGCTGAGTGGTTTATGAGCTAGCCCCTTAATCAGAAGGTTTTGGATTCGAACCTTGGCGGTGAGTGCGTATGCTGATAAGTCCCAACCTAGGACGAAACAACTAGTTATCCAGTACACCCAGGTTTTCTAATGGTCCTCTAACTGATGTCAACTCGTGATCAAACTTGTAGTTATGGTCGTTATCCACTACTGATCTGCAAGGCCATTCCATAAAAACATTAAATCATGATGTCTTCTATCCCAACAGTCTCATATATGAATCTTTAACCTCAAACTGTTACAACAATGTCCTCACTACTTACTATTCAACATGGATTTATTTCTGTAGAATGAAAGTATATATATATATATATGAGTTTAGATAAAGCAATAAGAAGAAGACGTACTTTGTATAAATCGTGTAATGTTGTATTTGCGCAACACATTTCTAACAATCTTATCCATCACACGGACTTGTCATAGGAGCACATATATATGAAATTAATCAAGCGTTAAGATGAGGTGAGAAAATAGACAAGTTAGGTCTAGTTAAAAGGACACATTCAAGGTCAAAATAACAATGAAGACCACTAAACCAACTAACAAAGGTAATAGTAGACCTGTTATGATATCAAAACAAAATTTACCAATTGTGGATAAGATTTTATTTTGATAAATCACACACAGTGTTGTACAGTTATATTAACTGATGACGTTTCGAGCACAAACTATTGCCGCTCATAATCATATCAAGTTACTCACACAACATTGTTCTTTCATTTATATACATGTGTTTTTGATGTGGTTTTGTTCTCTGAGCTGGATGGTTAGTTTGCGAAGCTCTCATCACCTTACTGGGTGACATCTTCAGCGCATACTTCAATTTGAAGTGAGCTTTTAGATTTCTCCACGAGTTTATTAATCATCTCTCCTGGTGACCTTGGACGTGATTGGTTGTTTGTGTGTGTTTACACACCTTCTAGGTTACTTGTATTAAAACCGAAAATATAATTCTACCAAAGATCAAACCCAAGATTTGGATACGCTACGTCGACGACACATTTGTAATCATCAAAAGAAACGAATTAGATAAAACTCACAACTTAATAAACAACGTCTTCAACGACATCAAATTCACAAGAGAAGAGGAATCCGAGAACAAAATACCATTTTTAGACGTCTTAGTCAGGCGAACAACCACAGGGGAGTTAGAAACTCAAGTTTATAGGAAATCAACTCACACAGACCAAATACTGAATTACAACAGCAACAACCCAATAACACACAAAAAGAATTGCATACAAACACTACTCAAAAGAGCAAGGACTCATTGCAGCACTCCCACCTTAAGAAAAATTGAAGAAAAGTATCTCATAGACGTCTTCCAAAAGAATGGATATCCACGGAATTTCATCAAGAGACATATACCCCCAAGCCAACCTACCAAAGCAAAAGCCACCAAGGAGAACACAAAGAAAATTGTGATATGTATCCACATATATATATTTATGTGTGTGTGTGCATGTTGGTCTCTCTTTCTGTTTGCTCGGTTAGTCTGTGACCACTTCACTTGTATGAACTTGTCTCCTTTAATAATGTGTATTCTCCTTATATTATATTATATATAATATGAGTGTTTGTTGACAGTCCGTTGCTTGGTGACATATATCCATATATGGTTGTTGACATGTCTGCTATATTCGCTATGTATATTTGGATCGACACTTCATTATAATTAGCCATCCATGTTAAGACTGTCTAATGATTTATTCCCACGCTTTGTCTGGAACATTCATATATATTTCGCATTCACAATCTTGTGACTTTAATTTACTTACTTACCACTTTGGTGTGAGACCATTTATTTTCGTCTCCTTGTGTTTGGACAATAGAAGTATCATCGCAAACCTAGTGGTCTTCTGATTTCCGCCTTCTCGCGTCAGGACTATTAATTTCTCGACCAGTACATAGCAATAATTTGGCGACGAGAACATAACAATTTGGCGACGGGGAAAACTAGTACATAACAAATGGTTATGCAGTTATTATGACAATGCACAACAAATGCCAATCTTGTTCTCAAGAATGAACTTTAATGAAGTAATTTGGCGTTTCACGAAAAGAATTCCCAACAGGCTACGCGTCAGTTGATTCTGTGTAGGAACAGAGATGGGGCACTCGTTCTCACCGGCTCACAACAATCTGTCTTCTGTTTTTATTTACGCTGGCTCTGCCTATATTAGAAATCATTATTTGATCATCGGATGAGGTTTACTTACTGATTAACACGTGTCCTAACCATCTCAATCAATGTAGAGCTTTACAACCTCATCGATTACATTCCCCTTACTATCACACGCATTTTATGCATAATTAACCTCGATAGTACTCATTAACGTCTGTTAATTATATATAAACAGATTTCTATAATCCATATTCCATGTTTCACTGAGCATATCGCTTATTTTTATCCTCTACTTAAAAGATAATCCTAATTTCAATACATTAACGGTTATCTACATTAACGCTTATCTTTATATGTACAAAACTTCAGACAGACTGATATTACCCCCAAAAGATTCCACTCTTCCAGTTATTCAGATGTTTTAGAATTCAGTTGATTCAACAAATTTGTGGCGACAATGGAAGATACCACGAATGATTGTGACTGAAATATTGTTTTGAGTCTTGATAAAGGCGCAAAGTTTGTGCGAGCATAGGCTACACTTTTGAATCTATTCCTAGGGCATTTTAACTAAGGAAGCCCGTTTTAGTACACACTGAGTCCTGGATCACAAGGTATCTGTCTTCTTATTTTTCAGGTAGAAAACAGTGCTAATGGAAACTGGTGTGCCTCAAGTCTCTGTATACTCTCCATTTCTTTATTTTCGCATAACCTTCCATATTCTTCCAAAGCTAATTTCACTATAAATACAGAGGATCTGACAACTTCTGTACTAGTATTTTTTGCATTGGACTGTTTTTCTATGAATAAATTCTTATCTGAAGTTAATAAGTGATATTAAACTGAATCCATCTATATGTCATATTGTTGTCATTTGGTTTCAAGTGCGAAAACGTTTTGCGTGGACTGATTCAGCGGCATGATTCCGGTAACATTGACGGTACTGTGATGAAAGAGAGTAAATCCAGTATCTCTCATCTCGGTAGCACCACTTTCTCTTCAAATCTCTGTTGGTCGTCTTACATCCTGTTGATTTTCAAGAAACATTTTCCACTTGACTTATCACATAAAGAAGTTGAGACTGTCTGCTAGCATAACTCAACCTCACCGCCTATCTTAAAATTTATTTATTCATTTATTCTGCCAATTCCTCTTCGTCACGGTTCGGCCAACTTATTCTTCCCTGGAATTCTCAAAAAGGACTATATCATATTACGTAGAACACCGAAGGCTGTAAGTAGGGTTAGTGTTGTGTGTGTGTGTGTATGTACGTGTGTCTTTGACCCAACTAACTGACATTATTGTTGTCAATAGGCACTTCAGTTCACTTCTGGCAAGCAGTTGCCTGAGTCATTTTGTCTGACACCAAACATCCTCTCTACTTATTCCCAACTTTTTCCTTGTATCCCTCTTCGGGGTAAGACTAAAAGAAATTTCAGAAGAATTTATACTAGTACAACTACAGAATTCTACCATACCACCATATTTAGCACGGATTTTGTGTGATGGGAGACAGTCAGATGTCAGAAGAGAACTTACATACCATCTAGCTCACTACAAAGTAAGAGCATAGATTATTATTACATGTATTATCTACAATACTGTCGACTTATACTTCATTGTTTCCACCAATGTTCTGTTTATAGTGGTTGCATTACTAATTTTATTGCCATTACTTTAAATTTTATCTATGTATGTGTTTATTTAAAAGGAACTAAATTATTGCAATATGTATAGAGACGCTGAAAATTCCATTCTGCATTATTATTATTATTATTGTTGCCTTAGGTTCCTAGTGGAATATAGGGCTTCAACTGCACGTCTCCACTTGCCACCTCTGTCTTCCTTCTGTTGTACTTTTCACCTGCATCCATGTTAGTCCATATTGCTTCAACTCCTCTTGACACGATCTCCTCCATGTCACCCTTGCACTGACGTCCCACTCGTCGCTTGCTTCCCTTTCGGCCTGGTTCCACTAGAGAAATGGCCTGACGTGCACGCGATGTCACCTGACGGCCTCCTCCTCAGCGAGTGTCCAATCCATCTCAATCCACTTTCTCCTGCATATTTGTTGGTTGGCGATTGGTTTCTTCTTGTTTTATTTGCTCCCATAGTTTCTTGTTGGTGATTCCTTCCGCCCCCCACCCCCGGCCATCTGATCTTCAGTATAGATCTAGCGAAGACAGTTGTTATTTGATGAAGGTCTGCAACAGGCTGTTGGAAATATTCTTTGTGACCCGGCCGCCAAGTTTCTGATCCGTATAGAAGAACTGACTGACTTGACGTTTCTATTGAAAATTCGAATTTTGCATAATTATTATTGTTTGGAATAAAGTGATTATTATTATTCTTTTCAAAATGATGATAAGATGGCCGACTAGAAAGAATCACTACCAAGGTATCCTAGTATGCCGTGAACCAACCAAGAACCCATAATCCAATAAATATATAGATATGAAATGCATATGAATGTGACATACTCTCAGGAGACCTATAAATGACATCACATGCTAGGAAACAACGAACTGATCGGGAATCCAAGGGTGACATGCAGGCGATTGTATGAAAAAGAAATCGAAGCTTGTGGACAGTCGTGGAACCAGCTGAAACAGAGTGAAATGACGATGTGTACCTCCGAGGCTCTATATTTCTCTCAGAAATCAAGAGAATAATAACAATACTTTCAGGTTTGCCCACAGAATGATATCAGTTAGAGAACCATTCATTGAAAACCAGCACTGGCTTACGGGACAGCTAGCCTGTCTGTCTGTCTATTTTCGACATAGGACTTTGCACAAATGTGCGGAAGTTCAAGTCGCCACACTCCGTGTAGCACGCGAAGCAAGAGAAGAAAGTACAAGAAAAGCATAATAGAGACAGTAATCAGAGGTGTGAGACAAAGGAGTAATAACGAAGAACAAAAAAGTTTCATTGGAAATCATAAATCACAAGGAGTGGATGCATCGTCCCCCAGCCACTGAGAACGATTTTCAGCCGTCACCAATTGTTTCCAACCATAGATTTTTACCGTCCCGAGGACCCTTACCAGCCTGGAAGTCTACACCTTCCTACATGGCTTAGACCAACTGCTGTGGATTTCATTGACTGGTGAGGCCATGTTTTGGTTTGACCGCCGCTAGCTTTTTTCCAGCCTGACCCTATATCCGCTAACATTGCTCGTCGAGGGAGGCGATGGCTATGCTGGGCATACGTAACACATGTCCTAACCATCTCAGTCTTTGTAATTTCACGACTTCGTCGATTGATTTCTCCTGTTTACCTAGAACTCGACGCCTAACCTCAATGTTGCTCACCTTATTATGCCACTTTACACGGGAAATAGAGCGCAGGCACCTATGATCAAAGACAGCTAGCCAGGCTTTTCATGTCTTCCACTCTCAGTGGCCAGGTCTCACAGCCAGCCATGAAGGAGGACGGAGCGGACTGATGAGCAGTACACCCGCCCTTTGGTCGATAGTCGAATATCTCGTCTACGCCAGAGTCGGCGTAAACTGGCCAATGCGAAACGAGCCCCCTGTATTCGTGCTGAGATTTCGTCAGAGATCAACCCGTTGACGTTGGTTGATGGTACTTCCCAAATAAGTGAAGCGGTCAACGTGCTCTACCACTTCACTTCCTATTTTTAAACTAGGCATCGATGTAGTCCAGTCCTGTAACATCATCTTGCATTTGGCGGGAGCGAATCGCATGCCAAACATTCGTAGATTGCGGCTCAATGTGTTCAGAAGACTCTGCATTTCGTCAGCGTCTTCGCCTAGAAGGACTATATCGTCTGCATATTCCAAGTCAACGAGATTATTCCCTGGTAGCAAGTCAATCCCTGAGTCGCTGAAGTCACTTAGGGTTAAGTCCATTAACACATCTATGATGAAGTTGAATAGAAAAGGGGATAATGGGCATCCTTGACGGACACCACTGGTCGTCACCAGTTCAGATGACAGCTCGCCGTAAGCCCTCACCTGGCTGTATGAGTACGAGTAGAGTGCCTTAATCAGTGTAGTATATTTTCTCGGAATTCCCTTAACAGCCAAGCATCTCCAGAGAACTTCTCGATCGACAGAGTCGAATGCTGCCTTTAGGTCAAGAAATATAATGACTGTTGGACGCCGGTAGGAATGACTATGTTCTAGAATCTGTCGGAGGGTGAAGATATGATCAATACACCCTCTTCCTGGTCTAAAGCCTGCCTGGCTCTCTCGTGTTTGTGTCTCCCGAGCACCACTCAGTCTACGCATGATTATTGAGCCTAAGACTTTAGATACTATATTAGTCAAGCTAATCCCTCTGTGATTATCACAGGAAGACTTGTCTCCCTTCTTGTATATAGGGATAATCAGTGACTTACACCAACCCGATGGGACTTCTTCTGATTCCCAGACGCTGCCTAGTATTTCAGTTAATGCAGACAGTAAACTGTCTCCACCGTACTTAAATACCTCTGGAGTCATTCCATCAGGTCCCGCTGCTTTGCCTAGTTTCAGATTGGTGATAGCTTCAGTAACCTCAGTTAGGGATGGAGGACTTGTGTCTATATCCCATTCAGGGAGGTGTTGGATGCTCGGAAGGTTGAGTGTGGCTGTGGGCCAATTAAACTGCTCCTCATAATGCTCTTTCCAGCGATCCAGTCGTCTATCCTGAGAGCTAATTATAGTGCCATTTTTCTCCGAGATTGTTTCACTAATGATTTGTCTTCTCCCACCCGTTTCCCTGATGAGTCTAAACAGTTGTCTGGTGTTGCCTATCCTCGAAGCTTTCTCCATCTCTTTTGCTTTTGTCAGCCACCACTGTTCACGGTCCTTGCGGAGACTTTTCGTAAGTTTCCTTTTGTGCAGCTTTCGCTCCTCATTGAATTCGGAGCTCGCCGGAATAAGTCTTCTAGCATCTATCAGTTTGGACAGCTAGCAGCATGCATCCACTGCCACGGTTCGAACCTAGTACCTTCCAGTTACAAGGCAAGCTCTTATAGCATTCAGCCATTGGGACCCGATTCAATGCCCACCCCTACCACCCTTCATTCTTGAAAATAACATTACTGCTGGATAACACATCAAACACGTTTAGAAGAGAAAAACTCAATTGTGAAGCTATACAACATCACTGTATAATAAATTTCAAACGAAGTGCATACAATTCAAGGGCGAAGTAGTTATGGAAATTGAAACAGGTCAACAATCTCTATTTTTATATATTACAACTATTTGTGTAATGTATAAACGATAGGGAACAAAATGAATTGAAAATTGTTAAAAAATAGTTAGTAAGTCCACTTGAGAATGAATGTATTGAGTACAGTAAAAACGCATAGATATGCGATCTTTCTCTCTGAATCTTAGATAAACGACAATTTTATTGTCCAATTAACACCATTTGGTGACAGTATCAATTCTGTTAAACAGAGAAAAATTAAGCAATGAAAATTAAAAATGAACACTAGGATGCATCAATATACATACACATACATACCAACACACATACAGTGACTAGTCAAATTGGCTGATAGAATTTAATTATTGCCCACCAGAAGCACAATATACATGATCAATCACTGCGGTACTTTCATTTCCACCCCGTGTTAATTCCAAGTGGAACACATGTAGGTTCAAGCCTTAAAGTTTTCGGAAACAGCGGTTTGATTTTTACGGAGTAAGGTTGCTAGTCTTACGCCCAGCCTTCCGTTGTCCAAGAATCACACCCGCGTCTCCTACACAATTGGTAAAAGGATTTTACCATTCAACCACCACCAACGCACACTCCTAGAGAAAGTTAATTATGAGTCTGAATAGCTGAGTGGTTAGCACCGCTGACTGCAACACTTGGTGATGCCGGCTGAAATCTCAGAGATGACAGATACGTCTTGCTGAATAGAGCCAGAAGTTGTATTTACTAAGTTAAACAACAATCAAGATACTATCCAACCGCTTCTTTTTATTACTCCACGATCTAATATTCATTGCAGAAGTAGAGTAACCTGACTACTTCATTTATCGATTTAAATAAATTCGTAGTCTAAAATTCACACTAAGCACTGGATGGATTGAAATGTGTAGGAGAATACTAGGAAGTTACCAGTGGTCGATCCCTTCTTGTTTCTAGTCATCACAGTTTATAATCACACTCGTCCGCTTACGTCTGCTAAGTTTACTAATCTGTACTGATAGTCACCTACCTGTTTAACAATTATCAAACTTTAGCTTTAAGAAATGTTCTACAAGATGGCCAAATAAATACATTGTATAAAAAAAAGAAAAGATTTGTAGTATTCAAGTGCTGGTTTGTAGGGATTTGATTGGTTGCAGGATTTCATCATGAGCTGATATTAGTTAGAGAACCGTTGGAAAACCTGGGAGTACTGGACAGCTGTTTTGTCCTCGTTTGGGACTCTTCAACAGTACGCCGAGTAAATATCTGTCTGTCTATCTATTTTCAGCATAGGAATTTTTACCGATGTGCAGCAGTTCAAGTTGCTACATTACATGTAGCACACAAACCAAGAGAAGAAATGCAAAATCGAGACAGTAAACAGGGATATGAAACGAAAGAAATAGTAATAACGAAGAACTTTCATTGGGTATTATAAGTCACAAGGAGTGGATACATCTGTGCCAGCCACTGAGAACGATTTTGGACCATATCACCGATTATTTTTACCGTCCCGAGGACACCAACCAATCAGTCAGGCAGCCTATATCTTCTTATGTGGCTTAAACCAACTGTTGTGGATTTCATTGACTAACTGATGAAGCCATGTTTTGGTTTGACTGCCACTAGCTCTTTTCCAGCCTGACCCTATGTCAGCTAACACTGCCCACTGTCGAGGAAGGCGATGACTAGGCTAGGCATACGTAACACATATCCTAACCATCTCAGTCAATGTAGTTTCACAGCCTCGTCAATTGATTCCCCCTACTCTACAGTGATAAACACACAGAAATAGTGTTCAACTTTAATGCAGTTTATAGAGAGTTATGTCTTATAACATACTTTCAATTCTGTAACCAAATATACAGAGAGATAGAAGGAAGGATCAGTGGAATCACATATAAATCAGGGGGTAATTCCTGACGCTATTATGCAAAGACTGTAAACCAGAGTAGCCGCTCTATTAGTAATCAGACTAAAAATCTGTATACAATTTATTTAGATGACATAATTCTTTCCTAATAAGAAGATATGACTCTAAGTACAAACAACACTCACTTGTTAGTCAACAACACATTTTAAAGACTTTCAAGTATTGGTTTTGTAGGGATTTTGTTTGATTGCATGGAGGATTTAATCATGAGCTGACATCAGTTAGAGAACCACTGGAAAACCTGGGAGTACTGGACAGCTGTTTCGTCCTAGTTTGGTGAGGCAGTAACTCATCGAAGAAGACATTGCGAAGTGGTCGCGCTATGTCGTGAATTGGCAGAAGTTAGAATTCAAGGACCATTGGATCGGGTCCCAGTGGCTCAATGGTCTACGAGCTCGCCTTGTAACCAGAAGGTCCTGGTTTCGAATCCCGGTGGGTGCGTACTGCTGAAGAGTCCCAAACTAGGACGAAACAGCTGTCCAGTACTCCCAGGTTTTCCGGTGGTTCTCTAACTGATGTCAGCTCATGATTAAATCCTCCATGCAAACATTTGAAGACATCAAATTCATTCACTAAACACGAAGGATTCGGATATCAAAATTCCTTTCTGAGATGTTTTAGTCAACGCAGAACAAAACACAGGAAATCAACGCACACACACGTACGAGCCAAATACTCAGCTACAACACGGAAGAAACTTTGTACAAACATTATTCAAACGAGTCAAAAAGAAACTGATATGTATTCATATATATATATATATATATATATATATGTGTGTATGGTGGTCTCTCTTTCTGTTGCTCTCTTAGTCTGTGACCATTTCACTTTGATGAACCTGTCTCCTTTACCAATGTATATTCCCCTTATATTATATATAATATGTGTGTTTGTTGACAGTCTGATCTTGGCGACATGTATCCATATAAATTGTGTGTTTGTTGACATGTCTGCTATATTTTGCTATGTATGTATGGATCGATACTCCATTATAATTAGCTAATCATGTTAAGACTGTCTATTGATTTGTTCACACACTTGTTCGGACATTTATATATATTTTTGCTCTCACACTCTTGTGTGAGATTGCTTCTCCTTGTGTTTGGAAAATAGAAGTATCATCGCAAACCTAGTGGTCTTCTGATTTCCGTCTTTCTTGCGTCAGGACTATTAAATTCTCGACCAGTACATAGCAATAATTTCGCGACGAGTACATAACAATTTGGCGACGGGGAAAACTCAACTAATTCACTCAGCAGCAGAACATAACAGAAACACACTGCATCACTCTTCAATCCTGATGAGGATGGAAAAGAGATATTTACAAATTACCTTCAAGAAGGATGAATATCCATACAACTTTAACAGGGGAAATGTTTCAATTCAAAGCGAACTCTACCAACAAGAAACTGTCCTCACAAACCACATGAATGATGCTGAAATAACAGCTAGAATACTAAAACCATTCAGGAACAGATATAGTACAATCGTAAAACCAACATAATCACTTCATTCAATAAGAGACAGACTAAAAGATCCACCAAACAGCAAAAGAAGACAAGATCAACACTATCTACAAAATATGAATCGATGCATTAATTGCTAAAGGCATTTCATTGATCAAAGTGGGCCCTCTCCTTAGACTTCAAGACGAAGAACATGCATGTAGACAATTATGGAGACTAATTTGACTAGAGAAATGTAGAAGTTTTTTTGAAAACATTAAAAAAGTCAGAGAATTCCTAGAAGCCTGGTACTCAGGATAGTAAAGACTAGTGGCGACGGCTGGAGACGATTGGTGATATGAAGTTAATTGGTGGATGGTGACTAGCAGTGAAATCCAGGATAACGCGTATTTCGTCCTATTTGGGACTCGTTCTCCAGCTGGATATGCCTGCATTCCGCAGTGAGTGATAATGTTCCCCACCGAGGCTCGAACCCAATGCCCATACTTCCTAAAATTCAATTAAATAATTAATATGACCCGTCACAAAAGAGGTGGCTCTCGTGGTCTAGTAGATAACGCTTTGGCATCTGAAACTATGGGCACTAGGTTCGAGCCTGGGTAGAAACATCATCAATGACTCACTGTGGAACGCAGGTACATCCAGCTGACGCGAGTCCCAAACAGGTCGAAATGCCCGTTATCCTGGAGACTACTGCTACTCACCATCCACCAAATAACTTCTAATTAAATGCCCAGACATCGTCGAAGCATCTGCACAAGAAGCTGACATGTCAACCTAAGAACAAGTGCTTCGGTTTAATCAATCGACGGGAAAATCTAAAATTCAATTAAATTGGTGATATGGTTCAAGGTGGTCATTGTCAATGGCTGGCAGAGATACATTCACTCTTTATGACATGCCAGTCAAATCCAATCAAACTCTATTGTTCTTCTATAATTACTATTCTTTTTCCCTCACTCACACTTGTGTTTATTATCTCTCTCTCTTTACTTTCTTCTCTTGATTTGTTTGCTACATGGAGTGGAGTGTGGCAACTCCAGCTGAGTAGTGCACATCTGTGCAAAGTTGTTCTACGTTGAAAGCAGTTAGTCAGTCAGGTACTCAGAAAACGATCTAACTAATAAGTTACATGGCAAAATAGTTAAATTCCAAGTCATTAATAAAAAAATGGTCAAATTAACAATCAGTCAGAACGAGCATTTAATAATACGAAATATTCCCATATCATGAATTAAAAGTCAATCTGAACGAAGAATATTCTTTTCAATAATCTCTCCTCTTCAGGTTCTTACAATTATAAAATATGCAATATTTGTTATCGTTACAATAATGGCCAGTTAGTGATGCGGCGGATACATATTTAACGTAGAATAACAGATTACTAGTTATGGGGTGTCAAAATAAATAGGCGAATTAGGCAGCTTCGTCTACGGGTTCGAGAACACTTAGCAGCTTGGTTCAACACTTGATTTGATTGGTAATAGTATTTGGAAATAGTAATGGAAAATACTATTACCAATCAAATCAAGAGAAAAACAATGGAACTATATAAATGAATTTAAGAAGTCGTGTGATTACCTTGATATGATTATGAGTGGCAATAAATTGTGCTCGAAACGTCATCAGTAAACATTACTGTATAACACTGTGAGACTTTATCAAAAAAAATTTACCCATAATGGAATTAAATCATAGTATGCTTGTGTGGCAAGCGTGTTAGGCCGAAATCGATTACAAAATATTGTAAAATGGGAGACAGTGGTGGTGATTAGTCATAATCGATTTGTAGAGTGTGGGATAGGAAAATTGACAAGTAAATTCAAGGTTATAAAATGTGTCAGGTGAGTGAATGGTGTGTACAAAGTGGTCTGTATTAAACAGGAGATAGTAAGACTGTAGTGAGAGGTTCATTCGTCATGAAATAACCAATGTGTGAAATGAGACGGGTGGAGAAAAGAGATAATATCACTAATAGTAAGTCCGGATAGCATAAATGGAAAATTCGATAGTACTGAGAGAATGTTTGCATGAAGGGCATAAATTATGACGAATAATAATAATTCTAATAATAAGCAAAGGGGGAGAAACCAAGACGGCTAAGGAGAAGAAGCACTTTTGGTGATAAGAAGAATCATCAATCCATGGTAGAAACAGCGTCTGGACGTGTTCTTCTTGAATACAAAGTTCCGGTTTAGTCGATCTTATTGCAACAGCTTCAGCAATGTGTAGGAGACGTAAGCGAACTGTACGTGATAACGACTTCGGAATTCGGTATGTGACCCTGAAAGCTGTGTTGGCATCGATACGATGCCCAGTATTGACGAAGTGTGACAGGATCCAGCTTTTTATGCACTTTATTTCCCCTTTGTTGAACCAAGCTGCTAAGTGTTCTCGAACCCGTAGACGAAGCTGCCTAATTCGCCTATTTATTTTGACACCCCATAACTAGTAATCTGTTATTCTACGTTAAATATGTATCCGCCGCATCACTAACTGGCCATTATTGTAACGATAACAAATATTACATCATATTTTATAATTGTAAGAACCTGAAGTAGAGAAATTATTGAAAAGAATATTCTTTGTTCAGAACGAACACTGTCAGCAGATACAATTACATCATTTATTGGTAAAGTACTTTATAAAATACATGCTACATACTGAAGTTTCCCCACTGGGGAGATGCTGTCTAGCAAGACAATGAAAGGTTCGCAACTATGTCAAGAACATTTTATGTTTGTCTGTTGAGAAACTGTGCTTCAAAGACAACAGGTAATAACATTCTCACTTGTAATACAAAATAACCTACCTTAGAAGTTTGATTAGTAAAAAGATTCAACGTGATATCTTGTATCTTTTTAGCCATATTTTCAACATCAGATACAGATAATTCTTCACTATTTTGCTTTAATTTCTTCTTGGTAGAAGCCAATAAGTTTAAAACATCGTTTGTAGGCCCTGTGGGTAGTTTCGCCTTGAATTCACCAACCTTCTCTTCAACATCTTCAATAAGGGAATAAGTTTGACGAATAACTTCAGCTAGTTGATACTTTTGTTGATCAGATAATTGATTTTGTTCAACCTGTTCACGATTAACAGTTGTCTTTTTCGCATTGACTACAATTTCTTGTTTTTTTCCAGTCTTCATATCTTTAGCAGATACATTTACAATACCATTAGCATCAATATCAAAAGTGACTTCAATTCTTGCCAGACCACGTGGAACAGGTGGAAGTTCTACCTAGAATAGGATAACACAACAAAAGCGTATATATATATATATATTTTCCTCCACGTTCCTCAGTGGAACATAGGGCTTCAAGCTAGTGGATTGAAGTTTCTGTAGCAGTGGCGATTACTTTCACAGGATGGGAGTTGCTAGCCTCAGCTGGCCCAACCTTTCCTCTTTACCAGCATTATTTCTGGCTTAGCGAGGCAAATGAGTGCGCGTCAGTGGTCGGGGATCGAACCCCGGTCCATGTGCATGGTAGGCGAGTGTCCTAACCGCTATGCCACCGACGCACAAAGCGTATATATATATATATATATATATATATATATATACACATTCCTTTTTTTCTTTTTGTGTAGACTATAATACTTATCCCAGGAATCTGTTACTTCAATCAATAAACGAAGCTGTGAAGTTATATTGATCGAGATAGTTAGGACATGTGTTACGCCTTGATATAAATATAAAACTTGGGTATTGTGGTAGAGTATAGCTCCATTGTGGATAAGATTTTATTTTGATAAATCACACACAGTGTTATGATGACTGATGACGTTTCGAGCAGAAATTATTGCTCATAATTATACCCAGGCATTACTCGCACAACTTCCTTGCTTCATTTATATACATGTGTGGAATTGACTAGAAATTTAAATAAAAATCAGAAATAATACGAGTGTTATTGATCAATTACAATCAGATGGGAAATAAGACGAGTGTTTTTATAGTCATAATAATAAGTGACTTGTTGGAATGTTGTGATCTGCTTGAATTGAAATAGAATTTTAAGATTATTTATTATCCTCCTCTGATTTGACTGACTGGTGGTAATAATATCTTCCATAGATATCTCTGGTATTTGCATTGAGTCATTTCTGTTACATGTGTTGGGTGTAGACTCAATGAACCAGGCAGGATTCAGGAATCAATCTCCCTCTCAACCTACATAGATTACTGCTTAGAATCTTAACCGTCTCCCACCTAATTGTCTGGTTGTATGTTAATGCATGTAGTGCAATTGCTGAGCTTTTTTTCTAAATTACTTATCTTCTCTGGGTGAACCATCCTTACATTACGCATGTCTAGCCAGCCATCGCCTTCTTCAACAGTGGGCAATGTTAGCTGACTGGCATAGGATTGATCAGGTTGGAAACGAGACAGCTAGTAGTGGTCAAACCAAAACATATGGCTTCATCAGTCAATAAAATCCACAACAGTTTAAGTTAGCCAGCCAGCCACGTAGGGAGGGTGTAGACTGCTTGACTGACTTGCAGGGATCCTCGGGATGGTAACAACAAATAAAGGCTGGAGATAATGGGTTGCGACATGGTCGAACTCATTGTTCTCAATGACTTGAAATATCCAATAAAACCATATTGTTCTTCCATATTACTATTCTGTTTGCTTCATATCTTTGTTTCGAATCACTTTTTACTCTTTTCCCTTGCTTTGTGTGCTACATAGAGTACAGTGTGGTAACTCGAACTGAGTGGTGCACATCTGTGCAAAGTTCTACGTTGAAATCAGTCAGTCAACCATTTTTTTTTAATTATTTTAAGTTCAGGCAAACACAATCTTGATTTTCGTGTTGAATAAGGCATTCAGAAGACAAATAGTAAGGGTTACCTTGACAGATTTGTAAGGAGACACATGAACAGACTAGGTATAATAAATTTAATGGGGACGTGGTTAGTGAATTCTTACATCTAAGATTATCTGTCACCACCCCTTTTTTGTCATTTTCCAAATACTGACCAATTATAATTGCTCAAGCGAAAGACAAGCCCTGCCTAGCTGTGCCACTTTTGTGTATCTAAATATTTAACAGCTCCTATGGAGAAAGGTGGCTATATGTAGGGCGAACAGTTGGACAACTCAACATACGTATATTAATGAGCAACTTCCTTCATGGTTCCTCGAAAGGCCAAGTAAAACCTATAAGAAGTTCTATTTTGTCTCATTCGACTGATGATGGTGGTCACCAAATGGACAGAAAAAAATGCCTTCACAATAGTTATTCTATTGCATTCCATCGAACCTTTCGAATGGAATTCGAACCCAGCTGAAGAGGACCGCAGAAAATAGAACAAAGTGGAGATATGTTGTTGAAGCCGTATGTTTTACTCGGAACCAAAGGGAGTAATAACAATAATAACGAGGTGAAGAAAAAGGTTTAGAATACAAAGTTTAGCTTTTTATCCATGTATAACTAGAGCTTCAGATATCTGTAAGCGAAAAAAATATAAACTTTTACAGTGACTGAATTTAACCCTACAGATTTAAATTCAATGAACTAATCGTGTCTGTCTGTTTTCGACATAGAACTTTGCACAAATGTGCGGAAGTTCAAGTCGCCACATTCCGTGTAGCACGCGAAGCAAGAGAAGAAAGTACAAGAAAAGCATAATAGAAACAGTGAGCAGAGGTGTGAGACAAAGGAGTAATAAAGAAATACAAAACAGTTTCATTGAAGATCATAAGTCACAGGGAGTGGATGCATCTGCGCTGGCCACTGAGAACGGTTTTGAGCCATGTCACCAATTGTTTCCAACCATTGATTTTTACCGTCCCGAGGACCCCAGCCTGGAAGTCTACACCTTTCTACGTGGCTTAGACCAACTGTTGTGGATTTCATTGACTGGTGAGGCCATGTTTTTGTTTGACCGCCGCTAGCTTTTTCCAGCCTCACCCTATATCCGCTAACATTGCTCATTGTCGAGGAAGGCGATGGCTTGGCATACGTAACACATGTCCTAACCATCTCAGTCTTTGTAGCTTCACGACTTCGTCGATTGATTTCCCCTGTTTACCTAGAACTCTACGCCTAACCTCCATGTTGCTCACCTTATTATGCCACTTTACACGGGAAATAGAACGCAGGCACCTATGATCAAAGACAGCTAGTCTTTTCATGTCTTCCACTCTCAGTGGCCAGGTCTCACAACCATAAAGGAGGACGGAGCGGACTGATGAGCAGTACACCCGCCCTTTGGTCGATAGTCGAACATCTCGTCTACGCCAGAGTCGGCGTAAACTAACAAATGCGAAACGAGCCCCTTGTATTCGTGCTGAGATTTCGTCAGAGATCAGCCCGTTGGGGCTGATGGTACTTCCCAAATAAGTGTGGAATTGAATGATCTGTATCAAGAATTTGTCCAAAGATAATAGACTGTGTTGTCCTATTATTATTATTGTATTATTATTGCCTTGGGTTCTGATTGGAACACTTTTTTACTTTTTTATTTTTTATTTGCTACCGTCCTCTTCAACTGCGCCCACGAATGCTCATCATCTGGCATCTTCTCCTCGCCAAACGATCTCCTCTATGTCATCGTCGCACCGACGACCCACTCGAGGGCCTGGTGCGCGATGTCATTCGACGGTTTCCTCAATATATGCCCGATCAATCCATTTCCACTTTCTCCTACATATTTGCTGAGTGATCGGCTCTTGACTGGTTTGTTGCCAACCTGAGTTTCTTGTTGTTCATTCTTTCCTCCCAGCCATTTGATCTCCAGTATGGAGCCAGCCAGAGAAGATGGCAGCTGTTAATGAAAGTCTGCAACCTGTTGGAAATCCTTTTAGTTACACGCTAAGTTTTTGACCGGTGTACAAGAGCTGGCCAACTTCACATTGGTGTCGAAAATTCGAATCTTGTTCTCAATGCAGGCTGAGTCAGCGCAGAAGATTTCCAAACTGGTTTCAGGTTGATGAAGGCATATCTTGCCTTTAAAATTCTGGCTGGCTTTGATATTTTCACGCGTTCCGCCTGTTGTTGAAACTGTGCTTCTTGGCCAGATAAGTGAAGAAAGTAATCTCTTATCAAATGTTTCCCGTTGATGGTGATTGGTGCTGGTTGTTGACTATTGCTTGGTTGGTGGGTATCTTCGTCACCTCCATCTTCTCTATGTTCGCCTGGATTCCTGTGTTCACTGCCTGCAAGCTTCTTCAGCCAGTTTGTTGCTTTTCGCCTGTCTGCAAGTCTTCGAGTTTGTCTGACATTATATCGTCAGCATAATCCAGATCTTCTACAGTCTTCTTATCGATGGTATCACTGTCACTAACCACTCATAGTGTAGCGCATAATCCAGTCCACCACAATTAATAGGCAGACAATCTTGTCTTACTCCTGTGTTCACTTGAAACGCCTCGCTGAGTTTCCCAATGTGAATCACCTGACACGTACCACTGTCATATAGCTAGCTGATGAATTAGGTTGATAAAGACTTGGAGCACTGCACACCGCCGTGTTGAAGTAGTTTCCAAATTATTTCTCCATCAACACTGTCTAGGGAAGGCCTTTTGAAAATCGCCTTTTATCAACCAAATCCGGTGGTTTTGAACTGCAAATTTCCAGAGAACACGCTTACGGCGTCCACATTGGGTGTAATCAACTTTCTAGGAGCTTATCAAACACTAGACGCACATAGAGATAGAGATAAGCGATAGTTTATCATTCATGCATTGTGTCAAATCATACTTCCGCTGGAGAATACTAATTGTATATCAGTGACATATAAGCGTGCTTAAATACACCTGGATCAGTCTAAAGAATTAATTCGTTAACTATGTGGAATTGCACGAGCTAGACTATGATGGACTGCTTTTTGAAATGTGTGGGCAGTTGTTACTTCTCGGCTGCCAAACCCCACCACACCGTGGAAGTTGATTGTCTCTTCGGGTACCTGAAACAGAAAGAGGGTTAGTGTTGCATGACTGCAGAGTCCAGGGGACATCTGATTGAAGCCGATCACACGGCCTGTATCAACTGGTTTACTTGGAATGGTTCCGCATTAGTTCCGCCGGTTACGGACCACCGTAGGGGAAGTCGGGATGTACAATTGTTGGGGTCGACCTTTTCAAACCCTCTCCTCCAAAAGCGGAGAGACAGCATAGCTGGCTGGCATGCTGGTCATCTGACAGAAACACCTCATCGCTGTTACATCCCTGTTCCCCAGCAGTACGACTTCGCCCACAGACCCCCAGCACAGTGTAAAAGAACAATACTTACACTATGCCGATAACTGCTTTTAGTCTAATCACTATCTTAACAACCTTCCTGGCATGGTAGGACCTTCAGGAACAATAGTTCCAGCCAGTGTAGCTTGTTGGGTCATTGAGATATGCAAGCCCGGTGACCACCACGTCAAGATACCATAAACAATTTTCAGTGTCCAAAAATATTAGTGATAACAACTAACCGCCTGCCTTAAAACTAAGTCGACAGGTATGATTCAAAGGCATAGAACACATGTCGAAAATGTAAGAATAACTTAAGCACACAAAATAATTTGTCACAAAAAATCAAAAGTACGTGGACTTATTATTATTATATTATTATTGCTCCCTTGGGTTCCTAGTGGAAAATACGGCTTCAACTGCACGTCTCCATTTTCTTCTGTCTTCTGCTGTACTTTTCGCCTGAATTCATGTTAGTCCATATTCTTTCAACTCCTCTTCACACGATCTTCTCCATGTCACCCTTGGACGTCCCACACGCCGCTCCCCTTTCGGGTTCCACTCGAGGGCTTCACGCGCGATGTCACCCAGCGGTCTCCTCAGCGAGTGTCCGATGCATCTCCACTTTCTCCTGCATATTTGTTGGGCGATTGGTTCTTGCTTTGTTTCTTCCCATAATTCCTTGTTGGTGATTCTTTCCGGCCATCTGATCTTCAGTATAGAGCCAGCGAAGACAGTTGTTGATAAAGGTCTGCAAACTTTTGGAAATATTCTTTGTGACTCGCCCGCCAAGTTTCTGATCCGTATAGAAGCACTGACTTTACGTTTGTATTGAAAATCCGAATTTTGTTGGTGATGCTGAGTGACGAAGATTTCCAGATTGATTTCAGGTTGATGAATGTGTTCCTCGCCTTCCCGATTCTCGATTTGACATCCTCGTCCGCTCTTCCTGTAGTTGAGACAATGCTCCCTAGATAAGTGAATGAAGTAACCTCTTTCAAATCCCTCCCGTTGATGGTGATTAGCGCTAGATGTTCCTGTTGCTGTTGTTGGTTGGTTGGTTGGTTGGTTATTTTCATAACCTCCGTCTTGTCTATGTTCACCTGGAGTCCTGTCTTCACTACCTGCTTCTTCGACCAGTTTGTCGGTTTTCGCTTGTAAGTCTTCCATTATGTATGACATCAAACATAAATCATCCGCGAAATCCAGGTCTTCTAGGTTCTTCACGTCGGTCCAGGATATTCCTGTCTTCTCGTTTCCCACAGTCTGACGCATAATCCAGTCCACCACAATTAGGAATATCATTGGTAATAATAAGCAGGCACCCTTGTCTGACTCCTGTGTTTACTCCAAACTCCTTGCTGAGTTTTCCGTTGTGGATCACCTGACATGTGCCGTTGTCGTACAGCTGTTGAATAAGGTTGATGAATGTTTGGGGTACACCATAGTACTCGAGTAATTTCCAAATTACTTCACGACCAACGCTGTCGAAGACCTTCTCAAAGTCTATAAAGTTGAGGTAGAGGTTTGATCGCCATTCCATGGTTTGTTCTGTGATGATGATGCGTACAGTTGCAATTTAGTCAGTACATGATTTGCCTTTCCTGAATCCAGCTTGTTCTGGTCGGAGTTCTGTCTCCAGTGCGTCCTCGTCAGATACTAGCTTGCTAGGCTACTAGCTTACTAGTTTCCTCGCCGGTCCCAAGCCCGGGTAAAGAGGGAGGGTTGGGGCGTGGTGCTAGCAACTCCACCCCTGTAAAACAACCAAATCGCTACAGAAACTTCAACGAATAAATATATTAAAAATTCTAAAAAAAAAAGTACGTGGACTTACCAAAGTAAATTCACCCAAAAGTATATTATCAGCTACCATTTCTTTTTCACCTTGATAAACACGAAATTCTACTTGAGTTTGGTTGTCAACAGCCGTTGTAAATACTTGAGTCACTTTAGTTGGAATAGTTGTATTACGATGGATCATTTTAGTCATAACACCGCCTAACGTTTCAATGCCTAACGATAATGGTGTTACATCCAACAGCAGGACATCTGAAACATCACCACTTAAAATTGCACCCTAAATAAAGGGGATAGAAACAGGGAGTTAGAAAAGAAAAAAAATCAATTAGTTGAAGGGTTTCATCATGAGCTCTGACGTCAGTTAAAGAACCATTGGAAAACCTGCAGGGAGTACTGGATAGCTGTTTCGTCCTAGTTTGGGATTCGGGGTCTCAGTGGCTTAATGGTCTACAAGCTCGCTGGCCTTGTAACCAGAAGGTCCTGGGCACACTTTGGCACTGCGGTAAAGTAGTATAATTACATCATATAATACACTTATTTAATGAAAGCACATAGTGACACAGTATTCCTTATTTACTGAATATGTTTCGGGCATAATTTGTATTGCTACTCATAATCATATCAACCTGCTCACTTAAATAACTTTCAAGCTTTATTTATTTAATTTCATGATTTCAAAGCCTTTCCTCGATTTTATTGGTAGTAATATTTTCCAATTCACCTGTGGTATTGGCACTGCATCATTCTATGAACAAAGATTGACTAATTAACCTCTCCCTAAAACTACCTACTACTCATCTCATCTGTTAACTGTATAAACAAGCCCAATTAAACGCCTAACACAAACGGAGTGAAAACTATAAACAGTACGTCGGGAGACCTAAATAATGGACAGAAACACATGACTGACTAACTGGTTTCAACATAGAACTTTGCGCCGATGTGCGGCACTTCAAGTAGCCACACTTCACTTAGGACATAAAACAAGAGAAGAATGTGAAAAAAAACAGAGATACGAGGCAAAAAGAATAGTAATACGAAAGAACAATAGAATTCTATTGGATATTATAAGTTAGAAGGAGTGGATGCATCTGCGCCAGGCCAGCGATTGACAACGATTACTTTGAGCCACATCACCAACCACTGTTTCCAGCCTTCATTGGTTTTTACCGTCCCGATGACCCCAACCAGGATGTCTGCACCTTCCTATGTGGCTTAAACTAACTGTTGTGGATTTCATTGACTGATGAAGCCATGTTTTCGTCCGACAGACACTAGCTATCTCTTTTCCAACCTGATCAATCCTATGTCAGTCAGCTAACATTGCCCACTGTCGAGGAAAGCGATGGCTGGCTAGACATGCGTAACACATGTCCTAACTATCTCGATCGATGTAACTTCACAACCTCGTCTATCAATTTCCACTCTTTACTTAGCACTCGACTGAAGCCTAACCTCAATATTGCTCACCCTGTTATACAACTTTACACGGAAGATAGAACGCAGATACTTATGATCAAAGACAACTAGCTGGCTTTTTCGTATCTTCCACTTTCAATGTCCATGTTTCACATCCAGCCATGAAGGGGACAGAGCGAACTGCTGAGCAGTATACACCGCACGTCCTTTGGTCGACAGCCAGCCGGATATCACGTCTACTAAGCGAGAGATGGAGTAAGTTGGGAGGCATATGCGAAATGAGCCTTCTGTACCCGTGCTGAGATTTCGTAAGCTATCAACCCACTGGCGTTCGCCAATACAACTCCTCAAATAAGTGAAGTGGTCAACACGCTCCACCGACATCTTCACTGTAGACTAAAGAACCCTAGTAGCCGAATTAGACAAAATGATTTCCCCTCCAATATACCTTGCACTAACTGTGAGGGCAACCACACACAGGTTAGACCAATGTATCAGGGATAGTCAAATTATCGGAACATAAAAATGTTGCCGTGTAGAATGAACTACTTCCACGAAGATAAATAGTTTGGAGAAAGACTTAGCAATCACAATGAATGCATTAACAAACAGAAAACACACACACACGTACAATAGGGTTGAATAGAGCTACAGTTCTGAAAAATAATACAGGTAGGTGGAGGGAAAAGTTGACTAATCAATCTTTGTTAATTTAATCTACACAAAACATACAATAGGAATGATACAACGATAATACCAAACATTGGAAAAATATTACTACTAATAAAATCAAAGAAAAGAATAAGAACTAATGGAATTATATAAACCAAGTTTGTAAATTATGTGAATACTGTGATTCAACTTTGACCGATAAGCTGTGTTCCCAACGTCATCATTAAACAATACTGTATAATAATAATAATAATAATAATAATAATTTTTTACTTTATTCCAGAAACAGTACTAATGATACAGCAAGGAATTTTCAGCATTCACTACAATATTGCATCTAATTTACTCAAAACGACAGAAAATAAACACTACGTAATAATAATAATAATAATAATAATAATAATAAAACGTTATAGCAGTTATGTAGCAAATTACAGTATGCGATAAGGGGAAAAATAAGCATAAAGTACAAAATTGTAGTAATAATAGTAATAACAACTAAAATAAAATAGCAAAGTTATAATTAAACGATAGAAAGGGTGACACCATAAAATTACGGAAAGATGAACAATGAAAGGATCGATTCACTCCGGTAATTACATATTAACTTATGTTTCACGTCTGACAGAGTCTCCGTCACATAAAGTACGGGCTAAATAGGATATTGTAGAATTTCTGTACTTAGTGGTGCGAGCATATAACTTCTTATGTAGACTTCTCGTCCTACCTGATGAGATGCAAGGGGACACTTGTGAATAAAGAGGGTGCAGAGGGTTTGGCAGTACGACCTTTGCCCATTTTGTACAGAATTTTATATCTTTCGACTATAATATTGGCAAGCTCGAGCAGTGGTATACCAGTTCGGTGCAAAGTTCTATGTCGAAAACAGACAGACAGACAGTGGTATACCACAAGCCCTACTCACAGCATTTAATACCCTTTGTAATATGATACAGTCTTTTTTGAGAAGCCCAGGAAAGATTAGTGGAGGGCAATAGAAATGAAATAAAAATAACTAAAAAAACTAAAAACACTTTGGCACTGCGGTCGGGTATACAATGCTTCGGTGCGGGCTGCGCTGCTGTACGCCTGTGAAACCTGGCCTCTCCAAGTGGACTGAGGATGTGCGGCGACTCTGCGTGTTCGGTCATCACTGTCTCTGCAGAATTGCTTGCGTTCGATGGAATCATCGCGTGAGTAATTCTGAGGTTCGGCGGCGTGCGTTTGAACGCAGTGGAGATCACTATTCATTGAGTGTCGTCATCTGGAAACACCGACTCCGGTGGTGGCTTAAACATGTACTGGGAATGTCATCCCAGAGGCTTCCGTACAGGTCTCTGTTCGCTAGCCAGCCTTGGGACGGCATGGAAAAGGCGGACGGGTGGTCAGTCCATGACGTGGCGTCGTGAGATGAAGGATATTTGTGCTAGATTAGCATCGGTTGGTGTGTCACAACTCCCTGGTTGAAGTCCGCGAGATGGCTCGAAACGTTATCGGATATGGCCAAGAATCGTAATCAGCGGCAAACGTGTTGCTATTGCCTTCTTTTTTCCCTTCCCGATGATAGTTAACCAATACTGTTTGAACTTATTAAGCATGACTGTTTTCCTTCTAGATGAAGTTCTTTATGCGTTCTCTACTTATTTATTTTTTTACTTTTGATCTATGTTGTTTTATTATTATTGTGTGGTGCATCTTTTTTGGTACCATAGTGTACCAAGTTTTTTCTGAGTTTAAATAAATTGGCACTGCAGTAGAGTGTGCTTTTATAAAATAAATCTATTCTAAGATGGAATTGCACTCTATCACATTATCTAAGTTCTATTCCCATATCAATATCCAAGATCACTTCACCAGAAAGTATGTACATGAAATAATTTAGAAATACTGGTATATCTTTCATAAAAAAGATTTTACATAATATTTAAAATAATTAGTCCCATTGATAAATTTGAATAAGACATTTAGAAGACAAATTTCGCGAGATGATGTCACCATTTCATAGTTTCCTCTACAATCACCCTACAAGTAACATGGTTCAAAACAATAAAATAATATAAAATGCATGACAATTACTCAGTTATATAAAAGACAAGAGTACATACTAATAACCAATCATCACATTTAAATAGGTCAAGTATACTCGTCATGGTAGGCAAAGGTTGATGTATATTGTTTTTCGTACACACGGTTTGGGATCTATGTGATTAATCCCCCAAAGTACTTCCGTCAGGGTTATTAAAGGTGATGGAAGCATTTTGGATTCACCACATACATCCTAAACTATGTGTACAAAAAACAACAGACTTCAACCTTCGCCTACCATGGACTACTTGACCTACTTAAATATGATTGGTCATTAGTATGTACTTTTGTTTTTTACATAACTGAGTAATTATATGTCAAGCAGGGATAGGACAACTCAATGCCTCGCAGTGTGGTAGCTGCTAGGTATATTCCGTGTCCGACACGTGGCTGGGCAAGCTTACGTATTCCTTTTGGTGTCTGGACTGGAACATGTGTTTGGTTAGGCTCATTAAGTCTGGTGTTATGCCAGAGCAATGACCATAAACTATGCACCGGATTTCGGGGTGCAGGAGTCGACACGATATCTAATTGTGGTATGATATGTATCCACATATATATATTTATGTGTGTGTGTGCATGTTGGTCTCTCTTTCTGTTTGCTCGGTTAGTCTGTGACCACTTCACTTGTATGGACTTGTCTCCTTTAATAATGTGTATTCTCCTTATATTATATTATATATAATATGAGTGTTTGTTGACAGTCCGTTGCTTGGTGACATATAGCCATATATGTTTGTTGGCATGTCTGCTATATTCGCTATGTATAATTGGATCGACACTCCATTATAATTAGCCATTCATGTTAAGACTGTCTAATGATTTTTCCCACGCTTTGTCTGAATTATTTATATATATTCGCATTCACAATTTGTGTGAACTACTTTACTTTACAACTACTTTACTTACTTACCACTTTGGTGTGAGACCATTTATTTTCGTCTCCTTGTATTTGGACAATAGAAGTATCATCGAAAACCTAGTGGTCTTCTGATTTCCGCCTTCTCGCGTCAGGACTATTAGTTTCTCGACCAGTCCATAACAATAACTTAGCGACGAGTACATAACAGGTATGAGCGTGAGGATACTAAATCGTTTGTAGACGACTTAGTGTTTTGTCGAGCAGCTATCACACTGCGAGGCATTGAGTCCTATCCCTGCTTGACGTAAATGAGTAATTCATATGCATTTTATTTTATTATTGCGAACCATGTCAGTTGTAAGGCAACTGTAGAAGAAACTATGAAATGAAGATATCATTTCGCGAAATTTTACATAGTAGGCAATAGGCAGAATGAAATTCTCTTCTACGGTTACAAAAAAATAGAATAGATACGCACTTGTATAGCAGCGCCCATAGCAATGGCTTCATCGGGATTAACAGTTATGTTAGGAGCACGCCCAAATATGCTTTCTACAACTTCGTGGATCTATTTGAAACACATACAAAAAAAATATAAAAACGAAAAAGCAAAGGTAAAATGTATGTGATATATGTTGCTTATCTTTATTGTTAATACAAGAAGAGTTCAATACGAGAGTTAAAAACAACAGCGAAACCGACACTGAATATTTGCTTTGGAACAAACACTTCGAAAGACAACACTTACATTTTCATTTTTATCAAAACAAACACGTGTGCAAGTATTGGCTGGTACGGATTTGATTGATTGGTTACAGGATTTCATTATGAGCTGATATCGGTTAGAGAGAACCATTGGAAAAGCGGCCTGGAAGTACTAGACAGCTGTTTCGTCACCCTTGTTTGGGACTCTTCGTTAGCACGCACCCACCACAGGGGGTTCGAACCCAATACCTTCTGATTACAAGGTAAGCTAACTCGTACACCATTAAGCTACTGGGAGCCGATCCAATGGCCAGCCCATGGGTTCTAACTTCTGCCAATTCACGATATAGTGCGACCGTTAGCCAGGTGTAAGTTTAAGAGATCCTTTCACAATTAAATGTTTATTTACACCTGAAGCTGTGTACAGACAACATAGACTATTGGGTAAAATTTATTGTAGATAAGTTCAGTAAAAAATTTGTAACTCTACACCAGCCAGTGCTGTATACAGGAAGAATTTGTAAAGCGCCATTTACTGTCACTGGAGCGTCGATGTTTCATGGAGTAACAAACTAGCCAACTGCACACACGATTACAGTTCGACTCCCAGCCGAAGCACTCCTAAGCCTCAACTAATCTGTAGTGATCTCAGAAAAGAGGAAGAGCCAGCCTTGAGATTAGCACCTTTACCCCATTAAAATTACACAAGCGCTACTGAGACTTCAAAGCTTAGGGCTTGAAGTCTTATGTTCCACTAGAAACACAAAGAAAGGTAAACAATCCATCCAACCATGTTGAGGATTCGAAGTATCGTACTACAGAACAATTTGTTGCCAACTTTTTACCCGGAAATTTTTCAACGTTTGATACTGATATCATTCTCATCCGTTTAATTTTCTGTCAGCTTACACTTTTCTTGCTTACACAAATATCAGTTTTAAACAATATTAAGAAGAGGAAAAGAAAATGCAACTGTAACAAAATGCAAATTTACACTCACTTTTGGCATACGAGTCATACCTCCAACCAAGATAACCTCCTTTACTTGAAAAGGTTTTAAATTAGCATCCAATAAGGCTTTTTGACACGGTAACACAGTCCGTTGTACCAAATCCTCGACTAGAGATTCCATTTGACTACGTGTAAATTCCAGTGATACATGTTTCGGTCCAGATGAGTCTGTGAAGAAATGTGGTAAACTCACCACAACCTACGAGATGATCAAAAAAAGATGGAATATGTCGTGTATGTTTTTCAACAAGCATTACATTAACAAAAGTTAAAACTCCTCGATGAAGAAACGTAAGCAACAATCTGTCAGACAAACAAAATCTCATGTTAATATTCATAAAAAAATTCAAGGACCCATAGTTTTGAGCTAACCACTGTAGTTATAAATGACGAAATAATTGAGCCACATATATATTTGATATTAGATAGTTGGAGGCAATCGACCACCGGAAGTCCTACCTGACCTATGTTTCGTGCTAGTTGGTAATCGTCAGTCAGTCAGTAAAGTTTATCTGCAACCTTGATGGAACACGTGTCTTGTGAGATTCGGATCCGCGTCACCCAGCGCTGTAGCCAGAGACGTTACCACCACTGAGCTATCCGGGCTCACGACTGACCTCCTTCTTTTAGGAATGTGTTGGATACTTTGATTGGACACTAGTAACTAGGGTGATGTGTCTAGTCCTTTATTTTGGCCCAGACTGCTGATTCCACATTGGTTTGTTTATTAGATGTACCGCATAGTGAAACAGTATTATTTACTGGATGACGTTTCGAACAAAATTCATTGCTTATAATCATATAAATTATAATCACACGACTTCGGAACTTGAGTCTTATAGTTTTCTTTGTGTTCTCATATTTGTCGTCGTTGGGGTAGTAGACTGCTGATTGCCTCCAACCATCTAATATCAGCAAATCAATGTGTACCGTGATGGCGACCTACCTAGTTGCATGGTTGCCACACTGTAGAATTCAGTCTGCACCAAACAAAGGACTACATACATCACACTAGGTACTAGTGTCCAATTAAAGCCATATATTTATTTATATTTCAATATTCATCTAAGCACAAACTTGATACATTACGGTCACAAAGAAATCCATCACAAAAATCATAAATAACAACAATCTTTCAGAAAAACTAGGTAGAAACAACAAGGGCGGGGGTCATTACATGAGCATTCTCACTGGGTAAATCCAAAAGAACGATGATTACATTCTATTACTTTTGATAGACGATGGAACGGAAAAACTACAGAGGGATAACAACTGATTTAAAATTCATAGTTGTGTTACAGTCTCATGACTATACACATCCCAATAACACAACCTTGAGATACTGCCCCAAAAAATGTATCCCATCTTACACCAGCCAAAACCATGATATCTTCAAATTTCCCAAAGGTTAGTGAACAGTAGACAAACAGGGTAAGACTGGCAAAACATTCCTAACACAGCCAGGCTAACGTAACCAGTGTTTCAGTATGATTACTTGTATATTACCTCACCAGGAAGGAAGCAGTTCAACCGAGATAGATATGACCAAACAGGTAGAGTCATACAACATTCTCAGTCGTGAAGCCAAATTTCACAAGTATAGAGCAAAATTAAAAACACAGCAGTATCGTGAGCCCAACTTTTGACGCCAAGGGAAACTATGACAACGTAGCTCTAGTCCCTAATGGACTTCTCGAAATCTAACATAACACGTATACACCAGGATACACTAACTGGACATGCGAACTTTCTGATTACTAGTAACAATACTGCCTCGACAAAAAATCCAAACACAATTCTTCACCGAATTTGCCCAAATGAGTGATTCGCATTATGACGATGATGCAAAGTACATTAAACACTTTGGGATACTTACCACTAACTGCTAACTCAGTGTTGTGTGAATACTTATTTATTTATTTATTTAAACGCATAAAAAACTTGGTACAATATGGCACCAAGAAAGATGCGCCACACAATAATAATAAAACAACATAGATCAAAAAAAAAAAGGAAGGAAGGAAAAGAAATATATATATATATATATAAGTACAGAACGGAAAAAGAACTTCATCTGGAAGGAGAACACTCATGCTTAACAAGTTCAAACAGTGTTCGTTAACTATCATCGGGAAGCGAAGAAAGAAGGAAATCGCAACACATTCGCCATTGATTACGATTCTTGACCATATCCGATAACGTTTCCAGCCATCGATTCGAGCTACCTCTCGGACCCCAACCAGGGAGTCGTGACACACTAACCGATGCTAATCTAGCACAAATATCCTTCATCTCACGACGCCACGTCATGGACTGACCACCCGTCCGCCTTTTCCATGCCGTCCCAAGGCTGGCTAGCGAACAGAGACCTGTACGGAAGCCTCTGGGATGACATTCCCAGTACATGTTTAAGCCACCACCGGAGTCGGTGTTTCCAGATGACGACACTCAATCAATGGTGATCTCCATTGTTTTACGGGTTGATCACGGATTGATATCAGTTAGAGAACCATTGAAAACCAGGGAGTACTGGACAGCTGCTGTTTCATCCTAGTTTGGGAATCATCGGCAGTACGCACCCACTGTTTAAACGTGTTTAAACACGCCGCCGAACACCAGAATTACTCACGCGATGATGTCATCGAACGCAAGCAATCCTGTGGAGACACCGATGATGGAACACCCAGAGTCGCCGCACGTTCTTAGCTTGGAGAGACCAGGTTTCACAGGCGTAGAGCAGGTCAGCCCGCACCGAAGCATTGTATACCCGACCTTTGACAGCCAGGCTAACGTCGCGACGGCGCCAGAGGTGGCTCAAGTTGATGTATACCACCCTAGCCTTCATTATACGGTTGGAAATCTCATCCGTCACCCCTCCGCCATCACTCACACAACTACCCAGGTACACAAACTTATCAACAACTTCAAGTGGTTCACCCAAAAGAGTGAGTGCAGGTACAGGCTCCTGCCAATCTTGTGTGAATACTTAAGGCAGAAATGAACTTATTAACTCTGACAGGTAACCGGAATATTTGCAAAATAGTATACTCCTTGAAATATTTATTCTTAGCTGACGAACAATGGAAACAATGTATTATAGGCTACTTTCTACAATGCAAAAACGTCAAAACTTTCTCCTCACCCTATTTCACATATTAGAGGGGAGGAAACCTAACAAGTCTGTAAAACTTATCTAATTAAATCAAGCCCAACAATGTAAAACTTCATATCAAAAATTGGTTTTAAAAATAAACAATTAAGTGTGACAGGGGTAACAAGTATGAAAAATTAAACACTCACTTCAGTAGCATTTGAAAGATCGATTTTCGCTGCCTCTGCTGACTCTTTCAAACGCTGCAGTGCGATAACATTTTCGGTTGCATCAAATCCATACTAACTACTTTCTATTAGCATTAATACACTAACCTTATCCTTGATATATGAGACAAAAAATTGAAGGATTCTGTTATCAAAGTCTTCACCACCAAGAAATGTATCTCCATTTGTTGATATAACTTCAAAAACACCCTTTTCAATTTCAAGGATTGATACATCGAAAGTACCACCTCCTAAGTCATAAGTAGCTACACTAGTGATAAACAACCTTCTAATCCATACTCACATCTTACATTTTATCATTTGATTTGTCTAAACCGTAGGCAAGTGCGGCAGCAGTAGGTTCATTGATAATACGTAGAACATCTAGACCAATCATCTTTCCAGCTGCTTTAGTTGCCTAGAGAATCATATTAACTCACTGGAAATAACTGAATACCTGTCTCTGAGAATCGTTGAAATATGCAGGTACTGTGATAACGCATTTACTTACATCGGTTTTCAAATAGTTTTCTAATGTGGTACAGAATAAGAGCAAAATGAAACATGCCTGCGATTTCTTTCATTCGTTTCAAAATTAACGACGCCACATCAGTAGGTGAATACACTTTGCTATTTGCACACATAGAGGCTTCTTCGTTCTTCCCCATAACCACGGTGAATGCGAAATTGCTCAACTCCCTTTGAACATCTGGATCTGTAAACCGCCGACCAATTAGACGCTTAGTAGCATAAAATGTGTTTTGAGGATTGCTAATACGTTGTCGCCGTGCTGGATGACCAACAAGAATATCTCCGGAATCAGTGATAGCAACTACTGAAGGTGTTGTTCGATTTCCTTCCGAATCTTCTATAACTCGAGGACTCTGACCTTCCATTATCGACACGCAAGAGTTTGTAGTGCCAAGGTCAATACCAATAACATGTGATCTACGGATTGGTAATTTCCTAATCTTCTTTTAGAAGATATGACGAAATGGAAAATAGCTACTACCTCAACTACTCTGGCGAGACGGAGAGACGAAAACATTTTGAACTGTGCACTTAACCCAAGGTAAAGTTAATCAACAACCCCTAAAAGTAGTGCAATAAAAGATTCCCCATTTGGAAGTCCTCGAATCTGTTCACTTTCAGTGTTTTCGGATGGCTCATAAACACTATATATTTGCTCCCAAAAACTTGTATTCCACATAAAATACACAACGTCCAACTACATTCATATGAACTTGTATAGAATAAGTGGTTTTATTTACCCAATATCCTATATCTCAATTGACGAGCTTGTGCAAAGCTTAACTTCCTTTCTTGACCTTTAGCGGAATCCAGTATAATTTATCTCTCTGACTGCTACAGCTTTGCGCAATACAAGGGGTTACATTCGGTTATCAATGCTGAAAATTACATTCTGTATCACAAGTACTGTTTTTGGAATAAAGTAAATCATTATTATTATTATTCTGGTAGAAATGTATTTATATTAAGAGAGCTGAGCAGCCAAGGAGTTCAGGTTCACTGTCTCTGAGAAATTGTAAATCTATGGTGTCAGTGGACCGGAAGAATCACGAAACAAATAATTCAAACATATGAACAGCTATCAAAATACTTGATTAGCCCTATCAGTCTCCACAGTTATGTACGTAATACGTAGCAGCGATTGTTACTAACTTCACTTATTTATTTTATTTTTCATTCTTGATTACAGCTCAGTTTCACACTGTATTTTGGCACAAGTATGGAATTCCTACGTACTTTGGTCGACATCTGGCAACATCAACATTGGAGAACTAGTATTGGAACAGTCTTCTAGCAATACCTCTGGAGTCTATTACGTTAATTGTGGATTTTGGACCTTGTAAATACCCAAGTAACAAAACTTTAATATATTCTTAAAGTAACTTAACTGATTTGGTATTTTATTTTCTATTTGAATTTGGGATACTAAGCTAACAGAGTCTAAGGTCCACCACAAAGTGTCTAAAGCCTGGTATGTGTGCTTTGTTGAATTTCTGTTAAACGTTTATTAAATTACTAACTGCGCACATCCAGTGTACTGGAAAGGGTAATTTTTCTAGCGTGGATTTCGTGGAAATGAAAAATATGCACAACTTAACGAAAAGTAAGTGCCACTTGCCCGGTCGTTTTCGCCTCATTAACTCTTTTAGAGAGAATGTCTATTTTCGTGAACTGGTTCGTACCCTCAATTATTGTGCCACAGATGGCATTGAAGAGGGAACTAAATTGAACGGTTAATATCTGTCATCTGACCTTCCTGGGAATAACAATATCAGATGTCCAGGTCCGACTAAACTGGACTTCACGCTTAGAAGACTTTCAGCAACTATGCCTAGTGCGTCGGTGGCACAGTGGTTAGGACTCTCGCCGACCATGCACATGGTCCGAGGTTCGAGCCCACACCGGCGCATACCTGATATCTATGGTCGGCCTGCAAAATTTGGGCTACCGATATCCATGCTGAAAATTCCATACTTGTACCAAAAATACAGTGTGGAATCAAGCTGTAAATAAAAAAAAATAACCAACGCGAGAAACCAGAACACAGATCACAATAATATCTCTGAGAGTTTTTCGATATCTTCCAACGAACAGCGAATGATGGAACGATGAGTGCAGTATCGATGACTCCCGCGAAAAATATGGATTTGGTTTTGAGCAAACAACCAATCTTCAGCTACATTGAAACTCCTCGGCCAAAATATAATCCATCCCTTCTTTCCACGACGACCAATACACGTTGACTGGGATGCCAGTGCGAGAATCTGGGTCACACGGACAAAGCTGAAATTGGAAAACAAACAGAAAAGCCAACACACCACAGGCATACCCACAGCACAATCTCACTCGTCGACGATGACCTAGGCCTTCCAGTTAAAGGCATCCTCTTGACATCCTGAAACACAATCGGCACTTGCTAGAATCACTGTTGCAGAAAGCAACGTGACCATAGCAGCAACTCATGATACTCTCCGCACACCCTCTTATCTATTCACTACCAATTACCACTGCGATCGCTTGTCACTCATTCTGCCTCAGTCTTAGTAACTGTGATGTATGCAAGCCTCAGTCGTCTACACACTTGCTCCCCGGCGTGTGCGACCACAGCCTAAGTAGAAACATTCATTCCCAATCATTGATTCCACGGCCAATGCCAAACTCCGTGTGCAGGTTATTCTCAACACTAGCCTCTGCAGCGTATATGACCCATCTGCTGTCTTTAGCATCAATCAATTCATTCATGGATGTAGAAGACTCGAAACAACTTCAGATGTAATCACGACGAAAAGTTTAACAAAATTACGCAATAACAACAAGGTACGAAGACAACAAGTAAACATAGTGAATCCGAAAATACCAACTGATATGACACACCTCACATATATACAAACAGTACACATAACCTAGCAGATCATGTCTTGATGTAATTCCTTTGAAGAATTGCAGGACTTACAACAGTACGGCTGCAGCCCTTCTCAGGCGGACAATTGTAAGTTGTGGAATGTCCGGACACAAACAAGATTAACCAACAATAGATGAGAGATGATACTAAATCTATATATGCTACATGAACATATGTACAAAACAACACACTAAGTACGATGGACCGAGCACCGACGTACCTATATTATTACAATATTATTGTTCCCTTTGGTTCCTAGTGGAACATAGGGCTTCAACTGCACGTCTCCACTTGCTTCTGTCTTCTGCTGTACTTTTCACCTGCATCCATGTTATTCCATACTGTTTCAACTCCTCTTCACACGATCTCCTCCATGTCACCTCACCGACGTGCTGCCCTTGAAGAATTGTAGGACTTACAGCAGTACGCCTAGAAGCCTTCTCAGGTTGACTCCCTCAAGTAAGAAAACCTTCGCAGAGTTCATTTGCTGACCTCCTTCTATCATCTATATCCTCAACTCTGAGTGGTAACACGCCCATGTCATTGTATCGTGGAATGTAGATGACTAACAAACATACGACGTATCTGACCAATTAAGCGTAGGCACATAGCAATTTACACCAAAGATCATAACGTTCAAATAGTAACTTGAAACTTGAAAGGTTTTTATTCGTGCAAGTCAGTTTAACATTTACAATCTCAAACAGCGTTGGCTTATTCTCACAAAAATGACCATTGACTTTCGTTCTTTCAAACGGAACTATACTAGCATAGTCACGGCATAAGATATATGAGTTCATGCACGTCCCTTTCATTGTGGATGACAACACCAACGACGACTGACTGATACCAGTTGATAAACTTAGCGGTGCATCAGAAGTTGTCACTGTTTGACCTTTAAAATATATTTCTTCCTGTTTATGCAGGAACATACCAATTGTATAGGCATGGATAAGTTATTATATAAATTACACATAATTTGATGTATGATGAACTTACAGTTTGGTTGTTCTCTCTGACATTAGAGTCAGTCGGAACAGTCTGCTATAAAGTCTGTTTGTGTAGCACATAAAGAGATATGGAAATATTGTCTTCGCATTAACAAAAAACCCAGACATCAGATGAATGTAATACAGATATCTGGGAAAAATAAAGCCTGAAGTCAATTCTCCTATATAACTTTGTTGTGAAGAGCACCCTTGGCTTAAAGTTTATTGGTGTATTATGTTGAGATAAGTAATATATTTATTCCATTTTTCAGCAGTCTTATCGTAGTTTTATAACAGGAAAGAAATTTGATCGTGGATGCGAAAACTAGATAAGGTCATTGTCAATCACGTCTCATAAACCGTTAATGCCCAGCTCTCGCTACGCTCGGACCCACGCTGTTCCTTGAAGATTTCAGAAACGCTTAGTTATAACGGACGAAAAAACCAAAACACCGATCTGCCGCTTGATATTTCTTTATTGTTACACCAACATATAAAAAGAATAAGTGGACTAAGGTCTGAAAACAAATATTACAATAATAAATCATTGTATTACTTCTGACGATGTTTCACTCTTCTTTCTGAACAGCGACCGATGAGACGATGACTGTCGTATTGATGCCTCCGCGAAAATTGGGGAAGTTGATTTTGAGCAAACAACCAAGAATTGATCGTTCAATCTTCAACTACATTGACACTCCCCGGCAAAAAGGGGATCCAACCCCTTTTTTCCTTCACGACCAATACACGTTGACTTGGATGCCATTGCGAGAACCTGAGTCACACGGACAGAGCTGAAATGGAAAACAAACAGAAAAGCCAACACACCACAATCATACCCACAGCACAATCTCACACATCGCTGACGACCTGCGCCTCCAGAGAGAGACCTCCTCTTGACATCTTGCAACACAATCGCCATTTGCTGGAATGACTCTTGCAGAATGCAAAGTGACCATGGCAGCACCTCACGATACTCTACGCACATCCTCTTATCTACTCATTACCGATTACCATTGAAATCGCTTGTCACTCATTCTGCCTCAGTTCTAGTAACGGTGATGTATGCGAGCCTCAGCCGTTTACACTCTTTCTCCCCGACGTGTCGGACTGCAGCTAACAATTATCTCCGTGTGCATTTCATTCTCAGCAATGGCCTCCCCGGCGTATACGACCCATCTGCTGTCTGTAACATCAATCAATTCATTCATGGATGTAGAAGACTCGAAACAACTTCAGAAGTAATCACGACGAAAAGTTTAACAAAATTACGCAATAACAACAAGGTACGAAGACAACAAGTAAACATAGTGAATCCGAAAATACCAACTGATATGACACACCTCACATATATACAAACAGTACACATAACCTAGCAGATCATGTCTTGATGTAATTCCTTTGAAGAATTGCAGGACTTACAACAGTACGGCTGCAGCCCTTCTCAGGCGGACAATTGTAAGTTGTGGAATGTCCGGACACAAACAAGATTAACCAACAATAGATGAGAGATGATACTAAATCTATATATGCTACATGAACATATGTACAAAACAACACACTAAGTACGATGGACCGAGCACCGACGTACCTATATTATTACAATATTATTGTTCCCTTTGGTTCCTAGTGGAACATAGGGCTTCAACTGCACGTCTCCACTTGCTTCTGTCTTCTGCTGTACTTTTCACCTGCATCCATGTTATTCCATACTGTTTCAACTCCTCTTCACACGATCTCCTCCATGTCACCTCACCGACGTGCTGCCCTTGAAGAATTGTAGGACTTACAGCAGTACGCCTAGAAGCCTTCTCAGGTTGACTCCCTCAAGTAAGAAAACCTTCGCAGAGTTCATTTGCTGACCTCCTTCTATCATCTATATCCTCAACTCTGAGTGGTAACACGCCCATGTCATTGTATCGTGGAATGTAGATGACTAACAAACATACGACGTATCTGACCAATTAAGCGTAGGCACATAGCAATTTACACCAAAGATCATAACGTTCAAATAGTAACTTGAAACTTGAAAGGTTTTTATTCGTGCAAGTCAGTTTAACATTTACAATCTCAAACAGCGTTGGCTTATTCTCACAAAAATGACCATTGACTTTCGTTCTTTCAAACGGAACTATACTAGCATAGTCACGGCATAAGATATATGAGTTCATGCACGTCCCTTTCATTGTGGATGACAACACCAACGACGACTGACTGATACCAGTTGATAAACTTAGCGGTGCATCAGAAGTTGTCACTGTTTGACCTTTAAAATATATTTCTTCCTGTTTATGCAGGAACATACCAATTGTATAGGCATGGATAAGTTATTATATAAATTACACATAATTTGATGTATGATGAATTTACAGTTTGGTTGTTCTCTCTGACATTAGAGTCAGTCGGAACAGTCTGCTATAAAGTCTGTTTGTGTAGCACATAAAGAGATATGGAAATATTGTCTTCGCATTAACAAAAAACCCAGACATCAGATGAATGTAATACAGATATCTGGGAAAAATAAAGCCTGAAGTCAATTCTCCTATATAACTTTGTTGTGAAGAGCACCCTTGGCTTAAAGTTTATTGGTGTATTATGTTGAGATAAGTAATATATTTATTCCATTTTTCAGCAGTCTTATCGTAGTTTTATAACAGGAAAGAAATTTGATCGTGGATGCGAAAACTAGATAAGGTCATTGTCAATCACGTCTCATAAACCGTTAATGCCCAGCTCTCGCTACGCTCGGACCCACGCTGTTCCTTGAAGATTTCAGAAACGCTTAGTTATAACGGACGAAAAAACCAAAACACCGATCTGCCGCTTGATATTTCTTTATTGTTACACCAACATATAAAAAGAATAAGTGGACTAAGGTCTGAAAACAAATATTACAATAATAAATCATTGTATTACTTCTGACGATGTTTCACTCTTCTTTCTGAACAGCGACCGATGAGACGATGACTGTCGTATTGATGCCTCCGCGAAAATTGGGGAAGTTGATTTTGAGCAAACAACCAAGAATTGATCGTTCAATCTTCAACTGCATTGACAGTCATTTTTGGGTTGTTTTGCTGCATCAAGTGGTTCCGATGTCGTTTCCAGAATTCTCCATTTGCTTCGTTCTTGTCTGCATGGGGGATTGTATTCGTAAGTTTAGAAGGATATCTATCAGCAAGGTTACCACCATTGTTGTCTTTTATGATTAGCTACTCTTCAGCCTTAACATCTGTCGATGGGTGGGCTACACTGATGGTCTCATGAGTATCCATACCTTCTACCATCGCATCTCCGTTTAATTCTACTTCATTTTCGAGTTGTACAGAACCTTTGCTCAACTCAGTAGTAGTAGGGATTCCGTTCATCTCATCATGGTCAGCCAAAGATAAACGTGCTCTATCAGGACCATTGTCACAAATAACCACTTTACCGCAGTTTGTATGATCAACTTCATCATTTTCAAACTTTTTAATGACAACAGGAGATGATTTTGGTTCCTCCTCACAAATCCTTAGAGGTTCTGTACCTTTACTCTGACTAGTGATACTTTGTAAACTTGTGGAGTTAGAACTAGACTCTGAAACTGTAACTCTCTTCTTCTGCACAAGCTGCAGTGTCGTCTGTGACACTCTATTCAACAATGGCTTACCACTAAACTTGTTCACCGCTTCACAGTTCGCTTTTGTATGCACTTTTTGCAAGCACAACCGTGTTTGTCGTGCAGCTTGTAACCTATCTGTTGGGGACATCCCACGAAAGCTGTCACACATATTAGATTTGCATGGATTACTAGACACCATACACCTTTCTCGATATCCACTTCTCTGTGACCCTTTCTTCATAAACGGTTGCGTTTCGCTCTCTGGCTTCTCTATTCCAGGAGTGAGATGCAATATACTGGCAAGCTTGCTCATAGCTTGATTGAAACTATCTTTTACCAGTTTCAGAATATAATCGAACTTTGGCTCAATACCTTCATCCTCTGTACGAGAACTTATCTTCACTCACTTCCTTTGCAGTCGAGTAGGTAGGCGTCTCGCTACTACCTCTAGGACGGAACTTGAGTTCAGATCGCTCATGCAATTAATCGAAATCAACGTGTTCTTGTAAGTCATCAGATTATCCAAAAACTCAGAGAGAGCCTTGGAGTCATCTTGTAATTGACTACCGTTACCTTTAACAGCCTCGAATAATATCCCTACAATCATCGAAGGTCTTCCAAGCTTTTGACGCGAGATATGCATCGCCTCAGTATATCCTTCGTTTGGGGACATAACCTTACAGCACTGGATAGCTCTTGAAGCAACTCCAGTGCACTACCTCACCAAATACATTAACTTCATTTCATCATTTAATAAAAACCACTCAACATGATCTCAAACTCCTGTACAAACTGTGAATAGTCAGCTGGGTTTCCATCGAAACACCGAGGCACAAATTTAGGAATTTTACAACTTATATTATCACTAGAAGTCGAAACATAGACATCAATCTTATCATGCTTAGCATCATACACATCTTTACATATAAAAGGCAACTCATAATTACTTATTTTCCTGTCTGCTTTCAAAACGCTTTGTCCCTTCTTTGACCCATGCATAATTGAACTTGACCAAATGATTCAGAGAAGCTCCAGATAACACATGTCCAAAAAAAGACTTGGAGGCGCGAGGAAAGACGAATATCGAACAAATGCGACGAATAATTCCAGGAGTTTATCAGAAACTGTCAAATGTCCATGTCTAACTAAACTGGACTTCACGCTGTCCTTAGAAGACTTTCAATAACTGTGTCCAATATCCAACGCGAATAACCAGAACACAGATTGATAACTCAAGAATCCTTCATTCTTGCACCAATATACAACCAAGCGTAAGGTTATTGTACACAAAGTCTAAGAATAGATGTCATAACAATAAATCACATTAATACTTCTGATAGTTTTTCTACGTCTTCCAACGAACAGCGAACGATGGAACGATGAGTGCAGTATCGATGACTCCCGCGAAAAATATGGAGTTGGTTTTGAGCAAACAACCATGAAATGATCGTTTAATCTTCAACTACATTGACACACTATATAATCTAAATTTTTAGAAGAATATTTCGTCTAACAGCCTATGAGGGGAGTTTTAGGCATTCTGTTATCACCCAATCTCTGCGGTTTATATATCTTGTATCTTGACTGAATCGTTCTTCGGATTCTTCCGAATGACTTTGTTGCATTGCCAAGGGCACTAAAAGCTGTTAGAATAGTGAGTGGATTATTGGTAAACCGTCTTGTCAGTACTATTGTAGATAGGCACTTGAACTCATGCAAAAAATATCGAATTGTATCGCGTCGGAATCCAATGATCTTCTCAATACACAACTATCATAACGTCTTATCATGTAAGATTAGAAGCAGCCATGAAAGACTTTCGCTTTGGAAATTTAAGTATAAATCCGTAGTACCATATTTGGCACGCACTTTGTTATGAGGAAAAGTGAGCATGGAATTATTGTCTTATTGCCTGACACTAAGTAAACGGCCCTATTATTCCTCTCTTCATTAATGTTAGCATTTCTACTTAAATTTTTATCTTACATTCATACTCTTATTGACATTATCAAAGTAAAATTCCCCTTACTGTTTCCCCTCTTACTACATTATGTAAGAAGAAACTTAAGATTCATTGTTGTATCACATACTGGAAATTCCAAATTTAATTAAAAGCGCTCTTTGTAACAAAGCTAATGTCACAATTATTTATTATTCTGAGGTTATTTCGTTAAAACACTTTAGAGTCTACAACTTGCAGACTACCAAGTTTTATTGTTGGTTGGTCAGTATAATACATTTGGAAAATAATTACTAGATAGACTTGTACTTTTAATGTTGTCTCACCCTATTGCTGAAACTCGTGATACTATGCACGGATGCGAATTAATGTAAGAACTAGTCTCCCTTGTTACTTTGTCTTAAACTGGGTGAAAAATCTCGTTTAACCAGGTAAAAACAGTTCTGTATTTCTAAAGGTGTAGAAATCGTCAAAATCTCAGCTCACTGTCTCCAATAAATGTTGACCGAGAGAAATTTATTATTTAGGATTGGACTTCGAATGCGCTATTTCGACGTTTACGTTACTTTACAATGAATTTAGAACTTCTTGGTGATTATTATATTTTGTAACTTATCTTTACTTATTTTGCAGAAGCATTTCATCAAAATTATCCTGAGGTAAGATTAGTGGATAATATTGACTTTCCAGGCTGCAGACGGGTACTTGGAGCGAATAAAAAAAGATGATGGGAGCAAAGATGCTGGGTGTGCTACTTATGCTATAACACTACAGTTTAATCGTATTGGAAGCCTTCTTGCTATTGGCTGTAATGATGGAAGGATAGAAATATGGGATCATGTTACTAGACGAATATCAAAAATACTGGTGGCTCACTCACACCCAGTTTGTTCCTTAAGGTATTTCAATAGTTTTTTTATTCATTCCTCTTTGTTAGTTGGAGTCGAGACAGCAGAAAACTCCTCAGTGCATCAACTGACAATACAGTCTCTATATGGGATGTATTATCCAGTGCTTGTGAGCAGACATTTCAGTTCCCCTGTCCTGTAATGAAAGTTCAGTTCAATGCGAGAAAACGCGAACAGTTTCTTGTTTGTCCTATGCGACATGCTCCAGTTGTCATCACTGTTCCTAGTGGTGTTCCAACCATTATACAACCAGAAGATGAGGTGAGAATACTATAAGTTTTTTTTATTTTAAAGCAGTGTATAAATGTTGTAATATTCTCGAACTAAATTAAATTCCCGAGACTTAAAGTACTTATGATTTATCTTTATCCATAGTGTACAGTAATACTCGCCTGTTGAATGCTTTTCGTAAGCATGCTTATCTGCTTTTATTAGTTCTCATTCCATGACAACCTTGTTTTCGTGCTTAACGTGGTTGTTTTGTTATGTTTTGTGGTGCATTTCTCAGCGTCCTTAGAAAATAAAAGGATGTTGGCGGGCATATAAAATACTAAGATGTAATGGTATGTATATATACTATCCCAACTCGAAATGTACCTATTAGATGCTACTAGAGAACAGTTACAAGGCTGAAATATAACGACTTCATGATCGTTCAAAATGCGAAATATATTTTGGGAACAGTGAAGTTGGGTTAAACTAACCGAAGACCAAATGCCTACCTTTGTCTTGACCATGTGAGTCAGCAGCCGGTGTCGAATAGTGGTAGCTCTAGGTCAGTTATTTTATGGAGTCATTTGTCGTTACAAGCTCATACTACACAACATTTTTGTTAAAAGTGTACTTTCAGCTCACGATTCATGGGAAGAAAGTCAACTAATTAAACCCGTTAATGGTCTTAATAAAGCAAAGCTTTATTCGAATTCATAAAAAGCGTTAATGATCTGTTAGTATATTTGTAGGATACGATCATGGAGGCTTATAAGACTGATTGTCGTGTACTGATGGAGGTATATGGTCAGTCACCACTTCTTGAATTCACTTACTGTGGAAATTGATGTCTTCTTGGAGTTACTAAAACGTGGAAAAAAAGACTAATTTGATAAGAAAACAGAGCTCAGAAAATCAGTGCTTGATTCTTATTTAACTGGAATTATCTGGTGTTAGTGTTATTGTCATCTGCATAAAAATTCTTTACTCTAAACACAAATATTCAAGGGATCAGCTGTGTTGTACTGCTCTTTCGGGTTGACTTCTAACTTCTATGAACACAAAGGCAGGTTAACATTAGTTGGCTAGTTGTCCCAGAGAAACGCCTTACTGCCGCTTCTTTCGTTTTTTCTTGACGTGAGATTTTCCCGTCAATCTCCCACTACAGTTTAAACGTGTGACGGTGGCTATTTTTAATACTACTGCTGTCCAACTGTCTGTCTGTCTGTTTTCGACATAGAACTTTGCACAAATGTGCGGAAGTTCAAGTCGCCACACTCCACTCCATTTAGCACACAAAACAAGAGAAGAAAGTACAAGAAAAGCATAATAGAAACAGTAAGCAGAGGTGTGAGACAAAGGAGTAATAAAGAAAAACAAAGCAGTTTCATTGGTGGAGATCATAAGTCACAGGGAGTGGATGCATCTGCGCCATCACTGAGAACGATTTTGAGCCATATCACCAATTGTTTCCAACCATAGGTTTTTTCCGTCCCGAGGACCCCAGCCTGGAAGTCTACATCTTTCTACGTGGCTTAGACCAACTGTTGTGGATTTCATTGACTGGCGAGGCCAAGTTTTTGTTTGACCGCCGCTAGCTTTTTTCCAGTCTGACCCTATATCCGCTAACATTGCTCATTGTCGAGGGAGGCGATGGCTTGGGATACGTAACACATGTCCTAACCATCTCAGTCTTTGTAATTTCACGACTTCGTCGATTGATTTCTCCTGTTTACCTAGAACTCGACGCCTAACCTCAATGTTGCTCACCTTATTATGCCACTTTACACGGGAAATAGAACGCAGGCACCTATGATCAAAGACAGCTAACCGGCCTCTTCATGTCTTCCACTCTCAGTGGCCAGGTCTCACAGCCAGCCATAAAGGAGGACGGAGCGGACTGATGAGCAGTACACCCGCTGTCCAACTAGTATTCATATCATAATAGGACATAAAGAATATTCGTTCCCTCAAAAATAGGTCTTTGAGTTGCTCCAACATGCATTCTTGATTATGATGTCAATGCAGAACTTAATGATAGAGGTTTTTTAAGAATTGAGGTAATTGTGGTATGTGTTTTTACAGTCAGACTTCTCAATTCCATGTTAGCAGCTATGCATACAAGTTCGTTAGTGCAGCGTTATATATGTATATATCTTCCAGTGATTAAAGGTTAATCAGAATATATCCACAATTTTATTAATACTTCATGTGACTGTATCTAATGGAGTGTAACTCGGTTAATATTTTAGAATGACTTCAGTGTCGTTGCATCATATGATCGCCGTGGTCGGTATATATATACTGGGAATTCCAAAGGCAAAGTAAGATTAATGTATTAATATTCATTTTAGCATTTTTTTTATAACCTTTTATTATTGTTGTCATTAACATAATTAGTGTAGATGTCGAAATGTCATGCTTTTTAATCGATAAAAGTGTAGGAAAAAAATAAGACTAGTAATAAGTCCAATATTTGTCTTTTTCAATAAGCTATCTTTGATTTGGCGTTGGTTAAGGTAAAAAGAAGGATTTATCATGTATCGTTGTTCATCTTTGATACATACTAAGGCTTAAAAACTTATAAAGGCTATTAAATGTGTTTCATTTAAATGACCTGGTACGACCAGAGGTAGGTAGACTTTAATCTTCCTCTCGAAATGCTCCGATGTGACCATGCGTTCATAAGCGCTTCGGCAAAGTTTAACAATAGCGTCTAAAGAAATGAGAATGCACGAGTGACCTAGAGTCAGCCAACCAACCATAAAATTAAGTGACTTTTGCACAAAAAAGACATTTAAAAGAAAATGTACGGAAGCACTAAACAGGGTACCTTTCTCTGACATCAGTTAGAAATACGTCTCAGTTATAGTAAGAAGTATCAGTTGCTAAGTTGGACTAGTTTCTGCACATGTGTATTCACCGAGGTGACTTAAGGTGAGCTTTTTTGTGGTGCGTCTATCGCTCCTATCCTGTTTTGCAGTCTTCCCCAAAGGCCCTCGGTTGAATTGCTATTGTTTCCAGTAAGAAAATCGAGGACTACTTACTGGAAAAATGTGGGTGATAAAATAAATTAAAATAAATGACATAAATTATAAATCTATCCCTAATCGTAACCATAACCTTGGTCCTAAATATGACCCTTATCCCATCCGTAAACCTAACCCCAATCGTAATTACACCCCTAATCCTAATTCTAACTCTTACGACCTGTTAACACATTGTCCAAACACTACTTCAAAATGTGATCTGGGTGTAATTTGCTCCTTAGTTGTGAAAAGCGTTCACATTTGCGATATAGTAATAATAGGTGTCCTTTGCCAACGACTAGCATGCATTCAAGGTCGTTGGAGCGTTCGCAGCCCTTGGGACGCTATTGTCTAACTTCGCCACCTCTTCAAGGTAAATCCCCTTCACTGCCTTCACGCGACAGAGTTGTTCTTCACAAAAGTGAAAGGTTGCGTGTGTGAACGTCTGGCGCCTACAGCTGGACTGGTGGACATGCAGTTCTACCTTGGGGAGGCTGAAAAGCCATGATCCTCAACATGTAGTGTGCATTTTTTCTATTCCTTTACGTTCCCAGCAGAACATAGGGCTTCAAGCTAGAGGCTTGAAGTTTCTGTAGCAGTGGTGATTATTTTTACAGGTTGGAGTTGCTAGCCTCATGCCCAACTTTCCCTCTTTACCAGTCTTACTATTGGCTTAACAAGGTGAAGGAGTGCGTCAGCTGGGGATCTAACGCCGGACCTCATGCGTGGTCGGCGAGCACTCTACCTGTGTGCCACCGACGCACATAAGCCGGCAACACCCGGTATTCCCAGCCGGTCACCCATGCAAGTACTAACCGGGCCCAACATTGTTTAACTTCGGTGATCGGACAAGAACCGGTGCTTTCAACGTGTGCATAGGCTCCAGAATCTGAAGAGATTGAATGACGTATGACGAACCTATTTTAGTCAACGGAAACGATGAGGATGTATCTCCTCACGTTGCTCCACTGATTTCTACACTAGACTTCAAGTCAAAGCTTAGGATATGGCTGTCTCAGACAACCACCTTCTTCGGTCTGGTTGTTTGGACTGTATCTCAGACCACTCACAAAATATGAAATTCTGTGGCACTTCTCTTGACACCCATATAATGCACCAAGTTTGTATTTTCATAGGAAATAATTATGTGAATTTTTGCAGATTGATTTACCTGTTTTGTTTTACAAATTTTTTGTAGGTTTGTATATACGACACAACAGATTTTCAGTTGATCAGTTCATTTAAATCGACGTCAGCGGCAAATGCTGCGATTAAATCGATTGAATTCGCTAGACGTGGAGAGTAAGTTGTGATGTATGTCTCTTGTATATCTAAGAAAATCCTTTTTATATTAATTAGTTATATGTATCATTTTTTTATTCCTTCACGTTCTCAGTGGAACATAGGGCTTCGGGCTAAAGACTTGAAGTTTCTGTAGCAGTAGTGTTTATTTTTACACTATGGGGTTGCTAGCTTCATGCCCAACCTTTCCTCTTTACCAGCTTCATTTCTAGCTTAGCGAGGTAAAGGAGTACGTCAGTGGCCGGGGATCGAACCCTGGACCATGTGTATGGTCGGCGGGCGTCCTAACCGCGGTGCCGCCGACGCCACTATATGTATCATAGGTAACATCTTCCAATTACAATTTTATATGTTACAGCTCATTAAGTGTTCATTTGTTATAATTGATTGTACTACCACTAAACATAGTTGAAAATGTAATTCCATATTAATTTGTTTATTAGATGTATCACAGAGTGTGGAACAGTATTATTATGATTTACTGGATGACGACAAAGTTTTGAACATCATAAATTATTGTTCATAATCATTTCATCAATTATAATCACACAACTTCGAAACTTGAGTTTTATAGTTTTCTTTATTCTCTCCAATTTGTCGTCGTAGGGGTAGTAGAATTGCCATGAGGTCACCAATATCCCCGATTGTGGCAGTTATATTCATGGATAAGTGGGAAAACTTAGCGAATGAAAATTTCAGTCCCACCCGAAAAGTATGGTGGAGGTATGAAGATGACACATTCACTGTACTTAAAATTCAGGACATAAATAGATTTTTCGAACAGATCAACTCGAAGGTGGAGGTAATTCAATTCACTTATGAATTGGAAAGTCAGGTAGGGGAACTTCCAATGTTAGGTTGTTGCGTAAAAAAGAAAGAAGATGGGAAGTTAGGCACACTTGTGTGTGTTTACAGGAAACCCACACATTCAAACAGATATTTTGACTTCCGATCTTCCCACCTTATGTCAGTAAAAATACGATTGGTGAAATGTTTCGGTGAGAGAGAGAGAGAGAAAGAGAGAGAAAGAGAGAGAAAGAGCACAAAAACTAAGTAGTACCAAGGAAAATCTAAGCAGGAAGTGATACATATAAGGGAAGCTTTGGAAATGACTAATTAGCCTGATAAATGAATCAGAAAGTATGTAGGGAAATGTAAAAATAAAATAATGATAGTAGTGATAGTGATAATAATAATAATCGTAATATTAATTACAACATGCATGACAAACATGCACAACACCAACAATAGGGAGTTTAAACCATCAGTAGTACTACTATACAAAGAATGAACCTCGGAAACCACCTAACGGCTGAGAATTCTCAGCAATTTAGGCAGGAATAAAAGTGGGTGGCATTCAAACTCACAAACTCAATTAGAAACAAGTTTTGTCGATTAAAGGATCCTACCAGTGGTGCCAACAAAACAATTTAGTTTATCTAATACCCTACTGGAATGATTGTCAGGTCAAATAAATGGGTCAAAAATAGTGGAACAGGTGCAGTCAGACTAGCTTAGCACAAAAACTTAACAGCTAAATCTAGATTAGTCGATTCAAATAAGATAAGAAATCTAGAGAATAGTTCAGCTATAGTACTGACTACATGGGATGCCACACAAGCGTACAATACGATGGGATGGGATAAAGTGACAGATTTAAAATCTAATGTAACAGCTGAGTGGAGTGAGAGATTGATAATGGAAGCTTTGTTTATCGAGTCAACTGCAAACACGTGTATTAAGAATGTTTCAACACCTGTCCCAGATACCTGGAAAATGCTACTACCCCTATGACGATGAATAGAAGAGAATAAAGAAAACTATAAAACGAAAGTTTCTAAGTCGTGTGAGTATAATTGATGATATGATTATGAACAATAAATTTTGCTCGAAACTGCATCATCCGATAAATAATACTGTTTCACACTCTGTGTGACATATCTAATAAACAAATTAATATGGAATTACATACTACCACAGTCCCCAAGTTTTATACATATATTAATAGCTCAAAATGTTCACAAAAAGCTGTACTTTGTCTTTTCGTTACTATTTAAAAACTATAGTGTTTCCTAAGATTACTCATAGTTTTACTTCGACACAGTTACAATTTACTGATGAAATATTTAAAGTTTCCCCCTGTTGTTGGAAAAAATCACCATGATTAAACTAACCTTTATCTTAGATATGATAGAGAAGATTTGTAGCTCAGGCGGATGATTTTGATGTGGTTTTGTTCTCTGAGCTGGATGGTTAGTTTGCGTAGCTTTCATCGCCCTACTGGGTGACATCTTCAGCGCATACTTCAATTTGAAGTGAGCTTTTTAGGTTTCTTCACGAGTTTATTAATCATTCCTCCTGGTGACCTTGGACGTGATCGGTTGTTTATGTGTGTTTTCACACCTTGCAGGTTACTTGTGTTGGAACTGATTGTTTCTGTGACTTGAACTTGGACCCTTTGTGTGTGAAGTTTCTTTCTTATCGGTTGATAAATTTTGTCTATCTCGATGTGTCTACTGATTGATGATTCACTAGAATGCCAAGCTTCTAAAAATTCTCTGGCATTCTTTTTGTTTCCTCTGTCTAATATTTGAACGTTGGTTGTCCCAGTCGAATTGATGTCCGTGGTTGTCTGTATATAGTGATATGTGTGAGGGAGTGGATATCATATCTTTTGACGGCTAGCTTATGTTCGTGGATACGAAGACGAAGGGGACGTCCACTTTGACCAATGTAGTTTTTTTCACAGTTGTTACAATTTATTTTGTAGATGATGTTGGTTTTATCTTCTTTCGCTGTTGAGTCTTTTGGTTGACATAGAATTGAGTGAAGTGACTTTGTTGGTTTGTGTACGACGTCAATTCCCAAAGGTTTGAAGAGTCTTGTAGTGATTTCTGAGATATCCTTTATGTATGGTAAGGCGATTTTCTTTGTGTTCTCCTTGGTGGCTTTTGCTTTGGTAGGTTGGCTTGGAGGTATATGTTTTTTGATGAAATTCCGTGGATATCCATTCTTTTGGAAGACCTCCATGAGATATTTTTCTTCAATTTTCCTTAATGTGAGAGTGCTGCAATGAGTCCTTGCTCTCTTGAATAGTGTTTGTATGCAGTTCCTTTTGTGTGTTATTGGGTTGTTGCTTTTGTAATTTAGGATTTGGTCTTGTGTGAGTTGATTTCCTATAAACTTGAGTTTCTAACTCCCCTGTGGTTGTTCGCTTGAGTAAGACGTCCAAAAATGGTATTTTGTCCTCGGATTCCTCTTCTCTTGTGAATTTGATGTCGTTGAAGACGTTGTTTATTAAGTTGTGAGTTTTATCTAACTCGTTTCTTTTGATTATTACAAATTACATAACCTTTATCTTATTCTATTGTGCATAAGTTGAAATCTTGAGAAGTGTAAGCTGTCTCACCGTGTTTTATTCTACTGTCCTTACAAATAAGAATTATTTTATTTTACATGATAAAAAAAGGAAGGTATTCGTATGATGTCAATCTCACGAGTTCGATTTATGTATAATACAGTTACGTCTGATGTGAGATGGCTGAAGACAAATAATAAGAAGCCCTCCAACTATTAGACATCAACCAAAAGTTCACTGCAATGATAATTCACTTAGCTTGGTCAATGAAATCTACAACAGTTAGTGTAAGTCACGTAGGAAGGTGTAGACTTCCTGTCTGGTTGAGGTCCTCGGGACGGTAAAAAACCAATGGTTGGAAACGATTGGTGATATGGCTCAAAATCCTTCTCATTGGCTCATATGCATCCACTGCTTGTAACCTGATTTCCAATGAAACTGTTTTGTTCTTCGTTACTACTATTCCATTGTCTCACACCTCTGTTTACTGTCTCTATTATGCATTCCTTCTACCTTCTTCTCTTGCTTTGTGTGCTACATGGATTGAAGTATAGCGACTTGGACTTCTGCACATCGGTGCAAAGTTCTGTGTTGAAAACAGAGAGACAGCTTGGTGACTACATTGCAAACCTAGCTGATTCAGTTCAGTTAACAGCCCAACGCAAAGAATTATACACATGACAGCGGTTACTATCAAGTGATCAATCAGTGTAACGTTGCCCCTGTAACTGAAGTTACTAGTTGCAATATAACTGTGTTAAGTATCTCTAATCATTGTAACATTTTCGCGTTTTGTATAGTGGTCACTATCGGTTTTTTACAACACCTTGAGTATAAAGTACCAATTGCTACAACTATAAGTCTGATTGACTGATATTTTACGTTAGTCAAGGTAACCCCGCCTTCCCCTTATGATTTGTCTACAATAATCAATGATTTACAGCAGACCAAGCTGACCATATCAGAGTCTTAACATCATAGCCCGGATAACACTTCCTCACCATCCTCCTTAGACACATCTGGAGTCATACTATCAGCTCCCAGTACTCTATCTCATTTGAGACTAGAGACAGTTCTTACAACTTCAATCACAGTTGGAGGGCTGATGTCGACATCCTACACAGGTAGGTTTGGGATGCTGGACAAATTTAACATGACTGTAGGCCAGTCGAATTTCTCCTAAAAGTTTCCACTCCAACGCTCCAGTCTTTTATCCGTTTCTCTCGGAGATTGTCTCACTTATCATTTATCTTTTACAATAGGGCTGATTAGTTTTCTGGTTTTAGGTACCCACCCACCCTCCATGGCCTTTTCTCCCACCACTGTTCATGGTCATGACGGCGATTTTCGGTCAGCTTACATTTGACCAGCTTTTGCTCTTCTTCAGTGCTCAGTGTCCGTCAAAATCAATCTTCTGGCGTCAAGCAGTATGTATGAAGCAACAAAACTCCATTGGCATTTGCTGCCTGCCAACCTTTGGTTTCATATTATGAAGAGCTGACTAACAGCAACACTTATCTTAAGGAAGTCTGACCTAGAATCCAACTCCAGTTACTCGATTATCTATTAATTCCCTAATTTAAAGACTGTCTGTTTTCGACATAGAACTTTGTACCGATGTACAGCAGTTCAAGTCGCCACACTCCATGTAACATAAGAAAGTAGAAGAAATGCATAATAGAGACCATAAACAGAGGTGTGAGACAAAGGAATAGTAATGACGAAGAAAAATATAGTTTCATTGGAAATCATAAGTCACAAGGAGTGGATGCATATGTGCCATTGAGAAGGATTTTGAGCCATATCACCAATTGTCTCCAAACATTGGTTCTTACCATCCCGAAGACCCCAACCAGGAAGTCTACACCTTCCTACATGGCTTAAACTAACTGTTGTAGATTTCATTGACTGGTGAAGCCATGTTTTTGTTTGACCTCCGCTAGCTTTTTTCCAGCCTGACCCTATATCCGCTAACATTGCTCATTGTCGAGGAAGGCGATGACTAGGCTAGACATGCGTAACATATGTCCTAACCATCTCAGTCGATATAATTTCACAGCCATGTCGATTGGTTTCCCCTCCTTACCTAGCACTCAACCGAAGCCTAACCTCAATATTGCTCACCCGATTATACCACTTCACACGGGAGATCGAATACAGGCACCTATGATCAAAAGACAGCTAGCTAGCCTTTTCATGTCTTTCACTCTCACTGGCCAGGTCTCACAGCTAGCCATAAAGGAGGACGGAGCGAACTTCTGAGCAGTGCACCCGCCCTGTGGTCGATAGCCAGTCGGATATCACGTCTACGCCAAAGACTATATATATTCTCATTAAGTTGGATTGAGTGGGTGGTGAGTATCGTCTTCATTTCCGCCTGTTTCCTATGTCCCTTCAGTCATAGGTTGCATATGCGTACGTGTACAGACAAGAGCGTGATTAGAGTCTACGCATGTGTTCCTTTCAGTTAAAGGATAGATTAGTGCGTGGGCTAAAATTCGAATAATATTTCAAAATAGGTATTAAAGTATTAATTTATTATTCTAAGTGTATTTGTAATTACTGTTTACGCACACATACACAATGTTTTTAAAGCAAAAATCTTGATAACATTTTTCGACGACAGTTACCAAAATTTAAAAAATAATAAACAAACAAACTACTTATCATTCATTGTGTGTAGAAATAAGTAGTCATTACATATAGACACTTATAATATATTGATCCATTTAGCTATGCATAAACTTTTCATAAACATTTTTTAGTAAACATTGAAGTTCGATTTGGGAGAGTGTTTTGATTTCATGAATTATGATATAATCAACACAATATACGCTGATTAGTTGAGTGAAGAGAGTCGGTGGCTCAGCGGTAGAATGAATGCTCGCCTCCAACCACGCTTCATGTGGTCCGAGGTTCGACCCCGCCGGCCGCCGACTCACTCCTTTACCCCTTACTAAGCCAGTAGTAATAAGACTGGTGAATGGCGAAGGTTGACCCGGGCATGCGGCTAGCAATCTCATCCCGTAAAGATAAAATCAACACCACTGCTACCGAAACATTAAGCCTCTAGCTTGAAGCCGTCCTATGTTCCACTGGGAAAGAGTAAAGGAATAAAAAAGTGAGTAAAGAATATTCTTTTCGATAACATTTTCATAGCTTTCTTCGTTGGCAGTAATAAAGAAATTTCGATCAGGTTCCTCAACTGACAGGATCAGACCTAATTTATTCAAAAGATGAACTTAAAGTTGTGTATGATACGTTATAGCGAAAATATTCATTCAGACGTCTATAAAACACAAAATAATTGGGCGAGTGAAGAATCTCCTTTTCGATAACTTCCTCTTATGGCTCTCCAATCTTATGTGCATATATATATATAAGAATATTCTAGAATAGACCTCACTAATAATATTTGGGTTTCTTTAATATTTCCGATTTGTAAAGTCTGTCTGTCTGTCTGGATTCAACATAGAACTTGGCACCGAAGTGCACCAGTTCCAGTTGCCACGTTCCAGATAGCACACAGAGGTAGACAAGAAGATGAGTGAAGAGAATCAATACAGTCTGACAAGTAGAAAAGTGAAACAGAATGGGTAATGGTAGAAAGGAATATGAAAGATTACAGAGACTGAATACATCTGCGCTGGCCATTGACAACGATCACTTTGAGCCATGTCACCTATTGTCTCCAGCCATTGATTCCTAGAGTCCCGAGGCCCCCAACCCGAGAGTCTGCATCTCCCTACCTGACTCAGTTTAACTGTCAAGGATTTCATGGATTGATGAGGCCATGTTTTCGTTTGGCTACCACTGGCTCTTTTCCAACCTGAACCTATATCAGCTAGCAATGGCTGTCGGGGGAGGCGATGGTTAGGCATGCGCACCACGTGACCTAGCCATCTCAATCTATGTACCTGTATAGCCTCGTCGATTTGTAAAGTAAGATCAATGGAATTACACTTCATGAAAGATGCTTAAATTATAATAATAATAATAATATTAGCGAATAGAATATCAACTAAAATTGAGGAAATTTCTATAAAAAAATCATTCGAACCTTGATGGCCAAGGTAAGTAAGAACAATGTCTGAACTAGCTTCTTATTTTGGACACATAAATTAGGCTCCTTAATGTTCTTGATGAGGAACTTAATATTATTAAACGGTCGCTGGGTGAAAATGGTAATCCAGAAAAGTTCATTGATAAGAATATGATTCAAAAATCAGGGGTAGCCTAAGGTACTAACAGTTCTTTAGATTTCTTATCTTATTCGGATCAACTAATCTAGATTTTGCTGTTAGGTTTTTATGTTCGGCTAGTCTGATTGACTGCCCCTGTTCAACACACCAACACTTAAATACCAATGAGATGCTCACTGGCGACTGGCCCTATTCAGGTAGGTAGTTACCTGGGTTCCAGTGGGAAGTCGTGACCAGTAGGGTGCAGCGGGTCGGGTGTGAGGACAAATACTCGCCGAAGACATTGGCTAGCGGTCGCGCTATGTCGTGAATTGGCGGAAGTTAGAATTCAAGGACCATTGGATCAGGTCCCAGTGGCTTAATGGTATACGAGCTCGCCTTGTAACCGGAAGGTCCTGGGTTCGAACACTGGTGGCGGTGGGTGCGTACTGCTGAAGAGTCCCAAACTAGGACGAAACAGCTGTCCAGTACTCCCAGGTTTTCCAATGGTTCCCTAACTAATGTCAGCTCATGATGAAATCCTGAAACCTGTTCTACTAGTTTGACCTATGTATTTGACCTGATAATCACGTCAGACAGGGTATTAGACAAGCTAAATTGTTTTGTTTAATTGGCTCCACAGAATTCTCAAGTTTTGAAGTCGTATGATTATAATTGATTGGTATGATTATGAACAATAAATTTTGTTCGAAACTGTGTCATCCAGTAAATAATACTGTTTCACTGTGTGATTCATCTAATAAACAAACTAATATAGAATTACTTACTACCATAGTGCCCAAGTTTTACACATATATTAGTATGCCCATAGGCTCCTATTCGCTCTTCATACATTGTCTTCCGTATCACCCTTAGACGCCCAACTTTTTATTTCCCATTCAGGTTCCATTTTGGAGAGCCTAGAGTGTGATGTCATTCGACAGCCTCTTCAGTATATCTCTACTCCATCTCCAGTTTCTCTCTTACATATTTGTTGGCTGATGACAGACTCCTGATTGGTTCGTTCCCAGAGTTTTTTTTGTGTTGCTAATTTTTTCTGACCGGCCATCTGTGTTCTTCACTAACACGGAGCCAGTGAAGTTAGCAGTTGATAAAAGACTTCTGTGGTCTTTCGGATATGCTTTTCGTGACGCGCAGTGCAAGTTTCTAACTCCTATTGAAGAATCGCCCTAACACTCGTGTTGAAGTTAACCAAATCTTGTTGTTTATTCCGAGTGCAACTGATTTCAGAGTGGTTACTGAACAAAGAATACTCTTTCCGATAACTTCTTCATCATCAGGCTCTACAGTTATATATACACATTATAGTGAATGAATAAATTAGTGTTATAAACAACATTAATGTTGTTTAAATAACATCAGATCAATATTAATATCAACGAATTACAGTTCATTAGCATCAACATAACAATAAACTGAATGTCAGAAAAATTAGGAAAGATAATATTACAAATTCATGAATTTATAGTCTTTACTGGACTATGCTGGACCTGCATTTTGGCACATAAAGCACTGTTTGTTTCACGTGAATCGCCATAGCCTCTACTGTTTGGAACATGTGATGCTTCAATGATTTTGGCAATTTATTATGGCACCCGGTAGATTATAGATAGAGAAGAATTCTTCCACGCTGGCTTTGTGCCCGGTTTGCATCAGATGGTTCCATATCGAACTGTTGATGGTTTTTACTATACCTTTACTTAGCCATATTGGGAGATATTCTTGAGTTAGCACGAAAAATCAATTTCCTAGAGCAACGGCCAATATAACTCGCTCCACCAGAAGCGCAGTTATTGAGTTGGTAGATACAATTGGAAGTGGCTGGCTAGTCTAGGTACTTCATCTTTCAATCGAGGAATCACCATCAAATTTGTAGAAATTACTACTTGTGGTAAAGGTGTGTTTTATCTTTCCAATCCTGGTTCTGACATGCTCATCTGTGCCGTCCGCCTGTAGTTGAAATGATGCTACATAGTCGGATAAGTAAAGGAATTTTCTCTTGTTGATAGTGTTTGGAGAAATTAATCTAAATCTCCACAAGAACCCGTAGTCTAAATATGATGGCACATTGTTAGTCTTTTTATATTTATTGTTTCTTTTTTCCAGTTATCAAATCCCCTGTCTGTATTAATTAAAACCATAGTTTTGCAAGTTTTTTGTAAATATATATATATTTGTATTCATATACATGTATGTGCATTCTAGATACTTCTTACTGAATTGTGCTGATCGAGTTATTCGAGTCTACAATTGTGAAGATGCTTTAAATGGAAGTACAGCAGATCCAGAACCAATTAAGAAATTAAAAGATCTTGTTACTGGGTAATTTTTGTTTTTGGTGTCTGTTTTTTCTCAGCTTCCGTTTTTGAACTTCTAATGGTAGTGTATGATTGATTATAACAGGATTCGAATCTATGCATGTGAGTCGGTGGCACAGTGGTTAGGACTCTCGCCGACCATACACATGGTCGGAGGTTCTATCCCCCGCCGACGCACACCTGATATCTATGGTTGGCCTACGAAATTTGGGCTACCGATATCCATACTGAAAATTCCATACTTGTACCAAAAATACAGTGTGGAATCAAGCTGTAATCAAAAATAAAAATAAATAAAATTTAGGTAAATATAGTGAATTTTAATACTTGGTTAGTGGTGACTCCCAGTGGACACACCAGGACATGGGTTTCGTCCTGTTTTGGGAATCCTTTGCCGATAGCTGCTGCCTTGACGTAGTGGTCACTGGGCTTGCACATCGCAATGACCCAAGAAGCTATACAGGCCGGAACTATTGCTCCTTCAGGTCCTACCATTCTAGGAAGGTTGTTAGGATAGCGATTAGACTAAAAGCAGTTACCGACTTAGTGTAAGAATTGTTCTTTTACACAATGCTGGGAGTCTTTGGGTAAAGTCGAACTTCTGGGGAACAGGGATGTAACAGCAGTAAAGTGTTTCCCTCAGATGACCAGCATGCTAGCCAGCTATGCTGTCTCTCCACTCCGGGGGGTGGGTGGGGCGGTTAGAAAAAGTCGACCCTAACAATTGTACAGTTGTACATTTCGACTTACCCTACGGTAGTCTCTAACGGCGGTAAGTTTACTAATACGCAGCCAAAACAAGAAACCAGTTCATACAGGGTGTGTGTGTGTGTGTGACCGGCCTCAAGCAGTTTTCCCCTGGGCTGTGTGGTCATGCAATACTAATTGTCTCTTTGTTTCAGGCACTCGAAGAATCAATCAACTTCAACGGTGTGGTGGAGGGCAGCTGGGAAGTAACAACCGTCTACATACTTCCAAGAGCACACGAAGCCTCTCCGAGCATCATTCACCTTTATATACAGACATCGACTTGATCCACTTGCATTCTCATTAAGTGATGATGTTTGCACTGAAACTTGAACCTAAAACTCATCTCGTTTGAAACGCTATCCATGTTATCCAGGGAACAACGAGTGCCACGTCTTGTGTAATGAGTTTGATTCTAAATAACTCCCCATAGGTAAATACTGAGTCTTAGTTTACTAAAGCTTATACTCTTGGTTTGTCTGTTCTGGTTCTCCGAAATAACTCAAGATTACTGTCCACTGAACTCTGTTAATCGGAGATTGATATGTAGCCATATATAAATATATATATGTGTGTATGGTGGTCTCTCTTTCTGTTGCTCTCTTAGTCTGTGACCATTTCACTTTGATGAACCTGCCTCCTTTAACAAGGTATATTCCTGTTATGTACTCGTCGACAAATTATTGTTATGGACTGGTCGAGAAACTAATAGTCCTGACGCAAGAAGGCGGAAATCAGAAGACCACTAGGTTTGCAATGATACTTCTATTTTCCAAACACAAGGAGAAGCAATCAGTGGTATCACACCAAAGTAAGTAAGAAGTGTAAGTCAAAGTAAGTCACAAGATTGTGAGAACGAAGTATATATGGCAAGGGTGTGAACAATCAATAGACAGTCTTAACATGAATGGCTAATTATAATGAAGTATCGATCCATATATACATAGCGAAATATAGCAGACATGTCAACAACTACCATATATGGATATATGTCACCAGGCAACGGACTGTCAACAAACACTCATATTATATATAATATAAGGGGAATATACATTGTTAAAGGAGACAAGTTCATACAAGGGAAATGGTTACAGACTAAGAGAGCAAACAGAGAGACCAACATACACACACACACATAAATATATATATGTGGATACATATCAATTCCCCTTATATTATATATAATATGTGTGTTTGTTGACATGTCTGCTATATTTTGCTATGTATATACGGATCGATACTCCATTATAATTAGCCAATCATGTTAAGACTGTCTATTGATTTGTTCACACACTTGGTTGGACATTCATATATATTTTGCTCTCACACTATTTTGTGATATACATTTGATTCTCCTTGTGTTTGGAAAATAGAAGTATCATCGCAAACCTAGTGGTCTTGTGATTTCCGTCTTTCTTGCGTCAGGACTATTAAATTCTCGACCAGTACATAACAATAATTTGGCGACGAGTACATAACAGAGATAATATGTGAGAAGTGGAGAAGTAGTTTTTTAGTCGTTTGTGTATTTATCAACACCCGAAGGGGGGAGATAGATTGCTAAGCATCAGTAACACGTATCCCAGCCATCAGGATCACTGTAGCTGCACAACATCATCAGTCGACTCACTCGCCTTACCTCAATTTTACTCATCACATCAACCACATGACATGGAAGGTAGAAAGCAGGCACTTATAATCAAAGAAAACTAGCCTTTTTCATGTCTTTTGTTTTCAGTGGTCATTGTCTCATAGCCATAAAAATGCATAGAATGAATTGAGTGCTGTTCAGTACACACTATCTTTGATCGGTAGGCGGATATCACGTCTACACCGGAAATAACCCGAAATACCACTTGAACCTTATGTATTCGTGCTGAGATTTTGTCCAACGATCAGTCCATCAGGGTTAATGCAACTTCCCAAATAGGTGGAGTCATCTATACTTGGAGTTGGTGTAGTCTTATCCTGTAGCATTATCTTACATTTGACGGGAGCGCATCGCATGTCAAACATCTGAAGATATCTGCTCAAAGTGTTCAGAAAATTGTGGATTTTGTATAGTTGTTCAGAAACAGTTAGCAGGCAATCCATTTCGAAGGCATACTATTGTAGTCGTTATATTGTTTGCTTTCTAATTTTAATGTAAATAATTATACTGATGGTAAAATTATCTGAGATAACAATGGGTTGCCAGACTGTTGTGTATTGATAATGGGATAGCTGCTAAATGAAGGTGAGATGAAAATCGACGTCGTCGCCAGATTCCAACCTTCATTCAACATGCAAATATTGAAATTTGTCCTGCTCTTGAAGTAATTTGTTGGATGGTAACTAGCCGTGGAATCCAAAATGTGCGTTTCGTCCTTTTTATGACTCGTCACCTGGATGCACCCATATTCCTCCACTGAGCCTCGAACCCAATATCTATAATTTCAAACGCCAAAATGCTGTCCACTAGACCACTTGGGTAATGAGAGCCACCTCTTACTATTTAATTCAATATGAACTTTCCGTTGATTTATTGAACCGAAGTACTCGGCCTGTGTCGACATGTCGACTCCTTTTGCGGATGCTTCGACGTTGTCTGAAGAGTTTAACTTGAAGTAATTTGGTGGGTGGTGGAAACACTCTCACTGGGGGGGAATGCAAGTACATGCAGCTGACCTCGAGTCTCAGACAGGACGAAATGTTCATCCTAGATTTTACTTTTCTTGTCACCGCCTACCGAATTACTTCAAATTAGTCGTCGAAGATCGTCGATACGTCCGCACTAGGAGCCGATATGTTAACAGAGGCCAAACATTTCAATCCAATCAATCATTGGGAAAGTTTAAATTTGGTTAAATAATTTTACATTTGTTGGTATTAGACGCCTAGAGGCAATCGGCCGCAAGAATCCTTGGACCTAGATTTCGCACTAGTTGGCACTCATCAACAAGGCATATGTGTGCTACCTTAGAGGAATCCATGTCCCTTCTGAGATTCGAACCCGTGTCACTCAGTGACAGCTGCAGTCTGAGACGTTATCACTGAGCTGTTCACACTCGCAATTTACCTACTCCTGTAGGGGACTGTATTGGTTATCTTTGATTGGACATTAGTCAGTAACACTCGTGTAATGTATCTATCTAGTCCTATCTTTGGTACAAATTGAATTCTACCAGTCAAGTCATGACTTTCGAGGTTTCTGATGAGTGCCAATTAGGGCGAAACTTAGGTAAAAGGGAAGGCTTCCTGTGACCGATTACCTCCAACCATCTAATATTAACAATTCACAGTGCAAATGCATCGTGATGATGAGCTGCCTAGTGGCATGGTGTGGCAACAGTACAAACTTGACTGGTGATAGAATTCAGTCTGCACTAAACAAAGAGGACTAGACACGCACACGCGCACATTACACCAGTGACACTGACTAGTGTCCAATCATGAAAAAAAACATTCTACTCTTGCTTTGTATATAACATATTTTGGATAAAGCAATAAAAAGCAAGACGTAATTTGTCTGAATCGTGTGTGTAATGTATTTGTGCACAGCCCATTTCGAACAATCTGATCCATCACACACGAACTTGTCATAGGAATGAGTATATATATGAAATTAATAAAGAGTTAAGGAAATAGCCGCCTTAGGTTAAGTTAAAAGGACATATTGAAGGTGAAAATAAACAATGAAGACCACTTAACCAAATAGCAGAAGTAATAGTGCATCTGTTATGGTATCAAAACAAAATTTACCAAGGAAGTTTAATGTGATGACGTGTGGACACACATACATAGGGAGGACTCATTGATCTCTGCAAGTAAGGGCTGGTTTCAGAGCATATTCTTTTAAATGGCTCCAGAAAAAAAATGGAATCTTCAGAACTCATTAATAGTGAGAATAGGGGACCTAGCTCCTCTATTTTGAAGCATATTATAGAGGAGACACATCTTTTAAACCTATCCATCCATAAAACGTGTTTTGGGTGTATCCTAAAGTTTGTGGAAGCCGTAGCTGGCGATGAGGAAGTTTAAACCACCTTTATGCGTTCAGAGCAACAATTCGTCATCACACTAAACCTTCCTTGGTATATTTTTGCTTTGATACCATAGCAGATGCACTATTATTTCTGCTGTTAGCTTTAGTGGTCTTCATTGTTATTTTGACCTTGAATATGTTGTTCTAACTTTACCTAAGTCTATCTTCTCACCTCTTAACTCTTTATTGATTTCATATATATTCCTATGACAAGTCCATGTGTGACTAATCACAGATTGTTCGAAATGTCTTGCGCAAATACGCATTACACGATCAATTACATCTTCGTATTACTTTGTCTAAATTCATTAAGGAAATTAATTGTTTTAAATAACCTATTTTGTTATGCTCAAAAACAAATTTTTTTATAGGAGTCATTGGAGAAAATGTTGTTTCTCTGGTGACGGTGAATACATTTGTGCTGGTTCAATGAAACAACACTCTATATATTTATGGGAACGTGCTAGTGGAACATTGGTGAAAATTTTACACGGTCAAAAAGGTGAAACTCTGCTAGATGTTGTTTGGCATCCACTCAGACCAATAATTGTGTCGATTTCAAATTCTGTAACAAAAGAACAAGTATCTATATGGGCACAAACACAAGTTGTAAGTTTGATTATGTAATAATTGTTGCCTTTTTATATGTATGTTTTGCATATATATATGTATATATATACACTTAGAAATTCAGAGTATGCGTAGAATCACATGCTACTACTATAACATTTTTGAATGTAAGTTCTAAATATGGTTTGATAAATCGAATGTTCAACTTCGACCGCAAGTAGACATTATTTGCCAGTTTACGCCGACTCTGGCGTAGACGAGATGTTCGACTATCGACCAAAGGGCGGGTGTACTGCTCATCAGTCCGCTCCGTCCTCCTTTATTGCCGGCTGTGAGACCTGGTCACTGAGAGTGGAAGACATGAAAAGACTAGCTGTGTTTGATCATAGGTGCCTGCGTTCAATTTCCCGTGTAAAGTGGCATAATAAGGTGAGCAACATTGAGGTTAGGCCTCGATCGAGTTCTAGGTAAACAGGGGAAATCAATCGACGAAGTCGTGAAGCTACAAAGACTGAGATGGTTAGGACATGTGTTACGTATGCCAAGCCATCGCCTCCCTCAACAATGAGCAATGTTAGCGGATACAGGGTCAGGCTGGAAAAAGGCTAGCGGCGGTCAAACAAAAACATAGCACCAGTCAATGAAATCTACAACAGTTGGTCTAAGCCACGTAGGAAGGTGTAGACTTCCAGGCTGGGGTCCTCGGAACGGTAAAAATCTATGGTTGGAAACAATTGGTGACATGGCTCAAAATCGTTCTCAGTGGCGCAGATGCATCCACTCCTTGTGACTTATGATCTCCAATGAAACTGTTTTGTTTTTCTTTATCACTCCTTTGTCTCACTCCTCTGCTCACTGTTTCTATTATGCTTTTCTTGTACTTTCTTCTCTTGCTTCGCGTGCTACACGGAGTGTGGCGACTTGAACTTCCGCACATTTGTGCAAAGTTCTATGTCGAAAACAGACAGAGACAGGCAGATTATTTAGATGATTGTTATTATTATTGTTTCCCTTAGTTCCCAGAGGAACATAGGGCTTCAGCCGTACGTCTCCATTGCGTTCGGTTCTCTGACAACGTTTTCACCCGGCTCCACGTCTGTTCACATGCTTTCATCTCGTCTTTGCATCACTTCCTCCATGTCACCCCACCCTCGAATTGACGACCAACTCGCCGCTTCCCACTCGGCCGGGTTCCACTCGAGTGATGGCCTACTGTGTAATGTCACTCACTTGATGATTTGTTTTCTCAGAGTATAGCCAGCCAATCCACCTTCATTTCTTCCCGCATATTTGTTGCACAAGTGGTTCTTTATGGGTTGGTTCACTCATTGCCAGAGAACACTATCAATTCCAAATCCTTCACTATCGCTGATCTTTTCTGGCCGGTCATCTTATCTTGAGTTAGTATTGAGCAAAGACAACTGTTGATGAAGGTGTGTCATTTGTTTGAAGCGCTCTTCATGACGCGCCAAGTCTCCGTATAGGAAATAGCACTGACTTCATATGAGAGTTGAAAACCTGGATCTTATTTTTCGTGTTAAGTCCTGTTGGCCACCACACGGTCTCGATAGTAATGAAAGCTTTCTTACCTAGCTTTCCCGATCCCTGCTTTGATTTTCTCATTAGTTCCGTCCTCCTTTAGTTGAAACGAAGTAGAGGTTGCTTCTTCCAGATTTCTCCCATTTATGCTGATTGTTGTCTGTTGTTGCTTTTGGCCAGGAATCTTCATCACCACCTCTGTCTTCTGTATATTTTCACCTGAAGTCCTATCATTGCCGTATGCTTCTTCTGCCAACTTGTTGCTTTTCACTTGCATATTCCCCAGTTTTTGTGAAATCAGACATATATCATGACATTATTTAGATAGACATTAAAAATCAGGGAGTACTGGACAACTGCTTCGTCTTTGTTTGGGACATTTCATCAGTACGCTCCCATGCCGCCCCTTCCCTCACTAGAAATGGAGCCTAGAACCTTCAGGCTATAAGATGAGCCCGATGATTATTCAGCAACTGGAAGGGAATCCAATGACCGATGAATAATTCTAACATCTGCCATTTGAGAGCAGTTCGTTATCAAACTTCAAATCAACCAAAAATCCCTGCAAACCATTTCTTGAAAATTAACCTAGTGCTCACTAGCGACTGAATTTGCGTAGAGTTCTAGTGAGAAGTAGGCAGTCCACCAGATGTAGTGTGAGGACAAATATAGTCACTGGTGACACTATCTGGAGACACTGGTGCTATGTATCGTGAATTGACTGACAGAGGCTGGAATTCATATGCCTCTATCCTGCTGCCCCAGTGACTGAATAATCAGCGGACTGGTCTCGTAATCCGAAGGATTCAAGCCCCCCGCCACTGGGTAAGTACTCCTGAATGGCCCTTAACTTGAACGAAATAGTTGTTCAGTTTCCCTTACTACACTTCAATGGTTTCCTAAGTGATGTTAATATGGGATCATACTTGAAGTGCGTCGAATCCTCGCAAACTAATACTTGAAAGAAAACGTGAAAACATACCGGACAGTAATGACACATGTGGAATATACTGTTTAGACGAATAGCGATTATATACATATTAGATACTACTAATAATAAATATTCCCATAGTAAAGTTTAGAACAACACATTTAAGCGAACAATATTGTGCTTTCAATTAGATCTCATCAGGCCTAACTCTAATATATAAGTTTACAAAATAAAATTCAAATATAGAGACCGATCATGGTGTTTTGTCTATAGGATAATACGATGGTGAATATAAATTGTGCAATTAGTCATAATAGTGGTAGTGATAATATTAATAATAGTAATAATAATAATAATAATGGTCTTATCACAGATTGCCTCACCTTTTCATCCTTATTATGGATAAGACCATTATTATTATTATTACTACTATTATTAATATCATCATCGCTACTATAATGACTACTTGCACAATGTATACTCACCATCGTATTATCCTATGTGACCTACAGCAACTAGTTAGCTCACATGGCCCTACTCTCATTGAAGGCACAGAGGTTGAAAATACATCTAGTGTCAAGTACCTTGGGCTGAGTTTTTCCACCGATCTTTCCTGGTCCTCCCACATCTTGCTAGTTACTAGAAAGATGTTTCGCTTAACGTTCTACGTTAGGGAAGTTAAGGCAGTCTGGTATAAATCAGTCTTTGCTTTTTCAGTTTGTCAATTCTTGTATTCTACCCATCCCCCTTTACTGCTCCCCATTAATCTTTCCTGGACTACTTAAGAAAGACTTTGCTTCGCTGAGAAGGGCACTAAAAGCCGTTAGTAGGGCAAGTGGGATATCGTTAGACCAACTGGTGAACACTATTGTAGATAGACATATAATGTCATGTAAGAAACTAGCGAATACAATATTGTCGGACCCCGAGAATCCTCTCTATACGCATCTATCTCCTTGCATTTCATCTGGAAGAACTAGAAGCAGCTATAGGAGGCTATATGCTAGGACTACCAAATAAAAAAACTCCACAATACCATATCTGGCACAGCTGTTATGTGATGAGAAATCCGTTACGTATGACACGATAAACTTACTGCAGCACTCTAACAAATAGTCTCATTAGTTTTTGTTTTCCTTTCCTCGTTACTACTACACTGTTGTTCTCATCTTCCATCACACATCAACTTTATATTTCATATCCTGTGGTGCATTGTTTGAAATGAAATGCTCTACGCTGTTTTTTTTCTTAATTTTTAATATTTATTTATTTTATTTATTTATAACTTATTTATTTTATTTTTATTTATTTTTGTTTTTTAAAAATCTTATATAATTTATGAGGTAATTAGATGCAATATGGTGTAATGCACGCTGAAAATTCCATACCTGTACCACAAATACTGTTTGGAATAAAGCTGTTATTATTATTATTATTATTATAGACAAAACACCATGATTGGTCTCTATATTTGAATGTTTATTTGTAAACTTATATATATTAGAGTTAAGCCTGATGAGATCTAATTGAAAGCACAATATTGTTCGCTTACATGTGTTGTTCTAATAATAATAATAATAAGCAATATATAACAGTTAATCGCTTATAACATTGGCTAGTGGTTGTGCTCTATATTGGGAATTCATTCCCCGTTGGATGGACCCCCCCCCCAGTGGCTGGCTAAAAGATCTGCAAGCTCTCCTTGTAACCAGCAGGTCTTGGGTTCAAACCCTGATTGGTAGGTACGCATTGCTAGGAAGTTGCAAACTAAAACGAAAAAGCTGTCCAGCACCCTCAGGTTTTGATGTGGTTTTGTTCTCTGAGCTGGATAGTTAGTTTGCGAAGCTTTCATCACCTTACTGGGTGACATCTTCAGCGCATACTTCAAATTGAAGTGAGCTTTTAGTTTTCTCCACGAGTTTATTAATCATTCCTCCTGGTGACCTTGAATGTGATTGGTTGTTTATGTATGTTTTCACACCTTCTAGGTTACTTGTGTTGGAACTGATTGTTTCAGAAATCACTAAAAGACTCTTCAAACCTTTAGGAATTGACATCGTACACAAACCAACAAAGTCGCTGCACTCAATTCTATGTCAACCAAAAGACTCAACAGCAAAAGAAGACAAAACCAACATCATCTACAAAATAAACTGTAACAACTGTGAAAAACACTACATTGGCCAAAGTGGACGTCCCCTTCGTCTTCGTATCCACGAACATAAGCTAGCCGTCAAAAGACATGATATACACTCCCTCATTTCACTACACACAGACAACCACGGACATCAATTCGACTGGGACAACGTTCAAATATTAGACAAAGGAAATAACAAGAATGCTAGAGAATTTTTAGAAGCTTGGCATTCCAGTGGATCATCAATCAATAGACACATCGACATAGACAAAATTTATCAACCAATAAGAAAGAAACTTCACACACGATTGGCCAAAGTTCAAGTCACAGAAACAATCAGTTCCAACACAAGTAACCTAGAAGGTGTGAAAACATACATAAACAACCAATCACATTCAAGGTCACCAGGAGGAATGATTAATAAACTCGTGGAGAAACCTAAAAGCTCACTTCAATTTGAAGTATGCGCTGAAGATGTCACCCAGTAAGGTGATGAAAGCTTCGCAAACTAACTATCCAGCTCAGAGAACAAAACCACATCAAAATTATCCACCTGAGCTACAAATCTTCTCTATCATACCCTCAGGTTTCCTAGTGGTTCTCTAGCTGGTGGCAACTCGTCACCAATATATATATTAACAAGCATAGAAGGCCAGCTTTAAGTGGTGGGCGGTTTATCACATGAAAATAACCAATAGCTAATGTGAGAAGCACAATAGTCAAAAGTGGATTAATTTTGATTGGTGGACTGTCAATCTGCCTGTCTGTCTGTCTATCTATCTATCTGTCAATCGTGACCAACTAACATGTCTCTATAAATGTTATATGTGTATGTATGCTTATTTCGCTTATTTTGTAGCAAAATTGGTCAGCTTTTGCTCCAGATTTTAAAGAACTTGATGAAAATGTTGAATATGAAGAAAGAGAATCAGAATTCGATATGGATGATGAAGATAAACAGATCGAGGAAAGTAAAAGTAAGTAGAGCATAACCTTCTCAGTATGTGTGTGTGTGTGTAACTTATTGTTTTTTTTGATATCTTTTACTATCAGTCTGCTTTTCACTGGAGAGAAAATAAATTTTTCTTGTATTATTATTGTGATGTGAATCATTGATTTGTGAACATTCCACTTTTGAGCGAATGAATTTACAATTCGATACTCCATCCTATACGTATTAAGCGTGTATGGTTCACAGTTGCATAGATACAGATCCAATAAAGAAACAGAGGCTTACGCGCTCCTCCACCAAAGGTTTGGGTCGGTTCGCCGCGTCACGAAGGGCACTTCGAACAAACTACAGACCTTCACCAACAGTAGTCGTCTCTCAATACTAACTCAAGATCAGATGGGCGGCCACAAAAGATCAGTAACAGAGGGGGATCTCTGGAAGCGAACTAACCCAGCAAATATGCAGGAAGAAATGGAGGTGGATTGGCTGGCTATACTCTGAAAAAACAAACCATCAGGTGAATGACATTACACGCCAGGCCATCGCTCGAGTGGGACCCTAATGGAAAGCAGCGAGTTGGTCAGTCGTCAGTCCAAGATTGACATGGAGGAAGTGATGCAAAGACTAAATGAAGGCATGTGAACAGACGTGGAGCCAAGTGAATACGTTGACAGAGAACCGAATGCAATGGAGACGTGCGGCTGAAGCTCTATGTTACTCTGGGAACTAAAGGAGATAATAATAATACACAGTGAGATATGTTCACTGTTCAGTAAATCAAACATTTTTGGTCCATCAAAATGTTTGTTTTTACACTTGTTCAGATGATTCTTAAAAACATTTTTCTCCTTTTTGTAGATAACAATGAAGAAGAGGACATCGAAATTGACATAGAAACTATAGAACCTGTTCAGACCTTGTTAAGCAGGTATTTAACTGGAAATATATATATATATATATAATACCCAACCTAATCTTATGTTTAATTGAATTTTAGATTTTCCCGTCGATTGGTTGGACCGAAGTGCTCGGTCTCAGGTTGACATGTTGGCTTCTTGTGCAGATGCTTCGACAACGCCTGGACATGTAATCAGAAGTTAATTGGTGGATGGTGACTAGCAGTGGAATCCAGCTAGGATGCGCATTTCGTCCTATTTGGGACTCGTCACCTGGATGTACCTGCATTCTCCAGTGAGTCAGTGATGATGTTCCCACCGAGGCTCAAAAAGTTCAATTCAATTAATATGACCCGATGCACAAAAGGTGTCTCTCGTGACCCAATTTGTCTAGTGGATAACGCTTTGGCGTTGGAAACTATAGGCACTGGATTTGAGCCTCGGTGGGAACATCATCACTTACTGGGGAATGCAGGTACATCCATTTGACGAGTCCCAACTACGACGAAATGCGCGTTATCCTGGATTTCACTGCTAGTTATCATCCACCGATTAACAACTAATCTTATATTACCTAATATTACTGTATGAGAGAGCCGGCGTGCGTACCACGTGTCCTAGCCAGTGACGTGTTTAAATAATAATAAAAATAATTTTTCCTTCACGTTCCCAGTGGAACATAGGGCTTCAAGCTGGAGGCTTGAAGTTTCTGTAGCAGTGTTTATTTTTTACAGGATGGGGTTGCTAGCCTCATGCCCAACCTTTCCTCTTTACCAGCATCATTTCTGGTTTAGCGAGGTAAAGGAGTGCGTCGGCCGGTCGAAATTCATAAAGGCAACTAATTGCTTTAAATACAAAAATGTCAAATTAAGGAGTGAGACCAGCTCCAGTAAGATTTTTAAAAGAAACCATTTCTGAAGTCAAACCTATGTTAGTAAATTCACAAATCATAAGAGGTAAACTTTTAGATTAGCAAAACGATCCTGAGAAACAACGGAAATCTTACCTTCGGGAAGAGAGTAATATTGAGTACCAGATGAATCAGCTTCATCATTCGGAGCCCTATTATCCGGTTTGTTTCCCTTGAAACAATAAATTGAAACGACGACAACAATGAATTTTATGCGAAGTCTCCAGTTACAAATATCATATCTTTTTTTAAGTGGATACTTACAAACTTATAATTTACCTGTCCGCAGGGCTTGTTACACGTCAACATCAAATGAAAAATCACAAGTAGTCAACGAGCAAGAATTCTTAGATTCGCTTTTCTACTACCTATTAGAAATGCCTACAAATTCTTTCAATGCGTGGTCTCACATTTTGGAAGTCTTAATTAACACTTTCTTTTGCATCTAAATGAAGTGAATGTATGAAACTAGTAAAGTTTTCAGAGAGAAAAAAGAGTATAAATTAGATGTCAGACCACATTGTTATGAAGTGTGATTTATTTATTTTCGTCGTACTATAACAATACATACGGTATATAACGCTAATTGTATTTATTTATTCAAGAATTCCTTTCGTCTAACAACTGATCATGAGGTTTCTCTCAGCTTTCTTTCAGCCTAGCCATCGCCTTCCTCAACGGGCAATGTTAGCTGACTGACATAGGATCAGGTTGGAAAAGAGCTAGTAGTGGTTAAACTAAACTATAGCATCAGCTACTGAAATCCACAACAGTTAGTTTGAGCCTACCAGCCACGTAAGGAAGCGTAGACTGCTGTCTGGTTGGGGTCCTCGGGATGGTGATAAGCAACAAAGGCTGGTGACAATTCGTGATATGGCTAAAAGTGATCGTTGTCAATGGCTGTTGCAGATGCATTCCCTCTTTGTATTTCGTCGCATCTAATAAAACTATATTGTCCTTCTGTATTACTATTTTTCTAGCCTCATATTTCTGTTTATTATCTCTCTCTCTCTTTACTCTCTTCTTTTGCCTTATGTGTTAGATGGAGTGGAGTGTGGCGACTTGAAATGAGTGGTGCAGCACATCTGTGCAAAGTTCCACATTGGAACCAGCAGGTGGCTGTTCTTTGACTTAGATTCTGATCCTAAAGACAGATGGGCGACATCAGACAGGAATTGCATTCGCATATGCTGGCTGACGACCAATATACGTCAGTGTGTCAGTTGTTCCTTGGAAAGAATTAATCACATTCAAAGTCACCAGAAGAGATGGTTGCTTGATAAACTTATGGAGAATCGCAAAAGCTCACTCATTTCCTATTGCGGAGTATGCAGTGAAGTATCTTGCCTAGGAAAACAATGTCAATGGTTAGCGAATAAACCACTCAACTCAGAGAATACAACTATAGTGATACCACTCATCTATTTATTTCGTATTTTTGAGTTTATATGCACCATAGTTTCGCCAATCTGGCGAGGAGGACTGCCACACACTCACATATTCGCCCTCACTCTCTTTTACTGTAAATGCATGGAAAGAAAAGTATTTTGACGGTAAAGGGGAGTGGAAGCAGGATTCCAATCACCCTCACAGTTAATTTGTTGGAAAAGCGTCGTGATAACTGGTATAGTAATATGTTGAGTAATACTGGAGTTAAGCGTAGAGTGTTAGGGCTAAGAACGGAAGCAGCTAATCAATGAGGTTGTGAAGCTGTATCGATTAAGATGGCTACGACACGTGTTATGCAATTCAGGTAGAGTGATCTTCCTCGAGAATCAATGATAACCGCCATGGGGGTGGTGTCCAAAAAGAGTGTTAGGCATAGTCAAATCCACTCCAGGAATCAATCTACAAGATCTTTAACAGTTGGTTTAAGCCAGCCACATATAGAGGGAGGCGTAGACTTTCTGGTTGAGCTCCTCAGGATGGATTCTAAGACCCAGTGGGGGCTAGAAACTATTGATGATAATGTTGCTGAAGGGTGTTCTTAATTGCGGAGATGCATTCAAATCTTTGTAAACTTCGGAGATTCACTAACTCTTTATATTTCACTATGTAGGTATTCTTTCTTCAATAGATTTCTGCTCATTTTTAGTTCTTTTGGATGTAGTGTTATGAACTACATTAATGTTGTTGAAATAACATTGAATCAATAATATTGATAGATTACAGCTCAACAGCATCAACATAACAATAAACTGAATGTCAGAAAAATTAGGAAAGATAATATTACAAATTCATGAATTTACAGTCTCCACTGAAGGCGAGGGCAGTAGTAGGGGCTGGACTTCCGTCATTTGAACATACAGCACTGATTACTTGAGGCGAATTGCAATAGCCTCTGCTGTTTGGAGCATGCGGTGCTTCGATGATTTTGGCAATTTATTAGGCACCCGTTAGATGATAGGGAAGGATTCTTCAATGCTGACTGGCTTTGTGGCCGATGGGTTTGGTCTAGGTGGTCCAATATCGAAATGTTAATGGTTTTTACTACACCTTTACTTAGCCATAGTAGGGGATGTTCTCGAGCTAGCACGGAAAATCAAGTTCGTAGAGCAACGGCCAATATAACTCGCTCCACCCGAGGCGCAATTGAATTGGTAGATACAATTGGAAGTGGTTAGCTAGTCTGGGTACTTCATCTTTCAATCAAAGAATCACCATCGGTTGTGTAGATAATAAAACGTGTAGTTCGCCAGCATTAAAAGTTCTTTGAACTGATTTTCTTAATTTCCTCGTAATTATCTCACTTGGTATTGTAGTTGTATATAAATTGGCTTCTTGTTTACAGATAGTGAGTAGTCCTTTTCTGCCGCTTTCTTTGTCATGTGTTTGTTGATAAATTTGTCGGGTTAGTTATTTTCAATCAAGGTATCATGTACAATGCTTAATTTATCTTAAATTACTTCTTCAGTGCATCTAACTCTAACTCTGTGGCCTAGTGAGGGTCTTCACGAAATTTCTTTTGTACTTGTGGATTTCTTTTCTCTCTTTCTTTCTTCTACCTTTGTGGGGTGGGTAAATACGTAGAGTGTGGTAACTTGAACTTCCGTGAAAAAGGAGTTCCATGTTAAAACTCAGTTGGCTAGTTAGCTCGGATCGTGCTACCAACGTTGATAAGTTTTGTAAACATTTTTTTTAATGGAGTCACTCTTATGAGATAAAAAAAAAAAAAGACACCCTTCAACTGTTTAATAATGGAGGCGGGAATCAAATCAATGCAAATAAACTCTTAAAATACATTCACTCACTCAAGGAGGGGTGGATCAGCACATCGGAGGGAAACCTATCTAGAAGAGGTCCCAGCTTGGTCCGGTAGCGGGATATTGCCTGTGAATGGTGGCCATATAACAGCCCAATCGGTGCGTGACGACCGTCTCCTTAGTCGACTTGAACAACTCACCCTCTGACAAGTCATTCATATCGGCGCCTATGCTTAGTATAGACACCCAATCAACATGAACACTCTTCATATGCCAGAATACCCGGTCCTGTGAAGTTCTTCACCCTAGCCTCCAAATAATCATCACATTACGGGCGTACACCACAACACCGGGCCGATCAACATCTCTTCATATACTACTGATAAACCTTATCAGTAGCAGGCGACATATGGTAGTACCATATAAGTTTGTTTATTAGATGTATCACACACACTGTGTGAAACAGTATTATTTACTAGATGACAAGGTTTCGAACAAAATTTAATATGGCTCATGATCACACGACTTTGAAACTTGAGTTTTATAGTTTTCGTTGTCTTCTCCTATTTATCGTCGTCGGGGTAGTAGAATTTTCCAGATGTCTGCGTGGACAGGTGTTGAATCATTCCTATTACACGTGTTGATTCGCAGTTGATTCGATGAACCAAGCTTCTGTTATCAATCTCTCCCTCCACCCTGCTGTGACATTAGACTTTAAAACTGTCATCCTATCCCATCCATCCTATTGTATGCATAGTTGTGTGTAATTGCATGTAGTGAGTACTATAACTGAACTATTCTCTAGATTTCTTATCTTATTCGGGTCAACTAATCTAAATTTCTCTAAGTTATGTTCTGCGTAATGCAGAATTCTTAACAAGGCAGGAATAAAAGTGACTGACATTCAAACCACCCACAAACTCAATTAGAAACAAGCTTTATCGGTTAAAGAATCCTGCCATTGGAGCCGTTAAAACATAACATTTTAGTTTATCTAATACTCTACTGGACTGATTGTCAGGTTAAATACATAAATCAAAGTAGTAGAACATGTGCAGTCAGACTAGCCGAGCATAAAAACCTAGCAGCAAAATCTAGATTAGTTGACCCGAATAAGATAAGAAATCTAGAGAATAGTTCAGTTATAGTACTCACTACATGCAATTACACACAACTATGCATACAATAGGATGGATGGGATAGGATGACAGTTTTAAAGTCTAATGTCACAGCAGTGTAAACATTTTAATAATAGAGGAAAAAAACACACCCTCGATTGTTTAAAAAGTTCGAGAATGTATCTCAGGTATAGTCGTATCTTTTCCTATTTTTTGTCTCTCTCTTCTTTTAAGTAAGAGTTTCTGTACAAAAACGTTTTTAAATCTATTCACACCTACTTATAGTAAGTAGTAGTAGTATATATATATATATGTGTGTGTGTGAGTCATTCATTTATTGTGTGAGTGTGTTAAGAGGAGAGAGACTTTCTCATTATTGAACAAAATCATTTGATAAGAATGTCACGTGATTCGCTAGCTTCTCCATTATAGTGCTTTTGTTTTATAATACATTTTTAGAGCGCATATATATATATATATATATATATATATATATATATATATATATATATATATCTTAGCAAATTATCAACACAATAGTGTGTGACGTCAGTTTGAAATAATATTAATAATAACTCATTGTGTTTATTAATATTCGTGGAAAAGAACCCTACTCGTGCTTAAAAATATATTTATACCCTAATCAAATATATAATCTGACTGACTGGTTGACTGAATTTCAACATAGAACAGGTTGGGTGTGAGGACAAATGTCTGTCTGCCTGTCTGTCGGTTTTCAACATAGAACTTTACACCGATGTGCACCACTTCAAGTCGCCACACTCCACTCCATGTAGCACACAAACAAGAGAAGTAAGTAGAAGAAATGCATAATATAGACAGTAAACAGAGGTGTGAGGCGAAGGAATAGTAATAACGAAGAACAAAACAGTTTCATTGGAAATCATAAGTCACAAGGAGTGGATGCATCTGCGCTGTCATTGAGAACAATTTTGAGCCATAACACCGAGGACCGTCCCGTGGAGCTCAACCAGTCAGGAAGTCTACACCCTCCTACGTGACTTAAACTAACTGTTGTGGATTTCATTGACTGTTGAAGCCATGTTTTGCTTTAACCGCCGCTAGCTTTTTTCCAGCCTCACCCTATGTCAACTAACATTGCTCACTGTCGAGGAAGGCGACAACTAGGCGTACGTAACACATATCCTAACCATCTCAGTCGATGTAATTTCACAACCTCGTCGATTGATTTCCCCTCCTTACCTACCTTATACCACTTCACACGAGAGATCGAATGCAGGCACCTATGATCAAAGACAGCTAACTGGCCTTTTCATGTCTTCCACTCTCAATAGCCAGGTCTCGCTCACAGCTAGCCATAAAGGAGGACGGAGCGGACTGCTGAGCAGGACAAATACTCACCTAAGACATTGGCTAGCGTTTGTGCTATATTGTGAATTGGCAGAAGTTAGAATTCATGGACCGGCCGTTGGATTGGGTCCCAATGGCCTTGTAACCAGAAGATCTTGTGTTCGAACCCTGGTGTGTGCATATTTGCTAAAGAGTCCCAACCAAAGGTGACGAAACAGCTGTCCAGTACTTCTGGGCCGGTTTTTCAATGGTTCTCTAACTGATGTCAGCTCATAATGAAATCCTGTAACCAATCAACGAAATTCCTACAAACAACATTTTTGACTGGACTCTGGTCAGTAACAAGTGTGATGCGTCTTTCTTTCTTTCTTTGGTGTAGACTGAATTCTATTAGTCAGTCAGGTTTGCAATGTGGCCACCATGCAACTAGGTAGTTCGCCATCACGCGATACACATTGATATGATGATATTAGATAATGGTTGGAGGCGATCAGCTACAGGAAGCCGCCTCACTTGACCTCGGTTTTGTGCTAGTTCACACTAGCTAGTCAGCACTGTGTGACGCGAGTTCGAATCCCAGAAGGGATATGAGTTCCTTCAAGGTTGCAGATACGCCTTGCTGACGAGTGCCAACCAACTATCTCCAACTATCTAATATCATGGAAAAACTTTGCACAGAAGTTACCACATTCTCTTCATGTAGCACTGACTAACTGACTAGTTTCATTGTAGAACTTTGCACAGATGTGCTGGTTTCATGACTGCATAGAAGACTTCCAGATTACCAATATCACCCTCGGTGGCCCAACTCATCCTCTTTGAACTCTTATATAGGGAGAGAGAGAGGAAGAATTAGTAATTTGGAAAACCATGACATTTTGATGGATGTAGGAGATGGCAAAGAGTGAATGCATCTGTACCACTGAAAATGATTTTAAGACATTATCACCCGAGAATTTCAAGCTATAGATTCATAGCATCTTAAAAACTCCGACCAGAGAGTTTGTAACACCTTGTGTAACTTAAATTATTAGTCAATGACTTCAAGAACTGATGCTTGGGTTTGATGTTTTAATACCCCTAACCGTTCATCCTAATCTGAGGTCAGCTCACATTATGCATAGAGGAAGATAGTGGCTAGGAATGTGCAACATGTTTTGTTCTAGCCATCACAATCGATGTGGCTTCACAACTTCATTGAGTGAATTGCTCGCCTTACCTAACACTGTACACCTAAACTCATTATTATCGATCATTCTATGCCACTTGTAAATTGTAGGCACCATGATGGCTTTCTATAGAGTACGTATATTTATGTATACCCTTATAAAAGAAGATTTAATTGAGCAACCTACGAGAAATTAAATATTGCTCTAGTTTTAAGGTAATATACATATCCACTCGATTTGGTGATCCTGATTTTGCCCATAATACCAGCTACTTCCTCGAATATTGAAATAATCCTATTTACTTGATGGCATCTGACAGTGGATACTGATTTCATCTTTCCTAAGACTCGTCAGCTATATATACCTAGATGCGTGGTCAGTGCTCATGTTTGCATTAAAACTCACACCTCCAATACTTGTTGTTTCAATCGCCATCGAGTTCTATCCACTGGACCACAAAAGACATTCCTCATTTTATCGATTATTTTCATGAATATATAATTATATAATTGGATGGAGGATTTCATCATGAGCTGAGAACCATTGGAAAACCAGCCAGGGAGTACTGGATAGCTGTTCCGTCACCATAGTTTGAGACTTCATCAGTACGCATCCACCACAGGGGTTCGAACCCAGGACCTTCTGGTTACAAGGCCAGCGAGTTTTAGACCATTAAGCCACTGTGACCCCATCCAATGGCCAGTTCATGAATTCTAACTTCTGGTAACTCATGTGACATAGCGCAACCACTTCTCAATGTTTTGTTCCATGAGCTACTGCCTCACCTTAAACCTACTTACCTTATAACCAGAAGTTCCTTGGTTCGAACGCCATTGTGGTGCGTGCGTACTCCTGAAGAGTCGTAAACTAGAACAACAGAAACAGCTGTCCAGTACTCCCTGGCTAGTTTCCCAATAGTTCTCTAACTGATATCAGAGCTTATGGTGAAATCCTCCAACCAACCAATCAATCAATCAATCAAACAAAATCCCTACAACAAAAGGGATTCTTAAAAATTATATAATTTAAAAATAGTTTTTAAAAAAATCCTTTAATCACCTAAATTATTGTTGTTGTTTTCTTATAATCTCTGGATAAATCACGCGAGATCCTTGTAAAAGTTTCTCTTCATATATATAACATGAAAAGTTATTTTAGGTAAACCCTTTTTTTGAAAGTAACCGATGTGTTGTAGAATGAATGATAATATGCATGGCGTATATCTATAATATATTCCTGCCAAAATTCGTATTTGGTCTTTATAATGAATGTTTTGTTTGGAAAGTTGGTAACACTGCACTACACTACACTACACTATGCTTAGACACCACTTAATTCCACTACTTCTTGCCTAATTGAATTATCTTGTAGTGCTTACTTACAGTCATGCCAATAATAATCAGCTGATATGTTCAATGTTCATTATTCAATCATCATTATCATCATCATCATTGTGGTTCACCTGTCTATCCAACTATCTGTCTCTCTGTCTGTCTATCTATCTATCTATCTCTTTCCATTATCAAAATATTTATTTGTATTTGATGACATGACTCATGATGTTTTAAAACACAATTTATTATTGCTCATAATCAAATCTATGGTATTGTAACAACACAAGACAAGGTCCAGGCAACAGATCCTTTATTTAGGAAATGAATAAGTATTTATAGATTTTTATGTACATTATGATAGATTGTGCGTCGGTGGCACAGTGGTTAGGACTCTCGCCGACCATGCACATGGTCCGGGGTTCGAGCCCGCACCGACGCACATCTGATATCTATGGTCGGCCTGCAAAATTTGGGCTACCGATATCCATGCTGAAAATTCCATACGTGTACCAAAAATACAGTGTGGAATCAAGCTGTAAATCAAAAAAAATTATTGTAAGCAGAAAGACACAGTCTTCTGATTGGTTGTTTCTCACAGAAAGTGAACCTTGCATCTTTGTGTGACTGTTTCTTGAATGTCAGATCATCTACATGCTAACTGTATCCGCCTACGCAAAGCCTTTGTTCTCATTTTTCTCACGACCAATACTGGGGACATAAACACTGACGTAAAATACTGTCGACCAGTTTTGGCTAGTAGGCAGCTCTCATCACACTCGTCCCTCCGTCAAAGACTTGCGACTGAAGTTGGTTCGGTCTTCTTGGTTCTAGGGGCTTTGCTCGTTTGTGTTGCTGTCTGTAATCTCAGCGCTAGCTGATGTTCACTCGCTTCTCTTTGATTGCAATTGCAATTGTGTCTGCGTAACCCCATCTCAAAGTGACCATATGTGGTCCTTCCCACTTTGGAAACTGTTTGCCTGACCCTGTGGCACATTAGTCAGTATTTCGCCTCACGCTTTCATATGCTGCTTTCTCCCGACCTCCCAGCAACATCCCAAGTAACAGCCTCATCGCTGACAGATCTTAAACGCCACTCAACTGCGCAGAAGCCTCGAAGTCCTGTCCGAAGATCCATATGTCTCCATCAAAAACTGCAGAGCATAGGCTTTCCATTTGTCGGTAGGCAGCGACACTAAATGTAACAACAGAAGACAAGGGCCAGGCAACAGATCCTTTATTAAGGAAATCAACACATATTTATAGATTTTCATGTACATTATTATAGATTATTGTAAGCGAACAAACACAGTCTTCTGATTGGTTGTTTCTCACAGAAAGTTAACCTTGCATCTCTTTGTAACTGTTTCTTGAAGTTCAGAGTATCTATCTGCAAATTGTATCCGCCTACGCAGACAAGGTCTGCTGTGACTGGTTGATGAATCAGTCTTTGTTCTTAATTTTCTCACGACCAATATTGGGGACGCAAGCATTGACGTAAATAACTGTCTACCGATTTTGACTAATAGTCAGCTCTCACCACAGTATTAGTTTTGCGTCATTCCAATTGTACGTGTTAGGTGAAGGTTCAATGAACAAAGATTGATTGATCTCCCTGTGCTTTTCAAAGCAGAGGTCCAGTTTCAGATCGTGAATATAACCAATGATTCAGCTGTGTGCAGATAGCATATTCGAAGTCCCTTTGTAGGATACTGAGGGACTCGGTGTTTCTGGTCACAAAGTGAAGTGAAAATGACTCACTAGCCTGCAGAATAGTACTAAGTGTAGTAGAGAAGCAAGATGAGGAAGGTGATGTGAGTAAAAGAGAATGATGCTCAGGAAGGCTTCGTGTGCTTTTGGAAGTGTGTGAGCGGTTGTTACTTGCCGGCTGCCCCCCCACCCCACCACACCATGGAAGTTGATTGATTCATCGGGAACCTGAACCAAAAATGAGAGTTAGTGTTGTGTGACTACAGTAAACTTACCGCCGGTTACGGATCATCGTAGGGTAAGTCAGAATGTACAATTTTCGGGGTCGACCTTTTCTAACTCCCTCCCTCCAGAGTGGAGAGACAGCATAGCTGGCTGGCATGCTGGTCATCTGAGGGAAACACCTTACTGAGGCTGTTACACCCCTGTTCCCCAGCAGTACGACTTCGCCTTCAGACCCCCCAGCATAGTGTAAAAATACAATTCTTACACTATGCCGATAACTGCTTTAAGTCTAATCGCTATCCTAACAACCTTCCTGGAATGCTAGGACCTGCAGGAACATTGGCTGCAGCCAGTGTAGCTTGTTGGGTCATCGCGATGTGCAAGCCCGTTGACCACCATGTCAAGGTCGGCCAATGTTAGCTGACATAGGGTCAGGCTGGAAAAGAGCTTGCGGCGGTCATGCCAAAACATGGCCTCACCATCAACGAAATCCACAACAGTTAGTTTAAGCCAGTCACATGGGAAAGTCTAGAATTCCTGAATGGTTGGGGTCCTCGGGACGGTAAAAAACCAATGGTTGGAAACAATTGGTGATATGGCTCAAAGTCATCGTTCTCAATGGCCAGAGAAGATGCATCCACTCCTTGTGACTTATGATTTCCAATGAAACTGTTTTGTTCTTCGTTATTACTATTCCTTTGCCTCACACCTCTGTTTACTGTCTCCATTATGCATTTCTTCTACTTTCTTATCTTTCTTTGTGTGCTACATGGAGTGGAGTGTGGCGACTTGAAGTGGTGCACATCGGTGTAAAGTTCTACGTCGAAAACAGACAGACAGATAGAGGGACTCTGTGTAGCACTGTGAAGCACTAATGTGGGAGTACTCGATGTCCAGAGTTGACAAGGTGTTCAAGGATGGAGCTGTTGGTATTCTTCTTTTCCCCTGTAGCTTGGCTAGCTAGCCAAGCTGGACACTGTTTCGGAATACATCTGTGGAGTTGACATTGCGTACGGCCGACATACTTTGCTCCACATGGATAAATAAACTGAGGTATCTTGTCGTGAACGTTAGATTGGATAAATTGTCTGCTGGAGAATGTGTTGTCTAAGTTGGCCAGTTTTAACGCCTTTCTCAGACATTTAGAAAAGCAGTTTCTAAGAATTTCTACTTCGATGTCACTTTCGAATTCCAAGGGTATATCAGGAAAGCTTTTTCTGCTTGTAGTATCCAATTATTCCTTATCTTTTCTTTGATTTTATTGGTAACAGTATTTTCCCACATATTTCTGATATTAGCGTTACATCATTCTTACTGCAAGCCTCTTTTGACTGTAGAATTGATGAACAATGGTTCATTGATCAACCTCTCTCGCTTCACTGATTGTAGCTATATCCCGTCCCATTGGTTGATTTTGTAGGATTGCTGAGCCTTCCTCTAAGGCATTCCGCTCCCCTCTAGGGTCAATCCTCCTACGCTTAGTGAAATTGTTTTTATGTTCTGAAAACCCGACTGTCACCCATCCTCTAGCATCTGATTTCATGATCACTGCCAGATATTGTGTAGATTGAATTAGTTTGTTTATAAGTGTGGGTTTAATGGAATCCCTTGGTCTACAGAGCTTATCGCTGAATGCCTCCAAAACCTCAGGGTGGTCGGGGGTGGGTGCCTTGCGCTGCGGGTTGGCCACCCCTCCGCACACCTCTTGAAATGCTCCCATATGACCGGGCGTCTTACATAGCCTCTCCTGAGGAAGTCCTACTCACTGCCTTCACGTGGCGGAGGTGTTTCTCACCAAAGTGAGAGGGCGAAAGCGGATGCCCGGCGCTCTCCACCGAGTTGACTGTCCATTGGATGACGGTCTAGGGGAGATGGCTAAACCCTGATTCCAAACCTCCAACGACTGGCGTATGAAGCTCACTGGAGCTCACCGGCAGACGTATGGACAAAGGGCTTGTTGGATGTCCTGGATGTCTGGCCCCACTCAAAAAGGCGTATGAACCGAACTCCGGTCACCGGCTGCCAATGGATAGTGGACTCCTTACTCCACTCCTACTGCCTTGTAGGTCACACTTGGCTGTGTAAAGGCTAGAGCTGCACTCTCAAACAAAAGGCCGAGCGATTCTGGGGACATCACTCGTACCAAATTCCCATGAAACTTCATGAACTCTCTTACAAATTGCCGCGCCTGGGCAGCGATGATTCGAGACGTTCATGAAGCCGGCTCATCCTCCCGTAGGAGATAGCCGAAGTAAAGTAAGTATCGCTGAATGAGTCACTCCAATTCCTACTTTACAAAGTTTTTTTTACGAAGGATTTTAAATGTCCCTTTGTATTAGGATAAATTCATGAACACTATCCATCTCCAGACATTAATGAATAAACAAAACACGTAGTTCTTAATTGGTGGATGGTGACTAGCAGTGGAATACAGAATGAGCATTTCGTCCTATTTGGGACTCGTCGTCTGGATGTACCTGCATTCCACAGTGAGTCAGTGATGATGTTCCCACTGAGGCTCGAACCCAGTGCCCAAAGTTTCCAATACCGGCCAAAGCGTTATCCAATAGACCACTTGGGCCACGAAAGCCGCCTCTTGTGCACAAGAGGTGGTTCAAGTGGTCTGGTGGATAACGCTTTGGCTGGTATTGGAAACTTTGGGCACTTGGTTCGAGCCCCGGTGGAAACATCATCACTGACTCACTGTCGAATGCAGGTACATCCAGATGATGAGTCCCAAATAGGACGAAATGCGCATCCTAGTTGGATTCCACTGCTAACCAACATCCACAAATTAAATTCTAATTAAATGCCTAGACATCGTCCAAAGCATCTGCACAAGAAGCCGACATGTCAACCTAAGACCGAGCACTTCATTCCAATCAATCGACGGGAAAATCTCAAATTCTCAATTAAAACACATAGTTCAGTGAAGAGTCTCTTTTCGGCGACGAATTCATTCACACTTAGCTGTACAATCGAAATTATATATATACTTAGATTTGTATGCATTCGTGTGTGTACATTAGGCATTTGCGATAAGAATAAAAATTAATTAGGGTTATTTTTCACGTCATTAAAATATTTCAAAACGCGTGATGAGTAATCAAATTGTAGCCAGAGAGAGAGGGAGAGAGTGAAGTTTAGTAGTAAGGGAGTAGGAGTGATGAGTTGTTAATGTTAGTCCAGTTGAGTAGAAAGGAGTTGCATAAGCGCATTAGAGTTACGTAATAATATGATGAGTCAATTGTAATCAAGATGCATATATAGAAACGAAATAAAATATGCAATTACGTAAGAGTTCTAAAGAAATGCGAAAAAATTATAAGGGGTCAAAAAAAAAGAAAAACAAGAACACAAAAATCAATTTCAGTAGAAATCAACACACTATTTTTTTTTTAAATTATGATAGTAGAAGTGGTTGAATGATTTCAATTTTATGTCCATAAGCCTGGTTTTTCCAACTGAATGAATGGCTAACGCTTCGCTGATACAAAGGAGATGAAAGCAATCGTATTGCCTTTGGTTGGTAGGTTGTTCTTCACTTTGTGAAGGCGGAGGCGTTTGTTGAGATGGAATGATGACCAATGTTGACAAGATGTTTGATTATTGCACTCCTAACACAGTCACTATTGATATAAGTATAAAACTTGGGCACTGCGGTAGAGTATAACTCCATCATAGATAAGATTTTATTTTGATAAATCACACAGTGCTGTTATACAGTAATATTAACTGATGACCACGTTTCAAGCACAAATTATTGCCACTCATAATCATATCAAGTTACTCACACAGCTTTTTTCCTTCATTTATATACATGTGTGGAATTGATGGTTAGACATTTGAATAAAAATCAATATGGGATAATGTACATTCAGAAGTAATAATACGAGTGTTATCAATCAAATACAGTCAGATGCGAAATATGACGAGTGTCTTTTTTAGTCATAATAAGTAACTTGTTAGAATGTTGTGATGTGCTTGAATTGAAATAGAATTTTAAGATTATTCATTATCATCCTCTGATTTGACTGACTGGCGGTAATAAAAGCTTGCATCTCTCTGGTATTAACGATGTTGAGTCATTTCTGTTGCATGTGTTGTGTTGGGTGTAGACTCGATGAACCAGGCAGGATTCAGCAATCAACCTCTCTCTCTCTCTCCACCTGCATAGATTACTTTTTAGAATTTTAACCCTCTCCCACCGTATTGTGTGGTTGCGTGGTAATGCATGCAGTGCTATTGCTGAGGTTTTCCTCCTAAATTACTTATTTTCTCTGGGTCAACCATTCTTACCTTAGCTAGCTTTTTATGTTCCGCCAATCTGATTACCCCCGATCTACTAGTTTAACCTATATAGTTGACTTAACTCACAGTCATTGCAGGGTATTTTGTAAATTATATTATTTTGTTTAATTGGATCCACCGGGTCTTTTAGCCTACAGAGTTTGTCCTACCTGAGTGAGTTTGTAGGTTTGAATGCCACCCTAATTCCAGCTTTATTGAGAATCCCATGTAGGGTCTCAGATGTTGTACATTATCACATATTGATTTTTGATCAAATATCTGGTCAATTCCACACAAGTATATAAATGAAAGAACAAAGTTGTGTGAGTAACTTGATATGATTATGAACAATAGTTTGTGCTCGAAACGTGGTCATCAGTTAATATTACTGTATAACAGCACTGTGTGATTTATCAAAATAAAATCTTATCTATAATGGAGTCACAGTTACTTACCTTTTGTAGCCATGCGGGTTAGTATTCTTGAATCCTTTTGGCGAGGATACTCATCGAACGACCAATGTACCCGGCTGCCTCTACAGCAACATGTGAACTGACATACACACACACACACAGAAAGTGGCCAGATATGAGGTCTTAGTCCTTAAGGCTTCTGTGGACCAATGGACATTTTTGAAATGTCTTGACAACAATAACCCTAACTAATTTTTATTCATATCGGACAAACCCAATGTTGTACCCACACACACATACAAAAATGAGTATATATAATTGTGATTGTACAGCTAGGTGTGAATGAATTCACCACCGAAAAAAAGAGTCTCTGAACTACGTGTATTATTATGAAAAAAAAACTGTGGATGACTTAAATTCCTTCTTCTCTGTGTCATGGTCAATAGTTTCACTGGTATTTTCTCTTTTCTCTTTGTAGGGGTTTTGGACTTCCTAATGAGTTTTATACGGCAGTTGTTTGGCAATAATGCTTTTTCTGTGTGCGCCTTTTATTTCAGTAATATAGACTGTCTGATAAGCTACTTCAAGTTCTCACTCGATTGGTTAAGCTACTCAACACAGCCTACTCTTACCGGTAACTGGTGAAATATAGTCTGAAGCTTAAGTATCTATTAGAAGTATTTATTCTACAATGGAATTGTAATCTACCATTTTGTCCTAAATTCTGTTCTTATTGCTTTACTCTTCATGTATTTCTTAACGATAGTTATCCTGTGACAAAATATTACCTCCACACTAACGTACTGGACAAAGAGTACTCTTTTCGATAACCCCTTCATCATCAGGCTCTACAGTTATATATACAACATTATAGTGAATGAATGAATGAGTTAGTGTTATGAACGACATTAATGTTGCTGTTTAAATAACATCGAATCAGTAATATTGATAGATTACAGCTGAATCGCATCAACATAAAATAAGCTGAATGTTGTCAGAAGAATTAGGAAAGGTAATATTACAAATTCATGAATTTATAGTCTCTACTGAATGCTAGGGCTAGGCAGAAGTAAGGGCTGGACTTGCTTCTTTTGCACACAAAAACACTGGTTGTTTGAGGCGAATTGCAATAGCCTCTGCTGTTTGCAGCCTGCGGTGCTTCGATGTTTTTAGCAATTTATTAGTCACCCGGTTTAATATAGAGAAGCATTCTTCTACGCTGGCTTTGTGTCCTGTTTGCACCAGATGCTCCAATATCGAGCTGTTAATAGTTTTAACTACACCTTTACTTAGCCATGCTGGGAGATGTTCTCGAGCTAGCACGGAAAATCAAGTTCCTAGAACAACGGCCAATATAACTCGCTCGACCCGAGGCGCAGTTGAATTGGTAGATACAATTAGAAGTGGCTAGCTAGTCTAGATACTTCATCTTTCAGTCAAGGTAGCACCATCGGTCGTGTATAGAACAAGACATGTAGTTCGTCAGCATTAAAAGTTCTTTGAACTGATTTTCTTAATTTCTTCGTGATTATCTCACTCGGTATATCGCCCATGAATTGTAGTCGTATATAAAGAGGCTTCTTTTTTACAGGTAGTGAGTAGTCTTTTTCCGTTTTCTTTGTCATGTGTTTCTTGATAAATTTTTCGGGATAGCCATTTTCGATCAAAGTATCATATACAATGCTTAGTTCATCTTCAATTACTTCTTCTCAGCATATAGCTCTAACTCTGTGGCCGAGTGAGGGTCTTTACTAAATTTCTTTTGTTCTTGATAGGAACGAAGCTGTGAAAATGTGTATATTGTCCTGTCCAAGTACTTTTTCTATGCAATTTTGTTTTTATGCTACCATCTGGTTTTCTTGTAAGCAGGACATCCAGGAAGTCAATTCTGTCTTGGGATTCCTCTTTGCATGTGAATTTCATACCCGAATGTACTTCATTGAATTCAGTAATTATTGTACTCCTAATAGAACCATTATCACAAAGAATAAAGGTATCATCCATATATCGGCAATAAAATGAGAGCTTACTGGTAAGGTTGTCCAGAGGTCCATTTTCTAGCTTACTTAGAAAGAAATCAGCCAGAATGGGACGCAATGGGGAGCCCATCGCCACCCCGTCCACTTGTCTGTAAAACATGCCGTTAAATCTGAAATTTACATTCATGGTACATCTTAATATCAATTCTTTTAGGATCTCAGTATGTATGCCAGTGTTTATCGTCAGCTCGTCCACTTGTTCATCTATGTAAATAACTGTTTCTATTAAAGGTACATTTGTGAATAACGATGCTATGTCCAGAGATATCAAGGTTCTTTCCTTGATATTATTTCTTATATTTCTTCTATGAATTCAAATACATCTTTGACGCTATATTTCACTATCTTCTCATGCAAAGGTTTGAGAATATTTACTAACCATCTAGCTAGAGCATGGTAGGGCGAATTTCGCATATCAAGTATTGGTCTTAATGGTACTCCTGATTTATGCACTTTAGGTAGGCCATACAATCTTGGCGTATACGTGCTGAATATCTGCTCTTCCCTTAGTTTCTTCAAACGTCTGGTTAATTCATTGTCTATTTTGTTATTGAGATCTTTCTTCTCCTCAAGTTTTTGAAACTTCTGTGTGTCCTTCAATGTATCATTCATCTTTTTAATATAGTCACTTCTATCAACCATGACTTCTCCTGATCCTTTATCCGGCCTTGTGATTATCAGTCTCTCGTCATTTATTAAGTTTTTTTAGTTCTTCTCTGTGCTCGTTTGTCAAGAAATATTTACTGTCGCGTTTGGGGATTTTGTACTGATAACAACAACTCGCTTGGTGACTTTATGTTGTTTGCTCTTAGGGAGTGTGCATTCGATTATTGCTTCTTTGCTATCCATGTAACGACAGAAGACAAAAGTCAGGCGACAGATCATTTATTGAGAAAATCAGCTGATAATTATATTTATTTTATGTAAATTACTATATGTTATTATTAGCAGAGAACACAGCGTCTTCTGTTTGGTTGCTTTCTCGCTAAAAATTATCTATCCTGTCATCTCTTTGTGGCCATTTCTTTCGAGGTCAGAACATATATCTGCGAAGCGTATCCGCCCACGCTAAGTTTGCTGTGATTAGTTGTTGACTTAGTCTTCTTTTTCATGACCAAGATTTGGGACGTAAATTGTTGCCTACCAATTTTGGCTAGTAGATAGCTGTCATCACACCCATACCGTTAAAGTTGATTTCTTTTTAGAGTAGCTGAAACAGAGAGACCACTATTGTGTTGTGTGACCGCAGAGCCAAGACGACAACTGCTTCAGACAGGTTACACACATACACGGCTTTGTTTTTTGAAGTTGTTTTCGGAGTTGTGTCGGTATGAAGATCTCACTACGGACTGCTGACTGCCAACTGGATCAGTAAGGACATACAATTTTTTGGCGTCAACGGTTTTTAACTTACTCTTCTTCAAAGTGAAGAAACGACATAACTGCCTTATGGTTGTTACATTTCTATTCGTCAGCAGCACAACCTCTCCCATAGACCCCTAATATAATGTAGACGGCTTATACTCTGATGCGGACTGCTTTCCAGACGATTTTTTCGGTATGGTAGAACCTTCAGGAACAATAATTTCATCCAGTATAGCTCATTGGGTCATTGTGATACGAGAGTCCGATGTCCACCATCACCAGAGCTGTCGGTCGACGGAATTAGTAGTTAATAATTAAATGGTCACTTTCTTGGTGAAGAGAGTTCTTCAGTCCTTGAGTGTTTAATTTCTCCTCATAATCCATATTCACATATCATATCTTGGTGATTTCTTAGAAAATATTCCATGTTACCTTCTACATCAAGAAGTTAAGATATTCTGGAATAACCCAACCCAACTCTTACGATTCGTTAACTCTTGCATCCTGGCCATTATTCTCCATTGTTCCCCCTTAGTTTTTTCAGGGCTACTGAAGAAGTACTATATCTTATTATGCAGCATGTTGAAGATTGTCAGCAGGGTGGTAAGCAACGTGCCATTTAATGAGCTTGTTAACATTCTGGTTAACAGGCACTTGGACTTATGTGAAAAATGGGCTAAATCCATTCTATCTATCTAACTCACACCACCACCATCTTCATTCACAACTCTCCCCTTGTATCCCATCAGGTAGGACCACAAGCCTATATAGAAAACAATATGCTCGCACTAGTAAGTACAAAAGCTCAACAATACCCTACTTAACTCGTGTTCTGTGCGATAAAAAAAAGCATTAGGTGTGGTACCTATAACTTATTAAATAGTCAGTGGAACAACTGGATCTCGTCTTTCCAACTCGTATCATTTATGGGTACAACGTTTTCCTTTCTTTCTTTCTTTTCCTTTTCTCTCTCTCTCTTTCTGTTATGTGCAGCTTTGTTTCTCTCTTCCTTACAAACTCTACTTGAAACATTCTTCTTCGTTCTTTCTCACTCTGTATATCTCGACCTTTTGTTACCGCTTACGCCAGTAAATATGCTAGTGGTATCTACTTTTCTAACACCTTCAAACATTCTGTTCAATTTTTGGCTTTGCTACCGATATACAAATATGTTGTTGTCAAAACTAACTGAGATAACTTTAATCTATGTAGAACTTTATCTATCGTTAATGTACTAACTGGATGCAATACTGTATGTAGTGAAATGCTGAGAATTCCATTCTGTATTCACAAGTACTGTTTCGGAATGAAGCAAATTATTATTATTATATTTATTCATCTCTTCAATACAATAAAGTCAGTTGAATGAACGAAACCTATTCACAAACACCAATATATATATATATATATATATATAATAGCTGATAATCTATTTATTGTATGCCTTCATTGTTGTCTATTATAGCGATGAAGATGAAGAATGTGAAGATATTCTCATGTACTTGTCCATCTCTCCTGAAGTTGATAATCCAGATGATTTGTCAGGTGGTGAAGAATCTGTCAGCACACAGAATTCTGAACGACCAAATGGTGGTGGTGGTGGTCAGAAAAAACCTGGTGATACTCGTCCAAATGAATTAGCATCAAAGAATTCATTACATTCTACTGTACCAACAGTTCCAATTCACTTACCTGGTGCACCAACTGATGAAGTAAGTTACTAGACACTTTGTTGTTAACGTTAATTTTGTATTTCTCTTTTTGATTGATTAATGTTGGAAGCGGAATGTGCAGTCTCTGTTGACGGTTTATCTCATGCTTCAATCTGGCGTTAGTGAATAACACTTTAGCTTTGGAAACATATGGGCGTTGTCCTCGAATCTCAATGAGATTTAAGGTACATTCAGCTGATGATGAGGTCTACATAGGACTAATAAACACTAGTGCGAAGTTACTCGTGAAAAAAAAAAACAATTTTATTGATAGGGCGTGTTAGGGACCTGTCAATAATTGATATTTAGAACAACACATTTAAGGGGACAATATTGTGCTTTCAATTAGATCTCATCAGGCTTAACTCTAATATATATAAGTTTACAAATAAAAATTCAAATATAGAGACCAATCATGGTGTTTTGTCTACAGGATAATACGATGGCGAATAAAAATTGTGCAGCTGGAAATCTTCGTCACTCAGCCAGCATCAACAACAAAATTCGGATTTTCAATACAAACGTAAAGTCAGTTCTTCTATACGGATCAGAAACTTGGCGGGTCACAAAGTATATTTCCAAAAGGCTGCAGACCTTTATTAACAACTGTCTTCGCTCAATATTGAAGATCAGATGGCCGGAAAGAATCACCAACAAGGAATTATGGGAACAAACAAAGGAAGAACCAATCGCCCAACAAATATGCAGGAGAAAGTTGAGATGGATCGGACACTCGCTGAGGAGACCGCTGGGTGACATCGCGCGCCAAGCCCTCGAGTGGAACCCGAAAGGGAAGCGGCGAGTGGGACGTTAGTGCAAGGGTGACATGGAGGAGATCGTGTGAAGAGGAGTTGAAAGAATATGGATTAACATGGATGCAGGCGAAAAGTATAGCAGAAGACAGAAGAAAATGGAGACGTGCAGTTTTAGCCCTATGTTCCACTAGGAACCCAAGGGAGCAATAATAATAATAAATAATATCAATAATAAGGTTGAAAAAGTGAGGCAATCTGTGATAACACGAATAATGAAAAAACAGCATGATTAAACAAACAAATTTTCAGGTAGACATAGTAGTCGATAAAGGGTAGTAAAAACAAAGGAACCGATTAAGTAATGTTAGATTGTAAGAGAAGTAAATGAAACACATTCATAATGAAAATGTGATGAGATTAAGGGATGATAAGAAAGGAGTTGAAAATATAAATAAGGAGTGGTGTAGAAGTAATTAGTCGGTTATGTCTTAATAGGCCAACAAGGGAGGGATAATTCCTGTAGGAACTTTTTTTGAATACATAGTTTAAGTTTAATAGTTCGAAATGATATGATCACATTGATGGTTGATGTGGCCAAAGGAACGTAGGCGTGGATACAATAACACTAACACACACAGTAGACTACCTAAGGGAAACGCTAAATACGCTTATTCGTTCATGGTGGTACCCTTCCGCTTCACTGAGCCACGTAAAAATATCAAAAGACAAAGACTGGTCTGTGACTGTTAAGATACAACTTTTTTTTTAGGAAAAATACACGTCATATATATATATATATATATATATATATATATATATATATATATATATATATATATATATATATATATATATATATATATATATATATTTGTAACTATATATTGAAATCTGCCCAGGGCAGTAGAAAATAGTTTGCTCTGATTGGTGGGCTATTTGATTAGGTCCATGGGGAATAAATATTCTGATTGGTTGGTGCGACTGGACCACCGGGACCTCAAGGTAAGAAAAAAACGATGAAATTTCACAGTCAGTCAATGTCATTCTGTCATAAGTTGACTAATATTTTAAATTAATTTCTATCAGACTCGTGGTGATGATAAGTCAGTGATAAATGCATAATCAGAGATAACAAAAAAGCAACGATTAGAACCCATAAGATAGGAACATCAAAATTTGGGTGTGTACGAAGTCGAATGAAAAGCTCAAGATGTGTTGCAACACACTGAATGGAATTCAAAAGATGATCAAAACTAGAATCTAATATGGGAAGTTGATATGTACCCATATATATATATATATATATATATATATATATATATATGGTGATCTCTCTTTCTGTTTGCTCGCTTAGTCTGTGACCATTTCACTTTGATGAACCTGTCTTCTTTAACAATATATATTCCCCTTATATATAATATAATATGAGTGTTTGTTGACAGTCCGTTGCTTGGTGACAGATATCCATATTATATGTGTGATTGTTGACATGTCTGCTATATTTTGCTATGTATATATGGGTCGATACTTCATTATAATTAGCCATTCATGTTAAGACTGTCCATTGATTTGTTCACACACTTGTTTGGACATTCATATATATTTCGCTCACACAATCTTGTGTGTCCACTTTCTTTGGTGTGATACCACTTATTGCTTCTCCTGGTGTTTTGCAAAATAGAAGTATCATCGGAAACCTAGTGGTCTTCTGATTTTTGCCTTCTTGCGTCAGGACTATTAAATTCTCGACCAGTACATAACAATAAATTGGCGACTTAGTACATAACAGAAGTCAGGTCAAAAATGAAGGGATGAGGTTCGAATAAAATGATGAAATAATAAGACATAGGGTTACTAAAGTAGAGATATTCACCAGGTTAATTGCAACCCAAGATGGACTTTTTTTGAATGTATAGGTCAGGTTTCTGTTGGTTGATTGCTATAGCTTCAGAAAACCGAAGAAGACTTGGACTGCTTTTTCTGTTGATTGACAGACTGGTTTCAACATAGAACCATGCACCGATGTGCCGCAATTCGAGTCGCCACACCCTACTCCATGTAGCACACAAACCAAGAGAGGAAAGTAAAAAGAAACGCAAAATAGAGACAGTAAACAGAGATGTGAGACAAAAAGAACAGTAATATCGAAGAACCATATAGTTTTAGTGGGTATTATAAGTCACAAGGAGTGGATGCATCTGCGCCATTCACTACAAGGATTTTGGACTATATCACCACTTGTCTCCAGCCTTCATTGGTGTTTACCGTCCCGAGGGCACCAACCAGGAAGTCTACATCTTCCTACGTGGCTTAAACTAACTGTTGTAAATTTCATTGACTGGTGCCATGTTTTGGTTTGACCGCTGCTAGCTCTTTTCCAACCTGACCCTATGTTAGTCAGGTAACATTGTCGAGGAAGGCTATGACTAGGCTAGGCATACGTAACACATGTCCTAACCATCTTAATCAATGTAACTTCTCAGCCTTGTTGGTTGGTTTCCGCTCCTTCCATACCATTCGACGCTTAGCCTCAATATTGCTCACTCGATTATAGTACTTCACATGGGAGATAGAACGCAGGCACCTATGATCAAAGACAGCTAGCTAACCTTTTCATGCCTTCCACTTTCGATGGCCATGTTTCATAGCTATTCATAAAGGAGGACGGAGCTGACTAACAAGCAGTACACACGTCTTTTGGTCGACAGCCAACCGGATATCACGTCTACGCTAGAGAGGGCGTAAACTGGCATATGCGAAACTAGCCTTCTGTATCCGTGCTGAGATTTCGTCAGCGATCAACCCGCTGGAGCTGGCTGGTGTTACTTCCCAAATAAGTGAAGTGGTCAACGCGCTCTACCACTACTACTGCTGATTATTTTTAGTGCTCCCAGTACGCCCACTCAGTATTCCTGTGGTTGTTAGGTGTCTGGTCATTGATTGTCCTCATACTTGATCTGCTGTACCCTACTGGTCAGATCTTCTCACTAGAACCCGCAGGTAACTGCCTGAATGGGGCCAGTTGCTAGTGAGTATCAGATTCTTTTTCAAGTAATAGCTTTGTAGGGATTTTATTCGATTGGTTGAATGATTTTATCATGAGCTGATATCATTTAGAGAACCATTGAGAGTATGTCGAATTGACAGGGTACTAGTAGGATGGTCGCGCTTCTTTATTTCTGTTCTCCCAATGTAAGAAGTGATCCCAGTGAGTTAGTTACACATGTGTATTCATATACATCAATGTGTTTTTATCGATGCATTTTATTTTATTTTATTTTTTTTAGGTTCATCCACTTGTCAGTAGTCGTAAAGCACCAATGAAATCTTTATCCGGCAGTCATCACGACGCATCAACAAAACACAGTAGTAGTAGTAGTAGTAGTAATGGTCAAGCTGGATTAACATCGAATACAACAACAGGCTATGGATTGAGTAGTAATTCTCGAAAAACATCAACAACACGTCAACGTGATCGTGTCAAGTCTAGGAGATGATCTCTCTTATTTCTCGTTCATATGTGTAATAATAGTAATAATAATAATAATAGCTATGTGTATAATTCCTCCTTTCTTTTCTCTCTTTGTTTGTATATGGATCAACTTTTGTCTGTTATCATCGCATTTGTTATTATTATTATTATTATTATTCATTTTGCCTCTTCATATGTGTATATTCTGCTTAATGATAGATACTATTACTTAATTTCTCTGAATGTGTAAATAATTTACGAATTTCAGCAGTTACGAAAATGTTTAATATAGCAATTGATGGTATACATTGACTTGGCATACTAGGTACACACACACTGATTAACTGATGTCATGTCATGCATGGCGTGTACTCCTTCTTAATATATGTGTAAAACTCGGGCACACGACTTCGAAACTTGAGTCTTATAGTTTTCTTTGTTCTCTCCTAGTTGTCGTCGTAGGGGTAGTAGAATTTTCCAGATGTCTAGGAGTGTGTGGATAGGTGTTGAATCATTCCTATTACACATATTTGCAGTTGATTCGATAAACAAAGCTTCTGTTATCATTCTGCCTCCAGCATATAAGAGAAACTTTGAAACTTAATAATTACCTTGGTAAATTGGTCAGTGGTATAGCGGTTAGGACGCTCGCCGACCATGCACATAGTCCGGGGTTCGATCCCCGGCCGACGCACACCTTTACCTCCCTAAGCCAGAAATAATTCTGGTAAAGAGGAAAGGTTGGGCATGAGGCTAGCAACCCCATCCTGTAAAATAAACTCTGCTACAGAAACTTCAAGCTACTAGCTTGAAGCCCTATGTTCCACTGGGGAACGTGAAGGAAAAAATTATTATTATTATTTATAAATTGGTCAGAAAGTAATGTAAAAATAAATAATCATAGTGATAATAATAATAATGACGACAAGCCTGTCAAACATGCGCAAGACAACGCCAACAATAAGGAGCCTAAATCATCAGTAGTAATTCCATACAAAGTAGGAACCTCAGAAGCCACCTTACGGAGAATTCTTAACAAGGCAGGAGTAAAAATGGCTGGTATTCAAACCATCCACAAACTCAATTAGAAGCAAGCTTTGTCGGTCAAAGGATCCTGCCAGTGGAGCCTTTAAAACAAAACAATTTAGTTTATCTAATACCCTGCTGTAATGATTGTCAGGTCAAATACATCGGTCAAAGTAATAGAACAGTGTCAATCAGACTAGCCGAGCACAAAAAACTAGCAGTAAAATCTACATCGGTTGACCCGAATAAGATAAGAAATCTAGAGAATAGTTCAGTAGCTATCGCAAGCACTACATGCAATTACACACAACCATACAATAGGCTGGATGGGGTGGAAAGATGACAGTTTTAAAATCGAATGTAACAGCACGGTGGAGGGAGAGATTGATAACAGAAGCTTTATTTATCGAATCAACTGAGAGGGAATACGTGTAATAGGAATGACTTAACACCTGTCCACGCAGATATCTGGAAAATTCTAATACCCCTACGACGACAAATAGGAGAGAACAAAGAAAACTAGAAAAATCAAGTTTCGAAGTCGTGTGATTATCATTGATATGATTATGAACAATAAATTAGTTCGAAACGGGGGTCCAGTAAATACTAATGCAGTTTCACTGTGTGATACATCATGTTGTCCTTCGTTGATAGTGCTAGGTGTTGGACGTTAACGTTTCCTACGGCAGCATTGGGTGGTAGTAACGCGGTTTCAAATCTTACAGGGGATATGAGATTTTAGATTCTTCTTGTTAACTGATAGGCGAGTGTCAATAATCACGAAATCGACGTAAGTCAAAGCTTCTTCCCAATTGCCTCTTATCATCTAACAGGAACGACTCCTTCAGCAGGTACTATAAAAATCTGCGAATAGGTTATTAATTTCAAGTATTGGCTTTCAAGAATTTGATCGACTCCAAGCAAATTAACTTTAGTTAGAGAACCAAAAAGTTCTGAACGGCTGTTTCGTCCTTGTTTAAGGTTCTTCGGAAGTACGTACTCGAACACAAGACCCTAAGTTTGAAAGTCGAGCTCAGCTAACTATCCAGTCACTGGAAAGACATTCAGGATTTCATCCTGAACTGACACCGATTGGAGGATTATTGGAAAGCCTAAGAGTTCTGGACAGTTGTTTCATCCCAGTTTGGGTTTCTTCATCAGTACGCACCCATCGCCACGGTTAGAAACCAGGACCTTCTGGTTGCAAGGCGAGCCAGCTCGTAGACCATTAAGACACTGGGACCCTATTCAATGGTTCATGAATTCCAACTTCTGCCAATTCATGATACGACACGAACACTAGCGAATTCGATCAGTGAGTATTTGTCCTCACACCCATAAATTCTTAGATCTTTCGATTGAAGTCAGTTCGTGATCAAAAACTTGAAATCAATAAAATTCTCGAAAAGCCAAAACCGTGACCACTACTCTGACTGAATTCAGGATAAAGTTGCTTGCTAGAATGCTCACTCACCAGCCACACACGTTGTCCAGGGTTCAACTCTCAACCGACGCACTCACAAACCTCACCATGTTGCTAGTGTAAACTCAGGGAATTAGGGAAGGTTGGCCGTGAAACTAAAATAGCCCAACACCGCAAGAAAACAATACGAGCACGACAGATACTTAAAAGCTTCAGTTTGCGAGGTTTATTAAAAACAAAACATTTGCCGCTTACACTGGACAAGTGCGTTAGAACACTGAATATTTCACCGCTTGATTAACACAACAGTAAGTTACTTCACACTGTTTGTACCGAAAGCCACAAGTTTATCACATGATTTGGTATTTGTTTAGAATTCAAATTTATCGTTACCTCTCATTATTACTTCACAAAAGCAAAAAAAAACTTCCTTTGTTGTTGTGCGGAAAAAGTCTTGTTGGGAACTGCAGTGTACTTAATGTTTACAGCATTTCTTCCCCTGATCATCTGACTGCGCACTGTATATTTCGATTTGACATGGCCAACTAAGCTACTTTTTATATCGCTGGTTCGTTTTTTACAGCTGATTATACTTTTCAGAGGCTGTCTAGTTTCCTGATAGAGATAAAAACTCTCATTTTTCTCACCTCTCGACTTGCAACAAATGGTGGTGGTCCTTGAGGTCAAACCGTTCACAACAATAGGTTCCTTCCCTGCACTGCCCCCTTCAACTGCATGGAATAGTAAATAGATGTTGTGTAACATTCCATCTTAGTTTGTGGCTTTGTTCCTCAAGTAGAGAAGTTGAAAAATACAATACATTTATCTATGGGATTATGTAATAACCTGTATAAGATGATCAAAATGCCAACGCATTCATTAGCGTTTTAACTAAATCAACCTTAGTAGATGTTTGAAATGTCAAAAAAGTGCACTTCAATACGCACTGAATTTTCACCCTTCGATCTGAAATATTGTATAAAGGTTTGTATTAATTTTATTACTTCGTATTGAAAGCTATGAGTTGAGATACATTTATCTCCTAAGTTGATGTTTGTTTAGAAAGTTCCGGATATGACCGACCATCTTTCAATAGTAATTCATTCAGAAGCGAAATCGAAATGCATTGTCCTGTAAATACTACTATGTACTTCGTTCGTATTTGTAACAGTTCCTTCATGAAAAAAACAGACTATTACACGTTTTAGCGATAAACGGTGCCTCAAAATTACTCGCCTACCTCTTTACTGTCTCAGCTAAAGTTACGAGATCAAACACTGTCAAATTACAACATTCAGTTGTTTATGCACTAATTCCAATTAGCTAAATGCTCAACAGTTTCCCACCATTCCTTAGTGTTCCAAATGAAGCGTAAAGCTTCAAGCTGTAATTTTGTAATTTCATTGGCTGTGGTATTTTTCATAGACACATTGTGAAGTCGATACCTTCCTTTCTTATTCATGGTATCGGCCCAGGAGACGAACGTGGATCATGGTTGACAAGCGTCTTACCAGTGAACCACCGATATACCGATACTAAAATATGCTTCGTACTTTGGACGAGCTAATTCTTCTCCATAATCGCCATACTAATTGTTTTTTCTTGACCGATGTAGAGGAAGTAGGTTGGGCGTTGAAGGATAAAAAATACACGTACTAATGAAACCTCAACCGCCGGCACGCTTGTGGAAATCTTCATCATGTGATATATCGAGAAGCTGAGATAGCTCAAGAAAATAGTGGTCATCTTTTACAATTCTGTTCAAGTCAAAGTTTATTGCAAAACCTGACCTGAAACCGATGGTGGACACTAAGAACGCCTGCCTCTGCGTTGTTGATGTAAGACTGCTTTCCTTCAAGAAACATATGCGATAAGCCATGCCTCAAAATTACTCGCCGACCTTCACTGTTTCAGCTAAAGGTGGTACGCGATCAGGCATCGATACTATTTCGTTCACTGTCGTATTCCATTCATGCACTAATTCTAATTAGTTAAGTGCCCATCTCTGTTACATAATTTTCTCCCTCCCTCCACCCCCCCCCGAATGCTTTGCGTTTTGAAGTTTCACTGGCGATGGTGTTTGCATGTACATTGTAGGGGCACTAGCCTCCTCCCTGACGTCCGCCAGTAAACCAACAAGGATCGTAGTGGGCAAGCGTCTGACCAGTAAACCATCGACGATGAACCGAAGTAGCGATGCCGAAATTAATCTCCTGAATCGAAATACTAATTATTCTTTAACCGACGTCAAGTGTTGAAGAATAAAATACGCGTACTACTGAACCACTCGCACTTGTGGAAACCACCTGAGATATTATTGGAATGTGGGACGAAATGGTCAGTTGAGTGGTAGAAAAATTAATTCAATCGTGGGGTACACAAATACACGCGCGAATAGCCGAAATCATCTGATCGTCTATAATCTTGAGATCTCTTGCAAATAAGTGTCATTATCAAGGTTATTCATTAGTTTGTTCATTCTAATTAAAGTTATTACTGCTATCTCTGTTTTTAACATAGAACTTTGCACAAATGTGCGGAAGTTCAAGTTGCCACACTCCGTGTAGCACGCGATGCAAGAGAAGAAAGTACAAGAAAAGCATAATAGAGACAGTGAGAAGAGGTGTGAGACAAAGGAGGAGTAATAACGAAGAACAAAAGAGTTTCATTGGAAATCATAAGTCACAAGGAGTGGATGCATCTGCGCCACCATTGAGAACGATTTTGAGCCATGTCACCAATAGTTTCCAGCCATTGGTTTTTACTGTCGCGAGGACCCCAACCAGGAAGTCTACACCTTCCTACTTATTTGGCTTAAAGTAACTGTTGTGGATTCCATTGACTGGTGAGGCCATGTTTTGGCTTGACCGCCGCAAGCTCTTTTCCAGCCTAACCCTATGTCAGTCAAGTAACATTGCCCATTGTCGAGGAAGACGATGACTAGGTATACGTAACACATGTCCTAACCATCTCAGTCGACGTAATTTCACAGCCTTGTCGATTGATTCCCATTCCTTACCAAGCACTCGACGCCTAACCTCAATATTGCTCACCTTATTATACCACTTCACACAGGAAATAGAGCGCAGGCACCTGTTAAGTTACTACTGCGAAACAGTGTTAGTCACAATTTGAAAAACCACAGAGATCTCACTTCGCTACCCTTTTCTTTTCTAAACTTGTTCGTTTGACTGCCTATTCCACTTATCAAAAGTTGTCTAGCTCCTCCTGGTTAAACGTTCATCTTAATAGATGACTGTGGTGCTCAATTAGAGAAGCTGAGACAGTCTAAGTAAATAGTGCTCGTCTTCTACAACTCTTTTCAAGTCAAAATATATTGCGAAACCTGACGTCGACTTACGTGAAACTGATGATCAACGTAGAGAACGCCTATCTCTGCGTTACTGATGCAAGGACTGCCTTCCTTCAAGAAGCATGTATGAGCTGTCTTTATATATCGTAGGCTAGCGACTAAGCATATATGCAAAAAGACAGTATCAGCTTTATTTAGTGAGTTAACTAAACGCACATCTGAATTTGATAACAATACTGAACCCACGGGAACCTTAAGTCTGCCTGGATTCAACATAGAACTTGGCACCGAAGTGCACCAGTTCCAGTTGCCACGTTCCAAATAGCACACAAAAGTAGACAAGAAGAAGAGTGAAGAGAATCAATAAAATTTGACAAGTATAAGGGTGAAACAGAATGGGTAATGGTAGAAAGGAATATGAAAGATTACAGAGACTGAATACATCTTCGCTGGCCATTGACAACGATCACTTTGAGCCATGTCACCTATTGCCTCCAGCCATTGATTCCTAGAGTCAGTCCCGAGGCCCCCAACCCGGGAGTCTGCATCTCCCTACCTGACTCAGTTTGACTGTCAAGGATTTCATGGATTGATGAGGCCATGTTTTTGTTTGGCCACCACTGGCTCTTTTCCAACCTGCACCTATATCAGCTAGCTAGTAACGCCCGTCGGGGGAGGCGATGGTTAGGCCTGCGCAGCACGTGACCTAGCCATCTCAATCTATGTAACTTTATAGCCTCGTCGATTGATTTTCCCTCCTTGCCCAACACTCTACGCCTAACGTCAACATTACTTACCTTATTAAACCACCTAACGTGAGACAGGGATCGCAGACATCTATGATCGAAAGCAGTCAACCTTTTCATGTCTTCAACTCGTATTGGCCATGTTTCAGAGCCATAGAGAAGGACGGAGCGAACTGCTGAGCAGTGCACACGTCCCTTGGTTGGTTGATAGCCGAATGTCAAGCCTACGCCAGAGATGGTGTAAGTCAGCGAAAGCAGCTCGAGCTTTTTGGATCCGTGCTGAGATTTCATCGCCAGTCAGTTCGTTGGTGCTAATACAACTTCCCAAATAGGTGAAATGGTCAACATGTTCTATCACTTCACTCCCCCCTATCACTAAGCTAGGCAGGAGTTGACGTAGTCCAGTCCTGTAGCAGCATCTTACATGTTGGGAACCTTAAGTAACACTAAGTCTCCCTGTAAGAGAGTATGTTGATAATCAGCAACTTAAAGTTAGTGAACAACACTGAATTTCTGCAAATTCATTCGGACTGAACGATACAAGAAGAAAACCTACGGAGGATTTTCGCTGTCGTGAATTACTTAAATATAAAAGGAAAGGCGTTCAGCAAAGAATTACTTTTTTCACCGATGTTATTCTCAAGCTGTACAATTGTATATGCATATATATTAAATTGTCTTAACATCAGAAAGGAATATTTCTAAAGATACGTCATTAGAATTGTAAATTTTAGAGGACGAATTCCGTCTTGAATGGGTTAGAAACTAAAATAAGATTAGATAAGCGAGTTGAGTGACGTAATCTAATTGACGAGGTTCAGTAGGACTCAACTAAAACTATAAGACTGAACGAGAGTTAAGTCACCAACAGTGGTGATAAAGCGGTAAAGGTTTAATAGACGGGGTGAGGGAAGAAAATAATACAATAAAGATTACCTATTCGGTGTTAAGATAGATGAGGTCCATTGTAGATTCAATGACAGAACAAACTTATTTTGTATGCAGAGTTCAGGTTTTAACACATGTAATTTGCCACTACTTCTGAAGTTTGATTTGTCGTTCTCTTCTAGCAAGATTCCCACGTATTCTGAAGTTAACTTTGAAGTGGGTTTTTTTTGTGTTTGCTTGGTGTCCTGATTCGACCAAGTAGACTAGAATGTAGCTCCAGAAGGACCTTTTTCTCATCATAATGAGCCTGCGTATGGTATAAGCCTAGTTAAACTGCCCAATGAGGCCGTGAGAATGCATTGAGTGGAATAACCAAGGTGTGGGAAGCAAGCTAATTTCGGCGGAAATACGATTGAGCTGCGAGGTGTTAGGCATAGTCTGAACAAATAGAGACGCATTTCAAGATTTAAACACGGATCGGAGTGTAGAGTGCTTGGCTTCCGATGCTAAGAATCAGTGTCACCCACTCCTGACAACATGGGTCAAAATCATTATCAACCAGATTGTGAAGATCCACTAGTATTTCCTGTATATCTTCGTTTTGTGATTTCAGGCTGACGTAGTTGCAGGTCAATAACTAATTTTTGAAACAGTACGTTAGGAATTTGCATAACTTAACAACGACAGTTATCTGGTAATTTCAAAATAAACTGGACCCTATAGCACTTCGATGTTTAGAAAAATGTGTTGTAATGCCAATTTACAATTCCACTGTTCAATGTCTAAGTGGATTCTAAGAATGCTACCTGATTGAATGACGCTTTCCTTTTAAAGATCACTAATTTGATACCATTACTCATAAAACGAAACCCCAGCTTATGCGACAGCTGTGATACTGCCCAGACGGAAAACAGGCGGTTGTCTTAAGAATCCGTCTCCAAGCCTTTGCCTTGAAGTCTGATGTATACATGACAAAGATAAACTGTCGTGACCTTGAACAGCCAGTCAGAATTCGGATGCTAAAAAATCGTTTTTTATCAATGTGAAGGACTTTTCTTCCAAGACAGCGAGTAATCCCATGCAACTTCGAGGACGCTATGTCTCCACAGTGTTGCTACCATTGCACTGTAGACATTAGGCTATTTTCTGTATCAGCTCACAATGATCCTTACAGATCTTTGTGAAATTTAACAGTACATAAGGCGTAGGATATCCGTCAAAGACAGATTAAACTCCGAGAAAAAGGTACCGAACAGATTTCCCCTTATGACATGAACTCTATTATAACAGTATCTACCTCCAACAAGGTTATATACTGCTTTATTGTCAAAGCCCCTCGACAAACACAAGTCTTAGTCACTCCAATTAATCCATTATTAACACAGTTCATGTTTACGACTAGGTTACAATAGTCGTAAACATGGCCTGGTAGTGGTAGAGAGAAAGCCTGTTTTAACGTCTCCAATTCAAGGGAGATACATCTGCGGAGATTCTATCGCGACGTTTAACCAAGGCAATCAAGAAAACTTTCTGCTACGCACGTCTGCGTTTATCCTACAGTCAACGTTCAATGTTCACACAGTAACTCAAACATGTCTTACCTTACCTTAGCTCTTCTTCATGCATATACCATTTCAACTGTTTCTGTGGTTCAAATTATCATAGGCGCATGATCAGGCAGTTTCGTCTACGGTTTCGAGAACATTTACCAGCTTGGTTCAGCAAGGAGGAGACTAAGTGCATAAAGAGCTCGATCCTGAAAATCTCATCGAAGCCAACAGCTTTCAGGGTTATATACCGAACTCCGAAGTCGTTATCACGTACAGTTCGCTTACGTCTCCTACACAAATAGCTGAAGCTGTTGCAATAAGATCGACTAAACTGTAACTTTGTATCCGAAAATAACACGTCCAGAGGCTGTTCCTACCGTGGCCAAACTTGGATTGATGATTCTTCTTCCCACCAACAGTGCTTCTTCCTTTTAACCCTCTTGGTTTTTTTTCTTTACTTGCTTATTATTACAATCATTATTATTATTCGTCATAATTCCATGCCCTTCATGCAAACATTCTCTTGATACTATCGAATTTTCCATTTAGACTATCCGGACTTACTACTAGTGATATTATCTCTTTTCTTAATATAGGCCTCCACCTGTTTCATTTCACCATGAAAATCTCTGTTTAACACAGATCACTTTGTACTAGCCACTCACCTGCCACCTTATATAACCATGAACTGACTTGTTAGTATTTCTACCCCACATTCTATGAATCTGTTATGAAGACTAATCACCACCATTGTCTCCGGTTTCACCGAAATATTTTGTAATCGATTTCATCAGCCTAGCACGATGTTTGTCACACAAATGTGACTATTTATTTTGACACCCCATATTCACTAATCCGCTATTCTACATTAAAAATGTATCCATAACTGGTTATCATTATTGTAATGACAACAAATATTATATTTTATAATCTTGAGAACCTGAGGGGGAGAAATTATTGAAAAGAATATTCTTCGTTCAGATTAACACAGTAGTTAAATAGTCGATCTCCGCAGAATTCTCCAACCAAACCTACAAAACACAGGCATAATTTCTGCTTGGAATAACCTTCGGAAGCGTCCAACGAATGTGATCGGTCCTTCAGGGTCAATCTTGAAAGACCTTGTCTGTCGCTATGAAATACTTTAAATTCGCCCCCCATACAGCAGTAGAACCACGCGTTCCCATGGTTACAGACGACCAAAACACGTTCGTACGCCATTAAATCCTTTCCGATTCTGGATAGGATGTATACCAAATGTTTGCAATCGAGGTTTTCAGCTCACCTAGGTAGAGACTCTTAAGTCCACCTCACTAAACACCAGAGACGTTCGAATTCGCTGTTTCAATTTCGTGAGAAACACAAAATATGACTAGAATTCTTACGCATAATATTCGGAAACTAATAATCCACAATTATACTGCGTATACTGACGATAAATCACCTAACACACATATTCCTTCGTGATGCCAATGATTACGTCCAACTCGACAAAAAAAACCCAATCAAATCGGCACAGAGAAGACGTGTTATTAAACTCTAAGCGGTGTGTATTATTTTCTTCGTTTTTTTAATTACAAAGTTAGGAATAAGAGGGAAGGAACTCTTTGTATGGTGCATGTGTTGACCGCACACATACACACACACACACAGAGAAAGAAGCGTAACATCAGTAAGGTGGAGGAGGAGAAGGAAGAGGTGGCGGCTTCGGGAAAGAAGAAGAAAAAGAAGACGAAAGGGACGAAGAAATAAACAATCATAATCAGATAGTCGTGTCTTTATAATAATAATAACAATAATAATAATATGTATATATATTCGCAAAATTTACAAATTGTAATAGAATTGTCACTGTGTATGTTGCATTATGCATCATCATCATATAAGTGAGAATTTTCGGACTGAAGAATAACCACCCCTGCAGGTAAAAAAACAGACACACACACAAAGAATTAGAAATAGAAGGGATAATTCAACGGTGCACAGGTTGGCAGTGTACTTGCCTGAATACTATTTCCTGAAAAAAGCTATGCTATTTCATCAATAGAATATGTACTGCAAAAACAAGAGGAAAGACTGGTCAAAACACAATGTGATTAGACGTGAAAGGTAAGTCTAGCTGCCTAATTTCCTATAGTTAAAGCAAAACGTGTTTTTTCAATCTAAAATATGGCAAGCAAGCAGGACTCCAGTACTGATCGACTGCTAGAGACTGAGATGTGGGACGTTAATTAAGGTAGTTTTATGGAACCGGTGTACGTCATTTGTATGGAAATAAAGGCAGTTAGCCAAACACATACACAGTATCGAAAATCCTACACGCTTCATATTTCCGAGGAAAATAAACCCGAGGTCACCTCGTAGACTGCAAGCTCGAAGAGGGTTCACATTAATTATATTGTCATTAATTATCAGGTTCTAAAACGCATGCGTACAAACTGACATCCAGCCCATGATAAAACTCATTGACCTGAGGGCATAAATTCACTAGTCGACTGAGACTAACATTCATAATGTCGGGTTGTGAAAAGGGTAACGGGAAAGCATTAATGTACAAATCAAGTCACTTAACACCTCAATGAATGAAGTCATAAAGCTCCAGTCGCTACCCTCTTCGACGTAGTGTCAATCGTAATCCAACTATGATGGGGAGGAATTAGTGGCGACAGAAACGAAATCTTATACGGTGATACTTACTTACGCATGAGGTTACTGTACTCTTGGTTTGAACTAAAAACGATGCTTGAAGTCCTTCGTATACTACAAATACTTGAAGACTGATGGCAAGATTACTTAAAATTGCTCACATATGTATGTCGCATGTGGCACACTGAAAAGTTTCAATTTACACCGAATTACTCTGTTCACCGTACACCTTCTAAAATTATTCACACATACACATTTTACACAACTGCACTCTATCTATAGAATGATAAAATCAAATTTAATTCATAGTTAATTGGTGACTAGCAGTGGAATTCAGGATGCGCATTTCGGCCTGTTTTGGACTCATCGACTAGATGTACCTGCATTCCACAGTGAGTGATGGATGTTTGAGTCTCAGTGGGAACATCACTCACCCCAGACATCACCGAAGCATCTGCACAATAAGCCGACATGTCAACCTGAGACTGAGCACTTTGGTTCAATCAATCGACGGGAAAATCTAAAATTGGATTAGTCAATTTTAATTCAACTCAAGATATTAGCGTCTATAGAAAGGAGTTTTTCTAACAGGATGCAGACTTCTACGAAGAGTTACCATCGCTACCTCGATACTAACTATCAGATGACCATCTAGCAAGGATAAGGCAACCAGGAATTCTAGAAGGCTCCGAAACGACCAACAATCTACCACTAAACACATATATTGGGCGGGGGAGTCAAATAGAAAAATACAGAATGAGGTGCAATGGAGATGTGCTACCATTTGAATTCAAAGGGAATAATAATAATAATAATAATTAGTGTTATTTCCCCATTTATGCAATACAATTGATAAAAAGGTCCAGCAAACACATGGAAAGTTAGTCTCAAGACAGCCTAGTATCTATTGGTATGAATTTCAAGTATTGGTTTGTAGAGACTTGATTGATTGGTCACAGGATTGCATCATGAGCTAACATCGGTTAGATATAACCACTGGAAAACTTGCGGGTACTGGACAGTTGTTTTGTCCTGATTTGAAACTCTTCATCATTACGGGATTCAAGCCCAGGACCCTGTGGTTACAAGGCGAGGTAAGGACAGTTACTCATAGAAAAAGACATTGTTAAGTGGTTACGCTATGTTGTGAATTGGTAGAAGTTAGAATCCATAGGCTAAACATTGGAACCGGTCGCAGTGATTTTATGGTCTACGAGCTAGCTAGCCATGTAACCAGAATGTCCTGGGTTCGAGCCTTGGAGGTGGTTGCGCATCTCTGAAGAGTCCCAGACTAGGACGGAACAGCTGTCCAGTACTCTCAGGTGGTTTTCCAATGGTTCTCTAACTGATATCAGCTCATGATGGAATCCTCCAACCAATCAAACAAAGTCGCCACAAAATCAATACTTGAAGATATTTAATGTCTTAGGAAAAATGCACGAAATAGTTGAACTTGAAATTATACTCAAGGTAAAAAGAAAGGGATGGAGAAACTACTCTGTACGTAATTCAGGATCTCCCATTTAAGCCGGTTAGGCTTTAGTAATGCAAAGTATACAGAAGTATGCCGTTTTCGCGAGTTATTTTCTGACTTTGTAGACAGCTTTGAATAAATTCATTCGCCTAGCATGTATTGGGCGGCCAGTGATGGATATATTTTCACCAATGACAGAACCCCTAATTAATCCATACCATTTCCCTAACACGCTATCTGTCCTATATTGAACATCTTTCATACATTATGCAACCTCCCTAGTCTAAACTTATTATAAGCTTCATCCACGTCCCACCCACCCCCCCCCCGACCGAGGTAAGTAGTTACATAGTTGTGATTACACATCACATTTTTTTGATGACACAAACAATTTCTCAAACTAATTTTGATTCTTGTTTAACAAACCCATACACGTACAGACATACCTAGTGAAAAATAATCTAGCGAATGAACCAACTCATTGAAAGAAGACTCGCTTTTGTCTAGAGACTTTTTGCCGTGAGAAGTAATCACTTACAGACAACAAGTGAGTAAAATAGGGCAATCAACCATATCGGTGAGTAATACTCAGGTACGGCGGACTAGTTTAGTTTTATCGATCAGTTGTTGACCAACCAGCAATACGATCACAATTCACCTGTTATACAACAATCACCAAATAAATGGTGACACACACACACACACATCCCTAACCCTCCCTAAACGAACAGAGAAATAAAAACATATAGCATACCTTTATTTTTATCCAGAAGGCGAAGCCTGGATAGTAGTGGCTGTATGAGATAGGGTAGAATTGGAAGCACCACCACCTGTGGTTGGTGCAGCAGAGCTGCCACCACTAGCATTTTTCAATTTACGAATTTCTTTTGTAGCCCAAACAGCCAAATTTTTAGTACGAGATGATTTAGCTCTACGACCTTTTTGTAAAACTGCAGCAATACCATCGACTTCGACAACAGATAAAATGCTTGCACCATAAGCTGAAACAAGATCTCTGAAAATAAACAGGAAGTGAATATATAACATTCAATGTGATTATACAGTAATACTACTGAGTATTTAGGGGGATTACAGAAAGAATCCAGCTTTAAAGGAAGAAGAAATGTTTTCAACTGTCATTATTTCACAGTGTGTCTTCATTCACGTATAAAGGGGGTTGGTAGTCCTCACAAAACTGAAAACGCCTACAGCCACCAGACTGACGGACACGCAGGTCTATCTGGAGGAGCTGCAAAATCCCATGGTGTGTACATAGACCCTGATGTTGCCCACCCCCCCCCCACTGACTTGTGGATCAAACCTCAAATTAGAGGACTCTAGGGAGGTGGTCTTCTTAGACAACCACTTGCTTCAATGTAGGTGTCCGGACAGTATCTCAGCTGGCATCACACAAAACAATCATATTCTGTGTGGCACATCACACTTCTTGGTGTCTATAATGTACCAAGTTAGTGTTTTAATAATAATTTCACAAGGTAAAATTCCTCACAAACAGGACATTACTTGGGGGACCATCGGAAATTAATTAAACAGCATTCAACAGTTGCTTTGCTCTGGTTCGATAACCACAACCAACCCGAACAAAGACCCAAGAGATCGAATATGGTCACTTAAATAAAGACCGATTAAGCTTTAAAAAACCAAACGCTCATTAATTCAGTCAAGTGGGTAAGTCGACTCCAACTGCAAATACTGATTCACATGTGCATTTGTGGCAGTAAATATACTACAGTATAAGAAAGACTAAGAGGAGAGCCTTCTCTACTAGATTTTCTCAACATATCCGGGGAAGTCTCTGTAGGAGACGGGCGACAAAGTCTTCTCAAGTGCAACTGACAGACACCCTGTCTACTTCATTCTGTCTCTTATCAATTCCCATTTCTATGCAAAATTTGAATCCTGGCTATCTGTGAATTGACACTAGAGAGTATAACTTATGCCATGCATTTAGTCCCTTATTCACTGCAGATTGAGTTCTATCAGTCAAGTTTGCAATGTAGCCCCCTCTGCTGGGTGGCTCGTCATAACGGTGCACTCTGAATTGTTGTCATTACATGGTTGGAAGCAATCGGCAGGAAGTCCCCTATCCGATCTAGGGGCTTCGTGTTTGTCGGCAATCAGTAGTAGTCGTCAAGGTGTATCTGTAGTCTTACTAGACCTCATATCTCTTCTGAGATTCGAACTCGGGGTCACTCAGTGCTGCAGTCATCAGATTCGTCACCACTGGGCTATATACGAACACTCCATTGACCTCCCCCTCCCTTTCCTATACGACAACTTGAGGTCACTGTGATACAAGTAGGTTCACATCTTTTGTAACTTCTATTTTGATATTGTTTAGAATGTAAAGTAAAGTATCCCGCAGACATGTTCGTTCTTTGATTGGACCCTAGTAACTAGTGCGACGTGTCTAGTACTTTCTTCGGTGCAGACTGAATTCTATCAGTCAGGTTTGCAATGTGACCATCATGCAACTAGGTAGCTAGCCATCAGGGTGCACAGTATTGAGGTCAATCGCGATCCCGAATAGCTCAGTGGTAACATCTCTGACTGCAGCCCTACTGGGTGACGCGAGTTCGAATCTCAGAGGATGGACATGAGTTCCTTCAAGGTGGCAGATACGTCTTGCTGATTGGTGAGTATCAACTAGCTCGAAACCTAGGTCAGGCAAGGCTTCCTGTGGCCGACTGCCTCCAACTATCTAATATGTTTGTTCCTTTTTGTGTTCAAACTAACTAATCAAGGGAAAATGTTGTGTGAGAATCTGCACCTTCGTTAATTAAATGTGTGTATGATGTTAGGGAAGTTTGATATACGGAATAAAAGTGAACAGTTATAGCCAGCTTTCGAATTCTCTACACAACAGAAGTTTGCATAGTATGCTATTTATCCATCAGTTTGGAAATCGTCTGCACTGACTAACTCAGCATTAAACAACAAGATCCGGATTTTCAATACAAATGTTAGACCAGTCAGTTCTTCTATATATATAGTTTAGGGAACTTGACTAGCGCGTCGTCACAACCTATATACATCTATCAACACAGTGGTCTTTTCTCTGATTCCATATCGAAGATTAAATGGCCGGTCAGAAAGATTTAGCAGAGAGAGAGAGAGACAATCTAGAAACGAACCAACCAAGAACCTACTACTCAACAAATATGCAAAAGAAAATGGAGGTGGATTGGGCACACAATGTCCCATGACATCGCGCCTCACTCAGGTCAACTCTTTTATTTGAACCTGTATGAGAAACGACTGAATAGGGTGGCCGAGGGTGATATGGAGGAGAGATTAAAGATTATGGGAATTCGTGGAGGCAGGTACAGAGGATCATAGAAAATGCGGCAAAGTGGAGACATGCTGCTGAAGCCTTGTGTTCCATTCGGAACCTAGGGAAATAATAATAATAATAAATATTATTCATAATATATATATATCAAAATGTGTAGAAAAAAGTTATAAGGGGTAATTATAGTTTGACTTACCCTACTAGACCACATAAAGCAGATAAAATTTCATCAGTGGTGATAGAATCAGCACCGACATGTTGGATAAAGTTCAAAATATGCGGCACATTGCTTGCAACAAACTCCAATGCAGCAGCAGATTCTGCAAAAGAGAGGATGAGAATAAAATGATAATTATTATTATTATTTCTATAATTTTCCATATTCATTCAGTACGATTTGTGGCAAATTCATTTGTGAGAGAGTGAAAGGAGTTAGAAAAAAACAAGTGGACATGGAAGTCAGTCTAGTGGAGCTGGAAGACTTTGACCCTTCTTGAAGGAGTTGACAAGCTACACATTTAGGTTAAAGTGGAGGGGGGTCATACAGGCGTACTGTTGTAAGTCTTGTACACACCTTAGAAGTATATGAAAAGAACAACTTCCTGAAAGCATTTTCTTTCCTCTGACCACACGTCAAGTTCTCGACATACCAAGATAATATGCTTGACAAAGACCCAAATTAAATGGCTATGGAATCTATTGTGGACAGGGACGGTAAGAAAATGGCAACATCTAATGTGCCCTCACGAGAACACGACTAATCCCGTCTTCACGCATCCTCATAGCACGGTTCTCAATCAAGTTTAGTTTCTGATCATGCCTAGACTGGCTCTAGGATGCTTCAGATCATACATGGAGCAGAATTGCGATGTTTTCAAAGACAGCTGGGTTTATTATGTCTGTCTGATGATGATAATGAAGAAGCGTAAAATCCCGTTACTCAGACATCACTGTCTTTCATTTTGCGAATAAAGAGACTTCCAAGTAGGTGAAGACTGTTTCCGGACTCAGTTCATGGTCAATTAAAGAACGACAGGGAATAGCCTTGGAAGCGTTTAAACTACCACCGGAAAGGTTTATCTTTATTTCAGATAGAAAGGTTCTTCAGAATGAAGACATTATAAAACGACTTAAGATTTCAGAATAACAACAGTCTCTACAAGTGAAACAAACTGGTAGTCATAGATGTGAGAGATAGCTGGAGTACTGGTGGTACCCGGGAGGTTAAAGTGAATACCTTTGCTGGCGGAATGCAAAGCACTATGCAGAAGCCTGAACTTCGTACTATGCAGTATAGCCCAAAAATATAATAATCTCAAGCTTCAAGGGTAATCTTGGTAGTTTACACAAGTTGTTCCCAACCTGTATTGATATTCAATATGATTATCGGAAGAGAAAACTGTGCATAAAGTTCCCTTTACCACTGGAAGCCAGACAGGAGACCGTTTCAACACTCTAAATTCCTTGATGGCAGAAAACTGACACTTTCACTTAGGAGTGAAAAAGAAATTAAACTGGCTCTGATTTTAAATTTACCAGTAGACGTAAAGATTCAAATTCAAGGCAGAATTCTATGCAATTCAAGATCTTCCCAGGAAAAACAATCGATATTGAGTATTGAAACAGCATTCGACTGCTATAAAGCGATCTCTTCGAATGTGACTTTGAAAAGACAGTGTGTAGTGATTTTCCAGTTATATTTATCGATGATGTTTCCAACAAAATAAGCTGAGAGTATCAATTTCATAAGGGGAAAATGAACCCTTCTGCTAAATCACCATTGTTGAGGAGACACCAACGATAACAAACTGAAACTCAAATCTAGTAAAACTCTAAAAGCGAAATGTTCGACTACCAACCAAAGGGCGGATGTACTGCTCATCAGTCCGCTCCATCCTCCTTTATGGCTGGCTGTGAGACCTGGCCACTAAGAGTGGAAGACATGAAAAGATTAGCTGTCTTTGATCATAGGTGTCTGCGTTCGATTTCCTGTGTGAAGTGGCATAATATGGTGGGGAACATTGAGGTTAGGCCTCGGTCGAGTTCTAGGTAAACAGGGGAAATCAATCGAAGAAGTTGTGAAATTACAAAGACTGAGATGGTTAGGACATGTGTTACGTATGCCAAGCCATCGCCTCCCTCGACAATGAGCAATGTTAGCGGATATAGGGTCAGGCTGGAAAAAAGCTAGCGGCGGTCAAACAAAAACTTGGCCTCACCAGTCAATGAAATCCACAACAGTTGGTCTAAGCCACGTAGGAAGGTGTAGACTTCCTGAATGGTTGGGGTCCTCGGGACGCTAAAAATCTATGGTTGGAAACAATTGGTGACATGGCTCAAAATCGTTCTCAGTGGCTGGGGCAGATCCATCCACTCCTTGTGACTTATGATCTCCAATGAAACTGTTTTGTTCTTCGTTATTACTCCTCCTTTGTCTCACACCTCTGCTCACTGTTTCTATTATGCTTTTCTTGTACTTTCTTCTCTTGCTTCGCGTGCTACACGGAGTGTGGCGACTTGAACTTCCTCACATTTGTGCAAAGTTCTATGTCGAAAACAGACAGACAGACTAAAAGCGAAAGAAATTAGACACGCAGATGATGACAAAGTTGATGAGGATGTCTATGATGAAGAGGCTGATAAAGCCGATGAAGAAAATGATGGCGAGCAACACGACGCAGAAATAGGTGACGTTGATGTGGATGTGGAGGAAGATGATCAGACAACTCAAACTGCTAGACAAACTAAGTGCTGATAGAAATCAACTGGAAGAAGTGAAGAATTTATCTACAAAGTCACAGACTCAAAGATATACAGTTGAAAAACAACAAGTTGACAGCAAAGGCAACAAACACAGGACACTCCAAGTGAACAGAAGAGAAGACAGCACTAAACATTACCAACGGTAGAAATTAGTATAACTGTTTCAATTACAAAGAGCACGAATGATGTCGAAGCCAGCCTGGACCGGAAAAGCAGCACAGTACAAACGGTCATTGCTCTGAAAGCAGTGTGTAAACTTGTGGTAATCAGCATGAAGAATTAGATACGGAATTTCAACACTACTGTGAAGTCAGTAAGTGCTCCTTCATGGTTCATTCAAAGACTTGCCACACGTGTCACGAAAAGCATTCCCAACAGGCTACTTGTAGACTTCTGCTGACAGCTGCCTTCGTTAACTCAATACTGAAGATCAGATGGCCGGTCAGAAAGGATTAGCAACAAGGAACTCTGGGAACGAATCAAAGAAAATCTTATTACCTAACAAATATGTGCTCAAGGCAGCACCTCGAGTGGAACCTGAATGGGAAACAGCGAGTTTAATGTCCAAGAGCGATATGAAGATCGTGCAAGAGAGTGTAAATACGAGTTGCCAACTTACGGTCTACAGTGGAAGACTATAAAGAATAAGAAGTGCTGTTGAGAGCCAAAAGGTAACGTCAGTAGGAGCTACGTGACGGTGACTAAGATAGGTTCGTACGTCACTCGACCCTTCCGGATTCTGGGGACAATATACATCACAGGCATGGAATTGTCTTTCCTATAGTGGCTAGAAGGTTATTATTTATTGAATGAACTAATTCATGAATAATCCCCATCCAGACATTAATAAAAACAAAATACTTAATTCAGCGAAGAGTATCTTTTCGGCAACGAATTCATTCAACCTTAGCTGCACAGTTACAATGATATATTTACTAATTTCTGTATGTGTGTGTACATTAGGTTTTTCCGATGAGAATAAAAACTAGTTAGGGTTATTGTTGTCAAGATATTTCAAAATGTGCTGAGTAATCATCAAATTGTAACTAGAATGTTGGGGAGGGGGGGCAGGTGAAGATTGGTAAGAGGGTAGTGGTGATGCATTGTCAAAAAACATTTTTATCAATGTGTTTATCAACACATAAAAGAAGTTGAATAAGTGTAATACAGTAACGTAATAAGGCGATGCATAGTTTAATGAGTGAGTGAGTTGTGATCAGGATGCATATAAAAACAAAGAAAAATATCAGATTTCATATTAGATTTATTTATTCTTTTTTAAATATCACACAGCGATGCAGTATTATTACATAACTCTAATGCGCTTATTCAACTCCTTTCTACTTCACTGGACTAACATTAACAACTCACCACTACTAGCCTCTTACTACTACTAATCTTCACACACACTCTCTCTGGCTACAATTTGATTACTCATCACGCTTTTTTGAAATATTTTGATGACGTGAAAAATAACCCTAATTAATTTTTATTCTTATCGGAGGAACCTAATGTCCACACACACACACACACACACACACACAGAGAGAGAGAGAGAGAGAGAGAAAAAAATAAGCATATATAATTTCGATTGTACAGCTAAGTGTGAATGAATTTGTTGCCGAAAACAGAGTCTTCACTGAACTACGTGTTGTTATTTTTCATAAATGAACTAAGTTATTATTATTATTATTTACACGCAGAAAAAAACTTGGTACTAATATGGCCATCAAGAAAGATGCGCCACACAGTAATAATAAAACAACATAGATCAAAAGTAAAAAATAAATAAGTAGAGAACGGATAAAGAACTTCATCTAGAAGGAAAACAGTCATGCTTAACAAGTTCAAACAGTATTCGTCAACTATCATCGGGAAGGGAAGAAAGAAGGAAATTGCAACACGTTCGCCGTTGATAACTACGATTCTTGGCCATATCCGATAACGTTTCGAACCATTGATTTGAGCTATCTCGCGGACCCCAACCAGGGAGTACTGACACACCAACCGATGCTAATCTAGCACAAACATCCTTCATCCCACGACGCTACGTCATGGACTGACCACCTCTCCGCCTTTTCCATCCCATCCCAGGGCTGACCAGCGAATAGAGACCTGTACGGAAGCCTCTGGGATGACATTCTCAGCACATGTCTAAGCCGCTGAAGTCAGTGTTTCCAGATGACGACACTCAATGAATGGTGATCTCCACTGTGTTCAAACACACGCCGCCGTACAGTACAGTTTTGAGTTAGTCAAGAAGACAACTTTTGATGTAAGTCGCCTGTACGAAATGCTTTTCTTGACACGACTTGTGGCAAATCTCTGATTTGAATTGAAATTAGGGTCGAAATCCCGATTCTTATTCTTCATGCTGATTTCCGCAGATTTTCACACTTATTTCAGAGCAATAACCTCCTAAGCTGTGTTGCTTTTCTGATCCGGGCTGATTTCGACATCCCTATTCGTGTTGCCAGTGCATCGATGGCACAGCGATAGAATGCTCGCCAACCACGTAGGTGGTTTGGCTTTCGATCCCATGTCACTGACTCACTACTTGACCTCGATAAGCCAATAATAAGACTGGTAAAAAGGGAAGGTTAGGCATGAGGCTGGTTAGCAACCCCATCGTGTAAAAATAGCCATCGCTGCTACAGAAACTTCAAGCCTCTAGCTTGCAGCCGCCCCCTATGTTCCATTCAGTCCGTAACGGAATAAGAAAAATTCCTGTTGCTGCCTCTAGTTGTGATAGTGTTGACCAAATAAGTGAAATTGGATTCGCTTAAATTCCTCCCATCGGTGGTGACTAGTGTTTGTTTTGTTGGCTGGTTTGTCTTCATCACCTTCGTCCTCCTTGTGTTCATTTAGACACCTGATGTTTGTTTTTTTTTCTACTGCCACCTTGTTGTTTTTCGGTTGCATATATTTGAGCTTGTGTGATATTACGGAGATCTTTAAGAGTCTTATCGGTGCATCATATTCCTTCCTTCTCGTTACCTCACCAGTGTTGCATAATGCAGTCAACCCTAATTAGGAATATCATCCATGGAAGCAGAGACTTATCTTACTTCTATCTTCACTTCAAAGGCTTCACTGAGTTTTCCCATTGTGGGTCACTTGACATGTAGCGTTGTCATAAAACTGTGTTGGTTGAATGCAGCTGCTAAAGGATTACAGGACTTCATCATGAGCTGACACTAGTTAGAGAACCACTGGAAAACCGGGGAGTACTGGACAGCTGTTTCGTCCCAGTTTGAGTCTCTTCGCAGTACGCACCCACCACAGGGGATTCGAACCCAGGACCTTCTGGTTACAAGGCTAGCAAGCTCGTAGACCATTAATTCACTGGGACCCGATCCAATGGCCCATGAATTCTAACTTTTGCCAATTCAAAATAGTGCTACCCTAGCCAATGTCTTTGGCGAGTATTTGTCCTCACACCCGACCTGCTGCAACCTACTGGTCACAGGATTGCTAGCTGGGCATTATACGTTTTTATTAATAAATGTCAACGATAACAGACTAGAACGAGTTCACATCACAAAATACACACTCACGTGGTCCATCTCCTTTAAGCCCTTGAATAACACCTGTATAAGCCTCCAGACAACTAGTACGTAAGGAATTCAGATACTCTACCATATCTGGATCTTCCTGAAAACAAAAACAGTACAGTGTACAAATTATTAAAAAAAAGATGAAAAATGACAAGCGAAAAACTTATTCCTTACAAAAACCACAGTTAACCTCTCTCTTCTACTATAATAACATGAATAATAATAATAATAATAATAATAATAATAATAATAATAGTGCATTTCATGGCATTTAAATCAAAGACAACCAAGGAAGAAGCACGGAGTAAAAAAAGACTTCTAAAAGCATAGATTATCATTATTGCGTCACACAATAGCACATTTAAATGAGGCATATCAAAAGAGCGATAACAACATTCAACTTACAAGATTTACTTCAGCTTGAGTTGCTTGACTCAATGTTTCTAATACAACAGGAAGGTATTTCCAGAATTCTGAACCCAAGGCTAACGACAGATCACCAAATGTGGATAAAACAGCTGGACGAAGAGATTTGTTGGCACTTACATCCTAGAGAAGACGCAGAGAGTGTGTGTGTAAGAATAGACACAAGCATCTTGGAATATAACAATTGATTATACTTCGCAGTTATTATATTTCCTGGAATAGTTAACCGCGCTTTATACAAACCTGATATATCTACAAATAGTACAGTGTGATAGGTTGAGTCCAATAAACATTCCTTCTTAGAGCACACAAGTAACGTCATCTCCGGCAATCTGTCAGAGGACGTGTATACTGCGCAACAGTTCGTTACGTCCTTTATGACTGTTAATCAAGGCCACTGAAAGTGGAGGATAAGAAAAGGCTACCTGTATTTGACCATAGATGGTGTGCTATCTCCCCTACTAAGTGGTATAACAACATGAGTAGTATAGAGGTTAGACGTGGAGTGCTAGTTAAGGAAGGTAGGTCGATCGGTCGGGTTGTGAAGTCATATCGATTGAATTGGTTGGAAAAGTGTCGCTCACGTTGAGCCACAGCTCTCTAGGATGAGCAAATGTTAGTTAACCTCGAGTTAGTGGTGGTCAAATCAGAACATAGCATCACTTCTTGAAGTCAATGACTGTCGGTCGAATTGAGACAGTCACACAGGGAAGTGTGTGTAGACTACTTGGTTGGGGTCATCGAGACTTAAAGAACACGGTACAAGATCGTCGTCAAGATACTTCTCTTTCTCCAGCTCATTTCTGCTCATTAGAGTTCTTTTAAATATGTTGCCTATCTTCGTGTGCTGAAAAGGGAATGATGATTCGAACTGATTCACTTCTGCACAAAGTTCTACGTCGAGACTCAATCAACTAGTCAGCCTCTTCAGGTCTTCTGCAGAGGCGACGTAAGATACCAAATTCGACAAGAGCTTTTTTTACCCATGCAGGGATCTCGTCAGCGACCAGGCCATTACGACTGATACAACTTCTCCATATAGGTGAAGTGGTCAACACACTCTACCAATTCCCTCCCTGTCTTTAAACTGTTTGTATAATCCGGTCTTGTGACATCTTATATTTGGTAGGAGCGAATCACATGGCGAACACTCGGAGATCTCTGATCAAAGTGGTCAGAGGACCCCGTATTTTGTCAGCACCTTCGCCTACAACGACAATATCATCGATAAAACTGTCTCCATGTGACAAGTAAGTCCCTAAGTCGTCGCTTAAGTTAATAAGCGTGCAATCCACCTTGGATGAAACTGAACAGTTCACACACCTACCCACCCACCCTCATTTTCAAACTGAGTATTAACTGACGAAAGGAATATAACTATGTTCATGGCATGAAAAACTAACTTTTTAACCAAGGAGTTTTACTATGTGTACTATGCACAAACACAATTGGTCACAACAATAAACACGGACATGGTGAATAAGAAAGTCCTACAACCTGATAGATCAACACATTTTTGTTTACGTTTTTCAACTTCGTTAAAACTTGGAAAAGGCATTTTTGCATCATTCAACAACATCACCTCAATTCTTGCAACTTTACAGTGGGCGAAGTTAGACTTTAAGCACCACTAACCGCCGAATGACCTCGTATGCAGCAATCAAGTAATGGGGGCATTTTGTGTATGCAATACATATATTTATGAAAAAATTGCATAACTGTATGATAAAAGTGTTACAGAGGATGCCTTTCTCTCATATGTGATAAAAATAGCAATGAATTTTAGGTTGGAGTGTCAACACTGTATAATTCCATAGTGGGTAAAATTTATTTTGATAAAGTCTCATAGTGTTATACAGTAATACTTACTGAGCGATAAATTGTGCTCGAAATGCCATCAGTAAATATTACTTGTATAACACTGTGAGACTTTATCAAAATCAATTTTACTCACAATGGAATTATAATCTACCCCACAGTGCACACGTTCTACTCTTATATTAACCGCATTCTATGCAAGCAATTATTTAGGTCTTCTAACCCTAACAAAAATCCTAATCCTTCCTGAACCTAATCCTAACGTGAAAATATCTCTAAACTAACTGTAATCTAACTCACATTAAACACCCTAACGTCGCCTTTATTAGGTTAACCTAACCCTAACTTGTCCTTGGCCTAAAGCCTAACTTAATCTTTCCAAAGCCTCGCCAGATATCCCTTTTAATAACATAACACTTCATTTAGCATATTTTATTGATGATGAAAACATTATGCTCCAGGTTTCACCAACTTGCTCAGCGAGCGTTTCAAAGTCACTGGTGTGGTCGCACTCCATTGGTAGTTAGTGGTGGTTAAAGTTTAACTTGGCCTTACTGTCTGTCTGGATTCAACATAGAACTTGGCACCGAAGTGCACCAGTTCCAGTTGCCACGTTCCAAATAGCACACAGAGGTAGACAAGAAGATGAGTGAAGAGAATCAATAGAGTTTGACAAGTATAAGAGTGAAACAGAATGGGTAATGGTAGAAAGGAATATGAAAGATTACAGAGACTAAATACATCTGCGCTGGCCATTGACAACGATCACTTTGAGCCATGTCACCTATTGTCTCCAGCCATTGATTCCTAGAGTCCCGAGGGCCCCAACCCGGAAGTCTGCATCTCCCTCCCTACCTGACTCAGTTTAACTGTCAAGGATTTCATAGATTGATGAGGCCATGTTTTTGTTTGGCCACCACTTACCCTTTTCCAACCTGCACCTATATCAGTTAGCTAGCAATGCCCGTCGGGGGAGGCGATGGTTAGGCATGCGCACCACGTGACCTAGCCATCTCAGTCTATGTAACTTTATAGCCTCGTCGATTGATTTTCCCTCATTGCCCAACACTCTACGCCTAACGTCAACATTACTTACCTTATTAAACCACCTAACGTGAGACAGAGATCGCCTTACAGTGAAATGATACACGACTATGTTGGTGACAATGAGAAATCTAATTCTGAGATTACAGGTAAACTGTGAAGATCAACTGGCGTGTCCATTAAGCCACTGGGGTCCAGCTCGTTATCAAGAAAGATCTTATACGTAATTCAAACATAATTACCGTATGTCTTGAACTGCCCAGGCGTATTATTATCTGTCTGTCTGTTTTCGACATAGAACTTCGCACAAATGTGCGGAAGTTCAAGTCGCCACACTCCGTGTAGCACGCGAAGCAAGAGAAGAAAGTACAAGAAAAGCATAATAGAAACAGTGAGCAGAGGTGTGAGACAAAGGAGTAATACAGAAATACAAAACAGTTTCATTGAAGATCATAAGTCACAGGGAGCGGATGCATCTGCGCCACTGAGAACGGTTTTGAGCCATGTCACCAATTGTTTCCAACCATAGATTTTTACCGTCCCGAGGACCCCAGCCTGGAAGTCTACACCTTTCTACGTGGCTTAGACCAACTGTTGTGGATTTCATTGACTGGTGAGGCCAAGTTTTTGTTTGACCACCGCTAGCTTTTTTCCAGCCTGACCCTATATCCGCTAACATTGCTCATTGTCGAGGGAGGCAATGGCTTGGCATACGTAACACATGTCCTAACCATCTCAGTCTTTGTAACTTCACGACCTCGTGTTATTATCGTATTATTATCGCACAGATACAAGCATTCGCAAATCAGTTTGATCAGAATTTAGGCGCGTACTTTATCTATAGAAATAGCTTTCTATGGATCTTCTCCAACAACACTGACTGACAGTGATATGCTCGTGCTGAAGACGAGAAAAGGATCACTGAACCATAGCTACAGCCAGTGTTCGAGGAGTGAAGTTACAGAGATCTAATGTGACTATGATGGAAACCACTTTCATTTTTCAGCAGATGCTGGTAAATCATTTGGTTGGTCAATATTGATATTGAAGAATTTGTGATTAGGTGTCATGACTTACTTGTAAAATCTCCATCAGAATTGTGACCAAACCATCACAATGTGGAAGCAGGTGTTTATTCAAAGCGCGACACATATCTCCCAGCAGACCAACGGCATTCATACAAACTTGTGTATCAGTATGATTACGCAGGCAAGTGACTAAGATAGGCATAAAATCATTCAAGTATTTAAGGAAAGACTCTCCAACAGCTTCAACAAGAGCGGATACAGCAAGTAGAGCATCTTCTTGAACACCATCACCATATTTGGCTTTGTCTGTCTCTCCGTTAATAACCGCTTGGTCACCAGAGCCTTCAGCAACTGAGGTAGTGTTTGTTCGAAACATGGACATGAGAGCCAGCATCACCTAAGTATAAAATGTTAGATAACTGAAATAGCATACATTGACATTGTACACATAAAAATAAAAATGATGTATATTTTAATTACAACGATTGTATGAATAATAAGGTTTGGTAATCATATAGAAGTGTTTATACCCAATTGTATCTTGTTGATCAGGCATACTTAGATAGTATTACTTAACCAACGGTTGGGCTGTAGGCGTACAGCCTACAACTAGCATGAAACCTAGGTCAGGTAGGGCTTCCGGTGGCCAATTGCCTCCAACCGTCTAATATCACCCAATACAGTGTGTCTCTTCTTCACAATGAATGGTATTGGGTGATCGAGCATTCGACTGCCTGAAGAAACGATCTGGTACAGCCAAGGGTGGGTGGACTCCAATTTTCCTCTCAAGATGCTGCCACGTGATGATGACTTCACAGCCTCTACGCGACGGGGGGGACTCCCTCATAAAAGTAAAAGGGCGAATACAGGTCTACGTAGGACAGTTGGAAAACCAGGCTATGGTACACGAAGAGTCCAGAATCTGCAAGGATCAAATGGTGTATGAACCTGCTTTGTCATTGGCGACTACGGGAATGTAGCTCCTGATATTATAGCTCCACTGTCTTGTGCATCGCACTAACAGTCAAAGGCTCCTCATAAAAACTGAGATTTTGTATGACGCGTCTCTTGGTGCCTATAATGTACCAAGTTAGTGTTTTAATAAGGCTGGAGGAGAGCTAAGAATAACAACACTACTATATAACAGAAATTCCACCCCGGAATGTTCGGTCAGTAATCTGGATAAACTCTAGAAGACATAATGATACTTTGCAAAATCATTCAAGACAAATAAGGTATGTTTAACTCTTCATTCTCTGTGAGATTTTGGACAATTTATGCCTGTTTTTTTCTGGATAATGCTCTTATTTTATCTCCATTTATTTCACTGTCAAAGTGATGCAATTCAAGTTAAGTAGGTGACTCAAATGACAGCGGTCGCTGAATGTTTCAACTAGAGGCTTGAGCCAGTGGATCTCCACTCAGTATTGCACAACGTGCTTGCCTTGTAGCCTGAAGATCTAGGGGTTTGACTACTCAAGGGGTCACTATGAGTACAGCTCGTAAGTCTCAAACTAGAGATAAAAATAAAATGTTTAGAGACCCCTGGTTTCCTATGACCCCCCCCCTCAAACCGATGTCATTCTGAATCCAAACAATACCAACTATTGGAAATCCCTACTTGGATATCATGTAACTTTCCTCGGGTTCTGTTTTTCCAGTTATTCGCCTGACTGATTGGGAAAATATGTGTTGACGTCAAACAGCAACTCGAATGTGATGCACCTTATGGTATGTATTCAGAAGTGAATACGGTAAAAATAAAAGGAAGCCTGGATCTCATCAATACGCAGTTAACACAAAACAATGCAAGTTGATATCAGGCGACTTTAGATAGTCAATTGGTGGATGATGACTAGCAGTGGAATCCAGGATAATGCGCATTTCGTCCTATTTGGGACTCGTCATCTGGATGTAACTGAATTCCCCAGTGAGTAATGATGTTCCAACCGAGACTGGAACCCAGTGCCTGTAGTTTCAAATGCCAAATGTCGAAGGACCTGCACAAGAGGCCGAAATGTCAACCTGAGACCGAGCACTTCGGTCCAATCAATTGACGGGAAAATCTTAAGGTTAATTAAATTTGGATAGTAATTCTTTTAAACAAAGAATAACATCATGACACAAGTGTTCAAAGGACCATAAACAAAGACATCAAGGACATGTAGATATGCCTTGCTACATAGATAAATACACAATGGCAAAATAAAAACTGATAGCTCACTTTATCTGATATTGCTGGGGCATCCTCTTTACTGATTTTTCTTAAAACTGATTGTAAAGTTCCGCATAAAAGTGACTGTAAGTCATTGAATTGTGCTCTATCTTGATGTGATACAATTTGGTGCTCTAAACCAATAATGGATTCTAATCGTTCAAGAACAATCAATGTAACCCGTTGTACTTCACAGTAACAATCTTGAGCTGCAGAACGCATTAACGCCATCAGAGCAGAGTAGGCTGCATTACGGAGATTGTGTTGTCCCCCGTCGGGTCGGCTGGATGTGGCTAGTAGGCGTTCTGTTATCACATTGAAGTATTGTGACAGTACATAGGTCTTTGGTTCACCATTATGTCCGGCGCTTTCTTCAATGGTAGAATGTATTATAAGAATTTAAAAAAAAAACAAAGACATGAATTGAAAGCAGAATAGGTAGTGAGAAAAAAAGGCTAGTCCTTCCTTAACATGCTTCACACCAAAATGATACCCACTAGTGGAGAACTCAGTAGCGTTCATACGAATTGGTGCAAAGTAAACGAGGTGATAAAACACACAAAAATGCGATTTATACATTCAGTTTGCTCTCTCTTTCTATCTGGTTTCAACATAGAAATTTGCACCGATGTGCAGCAGTTCGAGTCGCCACACTTCACTCAGCACACAAAGCCAGAGAAGAAAGTAAGACAGTAAACACAGATATGAGACAAAAAGAATAGTAATATGGAAGAACAATAGTTTTACTGAGTATTATAAGTCACAAGGAGTGGATGCTTCTGCGCCAGACCAGCCATTGACAACGAACACTTTGAGCCATATCACCGATTGTTTCCAGTCACTGGTTTTCACCATCCCGAGAGCCCTACCCTGGAAGCCAATTTACACCTCCATACGTGGTCAGCTTAATTGAACTGTTAAGGATTTCATTGACTGGTGAGGTCATGTTTTGGTTTGACCACCCCCATCACTGGCTCTTTTCCAACCTGACCTTATGTCAGCTAGCAGTGCCCGTCGAGGAGGGCGATGGCTAGGCTAGGCATGCGCAACACATGTCTTCACCATCTCAATCGATGTCATTTCACAGCCTCGTCTATTGATTTCCCCTCCCACCTACCTAGCAATCGACGCCTAACCTCAATATTGCTCACTTTATTATACCAACAAACACGCGAGATAGAACGCAGGCACCTATGATTAAAGACAGCTAGCTGGCCTTTTCATGTCTTCCAATTTCAATGATCATGTCTCACTCACAGCCATAAAGGAGGACAGAGCGAACTGCTGAGCAGTACACACACCCTTTGGTAGATAGTCGGATATCACGTCTACGCTAGAAAAGTTACGGGTGAAATGATGCCTTCGATAAAGACAGTTATAAACTAAACGCGCTGTTCAGAAAATTATGAACAAAACTGAAATTTACTCAGATTTCACATCAACACTTACCAATTACATGTAAGTACATGAATGAAGTCAAGTAAAGAAAACACTTTGCGCTGTGGACGTTTTTTCCCTCTACTCTGTATCAGACTCACTACATGTACTCATCGGGAAGACTGTTTAATACGAATATTGGAGACGACTGATTCGAATCACAGTACACATCATCATGCAGATATCATCGAAATAAATGAGATATTCGATAACATCACATAACTAGGGTTATAAGTCATTGTTGGAAAACCGATTACTATACACCTCGTCTATTACTGACTGAACTTCGTCTTGCAGCATCATCATACATTCGACAGGAATGAGTCGTATGCCAAACATTTGAAGATTTCCTGTTGAAGGTGTTGAGAAGACTCAGTTGTTTGTCAGTCTATATAAGAGGACGACATCGTCCGCATACTGTAAGTCGGCAAAACTGCTACATATTGACAAATCGATCCTTAAATCGCCAGAGTCAGGTAGGGTTAATTCCATTAGTATATATATATATATATATATATATATATGACAAGTCTCCTCAAGCCTTCATACGGCTGCATAACTTCGAGTAGAGTGCCTTGTTCGGTGCGATATACTTTCTCGACGCTCCCTGAATGGTTAAACATTGCTACAGGAACTCTCAATTGACGGGATCGAATATTGCCTTCAGGTCAAGAAATATGGTAAGAGTTAAAACGCAGATAGGTATACTCATGTCCCAGAAACAGGTGAAAATAGGATCGATACACCCTCTTCCTAGCCTGAAGCCTGTCTCTCATTCTATCGCGGACTTTTTCTCTCGAGTACCAGTTACCCTGAGTAAGATCATTGACACCGTACTAGTGGGGCTTATCCCACTAAGAGTACCACAGAAAGACTTGCCTCCCTTCTGATACATTTAGATAATCAGTGACTTACAACAGTCTAACGGAACTATCTTTGATTTCTAGACATAACCTAATACCTAAGTTAACCCAGACAAACTTTACCTATAGGCACTTCGGATTTGCGCAACCACTGGGCATTACTTCATTACTTAGAAAAGTTCACATCGGGTGCTAGTTTGACAAATTCTGGATAGTTACATACAAGTAACTTGACTGAAAGAGAATATTCCTTAAAACCTAAGTGCAATGAAATAATAATAGTGTGCTATAAACGATCTTCCCGTGGGATTCTATACCATAATGTACAACGTTGAAATGGGTCATTGTAGAAATTTCAAGAAATATTTACCTGAAGCAGCATCATAAGCACTTTCAGCAAGACTAGAGAATGCCCAACACACGTTAGTAGCAACTCTTGGCTCAGCGGACAACCCTTCGACCAATCCAGTCAACAAGGGGACTAGATACACTTCGTGTAGAGCGATTTCCGGGAGAGTTTCACATACACGTCCGATAGTCCAGGCAGCTGTATCACGAACAGCCGGTGACTCGTCATGCAACAACTCGATTATCACGGGCATAGCAGACTCCACAAGAGGCTAGGAGAAAAAAAAGAAGAGGTAATTTTTTTAATACTAGAACACAAAGTCGGTAGTATAACACTTAAAAAACTAAGAAACAATGTGTGGAAAGCGTGTGTATATATCCATAATAATCAACAGTCACAAGCGTGTTGATGTTCTAAACAATAAACCACAACTTAAGTGATGGGAGATGGTATCACCTGGTTTATTATAATATGTTACTTTCAAGAGAAAGATGCCAGTTGCACCGTGTCCTCCAATAATTACTATTTCTCGTGAAATCTGAGTCATGGATCGAGTACTCCAACTTTCTCACCCACGTCCAGCAAACAGTGGATGGTATAGGAGTTGCTGGAGTGATATCTATGGTACATGTCCGAACCATTGTAGCCATTGTTTCAAGTTGACAGCACTAATTGAAAGATGACCCCTACTGTGTTCAAGCAGATGCTGCCAGACTTCAGAATTACATGGTGGTCATTGGATGGAAGCAATTCTATGGAAGCAACGGTAATTGAATAAATAGAGTTGTCGCGCATCCGTACTTTGGAGCTCAAGTTTTAGAAGTGTACAGCATAACTGAACGCACTGAAGGACTATTAATGTGACTTTTGATGGTCAGGCCAGAGTTGTGACGGTGCCAGAAGTGACCCAGATTGTCGTATGCTGTTTTGTGTCACACCACCAACACACAGGACTTGGATATACGAACTTATCGGCTACTCCTAGCAGTTTACCAGACCCATTTTAATGGTGTCTTGAGTTTAGCTTGGTCTGACACTTCGCAACGATAGCAGGTACCAACAGTTTGCTAGCATCAACTTGTTGAGGATGATGTATATAATCAACTGTCTGTCTGTCTGTTTTCGACATAGAACTTCGCACAAATGTGCGGAAGTTCAAGTCGCCACATTCCGTGTAGCACGCGAAGCAAGAGAAGAAAGTACAAGAAAAGCATAATAGAAACAGTGAGCAGAGGTGTGAGACAAAGGAGTAATAAAGAAATACAAAACAGTTTCATTGAAGATCATAAGTCACAAGGAGTGGATGCATCTGCGCCACTGAGAACGATTTTGAGCCATGTCACCAATTGTTTCCAACCATAGATTTTTACCGTCCCGAGGACCCCAGCCTGGAAGTCTACACCTTCCTACGTGGCTTAGACCAACTGTTGTGGATTTCATTGACTGGTGCCAAGTTTTTGTTTGACCGCCGCTAGCTTTTTTCCAGCCTGACCCTATATCCGCTAACATTGCTCGTCGAGGGAGGCGATGACTTGGCATACGTAACACATGTCCTAACCATCTCAGTCGATGTAGCTTCACGACTTCGTCGATTGATTTCCCCTGTTTACCTAGAACTCTACGCCTAACCTCCATGTTGCTCACCTTATTATGCCACTTTACACGGGAAATAGAACGCAGGCACCTATGATCAAAGACAGCTAGTCTTTTCATGTCTTCCACTCTCAGTGGCCAGGTCTCACAACCATAAAGGAGGACGGAGCGGACTGATGAGCAGTACACCCGCCCTTTGGTCGATAGTCGAACATCTCGTCTACGCCAGAGTCGGCGTAAACTAACAAATGCGAAACGAGCCCCTTGTATTCGTGCTGAGATTTCGTCAGAGATCAGCCCGTTGGGGCTGATGGTACTTCCCAAATAAGTGAAGCGGTCAACGTGCTCTACCACTTCACTTCCTATTTCTAAACTAGGAGCCAGCGTAGTCCAGTCCTGTAACATCATCTTGCATTTGGCGGGAGCGAATCGCATGCCAAACATTCGTAGATTGCTGTTCAAGGTGTTTAGAAGACTCTGCATTTCGTCAGCGTCTTCGCCTAGAAGGACTATATCGTCTGCATATTCCAAGTCAACGAGATTATTCCCAGGTAGCAAGTCAATCCCTGAATCGCTGAAGTCACCTAGGGTTAAGTCCATTAACACATCTATGATGAAGTTGAATAGAAAAGGAGATAATGGGCATCCTTGACGGACACCACTGGTCGTCATCAGTTCAGATGACAGCTCGCCGTAAGCCCTCACCTGGCTGTATGAGTACGAATAGAGTGCCTTAATCAGTGCAATATATTTTCTCGGAATTCCCTTGACAGCCAAGCATCTCCAGAGAACTTCCCGATCGACAGAGTCGAATGCTGCCTTTAGGTCAAGAAATATAATGACTGTTGGACGCCGGTAGGAATGCCTATGTTCTAGAATCTGTCGGAGGATGAAGATATGATCAATACACCCTCTTCCTGGTCTAAAGCCTGCCTGGCTCTCTCGTGTTTGTGCTTCCCGAGCACCACTCAGTCTACGCATGATTATTGAGCCTAAGACTTTAGATACTATATTAGTCAAGCTAATCCCTCTGTGATTATCACAGGAAGACTTGTCTCCCTTCTTGTATATGGGGATAATCAGTGACTTACACCAACCCGATGGGACTTCTTCTGATTCCCAAACGCTGCCTGGTACCTCAGTTAATCCGGACAGTAAGCTGTCTCCACCGTACTTAAATACCTCTGGCGTCATTCCATCAGGTCCCGCTGCTTTGCCTAGTTTCAGATTGGTGACAGCTTTAGTAACCTCAGTTAGGGACGGAGGACTTGTGTTTATATCCCATTCAGGGAGGTGTTGGATGCTCGGAAGGTTGAGCGTGTCTGTGGGCAAATTAAACTGCTCCTCATAATGCTTTTTCCAGCGATCCAGTCGTCTATCCTGTGAGCTAATTATAGTGCCATTTTTTTCCGAGATTGTCTCACTAATGATTTGTCTTCTCCCACCCGTTTCCCTGATGAGTCCAAAGAGTTGCCATAAAATCTAAAGGTAAAACTGGTGCACACTAAAGCCTGGTCAGAATCCGAACATATTGCCCATGAGGAGTGACAGTCCACAATGAAACCCACGCCATCTATGGCTGAGACTAATATGACTTATCAAAGTCCAGACTTGAGTGACAGGGAAAAGACGCTAGGTAGTGTACCCGAAGTTGGTGCTGACTAGAAATAGACTATGATCTCAGCATAGCTGTAGAAGAGGGTCCCCACTATCTGACCTATAACCCCCTACTTCGCACTGACCACCTAAATGATTCTTCACTAAGACTAGGTGTCCAACGTGGGCATTCAAGACCCCAGCTAGCGATACGATCTGTTGAATGCGCATGCTTCAGAAACACTCATATGATATTAGAACTCATCCTTAATTGCATCCGGGCTGCAGTTCGTCGGTGATGACCAGTTAGGTTGGAAGTAGCTTCCTTGAATGCATTTTCCACAGAAGAGCCAACTGATATCGTTTGTTGTCACAGGATACAATAAAAGGTGTGATTTTTCCGCTAAATTAAATTTGCTATACATAAGGAATAAGCTAAATGTTTCCGTGACTAAACTTAAGCTTGTGTTCTTCGCACTACGATATTTTCTGGGGGGGGGGGTAGGCTTGTTATACTGTCTGGTTGCCCAGACCTCGATAATTAAGGTAGAATCCGCATTCTGAACCACTGCCAGTCAAGTGACTAAATCGACAAGTTAGTGTGACAAAGAATCGTTATATGTACGCAAACATTTATGATAATTTGTGGGGCCAGATATCGATAAGTATTGCAAACTTGCAGTTGACCAGTTATTCAACGAGGTAATACTCGTTTTAGCGATCATAACAAGAATCATAAACTGGACAGTTAGTTTACATCGAGACAATCATATCAGATGCTAAGCAAAAATTCATTAATCCAAGTCAATAGAAGCACAAACAAGGAACCAATATCAGAACTAATGACTACAATCGAAAGAAATGTTTGGAATTAAGTCTAGGAACAGTATATATAAATACATATGACCTATAGCTGATAACTTCAAGACCTGGGTAATCTACTGAAAGCTGCAATGTATTTGGTAAGAATTTCAGATATCTGTTGTACACTACGACACAACTCAGACTAGTTGACGAATGGTGTCACATTTCTGTTTTTGAACAGGTAGCATTTCTCATCTTGCCACTATATCCGTATTACACGTCAGTGTACATACATGCATAGTTAAAACTGAGAAAAATAAACTGACCTTCAGAGCTGCAGGATCAGGACCTTCAAGAATGCTACCGAAGCTCATTACGGCAGCATCCCTGTACCTCCAATCAGGTTTTTTAATGTTTTCTTTAACAAAAGGAATGACTAGATTAACTATAGGATCTTCACAACATTGTGCTAACAGCATCAAACATACACCGGCTGCTTTACTTGGATTCCATTCATCATCATCCATGGACTCATCTTGTTGGGCAAGAATCTCCATCAAAATTGGCACAATAAATTGCAAAGCTCCTTTGGCGTAAAACATACTGGACACAGCTGGCGGTTGACCTTTATCAAAGCATTCAGCAACATCAATAGCCAGATCGATTTCTTCATCACAAACTGTAGACCAAAATTCAATGCCTTGCAGGGCAACTTCTGGTACTGAATCTTTCATGGCATCCAGTGTGATCTGCATAAAAAATGTAGATTATGAATGTGTGTTAATGGAATGTGCTGAATTCTGCATACATACTGCGAGACTTAGCTTAATGCACACACTATCTCTCTTGTGGAAAACTTGCAACAGATACACTTTATACTTTAACCAGAGTCTAGATTTATGAAGCAACTCAGAATAAACGTTAATTTATAAATTACTAAGAACCACATGTTGGTTCAAAAAGTCATTCCAAACAAACTATTATGGTGAACACAAGCGCAATGACAGTTATATCAACAAGGCACGGAGTTTCAATATTATTATACTGATGTGATACATTTAACAAGAAAAATATACATGAAACAGGTAACTTATTGTGGAGGGATGTTACTCAGTGGAACAAGTCCTCACCATTAGGGTCTGGAACGGTGTTGACTTCTAACAAACCAAAAGCTACACTGCCGTCAGATATCAAAAGATTTTTAGCAGTGGTAATCAGTATCAACTATAAATTGTTATCAACACAGTTAGCTAAGTTACCTATAGTGAACTACATTTCTTTGCTACTAACAAAAATGCTTCATCCCAGAAGTTACGAAGTTCAAATACACAAACTTACAGCAAATAACGCCTGTTTCATATAGGGTTCCATATAAGTGTAGTAAAGCGACATAATTTTCACTAAGCACTGGAGGGCTGCCACACGGATATGCGAGCTTGGTGACTGAGTAGATTCACAAACAACTTGCATTATGTAATTTCGTTCATTCTAGTTTTGAAAAAATGAATTAATAACAAATTAAAATTACATCAACATCGAAGTTATGTTTGGTGAATTCCAGAGAATTCAGCAACGCATTTGTGGCTGCAAGACGAACACCATCACTAAAACAAAATTAGCACCCCTGAAATGTACATACCTTGGTTCTTCTTTTTTCATACCGCAAACTATAGCTGTTAGGATAGCATTTGATTGACTGGCTAATATACATGGATCCTTTCGGTATAATATTTAAAATTTAATCTTACTATGTCCTGACATATGTATCCTATGGCTTCTAGCGTTGAACGCTTACACGCCTCCACTTTGTTTGGTGTTATAACATTTTCTACCAATCTCCCCATCAAGTCTGGCCATTGATGTGCAGGGATTTCAGCACATGCGATGTAAGCCACGCATTGTGCAGCAGAACTGTGTGTTGTAGTTTCTGTCCCTAAGGCCATTAGACACTAGAAGTGAAAATATATGCAAATATTTGTTAGAACATACATTTTTCTTGATATACTGTCTGGTCTCCAAAGGAGCTTGCAGCCATCGTTGTTGGTACAATGTTTTCACACTAGGATCTTTCGAATACAGGGCATTTTTAAGCTGTATGCCAGCCTGTGTACGTACATGAGGAGAGCATTCCGTGTTGATCAACACATCACTAAGTTGCTTCAGCAGGCCAAAAAGGTCTACCTTAGCCGCTTCCTCAAGGAAGTGTTGGGCAGCCTCAAGTTCGTGCTTTTCTAAAAATTGTTAGCTAATGTATTTTCGTATTCCCACCTAGTGAAAGACTTTTCTCAAGAACCGACAACAGCCCAACGTCCACAGACATGTTGCAGGGGAAGCGTGTACTCCAGATTTGAAAATGCTGACAATCAAATAACCGCTATCTGGTTCAGTTTGTCAATGGTGCGAAAGTTCAAATTTCGTCACATAAACAAAGTTGGGAAAAATTCATGAACTACAGCTGCATAACTCATGTTATGTCAAACTGTCTCAGAAGTTTAATTGTTCTTACATTCTTCATCACATATTTCACGCTAAAATATCTATACAACATTACCAATCGTGTTCAATTACCTGCTACTTAGATGGTGATGCAGCCATCAAGTTCGAGTATTTGCTCAAAAAATCCGTCCAGACACGCATACTTTGGTGTATTTAACTTAAGACTTGGAGCAGTTAGAAATCTTCAAAACAACAGTGCCTATGCACGCCTTAAATATTTTCAGAAGAAGCTCTTCGTTTTGAGAGAACAGCAAATATGCATTTGCATTGTACGATGCTGAAAACTTTAGTGTTGTTACTGAAGACTAACTGGCTATATGAATTCTTCAACAAAATATTCCTACTTCTGTGCGAGGAGACTCAGGGAAGACTGGAAATACTAATGAAAGATACGCACTACTACTCATCAGGGAGCTGAAACGGGTAGGATAAAATACAGTGCATTGAAATGCTTATGTATAGAACCCACCAGGTCAGAGTTAGGGGTCAAAAAAGGCATAATCGAGATACTGCTAAGTTCTGGGTAGTAACATAAGGTGTTACTTAAGCCTAGGCGTAGATAAGGTTGTCAGCTGGTGTAGAGATTACAACAGCTGTTGCTCTAGCTGCTGTGGAATCAGTACCTACGACTGACCCACACACTTGAGCGACTTTATTGCATATCCCCTCAATGACGCTTGTTGCTATGTTGCTATTGGTTGCAAGTGGCCTTGATTTTGGGGAAGATATAACTGATGTAATATTGCGATTCCATAGACATAACTCAGGCTCATAGGTGAAAGGAAGTTACTATGCTGGAATAAGGACAATTGTCCTTAAATTGTTCATAAGGTAATGAGAACATTATTTTTCAGTTTATTTGTATATATACTATTGTGCATCGAGTTGCACTGAGTTCCTAGTGCAACTCTATGTAACTGCATTTACATAAAGTAGAACATTACGAATGCTCTTGTTTTTAGAATAAAAAAGATTATTCTTTTCATTAATGTAGTAATACAGAATGGAATTTCTCCAACGTCAGTGTTATTTAATTGAAGTTTTAATCTCTGTAGGCCCTTAAAGGAATAAATTCGGCACCGAGAACTCCTACAGAAACCGAAAGTACTTTTAGTTTACTAAATCTTACTGACTTGCTTTATAAATTTGATATTTGTCAAGTGTTCATTTGAAATCTGCTGGAGTATTCAGTGAAGTAAAAGTTGTAGTGCATAATTCCCAGACTTGTTGTAGTCATTGGTACTGCCAGGATACCGCTTACTCGTTTAATGAAGCCGAAATATCCAGTCCTCGCTTTATTAAGGAAACGCTATATTGCCTGCAAAAGTAGTGCGTCAGTTTATGAGTTTCACAAAGCCTACAGAATGTTTTCCATTCAGTAATTAGTGTTTGCGAATTATCCGAGAAAACACACTTCCGAGTGGGATGTAACATAAGGCTGAATTCTTAAACTGTCATCCTTACATCAGTTCAATTCAATCACACATATATTAGTAGGATAGTCTGTAACTGGCTTTAGAGACTTATCAGGAAATAGTCTCATCAACTTACAGTTTGCTGATGATATTGTCCACCTAGACTATGAGAAGTAACGCCTGATGCTATAATAATAATGATTTACTTTATTCCAAAAACAGTACTTGTGATACAGATTGGAATTTTCAGCATTAATCACAATATTGCATCTAATTTCCTCAAATTATAAATAAAATTAATCACACAGAAAATTTTCCACATTTACAATAGAGGTAGTGTCAAAAACATGCAGCATATAAAATGGAAATAGCAATAATAATAATAACAGCTAGGGTAATAATAATAATAATACAAGTGGAAATTGCTGTGGGTTTGTGTCACACAGTATTGGCAATGTGGTATAGAAATCCTAACATGTTTAAAAATATTGAATATAATGTTCTTTCTACATGATATGGTGAGGGAAAAAACAAAGATTACAGCCGTCATGGAGATAAGTTGGTGTTTGCAATTATGAGAGTAAAACAGAGAATTAACAGGACCATAAATATAATAGAAGTAATAAAAGTAAAACTTGAAGGTATGTAAGGATGGATGGAGGAAATTGTTTATTTACTAGATGAAAAAGGTTAGTTAATTCTTGCCTGACACTATTTTCATCACATAAAATACGTGCCAAGTATGGTATCATAGAATTCTTATACTTAGACGTGCGAGCATACAGTTTTCTGAAGTTACTCCTTGTTCTACCTGAGGAGATGCAAGGTGAAAGCTGAGGGTAAAGCGGATGCTCCAAGTCAGACAAAATCCCTTTAGCAAATTTATTGCACGAAGTCAAATGCCTATCGACAACGACGTTAACTATGTGGTCCACTGGGACACCACTCACTCTACTGACAGTCTTCAGTATTCTACGAATTGTGACATAGTCTTTTTTAAGCAAACCAGGAAAGAATAAGGGTGAGCAATAAAGAAGAATAGGTAGGATGCAAGAGTTTACGAACTGTAGGATGAGGGGTTGAGTTATACCCGAGTGTCTTAACTTCTTAATGTAAAATGTCAAGCGGAATATTTTACTGGAGATTGCTAAGACATGGGAAGACCAGGAGAGATCAGAAGAGAGAATGAGTCCAAGATACTTAATTTCTGATTTGATTCCAATATCATTGTCGTCAATTTTACAAGTGTCATGAGAATCGATGACTTCTTTTAACTGTCGTTTACATCTTAAGCTGAAATCAACAGTTTGACACTTAGAAGGATTCAGTTTAAGACCGTTAGACTCAGACCATTTGCTGACTTCCGATAGAAAGCTATTTATTTTAGTACAATCTAGCTGGGAGTTAACAGCCATTGAAACCGTTAAATCATCAGCATACTTCACAAAGTTTATTTCATCAGAGTGAGGCAAGTCGTGCAAGAAGAAAGAAAAAAGAAAAGGAGAAAGAACAGCACCTTGAGGGACACCAGCTTCAGTAGGCAATGAAGTGGAGGACTTCCCTTTATATACGGTGTACTGCTTTCTATCTGAGAAATAGGAATGCAACCAGTTAACAGCCCAACATTCTGTTTGACTAGCAGCAAGTTTATTTAATAAGATGTCCCTAGGGACCGAGTCGAAAGCAGATGTATAGTCTAGGAAGGCGCAACGAACAAATTTAGCCCCCTTGTCTAGACTGGAAGCAATGTTATGATATAAGACGGCAGCTGCATCTAAAGTGCTTCTACTGTGCTTATAGGCAAATTGTTTAGGGTCATTAAAGGATTTAAGCGAAGGTTCAAGACTAAGTAAAAGTAATTTCTCCATAGTTTTCAAAAAAGGAGACGTAATAGCAATGGGTCTAAATTTGACACATGCTCCAGTAGAAGATTTAGGTATGGGTACAACTTTAATGTCCTTCCAAACGGCAGGCACAATATTATCGGAAAAAGATTTGTTAAATAGATCAGTAAGAGGGTGACACAGAATATCAGAACATTTTTTAAAAATAATACTAGGTACATAATCGGGACCTAAGCTCTGGGAAGGGTTTAGAGACTTGAGGCACTTTTGAACATCATTTGTGTTAAAACCTGGAAAGGGGCTATTATTAACACAAGTGATGCTGGGAAGCATGGCATTTGAGGGAGAGTAAATAAAAGATTTGTTAAGAGTACATACATCAAAAGAATATGGAATATTGTTTATCTGCTTACCACCAGTGATTTCCTTAAATAGTTTCCACATATTAGAAGGATTTTTGCAGGACATGAATTTCTGGTTATATATTACATTCAACCTCTGCATTTCAGACTTAATTAAGAAGTTAGTTCTTTTTACACCAATTTTATCTTTGATTTTATATAGTTTTTCCTTCTCTCTACGAAGCTTTTTAAGTTGAGGCGAGGAGAAACGGTCAAATTTGACGAATAGTGTTTCTTTTGGACAACAGATTTCAAAACAGAATTTCAGATAGGATGTAATATTAGAGATATTGTCATTAAGTGAATCATCATTAAACAAATCCCATCTTGTGTCACTGAGCATGTTTCTAAGATGATGTACGTTCTCATTTGAGTAGCATCTGTGAACAACTTTCTTAGACAAGTTTGAGAGGGCTTTACTGTGTAACTTTCCGTAAATTTTGGGTAAGACTCGTACAATACAATGATCAGAATTGAAGAGTGGGGCTCTTTTACGAGCTTCGTATATTCCAGAATCATTTACAAATACTAAATCAAGTGAAGTATTTTGTCGAGTTGGGAAATTAACAACATTTGCATGGCCCAGCAATGTAATAAAACTGCAGTCGCTGGAGTTGAAGTCGCCGGTCACTATAGATAAGGAGTTACCAAACGAAGCAGCAGCAAAAATAGTGAATTCATCAGCGAAGATAGATAGTTCTGAGGGACTGCAACAAGGTGTGATATAGATATTTGTGACAAAAATGGAGCTATACTTAGGTAAGTGTTTAGGTCGACATTTTACAGTTATACAGTCAATATTGTCATTTGAGAATTTGAAGCAGACGTTGTTGGCAGTAGACCACTGAGAATTAATAAAAGTGGCAACACCACCACCTCTCTTCTTCTTCGAGCTGCATCGGTCTTGTCTGTAGATTGTGAACCCACTTAAGGAGACTAAATTGTCGTCATATGAATCATGGAGCCAAGTCTCTTGAAGAGTGATTACACCAGTATTACAATATACATTTGAGTATAATAGAGAATGCAAGTAGTTAATCTTGTTCGATAATGACCTGCAATTTGTGCTCATAATCACAGGAACAGTCATCTGATGCATTGGAGTACACTTTAATGATCTCTGCCAACCTCCATGATGCTTTTTCTTAACGTTATTATATACTCGTAAATCAAAGGGTTGAAGACATTTTAAATAATCGCGAGAGTAAGTAATGCGACTTGGATACATAATTGAATGATTAAAACAAAATAAATCCGAGGAAATAGATGCAATATGTAGGATGGAAATTTTGGTAGCCCAAGATTTAAGCAGGCCGCCGTATGTACGTGAATAGAATACGAAAATAATACCGGTGTTTGATTATCGGTGTCTGCGTTCTATCTCATGAGTAAAGCAGTATAATATGGCGAGTGCTGTTGAGGTTACGCATAAATGTTTAGGTGGGGAGGGTTATAACTATAGTCTTCAAGGTAGGGAAGCTGAATAGGTTGAGATGGCTAGAACACGTGCTGGCATGCCAAGTCATTGCCTTCCTCCAGGGACAATGCTAGCCAGCACACGTTAAGGTTTAAAATGTGTTTGGGTCGGTCAAGTGAAAAAGTGATATTGGTTCATAAAATTGTTGACAGTCAGCTGGAAGAGCTACCGGAGATGTGACTGCAAATCTTTGGTACTGGTACAGGTGCATTCACTCTGTGTAATCTCACGTATCTATTCAACTCATGTTTTTCCTTGTCACTATTTATTCTCCCTCACATTTTCGCTCGTTAAACTTCCATTTAGTTTTATGTCTCTACCTTTGTGTGCTACATGGAATGTGGTAAATTAAACAAGTGGACTTCTCTGCAGACTAATACTGAAAGCTAGTCAGAATAACACGGTCTAGACATAATTGAATGCTTAACATTGATGAATGACCTCCAAAATTTCAACAAATGATAAGTGTAGATCTTAATCTTGTTCTTTGCTAAACGAAAAGTAGATATCTTTCGGTAATCTCTTCTTCCACCCGGGACTCGTCTCCTACTGTGCAAGTGTTTTTTGTGCTTTGTTACTTTTGTGCTAAGGTTCCAGTCCGCATATGCCGTTGTTGTTGACTCAGGACTTAGATGACTTTATTTGAATAAGGTTTCGGTCGTGCAAACTGTTATGTGCTCGTCGCCAAATTATTGCTATGTGCTGGTCGAGAATTTAATAGTCCTGACGCAAGAAGGCGGAAATCAGAAGACCACTAGGTTTGCGATGATACTTCTATTTTCTAAACACAAGGAGAATGCAAAAGTGGTATCACGCCAAAGTAAGTAAGTCACACAAGATTGTGTGAGCGAAATATATATGACCATCCAGACAAGTGTGTGAACAAATCACTAGACAGTCTTAACATGAATGGCTAATAATAATGAAGTATCGATCCATATATACATAGCAAAATATAGCAGACATGTCAACAAACACACATAATATGGATACATGTCACTAAGCAACGGACTGTCAACAAACACTCATATTATATTATATATAATATAAGGGGAATATACATTGTTAAAGGAGACAGGTTCATCAAAGTGAAGTGGTCACAGACTAAGCGAGCAAACAGAAAGAGAGATCACCATACATATATATATATACATATGGATCATATCACAAACACGGGTCCTGGGCAGTTGATTGGTTGCATTATCATTTCTCAAATAGAATGCAGCATACTGCATATTAGGGTAAATATTCCACCTTGCCTGCTGAAGCTGGTGTTCCTGGTGTTATCTCTCCTTTTCTTTTTCCTCTGTCGTTTTACATGAATTTTCTCTTTCTAATGAGAGCAACTTCGTCAAATACGCTGGTGGTATGGCCGTCTCTTTTCCTGTCATGTTACAATGTGACCGCAGCAAACTTAACTGCTTCCTGTTTGTAGTCTAAGGCACATGGTCTTACGTTAAATCCCTCTAAATGTGAGGCAGTTAACTTTCCCTTCACCAATTAGCATGAACTACAAGAACTGTGTCGTTCACAAAATGCTTGTACCAAAGAGGTCACTGAAACAGAAACTAAGTCTGACATAAAATACGTTGGAGTAGTTCTATCCTCTGGTCTTTCTTGGTCATTCTATATCTTGTCGATTTCTTAGTAAACCTTCGGTCTAGCTTACCACGTTATGTAGTCAAGACAGTCAGGAATCATTCAAGCTCCCTTTTTACAATTTTTAAACTCTTGTATTGGTCTTCACTACTCCCCCTTATTCTTTCCTGAATTACTCAAAAACGACGATGTCGTATTGTGTAGGGTATTAAGGTTGTCAGTAGGGCAAGCGGTGTACTATTTAGTCAACTTGTTAATGCACAAACTGTAGCTCATAATCATATCAATGATATGATTATGAGCAATAATAATAATAATGTATATTCTCATATAAACATATAAATTTACTTGAAAATGCATGCCATTTTTACAGGCACGATCAAGTATGATATAATATCAAATCGTAGATTGTTTACAAGTTAATAACGTTTCAACAGTTAAAAATTTGATATATATATATAATTGCACGCATTGTCTGAACTAGTCTGTATAGTTATTGAATTGTACAGTTATCCTCCAGGTTGAGCGGGAAAATCGACTTCGTTTCTTATTCATCCCGTGGTTGTGCGCATACGATAACCAACCAATGTTGAGGTAAGTACAACGTTTACAACGGATTGGAAGTTGTTTTAGAAAAGTAAAAGTGCTAAGGTGAATCAATAAAGTGTAATGAAATGGGTAAGTGCAAGTTTCACTAATAAATGCATTAATAAAGGAAACTCCCTATGCTGATAACGTTCATTTGCAATGTATAATGCTACACGTATATCTCGTACGTAGTTTCTGCTCGAAACGTCATCAGTTAATATAACTGTACAACACTGTGTGATTTATCAAAATGAAGTCTTATCCATAATGGAACTCGGTAATGCATTAGTTGAAAGAAATGGTCAAAATCTATACTGTCTAACTCTCAACATCCTCTCTATTCTCAGCTCTTCCTTTTAATTTTATCTGATGGAACCAGAAGTCAGTATAAAAGATTATATGATAGTTTTTGGAATTACGTAATTCCAAAAATTGTTGTCGTTTTCATTGGCAGCAGTTCACAGCCTATTGAATTTATACGATTATAATGCCCATTTCTCACTTTACTGAGGAGACATCAGCTAGGATTCTAGAAACGTAGCACGTCAGTATGTGAATTTTATGAATCTGCAAACTGCATTCCATTCACTTAATACTGAAACCAAACTATGAGGGAACTGATATTTCCAAGAAGGATACAATACAAGGCTCATTTCTACAATTGTTGTCCTTGTTTTAGTTCACTTTCACCATAAATGTATCAACCGAATTGTCTGTCACTCACTTTAGGGATTCACCAGGAAACAGTTTTGTCAACTTAGTGTTGTCCACTTAGGCTGCGAGAAGTGACCATTGAAATTGGAAGATATGAAAAGACTACTGGTTTTTGATCGCAGTGTCTGTACCCTTTCTTCTGTGTTGAGTAGTCTAATATGATGAGTAATATTGGGGTTAAGCTTGGTTTTACGTAGAAATGTGATTCCAAACCTTGTTAATTACATAGATGCATTCACTCTGTGTAATCTCACATAGCTGAGAAACCCTTATATTTTTTCCATATGATTGTTCGTTTTTCATCACATTTATGCTCATTAGAGTTCCATTTAATTTCCTTTTTATCCAGCTTTGTGTGCTACATGGAATGTGATAACTTAAACGGCTGCACTTGTGTGCAAGCTTCTATGTTGAAGGTCAGCCCGTCAGAATGATCTATAGTCCAGGTATAATGAAATGACAAAACGTGGATAAGAATAAGCGAAATGTCAACAAATAATAATCGTATTTTTTGTTTTGGTTCTTGTCTAACTGAAAGAAAGAGTTATCCTACAATAACTTCTCCTCTTGCCCGAGATAACTCACATTCTGTCTCGTTATATCTCATGAGTTAGTTAATTTTATCGCGTAGCCCAAATGCAAAGTCGAAACACATCTGATGAAGTGTTTTGCTTATTACCAACTAAATATAATATTTTTCAAATGCGGAATATCACGAATCGAATTGCTGCACTTCTGCGCTGAGTTCCATGTTAAAACTCAGTCAGTCAGCTTTGTAACTGCAGATGCGTAGTGTCACAACTACCTAGTGTTAATTAGCCTAAACAATTACTCATGCCGTTTCCTAAGTACTCTGTGCGTTTCCCGATTTTTTAAACTGTCCAGATAAAGTGCACCGAAGAGGAAAACATAAACCAAAAGTCAGTAAGACGGACGTAAGAAATGGTGTGAAAAGAAGTGAATGAAATGAGTGACCTTTTATCCCTGTAGTACACTTAAATAAAATACTCATGTGTATGAACGATGCAAAAAGTTGTGTGACTGACTTGGTATGATTATGAGCAATAATTTGTGCTAGAAACGTCATCAGATAATATTACTGTACAACACTGTGTGATTTATGAAAAAAAAATCGTATCCATAATGAAGTTATACTCTACCAGTGCCCAAGTTTTATACTTATATTAAAAATACTTATCTTGTCAGTTTTGTGTCTCATAATTCTTCCATTTTGTCTTCTTAATTTTAGGTTGTCAGTCTTCTTAGGCATTCTACAAGATGTCGTCATACATGGTGTCTACAAGCAGTCTTTAAATTCATCAAACTTACACCAGTACGCCTACAACCCTTCTCACGTTGACGATTTTAGGTTGTAGAATGTTCGGACACAATCAAGACTAACCAACATTTACAATAATTGGAGCTCACACAATTATTTAACACGAACATATGTACAATAACTACATCATATGTTGTGGATTCTGGCACGACAAACTACACTTGAAGAACTGTAGGACTTGCAGCAGAACACCTACAACCCTTCTCAGGTTGACGCTCTACGTTGGAAAATCGTCGCAGAGTTCATTTGCTGACTTCCCTCTATCAGCTATATCCTCAAATCTGAACGGCAACAAGTTCATGTCATTGTATCGTAGAATATAGATGACGAACAAACACACGACACATCTGATCAACCAAGTGTAGAAACAGAGTAATTTACACCAAAGATAATAGCGTTCAAATAGTAACTTGAAACTAGAAATGCCTTTATTCATGCAAGTCAATTTAACAATTACCCTCTCGTACACACTTGGCTTATTCTCACTAGACTGACCAGTATCTTTCGTCTTTTCAAATGCACCAATACTATCAAAGTCATTGCACAAGATACTTGAGTTGATGGGCGTCTGTTTCATTGTGGATGACAACACCAACGACGACTGATTGATACCAGTTGATGAACTTAGCGGTGGACCAGAAGCTGTTGTTGTTCGGCTTTTAGAACGTTGTCTAACTGCAAGATTACCACCACTGCTGTCTTTTACTATAAGCTCGGGTTTAGCATTAGCATCTGATGATAGGTGGGCTACACGCTGATCAATTACAATGACGGTCTGACAAGTATCCATAACTTCTGCAACTGCATCTGCATTCAATTCTACTTCACGTTGTAGTTGTACAGAACCTTTATTCAACTTAGCAGTAGTACGCACTCCCCTCATTTCATCATGATCAACCAAAGACAAACCTGCACTATCATGAGCATTATCACAAATATTCAATTTACCATCATCTATCTGGTCGACTTCATCATTTTCAAACTCTTTAATAACAGCAGTAGATGGTTTGGGTTCTTCCTCACAAATCCCTAAGGATTTCATACCTTCACTCTGACTAGTAACACCTTGTAAACTTGTGGAGTCAGAACTGCACTCTGAAGCAGCAACTCTATTCTGTGACACTCTATTCAACAATGGCTTACAAGTTGCAACTACAGACTTCTTGACCGCACCGTTATCGTCACACAATTCGGAGTCAGGCCTGGAGTGTACATTTAGCTTATCACTGAACTTGCTCACTGGTTCACAGTTCACCTCTGTATGCACCTCTTGCAAACGTGTAAAACACAACCGTGTTTGTCTAGCATCTTGTAACTTATCTATTGAGGATATACTACGAAACCTGTTACACTCGCTAGGTCTATATGCATTACTAGACATCATGGAGTCTTCTCGTTATCCCACTCCTTGAGGCTGTAGCGGTAAATAATTCCCCAAAATTATTGACCACAGCAATCACTCATTGGATGCTGACCACCACTGTTTAAGTCGACTTGTTTAGCTGAAGGCTTCCGGTCAAGCATCCCCGCCATTTGGTACCTCGTCGTGTCACGTGCACGATCACTAGCTAGCTAAGCGTTCGTCTAACGGCTGGTTTTGGTTCGTAAATACATCTCTTGGTTTGGACGATCAATTGTTGGCTTTTGCTTTGTCTTTGGTACGCGAGAATAAATTAATTAGAAGTTGTTGAACGAGATATCACGTCAAACCTTTAATATCCGTCAACCACTAAACTGGTGAGCCTAACCGCGAACTTCATCTACGACAATTACTCAGATAATCCCGGTGAGTTCGTTCCATTTTGTATTTGTTCTTGTACCATATATTATTACATAATTTTCGTCATGAGTGATCTTAGTCCCAAGGTCATCCGTATCCGCTCAACTCCTAAAACCATTCAGCTCGTACCATACTGGCCAGATAATGCTGAAACGTGGTTTCTGCTAGCTGAAGCAGATTTTTGTGAGCATGGGATAACCGATCAACGTTCACAGTTACTTGCAGTTATTCACGCCCTACCGCGGGAATTCAGCAAGTACGTAACATCACAGATGTTGAGTCCCGAGGTAAGTAACTCGTACGAGTTGCTGAAAGCATCCCTCCTCAGGAGAAACGTTCTCACGGACAGACAACGTCTAGATGAATTATTTCGCAACATCGAGTTAGGAGATCAGTCAGCCGTGAGCATGCTGACAAGAATGAAACAAGTCGTCGGCCAATGTCAGTTCGACGAAGGACTGTTTAGAGAACTCTTCTTAACCAAGTTGCCACAATCTGTACAGACCGTACTTGTGACACTTGAGGGTACTGTAATAGAGAACTTAGCTATTACTGCAGATAAGATTCTAGAAATAACTAAACGGTCTGTTCCCGAAATATGCTCAATGACTAAGCAGACTTCGAGTGAGGATCCTGCAATGACAGAGTTATGCAACTCCCTTCAGCAGATGTTTAGGTCAAACATGCATTCTAAATCCTCCAACCGTCGTCCTAAATCTCCTCAACGCAGGAACTCACGTGGTCGATCTAAGTCCAAACCACGTTCACTGAAAAACCCTGACTGGTGCTGGTACCACAACACCTATGGCCAAGAAGCGAAGTGTTGCCGTAAGCCTTGTAACTTCGGAAATGTCTCAAAGTCTGCGGGAAACTATCCCGCCGGCACGCGTTAGCGGCAACCGTCGCCGGTGGCACTAGCCGCCTACTTTACATCCATGATGTGATAAGCCAGACTCGATACTTAGTCGACACAGGCGCCGAAGTCAGCGTCCTTCCTGCTACAGCAGCAGATCGACAGAAGGAACCTACCTTCAACTTACAGGCTGCAAATGGAAAACCAATCGCAACCTTTGGTAGGAAATACGTCTATCTGAACGTAGGTTTACGCAAACCTATTCGGTGGATTTTCCTTCTCGCTGACGTTACAATGCCCATCATTGGCACGGACCTACTTAATCATCATGATTTACTCGTAGACGTCCGCCGAAAACGACTGATTGACAATACTACTAGTCTGTCTATCAAAGGCATCACCTACATAGGCCCTAGCTTGTCACCCGTTAAGATAAAGGCAATTCTTGATCCAACTTTTCAACCTATCGTTGACAAGTATCCGGAACTTAACTGCCCGTCGAACGACCTACCGTGCATAACCAGCAATGTTATGCACCACATCATTACCACAGGACAACCTGTGACATCTAAAGCACGACGATTAGCTCCTGACAAACTGAGAATCGCCAGGAATGAATTTGACCATATGCTTAGCCTTGGCATCATTCGACCTTCGAATAGCCCATGGGCATCCCCACTTCATATGGTTCCGAAAAAGGATAGCAACGATTGGCGACCCACCGGTGATTACCGGCGAGTGAATGCCAAAACAACCCCTGATTGCTACCCGTTGCCTCATATACACGACTTGACGGCAACCTTATCCGGCGCGACTATATTCTCCAAAATCGACTTGGTTAAAGCGTATAACCAAATCCCGATGGCAACAGAAGACATCCCGAAAACGGCTATCATTACGCCTTTCGGACTTTTTGAATTTCTACGTATGCCATTCGGTCTCGGAATGCAGCCCAAACATTCCAACGCTTCATCGACGAAGTATTTCGCGGTCTCGACTTTGTATACGCATACTTAGACGACTGCCTCATTGCCAGTCCAGACAAGGAAACTCACCTTAGGCACTTGGACTTGGCATTTGACAGGTTACGCCAACATGGTGTTACCATCAATATTCAAAAATGTCAAATCGGTGTTGACTCACTCGACTTCCTGGGTCACACTATTGACTGCAAGGGCATTCGCCCACTGGCTACTAAGGTTGAGCCTCCTAAGAAAAACCGTTCTGGACGCACCGTAAGGTTCCCAGAATATCTGCACACTTATTTGACTTAACGAAGTCGTGTGATTCACGCAACTCACTCGTTTGTGGTACTAACTATTTTTTTTGACGTAAAATTTTTTTTATATACAGTACCACCGAACACAAAAAAATTGTTTTTTCTCAACAGTTCATGTAACATACACAAAAAATTAATTAGATGTATTTTTTTTCGATGTTCTGAACTTAGCATTATTTTACTGTATAGTAAATGCACACAATTTTTTTAACCAAAAAGCTCATTTCGTACATTTTCCTCGACATGGTTCTTAGCGTTCTTGTTTTCTTTTCCAGGTGCGACGGGCACTGGACAGGAAACAAACGAAGCACGGAATCCAACGAACAACAACCAGGAAGCTATGTACAAACACCCTATTAGCATAGGCAGACAAACCAGTAGGCATACGACCAAGCCGCTCGGAAGATTTTTTTCACCCGAAAGGGAACCATCGAGTTTTTTTACTTCCGGCTGGTTCTGTCTTAGGGTCCTCACGACCCCACTAGGGGGGGAGTGAGCTGTAGCGGTAAATAATTCCCCAAAATTATTGACCACAGCAATCACTCATTGGATGCTGACCACCACTGTTTAAGTCGACTTGTTTAGCTGAAGGCTTCCGGTCAAGCATCCCCGCCATTTGGTACCTCGTCGTGTCACGTGCACGATCACTAGCTAGCTAAGCGTTCGTCTAACGGCTGGTTTTGGTTCGTAAATACATCTCTTGGTTTGGACGATCAATTGTTGGCTTTTGCTTTGTCTTTGGTACGCGAGAATAAATTAATTAGAAGTTGTTGAACGAGATATCACTTCAAACCTTTAATATCCGTCAACCACTAAAAGGCCTATTCGTCATCAATGATTGCATTCCCTCTCAGACTGCTCTATTCTAGTGGTGAGATGCAATAGACTGGCGAACTTGCTCAAAGATTGATTGACACTATCTTTTACTAGTTTCAGGATATCATCAAATTTTGGCTCGATACTCTCATCCTCCATACGGGAGCTTATCTTCACCCAATTCCTTTGCAGTCGAGTAGGTAGGCGTCTTGCTATTACTTCTAGTATAGAACTCGAGTTGGGGTCACTCATGCAATTCATCGAAATCAATGCATTCTTGTAAATCAGCAAATTATCCATAAACTCAGTGAGTGCCTGGGAGTCATCCTGTAATTGATCACCATTACCCTTAACCGCCTCGAATAATTTCCCTACAATCATCGAAGGTCTTCCAAACCTTTGACGTAGTATGCTCATAGCCTTGTAGTAGCCCTCTCTTGGCTTCATAAACTTACAGCAGTGTATAGCTCTTGAAGCGACTCCAGTGCAATACCTCATGTCAATCACGTCTCATAAACCGTTAATGCCCAACTCTCGCTACGCTCGGGCCCACGCTGTTCCTTTGGGTTTCAGAAACGCTTAGTAATAACGGACGCAAAAACCAAAACACCGATCTGCCGCTTGTTATTTCTTTATTGTTACACCAACATATAAAAGGAATAAACGAACTAAGCAACTAAGGTTTCTGACGATGTTTCACTCTTCTTTCTGAACAACGACCGATGAGACGATGACTGTCGTATTGATGCCTCCGCGAAAATCGAGGAAGTTGATTTTGAGCAAACAACCAAGAATTGATCGTTCAATCTTCAACTACATTGACACCTCATCAAATACATTAACTTCAATTCATCACTTAATAGAAAACTACTCAACATGATCTCAAACTCCTTTACAAATTGTAAATAATCAGCCGGGTTTCTGTCGAAACACCGTGGTTCAAATTTAGGGAGTTTGATGTTCCTATTATCCCTGAACGGCGAAACAGTAACATCAAACACGTCATGTTTAAAATTAGACACATCGTTACAATTAACAGACAAGTCACCATGACTTACTTTCCTGTTTGCATCCAAGACGCTCTGTCCCTTCTTTGACCCAGGAATTGTTAGTAATAATAATAATGTATATTCTCATATAAACATATAAATTTACTTGAAAATGCATGCCATTTTTACAGGCACGATCAAGTATGATATAAAATCAAATCGTAGATTGTCTACAAGTTAATAATGTTTCAACAGTTAAATATTTGATATAAATAAATACACTCATCGTCTTAACTAGGCCGTATGGTTATTGAATTTTACAGTTGTCCTCCAGGTTGAGCGGGAAAATCGACTTCGTTTCTTATTCATCCTGTGGTTGTGCGCATACGATAACCAACCAATGTTGAGGTAAGTACAACGTTTACAACGATTGGAAGTTGTTTTAGAAAAGTAAAAGTGCTAAGGTGAATCATAAATGTGGAATAAATTAAGCGAGTGAAATATATCATCATTAAATACATTTATATAGAAAACAGAATGGGGAAGTAATTAATCTTTAGGCCGACAACGTTCATTTGCAATGTATAATGATACCAATATTCTTCGTACCATCATGATGTCCACTTTTGGCTTTAATACAATTATTTTCAAGACAGTTGTTTTAATTTCATGTCTTTTAATCTATTTGGTGCACAACCGTACGCTACAGAGAATAGGAATAGAACAAGTCGAATCAAATTCACAAAGAGCTATAAAATGTTAGGTTTACTGGAATATAATGAGGACCAAGCAAAGACGTTATTAGAAAATGAATGAGATAAGACATTGTGAAGTGGTATTTAAAGATCTGACAGTGGATAGCAAGTTAATTTATAAGATGCCCCATAAATCTGTGCAGATCCCGCGCGGTCTCATCTCGACAATAGGCTGGGCGAATGGTATATATTTAAAGGTAGAAGCATGATCTGTCAAGGCGTTCATTAATTATCTTTTTCAAGATAAAGATCTAAGCCCTCATAAAAATCAGAAATATCTCGAGCCTTCAAATTGCATATTGCTGTTCCTGCAGAATGAGGCGATTCACCTTAGTGACCCTCACCATATCTACTGATCAGCTAACTCCACCCTTCCTCCTTTTTTAGTATTAGGCTCTGAGACTATGATTATTATGGCTACCGCAAATATATTGCTTGGTACCAGACATGTTCGTACCCCATATTCCATCTCCCTAGCTTTCTTAACGAGTGCTTCCAATAGGTCTCCACGTACATCTTTATGAACATATTATATATGTGCGCATGCATCCTAATGAACAGACTACTTTATAAGAAGTCAAAAACTTAAAGAGTGAAACGAAAAGGTATTGTGAATGGTGGAGCAAGATTTAGCAGAACACTATAGTCAGGGTTCAATATAGGTAGTATGAACTGAAGGTAAGGTCGGTTGGCAGGACTTGGTGTACTTATATATAGTAAACATCTGACATCGCAGAGTAACGTGTCTAGACATTTTATAAAAGATATTAACATAGAACCAACAAAATTTTGGCATTTTTTTACAATACTGCAGTGTGTGTATACTGAAGAATGGTAGTTATTCTACTGGGAGCCGTAGAGTAAATCAAACCATATATGATAAGAGTATAACCAATAATATAATTCGTATATCAAATAATACACTAGGCTCAATAATTGAGTGTTATAAGGGAAACAAGCGTGGTAAAGCAAGAGAACATGTGATGCATTAATATTTTAGGTCTTTTAATAACCATCTAATTTAAGAATTGAACATACATGATCAATAAGTATTATTATATTAGTATATACTTATGTAAAACGTTAAAAGGTGTGGATGCTATTGCAATTACTTCCAGTGTTACTTTTACCAGCACAACTTAGTGAAAATTATAGAGAATAGAAATCAGTAAATTAGTTAACGTTCGCTGCGTGAGTATTAGAGTCGAGATATACGTATGTGACTATACTGAAGACTGGACTGGCCTTCAATTTCCGTTCTACCAACAGTTGTGGTCTTTTAGACGAGCTAGGGTGGACAGTAGGTGGTATATTTCGAATATGAGTTCCTAAAATGCTGTTTCCGTCACACACGTAACGTAATCATGACTATATAATTAGCGAAAATCATATCTTAGTGAACTGGACTAAAACAACGAAAGCTCAGAAGTTGGAAATCAATATTCAGAAGAACTATCTGGATTGTATATTCACAAGAACTTAAAAAAATAGAGCACACTAATTGACAAGCGATTTTCAATTTAGTTAGATTTAAATGATTTATAATAATCATTTGTGTTTCGTATGATCAGGTAAGTTCACATGAAATGGATCCAATTTTATTAAGCATGATCAAACATTACAAAATTAAAATTACGATTGTGAGATACCAATAGGTTAGGTTTCTTTCAAAAGTTTAAATGGAATTATTATAATACAGGCGATCACTAGAGGCCAGTATAAATGTTGAATTTTGGATATTTCATCACGGCTACCATCAAGGCTAAGCAGCGAACCAAAATTCGTTTCACTTCCTGATGACGATTACAGATATCAATGAAGTTCAAGATTGAACGATCAATTCATGGTTGTTTGCTCAAAACCAACTTCCCTATATTTTCGCGGAGGCACCAATACACCAGTCATCGTCTCATCGTTTGCTGTTTAGAGAGAAGATAGAAAAACTTTCAGAATTAATATCGTGATTTATTGTTGTAATATTTGTTCTTAGGCCTTAGCCTGTAATGCCAATACTGCTGGTTATATGTTGGCGTCAGAATAAAGAATTCTTGAGTTGGCAAACGGTGTTTTGGTTTTTGCGTTGGTTAATACTAAGCGTTTCTGAAAATCTTCGAGGGACAGCGAGAGGCCCAGAGAAGCAAGAGCTAGGCATTAACGGTTTATAAAACTCGATTGACAGTTTCTGACAGTTGGATAGTTTCCGTCCGTCTCTCCTGGTGCCGGCCAAGTTTTCTTTGAACAAGCTTTATCTGAAACTTTTCTGGATTGTTTGGTCAAGTTCAGTGATGCCTGGGTCAAAGAAGGGACAGAGCGTCTTGGAAGCAAACAGGAAAGTAAGCCATGGTGACTTGTCTGTTAATTGTAACGATGTGTCTGATTTTAAACATGACATGTTTGATGTTACTGTTTCGCCGTTCAGGGATAATAGGAATCTCAAACTTCTTAAGTGTGAACCTCAGTGTTTCGACGGGAACCCAGCTGATTATCTACAGTTTGTAAAGGAGTTTGAAATCATGTTGAGTAGTTTTTTATTAAATGATGAAATGAAGTTGATGTATTTGTTGAGGCACTGCACTGGAGTTGCTTCAAGAGCCATACAGTGCTGTAAGTTCATGCCCCCTAACGAAGGATACTCTGAGGCTATGAGTATACTGCGTCAAAGATTCGGAAGATCTTCGATGATTGTAGGGATATTATTCGAGGCTGTTAAAGGTAACGGTAGTCAATTACAAGATAACTCCAAGGCACTCACTGAGATTTCGGATAATCTGATAACTTACAAGAATACGTGGATTTCGATGAATTGCGTGAGCGATCTGAAACCAAGTTCAGTCCTAGAGGTAATAGCGAGACTCCTACCTACTCTACTGCAAAGGAAGTGGGTGAAGATACGCTCCCGTATAGAGGATGAAGGTAATGAGCCAAAGTTCGATGATATTTAGAAACTGGCAAGAGATAGTGTGAATCAAGCTATGAGCAAGGTTGCCAGTATATTGCATCCCACCCCTAGAATAGAGCAGTCTGAGAGCAAAACAATCATTTATGACGAAAAGGCCTCAGAGAAGTGGATATCGAGAAGTCTTTATGGTGTCTAGTGATCCAACATGAGTGTGTGTAACAGCATTAGTGGGACATCCCCAACAAAGTGCTCACAAGTTGCGAGACAAGCATGGTTGTGTATTACACGTTTGCAAGAAGCTCATACAAAAGTGAACTGTGAATCAGTGAGCAAGTTCAGTGATAAGCTAAATGTACACTCCAGGCCTGACTCCGAATTGTGTGACGATAACGGTGCGGTCAAGAAGTCTGTAGTTGCAACTTGTAAGCCATTGTTGAATAGAGTGTCACAGAATAGAGTTGCTGCTTCAGAGTGCAGTTCTGACTCCACAAGTTTACAAGGTGTTACTGGTCAGAGTGAAGGTATGAAATCCTTAGGGATTTGTGAGGAAGAACCCAAACCATCTACTGCTGTTATTAAAGAGTTTGAAAATGATGAAGTCGACCAGATAGATGATGGTAAATTGAATATTTGTGATAATGCTCATGATAGTGCAGGTTTGTCTTTGGTTGATCATGATGAAATGAGGGGAGTGCGTACTACTGCTAAGTTGAATAAAGGTTCTGTACAACTACAACGTGAAGTAGAATTGAATGCAGATGCAGTTGCAGAAGTTATGGATACTTGTCAGACCGTCATTGTAATTGATCAGCGTGTAGCCCACCTATCATCAGATGCTAATGCTAAACCCGAGCTTATAGTAAAAGACAGCAGTGGTGGTAATCTTGCAGTTAGACAACGTTCTAAAAGCCGAACAACAACAGCTTCTGGTCCACCGCTAAGTTCATCAACTGGTATCAATCAGTCGTCGTTGGTGTTGTCATCCACAATGAAACAGACGCCCATCAACTCAAGTATCTTGTGCAATGACTTTGATAGTATTGGTGCATTTGAAAAGACGGAAGATACTGGTCAGTCTAGTGAGAATAAGCCAAGTGTGTACGAGAGGGTAATTGTTAAATTGACTTGCATGAATAAAGGCATTTCTAGTTTCAAGTTACTATTTGAACGCTATTATCTTTGGTGTAAATTACTCTGTTTCTACACTTGGTTGATCAGATGTGTCGTGTGTTTGTTCGTCATCTATATTCTACGATACAATGACATGAACTTGTTGCCGTTCAGATTTGAGGATATAGCTGATAGAGGGAAGTCAGCAAATGAACTCTGCGACGATTTTCCAACGTAGAGCGTCAACCTGAGAAGGGTTGTAGGTGTTCTGCTGTAAGTCCTACAATTCTTCAAAGGGTAGCGCATCAATGAGCAGCCCAATGTGCTTGGTGTGTGATTTTGTACATATGTTCATATTGTATATACTGAATCAGTATCATCACTCATCTATCTGTTGATAATTCTGTTTGTGTCCGGACGACTTCCGCTTGTATCATCAACCTGAAAAGGGATGTAGGCATACTGCTGTAAGTCCTACAGTTCTTCAAGTGTAGTTCATCAAGCCAGAATCCACAACAACGACAAGTATCTAAGAACACCATAGATACAAACACGATTATACTACAAATCGTGAATAGCCTCAGCATCGAAGTGTCAAAGAACACTATAGCACAAAGTGACACTTGCACAGTAGTAGGTGAACAAACGACACAAGAAGGCAAAGGGAAACCCAAAAAGAGCAGTAACGCTGTAATTGGTCTCGAAGTTCGTGAGAACACTCCTAGTAAATCTACTGACCACACCCACGAGGTAGATGTAGATGCTCCTACTACCGATAACCTGCAAATATCGCCAGATCACACTGCACCCAGGGCCAAACAAGATAATCCCACTGTAAAAGCAGTAAAGAAGTCCCCTAAAACCAAGGTTTCTCCTCATGCGTCCATATACCTCCCTTGTGACAAGCCCAACAAGCAGCATATAAGCCTAAAAAATAACTATGCACGCATAGCGGCAGGTTCCATAAAGGAGACGGAAGACGTGAATGGAAGAGCTCCTCATCGAACTAAGAGTAGTAAACGAATTGAGGACGACAGACTGCACAAGGTGAGAACTAACGGCAAAAATGGCTCTACCCACACAAAATCACACACCAGCAGATATGCAAGGGGCACCGAGCTGATCAAACAGCAGAGTGATACCCACGATTTCCGCAATAGCCGAGGTTTTAAAATACCTGTAGGCACATATAACCTGAGGACGGGACCCATAATCAATAATGAAAACACATGGGCCACTAGACGGGACACCACTAGGTACCATATCAACGGAAATTTATACTCGAACCCTCGGCATAACGGGTATAGATTGGCCCCTGGTCCTTCTAGGTACACTCACGAGATGAGTCAGCAAATGTACAACTACGTAAGACCTAGCACGCACTATCCTCAAAATAACCTAAAAACAGGGTACTATGGCCCTGTAAATTACAATGTGAACAGTGAAACAGACTATTTTATGCAGAGAAATGATCCTAGATACCCACGTAATGAGACCAGAAACGATTATATACAACAGGATTATTTTCGGTTGCAGCAAACAATAGCCCCCCTCGCAGCACAATTTGTCCAGGGAATAGTAAACACGCTGACAATGTCTCATATGAGGATCCCTCCGAACATAACATAGGCAACCAGGAGTTAGGGATAGTAACAAGAAAACCTACTAACTATCCCAACAACCCTGGTTTTCTGAAAATTATGCTTTTAAATGCTCGATCTCTCAATACATGAAGAATTAGCAAAAATGGATAGATGGTGTGACACCTGGAGACTAGAGTTTAATGCTGAAAAGTGTGGATGGCTCTGCATAGGCTGTTCCAACCTTGACCTCAACCTAGCGTTTCTGAAAATCTTTGAGGGATAGCGTGAGGTCCAGCGTTGTAATAGCTGAACATTGACAGTTTCTGAATGTTGGCTGACAACAGATAACAAATGGATGAGGATATATTCTATAATCCGTTACATTTTCCGCGCCTCATGTTTTCTCGTGTTTCATTGGCTAGAGCAACGGCGGTCAATCGTATATTTTATTTTTCCTCGATAGGAGCTCTCGCGTGCTGTTTTGTGTGGTTGTGGTATGCGTCGTTTGCGAGCAACTTTGACGAAGACGGATGTAATATTTGACCATTCTAACATTGTTTCAATGTTTTTGATAGAGAGACAGTGCTCTTTTTGTTATAAACTCCTTTAAAACTGGTCAGGCATTATGGTGGCTATCAGTGACTGGCATCCCGTGAGTCCCAACGCATTTCTTGAGTTGTGGCTATACGTATAGTATTTCCTACTTCGATATTTCTCACTCATATAGTCTGGTATCCTGTGTTTCTTGTGAATTAACAGTGGCAAGCTGTGGCAACAATGTGCTCCGTCACTGAGTCCTTTTTCTAGAATTTCATTGCAAGTAATCAGTACGAGAGAAAGCAGCACATATGTAAGAAGCTGCGAACACATTAGAAGACTTTAAAAAGACATGGACCTTATATATTGCTAACAGTGACGAACTTTTCCACATACCAGTATGTGGATACGTTCACATGCAGAGGGAAAATCCACGAGTGAGACATTTTATAGTTGTGGAACTTTCATCTAGCCTGTATGCTTCGCTCTAGTATTTTTGTCTTTCAGAGCACTAACAAAATATTGTCAAATGTATTCTTGTAGTATGATTTGATGGCACAATTACTGACAGTTAATAATATTATGTATGCGTGATGTTCATTATATTTTCTGCACCATTAACGTGCTCCACATTTCAAAAGGAGTGTAAGTTAGGAAGACTGAACTTAACTAATACTAAACTCATATTTGGTCATGCAATTCAATAACTATACGGCCTAGTTAAGACGATGAGTGTATTTATTTATATCAAATATTTAACTGTTGAAACATTATTAACTTGTAGACAATCTACGATTTGATTTTATATCATACTTGATCGTGCCTGTAAAAGTGGCATGCATTTTCAAGTAAATTTATATGTTTATATGAGAATATATATTACTATTATACATTATTATTATTTAATTATGTAAATGCTTAATTTACATAAGTGAATTTGATCTGTATCACTTTTAGGAATGATGGATCGCAATGGGGTCTGTCGGTTAATTAATTTCAGTGGAAGCAGATGTAGCAGCATTCGGACAAAGACATCCGAAAAACAGTGATGATCAGTTTACGACTTATAACCAGATACATTTGTATAGTCAGTTTTAGGAATTGATTCTACATACAACAACAAGTGGAGGTAAGTTCACTCATTCATGTATAAGCATGCAGATATTCTGTTTTGCGGTTTATGATCCCGGATAGCTTTGGATGTGGGCGTAGAGTTCTGTTTACTTGAATTCTCGAAGAATATAAACGTGACGCAATTCGGACACTGAGCAGTTTCCGTAGAAAAATGTGAGATACTTTCCAATGAAGACTTTCACCTTGTACTGTGCTCATATAATGCATGTAAATGAACTTGTTTCCATTGCCTTGAAATAAAATTTTCTATCTAATATTCTCGTGTTCTATTTGTTCTGCATGCGGTGGGAGTACGGCATGCTAGACCGGTACTCCCTAGGATATGGACTCGTTACTATACATAAGTGTAATTCTGTACGAACAATATCGATCGATATAAGTGATAAATTATAAGTAAATTAGTCTCCTAGTTATAGGTAAGTTTGTAGGGACCAACGACAAAAATACTTAGCTTCAGTATTTGAAAAATAAGAAAAAAACTTAGGCACTGCAATTGAGTTCGATTTCGTATAAGGTTAAGTATACTCAGAAGTAGTTCATTACCATTATTTCACTTGGTGTTATGTCAAACCATATAATTATGGGTGTTAACTTAAAGTGCAAGGTGAAGTGTACACGAGACAAATAATTGAATAGGTTGGGCTGTAGCGATCGTAGTAAGATTTCGCCTACGTTGATTTATGCCAACAATTACTTTCTTAGGTCTCATTGATACGTCAGGCCTCGATCTCGTCTTGATGACAAATTTAATTTCACTCAGATAGGATAAGAAAAGTATGGCAAGCACGATGTTAAATATATTTAATGAAAAATAATAACAAGTAAATGTCTTTACGCAATGGTTTGTCGTAATTATTTCGGCGATGTCGAATTGCTGTGACCAGGTTGGCTGACGCTACCGGATATTTAAAATAAGTGAACAAAGTGTATGCTTTTAAATCAATTAAGTAAGAAGGAAGTAGTATTAAAGTTAACGCTTTATAGTTGCCTAGCTTTGCTGAAAATGGTTCATTCTCCTTTCTCATTCGTCGTTCATGACAGCATTCTTCTGTGGTTTGGACTGTCACACATATTGTTCATCTTCTAAAGTATAGCAGCAAGCAAGTATTAAATAATATAAATAATTGTAATTTATCCTTCACGTTCCCAGTGGAACATGGGGCTTAAAGCTAGTGACTCGAAATTTCTGTAGCAATGTTTGTTTTTACAGGATGAGGTTGCTAGCCACACACCCAAACTTTCCTCTTTACCAGAATTATTCCTGGCCTAGCAAATAATGGTAATTTAATATTTCGCATAAACAGGTGTATCAATGCAGTTGAAGATTGAACGATCAATTCATGGTTGTTTGCTCAAAACCAACTTCCCCGAATTTCGCGGAGGCATCAATACGACAGTCATCGTCTCATCGGTCGCTGTTCAGAAAGAAGTCAGGAGACAACTGTCAGAAGTAATATTGTGATCTATTATTGTAATGTTTGTTCACAGACCTTAGTTGTAACAGTGTTTATATGTTGGTGTTACAATAAAGAATCCTCGAGTCGTCAATTAGTGTTTTGGTTTTTGCGTCCGTTATTACTAAGCGTTTCTGAGAAACTTCAAGGAACAGTGTGAACCCGAGTGCAGCCAGAGCTTGGCATTAACGGTTTACGAGACGTGTCTGACAGTTTCTGACGGTACAACGTCAGTTTTTAAACGGTTTTGGACAGTTGGCACTATTTTGGATAGTCACGGTTCATCTTTCCTGGTGCCGGTCAAGTCCTCTTTGAACAAGCAATATGTGGAACGTTTTTGGAATTGGGTCAAGTGCCTTTAAATATATACCATTCACTCAGCCTATTGTCGAGATGAGACCGCGCGGGATCTGCACAGATTTATGGGGCATCTTATAAATTAACTTGCTATCCACTGTCAGATCTTTAAATACCACTTCACAATGTCTTATCTCATTCATTTTCTAATAACGTCTTTGCTTGATCCTCATTATATTCCATTAAACCTAACATTTTATAGCTCTTTGTGAATTTGATTCGACTTATTCTATTCCTATTCTCTGTAGCGTACGGTTGTGCACCAAATGCACAAAAAGGCATAAAATATAAAAAACCGGCATAAGGAACAAAGTATTAAAATCAAAAGTGGACATCATGATAGTGGAAACTGTACAGGAAGCATTATGCATTGCAAATGAACGTTATCAGCATAGGGAGTTTCCTTTATTAATGCATTTATTAGTGAAACTTGCACTTACCCATTTCATTACACTTTATTGATTCACCTTAGCACTTTTACTTTTCTAAAACAACTTCCAATCGTTGTAAACGTTGTACTTACCTCAACATTGGTTGGTTATCGTATGCGCACAACCACGGGATGAATAAGAAACGAAGTCGATTTTCCCGCTCAACCTGGAGGACAACTGTAAAATTCAATAACCATACGGCCTAGTTAAGACGATGAGTGTATTTATTTATATCAAATATTTAACTGTTGAAACATTATTAACTTGTAGACAATCTACGATTTGATTTTATATCATACTTGATCGTGCCTGTAAAAATGGCATGCATTTTCAAGTAAATTTATATGTTTATATGAGAATATACATTATTATTATTACTAACAATTCCTGGGTCAAAGAAGGGACAGAGCGTCTTGGATGCAAACAGGAAAGTAAGTCATGGTGACTTGTCTGTTAATTGTAACGATGTGTCTAATTTTAAACATGACGTGTTTGATGTTACTGTTTCGCCGTTCGGGGATAATAGGAACATCAAACTCCCTAAATTTGAACCACGGTGTTTCGACAGAAACCCAGATGATTATTTAAAATTTGTAAAGGAGTTTGAGATCATGTTGAGTAGTTTTCTATTAAGTGATGAATTGAAGTTAATGTATTTGATGAGGTATTGCACTGGAGTTGCTTCAAGAGCTATACACTGCTGTAAGTTTATGAAGCCAAGAGAGGGCTACTACAAGGCTATGAGCATACTACGTCAAAGGTTTGGAAGACCTTCGATGATTGTAGGGAAATTATTCGAGGCGGTTAAGGGTAATGGTGATCAATTACAGGATGACTCCCAGGCACTCACTGAGTTTATGGATAATTTGCTGATTTACAAGAATGCATTGATTTCGATGAATTGCATGAGTGACCCCAACTCGAGTTCTATACTAGAAGTAATAGCAAGACGCCTACCTACTCGACTGCAGAGGAAGTGGGTGGAGGATGAGGGTATCGAGCCAAAATTTGATGATATCCTGAAACTAGTAATTCAAAATGAAAAACAAATCTGGTGTTAAAAGAATGAACACTTTGATTAAGCTTGAATTACAAAGATTGAATGCTCTCTATAACCAGAAGTTTCTTTCATGTAAATCCCCATCAAATATGTGGAAGTTATTAAAGGAAATCACAGGTGGTAAGCAAATGTTGAATGATATTTCTGTAGATGTTAATACGCTTAATGAATCTTTCATATGTATTCCAGCAAATGTTATGATTCCTAACTCAAATAGTGTAAACAATGACTGCTTCTCATGCTTAAACACGAATGATGTCCTCAAGTGTCTTCAATCTCTCAAGCCTACTCAGTCCCTCGGTCCTGATGGTGTTCCTGCTGTTATCCTTAAAAGTGTGCCGACATCTTGTGTTCCCCGCTAACTGACATTTTCAACGAATCGTTTTCCACAAGTATTATACCTGAATCATGGAAAAACATCAAGATCGTTCCAGTGCCTAAATCTACAAGTGGACCAAATGTTAAGTTTAGACCCATTTCAATTACCTCACCCTTTTTGAAAGTTATGGAAAGACTTATTTTACTTAATCTTGATCCCTCTTTAAAACCTTTCAACGACCCCAACCAGTTTGCTTATAAACATAGTAGGAGTACGTTAGATGCCGCTGTCGTCCTCCACCATAGCATAGTCTCTAGTTTAGATAAAGGAGCTAAATACGTTCGCTGTGCCTTCCTTGATTACACATCTGCATTTGACTCTGTTCCCAGGTCTCTCTTGCTAAGTAAGCTTGCTGCAACACAGGCTGAAAGCTGGACAAATAAGTGGTTGCATTCCTATTTTTCTGAAAGGAAGCAGTACACCGTCTACAATGGAAAGTCCTCCACTACCTCACTTACTTTAGCTGGTGTCCCTCAAGGTGCTGTTCTTTCTCCCTTTCTGTTCTCGTTTTTCTTACATGACTTGCCTCATTCTGATGTAGCCACTTTTGTTAAATATGCTGATGACCTCTCGGTTTCTATGCCTGTCAACTCTCAGTCAGATTGTTCCAAATTAAATAGCTTTTTGTTGGAAATTAGTCAGTGGTCCTCTTCAAACGGACTTAAGCTTAATCTGTCTAAATGTCAGGTAGTCAATTTCAGTTTCAGACGTAAATGTGACCTACAGCAACTAGTTAGCTCACATGGCCCCACTCTCATTGACGGCACAGAGGTTGAAAATACATCTTATGTCAAATACCTTGGGCTGAGTTTTTCCACCGATCTTTCCTGGTCTTCCCACATCTTGCTAGTTACTAGAAAGATGTTTCGCTTAACGTTCTACATTAGGAAATTTAGGCAGTCTGGCATTAACCAGCCTTTACTTTCTCAGTTTGTAAATTCTTGTATTCTACCCATCCTCCTTTACTCCTCCCCATTAGTCTTTCCTGGACTACTTAGGAAAGACTTTGCTTCGCTGAGAAGAGCACTGAAAGCTGTTAGTAGGGCAAGTGGGATATCGTTAAACCAACTGGTGAACACTATTGTAGATAGACATATTATATCATGTAAGAAACTAGCAAATACAATATTGTCGGACCCCAAGCATCCTCTCTATACACATCTATCTCCTTGCATTTCATCTGGTAGAACTAGAAGCAGCTATAGGAGGCTATGTGCTAGGACTACCAAATACAAATGTCCACAATACCATATCTGGCACAGCTGTTATGTGATGAGAAATCCGTTAGGTATGACACGATAAACTTACTGCGGCACTCTAACAAATAGTCCCATTAGTTTTTGTTTTCCTTTCCTCGTTACTACTACACTGTTGTTCTCATTTACTACCACACATCAACTTTATATTTCTAATCCTGTGGTGCATTGTTTGTAATGAAATACTCTACGTTGTTTTTTTCTTAATTTCTAATATTTATTTATTTTATTTATTTATAACTTATTTATTTTATTTTGATTTATTTATCTTTGATTTTTAAAAATCTTATATAATTTATGAGGTAACTAGATGCAATATACTGTAATGCACGCTGAAAATTCCATACCTGTACCACAAATACTGTTTGGAATAAAGCTATTATTATTATTATTATTAAACTAGTAAAAGATAGCGTCAATCAATCTTTGAGCAAGTTCGCCAGTCTATTGCATCTCACCCCTAGAATAGAGCAGTCTGAGAGGGAAATGCAATCATTGATGACGAATAGGCCTCAAGGAGGTGGATATAGAGAAGGCTCCATGATGTCTAGTAATGCATATAGACCTAGCGAGTGTAACAGGTTTCGTAGTATATCCTCAATAGATAAGTTACAAGATGCTAGACAAACACGGTTGTGTTTTACACGTTTGCAAGAGGTGCATACAGAGGTGAACTGTGAACCAGTGAGCAAGTTCAGTGATAAGCTAAATGTACACTCCAGGCCTGACTCCGAATTGTGTGACGATAACGGTGCGGTCAAAAGTCTGTAGTTGCGACTTGTAAGCCATTGTTGAATAGAGTGTCACAGAATAGAGTTGCTGCTTCAGAGTGCAGTTCTGACTCCACAAGTTTACAAGGTGTTACTAGTCAGAGTGAAGGTATGAAATCCTTAGGGATTTGTGAGGAAGAACCCAAACCATCTACTGCTGTTATTAAAGAGTTTGAAAATGATGAAGTCGACCAGATAGATGATGGTAAATTGAATATTTGTGATAATGCTCATGATAGTGCAGGTTTGTCTTTGGTTGATCATGATAAAATGAGGGGAGTGCGTACTACTGCTAAGTTGAATAAAGGTTCTGTACAACTACAACGTGAAGTAGAATTGAATGCAGATGCAGTTGCAGAAGTTATGGATACTTGTCAGACCGTCATTGTAATTGATCAGCGTGTAGCCCACCTATCATCAGATGCTAATGCTAAACCCGAGCTTATAGTAAAAGACAGCAGTGGTGGTAATCTTGCAGTTAGACAACGTTCTAAAAGCCGAACAACAACAGCTTCTGGTCCACCGCTAAGTTCATCAACTGGTATCAATCAGTCGTCGTTGGTGTTGTCATCCACAATGAAACAGACGCCCATCAACTCAAGTATCTTGTGCAATGACTTTGATAGTATTGGTGCATTTGAAAAGACGAAAGATACTGGTCAGTCTAGTGAGAATAAGCCAAGTGTGTACGAGAGGGTAATTGTTAAATTGACTTGCATGAATAAAGGCATTTCTAGTTTCAAGTTACTATTTGAACGCTATTATCTTTGGTGTAAATTACTCTGTTTCTACACTTGGTTGATCAGATGTGTCGTGTGTTTGTTCGTCATCTATATTCTACGATACAATGACATGAACTTGTTGCCGTTCAGATTTGAGGATATAGCTGATAGAGGGAAGTCAGCAAATGAACTCTGCGACGATTTTCCAACCTAGGGCGTCAACCTGAGAAGGGATGTGGGCGTACTGCTGCAAGTCCTACAGTTCTTCAAGTGTAGTTTGTCGTGCCAGAATTCACAACATATGATGTAGTTATTGTACATATGTTCGTGTTAAATAATTGTGTGAGCTCCAATTATTGTAAATGTTGGTTAGTCTTGATTGTGTCCGAACATTCTACAACCTAAAATCGTCAACGTGAGAAGGGTTGTCGGCGTACTGGTGTAATTCCTGCGATTCTTCAAAAGAATTTCATCGAGACACGATCCGCGATTTTGTGTGTACTGTTTGTATATACGTGTGGTGTGTCATATCAACTGGTGTTATTTGGATTCATTGTGTTTACGTGTTGTTTTCGTACCTTGTTTTATTGCATAATTTTGTTAAAATTTTCGTCGTGATTACTTCTGAAGTTGTTTAACATAACATAACATAACATAAGCTTTATTCCAAATCAGTACTTGTGATACAGAATGGAATTCTCAGCATTTTACTACAATATTGCATCCAGTTTTTTACATTAACAATAAATAAAGTTCTACATAGATTAAAGTTATCTCAACAACATATTAGTATGTCGGTAGCAAAGCCAAAATTAAAGTGTTTGAAGGTGTTAGAAAAGTAGATACTACTAGCATATTTACTGGCGTAAGCGATAGCAAAATGGTCGAGATATACAGAGTGTGAAAGAACGAACAAGAATGTTTTAAGTAGAGTTTGCAAGGAAGAGAGAAACAAAACAGCACATAACAAAAATAAATACAGAATGAAGAGCGAGAAAACGTTGTACCTATAAATGATGTGAGTTGGAAAGACGAGATCCATTGGTTCTACTGACTATTTAATAAGTTAAAGGTTTCATGCCTGATGCATTCTTTATCGCACAGAACACGGGCTAGGTAGGGTATGGATGAGTTTTTGTACTTACTAGTGCGGGCATATAGTTTCCTATATAGGCTTCTTGTTTTCCCTGAAGAGATACATGGGGAGAGTTGTGAATGTAGAGGGTGTTGTGAGTCAGATAAAATGGATTTCGCCCATTTTTCACATGAGTCCATATGCCTGTCCACCAGAATATTAACAAGCTGGCTAAGTGGCAAACTGCTTACCCTGCTGACAACCTTTAACATCCTACGTAATAAGGTATAGTCTTTCTTCAATAGCCCAGGAAAGACTAAGGGGGAGCAATAGAGAATAATAGGCAGAATACGGGAGTTAACAAATTGTAAGAGTAAGGGTTGGGTTACACCAGAATGTCTTAACTTCTTGATGTAGAAGGTAAGACGGTATATTTTCTTGGAAATCGTCAAGATATGAGACGACCAGGAAAGATCAGAAGATAAAGTGACGCCTAGGTATTTAATTTCCGACTTGGTTTCTATTTCACTGCCATCTATGTTGCACACCTCGTGAGTGCTAACCAGTTTGTTTAGGTCAGATTTATGCCTAAGGGTGAAATTAACTGTTTGGCATTTGGAGGGGTTTAAGGTTAGACCGTTTTCCTTGGACCATTGGCTAATTTCCGATAAGAAGCCATTTAGTTTAGAGCAGTCACTTTGACATTTGACAGGTAAAGATACAGTTAGGTCATCAGCATATTTGACAAAGTTAATGTCATTTGAAGACGGTAGGTCATGTAGGAAGAAAGAAAAGAGAAGTGGGGAGAGTACAGCACCTTGGGGGACACCAGCTTCTGTGAGCACAGCAGAGGAGGATTGGCCTTTGTATACGGTGTACTGCATTCTGTTTGAAAAGTAGGAATGCAACCAGTTAGTGACCCAGGACTCGGTTTGTGTCATGGAGAGCTTATTTAGCAAGAGACTTCTAGGTACAGAGTCGAAAGCAGAAGTAAAGTCAAGAAACGTGCAGCGGACATATTTGGCACCTTTGTCTAATGATGAGATAATACTGTTGTGTAAGACGGCTGCAGCGTCTAAAGTGCTCCTACCCTGTCTGTAGGCAAATTGTTTGGGGTCTTCGAAGCTTTTAAGGGAGGGTTCGAGTTTAAGAAGTACTAGTTTTTCCATGAGCTTTAGAAACGGGGAAGTGATGGCGATGGGTCTGAACTTTACGTTCTTGCTATTTCCAGGTTTAGGGACAGGGACTATTTTAATGTCTTTCCATGGAACAGGTACAACGTTTTCGGAGAAAGAAGCATTTAGGATATTAGTTAGAGGAAAACATAAAGCATCTGCACATTGTTTTAGAACATATGCAGGTATGCTATCAGGGCCAAGACTATGTGAGGGCTTAAGAGTTTTAAGACATTTCAAAACATCGAGAGTATTGAAGTCCTGGAAGTTATCAGCTACAAGATTAGTAACGTTAGAAGTGGTTATAGTAGAAGGAGAGCGTAAAAAAGACAGATTAAGAGCATTAACATCACAAGAGGGAAAACATTACATCGCTTACTTTTGCCAGTAATTTCATTGAAAAGTTTCCACATGCTGTTAGGAGATTTGCATGATAAAAGTGTTTGGTTATAGATAGCATTAAGATTTTTGATTTCAGATTTGATTTGAGCATTAATCTTTTTAAGTCCTAACTTGTCTTTGCATTTATATAACATTGTTTCCAGTCTTCTGCATCCGTGAGTGAATTGATTGATGCTAGAGACAGCAGATGGGTCATATACGCCAGGAAGGCTATCTCTGAGAATGAAATGCATACGGAGATAATTGTTAGCTGCGGTCCCACTCGCCGGGGAGCGAGAGTGTAAATGACTGACGCTCGCATACGTCACCGTTACTAGAATTGAGGCAGAATGAGAGACAAGCGATTTCAGTGGTAATTGGTAGTGAATAGATAAGGAGATGTGCGTAGAGTATCGTGAGGTGGTGCTATGGTCACGTTGCATTCTGCAAGAGTCATTCTAGCAAGTGGCGATTGTGTTGCAAGAGGATGTGTCAAGAGGACACCTCTAACTGGAAGGCGCTGGTCGTCATTTGTGTGTGAGATTGTGCTGTGGGTATGCTTGTGGTGCGTTGGCTTTTCTGTTTGTTTTCCATTTCAGCTCTGTCCGTGTGACCCAGGTTCTCGCAATGGCATCCAAGTCAACGTGTATTGGTCGTGAGGGAAAAAAAGGATGGATCCCTTTTTTTCCGGGGAGTGTCAATGTAGTTGAAGATTTAACGATCAATTCATGGTTGTTTGCTCAAAACCAACTTCCCCAAATTTCGCGGAGGCATCAATACGACAGTCATCGTCTCATCGGTCGCTGTTCAGAAAGAAGTCAGGAGACAACTGTCAGAAGTAATATTGTGATCTATTATTGTAATATTTGTTCACAGACCCTAGTAAAAACATTATTTTTATATGTTGGTGTAACAATAAAGAATCCCCGAGTCGCCAATTAGTGTTTTGGTTTTTGCGTCCGTTATTACTAAGCGTTTCTGAGAAACTTCAAGGAACAGCGTGAACCCGAGTGCAGCCAGAGCTGGGCATTAACGGTTTAATGAGACGTGGCTGACATGCGTTAATATGCATCATTACATTTTATATTTTAGCTAATGATTTAAAAATTGTAAAATTGCTGTTACGCCTGCCAAATATGGCACGGTCGAATTTTTATATTTTGTAGTACGAGCATAAGTGTTTATGAAATTTCTTCTGGTCTTACCCGAAGAGATACAAATAAACAATTGTGAATAAAACGGATGTTCACTGTCAGATAAGATAACTTTAGCTAAGTGTTTACAAGAATTCATGTGCCTATTGACAACAGTGTCATTTAGTTGAGTCAAAGGGATAGCACTGACCCTACTTACAACCCTCAATGTTCTTCGTCGTATTATATGGTCTTTCTTGAGCAGCCCTGGGAAGAATAATGGAAAACAATAAAGAATGATTGGCAAAATACATGAATTAATAAATTGTATGAGAAGAGATTGGGTTATACCTGAGTGCCTCAACTTCTTTGTCTAATAAGTCAGACGGAAAACTTTCTTAGAAACTATAAGAATTTGAGATGACCAGCAAAGGTTTGACGAGAAACTAATGCCAAGATAAGAAACACTTGACTTACTCTCTATCATGGTACCATCAATATTACAACAATCATGAGATTGAATCAATCCATGCATGTCTTTTTCACTTCTCAAGCTGAAATCATCAGTGTTACATTTAGTTGGATTTAGTTTAAGACCATTTGAGCCAGACCAATCCTTAACTTCAGCTAAGAAGCCATTCATATGGGAACAATCCGATGTGGAAACTACAGGAACAGAAATGGTCAGACCATCAGCATACTTAATGAAGTTAACTTTGGGTGAGTTCGGAAGGTCATGCAAAAAAAAGAGAAAAAATATGGAGAAAGTAATGCACCTTGAGGCACACCACTTTCAGTTAGCTGAGAAGTGGAGCGCTTTCCAGCCAAAACAGTATGCTGTTTCCTATCCTTAAAATAAGAAGACAGCCATCTAGTTGCCCAGGACTCTGTTTGTGCTGAAATCATCGTTTCTAATAAAAGTGTCCTAGGAACAGAGTCAAAAGCTGCAGTATAGTCTAAAATATCTGTTTGAAGGAACTTAGCACCCTTATCAAGGCAGGAAACAATATTGTGGTGTAGTACAATGGTTGCATTTAATATACTTCTTCCAGACTTATAAGCACACTGCTTAGGGCCACTTAAAGCTTTTAAAGAAGGTTTAAGAATATTCAAAAAGAGTTCCTCCATGTTTTTCAAAAAAGGAGATGTTATAGCGACCGGTCTAAACTTTATACCTGCTCCAGAAGATGATTTCTGTACAGGTACAAACTTGATTTTTTTCCAGTCAGCAGGTACCGTTTCCCTGTTAAATGATGCATTAAAAATTTGAGTAAGAGGAAGACACAAGATGTCAGCCACGTCTCGTAAACCGTTAATGCCAAGCTCTGGCTGCACTCGGGTTCACGCTGTTCCTTGAAGTTTCTCAGAAACGCTTAGTAATAACGGACGCAAAAACCAAAACACTAATTGACGACTCGAGGATTCTTTATTGTAACACCAACATATAAACACTGTTACAACTAAGGTCTGTGAACAAATATTACAATAATAGATCACAATATTACTTCTGACAGTTGTCTCCTGACTTCTTTCTGAACAGCGACCGATGAGACGATGACTGTCGTATTGATGCCTCCGCGAAATTCGGGGAAGTTGGTTTTGAGCAAACAACCATGAATTGATCGTTCAATCTTCAACTACATTGACACAAGATGTCTGCACACTTTTGAAGAAGGATGCTTGGTACACCATCTGGACCAAGGCTGTGTGTTGGATTTAATGATTTCAAACATTACAGTACATCCTTTTCTTTGAAACCCGGAAAATGACCATTTTCTTGATAGATACATCAGGTACAACCATAATAATTTGTTTCCTGATAAATGATTTGTTTAAAGCATTAACATCAGAATAAGCATCAACAGACATTTGTTTTTTCGATAAAGAAAGGAAGACGAAAGTTGCAGTATAAAATGATATCAATCTATTTCACAGGTTCTCATCAGCTGCAGACTACCTGATATTACAATGGTTATATAGATGATAATAACATACTTTAATGTTCGAGTGGTGGTAGAAAAGAGATACTATAAAATTGACGCATCTAAATGAAAGCATTAGATTGTTTTTAGTTTAAGTTTTCATCAACAATTTATACGCTTTTAAAGTTGAAAAGAGGGGGAGGGGTAAGAGAGAAAACAGAAAAAATTGATTAACAGAATAGTGTCAGCTTTAAGGTTCACATGGCAACTCAAGAAACAAAAAATCAAAAACGGTTACAGTTTATGAGATTGGGATTTGTTCAGTGAGTTGAGATCACTGAATTAGATGACTAATCAAAATCAAAATTCTGTTACCAAGGGAGTGAGAGATTATTCACACTCTCTTTCTGTATGCATAAGTCTGGTTTAAGTCTTTTGATTGCGACTGCTTCGGCAAATCGTAGTAAATTTGCTGTCCTTTGTCTATTTAATATTTTGAAGGACTTAGAAATCTCTACGAGATGTCCGGTATCAATAATGTGTCTGGTAATTGCACTCTGGGAATATCTGCTCCCTTTTACTTGTAAGTTTATTGAAAAGTTTCCAAATGTTTGAGGGATTTTTACATGATAAAAATTTTTCATTGTATAGTCTGTTCAGCCTTTCTATTTGAATTTTTATAAGGGTGTATATTTTACGGACACCAGTATTATCACAATTCTTATACAACTTCTCTCTTAGTCTTCTAAGTTTTTTCAGTTGTAAAGAAGAGATTCTGTCAAATCTCGAAAATAGTGTTTCATATGGACAGCAAATTTCCAAACAAAACTTCAGATAATCGGTTATATTAGAGACGGTAGCATCCAACTTATCGTCAGTAAATAGTTCCCAGTTGGTATCATACAACATGCTTCTTAGTGCTAGAATGTTGTCATAAGAATGTAGTGGACATTTAACCTCTGAACTTTTGTTTAAACTCACTCACCCCACTTTTGGCACTTCTGGATTTTTTGGTCCGTGATTTTCCTGACGCACTTGGTTCGCTCCCTCATCGTGCTTTCATACAGCGCACTCTTCGAGCCTACCTCCAGTCGAGTCAGCAGATAAGTTGTACAGTCACTTTATTTATTAAATCTGTTACTCAGTTACACTAAATACAACTCACACTACGAATTCTTTCCATTTTTTGGACTTTAAACTTTGATTGCGTTAATCAGTACTTACACGTTAGGTAGAGTACTGGTAAAGTTACAGGTCGGTGAATTTTTTAGTAAATGTGGGGATATCGAGGTCTATTTTAAGTCTAGCCCCAACACTTACAAGTGGTGAGCCCGTTTTCACCGTTTTCCGCCATAGTAGCTTAACGTGTTAATAATTCTTTTTACGTACCGTCTATTTTGTTAATTTTTTTGTTTTTACGCACGGTTACGAAGATTTGATTTGTTTTGTTTGTACTTATATTGGTTTTTATCACCTTGTTAATACTTTTTATTGTGTGCAAGATGGCTGACAATGGTTCTGCGCCAGAGATGGCTATAACGCTGCAACTCCCCGCCTTCTGGACACATCGTCCAGCTGCATGGCTCAATAATATAGAGGCTCAGTTTGCCATTAGACACATACACTCACAAGAGACCAAAATAAACCACGTGATTTTGAGCCTGCCTGAAAATGTCATCGACGAGGTGTCTGACGTTCTTGCAGATCCGTCTCCGGATCGGTACGAGTGGCTCAAACAGGCGTTAATTCAACGAGTCGCACTTACTGACCAACAGAAAGTGCAGGAACTTTTCCGAGATGTTCAGTTAGGTAAGTGCAAGCCCTCACAAATGTTGAGGCAGATGAAGCAGTTAGTGACGGACTTTAAAATTGACGAGGTCTTTCTGAAACAGCTTTGGCTTCAAAGATTACCTCAGACAGTCCAGGGTATCTTGGCACCAATCTACAAGTACGCCTTACAGGAGATAGCCGAGGCAGCTGATAGAGCGGTAGAGGCCATCAATCCTAAAATTGGCATTTCCGCAACAGTAACCGCTGCTCCCGCTCAGACTATAGATTCTTCTGGTGGGGGGTTATCAAGTTTTGATGCTGTGGCCCACATAGCCAAGCTATACGAGGAGATCTGTAGTATGCGACAGGAGATGAACTCCAGGAGTCGTGCACGCAGTCGCTCGAGTTCGCGTAGTAGTAGACTCTTGTCACTTTCTAGCAGCAAGCGACGACAGTCCCGAAGTAACCAGCCTGGAGTGTGCTGGTATCATCGACGTTACGGAGCAAAAGCCCAAAAGTGCAGTCACCCGTGCACCTTCGATGTTCAACAATCGGGAAACTAGCAGGCCAGCACATACTAGCGACTAACGTCGCTGGCGAACCACTCTCATGTCGCCTCTTCTATGTTACCGACCGGAACACGGGGATACGCTTCCTAATTGATACCGGAGCGGAGGTCAGTGTAATCCCACCCACAGTAGAGGAGCGCAGGCGGCCAATGTCTCTTCAACTACGAGCCGCAAACGGCTCGCCAAATGCTACGTTCGGCAGGCGCTTTATAGATCCTAACATCGGTTTGCGTCGTTCTTTTCGTTGGGTCTTCCTGGTGGCAGACGTTACCACAGGTATAATTGGCATGGATCTATTGCAGCACTACCAATTACTGGTAGATACAAATAATCATAAGTTAAGAGATCCTGTCACAAACATCTCCGTCAGCGGTATCGTCACACAAGGCCCAGCCCTCAGCCCTGTATATGCCACACCCACTAGTACTGGTCCTTATTCGCATATACTGCAGTCTTTTTCAGATTTGTTCAAACCTAGCAGCGGCCTGCCATGTGCGACTTCCAACGTCATACACCATATTGTCACTACTGGTCCGCCAGTTTTCGCAAAGCCGAGACGACTATCTCCAGAAAAACTAAAGGTTGTCAAAGCGGAGTTCGAGCGTATGCTAGAAATGGGGATTATTAGGCCATCCAGCAGCCCATGGTCCTCACCGTTGCACCTGGTACCTAAGAATAACGGGTTAGATTGACGTTCTTGTGGTGATTATCGCAGACTCAATGCGCAGACCGTGCCAGATCGTTACCCGGTACCCCACACACATGATCTGACATCTTCCCTCAATGGTGCAACGGTTTTCAGTAAACTTGATTTAACTAGAGCATATCATCAGATCCCAGTTCATCCTGAGGATATTCCTAAAACGGCATTCATCACTCCTTTTGGTCTTTTCGAATTCCTCCGCATGCCGTTTGGTCTCTGCAACGCCGCACAAACATTCCAGCGTTTCATACATGATGTTTTGCGCGGATTAGATTGCGCGTCTGCCTACCTGGACGATATTCTCGTGGCTAGCCCAGATGAAGCTAAACACCGTAAGCATTTGCAGATAGTTTTTGAGCGATTAGCAACACACGGTTTGACACTTAACATGTCAAAATGTCAGATTGTCGTACATTTGTTGAATTTTCTGGGACATGTCGTTAACGAACATGGCATTCAACCGTTACCTGAGAAGATACTAGCTATACAAAACTTCTCAGAGCCTACGTCCATGAAATCTTTGCGCACATTCCTAGGCACGGTAAGTTATTACCGACGTTTCGTTCTTCAATGTGCACATATTTTACATGCAATCACAGACCTTCTGAAGGGTAAATGCAAAACCTTCAGCATGATGCAAGAGGCTGGGGAAGCGTTCCAGAAAATTAAATCAGCGATTGCGGACGCAACCATGTTAGTTCACCTAGACACCCAACTTCCGCTTAGCATCTCGATTGATGCATCTAACACAGCCATTGGAGCTGTACTACAACAAAAAGCGCACCACTCATGGACACCGGTAGCCTTTTTCTCTCGGAAGTTGTCGGCGACTGAAGCGAGGTATAGCACTTTTGGCAGAGAACTCCTCGCCATCTATGCCGCTATCAGGCATTTTCGCCATTTCGTCGAAGGTCGGAAATTCACAGTATTTACCGACCACAAGCCATTAACGTATGCCTTACGCACCACTTCTGACAGGTATTCACCAGGTGAATTATGCCACCTGGACTACATTTCACAGTTCACATCCGATATCCAGCGTGTATCTCGCGTGTGCACTATGTCGATGCCACCAGCCATCGATCTTAACAAAATGGCTGAACTCCAACGGGCTGATTCGAACTTCGAAAGTTTGTCGAAGAAAACCTCCATGAAGATTAAACGTGTCTTGTTGCCGAACAGTGAAGCGTTCGTACAGTGTGATTTGTCAATGGGCACTCCTCGACCTATCGCCCCATGTCTGTGCGCCGCACCGTGTTCAAGTGCTTACAAAACCCCTTTCACCCTAGGATAAGAGCGACTGATAAGTTGTTTTCGGCCAGATTTGTGTGGCCTGGTGTTAATCGTGACGTGCGTAACTGGGCACGTGCTTGTGTCAATTGCCAACGCTCTAAAGTAGCCAAGCATAATACCACGCCGTTGGGGACGTTTGCAACCCCAGATGCCCGGTTTCACCATGTACATCTGTATATCGTGGGTCCCCTATTTCCTTCAAACGGCTACTCGTATTTGCTTACGTGCGTAGATCGTTTCACACGTTGGACTGAGGCCTTTCCCATACCAGACGTAACGGCTTAAACCACCTGACGTATGTTCATGGAAGGCTGGGTTGCTCGTTTCGGATGCCCTTCCACCGTCACTACCGACCGTGGGCAACAATTCGAATCAAGCAGCTTCAAGAAACTGCTAGAGCTGTTGGGAGGCAAACGCATCAGGAAAACCGCATATCATCCAGCGTCGAATGGACTAGTAGAGCGCTTCCATCGTCAGCTAAAAGCCCCGTTGATGGCAGTAGATAGCAGTAGGTGGGCAGATTCTCTGCCTTTGGTCCTACTCAGCATTAGTGCTACACTAAAGGAATATCTTAAGTGCTCTACAGCCGAGTTGGTGTATGGCACTACCCTTCGTTTACCAGGTGAGCTTATCTTTCCTGATGTTTCTAAGCCAAATTTCCCCGAGAGCGCCTGTTATGCCCACAGTCTTAAAAGTTTTATGCCGCTCATCCGACCCGTTTCCACACGCACGCAAAACAGGAAAGTACGTGTTGACCATCGGCTGGATGATTGTACTCATGTTTTCGTGCGCCATGACGCTGTGCGCAAGCCACCACAACCTGCATATAATGGACCTTTCAAGGTCCTTAGTCGCAAAGATTAATTTTTCGTTATTGACCGATGTGGCCACCAAGACTCGGTAAGCATTGACAGGCTTAAAGCGACGTACATCGAAGAATCGACACCCTCCACGCCAGCTCATCCAAATAGCCCCACTGAACCTGGTACTAACCCGGACTCCATTACGACCTCATCCCCGGTGACGAATGACGATCCTCCTACGGTCGCTAGTAAAGCCCCTGTCACACGCGCAGGTCGGCGTGTGCACTGGCCCAAGAGATATGCAGAATTCCTTCCCTGAATTACTCCATCGTTAATGCTAGTTTGTGGTTATTATTTCTTGGTACACTTTTTAATTCCATTTTGCTATAGTTGGTTTCACTCCTGGATACATTTTTTGCCGAGTACTAATCCTTTTAATTTTTTCTCTGGTTACAGAGAACCAACAGCAGTTTACACTGTTTTCTTTTCGTTCTACCGCAAACCACTCGCTAGACCCATTGGCGTTAACGTCATTTTGCAGTACACACAATTGGGACATTTCAAACATTTTAGTATATATGTATATATTTTATTTTTCGTATACGAGAAAAAACATAAAAAACTCGTACTGTGTAGCTCCATGACCTGTTGCATATTATTGCCCATGACTGTGTCACTTCTATGCTGTACACGTTCATCCTCTCATTCTATAGTCACAGACCCGACTATGTTCACTCTGTTCATACCCTGCTACAAAGTATTTATTTTGTGCACCATATTCGTAATTCTTTTTCACCATTTCACTTATAGCAACATTTTTTTTACAATTGCCATTGTAACTACGCCTCGCTATCCGCTCTGCCGATTTTCAAATCTTAACCTCTTGTTACATCCCTTTCTGTTGCTTTTACTTTGTTCCTTCTTATACGCTGGCATGTTCATTCCTTTTCGTATTGCTACTAGTTTCGGTTGAAGCGGAGGGATGGCGCATTCGTCTTAGATGAAACTTAGACATAATGAGTTGTCTTCTCGCTATAATAACCTGGGTAACGGAGTTAAATCATAAGACCTCCACATAATTCAGCCCGTAATGGTATGTCGTTTAAAAAAATAATTAATTAATTAAAAATAGACAAATATATATAAAAATGGATAAAAATAAAAGATAAAAAAATTTGTGAAAAAAACAACTCAGAAGCTTAAAATCACACCAAGGCACCAGCGTTATTTCTTCTTATATTCCGTCTTACCCCATTATTCATGTACATATTGCCCATAAATTATCCTCATTTTTTCCTTCATTCCTTCCTTTTACAATTTTTTTACTATCTACATAGCCTCACTACTGTTGTGTACCGAAGCTTGCTGGTATCACACCAACCTTCTAGGGAGGGATTACATGTAGTGGACATTTAACCTCTGAACTTTTGTTTAAACTCACTCACCCCACTTTTGGCACTTCTGGATTTTTTGGTCCGTGATTTTCCTGACGCACTTGGTTCGCTCCCTCATCGTGCTTTCATACAGCGCACTCTTCGAGCCTACCTCCAGTCGAGTCAGCAGATAAGTTGTACAGTCACTTTATTTATTAAATCTGTTACTCAGTTACACTAAATACAACTCACACTACGAATTCTTTCCATTTTTTGGACTTTAAACTTTGATTGCGTTAATCAGTACTTACACGTTAGGTAGAGTACTGGTAAAGTTACAGGTCGGTGAATTTTTTAGTAAATGTGGGGATATCGAGGTCTATTTTAAGTCTAGCCCCAACACTTAAGAGAATATGAAGGTTCATGTATCTTTTTTGTTAAATAACTAAGCAATTTTTGTTGTAACTTGCCGTACACTTTCGGTAAAATTCGAATAATGCAGTGGTCAGAGTTTAGCAAAGGAGCTCTCCTTTGGGTTTCATATACATCACGGTCGTTTATGAAAACCAGGTCTAGTGATTTGTCCAGATGTGTATTCAACTTGACTAGATTCTTATGACCAAGTGAAGTAAGAAAGCTGTGATCACATGAGTTGAAATCACCACAGACTATAGACAACGAGTTTACGAATGGAGGAGCAGCGAATTCAGTAAATTCATCTGCAAACATAACTATATATCAAAGGCTACAATTGGGTGTTATGTAACTATTTGTTATGTATATACAAGAGTATTTACTTAAGTGTTTTGGGCGACACCTGATGGTTATGAAACCTATATTGTCATCAGAATAATTGAAGCAAACGCGATTTGATGTAGACCAACTTGTGTTTATAAAAGTGGCTACCCCTCCTCCATATTTTTTCTTAGAACTTTTTCTATCCTGGCGAAAAACTTTATATCTATTTATTGAAACTAGATTATCATCATAATGCTTGTGCTGCCAAGTCTCTTGTATTGCTAAAACGCCAGCATTTCGATAAAGATTAGAATACATTAGAGATTGAAGACAATCCATTCTGTTGGACGGGGATCTACAATTAGTGCTAACGAGTTCAGGAACAGTCATTGGATTAATTTGTGTACGTTTCAGTGCACGCTGCCAGCCACAGTGAAGCTTTTTCCTAAATTTTTGTGGATGACACAACGCTGAAGGTTGTAATGATTTTCAAAATGCGCGATTATATATAATACGATTAGGACACACTATTGATAAATTAAAACAAAATTAAAAGAGCAAACCAAACCAATTTTGCAAAATGATCTAAGGTGTAATTTTCGGTAGCTCCATGTTCAAGCAGGCCGCCTATGCTTGTTGTTAGTGTAGTCGACGATTAAACGATCAATTCATGGTTGTTTGCTCAAAACCAACTTCCCCAAATTTCGCGGAGGCATCAATACGACAGTCATCGTCTCATCGGTCGCTGTTCAGAAAGAAGTCAGGAGACAACTGTCAGAAGTAATATTGTGATTTATTATTGTAATATTTGTTCACAGACCCTAGTAAAAACATTATTTTTATATGTTGGTGTAACAATAAAGAATCCCCGAGTCGCCAATTAGTGTTTTGATTTTTGCGTCCGATATTACTAAGCGTTTCTGAGAAACTTCAAGGAACAGCGTGAACCCGAGTGCAGCCAGAGCTGGTCATTAACGGTTTAATGAGACGTGGCTGACATGCGTTAATATGCATCATTACATTTCATAGTTTAGTGCCGGTCAAATCCTCTTTGAACAACCAATATCTGGAACGTTTTTGGAATTGGTTCATGTTCAACAATGCCTGGTTCAAAGAAGGAATAGAGCGTCTTGGATGCAAACAGGAAAGTAAGTCATGGTGACTTGTCTGTTAATTGTAACGATGTGTCTGATTTTAAACATGACATGTTTGATGTTACTGTTTCGCCGTTCAGGGATAATAGGAACATCAAACTCCCTAAATTTGAACCACGGTGTTTCGACAGAAACCCGGCTGATTATTTACAATTTGTAAAGGAGTTTGAGATCATGTTGAGTAGTTTTCTATTAAGTGATGAATTGAAGTTAATGTATTTGATGAGGTGTCAATGTAGTTGAAGATTGAACGATCAATTCTTGGTTGTTTGCTCAAAATCAACTTCCTCGATTTTCGCGGAGGCATCAATACGACAGTCATCGTCTCATCGGTCGTTGTTCAGAAAGAAGAGTGAAACATCGTCAGAAACCTTAGTTGCTTAGTTCGTTTATTCCTTTTATATGTTGGTGTAACAATAAAGAAATAACAAGCGGCAGATCGGTGTTTTGGTTTTTGCGTCCGTTATTACTAAGCGTTTCTGAAACCCAAAGGAACAGCGTGGGCCCGAGCGTAGCGAGAGTTGGGCATTAACGGTTTATGAGACGTGATTGACATGAGGTATTGCACTGGAGTCGCTTCAAGAGCTATACACTGCTGTAAGTTTATGAAGCCAAGAGAGGGCTACTACAAGGCTATGAGCATACTACGTCAAAGGTTTGGAAGACCTTCGATGATTGTAGGGAAATTATTCGAGGCGGTTAAGGGTAATGGTGATCAATTACAGGATGACTCCCAGGCACTCACTGAGTTTATGGATAATTTGCTGATTTACAAGAATGCATTGATTTCGATGAATTGCATGAGTGACCCCAACTCGAGTTCTATACTAGAAGTAATAGCAAGACGCCTACCTACTCGACTGCAGAGGAAGTGGGTGGAGGATGAGGGTATCGAGCCAAAATTTGATGATATCCTGAAACTAGTAAAAGATAGCGTCAATCAATCTTTGAGCAAGTTCGCCAGTCTATTGCATCTCACCCCTAGAATAGAGCAGTCTGAGAGGGAAATGCAATCATTGATGACGAATAGGCCTCAAGGAGGTGGATATAGAGAAGGCTCCATGATGTCTAGTAATGCATATAGACCTAGCGAGTGTAACAGGTTTCGTAGTATATCCTCAATAGATAAGTTACAAGATGCTAGACAAACACGGTTGTGTTTTACACGTTTGCAAGAGGTGCATACAGAGGTGAACTGTGAACCAGTGAGCAAGTTCAGTGATAAGCTAAATGTACACTCCAAGCCTGACTCCGAATTGTGTGACGATAACGGTGCGGTCAAGAAGTCTGTAGTTGCAACTTGTAAGCCATTGTTGAATAGAGTGTCACAGAATAGAGTTGCTGCTTCAGAGTGCAGTTCTGACTCCACAAGTTTACAAGGTGTTACTAGTCAGAGTGAAGGTATGAAATCCTTAGGGATTTGTGAGGAAGAACCCAAACCATCTACTGCTGTTATTAAAGAGTTTGAAAATGATGAAGTCGACCAGATAGATGATGGTAAATTGAATATTTGTGATAATGCTCATGATAGTGCAGGTTTGTCTTTGGTTGATCATGATAAAATGAGGGGAGTGCGTACTACTGCTAAGTTGAATAAAGGTTCTGTACAACTACAACGTGAAGTAGAATTGAATGCAGATGCAGTTGCAGAAGTTATGGATACTTGTCAGACCGTCATTGTAATTGATCAGCGTGTAGCGTGTTGTTGATCGACGTTCAGAAATTTGTCTACATGCAAGACCACCACCACTGCTGTCTTTTGCTATCAGCTCAGGTTTAGCACTAGCTTCTGATGATAGGTGGGCTACATGCTGATCACTCACACTGACGGTCTCACAAATATCCATAACTTCTGCAACTGCATCTGCGTTTATTTCTACTCCACGTTCAAGTAGTACAGAAACTTTGTTCAACGTAGCAGTAGTAAGAATATCCCTCATCTCATCATGATCCACCAAAGACAACTGTGAAGTATCATGATCATTATCACAAATATTCAATTTACCGTCAAGGTCATCATTTTCAAACTCTTTAATAACAGAAGTAGATAATTTTGGTTCCTCCTCACAAATCATTAAAAGTTTTATATCTTCACTCTGACTAGTTATACTTTGTAAACTTGTGGAGTCAGAACTCCACTCTGAAGCAGTAACTCTATTCTGTGACACTCTATTCAACAACGGCTTACCAGTTGCAACTACAGACTTCTTGACCGCACCGTTATCGTCACACAATTCGGAGTCAGACCTGGAGTTTACATTTAGCTTATCACTGAACTTGCTCACTGGTTCACAGTTCACTTCTGTATGCATTTCTTGCACACGTGTATAACAAAACCGTGTTTGTCTTGCATCTTGTGACTTATCTGTTGAGGATGTACTACGAAACCTGTTGCACTCACTAGGTCTATATGCATTACTAGACATCATGGAGTCTTCTCGATATCCACCTCTCTGAGGCTTTTTCGTCATCAATGAGTGCGTTTTACCCTCAGACTGCTCTATTCTATGGGTGAGATCTAACAGACTGTAAAACTTGCTCATAGATTGATTAACACTAGTATTTACCAGTTTCAGGATATCATCAAACTTTGGCTCGGTACCCTCATCCTCCATACGGGAGCTTATCTTCACCCACTTCCTTTACAGTCGGGTAGGTAGACGTCTTGCTAATACTTCTAGTATAGAACTCGAGTTGAGGTCACTCATTCGATTCATCGAAATAATTCCATTCTTGTAAATTAGCAAATTATCCATAAACTCAGTGAGTGCCTGGGAGTCATCCTGCAACTGACCACCATTACCCTTAACAGCCTCGAATAATTTCCCTGCAATCATCGAAGGTCTTCCAAACCTTTGACGTAATTTGCTCATAGCCTCATCGTAGCCCTCCTTTGGCTTCATAAACTTACAGCAGTGTATAGCTCTTGCAGCATCTCCAGTGCAATATCTCATCAAATACATTAACTTCAATTCATCACTTAATAGAAACCAATCAGCATGATCTCAAACTCCTGTACAAATTGTAAATAATCAGCCGGGTTTCTGTCGAAACACCGTGGTTCAAACTTAGGGAGTTTGATGTTCCTACTATCCCTGAACGGCGAAACAGTAACATCAACCATGTCATGCTTAACATCGGACACATCGTTACAATTAACAGACAAGTCACCATGACTTACTTTCCTGTTTTCATCCAAGACACTCTGTCCCTTCTTTGACGCAGGCATTGTTGAACTTGACCCAATTCGAAAAACTTTCCAGATATTGCTTGTTCAAATAGGACTTCACCGGCACCAGGAAAATGAACGGCGACTATCCAAAATTTCACCAACTGTTTGAATCCGCCTGATCAGTTTCTATCGTCAGAAACTGTCAGTCTCGTCTCATAAACCGTTAATGCCCAGCTCTCGCTACGCTCGGGCCCACGCTGTTCCTTTGAGTTTTCAGAAACGCTTAGTAATAACGGACGCAAAACCAAAACACCGATCTGCTGCTTGTTATTTCTTTATTGTTACACCAACATATAAAAGGAATAAACGAACTAAGCAAACTAAGGTCTGAAAACTAATATTACAATAATAAATCATTGTTACTTCTGACGATATTTTACTCTTCTTTCTGAACAGCGACCGATGAGACGATGACTGTCGTATTGGTGCCTCCGCGAAAATCGGGGAAGTTGATTTTGAGCAAACAACCAAGAATTGATCGTTCAATCTTCAACTCCATTGACAAGTACTATTCCACTAAGGATATATCACTACTGCTCTCAGTCCACGCGTCTCTTGAATCTATCAAGCGCCTACGCTCTCAAAAGGACCTCGACGAAGAGTTAACGGCACTTGAAAGTACCTCCAAAGTTTATAACTTAACGGCACTTCTTAAATGACGAATGCAGTCGGCGAGGGAAATCCCCTACTTGCTTCACGACAAAGTAATCTACAATGAGCCTGCCACTATCTGTGAACTCTTCAGTGATTGGTTTGCAAACTTTAGTTTAGAAACACATATGCCTGGTGAAACCGCCCCCCTTACTAGCTCTTCCCTTGAAGGCATTGTGTTCACTAATCAGTTAATAGTACAAGCAATTAAAAGCCTTAAACCTTCCACTAGCACAAGACCGGATGGCCTAGCTTCGATAATTTTCAAAAACAGTGGGTGTGATATACCCCTGTTACTTCTTAAATTCTTCTCAATATCTATGGACACTGGCACTTACCCTAGTGAGTGGAAAACTAGCTTCATAATTCCACATTACAAATCTGGTGATAGGGAAAACGTCCGCAATTACAGACCCATAAATATAACCCCAGTTATCTCACGAATCATGGAGAAAGCTGTAAAGGATCAATTGTCAGACTACCTACTTAGGGAAGATCTTGTTACAAGGTCTCAACACGGATTTCTCAAAAATAGATCCTGCGTTACTTGCCACTTCGACTTTTTCAACTGCATCACTAGTAGTCGCGAGGCACGTGGGCTAGTCGTTGTTATCTACTTCGATATATCTAGGGCATTTGACATGGTATCTCACAGTATTATCTTTGAGAAGCTGTACTCTTGTGGATTTTCAACTCCAATGTAAAGTCAGTGCTACTATACGGATCAGAGACTTTGCGAGTCATAAAGAGCATCTCAAACAAACTTCAGACCTTCATTAACAGCTGTCTTCGCTCAATACTCAAGATCAGATGGCCAGAAAAGATAAGCAACAGGGATCTCTGGGAGCGAACCAATCAGGAACCGATTGTGAAACAAATAGGCAGAAAGAAATGGAGATGGATTGGCCATACGCTGAGGAAACCATCAAGTGACATCACTAGACAAGCCCTCGAGTCGAACCTGAAAGGGAGGCGGCGAGTTGGTCTTCCAAGGGTGACTTGGAGGAGGTCATGCAAGGAGGAGATGAAAGCATGTGGGCAGACCTGGAGCAGGGTGAAAAAGTTTTCAGAAAACCGAAAGCAACGGAGGTGGGCAGCTGAAGCCCTATGTTCCTCTAGGAACTAAAGGATACAATAACATAATATCTCACGAATCATGGAGAAAGCTGTAAAAGATCAATTGTCAGACTACCTACTTAGGGAAGATCTTGTTACAAGGTCTCAACACGGATTTCTCAAAAATAGATCCTGCGTTACTTGCCACTTCGACTTTTTCAGTTGCATCACTAGTAGTCGCGAAGCACGTGGGCTAGTCGTTGTTATCTACTTCGATATATCTAGGGCATTTGACATGGTATCTCACAGTATTATCTTTGAGAAGCTGTACTCTTGTGGAATTCGCAACCCATTACTGAACTGGTTAAAATCATTTCTAAGCAACAGGGTACAAATAACCAAAGTTGGATCTGTATTGTCTCATCCTAGGCAGATCTCAAGTGGGGTTGTGCAAGGTAGTGTCCTAGGTCCACTTTTATTCACAGTCTACATTAACAGCATTTGCAAGTGCTTCACCTCAGGTAAACCATTCCTATATGCTGACGACCTCAAAGTCGTCTACTCCTGCTACACTCATGAATTAAGCGATATGGTTACTAAAATACATCTTGAACTAAGTAGCCTTGCAACGTGGTGTGCTGAATCCTGTCTAAATTTTAACATTGACAAATGCGGCTGGATTTGTATCGGCAACAGTAAGCTTGATCTAACTCTTGAAATAAATGAGCGAAAACTAGCTAAGCTCAACTCAGTCGTAGATCTCGGTATTAGATACTCTAGTAACCTAACGTTCGCTGAACAGACTGATTACGCCAGACGTAAAATACGAAGGTTGATAGGATGCATAACACGCAATTTCTTTTGTTGTGAAACTAGGGTTTTATTATACAAAGTATGTGTCCGACCTATCTTAGAATACTGTCCGTTTATTCTTAGCGGACTAAGACAAAATGACAAGCTTAAGTTAGAGGCAGTGCAACGGCAGTTTGCCTCAAGAACTCTTCGTTTAGAAAGTGGTCTGGAATACCATGAGCGATGCGACAGACTAAGATTAGAACCCCTCTGGAAAAGACGCCTTAAGCTAAACCTTATCTTTTACTACAAGCTAACTAATCTTCCCTTGCATTCCTCCGAGCCAATAACTAAACCTACCGCTGTCATCAGTAAGTCATGGTGACTTGTCTGTTAATTGTAACGATGTGTATGATTTTAAACATGACATGTTTGATGTTACTGTTTCGCCGTTCAGGGATAATAGGAACATCAAACTCCCTAAATTTGAACCACGGTGTTTCGACAGAAACCCGGCTGATTATTTACAATTTGTAAAGGAGTTTGAGATCATGTTGAGTAGTTTTCTATTAAGTGATGAATTGAAGTTAATGTATTTGATGAGGTGTCAATGTAGTTGAAGATTGAACGATCAATTCTTGGTTGTTTGCTCAAAATCAACTTCCTCGATTTTCGCGGAGGCATCAATACGACAGTCATCGTCTCATCGGTCGTTGTTCAGAAAGAAGAGTGAAACATCGTCAGAAACCTTAGTTGCTTAGTTCGTTTATTCCTTTTATATGTTGGTGTAACAATAAAGAAATAACAAGCGGCAGATCGGTGTTTTGGTTTTTGCGTCCGTTATTACTAAGCGTTTCTGAAACCCAAAGGAACAGCGTGGGCCCGAGCGTAGCGAGAGTTGGGCATTAACGGTTTATGAGACGTGATTGACATGAGGTATTGCACTGGAGTCGCTTCAAGAGCTATACACTGCTGTAAGTTTATGAAGCCAAGAGAGGGCTACTACAAGGCTATGAGCATACTACGTCAAAGGTTTGGAAGACCTTCGATGATTGTAGGGAAATTATTCGAGGCGGTTAAGGGTAATGGTGATCAATTACAGGATGACTCCCAGGCACTCACTGAGTTTATGGATAATTTGCTGATTTACAAGAATGCATTGATTTCGATGAATTGCATGAGTGACCCCAACTCGAGTTCTATACTAGAAGTAATAGCAAGACGCCTACCTACTCGACTGCAGAGGAAGTGGGTGGAGGATGAGGGTATCGAGCCAAAATTTGATGATATCCTGAAACTAGTAAAAGATAGCGTCAATCAATCTTTGAGCAAGTTCGCCAGTCTATTGCATCTCACCCCTAGAATAGAGCAGTCTGAGAGGGAAATGCAATCATTGATGACGAATAGGCCTCAAGGAGGTGGATATAGAGAAGGCTCCATGATGTCTAGTAATGCATATAGACCTAGCGAGTGTAACAGGTTTCGTAGTATATCCTCAATAGATAAGTTACAAGATGCTAGACAAACACGGTTGTGTTTTACACGTTTGCAAGAGGTGCATACAGAGGTGAACTGTGAACCAGTGAGCAAGTTCAGTGATAAGCTAAATGTACACTCCAGGCCTGACTCCGAATTGTGTGACGATAACGGTGCGGTCAAGAAGTCTGTAGTTGCGACTTGTAAGCCATTGTTGAATAGAGTGTCACAGAATAGAGTTGCTGCTTCACAGTGCAGTTCTGACTCCACAAGTTTACAAGGTGTTACTAGTCAGAGTGAAGGTATGAAATCCTTAGGGATTTGTGAGGAAGAACCCAAACCATCTACTGCTGTTATTAAAGAGTTTGAAAATGATGAAGTCGACCAGATAGATGATGGTAAATTGAATATTTGTGATAATGCTCATGATAGTGCAGGTTTGTCTTTGGTTGATCATGATGAAATGAGGGGAGTGCGTACTACTGCTAAGTTGAATAAAGGTTCTGTACAACTACAACGTGAAGTAGAATTGAATGCAGATGCAGTTGCAGAAGTTATGGATACTTGTCAGACCGTCATTGTAATTGATCAGCGTGTAGCCCACCTATCATCAGATGCTAATGCTAAACCCGAGCTTATAGTAAAAGACAGCAGTGGTGGTAATCTTGCAGTTAGACAACGTTCTAAAAGCCGAACAACAACAGCTTCTGGTCCACCGCTAAGTTCATCAACTGGTATCAATCAGTCGTCGTTGGTGTTGTCATCCACAATGAAACAGACGCCCACCAACTCAAGTATCTTGTGCAATGACTTTGATAGCATTGGTGCATTTGAAAAGACGAAAGATACTGGTCAGTCTAGTGAGAATAAGCCAAGTGTGTACGAGAGGGTAATTGTTAAATTGACTTGCATGAATAAAGGCATTTCTAGTTTCAAGTTACTATTTGAACGCTATTATCTTTGGTGTAAATTACTCTGTTTCTACACTTGGTTGATCAGATGTGTCGTGTGTTTGTTCGTCATCTATATTCTACGATACAATGACATGAACTTGTTGCCGTTCAGATTTGAGGATATAGCTGATAGAGGGAAGTCAGCAAATGAACTCTGCGACGATTTTCCAACCTAGGGCGTCAACCTGAGAAGGGATGTAGGCGTACTGCTGCAAGTCCTACAGTTCTTCAAGTGTAGTTTGTCGTGCCAGAATCCACAACATATGATGTAGTTATTGTACATATGTTCGTGTTAAATAATTGTGTGAGCTCCAGTTATTGTAAATGTTGGTTAGTCTTGATTGTGTCCGAACATTCTACAACCTAAAATCGTCAACGTGAGAAGGGTTGTCGGTGTACTGGTGTAATTCCTGCGATTCTTCAAAAGAATTTCATCGAGACACGATCCGCGATTTTGTGTGTACTGTTTGTATATACGTGTGGTGTGTCATATCAACTGGTGTTATTTGGATTCATTGTGTTTACGTGTTGTTTTCGTACCTTGTTTTATTGCATAATTTTGTTAAAATTTTCGTCGTGATTACTTCTGAGGTTGTTTCCAGTCTTCTGCATCCGTGAGTGAATTGATTGATGCTAGAGACAGCAGATGGGTCATATACGCCAGGAAGGCTATCTCTGAGAATGAAATGCATACGGAGACAATTGTTAGCTGCGGTCCCACTCGCCGGGGAGCGAGAGTGTAAATGACTGACGCTCGCATACGTCACCGTTACTAGAATTGAGGCAGAATGAGAGACAAGCGATTTCAGTGGTAATTGGTAGTGAATAGATAAGGAGATGTGCGTAGAGTATCGTGAGGTGGTGCTATGGTCACGTTGCATTCTGCAAGAGCCATTCTAGCAAGTGGCGATTGTGTTAATAATAATAATAATATATTTCCTCCTGTTTATGCAGGAACATACCAATTGTACAGGCATGGATAAGTTATTATATAAATTACACAAATTTATGTATGATGAATTTACAGTTTGGTTGTTCTTTCTGACATTAGAGTCAGACGGAACAGTCTGCTATAAAGTCTGCTTGTGTAGCACATAAAGAGATATAGAAATATTGTCTTCGCATTAAAAAAAACCCAGACATCAGATGAATGTAATACAAATATCTGGGAAAAAAATCTTGAAGTCAATCCTCTTACATAACTTTGTTGTGAACAGCACCCTCGGATCTAAGTTTATTGATGTATTATGTTGAGATCAGTGATATATTTATTCCATTTTTTCAGTAGTCTTGTCGTAGTTTTATAACAGGAAAGAAATTTGATCGAGGATGCGAAAACTAGATAAGGTCATATTAAGTTGTTTTACTGCATCAAATGGTGCCGAGGTCGATTCCAGAATTCTCCATTTGCTCCATTTTTGTCTGCATGGCGGACTGTATTCGTAAGTTGAGTAAAATGTTGAAAACTGTTTGAAAACCAGTTGCTTCTTCATTTCAGATCATGAATACTCATTTACAGCATGTTCGCCAGCGTCTTCAAATGGTAGAATTGGATCGTTCATGGAATTTGAGTGGTTATGAGATAGACTGTTTGGAATTAATCCTCATTTCAGTTTAGATGCAGGGTTGTTCGACCTCGACCAGAAGATGAATAGGAGCAGCAAAATACCAGAAAGAGAAAGTATGTGAACATGAAAAGGACATTTATATATTATATATATATTTATATGATTACTTCTGAAGTTGTTTCCAGTCTTCTGCATCCGTGAGTGAATTGATTGATGCTAGAGACAGCAGATGGGTCATATACGCCAGGAAGGCTATCTCTGAGAATGAAATGCATACGGAGATAATTGTTAGCTGCGGTCCCACTCGCCGGGGAGCGAGAGTGTAAATGACTGACGCTCGCATACATCACCGTTACTAGAATTGAGGCAGAATGAGAGACAAGCGATTTCAGTGGTAATTGGTAGTGAATAGATAAGGAGATGTGCGTAGAGTATCGTGAGGTGGTGCTATGGTCACGTTGCATTCTGCAAGAGTCATTCTAGCAAGTGGCGATTGTGTTGCAAGAGGATGTGTCAAGAGGACACCTCTAACTGGAAGGCGCTGGTCGTCATTTGTGTGTGAGATTGTGCTGTGGGTATGCTTGTGGTGCGTTGGCTTTTCTGTTTGTTTTCCATTTCAGCTCTGTCCGTGTGACCCAGGTTCTCGCAATGGCATCCAAGTCAACGTGTATTGGTCGTGAGGGAAAAAAAGGATGGATCCCTTTTTTTCCGGGGAGTGTCAATGTAGTTGAAGATTGAACGATCAATTCATGGTTGTTTGCTCAAAACCAACTTCCCCAAATTTCGCGGAGGCATCAATACGACAGTCATCGTCTCATCGGTCGCTGTTCAGAAAGAAGTCAGGAGACAACTGTCAGAAGTAATATTGTGATTTATTATTGTAATATTTGTTCACAGACCCTAGTAAAAACATTATTTTTATATGTTGGTGTAACAATAAAGAATCCCCGAGTCGCCAATTAGTGTTTTGGTTTTTGCGTCCGTTATTACTAAGCGTTTCTGAGAAACTTCAAGGAACAGCGTGAACTCGAGTGCAGCCAGAGCTTGGGATTAACGGTTTACGAGACGTAGCCGACGCCTGTCTTCTCTTTCCCTGTGCAGCCTTCCGCATAATCCAGTTCATCACAATTAAGATTATCATCGGCGGTAATAAAGGAGTAGCCTTTTCTTAATCCTGTGTTCACTTCAAGGGCCTCGCCGTGTTTTCTGTTGTGGATCACTCGACACGTGGCACTGTCATATAGCCAGCTGGTGAATGAGGATGATAAAGATTTGGGCGTTAAACACCACAGTGTTGAAGCAGTTGCCAATTTACTTCTCCGTTAACGCAGTCTGTCGACGACCTTTTCGAAGTCGATGAAGTTAAGGTACAGGTTTGACTGTCACTGTCAATGTAATTGAAGATTGAACGATCAATTCATGGTTGTTTGCTCAAACCCAATTCCTCCACATTTTTCGCGAGAGTCATCCATCCATCAGTCATCGTCTCATCGTTTGCTGTCCAGTGGAAGATAGAAGACTATCAGAAGTTTTATCGTGATTTATTGTTATAGCATTTTTTCTTAGACCTTGTGTGTAGTAACCTTATCTTTGGTTTCATATTGGCGTAAGAATAAAGGATTTGCGAGTCGCCAATCTGTATTCTGGTTTTCCGCGTTGGTTATTACAAATTGCTTCTGAAAGTCTTTGAGGTACAGCGTGAGGTCCAGCGTAGTAAGAGCTGGACATTGACAGTTTCTGAAAGTTCACTGACATTCACTCTATGCGCTTTTCTCTGATGGCGATGCATACAGTTGTAATTCGATCAGCATATGATTTGCCTTTCCTGTATCCAACGAAATTGTTTCGATGAGTGGCGGAATTCTTCAGCAGTGTATCATTTATTCTCCCCAGTATGACGCGACTTAGTGTTTTACCTGGCGTAGACAAGAGCATTATTCTATTCCAGTTCTCTCAGTGTGAGGCCTAAACCGCCCTTCTTTGGAAGCTTGATGGGGTAGCCAGGCTTTCTTTCAATCAATAGGCACTTTTTCTTCCTTCCAAACATTCTGTAATAATGGTGACAAAATATCTGCGGCAGCCTCTGGGGCCGTTTTCAGTGCTTTGGGGGAAATTCAATCTGGTCCTGCTGCCCTTCCAGTCTTCAGTAACTTGATGGCATTCATAACTTCCACTTTTGTTTGAGGATTAGTGTCTGCTGGCAGGCACTTGTGTGTATGCTGTTGGTGGTGTGTTTCTGGGCGAGTTGCAGGTGATGGTCGATTCAAGAGTCCCTTAAAGTGATTAGCCCATCCTTTATTTGTTTCTCCTCCTAGGTGCTCAGGTTCCCTAGAACATCTTCTATTGGACTGATCTCTTTCCGGATAGAGACCTGGTTATCTGATATAGTGTCCTGAGGTCTCTTTTACCTGCGGCCCGTTCTGTTCCAGTTGCCAATGTGTCGTAGAATTGTCTTTTGTCGTTCTTAGCACTCTTTTTCACCTATCCCTTTATGTAGTGCAGCGTACATTGAACTCAGATTCCCCCTCTGTTGTCCATCTCTGCACCGAATCATCTCTTTCACCTTTCCTCCCTTCTATTAGCTTCCAGTTAGGCGTTCGTTGAGAGCCATTGCTTGTCTTGTCTCTTCTTTCTTCCTAGGACAGTTGTACACTTTTCCTCGAACATCACTTTCAGGGAGTTCCACTGCTCTTCCACGCAGGTTTCCTCACTGATGCCACGCAGTATCTCTGACTTTGCTCTGATTTGATTTGTAGTGAATGCGTCCATTGCAGTTTGTCCTTCAGTTTCTGGAGGTCGAACTTGAGTTGTGGTCTGCCTCCAGTTTTTCTGAAGGATTTCAGCTTCACCTTGAAGGATCCTTGAACCGGAGGTGGTCTGAGCCCACATCCGCTTCCCTTCGCAACTTTATGTCCAGCAGACTGACTGCGTCTTCACTTCTTTTGGCAGCACTGAAATGAAGTCTATCTGTTTCTTGGTGTGTCCGTCAGGCTTTGAGTATATCCTTATGCTTATACACGCTCCCTCTGACCACCGGATTGTTGAAAGCGCAGAAGTCTGCGAATAACTCTCCGTTCTCATTCATTTCTCCTGGAGTCTCTGGACCCATGATGAGTTCTCTTTCTGTATTGCCTGCTCGCAGTTTGGCTGGCATTCATATCACCCATAAGGATTTTAATGTCACCACTTGGGATGTCCAATACTGTTTGTAGTTGTTTATATAACTCTTCCTTCTCTCGTAACGCGTTGTTCTTAGCACTGTGCACAGCATCGGGTAAGTGTAACTATCCTTCCTTCCTTTGGAGTTGAATCTTGCCGTCATAATCCTAAATGAACGTGGTTCCCATTGCATTAAGGCTTTGGCTGTCACTGGTGACATCATGATAGCCACTCACTGCCTCGGTGTGTTTGTGGTTTTCGTCTTGGTGACCAGAACGGAGTAGACTCCTGATTCAACAACTGACAATTTTGACGGTGTATATACATTCCATCTGCTGGCACAGATTCCCTGCACTTCTGTGCCATATCTTTGCATTTCGTTGGCTACCTGGGCAGCTTTCGCAGTTTCGTAAATTGTAAGGGCATTCCACGTCCGCTTTCTTATTCTTTCTTTCACGGTTATTAGAGCTTTTGAGGCAGTAAGACTGGAAGTGTTGCACACCGATAGCTCTTTCCTACGGACACCGCAGAAGAGGGTCACAGGAGGGATCTTCAGATCATTTTCGATACTGCACCCACCACCGAAATCCATGCAAATGACAAAGAAATTTCTCAGTACATCCATTCAGAGGTCTGCATGCACACATGTGACTTACTGCACCAAAAAAATAGACGTGCACATTTCCGTCTGGATCTGCAACCTCCGGTTCATCAGCTGTCTCACGAAGTTAAAGTCTTGAAACATCTCTTTTTACCTCACCACTCACCTGTACCACTGCTGTTTCTACTTAACCATATCAGTACTTGTTACAGCTTTAAGTGACAGCCACTGGTAACACACCACGGACAGTCGAACTGTCAGACACGAGCATCACGTACACTTCGATGGGACTTCTGTACTTCCAGAAGCTCATTCGCGGACCTGCAGTAATGAAATATAATTTTCAACCCAACTACACTAGAATGTGTTAGTCATGTGGTTCATCCGTCTTCAACGTTTAGAATACCTATTTGTGAAGCAATCCTCTGTCGTTAGGTCTTCGTGGACCTGTAAGAGCTATTAAGGCTTAGGGTAGACCTCAATTCTAAACACTCTTACAAAACTTCTTCACCGTTTTATGACCTTAGCCGTACTCTACTCAACGTGCAAATACTGACGAACTGAAAAGACTTGGTATGACAAGTGTATCTGAGACAATTATATTTTACACAACGAAATATGAAATTCAATAAATAAAGAGGTTGTACAACTTATCTGCTGACGTCACTGGAGGTAGGCTCGCAGAGTGTGCAGAATGAAAGCACAACGAGAGAGCGAACCACTGAACGTGAGGAAGAGTCACAACTCAAAAGATAAGAGTGTGCTAATCATGGGTGAGCGAGTTTAAACAAAAGTTCAAGAGTACAATGTACACTACAGGTTATTCCCCCACAGAAGGTTGGTGGAAAACCAGCAAGCTTCGATACACAAAAGTAGGACGGCTTTGTGCCATAGCAATGAGTGAACGCAAAGGTTTGAAGATAGGAATAGTAAAAAATTTTTATCGAAAGGAAAGGAAGCAAAAGAAAAGAAAAAAATTAAGGTGGGTTGGAAGTAGTATGTACATGATTAGTGAAGTAAGACGCAATATAAGAAGAAATGACGCTGGTGCCTTGTGTGGTTGTAAGCCTCTACGGTTTGGTTTCTTTTTCTTTTTTATCTTATATATTTTTATTAATTAATGTTTTTAGCATTTTTTTATTGTATTGATATTTATCGATTCATTCATTCATTTTTTTAACTCCGTACTATTACGAGCTTACTTATGTGGAGGTCTGATGGTATACCTCCGCCGCCGAGGCTGTCGTAGCTGGAAGGGGACTCATTGCGTCTAATTTTCATTTTAGACCAATGCCCCCTTCCTCCGCTTCAACAGAACCTAGCAGCCATGTTAAAGGAAATAATTATACCAGCGTATGATAAGGAGCAGGGTAAAAACAACAGAAGAGAATGGGAGAAGAGGTTAAGATTTCAAAATCGGCGTAAAAGTACTACAAAAGCTTGTGCGGGATCAATGCGAGGAAAACTGGTGAAACTTGGAAGTAGTACGTCAGAATGGGATAAAACAAAGGAAGTTTCTAACCTGTGAAAACTTATAAACTTACAAAGAAGTTTGTACATAACCAATAGCTATGAGTAGTTACCACTACAAAAATTGTTCTGTTTATGTTGCGAAGTGCATAACTTAGATGATGCATAGTGTTTACAAGTACGGTTCCCAAAATAAATGAATTGCAGGAGGGCATAAACCCGAAGGAATATAGTACAGGCTGTGAAAATAAATTGAGCGGATTACTATGTACATCATAGAAGTGAAGCATTTATGCGCAAAAATATAAATATCTGTCCATTTAACTATACAGTGACAGTTTTTTTATTTTTTATAAATTTTTTTATAATCGATTTTCTTAATAATAATTTTTTTGAAGAGATTGTGCAGTGAAAAGTAACATACTGTTCGTAATTCCTCAGTTGGCGTGGGTTACAAGATGACATTAGAGGCCAACCGGTCTAACGAGTAGATTGCGATGAAATAGATGAAAAATTAGGATAAAAAACTGCTGCTGATCCTCTGTAACGAGAGAAAAAGATTAAAAGGATTAGTGCGGGGAAAAACGACTACTCCCAGAAGCGGGACCAAATAGAGTAAATATAGCAAAATTGAATAAAAAATTGTGACAAGGAATAAAAAAGCCACTAGTAGCATTACCTATGGATTAGTTCAGTGAAAGAATTCTGTGAACCTCTTGGGCCAGTGAACACATCGACCAGTACGTATGACAGGGGTCTTACTGGTGACGGTAGGAGAATCATCCTTCGCCACTGGAGGTGAGGTAGTTGAGTCTGGATAAGGACTAGGTTCCGTGGGGCTATTTGATTGAGCCGATGGGGAGGGTGAAGGTTCTTTAGTGTATGCCGCTTTAAGTCTGTCTGTGCTAACAGTGTCTGGACGGCCGCATCGCTCAATAACGAAAAATTTATCTTTACGACTAAGGACCTTAAATGGCCTGTCGTACGATGGTTGTAATGGCATTCGTATGGCGTCGTGATGCACGAAAACGTGCGTACAGTCATCAAGTCGCCGATCAACCTGAACCTTTCGGTTCTGAGTGCGTGTGGAAACTGGTCGGATTCGCTGCATAAAGCTATTAAGTTTCTGAGCGTAACAGGTGGTATCGGGGAAATTTGGCTCACAAGCTTCAGGAGCGATTAGCTCGCCTGGTGAACGCATGGTGGTACCGTACACCATTTCAGCTGGCGAGCACTGCAGATCCCCTTTAAGCGTAGCCCGGATGCTAAGCAGGACCAGTGGTAGCGAATCTGTCCACTTACCGTTGTCTACTGCCATCAACACGGCTTTCAGTTGACGGTGGAAACGGTCTACTAGCCCATTTGCCGCAGGATGATACGCGGTTGTGCGAATGCGTTTGCATCCCAGCATCTCTAACAATTTCTTGAAGCTTGTGGATTCGAATTGCTCCAGAAACGTGCTGGATATCGGAAGTGAACTGGGAAATATAGTCTAAATGGCGTGATTCTCGCGGTGAATACCGGTCTGAAGTAGTGTGGAGGGCGTACGTCAATGGTTTATGGTCAGTAAATACCGTAAATTGCCGGCCTTCCATGAAGTGCCGAAAGTGCTTGACAGCAGCATAGACAGCGAGAAGTTTCCTACCGAATGTGCTGTATCGAGATTCGCATGCGGCAAGTTTACGTGAAAAGAAAGCAATCGGTAGCCATACACTAGCCATACGCTGTTGTAGGACGGCTCCGATAGCAGTATTAGAGGCATCTACGGAAATGCTGATTGGAAGTTGAACATCTAGATGGACCAACATTGTGGCGTCAGCAATAGCTTTCTTGATAGCTGCAAAAGCTGTCGAGGCTTCCTTAGTGAACACCAAAGACTTGCATTTCCCTTTAAGCATATCAGTCAAGGGGGTCAAGATGTGGACGCACTGTGGGATAAAGCGACGGTAGTAACTAACCATCCCGAGAAAAGTGCGTAGTGCCTTGAGAGAAGTGGGTAGAGGGAAGTTTTGAATAGCTTCTACCCGGTCAGGTAATGGATAAATTCCATCTTTGTCTATCCCATGTCCCAAAAAATTCAAGGAAGTGACTCCAATCTGACACTTCGGCAAGTTGAGTGTGAGGGAGTGTGTCACAAGTCTTCGGAAAACTGTCTGCAAATGAAGTTGATGAGTGGATTCATCTGGACTAGCTACCAAAATATCGTCTAGATAGGCAAAGGCGAAATCAAGCCCGCGCAAAACGTCATGAATAAAACGCTGGAAGGTTCGGGCAACGTTCCGTAAGCCGAAAGGCATTCGAAGAAATCCGAACAGGCCAAACGGCGTAATCACGACCGTCTTGGGTATATCCACGGGGTCGGCGGGGATCTGGTAATAAGCCCGTGTCAGGTCCAGTTTGCTAAATACTCGGGTTCCCTTGAGTGAGGCTGTTAAATCGTGTATGTGAGGGACAGGGTGGCGATAGGGAACAGTTTGTGCGTTTAGTCTGCGGTAATCACCACAAGGACGCCAATCTAAACCGTTATTCTTAGGTACCAGGTGCGACGGTGAGGACCATGGGCTGCTGGATGGCCTAATAATCCTCATTTCTAGCATATGCTCGAACTCCGCTTTGACAACCTTTAGTTTTTCTGGGGATAGTCGTCTCGGTTTTGAGAAAACTGGCGGACCAGTAGTGACAATATGGTGTATGACGTTGGAAGTCGCACATGACAGGCCGCTGCTAGGTTTGAACAAATCCAAAAAAGATTGCAATATATGCGAATAAGGACCAGTGCTAGTGGGTGTGGCATATACAGGGCTGAGGGCTGAACACTTGGTGGCGATACCATTAATCGAGAGGTTGGTGGCCGAATATATCAACCTGTGCTACCTGTATCTACGAGTAGTTGGTAATGCTGTAGCAGATTCATACCGATGATACCTATGACCACGTTCGCGACCAGAAAGACCCAGCGGAATGCTCGGCGCAAGCCGATATTCAGGTCAAGAAAGCGCTTGCCAGACGTAGCTATCGGCGAACCATTTGCGGCACGTAGTTGTAAGGACATTGGCCGCCTGCGCTCCTCTATTTTGGGTGGGATGACACTTACGTCTGCTCCGGTATCAATGAGGAAACGTATCCCCGTGTAACGTTCTGTGACATAGAAGAGGAGACATGGGAGTGGTTCGCCAGAAACGTTAGTCGCCAACACTTGCTGGCCTATTAGTTTCCCCAATTTTGGACATCGAAGGTGCACGGGCGAGTGCGCTTTTGGGCATTTTCACCATAACGCTGATGATACCAGCACACCCCAGGCTGGGTGTTTCAAGACCTATGACGCCGACTGCTGGCACGTGACGATGATCTACTACGAGTTGAGTCTGTGCGACTACCCGAGCGGTTTCTAGCTCTCATCTCCTGTCTGGTACTACATATCTCTTCGTACATCTTGGTTATATGGGCCACCGTATCGAAGCTGGATGACTCTCCAGCCAGGGATTCTTTGATCTGAGCGGGCCTATCAGTGGCCACGGCCGAAATGCTCAGGTTGGATGCAATAACCTCTACTACCCTATCGGCCGCCTCGGCTAACTCGGGTAAGGGGGATTTGTAGATTGGGGCTAAAATGCCCTGAATCGCCTGTGGTAATCTTTGCAACCACAGTTGTTTTAGGAAGGCATTGTCTACATTGAAGTCGGTGACCAACTGTCTCATCTGTCATAACAACTGAGCGGGCTTCCGGTCGCCCAGATGAACATCGCGAAAGAGTTCCTGTACTTTCTGTTGGACTGTGAGTGCAACGCGCTAAATTGGCGCCTGCTTGAGCCGCTCATACAAGTCAGGGGACGGATCCGTGAGGACGTCTGAAACCTCTTCCATAACAATTTCAGGGAGACTCACAATTACCCAGTTTACTTTCGTTTCCTGTGAGTGTATATGTTTGAGAGTGGGCAAAGCTTCTACATGGTTGAACTATGCAACAGGGCGATGTGCCCAGAAGGTTGGATGTTGCAAAGTTATAGCCATTTGCGAAGCACTGTTGTCAGCTATTATGCGGACAGAACGATATACTTACGGGGTAATGCGACAAATACACGTGAAAAAAAGAATAAAAATTTATAACTCTACGTGAAAAATATGTACAAAAAGGGTAGTCAGTATGGAAAAGAACAAAAAACTCGCCAAGCTAAAATGGGGGCAAACGATGAATATACAGGCTCACCACTTGTAAGAGCTATTAAGGCTTAGGGTAGACCTCAATTCTAAACACTCTTACAAAACTTCTTCACCGTTTTATGACCTTAGCCGTACTCTACTCAACGTGCAAATACTGACGAACTGAAAAGACTTGGTATGACAAGTGTATCTGAGACAATTATATTTTACACAACGAAATATGAAATTCAATAAATAAAGAGGTTGTACAACTTATCTGCTGACGTCACTGGAGGTAGGCTCGCAGAGTGTGCAGAATGAAAGCACAACGAGAGAGCGAACCACTGAACGTGAGGAAGAGTCACAACTCAAAAGATAAGAGTGTGCTAATCATGGGTGAGCGAGTTTAAACAAAAGTTCAAGGGTAAAATGTGCACTACAGACCTTTGGAAGTAACTGGGTTCCAGGTATGAGGGTTAGTTTGTCTTCCTCAACCGACACCAATGGAATGGTGTAGCAGTGTAGTAATTTATTGTAATCGTAGTATTAGTATTTCGAGATGACCGAATTACAAGAATTCAACCAAAACACAGAGAGGGCGGAATTCAGGAATTTGTATTTAGTGGAATTCTAATGCCATTCATATATGAAACATATTAACAATCAACAGTAAGTATTTAAACAATACAGAGATAGAAATTGTCAATCACCACATCCGCCACACGTCGAATATCTCCTTGCGTATTTATAACGATGTCTCGGTTTGCTTGCAAGTTGCTGCGACCTTCTAACTGATTCTGTGATATTATCTTCATCACTGTTATCTGGACTTATTTCAGAATTATCTACAAAATCAGGATTAGTAGCGGAATCACTAAAATTATAATTGGAACGACCTACTTCATTTATTGTCACTTTGTCCAGGTGTCCGTTATGAACTGAGTGATCTTTGATGTCTAATATCTTCACCACTCGATTTCCCATTTTTTAGTATGATTCCAACAGAAGGTCTGTAGTCATTCCCTTTGTAATAATGTACATTAGAAGTCGTGGACATCAGATGCTTTTTGAGAATTCGAGATTTGAAAAGTTTTGCAGGACTTTCACGGGTACTTGTATGCTCTGCATTCAACAGACGCAGTCTATGCATATGCAACAATTCCTCCATTTTAATCAGTTGCTCTCTCATCTCATTCAGTTTTTTCCGTGTTTTCGACAGTTCGCATTGTAACTCGGCTACCTCATTTTTGAAAACAGTTGACACTTGAGTTGCTGAACTTGTTGTGGAGGTTTTCATTGGATGAGCTTGAGTATTTTGAAAAGTGGAAAGAGACATCGACTGCATTTTACCAGATAAATTGGAAGAATTATAAGGATTCTGAGTAACATAAGTATTCGAACTTCTGCAAACAGTCTTGATGTGTCCAACTTTACCACATTTGTGACACTTAGTGCCCCGAAAACGGCAAGTGCTTCGTAGATGTAACTTTCCACAGGAAAAACACGGTTTAATGTTTTTGATCTCTCGCTGCATTCTATTACCTGTGGACGACAATTTGGATTGCTTTCCATGAACACTTGTATTTCCGACTTTAGAAAGCATAACATCAGATACTGACGTAGTGGGAGCAGAGTATTCATTATTGACATCTTCATGTGTAATACATAAATCTTTAGCAGTTTGAAACGTACAAGAAGGAATCTGAATTAACTCTTTCTCTAACTTAGGAATATTGATTCCAGCAATTAGACGATCACGTAGTTGAGTATGCAGCTGATCTCCAAAGTTACACTTTGAAGCTTGAGTTTGAAGTTGAAGAATAAAGTCTCTAATCTTCTGGTTGGGAGCACAAACCAGTTTGTTGAATTGAGCCCTCTCTCGCGTCTCAAATGTAGTTACATGAAAGTGATTTATCAGAAGTTCACTAATCTTGATATATGACAGAGAAATTGGTTTATCTGGAAACGCCACAGTCTTTACTAGGCTATATGCATCTAGCCCAATAGCAGTGATGAAATGTGCTGGTATTTTGTCATCCCGAACATTCTTGGAAATGCACCACGCATCGAAGCATTCCAAATAATCAGCAATCTCCCGTGGTGAACCATTTATAGGAAATTTTCCAAGGTTATTTAGTTCCATCGCGACGCCAATTTGTAGTAATTTATTGTAATCGTAGTATTAGTATTTCGAGATGACCGAATTACAAGAATTCAACCAAAACACAGAGAGGGCGGAATTCAGGAATTTGTATTTAGCGCAATTATTATTCAATTCATATAAGAAACACATTAACGATCAACAGTAAGTATTTAAACAATACAGAGATAGAAATTGTCAATCACCACATCTAGACGTTTGACCCTGACAGTTAGTTGCACATTCAGCCCAAGATATTTTGTAAATTACATTGCTACCTTTATCCATCACATTTATTGGATCTTTTAGTTGATTTATTTTGCTTTTAATTAGATTCATTGGCTTAAACGTGGTACGAATCCCAATGTTTCTGAGGTTTCTTCGAATTCCGCCTCTAATGTGCCATTTTTGTATGGAATTATGACTGCTATTTTCGCAATCCTTTTTCTTATCATTCCCTGTTTCTGTTGTAAGTTTGCGTATTCTGTCTACAAGACCTTGTGTTCGTCCTCGTTTTACCGTGAGTGGATGGGCTAAGCGATAATCAAGGCATCTCCTACAATGTGTAATTTTCCTTCACATCGCCGTTTTTTTGCTGCTATCGGTTACTATTTGTATTTTGTAGTCTAACAGAGGTAGTTCTCCAATTTCAATGTGAATTTTATTGAGTCAACATTACTACTCTTCATGTGTGAGAAGAATTTCTCAATGTCATTCTCTTTCATTATAATTGATGTGAGATCTACATATCTTCACCAATATTTTATTGATGACACAAATGGTTTATAATTGCATTCTCTTACCAAAAATCGAAGAATTTGTCACCTATTACTGATAAGATGGGCGAACCTATAGTTACTCCTTCAATTTAATTCAATTTTAGATTTTTCCCATCGATTGATTGGATTGAAGTGCTCGGTCTTAGGTTGATGTGTCGGCTTCTTGTGCAGATGCTTCGATGATGTCTGGGGTATGTAATGAGAAGTTAATTGTTGAATGGTGACTCGCAGTGGAATCCAGCCAGGATGCGTATTTCGTCCTATTTGGCTGTAACGTTTGGAACTATGGGAACTGGGTTCGAGCCTCTTTGGTGGGAACATCATCACTCATTGTGGAATGTAGGTACATCCAGATGGCGAGTGTTAAATGGGACGAAACACGCGTTGTCCTGGATTCCAGTGCTAATCACCATCCACGAGTTAACTTGTTCATTTTATTGGTATATTTTTCCATCTTATCAATTATTATTATTATATCCTTCAATTCCTAGAGGAACATAGGGCTTCAGCTGCGCACCTCCATTGCCTTCTGTTTTGTGACAGCTTTTTCACCCATTTATGCTGATTGTTGTCTGTTGTTGTTGTTGTTGATGTTGGCTAGGAATCTTCATCACCACATCTGTTTTATCTATGTTCACTTGAAGTCGTATCTTTGATGCTTCTTCTGCCAACTTATTGCTTTTCATTCGCATATCTTCCACTTTTTGGGAAATCAGGCATATATCATCAGCGAAGTCCAGATCCTCCAAGTTTTTTGTGTGAGTTCATTTTATGCCTGTTTCCTCGCTGTGCCCGTTGTCTGTTGCACTATCCAATCTACTGCAATCAGGAAGATCATTGGTGATAGTAGGCAGCCTTGTCTCACTCCCGTCCTCATTTCGAAGGCTTCCGTAAGTTTCTCGTTGTGGATTACTTGGCGGTATGCAGCATTGTCGTATAACTGCTGGATGAGATGTATAATTGTCGATGGGACCCCGTAGTAGCGAAGTAGTTGCCGAATCACCTCTCGATAGACGCTGTCAAAGGCCTTCGAAGGTCAATAATAGCTGATACTAATCTGTTATTTTTCAAAAAGTCAACAGTTTCATGCCTTACACTTTTATCATCACGTAAAATGCATGAAAAATAAGCCATCGTTGAGCCTGTAGCATTGAAGGGACTAAAATTGAAATTAAGTCTAACGCAAAATACCTCGGAATAGTTCTATCTCCCAACCTTACTTGGTCATCTCATATCCAAATGATTTCTAAGAAATTGTTCCGTCTTACCTACTACATTAAGAAACTCAGACTAACTGGAGTCACTCAACCTCTGCTTTCACAATTTGTCAACTCTCGTATCCTACCTATTCTACTTTACTGCTCCCCGTTAGTCTTTCCTGGGTTACTGAAAAAGGACTATACCATCCTGAGAAGGATGTTGAAGGTAGTTAGTAGGACTAGTGGTGTAAAACTCAGTCAGCTCGTCAGTACATTATTAGATAGGCATCTGAATACATGTGGAAAATGGTCTAAAACCATACTCTTCGACGCTCAGCACCCCCTCTATTCCCAACTCTCTCCCTGTATCTCATCAGGTAGAAACAGAAATCAGTAAAAAATAATATATGCTCGTACAACCAGGTATAGGAACTCATCGATACCATATTTGGCCAGCCCGTGTTCTAAGTGACGGAGACAATGTTAGGTGTGAAACTTATGACTTGCTTTGTTGTTAATAACATAATTTTGGCCCTTGTTATTTCCCCCTTATACTCTCTTATTTGTACTCTATAGTGAACAACCTTTAAACATACTTAGCCACCTAAATTATTAACATTGGCTTATTTTTTTATTCTTTATTCTATTCCTTCTTTTGTGTATTTACTGGTTCCGACTATATTAGCACTATGAGTATTACAAAATCGTCCTGTCATTAACCATCATGTAATATTAGTTTTGTGATTGCTTTTTTGTTCGGCAATATTAACTGACAGTCTTGTTTGTATAACGCCATTATCACCATCTTAAAAATTTTGTATTATGCAGGATTACTCACACTACCACTACAAACACCGCATTAGATCTGACAATAAAAAACAAACCTGAAATGTTTATTTTATGACTGCTTAGTGTTGTTCAATCAAATTAACTGATCATCTTGGCTATAAACATTCTTAATTACATTTCATAACTTCTTGTATGATTATAGCTATTACTTGGAATTGATAGTTACAAATCTTTTCTATTATAGCTATTACTGTCCACCACGCATACACATATCATAGCTTCCACTAACCAATACTGAAATATTATTCATTACTGGTGTTTATCTTCCTTTCTACTTCTAGATATTTTCTCCCATTTTTTGTTGCTATTTTGTGTTTTTTGTTGTTGTTGTTTTTGTCGTTGTTTTTTATATTTACTTTTTCAAATACTCCTTTTAAATGTTTGATAAAATTAGATACAATATTGTAGATAAGTACTGAAAATTCCACACTGTACCACTAGTACTGTTTCTGGAATAAAAGCGAAATTATTATTATTATTATTATTATTATTATTATTATTATTATTATTATTATTAGTGTATTCAGCCGTCAGAGCATGACGTCTTCGATAACTGTTTCTAGTCACACCTTATGAGTTGTAAGGAGAGTTGTGTAGAAAGAAGATGCTCGTAGTCTGAGAAGATGATATTTACCAATTTCTTGCATGAACTGAAGTGTCTGTTAACGAGTTGAAAATAACTCAATTTTAACACAGCTTGTAGGGGAATTTTTAGCGACTTTGGCAACACAAAAAAATATTAGGAATAAAAATCCAAGTTAATAAAATACATATGTGTAAAACTTGGGCACTGTGGTATTAAGTAATTCCATATTAGTTTGATTATTAAATGTATCACACAGTGAAACAGTATTGTATACTGGATGACGTTTCGAACACAATTTATTGTTCATAATCATATCAATTTTTGTCACACGACTTCGAGATTTGATTTTTATAGTTTTCTCTGTCTTCTCCTATTTGTTGTATGGGCAGTAGAATTTTCCATATATCTGGGACAGGTGTTGAATCATTCCTATTACATGTATTTGCAGTTGATTCGATAAACAAAGCTTCTGTTATCAATCTCTCCCTATACCCTGTGACATTAGATTTTAAAACTGTCATCCTATCCCATCCTATTGTATGGTTGTGTGTAACTGCATGTAGTGCTATAGCTGAACTACTCTCTAGATTTCTTATCTTATTCGGGTCAACCAATCTAGATTTAGCTAGGTTTTTATGTTCGGCTAGTCTGACTGCCCCTGTTCTACTAGTTTGACCTATGTATTTGACCTCACAATCATTGCAGGGTATTAGATAAACTAAATTGTTTTGTTTTAATGGCTCTACAGGATCCTTTAACCGACAAAGCTTGTTTCTAATTGAGTTTGTGGGTTTGAATGCCACTTTTATTCCTGCCTTGTTAAGAATTCTGCGTAAGGCTTCCGAGGTTCCTTCTTTGTATGGAATTATTGTTGATGATTTACATTCCTTATTGTTGGTGTCGTTATTAATATTATTATTATCACTATTATTATTACCATTATTATTATTATTATTATTATTGTTATCATTATTATTATTATCACTATCTCTGTTATCATTATTTATTTTATTTTTACATTTACTTACATATTTCTTGACTAATTTATCCGGGTAATTATTAAGTTTCAAGGCTTCTTTTATGTGTGTCACTTCCTGTCTTAGATTTTCCTTGGTACTACTTAGTTTTTGTGCTCTGTCATTTAAACATTTCACTAATCCTATTTTTACTGACATAGGATGGGATGATCGGAAATCCAAATATCTGTTTGAATGTGTGGGTTTTCTGTAAACACTAGTGTTTAGCTTCCCATCTTCTTTCCTTTTTACGTTGCAATCTAACATTGGAAGTTCCCCTTCCTGACTTTCCAATTCATAAGTGAATTGAATTGCCTCTACCTTCGAGTTGATGTGCTCGAAAAATCTATCTATATCTTGTGTTCTAAGTACAGTGAATGTGTCATCTACATACCTCCACCATACTTTTGGGGTGGGGGTGAACGTTTCAATCGCTATCTTTTCCCACCTATCCATGAATATATCTGCTACCACCGGGGATATTGGTGATCCCATGGCAACTCCCTCAGTTTGTTTGTATATTTTCCCTTGGAATTTAAATACTGTAGAAGTCAGGCAAAGCTGCACTCCCAGCATTATGTCCTCAATTGGCACTTTTGTCCTAAGTTCGAGTTCTTGGTCAGAAATGAGTTCGTTTCTGACCGCCTCTATAGCCATATTTATTGGTATACGTGTATATAAACTGACAATGTCAAAACTAACCATTTTTTCTTCATTATCTAATTTTAAATTATCTAATCTGTGTTTTAGTTCATAAGAATTAGTTAGTCTAGATTTCGAGTGGATTTTTAGGGGATTTAATACCATGGCTAAATATTTAGATAATTCATAGGTAGGTGAATTTCTAAAATCAACTATAGGCCTAATAGGGTATCCTGATTTATGAATTTTAACAACACCATACATCCTACTGGGGTTATTAGTTTTTGGCATTAAATTAAACCACTTAGACTCACCTAGAAACGGCTTCATTCGGCGTATAAGGTCCGCTGTGGATTTCTTAACTTTATTCATAACTGTGTCTATTGATTTATTAATTTCCTCATATGGTCCTGTTTGTATGTGAGTATTTACCTTGTCCAAATAGTCCGATTTGTCTAATACTACTGTTGCGTTCCCTTTGTCTGACTTTGTGATTACTATATCCTTGTTATTCTTGAGGTGTTTTAGGGCTTTTGTCTCTTGTTTTGTCAGGTTAGGTTTTCCACATTTTTGTCGTTTTAATGTAAGTGCACATTGTGCACGTACTTCTTCAGCTGTTGTTTTGTCTATCCCACTTAGTGCTATTTCTATTTTAGGGATGACATCCTCAGGTTTTAGCTTGTCCACCGCTACATTGAAGTTTAGTCCCTTTTCTAATACACTTATTTCCATCGGACTTAATATATGTGATGAGAGATTGATAACCCACTTTGATTTATCGATCGCCGTTGATTTTGGATTGTTGACTTCATTATTCTGAGATGAAGATTTCTCCTCTAATAATTTGTTGAACTTTTTGATTTGACTATTTTTTGACTTTTTGAAAGTGGCTGATTTTGCATTGTTGGAGGATTGTGTTATAAGATCATAATCTACATTGGTAACTATTCCTTTTAGCTTTTGTTTTAATTGCTCAATTTCACATCTGATATGTTGTAATTTTCTAACGATTCTGTGGATCTCTTCTTTCAGGCATAATTTTTGTAGACTTTCTATTCTGCTTCTAACTCTGTCCGTTGGAACTGGAGCTCGTAGACGTAGATATTTAGGAATGATTTCATTTTTTAAGCATCGAATGTTAAAAATACGGTGATTTTCATATCTTGCTTCAGTTTGTGAAAGTCGAGTGAGTTTATTGATAAGTCTTCGTACAGGAAGACCATAAGTCATGTTAATATATGTGTAAAACTTGGGCACTGTGGTATTAAGTAATTCCATATTAGTTTGATTATTAAATGTATCACACAGTGAAACAGTATTGTATACTGGATGACGTTTCGAACAGGAATAAAAGTGGCATTCAAACCCACAAACTCAATTAGAAACAAGCTTTGTCGGTTAAAGGATCCTGTAGAGCCATTAAAACAAAACAATTTAGTTTATCTAATACCCTGCCGGAATGATTGTGAGGTCAAATACATAGGTCAAACTAGTAGAACAGGGGCAGTCAGACTAGCCGAACATAAAAACCTAGCTAAATCTAGATTGGTTGACCCGAATAAGATAAGAAATCTAGAGAGTAGTTCAGCTATAGCACTACATGCAGTTACACACAACCATACAATAGGATGGGATAGGATGACAGTTTTAAAATCTAATGTCACAGGGTATAGGGAGAGATTGATAACAGAAGCTTTGTTTATCGAATCAACTGCAAATACATGTAATAGGAATGATTCAACACCTGTCCCAGATATATGGAAAATTCTACTGCCCATACAACAAATAGGAGAAGACAGAGAAAACTATAAAAATCAAATCTCGAAGTCGTGTGACAAAAATTGATATGATTATGAACAATAAATTGTGTTCGAAACGTCATCCAGTATACAATACTGTTTCACTGTGTGATACATTTAATAATCAAACTAATATATAATTAATAAAATACAAGTGTAACTGTATATTATGAAAAATACAGTTAATGTCCTCTACTAAAAATTATTAATACAGTCCATAGAAGCCGTTCACTGCTGAAGTCTCAATTCTAGTAGTAGAAACTGTGCACCGATTGTATAGGTTCCTGCAAACTCCAAAGGATACAACATGGTTAGCAGTGAAGTAACTAGACAGTATGAACCAGTGAGAAGACGAAGTGTCGAGTAGCACCACTGTATTTTAGACTGTACTCCAAAGTTATGTATATTTAACAATGGACCGTTTTAAAAACAAAAGTCATGTACAATGATGTTTCCCTTTTTTAACATCTAAGGAATAACTGTGCAGTCATATTGTTCCAAACTCCACAAACTTGCGGTTAGAAATATAAACTTTAGTCTACTAAAGCCAATTAATCAATCTTTCAAATCATGAGTGACCCATGTTTTCTGGAGTGAGGAGTTGAATTTATTGATTTCAAAACGATACAAAAAGATAAAATAAAATGGTGAAATCAACTGTAATAATAATTTTTAGAGAGAATAATAAAGAAGTTAAACATATTTCGAAAATGCAGTTTGATTACTACACATTGTCAAAAGAATCTCTGGAGTGAAAGAATGCCTTTTGCAGCAAAACCTATTCCCTAAAATCAGTTGTAAGTTTTGGATGTACTCATATACTGCTATATTTCCAACAAATTCAGAAGCAAGATTTCGTCCACTTTCAAAGTATGTTCTGGTAGGAGAATTTCTTTTCTGGTTTTCTGGTATGCCTATTCGTTTCGTCATTTCATAAATGGCTCCTGAAATATCAAGGGGATTAATTAAACGGTGCATTAATCAGTTATAAATTCTAGTAACTTCACCTGTTTCACTAGCCACCCCTTAGATTGGAGTGGACTGGAAAATGAGGGGAGATTGGGCTTGGGACTAGCGACTCTAACCCAATAAATCAATCCATTCACTGCAGAAACTTCACAGTACTGTAGAAATATTTCTAAAAACAACTTATTCTTCAATGGAATCGGAGTAACGAAATGATGTGCGCTAATTGAGACTTTCTGGAAGCTAACTGACCGATGAGTTTCCTTTCGATGAAGGCGAAAATACATGGGACATTCGCACATTGCTTGAAGCTGGAAAAGTTGCTGTCTGAAGTTCTGTATCCCAAGTGGAGAACAAGTGAACAATACTAACAGTGAAATTTTCAGATGTATAAGAATACTTGTGATAAACTTTAATATAAACCTCTCCATTTTTATACGGTTTTGTTGTATCTTTACTTAAAACAGTTGATTTGTCTCCTTTATGGATAAGATTTCATTTTGATCAATCACAAACTGTTGTACAAAAATAATAAATAACTATTCTATAAAATTTATTAGGAAGATCAAAACAGGTAAAAAGCAAAATAAAAATAATCGTGAAACTAATAATGATTACATTGTAACAACAGAAGACAAGGGCCAGGCAACAGATGGTTTTATTATGAAAATCAACACGTATTTATATATATTTCACATACATTATTATAGCTTATGCAACTGGACAAGCGCAGTCATCTGATTGGTTGTTTATCGGAAGTTAGGCAGACAAACGCAGGCTTCTGATTGGTTGTTTCGGGATTCCTTGATAAATAGAGTTCTCTATCTGCGAATCATATTTTGCCACGTTAACTTTGCTGTGATTGGTTGTTGAATCAGCCTTGCTCATATTTTCTCACAGCCTGCTCTCACCACAACATTAGTAATAATGATTATAAGGCATCCAATGTTAAAGCATTTAAGGAGGGGACATCTGAGACCCTACATAGGATTTTGAATAAGGCAGGAATTAGGGTGGCATTCAAACCTACAAACTCACTCAGGTAGGACAAGCTCTGTAGGCTAAAAGACCTGGTGGACCCAGTTAAACAAAATAATATAATTTACAAAATACCCTGCAAGGACTGTGAGTTATGTGAACCACATCGGTCAAACTAGTAGGTCAAGGGTAGTCAGATTATTGGAACATAAGAATTTATAAGTAAAAACAGAGTATTTTTTGTTCAGCGAAGAAATTTCTTTTCAACGACTTCATTTTCAAGCTAACTGTACAGTCGTATTTATATTACAGAAAAAGGTTATTAAGTGAGTGGCACTAAATAATTGCTCAGTCAATGTACGTATATATGTGATAAAAGTTATAAGGGGTAGAGTTGAAGTGGATAAATTACAAAAATATTAAAGATTGTTCTATAAGTGAATTGATATCAAAAATGTCAAGTGTTGTCTAAAAAATTATGAAAATTAGGAGTACGATTACGATAAGAATGAAGATGTGAAGTGAAGTGGAAAGAATTCAAGTGGTAAAATAAAATAAAATAGAAACTAGAAAAAACATTATTATGACCAAGGTAAAGAAAGGGGTTTGACAAAACGCTTTTGAACACATAATTTAGGTTTCTGTTCATGTATAGCTAAAGCTTCGGTGGCTAGCTATGCATAAGTGAAGAAAACGTAAAGTTTTGGAGTGATTCGATTTTTCCATGTAGATAACTTTGAAAGATGAATTTAGCTAAGGTAAGAATGGTTGACCCCGTGAAGATAAATAGTTTAGAAAAAAAGTTCAGCAACTGTACTGCATACATTAACACATAACCACACAATAGGATGGCAGAGGGTTAAAATTCTAAAATGTAATATAGGTAGGTGGATATTGAGAGAGATTGATTACTGAGTCCTGGTTCATCTAGTCTGCCTACACCCAACACAACACATGCAACAGTAGTCACTCAACACAAAAACCAGAGATATGGGGGATATTACCATCAGTCAAATCAGAGGATAGTAAATAATCTTAAAATTCTATTTCAATTCAAGCACATCACAACATTCTAACAAGTAACTTATTATGACTATGAAAAACACTCGTCTTATTTCCCATCTGATTGTATTTGATTGATAACACTAATATTATTATTTCATATTGAATGTACATTATGCTATATTGACTTTATTCGAATGTCTAATCATCAATTTTTACTTATGTCTATAAGTGAAGCAAAAAATTTGTGTGAGTAGTACGTTGATATGATTATGCGCCCCGAGACAAGTCACAGTACCAAAGAAAAAGCTGTTTATGAGTCTTGCATTCACAGGTGACACCACTTCAGAATTGATTAAAAATCGTTTATCTAAATGTGTTAAACGCACTTTTCCTGCAGCTGACCTGCAACTAGTTTTTACCAGCCGAAATATGAATAGACAATGCGACAAGGATAGATTACCGCTTTTGTCCACATCTATGTGCATTTACTCTTTTACTTGCTCTTGTGGAGCTGTTTATATTGGACGTTGTAAGCGTAATCTCCGAAAACGTGTAGCTGAACACTATCAGGTTTGGTTGATGAGAGGCGAACTTAGAAATGCAAAGTCGTCGTGATCACCTGTTAGAGAGTCTGGTCATTTGTACTTGAAACGTCATTATTTAATAATACTGTACAACACTGTGTGTGACAGTTTATCAAAATAAAATCTTATCTGTAGTGGAGTTATACTCTACCACAGTGACCAAGTTATATACTTATGTCTGTCTATTTGCTTCTACTTCTAAATAGCATCGACCCTCCATTCGTACCTCGAAGTTTCATCTATTTCTCAATGAAGTCGTTTTAAACAAACGTTATTTACAGTGTCCATTTGTAACATCTAACAGAAACTGTAAAGTCTTATTTTGTTCAGGACTCCACAGATTATAATGCAAGCTGGTACAGCCCTTAACCATTGGGACCTTGGATTTTATCATGAAGGTCCTGGATTCTAACCCCAGTAGGTGTGTACTGCCAATGAGCCTCAAACTCTTACGGCAGAAACAGCTGACCATTCATTACCCCCTGGTGTTTAATAGTTCTCTAAACGATATCAGTCCGTGGTAAAACTTAAAATTCTGATTAATTAAACAGTAAACGATGAGATGGTTAACTAACAGAGTTTAGAAATCACGAAACCTTGGAATTATCTGATAACTGTCTTGTACTTGTGATTAGCAGCCAATGAATAATAGCAAACTAGACTATAACAGCGAAGGGAAAGACGTGGAAAATTTGTATTCAACTTGAGGAGATGAAAGATTTCAATAACAAAATAGAGAACGAATTAACCAGACGTTTGAAGAAATTAAGGGAAGAGCAGATATTTGGCACGTATACGCCAAGATTGTATGGCCTACCTAAAGTGCATAAACCAGGAGTACCATTAAGACCAATACTGGATATGCGAAATTCGCCCTACCATGCTCTAGCTAGATGGTTAGTAAATATTTTCAAACCTTTGCATGAGAAGATAGTGAAATATAGCGTCAAAGATGTATTTGAATTCATAGACGAAATATAAGATATTAACATCAAGGACAAAACCATGATATCTCTGGACATAACATCATTATTCACAAATGTACATTTTATAGAAACAGTTAATTACATAGGTGAACAAGTGGACGAGCTGTCGATAAACACTGACATACATACTGAGATCCTAAAAGAATTGATATTAAGATGTAACATGAATGTAAACTTCAAATATAACGGCATGCTTTACAGACAAGTAGACGGGGTGGCGATAGGCTCCCCATTGGGTCCCATTCTGGCTGATTTCTTTCTAAGTAAGCTAGAAAATGAACTTATGAACAACCTTATCAGTAAGCTGTCATTTTATTGCCGATATATGGATGATACCTTTATTCTTTGTGATAATGGTTCTATTAGGAGTACAATAATTACTGAATTCAGTGAAGTACATCCGGCTATGAAATTCACATGCGAAGAGGAATGCCAAGACAGAATTGCCTTCCCGGATGTCCTGCTTACAAGAAAACCAGATGGTAGCATCAAAAGAAATTTGCATAGAAAAAGCATTTGGACAGGACAATATACACATTTTCACAGCTTCGTTCCTATCAAGTACAAAAGAAATTTAGTGAAAACCCTCAGCCACAGAGTTAGAGCTATATGCTGAGAAGAAGTAAGTGAAGATGAACTAAGCATTGTATATGATACTTTGATCGAAAATGGCTATCCCGAAAAATTTATCAAGAAACACATGACAAAGGAAGCGACGGAGAAGGACTACTCACTATCTGTAAACAAGAAGCCACTTTATATACGACTACAATTCAAGGGCGATATACCGAGTGAGATAATCACGAAGAAATTAAGAAAATCAGTCCAAAGAACTTTTAATGCTGACGAACTACACGTATTATTCTCTATACAACCGATGGTTATTATCCGATTGAAAGATGATGTACCTAGACTAGCTAGCCACTTCTAATTGTATCTATCAATTCAACTGCGCTTGTGGAGCCAGTTATATTGGCCGTTGTTCTAGGAACTTGATTTTTTGTGCCAAATAAATTACCAAAAACATCGAAGCACCGCAGGTTCCAAACAGCAGAGGCTATTGCGATTCGTGTGATACAAGCAGCGCTTTGTGTGCAAGAGAAGCAAGTCCAGCCCTTACTTCTGCCTAGCTCTGGCATTCAGTAGAGACTATAAATTCATGAATTTGTAATATTATCTTTCCTAATTTTCTTGACATTCAGCTTATTTTATGTTGATGCGATTCAGCTGTAATCTATCAATATTATTGATTTGATGTTATTTAAACAAAATTAATGTCGTTCATAACACTAATTCATTCATAAGTAAAAACACAGTTCTTGTTCAGCGAAGAAATTTCTTTTCAACGATTTCATTTTCAAGCTAACTGTACAGTCGTATTTATATTACAGAAAAAGGTTATTAAGTGAGTGGCACTAAATAATTGCTCAGTCAATGTACGTATATATGTGATAAAAGTTATAAGGGGTAGAGTTGAAGTGGATAAATTACAAAAATATTAAAGATTGTTTTATTAGTGAATTGATATCAAAAATGTCAAGTGTTGTCTGAATATTTTAAAAATTAGGAGTACGATTACGATAAGAATGAAGATGTGAAGTGAAGTGGAAAGAATTCAAGTGGTAAAATAAAATAAAATAGAAACTAGAAAAAACATTATTATGACCAAGGTAAAGAAAGGGGTTTGACAAAACGCTTATGAACACATAATTTAGGTTTCTGTTCATGTATAGCTAAAGCTTCGGTGGCTAGCTATGCATAAGTGAAGAAAACGTAAACTTTTGGATCGATTCTATTTTGCCATGTAGATAACTTTGAAATATGAAACACGTGGGGCTAAATGACCAGACTCTCTAACAGGTGATCACAAATAGACGACTTTGCAGTTCTACGTTCACCTTTCATTAACCATATTATCCATCAAATTATTGTATACAAACGGTTCAATTCTATGAGGCGTGTTTTATATTAATGACTAAATTAGTTGTATGTGTTACAACCTTAAACACAAATATAATTTGATTCATGAACTTTATCTGACAAATGAAATGGAAGATTTTTTCTCACCTAGTCACTCTTCGGTGCATATTCTCAGCTATGATGGATATGGCGTTTTACTCTGCAGAATTATGCAATATGTATGGGTTTTATATCTCCGAACCAAGGTGCAAGAAACAAATTAAGTATTGCGTATATGATATTCATTATTTATAAAAAGAAATGTATATTTCCAAATGAATGAATGAAAAAGCAAATCAATATTATTTTTCTTACGAATGTTTCTGTGTATAATACGGTGTTAATAGCTGTATCAAAGTAGTAATGTTCAGCAAGAGTTAACAATAAGAGCTTTGCTCTAAGCAGTAGAATGGTGGTCAAACCTCTACTTCAAGTTCATTGACTTCGTAAAGGCATTCAACAGCATAGAACGAGAAGTAGTTTGGAAACTGCTTCAACACTACGGTGTGCAGTGTCCAAGTCTTTATCAACCCCATTTAACAGCTGGCTGGCTATATGACAATGGCACGTGTCAGTTGATCCACAACAGGAAACTCACTCAGCGAGGCATTCGAAGTGAATACAAGGGTAAGACAAGCTGGCTTGCTGCCTATTACCGCCAATGATATTCTTAATTTTGGTGGACTGGATTATGCGTTAGACTGTGCGTTGGGAGTGAGAAGATACAAATACGTTGGACCAACAAGAAAACTCTAGAAGATCTGAATTTTGTGCGTGGATTATTTATGTCTAATATCACACAAACTCGAAGACTTGCAAGCGAAAACCAACAAACTGGCGGAAGAGGCAGTGAAAACAGGTCTTCTGAAGGTGAAGACAGAAAAGATGGAGGTGATGAAAGTAACCAACAAACAGTAACAATAACCGGCACCAGTCACTATCAACAGGAGAGATTTAACAGAGGTTACCTCCTTCACTTATCTGGCTAGGAAGCATTGTTTCAGCTACAGGAGGATGACACGGACGAAGATATCAAAACCAGGCGGAATCTAAAAGGCAAGATACACTTTTATCAACCTGAAACTAGTTTGGAAATCTTCTGCAATGAATCACCATAAGGAACAAGATTCGCATTTTCAACACCAATGTGAAGTCGTTTCTTCTGTACGAGTCAGAAAATTGCGCTGTGTGTCACGAAACGCCTACAGCAGACTTCGTTGACTCCATAATGAAGACCAAATAGCCAGAAAGAATAAGCTACAAGAAACTCTGATTGGGAAAAATCCAACCAAGAGGCGATCGCTCAAAAATATGAAGTAGAAAGTGGAGATGGATCGGGCATACATTGAGGAGGCCACCGAATGTCATCGCATGCACTTCAGGTCATTCAATGGAATCCCAGTGGGAAGGAACGAGTGGGTTGTCGGTGTGAGGGTGACAAGCAGGATATCATGTGGGGAGGAGATGAAAGAGTTTAGTCAATCGTAGAGCCAGCTGAAGAGGACGGCAGAAGATAGGAAAAAGTGGAGATGTGTTGTTGAAGCCATATGTTCCACTTGGAACGCAAGGGAATTATGATAATAATAATAATAATCTAAGCAGTGTATCTGACAAGGTCGAATTCTCATCATTTAACAATGATAATCTGGTTTATTTTAAAAAGAGTATTTATAATGCAGTATGAAATTTATATATTTTTAAAATATTTTTGATTTACATCTTGATTCCACACCGTATTTTTTCGTACAGGTATGGAATTTTCAGTATGTGATATCGGTGGCCCAAATTTTGCAGACCGACCATAGATATCAGGTGTGAGTCCGCAGGGGATCGAACCTCGGATCATGTGCATGGTCGGCGAGAGTTCTAACCACTGTGCCACCGACGCACAGCATTCTCAGCATTTGTCACAATATTACATCCAATTTACTCAAAAAATAGATGAAATTAACCAGAGGAATTTGTCCACATTTACGGTTTAAAGTCAAGACTATTTAAAGTACAAAATCAGAATATAGCAAAAATATACATTCAGAGATCTATAAAACACAAAATAATTGAGCAAAGAATATCGTTTTCGATAAATTCCTCCTCCTCTGGCTCTAAAATTATATATATGCATGTTTATATACATAGAATATTCTAGAATAGTAGTTAGTAATAATATTAGTGTTTTTTTAAATAATATTGATGTGTAAAGTAATATCACAATGGAATTACAGTTCATTAAAGATGCTTAAATTATAATAATAATAATAAAGATATAGTAGCAAATAGAAAATCAACTAAAATTAGGAAAATTCCACAAAAATTCAGAATCATTCAAACCTAGATGGCTAAGGTAAGGGTAATTAATGTCTGAGCTGGCTTCTTTTGATGCACAAATTAGGCTTCTCAATACGGATCCCAACAGCCTCAGGAATAGTTAGTAATCGAACTCTTAAGGTGAAGTTAAGGTTAGTTGGTTGGTATGCGGTAAATGAGCATGAAAGCATGGGTTAACATCAATCTTGTGTTCTGTGTGCACAAGGTGAGAGAGAATAGCACTGCGAATAGATTTTGTTTATCCTTTGCTTAACCACACAGGTTGATGTTCCGAAATTCGACGAGAAACACGCCTAATTGTACGGCCTATGCAACCAACTGGCTCCACAAGAGCAGTTAAATTGATAATAATAGATATAATAATAGTAATAATAATAACAGTGAGTTGGTTTCAAACACTATTGTGAATACAGTTTGGAAATTTTAGCATGTTATTATAGATTATTGAATCTAATGTTCTGTTGATATAGCAGTATGGTGAGGGGAAATATAAAAAATAACAATTACTACACAGCTTAAATGATATTCACACTTATGAGAAAATAAACAAATCAAAACAAAAAACTGACAGGATTATGAATATAAGGAGAAGGACAATAACAATAAGGCTTGGTGGAATTATTTATTTACTATTGGAAAGAAGGTGAGTTAGTTAGTTAGTTAGTTAGTTAGTTAGTTAGTTAGTTAGTTAGTTAGTTAGTTAGTTAGTTAGTTAGTTAGTTAGTTAGTTAGTTAGTTAGTTAGTTAGTTAGTTAGTTAGTTAGTTAGTTAGTTAGTTAGTTAGTTAGTTAGTTAGTTAGTTAGTTAGTTAGTTAGTTAGTTAGTTAGTTAGTTAGTTAGTTAGTTAGTTAGTTAGTTAGTTAGTTAGTTAGTTAGTTAGTTAGTTAGTTAGTTAGTTAGTTAGTTAGTTAGTTAGTTAGTTAGTTAGTTAGTTAGTTAGTTAGTTAGTTAGTTAGTTAGTTAGTTAGTTAGTTAGTTAGTTAGTTAGTTAGTTAGTTAGTTAGTTAGTTAGTTAGTTAGTTAGTTAGTTAGTTAGTTAGTTAGTTAGTTAGTTAGTTAGTTAGTTAGTTAGTTAGTTAGTTAGTTAGTTAGTTAGTTAGTTAGTTAGTTAGTTAGTTAGTTAGTTAGTTAGTTAGTTAGTTAGTTAGTTAGTTAGTTAGTTAGTTAGTTAGTTAGTTAGTTAGTTAGTTAGTTAGTTAGTTAGTTAGTTAGTTAGTTAGTTAGTTAGTTAGTTAGTTAGTTAGTTAGTTAGTTAGTTAGTTAGTTAGTTAGTTAGTTAGTTAGTTAGTTAGTTAGTTAGTTAGTTAGTTAGTTAGTTAGTTAGTTAGTTAGTTAGTTAGTTAGTTAGTTAGTTAGTTAGTTAGTTAGTTAGTTAGTTAGTTAGTTAGTTAGTTAGTTAGTTAGTTAGTTAGTTAGTTAGTTAGTTAGTTAGTTAGTTAGTTAGTTAGTTAGTTAGTTAGTTAGTTAGTTAGTTAGTTAGTTAGTTAGTTAGTTAGTTAGTTAGTTAGTTAGTTAGTTAGTTAGTTAGTTAGTTAGTTAGTTAGTTAGTTAGTTAGTTAGTTAGTTAGTTAGTTAGTTAGTTAGTTAGTTAGTTAGTTAGTTAGTTAGTTAGTTAGTTAGTTAGTTAGTTAGTTAGTTAGTTAGTTAGTTAGTTAGTTAGTTAGTTAGTTAGTTAGTTAGTTAGTTAGTTAGTTAGTCCATGACTGACACTATTTTCATCACATAAAATAAGTGGCAAATACTGTACCGTGGAGTTTTTAATACTTAGACGTGCAAGCTTAAGGTCTTTTGAAATAACTTCTTGTTTCACCTGAGGAGACACAAGGCGAAAGCTGCGGGTGCTGCAGTGGATGCTCACCGCTCCATAAAATCCCTTTAGCAAATTTAATGCATGAAATTAAGTGCCTATCATCAATGACGATGTCAACAATATGGCCAAATGGGATACCACTCTCACCCCGCTGACTGACAGTCCTCAGAGTTCTACGAAGTATGACATAGTCCGATTTTAAGCAACCCATGGCAAAAAAATAAGGGTGAAAAATAAAGAAGAATAGGTAAGACGCGCAAGTTGACAAACTGTAAGAGGGGAAGGGGTTGAGTTATACCCGAGTACCTTAACTTCTTAATGTAAAAAATGAAACCAGTTTGGAAATCTTCTGCATTCAGTCAGCAAAAACAACAAAATTTGGATTCTTTTCAGCACATATGTGAAGTCAGTCGGTCACTTTTCCAATATGGCTGAAAAACTTGTTACTTATGCCACGAAAAGCATTTCCAACAAGTTATGGACTGTTATCGACAGCTGCCAACTTTACTGGCCAGCTGGCCGGCTAGCCAGAAAGAATTAGCAACAAGAAACTCTGACTGGCGACAAACTATACAAGAGCCGATTGCTTAACAAATATGTTGGCGAAAATAGAGTTGGCTAGGGCATAAGTTTAAGAGATCGTCGAATGACATTGCGCTCAGTGCAGACCATCGCTTGAGTGGAATCAAAATACGCAGCGCCGAGTGGCTCTTATGGCCGAGGGTGACACGAAAGAGATCGTGTGTCGAGGAGAAGGAGGAGGTGGAGATGATAGATTACCTTCAATCGTGTGGCTAGCCAGCCGAAGAGAAGGGCGGAAAATAAAACAAAGTGTAGATGTTTTGATTGGACACTAGTGAGATGTGTATAGTGTCCTTTCTTTGGTGCAGACTGAATTCTATCAGTCAGGTTTGCACCGTGGCCACTATTCTAGGTAGCTTGCCATTAATCGCTAGCCCAAATAGCTCAGTGTTGGTGACGTCTGTGACTGCATCACTGGATGACACCGGTTCGAATCTCAGAAGGGAAATGAGTTGTTCCTTCAAGGTTTCAGAGACGCCTAGCTGTCTGATGAGTGCCAACTAGCATGAAACCCTGGTTCAAGGCTTCATCAAGCCGCTTGCCACCAACTATCTAATATCATCAAAAGTGTAGATGTGTTGTTGAAGCCTTATGTTCCGATCGGAACCCAAGGGAAAAATACTAATAATGCCCAGCAAATATGCAAGGCAAAAATGGAGTTGGATTGGATATAGCTTGCCGAGATCGCTGAATGACATCACACAACAGGCGATTCCAGTGGAACCCGAATGAAAAACTGCATACTGGGCGTGGCTCCGAGGGTGTTTAGTGAAAGATCATGTGACGAGGAGGAGAAGGAGGAGGTGAGAGCCTATGGAAAATCGTGAATGACTGCAGGCAACAGAATTAAACAGGGCTGCATCAGTAAAACCCTAGATACTATTCAGAATCTAAGGGAATAATAATTAGCTCATGTCAAGCGATCCACAACGAAAAACTCAGCGAGGCGTTTGGAGCAAACACAGGAGTCAGACAAGGGTGCTTTTTATCACCAATGAATGATATTCCTAATTGTAGTGGACTGACTGGATTATGCGTCAGACAGTGGGAAACGAGAAGACAGGAATATCCTGGACTGACGTGAAGAACCTAGAAGACCTGGATTTCACGCGTGGATGATTTATGTTTGATGTCACACACACAAAATCGAAGACTTACAAGCAAAAACCGACCGAAAAACTAGTCGAAGAATCAGCCGGCGAAGATAGGACTCCAAGTGAACATAGACAAGACGGAGGTTATAAAAATAACCAGCCAACAACAACAGCAACACCCAGCGTCAATCACCATCAACGGGAGGGATTTGAAAGAGGTCACTTCATTCATTCACTTATCTAGGGAGCATTGTCTCAACTACAGGCAGTCGGAGCGGACAAGGATGTCAAATCGAGCGAGAATCGGAAGACGAGCGAGAAACACATTCATCAACCTGACTGAAACCAATCTGGAAATCTTCGTCACTCAGCCAACATCAACAAAAAAATTCAGTCAGATTTTCAATACAAACGTTCTTCTATATAGAACGGATCAGGAACTTGGCGGGCGGGTCACAAAGAATATTTACAACCAACAGGCTATTGCAGACCTTCGTCAACAACTGTCTTCGCTGGCTCTATAATGAAGATCAGATAGCCGGGCGGGCCGGAAAGAATCTCCAACAAGAAACTATGGACACAAAGAAACAAAACAAGAAGCAATCGCCAACCAAAAAATATGCAGGAGAAAGTGGATTGAGATGGATTGGACACTCGCTGAGGAGGAGGCCTCTGGGTGACATCGCGTGCGTCAGGCCATTGCTCGAATGGAACCCGACAGGAAAGGAAGCGGCGAGTGGGACGTCAGTCTAAGGGTGACATGGAGGAGATCGTGTGAAGAGGAGTTGAAACAGTATGGACTAGCATGGATGCAGGTAAAAGTACAGCAGAAGGAAGACAGAAGTGGCAAGTGGAGATGTGCAGTTGAAGCCCTATGTTCCACTAGGAACCCAAGGGAAAAATAATAGTAGTAATAATAATGTTTTTCAACCAAACAACAAACCTAGAATCCGACATAGTCTTAGTTTGATCAATAATGCCTAGATCCGTGATCTGATTTGCAATCTTTCAGTTTTATATTTGTAATGCAAAATATTTTCACCTGATGAAATTTGAAAACATGACCTTAATAAACATGAGAATATATGTGTATATTGATGAAACATGTATATAAGATTTGTTATTAATAATAAGAAGGGTAGATTGTTAATATTGGACATATTGAACATATCATTCGTTTACCATTCTGTAAGATTAAAAATGTGATTAGTCTTATTAATATTATTACCATTATTATTATTATTACTAATTACCGTTAAAATATTCGTGTGTTTACGATTCTGCTGAAAAATTTAAACATGTAACAAACAGGCTGTCCAATTGATAGGGTATACAGTATGGTATATAAAATCACACGGTTTACACGGGGATTTTAATTTCGCGCAGAATTTTTCAACTTTCTTAACCAAATTTGACAACATTAACATTACTGGTGACAGTAGTAATACATTGTAATACAAATGTTATTATTTAGATCGGATCATAATCCTATTATTGTATTAAGCATTTTACTGTTGCATGTATTATTGTTGTATGTGGTAGTCTTTACTGAGGGCCAACACGTAAAACACGAAGAATATACATGTCCTTATCTATGGATGCAATGGAAACAGAAACGTACGCTTGGTTGGATATGCGGTTCTGTACCATTTCTACAAACAAAGTAAGTATTATATATATTTTGAATTAGATGTTAGGTGGCGTGTTTGAAAATCGCACTATAGCATCCTATGGTTTCAAACAGCTTAGCTCATTCATTATAAATTATTTAAATTAATCCCAGCGTGTTAAGAAAATCAAAACAAGATTTTTCTGAACGTTTCGCCGTGTAAGCCACAGCTTCTTCAGCAGATTTATTCGGATTATAATTAATCATCAAAATATACAGTCAAAATTTTTTACATAAAATGAAGTCAGTTTATTTGAAGGTCATTTGTCCATGGACTCGGCGCTCAAATTATTCCAGGAAATTCGTAACACCTACGGTCTGGAAACCTATAAGCTTAGCTCATTGTTTTCCCGTCGAAGTGTTGAGTGAGCTGACGGCATTTTCCCTTCTATGGTGTTATAATAACTGACCTTAGATGAACTTAACCCCTTTCATTTCGCTACTTTCAGCATTGTTTTTCTTATCCGATGTCACTGGTGCTATCAGAACTTCCGTTACAATGGTATGCACTAAATGTTTCTTGGGGATAGTGATCTTCGGGGTGAACGGGCTTGAGGATTGCTATCGTGATAATTATTTTATATCTTCTGGACTAGATGACTGTTTGTCATAAAGGCTTCAGTCATCGGTAGACTTCATATTCTTGCCGGCCATTTTCTGTAGTATTCCATTCAGACGATCAGAATGCAATCACGCTATAAGTGTCTATAATGCTGCTGCAAAATACCGAAATATCTTTGTCGGTAACAATCGAAAACAAAACAGGAACACAACAAAACGAACTACGTTGCTTGAAACCACTGGATGCCATCGTATCATCTTCAAACTTTCCACTTTTTCTTTCTAAAATCCCGCTAAGTACATTGATATTGTTTGCGTTGAAAACATATTTGTGCTTATATAATACAATCATTAATCAACGCAGATTTCTTTACGAAACAAAACCAGTTAGAGATCATTAAAAATCAGACAGATATCTATCTTCAAGTATTGGTTTGTAGGGATTTGGTTGATTGGTTAAAAGATTTCATCATGACCTGACATTGGTTAGAGAAGCATTCGAAAACCTGGGAGTAGTAAGCAGCTGTTTGAGATTCTTCATCTGTACGCGCCCACCGGGGTTCAAACCCAGGACTTTCTGGTCACCAAGCGAGCTCTATCCCCTGGTAACAAGTCAGTCAATCCTTGAGTTGCTGAAGTCTTCGAATGGAAGATGTTTGAATCTATGTATGTCTGCGTGCGTCGGTGGCACAACGATTAGGACGCTCACCGACCATGCACATAGTCCGTGGTTCGACTCCCGGCCACCAACGCACTCCTTTACCTCGCTAAGCCTGAAATAATGCTGTTAAAGAGGAAAGGTTGGGCATGAGGCTAGAAACCCCATCTTGCAAAATTAAACACTGCTACAGAAACTTCAAGCCGCTAGCTTGAAGGCGACCTATGTTCCACTGGGAACGTGAAGGAAAAAAAGTTTGTCTGAATTGCATAATGTGTATTTCCGTAACACACTTCGAACAATCTGATCACACACACGGACTTGTCATGGGAATGAATATCTATGAAATTAATAAAGAGTTAAGAGGCGACAAAGTAGACAAGTTAGGTCAAGTTAAAAGGGCATATTAAAGGTCGAAATAACAACGAAGAGCACTTAACCAAATAACAGAGGTAACAGTACATCTACCCTGGCTGGTATCAAAATAACAAAGTTTACCAAGGAAGGTTTATTATAATGACGAATTTTTGCTCTTAACGCATAAAGGCGGTTTTAACTTCCTAATTGCTAGCTAGGAATTTCACAAACTTTAGGATACGCCAACCTCCAAACACGTTTTATGAATGGATAGGTTTAAAAGACGTGTAAACATCAATTTTATGTCCTGTCTGTATAATACGTTCTCTTAATGGTGAGAACAGGAGACCTAGCTCCTCTGTTTCGAAACATACTATAGATGGGATAGGACATAAAATTGATGTTTACACATCTTTTCAATCTATCCATCCATAAAACGTATTTGGGGAGTATCCTAAAGTTTAAACCACTTTTATGAGTTCAAACCAACAATTTGTCGTCACACTAAGTCATTCCTGGCAAACTCTCTTCTGATACTAGCCAGTAGACGTACCTCTCTCTTCTGTTAATATCATTCAACGGTACTAGAGATACAATCGCAAATAACTGGTTAATTTCAAAGAACACATCGATTGGTTCCTTATGTTCGTACCACTAGACTTCAGTTTGAGTCGTTACAGAGACTGTAACAGATAGGATAGCTTAAGCAATTTTATAACGATCTCTCACATTCACTTGATTCGCCTTATCCATTCTCTTCAGACTCACATCAGTGTAATGTAGGAATAAGAATAATACAAAACAATAGGAAGACAATAACAATAGGAAGATAAACATTCATTAAGCATTTCATCATGAATTGACATCGGTTAGAGGGCTATTGGAAAACCAGCTGGGAGTACTGAACAGCCAACTGTTTCATCCTAGTTTGGGACTCCTCTTTATTAGTACACACCCATCACCCATCGGTTCGAGTCAGCGAGCTCGTAGACCATTAAGCCACTACTGGAACGTGATTCAATGATCAGACCATGAATTCCAACTTCTGTCAATTCATGATATGGCGCGACCACCTAGGGGTAACTACCTACCTGAACAGGGGGCAGTCACTAGTGGATTGTCAGGAGTTGGAATTCATGGACTATTGGATCGAGTCCCGAGGGTTTAATGGCCTACGAGCTCGCAGGCCTTGTAACCAGAAGGTCCTGGGTTCGAACGCTGGCAGTGGATGCGTACTGATGAGGCGTCGTAAACTAGGCTGACGAAACAGCTGTCCAGTACTCCTTGGCTAGTTATCCAGTGGTTCTCTAATCCACATCAGCTTACGATGAAAGCCTGGAACCAATCCATCAAATCTGTACAAACCAACACTTGAAAACATTAAGCAGTTGAAGGACAACCTTGTCGTTGAATAAAGAACTAAGATACGATAGATTTCGGTAACTCCAAACTATAGCAGCCCAAAACGAAACCACCTACCTAATGAACGCATTAATGACCTTGAGCAACTACTCAAATAAGTCCGTGGTATGTAGGAGGAATTATGGATGATGTATACGAATTACGCGCTAAATTTCATCTAAATCTAGTTATTTAAGTATTGGTTAGACCACAAGGTCGTTGGAAGGGAGAACATGTGTAGCCAACTATTGTCCATGGGCTATATTCACAACGTGGTCAATCATACCACTGACGATTTCGTTAATCTTTTCAGTGGGACTCACATAAGTTCCATTTAAAGTTCCTAGAGTTACCTAAAAACAAAGAGAATCAGAGCGGTGAATTAGTCGAGAAATAAGATGATTTACAGATATCTCAACGAATTCATGTACAGAAATACGTTTAACCTGACTATGAGGACTTCTGTGAGGAAATTGGGAGGTTTTATTGGAACATATCTAAGAATAAAGCAGTATGAAGACGTAATTTGTCTGAATCATATACTATTATATTTGCGTAAAACATTTCGAACAATCTGATCACACATGAACTTGTCATAGGAAAATAGATATATGAAATTAATAAAGACTTAAGAGGAGGTGAGAAAATAGACAAGTTAGGTCAAGTTGAAAGGATAGGACAGTATTTTAATTACCACAGTTTCTGCCCTGATCGGTACAAAACAGCCTTAGTAAGGTGCCTCTTCATTAGAATCCAACGAATATGCACTGGAGGAAGACACACTTGATGAAGAAGAAAGCAGGTTGGCACAAACTCTGTCTGGTTGATAACAATTATCCAGACAAGTTCATCAGGAGATATAAAGTAGTCAATGGAACACCAAGACCCACTCTACAACTCGCCCCTAAGAAATACGTGTACATCAAGCTACCCCATATGCGGCATCAAAGCAGCTTGATAACTACACAAAGACTGAACACTGCTGTTAAAAAGACTTTTTATGCAGCTAATATCATAATAATAGAGAAAGTGAAGCCAATATATCCATCTAAGTCCTTTTAACATGCGAAAAATGATGTCACATCTCACTGTATTTACCAATTTGAATGTACATGTGTGATATGTATCCATATATATATATATGTGTATGGTGGTCTCTCTTTCTGTTGCTCTCTTAGTCTGTGACCATTTCACTTTGATGAACCTGTCTCCTTTAACAATGTATATTCCCCTTATATTATATATAATATGTGTGTTTGTTGACATGTCTGCTATATTTTGCTATGAATATATGGGTCGATACTCCATTATAATTAGCCAATCATGTTAAGACTGTCTATTGATTTTTCACACACTTGTTCGGACATTCATATATATATATATATATATATATATATATATATATATATATATATATATATATATATATATTTGCTCTCACACTCTTGTGTGACTTTAATTCTCCTGGTGTTTTGGAAAATAGAAGTATCATCGCAAACCTAGTGGTCTTCTGATTTCCGTTTTTCTTGCGTCAGGACTATAAAATTCTCGACCAGTACATAGCAATAATTTGGCGACGAGCACATAATAATGTGGACAAACATACATAGGGAGGACTCATCTATCTCGGCAAGTAAGCGCTGACTTCAGAGCATATTCCTAAATAGCTCCAGAAACAAATAGAATAATCAGAACTCATAATGGTGAGAATAGGAGACGTAGCTCTTCTATTGAGAAACATATTACAAAAATAGGACATGAAATTGATGTTTACACATTTTTTATACCTATTCATAAAATGTATCTGGGGCGTATCCTAAAGTTTTTGGAAGCCCAAGCTGGCAATCATGAAGTTCAAGCCACCTTTATGCATTCCAAGCTACAATGCGTCATCACTGTAAACCTTCCTTGGTAAACTTTGTTATTTTGATACCAGCCAGGGCAGATGTACTATTACCCCTTTTATTTGGTCTTGTCTATTTTCTCAATTCTTAACTGTTTTTGAACAAAGCAAAAACTACAGTTTTAGCAGAATAATGTGGTGCCATTTTTTATTTTGTTGCCTTCTCGTCAGCTGCTTACAGGGAAAAGACATTATTAAATATATCTACAAAAACAATTTTAACATACACAGAGTTCATTTTTAAACAAAAACCAATCGATCAATATTTGCACTTGATGAAAATTGCCTCAGCAAACTTAAGGAGAATTGAGCTGTTTCGCCTATTGATAATTTCGAACGACTTTTTGACGTCCACCTCATGACCGGTTGTGTCAAAAAGATGCCTGGCGATGGTACTGTTTAAAGCATTTGTTCCCTTTAGACGTAAGCCTTTTGGTACACGTTCAGAAAATTGTAGATATGCCTTTCTTTCTGTCCTTCCAATGTAACTGCTCCCGCAGATACATGTAAATTTGTATATACAGTTGAAGTTAACATGAGAAACTCTTAACTGGTTTATTAATTTCATTTATACTCAGTACTATGATAAATCCGTGTGTGATCAGATTGTTCGAAATGTGTCATGCGTAAATACAACAATACACAATTCAGACAAATTACGTCTTCTTATTGCTTTGTCTAAACATATTCTTCATCAGTTACTAGAGTTATATGTCTACAATAATTAAAGAATTACTGTTAATAACAACAGTAATATTTTAAATAACATTGAATCAGTAATATCGACAGGTTACATTTGGAAAGTATCTACAAGTGATAATATGTAACATTATAACACTAAAATGAATAATATCGGAAAAATTAACGAAATTAATACAGAATTTATGAATTTATAGGTTCCATAACAGATCAGGTTAACACTAGTGGATGAGCCAATTTATTTTGCACGCCAAGCTCTAGTTGACTTAAGCGAAATTCACTGGCCTCTACACTTTGGAGTGTTGACTATCTAGAGGTCAGTAGCAGTTTATTTTGTTTCCAGTTGATGATCAAAAATGATTCTATAATACTGGCTTTACGACCTGTTTGGTCAAGACTGGCGAATATCGGACTGCTGATGGTTTTTGCTACACATTTATTTAACCACACTGACAGATGTTACCAAGGACGAAATACCGAGCTTCTAGAGAAATGGACAACAATGAACTGGTTTCACAGGTGCAGTTGAACTAATAAATACAGTAATAGGTGGATAGTTCAGATCCTTCGTGCAAAGTGTATAGGTTGCAGCTTGTCGGCCTTAAACTTTCTTTGAATAGATTTTCTCAACCTGTTGGTTATTAATTCGCTTGGTATATCGCCTCTGAACTGCAGTCATATATATTAATATATATAGTCTTCTTGTCAACAGACATAGAAGAATTCCTTTCGACTGTCTTTTCTAAGTTTTTCATGCCGAACTTTTCAGCCTATCTGTTCACAGTTAACGTGTCATATACGACCTTCAGTTCGTCTTCAATACTTGTAGGTTATTTAGATAGTGCGCTGAATAAGTGGATAATTTGGGACACTGCGTTTAGTAAGGCTGGTAAAGTATAGCCTATCAACAACACAACCAGACCCGATGTGACACCAACATACGCAATAACAAACTTCCACTAAAATTCATGTGGGTAACTCCAATAATTTCAAGGTAAATATCGTTGGGAACCAACAGCAGCTGGTAAGCCATTGGAACTAAAAAATACTAGGCGGTGACTGTTCTGTATTAGGAATCAGAAGAAGTTAGAGTTCATAGGCTTTTGCATTCCATCTCACTGACTCGACAGTCAACAGGCTTTGACTCGTAACCTGAATGTAATCGGTTCAATCTATAGTAGGGTCATGGACGCATAATACTGAAGAGTCCTCAACCAGGACGAAAGAAATATCCAGTACTTCCAAGTTTTAGCCTCGTGATTTGATAATTGTTAAATGAGATCAATCTTAACATAATTGATAGCATAGAGTGTTCTACTACTGAGGACTATCGTTGTTACTGCTATTCCATAGGATCTATACAGCACATCTTCATTTCATCCTGCTTTCCTATGCAGTACTCTTTAGTCTGCTTCGTCTCATTTCCTCTTTACACGATACCCTTTTTATCACCTTCGGGTCTAAACCAAACCAATGGTTTCCGACCCGGGTTCCACTTAAGTGACTGTTTGGCACACGACGTCATTCAGTGGTCTTCCCCCCGTATGCCCGATCCACCTTCAGAATGTTATTGGTTAGTTCACTGCCATATTTCCTCCTGCCAGTCAACTGATCTATAGTATCGAGCAAGAGAAGCAACCTCTTGATGGAAGTCTGCAATAGCTTGTTGGAAATGCTTTTCATGGTGACATCGTAAGGTCTCTGAACAATATAGACACACTGACTTACTTAGCATTAGCGCTGACAAATTAGAGTTCTATTTTTTCTGCTGAGTTCGGCAGATTTCCTCACTGAGTTGAAATGAATAAAGGTCCACAGGATTTCATCATGAGCTGACATAGGTTACTGAACCTGTGGAAAACCTAGAAGGGAGTCCTCGATAGCTGTTTCGTCCCACCACTTTGGGACTCTCCACCAGTACGCACCCACCACCAAGATTCGAATTCAGGATATTCTGGCTACAAGGCAAGCAAGCTTGTAGACTATTAAGCCACTGGGACCCTATTCAGTGGCCAGAACCATGAATTACAACTCCTACCAAACTCAAGATACTGCCCAATCATTAGCCAATGTCATCACTGGCGAGTATTTGTCCTCACACATGACCTGCTGTACCTCACTGGTCATGACTTCCTATTAGAACCCAGGTAACTACCTCCCTGAATAGGCAGAAGTTGGAATTCATGTGCTGGTTATTGAGTTGGGTCACAGTGGCTTAATGGTTTACGAGCTAGCTCGCCTTGTAACTAGTAGGTCCTAGATTTGAACCCCTGGTGGTGGGTGCCTATTGATGAAGAGTCCCAAACTGGATCGAAACAGCTTTCCAGTACTCGCAGCTGGTTTTCCAGTGGTTCTTTAAGTGATGTGTCAGCTCATGATGAAATCATGTAACCAATTAACTCACTACAAACCAACAATGGAATAATATAGGTCTGTGTCGCTTTTCCGATTCTACTTTTGACATTTTCATTCATTCGTGTTGTCTACCTGCAGTTGAAACAATGCTGTATAGATAAGTGATAGAAGTGACTTCCTCAAAATTTCACCAGTTGATGATCAGTGTTTCTTGTTGTTGGTGAGCTACCTTCCATCACTTCTGTCTTCTTTACTAAATTAGATTAGAACTAAATATTTACTGTAATGTGTTCCTTGTGTGATACTTTTGTAATTTATATAAATTTAGAAAAAAGCAACTGATTGTGTGAAGAAATATATTCGTTTCCCAATCAGTTCCTCATCATCCACCTGGCTCTACACCGATATATGTTTCTTTTTTTTTAAGTCGAAATTCTTTACTAACCAAGTGGTTATTTTAGTGAATCAGGTTTAGGTATACAAGGGGTGGGGTGAAATTAAGTGGTCAAAAGTCATCACGACACCAACTAATTAATAGATGTTAGTAACAAGATGTCTAAGTTTTCAAGGAGCGATGGCTGAAAATTAATTGTGAAATTCAAGATAAGTTGATTCCTAGGTGTCAGCAACAAGTTATTACATTATCAAAAAATTTGTGAAACAGTGACAATGATTAGGAAGAATAGAATGACTCAGGAGAATTACGTAAGATACAAACGAGTGAATAGAATTATCTAGAATTGTAAAAATTACAAAAAATCAAAAGATAGTTACAAGGGGGAGGGGAAGAGTTACTTTTAAAAACCTAATACATATTATGTATTTAGTCAAGGTTGGCTTAAATGGGCTGTACAAATGTCTTCAGAACTGGCTCACAGATTTGGCTTGTTCAGATGAATTCCGACTAGCCCCTACTATATGTAAAAGTTGTACTCGTAGACCATGAGGCGAGGAGTTGGGTGATATACGATAAATAACTTGAAAAGCTTTGTTAAAGTGAGTCGATTTGATGTCCAGTATCGATAACGAGTTGACTTAGTATTTAGCTGCACATAGAAGCTTTATTTGGACCTTTGCTAAACCCAGATGTGAGATGTTTAGAAATTCGACGATAAACTTTCCTGATCGTACGCTCTAAGTAACTACCTCCGGATGGACGGATAAACTGGTGAATACCCATGGAAGAGACGAAATAGTGCAGTCTGTCTATATTTCTTGAACTAAGCATTAGTTGGCTAGTCAATATACGGAGTATAGCTTAATAAATAGCTTATATAAATACAAATATCAATGATGCTTCTATTTTCCTTTTTAGTGTTCCCGGCATAAAATTTGAATACGACTGTTGTCCTGGCTATGAAAAAACAAAACTATTAGATAACAAATGTGCTTTTGTCGATCGATCATGGCAAACCATTATAAGTCAACTTAGAGAAAGCAAGTATTTACAAACAGCTCAAGCGTTAACCAAAGACAACAAACTACAAGATTTATCTGCCAGCCCAGCTAACGGTGTTTATACAGTATTTGTTCCACAAAATGATGATGATATCATCTCGAAAGAAATGGATTATGTCAGGTAATATTTGAAAGAAAAAAACTAACTGATCATTTTTGAGTTTTTAAACTTTTCTGTGCTTTCTCTGCTATTATTTTCATTATTATTATTATTATTATTTCCTTTAATTCCTAGAGGAACATAGGGCTTCAGCCAAACGTCTTCATTGCATTTGGTTCTCTGCAAGAGTTTTCACCTGTCTCCAAGTCTCTCCACATGCTTTCATCTCCTCTTCACATGACGTCTTCCAAGTCACCCTTGCACTGAAGACCAACTCATCGCTTCCCTTTCGGGTTCCACTGGAGGGCTCATCTAGTGATGTCAATTGACGGTTTCCTCAGAGTATGTCCTGCCAATCCATCTTCATTTCTTTCTGCTCATTTGTTGCACAATCGGTTCCTGCTGGGTTGGTTCGCCCATTGACAGATATCCCTCCATGTTGCCGATCTTTTCTGGCCGTCCATCTAATCTTGAGTAGCATTGAGCGAAGACAGCTGACGCGCTAAGTCTCTGATCCGTATAGTAGCACTGACTTCAAAATGGAGTTGAAAATCCGGATCTTATTTTTCATACTGAATGCTGTTGATCTCCACACAGACTTGAGAATACTGAAAGCTTGCTTGCCTTGCTTCCCCGATCCTCACTATGATACCCTCATCACTTCCGTCCACCTGTAGATGAAACGACGCTTCTCAGATAGGTAGATAAAGCAGGTTGTTTTTTTCAGGTTCCTCCCATTTATGCCGATTGTTGTCGATTTTAGTTGTTGCAGTTGGCCGGGAATCTTCATCATTACATCAGTTTTCTCTGTGTTCACCTAAAGTTCTATCTTCTCTGGATACTTCTTCTGCCAACTTGTTGTTTTTCACTTGCATATCTTCCAGTTTGAGAGAAATCAGACAAATATCATCGGTGAAGTTCAGATCCTCCAGGCTTTTATTGTGTGTGTGTGTCCATTTTATTCCTGTCTCCTCACTGCCCGCTGTCTTTCCATATAACTCTAATATATTGAAGTTCATAATACTTTCTGTGCACTATAAGGGCAAGTGATTTGATGGTAGCATGCTCGCCAACCAGACAGTGTGCATTTTCTGGCACGATTCCAGGCTGACGCGCTAATAGATCCCGCCTAACTCACTAGTTGGTAGTAAGCAAAGAAAAAAAGAAAGGTTGGCTGTCGTAAAAACGATACTACATTTACCGAAGCGTCATAAAGGCTTGAAGTTCTAACTGGAACGCAAGCCAACGTAAATATTAGGATAATTATGAAATTCTAGATTTACAACTTAGAGGTGATAGTGTGGTGAGAGGTGTCTACAGACCAAAATTGTAGACAACAACTGACGTCAGTGTTCACGTCCCGAATTGGGGTCATGAGAAAAAAACACAGTAACAAAGCGTAACCTTGAGGAACTCAACAACTAGTCACAGAAGACTTAACATGTGTAAATACTATTCGCAGATATATGGCTTAACTTTCTAAGAAACGGCCACAAAGAGATGATAGAATAACCTTCACCAAGAAAAAAACCAATCAGAAGACGTTACATCTCTGCTAACAATAACGCTAATAATAATGTGTGTAAAAATCTATAAAGATCTGTTGATTTTCTGAATAAGCGATCTGTTGCCTGGCCCTTGTTTTCTGTCGTTACAAAAGTACACCACTTAGATCACAATATGTACTCTGCTTGATACTATTAATGGTAATGAAGAAAGTGTGCATAATGGGATGGAAGTAAATACTACTAACTGGTTGAAACTAGTAGTTGTATACTACTTACCCTAACCAATAATGCTTGCTAGTCAGATCTATGTGATCTAATCACTTATCAGACGTTTCGTTCTCTTCGGGCTAAACACACTAGTAGTGTACTCGGTTTGACGAAGATGACAGAGTCGAGTGGATTCAAAATCACTCAATTTCTGGCTAGTTACTTAGGTGAACTGATAATACCACATGTATGCTGAGATGAATCGAGTACACCAATGGTGAACTTATCCCCAAAGGAACAAAATAGCCGTTACTTCTTTTCTTCTAGAAAGCACTATACTGGTTAATTTCAGTATTATATAACTACTTATTTTAGTTAGTGAGTAGAATACAGTTCCATGCAATTAAGGATAACTATCTTCAATGTAAGTGCGTCAAGTGGTACAGCGGTTAAGACGCTCGCCGACCATGCACATGGTCCGGGGTTCGAGCCCCGGCCGGCGCACTCCTTTACCTTGCTAAGCCAGTAGTGAGACTGGTAAAGAGGAAAGGTTGGGCATGAGGCTAGCAACCCCATCCTGTAAAAATCAACACTGCTATGGAATCTTCAAGCCTCTAGCTTGAGCCCTATGATCCACTGGGAACGTGAAGGAAAAAAATCTTCAATGCAGGAATGACTGTTAAACATCATAAAACTATACAATGTCTCTGAGGTATCCATAAGGAGGATTATATACTGTATTCTGTACTCAGTTCACTCCGAATATCAGTTGAAATTTGAATAAGAATTAGTAATAGTGCCTATAATAACATAACTTAGCAGTGATTGTTCCGAATATTGTAGTAGTATGTTACACACAAAGTTTATTTATTTTTATTTATTTTCGATTACAGCTTGATTCCACACCGTATTTTCGGTACAAGTATGGAGTTTTCAGCATGGATATCGGTAGCCTGAATTTCGCAGGCCGATCGTAGATATCAAGTGTGCGTTGGCAGGGGATCGAACCTCGGACCATGTGCATGGTCGGCGAGAGTCCTAACCATCGTGCCACCGACGCACACGCACACAAATTACTCAAAATCTGAGTTGAAAAAATTAGTTTGCCACAAAAAAATCTGATAAAAGTTTTCGTCAATAAATCATGGAAATTCATCGGTACTTTCCTATAGTAGTATTTCATTCAGGATCATGGCTACACCGCTTTGTTTGAAGAACACAATTCAGAAATCCCAGAAAAATGCAGTGTGACTTTAGTTACACATCACTTGTAAAGTATTGTAACTATAGATGAAAGAAATAAACTCCTACTTAATATAGACTTCTTAGAATGGTGGCCACATTGAAAACCTGACTGGTGATAGAATTCAGTCTGCACCAAAGAAAGGACTAGACACATCACACTATTTACTAGTTTCCAATCACAGTGTCCAATACATTCCTATAAGAAGGAGGTCACTTGAGAGCCCGAAAAGCTCAATGGTAACGTCTCCGACTGCAGGCGGCACTAGGTGACGCGGGTTCGAATCCCAGGACGGACTCGAGTTCCTTCAAGGTGGCAGATACGCCTTGTTGACGAGTGCCAGCTAACACAAAACTTAGATCCAAGGCTTCATCGTGCCGATCGCCTCCAACTATCTAATATCATCAAATCAATGTGCACTGTGATGGTGAGTCACATAGTAGCATGGTGACCACATTGCAAACCTCCTGACTGATAGAATTCAGTCTGCACCCGAAAAAGGAATAGACATGTCACACTAGTTACTGGTGTCCAATCAAAAAAGACTTCCTTTTTACTGAGATTCATGAAGTCACGATCAAAGAATTGTTTAACTGAACCAAAATGTACCACTAGCGGCATCTTTGAACCAAAAGGAAAAACAAACACACTTAACAAATAGTTTGTGTAATGACTTGATATTATAATCCACAGCTTGTAAAAGAGCCCTGAAGATGGCACATAAACTCTGTTTAGCACAGAAAAATCAAAGAACAACATAACAACAAAGTGTAAAACGTCAGAAAATTCATGGACCAGTCACTGGATTCCATTGAAGTGACTGAATTGTCCAACAGTTTTCCTTGTAACCTGAAGGTTATGGGTTCAATCCCTGATGGGGTTGTATGTGAGTATGGCTAAAGAGTCCTGAACTGGGACGAAACAGATATCCAGTACTCCATGGTTTTGTAGGTGATGCAATTCGGTAATCTAACTTGAAACCAATGGCATTCGTGTTAAGCAACATTCAGAATCATTCAGAGACAGGTGAAATTAGGTATTTTGTTCAGTTCAAAACAATTCGATATAACTGAAGTAAACTGGGGTCTTTTACCAATTTTATGACGTGAAATAGTAGGGTTCAATACAAATGTTTACAGTCCTTTTGTTGACGTGACTGGACCTCATGTAACTTTTAAACACCGGTGGTTCAGTGTTAGAATACTCAACAATCACTCACGTGATCCGAATCTGATGAACCTCACCGAATTTACTAGTACATAATAAGACTAGAAAAGAAGCAAGATCATGCATGGGGCCATCAACTTCCCATCATTTGAACGACAATACTACTAATGTGGTGAGAACTGTCTGCTAGCCATATTGGTAGACAGTAATTTACGTCAATGTTTATGTCCCAAATATTGGTCATGAAAAAAGAACAAAAACAAAGACTGACTCAACAACCAATCATAGAGGACTTTGTTTGCGTGGGTGGATACAATTTGCAGATAGGTAATCTGACATTCAAGAAATAGCCACAAAGAGGTGTAGGGTTAAATTTCAGTGAGAAACAACCAATCAGAAGACTGTGTTTTTCTGCTAATCTATAATAATGTACATGAAAATCTATAAATGTGTGTTGATTTCCTTAAAAAACGGTCTATTGTCTGGCCCTTGTTTTCTGTTGTTACTCTACTACTAGTGAAACTTCAAACCTTAGCCCTGGAGCTATATGTGCGTCGGTGGCACAGTGGTTAGGACTCTCGCCGACCATGCACATGGTCCGAGGTTCGATCCCCTGCCAACGCACACTTGATATCTACGATCGGCCTGCGAAATTCAGGCTACCGATATCCATGCTGAAAACTCCATACTTGTACCGAAAATACGGTGTGGAATCAAGCTGAAATCAAAAATAAATAATGTTCCACTTAAGATGCAACCAATGGAATAAAACTGCTGAACATCGTTTTCATTGCAATTCATTTCTAGCAGCATTCATTCAGCATTCCATTTTAGAAAGCTTTCTGTGGAATAAAACACGTCATTTTTGTTCACGTGATATTATTACCGATACTTTTACCTACAAGATAATATTTTATTTGTTTAGCAATACAGAGGCTGTCGCAGGAATAGTTTCTTCTGGAAGATGGTACTCGAAGGGTTTTCGTAATGGACAAAAGATACCAACAGTGAAAGGTACTTTTATAAAAGTGACAACATATTCTACCGGAGTAAGTTGTTTGCATATTGTGTTTTTTTTTTTGAACGCAGTAGACAGGTCGACTGAATTCTGTTAGTTAGGGAAAAACAGGACTTTTTAATCAGTTAACAGTACTGCGACTAACCAATAAATAATAATTTCAGTGCAGTTATCATATCCGTGAGCATGCAAATTCGGCACTATGGTGGTACAGTATAACTCCTAGATGAATAATATTTTTATTTTGATAAAATTACATACAGTGGTGTTATACAGTAAGTAATATTTACTAATGACCACGTTTCAAGAACAAATAAGCGCCATTCATAATCATGTCGAGGTACTCATATAAGCTGGTTGCTTCAGGTGTAGTGAGATAATCAGAACACAAGAATTTAGCTAAGGTTAAAATGGTCGACCCTGAGAAGGTAAGTAATTTAGAAAGCACACTTAGCAACTGCACTGCATGCATTAACACACAACCACACAATAAGGTGAATGGGACAGATTAATATATGTGTAAAACTTGGGCACTGTGGTAGTATTTAATTCTATATTAGTTTGTTTATAAGATATGTCACACACACAGTGAGTGAAACAGTATTATTATTTACTGGATGATAAGGTTTCGAACACAAAACATTATTGTTCATAATCATATCATCAGTTATAATCACACGACTTCGAAACTTGAGTTTTTAAATTCCACCAGCCCTATGACGACAAATAGGAGAGAACAAAGAAAACTATAAAATTCAAGTTTCGAAGTTGTGTGATTATAATTGATCGATATGATTATGAACAATAATGAATTGTGTTCGAAACCTTGTCATCCAGTATATAATGACAATGTTTCACACAGTGTGTGATATATCTAATAAACAAACTAATATGGATGGGACAGAGTCAATATTCTAAAAAGTATTATAAGTAGTTGGGAATAAAAGGAGGTTGGTTACTGAATCCTGCCTGGTTCATCGAGTCTACAGCCAACACAACACATACAATAGAAATGACTCAATGCAAATACCACAGATTTGGAAGATATTATTACCACCAGCCATATCGGAGGAGGATAATAAACAATTATTGAATTGAATTTTTGATTTTCCCGTCGATTGACTGGACCGAAGTGCTCGGTCTCAGGTTGACATGTCGGCTTCTTGTGCAGATGCTTAGACGATGTCTGGGGATTTGATTTGTATACAATTGGTGGATGGTGGCTAGCCAATAATTAATATATGACCCGTTGCACAAGAGGTGACTCTCGTGGCCCAAGTGGTCTAGTGGATAACGCTTTGGCGTTTGAAACTATGGGTAGTGGGTTCGAGCCTCGGTGGGAACATCATCACTCACTGAGAAATGCAGGTACATCCAGCTGACTACGAGTCCCAAATAGGACGAAATGCGCATCCTGGATTCCACTGCTAGCCACCATCCACCAATTGTATACAGATAATAAACAATGTTAAAATGTATTCAATTCACATTACAACACTCTAACAAGTAATTTATTTATTTTACTGTAAAACACCTTATTTTCCATCTGATTGTATTTTATTGATAACACTCATATTATAATTTCCGAATGTACATTATCTTATATTACTAATTTTTATTCAAATGTCTAACCGCATCCATTTTTACTCATGTATATTAATGAAGCAAGGAAGTGAGTTATGTAAGTAGTGACTTGATATGATTATGAGTGGCAATAATAAATTGTGTCCGAAATGCGGTCATCAGTCAGTATTACTCTTAAACACTGTGTGATCTTGCCAAAATGAAAATTTTATCCCTAATTCAGTTAGTTATCTAACCTGTTAGCTTGAAATCATACTCCTGATTCTCAAGTATTTTGATCCATTTCAAGCCAGTCAGACTGCTAACCTGGTCAATATTACATGAATCCATGTATTTCTCACCTTCTTCTATACATGTCTATCATGTATACTGTTTGTCATCAGGTTAATATTAAAAATGTTCTATCACATATGACTGTGAATTTATATAAGTAGTAATGACACGTGATTTGAATCGATGTGCTGCCTAACAATTGCAAAGGTTCAGAAAAACTAACAACGGAGAACTTTTAAAGCAAGTAAGCTTGTAGAGATTTGATTAGTTCCAAGTTTGACAAGAGATTTTGGAAAACAAACAGACTAAGTGAAGAAATATATTCGTTTCTCGATTAGTTCTTCATTATCGTCTGGGTGTACACTAATATATAGTTTGCTTTGCATCAAAATTCTTTAAGAAACAAGGGGTGTTTTAGTTAACCGGTTTTAGGTATACGAAGTGGGAGCGGGGGAGGTTAAGAGGCTAAACGTCATCACCTACTAACTAATAGATGTTGGTAGCAAGATATCTAAGTATTCAAGGAGAAAGGGATGAAAATTAATTACGGAATTCAAGATAAGTTGATTCTTAGGCGTTGGCAACAAGTTATTACACAATCCAGAAAGGAGCTGTACAAATTTTTTTTTGAACACTACACAGATTTGGCTTGTTCAGATGAATTCCGATTACCTCTGCTGTGTGTAAAATTCGTAGTCGTAGACCATACAGAAGGTTAGGTGATATACGATAAATAACTTTAAAAGCCTTTTTGGAGTTGGTCGAATAATAAATGTCCGGTATCGCCAACGACATGACCTAGTATTGAGCTGCGTATACCTTTATTCGGATCTTCTTCAAAAAAAACTTAAGTAACTTCTTACTAACATCTACTAGTTAATTGGTGTAGTGATGACTTTTAACCTCTTAATTTCACACACACATACACCCTATACCTCAAACTTATTCATTAAAATAAACGCTTGATTGGTAAAATTTGATGTTAAACAAACTGTGTGCTAGTGTAGGGCCGACGTGGAGGGACTAGTTGAAAAGGAGTGTATATTTCTTTACTCAATCTTTGGCTTTTTCTAAATGTCTAAATAGTAATTTGGAAATTGCTAACCACAGATTGACTTAACTTACAGAAACCGCTGGACAGCTATTTCGTCACACTTTGGGAAGTTTCAGTAGTACGCACTAATGGTGCCACTAGGTATGAAATTATAAAAGCAGTGTGTGTGTGTGTGTGTGTCAACATAATGAAATTGCTTATCACATTCGTGTTGATTTTTTTCATTTCATGAGGGGTGGTGGTTGGTGGTTTTTGTAACCACGTCAAATTCCATTCAAGTCCATCAATCCTATTCAAACGATTTGGATTCCACTTGATATGAAGTACTTCTGATGATATTAGATGTTCTGTGTGATTTCTGAAATGCTTTTCCTGGATTATTTCAATATTGTCAAAAATCAATTTTGTAACCTGATTCTATAGCGTGTAGACAACCCTGTGGGTGGCCAATGATTTTTCAAGCTTTTTCTAGCTCAACTGGATTTGTCAGTCGTCGAATTGAGGTGGCTTTACAGTGTTCATTTTTTCTGATCTTGATCTCTCTCTGACGGTGTTTATCCGATGTATGTCTTCTCAAATTCCAAACATTTTATTCTGTAAACACAATTAGATTGAGAATCTTTAGAAATTTAGTCTTTTATATGGACAGGGTTGATTTGTAGTGAGTGTGTGTGTGTGTATCTGATGCTTAGGAGAAAACTCTGATATTTTGCTTATTGAGTTCTCTTCTGATGTCGTTTGATGCATCTGATCTCCATGAAATGACAACTGTTGAGATCCATGTTTTTGGGAATACGTGTTCGACCATACTTAATTTCAGTGTTGATTTTGTTGATGAATTTCCTCGGGTAGTTAGCTGTTTTGCTTGACAGTCTTATTCATGTTTGATATTTCTTCTTCTTCTTTTTCTTGCTCATCCGTTAACATCAAAGAGTGTGGTAGTCTGAGAAGACTTGAAACAATTGATATCTTTGTGCTGATGGGATGTGATGATCTGAAGTCTAAATATTTGTTGTTGGAGTGGGTTTTTGCTTCCTGAATATGGGATATTACCAAAATGTCCATTTTCCCTCCTCTTAACTAGGCAGACAGTCTAGAAATGGCAGTTCACCGAAGTTTGATTCTGTGTCTGGAAGTAAACTGGATTCTGGGAGATGGATTGTTTAGTTTCTCCAAGAATAAACTGTGTAGATCTCATTTTAGCACTACAAAAGTATAATCTATTATCGTCTTAATCTTAATTTCTTATCCTTCTTTCTTCTTAACTATGGCAACTTCAACTGTGATAAAATTCTCACCTGTCGTTTTGCATGAATGAATCGTTATAGTTCATTTACATATCAGTCATATATCTCCTAATGTATTTTCGATAGTATATAAATATATATGTACTATTGTACGTCAAATACCCAGCAGCTGAGGAGTTCTACCGAAACTCGATCAACTATATTAAATTCTACTTTATTAACATAACTACAGGCGGAACTGACGAGGACATCAAAGCCAGAATCGGAAAAGCAAGACAAGCTTTCATTACTCTCAAATCTGTGTGGAGGTCAACAGCACTCAGCATCAAATATAAGATCCGGATTTTCAACTCCAATGTGAAGTCAGTGCTACTATACGGATCAGAGACTTTGCGAGTCATAAAGAGCATCTCAAACAAACTTCAGACCTTCATTAACAGCTGTCTTCGCTCAATACTCAAGATCAGATGGCTGGCCAGAAAAGATCAGCAACAGGGATCTCTGGCAATGAGCGAACCAACACAGCAGGAACCGATTGTGAAACAAATAGGCAGGAAGAAATGGAGATGGATTGGACTAGCCATACTCTGAGGAAACCATCAAGTGACATCACTAGACAAGCCATTGCTCGAGTGGAACCCGAAAGGGAGGCGGCGAGTTGGTCGTCAGTGCAAGGGTAACTTGGAGGAGGTCATGCGAGGAGGAGATGAAAACATGTTGGCAGACTTTGAGTGGGGTGAAAAAGTTGTCAGAAAACCGAAGGCAATGGAGGTGCGCAGCTGAAGCCCTATGTTCCTCTAGGAACTAAAGGATACAATAATAATAATAACATAACATTTGTTAGATGTCTTATAGGCAGGTTAGAAAACTAATTATTTCCATTGCAGAGACTGTTTACTGCTCCCAGCTAATCAAAGATATACATATACACAGATTACATTTTAGTGTGCGATTGTCCAATAAGGAAGACAAACAGCTTTATCTTATTGACAATACCATTGTATGTCATTCTCTACAGAAAACAAATAATGTCAAAAAATCGGGTTTAAATCGTTTCACTTCATTATGAACTAAAATGAATTTGTATTTAACCGAATTATTGAGCAATCCTCTCTAAACGTACGTACATCCTCTAAGTCTACTGGGTATAACACAAATAGTAGAAAGGATGTCCATTTTCTTGGTTATTCAATTGTTTATACACCTTAATAGTATGATTTAAGTTTTATATTTGAAAGTTAATGACATGTAAACTCTTTGTTAAAACTATCTTAGTAGATATGTACATTAAAATTTGAATAAACTTGCCTTATCAAATATTAATTTTCGAGTATTGGTTTTGTAGCAATTTGATTGATTGGTTACAGGATTTCATCATGAACTGACATCAGTTAGAGAAGCATTGGAAAACCAGCTGGGAGTACTGGACAGCAGTTTCGTCCTACTTTGGGACTCTTCAGCAGTTTGCATCCACCGTGGTTCGAATTCAGGAATTTCTGGTTACATGGCCAGAGAGATCGTAGACCATTAAGCCGCTAGGACTAAGGAGTTTCAAACTGGGACGAAACGGATGTCCAGTACTCCAAGGTCTTCCAATAGTTCTCTAACCAATGTCAGCTCATGATGAAATCCTCCAACCAATCAAATATAATTTTGTTTTACTTATATTTATAAGTGATTAAAGATGCCCAGTTATTACTCTTAAATGACTGATAAGTGAATAAAGAATATTCGTTTCAACAACTTCATCATCCTAAGGTTCTACAGTTAAATATACGTAATAATTAGAAAATTAATGTTATAGACAGCATTAATGTTTTTATATAACATCCTGCGTTCCGACACGTGAATGAACATTCTGTGCGCCTCGTTGGTGTAGTGTTGAATATCTACGTCTGTCACGTGGAAGACCTAGGTTTGATTCCCTGTCAAGGAACTGGCTTTTCTGGGTCAGCGGCCCAGAAGTAAAACGCTTAACAACCACACAGTTGGTTTTGGGTTCGATTCCCGGCACACTTACTCTTAAAACTCGCTAAGCCGATAGTTAGGCCGGTAAAGAGGAAAGTTTAAGTGTGTGGATAGCAATTCCACTCCGTCAAAATAGAAACACTGCCATTGAAACCTTAGAGCTCTAGCTTGAAGCTCTAAGTTCCACTCGGAATGTAAAGGAATAAAGTAAATAAATAATAATAAATAAAAACTTCGAGTTAATAATACCGATAGATTACAGTTCCAAAGCCTCTTTGCGTGATAAAATGCATCCAATATAATTTTCTATAGTTTAGTTTGTAAGGGTTACTTATGTTTTTTACGAGTTGATCACGGATTGATATCAGTTAGAGAACCATTGAAAACCAGCACTGGAGTACTGGACAGCTGCTGTTTCATCAGCCTAGTTTGGGAATCATCGTCAGTACGCACCCACCAGTACCATTCGAACCCAGGACCTTCCGGTTACAAGGCAAGCTCGTTTAACATTCAGCCACTGGGACCCGATTAAATGGTTAGCCTATGAATTCTAACTTCTACCAATTCGTGATTTAGTGCGAACCCACTGCTAGCTAGTGACTTGCTACAGGATGGAGTTTCTTGGAGTTCTAATGAGAAGTCGTGACCTGTGCGGCCTAATTAGATGTCACATGTGTGGATGGGTTTCCGACCAACGATAATGGTTGGTGGTCGAGCTACAATCACGAATTGGTAGAAGTTGGAATTCATGGACTGGCCATTGAATTGGGTCCCAGTGGCTGAATGGTATATGAGCTTGCCTTGTAACCGGAAGGTCCTGGGTTCGAATGGTACTGGTGGGTGCGTACTGACGATGATTCCCAAACTAGGCTGATGAAACAGCAGCTGTCCAGTACTCCAGTGCTGGTTTTCAATGGTTCTCTAACTGATATCAATCCGTGATCAACTCGTAAAAACATCCAATATAAACCTAAATTGAAAGCAGATAAATTTTTGAAACACAATACAGAATTTTTAAATTTATAGATACTACAACAGTCCAGGATAGCAATAGTGGCTGAACTTGTTTCTTTCTTTTGCAGAGTTACAGTGGTACCCAACTACTTATCTCAATCAATTAGTTAATATATATTTATAGAAATATGCATGCATGATTACTCCCTTGACTATAATTCATTGATAAGCGATCAGGTGATATCATTTTGTTAGATTTAGTAGATTTAACTTCACACCACCAAACGTGAACCTACACACATAGTTGATAATACACTTTCTTAATTGTCTGTTTGATTGTATACCTGTCATCACGTCAAAAGTACACTACATACAACAGCATTAGTGAATGAGTCCTGTTAACTTTGATATGAGATTATGAGCATGGATAAATTATCCATGAAATGTCATCAGAAAACTTGAGTTTTTATAGTTTTTTTTCGTTCTCTCCACCCTGCTGTGACATTAGCCTTTAAAACTGTCATCTTATCCCATCATCATCCTATTGTATCGTTGGTTGTGTGTAATTGCATGTAGTCAGTGCTATAGCTGAACTATTCTCTAGATTTCTTATCTTGTTCAGGTCAACTAATCTAGATTTCGCTGCTAGGTTTTTGTGCTCGACCAGTCTGACTGTCCCTGTTCTACTACTTTCACCTATGTATTTGACCTGACAATCATCGCAAGTAGGGTATTAGATAAACTAAATTGTTTTGTTTAATTGGCTTTACAGGATTTTCTAACCGGAAAAGCTTGTTTCTAATTAAGTTTGTGGGTAGTTTAAATGTCAGCCACTCTTATTTCTGCCTTGTTAAGAATTCTGCGTAAGGTTTCCGAGGTTAAAGGATCCTGTGGAGTCTTTAAAACAAAACAATTTAGTTTATCTAATACCTTGCGCCCGATGATTGTCAGGTCAAATTGATAGGTCAAAATAGTAGAACAGGGTCAGTCGGACTAGCGAAGCATAAAAACTTAGCAAAATGTAGATTAGTTGACCCGAATAAGATTAGAAATCTAGAGAATAGTTCAGCTATAGCACTGCATGTATTTACACACAACCATACAATAGGATGATGACGGGATAAGATGACGGTTTTAAAATCTAATGTCATAGGGTGGAGGAAGAGATTGATATTAGAAGCTTTGTTTATCGAATTAGCTGAATGGGAATACGTGTAATAGGAATGAGTCAACACCTGTCCACCCGGATATCTGGAAAATTCTACTACCCGAACGACGACAAATAGGATAGAACAAAGAAACCTATGAAACTCAAGTTTCGAAGTCGTGTGATTATAATTGATCGATATGATTATAAACAATAAATTTTGTTCGAAACCGTGTCATCTAGTAAATAATAATAATAATACTGTTTCAAACAGTGTGTGATACATCTAATACACAAACTCATGTAGAATTACTTACTAACACAGTGCCCAAGTTTTACACATATAAAATAATTGTTTAGTGCTTCCTGGTTTCCAAAGACATCTCTCTCTGTCTGATTTTGGTTCATGATAAAGATATAATAACTGAGATTTTAATTATCTGTTTTTATTTGCTGTATTCATTTTACAGCATACATGAGTTATTTTCTTGCATTTTATTTCAGTTAACCTTTCTGGATTGTAAAGTGTTACTGAGTCCAGATCATGAAGCATCAAATGGTCTAGTTCATCAAATCGATGGAGTAAGTTACGCTATAAAAACATATATATGTATATATATCATATTATTATTATTGCTACCTTGGGTTCCTAGTGGAACATAGGGCTTCAACTGCACGTCTCCATTTTCTTCTGTCTTCTGCTATACTTTTCGCCTGCATCCATGTTAATCCATATTCTTTCAACTCCTCTTCACACGATCTCCTCCATGTCACCCTTGCACTGACGTCTCACACGCCGCTTCCCTTTCGGGTTCCACTCGAGGGCTTGGCGCGCGATGTCACCCAGTGGTCTCCTCAGCGGGTGTCCGAATATATATCATATGAAGCTGTGCTATTCTGTCCTTTCCTGGCGAATACATCAAGTATTTTTTTGCCAAATGGAAAGCCCTAAGTATACACTGAATGATCACCAATCAGTTACTAATGTCATACATCTAGTCCTTAATATTGGTGCCGAAGGAATCCTGTCAGTCAACTCTGCATTGTGGTCATTATGCAGGGGGGCTTTCTTTCGCAGCGCACTCTGCAGTTGGTTGATTGCGTATGGTTTTAGGTAGTTAGCGTGAAACCCTCAGCTCTCATTACAAAACCTAGCCTATCTGGTAGTAATCCCGATAACGAGTACAGGTTGAGCGTCAACCTTAAAAACTGCATCCTCTAAAAATAATCGATACCACTTCACCACTACTGAAAATTCATATCTCAAACTTCAAGCCCTACAGTCCACTCGGAACTTATAGGAATGTGTTAACGAGTAATAATTAATAACAAAGGTGGATTCAATTATGTGTGAGACTGAGCGAGGGGAGTGGGAAGATAGGAATATGCTGCGCTGACCGATAAGAAGACTTTACCAGATATGCATTTCGCACAGGATTTATGCCAGATGTCATACAAACTCAAAGATTTGCTGGCGAAAACCAAAAAAAAGAACTGGCTGAAGAAACTGGCAGTGAAGACAGCACAGATTTCAGGTAAACATTAAGAAAAACAGGGTGATGAAAATAACCAACCGGCAACAACAACAACAACAACCAGCACCAATTATCATCAACGGAAGAGATTTAACAGAGGTTGTTGTCTTCTTCACTTATCTGGGAAGCATCATTTCAACTACAGGTGGAACGGATAAAGATATCAAAACCATCCAGAATCAGAGAGGCAAGATACACCTTCATCAATCTGAAACCAGTTTGGAAATCTTTTGCACTCATTCAAAAGGTCGACTGGCCGGCCAATAAGAGAGAGAATTAGTAACAAGAAACTCAGGCCGCAGACGAACCAACCAAGAGGCGACTACTCAACAAATATGTGGAAGAAAGTGGAGATGGATAGAATGGGAACACGCCACTGAGGAGGCCGTCAGATGATATCGCGTGCAGTGTAGGTCATCGCCTAACTGGAGTCCCAATGGGAATAGACGAGTGGGTCGTCGGTGTGAGGATGATAAGGAGGTGATCGTGTGGCGGGGAGGGGAAGGAGGAGGAGGTGAGAGATTATGAGCGTTCCTAAGGTCATCCAGATGAAGAGAACAGCAGAAAATAGAAGAAAGTGGGGATCTTTTGTTGAAGCCGTATGTTCCACTCAGAACCTAAGGAAATAATAATAATAATGTACTAAATTCTGCAGTCAGAAACGTAGAAACTGAGCTATTCGTGTTCATAGCTGACATTCCTGTCAATGGCTGGTCACAAAAGAGTAATCACCGACATGTGTCTATTCCTTGGTATTGAGAGCAAGTCACCTAGCATAGTGGCAACATTGCAAACTTGAGTGATAGAATTCACTCTCCAACAACATTAGGTACGACGGATTAAAATCTTAAAGGAGGCGTTAGTTCTCTCAAGGATGTAATTATGCCTTAAAATGATGATTCCAGCAAGCATGAAACCTTGGTCAAGCAGGGCTTTCCGTCCGACTGCCTTCAACCATTTGAAAAAATGCCTGAATTAGTGAGTGAACTGTAATACTGCATCAGTGTCATTATGAAATATTCACCTGAATTTGAATAAGGCAAGAACATCAGTATGTGCACAATAAAATGGTATCATCGATTATTTTGTCGGATCGTCATCAGCTGCGTTCAGCTGACAGGTGGCTCCAAGTTTAACAAACAGTTCTCAGAAAATTATACTTATATAGTTTCTACATCTAGAGTTCAAGGGCGTAGTTAAACTTTAAGCACCACTGACTACCATCAGTCAGAAAATGACCTCGAACCCACCAATCAATGTGAAGGAGGCATTTTTGTGTATGCAATACATTAATTTATAAAAAAAAATTGAATAATAACTGTATAATAAAAGTGTTACAGAGGATAGCTTCCTCACACATGTGATAAAAATATCTCTCAGTCTTAGGTTGGAGTATCAACAGAGCATCTCAAACAAACTTCAGACCTTCATTAACAGCTGTCTTCGCTCATTACTCAAGATCAGATGGCCAGAAAAGATCGGGAACAGGGATCTCTGGGAACGAACGAACCAACCAGGAACCGATTGTGAAACAAATATGCAGGAAGAAATGGAGATGGATTGGCTAGCCATACTCTGAGGAAACCATCAAGTGACATTACTAGACAAGCCATTGCTCGAGTGGAACCCGAAAGGGAAGCGGCGAGTTGGTCGTCAGTGCAAGGGTGACTTGGAGGAGGTCATGCGAGGAGGAGATGAAAGCATGTGGGCAGACTTGGAGCGGGGTGAAAAAGTTGGCAGAAGACAGAAGGCAATGGAGGTGCGCAGCTGAAGCCCTATGTTCCTCTAGGAACTAAAGGATACAATAATAATAATAATAATCAACAGTCTGTAGTTCCATTGTGGGTTAAATTTATTTTGATAAAGTCTCACACAGTGTTACACAGTAATATTAACTGAGCGATAAATTGTGCTCGAAACGTCGTCATCAGTAGATATAAATGCATAACAGTATGAGACTTCATCAAAATGAATTTTACTCACAATGGAATTATACTCTACCTCCACATTGCACAAGTTCTATTCTTATATTAACAGAGTAATTTAACCACATTCTATGCATGTAATTAATTATTTAGGTTTTCTAACCCTAACAATAACTCTGATCTTTCCTGCACCTAACTCCAACGTGAAAATATCCCTAAACTATCTTTAATCTAACTCTCACTAACACCCTAATGTCTTCCTTATTAGGTTAACCTAACCCTAACATGTTCTTAGCTTAAAGCGTAACTGAATTTTTCCAAAGCCTAACGGGAAACTCGCAAGATATACCATTTAATAGATAACATAACACTTCGATGAGCATATTTTATTGATGATGACAACAATATTTATTTAACAGGTTTCACTAACTTGCTTAGTAAGCATTTCAAGGTCATTGGTGTGGTCGCACTCCATTGGTAGTTAGTCAGTGGTGCTTAAAGTTTAACTTGACCGGTTCAAGTTTAAACAAAAAAATCAGTGTATCCAAATAATGGTAAGGGAGTTAGTTACGTAATGAAGACAAGATGTGAGTAAGATGCTGATTAACAATGTGCTGAGTTCAACTCGAATCACAGTAGAAACAAGACAGAAGCAAAAGCGCACTATATCAAAGGTATGTATGAGGTTAAAGCCAAAGCTTATGTAATCATAGGAAAGAGAGAATAAAGACATCCAGTTACCAGTCAGGGCCAGGAAACTCTGATGATAACTGCTTCTTTCTGAACACACATAAATCGGGGTTTTCAGGCGTTTGATGACGATTACTGCTTCAGCGAACTTGAGAAGAACTGAGCTGTTTTATCTGCTGATAATTTTGAAGGAATTCGCAGCTTCCAGCTCATGAGCTCTACCAAAGGAGATGCCTAACAATGGCAACATTTAAAATGTTTGTTGCCTCGTGTTATAGTGAATTTATTATTCAAGTTGAGGTCAGTAATACTGTAGTGTGTCTATCATAGAAAATGAAATGGGAAAGTTAGGTTGGTTGACATCAAATTCCCATGATGACAAATGTCAAGTGTATGGAAGATTGTTTTGATAGTGCAAAGATGAGGACTACAGCGTTTTTTCCAATTACTTTCTGCTACATTCTATCAATTAAAAATAACAGTAGAGATATCTGAATGCCGTAAAGAATTAAATTATCTTCAGATACGACAAATATCAACAAATGCCATACAAACACAGTGTACAAACACGTTCACACCAATTTTAAATTGAGTCTCCATGGGAACAACATCACTCATTGAGGATGCACGTACATGCATTAGACGAAACCGAAATAGGACGAAATGCTACAGACAATAGACTACAGTGCTAATGACAGGATACAAAATGAAGTAGCCCGGAGTTCACCTAAGAAGTCGTAACCAGTAGGGTCATGCAAATCAACTGTGAGGATGAATATTCGCTGGTGCTACATATATCGCAAATTGTTGGAAGTCAGGATTCCTATTCCACTGGATACCATCAAGAGGGCTTAATGGTCGACCGGGTGACCCCGTAACCTGAAGGTTTTAGGTTCGATCCCAAATAGGTGGCAGATGAATTCCCTTGAAGTGTCCTAAACTAGGACGAATAAGATATTCAATACTCTGTGGTTTCTAGTACTTCCTTAACTGATGTCAGCCCGAGAGCTAACTTGAAGCCATCCGAATCCTTATAACGCAGTACTTTAAAACTATAAAGTTACTTTTAAGTTGTGACTAATCAGAAAATTAGAATGACAAGTCCTCGTTCAACGTCTAAATTGTCAGGAAAATAGGTAATACCTGAGCGTTTAAAGTGCATATAGTGAACCTTTACAAACTTAAAAATAACTGAGTGTTTTACTGACATATGTGGTATGATTTCTTCTTGAAGTATCTGAAACAGGAGGAGTTTTAATGTGGCCTGACTGTAGAGACAACTGGACAACTGCTTAAGGCCGGTCCCATAATGCCTGTTTTTTACAGTTATATATGTATTATGATATTACCACCAACTGTGGACCACCTTTTCTTACTGTTCTTTTCTAGAGAAGAAAGGCGGCATAACTGGCTTGCTGATCATCTGAGGGATACACCCTATCGCTACTGTTACATCCTTATTCCCTGATAGTACAACTTTGCCCATAGACCTGAAACATACTATACGAAAATTACACTCTAACAGTGACTGATTTTAGTTCAAACAGTATTCGAAGGACCTTTGTGGTATGGTAGGACCTACAGGAACCACAGTTCCAACCACTGTAGATCCTCTTGTTACTGCGATTTGCAAGCTCAATCACAACGTTAAGGTATTAGCTATCAGTTTTGTTTCAGAGCATACCAAAGCGTCATTCCACTTTTAAAACCAGCAAAACCTGTTGAACTCATGAAATAAATTCATCACTAATTCGTTCAACCTTAGTTTTTTTGCTATAGTTCGCTCCTTTAAACTCCAAAAAAATATTTTGAAATTATTCTTAAGTCTATTCATAGTAATTCTCTCTCTCTCTCTTTTTCTGTCTTTCTGTAAAGGCTTTACCACCCACTTATAAACACCCAACAGTTTTAAAGCGTTTAAACGCGGAACCTGATTTATCAGCATTTGTTCAAAGTCTGCCCAGTGATTTGAAAAGGAAACTAGATGAACCAGATTCAGATGAATGGTACACAGTGTTTGCAGTACCAAATAATGTTTGGAATCAAATGACATCGGGGATTAGTTCATCGGAAGTAAGTCATATTGTAACAATAGAAGACAAGGGTCAGGCAACAGATAGTTTATTGAGAAAATTAACAGATATTTATAGATTTTTATTCACATTATTATTAGCAGAGAAACAGCATCTTCTGATTGGCTATTTTTTCACTGAAAGTTAATCTTTCATCTCTTTGTGCCCCTTCTTTGAAGGTCATAACATATATCTGCGAATCGTGTCCGCCCACGCACAGTCCGTTGTGATTGGTTGTTGAGTTAATCATCGTTCTTATTTTTTTCTCATGACCGAGATTTGGGACGTAAACACTGGTGTAAATTGCTGTTTACCAATTTTGGCCAACAGACAGTTCTCACCATAATACTACCTAATGTTTCATTAGTCGAAATGCGATAAATAACTCTAAATACCGCGTTAACATCAACTTTATCCTTACTGTCTACAAGATGAAATGAAAACAGCTGAGAACAGACCTTGTTTCTCCTTTGCTTAATCACCGTGCAAGATGATGTTCATAGATCCTACAATGAACCGGCCCAATTGTACACCCAAAGTAACTAGCCCTGTAGGAACAGCTAAATTGGTAGACGTACACAAAGGAGGCAAAATTCCGCAGTTTATCCTTCTTTCTCGAACATAAAATAGGGATGGTAGTGAAGAGACAACGTACCTCTGCTGCATTGAAAGCTCTTTTATCTTCATTTTTCAAGCTCTGTGTTGTCATTTTGTTGGTGTAATTGTCGAGGAACTGAAGTTTTATGAACAATTGTTGTTTTGAAGCTGTTGCCATACTGACTTTCCATGGTGTTAAATTCATATTTTTCTCAATGAATTTATCTGGAAAACCACTTTTACCAATTAGTGCTCTGATAATCTTGAGCTCATCATTGAGACAGTGTTTTGAGCAGATTATCGTAGCTGTATGAACCAAATACTTTACCAAGTTGCGTTTATATTTCAGAGTAGCAAAATTTAGCGATTGGATGTATTGACCTTTCGTTGTAGGTTTCTTATATTCACTCCTTCTTAATGTACCATCCTCTTACCTGGTCACGAAGACGTCTAGGTATGGAATACTTTAATTTTCTTTCTTTCTTAGTGGTAAAGTTTATTGCCAAATGAGCATTTTTGAACTTATTGAGAATCTTCGTTGCTTCATTCTAGTTCTTCATAATCGTAAATGCGTCATCCATATATCTATAGTAGGGTTCCAATCCATTAATTACTCCTTTCAGTGATCCATTCTGTAACTCAGAGCGGAAAATATCAGTTAGGTTTGGACGCCATGGTGAATCTACAGCCACATCATTAGTTTGTTTGTAGTATTCCTTGTCGAACAAGAAATGAACATCTGTAGTACATCTTAAAATAAGTTCCTCCATAGCGGATTCAGAAATACCAATGTCTATGTTTAATCTAATAATTTCATCACCTATAAAATCCGCTGCTTGCATCAACGAACAAAGAGGATACATCAAAAGACATCATGAACTTGTCATTCACATTCAAATTTCTTATTCTTTTGACAAATTCAAAACTATCTTTTACGTCGCCAACTCCTATATGGAGAGGCTGTAAGAGCTTCACCAACCGTTTGACTGTTACGTGATTCGGAGAATTAGACATGTCTAACACCGACTGAAGTATCTTCGAAAAATTATCCTGCATTATTAAGCAAGGAACAAACAACACCTATTAGTAGTTCTGTTTAAGCACACCTTGTAGATAATGAGCATAAAGTCGGTGTTGATACAGGATTTAAAGTTATTTATTACAGTTCAGCTAATCTTAATTTTGCTTTACGAGTTCATGTTCTACAAACCTAGAGCTGAAGCCCTCAGAATTCAACTGAAGAAGCCAAACTTGTGTGTTCATAAAAAATTCTTACAGCCACTTTCTTTACCTTGACTATCGTTACATATATGTTTTACTGTTTATCACTGAAGGGATTCCTTTAGACTTTCATACTGTTTTCTTAGGAATATGACATATTAGAGAACATATATAGACTAGAGCATGCACATAACACTTACAATGGATCATGAACTTGACAATCAGTTCTACTTCCTAGAACTCAATATAAAAAGCAGAAATGATGAGACAGCTGGGAACTCCATCTACACTAAAGAAATTTGCACTGGCCAATACCTGAATTATAGCAGTTTCTGACCAAGTGACTACGAACTGAGCTTGGTGTAAAAACGCTTTTCATCAGAGCTATAGAGTTATTTTCGCAAAATAAGACTGAAGAGGAACTCACAGTGGTTGAGACGAAACTAATCGGCAATGGATAAAGTCGAAAGTTTTGAATCAAAATATGGAAGTGAGAAAAAAACACCTAGACCGAAACCCGAAATAATTGAAAAGAAACCAGTTTTTATCTATCTAAAGTACAAAGGAGAGGTATGCATGAAAATATAAAACAGAATTAAATTGTGAATTGAAAAGAACATTTCCTGATGTCAAACTCATTCCACTTTACAACTGTCTGTCTGTCTGTCTGTTTTCGACATAGAACTTTGCACAAATGTGCGGAAGTTCAAGTCGCCACATTCCGTGTAGCACGCGAAGCAAGAGAAGAAAGTACAAGAAAAGCATAATAGAAACAGTGAGCAGAGGTGTGAGACAAAGGAGTAATAAAGAAATACAAAACAGTTTCATTGAAGATCATAAGTCACAGGGAGTGGATGCATCTGAGCCACTGAGAACGGTTTTGAGCCATGTCACCAATTGTTTCCAACCATAGACTTTTACCGTCCCGAGGACCCCAGCCTGGAAGTCTACACCTTTCTACGTGGCTTAGACCAACTGTTGTGGATTTCATTGACTGGTGAGGCCAAGTTTTTGTTTGACCGCCGCTAGCTTTTTTCCAGCCTGACCCTATATCCGCTAACATTGCTCATTGTCGAGGGAGGCGATGGCTTGGCATACGTAACACATGTCCTAACCATCTCAGTCTTTGTAGCTTCATGACTTCGTCGATTGATTTCCCCTGTTTACCTAGAACTCTACACCACTTTACAACACAGTATGCTAGTTAACTCCGTCAAAGGCAGATAAGTATCCTCCTTCGCAAGTCAACCTTAACTATCTTCACTAATTCACCTGCACTTTCGTCAGCAAGTACATAGAAAGGAATAAGAGAAGAGCGTCTACTAGATTTTTTCAGCATAACCCTAAAAGTTTTGTAGATAAAAAAGTATTTGGACTCAAAACTGCCCCTCTCTTTGTGAATGTAGTTGTTACTTTAAATAGAATCGATTCCTGACTTCTAAACGGCTTTTCCTACTGGGGATCGTCTTTGGTTGAATTTCTTTTTCTTTAAATCGATTGTTTTTTAGGCTAAAGAGACTTTAACCCGTCAACATGTTATGGAGAAAATGCTTTGCTCTGATGCTATTGTTCAGAATACTAAACGTATTGGTCCAACATTCGCAGACACACATTTTAGTATTCAACGTAAATCTGATGGGAATTTAGTTATCAATGATGTATGCAATAAACAGATAGCTATTCAACGTAAAGATGTTATGTCGGGAACTGGTGTAATACATGTGATTGAAAGTCCAATAAGCAGTTTAGAATGTAAGTTATATTGTTGGGGCGATTTTTCTTTTTCGTTTTGAGATTTTTATTATTATTATCATTATTTCCTTTAATTCCTAGAGGAACATAGGACTTCAGCCGCACGTCTCCATTGCGTTCGGTTCTCTGATAACGTTTTCATCTGGCTTCAAGTCTGCCAACATGCTTTTATCTCCTCTTCACATGACCTCCTCCAAGTCACCCTTGCACTGACGACCAACTCGCCGCTTCCCTTTCGGATTCCACTCGAAGGTCTGTCTTATGACGTCACTTGATGGTTTCCTCAGAGTATGACCGCTCAATCCAATTCCATTTCTTCCTGCATATTTGCTGCGTAACTATTTCCTGCTGGGTTGGTTCGCTCCAAGGAATCCCTCACTGTTTCTGATATTTTCTGTCCGGTCACCTGATCTTGAGTAGTACTGAGCGAAGACACAGCTGTTGATGAAGGTCTGTAGTTTGTTTGAGATGCTCTCCATGACGCGTCAAGTCTTCTTCTTGTTATTATTCTTATTATTATTCTCTCCGACTACGAGTGGAGCATAGAACTTCAGCGGCACATAACAGAGTGAAAACTCTGTTTTCTGTTACCCTTTTAAGCTAGCTCCACGACTTCATACAAACTTTCATCGTCTTTCTCCTCCTCTATGTCACCTTCGAACCCAGAACAATCTCATCGCTCCCCGTTGGAATTCCCCTCTAGTGGGCCTGCCCAGGTCTTTTCACTGTGTGCCCAATCCATCTTTCTTTCATTCTGCATTTTTTATTGTTTGGCAAGCAGGTTCTTGGTTGGATCGTTACCCGAGTTCCTTGTTGTTAATCCTTTTCGGCCTGCCGGCCATCTATCTGATCTTCACTATTGAGCCATCAGTAGCAGTTGTAGATGAAAGTTTGCAGTAGCCTGTTCAAAATGCTTTTGGTGTCGTGAGAGCCAAGCCACTGAACTAAATAGATGCACTAACTTCAAACTGGTGTTAAACACTCAGACTTTGCTTCTTGTACTGAGTGCTATAGATCTTCTCACTGCGTTTATAGTGTGCACGTCGGTGGCACTGTGGTTAGATAGCGCGCCAACCATACACATGGTCCGGGGTTCGATCCCCGCCCGACCCACACTTGATGTCAATGGTTGGCCTGCTAAAATTTGAGCTACCAGTATCACACACTGAAAATGCCATACTTGTATCAAAGCAAATACTGCGTGGAATCAAGCTATAATAAAAAAAATGTCTTCCTTGCTTTCATGATTCCCGATGCCTCTGATATCTTCAACCGTGTCACCTGCAATTCAAACACTGCCACCTCATCATCAAGTAAGTGAGTGATAACCACTGGTTGACAATGACCGGGTCATTGATGTTGTTGGTCAGGGTATCTTCACCACCTCTATCTTGTCTATGTTCACTTGAAGTTAAGTATTCGGTGCTGCTCCTAACAAGTTGTTGGTTTTCGCCTACTGGTCTTCGAGTTTGTGTGATATCGTACATAAATCATTCACAAAGTTCAGGACCTCAGGGGTCTTCTTTTCAGTCTAACGTAAACCTCCATTTGCACTTCACACTGTCTACCGCATGATGTTATTCGCCTCGATGAGAAAAATCATCAGTGGTAATAGGGAATCTTATCCTTCTCCTACCTTCACTTCAAAAGTTTCGCTTTTTGTTTATACCCATTATTTTTGGGTACTACTATTAACGCCGAATAGTTTACAATATGAGCTAGATTCCTCCGTGAAGAAACAACTTCAAGAAGCGATTTAGTTAACACTTGAATGTCACACATTTCTTCTGCTCTTACATTCCCCTTTTTTGATGACACGTAGAACATATCATATTTGATAAGGGCTATTTTTGAACTTCGAATCAACGAAACGTGTTTAAAACTCGGTTTTTCTAAACTTCCCACTCTTCTTTTCCATTTATCGTGATGTTCTAAGAATATTTTGGTTGTCCGGAACAAGTGTTGAATCTTTTGCTATACCGTAAATTCTTTGAGTAGAGAGAGAGAGAGAAATCGATAATCGTAGGTTTGATGATCAAACCAACTGAGAATACATAGAGTAGGTGTGTAAAAACAGAAGACAAGGGCCAGGCAACAGATCGTTTATTAAGGAAATCAACACATATTTATAGATTTTCATGTACATTATTATAAATTATTGTTAGCAGAAAAACACAGTCTTCTGATTGGTTGTTTCTCGCAGAAAGTTAACCTTGCATCTCTTTGTGACTGTTTCTTGAACGTCAGATTATCTATCTGCTAATTGTGTCCACCTACGGAAAGCCTTTGTTCTCATTTTTCTCACGGCCAATATTTGGTACACAAACACTGACGTAAATTACTGTCCACCAATTTTGACTAACAGGCAGCTCTCATCACAGGTATGATTTAACACCTGTTCTGGATATCTAAAAATATTCTAAAACTACCCTTCTGCGTATTTGTAGAGAAAAATTATAATAATAAACATTTTTCTATCGTTGGTTTGTAAGGATTATTTTTTTATACGAGTTGATCACGGATTGATATCAGTTAGAGAACCATTGAAAACCAGCAGTGAAGTATTGGAGAGCTTTTTCTTCCATCCTAGTTTGGGAATCATCGGCAGTACACACCCACCCCACAGGGCTTTTGAACCCAGGACCTTCCGGTTAAAAGCAGGCAAGGTCGTATACTAGTGAGGTCCATTGAGTCACGTGTGACAATGGATGTCCTACTGATGACATTGGTTGGGGTTGCATTAAATCACGAGTTAGTAGTAGTTAGAATTCATGGGCTGACCATTGAATCGGGTCCTAGTTCCTTGTAACCGCAAGATCCTGGGTTCGGACCCCCTTCATGGGGTGTGGGCAGTGCCGATGATTCCCAAACTAGGATGGAGGAAACAGCTGTCCAATACTTTAGTGCTGGTTTTCAATGGTTCTCTAATTGATATCAATCCGTGATCAACTCGTACAAATAATCACTTTACTCCGAACAATAATAAAAATGATAAAGAATGGAATTTCTGGCGTTTTTATACATATCGCAACAATTTAATTCCTTTTATAAAAGTGTATATACATAAAATTTAAAACAGTAATCATAATATTAATAATGAGTCCACTATAAACAGAATGTTGATGGAAACATGATGAATTGTAAATAGATAGATATCATAGATAATACATGCAATAATAATAATAATCTTTGCTTATATTTTGCAATTCAGATTACTAATTTAAGAAGCTTTTAAGTTTCTTTCTGACATCTGACTGTCTCCCTTCACATAAAACCAATGCTAAATATATTGGTTCGGTAAATGTTCTATATTTAGTAGCTGTGTGGTGAGAGCAGGCCGTGAGAAAATATGAGCAAGGCTGATTCAACAACCAATCACAGCAAAGTTAACGTGGCAAAATATGATTCGCAGATAGAGAACTCTATTTGTCGAGGAATCCCGAAACAACCAATCAGAAGCCTGCGTTTGTCTACTTGCATAAGCTTTAATAATGTATGTGAAATATGTATAAATACGTGTTGATTTTCATAATAAAACGATCTGTTGCCTGGCCCTTGTCTTCTGTTGTTACAGCTGTACGAGAGTAAATTCTTATTAAATTTCTTCTGGTTTCACTGCCGAAGAGAAATACACGGAAAAAGGTACGAATAACTTGAGAGGATGTTCAGCATCAGATAAGATAACTTTAGCCAAGTGCTTGCAAGAAGTGAATTGAAGTGACTATTGACAACAATAATGTCAGTTAGTTGAGTCATAGGCACACAAACACACACACACCCCACTGACCCTACTTACAGTCTTCAGTGTTCTACGTAATATGATGTAGTCTTTTTTGGGAAGTCTACGGAAGAATAAGATGGGCGAACAACAATGAAGAGAAATTGGCAGAATTCATAAATTAATAAACTGTTAGAGAAGAAGTGAGGTTGAGTTATGCCAGCAGAAAGTTTCAACTTCTTAATGGAATAATTCGAACGAAAAATATCCGTAGAAATCAACAGTGTATAAGATGATCAACAGAGATTTGAAGAGAAACTGATGCTACACTGTGATTAGAGACAATCAATTTACTCTCTATCATCGCATTACCGTCAAATAGGACTATAAACACTAACTGGAGGTTTTCTTAAATCCCAGGATCACCTAAATTTCCATTTAACACATGACATCAAATTTTCTTCTTTTATCATATCGTTTTAATCACTCAGTTGTACTCTTGGGTTGCAATCTACTAATGTATATTTCTTGAAGGACACGAAGGTAATGGTTTGTGCTTAAGATTGAACGGTATTGTGTCAAACAATGTGCTGTCGACTACTACTTTACATAGAGATCGTTGGCAGACAGTAAATATTACGCAATAAAATAGGCTGAAAAATATGTACAATTAAATAATGTAAAAGATTTGTAGTTCAGATGGTCTGGTTGTACTCACTCAGCTGAATTCTTTATATGAGAAAGTTACATTCTCAATCTAGACAGTGTTAGCCTCAAAATCAAAACGGTGTCTGGAGAGCCAGTAAAAGAACTTTGGAATTCAGTAACACAGCTCAGGAAATATAACAATATCAAAACTCTTGAAAATTAATCTAATGCTCGCTGGTGACTTGCTATAGGACAGACTATCCTGGAGTTCTATTGAGAAGTCCTGACCAGTGAGGTCCATCCATTCAGAAGTGAGGATGGAGTCCCCCATCGATGACGTTGTTTGGTGGTCGGGCTACAATCACGAATTGGTAGAAGTTAGAATTCATGGGCTGGTCATTGAATCGAGCCCCAGTGGCTGAATGATATACGAGCTTACCTTGTAACGTGGGTTCGAACCCTGGCAGTAGGTGCGTAATGCCGATGATTCCCAAACTAGGCTGATGAAACAGCAGCTGTCCAGTACTCCATGCTGGTTTTTAATGCTTCTCTTAAGGAAATCAATCCATGATCCTTACAAACCAAACTCTTGAAACCTATCTTGTAAAGACGCCCATTTTGTCTAGTTTTCAAGTCATCGGACAAAGTACACTTTCTCACTTTTTGTACATGATATCCCAAAGAACTCTGGCAACAAGCGGTCTAAGAACCTGTCGCTGAAAAAATATGCACATGGAAACGCAGACAGACTGAACACACACTGAGGAGACTGTTCACTGAGACCATGCTCCAGAAAGTCCACCGAGTGGAACTCGAATAGAAAACGACAAGTTGGGTGTAAGTCTCGGTGTGACATGGAGGAGATCGCATAGGCAGACCAACTTATATGCAAGCCAGCTAAAAAGGACTACAAAAAATCGATTAAAATGACAATGTGCTCTTGAGGTTCTGTATTCCACTCGGAAACCAATATAAAATTATACTATTACTTCCTTTACACTTTTATATACATAAAATGTTTGATTTTTGTTTAAATTCTGTTTTTTTTCTAATTCAGCAATGAATTTAAATGAAGCGCTTGAATGTTTGAAAAATAATCCATCAATGAGAGTGAGACAGTCAGCAGGTGAAATACAAAAGTGTAATCTATTAGATCTTGCCTCAGGACGTGATAATGTTATCCTTCTGCCAAATGATGGAGCTTTCCAGTGTAAGTGAATGTAAAAAGTATTTGTTGTGTTTGGTGTTAGACGGTTGAAGGGGATCGGTAGCACTTCTTACCCAACCTATGTCTCATGCCTGTAGGCACTCATTGGTAAGGCGTATTTGCAACCTTAAAGGAAGTCATATTTCCATTTGAAGAACTCAACTCGTATGGTGTAGTCCAAGCACCATAGACACCATGGGGAGAGGGAGTATGAGCGATTGAAATGAAGATAAATTGCATTACGCTTCAATTACTTCACTTAGATAAACAATTAGTCATTAGGGAATATATCAAGAATTGCAAACAGACTAATATCAATAGTAATAGTTATAATAACAATAATAATAATAGTGTTGAAGTGAGTTTAGATAATCCTACTGAAAAGGGATAGTTTTAAATGAACCAATAATAATAATAAGAGGTGGAATAATAAGTAAAACGTATTACCATGGTAGATTCAGAGTGACAACCATCTCCTTTTGTACACAGAGATCTGGTTTATAAACTCGAATTGCACGAGCCTCCTCCCAAATTCCAAGCATCTTCTTGTTTCTGCGTCTGCTGACAATGGTGAATGACTTGATAGCGCGTCAATATCATGTCCATAGTCCACAAGATATTTTGTTATTGAGGATTTTTGGCACTTTGCACTCAGCTGTTTTCAACCATTTTGGCAAATGTTCCATCATGCTAGTAGACAATCACCTTTCTGTACGACCTATGCGTATTTGCGCCCTCTCACAAACACATTCAAGTTGATATACGCAGTTTGAAGTATCCGTGATTGTCGACTGGTCTTTCCCAGAATGTTGAAGTACTCACTTGATGGTGTTAAGGATGACAAGCTTTCCAGTCTAATAAGTTCTCTTGATGGCTTTGTCGAGTCTTCGTTTCACTACTTCTTGTACATCATCTCCTTTGAACGGCAAACTGATATAGACAGATTTCTTTGGAACGGTTTGGACAGTTTTGCAGGGGGTAATCTACCATGGTAATACGTTTTAATTTTTAGATTCTACCTCTTATTATAATTATTATTATTATTCTTGATTCATTTAAAACTCTTCTTTGTCAGTAGGATTATCTTAACTCACTTCAACACTATTATTATTGTTATTATTATAACTATTACTATTGATATTAGTCTGTTTGCAATTCTTGATATATTCTCTGATGACTAATTGTTTATCTAAGTGAGGTAATTGAAGCGTAATGCAATTTATCTTAATTTTGATCTCTCATACTCTCTCTCCCCTTATCTATCTGAACATGACCTGGAAAACATTCCCACCTGTCTTTCTGCATGACTAATTCAATGTAGTTTATTTGTGCTTATCAGTCTTATATCTCTCAATGTAATTTCAAAAGTATATATATCCGTGTACGTAGAGTACTGAGTAGCTGACGAGTTCTACCAAAATTTGATGATGAATCCATCATTAAATCCTGTTTTATTACCCTTTATTTCTTGTTTTAAATTCGTATCGCGAAATAAATGTTTTCATTTTCTGTTAATGTCTGATTGATTTATTGATTAAACTTTGTGACAAATTCACTCACACACACACACATATTTGTGTTTTACCATTTGATTAACTAGCTCAACTTTACAAAGATAATTCGAAACAGATAAAAGTGGATAAATGCAAAATGTATGCTCATCATTTATTGAAGCCTAAAGATCCACGGAATGTAGATGTTCGCAAGACAGGTTTAAATCAAGAACAAGAATTCTCATCACAATACACGGGATCAGATGGCTCTAAACATTCTGTCTTTAGTAGATATATCAGAACGAGACAAGGAACAACGGTAAGCGATATACATATGTGTATATGCTTGGTCCCTTTGGTAAATTTTGATCACATTTGCAGCATAAAATGACTTCATCTGATTTAGCAGAATCTCATCAGCTGAAGACTGTTTGTAATTACAAGAATTAAAACGGTATACTTCGATGCTTCAATATAACAGCATAGAAAATCTTGTAAATTATAACATATCCAAAGTATAAGCATTACTAATTTAAAAGTCAATCTGAACGAAGAATATTCTTTTCAATAATTTCGCCTCTTCAGGTTCTTACAATTATAAAATATGCAATATTTGTGGTCGTTACAATAATAGCCGGTAGGTGATCCGGCGGATACATTTTTAACGTAGAATAACAGATTGGCAGTTATGGGGTGGCAAACGTGCTAGGCTGAAATCGATTACAAAATATTGTAAAATCGGTGGTAATGGTGTTGATTAGTCGTCATAATAGATTTGTAGAGTGTGGGGTTATAAAATGTGTCAGGTGAGTGGCTAGTACAAAGTGGTATGTATTAAAGAGGAGGGGGTAGTAAGACTGCAATGAGAGGTGGTTCATAATGAGATAACGAATATGTGAAATGAAACAGGTGGAGGCATATTTATTGAGAAAAGAGATAATATCATCACTAATAATAACTCCGGATAGTATAAATGGAAAATTCGATAGCACTGAGAGAATGAAGGGCATAAATCATGACGAATAATAATAATAATTGTAATAATAAGCAAAGAAAGAAAAAGCCAACAGGGTTATGGGAAAGAAGCACTCTTGGTGAGAAGTAGAATCATCATTCCAAGTTTGGCCATGGTAGGAACAGTATCTGGACGTGTTGGTTTTGGATACAAAATTCTGGTTTATCCGATCTTATTGCAACAGTTTCAGCTATGTGTAGCAGATGTAAGCGAACTGTACGTGATAACGACTAGAGAATATAGTACACAACCCTGAAAGCTGTGTTTAATTCGATGCTATGTCCAGTATGGACCAAGTGTGACAGGATCGAGCTTATTACGCATATAATTTTCCCCCTGCTGAACCAAGTTAGTAAGTGTTCTCGAACCCGTAGACGAACCTTCCTAATCGTGAGCCCTATATAACTTGAATCACAGGAACATTCTACGAGTCCACTATGACTAATCAACACCATTGTCTCCCATTTCACCGAAATATTTTGTAATCGATTTCAGCCTAGCACGAAGTTTGTCACACAAATAAGACTATTTATTTTGATACCCCGTAACTAACTAATCTGTTATTCAACATTTTAGAAAAATGTATCCGCCGCATCAGTAACTGGCCATCACTATTCTAACGACAACAAATATTACATATTTTATAATTGTTTGAACCTGAAGAGGAGAAACTATTGAAAGGAATATATTCGAATAAGGCATTTAGAAGACAAAATTCGCCTCGAGATGATATCGTCATTTCGTAGTTTCTTTGCAACCGCTTTACAACTAACATGGTTAACAATAATAAAATAAAGTTAATGAAAATTACTCAGTTAAATAAAAAAAACTAAAGTACATACTAATGACCAATCATATTTAGATAGGTCATGTAGTCCATGGTAGGCGAAGACTGAAGTCTACCTTTTTTTGTAAACACAGTTTAGGCTGTATGTGATTAATCCAAAGTGCTTCCATCACCTTTAATAACCAACCTTGAATTAGAGTTGTGTGATGAAATAATTGTGAAACAGTCATTAATATCGATTTTGTGACCAGACATTAATAAGTGTTTTGCAATGGGTGATGCTGGATTTCTATTCAGATTACTCGCATTGGGATTTTCTATATGTTTTAGTAGCCATTTTGGAACATGTTCCTTTTGACGACATTGGAACATTCTGTTGAATCTACCTATACAGGTGTCACTGCAGCTGTAGGTGAACTTGTAGATACAGTTTGAAGTAGAGTCCACAGAATTTCGTCCTTTAATCGTGGGTACAGAGATCGAAAATGTTCGGCATGTGAGAAAAAGAGATTCGGCGTAGAATGTGCATCTGATGGCTGACTGAAGTCTTTGAGCTGTCAGCTGCATAATCTGGTCACCCTTGAGTAGTAGGTTAATAAAGATAGCTTTCTTTAGTACAGAAGCTGTCTTTTCTAGATGTGGTCTATCCTTACTGTGACAATTGATAAAGTAAGTTTTCTGGATAACCATTAGCTAGTAAAACTGAATGTATATGTCGAAGCTCATCCATCAATGTGTCACTCGTGCATATATTTCGGGCCCTTGAAAACAAACATTTAACTAGGGAACGTTTATACTGGATAGGAACAAAACTGATGAATTGAAGATATTGCCCATTCCATATCTGTTTACGAAAATTTACTTCGTTCAGATTGACTTTGTAATTAATGATATGGAAATATTTCACAATATCACTGTTATATTTTTAGTTTAAGCTACCGCCAATTTATACACAATACTCAGTAGAAAACAAAGATGAGTAAGGGGGAAGAGAAGACAGATAACAGAACATAATAGCTAAATCAGCTGAATTCACTAATATAGATGATTTATGCAATCAATGTAATTACATTTTGATTTTGAAATTAGGAACATGTATGTCAGTAAAGGCAGTCTCATCCTATAACTCGTCATGAAAGTCGCAAACTCCATATTTTCGAAACTAATGTGAAGTCGGTGAATTCACACGCGAGTAATCAAAAGCATCTCCATCCTACTACTTCAAATTTTCATTACCAGCCCCTTTCTCACCATAATGAAGAACAAGTAGCCAGCTAGGAGGGATAAGCAACAAGAATATCTGGCAGCCAATGAACCAACCAAGAACTTATTATTCAACAAATATGTGGAAGAGGAAATCGATATTGACTAGACAAAGGTACATGTCAGGGGATCCACAACGGAAAACTCACTCAGCGAGGCGTTTGGAGTAAACACACGAGTTAGACAAAGGTGCTTATTATCACCAATGAATGATATTCCTAATTGTGGTGGACTGGATTATGCGTCAGACAGTGAGTGGGAAACGAGAAGACAGGGATATACTGGACCGACCGACTTGAAGAACCTAGAAGACCTGGATTTCACGCGTGGATGATTTATGTTTGATGTTACACAAAATCGAAGACTTACAAGCAAAAACCGACCGAAAAACTGGTCGAAGAAGCAGCAAGCGGCGAAGACAGGACTCCATGTGAACATAGACAAGACGGAGGTGATGAAAATAACCAGCCAACAACAACAGCAGCAACATCCTTCGCCAATCACCATCAACAGGAGGGATTTGAAAGAGGTTACTTCATTCACTTCACTTATCTAGGGAAAATTGTCTCAACTACAGACAGTTGGAACGGACGGGGATGTCAAATCGAGCGAGAATCGGGAAGGTGAGCGAGAAACACATTCATCAACCTGACTGAAACCAATCTGGAAATCTTCGTCACTCAGCCAACATCAACAACAAAATTCGGTTGGATTTTCAATACAAACGTTCTTCTATATAGAATGGATCAGAAACTTGGCGGGCGGATCAGAAAGAATATTTCCAACCAACAGGCTATTGCAGAACTTTACCAACAACTGTATTCGCTGGCTCTATAATGAAGATCAGATAGCCGGGCGGGCCGGAAAGAATCACCAACAAGAAACTATGGACACAAACAAACAAAAGAAGAACCAATCGCCAACCAACAAATATGCAGGAGAAAGTGGATTGAGATGGATTGGACATTCGCTGAGGAGGAGGCCGCTGGGTGACATCGCGCGCGCGTCAGGCCATTTCTCGAGTGGAACCAGGCCGAAAGGGAAGCGGCGAGTGGGACGTCCAAGTGTGATGGGGGGTGGAGGAGATAGTGTGAAGAGGAGTTGAAACAGTATGGACTAGCATGGGATCAGGTGAAAAGTACAGCAGAAGGAAGACAGGAGTGGCAAGTGGAGACGTGGAGTTGAAGCTCTATGTTCCACTAGGAAGCCAAGGGAACAATAATAAAATAATAATAATAAAGGAGATAGTTGAGTGATCTTATACACCTAGGTGGGAAGTATTCGTAAAGAAAGTGAGGAATAACGATGCAGTGAAGAAGGTTCTTGGAACTACCCTTAACGGATGATCCTATAAAACTACAATGATTGAATTTCAGATTTATAATTATCTGTTTCTTAGATTCATCTACATTTCTTGGAGCGTTGATCTTTTTCTCTAAGATAGTTTATCAACGAACAAAGTAAATCATCCAATCTAAATGATAGTGTTTCTGAAGGATTTTAATTCTATGTTCACTGAATCTGAACAGATTCTTGTCTCGAGAGGAGTGATAAGATTTCTGTTTCCGCTTTAGTTACAAAAAGGGACTTCTCAATTGACTTATGCCAGCTGAATTCATATCACACAGAGTGAATTTTTCCTACCTTAAGTGAAAATTATGAATTTCATACATACATGAGCAAATGGCAGTTGAAATCTGTTAATCTCATTTGACATTTCTAAAACACACAATAATTGAGTGAGCAAAGAATATCCTTTTCGATAAATTCCTTTTCTGGCTCTACAATCTCATATATATTTTTATATACGTTGAATATTCTAGAGTAGTCGTCATTAACAATATTAGTATTTTTCTTAAATAATATCGATTTGTTAAATAAGATCACAGTAGAATTACACTTCATAAGAGATGTATAAATTATGATTATAATAATAATAGAATAGCAAATAGAATATCACTTAAAATTAAGGAAATTTCTACAAACAACTGAGGATCATTCGAACTTAGATGGCCAAGGTAAGTAAGGACACCGTCTGAACTCACTATTTTTTTGGATACATAAATCAGGTACCTTAATCTGGATCCTAACAGCCAGCCTCAGCAATATTTAGTAAACGAACTCTTAAGGCGAAATTAAGATTAGTTGGAATGGTATGCGGTTAATGACTTTGAAAGCCACCTCACTGACATTAATCTTGTGTTTTGTCTCCCCCATTGGATGAGATAGAATAGCGCTACGAATAGATTTTGTTCGTCCTTTACTTAACCAACCACTATGCAGGGTGATGTTCGGAAATCCGACGAGAAACACGCTTAATTTTACGGTCTATGTAACTGGCTCCACAAAGGAACACTAATATTGTTATTGACTACTATTCTAGGATATTCTATGTATATAAATACACATATATAATATTGTTGAACCAGAAGCGGAAATTATCGATAAGGTTATTCTTTGCTCAATTATTTTGTCTTTTTATAGATGTCTGAATGAACATTTTCACTATATTGAAATCTCATTTGAGATATATAATTTACAAAAGAATGGATACTGAACAAAAAGAGTACTCTTTTCGATAACCCCTTCATCATCAGGCTCTACAGTTATATATACATCACAGAGAATGAATGAATTAGTGTTATAAACAACATTAATGTTGCTGTTTAAATAACATCGAATCAATAATAATACCAATAGATTACAGTTCAATAGCATCAACAGAAAATAAGCTAAATGTCATACAGACAAATTAGGAAAGATAATATTACAAATTCATGAATTTATATTCTTTACTGAAGGCCGGCCATGGAAGCAGTTGCGGTTGGCTGGACTTGCTTCTTTTGAACACAGAGCACTGGTTGTTTGAGGCAAATTGCCAGAGCCTCTGCTGTTTGTAGCATGCGGTGCTTCGATGATTTTTGGCAATTTATTAGGCACCCGATAGATGATAGAGAAGGATTCTTCAATGCTAGCTGGCTTTGTGGTCTGTTTGCACCAGATGATTCCCACTACACCTTTACTTAGCTATAGTGGGAGATATTCTCGAGCTAGCACGAAAAATCAAGTTCCTAGAGCAACGGCCGATATAACTCGCTCCACCCGAAGTGCAGTTTAATTGGTAGATACATAATTTACCCTTGAAAATTAAAAATCCTAATCATATGAAATGAATAACTTGTGAATAAACAACTTTATTGTAAACTATAAGGGAATACAATCACTTCACATTGTGCCAGAATAGAATTCTGTGTCTCTGCTAATCTGTATAACATTTAAAACCAAAGTTGAAACAGTTTTTAGCCAAACAAAGTGTTCACATGAAACGCTGTTCAATAAATAATATTTATCAGATAAACAAATAATTTTATAGAATTTATAACAAAGTGAGATTTAAATTTAATAAAATTAATGAATGTTTATGAATCCATGGAGTGAACACTAAATAATTTTCGATTGCAATACAAGCTTTCCGTTAACCAAAACAAAATAAAATAACTCGAATCTACAAGTTGTCTGTGGAAGTAGATCAAAAGCTGAAGACCTCCGGTTGACAAAATGCAACTCATGCCACCCGAATCTCAATTTCACAATAGAACACGAAGAAAATGATACTGCTAAATTCCTAGACGTTTCTCTAGTGATGAAAAGGACTGATGGCACAATCGAAAGAACTATCTATATATTTAGAAAGTCTTCATGGACAGGACAGGACATGCATTTCAAGAGCTTTGTTCCAACCCAGTGTAAAAAATAACTTAATCAGAACATTGTTCAATGGAGCACGGAAAATTTATTCTGACAGTACACTTGAACATGAAATAAAGGCTCTGCGTCGGTGGCCGTGGATCGAATCCTGGACCAGTTGCATCCTCGGCAAGCGTGCTGACCACTGTTGTATTTGTGCAACACATTTAGAACAATCTCATCACACACGGACTTGTCATAGGAATATATTTATGTGAAATCAATAAAGAGTTAAGAGGTGAGAAAATAAATGTAGGTTAAGTTAAAAGGGCATATTAAAGGTCAAAATAACAATGAAGATCACTAAACCAAATAAAAGAGGTAATGGTGCATCTATCTTGGCTGGTGTCAAAGTAACAAAGTTTACTAAGGAAGGTTATTTTATTTATTTATTTATTTTTCGATTACAGCTTGATTCCAAAACGTATTTTTGGTACAGATATGGAATTTCCAGCATGTGATATCGGTAGCCCAAATTTTGCAGGCCGACCATAGATATCAGGTGTGCGTCGGCCCCCGGGGATCGAACCCTGGATCATTTTCATGGTTGGCGAGAGTCCTAACCACTATGCCACCGACAACGAATTGTTTTTGATGAACACATAAAGGTGGTTTAAACTTCCCAATTGCCAGCTAGAGCTTCTACGAACTTTAGGATACACCCTCTTCCAAACATGTTTTATGGATGGATAGGTTTGAAAGACGCGTAAACATCAGTCTTATGTCCTGTTTCTGTAATATGTTTCGCAATAGAAGAGCTAGGTCATCTGTTCTCACCATTAATGGGTTCTTGCAATTCTGTTTGCTTCTGAAGTCACTTAGAAATATGCTCTGAAGTCAACGCTTACTTGAAAAGATCGACGAGTCCTTCCTATGTATGTGTAACCATACGTACCTTCAAACTGGTAAATCCATTGGGATGTCACATTATTTTTCGCATTTTCTAAGGGCTTAGATGGATATATCGACTTCACATTCTCAATTGTTATAATCATAGCTGCACAAACAGTCTCTTTAACAGTAGTGTTCAATCTTTGTCTAGTTGTCAAATTGCTATAATCACCCATGCGTAGAGTATCCTGATGTAGATGTCTTTCTTAGCTGAGAGTTGGAGAATGGATCTTGGTGTTCTGACTACTTTATATCTCCTGATGAACTTGGCTGGATAATTGTTATTATCAACCAGACAGAGTTTGTGTCAACTTTCTTTCTGCCTCACCAAGTGTGTCTTCCTCCAGTGCATATTCGTTGAATAGGCACCTTACTCACTAAGGCTCTTTTGTAAAGAAGAAATACATTACACAATTCAGAAAAATTACGTCTTCTTATTACTTTGTCTAAATTCATAAAGGGAACTGATTGTTTTAAAAAGCTACTTGTTTTAAAATTTCTTTTAAGTTCTCCATGGATTGTTTATAGTGGACCAAAATTCTCTGTGTCTCCTGGTATATCGTCTCCTAGTTCAAACGTTTCATCAGTGATGCTTCAAGATAAGCATAGCGTTACTTGATTCGGTTGGCAGTTAGCATTTCAATATAAGACGCATGTTAGTCGTATTCGGGACTCATCATCCGGATTCACGTGCATCCCCATTAATGATGAGAAGCAGCATCGCTCACCAGGGATGTAGGTACATCCAGTTGGAGAGTCTTAAAGAGGATGAAACATGCAACCTTTATTCTATTTCTAACCACTGCCAAACGATTTTTACTAAGTGTTTAAAGATATCACATTCACAGAAGAAGAGGAATTAGACAACAAAACGCTTTCTTCGATGTCTTATTTAGTAGAACAAACACAGGTATACAAGAAATCAACCTGTGTAGACCTAATGTGGTGAGAGCAGGCTGCTAGCCAATTGGTAGACATTAATCGATGCTGATTGGTAGACATTATTCTAGGCTGATTCAACAACCAATCACAGCAGACTTAAACGTGGGCGAATGTGATTCGCAGATAAATGGCTCTACTTTCCGAGAAATATCGAAAACAACCAATCATAAGACTGTGTCTGTCTGCTTAACTTCCGAGAAACAACCAGTTAGAAGACTGCCTTTTTCTGCTTGCATAAGCCTTATTAATGTACATAAAATATATACAAATACGCGTTGATTTTCGTAATAAAACGATCTGTTGCCTGGCCCTTGTCTTCTGTTGTTACACTAATACTGAACTACAGTAGTAATGATCTAACAGCATACGAAAGAAACTGTGTGTAAACATTATTCAAAAAAGAGTTTAAATACCCTGCACACTGTACTCAAGTACTGAGGGGAATTAAGGGGAGAGGGGTAATCTTAGAATTTTATGAAGAAATGTCAAAGCTTGAATCAAAAGCAAAACACCATCCTCAGAAACCTCAAGAAAATTCATTCTACAATATATGTGAAGAATATTTCTAAAATAACGTCTAAAATGATATAACCGTTGGGCGTGGCGGCGTAAGCCTGTAATCTAGCTACTTGGAGGCCAAGGTACGGAATTTTGGGGGACCGAGAGTTCTGGCCTATGGGTGCTCATGTTGATCCGGCGTCTATGCTAAGCACGGCGTCGATATGAATGACCTGTCAGAGGACGGGTTGTCCAGGTAGACTAAGGAGGGGCACACTGGCACAGTGGTTAGGACTCTCGCCGACCATGAATATAGTCCGGAATTCGATCCCCGGCGGCCGACGCACACCTGATATCGATTGTTCGGCCTGCTAAACTTGGGCTACCCATATTACACGCTGAAAATCCCATACTTGTACCAATAATATGGTGTGGAATCAAGCTGTAATCAAAAATACATAAAAAATAAATAGATATAGGACACAAACCAACACTATTACTTCAATATAGCAAAATATTCATTCAGACATCCATGAAACACAAAATAATCGAGCAAAGAATATTCTTTTCGATAAATTCCTCTTCCGGCTCTACAATTATATATATATATATATATATATATATATATATATATATATATATATATATGTTTAGATACACAGAATACTCTAGATTAGTAGTTAATAACAATATTAGTGTTTTTTAAATACTATCGATTTGTAAAGTATGATCAATGGAATTACAGTGCATCAAAGATGCTTGAGTTATGATAATAATAATAATAATAAAGATATAATAGCAACTAGAATATCAACTAAAATTAGGGAAATTCCACAAAACTTCGGGATCATTCAAACCTAGATGGCTAAAGCAAAGATTATGTCTGAACTAGCTTCTTTTGGATGCATAAATTAGGCTTCTTAATATGGATCCCAAAAGGCCAGCCTCAGCAATATTTAGTAATCGAACTCTTAAAGAAAAGTTAAGATTTGTTGGTATGCGATAAGTGACTTTGAAAGCAGCCTCGTTAATATCGATCTTGTGTTCTGTCTCCGCAGGATGAGATAGAATAGCGCTGTGAATAGATTTTGTTCGTCCTTTACTTAACCACTATGCAGGGTGATGTTTGGAAATTCGTCGAGAAACATGTCTAATTTTACGGCCTCCATAACTAACTGGCTCATTGAACAGGAGCAGTTTAATTGGTAGATACACATGGAAGAGGGAAAACTAGGCAGTTTTTCTTTTACTCCTGAACTCAGAAGATTATCTATCACTATCATTTACTATCGCTTTATTCAATACTGCACGGAACAGTAAAATAAGGTAAGATCAATACCATCTACAAGATAAAATGCATGGACTATGATAAACACCCTACTGGCCAAAGTAGGGATCAGCTTCGAGTCCGGTATCAAGACTTTAAACTAGGTGTCAAAAGACGCAACATATATTCTTACATATTGGATGCATGGAGACAGCTATCGACAATAATCGGACTAAGAAAATATAGATATTTTAAACAATGAACACACCAAAAATGCTAGGGAATTCCCAGAAGTTTAGCAGTCAGATGAATAAGCGATCAAGTATTTTCAAGGCGAAATATAACTACTTTCGCCACAACATGTGATCAGCTGGACAGTATCTTTTCCAGTATTTGATTTGTATAGTTTATATTAATGATGAATTCAAGTGGTTCTCATCTTGGTGAAGATAATGCATGGTGAAGTCTGCAACGAGTCCAATTTCTCTCATTTACTAACTCTAACACCAACAAGTAAGCCTTTCATCTAGAAGTGCTTTCTTCATACCTTTCATGAACTTTGTTAAGTATGCCAATGATCTAACTATTTCAACGTCTGTTAACTCCCAGCTTAACTGTACTAATATGAACAGCTTTCTATCAGGAATTAACAAATGGTCTTCATCTAACAGCCTTAAACTAAATCCTTCCAATTATCAGACTGTTAATTTCAGTTTCCGATGTAAACGAAAGTTAAGTGAAGCCATTGGATCCTATGACCCTTGCAAAATTGATGATACTGATAGAGAAATCAAGTTTGAAGTTAAGTATCTTGGATTAATTCTTTCTTCTGACCTACCTATCCTGGTCTTCCCATGTCTTGGCGATTTCTAAAAGAATATTTCGTCTTTTTACGTTGAGAAGCTAAAGAACTCAGGCATAACCCAACCACTTCTCTTACAGTTTGTCAACTCGTGCATCTTACCTATTCTTCTTTACTGTTCACCCTCGCTTATTCTTTCCTGGATTGCTTAAAAAAGTCTATGTCATACTTCGTAGAACTCGAAAGACTGTCAGTAGGACGAGTGGTCTGCCTTTGGGCCATATCGGTGACATTGTCACTGATAGGCACTAGATGTCATGCAATAAATTTGCTAAAGAAATTTTGTCAGACTCTAAGCGCCCACTCTACTCGCAGCTCCAACCTTGTGTCTCCTCAAGTAAAACAACAAGTCATCTCGAAAGATTTTATGCACGTACGTCTAAGTATAAAAATTCCACTATACCATATTTGGCACGTACTTTATGTGATGAAAATAGTGTTAGCCTTGAAGTGCGTCGGTGGCACAGTGGTTAGGACTCTTGCCGGCCATGCACATGGTCTGGGGTTCGAGCCCACGCCGATGCACACTTGATACCCATGGTCGGCCTGCGGATTTTGGGCTACCGATGTCCACGCTGAAAATTCCATACTTGTACCAAAAATACGGTGTGGAATGAAGTGTAATCAAAAATAAATAAAATAAAAAATAAATAAGTAACTAACCTTCTTTGCACTACTAAATAAACGATTTTCTCCACCCTTACAACATCAGCTTTTATTGTTATTGCATTTATTATATTTATAATCCTCTCAATTTTTTGTTTTTATTTATTTATTTATTTTTCATGAGTGTGAATATCATTTAAATAATTAATTTTCCCTTCACGTTCCCCAGTGGAACATAGGGCTTCAAGCTAATAGCTTGAAGTTTCTGTAGTAGAGTTTATTTTACAGGATGGGGTTGCTAGCCTCATGCCCAACCTTTCCTCTTTACCAGAATTACTTCTGGCTTAGAGAGGTAAGGGTATGCGTCGGCCGGGGATCGAACCCCGGACCATGTGCATGGTCGGCGAGCGTCCTAACCGCTATACCACCGACGCACGAATGTCATTTAAGCTGTATTAGAACTGTTAATTTTGTATTTCCCCTCACCATGCTGCTATATCAACAGAACATTAAATCCAATAATCTATAACATGCTAAAATTTCCAAACTGAATCTACAATACTGTTTGAAACAAACTCACTGTTTCTATTATTGCTATTACCTTTATTATAATTAATAATCTCAATTCGTGCTTCGAATATTTTTGACTATATACCGTAAACGTGGACAAATTCCTCTGGTTAATTTTGTTTTGATTTTTTAATTTTATTTATATTTTGAAGTAAATCAGATGCAAGGTGTTGTGACAAATGCTGAGAATTCCATCTTTCATTCCATTATAAGTATTGTCTGTTTTGGAATAAAGTAAATTATTATTATTATTATTCTGCTTGCTTTTCCTCCTACCTCCCCCGCCACCACCACCACTCAAAATGTTTCACCTCTTAGTTAGCTTTCAATCATGCTGAAGTGACAGATCTTCGGGGAATGAAATTTAACAATGGTATTATATATACAGTGAAACAAGTTAATTTACCTCCACAAGGTGATATTCTCAGGATAGTTAAACAAAAGCCGGAAGCTCAGTAAGTTTGGAAATTCGATTATTTATTGTGTATTCAATAACTTCTAGTTAAATGCAACTGTTTTCTTTTTAACCTCTATAAATTTGATTTGTAATAAACTGTTAGAATGTTTGTAGTGCTATTATTATTGTTGTTATTATTTATCGATTGATTAGCTAATCTTTTTGCAAACAGATTTAAGCGGGATGTCAGACAGTTTTAATCGATCAGTCAAACACAATCGAGCCCCCAAAAATATAAATTACTTTTGGGGTACTTACTTTTGGTATTACGGAAGAATACACAACATTCAAGTTGACCAGGTCGTTTTTCAGAATCCACGACACGTGCCGACAGCAGTTTGTCGACGTTTTTTCAAAGTATTTTTTAAAGTATGTTAGATGCCGTATCTAAATATCGTCGTGCATTACGATCGTTCGACAGCGTCGACCTAAGAGGTGATTTGGCAACTACTTCACTACTACGGGGTGATGCCGATAATTATACATTTCATCCAACAGTTGTACGACGACGCTGCATGCCCAGTAATCCACAATGGGAATCTCATGGAACCCTTCGAAGTGAGGACGGGAGTAAGGCAAGGCTGGCTGGCTGTCTACTACTGCCAATGACTTTCCTGATTGCAGTAGATTGGATAATGTGACAAACATTGGCCGGCAGCGAGGAAACAGGCATAAAATGGACCCTCACAACAAGAAACTTGGAGAATCTGGACTTCGCCGATGATATATGTCTGATTTCCCACAAACTGGAAGATATGCAAGTGAAAAGCAACAAGTAGACAGAACAAGCATCCAGAAAAGATAGGACTTCAGGTGAACATGGAGAAAACAAAAAGGCAGTGATGAAAATTCCTGGCCAATAGCAGCTGAAAAAACAACAGACAACAATCAGCCAGCATAAATGGAAGGAACCTGAAGGAAACAACCTCCTTCACCTACCTGGGAAGCGTCGTTTCAACTACAGGCAAACGGAACTGATGAGGATATCAAAGCCTGTATCGGGAAAGCAAGACAAACTTTCATCACTCTCAAGTCTGTATGGGGGTCAAAATCACTCACCATCAAAAATAAGATCCGGATTTTCAACTCCAATGTGAAGTCAGTCAGTGCTACCTACTGTACGGATCAGAGACTTGGCCAGTGCGTCATAAGGAGCATCTGAAACAAACTACACACATTCATCAACAGCTAGCTGTCTTTGCTGAATACTACTCAAGATCATATTGCCAGAAAAGATCAGCATCAGGGAGGGATCTCTGGGAGCGAACCAACCAGGAACCGATTGTGCAACAAATGGGCAGGAAGAAATGGAGATGGATTGGCCACACTCTGAGACAAAAAACCACCAAGTGACATCACCAGAGAAGCCATCGCTCGAGTGGAACCCGAAAGGGAAGCGGCGAGTTGGTCATCAATGCGAGGTTGACTTGGAGGAGGTCATGTGAAAAGAAGGTGAGAGCGTGTGGGCAGACGTGAAGCCAGATGAAAACGTTGGCAGAGAACCGAACGTAATGGAGACGTTGGGCTGAAGCCCCATGTTTCTCTAGGAATTAAAGGAAATAATAGTAATAATTTTGGTACTAAGATATTTCCTTTGGTATGGTGTTGTAACTTGACTTGTTACAAGTGGACTCATTGACCTTCGAGGTGGTTAAGAACTCGCTGTAAATTTAGATTTCGCTTAAGCTTTATTATCTTTTCCTTTTGCCTGGTTGACACCAATCATCTGTTTGACCGATTGTGCAGCACTTATGGTGTTTTTATAGACAGGAGTTTACAAAAGTGGTGTTTCCTTTCTTCCATCAATTAATAAGAAGTTGTGAGTGAACTGACCGAGCAGTTTAAGGAGCTGGCTTACGGCTCCACTCTGAAAGGACATGGGTTCGAATCCCAAGTGAGTCTCCGATTCAGAGGTAGAATTCTCGCCAACCACACCTCAAGTGGTCCGGGCTTCGATTACCCAACCGACTCATTCCTTTAACCTTGCTTCGCTGGTAGTAATCCCTGAAAAGAGAGGATGTCGGGCATTTGACTAGGAACCGCACTCCTTAGAAGGGAGAACATGATTGCTACCGAAACTTGAAAAACCTCAAGCTCGAGGTCCTATTCTAGCGTTGGTGACACAGTGGTAGAAAGCTCGCCAACCACACCCCCACGTGGTTCTGGGTTCGGTACTCGGCTACCGACGCACTTTTAAATCTCTCTAAGCCAGTAATAAGACTGGTAAAGCAGGAAGGTCGGGCATGAGGCTAGCAAACCCATCCCGTAAAAGTAATCAACACAATTGCTACCGAAACTTCAAGCCTCTAGATTGAAGCTGCCCTATGTTCCACTGGGAACGTAAATGAATAATAACAGTGGAACATAGAACTTCATCGGTAAATCACTAGTTCACTCTGTTCTCTGCAGTATTTTCTAACTCGTTCCACGACTCCTGATAGGCTTTTATCACCTCTTAACATGATCCTCTCAGTTTCACTCTTCAACTCCCAACTAGGCCATTCGGTTTCCACTCGTGTGTCTGGTATGTGGTGTCAATTAACAGTCTCCTCTGCAAACGTTTATTCTGTCTCCCTGGATATTTGTTAAGGAATAGGTTCCTGAATGGTGTTCTGCCTGAGGGAGAGTTCCTTGTTGCATAGCCTTTTTTGGTTGACCTTCTGATCTTCAGTATGAAATCTGAGAGGGCATCTGATGATAAAAGTTTTCGGTAGCCTGTTAGAAATGCTCTTGCTGACGAGTGCACCAAGTCTCTGAACTATACAAAGATACCGTCTTGACCTAACCATCAGAAAGGTCTGGTCTTGTTCACTTTACATCACCATACCGATCCCAGAGTGATAGGCGCCTGTCTTACTTTTCTCAATCTGACGTTGACATCTTCATCCATGTCGCTTATATCATTGAAACTATGCTATCCAGCTAGATGAGTATGAGAAGCGAATTCCTTCAAATTTCACTTGTTGATCGTGATTGGTATTTATTGTTTTTGGTTGGTATGTGTATATAGAAAACCTACATCAACGGGCCAGTACACACATTTTCTCAGTTTTGTGCCCTTGAAATACAAACGCAATTTGATAAAGTGCCTGGTTCACAGAGCAAGAGCGATTTGCTCGGACGAATGTCTTGATGAAGAACTGAATAATATTAAACGGTTGCTAAGTGAGAATGGTTATCCTGAAAAGTTTATTGATAAGAATATGAATTTGAAACCAAAGCAGCCGAAGTTACCAACAGTTCCAAAAAAGGCCTTATTCTTTCAGATGCAGTTCCTTGGGGACAACACTAGCGAGATACTAACACAGCGTATTAGAAACGCGGTAAAACGAGCATTCCCTGCTGCTGAATTACGTTGTATCTTTAAGACTACTTCTCTTCTGCGTTCGGGAGTAAAAGACAAACTGCCTAATTTCGCCTCATCCATGTGTATCTACCAATTTAATTGCTCCTGTGGAGCCAGTTACATAGGCCGCACAATTAGGCGTGTTTCTCGTCGAATTTCCGAAAATCACCCTGCGTGGTTAAGCAAAGGCTAAACAAAATCTATCCGTAGCGCTATTTTGGCTCATCTGGTGGATACAGAACATAGGATTGATGTTAATCAAGCTTTCAGAGTTATTTATCGGATACCAACAAATCTCAACTTCGCCTTAAGAGTTCGATTACTAAATATTGCTGAGGCTGTTGGGATCCACATTAAAAAGCCTAATTTGTGCGTCCAAAAGAAGTTAGTTCAGACGCTGTCCCTACCTTGGCCATCTAGGTTTGAATGATTCTCAATTTTCGTGAAAATTTCCTAATTTTAGTTGATATTCTATTCGCTATTATATCTGTATTACTATTAAAAAATAAGTATTTTTAGTGAACTGTAATTGCATTGATCTTGCTTTACAAATCGATATTATTTAAAAAACACTAATATTGTTATTAACTACCAACCTTGAATATTCTATGTATATAAACATGTATATAATTGTAGAGCCGGAAGAGGAATTTATCGAAATGAATATTCTTTGCTCGATTATGTTGTGTTTTATTTCAATTACCTCACTAGTGAATCTGTCGCTAACTAAATTATATGTGTAGGTTTCTCCTAAAATAGCAAGAACGATAGTTTGAAAATAAATTTTGATTAATTAAATGAAGTGTTTTAATCAGACGTAAAATAAATCTAAAACATACAGGATTTTTCCAAAATATTATACTATATTATCCATAAATATAATCAGTAGAATATATTAAACCTCAATTTGGGAGATTTCTAGGTTGAAAACCATCAAATGCACTGTCATTGTACGTTAATAAGAAAACAAAAACGCGTAGTTTCAGTGAAGAGTCTCTTTTCGGTGGTGAATTTATTCACATCTAGCTGTACAATCGCAATTATATATATACTCATTTTTGTATGCTGTGGGTACATTAGGTTTGCCCGATAAGAATAAAAATTGTTTGGGATAATTGTTGTGAAGACATTTCAAAAATATCCCCTGTCTGCAGAAGCCTGAAGGACAAGATCTTGCTTCATTATGGATAAGATTTTATTTTGATAAGTCACACAGTGTTATAGAGTAATATTAAATGATGACGTTTCGAGCACAAATGATTGCCACTCATAATCATATCAAGTCACTCACACAACATTTCAACCAATATCCCTTATCGTAGCGGATATATTTATGGACAGCTGGGAAAATATTGCTCTGAATACATTTAATCCTACTCCAAAAATATGCTGGATATATGTGGAGAACTAACATTTTCACTCACAGTGTTGAAAACAGAACATCTCTCTCTCTCTCTTTCTCTCTCTAGCTTCTTCACACAGATAAACTCACAAGTGAAGGGAATAAAATTAACATTTGAATCGGAAAATGAACAAGGAGAATTAGCCATGATGTAAGATTGTAAAATAAAACGGACGGGAAGAACGTAAACTGCACACTACCGTTTATAAAACACCAACGCATTCTAACAGATATTTACACTTTAATTCATCGGTGAAGGCTGGCTAAGTTTAGTATCTAACAAACCGAGCGGTAGCACTAAGTAGCATTAGTAAAGACCTAAATGACGAAATAAAGCAGATAGAAGAAGCGTTGGTGTTGAATAACTATCCTATAAAATTCATTAGGAAGATCAGAAGAGGTCAAAAGCAAAATAAAAACAAATGGGAAACTAATATTGATAACATAAATAAGAGAGAGAATATAGGGCATCTACTGTTATACCATATAAGGAGGGGACATCTGAGACCCTATGTCGGATTCTCAATAAAGTAAGAATTAGGGTGACATTCAAACTTACAAACTCACTCAGTTTAGACAAGCTCCGTAGGCTAAAACACTCGGTGGACCCAATTAAACAAAATAATATAATTTACGAAATACCTTGCAATGACTGTGAGTTAGGTGAACTACATAGATCAAACTAGTAGGTCATGGGTGTTCAGATTGTCGGAACATAAGAATCTTTTTTTTAAGATAAGATAAACTTTATTCCAAATCAGTACTTGTGATACAGAATGGAATTCTCAGCATTTTTACTACAATATTGCATCCAGTTAGTACATTAACAATAAATATAGTTCTACATAGATTAAAGTTATCTCAGTCAGTTTTGACAACAACATACTAGCATGTCGGTAGCAAATCCAAAATTTAAACAGTGTTTGAAGGTGTTAGAAAAGTACATACTACTAGCATATTTACTGGCGTAAACGATAGCAAAATGGTCGAGATATACAGAGTGTGAAAGAACGAACAAGAATGTTTTAAGTAGAGTTTGTAAGGAAGAGAGAAACAAAACAGCACATAACAAAAATAAATACAGAATGAAAAAAAGTAGAGAGAAAACGTTGTACCTGTAAATGATGGGACTTGGAAAGACGAGATCCAGTTGTTTTACTGACTATTTAATAGGTGAAAGGTTTCACGCCTAATGCTTTCTTTATCGCACAGAACTCGAGCTAGGTAGGGTATGGATGAGTTTTTGTACTTACTAGTGCGGGCATATAGTTTCCTATATAGGCTTCTGGTTTTCCCTGAAGAGATACATGGGGAGAGCTGTGAATGTAGAGGGTGTTGTGAGTCAGATAAAATGGTTTTTGCCCATTTTTCACATGAGTCCATGTGCCTGTCCACCAGAATATTAACGAGCTGGCTAAGTGGCAAACTGCTTACCCTGCAGACAATCTTTAACATCCTACGTAATAAGGTATAGTCTTTCTTTAGTAGCCCTGGGAAAACTAAGGGGGTACAATACAGAATAATAGGCAGAATACGGAAGTTAATAAATTGTAGGAGTAAGGGTTGGGTTACACCAGAAAGTCTTAACTTCTTGATGTAGAAGGTAAGACAGAATATTTTCTTAGAAATCATCAAGATATGAGACGACCAGGAAAGATCAGTAGATAGAATGACGCCTAGGTATTTAATTTCCGACTTGGTTTCCATTTCAGTGCCATCTATTTTGCACACCTCGTGAGTGCTAACCAGTTTGTTTAGGTCAGATTTATGCCTAAGGGTGAAATTAACTGTTTGGCATTTGGAGGGGTTTAAGGTTAGACCGTTTTCCTTGGACCATTGGCTAATTTCCGATAAGAAGCCATTTAGTTTAGAGCAGTCACCTAGGGTAAGAATGGTTGACCCCATTCTCTTAGATAAGTAATTTGGAAAAAAGCTCATCAATTGCACTGCATGCATTAACACACAGTTACACGATAGGCTGGGAGAGGGTTAAGATTCTAAGAAGTAATCTATGTAGGTGGAGAGGGAGAGAGAGAGAGATTACTGAATGCTGGTTCATTGAGTCTACACCCAACACATGCAACAGAAATGACTCAATGCAAATACCAGAAATATGGAAGATATTACTGCCGCCGGTCAAATCAGAAAAGGATAATAAATAATCTCAAAATTCTATTTCAATTCAAGCGCATCACAACATTCTAACAAGTTACTTATTTTGACTACAAAAACACTCGTCTTATTTCCCATCTTATTGTAATTGGTCAACAATACTTATATTATTTTTATTTCTGAATGTACATCATCCTATATTGATTTCTATTCAGATATCTAATCGGTTTCGCTCATGTATATAAATGAAGCAAGGAAGTTGTGTGAGTGAGTGAGTGAGTGAGTGACTTGATACGACTCTGAGTGGCAATAGTTTGTGCTCGAAACGCCGTCGCATCAGGTAATATTACTGTATAACACACTGTATGATTTATGAAAATAAAATCTTACCCATAATGCAGTTGCATGTAACTGTGATTGTACGCGTAAGTGAATGAATTCGCCGCCGAAAAGAAAATCTTCGCTGAACTAGGTGTTTGGCTTACTTTAATGTCTGTATGGGGGTTAATTAGGAATTATTAAGAAAAAACATCTAGTCTGTATGGATCGGTGATCCACACGGGGATGCATACACACAACGCGCGAATAAACAGATCAAGTATGAACAGATTTGAATAAACAATTTTCACCAGAGTGTGAGATAGAAAAGTACAGTAAATACTGTTTAACCAGACCAATTCGCATGTTTATATAAGACAGTGAGATTAATTTCAAGGGAAATCAATAACAAAAGATGCCGGAGTTAAAAAATTATATACGTATAACCATTGTACTTACTAATAATAAGTAGTATAACTTTAAAACCAAATGTAAAAGGGTAATGAAGAATAGTTAAACGGTATTATTTAGAACAAAAGATCATTCAGTGCACTGACGAGCAACAAAAACAGCAGGTGAATGCAAGCTACAATACACTGAACAAAAGAGTGAAGAAGAGTGCTAGGGAAGACAAAAGAAAATATTATGAAACCATGGAAAGTGAAGCAGAACAAGCTGCAGGCAAAGGAAACCTCGCCACACTCTACCAAACAACTAGGAACCTATCGGGGAAAAGTTCGACACAGACTAAGCCAGTAAAGGATGACAATGGAAAGTCAATCATCAAAGAGGTGGAACAAAGAAAACACTGGGCTGAACACTTCAAAAGACTTCTAAATCGACCGCCACCTACAACGCACCCAACAATATCAACAACGGAAGCAGAACTACCAGTGAACACTGACCCCCCGACGAAATCAGAAGTCCTGAATGCAGTCAAGATGCTAAAAGCTGGGAAAGCAGCAGGACCAGATGGAATCCCAGCAGAAGCTTTGAAAATGGACCCAGAAACAACAGCGGACTTGATGACGCCACTGCTGGAGGAGGTGTGGAAAGAGGGCAAAGTACCCGAGGATTGGAAGAAAAGATACCTATTCAAACTACCAAAGAAAGGAGACTTAAGTCAATGTAAAAACTGGCGTGGAATTATGCTTCTGTCCATTCCAAGCACAATACTAAGCCGCATCATCCTGGAGAGAATCAACAGACGCTACCCTAGATGAAAAACTTCGACCGGAACAGGCTGGATTCAGGAGAAACAAATCATGTATTGATCAAATCGCAACTTTACGAATCATCATTAAACAAAGCTTGGAATGGCGGTCAACTTCATCGACTTTCAAAAGGCCTTCGACAGCGTCGATCGAGAGGTGGTTTGGCAACTACTTCGCTACTACGGGGTCCCATCGACAATTATATATCTCATCCAGCAGTTATACAACAATGCTGCATACCGCCAAGTAATCCACAACGAAAAACTTACGGAAGCCTTCGAAGTGAGGACGGGAGTGAGACAAGGCTGTCTACTATCACCAATGATCTTCCTGACTGCAGCAGATTGGATAATGCCACAGACAACGGCAACCAACGAGGCAACAGGCATAAAATGAACTCACACAAAAGACTTGGAGGATCTGGACTTCGCCGATGATATGTCTGATTTCCCACAAAACTGGAAGATATGCAAGTGAAAAGCAACAAGTTGGTAGAAGAAGCATCAAAGATAGGACTTCAGGTGAGCATAGAGAAAACAGAGGTGATGAAGATTCCTGGCCAACAGAGACAGCCACAGCAACAACAACAGACAACAATCAGCCAGCATAAATTGGAGGAACCTGAAAGAAACAACCTCCTTCACCTACCCACCTACCTGGGAAGCATCGTTTCGACTACAGGCAAACGGAACTAACGAGGATATCAAAGCAAGGATCGGAAAAGCAAGACAAGCTTTCATTACACTTAAGTCTGTGTGGAGATCAACATCACTCACCATCAAAAATAAGATCCGGATTTTCAACTCCAATGTGAAGTCACTGCTACTCACCACACGGATCAGAGACTTGGCGAGTCATAAAGAGCATCTCAAACAAACTTCAGACCTTCATTAACAGCTGTCTTCGCTCAATACTCAAGATCAGATGGCCGACTAGAAAAGAACAGTAACAGGGAGGGATCTCTGGGAGCGAACCAACCAGGAACCGATTGTGCAACAAATAGGCAGGAAGAAACTGAGATGGATTGGCCATACTCTGAGACAACAAACCACCAAGTGACATCACTAGACAAGCCATTGCTCGAGTGGAACCCGAAAGGGAAGCGGTGAGTTGGTCGTCCAAGGATGACTTGGAGGAGGTCATTCAAGGAGGAGATGAAAGCATGTGGACAGACTTGGAGCGGGGTGAAAAAGTTGGCAGAAAACAGAAGGCAATGGAGGTGCGCAGCTGAAGCCCTATGTTCCTCTAGGAACTAAAGGATACAATAATAATAATAATAATTTATGCGAACAATACCTTGCTTTCAATTAGATCTCATAAAGCTTAACTCTAATACGCAGACATAACTTTATAAATAAATATTCAAATATGTAAACCAATCAGGGTGTTTTGTCCATAGGATAATAAGGGTTTTTTTCTGTGGTTGGTTTGTACGGATTAGTTTTGTATTCACTCGTAAGGTGAATGAAAGCCTCTTCCAAGAATGTCGACATTGTCGAAATCAATCGTATTTCCTCTGTCTATCGCATGCATTGCTATTGCCGATGTTTTTTCTAGACCTTTTAAATCTACTTCATTTTTAGGTGGATGTTTCGTGCATAGTCCGTGTTCATTCACTCTGACCTTCACCTGTCTACAGCTCTCCCCGATATAGCATGCTTCACATTCTGAACACTTTATCTTATAGACACAATTACTTTGTGACATTTTGGGAACCATATCTTTGACATTCACCAAAGCTTCCTTCAGAGAATTAGAGGGCTTGAAATAGACTTTATCTAATATTATATGAAACAAATAGTCTTTGAAGTTGTTCAGCTGTGTCCTTTCGATATAGAATGGCTATTGTCAATCGGTAGCCTTTTCTGTTTTCCCTTATGCTCCTTCTTTCTATTGATAATATTATCTAGTAGCTTTTCCGGATAACCATTTCCAATCAAAATCTGTTTTATATTGGATATTTCAATCTCCATATTATCATTATTTTTGTTATAATGTTTCTAGCTCTGTCATAACGAGATTTAAAGCTACTGGATGATCTGATCGGGAATTCAAATATTTGTTGGAATGTATCGGCTTTCTGTATAATTATAAACTTTAGTTTCTCGTCAGTGTTTTGTCTTTTTACAAGACCAGCCAAGAATTTTAGAGTTCCCTCAGCCGATTCTACTTCATTAGTAAACTATATATATATATATATATATATATATATATATTCTCAGATCAAGTTAGTCTGTGTTAGAAAGTGTTATGTACTCGTCGCCAAATTATTGTTATGTACTGGTCGAGAATTTAATAGTCCTGACGCAAAAAAGACGGAAATCAGAAGACCACTAGGTTTGCGATGATACTTCTATATTCCAAACACAAGGAGAACCAAATATGTATCACACAATAGTGTGAGAGCAAAATATATATGAATGTCCGAACAAGTGTGTGAACAATCAATAGACAGTCTTAACATGATTGGCTAATTATAATGGAGTATCGATCCATATATACATAGCAAAATATAGCAGACATGTCAACAAACACACATATTATATATAATATAAGGGGATTATACATTGTTAAAGGAGACAGGTTCATCAAAGTGAAATGGTCACAGACTAAGAGAGCAACAGAAAGAGAGACCACCATACATATATATATATATATATATATATATATATATATATCAGAAAGTTTTCTTTATGATGATAAATGTGGATAGCGTTATTAGAAGACGGGGATTATCAGAAAAATGTGATGAATTTGCGCTAAACATTTCGAACAATCTGATCCCTCACACATTTACTTTCCAAGTTGATATACATGGAAAAAGTTAAATTAAACGAAGTGATGAAAAAAAGGATTTAAGAATGATTAACACAACGTTTAGTAATCCAATCAAATAGGGATTACCAAGGTAGGTTAAGAGTAATAATAGACTGTTTTTAAACTCACAGCGGAGGTGTGGGGGCGGGGGGGGGCTTAATTTTATGAATAGCTATAGCCACAGCGTATTTCAGTAAACTCCCTTGACCGTTTTTATAGATGAACTTAAGGCTGAGTTAACATCAAGCTTATGGTTCATCTCAATTAGATATTTAGCTATAGACGAAGTTGGTAGTCTGACACATACGTTTATTAGTTTATCACAATTCATCTGTTTTTCTAATCATTTTGGGATATGCTCTCCCACCCTCACATGCAAAGCACAATTACTCCTCCCTATGTATGCGTGTCCACACACACACACGAAAATTAATAAATAGTGTGAGATGTGACATAATCACTTGTGCACTTTTGAGGCTTGCAGTGGAGCGTAGTTTTAGCTTTTTCCACATTTACAAGCTGGGCTGCATCGTAGGTTCTACGGATGATTGAATTCAACCTTTGTCTCAAAATCCTACTTTTTATTTCCCTGTTATATGGTAATCTGAAGAAAAACATTTTTCTTAGTGGTGGTGTAGATTCTAGGTTTAAAGACTAATTGACTTCTACACCTGTTTAGAAATTTTAAAGGATATCCGTTTTCAACAAGAGTGTCCATCAATATTTCATTTTCTTTCTCCATAACATCAGCTGTGCAAATACGTTAAATCCTCTTAAACAGACATTTCACCAAGTCTCTTTTATACTTCTAATGAACAGAAACTGTGAAAATTAAGGTACTAACCTGTCCAAGTGGGCTTTCTGTAGATTGATCGTCTTATTGAACCATCATCTCTCCTACTCAGAAGTATGTCTGAAAATGCTAGCTGGTTGCGACTTTCTTTCTCGCATGTAAGACTAATATGATTCGGCACGGAGTTAAGTCTGTCTAATAGACGACTCACATCTTCATGATCGTCGCATATCAAAATGATATCATCTACATATCTCCTATAGAAGGGCAATTTAGAAATTAAAACAAAGGACAAGTTCCAAACATAAGACATGTAAACGTCCGTTAACAAAGGTCCTATTCATAAACTTAAACCCTTCTCCCTGTGTATTCAAAAACAGATTGTTATTACTCTTCACCTAACTTGGTAATCCTTATTTGATTGGATTATCAAACGTTGTGTTAATCATTCTTAAATCCTTTTTTTTCGTCACTTCGTTTAATTTAACTTTTTCCATGTATATCAACTTGAAAAGTAAATGTGTGAGGGATCAGATTGTTCGAAATGTATATCTCAAATACATCACATTTTTCTGATAATCCCCGTCTTCTATTAACACTATCCAAATTTAAAAAATGGGACTAATTGTTTTAAATTCATGATAAATGTGTCATCTACATATCTGTATCGTATTCTGGGATGATAACTAAAACTTGTCAGTGCTTTTCTTTCCAGAACTTTCATATACTGGTTTGCTACAATTGTTACATCTTACACAAGTCAGATTTTAAAAGTCTAATTGTTAGTACTTAAGATATCGTTACTCATCTTCCATTTAATTGTTGTTTTATTTTTAAGCCCTTTGTGTTACTGTTGTGTGCGTTATTTGACTAAACTTGCGTACACGTATATTCTAGTACTTCTTCAGTTTTATTATTGTGCACAGACGTTGTGGCTACTCGACGCCCACAACGTAAAACTAAAAGGCACTTGCGAAGAGTACGAATGTCTATTATAGCCGTAGTCAAATTTCGAAATTGTATCAAGGTAATGTTCAACAGTACGTTGACAAATTTTTGCGAAGTACATATAAAATCGGTTTGTGTACACATATAATACAAGTATACAAATTAGATTAAAAAGCATATTTACAGTTGGTATAGGGGTACTACATTCCAAGTGTAATGCAAGGCTTTAAGTTTGACCTCTGTCGTTTCAGTAGCGACGGTATACCTTTTTAGTGGATGTTGGGTGCTAGGCTGACATTCATTGATCACTCTTTACTGGACTTACTAAACGCTAGGCGAGATTTAGGTGTACGTCAGCGGAGAAGAGAACTCAGGACACTTTTTATGGATGATGAGCAAGCAATCTACCGTTCAGTCACATCGATTCATTTAACTGTATTACCAGAGCCTTACATATGTAACAACAGAAGACAAGGGCCAGGCAACAGATCATTTTATTACGGAAATCAGCTCGTATTTATATATATTTTATGTAAATTATTAGAGCGTATTCAAGTAGACAAACGCAGTGTTGTGATTGGTTGTTTCTCGGAAGCTAAGTAGACAAACGCAGTCTTCTGATTGGTTATTTTCGAGCTTCTCGGAAAGTGGAGCCATCTATCTGCGAATCATATTTACCCACGTTTAAGTCTGCTGTGATTGTTTGTTGAATCAGCCTTGTTCATATTTTCTCACGGCCAATATTAATGACCTAGATATTGACGTTTACCAATTGGCTAGCAGCCTGCTCTCACCACACATATCCATTAGGCGGTCATCATCGTTCTTCTTTCTTTAGTTAATTTAATCAATTTTCAAAGTTTAATAATGATTTTGTGTCATTTCTGTATTTCTAGGAAAATTTCTGCAAAACTTAGTGCAACAAATTTCGGAGATGAATTGCGTCAACATGCACCAAATGTTCTATTTCTTGCACCAATTGATATGGGTTGGAAGACAAGGGATGTTGAAAATAGTTATACAGAAGAACAAACTCGAAAGGTATGTTAAATATTTGACAAACCTCCGAAAGGAGATTAGTAGAAATAGATTATTTAAAATTATACCAACAAAGGTTTATATGTAAAAAGAGGGACATCTCTTGTTTCTTTAAAACCCTTGTCCAGTCATATGAGTCATGAAACAGGCATCGACATGCATAATAAACAAACAAAATATTATGAGCTGTGATCCAAATTTGATCTCAGACTTACAAACATTGTTCTACTTTTACGAGTCGATCACAGATTGATATCAGTTAGAGAAACATTGAAAACTACCCTCAGGGAGTACTGGACAGCTGTTTCATCAGCCTAGTTTGGGAATCATCGGCAGTACACACCCACCTTACAGGGGGTTCAAACCTAGGACCTTCCGGTTACAAGCAAGCAACCTCCTATAACATTCAGCCACTGGGACCGGATTCAATAGCTCAGGAATTCTACTTTTGTTAAACACTTTAAACAGTTTACTTTTGATCAAAATTTTAGTGAATACGTTCGACTAAAAGTCCATGGTCGTGGATAATTGAATATGAAAAAATATATGTGTATATGCGGTATTGTGCGTCGGTGGCACAGCGGTTAGGACGCTCGCCGACCATGCACATGGTCCGGGGTTTGATCCGCAGCCACTGGACGCACTCCTTTACCTCGCTAAGCCAGAAATAATGCTGATAAAGAGGAAATGTCGAGTATGAGGCTAGCAACCCTATCCTGTAAAATAAACACTGCTACAGAAACTTCAAGCCACTAGCTTGAAGGCGCCCTATGTTCCACTGGGAACGTGAAGGAAAAAAATATGCGGTATTCAATGGTGTGTGTGTGTATGGGTAAACAATTGTAAATCATTTGTTAGCCTCTCCATAAGAAGATATAAACAATCAGGAATTCAGATCAAATATGACTGACTAGTGATATATATATACGTTTTTGATTGGTTGTAGGATTCCATCATGAGTTGACATCATTAAGAGAACCAGTGGAAGACGTTTTTATTTATTAATCAGGACTTGCCAACATGCATCAGTTAACAACACACCTTGACGTCTCTTTTAAACTGTTGGGATTCACCCATATATGTAGGGTTTCTGCAGTCAGTCACTCTTTCTTTATGCGAAACCAAAACCTTTTAGTAGAATCTATTAAAGTCGATTTTGTGTCCCGTTTCTATCGAATGCAGGGCAATGCAATCGCTGATTTGTTTTCTAGCTTCTCTAAATCTTTGCAGAGGTCTTTGGAACCACCCTTTTCACCCTTATATCTAACTGTCTGGAAGTTTCTCCTACATAAACGGCATCACAATCACCAGAATTGATCTGGTACACACAATTCTGTTGGTTTTCTTCTTCTATTTTATCGTCTTTAACCTTCACCAGTGATGAGCGTAAGGTGTTAGTTTCACGAAAATACACTCCTATTTTGTCATGATTCTTAAGGATTCGCTTTATTTCATCGAATGTTTCTTTGAGGTAAAGAATCACCGTTATACCAACCTGAATCATAGCAACAGATTTCGACTCATCCTTATCTTCACATTTTAAATATCTTTTTATGAAGGCTTTAGGTTAATTATTTGATTCAAGAGTGGACTGAACTAACTGATGAAAAGTACACTCTGTTTGAAGCGTTTAACAAAGATAGACTGATATCTGCAAGTCTAAGGTCAAATTTTGATCACAGTTCATACAATTTTGTTTGTTTATTATACATGATGATGGCTGTTTCATGACTCATATGATTGGACAAAGATTTTAAAAACAAGAGATCTCCCTCTCTCTAAATATAAACCTTTGTTATGTTAATTTTGATAAATTTCGCTGAAGAAGTTCGGAGCAGAGTGCCGAACACACGAAACGTTGGCATCACTCATTTCAATTTCGCTGAGATTTTACAGAAATAATTTTTACAAATCTCAACTTGTTCATCAGTTAACTTATTTGATATATAAATTTGTATTATTATTATTATTGTTATTCCCTTAAGTTCGGAACGGAACAAAAGAACTTCAACAGAACTATTCCATTCTACTCTATTCCCTACAATTCCTTATAGCTACATTCATGACTGCTCAGAAGCTTTTGTCTCCTCTTCATACCCGAGCTCAACTTGTCACTCGCTTCCCACTTAGGTCCCATTTGAGGGCTTGAAGAGTCACGTCACTCAGTAATCCCCTCAGTGCATTTCCAATTCACCTCCATTCACTTCCACAAATTTGTCGTACATTAGTTTCTTGGTTATTTTTTTTTTGGACTGTTAGAGTTCCTCGTTGCTTAGGCTTTCTAGTCGATCATCTGATCTCTGATTGAATAAATATTAGGGTTTGAAATCGGGATCTTGTTTAGTATGCTGAGTGCAGTAGATTTCCACACAGATTTCAGAGTAATGAATGTCCATCTCGTTTTTCTAATTATGTTCGGCTTTGGTATACTCATCCGCATGGCCTGCAGTTGAAATGATACAACAAAAAAGAATCTAAATTAAGTTTTGTGAAATTTATATAAATTAGAAACTACAACTAGACATGAACAACAGGTTGATTTGACCTTCCCTTGTTAAGCTAACAGACTAAAGGTCCCCTTTCATGGGAAATAAGTCTGAACTTTAGGATTATGAGAACAAAGAACAACAGATGGTCTACGAACCAAGGTGTGACAAAAAGAAGTACCTTCTGATAAAGCTGTAAAAAGCGTGCTTGAGTCAGTATACACAGATCGAACTTGCAGGACTTCATCCTCAAACCAAAATTGTTAAGAGGTATTTTTTGACTGTGGATTTTGAGCATCCATACAGAATCAAGCCTAACTGTATTCTCTAACCTATTTAGAGTATAGATGTTCTGTGTCAGGTAAGATCAGAGGTATATAACACCTTCTTCTCAGAAAGAAAGAATGCGTTCAAAATGGGTCTGTCTCTCTGCGCTTGGATCATCTCCTGAGTAATAGCATGGGCATGAGATGTCGACGGGACTGGATCCAGGAAATTGTTTAATTAATCTATCTGCAGTAGCCGTCTTTCTGTTTAGTAGTATGGCATCGTCAATATTTACGATATTCGAAAGGATATGACTTGACATAGGACCAAAACTCCGGAGGGCCGTCATGGTGAAGACATTTTCTGCTACGAAAGATTAGGTGGATTCAATCACGATATTAGTCCTGCTATCCTCTGACTGTGGTTGTGGGCATTTGCAAGATAGTCAGGTTACAGTATTTGTCTAATTAATTTGCACCAAACTTCCGATTTGGCAGTCTATCTATTCAACTATCATCTCTGTCCACGAAGTCCACCTTAACTGGGTCTTCGTATTTGTGGGATTAAGTATCGATCGTAAATTCTGATATACTGCTTCGAAAGTTATCACTGGCTGCAGACGAATAGGGAAGGGAAAATACCTGTAGACCTGCAAGCATCTCCATCATCCTAAATTATTACCTGATCGGTTTCTCTGAGCTTGAAGAGTCCAAATCACGTTTTACCATTTCCCAAATTGATATGAACGAATAGTCTACTGCTGTCTGGGTCTGATAGCATAGTTCGGTGTGATGATGTAGGTTGATGTGACCGACAATAATTATTATATTATGCCGTGACAACTGTTCGATACAGGAAGACGATGACTAACTCGCCTGAAGAGCAAATACCAAATACTAATTTCCAATCACTCCTAACCTCTACAGATAGAAGATAGAAGACATACAAATATTGCATACCTCCAAAAGTTGAAGCTAACAAGTAACCAATCACAATTAGCTGATTAAGGTCAAGTTTCCACGTTGTCCAATCATATTGTAACAAATATCCTGCCTCTACCCAAATGGCATAATTGATCCATTCTAATTTAAATTCTGTCTAAGCCTGTATGTGTTTGAGCCATTCTAAAATCGTTTAAAATGTGATTTTTGTAATCTTTCAGCTTTTACAACTACATACCATACCACATGAATTTTTTGGTGGGAATGATGGTTTTATTGAACGTGGAAGTGTTCTTGAAGTTGAATCATTACTATCCTCTGATACGGCAGGAAATAAAGTGAAATTATTGATTAAACGTACTCCAGATGGGAATACATTTATCGGTCATAAAGACTTACAAGAAAATTTATGGGTAAGTGTAATTTATTTAAGTGATTCGATTTGCAGTGTTAGTTAGTTGTCATTTAATGGTGTTTTTATACAAACAGGTTTTTAAATCTAGGCATGTATGAGAGAGGCAATAAAGTATATTAATCAAGTATTGGTTTGTTTTGGGATTTTTTGTTTGACTGGCTGGGAGATTTTCTCATCAGCTGACATCAGTTAGGGAACCATTGGGAAACCTGGCAGTACTAGACAGTTGTTTCTGAGGTCCTATTTCTGGACTCTTCAGCGGTGTGCACCTACCGGGGTTCAAACCCAGGACCTTCTGGTTACAAGGTCAGCGAGCTGGTAGACCATTTATATATATATATATATATAAATTGAGTGACTTAAAAGAATTAAGGACAAAGTCAAGATTATTTCCATAGGGAGTATCAGCGGGAAAGGTGAGTAATATATTATTATTATTATTCCCGGCGAAGTTAAACTTTCGACACCACTAACTACCTATCAGCGAATTATCTAATGAGATTCACGAACGTAGTTCAATGTTGTAGAGCGCTTGATTTATTTCTAATGCGTGAACGGCTGCAATTTGAGGAGGTTAGTGTTTTCTAGTATTGCTTGGATTTAAATTGCTCCGGAAGGAGCGAACTTGTTCTTGTGTTGGTATCATGACTTTAAAAAGCTATAGCAGATCAACTGGTGGGATTGTTCATCGTTGTGCTATATATTTTAAGCATGCTAATATCAGAAAGGGTAAGCTGATAGTTTTAATATTTCGTGGGAAATTTTTCCGCTAGGTCACATCTCTCCCTAACCCAGATTTTTTATATCTGCAATTACTGGGTGTCGAAACAGCCGGTGAGAGCAGCAGCTGCCGAGACTGAGAATAGTCATGTCTCAACAGTTTAGTGGTACCAGCATTGCTTCGTGTAAAATAGAGACAATCACTTGTTTGCTGTGGATCCCGTTACGAAGACTCATACGAATTCCACTGAAGGTTTTTGGGGCCGCTTGAAAAACAAGATAAGGGCTATAAATGGATCTGAAAAGGATCTCATTTACAGCCGTTCAGATGAATACTAGTACAGGATGTGCTGTGACTTCGCCATTGACAGTCACATGCTAAACTAGGGGACGTTTCTCTCACATATTCGAGAAAGATACTCCTTGTAACCGTTTTATCCTTCTTTAGGCTTTTTTCTATAAATATGCGTTTCCATTCATCATATATGCCTATTTAATGTGATTGGTCCGTTCAAGGTCGTTTGCTGATTGGTTGCTAGTGGTGTCGAAAGTTTAACTTTGCCTTATTCCCTTTGGTTCCGAGTGAAACATAAGGCTTAAGCAACATATTTCCACATTGTTCTGTTTTCTGCCATCTTCTTCAGCTTGGTCGGCAACTGTCTATAATCTCTCATCTCCTCCTGGCCGCACGATCTCCTCTATATTACCCTCACACCAATGACCCACTCATCCTTTCCCATTGGGATTCCATTCGATGGTGTGGAGTGCGATGTCATTCGGTGGCCTCCTCGATGTATGTCCGATTGATCTCCACTTTCTCCTACATATTTATTGAGCGATCAGTTCTTGGTTGATTTGTTCCCGGCCACAGTTTTTTCGTGTTACTAATTCTTTCTGGTTGGCTGACTGGCCATTTGATCTTCAGTATGGAGTCATCAAAGGGGGCAGTTGTTGATGAAAGTCTGCTGTAGGCTGTTGGGGAATCCTTTTTCGTGACTTACAGTGCAAGTTTCTCATCTATTTGTGTCGAACAGAATCCGAATGTTGTTCCTGATACTGAGTCATTGCAGAAGGTTTCCAAACTGGTTTCAAGTTGATGAAAGCATATCTTGCCTTTCCGATTCTGCATGGCTTTGATATCATCATCCGTTCCGGCTGTAGTTGAAACGATGCTTCCTAGATAGCTGAAGGAGGTAAAATCAATAAAAATTTTAAAAACAACACACAACTGACAAAAACTAATTATCAAATAGGTTTATTTTAGGTCTCCTTACCTTATTTACATTACTGTTCACAATACAATACTATTTTTCTAAGATTGTAAACCCTTTGTTCCAAAATAGAAGGAAAGCATCGAAATATTTTAATAACTTTTTTTTCTTTTTCTTTCTTTTTTCCCTTTACACCTTCAGTCTATGGTGCTGGATTGGAATCGAGTTGGAGAAGACGGTGTAGTCTGGTTCATAGATTGGCCAATGAGATGCCCAGAACGATTGTGTTAACATTATATGAACATAGTACCTAGAAAATTACTGTTAACATTATTAATAGTCTATCAAAAACTCAATTTTTGTTAAACCATTTATTATTTCTCTAAAAATGAAATAGACAAACAACAGTACTAATTAAAAATCTTAGGATATTAGTTTGGTTTATTTAAAATTGAAATACAAATATTTTAAGGGACAAATTATTTTTCGAAAATCACTTTACCAGTTCTCTATTTTTCATGAATTTATAAAGTTTTTGGTAATTTGTCGGTAATTTGAAAGATCCGGACTATGAGGATGATTTAGGATTCAGGTGACACAGCTGACGCTATTATTGCAAAAGGTTTTCGGATGGAAGGAAAGGTGCTTACTGACTGGAAGAAAGGCTGCCAAAGAAGGGTGACTTATGCCTCTTTAAGAATTGATGTGGAATAATCCCCCTGTTCACACCAAGTAAAATATTAAGTCGCATTATCCTTGAGAGGATAAAAGATGCACTAGACACAGAAATCGCCCTGGTAGAACAAGCTGGGTTCAAGAAAGGTAAGTTATGTGCTGATCAAACTGAAACTCTACGTATCACAGCCCCAAAAGAGCATGGAATGGCAGTCAAATCTGTCTCTACCCCAACTTCATTGACTTCCAGTAGGCCTTTAACAGATGGCTTTAACCGAGAGGTAATTGGGAAACTACTCCACCATTGTGGAATGCAGTACCCCAAATCTTTGTCAAACTTATTTAATCACAGCTATGTGACAGTGACACGTTTCAAGTAATTCACAACGGAAAACTCAGTGAAGCCTATGAAATGAAGACAGGAGTAAGACAAGTCTGCCTATTATCTGCCGATGACATCTTAGTTGTGGTGGACTGGATTATGCGCCAGACTCTAGGTTACGAGCGAGAAGACAAAAATTCATTGGATTAATAATAAAACTCTAAAAGATCTGTACTTCACGGACGATTTATGTCTTGCGTGATGTAAACCTGAACATCTACATGGAGGAACCAACAAGTCAGAGAAGGCGTCAAAGACAGGATTCCAAGTGGATATAAAGAAGACCGAGGTGATGGAAACAACCAACCAATAGCAACAAGCGTCCGTCACCACTAACAGGTGAAGTATAAAAGAATTCACCCCTTTCACTTGGCTAGACAGCGTCATTCCAACTACAGTCAGGATGAATGAGGATGTCAGAGCCAGACAGGAACTGGAAACTATCACAGGTGCTGATTATCCTGAAATCAATGTGGAAATCTACAACACTACACTTAAAGAACAAGATTCAGATTTTCAGTACTAATCACAACTTTTAAATGACACAGAGGAATAACATGCGCGTCACCGAAAGCATCTCTGATAGGCTTATGAAAGCTTTGATCGTCAGTTGCCTTCATTTCATGCTGATGATCAGATAGTCGGCCAGAAAGGAGAGGCAATATGGAACTCTAGGGACGAAGGGAGAAGGTGACAGTTTATAGGCTGTCGCAGAGACATCTAAAGGTGACTTCGGTAAATATGATGAATTGGAGATGGGCTTTTGAAGTCCTACGTTCCACTCAGAGCCTAAGGGAATAATAATTGCAATCGGCGGTTCACCGGCAAACTGCTCGTCAATCCTGCACATAGTCTGAAGTTCGGTTCCCTACTGACGCACCCTCAAATCTAGTAAGCCCGGAAAAGAAAGCGAAGCTTCGGTTTTAGGTTAACACTCTTACCCCGTTAAAACAATACCATAGCTCTGTGTTCCACTGGGAACTCAAGAAATGGGGGAAGAAAGTCTTGGTAAGATATTTGGTCATAAAATTTTTCAATGTGTCCATGAATGTGTTACTTCATATCGATACTACAAAGTGTGACAATAATAATAATGATAATGATAGGGGTTAGTATACTTAGGCAGAGGTAGAAATCTTTAGATGAATCTAATCTTAACACGAATAACAGGGATGACCCACCATACGTCTCAAAAACTTATCAGTTATTACTACCAGTAAAAGTGAAATGTCATGGTGCCGAGGATTTATGAAAACAAAGCTTCAATTTTGTATCATAATCTTTTCAGGATGATCAACGATGAGTTTCACTTCATTATTTGAAGTTGTTCTATTCGAATTCATGTGAAAGTGATCTCGTATCTGCGCAAGCTACCTTACTAATCGGTTTCCGAGCGAATCATAAAAATTATCATTGGTGTGGTGAAAGGAGGCTGTGAGCCAGTTTGTAGACATTAATTTGCGTCAATGTTTATGTCCTAAATATTGGTCGTGAAAAAATATGAACGAGACTGATTCAACAACCGATCACAGCAGACTTGGCATAGGCAGATACAGTTAACATATAGATGACCTGACATTCACGAAACGGTCACAAAGTGAATATATAACACAGCCTCAAGTGGTTTACTGGTTCGCTAGCTTTGAAGCCAGTCCCACACCCGAGAAAAGAGGGAATTTCGGGTATGGGTCTAGCAACTTTGTTGCCGAAGATCAACCTAATCCCTACAGAAACTTCAAAGCACAACAAAACCATAGAAAATTAACTTATACTTCCCTTGAATCGGTCAGACGAATTGACTCGACGGGCTGGTGAAATATTTCGGGAATTCAGCCAGCCACCGTGTGTTCTCCTGACTAAATTGAAAACAACCATGGGGAAGTGGTTGTGTACCAGGTTGGTAACGCTGCCCAGCCAGAATGCAGAAGAAATAAAAAAATACGGCATGGAAGTGTAAGGAATCTGTGAGAGCAGTTAGGATGGTTGTGCACTATCCGAATTGTCAGTCGGAGAGTCGGTAATCTACTCCGTTCTGGTCACTCAAACGAGAACCACGAGCACACTGAGGCAGTGAGTGGCTATAAATATGTCACCAGTGGCAGCCAAAGCCCTAATGCAGCGGGAACCAATTTCACTCAAGGTTATGGCAGCAATATCCAAACTAAAAAGTTTACAATTATTCAGTGTCACGCACCTGCAGATAACTCAGAACAAGAGGAGAAGGCAGATTTCTAAAGACAACTACAAGCGGTAATGGACAACATCCCAAATGATGACATCAAAATGCTCATGGGAGATATGGATGCGAAACTGTGACATGCTTGTACAGGGAGAGAAATCGTCATGGGTGGAGAGACTCTGGCTCGGAGAAAGGAATGAGAACTTAGAATTATCCGCAGACTTCTGCGCTTCCAATGATTCGGTGATTGAAGGCAGCATGTAATAATAATAACATTTCATTCACATAAATTAAGCATTTACATGATTGATATACCGTTTGTACGGGCATTATCATATTTGACAAGTGCGATTTGAAATGGAACACTTTTATGACATTAGAAATGCAAAAGATGGAAAAAACTCTAGAAACATTATGATGTTTGCGATGTTTACTTTTGATTGAATAAGTTACACGATATTGGTTTAATTTTAATCTATAGCATACTTGTCGTCAGTCAACTTCATGCAGGAATTACGAAAGGTGTTGAGTACGTAACAATGTGATTGTACACTTTTTAGGTACTTGTATAAATTCGAGATATTGTACATAATTTTTGTTTAAATCGCTTCTTGTTGAAATATACATAATTTCCGTGTACAATTGAAAAATACACTCTGCTGTTGGAGACTTCGTCTTCTCCCTGGTCACTTCTACTTACTTGCTCCACTCACACCGTGTTGTATACTTCGGATTTATTGTAGGAGCCTACTACTTTCAACCGAAGACATTTCTACAACCGGAACACAGCAGCTACAGCAGACGCAGTCCAAACAGTTAACGTGCCTGTGGATTATATAATTAATTTGTAGCCGAGGACTTACACTTTATAACCAAGTAATCCTTTTTGTTGCTATAACTCGTCACTGTATTTTTGGTAATATATTGTGATTTAACACTCCACTGACTTGGATTATTACTTTTATACTTGGAATGTTAGTGAACTCTAATATTAGTCCCCTACAAATTAATTGGTGAGCCCGATAAGAACACGGATTATTTTGGCATATTTATATTCTTATTTTTGCTATTTTTATATTCATTGTGATTTTGTGTGTGGTTTATATTTGTATCCTAATTTGCACCAATAACCTCATATTATAATGTCATCACCTCAGTCCGGTACATCAAACGAGCAGACAACTAATAGCGAGACAAATGCCACAATAAATGCCATCACTGATTTTCGTTTACCCCAATACGGTTTCGCAGAACCAAGGATTTGGTTTGCGGTAATTGAACCGTTGCTAGAAGCACGGGGCATTAAGTCCCAAATAGCCAAATATGGTATGGTGCTGGCAGAACTCCCTCCGTCAGTATTGACAGAAATCAGCGATTTCATCGAAGATCCTCCGACGGAACATCAATTTGATAAACTTAAAGCCCTCCTCATACAACGTACCAGTTTGTCGGATGAGAAAAGAATCCAACAATTGCTCACAGGCTGTGAACTAGGCCCACGTAAACCATCCCAGCTGCTCAGGCACATGCGCCAGTTAATCGGACATCATAAAGTAGACGAGGTAGTGCTGAAACAGATGTGGTTGCAACGTTTACCTAGAAATGTCCAGCAAATTTTAATCATCTCAGGAAAGTCGTATGACTTAGACCAACTAAGTGACATGGCAGATAGTATTTTGGATGTTTTATCCGATAACACCATAAGTCACGTAGCATCTGATAGTGCCACACCGTGTCATTCCACACCCACGGCAGACACACCGATACTCGCCGCCATTGCAGACTTAGCGGCAAGGATTGACAATTTGGAAACTAATAAGTCTGATCGACAAGTCCGGAGACGGAGTTCACAAAGAAGGTCACCATCACGACGACGATCCTTCTCACGACAGCGTTCTTACACGTCTTCTCGGGATAGCAATATATGCTGGTATCACTGGAAGTTTGGACGTCATGCCCTGAAATGTGTAAAACCGTGCAGCTTTAGCGAAGCCAACCAGGCTCAGGGAAACGCCTCAGCCAGACAGTGATGGCGACAGCTGTTACTGGCAAGCAAACAAGTCGCCTCTTCTATGTGAAGGATAAAACTTCAGACACTTTATTCCTGGTAGACACGGGAGCAGAAGTTAGCGTAATCCCTCCTTCACTATCCAGGCGATCTACACGGACACCCGGAAAACTGTCTCTCCGGGCAGCTAACCACACAAGCATACAGACGTATGGAGAGCAATCGCTCATACTGGATCTAGGTTTACGTCGGCGTTTCACATGGATTTTCATAGTAGCCGACGTCAGTCACGCCATCCTCGGAGCAGATTTCTTGAGTAATTTCAACCTGTTAGTTGACGTCAACAATAAAAAACTGATTGATAACAACACCCATCTAAAGATCCATGGAATTATCTCCAGCTATTCTGTCTATAATATCAGTATTGAAAGACCAGCAGATTGCCCTTTTTCCTCCCTACTTCACCGTTTCCCTAAAATTCTTAAGCCGTCGTACAACATCGAGGACGTCCCTCACACAGTTACTCACAAGATAGTTACTACGGGTCAACCAGTTCGTGCTCGTCCCGTAGATTACCCCCGGACAAATTGGCAGCAGCCAAGGCAGAATTTGAACACATGATGCAGCTCGGCATCATCAGACCCTCCAATAGTCCTTGGTCTTCGCCCTTACACATGGTGCCTAAAGCTGATCATGATTGGAGGCCATGTGGGGATTACCGACATTTAAACAATGCCACAGTTCCCGACCGTTATCCTATTCCTCATCTTCATGATTTCTCCCTGACATTACACGGAAAAACCATTTTTTCTAAAGTAGACTTGGTCAGGGCCTATCACCAAATACCAGTTGCCCAAGAGGATATCGAAAAAACGGCCATCATCACACCTTTCGGTTTGTTTGAATTTCTCCGCATGCCATTTGGCCTAAAGAACGCAGCACAATCCTTCCAACGTTTCATGGATCAGGTCACACAAGGTTTGGACTTTGTATTTGTATATATCGATGACGTTTTAATTGCTAGCTCGTCGCCCGAAGAACATACTGATCACCTCACCATCTTATTTCAACGATTTGAGCAATATGGAGTCGTCATTAACCCCAAAAAGTGCATATTCGGTGTCTCCTCTATACAGTTTCTGGGACACCACATAACCACGAATGGTATTACGCCTACGGAGGAAAAGATAGAGTCCATCAAAAACTTCCCCGAACCAGATTCACTCAAGAAGGTCAGACGTTTTTTGGGGATGTTTAATTTCTATCGGCGTTTCATTCCTTCGTGTGCCTCCATCGTCCAGCCGTTAACCGACCTCCTTAAAAATGATCCTAAAAAGTTTCAGTGGTCAGCTGAAGCACGCGAATCATTTTGCAACGCAAAAGATGCCTTATCCAGAGTTACTATGCTATCCCATATCAACCCCGAAGCGTCGCTTATTTTGTGCACAGATGCCTCCCAAGTAGCTGTAGGGGCAGTATTACAACAAAAGATGAAGGGCGAAGTCACCCCACTCGCATTCTTTTCTAAGAAGTTGGAACCGGCTCAGACACGATACAGCACTTTTGGGAGAGAATTGCTGGCCATATATCTTGCAGTGAAGCATTTCAGTTACTTACTACAGGGCCGGCATTTCACTATTTTTACTGACCACAAGCCCCTGTGTCATGCTTTCACTACTTCACTTGATAAACACTCCCCTAGAGAAGCCAGACAGTTGGATTATATCTCCCAATTTTCAACCGACATTCAGTACATCAAAGGGGATGCGAACGTGGTAGCCGATTCTCTTTCAAGAAGTGACATTAACCAGCTCCAAACGTCGGTAGACATCAGTCTTGATCGTATGGCTCAATTACAAAGAGATGACGTTGAACTCCAAACCTGCCGCAGAAACTCTTCCTTACAACTCAAAGATGTGCCTATCCCCTTATCAGATGCAACCATAGTCTGCGATGTATCTACCGGCACTAATCGTCCATTTGTCCCTCTCAGTTGCCGAAAAGCATTGTTCGAACATTTACATTCGCTTTCCCACCCTGGAGTACGCGCCACGGTCAGGCTGATCAGCGAACGCTTCGTGTGGCCTAAAATGAACTCTGACATTCGGAGATGGGCACGAGAATGTATCCAATGCCAATGCTCCAAAGTACACCGCCACACTATTACAACCCCGAAGACGTTTAAATTACCCGAAAGGAGATTTCAGCATATCCATATAGATATCGTGGGACCATTGCCAACATCAAGGGGATATACACATATCCTGACAGCGATTGATAGATTTACTCGTTGGGCTATTGCATGCCCCTTAAACGACATATCTGCTGAAAACGTTGCTTTAGTTTTTCTCGACCGTTGGGTGTCAAACTACGGTGTACCAACTACTATTACATCCGACCGCGGTCCTCAATTCCAATCGACACTCTTTCGCGAACTGACGAGACTTCTGGGAGTGAAACATATCTCCACAACAGCCTATCATCCGGCAGCGAATGGTCTAGTGGAAAGATTCCACAGACAACTGAAAAGCTCCCTGATGGCGCAGAATGATACATCTAAGTGGAGTGAATACTTACCTTTGATTTTACTTGGTATCCGATCTACTATCAAAGAAGATTTAGGATGTACACCGGCTCAACTTGTCTATGGCACCAACCTAACCTTGCCTGGACAGCTAGTCCCCTCAGCCGATTCCACAGACGTGAACATTGCCGACTTCACTAACCGATTAACTAGACAAATGCTTCAACTTCAACCAACAGCACCTCGACAATCTCCCCGACGAGATCAGATCAACAAACATCTACAAACTTGCAAATTCGTCTTCATTCGAGTCGACGCCATCAGAAAAGGATTGCAACCTCCATACGAAGGACCCTTTCAAGTTATTAAACGTTCAGACAAACACTTTACCGTGAACAAGAATGGAAAACGAGAGACTATTTCCATTGATCGAATCAAACCCGCATACACCGACAACGACTTCGAATCTACATCGGCAACTGCGCAATCAAATAATCAAACATCCGATTCCCCTCCACCGGCACCAAGTCTTATCCTCCCTCCATATCAAACACGTAGTGGTCGGCAAATCAGTAAACCGGCTCGCTACGTTCATTTTGAGGACTAACAAAAGAAAAATAATTAAAAATTATTATTATCTTTTTCGTTTAGACATTATCATCATGACCGTTAGTATTTCGTCGTAAACTTTGATGTTACTATCACTATTATTTATTTATATGTACCTCACCGAAAAAACAGGTAGTGTCCTTTCCAAAAACTATTGATCTTTAATCCATATTTTTTTTAATGTTTCTTTCCCCTCCTTAATTACTGTGTATTTACATATTTTTCTTTATACATTAAAAATCTATGTTCATGGTTAGTGCAAATTTAAGTGACATGACTTTCTATTTCAATTTTTATTGCTGAACTTATTGTATATGCTTTCAGACTTTACATGATTCACATACCTTCTCGCGTTTATGCATGTTGTAATATATCCCTATTTTTATCCAAAAGTTGCTATTACTATTATTATTTACTTCATAGTTTTACGTATCATTTTCCGGTTGTCTCTCCGGACCTCTAGGGGGGAGCCGTGTTGAGTACGTAACAATGTGATTGTACACTTTTTAGGTACTTGTATAAATTCGAGATATTGTACATAATTTTTGTTTAAATCGCTTCTTGTTGAAATATACATAATTTCCGTGTACAATTGAAAAATACACTCTGCTGTTGGAGACTTCGTCTTCTCCCTGGTCACTTCTACTTACTTGCTCCACTCACACCGTGTTGTATACTTCGGATTTATTGTAGGAGCCTACTACTTTCAACCGAAGACATTTCTACAACCGGAACACAGCAGCTACAGCAGACGCAGTCCAAACAGTTAACGTGCCTGTGGATTATATAATTAATTTGTAGCCGAGGACTTACACTTTATAACCAAGTAATCCTTTTTGTTGCTATAACTCGTCACTGTATTTTTGGTAATATATTGTGATTTAACACTCCACTGACTTGGATTATTACTTTTATACTTGGAATGTTAGTGAACTCTAATATTAGTCCCCTACAAAGGTTGCGTTAATGGAAGGTAAGAAGAGAGGTGATACATGGGTGCTACAGTAAGACACACAGGGTGCAGAGCTTACTACCATTATCACTCGATCAATTAATATGGGTACGAAAATTTATAAACTCCACAGTAGAGGGTAAGTACATCATTATTTTGGTATTAGCATATACAAGGGACATGCTTTGCGATGATAAACAGATTTCAGAATGGAATTCGTTCCGTTGTTCATCGTATGTGCTAACAATATTCTGAATAAAGTTCAAGTCATACAAACGTAGAAAGCAGCATTGCTGTACATTTGCAGTGCTCCAATGCAATAACTTCGAAAAGAGAATAAAGAAGAAAACAGCAAGAGAGGGGCAGAAACAGCCAGCAAATAATAATAATTTAAGCAAATAATATGGGATAACCGCAGGGTTCACTCCCTGTCAATCAGGTTGGAGAATGAATGATCAATTCATGGTTGTTTACTCAAAACCAACCCCATATTTTGGCGGGAGTCTTCGATACTACAGTCATTGTTCCGTCGTTCGCTGTTCGTTAGAAGTCGAAGAAATACTATCAGAAACTTTGTGCATACTAACCTTATTGTTGGTTACATAACGGCGCAAGAATAAAGGATTCTCAAGTCGCTAATCCGTGTCTTGGTTTTTCGCGTTGGTTATTGCGCACTGTTGCTGAAAGTCTTCTAAGGACAGTGTTAATTCCAGTGTGGTTAGACCTGGACATTTCACATTCCCTTTTTTATCAATAAAAACTTATAGTTACTGAATTTTTTAGTGCCACATATTACCAGTTAGCTCAAGTTTGTGGTAGTAAAAAAATATATATGATAATAAAATAAAATAAAAAATTAGAGAGAAACGAATGATGATGGGTTTATACCTATACAGGTTAATGCTGGGAAAAGAAACTAAAGAAATTAAATCCAAACTCCAAAGTACATAAAATGTGTAGAAGAAAAGAGAAAGTATAACTATTTATTTATGCTTTTGTTTTGGTTTACACGTTTAAATGTCCTTCTGAAGTAGAGAAATCATACCATGAGCTTGTTTTCAGAGAGTTTATACACAAGCCCTGGCATACAGGCAGTTTTTATTCTTCTTTTTGTTGAAGTTATTCAAACTCAGGAGCCTTAGCAATAGAGGGCTTTCCCACAAGGATGTACACAAAGCATCATGGATTGCGCCTGACGGACACACTAAAAATCAGATAGCCTTCACTTTATTGTTGCTCAATTAAGTAGAGTCTGGTGGACACAAAGTCAAGAAGAGGAGCGGACGTGGGCTCAGACCATTATCTAGCCCCGAGAACTTTCAAGGCCAAGCTCAAAGCCTTCGAAGAGACTGGAGACCGGCCGCAACTGAAGTTAAACAATCAGAAACTGATGGACGAAACTAAAAAGGATGCCATGATTTCAGCTATTAGGGCAAAATGGGGACTTTACATAGCATCTAAATGGATACTTGCCATCCTAGAGAGAACAAAAGGTGCATTGGATGCAGAACTCCTCCTCCACATATCAACGCCAAACGGAGTGTAGAATGGCAGTCAAATCTCTATCTCAGTTTCATCAACTATGGAAACGCCTTCGACAGTATTGACAGCTAGGTAATTGGGAGCCTACTTAAACACTGCGGCGTGCAGTACGCCAAATTTTTGTCAGCCCCATTCAACAGCTGTATAACAGTGCCAACTTTCATGTGCTCCACAACGGAAATCTCAGTGAAGTGTTATAAGTCAACACAGGATTAAGACAGGGATCCCTATTATCACCGATTATTTTCTAATTATGGTGGACTGGATTATGTGGTACATCCTGCTTGGGGAGCGAGAAGACAGGGATACGTTGGGCAGGTAAGAAGATCTCAGAAGTCATTTATTTCGCTATCGCACGAACTTTGAAAAGGATTCTGTTATGTTATGCGTTCCAAAAGTCTATAGATTGAATCAGTTTATTCTGATCGAATTTGGTTTACTTTTCAGTTCTTAGTCTCTTTAATTACAGGAAGTTGTCTGTTCTCGCGGTTACTTATATCCATTTTTGTGCACTCATTAGACTTTTATCACTGATTTGTTTGAGGGTCATATGTGTATAAAGTCATAGTTGAATCCCTTGTCATAATTCACTCTGAAAAGCATGCCCATCACAAGGAACCGCTGCTGAAGAGTTATGTGTCAATTCCCAGTTGAAGAACGAATGAAGCGTGATAGCTCCAAGAGATGGTTTCATAGCATGTGTACAAACCTAACTCCTGTAACATACAAAGCTACTGCAAACCTCTGACGAACTGGCTGAGCACTGACTGCTGCATTACGACTAATTTTCGTATAACGGAAGCCACTGCCATTCCCATTGGAACCCTAAAGCTCATGGAGTCCCCCAGCACAAGAGAAGAGAGACTACTGCTCAGATACCGGTGACGTGAATAGCGTCAAAGACAAGACAATACATGTTCCTGACACATCTCCGTCTGGGAGTGAGTGCTATCCAGTACGGAAGACCATCCATCATATTCCGGACATCCATGCCAACCCCAAGATACCCGATAAAACCTTCAGTGACTGGAACGAGGAAGAAGGCGTACCAGGGGTAGAAAGCCAGCAACCAAAGTCCCCCAGGAACCTGTAGGTCATCCACACCGAGTGACAGCAGGTAGACATAACCGACCACAGACAGCGAGGAGGACGCCAATGAATGGCATAACGTGGTCTCTGGCGAAAGCGAGATAAGGACACCATAATGGCCACACTGTCTACTAAGGACGAAAGAAACCTACGCCACAGAGCAAGAAAGCCATAGCAAGCAAACCACTCTCCGCGAAATTGAAGAATCACCAGCTTCCGACCCAAAAATCAGATTCCAGCATAACCTGATCTTCATCAGTCCCCTCTTAGACAAGCTACTGCCGACAACAGTACTAGGCACAACAATACACAGAGTATATACAATTGGCCTCAAGCCTGACTCTGCAGTAAATCAGCTGATGCGTCTCATCAAAGTCGTGCTAAACTCCAAAGAAGAGAGGTATGCCATTCTGAGCAATTCTCAGACTCTTAAGGGATCATGCTTATACGTCCATACCTTATGCCTGAGCCAAAAGGCAGTCTGAGGCTCTAGAATCAGGTGAACGGCGCTGATTCAGCGAGAGAAGCCTTAAAATTGGTGGTTTTCGGGTTGTCAGAGTTCGAAGTTTGATGATCCCGAAATCTCTATGGGTAGACAGCGGATGCACCAAACTGAATTGAAAGTTTGCTACACAAAAGCCTGCAACCTGTTGAACAAATGGGCTGAGCTGGTTAACATGATAGACTCCGGAAATCCGGATGTAGTTATCACCACAGAGACATGGCTCACACCCGGAGTCGCTGATTACGAAGGTAACCCTCTAATCTTCGAAGTGCATAGGGTAGACCAACTGGGCCGCAAAGGAGTTGGCGTGGTCACTCACATACCTCAAGAAATCCTTAGTGCGTAGCATCGAAGCACTCGCTCACGAAAGTGAATCGTGCGAACTTCTGCGCTGCATGCTTAAATGAACAGGGCAAGATATTGACCTCATTGCTATATGCTTCAGTCCTGCCTGCAGTGCAGACGGCTTTCTAATAGAGAAACTAGGCTCCTGGACATCGAAATGTCCAAGTCTCGTAGTAGGCAACTTCAACGCCCCAACAGTCTACTGGACAAGCCTTACAACTCCATCTACAGGCAACTTCTTTGATCATAAACTTCTGGAATCTTGCATTTCCCCAGCCCTGCTTCAACGTGTCATGAAGTCCAAGCTCTATGACTCACAGAACTCCTTTTCAACCCTGGGTCAGTTGGAGCAACCTTTTGCCCAAACAATTGAGCCTTTCATCCCTTGGTTAGTCCTTGTATAAACCGAGATCCGCAAATTACTCAAACGTAAACACAAATGCCGGAACCTGTTTGCCACACTTGAGACTTCTGAGACCAGGAAATTATACAACACAACTAGAAGTAAAGCTATTGCAGAAATTCGCCAATCAAGGATGAAGTACGAAGTAAGTCTGACTCAGAATGGGAAGGCACAACCTGATAAAATTTTCTCGTATATGAACTTCAGGAATAGAACATCCAATGGTGTCCCAAACCTGACTACTGATAATGACACAATTGAAGATCAAGAAAAAACAGAAGTGATGGCAGACTAGTTCTCCCAAGTGTTTACACAGGAGTCGTTACTCCCCATAGGATCAGCTGTGGCTGTATCAGAGGTACACTGGATAGATTCCGCTGACGTCGACCAAGACATCATGCTCAACTGCCTGATGAGGCTAGATGCAGGGATATCAGTGGGTCCTGATAATCTTCATCCAAGGCTTCTCAAGGAGCTATCGGCTGACACAGCCAGCCTACTGACCACGATCTTGAAGCTATCTTTCCTAAACGGAGTTTTACCGCGTGACTGGAAAGACGCCGCGAAGCAGGGTTAAGAAAAAGCTCTCCAAATTACGGGCCTATGAGTCTCACCAGCACTTTAATCAAAACACTTGAGAGAATCGTCAAGGAAAGTATCGTAGCATATCTGGAAAATAACAAAATGTTATCCACAGCACAACACGGCTTCTGAGGAAACTTCTCGTGCCTGTCAAATCTACCCACAGCAAGAGAAAGCTGCGTCAAATCAAAAGATAACAAAACGTCCACTGACGTCGTGTGTCATAAACTTCAGCGAAGCCTTCGATAAAGTTCCTCACCAAAGACTACTGATGGAATTGGAAAGTCTTGGTATCAAAGGCAGATTACTAAACTGGCTCAAGGAATTCTTCATAGATACGAGGCAGAGGGTTAGGATCAACTCGAAACTCTCCTCTTGGACAGCAGCGCGTAGCAGAGTGCCACAAGGCGTGGTACTCGGACCTCTCCCAACTATTTTATATCCAAATGAGTTATCTCTGCTTGCCGATTCCCCTATGGTCCTATATGCAGATGACTTAAAAATGTTGAGAGGGCCGAAGGGCAACAGTAATATGTTCATAGAATGGACGGTCCCAATCAATGTGGCAAAGTGTGCAACCATGAGCATCGGACGCGCAAGCATCAGTTACTACAAGCTAGAGGGATTAACACTCCCGTCAGATCAGACTCATTTAGACTTAGGTGTCATAGTTAGCCACGACTTAAAAACTACAGCAAACTGTCACGTGGTAGCTGTACGTAGTTTCAGTTCCTTATGGGCAATTCGCACAGCCTTTACTACAATCACTAGAGATACGCTCACCTCATATACTTCTCTGGTGAGGTCAAGACTTGTCTTAAAGGGGACTCACATATTTTAGAAAGGGTCTAAAAGAAGGCGACACATATGTTTCTCGGCATGACTAACTTGTCATACGAGGAAAGACTAGATAGTTTACATATCTTCTCCCTATCATACCGTGAGCAGAGAGGAGATTTCATCACGATGTTTAAAATTTTAAATGATGACTACGGACCTGACCTATTCTCTCTTTTCCTTCCCACCATGTCTGAATACCTTAGAAGACATAGCAGGAGAGTCCAAAAGCCAAGAAGAAATCATATTGCTGTTGAGTGCTGGTTCTCACACCGAGTCATAAACTCTCGGAACCGACTCCTATTAAAAGTGGTGTATGCAACCTCAATTGATTCGTTCAAGAAGGGTTTGGACAACCACAGAAATCTACTAGAAAAGGATTAACATAGGCTGCAAGCCTTCTATCCTCAACCAATAAATCTGTTTTTGAAATCTGTATCGGAAATTCAATACGACCTTGAGAGGTCAATGTTTGGGCAGATTTTTTAATATCCAATTTTTTACCACATTAAGAAAATAAAAGGTATAGCTAAAACAACGACAACAATGGGTAAATGTATATGGAGCATTGTGTAAGGAACTATATTTAAAAAAACTAGAAGATATAACAATACTGCTGAGGTATTGAATGAAGTATTCTGGTTTTTCTTGTATACATACCACAAAACTATAGTTTTGTGGTATGTACGTATGCCTCAGAGTTGGGGCATAAGTGCAGACATTTCGTAGAAACACAACGAGAATGCGAAAAGTGACGAAAATTCTGTTGTTTACTATTTATTTAGTGCATTAAAGGTCTATATTTTTGGCGAAAATCTAAGCATTTAATTATATACATAAATATATTCATCCATGGATCAGTTTATAAGGGCACATTAGTAGTTGAATCGTTATCTTTTCAGTATTATATTACCGGATGTCAGTGAGTGAATTTAAGCTATATCAGCCACTCCAGTCAATCATATCTCTGACTGGGCAACTAATCACACTGCAATGTTAAGATGCAATGAAAGTCACCAAAATTATTAAAATACATGACTACAGATGTGGTGTTCTGAGACTGGTTTGTTTTTTGGCTCAGTAGACTTTATTCTACTTTAAGATGTCATTCCTCGTAAGAGATCGAATATATATAGGATATCCTATCAAGCCTTTGTCTATAAATGCAGGTCTATTCGAATAGACATGATCTATTATTTACACAGCAATCTAATGATCTTTCCTCCTGAAACTTTTTGGGCAAATCTTAAAAAACCTTTTTTGATTTGGCCATACTGCCTGGAACTCTCATATCAGAGTGATTGCTATAGTTTAATTTCAACCAAACTTCACCCTTACCTACTTTCACCTGAGAGTGGTCAGCTGTTTCATGAACTAGGGTATTATATATCTACATATATATATATTATTCTTGTTTTTGCAAAAAATGTTCAGTTATTATGAAATTGCTGTACAAAGATTTATAATAAAGACTAATTGCCTGTGACCAGATTCAGATTATAAGGATAGAAGGCTCTTGTTACCTATACTAATCCTTACGATATCTATCTCTGAAGAGATCTAATTTCCTTTTGAAAGCGTTCATCTATGGAGCTGTTACTAATGAATCAGGTAAGGAGTTCCAGTCGTTGATCACTCTGTGAGAAAATCTAAATTCCACAGGTATTTTGTCTGACCTTGGTTTGAGTACCTTCTTGTGGTGACATTGTAAGACTATCTTAGAGGGAGAGGAAAGATTTGAAAGCTCAATCCGTAAATCACCCTTGAATATATAGTGAGCCAAAATTAAGTCTCCTCTCCTCCTTCGGTATGATCATGGGAAGAGATTTAAATGCTCTATCCTCATGTCATAAGGAAGGTGTGAGTTACCACTAACTAATTTGTTTCCTACCCTCTATACTCTTTCCAGGATATATGCCTCCTTTTTGAAGCATGTACTCACTGCTTTTATGCAGTATTCTAGATACTGCCTGATATATGTTCCATAGAGTACTTGGAACATACCCTCGTCTAATCGTTTGAAAGGCCTTAGCTGTGGCTCAATTACAATTTGCCGTTGTTTTTAATTCATGGCTTACAATAATTCCTAAGTCCTTTTGTCGCTTAACATCTGGCAGTTCTGTGTCCCCTAGGGAGTACGACGTGTAAAACCTCTGACCTAAGTGGATTGCCGCGCTTTTCTTGGAATTAATTTCCAGACTTCAGAGGTTAGCCCATTCATCTAATTTATCTAGATCATTTTGTAGTACCAACCTACCATCGTTACTATTTACGGTTTTCCATATCTTAATATCGTCGGCAAATAATGAGGAAGATGGGCTAAGAATTTTCGGCACTTCATTTACGCATAATAGGAATAGCAGGGGGGCAAGTACAGTTCCCTGAGGTACTGTCTTCCACCCTAACAGTACACCATTAACCCTTACCTTCTACCTTCTATCCATCAGATAGTCGCTAAACCACTCACATAGGCATTGGTTTAATCCAAAACGTTTGAGTTTACTAAAGACAACGTCCAATAGATGTTTCTTATCCTTGGCTTCGGCGCTGTCTTCCCTAGCTAACAGTAAGTTTGTCAGGCAAGATCGTCCAGGTCGGAATCCATGCTGTTCCACCGCCAGAAGAGTTTAGTGTGACGACAAATGAGTTATCAACACATGTAAGTGACAGATAGAAAGTCCATGCCACTTCTGTTGTTTATTTATTCATTTGGCTGTGTAGTAGAAATAAAATGAGGGATGACTCCAGGAAACGGAAGAAGTATTGGTACCCATTTTTCACCATACATCAACAAGACGGTGATTTCTTTCTTGCTTCTTGAACAGAAACACTACGTTTTGATAGAATCAATGGAAGCCCTCTCTTCCAAATACCCCCCACTCGAGTGTACAGTTGTTTCTTTCTCCCAGACTGCTAGTTTATGAATAATATTAAGTTGTCCTAATCAACCTAACAACCAGCTACTGCAAGCACATAGTAAACTGTACACTTCAAATAAAAAGACACTGATGTGTTGAATAAAGACATCTGTGGTATATTGTGGGCTCCAACGACTCGTCGAATCACCGCATCAGTCATAGTCTTTGAGCGTCGATACGGGTTAGTGACGGTCTACCCATCGTGTAGCGTCTTCCATTGCCACCACCTGAAAGCTTTGATTGCCATTGTATATCTTCGGAAAAGATCCCATTACATCCGCATACCATAAATCATCCACTGCTGTGACTGATATCGGCCACAGACACAATTATGTGCATTCATCCCCCTTCATTAACTGATACTACAGAAATCCCAGTACATATTTTGTAATATCTGTCATACCTAGTCAGTACATACTTTATCTCAATAGCTCAGTTGGTCTGGCTACGCCTGTATATGCTAGCTGGTAGAATTCTTCTATCATCTCATAGCGTAAGAACTGAGGTTTTACCGACAACCAACTTCTAATGTCCTACCGCCAATTCGAACTTTCGTAAGCGTCCAATCTTAATATATCCTGTCTGAGTTGCTCCCCATTCACCGTAGATCGATTTACTTCCATTCTGTGACTAATCACCTGTATCACTGTTCAAGATAGGATCTGACTTTTGACTAAAGGCAACTCTTAATGGATCTTATTCCCTGAGTCTCTTAAGTCACTTAGTGTTAAATCCATTAGTACATGTATGATGAAACTAAACAGAAATATGGACAGTGGTGAGCATCCCTGACGGACACCACTAGTTGTCAGCACTTCAGATGGCAACTCTCCATAAGCTCTCACCTGACTAACTGCATAATTTCGAGTAGAGTGCATTTATTAGTGAGATGTATTTTTATGGCACCGACCTGAGCATAAAACTTCTTTAACCACAGACGTTCGCTTTCTATCTCACGGGTTAAGCGGTATAATATGGTGAGTAGTGTTAGGTAAGGTTCTGAAGCAATATCGATTGAGATAGCTAGAAGACGTGTTGTGCATGCCAAGCTACCCCTTTCCTCGACGAGAAACGTTAGCGTACATAAGATAGGTTGAAAAAGAGTTAGTGACTGTGAAATCAAACCCTGTGATAAATCCATGAAGCTTTTGACCACTGTTTCTAACCGTGTAGGGAAGTGTAGACTTTCTGATTAGTTGGGGTCCTTGATATGCTAAGAACCAACCAATGGCTAGAGACTATTGATGCTGATATGGCTCAAAATCGTTCTCAATGGATGGCGTAGATGTGTTCACTCTCTGTGGTCTCCTATATCCTCTAAACCGTCCCTCATATTTCTGCTAGTAGTAATAATTTTTGAACCCGATTTCCTCTTTGTTTTTTTTCTACATGAAGTGTGAAAAATTCAGCTGCTGCACTTGCGTGCAAAGTTCTGTCAATTATAAAGCATCCACAATGTTTTAAGATCACTTCACCATTTCTAAAGCTTATGGAAAAACTAGTACTTCTTAAACTCGAACGCCCCCTTAAAAGCTTTGAAGACCCCAAACCATTTGCTTGTAGACAAGGTAGGAGCACTTTAGACGCTGCAGTCGTCGTACATAACAGTATTGTCTCATCATTGGATAAAGGTGCAAATACGTCCGCTGCACATTTCTCGACTTCACTTCTGGTTTCGACTCTGTACCTGGATGTCTCTTACTAAATACGCTCTCTATGACACAAACTGAGTCCTGGGTCACTAACTGGTTGCATTCCTACTTCTCTAACAGAATGCAGTATACTGTATACGAAGGCAAATCCTCCTCTGCTGTGCTCACTGAAGCTGGTGTCCCCCAAGGTGCCGTACTCTCCCTACTTCTCTTTTCTTTCTTTCTACATGACCTAACATCTTCAAATGACATTAATTTTGTCAAATATGCTGACAATCTGACTGTATCTTTGCTTGTCAAATGTCAAAGTGACTGCTCCAAACTAAATGGCTTTTTATCAGAAATCAGTCAATGGTCCAAGGAAAATGGTCTTACCTTAAATCCCTCCAAATGCCAAACAGTCAATTTCACCTTTAGGTATAAATCTGACCTAAACAAACTGGTTAACACTCACGAGGTGTGCAACATAGATTGCACTGAAATAGACACAAGTCGGAAATTAAATATCTAGGCGTCATTCTATCTTCTGATCTTTCCTGGTCGTCTCATATCTTGATGATTTCTAAGAAAATATTCCGTCTTACCTTCTACATCAAGAAGCTAAGACATTCTAGAATAACCCAACCCTTACTCTTGCGATTCGTTAACTCTTGCATCCTGCCTATTATTCTGTATTGTACCCCCTTAGTTTTCCCAGGGCTTCTAAAGAAAGACTATACCTTATTATGCAGGATGTTAAAGGTTGTCAGCAGGGTAAGCAACGTGCCGCTTAACCAGCTTGTTAATATTCTGGTTGACAGGCACATGTGGACTGGACTCATGTGAAAAATGGGCTAAATCCATTCTATATATCTAACTCACACCACCCTCTTCATTCACAACTCTCCCCTTGTATCCCATTAGGAAAAACCAGAAGCCTATATAGAAAACTATATCTTCACACTAGTAAGTACAAAAACTCAACTATACCCTACTTAGCTCGTGTTCTGTGCGATAAAGAAAGCATTAGACGTGAAACCTATAACTTATAGTCAGTAGAACAACTGGATCTCGTCTTTCCAACTCATATCATTTATAGGTACAATGTTTTCTTTCTTTTCTTTTTCTCTCTTTTTTCTTTTCTCTGTTGTGTGTTGCTTTGTTTCTTTCTTCTGCTTACGCCAGTAAATATGCTAGTATCTACTTTTCTAACACCTTCAAACACTCCGTTCAATTTTGGCTTTGCTACCGACATGCCCATATGTTGTTGTCATAATGAACTGTACTAACTGAATGCAATACTGTAGTGAAATGCTGAGAATTCCATTCGGTATCACAACTACTGTTTTGGAATAAAGCAAATTATTATTATGATTATTATTTAGGCATATAATGTATTTTATGTCACTAAATCAAGTTTTATTTATCACATAACTCTGCGAATATTACCTATCCTTCATCTAAATTCCCGTTGTTATCTTTCTTGGCTTTTAGTGGTGGTATGTCATGTGTTGATAATGATGCCAATAACAATGATAATAATAATGATGAAATACAAAGCTTAGAAATTGAATTCCTTTCTTCAATGTTTGATGGTACTCCGAATTCCGCCATCTTCAACTATGATAAGCTATCAAGGCATGGATCGTTCACATTTCATCCACACTTTAACAAACCTATTGAAATGTATGGACCAGTAACAAGAATCAAGCTAAGGAATACGTCAACTGTGGAGCCTTCAACATCATCAGAAGGTGATAAAACATGCTGTTGTTACCTTCTACATTATTTACCCGCCCTTATTATGACATTCAACCTCCCGCTGAATTATCCTGGAGATATTCCAGGTGTTTGTATCCCTGAATTTTCTTTATCCTCAATCTGGTTGCCAATATCTATCCTCAATGAATTGAAAGAGAGACTAATTGAAATAGCCAATCAGAATCTTGGTGAAATGACTCTGTTGTCGTGTATAGAATTCCTACAAAATGAATCTTTTGACTATTTGATGAAACAAGCTGGTGAAAGTTGTCAACAAAAGCAAACCTTTAATCTTTTCAATTTTTATAATGAATACTCTTGCAAAGATGATATATCTCTGCCACTGCAAGACTGTTGTGATCTCCTGCTGTCAATTAATGAAGATCGATTGGATATTGATTATGATGAAGCATTTATTGAATGTCCTGTATGCTTTGAAATTAAAAAAGGCAGTGAATTTATTCGTTTTATGAAATGTAAATGTTCGATTTGTCGTGATTGTACACTGGAGTGTTTTAAAATATCAATAAGAGAGTCATTGTTTAACGGTGCCTTGTCTTGTTTGAAGTGCAATGAAGAAGTTAGTCATTCAGAGGTGAGTATCAGCTTAAAATACTGCTGCAGTTATTTTTTTTACCCTTTATTATTAAACTTTTGACAGTTGAAAGTGCGCATTAGTTCGCTCTGTCCTTCTCCGTTTATGACTGTGAGATGTGGGCATTGAAAGTGGGAGACATGAAAAGGTTAGCTGTCTTTGATGACAGATGTTCGATCTTTATCTCACGTGTTAAGTGGTATAATATGACCAAAGGGTGTGTGTGTGTGTGCACTCCTCAGCAGTTCACTCCGTCCTCCTTTACGACTAGCTGTGAGAGATGACCATTGAAAGTGGAAGACATGAAAAGACCAGCTATCTGTCTTTGATCATAGGTGCCTACGTTCTATCTCCCGTGTGAAGTGGTTAGGCGTTTAGTGCTAGGTTTAATAGGGGAATTCAATAGACAAGGCTGTGAAGTTACATCGACTGAGATGGTTAGGATATGTGTTTTGTGTGTCTAGCCATCGTCTTCCTCGACGGGCAATGTTGACTGACTGCCATAAAACGAGGTTGGAAAACAGCTAGTGGTGTGGCGGTCAAACCAAAATATGGCTTCATCAGTCAATGAAATCCACAACAGTTAGTTTAAGCCAACCGGTCACGTAAGGAGGTGCAGGCTGTCTTGGCTGGTCGGGGTCCTTGGGATGGTGAGAACCAATGGGTTGAGACAGTTAAAATCCTTGTTGTCAATGGCGCTGATGTATCCACTGCTTGTGACTTATAATAACCAATGAAACTATATTTTCCTTTGATATTACTATTCTTTTTCCCTCATATCTCTGTTTACTGTCTCTGTTTTGCATCTTTGTTTACTTTCTTCTCTTGCTTTGTGTGCTAAGTGAAGTGTGGTGACTCGAACTGTTGCACATTTGTGCAAAGTTCTACGTTGAAACGAGTCAATCAGTCAGGTATAATATGATGAACAGTATTGAGGTTAAGAGTAGTGTTAAGTGAAGAGAGAAGGCCAGTCGATGAGGTTTTAAACCTACATTGATCGAAGTAGCTAGGACATATGTTGCACATACTGAGTTCCTGTGTTCCTGGATGAGCGGTGTTAGCTGACATCTGATTAGGTGAGAAAAGAGTAAGGCGTGATCAAATTAAACATACTATGGTATCAGTCTATGAAGTTTTTGACTGTTGTTTTTTAGCAGCCAAAAAGTAGGGGATGGTGTAGACTACCTGACTGGTTGGTATCCTCGAAATGTTAAAATCCAATGACTAGAGACTATTAGTGGTATGGCTTAAAATCGTTCTCATTGGCACAGATGCATCCACTTCTTGTGGTATCCCATGACCCCTAAGTTTTTCCAAATTTTTATTCTTTCGGATGCACTGGTGTGAAAAGTTTTATGTTGAAACTCAGTCTGTCAGTCGGTCAATCAATACAGTAATGACGATCCACACAGAGTTGCGTTTGTGTATAAGAATTACAGGGAGTGTGACTACTACTGTTGCTAAAGTGATAGAGTTATAAATTATTATTATTATTATTTCCTGGAGGAACATAGGGCTTCAGCCTCACGTCTCCATTGCGTTCGGTTCTCTGCTGAAGTTTTCTCCTGACTCCAAGTCTGCTCTCATCTCCTCTTCACATGACCTCCTCGAAGTCACCCTTGCACTGACGACCGACTCGCCGCTTCCCTTTCGGGTTCCACTCGAGCGATGGCCTGGCGTGTGATGCCACTTGATGGCTTGTTTCCTCAGAGTATGGCCAGCCAGTCCACCTCCATTTCTTCCTGCTTATTCGTTGCACAATCGGTTCCTGGTTGGTTCGCTCCCAGAGATCCCTCCCTGTTGCTGATCTTTTCTGGCCGGCCATCTGATCTTGAGTAATGAGCGGAGACATCTGTTGATGGTGTGTAGTGTGTTTGAGGTGCCCTTCGTCACGCACTGGCCAAGTTTCTGATTCGTACAGTAAGTATCACTGACTTCACATTGGAGTTGAAAATCCGGATCTTATTTTCATCTTCATGCTGAGTAATGCTGCTGATCTCCACACAGACTTGAGAGTAATGAAGGCTTGTCTTGCTTTTCCGATTCTGGCTTTGATATCCTCGTCAGTTCCGCCTGTAGTTGAAATGATGCTTCCTAGGTAGGTAGGTAAAGGCAGTTGTTTCTTTCACGTTCCTCCCATTTATGCTGGCTGATTGTTGTCTGTTGTTGTTGGTGTTGGCTAGGAATCTTCATTACCACATCTGTTTTCTCTATGGTCACCTGAAGTCCTATCTTTGATGCATCTTCTGCCAACTTGTTGCTTTTCACTTGCATATCTTCCAGTTTGTGAGAAATCAGACGTATATCATCATCGGCGAAGTCCAGATCCTCCAAGTTTTTTGTGTGGGTCCATTTTATGCCCGTTTTCTCGCTGCCCACTGTCTGTCTCATTATCCAATCTACTGCAATCAGGAAAATCATTGGCGATAGTAGGCAGCCTTGTCTTACTCCGGTCTTTACTTCGGAGTTATAAATAGTTTGAACTTTTCTCTCTATTTTATTTATTTATTTAAACGCATAAAAGCTTGGTACAATATGGCACCAAGAAGGATGCGCCACACAATAATAATAAAACAACATAGTTTAAAAGTAAAAATATAAGTAGAGAATGGATAAAGAACTTCATCTGGAAGGAAGACAGTCATGCTTAACAAGTTCAAACAGTGTTCGTTAGCTATCATCGGGAAAGGAAGAAAGAAGGAAATTGCAACACGTTCGACATTGATTACCATTCTTGGCCACATCCGATGACATTCCTAGCCATCGATTTGAGCTATCTCTCGGACCCCAACCAGGGAGTCGTGATATACCAACCGATGCTAATCTAGCACAAAAATCCTTCATCTCACGACGCCACGTCATGGACTGACCACCTCTCCGCCTTTTACATCCCGTCCCAGGTCTGGCTAGCGAACAGAGACCTGTACGTAAGCCTCTGGGATGACATTCGCAGCACATATTCAAGCCACCAGAGTCGGTGTTTCCAGATGACGACACTCAATGAATGGAGATCTCCACTGTGTTCAAACACACGCCGCCAAACCTCAGAATTACTCACGCGATGATTCCATCGAACGCAAGTAATCCTGCGGAGACAGCGGTGATCAAACACGCAGAGTCGCTGCACATCCTCAGCTCGGAGAGGCCAGGTTTCACAGGCGTAGAGCAGGGCATCCCGCACCGTATACCCGACCTTTAACACCCAGACTAACGTGACATGGCTCAAAATCGTTGTCAATGGCCAGCGAAGATGTATTCAGTCTCTGTAATCTTTCATATTCCTTTCTACCATTACCCATTCTGTTTCACTCTTATACTTGTCAAACTCTATTGATTCTCTTCACTCATCTTCTTGTCTACCTTTGTGTGCTATTTGGAACGTGGCAACTCGAAGTGGTGCACTTCGGTGCCAAGTTCTATGTTGAATCCAGACAGACAGACTAACGTCTCGACGGCGCCATAGGTGGCTCAAGTTGATGTATGCCACCCTAACTTTCATTATACGTTTGGAAATCTCATCCGTCACCCCTCCGCCAGCACTCACACAACTACCCAGATACACAAACTTATCATCAACTTGAAGCGGTTCACCCGCAAGAGTGAGGCAGGTACAGGCTCCTGCCAATCTTGTAGCAGTACTTTGCACTTAGACGACGCAAAGTACATACCATACTTACAGACACTGATCACCAACTGATTAAATGTGATTTGGGCAACCTGAAGGCTATCGTACAGTAAGACGATATCGTCTGCATACTCGAGGTCGAAAAGTCTATCTCCAGGTAGCAGATCTACACCACCTTCACGCACATCCTTCAGAGTCGACTCCAAAATGTCATCGATGGCAAAGTTAAAGAGAAATGGAGAGGTTGGGCAACCCTGTCTAACCCCACTGTTGTTTGGGAACAGTGATGATAATTGGTTGTATGCCCTCACTCTACCCGAGGTGTTGCTGTATAGGGCTTCCAAGATGTTAACAAATTTCTTAGGTACACATCTCTCTAACAGACAGTTCCATAGCACAGTTCTGTCCAACGGATCGAAGGCACCCCTAATATCACGAAACACAGCTTGTGGCGGTGTTCCAACAACTGACGAAGGGTGAACACACGATCAATGCATCCACTTTTCTCTCTAGTACATGAGTTAGCTAGCAAACGAATTAAGACTGAAATTTATTCATTTTTCCACAAACACGAGGAGATCAGTCAGACTTTTGACCAGGAAGAAGGTGTATTCACCATATCTTCACCCTTAAACATGTTCTGGAAGATAGGCATACTCAATTGCGTCCAACAATTGCCATATTTCTAGACCTGAAAGGGGCATTCGATTCCGTCAATTCAGAAGTTCTATGGCGATGTTTGTCTGTAAACGTAATACCGAGAAAATACATCTCCTCGATCAAGGCGCTCTACTTGAACCCGTACAGCCAGGTGACAGTTTACGAATAGTTGTCATCTGAAGTGTTGACAACCAGTGGTGCCCGTCAGGGGTGCTCACTATCCCCACTTCTGTCTAATTTTATCATGAATGTACTAACTGACTTCAACAATTCGGGGATTGGCTTGTTACCTGTGGATAATCTCATTGATGCAGATGATATAGTCCTTCTAAGTGAGGACGTTGACATGATGCAGAGTCTTCTGAACACCTTAAGCTGAGCTGCAATCTTCGAATGTTTGGCATGCGATTCGCTCCTGTCAAATGTAAGATGATGAGCCTGCATCGACTTATTCCTAGCCTAAAGATAGGCAGGAGTAAATGGGTTGCTGAGCATGTTGACCACTTCACTTCTTTGGGAAGTTGCATTAGCCTCGTTGACAACATCTCAACACAGATAGAAAAGGCTCTTGTGGGGTATTTGTCAAATTACATCATCTCTGGCGTAGACGTGATATCCGGTTGGATGTCAACCAAAAGACGTGTGTACTGCTCTGCAATTCACCCTGCCCTCCTCTATAGCTGGCTGTGAGATATGGTCATTGGAGGTGGAAGACATAAAAAGGTCGACTAGTTGTCTTTGATCATCGGTGTCTGCGTTCTGTCTCCCGTGTTAGGTGGCATAGCACGGTGAGCAATATTCAGATTAGGCATCTGTCTAGTGCTAGGTAAGAAGGAAAAATCAATACATAAGGCTCTGAAGTTACATAGAATGAGATGGTTAGGATATGTGCTACGTATGTCTAGCCATCACCTTCGTCGACGGTCAGTGTTATCTGACTGGAATAGGATGGATCAGGTTGGAGAAGAGCTAATGGTGATGGTGGTGGTCATCAGTCAATGAAATCCACAATAGTTTAAGTCAGCCAGTCACGTAGGAAGGTGTAGGCTGTCCTGGTTGGTCGGGAGTCCTCAAGATAGTAAGGACCAGCAGCTAGAGACAGTCGGTAATATATATATATATATATATATATATATATATATATATATATATATATATATATATAGGCTGGTTCAAAATCGTTCTCAATAGCCCAGATCCATTTACTCTTTGTGATTTATCATATCCAGGGAAAGTCTGTTGTTCTTCCATATTACTACTCTTTTTACCTCATATTACTGTTTATTATCTCTTTCTGTTTTGAATGTCTTTCTTCTCTGGCTTTGTGTGGTGCATAGATGGAATGTGGCAACTGGAACAACTGTACATCTGCGCAAAGTTCTATGTTGAGACCAGTTAGTCATTCGGTTGCAGTCAAGTTTTTTATCTTATCGATAAATTAGAATCTATCCTGAAACTATGGTGATCATGCAGTGGTTGAAGTAACTGTACCAGCTACTTAGCAGTCTCATGATAAGGTACTTGAGACATGTCTAATATGGGACGGGGAGATATTCCTGTTTTTATGCACTTTCGGCAGACCATACGTGCTACCTGAGGCTTTTAGGTTTTAAAATGTTGTTGTTGTTGTTGTTAGTGATGGTGATGGTAAACTTGGTTATGTCTTTTTCTACCATCTCCGTTCGACGTTTCAATAGTTTCGGTTTCTAAAACTTGCTGTCCTTCTCTAGTATGGAATTCATCTTGTTTATGAAATCATATCTGTCCATAATTACGATACCATACCCCATATCCAGTCTGGTAATGACTGTGTTTTATTTTTTTTTTTCTTAGTCTTTTAACAGCCTTTCGATACTCCTTGGTGAGTATACCAGAAGCTATCGACTATATGTGAGAACAGATTATAGAAAGAAAATTATGCACTAATATACCTATTATTAACCTCTCCAGTTTCCTAGCCGGTCTTAAGGGTAGGAAGAGGGAGGGTTGGGCATGGGATCAGCAACCCTATCCCGAGAAGTCAATTAAATCACTACAGAGACTTCAGTGTACAAAAAAATGTACAACAAACTTATTCTTCTCTGGAATCGGTGAGACAAAGTGTCGTGGTCTGCTGGAATCCTTCGGGAAGCTAGTTAGCCGATGTTTCTTCTGATAAAAGCAATAAAGCATTTCTAACAGGTTACGTTTATCAACAGCTGCCTTCACTGCCTCCATACTGAAGATCTAATGACCGGTCAGCAAAAACAAACTCTGGGAACGAACCAACTACTAACCTATTGCTCAACCAGTATGCCGAAGTAAATGAAGATGGATCGACTTGTTACCAGGGAATAGTCTTATGGACTTAGAATATGCAGATGACATAGTCCTGTTAGGGGAGGATGATGACAAAATGCAGAGTCTTCTGAACACCTTGAGCAGCAATCTTCGTATGTTTGGCATGCGATTCGCCCCTACAAAATGTAAGATGCTGCTACAGGACTGAACCACGTCAACTCCTAACTTAGTGATAGGGAGTGAAGTGATAGAACATGTTGACCACTTCACCTATTTGGGAAGTTGTATCAGCCAGCACCAACGGACTGATTGGCGATGAAATCTCATCACGGATCCGAAAAGCTCGAGCTGCTTTCGCTGACTTACACCATCTCTGGCGTAGGCGTGACATCCGGTTATCAACCAAGGGACGTGTGTACTGCTCAGCAGTTCGCTCCGTCCTTCTCTATGGCTCTGAAACATGGCCAATACGCGTTGAAGACATGAAAAGGTTGACTGCTTTCGATCATAGATGTCTGCGATCTCTGTCTCACGTTAGGTGGTTTCACAAGATAAGTAATGTTGACGTTAGGCGTAGAGTGTTGGGCAAAGAGGGAAAATCAATCGACGAGGCTATAAAGTTACATAGACTGAGATGGCTAGGTCACGTGCTGCGCATGCCTAACCATCGCCTCCCCCGACGGGCATTACTAGCTAGCTGATATAGGTGCAGGTTGGAAAAGAGCCAGTGGTGGCTAAACAAAAACATGGCCTCATCAATCCATGAAATCCTTGACAGTTAAACTGAGTCAGTCAGTCAGGTAGGGAGATGCAGACTCCCGGGTTGGGGCCCTCAGGACTCTAGGAATCAATGGCTGGAGACAATAGGTGACATGGCTCAAAGTGATCGTTGTCAATGGCCAGCGAAGATGTATTCAGTCTCTGTAATCTTTCATATTCCTTTCTACCATTACCAATTCTGTTTCACTCTTATACTTGTCAGACTGTATTGATTCTCTTCACTCATCTTCTTGTCTACCTCTGTGTGGTATTTGGAACGTGGCAACTCGAACTGGTGCACTTCGGTGCCAAGTTCTATGTTGAATCCAGACAGGATCTGACCCATGCTGAGGAGACCGTTGAATGTCATTACACACCAGGTCATCGCTCGAGTGGAAACCAAGCAGGAAACGACAAGTAGGGCGACTAAAAAAGAGACATGGAGGAGACACTGTGGGAAATCGTGCAGCCAGATGAAGAGGACCTCAGATAATAAGACAAAATGGAGATGTACTGTTGAAGCTGTAAAGTCCACTTGGAGCCCAAGGGAACAATAATAATAATTTCCTATTATTAACCTGAAACAACTACTGCTTAAATATACAACGAATGTTCATTCTCTGTTTAATAATGAAATACACAAACGGGTTGTTGGGGTGTATCCATGGTATGGATTGCCACTAGGTCCTCTATTTATGAACACAGTTCTAGCGAAACTAGAAAATGGTGCCTTGATCTATCTGTCTGCTTTCGACATAGAACTTTGCACAGATCTGCAACAGTTCAAGTCGCCACACTCCATGTACCACACAAAGCTACAGAAGAAAGTAGAAGAAATGCATAATAGAGACAGTAGACAGGGATATGAGACAAAGGAATAGAGTAATAATCAAGAACAATACAGTTTCATTGAAAATCATAAGTTACAAGGAGTGGATGGATCTGCGCCTGCCATTGACAACGATCACTTTTAGCCATATCACTGATTGCCTCCAGCCTTTATTAGTTTTTACCATCCCCAGGACCCCAACCAGGAAGTCTACACCTCCCTACGTGGCTTAAACTAACTGTTGTTTATTTCTCATTGATTGATGCCCCCATATTTTGGTTTGACCACCAACACCGCTAGTTCTTTTCTCGCCTGACCCCATGGTGCATTGATACATGAAGTAGTTTAAAATGGAACTGTAGTGTCATCGTGTTACATAGATGTTGACATTTTTGTAGTGTACGATGAAGGTGGTCTACAATAGTGATTCTATTCTGACCTATTCCCCAGTGGTCCATTTCACCTACAAAGGAGAATACAATGACTTTCTCTGCACTTTCTCAACATCTCATTCATTAACGAGAAGCGAAGATAAATCCATCATCTACGGCTTATAATGCCAATAGAATATGTGATACTATGAAGACGGGTGGTTTGAATCCTGTGGCGATCTAAATTTACCCTTGATCTCCAGTTGTGGTGAGAGCTGTCTACAAATCGAAATTGTAGACAAAAATTTACGTCCTGAATCGGAGTCATGAGAAAAACATGAACGAAGCTTAACCTCTAAGAAAATCACCAGCCAATCACATTGGAGTTAAAGTGTGGAAATATGATTCGCAGATATATGGCTTAACTTTCTGAGAAACGGTCACAAGCAGTACAAAATAACCTTAAGCGAGAAAACAACCGACCAAAAGAGGTTGCTTCTCGGCTGACAATTAAGCTAATAATAATGTACATAAAAATCTATAAATATCTATTGATTTTCTCAATAAACGATCTGTCGCCCGGCCCTTGTCTTCTGTTGTGTTCCATGTATTATTTTGTATATTTTTTCTTCAACTTTTTTCCTTTTTCCAATTTGTTTAGGTTCGTTATATTCTACCTGAAGATTTACACGATAGATATGAAAATTTAATATTGAAACGAGGCTTAGATTTTATGCCAGATGTAGTTGCTTGCCCTCGTCAACAGTGTGAATATCCAGTGATTTTAGACTCGGACAGTCTTGGACGTTGTCCACGTTGTGAATTAAGCTTTTGTCCTATGTGTTTAAAAACTTACCATGGTGTAGAACCTTGTAAAAATAGATTGAGGAGTATTCATAATGCATTTAGTAAGTTTTTTTTGTTTTTGCATAGTTTTTTAATCATTATTCATGCATAAATGGTTTTAATGTGTGTGTGTGTGTGTGTGGTTGTGGGGGGGGGGAGCTTATCATTTTTGTATACTATTTCGTTTATCGAGAGCCTAGACAAAAATTCCCAGCATCGTAATTATAAGGTTGGGAAAGAGTCAAGAGCGGTCAAATCAAAGCATGATATATCAGTCTATGAAGACTTTAACTGTTGGTTTGAATCATGCAGAAAGATGTAGGTTGTTATTTCATTATGCGTAAAATTTATTTTGATGAAGTCTCACAGTGCTGTTATACTGTGATATTTACGTATGTGCCTAGTCATCACCTTCCTCGACCGACAGGCAATGTTAGCGGATATAGGGGTCAGGCTGGAAGAGAGCTAGCGGCGGTCAAACGAAAACATGGCCTCACCAGTCAATGAAATCCACAACAGTTAGTTTAAGTCAGCCACCTAGGAAGGTGTAGACTTCCTGGTTGGGGTCCTCAGGACGGTAAAAACCAATGGTTGGAAACAATTGGTAATATGGCTCAAAGTGATCGTTGTCAATGGCAGGCGCAGATGCATCCACTACTTGTGACCTATGATTTCCAATGAAACTATATTGTTCTTTGGTATTACTAATCCTTTGTCTCACACCTCTGTTTACTGTTTCTACTATGCATTTCTTTTACTTTCTTCTGTTGCTTTGTGTGGTACATGGAGTGTGGTGACTTGAACTGGTGCACATCGGTGCAAAGTTCTATGTCGAATGCAGACAGACAGATATTTACTGATGACCATGTTTCGAGCACAATTTATTGCCCCCTCATAATCATATCAAGGCACTACTCACACAACTTTATGGATAGCTGTGAATATATTGCTTTAAATACGTTTAGTCCTACTCTAAAAATATCGTGGAGATATATGGATGACACTTTCATCACACACAGTGTTAGAAACAGAACATACCTCTAGCTTCTCCCCACACATATAAGCTCACTAGTGTAGTAAAGGGAATAAAATTCACATTTGAATCGGTAAATGAACAAGAAGAATTAGCCATGATGTTGGAGTGTAAAATAAAACGAACGCATTCAGCTAATAGATATTTAGACTTTAATTCATCTCATCCGTTATCTGTCTGTGAAGGCAGGCGGCTTAGTTAAGTGTCTAACTAACGGAGCACAACAGCACTAATTAGTACAAGAAAAGACCTAAATGCTGAAATAAAACAGATAGAAGAATAGCTGGTTGGTGTTAAATAACTAACTATCCTATAAAATTCATTAAGAAGATAAGAAAGGACCAAAAGCAAAATAAAAGTGATGGTGAAACTAATAATTATGACATAAATAAGAGAGAATATAAAGCATCTACAGTTATACTGTGGTGAGAGCAGGCCGTGAGAAAATATGAGCAAGGCTGATTCAACAACCAATCAGATGACTGCGCTTGTCTACTTGCATAAGCTATAATAATGTAGGTGAAATATGTATAAATACGTGTTGATTTTCATAATAAAAGGATCTGTTGCCTGGCCCTTGTCTTCTGTTGTTACATTTGGTGTCGCTGCCTACCGACAAATGGAAAGCCTATGCCCTGCTGTTTTTGATGGAGACATATGGATCTTCGGGCAGGACTTCAAGGCTTCTGCGCAGTTGAGTGGCGTTAAAGATCTGTCAGCGATGGAGCTGCTACTTGGGACGCTGCTGGGAGGTCGGGTGAAAGCAGCATATGAAAGTGTGAGACGAAATACTGACGAATGTTCGACAGGGTCAGGCAAACAGTTTCCAAAGTGGGAAGGACCACATATGGTCACTTCGAGATGGGATTACGTGGACACAATCGCAATGACGAACAATGAGAGGCGCGTGAACGTCAGCGAGCTCCAGAAATGGATACAGCGAGACAAGCCAACGATGACGCCTGCACCAAGTAGATCAAGCCGACTTCAGTCGCACGTATTTGACGGGGGGACGAGTGTGGTGAGAGCAGGCCGTGAGAAAATATGAGCAAGGCTGATTCAACAACCAATCACAGCAAAGTTAACGTGGCAAACTATGATTCGCAGATAGAGAACTCTATTTGTCGAGGAATCCCGAAACAACCAATCAGAAGCCTGCGTTTGTCTGCCTAACTTCTGATAAACAACCAATCAGATGACTGCGCTTGTCTACTTGCATAAGCTATAATAATGTAGGTGAAATATGTATAAATACGTGTTGATTTTCATAGTAAAACGATCTGTTGCCTGGCCCTTGTCTTCTGTTGTTACAATACCATATAATGAGGGGACATCTGAGACCCTACGTAGGATTTTGAATAAAGCAGGAATTAAAGTGGCATTTAAACCTACAAACTCACTCAGAGACAAGCTCTGTAGGCTAAAAGACCCGGTGGATCCAATTATGCAAAATACCCTGCAATGACTTTCAGTGAGGTCAACTACATAGGTCAGTCAAACTAAATAGATCAGGAGTAGTCAGATTATGAGAAAATAAGAATTTAGCTAAGGTAAGAATGATTGATCCCATGGAGATAAGTAATTCAGAAAAAGCTCAGCAACCGCACTGCATGCACTAATACACAACCACACAGTAGGGTGGGTGGGACAGAGTCAAAATTCTAGAAATTAATATAGATAGGTGGAGAGTGAGAAAGATTGCCTCCAAAGCCTCAGGATGGTCGGGGGTGGTTGTCTTGCACTGCGGGTTGGCCACCCCTCCGTACACCTCTTAAAATGCTCCCATATGACCGGGCGTCTTACATAGCCTCTCCTGAGGAAGTCCTACTCACTGCCTTCACGTGGCGGAGGTGTTTATTTCACCGAAGTGAGAGGGCAAAAGCAGATGCCCGGCGCTCTTCACCGGGTTGACTGTCTATTGGATGACAGTCTAGGGGAGATGGCTAAACCCTGATTCCAAACCTCCAACGACTGGTGTATGAAGCTCACCGGAGTTCACCGGCAGACGTATGGACAAAGGGCTTATTGGATGCCCTGAGTGTCTGGCCCCATTCAAAAAGGCATATGAACCGGACTCCGGTCACCGGCTGGCCCAATGGATAATGGACTCCCTACTCCACTCCTACTGCCTTGTAGGTCACACTTGGTTGTGTAAAGGCTAGAGCTGCACTCTCAAACAAAAGGCCGAGCGATTCTGGGGACATCACTCGTACCCAATTCCCATGAAACTTCATCAACTCTCTTACAAACATTCGAGATGTTCATGAAGCCGGTTCATCCTCCCGTAGGAGATAGCCGAAGTAAAGAAGAAGAAGAAGAAAGAAGAGTGAGAGAGATTGATTTCTGAATCCTGGTTCATCAAATAATCTACACCCAACACAACACATGCAATAGAAGTGACTCAATGCAAATAGCAGAGATATGGAAGATATTACTACCACCAGTCAAATCAGAGAGTAACAAATAGTGTTAAAATGTATTCAATTCACACTATAACATTCTAACAAGGTATTTATTTATTTTACTATAAAAACACTCGTCTTATTTCCCATCTTATTGTATTTGAGTGATAACACTCATATTATTGTTTCTGAATTTACTTTATTTTATATTGATTTTATACAAACGTCTAATCATCAATTTTTACTCATGTATATATAAATGAAGCAAGAAAGTGAGTAGTGCCTTGACATGATTGTGAACAGTAATAAATTGTGCTCAAAATGTGGTTGGTCATCAGTAAAGATTACTTACTGTATAACAAACACTGTGTGTGATTTTATCAAAATAAATTTTACCCATAATGGAATTATACTCTACCACAGTGCACAAGTTCTATTCTTATATCAATGTAGGTCGTCAGGCTGGAGATTGTGAGGGGTGACATGGCTCAAAATAGTGTACATGGGGTCACATTTATATATATATATATATATATATATACTTTCTTCTCTTGCTCTGTGTGCTAAGTGAAGTGTGAGGACATGAACTGCTGCACATCGGTGCAAATTTCTCTGTTCCAACCAGTCAGTTTATTGGGAACGCTTTTCGTGACGCGCGTGACAAGTTTCTGACCGATAAAGAAGAACTGACTGACTTAACATTGGCGTAGAAAATTCGAATTTTTTTTGTTCTTTGTTCTTAGTGCATCAGATTCCAGAAGTGATTTCAGAGTGAGGAAGGTCTGTCTAGCCTTTTCAATTCTGGTTTTGACATGCTTTATCCGTGGATTCACCTGTAGTTGAAACAATGTTGCATCACTAGATAAGTGAAGTGAAGTTAGGAAGTGACCTCTTTCAAATGTATTCCATTGATAGTGACCTGTGCTTGCTATTGTTGTTGTTCTTCACCTCTGTCCTCTATACTTTCACTTAAAGTCATGTCTTTGTCGTCTGGCTCTTCAGCCAGTTTGTTAGTTTACGCCTGTAAGTCTTTGAGTTTGTGCAACATTGGACATAAATCATCCACGTAATCTATATCTTCTAGAGGCTTCTTACCTGCTCAACGTATTCCTGTCTTGTCGTTCCCCCATGCAGGAGGTCTGTTGTCTTTCAAGAATGGAATCAATGTGGTTCAAAGTGTGAAGTTTAAGAGACTTGAAGTTAGAATAAATATGACTACGACGAAGGAGGCTTTCCAATACTTCTTCTTCACTTCACTTCGGCTATCTCCTACGGGAGGATAAGCCGGCTTCATGAACCATGAAGTTTCATGGGAATTAGGTACGAGTGATGTCCCCAGCATCGCTCGGCCTTTTGTTTGAGAGTGCAGCTCTAGCCTTTACACAACCAAGTGTGACCTACAAGGCAGTAGGAGTGGAGTAGGGAGTCCACTATCCATTGGCAGCCAGCCGGTGACCGGAGTCCGGTTCATTCGCCTTTTTGAATGGGGCCACTCATCCAGGGCATCCAATAAGCCCTTTGTCCATACGTCTGCCGGTGAGCTTCATACGCCAGTCGTTGGAGGTTTGGAATCAGGGTTTAGCCATCTCCCCTAGACTGTCATCCAATGGACAGTCAACCCGGTGAAGAGCGCCGGGCGTCCGCTTTTGCCCTCTCACTTTGGTGAGAAACACCTCCGCCACGTGAAGGCAGTGAGTAGGACTTCCTCAGGAGAGGCTATGTAAGACGCCTGGTCATATGGGAGCATTTCAAGAGGTGTACGGAGGGGTGGCCAACCCGCAGCGCAAGACACCCACCCCCGACCATCCTGAGGCTTTGGAGGCTTTCCAATACTACTTCGGATATCTAAGGGGCACTTGATTTCGCTCTTTGTTCTTATTTCCATATTTGGATGGGTATTTTCTGTCAATATCTTGATTGACTAATGTTGGAATTCACCGGTTACTGTGTTGAATGGTGGACGTGTGCTCACCTCGTAACCCGAATATCTTGGATCTGATCGCTGGTTTTTCTATAGGTGTAAGTTGATGACTGGATTCCGTTATGATGACTACTGCGTGGTCAAGGATATACCCTAAGCAACCTGAAAGACTCAGGTTCGATAACCAGTAATATGATCGATAAGTGTGTTATCGAAGAGTTTCGAATTAGGACGAAGTAAGTATATCTAGTGCTTCTCAACTTTTGAGTGATTCTTCCTCCCTTACTAATATCGGGATAGATGATGAAATCTAAATTTGAATAAATCGAAGTCTGTACAAAAAATTCAAAATATAAATAACTTTTTATCTTCATGTATTGGTTTGTGAGAATTTGATTGTTTAGAGGATCTCGTCATCAGTTGACATTGATTAAAGGACTATTGGGGGGACTCTTCTTTAGTATGCACCCTTTGAGCTGGTATTGTGAATTAGCATAAGTTGGCATTCATGGACTACTAGTCACTGGATCGGGGGGTCTCAGTGGCTAAATGGACTATCATCTTTCCCGGAAGGTCCTGGGGTTCGAATCATGATGGTAAGTGTGTACTGCTGAAGAGTCCCAAACTGGTGGGACGAAACAGCTGGCCGTTCAGTGCTCTCCCCCAGTGGTGGTTTTCCAATGTTTCTCTAACCGATATCCAGGTCATAATGAAATCCTTTAAATCTCTTTTCTTTTTTTTGCATTCACAATTCGAATAGTGTCCGCTGCAGATCGTGAAGCTAAACTACGTCAAATCAAAGAAGAAGAAGAATCAGAGAAATTGATTACAGATAACTATAAGAAATGTCCAGGTTGTTGGACACCTTGTGAAGTAAGTTTATTGTGTTCGATTATTTATTGAATTCACGTTCATATACTAATGACTGACTGACTGACTGGTTTCAACATAGAACTTTGCACCAATGTTCAGCAGTTCAAGTCACCACACTTCCACTAAGCACACAAAGCCAGAGTAGAAGAAAGTTGAAAAAAAAATGCAAAACAGAGATAGTCAACAGAGATATAAGGCAAAAGAATGACAATATGGAAGAACTATGTAGTTTTATTGTTTATTATAAGTCACAAGGTGTGGATGCATCTGCGACATTGACAACAAGGATTTGGAACCATATCACCAATTGTCTTCAGTCTTCATTGGTGTTTACCGTCCCGAAGACCTCAACCAGGAAGCCTACATCCCCTACTTGACTGGCTGGCTTAAACTAACCTGCTGTGTATTTCATTAAGTGATGAAGCCATATGTGACCACCACCATTAGCTCTTCTCCAACATCATCCTATGTCAGTCAGTTAACACTACCCATCGAGGAAGGCAAACGACGCCTAGACATGCGTAACACATGTCCTAATCGTCTCAGTTGATGTAGCTTCACAGCCTCGTCGATTGATTTTCCCTCCTTGCCTAGCTACTTGCTACAGGATGGAGTTTCGTAGAGTTTTAGTGAAAAGTTGTGACCAGTAAGTTCCAACCAGTCCAGTGTGAGGATGGATTTCCCACGGATGATATTGGTTGATGCCAGCCGCACTACAATCACGAATTGGTCAAAGTTAGAATTTATGCGTTGTTCATTGAATTGGGTTCCAATGGCTGAATGGTATACGAGCTATAGCTTGCCTTGTAACCAGAAAGTCTTGGGTTCGAGTCCTGACAGTGGATGCGTACTTCCGATGATTCCCAAACTAGGTCGAAGGAAACAGTTGTCCAGTACTCTATGTGACTGGTTTTCAATGGTTCTCTAACTGATATCAATCCGTGGTCAAACTCATCGTTAAAACTAATCTAATCCTTACAAACCAATTCATGAAAGTTACAAAATCGCCGAATAAACCCTTCACAGTGATTTCGAATTATAGATAGAAAATATGTATAGGCAACATAATTCTAAAGATGATGTAAGCAGACGTACTATTCAGTGTTAATAGAGTAACTATTTATAGTATAATCTCACCCGATGGGGGAGAGTTCAGAAACTAGGATGAACAAGAGACAAAATACAAGATAGAACAACAGAGTAAATTTGTACATATTATAATGGAGAGTTCATGGAGGTGTGGGATCGAAGTGAATAGTAAATAAAAATTATAAGACAGGTTTGCCATTTAGTAGTGCTCTTTGAGCTGGCTGGTTTAGTCGCGGATCTTTCGTCGACCCCTCTTCTGGACAACATCCTCTTTCAGTGCAATTTTTTAGCATAAAGTGAACTGATTTAAATTCATCATGAGCTGTGACATTGGTTAGAGAACCATTGGAAAACCACCACGAAGTACTGGACAGCTGCTTCGTCAGCCTAGTTTGGGACTCTTCAGCAGTACGAACCCACTCATAGCTGTCCAGTACTCCCTGACTGGTTTTCCAATGGTTCTCTAACCAATGTCACAGCTCATGATGAAATCCTGTAAGCAATCAATCAAACCAATACTTGATTTAAATTCTTCATGAGTGATAGAATACCGTCTCCCGGTAACCATCTTTAGATATGTATTGAGTTGGATTTTAAACTCTCTTGTCACATGACCTACTTTTTATTCGTTGATATATTTGGTCTATATTAACATGTTTGTTAATCGCTAGTTGATTCGCTTGAGTACCAGGCTTCTAGGCATTCTCTGGCACTTTCGATGTTTCCTCTGTCTAAAATTTCAACATTATCCTATTCATCAAACTGATGTCCATGATTATCTATATGCATTGATATGAAAGAGTATATATCATGTTTTTTTCACAGCTGATTTGTCTTCCTGGATTCTGATTTTAAGGGGACGCCCACTTTGACCGATTTAATGTCTATTACAGTTTATACATGCAGTTTATTTTGTAATTGGTATTATAATTTTATCTTCTTTTTCTGTTGTGTGGATCTTTCGGTTTGCACAATATCGAATGAAGTGATTGTGTTGGCTGTCTGGCTGGCTGGTTTGTGTACTATATCTATTTCAAACGGTCTTAATAATAATAAGGACGACGAAAGCTCAGCCGCAACTAAACCAACCAGCTCATCAGAGAACTAATTTACATGGATACAATTATTATTCATTTAATTTCACATAGTAACGAAGGTGATAATAATTTTCAACTTGATATGAAAGTTTGAAGGTATGAATATACATTACAAGGGGCTTAGAGACAAGATTACATAAGATTAGAAAATAGTCACAACGTATGCGAAATTAATATTTGATAAATGGAGAAATAATAGTTCTGATGGCGAATAAAAGGTGATAATTATTTTCAACTTGATATGAAGTACAAGAGGCTTAGAGACGCAGGGATAGAATGAATTACAGGTGTGTATAGTAAATGAGCATGGAAACAAATTGAAATCAAAATTTTTCAACTTGAAATGTAAGTTAGAAGGTGTGTGAATATAGATTACAAGAGGCATAAAAACAAAGAATTACACAGGATTAGGATATAATTGTAAAATGGTTCTTCTAAACGAATTACAAGTATGTGATCAGGAGGAGCATGGAAACAAACTTAAAATAACTGATTTTATAACTGAAAACAGAAATGGGATGAATTGAATGAAGGCAAAGAGAGAAAATTACACACACAGTCAACAAAACAACAGAAAAAACTGAAGGATAAGGGAACATACTGAATTAGGTCCACGGTAGTTGTAAAGGCCGGACTAGTTTCTTTTGAATACACAACTCCGGCTTTTCAATGCATATGGGCGAGAGCTTCCATAGTATAAAGAAGTCGGAAACACACTGACTGCCTTCGGTGGATTTTTGTTGTTTACTTTGTAAATGACCCTGAATGATGAGTCAGTTGAGATGCTGTGACAGGTATATTGATTAACGAGGCGTTCACAGTTATGGCGCTTCTGATTGAACCAGTGCCTCCTCTTTGCAGCCATGCTGGATAATATGTAGATTTGACAACTTAATAATGAGTTTAACTCAGTAAGTGAAAATCAGAATTGAGTAGAATGTGTGTTACTCAACAGAACAAAAGAAAATTATGGTTACCAGAGTAGTGAGAGATTTTTCACACTATTTTTCAAAGTCTTCTGGTTTCACCTTCGAATTAAATTTGCACAGATGTACAGCAGTTAGAGTTGCCTCACTCCACTCCATGTACCACATAAAGAAAGAGAAAAGAGCAAAAATAGAGATAATAAACAGGATGGTCAGGGGTGGGTGTCTTGCGCTGCGGGTTGGCCACCCCTCCGTACACCTCTTGAAATGCTCCCATATGACCGGGCGTCTTACATAGCTTCTCCTGAGGAAGTCCTACTCACTGCCTTCACGTGGCGGAAGTGTTTATTTCACCGAAGTGAGAGGGCAAAAGTAGATGCCCGGCGCTCTTCACCGGGTTGACTGTCTATTGGATGACAGTCTAGGGGAGATGGCTAAACCCTGATTCCAAACCTCCAACGACTGGCGTATGAAGCTCACCGGAGTTCACCGGCAGACATATGGACAAAGGGCTTATTGGATGCCCTGGATGACTGGCCCCATTCAAAAAGGCGTATGAACCGGACTCCGGTCACCGGCTGGCTGCCAATGGATAGTGGACTCCCTACTCCACTCCTACTGCCTTGTAGGTCACACTTGGTTGTGTAAAGGCTAGAGCTGCACTCTCAAACAAAAGGCCAAGCGATGCTGGGGACATCACTCGTACCCAATTCCCATGAAACTTCATGAACTCATGTTCAGGAAGCCGGCTCATCCTCCCGTAGGAGATAGCCGAAGTAAAGTAAGTAAGTAAGTGTGAGTGAGGGGAAAAACGATCGCTATATGGAAGAACAATAGAGTTTTATTGGATATGATAGGAAAATCACAAAGAGTAAATGCATCTAGGCCAGACATTGACAACAAGGATTTCGAGCCAACCATATCACCAATTGTCTCCAGTCTTCATTGGTTCTTACCATCCCGAAGACTCCAACCAGTTAGCCAGCCAGTCTACACCTCCCCACTTAGTTGGCTGGTTGGCTTAAACTAACTGTCGTGGATTTCATTGACCGATGAAGCACCACCACTAGCTCTTTTCCAATCTCATCGTATGTTAATCAGCTAACATTGCCCGTTGTCGAGGAAGGCGATCAATGGCTAGGAATGCATGTGTAACACATGCCCTAACCATCTCACTCCATCGATTTATAACTTCACAACCTCATCGATTGATTTTCCCTCCTCCTTACCTAACACTCTACTCAAACCTATCCTCAATATCACTCACCTTATTATACCACCTTACGCAGGTGATAGAATGCTAACAAAGAAGTTTGTCCGTCCTAGGAATCTGCATCACAGAGAATAATTTTAAGCTATCGGTTCTTAGCCTCCCTAGGTCTAAGGCAAAGTTCTACAATAGCGTCCTAAGGGATGTGGACGCACGAGTGACCTTGAGTCGGCCAATCAGAAAAATGGAGGATTTTTGCACAAAAAATTACGTATATTTACATAAAAAAGCATGAAAAACACATTAAACAGGGTATTTTTGTCTGATATGAGATAAAAATATGTCCGAATTTTAATGGGGAGTGTCAGTTTTTAAATTAAACCAATTCCTATACATGTATTCACCTAGATGACTAAAAGTAACTTGATTTTGAGAGCCGTTCATAGCTCTTATATTCTATTTTTGTGTCTCCCCAGAAACCTTCTACTGAATTCGTATGATTACCGGTTCTGGGATCGACATCAGAATGGTTAACTCGATGGTGTAAATATTCAAAATCCGATAATCGGTTATATGCTACCCATTCATCCGTGTGCCTGGCAAGATGAGCCTCTGAATAATAGGGAGAAGTATGTCAGCACTCCTATCTGGAATAAATCCAATAAATCTTTCCGAATCTGGGTGTCGTAAATTCACAGAGCCCAAGCGTTATTTGCTGTGGCACGTCCTTGATTGTACTTCTTCTTTATAAAGACAGTTTCATTGATATGAACGATTACATCGACTCCTCCCAACACTTGAGTATTACTATTCAACTTCCACGGCGCTAAATCTCGACAAAAGGGGAACCATTGCACAGTAGTCTGTCTGTCTGTTTCCGACATAGAACTTTGCACAAATGTGCGGAAGTTCAAGTCGCCACACTCCATGTACCACACAAACCAAGAGAAGAAAGTACAAGAAAAGCATAATAGAAACAGTGAGCAGAGGTGTGAGACAAAGGAGTAATAATGAAGAACAAAACAGTTTCATTGGAAATCATAAGTCACAAGGAGTGGATGCATCTGCGCCATTGGCAACGATTTTGAGCCATGTCACCAATTGTTTCCAACCATAGGTTTTTACCGTCCCGAGGACCCCAGCCTGGAAGTCTACACCTTCCTACGTGGCTGACTAAACTAACTGTTGTGGATTTCATTGACTGGTGCCATGTTTTTGTTTGACCGCCGCTAGCTTTTTTCCAGCCTGACCCTATATCCGCTAACATTGCTCGTCGAGGAAGGCGATAACTTGCCATACGTAACACATGTCCTAACCATCTCAGTCTTTGTAACTTCACAACTTCGTCGATTGATTTCCCCTGTTTACCTAGAACTCGACGCCTAACCTCAATGTTGCTCACCTTATTATGCCACTTTACACGGGAAATAGAGCGCAGGCACCTATGATCAAAGACAGCTAGTCTTTTCATGTCTTCCACTCTCAGTGGCCAGGTCTCACAGCCATAAAGGAGGACGGAGCGGACTGATGAGCAGTACACCCGCCCTTTGGTCGATAGTCGAACATCTCGTCTACGCCAGAGTCGGCGTAAACTAGCAAATGCGAAACGAGCCCCTTGTATTCGTGCTGAGATTTCGTCAGAGATCAACCCGTTGGGACTGATGGTACTTCCCAAATAAGTGAAGCGGTCAACGTGCTCTACCACTTCACTTCCTATTTTTAAATTGGGCGTCAATGTAGTCCAGTCCTGTAACATCATCTTGCATTTGGCGGGAGCGAATCGCATGCCAAACATTCGTAGATTGCAGCTCAAGGTGTTTAGAAGACTCTGCATTTCGTCAGCGTCTTCGCCTAGAAGGACTATATCGTCTGCATATTCCAAGTCAACGAGATTATTCCCTGGTAGCAAGTCAATCCCTGAGTCGCTGAAGTCACTTAGGGTTAAGTCCATTAACACATCTATGATGAAGTTGAATAGAAAAGGGGATAATGGGCATCCTTGACGGACACTGCTGGTCGTCATCAGTTCAGATGACAGCTCGCCGTAAGCCCTCACCTGGCTGTATGAGTACGAGTAGAGTGCCTTAATCAGTGCAATATATTTTCTTGGAATTCCCTTTACAGCCAAGCATCTCCAGAGAACTTCCCGATCGACAGAGTCGAATGCTGCCTTTAGGTCAAGAAATATAATGACTGTTGGACGCCGGTAGGAATCTGTCGGAGGGTGAAGATATGATCAATACACCCTCTTCCTGGTCTAAAGCCTGCCTGGCTCTCTCGTGTTTGTGCTTCCCGAGCACCACTCAGTCTACGCATGATTATTGAGCCTAAGACTTTAGATACTATATTAGTCAAGCTAATCCCTCTGTGATTATCACAGGAAGACTTGTCTCCCTTCTTGTATATGGGGATAATCAGTGACTTACACCAACCCGATGGGACTTCTTCTGATTCCCAGACGCTGCCTAGTACCTCAGTTAATCCGGACAGTAAGCTGTCTCCACCGTACTTAAATACCTCTGGAGTCATTCCATCAGGTCCCGCTGCTTTGCCTAGTTTCAGATTGGTGACAGCTTTAGTAACCTCAGTTAGGGACGGAGGACCTGTGTCTATATCCCATTCAGGGAGGTGTTGGATGCTCGGAAGGTTGAGCGTGGCTGTGGGCAAATTAAACTGCTCCTCATAATGCTCTTTCCAACGATCCAGTCGTCTATCCTGGGAGCTAATTATAGTGCCATTTTTTTCCGAGATTGTCTCACTAATGATTTGTCTTCTCCCACCCGTTTCCCTGATGAGTCTAAAGAGTTGCCTGGTGTTGCCTATCCTCGAAGCTTTCTCCATCTCTTTGGCTTTTGTCGCCCACCACTGTTCACGGTCCTTGCGGAGACTTTTCGTAAGTTTCCTCTTGTGCAGCTTTCGCTCCTCATTGAATTCGGAGCTCGCCGGAATAAGTCTTCTAGCATCTATCAGTTCGGATGAGGCGGTGGAGATCCAGTGGTTTTTACTCACCTTTGGGTTTACCTTATTCACAGCTTTTACAGCTGTATCTATGGCTGCCTGGATATTTTTCCAAGCTTCTTCAGGGTGAGCACAGCTGTCGAACACAGATATGTGTTTAGCTAGTTCTTCCTCAAATACGGATTTAGTTTCCTGATCGAGCTGGGGACGTGATGGTTTTACCGCCAGCTGTTTCCTACGTCCGTTCAGTCGTAAGCACACCCGAGCGCGGACCAGTGCATGGTCGGTATCTACACACGTGTTCCAGAAGGAGCGACAATCTCCTACCGACCCACGCCAACGATAGCTTATTGCTATGTGGTCTATTTGTGTCCAGCGTTGGTTTGATGAAGGGGGTCTCCAAGTCAAACAGTGTCTCTCCTTGTGTTTAAAGTTAGTGCTTACAAGAAACAAATGATTATCAGAACAGAACTGTAGGAGACGGTCACCGTTGTCGGTTCGCTGGCACGGAACTCCATAGGTGCCACCGACATCCTTCTCAGATTGACACAATTTCCCTACTTGAGCGTTAAAGTCACCAGCTAGAACGACTATGTCTGAGCGTTTAGCCTTTCCACCAAACTAGACAGCTTTTGGTAGAACTCATCCTTCGTTTCATCTGAACTGCAGTCAGTGGGGGCGTAGGCGGAGATTACGAAAAGGCATCGGCGAGTAGTGCAGTCCTTTCTCCTTCTTACTGATCCGTTCAGGCGGACAGCACACATTCGGCTATCTACCGGGATCCAGTCAAGCAATGTCTTTTCTGCCCTAGTACTCAAAGCTATCCCTACGCCAGCTAATCCTCGTGAACTAGCTGTGGCATCTCCTGACACCCTCAAGGTGAATTTTGCAGATTCAACCTGTTGGCCAGGTGGGGTTAGGTGAATAACCACACTTGGGTCTTGTATGCGTGTTTCTGAAACACAGCATACATCAATGGCTCGTGATGCCAGGGTCTTGGCTAGTGATGCTTGTTGTCCTATTTGGCAAAGTGTCCTAACATTAAGAGCTCCTATATGAAATTGGTGGCGCGGCTTTAAGAGGCTGTCGGTGGTGGTTTTTTGGCTTCCATCGTTTTTAGTGGACGCAGAGTGGAGAGGAAGTGGAGAGCTATCAAGTCGAGGAGTTGCATCAGTGGAAGGAAGGCAAGATGATAGAGATGAAGATGAAGACAAAGATGAGTGAGTAATAGAGAGGTTTCGTGTGCATTTCGGATTGTGAGGGCGATTGTTACTTCCCGGCTGCCCACACCGTGGAAGTTGGTTGCGTGACCGCAGAGCCCAGGGGACAACTGCTTGAGGCCGGTCACACGCGGCCTGTTTTTGTTCGTTTGTTTGGTGTGCCTCAGTAGCATATTTATCACTCCTGCCCTGTGACACGGCAGCAGGAAGCGCGGTCGTTGTTAATCCGGGCCACGGCCGATCCGGCATGAAATTTTGTGATTTTGTATTGGACATGATGTTGGATTGGGTAGCTGCTTTTTGTTTAACCGCTATCCAAACAACCTGCCTGGCATGGTAGAACCTCAAGAGACATAAGTCTCAGCCAGTATAGCTTGATTAGGTCATTGCGGTGTTCAAGCCCGACCACCACGTCAAGGTAGCAGCTTTCGGTCGGTCGGGTATTGCACAGTAGACGTTAATGTATTTTCTGTCTGAGCCGCAGTTGACCTCACATCGGACTTCAAAACCCAATAATGGCGAAGAAATGGTATATTCATCAAGGAAAGTTTCGATTTTTCATAGAAAGTTCTTAGAAGACAATTAACTGAGAGTTTCACTTACCAGTGCGAACATTTATTCGTTTCCTACACTCTGTACAACTAAATATATACGGAAATACGGTTGCAGGTTCACTGAAGCACCACATGTACATAGAGGAGAACGTCCAATTAATTCATTATCCAGACAGTATTGAAATAGCTGATCTAGGTGAAATTCGCATCTGAGCAGATGAACAGCCTTCATTTTCGTGCTAGAATAATGGTAAGTTTCCTCAACTAACGACTAGGAAACCTTCAAGTTCATTTAAACTTTCGCACTCCTGGGACGCTATTCTTGAACTTCGCCCTGATTGGTTCTAATTATTATTATTATTGATTTTAAGTAATTCCTGTATTTTCCTACATTCTCCTATTTTTAAATCCCCTCGCCCTCTTACCTCTCTCTCTCTCTCCCTTTCTTTTGATTATCAGAAGGTAACTGGTTGTAATAAAATGACATGTTCATATTGTCATTTATTTTTCTGTTGGATTTGCCTTGAAGTTATATACGATCGTCAAAATCCGTATTCGCATTTCTCAAAAGGAGATTGTCAAGGTCAATTGTGGAGAGAAGATGCAATTATTGAATTCGCTGAATGAGAGAGAGAATACTGATGAAGAAGCTCCTAGAGATCTTTTTTTACTTATTTATTTATTTTTTGACGTTTTTCACATTTTGTAAAGAAATACAACATAATATTTATCTTTTTATAGTAATAATAATAATAAAGATTATATTCATATTGTAACGAGTGCTACTGATAAGATTTATTAGTAGTATATGAATAGACGTTCATCGGCCGGCATAAAATCATCAAATAGCAGGGAGATACATTCGATTTCGGAGAAGGCAAATGATACAGCGCTGTGGCGATACATGGGAGACGTGAAAGGAACACAAAGAAACGCAACTCGAAGGTTTGTAAAAATGGTGCGTTGAAGATAGAGTGGTGTATATAATTTGGCTATCTGTCTGTCTGTCTGGATTCAACATAGAACTTCGCACCGAAGTGCACCAGTTCCAGTTGCCACGTTCCAAATACCACACAAAAGTAGACAAGAAGATGAGTGAAGAGAATCAATACAGTCTGACAAGTATAAGAGTGAAACAGAATGGGTAATGGTAGAAAGGAATATGAAAGATTACAGAGACTGAATACATCTGCGCTGGCCATTGACAACGATCACTTTGAGCCATGTCACCTATTGTCTCCAGCCATTGATTCCTAGAGTCAGTCCCGAGGGCCCCAACCCGGGAGTCTGCATCTCCCTACCTGACTCAGTTTAACTGTCAAGGATTTCATGGATTGATGAGGCCATGTTTTTGTTTGGCCACCACTGGCTCTTTTCCAACCTGCACCTATATCAGCTAGCTAATGCCCGTCGGGGGAGGCGATGGTTAGGCATGCGCAGCACATGACCTGGCCATCTTAGTCTATGTAACTTTATAGCCTCGTCGATTGATTTCCCCTCTTTGCCCAACACTCTACGCCTAACGTCAACATTACTTACCTTGTGAAACCACCTAACGTGAGACAGAGATCGCAGACATCTATGATCGAAAGCAGTCAACCTTTTCATGTCTTCAACGCGTATTGGCCATGTTTCAGAGCCATAGAGAAGGACGGAGCGAACTGCTGAGCAGTACACACGTCCCTTGGTTGATAACCGGATGTCACGCCTACGCCAGAGATGGTGTAAGTCAGCGAAAGCAGCTCGAGCTTTTCGGATCCGTGCTGAGATTTCATCGCCAATCAGTCCGTTGGTGCTAATACAACTTCCCGAATAGGTGAAGTGGTCAACATGTTCTATCACTTCACTCCCTATCACTAAGTTAGGAGTTGACGTGGTCCAGTCCTGTAGCAGCATCTTACATTTTGTAGGGGCGAATCGCATGCCAAACATATGAAGATTGCTGCTCAAGGTGTTCAGAAGACTCTGCATTTTGTCAGCATCCTCCCCTAACAGGACTATGTCATCTGCATATTCTAAGTCCATAGGATTATTCCCTGGTAAAAAGTCGATTCCTAAGTCGTTACGTTCAGTTTAGGATACTTCCATCAGCATATCTACGATGAAGTTAAACAGAAATGGGGAAAGTGGACATCCTTGTCGGACACCACTGATTGTTACCAATTCAGATGACAATTCCCCATAAGCCCTTACACGACTACGTGAGTTTGAATAGAGTGCCTTGATTAGTGCAATGTATTTTCTTGGCACTCCCTTCACAGTCAGACATTGCCATAGTACCTTTCGATCCACGGAGTCGAAGGCCGCCTTCAAGTCAAGAAATATGACAATTGTTGGACGCCGAAAAGTGTGTCTATGTTCTAGAATCTATCGAAGATTGAAGATATGATCTATGCACCCTCTACCTGGTCTAAAGCCTCCTTGATTTTCCCTTGTCTGTTCCTCCCGAGTTCTGCTAAGTCTATGCATGATTACTGAGCCTAGGATTTTAGAGACTATGCTCGTTAGGCTGATCCCCCTATGATTATCACACGAGGACTTGTTTCCCTTCTTGAATATCGGTATAATAAGTGACTTACCCCAGTCTGATGGCACTGTCTCTGATTCCCAGACTTTGCCTAGTACCACAGTTAATCTACAAACTAGTATGTCACCCCCATATTTAAACACCTCCGGAATAATTCCGTCGGGTCCTGCCGCTTTGCCTCGTTTCAAATTACTGATAGCTTTTGTGACCTCACTTACAGACGGCGGACCCGACCGAAAGCTGCTACCTTGACGTGGTGGTCGGGCTTGAACACCGCAATGACCTAATGAAGCTATACTGGCTGAGACTTATGTCTCTTGAGGTTCTACCATGCCAGGCAGGTTGTATGGATAGCGGTTAAACAAAAAGCAGCTACCCAATCCAACATCATGTCCAATACAAAATCACAAAATTTCATGCCGGATCGGCCGTGGCCCGGATTAACAACGGCCGCGCTTCCTGCTGTCGTGTCACAGGGCGGGAGTGATAAATCTGCTACTGAGACACACCAAACAAACAAAAACAGGCCGCGTGTGACCGGCCTCAAGCAGTTGTCCCCTGGGCTCTGCGGTCACGCATAGTACCTTTCGATCCACGGAGTCGAAGGCCGCCTTCAAGTCAAGAAATATGACAATTGTTGGACGCCGAAAAGTGTGTCTATGTTCTAGAATCTATCGAAGATTGAAGATATGATCTATGCACCCTCTACCTGGTCTAAAGCCTCCTTGATTTTCCCTTGTCTGTTCCTCCCGAGTTCTGCTAAGTCTATGCATGATTACTGAGCCTAGGATTTTAGAGACTATGCTCGTTAGGCTGATCCCCCTATGATTATCACACGAGGACTTGTTTCCCTTCTTGAATATCGGTATAATAAGTGACTTACCCCAGTCTGATGGCACTGTCTCTGATTCCCAGACTTTGCCTAGTACCACAGTTAATCTACAAACTAGTATGTCACCCCCATATTTAAACACCTCCGGAATAATTCCGTCGGGTCCTGCCGCTTTGCCTCGTTTCAAATTACTGATAGCTTTTGTGACCTCACTTACAGACGGCGGACCCGACCGAAAGCTGCTACCTTGACGTGGTGGTCGGGCTTGAACACCGCAATGACCTAATCAAGCTATACTGGCTGAGACTTATGTCTCTTGAGGTTCTACCATGCCAGGCAGGTTGTTTGGATAGCGGTTAAACAAAAAGCAGCTACCCAATCCAACATCATGTCCAATACAAAATTACAAAATTTCATGCCGGATCGGCCGTGGCCCGGATTAACAACGACCGCGCTTCCTGCTGCCGTGTCACAGGGCGGGAGTGATAAATCTGCTACTGAGACACACCAAACAAACAAAAACAGGCCGCGTGTGACCGGCCTCAAGCAGTTGTCCCCTGGGCTCTGCGGTCACGCAACCAACTTCCACGGTGTGGGCAGCCGGGAAGTAACAATCGCCCTCACAATCCGAAATGCACACGAAACCTCTCTATTACTCACTCATCTTTGTCTTCATCTTCATCTCTATCATCTTGCCTTCCTTCCACTGATGCAACTCCTCGACTTGATAGCTCTCCACTTCCTCTCCACTCTGCGTCCACTAAAAACGATGGAAGCCAAAAAACCACCACCGACAGCCTCTTAAAGCCGCGCCACCAATTTCATATAGGAGCTCTTAATGTTAGGACACTTTGCCAAATAGGACAACAAGCATCACTAGCCAAGACCCTGGCATCACGAGCCATTGATGTATGCTGTGTTTCAGAAACACGCATACAAGACCCAAGTGTGGTTATTCACCTAACCCCACCTGGCCAACAGGTTGAATCTGCAAAATTCACCTTGAGGGTGTCAGGAGATGCCACAGCTAGTTCACGAGGATTAGCTGGCGTAGGGATAGCTTTGAGTACTAGGGCAGAAAAGACATTGCTTGACTGGATCCCGGTAGATAGCCGAATGTGTGCTGTCCGCCTGAACGGATCAGTAAGAAGGAGGAAGGACTGCACTACTCGCCGATGCCTTTTCGTAATCTCCGCCTACGCCCCCACTGACTGCAGTTCAGATGAAACGAAGGATGAGTTCTACCAAAAGCTGTCTAGTTTGGTGAGAAAGGCTAAACGCTCAGACATAGTCGTTCTAGCTGGTGACTTTAACGCTCAAGTAGGGAAATTGTGTCAATCTGAGAAGGATGTCGGTGGCACCTATGGAGTTCCGTGCCAGCGAACCGACAACGGTGACCGTCTCCTACAGTTCTGCTCTGATAATCATTTGTTTCTTGTAAGCACTAACTTCAAACACAAGGAGAGACACTGTTTGACTTGGAGACCCCCTTCATCAAACCAACGCTGGACACAAATAGACCACATAGCAATAAGCTATCGTTGGCGTGGGTCGGTAGGAGATTGTCGCTCCTTCTGGAACACGTGCGTAGATACCGACCATGCACTGGTCCGCGCTCGGGTGTGCTTACGACTGAACGGACGTAGGAAACAGCTGGCGGTAAAACCATCACGTCCCCAGCTCGATCAGGAAACTAAATCCGTATTTGAGGAAGAACTAGCTAAACACATATCTGTGTTCGACAGCTGTGCTCACCCTGAAGAAGCTTGGAAAAATATCCAGGCAGCCATAGATACAGCTGTAAAAGCTGTGAATAAGGTAAACCCAAAGGTGAGTAAAAACCACTGGATCTCCACCGCCTCATCCGAACTGATAGATGCTAGAAGACTTATTCCGGCGAGCTCCGAATTCAATGAGGAGCGAAAGCTGCACAAGAGGAAACTTACGAAAAGTCTCCGCAAGGACCGTGAACAGTGGTGGGCGACAAAAGCCAAAGAGATGGAGAAAGCTTCGAGGATAGGCAACACCAGGCAACTCTTTGGACTCATCAGGGAAACGGGTGGGAGAAGACAAATCATTAGTGAGACAATCTCGGAAAAAAATGGCACTATAATTAGCTCACAGGATAGACGACTGGATCGTTGGAAAGAGCATTATGAGGAGCAGTTTAATTTGCCCACAGCCACGCTCAACCTTCCGAGCATCCAACACCTCCCTGAATGGGATATAAACACAGGTCCTCCGTCACTAACTGAGGTTACTAAAGCTGTCACCAATCTGAAACTAGGCAAAGCAGCGGGACCTGATGGAATGACTCCAGAGGTATTTAAGTACGGTGGAGACAGCTTACTGTCCGGATTAACTGAGGTACTAGGCAGCGTCTGGGAATCAGAAGAAGTCCCATCGGGTTGGTGTAAGTCACTGATTATCCCCATATACAAGAAGGGAGACAAGTCTTCCTGTGATAATCACAGAGGGATTAGCTTGACTAATATAGTATCTAAAGTCTTAGGCTCAATAATCATGCGTAGACTGAGTGGTGCTCGGGAAGCACAAACACGAGAGAGCCAGGCAGGCTTTAGACCAGGAAGAGGGTGTATTGATCATATCTTCACCCTCCGACAGATTCTAGAAAATAGAAATTCCTACCGGCGTCCAACAGTCATTATATTTCTTGACCTAAAGGCAGCATTCGACTCTGTCGATCGGGAAGTTCTCTGGAGATGCTTGGCTGTAAAGGGAATTCCAAGAAAATATATTGCACTGATTAAGGCACTCTATTCGTACTCATACAGCCAGGTGAGGGCTTACGGCGAGCTGTCATCTGAACTGATGACGACCAGTGGTGTCCGTCAAGGATGCCCATTATCTCCTTTTCTATTCAACTTCATCATAGATGTGTTAATGGACTTAACCCTAGGTGACTTCAGCGATTCAGGGATTGACTTGCTACCTGGGAATAATCTCGTTGACTTGGAATATGCAGACGATATAGTCCTTCTAGGCGAAGACGCTGACGAAATGCAGAGTCTTCTAAACACCTTGAACAGCAATCTACGAATGTTTGGCATGCGATTCGCTCCCGCCAAATGCAAGATGATGTTACAGGACTGGACTACATCGACGCCTAGTTTAAAAATAGGAAGTGAAGTGGTAGAGCACGTTGACCGCTTCACTTATTTGGGAAGTACCATCAGCCCCAACGGGCTGATCTCTGACGAAATCTCAGCACGAATACAAGGGGCTCGTTTCGCATTTGTTAGTTTACGCCGACTCTGGCGTAGACGAGATGTTCGACTATCGACCAAAGGGCGGGTGTACTGCTCATCAGTCCGCTCCGTCCTCCTTTATGGTTGTGAGACCTGGCCACTGAGAGTGGAAGACATGAAAAGACTAGCTGTCTTTGATCATAGGTGCCTGCGTTCTATTTCCCGTGTAAAGTGGCATAATAAGGTGAGCAACATGGAGGTTAGGCGTAGAGTTCTAGGTAAACAGGGGAAATCAATCGACGAAGTCGTGAAGCTACAAAGACTGAGATGGTTAGGACATGTGTTACGTATGCCAAGCCATCGCCTCCCTCGACGAGCTATGTTAGCGGATATAGGGTCAGGCTGGAAAAAAGCTAGCGGCGGTCAAACAAAAACTTGGCATCAGTCAATGAAATCCACAACAGTTGGTCTAAGCCACGTAGGAAGGTGTAGACTTCCAGGCTGGGGTCCTCGGGACGGTAAAAATCTATGGTTGGAAACAATTGGTGACATGGCTCAAAATCGTTCTCAGTGGCGCAGATGCATCCACTCCCTGTGACTTATGATCTTCAATGAAACTGTTTTGTATTTCTTTATTACTCCTTTGTCTCACACCTCTGCTCACTGTTTCTATTATGCTTTTCTTGTACTTTCTTCTCTTGCTTCGCGTGCTACACGGAATGTGGCGACTTGAACTTCCGCACATTTGTGCAAAGTTCTATGTCGAAAACAGACAGACAGACAGACCAGTGTCTATATCCCATTCGGGTGTGTTCTGGATGTCGGGGAGGTTCAGTGTGGCTGTAGGCAAGTTAAATTGTCCCTCAAAGTGTTCTTTCCAGCGTTGAAGGCGTCTATCCTGAGAGCTAATTAAGGAGCCATTTTTCTCAGAAATAGTCTCATATATGATTTGCCTTCTCCCACCCTTTTCCCTGATGAGTCTAAAGAGTTGCCTAGTGTTGCCTATCGCCGATGCTTTTTCCATCTCTTTTGCCTTTGTCAGCCACCACTGTTCACGGTTCTTGCGGAGACTTTTCGTAAGTTTCCTCTTGTGCAGCTTTCGCTCCTCATTGAATTCGGAGCTCGCCGGAATAAGTCTTCTAGTGTAACAACAGAAGACAAGGGCCAGGCAACAGATCGTTTTATTATGAAAATCAACACGTATTTATACATATTTCAGACAACATTATTATAGACAAGCGCAGTCATCTGATTGGTTGTTTAGGTAGACAAGCGCAGGCTTCTGATTGGTTGTTTCGGGATTCCTTGACAAACAGAGTTCTCTATCTGCGAATCATATTTTGCCACGTTAACTTCGCTGTGATTGGTTGTTGACTCAGCCTTGTTCACGGCCCATATTAGTGACCTAGACCTTAACGTAGATTAGTGCCAACCAATCGGCTAGCAGCCTGCTCTCACCACACTAGCATCTATCAGTTCGGATGAGGCGGTGGAGATCCAGTGGTTTTTACTCACCTTTGGGTTTACCTTATTCACAGCTTTTACAGCTATATCCATAGCTGACTGAATATTCTTCCAGGCTTCTCCAGGGTGAGCAGAGCTGTCTAACACAGATATGTGTTTAGCTAGTTCTTCCTCAAATACGGATTTAGTTTCCTGATCGAGCTGGGAACGTGATGGTTTTACCGCCAGCTGTTTCCTACGTCCGTTCAGTCGTAAGCACACACGAGCCCGGACCAGTGCGTGGTCGGTATCTACGCACGTGTTCCAGAAGGAGCGACAATCTCCTACCGACCCACGCCAACGATAGCTTATTGCTATGTGGTCTATTTGTGTCCAGCGTTGGTTTGATGATGGGGGTCGCCAGGTCAAACAGTGTCTCTCCTTGTGTTTAAAGTTAGTGCTTACGAGAAACAAATGATTATCTGAACAGAACTGTAGGAGACGGTCACCGTTGTCGGTTCGCTGGCACTATATAAAGATACCAATTTCCAAATAAACATTCCTTTACCAAGTCTTCGTTTTCTACCATTTCAATGTGAACTGTGATCAAGATCTGACCGAATGAATAGTTTTCAAATTATAATTGGGCGTGAAGTGAAATGTAGACATATTTTTAAAAATTATATTTGTATTTATCTCAGGGAAATCGAAATATAAGTAATTCCAACGTTTCTAGTGTTCGACAAACTGATCCACAACTATAAAACACAAAATAATTGAGCGAAGAATATCGTTTACGATAATTTCCTATTCTGGCTCTACAATTAATAATAATAATAATAACAGCTTTATTCCAAACAGTATTTGTGGTACAGGTATGGAATTTTCAGCATGCATTACAAGATATTGCATCTAATTACCTCTTAAATTATATAAGATTTTTAAAATCAAAGATAAATAAATAAAAATTAAAAAAACAACGTAGAGTATTACATTTCAAACAATGCACCACAGGATTTGAAATATAAAGTTGATGTGTGATAGAAGATGAGAACAACAGTGTAATAGTAACGAGGAAAGGAAAACAAAAACTCATGAGACTATTTGTTAGATGGCCGCAGTAAGTTTATCGTGTCATACCTAACGGATTTCTCATCGCATAACAGCTGTGCCAGATATGGTACTGTGGAGTTTTTCTATTTGGTAGTCCTGGCATATAGCCGCCTATAGCTGCTTCTAGTTCCACCAGATGAAATGCAAGGAGACAGCTGCGTATAGAGAGGATTCTCGGGTTCGACAATATTGTATTCGCTAGTTTCTTACATGACATAATGTGTCTATCTACAATAGTGTTCACCAGTTGGTTTAACGATATCCCACTTGCCCTACTAACGGCTTCTAGTGCCCTTCTCAGCGAAGCAAAGTCTTTCTTAAGTAGTCCAGGAAAGATTGATGGGGAGCAGTAAAGTGGGATGGCTAGAATACAAGAATTGACAAACTGAGAAAGCAAAGACTGCTTTATGCCAGACTGCCTAAATTTCCTAATGTAGAACGTTAAGCGAAGCATCTTTCTAGTAAATAGCAAGATGTGGGAAGACCAGGAAAGATCGGTGGAAAAACTCAGTCCAAGGTACTTGACATTAGATGTATTTTCAACCTCTGTGCCGTCAATGATAGTGGGGCCATGTGAGCTAGCTAGTTTTTGTAGGTCATGTTTACGTCTGAAACTGAAATTGACTACCTGACATTTAGACGGATTCAGCTTAAGACCGTTTGAAGAGGACCACTGACTAATTTCCGACAGAAAGTTATTTAATTTGGCACAATCTGACTGAGAGTTGACAGGCATAGAAACAGAGAGGTCATCAGCACACTTAACAAAAGTGGCTACATGTTTATATACATAGAATATTCTGGATTATTAGTCACTAACAATATTAGTCTTTTTTAAATGTCTGACTGTCTGTTTTCGACATAGAACTTTGCACCGATGTGCACCAGTTCAAGTCGCCACACTCCATGTACCACACAAAGTAAGAGAAGAAAGTAAGAGAAATGCATAATAGAGACAGTAAACAGAGGTGTGAGACAAAGAAATAGTAATAACGAAGAACAAAACAGTTTCATTGGAAATCATAAGTCACAAGGAGTGGATGCATCTGCGCCAGCCATTGACAACGACCACTTTGAGCCATATCACCAATTGTTTCCAACCACTGATTTTTACCGTCCCGAGGACCCCAATCAGTCAGGAAGTCTACACCTTCCTACGTGGCTGACTTAAACTAACTGTTGTATATTCCATTGACTGGTGCCATGTTTTGATTTGACCGCCGCTAGCTGTCTTCCAGCCTCACCCTATATCCGCTAACATTGCCTATCGGTCGAGGAAGGCGATGACTAGCCATACGTAACACATGTCCTAACCATCTCAGTCTTTGTAACTTCACAACTTTGTCGAGTGATTTCTCCTGTCTACCTAGAACTCGACCGAGGCCTAACCTCAATATTGCTCACCTTATTATGCCACTTCACACGGGAGATACAACGCAGGCACTTATGATCAAAGACACCTAATCTCTTCATGTCTTCCACTCTCAGTGGCCAGGTCTCACAGCCAGAAATGAAGGAGGACGGAGTGGACTGGTGAGCAGTACACACCACACACCCTTTGGTCGATAGCCAGCCAGATATCACGTCTACTAAGCCAGAGACAGCGTAAACTGGCATATGCGGAACTAGCCCTCTGTATCCGTGCTGAGATTTCGTCAGAGATCAACCCGTTGGGACTGGTTGATGGTACTTCCCAAATAAGTGAAGTGATCAACATGCTCTACCACTTCACTTCCTATTTCTAATCTAGGAGTCGGTGTAGTCCAAAGCTGTAACGTCATCTTGCATTTGGCTGGAGTGAATGGCATGCCAAACATTCGTTGATTGCAGCTCGAGGTGTTCATAAAACTCTGCATTTTGTCAGCGTCTTCGCCTAGAAGGACTATATCCTCAGCATATTCTAAGTCAACGAGATTATCCCCTGGTAGCAAGTTAATCTCTAAGTCGCTGAAGTCACTTAGGGTTAAGTCCATTAGTACATCTATGATGAAGTTGAATAGAAAAGGGGATAATGGGCATCCTTGACGGACACTGCTAATCGTCACCAGTTCAGATGACAACTCCCCGTAAGCCCTCACCTGGCTGTATGAGTTCGAGTAGAGTGATTGCCTTAATCAGTGCAATGTATTTTCTCGGGATTTCCTTTACAGCCAAGCATCTCCAGAGAACTTCTCGGTCGACAGAGTCGGCTGGTTCTAGTCTCGCTACAATCACAAATTGATAGAAGTTAGAATTCATGAAAGTTTGTGTTGGCAATTGTGGAGATGTGTTACTGAAAAAAGTACTTATCTACAGTACAACAAAACATATACTCTGCACATATCGGTGACGATTATCATTATTCAACTTAACGTAAACGATCATTTCACTCTCTCCCCATCCCACCACTGAACTGAACCCATTAAAGAACAAATAAAACCACCCCAAAAATAAAACATTCCTAATGTATTTATATTCAATAACGAAAAGAAAAGTACAAAATATAAAAATTGATTTTTAACTAATTCGTTATTACTCAATCACTCTTTCAGTATTCAATCTAATGATGAACATATACGATCTGAATACAAAGAAAAAAAATCAATATACAAATTCAGAGCAGATCATTCACATAATACATTATACATTTTTGATGATATCGATTTTGATTAAACTTTCATTTTCCTACATTTCATTGAATTATCCTTACCTAAAAAGTATGTCACTGGTTGTAGGGTATAATTTAACATATAATAAACATCCTTATCATGATAATCACGACGATGATGAGTAGTGTTCACTTGCGTTACACTCGGTGGAGACGTATTGTAGGAAGAAGCTGAGGAGGAGGACGACACTGACGAATAATTAGTTAAATACCATTGTAAAACATAAGCATTCGCACCTTGATCCATAGTCATACATATACTCTCAGGGAGATGTTTAATATCGATTTCTGTAGTAAAATCAATATTCCCTTGTAAAGCAAATCCTTTGGTAATAAGTGAATGATGTAATTGTAAGTTTGTCGATTGTTCTTGATGTTGTTGTTGTGAGGGTGAGGGATATGATTGTAACAAATTAATTTTCATTTCATTCATTAATCCTATTTGTGTTCTAGCTAAACTTTTCCCAGACAATCGCCATACACTTGTCTCTAGTGAGTTTGATATACTTAACGCCATTCCGACCAGATTATCTATTTGTACTATCCAACCAGAAGTGATACTGACTTGTATTCGTTGATCAATTGGTAACTTTAAAACTTGTAAAAGTGGTGTCAGCCGACTCGATGATGCAGACCAGAGGAATTTAACAATATCTAATGCTCCACCGGAGAATACTTCTTGAGGTAACAGAGATATACCTAGGTAACTGAAGTCAACAGTCAACCATGCATCCCCATCAGAATTTGATGATGAAGTTGTGGTGGTGTCTTTACCTTTACTCGACGACGTACCACCAAGTGTAGTCAATTTATCAGCTTGAATACTAAAGTCAAAAATCACTGTTTCACCATCTTTACTCACTAAACTAACTGATAGATCAGAGAGTTGTAAACCTCCGCTAGGATCCAAGACAAAATAGGATGTATAATCAATAAGCAGGGTATTATTCAAATTGCTTATTTCATTGTGTAACAGTGTGGCTTGACCAGTGTCTTCGCCACCTTTCCCAGTTAAACCAGACCAGCTGCCACTTAGTCCTAGCTGACAGGTGGTTGATGTTGACCGTCGCCAGCCAAGACATTGACATTCATCTATGCTTAACATGCCCATTTTACACCATTGTTGAATCAGTTGACGACATATTCCGATAAGCGACCATCTTGACTGTTGAGCCATATCAGATAGAATTTGGGCAAGACTGGCAACTGGTAATTCTGACAGTAATAATACCTTGAATATCTCTTGACCAATTAATAAATCATTTTGTGACTCTTTTGGCAGTTTATACAGGACATCAATAAGTCGAGTTCGTATTTCTGTTAGCTGTTGGTGTTGATCCAGGTGAGGGTGATCATGATCATTGTCCGGTATGGATGAATAACTTTTCAATCGATTTTTAGCCTCATTTGAAAAATGTATCTCACCAATCACTCGGATAGCTAAAGTTTGTAGAACCACTGGGATATGCTTTTCTGAATTATCAAGAATTATTTTAAACAGTGATCTTGTCAAGGCTGGATGACGTAACTTTTTACTCATAGCTAAACCTATCAACAGTTTATTACGTTTCATTGATGCATCATTTTTTACACTGAACTCTGTGATATCAAGTAATTTTTGAATATGTTGAATAATTGGTCTTACATCATAGGCGATAGTGTTATGCTCCAGTAGATTAATCAGCGTCATTAGACACACGTAGTTATCATCGATAAGTATTGATTTTTCACACAGAGTATACAGATGATCCATTTGATGAACACTGGTCAACTTGCGTAAGTGGGATAAAGATGGCCAAAGTTTAGTGTACAGCATTTCTTTACTTTTAATGATTTCTAAAGATTGATCGTCATAATTTTCGATACCTTCTCCATCTTCGTCGCCTTTATTCGAATAAATGAATTGACTTAAAGCTGTTAATCGATTGAGGACAATTGTTAAACATGTATCTGTACCACAACTAATCAATATATCAATTAATCGATCTCTCCATGTATTTATTTGACGATAAATTAATTGTGGTTCAATAGCTGGAGGAGCTAACATTGTAGCACTGGTCAATGCAGAGATGGACGCATTACTTGTTGAAAGACAACGTAATAAATTGGTTAAATTTAATAGAGCTTCAGTTGATTGAATTGATCCTATGGCGTCTGTTTGTAGATGATCTCGATAGGATTCAATATGTTGACGTAAAATGAAAAGATTTGCATCCCCTTTCTGATTACCACTATCACCTTCATCACTGTCGGTGTGGAATGCAGTGAATAGGTTTAAATTTAAACCACATGTTTGAGATTTTGAAATTGGATATACCAAGCCTAAATGAATGGTTTGATAATCTGAACCAAATAAGATCTCTGTTACCTAGAATAAGGAAAGAAGAAGGGGAGAGGGAATCGAAGTAAGACTGTGGACTCTACTCCAAACTTTATCTACAATTTCACCTGCAGCTGCGGTGACACACACTATATAGGTAGAACCAACAGAATGTTCCAATGTGGTCGTCGAAAAGAACATGTTCCAAAATGGTTACTAAAACATACAGAAAATCCTAATGCAATTATTAATCTGAATAGAAATCCAGCATCATCATCCACTGCAAAACACTTATTAATGTCAGGTCACAAAATCAATCTATATCAATGACTGTTTCACAATTATTTCACCACATAACTCTAATTCAAGATTATTGAAGGTGATGGAAGCACTTAGGGGATTAATCGCATACAGCCTAAACTGTGTGTGCAAAAATCAATAGACTTCAATCTTCCATTGCCTACCCTGGACTACATGACCAATGTAAATATGATTGGTCATTAGTATGTACTTTTGTTTTTATTTAACTGAGTAATTTTCATGAACTTTATTTTATCATTGTTAACCATGTTAGTTGTAAAACGGTTGTAAAACAACTACGAAATGACGATATCAACTCGGGAAATTTGTCTTCTAAATGCTTTTACTACATTTTCGTTTTGGTTGTCAAATACTTGCTAACCGACTAACTGAATGAGTGAGTGAGTTTCACAGCGGAACTTTGCACAAAAGTTCAGCAGTTCAAGTTGCCACATACTGGAATATACAACACACACACAAAGGTAGAGGAAAACAATAAATTAAAAAGAACAATAAACTTTTTATTGCCTTTTCAGTATTTTCTTAAACAACAATTATCATGAATCTCTTATGTTGGACTGGAAAACAAAAGGCATCTAGGTTATTTCAGGTGAAGGATATTTATATTGCTTAGGTACAGGATAAGAACAAAATATGTAAAACAACTTTTGATTTTTATTATCCTACCACCAACATCCTCTATAACTAATTTGTACTATTTATAATTACATATGTTTTTTCTGTGCGTTGAAGTTTCTCTAACAGTTTGATAGGTTTAGTGGTGAAGGATTGCTAGCCCCACAGCCAATCCTCCCTCTTTACCCGGACTTGGGACTGGCTGGAAAACTAGCAGGCTAGTTAACTAGGCGAAGTTAAGCATTTGTCGGAGGGGGGACACGAACTTACACCCACATCGTGGACCAGAACATGAGTCTGGCGCCGTCAACCGCTCGGCCACCCCGAGCGGTACAAACTTTGGGGAACAAACTAACAGGCGAGAACCGATTGCTCAACAAAACATGTAGGAGGAAATGGAAGTGGGTCAGGCATACATTGAGGAAACCGTCGAATGACATCGCGCGCAATGCAGGCCATCACTCGAGTGGAATCCAAATAGAAAGCGAAGAGTGGGTCACCCTATATATATATATATATATATATATATATATATATATATATATATAAGAACAATTCATGCATCGATCAAATCGCAATACTGTGTATCATCACTGAATAATAATAATAATAATAATAATAATAATAATAATAGCTTGAAATGGTAGTCAGCTCTCTACACCAACTTCATTGACTTTGAATAGGCCTTCAGCAGACAGAGTCGATTGAAGGTGATTTGGAAACTACTTCACTACTACGGGGTGCCGCCAACAATTATTCATCTTACCCAACAGTTGTACGGCAATGCTGCATGCCAATTAATCCACAACGGGAAGCTCACGGATTCCTCCGAACCGAAGACGGGAGTAAGACAAGGCTGCCTACTATCACCAATGATTTCCCTGATTGCGGTAGACTGGGTAATGGGACAGACAGCGGGCAACGAGGAGACACGCATAAAATGGATCCACACAAAACACCTGGAGGATCTGGACTTCGCAAATGATGATATATGTCTGATTTCCCGCAAACTGGAGGATATGCAAGTGAAAAGCAACAAGTTGGCCGAAGAAGAAGCATCAAAGATAGGACTTCAGGTGACCATAGAGAAAACAGATGTGGTGATGAAGATTCCTGGTCAACACCAACAGAAACAACAACAGACAACAATCAGCATAAATGGGAGAAATCTGAAAGAAGCAACCTCCTTCACCTACCCACCTACCTATGAAGCATCGTTTCAACTATAGACGGACGGGACTGATGGGGACATCAAAGCGAGGATTGGGAAAGCAAGGCAAGCTTTCATTTTTATCTCAAGTTTGTGTGGAGGTCAATAGCATTCAGCATAAGAAATAAGATTTGGATTTTCAACTCCAATGTGAAGTCAGTACTACTTACTATACGGATGAGAGACTTGGCCAGCACGTCAATAAGGGCACTTCGAACACTCTACACACCTCCATCAACAGCAGTCGTCACTCAATACTACTCAAGATCAGATGGCCGACCAGAAAGGATCAGTAACAGGGAGGGATCTCTGGGAGCGAACCAACCCATCAGGAACCGATTGTGCAACAAATATGCAGGAAGAAATGGAGGTGGATTGGCCATATTCTGAGGAAACCATCAAGTGACATCACACAGCAGGCTCTCGAGTGGAAGCCGAACAGGAAGCGGCGAGTTGGTCTTCCAATATACATATATATATAATGATAATTTTGTTTTTTCTTTCCTTACCTCCTAAATGAAACATGAGGTGGTGTCGCTTTTTACCAGGGTGAGTGAGGAGAGGAATGGGAGTTACTAGCCCTACGCGCCCAACCTCCCTCTCTTAGGCAAGTTTTTTCTAGGAGTATATGTCGGCTGGTAGTCACACCAAGGCCTCCGTTATAGCTAGCAAGTATTCTAGCACATAGAACCATTTGTGGTGGTGTGATACGCACATTGAGTTCCAACGGAATATTATTCTCACAGTAAGAATCATTATATATTTGTGTTGGTGTTAACATCTGAATACTGTCCCCAAAGTTGAATACCGCATACTGTACATATATAAAGCTGAACATTCTATTTCATGTCGTTTAATGTAAACCAAAATCATACGCTGGCTCAGTGATTGATTAAAGTATATAAAACAGTATAGATATACATAAATAGCGGTTTGATCACTTAAAAAAAACCTTGGCTTCCGTTTCTTGCTTTCTGCTGTTTCACACAGACGTATGATTTTGTGTACACACTGATGTATTTAAGAATGAATGAAGTGTAATGAATAATAATAATAATAATAATAGGCTAACGGTAATTAATATTCAGTGATTTGTTTTGTTTAAGTGCCTAAGCATGAGATTGTGTCAATATTTTCTTTGTAGTTGTTTATTTCCATCTCACTTGTTACAACATACAAAATCATTTAACTGAATTGATGTCAATTTTCTTGATGGAGGATTGATGTAATTTCGAATTCCTTAAATGAATCTCTGGGTATACCTTTATGAAAGTTGAATTTTTCTCTTTTGATTATTTAAAGATCTGCTTTACGAGTTTGACCACAGATTGATATCACAGAGAGAGAGAACCATTGAAAGCTACCAGAGAGTACTGCCAGACAGCTGTTTCTTCCCAGTTCGGGACTCATCGACAGCGCGCACCCACCCGCTAAGGGGGGGCGGGTCGAAACCAGGACCTTCCGGTTACAAGGCAAGCTAGCTCGTATGCCATTCAGCCACTAGGAACCGATTTAATGGCCCAGGTGGTCACACTAGTTACTAACTAGTATTCAACCACAGTATCCAATACAGTCCCATACAGGAGGTCAATCACATGAGTCCGAATAGCGCAGTGTTGGCAACGTCTCTGACTGCACCACTTGGTGGTGACACGGAATCCAATCTAAGAAGGGACAGAAGTTGTTCTTTCAAGGTTGCAGATACGTCTTACCGACTGACTAGTGAGTGCCAACCAGCACGAAACCTAGGTCAGGTAGGGCTTCTTGTGGTCGATTGTCTCCAACTATCTAATATCATCAAATCAATGCGCACCATGATGGCGAGCTACCCAGAATGGTGGCCATATTGCACACCTAACTGACAGAATTCAGTCTGCACCAAATAAAGGACTAGACACATCACACTAGTTAGTAACTAGTGTGCAACTAGAATAAAAGATTTTTGAAAATAAAGTTATTATTATTTTTATCATGGATGCCTACTGCTGAAGAGTTTTGTATAGTTGTTTCTTTTTAGTTTGAGACTTTTCAGCAGTTCGCACCCATGAATTTACGAGAGATGGAAGCCAGGACCTTCAGGGTTAGGTGGAGAGCTTACTGACCTTACAGCTACTGAGGCGTAACCCAGTGACTGGCGAATCCTGACTTTTATCAATTCGTCAGCCAGTGTCATCGGCGAGTATCTTTCCTGAAATCCAACTTGGTGGATGCTGTTGTTGGTGACGAATTCTCACTAATTAATCTCAAACTAGTATGAAGCAGCTGTGCACTATTTCGTGATTTTCAATGATTCTAATTAAATGAACGGCATTCGTGACGAAAGTAGTATTAAAAATAATGAAAAAATTTTCGACAAAACTTAAAAATTTGAACTTGAATGTTCGACCACCGAGAAATCCAGTTGAACTAGAAAAACTTGAAAAATCATCCGTCAGCCACACGCTAGAGAATGACATTACAACATTGGTTTCGACAATATTGAAATATTGAATATCCCCATAGTAAAATTTAGAACAACACATTTAAGCGAACAGTATTGTGCTTTCAATTAAATCTTATCATCAGGCTTACCTCTAATATACAGACAACTTTACAAATAAATATTCATATATATAAACCAATCACGGTGATTTGTCTATAGGATAATAAGATTGTGCATATAAACTGTGCACTAGTCATAATAATAATAATAATAACAATGGTTCCATCAGGGAAGGAAATGAAACATGTTAATAATGAAGATGTGATAAAATTAAGGGATGATAAGAGAAGGGTTGGAAATACAAACAAGGGGTGGTGTAGAAGTCATTAGTTGGTTATGTCTTAATAGGCCAAGGCAGGGATAATAGCTGTACGAACTTCTTTTGAATGCATAATTTAGGTTTAATAGTTCGAATGCCTATCGCCTCAGCTGTGTACGTGCAGTAGACGAATACGAAGTCTATTTGAAAGATTCGGCGGGAAACGATGAATTACTTTGAAAGCTTTCGTTTTCTCCACTACATGACCACTATCAATTAAATGTGATAAAATTGAGCTACGAATTGTTTTCGTCTCTCCCTTGCCAAACCACGATGGGAGATGTTCACTAACACGTTGGCTGGCTAAGCTGTCTAGTAGTGGTGTGCCCAACATAACTGTCACCGCAGGTGCAGTTGAATTGATAAATACACACAGATGTGGCGAAACTATCTAGCTATCTATCCTTCGTTTGCGTCCTAATCATTCATCGGCTAGAGAATGATAAACATAGGTATGCTCCGTAAAACGTTTTCCGTATACTCCTTGATAGTCTCTGGAACAAAGTCTCACTAGATAAGTCACCATTAAATTTTAACTTAATAAATAGAGGTTTCTTACGTGAAGTTATAGTCTCAGGTTTTTTCTCTGGTGTTTTCATATGTTTCCTTATGAAACTACTCGGATAGCACATCTCCATCAAGGAATCGTGAATATATTCAAATTCCTTTTGTAAGAGGTCATTCGTACATATCTTTCTTGCTCTTATCATAAGACCTTTAACAACATTCCTTCTTATATTTAGTGGGCGCGTAACTAAGGAGGGAAGTGTGTGTATTGCCCTGTGAATGTGCTTTTTCTATACATGCTTCTCACAAGTGACCCATCTTCTCGCCTACTTAGAAAGACATCCAGAAAATGCAGTTTATTCTCTTGCTCCTCTTCACAAGTAAAGGTAAGCGAAGGGTGGACGTTGTTGAATTTCAGCAACAATTCGTTCATGTTAATATTCCCATCAGCTAAGATAGATGATGTATCATCGACCTATCAGCATATCTACATCTTCATTAAAAATGTGTTTTATTTACTTCTCTTACAGTTTAGCATTACTTAATCGGTTCATTTGTTTTTATTAGCCTATGCTGACTACTTCGCTTACCTGAACAATTGTTTGTTTAATCATGCTGTTTTTTCATTATTCGTGTTATCACAGATTGCTTCACTTTTTCAACTTTATTAATGATAAGACCATTATTATTATTATTACTATTACCATTGCTGCAATAATGACTAATTGCACAATTTATATTCACCATCTTATTATTATCCTATAGACAAAACACCATGATTGGTTTATATTTGAATTTTTATACGTGAACTTATATATATTAGAGTTAAGCCTGATGAGATCTAATTGAAAACAATATTGTTGGCTTAAATGAGTTGTTCTAAATTTTACTATGGGAGCATTTAGTATACTTTGGTTGGACGCTAGTTACCAACCAGTGTGATGTGTCTAGTCCTTTTTTTGGTGCAGGCTGAATATCGTTTTGTCTTTTTCATTCATTCATTCATTGGGAAATACAAAAAGAACTTTCATTGATAATGAATAATTTACCTTGGTTTAATGTCAGTAAAAAGATTAAAGTTTGAGCATTGTGGATTAGATCAAATAAATGACTATAATTATATTTCAATTGCTTACATTCATACATGCATATTTCATGACCTATTTATTTAATTATTTATGTGAATGTTTCGAAATGTTATAGTTATAATTAACGTTAGTTACACTACAGCACAGTAACCTAATTAAACTTCCTGTCTTTAGGTATAAAAGTGATATGAATTTTTACAAAAAAATATGCTAAAAATGCAGTTAATAATAATTATAATAATATTGATTGAAACATCTTGGAACAGTGTGAATAAGCAATATTGATTGATAAATGAAACGTACGCACACACACACATACACCAAATTCGATATCAAGGTCATTGTGTCTCGCATCTGAATGACTAATGCGCCTATTACTTCCGTCCAAAAGAATAAGTTATATAGACAGATGGATAGATAGATAGATAGACAGACAGACAGACATAACAAAACGCACATGTTATACTAGGCAACCTTTAGAAAATAAAATAACTATAGTCACCTATGTATCTAAGATATTTTACACTGACATTTGACAGGATAAGTCATTCTATGATATATCTGTGTATTAGGCAGTATTGTGAAAAATAAACACACCTATCTTTAACGCATCATTTAAGAGGGAAACGGTACCTGCTGACTGGAAAGAAATCAAGGTTGTACCTGTACAGAAATCATCTTCTGGAGCAGGTATAAAGTTTAGACCAGTCGCTATAACATCTCCTTTTTTGAAAACTATGGAGAAACTTCTTTTGAATATTCTTAAACCTTCTTTAAAAGCTTTTAGTGACCCTAAGCAGTTTGCTTATAAGTGTGGAAGAAGTACATTAGATGCAGCCATTGTACTACACCACAATATTGTTTCCTGCCTTGATAAGGGCGCTAAGTTCGTTCGAACAGCTTCCTTAGACTATACTGCAGCTTTCGACTCTGTTCCTAGGACACTTTTATTAGGCAAGATGAATTCAGCACAAACAGAGTCCTGGGCAACTAGATGGCTGTCTTCTTATTTTAAGGATAGGAAACAGCATACTGTTTTGGCTGGAAAGCGCTCCACTTCCCAGCTAACTGAAAGTGGTGTGCCTCAAGGTGCAGTACTTTCTCCATTTCTTTTCTCTTTCTTTCTGCATGACCTTCCGAACTCACCCAAAGTTAACTTCATTAAGTATGCTGATGACCTGACCGTTTCTGTCCCTGTAGTTGCCACATCGGATTGTTCCTATATGAATGGCTTCCTAGCTGAAGTTAAGGATTGGTCTGGCTCAAATGGTCTTAAACTAAATCCAACTAAATGTAACACTGTTGATTTCAGCTTGAGAAGTGAAAAAGACATGCATGGATTGATTCAATCTCATGATTGTTGTAATATTGATGGTACCATGATAGAGAGTAAGTCAAGTGTTTCTTATCTTGGCATTAGTTTCTCGTCAAATCTTTGCTGGTCGTCTCATATTCTTATAGTTTCTAAGAAAGTTTTCCGTCTGACTTATTACATAAAGAAGTTGAGACACTCAGGTATAACTCAATCTCTTATCATACAATTTATTAATTCATGTGTTTTGCCCATCATTCTTTATTGTTCTCCATTATTCTTCCCTGGGCTACTCAAGAAAGATCATATAATACTACGAAGAACATTGAGGGCTGTAAGTAGGGTCAGTGCTATCCCTTTGACTGAACTAAATGACACTGTTGTCAATAGGCATATGAATTCTTGTAAACACTTAGCTAAAGTTATCTTATCTGATAGTGAACATCCTCTTTATTCACAATTGTTTCCTTGTATCTCTTCGGGTAAGACCAGAAGAAATTTTATAAACATTTATGCTCGTACTACAAAATATAAAAATTCGACCGTTCCATATTTGGCACGAGTATTGTGTGAAGAGACAAATATCAGAAAAGAACTTTTACAACTTTTGAATCAATAACTAAACTATAAAATGAAATGATGCATATTAATGCATGTGTTATTTGTTATATTATTTATTTATTATTCACTATGACCTAGAAATGGTATGATTTTGTTGGGTTTTTTATTTTTATTTATTTTTTTATTATTTTTTCCTATTAACTATCAATATTTTAACATTTTATATATTTATATAATTATAAACAGAGCTAAACCATTGCAATATGTAAAAGAAACGCTGAAAATTCCATGCTGTAAATTGTTATTGTTGTGGAATAAAGTGATTATTATTATTATTATTAAAGTTAGAATTGGTTTACTAAGAAAAACATTCATTAAGCATTTCATCATGAACTGTCATCGATTAGAGGACTGGAAAGATACCTCGTTCTAGTTTGGGACTCCTCTTCATTAGTACGCACCCATCACTAGGGTTCGAACCCAGGATCTCCTGGTTACAAGCCCAGCGAGCTCTTAGACCATTAAGCCACTACTGGAATCCGATTCAATGGTTAGACCATGAATTCCAACTTCTGTCAATTCATGATATGACGCGACCATCAAGGGGTAACTACCAACCTGAATAGGGCCAATCACTAGCGACCACTAGTGGATTGGCAGAAGTTGGAATTCATGGGCTGGCCATTGAATCGGGCCCCAGTGGCTTAATGGTCTACGGGCTCGCTGACCTTGTAACCAGAAGGTCCTGGGTTTGAACCGTGGTGGTGGATGTGTACTGATGAGGAGTCGTAGACTAGGCTGACGAAACAGCTGTCCAGTACTCCCTGGCTAGTGGTTATCCAGTGGTTCTCTAATCCACGTCAGCTTACGATGAAAGCCTGGAACCAATCCATCAAATCCCTAAAAACCAACACTTGAAAATATTAAGCAGTTGAAGGACAACCTTGTCGTTGAATAAAGAACTAAGATACGATAGATTTCGGTAACTCCAAACTATAGCAGCCCAAAACGAAACCACCTACCTAATGAACGCATTAATGACCTTGAGTAACTAGTCAAATAAGTCCGTAGTATGTAGGAGGAATTATGGATGATGTATGTGAATTACGCGCTAAATTTTTATTTAAATCTAGTTATTTAAGTACTGATTAGACCACAAGGTCATTGGAAGGGAGAAAATGTGTAGCCAAGTATCGTCCCTGGACTATAGTCATACTACTGACGATTTCGTTAATCCTTTCGATGGGACTCACATAAATTCCACTGAAAGTTCCTAGAGTCACCTAAAACCAAAGAGAATCAGAGCGGTGAATGAGTCAAGAATTACAATGATTTACAGATATCTCGACAAATTCATGTACAGAAACATAAACATTTAAACGAACCATAATGAGCTGAAACGTACGGGAGAAATAATAGTTACATGGAAAACTATGAGGATGATATGAATCTGGGCTACTGAGAACGATTTTCTGTCATATTATAAACACTCTTAAGCGACTGGTGCTTAAAATCGTGATGGTGCCAAGCAGATTGTCTGCACTTCCTTACGTGGTTCAAACCAACAGTCAAAGAACTCATAAACTGATTCCAGGTTATGCTTTTTTTGACAGCTCCTAACTCTTTTTTAAGCTATTGGATATATCAGCTAACATTGTTCGGCGTGAAAGGCAGTGGTTTGGGGACGAGTTCTAGAATCTTCAATAGATGCGGCTGCATAACCCCATCGACTGGCTTCTCTTCTTTACCTAGCACTCTGAACCTAACTCCAACACTGCTCACCCTATGATATCACTTAACACGGGAGACAGAACGAAGGCATCTATAGTGAAAGACAGGTAGCTAGCCTTTTCATATCTTCCACTTCTAATGACGACTTGTTACAGCCATAAAGGAGGACAGAGGGGACTGCTGTGAAATATACCCATCCTCTCATAGATAGCCAGCCGGATATCACGTCGGCGGCATAGATGACGTGAGCCGGAAAATACTATGCTGAGATTTCGTCAGCAATCAACCCGCTGGCGTTGGCTGATACAACTTTCCAGCTACGTGAAGTGACCAAAACACTCAACCACCTTACTCCTTATCGTTAAACTGGGTGTCAGTGAATTGCAGTCCTGCAGCAATTCGCATGCCAACAACACATTCGGGGACTGCTGCTCAAGATGTTAAGAAGGTTGCACTAATATATCTATGATGAAATTAAATAATCGGGGATAATGGGTATCAATGAAAACAAAACACGTAGTTCAACGAAGAGTCTCTTTTCGAAGAATTCATTTTCTTAGCTGTACAATCGCAAATATATGTGTGAGTTATTTTGTATGTATGTGTACATTAAGTTTGTCGAACAAATATGCAATTGGTTATGGTTATTTTAACTAAACAGGTGAAGATTGGTAATTGGAGTTACGTAGTACAAAATCAGCCAAGAAAACTAGGTGTTAATGAGACTAGGGTAGTAAAAAAGGTGATGGGTTGTCACAAACAGTTGTTAAAAGGGAGTTATGCAATAATATGAATAGTTTGATGATTGAGTTCTACCTCAGGATACACATAGGAACAAAGAAGAGAATACGAAATTACGTGAGAGTTCTAAATGAATACAAGAATTATAAGCAATAATAAAGAACAGACAGACAAACAAAATTAAGTCATCAAAAACCAACAAAGTTGGTACCATGACAGTAGAAGTGGTTGAGTAATTCTCTATTGTATGTACAGCTCCAGTTTTTCTATGTGAATTGCCATAGTTTCAGTGATAATTGAACACGTAGTTAACACTGATCATTGCATCTTAACAAATGCCTCCTGCTCCAAAGTAATCTACAGAGTCAAGAATAACCTGCCAAAGGCAATGCGGTTTCATCTTCTTTGTATTGCTGAAGCAATGGCCACTCACATAGAAAAACTGGAGCTGTACATACAATAGAGAATTACTCAACCACTTCTACTGTCATGGTACCAACTTTGTTGGTTTTTGATGACTTAATTTTGTTTGTCTGTCTGTTCTTTATTATTGCTTATAATTCTTGTATTCATTTAGAACTCTCACGTAATTTCGTATTCTCTTCTTTGTTCCTATGTGTATCCTGAGGTAGAACTCAATCATCAAACTATTCATATTATTGCATAACTCCCTTTTAACAACTGTTTGTGACAACCCATCACCTTTTTTACTACCCTAGTCTCATTAACACCTAGTTTTCTTGGCTGATTTTGTACTACGTAACTCCAATTACCAATCTTCACCTGTTTAGTTAAACTAACCATAACCAATTGTATATTTGTTCGACAAACTTAATGTACACATACATACAAAATAACTCACACATATATTTCCGATTGTACAGCTAAGAAAATGAATTCATCGGCGAAAAGAGACTCTTCGTGGAACTACGTGTTTTGTTTTCATTTATGCCTGGATGGGGATCATCCATAAATAATGGGTATCTCTGATGGACACCACTGGTTGTTGCCATTTCACTGAATCGCTCAGTTTACTCATGATAGTTCGGGAAAAGGAAGAAGGTTGTTCATAATATTTTCTCTCTTTTATTATTCGATCACAGACTTCCCACTAAAAAAACTCGGTAACATCATCAACTCTAAATAGAACGAATAGTGAAGTGAACGTTATAGATCGGATACAAAGTTCACGACTAAATATCAGAACTCAGAGAAGGTCAAACTCTAATCACAGTATTATTTTGCAAATAGTCAAATGTAATAAATATGATATCATTTTTAAACACTTAAAACATTTATACTAGAAGTATATTAGTTTTAATTCAATATTAATTTATTTGTTGGACACATATAACACACAGTGATACAAAATATTATTGACGTGATTACGTTTCGAACACAGTCTGTTTTCTAAGTGTAGGTTTCACTACGAACCAATATCAATCAGAAAATCACTGGAAACCGAGAAGCACTGGACAGCCGTTTCGTCCCAATCTCGGACTCTTCAGTGCTGTACATTCATGATCCCACTAGGGATCGTAATCAAGGCCTTCGGGTTATAAGGTTAAATCCCGTTGACCGTTCAACCATTTAAACCCGAAATTCGATGACCTATGAATCTTAACTTCATCATTTCGTGAAGTATAGTGCTACCACCAAACAATCCCATTAATGACTGACTGGTTTCAAAGGGTCGGTGGCACAGTGGTTAGGACTCTCGCCGACCATGCACATGGTCCAGGGTTCGAGCCCACACCGACGCACATCTGATAATCTATGGTCGGCCTGCGAATTTTGGGCTACCGATATCCACGCTGAAAATTCCACACTTGTACCAAAAATACGGTGTGGAATCAAGCTGTAATCAAAAAAAAAATAAATAAATAAAAATAAATAGAACTTTGCACAAGTGTGCAGCAGTTCGAGTTGCCATTAATCAACATCCACTTCACCGTGACACGGTAGGTAGATCACACTGGCCACGAGTTCTCATTATCGCTTCAGGATATCCATTCAGTCAGCCATCAGTGACCTGAAGATTGACCTATATAATGCAATCACAGTCATATTAACTGTCATGATTGATTGGTATGATTATGAACAATAATAAACTGTCTTGGAAACTTCATCATCAAGTAAATGATAATACTGTTTCACTGTGCGTGCGTGTGTGTGATATGCTCGACAAACAAATTAATACCTAATATTAAATGCTACAATAGTGTCCACGTTTAAGTTGTCATATATTTTGTGATAATACAGAATTAGAATAACTTCTAAGCATATTTTCAGAGAATATGGAAGACTTGGTTTCATATGAAGGTAATTTAGAAGTTACAGGATTTCATCATGAGCTGACATTAGTTAGAGAACCACTGGAAGACCTGGGAGTACTGGATGGTTGTTTCGGCCTAGTTTGGGGCTCTTCAGGAGTACGCACCTACCAGAGTTCGAACCCACGACCTTCTGATTACAAGGCTAGTGAGCTTGTAGAGCATTGAGCCACTGGGACCCGATCCAATAGCCAGCCCATGAATTCTAACTTCTGCCAATTCACGATATAGAGCAACCGCTAGCCAATGTTTCCCTTGGCGAGTATTTGTCCTCACACCCGACCTGCTAGACCCTACTGGTAACGACTTCCCACTGGAATCCACCTTAATAGGGCAAGTTGCTAGTGAAATGTCAGTCGACTGTACTTCACCATAACAGTATCTTGTGTGCTTACCTGTAAGGACAAAACTGTGAAAGAAACTGTAACAATAGTCGCTTTTTTACGAAGTCTTCAAAAACCAATCCAGTGAATGACAATATGTCATTAGTCCCTAGCTAGTTAATATCTAACATCACGAGTTTAGGTCTTGGTGTAGGTGTTTAGACTGGATTCTGTCAGTTAACCATTCAATCTGGTAGCCAGGTTAGGTTAATGAAAGATGGTTGGATGAAATTGACAGGAAACCTTGTCTGTCGGGAAGGCTTTGTGTGCTCTTGGAATTGTGTGGGTGGTTGTTACTTCCCCCCCCCTTGCTCCCCACACCGTGGAAGTTAACTTTTTACTGGAATACCTGAAACAGAAAGAGAAATAGTGTTGCCTGACCACATAGACCAGGGGACAACTGACTGACGCCGGTCACACACACGGACTGTATGAATTGGTTTCTTGGATTGGTTCCGTATATTAGAAAACTAACCGCCGGTTACAGACCACCGTAGATTAAGTTGGGATGTACAATTTTGGCGGTCGACGTTTTCTAATCCCCACACGTCTCCAGAGTAGAGACAGTAGAGCTGGCATGCTGGTCGTCATCTGAGTGAAACACTTTTGCTGCTGTTACATCCCTGTTCCCCAGAAGTACGACTTCGCCCACAGACCCCCAAGCATAGTGTAAAAAACTTCTCACACTATGTCGGTAGCTGCTTTTAGTCTGATCAATATCCTAACAACCTTCCTGGTATGGTAAGACCTGCAGGAACAATAGTTTCAGCCAGTATAGCTTGTTGGGTCATTGCGATATGCAAGCCCGGCGACCACCACTTCAAGGTAGCAGCTATCGGTAGGAAACCTTGCACGTAGGTAAGTTTCTTGCCTGTTGGCACTCGTCAGCAAAGTGCATCTACAACCCTGACCACACAACCCAGTAACTAATCAAAGTATCCATTACAGTCCCTACAGTCAGTCATGAGCCTGGATAGCTCAGTAGTAACTAACGTCTCTAACTGTAGCACTAAGTGACACGGGTTTGAATCACAAAGGAGACGTCACTTCCTTGCAGCATACACGCTATACTACACTCATGAGTGTTAACACAAGCATGCAATCTAGGTGGTTTAAGGCTTCTTGTTGACTGCCTCTAGACATCCAAACACTACTACCAGTGAGTATTTTATTAAAATCTATCAGACAATATACCTTATCCGAATCATTTTTATTCAGTATTAATGTTTTATAGAGATACAACAATAAAAGAGACATAAGTTTTAAAAGCAATAAACTCAATACACTACACAAGAGTAAAAAAAATTGTGTGGAATGTCAAACATTTCTTTATTACGCCTTGTGCAACAAATTATGTCTATTTTGATTGGTGCAGACCGAATTCTCTCAGTCAGGTTCGCAATGTGGCCCCCATTCTAGGAGCTCGCCATCACGGTGCACATTGATTTGATGATATTAGATAGTTGGAGACAGTCGGTAGGAAGCCTTGGACCTAGGTTTCGTAATAGTTAGTACTCACCAGTCAGTCAAAAAGGCGTATCTGCAATCTTGAAAGAACAACTCATGTCGCTTCTGAGATTCGAACACGCGTCTCCCAGTACACGAAAGAAAGCACTAGACACGTCACACTAGTTACGAGTGTCCAATAAAAATCTTAACTTCGCCTTAGGAGTTCGTTTACTAAATACTGCTGAGGTTGGCTGTTGAGATCCATATTAAGAAGCCTAATTTATGCATCCAAAAGAATCTAGTTCAGACATTGTCCTTACCTTGGCCATCAAGGTTTGAATGATCCTCTATTTTTTGTGGAATTTTTCTAATTTTAGTTGATATTCTATTCGCTATTATATCTTTATTATTATTATTATTATAATTTAAGCATCTTTAATGAACTGTAATTCGATTGATCTTACTTTACAAATCAGTAGTATTTAAAAACCGCTAATATTGTTATTGACTATTATTCTAGAATATTCTGTGTATATAAACAAATAAGTATATAATTGAAGAGCGGGAAGAGGAAATTATCGAAAAGGATATTCTTTGTTCGCTCAATTATTTTTTGTTTTATAGATGTCTGAATGAATATTTTCGCTATATTGAAACTGATTTTCCTACAGGTCGTATCATACCACAAAGGTCTTTTGTACGGCTGGTAAACTAAAAGCAGTTACCATCATAGTTTAAGTTATTTACACTGTGGAGTCTGAGGGCTAAGTCGTCCTACTATCGAATAGGGATGTAACAGCAGTAAGGTTTTACCCTCAGAGGATCAAAATGTCAGCTAGCTAACTATGTTGCCACTACATTATGTCGAGGGGATATTAGAAAAGGTCACCCTCGTAAATCGTACATCCTGCCTTACTTTGAGGCAGTCCTTAGCCGACGGTATGACCTTAATATGGACACACAAAACCGCTTCAAACAGGCGGTGTATATGATCGACTTCAAGCACTTGTCTTCTAGAGGCATTGAGGTCACTTAACACTAATGCTCCTTCTGCTTCTTGTACCGAAAGATGAAAAAGAGTTAACCTAAAATGGAATTATCACAACATAATTTGTTTACCCTTTGCTTTTGTCCACTCTACTCTACTCTCTGTATCTAACAATTTATCAGGGTAGGTTACGCATAACACTTATTGACTCTTAGGGATTTCCTTGTCTTGCCTAAAGTTCTGTGGCATAACTTTCGTAGTACTCATATACTGTACACCTCATAAAGTGTCGGGTGGCACAGCGGTAGAATGTTCGTCGACCATGCATGTGGTCCGGAGTTCGATCCCCGGCAAATCCACCCTTTAACCTCATCAAGGGTGGTAAAAAGGAAACGTTGGGCACCACTCTATTGATTCTCTTCACTCATCTTCTTGTCTACCTCTGTGTGCTATTTGGAACGTGGCAACTCGAACTGGTGCACTTCGGTGCCAAGCTCTATGTTGAATCCAGCCAGACAGACAGACTGCTACCGAAACTTTAAGTCTCTAGGTTGAAACCTTATGTTCCATTGGGAATGTAAAGGAATAAAGAAAAATAAAGTATAATTATATTTCAATCGTTTACACACAGCGATAACTGTTTTGTTATTGGTAATATTTCGAACGAAATTACTTACTGCCCGTGATCACACAACAACTGTTGGAATTGTTTTGTTTTTAATTCACATATTTATGATTTGTACTCATATATGTGTATAGCTCATTATTTTGTTCATTCATTTTTGTGTATTCAGAGTTATATTCCAGGTTGTTGACAGCTGTGCTGTCGAGTCACCCTTTTTTACACGTATTCGGTGTGACCTTAATGAATATGGATTCTGTTATAAGTCTTTCTTTCCATTTGTTCATATTAGTTCATATATAGAATACAAACATTATTCCAATTGATATTGTGGTTTTTGTCCCATGATGCATGTGCAGCTATCGATGAATTTTTTCAAGGTTCTTGTAAGCTTGTGTTCCTTCCTGTTGGTTGACCTTTAGTTAGACGTTTATGTTCATTCACTTTTATTTTGAGTGATCTGGACGTTTGATCCACATATTTAGTCGGACATTCAGCACAAGATATTGGGTAAATCAGAATGTTTTTATCCATCATTTTTATGGGATCTTTCAATTGATTTATTTTATTTTGAACTAGAATCGTCAGTTTAAACGTTGTGCAAATCCCAATATTTTTGAGGTTTCTTCGAATTGCCTCTGATGTACCATTTTTGTATGGTACTGTGACTGTTTTTTTGCCTTCTTCCATCTTATCATGAACATAAACGTCAACCAACAGGAAGGAACACAAGCTTACAAGAACCTTGAAAAAATTCATCGATAGCTGCACATGCATCATGGGACAAAAACCACAATATCAATTGGAATAATGTTTGTATTCTATATATGAACTAATATGAACAAATGGAAAGAAAGACTTATAACAGAATCCATATTCATTAAGGTCACACCGAATACGTGTAAAAAAGGGTGACTCGACAGCACAGCTGTCAACAACCTGGAATATAACTCTGAATACACAAAAATGAATGAACAAAATAATGAGCTATACACATATATGAGTACAAATCATAAATGTGTGAATTAAAAACAAAACAATTCCAACAGTTGTTGTGTGATCACGGGCAGTAAGTAATTTCGTTCGAAATATTACCAATAACAAAACAGTTATCGCTGTGTGTAAACCATTGAAAGGAAAGGAAAACGTGGATAATAAAACAAATTAAAATAAGTGACATCAACTATAAATCTATCCCTAATCGTAACCCTAATCATAACCCTTTTCCATACCGTAATTTTAACCTTGAGACTAATTATAACCCTGATCCTTACCCGAAACTCGCTATTCACCTTAACCTTAATCCTAATTCTAACGATCTATTAACACATTGTCCAAACAGTACTTCAAAACGTGATTTGACTGAAATTTGCTCCTTAGTTGGTGAATAACGTTGATATTTCAGCTATAATAACGGCAGGTACAATTAGCCAACAATTAGCATGCGTTCTAGTTCACTGGAGTGTTCGCACTCCTGAGACGCTATTGCTGAACTTCGCCTGAAATATAATTATACTTTATTTGATCTATTGCACAATGGTCAAACATTTTACTGACATTAATAAAGAAAAACTCATAAATGCATTCAGTACCATGAAGACATGAATTTTCTGGATCACAGTTGGATCCCAGTGGCTTAATGGCACACGAGCTCGCCTTGTATCCAGAAGGTCCTGGGTTCGAATCCCGGTGGGTGCGTACTTCGGAAGGGTCCCGAACCAGGACGAAACAGCTGATCAGTACTCCCAGGTTTTTGTGCGTCGGTGGCACAGTGGTTAGGACTCTCGCCGACCATGCACATGGTTCGAGGTTCCATCCCCTGCCGATGCACACTTGATATCTATGGTCGGCCTGCAAAATTTGGGCTACCGATATCGCATGCTGAAAATTCCATGCCTGTACCAAAAAATACGGTGTGGAATCAAGCTATAATCAGAAAAATGAATAAATAAAAATGGCTCAGCAACTGCAGAACTCTAGTAATGAACCAAGCAAGAGCTAATTGTTCAACATTTATGCGAAAAGAAATGGAGGTGGACTCCACATACACTGAGGAGACCGATGAGTGAAGCCTCAGTGGGAGGTGGTGAGTGACGAGTTAGCCATCATGTGGGTAAGAAATAAAAGCTCACGAGCAACTTTGCAGCCACCTAAAGAAGACTGCACAGAACACAGTGAAATGGAGATGTACGTTTGAAGCTCCATGTTCCACTAGGAGCCCAAGAGGAATAATAATAGTAATGATAATAAAAACCAATACATACCTCATCCAAAGTGAAGTCGTAATGTTTTTCAACAATTTTCTGAATTCTATCATCTTGATGAATTGTTTCCTCTATAAACTTTAATTCTTGCCATGAAATAAAATTCACCCCAGTAGAATTGATCAATTGTTGATATTCTTTATAATTCGCTTCAGACAAATCATCACTAAATCCATGAATCTGGTTTTCATAAGCGTAGACTTCAAGAATTTGATGCGTCAATTTATCATATTTATAACGTGTTAATATTTGTCTCGATTCTTTGAAATTAAATAGAGTTAATGAATTTTCATTCCATACATCAATTGGTTTTTGTAATCGTTCACATAACGTCTTTTCTTTATCAATAATAATGATATCAGCCGATGCAGGAGTGGTGCGCGGTTTGTCTGAAGGAGTTGCAGTTGTAGTAGCATAAGTTACTTGACATTTTCCTGAACTATCTATCTCAATACCTGGTTCAAATTTATTATTTACATTAAATAAACTTAATAATCCTTTGAATAGATTAATTTCAATAATACCTTTCTTTAAGGTTGATCGAGAAATAAATATTCGATCAATTAAACCATTAGGATTAAATAAAACTAGAGAGTTTAGCGTTATTTCTTCCGTATATGTTTGTGTATCAATGTTCAATGTTACATACCATAGACTTTTGTTTATTGCATCCACTTTTTCGCTGAATTCGTTCAATATTATTGGCGTAATGTATACTTTTCCTGACAATACATCTAATACGACTTGTTTATAAGAATTTTCAGATATATTTACTGTATATTCGTAGGTAAATGTTTCCCCTTCTAATTGACTGATATGAAATGAGAATAATAATAATAAAATATTTGTAAAACATAATTGCCAGATTTTAGTCATTGAAAACATGAAAATACTCCGTGGTCAGATATATATTTTACGCAAATGCATCAAAAGTGCAAAATTGATTGAATTTTAAAATGATATCTCGCGTTATTGCCATTGGATACTTATCACCTTGATTTTTATTGGCTAACAAACACGATTAGCCCAAAGTAGAATGTTACAACCAATCAGAGTGGAGATATGAACATGTCGAAGATATGCTAGCCCTATTAAATGTCCAAGGTCATTCGGACACTAAATATTTATGTACAAACACACTAATCAGCGAAATGATTATTTTCAACGAATTCATAATCAAGCTGTAAAATCGTGTATATGCATATATACGAATTATGTTAAGAAATTATATCCGGTGAGGGAATTTGATCAAAGGTGTGAGTACATGAAATAATAGTAGTAGTATGAAATGTAATTAAAATATTTGTGATTATAATCATAGTTAAATGTCAAGTAGCAAAACAATCAATGTCATATATAGAATAATTCATAAGATGTATAGATGTTGGAAAAGGGTGTACAGTTATAGGGTTAGTAGGTTAACATGGCGTGAAATTTGATAAGATAGAATTCAATATTGTAAAAATAAAAATATAAAAATTAGTAATGGCTAGCTAAAATACTGGGACCAGTTAGAAGGCAAGTATCTAAGTTTTCCATTGATGATACGTTTAATTTTATTGATAGCGTGAAAGATTTTAATGTTTCATTAGATGTGACGTCGCTATTTACCAATATCCCTCTCATGGAAACTGTTTGCTAATGATGTGATTATATTGATACACATAGTTTAGAAATAGGGTTGTCGAAAATTCACCTCAAAAAACTTTTATTGAGATGCATGTTGAATGTTCAGTTCACCGTCAATAATGAGATTTTTAGCCAGAGAGATGGTATTGCTATGGGATCACCACTGACTCCCCCGTTGGCTGATTGTTCTATGGCAAAGATTGAAAATTCCCAACTTAGTCAAACCATCGGTCATTTTGACACTTATAAAGGATACGTAGATGACACTTTCGTTATCTGTGATAATAACGTAATTCTTGATGATGTCTTGTTTGCTTTCAATAACTGCCATCCTTCTATACAATTCACCACAGAAAAGGAATATGAACTAGGTCTTCCGTTTCTTGATGTGTGCCTTAGCAGACGTAATGACGGATCTCGCAAAAGATCTATCCACCGGAAACGTACATGGAACGGACAAATAACTAATTTTTTTAGTTGGGTGCCTATCTCCAGATAAAGGAACCTAATTCATTCGTTCTACTTTAGGATAAGGAAAATATGTTGTTCTGATCGCGTTGACTCAGAACTTGACTTCTTAAAAGCCACGCTCGCAGAAAACGGCTACCCTAACCGATTTATTGACAGCAACATGAAAGATAAGCAATCTAAACTGGTCACCGACTCAGTTCCAAAGAAAACCTTATTCATGAACTTAGAATTCAAAGGTGATCAAGCTTCAGATATGCTCAGAAATCGTCTCTCTAAATCAGTCAGTAAGACGTTCTTTGCAGCTAAATTAAAAATAAAGTTCACCAGCCGCAAGTTGTTCTCCATCTCTGTAAACGATAAGCTTCCCAGTCTGGCCGCCTCCATGTTCATGTATCAGTTCACTTGCTCTGGTGGAGCAAAGTACATTGGCCGTAGCCAGAGAACGCTTTCCACACGGATACGATACCATATTTTACAAGGGAGTTAGGAAGAGTGTGCGAAGATCTGTTCCAGAACACTTGATCGATTCCTGTCACTCTACATACCCTGACCATCATTTTGAGATCATCTATCGAATTCTCGCTAACTTGCCGCATTTATATTGATATAAGTATATAACATGGGCATTGTAGTGGTAAAGTATAACCCCATTATAGATAAGATTTTATTTTGATAAAGTCACACAGTGTTTGTTATACAGTAATATTAACTGATGACCACATTTCGAGAACAAATTATTGCTCATAATCATATCAAGTCACTCACGCAGCTCTTTACTTCATTTACGTACATGAGTGGAATCGATAATTAGACATTTGAATAAAAATCAATATAGGATAATGTACATTCAGAAATAATGACATGAGTGTTATTGATCAAATACAATCGTTATAAACTTCTTAAGACAGCGGAGGCCTTGGCCATTCATGAATTCAAGCCAGGTAGACTTTTGCGTACAAAAGAAGTATGCGCAATCTCTAATTCTGCCTTGGCCGTAGAGGAATAAACATTTATTTCATATATTTATTCCCCTTAATGAATTTGAATAAAGCAAGAACCACAGTTTTTGCAGAAGAAAGTGGTACCATCTCTATTTATTTCGTCGCCTTCTCGTCAGCTGATTACAGGCCTGATATGTATCCACATATATATATTTATGTGTGTGTGTGTGTATGTTGGTCTCTCTTTCTGTTTGCTCTCTTAGTCTGTGACCATTTCACTGGTATGAACTTGTCTCCTTTATCAACGTATATTCTCCTTATATTATATTATATATAATATGAGTGTTTGTTGACAGTCCGTTGCTTGGTGACATATATCCATATATGTGTGGTTGTTGACATGTCTGCTATATTTCGCTATGTATATATGGATCGATACTTCATTATAATTAGCCATTCATGTTAAGACTGTCTAATGATTGTTCACACCCTTGTCATATATATTTCGTTCTCACAATTTGTGTGACTGACTTACACTTACTTACTTACCTCTTTGGTGTGATACCACTTTTGCATTCTCCTTGTGTTTGGAAAATAGAAGTATCATCGCAAACCTAGTGGTCTTCTGATTTCCGCCTTCTTGCGTCAGGACTATTAGTTTCTCGACCAGTCCATAACAATAATTTGGCGACGAGTACATAACAATTTGGCGACGGGGAAAATTATGGATCATTCTAATTTGGTATTACTATTTGAACAACAAATGAAATTAATGGAAATGTTCGTCAACCAATAGACTGGTCCAGCTTCACCTTCAAGCAATCCGAACCATACCATGCTACCATCTGTCGATGGCATTGTGAACAGTATTTCACAGTTCAATTATGACCCAGAGGCTAATGTCACTTTTGACACATGGTATCAGCGTTATGAGGATTTATTCACTGTTGATCTCGCCTCACAAGACGATGACTGGAAGGTGCGAGTGTTGTTACGTAAATTGGGGCCGGCAGAATATGAAAGGTACTGCAACCTAATTTTACCCCAAAAACCAAAAAACAAGTGTTTCGATGATACAATAAAGCTGCTGCGTGAACATTTTGGAGACCACTCCTCATTATTCAGCATACGTTATCGTGGCCTCAAGCTAACAATGAATGAAAATGATGATTTTCTTACTCACGTTGGCACAGTCAACCGAGAATGTGAGAGATTTCGACTCAGGTCCTTAACAGATGATCAGTTCAAAGCCTTGATTCTCATATGCAGTCTTCAATCTCCTCGTTTCACAGATATCCGAACTCGACTGCTCAATCAGCTAGAACAAAATCCTAAGTTAACATTACATGACATAGCTGATGAATATCAACGGCTGATTAATTTGCAGAAAGATACACACCTGGTCGAATCAACACCTTCGAGAAGCTCTGATATTCGTGCATTACGAAAGAGCAAAAATCTCTCATCATCCAGTCCTGACCCACCTTCTCTTAATGTTCCGCGGAAATCGACAGATACTCGTCCAACTTCACAAAATACTGCAAAGAAGACCCCACCATCACCATGCTGGCATTGTGGCGCGTGGCACTTTGTAAAGTCTTGTCCGTACAAAAATCATCGTTGCAGCAAGTGCAAAATCATTGGTCATAAAAATGGTGTTTGTCAGCCACGCAAACCCAGATATCATAATCCAGCAAAAGCTCGACAAAATGTTGGTCCTCAATCTCCAAGGAGATCAATGAGTCTAGTCGCAACCCGTCAAGTCACAACACCAGGTATGCGGAAATATCTTGATCTTCAGATAAACGGTCATGATGCACGTCTGCAGCTAGATACCGCCTCTGATATTACTGTTATATCAGAGAAACTTTGGAATAATATTGGCAGACCACCAATCTCAAATACTTCTCAGACTGCTGTCAGCGCCTGTGGTGGGCGCCTCAAACTAATTGGTGAACTCGAATGTTCTGTTTCCTTCCGCAATATCAAATTCACAGGAATTTGCTACGTCACCAAGAGTGATTTAAATCTTTTGGGACTTGATTGGTTCGATCGTTTGCATCTGGCTGATGTCCCACTAAATTCGCTATGCAATGCAGTCAAGAAGCATAAAATGCCAGACAATTCCGGACGAAGCCGAAGCCGCAAACCCAACAGGCAGACGAAGCGACAGACGTCAACAACAAGCTCAAAGGTTCCAGATAAACCCCCAGGTAAACATCCTACTAATCATCAGTCTTCTCAAAAGGGGAGGTGATATGTATCCACATATATATATTTATGTGTGTGTGTGTATGTTGGTCTCTCTTTCTGTTTGCTCTCTTAGTCTGTGACCATTTCACTGGTATGAACTTGTCTCCTTTATCAACGTATATTCTCCTTATATTATATTATATATAATATGAGTGTTTGTTGACAGTCCGTTGCTTGGTGACATATATCCATATATGTGTGGTTGTTGACATGTCTGCTATATTTCGCTATGTATATATGGATCGATACTTCATTATAATTAGCCATTCATGTTAAGACTGTCTAATGATTGTTCACACCCTTGTCATATATATTTCGTTCTCACAATTTGTGTGACTGACTTACACTTACTTACTTACCTCTTTGGTGTGATACCACTTTTGCATTCTCCTTGTGTTTGGAAAATAGAAGTATCATCGCAAACCTAGTGGTCTTCTGATTTCCGCCTTCTTGCGTCAGGACTATTAGTTTCTCGACCAGTCCATAACAATAATTTGGCGACGAGTACATAACAAGGCGAAAGACATTATTAAATATATCTACAAAAATAATTTTAACATACCTGCACAGAGTTCATTTTAAACAAAAATCAATCCATCAATATACGCATCCATTAGTAATTTATATATATATATATATATATATATATATATATATATATATATATATATATATATATATATATATATATATATATATATGCAATATTAAACACCATTCCGAACAATAATAATCATACACAATGAAAACTTTTCAGTATTACAAATTCAGATGAAAGTATCCAGTTATCAAGGCAAAGAAAGACTGATCACCGCTTCTTTCTGGACGCATTATTCGGGTCTGAGCTCTTTTACCTATCGATAATTTTGAACGACTTTTCAATGTCCACCTCATGACCGGTGGTGTCGTGGAGATGCCTGGCGATGGCACTGTTTAAAGCATTTGTTCCCTTTAGACGTAAGCTTTTTGGTACATGTTCAGAAAATCGTAGATATGCCTTTCTTTCTGTCCTTCCAATGTAAGTACTCCCGCAGATACATGTTAATTTGTATATAGAGTTGGAGTTAACATGAGAAGGATATATATCGATTTTTGATCGCACCAACTAACTATTGTTCTATCCAGTCTTATACTCGTTCCACAGTACACTTCCTGATACAACTGTAATTCTAAGACTTAATAGTGTGAATACATTTTCATATCATGAATTGTTATTTTTTTCAATAAATCCTCTTCTTCAGGTCCTCACAATTATAAAATATTATGATATTTGTTGTCGCTACAGTAATGGCCAGTCATGGGGCAAATTCATTTAAAAAATTAGAATAACAGATTATTTATGGGGTGTCAAAATAATAAATAGTCGTATTTCTGTGACACACGTGCTCTAGGCTGGGCTGAATCCAACTACAAAATATTGTGAAATGGGAGACAGTGGTGGTGGTGATTAGTCATAACAGGTTCGTAGAATGTGTGATAAGGCCTTCAAAAGATTCAAATCAACCCTGATAGATTGGTGTTATCAGTACAGATAAAAAAGAATGAGGATAAACCTCATAGTATACTCACAAAAGAGCATCGAGAGTCTGTTAAAAGACTAAGACGAAATAAAAACATAGTTGTTATTAGATTGGATAAGGAACTGGAGATAGTAATTATAGATTATATAAACAAGATGAACTCCATACTAGAGGACGACAGCAGTTTTAAGAAACTGTAAATAATGAAACATAAGACTGAAAAAAATTGAGAGAGACATAAGAAACTTATTAAAAGGTTAGAAAAGTACAGGGTATATTTCACCAAAAACATACAAAAACCTAAAACCCATAGGGAGCACCACTTCCCGCATATATGGTCTACCGAAAGTGCATAAATTAGGAGTGCCCCTGCGTCCCATACTAGACACGTCTCAATCACCTCATCACGAGGCGTTAAAAAAGGGCTGGTACAGCTATTTTTACCCTTGCATTTCCAGTTAGGGAAGTATAGCGTCAACGACACTTACCAATTTATTGACAAGATTAAAAACTTGAACGCAACTGGCGAATACATGGCATCACTTGATGTTTCATCTCTAATCACTAATGTGCATCTGGTGGAAAACATCGACTATGTCTACGAACAGATTATAGAGGGGAAATTGTGCCCTGATATTCCTGTTAATAACCTCTCTTTCATCTGATCAGGTAATGTCGAAAGTTTCCATTGTGTATGACCATTATTGTTCGAAATAGTGTTATATATATATATATATATATATATATATATATAATTACTGTATGCATATACTGATCGATTGATTTTTGTTTAAAATGAATTCTGTGTAAGTATGTTAAAATTGTTTTTGTAGGTATACTTAATAATGTCTTTGGCCTGTAAGCAGCTGATGAGAAGGCAACGAAATAAGAGATGATACCACTTTTTTCTGAGAAAACTGTAGTTCTTGCTTTCTTCAAATAAATTTATTTTGTCTATTTAGTTAACCTATGTACCTTTCTCTCAATACTACAATTATTGACATTATTATCACTATTCTCACCGTCAATTGTTTCCATTTGTCATTCTAAATCCAAATTTTTTTACAATAATGAATCCTATCTTATCAAATTCCACACCATGTTACGTAACATTTTATAGTAGCCTACTAATCCTATAACTGTTCACCCCTTTCCAACATCTATACATCTTATGAATTATTCCATATATGACATTGATTGTTTTGCCACTTGACATTAAACTATGATTATGATCACAAATATTTTAATTACATTTCATACTACTACTATTATTTCATGTATTTACACCTTTGACCTAATTCCCTCACGAGATATAATTTCTTAAAAACCATAGCATAGTCTCTAGTTTAGATAAAGGAGCTAAATACGTTCCTTCCTTGATTACACATCTGCATTTGACTCTGCTCCCAGGTCTCTCTTGCTAAGTAAGCTTGCTGCAACACAGGCTGAGAGCTGGACAAATAAGTGGTTGCATTCCTATTTTTCTGAAAGGAAGCAGTACATCGTCTACAATGGAAAGTCCTCCACTACCTCACTTACTTTAGCTGGTGTTCCTCAGGCAGTGCTGTTCTTTCTCCCTTTCTGTTTTCGTTTTTCCTACATGACTTGCCCCATTCTGATGTAGCCACTTTTGTTAAGTATGCCGATGACCTCTCTGTTTCTATGCCTGTCAACTCTCAGTCAGATTGTTCCAAATTAAATAACTTTCTGTCGGAAATTAGTCAGTGGTCCTCTTCAAACGGTCTTAAGCTAAATCCGTCTAAATGTCAGGTAGTCAATTTCACTTTCAGACGTAAACGTGACCTACAGCAACTAGTTAGCTCACATGGCCCCACTCTCATTGACGGCACAGAGGTTGAAAATACATCTAGTGTCAAGTACCTTGGGCTGAGTTTTTCCATCGATCTTTCCTGGTCCTCCCACATCTTGCTAGTTACTAGAAAGATGTTTCGCTTAACGTTCTACGTTCGGAAATTTAGGCAGTCTGGTATAAAGCAATCTTTACTTTCTCAGTTTGTCAATTCTTGTATTCTACCCATCCCACTTTACTGCTCCCCATTAATCTTTCCTGGACTACTTAAGAAAGACTTTGCTTCGCTGAGAAGGGCACTAGAAGCCGTTAGTAGGGCAAGTGAGATATCGTTAAACCAACTGGTGAACACTATTGTAGATAGACATATTATGTCATGTAAGAAACTAGCGAATACAATATTGTCGAACCCCGAGCATCCTCTCTATACGCAGCTGTCTCCTTGCATTTCATCTGGTAGAACTAGAAGCAGCTATAGGCGGCTTTATGCTAGGACTACCAAATACAAAAACTCCACAATATCATATCTGGTACAGCTGTTATGTGATGAGAAATCCGTTAGGCATGACACGATGACACGGCACTCTAACAAATAGTCTCATTAGTTTTTGTTTTCCTTTCCTCGTTACTATTACACTGTTGTTCTCATCTTCTATCACACATCAACTTTATATTTCAAATCCTGTGGTGCATTGTTTGAAATGTAATACTCTACGCTGTTTTTTTATTTTTATTTATTTATAACTTATTCATTTTATTTTTATTTATTTATCTTTGATTTTAAAAATCTTATATAATTTATGAGGTAATTAGATGCAATATGCTGTAATGCACGCTGAAAATTCCATACCTGTAGCACAAATACTGTTCGGAATAAAGCTGTTACTATTCTATTCTCTCTCTCTGTATATATATATATATATATATATATATATATATATATATATATATATATATATATATATATATATATATATCACTGTACAGCTTGATAATAAATTCGTTTTTGTAAAGAGTCTCTTCGCTGACTATTGTGTTCTTAATGTTATAATGAGAATTATTTAATTATTGAAAGAATATTTTTGTGACTGAATTAGTTTTAAGCGATGTATTCCAGGTGGTATGAATTAAAAATCGGCGTGAACGATGTATATCCTCCTCCTCCTCCTCGATAAATTTAATCCAGGCACAAAGAGTTAAGAAATAAGTGAGGTTGGTATATTTTACACTATTATTCCTTTAGGTTGTGACTGGGTCATTATTATTATTATTACCATTTCCTTTAATTCCTAGAGGAACTTAGGGCTTCAGCTGCGCGTCTCCATTGCATTCGGTTCTTCGCCAGAGTTTTCACCTGACTCCAGGTCTGCTCACATGCTTTCATCTCCTCTTCACACCACCTCATCCAAGTCACCCTTGGACGACCAACTCGCCGCTTCTCGTTCCACTCGGGGGATTGTCTAGTGATGTCACTTTATGGCTTCTTCAGAGTATGGCCAATCCGCCTCCATATTTTCCTTCTTATTTGTTGCATAATCGCTTTCTGGTTGGTTCGCTCATTGCCAGAGATCTCTGTTGCTGATCTTTCCTGGTCATTTGATCTTGAGTAGTATTGAGTGAAGAGAGCTGTTGATGAAGGTCTGTAGTTTGTTCGAAGTGGCCTTCATGACGCGCAGTGCAAGTCTCTGATCCGTATAGTAAGCAGCACTGACTGACTTCACATTGGAGTTGAAAATCCGGATCTTATTTTTGATGCTGAGTGCTGTTGACCTCCACACAGATTTGAGAGTAATGAAAGGTTGCCTTGCTTTTCCAATCCTGGCTTTGATATCTTCGTCAGTTCCGTTGGCCTGCAGTTGAAACGATGCTTCCCAGGTAGGTAGGCAGGTAAAGGAGGTTGTTTCTTTCAGGTTCCTCCCATTTATGCTGGCTGATTGTTATCTGTTGTTGATGGCCAGGAATCTTCATCACCTCTTTTTTATCTATGTTCACCTGAAGTCCTATATTCTCTGGGTGCTTGTTCTGCCTACTTGTTGCTTTTCACTTGCATATCTCCCACTTTGTGAGAAATCAGACATATATCATCGGCGAAGTCCAGATCCTCCAAGTTTTTGTGTGAGTCCATTTTGTTCCTGTTTCCCCATTTCCCGTTGTCTGTCTCATTATCCAATCTACTGCAATCAGGAAGATCATTGGCGATAGTAAGCAGCCTACTGTCGCCAATGATTTTAGTAGGCTGAAATTATACTTCTAGGGATCAGTCCTATAGTACGTATCAGCAGGACGTCAAACGGATTGGAATATTGGGCTTCAGTAACAGCTCATTTCAAATTCATCCTGCTGTGTAGTCCATTTTATTTGGCTCTACGGTTGTTTATAAGCTTTTATCTCCTCAGTGTTACCCTAGGACCTCCAATTCGTCGTTTCTCATTTTCGTTGTACTCGAGGGACTGCCTGATACGTGATTTCAATCAACGGTCTTATAGTATCAATGTCTGAATTACTGGTGATAATCATAACATATCACCTTGATAAAATTATAAGCAATCAATTTTACTCGAAACGTGGTCATCAGTAAATATAACACCACTGTGTAACTTTATCAAAATAAATTTTATCCATAATGGAATTATGCTGTACCACATTGCCCAAGCTTTATCCTTAGAGGTTTTACAGTATTTTGTGAAACGTTGAATTGAAGCAGGCACACCGAGCTAGTGATAGACTCGGTCATCATGCGTATTGCTTATCTACGCTAACCGATATGTCAGCCCGCAACTTGCGCTACAGCCCAGAAAGACGTACGATTAAAAAAAATTCACCGGGGATGTCAATTAGTCTATAATCATAATCAATAAAATAGTGGGCGTCATTTTACGTAGGCCAATTCTGATTGGTTTATTTTCAGACTGGATATTGATTACCATATCAGGTCTCTTCAGTGTGTGTCTCCAATCTATCTTCATTTCTTTCTGCATTTAAGTTCAGCAATAGGTTCTCTGTCAGTTCCTTGCATTATCAGAATTCCCTGCATCTAGTTCTTCACAGCCATCTGATATTCAGTATGGAACCAGAGAAGACAGTTGTTGATAAAAGTTTGCAGTGTCCTGTTTTAAATGCTTTTGGTGATGCTCACAAACTAATTCTCTGAACCATACATAAAGACCGACTGATTTTATTTGACCTTTTCTGAACCATGAAAGAAGATGATCAGTAAAACGTTTGTTGAGATGTCTAGTTGTTCGGCCCCGAATAGCCAGCCTTCTCCGTAGGAGCAACTAAATTTGTTGATACACATATAAGTAGCACAACTAGACAGAGCTTGTCTTTCACTTGAGCAATCATAATTGATCAGCAGCTGGGAAATGACAAACAAAGGGCGGTGGTGGCAGTATTAGTCAGTTTTATTGCTTTCGATTATCGCAGATGTAAGACTACACTAGCTACGTCCTCATTAAATTAAAATTTTAGGAACAGTTGTTTCTTTTTAATTGTTGTCAGTTTCTCTTTATTGTACCTAGTGTGTTCATGTGTCTCCTTACAAATCTACTAGGATAACCCATTTGGACCAACGTATTTTGGATGTATCCTAGCTCATTTTCCAGGGAGTCATCTGTACAGATCCTTCTTGCTGTATTCGTGAGGCATCTGTATCAGATTGGTACAAAACTGAAGAAATGTGTGTATTGTCCTACAGATGCAGGTTTTCTATACACACATCTCGCTTGGGTAAACAGTCCTCTCTTCTGGTCAATTGGACATCAAGGAAGTGTAATCTACCATCATGTTCTTCTTCACAAGTAAAAAGATGAGCGATAGGTGTACATCATTAAATTTTATCAACATTTCATTGTTGTCAGCTTTCACATCAAGAATAATAAACGTGTCGTCAACATAACGGAAATAAGAATCCATTTTCTCTATTGCTTGTTTCACTGGACCATTTTCAAGCTTAGCAAGAAAGAAATCTACCAATGCTGATCCCGATGGAGAACCTATGGCGATACTGTAGATTGTTATTATTATTTCATCCACTAACTCACCGTCATTGGTTAAATTTCTTTATATATGTAAATTAGAGGAAGGCCTGAAGAAGATTTAACTGAAGACGACAATATTGCTCGCTTACACGTCTTGTTCTAATAATAATCTACTTTATTCCAAAACAGACAGTACTTATAATACAGAATGGAATTCTCAGCATGTCACAATATTGCATCTGATTTACTTAAAATATAAGTAAAATTAAAACAAAAGTAACCAGAGGAATTTGTCCACGCTTACGAACATAGGGTCAAAAATATCAGAAGCACGAAATGAGAGTATTAAATATAAAAATAATAACAGTGAGTTTGTTTCAAACAGTATTGTCGATTCACTTTGGAAAGTTTAGCATGTTATAGATTATTGAATCGAATGTTCTGTTGATATAGCAGCATGGTGAGGGGAAATACAAAATTAACAGTCATAACACAGCTTTAATTATGTTCACACTTATGAAAAATAAATAAGTAAAAACAAAACTTGAGAGGATTACGAATATAAGAAATACAATAACAATAAAAGTTGATGTTGTAAGGTTGGAGGAAATGGTTTATTTAGTAGTCCAAAGAAGGTTAGTTAGTTTATGCCTAACACTATTTGCATCACATGAAGTACGTGACGCCAAATATGGTATAGTGGAATTTTTATGCCTCGACGTACATCCATAAAGTCTTCTTGTTTTACCTGAGGAGACACAAGGTTGGAACTGCGGGTAGAGTGGGTGCTCAGAGTCTGACAAAATTCCTTTAGCAAATTTTTTAAATGACATCAAGTGCCTATCAGTGACAATGTAAACAATATGGCCCAATTGAATACCACTCGTCCTACTGACAGCCTTCAGAGTTCTACGAAGTATGACATAGTCTTTTTTTTAAGCAATCCAGGGGAAAGAATGAGGGTGAACATTAAAGAAGAATAGGTAAAATACACCAGTTGACAAACTGTAAGAGGAGTGGTTGGGTTATGCCTTAACTTCTTAATGTAAAATGTCAGACATGGGAAGACCAGGATAGGTCAGAAGAAAGAACTAATCCAAGATACTTAACTTCACACTTGATTTCCGCATCACCATCATCACTTTTGCAAGGATCATAGATATCGAGCAGTCAGAGCATTGAGACTAATTTTTCATCCTGCTCCGGAATGGAATATATTTAATCAAGATAACCTATATACGTAATCATAGTACTTTGATACTTAGACAAAGACTAGAAGCTGCTAGGATCTGGATCGTTTGAAACGCAAAGCCTATAAATTACGTGGTATGGCTGAGGGCAGGTAGACTCCTGTCTTCCTCTTGGAATGCGCGTATGTACCCACTTGTTCATATCCTGTGCCACGTAAGTCCTATGCTCAACCTGTACACGGAAGGGGATGGTCTGACAAGAGTTAAGGGGTGGATGGGAATGTTCAGCGCCTATTAAAGGAAGAATGAAAGTGGTGACTTACCTAGGTGCGGGAATGGAAAACCCTGTGATCACATGAACTCTAGAGTTTAGAAGGATGGAATGATATACGGACCAGTTTCGGTTACTGACAACTCTGCTCTGTTGCCTTGTCAATCGAAATTCAAGTCAATGGCTCAGAGAGTGGAACAACAATCAATGGAAAATTCTATTCACATTATCAAAGATCACTTAATCATAGATTCGACAACTTGTTCCATTTTCACTTTATATTTATATAGAAACTGATTTGCTCTTATTTTTTATAACTATTACGATGCCTTCGTCACTGCTTGAAATCCCATTCTGTCTGTATACAGTTTCGAGTTGCTAGTCAATGTTACCCTCCATTGCCACATCCAAAGACGACTATTCTGGGACCGTATATCAAATCCAAGCTTGCCACTTACAACGTTTACATACTGATACAAGTCGGAAGATAGGTAAATCTAGTCAGGACACTGAAATGCTTCCCTATTCCGCCTAGTTCGGTCTGGGCGTCCGGGCAGTATCTCAGCCCCCATACAATCAATTAAATGAAGCAACAAACTATCAGTGCAACTTATCGCGCGCTTTTAAAAATTCTTTCAAGCAATAATGATGTCTTAAGTGACACATCTCTTTCGAACATTACTTTTATTTCTATATATAGACTCCTGTAGTTTACCTTTGCTAACCTTGACGTCTTCACTTTCGCCTTTGTCTCAATTCCCAGCCTATCTGTGCCGTCTCGAGATGTTAGTGAGTAGCCTTCAAAATGGTTGTTCCCAGAGCGACAGTTAACACAGATATCCTGAAACCGCCTTCAAGATGGCCACCTATAATGTTCGGACACTGATGCAAAAAAGACAACAGGCAGGTTCGCTAAGAACATTGGAAAGCCTCACTATCGACGTCTGCTGTATTTTGGGGACCCGCATTCAAGATCCTAGTGAAGTGCTTCAATTATCCTCTCCATATGAAAGTTCGAATACTATGTACCTCCTGCTATACAGTAATATTAACTGATGACGTTTCAAGCACAAACTATTGCTCATAATCCTATCAAGAACTTTATATGATTATGAGTGTCAATAGTTTGTGCTTGAAACGTAGTCATCAGTTAATATTACTGTATAACACTGTGTGACTTTTCAAAATAAAATCTTATCCATAATGCAGTTTTACTCTTCCTCAGGGTACAAGTTCTATACTTACATCAATGTACCACCTGCACTTGTCCTGGGACCCTGTGGCGTCGGCATCCGACGTAGCTGGTGTCGCACTAGAGCCGAATTACTCGACTGGATCCCCATTAACAGTCGTCCATGTGCAGTGAAGCTGGAAGGTTAAAACGAAAGTAAGGAGTGGTAGGCCAGATAGGCGGTGTGTGTCTGTTGTATCTGCCTATGCCCCGACAGATTGCAGCCCAGATGCAATTGAGGACGATATCTACTACCAGCTGAGCGATCTCTTGAAACAGGTGGGTCAGAGGGACATTATATTGGTGGTTGGGTACTTGAATGCACAGGTTGGGCGTCTAAGCTCAGAGGAGAATCGTCTAAGTGGTCAGTTGAGCTTACATGGTTGCAGGTAAGATAATGGGGATCGTCTTCTGCAGCTTTGCGCAGATCAAAGCCTATTTCTAGCCACCATCAACTTCCGACACAGCCATCACCGTAGCACTACCTGGCGTCCTCTCTATTGCTTAAGCCTGGACTTGAATAGATCATATCGCAACCAGTTACAGATGACGTGGGTGCATAGACGACTTTTGTTCCCTATATAATATTTGTCTGAAATTTGATCATGATTTACCGTATGCCAGGTTTATCTTACGACTTGGTGGTGATCATGAAAATCATGCTCAATATGTTGACGTACGTAAACTAGTGGCACCTGCCACCTCCACGGAGTATGCAACCGAGCTAGACTCGAGGCTAGCTACTAAACCCCGAAACAGTATAGACGAACTTTGGCTGCACTTACAAGACACTATCAAAGTTACAAGTGAAGCCGATTGGGGCTTAAAAAACATCTCGCTAAAAACCACATTTCTGCGATTTCCTTGCAACTTCTTGGCATTCTTAGGTCCATTATGACAGATAGTAGAGTACAGCTCTTACTCGTAAGATCAGACAGTGCTTACGTAAGGACCACGAAACCTGGTGGTCAAGATGTACACGTGAAATAGGACCAGCAGCTGTATCTGGTAACAGTCAGAAGTTATTCTTGCCCATCCGAGATGCCGATTACAAGTAGCAATGGTGTCCGAGAGATAGTCTGGAAGGCAGACAGCACACCGATTAATAGCCTAAAGAGACACTCGGAATGGTGGACAGAGGATCACCTGGCCCCCAGCGCCCAATGGTTGGTGAAAACGAAATGAAGATCCGAAAGGAACTGCAAGTAATCAAGAGCCATACAGCATCTGGCGCAGGCGGCTCGAATCCACTCTTTGTGATTTATAATATCCAAATAAAATTCTATTGCTCTTCCATATTACTATTCTTTTTCCCTCACTCATATTTCTGTTTATTATCTCTCTTCTCTTGCTTTATGTGGTAAATGGGGGAAACTTCCAACTCGAACTGCTGCACACATGTGCAAACTTCTGTGTTGAAGCCAGTCAGTCAGACAACTGGCCCGAAACCCCTTTGTATATACGTATACGCCACCGAAGCACATACCTAAGAGTGAGGACGAATATTCAGTTGGGTACCTTTGTTCTCCAAATTCGATACCGTACCCTGAACCCCTTTATAACCGAGTTTGGTGACATCTTTACCAATAAATTCGCAATGACCTTGCCTAAAATCTGTTGCTTAGAAAAGACCAGCATACTTGTACACGTCAGAATTACCTACATAATGTTGGTATTTATCACTCCAGTTCCTGACAAGAGATGTGACACTTTATCCACCAACACCTTTGCAAGCGTAAACAACCTCTAGTTTCTCATAGGATGTGAGTATATGCAATATGCACCTTGGTGGATCACGTCTAGCACCAAATAACTATATGAAGCTTTAGTACCCTAAATAGAGAAACAATACAAACAAAATTTTTTGTATAAGTATGATAAAATTATTTGTTTCTCGAGCAGAAGACTTATTTCATTACGCACCTGTCTGACAGCTACTACGAATTTTATCGGTAAGTTAACTCCCTGATGTAGATCCACATGAATTCACCTCACATGCTTCTCAGGAATAAATCCACTCAAACAAGTTAATAATAATGTCCTATTCAACGAATAAAAGGCCATAGTAGGACCCAGAATTTGAGTTAGCTGATGTACCTACAACCCAGATTAAACACTGACCGCTACAATCGAATAATTTTCGGAGGCAACTTGCAACCAATAATTTTGTCAGTACTAGAAACAAAATAGCGCCCGGGCTACCATTCAAAACACTACGTAGGCTATTCTTAAACGGGCTACAATGATGATGTTATCCCAGAACAGTGGTATATTACCTGTAGTATCTCAAACAGTTCAGTTAGAGAAATAATGAATTCCATTTTGGACTTTAAGTTAAAGAGAATGTTTTATGATCCATTAGTGTTAGGAGATTTTTCTGATCCTGTGCTTTCTTCTAGTACATCAATACTTAGAGAACATGGAGAAATATGCATTACAGTGCAGACGAGTAAAGCAGTACAGAAACCAAACTTCGTTTCGAATTGCTCCAGATAAGCGTGAAAGTTTTGTATAGGATTGTTATTCGCATAATAGACCGATTCAGTGATTTGAGGCCCTCTTCAGCTAAATCCGTATAAAAAGTGTGTGAGGATGAAACTTCCGAGAAAAATCAGACGACTAAAGTTCACAGAAATACCTGTGAAACATTCACATACCATACACTGACAGAACGTATTCATCGAGATTAAAGTCCGCTTGATTTTTATTTTATTAAATATCAGCGGTTTCCAAAATAAGTAAGAAAAAGTACAAATAATTTACAGCGTTATACATGTACAATAAAAATAAGAACATAACTAGCAATAAATTTAGAATGACTTGTTCTTAGTGATAATAGCTCCAAGTGCTATCAAAAGGATTGTCAACAGTGCTACCGTTTCAAGGTACACAACTGGCTTGTAAGATATACCCTGTTAAGTGAAAATAATTTAAAATAAGTGGACCTACTTTATGTCGTACGGGAACTGTGAAGACTGGTTGTACGTCAGGAGTTACACCACCCTTCATTGAACGCAGGAAAGCTGTTACGCCTTTATCGTTATAAAAACGGACTAGATAATCTCCTTTAGGGATACTTTTATGGTTGAAAACAAATGTCACCTAATAGATAGCAGCAAATGATAAGAGACCAGAATTAGAGTATGGTACTTGGAAATTGTCTGTTTCAATATGACGACTAACTGGTTGGAAAACTCCATTTAGTTCAGCGAAAAGGTCTGGAGACTTCAAACAATTAACAAGTAATAGACAAACTTACTCCCTTCCCTTTACATTTAGCTTCACCTTCAATCAAAATAACGGTTTCAGTGGACAACACTGCTTCACTTGCTGAGTACGAGACTGCTCTAACGTCAAACTCATCACACGAGGCAGCTTAACATTTAAGTTGTTTGAGAAAATGATCATACATACCCAATTTGAGAGTCAAGGTAAGGAAAGTAACCAAAAACCAAACCATCACCGCGTCAACCGTATACGTGTAGATGGCCTTGAACACTTTTCAAATAGTTACACAAATGTCTAAGTTCAATTTCATTACGCTTTTCGTTACGATGCTGAACGGCTGAAATTATCCGTAACTTATCAAGGTCATTGGTGGAGTAAGACGCTCGAAGGTCATTTTCGTCCATGTTGGGTTGCAGTTCCGTAGCTGTTCGTGTACACGTTTGTTGTTCCGTTTATCCTGCCGTCATACACGACTTATCTTGTTACGTATTGTTCACAAATGTTGCGTTTCACCTCATTTTTTGTTTCCGTTGCTGTTAAAATGAATTATTTCTTTGGTTTTGAAACTTTTCACAACCAGGTCAGTGCATTCATTTCGGTGTAATTGTTTCATTATTATTATTATTGTATCCTTTAGTTCCTAGAGGAACATAGGGCTTCAGCTGCGCACCTCCATTGACTTCGGTTTTTTGACAACTTTTTCACCCTGCTCCAGGTCTGCCCACATGCTTTCATCTCCTCTTCACATGACCTCCTCCAAGTCACCCTTGGACGACCAACTCGCCGCCTCCCTTTCGGGTTCCACTCGAGGGCTTGTCTAGTGATGTCACTTGATGGTTTCCTCAGCGTATGGCCAATCCATCTCCATTTCTTTCTGCCTATTTGTTTCACAATCGGTTCCTGATTGGTTCGCTCCCAGAGATCCCTGTTGCTGATCTTTTCTGGCCATCTGATCTTGAGTATTGAGCGGAGACAGTTGTTAATGAAGGTTTGAAGTTTGTTTGAGATGCTCTTTATGACTCGCCAAGTCTCTGATCCGTATAGTAGCACTGACTTCACATTGGAGTTGAAAATCCGGATCTTATTTTTGATGCTGAATGCTGTTGACCTCCACACAGATTTGAGAGTAATGAAAGCTTGTCTTGCTTTTCCGATTCTGGCTTTGATGTCCTCGTCAGTTCCGCCTGTAGTTGAGACGATGCTTCCCAGGTAGGTGAAGGAGGTTGTTTCTTTCAGGTTCTTCCCATTTATGCTTATTGTGGTCTGTTGTTGCTGTTGATGTTGGCAAGGAATCTTCATCATCTCTGTTTTATCTATGTTCACGTGAAGTCCTATCTTTGATGCTTCTTCTGCCAACTTGTTACTTTTCACTTGCATATCTTCCAGTTTATGGGAAATCAGACATATATCATCGGCGAAATCCAGATCCTCCAAGTCTTTTGTGTCAGTCCATTTTATGCCTGTTCCCTCGTTGGTTGCCGTTGTCTGTCGCATTATCCAATCAATTGCAATCAGGAAGATCATTGGTGATAGTAGACAGCCTTGCCTCACTCCCGTCCTCACTTCGAAGGCTTCCGTAAGTTTCCCGTTGTGGATTACTTGGCATGCAGCATTGTCGTATAACTGTTGGATGAGGTGTATAATTGTCGATGGGACCCCGTAGTAGCGAAGTAGTTTCCAAATGACCTCTCGATCGACGCTGTCGAAGGCCTTTTCAAAGTCGATGAAGTTGAGATAGAGAGGTGACTGCCATTCCAAGCTTTGTTCAATGATGATCCGTAGAGTGGCGATTTGATCAATACATGATTTGTTTCTCCTGAATCCAGCCTGTTCCGGACGAAGTTTTTCATCTAGGGCTTGTTTGATTCTCTCCAGGATGATGCGACTTAGTATCTTGCTTGGAATGGACAGAAGCATAATTCCACGCCAGTTTTTACATTGACTTAAGTCTCCTTTCTTTGGAAGTTTGAATAAGTAACTGTTCTTCCAATCCTCGGGTACTTTGCCCTCTTTCCACACCTTCTCCAGTAGTGGTGTCATCAAGTCCGCTGTTGTCTCTGGGTCTATTTTCAAAGCCTCTGCTGGGATTCCATCTGGTCCCGGTGTTTTCCCAGTTTTAAGCATCTTGATTGCATTCAGGACTTCTGATTTCGTCGGGGGGTCAGTGTTCACTGGTAGTTCTGCTTCCGTTGTTGGTATTGCTGGACGTGTTGTAGGTGGCGGACGATTTAGAAGTCTTTTGAAGTGTTCAACCCAGTGCTTTCTCTGTTCCACCTCTTTGGTGATTGACTTTCCATTGTCGTCCTTTATTGGCTTAATCTGTGTCGAACGTTTGCCCGAAAGGTTCCTAGTTGTTTGGTAGAGTGTGGCGAGGTCTCCTTTGCCTGCAGCTTGTTCTGCTTCGTTTGCCATGGTTTCATAATATTTTCTTTTGTCTTCCCTGGCACTTTTCTTCACTCTTTTGTTCAGTGTATTGTAGCTTGCATTCAGCTCCTGTTTTTGTTGCTCGTCGTGCACTGGATAATCTTTTGCTTCACTGTCCTTCTCTCTTCTATTAGTTTCCAAGTGTCCGTAGTGAGCCACTGTTTGTCCTGTCTCTTTTTTCTGCCTAGAATTTCTATGCAGGTTTGGCTCCACACCGTTTTCAAGTTGTTCCAGTGCTTTTCAACGCCGACCTCTTCGCTAGTGTTGATTTGTGTCTCGGCTTTGTCCTTTATGCTTGCAATGAAGATGTCCTTTGTAGCCTGGTCCTTCAGCTTTTGAGTGTTGAACTTGGCTTGTGGTCTATCTGCAGCTCCTCCTTCTTTGAAAGCTTTTAATTTGATTTGGATTGTCCCTTGTACGAGATAGTGGTCTGAGCCAACGTCTGCTCCTCTTCTTGCTTTTGTGTCCAGTAGGCTGCGCCTCCACTTCCTTGAGATTGAGATGAAGTCGATTTGGTTTTTGGTTTGCCCGTCTGGTGACACCCATGTAGCCTTGTGGATATCTTTGTGCTTGTATACACTGCCACCAATCACCAGTTCGTTGAAGGCGCAGAAGTCGGCGAAGAGTTCTCCGTTTTCATTCATTTCTCCTAGAGCTTCTCTACCCATGATGAGTTCCCTTCCCGTATTGTCTGGTCCCAGTTTGGCGTTCATGTCTCCCATTAGTATTTTCATGTCGCCAGCTGGAGTATTGTCCATTGTTGCCTGTAGTTGCCTGTAGAATTCTTCTTTCTTCTCGAGGTCTGCGTTGTTTGTGGGTGCATAACATTGTATGATTGACACTTTCCTTCCTTTGGAGTTGAACCTGGCGGTCATTATCCTGGACGAAATCGCCTCCCATTGTATCAGGGCTTTCGTTGCCGTTGGTGACATCATGATAGCCACGCCCTCGGTGTGCGTGTGGTTATCTTCTGGGTGACCGGAGTAGATCACTGACTCACCTGTTGACAATTTGGTGAGTCCACTCCCATTCCATCTGCTCTCACATATTCCCAGCACTTGTATTCCGTATCTTTTCATCTCGTTGGCGATCTGGGCAGCTTTTCCAGTCTCGTACATAGTTCGGACGTTCCATGTTCCTACACAGACTTTTTCTTTTGGTGCAAAGAGGTTCATTTTGCTGAAGGTTCTGTAGCAACTTTGTTTACAGGGTGTGGTTGCTAGCCTCACGCCTGAGAAAAGAATGATTACATTAAGTAAAAGTTTAGAGAGAAGCAACTTTTTGGGTTGCTCCCCTCAAAATCAGAAAATAACGGACAAACAATGAGAACAACATCAACAAAGGAAACAGTTCACAGAAAAAAGGGCAAAAAGCGACGACAACTATAAAATAGGACAACATGTAATATAGTTCAGTACAGTTAACTAAAATGATATCTTAACCATAAACTCACTGACTTGGAGCAACTTGAACATATAAATCCAACAATATATACAATTATAGATGTGTTTATGTTTAAAAATTCCACAAATCCAAACAGTGAGTTATGTGTATTATCTGTCAATAAGATTGTATTTTTTGGATTCAGTGTTCGAAAGGTTAATAATTGTGATAATTTCCGCAAACACTTTGCATAAAATTTTAGAGTAATAAGAGATTTTATTTATGACCAAAATGTAGCGTAATAGTCGAAAAGCGCGCACGATGTTCAGTTTCGTAATTGTTTCATACCTTGTATTTATGCGGCTTCTGCCAGCCAAACATCTTCATGTGCATGATTTCCAAAACTTCTACACATTGCCAATTCATTAACAGCTGAAACCCAACTAAAACACTGAAAGCCGCATAAATACAAGGTATGAAACAATTACGAAACTGTTTCATACCTTGTATTTATGCGGCTTTCAGTGTTTTAGTTGGGTTTCAGCTGTTAATGAATTGGCAGTGTGTAGAAGTTTTGGAAATCATGCACATGAAGATGTTTGGCTGGCAGAAGCAGTTGTTTTCAGTTCATTTATTGGTTGCCGTTATTCTTGTTGGGTCATTTAATTACCTAAGGTGTAGAAATCGTGAAAAAAAGTGTCTTTCTCGTTCAAGTTTACAGCATGCAACAATCTGCGAGTGAATCTGTTAAAGGGAACACCATCAGAGTTGATGTAGCAAAGTTTTCGAAGAACAAATTGAACCTGGAAAATTTAGAACCTGGGTTGAAGATGAAAAAGCTTTGAAGCTTTTTGAGAATGTGAATATACCATCCGTGTGTCTGCTATCATTTAAAAAAAATAACTTGTGAGAGAATCTAAGTAAAATAAGGTTGAGCCGCATGAAAAGTATGAATCTGTTGTGCTTGTGTGTATTTTGGGGGAACTAAAAGAACCTGGAATCCTTAAGGGTAAGTGTTACTTATGCTTATTATTGCTTGATGTACTAGATCCAAATACATGAACTAGGACTACCCGTAATAGAGCCAGTGTTAACATCCATTCAATGGGTTGCAAAACGGTTTTCAAAGCGGATAAAATACGATGATCCGGTGAGTGTACGAACAATCCCAGTTAAAGGTAAGACATTAATTAGGAAGAATAACGTTTCGGGTTGTAGTCTACGATCGGTGGTTTCCTCGAAGTTGTGATTTTTCCGTGATTATAAACACAGATGTTCACGATCTTTAAAAAAACTAAATAAATTTTCCTTAAACCAGTAGTCTTCTTTTCTTTGGCAAAACATCCATTGATACGATTATACGATGAGGTAGCGAAGTAAGATGTTATGTGACTGAGAATCGTGGTTGTTGTGTTTTGGACTAATTTCGCGCACCTGACTGTTATAACCGCATGGATATAGCGTTTTCCTCATGGTACATCATGATATCTAGAAATCATAAGCACGCTGCCATCGGTAAATTTATTTTTCTTTTTTAAATGACTGCAAATAGTGAGTCGTTTGAGGTGATAGGATGAATACCTCTGAACGTTTTTGGGGAGACTAGGGTATATTTAATTTTTTCGAGTAAGGTACGATCTTTTTACCAAGAAAGTTCTCAGAATTTTCGTTATTCAAAGATAACGCTAAGTTGATCACTAAGGTGGTAGCTATAGGAGATTACCTTCAGCGGAAACTATAATAATGTAGTTTTAGGTAACGCGTCATAGAAGTAAGCATCGTAGGTTAATTGTGTCTAAATGTATTAAACGTTGTATAACTGATCAAACCATAGTTCTTACGTACGAGTTAGTTTTATAAATAATGAATGTACCGTACAAGCGTGTACCTTGATTTGCATACCTAGCTCATAAACACTATGCCTGCATGTGGCATACATTTAGGGCCAATACGCTGTGATGAATTAGTCCGAGATGCTTCAAGTCAGACTTCATTTCCATATCACTATTATCAATTTTGCAACGGTCATAGGAATTAACACCTTCAACTAACTTTCGTTTACATCGGAAACTGAAAATAACAGTCTGACATTTCGAAGGATTTAGTTTAAGAGCATGTTCTCACTCCTAATAGAGAGCTGTTCATCTTAGTACAGTGTAGCTGGCAGTTAACAGACATTGAAATAGTTAGGTCGTCCGCGTGCTTGAAAAAGTTCTTTTCGTATGCATTCGTACAATAAGTTCATCAAACAAAAATACAATTGGTAATGGACGACTTCCCCCTGACCTACAGTGTACTGCTTTCTCCCTGATAAATAAGAATGAAGCCATCTAACAATCCAATACTCAGTTTGAGTTTCAGCAAGCTTATCTGACAGAATATCTCTACTTACTGAGTGGAAAGCAAATGTGTGGTCTAGGAAGGAACACCGAATTTAGCCCCATTGTTTACACTGGGGAAAATATTGTGATACAAGACTGCAGCTGCATCTAAAGTACTTCTACTGTGTTTATAGGAGAATTGTTTGGGATCGTTAAAGGCTTTAAGTGAAGGTCGAAGATTAAGGAAGAGTAAATTTTCCTTAGTTCGTATATACGTCATTTGCATTGAAACCAAGGAAGCACCTATTATTAACACTTGTGACACCAGAAACTTTAGCATTTGTGGGAGAATTTATGGCAGACTTGTTTAGTGTACACACATCAAATGAATAGGGAATACTGGAGGTAATTAGATGCATGAAGGCGTAAGTTATTAAATATCCATAAAGTAGATATGCAAATACCGCAGTTGTTGGTCATAGAAATGATGGATATTAGATAACATCGCATGATTCAACGGTATATTAGAAATAAATAAAAATTGTTTCTTAGCTCATTGTCAAGTGAACAGTCTATTTGATGATGTCACTGCATATTAACAGATTAGTGAAGTAGATATCAAGTCTAAGTTACTACATTTACTTGTACTACATACTTGGCGTTTAACAGTAAACAGACTTTCAACTGGTTAGATAAGGCGACTTTAGAATATCCAACAGTACAGAATTATTATTCAACTTGCTAAATCCCACTTAGCTTTTACAACGTGCTATTGTGTAGAAACAGACACGAAATCCTATTAATGACTAAAGTAACATTCTCATAATACTACAGTAAATCTCCATCCCACTAACTAAGCTTAGCGTTTATTATTCCTAATTCACTTATTACAAAAGCACATAGTATAGCAAGGAATTGAAGAAGTCTACAGGAAGAAGTAATCAAGAGTATATTAAACATTTGATTAATTTACAAAAGAAAATTCTGATGAAGGGTATTAAAGTTGGTTTGACCGAATGATGTTTCCCCTGATTTCATATTCAACAACCTCCGTATACCTGAAAAAATAAAGTACATGTAAGATTTAGCATAACATGAAGTTACAAGAGATAATTCTACATATTAGCATATACTATGAATACAATGATTCTGTTAATACTAAGCAATATCTCATGCAGATAAATGTATTTGTAGTCTACAGCTGATATTTATGTTGACGCCGTATACATAAATAGACATCACTACAAATGTCTACTTCTCACTCGGCGCCCAAATATTATAGAACTATTCTGTCAAATCTTGACTACAGTTCATTTGATTTATTTTGCAATCGAATTCAACTAACAAAAAAGAAACTATGTAATTGGCACAATCATCGTGTTTTCACTCTCCGTTATCTGCAACAGAACGCATATCCTAAATCCGTAGCTGTCCAGCCACCTGACAACTTCAGTAGGTCGAATAAAGCAGCTGAATTTTCAGAAAGAAGACAAAGTAATAAGTTTGACAGGGTGCTTCAACTAAACTCTAATCCTAAACACTATAATTTTGAAAATACGTCTAATCATAAAATTCTAGATACTAGCAGTTTGAACAGACATGAAGGTGTGATGTTAGCTGACGCATAGGAAATCCTGAATAATAAATAAGAATGGATATGTATCACTAACTAATAATACTTGGTCAAAGTTTCCCGACTGTCTATATCTACTTATGGAGACGTTAAGACATTGTTTTACAACTGTTTATCCGCACACACACACACACATACACAGTGTTTAAAGTATTTAACAAAGGTAGATCAATATTTGTAAGTCTGAGGTCAAATTTTGATCACAACTCGTACAATTTTGTTTATTATACTTCTTAATATTTGTTTTATAAATCATGATTGGACAAAGTTTTTAAAAACAAGAGATGTTCCTTTCATATATAAACCTGTTAATTTCGATTAATTTCCCTGAAGAAGTTCGGACCAGATTTCCGAACGAAACGTTGGAATTACTCATTTCAATATCGCTGAGATTTTACAAATATAATTTTTTTACAAACATCATATGTTTTCCTGTATTTGAGGATTATACGCAAATTTCAAGACAATCTCCGAAACATCCATACTATTGAGGGGTCATTCTCTCATCGAGCTTACTTGCAGATCAATTCCACACCAAATACTTTTACATGAAATGAAGTATTGCAAATGTGCAACTTAGAAATTAATCCGCAATCTCAGTAATTTCTAGTCCACAAGGTTTTGTGAATCCTACAGAAATCACATTTTCACATTTAGGAGACTATAACCATCTAGTATAAACTGAACATGCCTCAACTCTAGACAGCTATGCACAGTGCTAACAACATAGTGAAACACTTCAACTATTGTAAAGCACACAGACCTGTTGTGTTGATGAGGATAATAATGTCATATAATGCAAACTAGAAAATTCAATCGTCATAGTGCATCTGTACTGCTTTGTTTAAATGGAAATCTCAGGAGAAATTCATCTCCACTATTGGTGATCAAAAATATTGCAGCATTAAGTATAAAGTCAGTGGAAATTGTAAAAGAGAATAAATTCATATTAATGATTATAAAGCTGAATAGATTCAGTTCTCGTAATCACCACGACTCATGCGTATAATCATACCCTGTAATGAATTAGTGCATTAATTGGAACAGCAAGGAAATTTAAACAAGTAATTGCCTTCTCCACTGCACCGTACTGGCAATAATCGTGATAACCCCCTTCGTTTGTTATCCTATCAGTCAGCTATAGCTGACTGATAGGATAACAAACGAAGGGGGTCTACTTATTGTCTACTTATAAGTAGACAATGGCCCAATGTTATTACAGTTGAGATATTTTTGTACATTTAATTCACATAACCCATAGCACACTGCACCAACCAGTGCCAATATATATGAAATCCATTTAGAGATAACCTTTCAACTTACTATAATTCCTGTCCATGGTTGCAACCACAGATAGAGTGAAAAGCACATCTAAATGACAATTTAGGTTCCCACCAACGATTCTGATAACATTTGCAGGTGATTTCCAAGTATTGAGAGAATTATTTTGTCAAAAAGACTGTTCTTCACACGAAAACAGGCTGTATTGATATCCTGAGACATGAAGTCTTCATTGAATGATACTATGCCGAAAGGTGCAGCTTCTACATGGAGTAAATGAGTGGTGAAAATGGCATTACCCTCTAACTATCCTATCTCCCTCATTACACCGATATTTTGATACATTCCATCTGAAACACTAATCATTGCAACCAATATGCTAAAAGTGTGTCGCAGTCAGATCACATGACGCGGACACCAACATAACCAGCAAAAAATGGGAATTTCCCTCAATCTAGATAACATATAATACAATTTTATTAAAAAATATTGGCCAAAACAAATTTTCAAGCGGAATTCAACAGTACGTGATAAATAAGTCGAGCCTGCTGAACATGTCCTACACATTTAGGAGAGGAAACCATTCTCTATGTAAAAAATACTATGGATTTTCGCTCAGGGGAGTCAAATGAAAGTGGAACAGGGAATGTAGCCACCGATAACCTTGAAAAAACCAGTCGCTCTCACAAGGCAAGTTATGGCCCATTTCCCGGCCTAGTCCTAAATATCATCTTTCCCTAAGCTTAGCTTAATCTAACACTCCTAATCTTCCCGTAACTTGATCTAGCCAGCCCTCACAAAACATATCACTTTTCTAACTTGTACTGTATTCGCTCCGCGTTATAGCTATTCTTCAGCTTGTAACACTCTTCGATCCCGAGAATTAGAAGAACAAAGAATAAGGAGAATTTCTATTCTGCATTCAGTGGCACATTCTCACTAGAATGTGGATGGAGGTTCCTGGGCTAAACACCAACTTCATCACAGATATCAGCCAAAATTTTTGGAGTACAAAGTTTCATAGTTTACAGATTCTAGTTCAGCAAGTATTCGGACCTGAACTAAAATATAATTAGATATTAAGGACACTTTTGTGTGATAAAATAATCAAATATCAAATAACCACCAACCGCCACCAACAGCAACAACAATCAGCAATAATCACCATCAACAGGAGGGATTTGACAGAGGTTATCTTCTTCACCTATCTAGGAAGCATGATTCCAACCACAACCAGACGGGACGGATGAAGATGTCAAAGAAGGCCAGAATCGGAAAGGTGAGATACGCTCATACGATCACAGAAGTTAAGGAAGCTAGGCGCGCTCCTTGAATATGGCGTGCTTTTTCCTCTGTAACCGGAAAATACCTATTTTGTGAATTATCCGCTTGGGAAACCTGATCTCCCTAGCTGGTGAGTTAAATTCAACCATTAATTACATATTAAATCTCTGTGTGGTAGGTCCAGCTGTCTCGAACTACTGCCAAAGCTTCAAGTGCCACTTTTGTAGCAGCATCCTCCCCACTTGTTCATATAAACAAGACTTGCTGCTCTACAACACGTGTCAGTGTAGTTGAAGATTGAACGATCAATTCATGGTTGTTTGCTCAAACCAACTTCCCCAATTTTCGCGGAGGCATCAATGCGACAGTCATCGTCTCATCGGTCGCTGTTCAGAAAGAAGTCAGGAGACAACCATCGGAAGTAATATTGTGATTTATTATTGTAATATTTGTTCACAGACCTTAGTTGTAAAGTTGGCTATATGTTGGTGTTACAATAAAGAATTCTCGAGTCGCCAATCGGTGTTTTGGTTTTCGCGTCCGTTAGTACTAAGCGTTTCTGAGAAGCTTCAAGGAACAGCGTGAGGCCCAGCGTAGCAAGAGCTGGGCATTAACGGTTTACGAGACGTGGCTGACAACGCGATTGCCAATCTTCCAGAAAGTACTAGGTAAAATCGAAAACCTTATCTTTTACTTGTCTTGTCCTTTATCAGTCTTATTCTTGTTCTTGTGGGTAGATACTGTTGCTCTCTTATTTGCATATAGCATAAGTCCCAGTGATTGTTGATATTGCTGTTGAAAGTATCCTCAGAAAAAGCGATAAAACACCACATTCTGATGTCACAAGGGCTTCAGCCAGGCATGGCGAAAACCCAGGGACATCAACCCCTTCCCGCATACCGATCCTAAAGTCTCGTGTAGGCCTCGTCTGTTTTGATACTACGCTTGCATTGCCACAGTCTAGCGCTGAAACGGCATATGCAACACCAAGTTGACAGGATACTACATTGCATCCACTGAAAGCCAGTGTTTGAAACACAGCAAACAAAAAGGAAATGCTCAAGGCGTCATTAGATCTCGAAAGCATCATCAAGGAAGTGAGACGAATGTCAGACGTGTAGTGTCATCATTTCTAAAACCGACTCAGCTTTTGAATGCAATTGTTGTAAACGATGGGTACACTACCGTTGTGACAAAGAGGTACCGAAAGCATACTACGAGTTTATACGAAAAAACCCATGCCCACGGTTTTGGTATATCTGTCCACTTTGTAGCTCTGGCACAGAGTGTCTGCGGATATCAGTAACAACATGCCGCTCTTGTGTCTCAACACAGTCTCATGCAGCTCCCCACATGCTAACACCACACTACCAAAACTTGGTACAGACAGTGAGAAGGACACTCCAGTCCAAATGAATGGAAATGCCAATCTTCATATGGTGAAGAGTACCAAGGTTGCACCCACAGCATCAGGGAAAGATGGAATTGCCAAAGCACCACTTGTATCCACTTGCAAGCTTGGCAACACAGCAAAGGCTGGCTAAAACCTGATGAAGCCGTAAAATACTGACGCTGCATAGAAAAACAAACAGTCAGAGGCGAGACCTAAGTCTGAGGTAAGTCGTTCTAATTCTCTTATTCTTTTTAATGTACGTGTGAGCAAGGATAGCTTGCTTGAACAACGGGCCCTGTTTGATCAGGAACAGTGGTCGAACTTGTGCATTAAATTAGGTCTGAACATTAGTTCGGCAAAATTCTGCAGGTTGTACAGGGGTGTCCATGCTCCTCAGGATAAGCCACCCCCATTAAGGGTTACACTGGACTCTGCCGAAGAGGCCGAAAAAGTACTAATAAAGGCATTAAGAAGACAAATTTCGCGAGATGATATCATTTCGTAGTTTCTTTACAACCGCTTTACAACTAACATGGTTAACAATGATAAAATAAAGTTCATGAAAATTACTCAGTTAAATAAAAACAAAAGTACATACTAATGACCAATCATATTGAGATAGGTCATGCAGTCCAGGGTAGGCGAAGATAAGGCTCAGGAACTAGCCATCAACAGAAGTTCGAGCATAAGAGTGAGACAAGACAGACCATGGGCTAACAGACAGATAGCGAGGGAGTCACTAGAACTGATGCGTTCTACCTCTATGGTGGTACGCGTTGTTCCGGAGCTGGAAACGGACACCGCTTGTGAAAAACACATGCATGACGTACAGCAATGGAGATGGCCCCTGGCGCTTCTGAAACAATCTCCATTTCTTGATTACCTTGCCCCGCTCATCTCACACTGATTAGCCCTCCAAAGCTGCTGAGTGTCACATTCAAATCCCCGGAGCAGTTGGCCATAGCACTTCAACGATGGTATGAGACCAGGGGAAAATGGGAGGACAAATCCGATGCTGAGAAAGCAGACCCCGAACCATAAGGAGGCAGCAAACTGAGGCTTTAATACTTCCTCAAGCCTCAGTGATACTAGAGCGATGCAGTACTGAGAATAACAGTCTGTGTCACCCAAGTGTCCTACCTGAATCTATGGAAAAAACTACAACGGGCCGGTTTCATCGGAATCGGCCAACTAGCCCTAGCATTAAGTCCCCTACCAGCACACAGCTTCACGTCAACTACCCGACAACGCACTGAGGTTGTGAGACTCACTGTCAGCTGCCTATATAGTAGTGTGATGGGGCTGAGAGGTAATGTAGGCGAACTCCAAAATCTCCTAGCACACCTATGACTTAAAATAATCATTCTCCCTGAAACGTGGCTATCCCCCACGATCTCCGACAACGAAATCAGTATAGGTGATATGGTTCTGGTTAGGAGAGACAGGGATAATAAGAAAGGAGGAGGAGTTGCTACATACTTTGGCAGGCAACTTAAATGTGTGCGCGCAACGGACCCACCACTTATTGAACTCCCAGACTCCATATGGTGTCATTTCACCGTAGGCCACACCAAGCATTTACTGGCATTTACCAAGCATCTACCGATCACCCACCTGTGGGGGCAGAGCGCAATCGGCTAGCCGATCAGTAGATATAATGGTGGTCACTAAGGTGAACCGCCCCTTTCTGCAGGAACAGCAATATGAAATTTCACGGCTCGAGATTTTTCTGAGGGCTTAGATGTTTATCTCGAAAAAGATAATAATGAACGCCTAGACAGATCATGCGTCTGCCTTTAAATATATAACATTAGCTCAACCTATTGTTGAGATGCGACCATGCGGACTCTGCACAAATTTATGGGGCATCTTATAAATTAACTTGCTATCCATTGTCGGATCTTTAAATACCACTTCGCAATGTCTTATCTCATTCATCTTCTAATAACATCTTTACTTGATCCTCATTATATTCCATTAAACCTAACATTTTATAGCCCTCTATGAATCTGATTCGACCTATTCTATTCCTATTCTCTGTAGGGTACGGTTGTGCACCAAATAGACAAGAATGTATGAAATAAAAACAACTGGCTTGAAAATAATTGTATTAAGGCCAAGAGTGGATATCATGATAGTACGAAGTATATGGGTATTATTATACATTGCAAATGAACGTTGTCGGCCTAAGGATTAATTACTTCCCCATTCTGTTTTCTATATAAATGTATTTATTAATGATATATTGCACTTACTTATTTTATTGCACTTTATTGATTCACCGTAGCACTTTAACTTTTCCAAAACAGCTTTCAATCCCTTGTAAACGTTGTATTTACCTCAATATTGGTTGGCTATCGTATGCCTACAACCATGGGATGAAAACGAAACGAAGCCGATTTTCCCGCTCAACCTGGAGGACAACTGTACAATTCAATAACTCTACGACCTGGTTCAGACAATCTATATATATGTATATGCACCAAATATTTAACTGGTGAAACATAATTAGCTTGTAGACAATCTAAGATCTGACATTATATCATACTTGATCGTGCCTGTAAAAACGGCATGCATTTTCATGTAAATTTATATGTTTGTATGAAAATATAAATTATTATTATTATTACTGCTCAGCACTATCACAGGGATCTGAGATGTGGGCTATGACCAAATCACCATAGCTGGGGATATGCCTTATCAACGCCCGAGATTTCAATGCCCCATCATCGAACCTTGGCTCGGGGTATGCTGAGGGGAAATTTGGCCGAAACCTACCGCAAACTATTCGAAATACGGGACTGACTGAGAATGTTCTAGATGACACTAAGTGGGGCCCCGGTGGAAAGTCATCAAAACTAGACTACATTCTAACTAGTGACCAACTACTCGCCGAAAAGGTCCAGATCGTGACTCCTCTAGGAAGTAGTGACCATGCAGTCAAAGGTTTCTATCTCGTTCTCCATGAGCATTGCTACAGGGATGCCGTCCCTTTAGTCACGACACAGCTCAAAAGAAAGTCATCATGGTTGAAGAGAGGCATGCAACGTATTCTGCAAGCAGAGCGAAAGGCTTGGTCTACGTGTATCAAAGAGTCAGATAGACCACGATGCATACCTGGAACTCAGGAATCGGTGCAGCGCGAGAGTCACGGGGGACAGGAGGTCATTCCAGGCTAATCTTGCTAAAAAACTGGCAAGCCCCAAAAACGTGTACCAATTCATGTCGGAAGGAAGACCAACAACCAGAGTGCATGCGCCTTAGTAGGCCCAAACGGTCAATATCTCACTGGTCTGGAGATGGCTGAAACATTCAGTTCAGCTTTCGCCAAACAGCTAAACAGCAATATGGATATTACAGTTACGGACCAAAATGGTGGCACTACTGTTTCACAGGAGGAAGACCTAGTGGCTAGTCCCCAAATAAACCCCGCAATAGTACTAAGGAAGTTATAGTGACTCACACCTGGGAAGTCCTCAGGTCGTGATGAGATCGGGCCATCCGTTCTGAAACAGTGCGCTGAAGCTCTCTGTAGGCCCCTGTGCGACTCGTTCCAACACTCAATGGATTCAGGGACACTGTCAAGGGGGTGGAAAAGAGCCATCCTTTCTCCGATCTTCAAGGGCGGGGATAAGCAAAATGCCATTAGTTATAGACCCGTAGCTCTACTCCCAGTGGTATCAAAAGTACTGGAAAGTATTACTGACGATCACACCAGGAAATGCCTTGATAGGTCTAATATACTGCATGGAGCCCAACGCGGTTTCAGGAAAGACAGATCCTGTGTAACAAGTCTACTACCACCTTGGGACGATTGGACATCATTCTGGAATATGAATGTACCAGTCCATGTGGTCTTCCTAGACTTTGAGAAGGCATTTGACGCTGTTCACCATGACCTTCTCCTACATAAAATAAGCCAGGCAGGTATAGGTGAGCCACTTCTGTCATGGTTGAAGGACTACCTAGCCGACAGGCAATTTTGCACTAAGGTTAGTCAAGTACGATCATCTTGGCCCAGCTTGTCATCAGGAGTGTCGCAGGGTTCTATCCTAGGACCACTGATGTTTTCGTTTTTTATCAATGATCTACCACGCCGTGTAAGCTGCCCGACTCTCCTATCGCTGACGACGTAAAGATATGGATGGCGATAAAGTGTCCGGAGGACTCATATAGGCTGGAGGAAGATCTAAACCTTCTGGAAGACTGGGCGGTGGCAAGTGGCATGACTTTCAACCTGAAAAAGTGCACCTGTAGACTGCGGAATGCAAGTTACACCCCGTGTAATGAAAGCTTGTCCTGCACAATGTTGGAACGCGACTTTGGTCTAGTTCCAAAGGAAAAAATGGACACAAGCGTAAATTACACGGGGGATGTAGTGAGGGCATATGCAATCATGCACTTTACACACAGACACTCACTCCTGAGCTCTTTCTGAAGTTGTACGAAACATACGTCAGACCGCATCTTGAAGTGCATAATACTGTTGCACTTCCACTGTTTAGAAGAGACACCAACCTCTTGGAAAGAGTTCAAAGACGGGCAACAAAATAAGTGGTTGGTTTCCGAAACAAACCATATGATGAAAGGCTGAAGAAATTAGGCCTGTTCACACTTAGCCACCGTCGTCTTAGGGGGGATTTAATTACTGCCTACAAAATAACAAATGACCAGAATCACCCAAACAAAGGTGTTCTGCCATTGAGTAGGTATAGGCTCCCTTGTGGTAATTACAGAAGGATAGCTCACCAGAGTGTGAGGACTCGGGTACGCTCGCATCTCTTTTCTCTGCGGGTTTGCCGTCCCTGGAATTCCTTACCGGCAGATGCAGCTATGTGTAGTAATTTATTGTACTTGAAGTATTAGTATACCGGGATGACGGAATTATAGGAATCTAATCAAAACCCAGAGAGGGCAGCAATCAGTAATTTGTATTTAGCGGAATTAGAATGCAATTCATATATGAAACATATCAACAGTCAACAGTAAGTATTTAAACAATACAGAGATAGAAATTGTCAATCACCACATCCGCCACACCTCGAATATCTCCTCGCGTATTTATAACGATGTCTCGGTTTGCTTGCAAGTAGCTTCGAGCTAACTGATTCTGTGATATTATTTTCATCAGTATTATCTGGACTTATTTCTGAATTATCTACAAAATCAGGATTATTAGCGGAATCAATAATATTATAATTGGAACGACCTACTTCATTTATTGTCACTTTGTCCAGGTGTCCGTTATGAACTGAGTGATCTTTGATGTCTAATATCTTCACCACTCGATTTCCCATTTTTTGTAGTATAATTCCAACAGAAGGTCTGTAGTTATTATCTTTGTAATAATGTACATTAGAAGTAGTGGACATCAGATGCTTTTTGAGAATTCGAGATTTGAATAGTTTTGCAGGACTTTCACAAGAACTTGTATGCTCTGGATTCACCAGACGTAGTCTATGCATATGCAGTAATTCCTCAATTTTATTCAGTTGCTCTCTCATCTCATTCAGGTCTTTTCGTGCTTTCGACAGTTCACATTGCAACTTAGCTACCTCATTTTTGAATACAGTTGATACTTGCGTTGCTGAACTTGCAGTGGAGGTTTTCGTTGGATTAGCTTGAGTATTTTGAAAAGTTGAAAGACACATAGACTCCATTTTACTAGACAGCTTGGGAGAATTATAAGAATGTTGAGCAACATAAGTACTCGAACTCCTGCAAACCGTCTTGATGTGTCCAACTTTACCACATTTATAGCACTTAGCACTCCGAAAACGGCAAGTGCTTCGTAGATGTAACTTTCCACAGGATAAACACGGTTTAATGTTTTTGATCTCTCGCTGCATTCTATTACCTGTGGACGGCAGTTTGGATTTCTTTCCATGAACACTTGTATTTTCGACTTTGGACAGCATGACATCAGATACTGACGTAGTGGGAGCAGAGTATTCATTATGGACATCTTCATATGTAATACATACCTCTTTAGCAGTTTGAAACGTACAAGAAGGAATCTGAATTAACTCTTTCTCTAATTTAGGAATGTTGATTCCAGCAATTAGACGATCACGTAGTTGTGTATGCAGCTGATCTCCAAAATTACACTTTGAGGCTTGAATTTGGAGTTGTAGTATAAAGTCTCTTATCTTCTGATTGGGAGAACGTACCAGTTTGTTGAACTGAGCCCTCTCTCTGGTCTCAAAAGTAGTTACATGGAAGTGATCTATAAGAAGTTCACGGAGCTTAGCATATGGCATAGAAATGGGTTTATCTGGAAACGCCAGATTCTTCACCAGGCTATATGCATCAAGACCAATAGCGGTGATGAAATGAGCAGGTATTTTATCATCCCGAACATTCTTGGAAATGCACCACGCATCAAAGCATTCCAAATAATCAGCAATCTCCCGCGGAGAACCATTAAGAGGAAATTTTCCCAGGTTACTTAGCTCCATCGCGACGCCAATTTGTAGTAATTTATTGTACTTGAAGTATTAGTATACCGGGATGACGGAATTATAGGAATCTAATCAAAACCCAGAGAGGGCAGCAATCAGTAATTTGTATTTAGCGGAATTAGAATGCAATTCATATATGAAACATATCAACAGTCAACAGTAAGTATTTAAACAATACAGAGATAGAAATTGTCAATCACCACACTATGGCATCGTCCGTGGACGCCTTTAAGCGACGCAAGGACTGCATCCAAATGGCCTATCCCCTTAATATCCCATACACTATTCAGGGGTTCGTCGTTTCACTTCTTTACATCCGCTCCCATCTTACTTTCCTGACAACTCTAACTACACTTATTATTATCATCATTATTATTACCGATATATATATATATATATATATATATATATATATATAGTTCATATTATTCTTCAGATTTAATCAGCTGACTGATGTTACTTTTTCTTATTTCTTTTTCTGTCTGTTATTCTGGATAACTTCACTAATTATATCTATTATTATTATCTCTTCTCTTTTGACGACGATACCGGAGGACTAACTGGTGAAAGGATCAACTCCATTCACAGTAGTAACAGTCTTCACAAACCTCATACTAAAAACCGGATATAATTAATCCCAGCACTACTCCTTTTGGAGTCAGCCAAAGCTACAACAGTCAAGTGGCGGGACGAGCTACTCAGAAGTTTACCGAAGATCAGGAACCTATACCTCACAATTGAGAGGCGAGCACAAAGAAATCAAATTGGCTTATACTGGCTCATAAAAACGATATTGGATACCTGAAGCCAGTTTGGAAATCTTCTGCACTCACTCAGGCGGCATAAAGAACAAGATTTGCATTTTCAGCACAAATGTGAAGTCAGTTACTTCTTCTCTATGGGTCAGAAACTTGGCAAGCGTGTCACAAAAGGATTTCCAACAGATTTCAGACTTTTAACAACAGCTGACTTCGCTCCATACTGAAAATCAAATGGCCAGCCAGAAAGAATAAGTAAGAAGAAACTCTGTCTGGGAACACGCCAACCGACCAAGATTCGATCACTCAAAAAATATGTAAGAGAAAATAGACACGGATCTGGCACACTTTGAGGAGTCTGTCAAATGACATCGCGCACAAAGCAAGCCATTGCTCAAGGGGAATAGCAATAGAAAGCAACTAGCGGGCAGTCAGTGAGAGGGTGACACGGAAGAGATCGTGTGTCGAGGAGGAGATGAAAGATGATGGGCAATCATGGACTCAGCTAAAGAGGGTAGCAGAAAATGGAAGAGAGTGGAGATCTGTCGTTGAAGCTCTATGTTCCACTTGGAACCCAAGGGAACAATAATGATAAATAATAAATATTGTATGATGCAGGGTCATTTTGTCTGAAACAAGACTCGGGTCATTATGACATTCTTCCTTCATTTTCTTCTTGAAGTGCACAATGGTAGGTTGTAAATCTACTAAAAATTCCCATGAGTTCATTTAGCAATCCAAGTACATAAGTGAACAATTAAAATAACAAGAGACTGAGAAAAGTAGATGTATTATGGTGGATGGAAATTTAGACAACCAAGCATTTCAGGCAGGCAGGTAAATATCTTGAACAAACATGGATTTAGTGAAGACAAGTAGAACCCAATTGTATTTCGAATTATCTTACCAAATTTCTCCCATATACTCGTATGTAACTTACGATTACTTTACAGATTTAAAGAACGACTTTTTTATGGTGCCTAACATTTTTAACACACTTCAATTATTTCATATCATGCAGCGTAAAATCTGTGTGCATTGCAGTTTTATGAATTCGAAATTGATTCAGATTCCCACCACGACATTTGGTGGTTCAGACGTGAGTTCAAACGTTTTATATTTACTCAGTGCTCAACAACATTTAAGCTATATACCGTTTCATTTATCATCCTTTAAATTCCAGCGTTGAATCTGACTGAGCAATCGCGGTCGATGTGAGAATTTCCAGCTGAAAAAAACCGTGATAGAGTGTTCCTTTAAGAGATACTGAGGTCAATGAGACTGAACTTTTCAAAAAACATGAAAAAATTGAAATGAATATTTTCTCAGTTTATCCACAGGAATACCACTATCTTTGTCCAGGTCTAACTACACTGGACCTCATAATGTCCCCAGAAGACTTTCAGGAACTATGCGCCGCAATAACCAACACGAAAAACCAGAACACAAATTGGTGACTCAAGAACCCTTTATTCTTGCACCAATACAGAGCTAACCATTAGATTACTGTACGCAAAGTCTAAGAATAAATGCCATACCAATAAATCAAAATAATACTTCTAATAGTCTTTTCTCCGTCTTCCAACGAACAGCGAACGATGACTTCCGCCAAAATATAGAGTTGGATTTGAGCAAACAACCATGAATTCATCTTTCATTCTTCAACTACATTGACAACAACTGTTATTACTGTTATTTCTATGGGTTTCTAGTAGAACATGTGGCTTCAACAGCACATCTTCATATCACTCGGTTCACTGCAGTCCTCCTTAACTGGCTCCACGATATTCATCAGCCTATTATCTCCTCTGCCCACGTCAACCTTGGATACTCAACTCATCGTTCCTCATTCAGGTTCCACTAGTGGAACTGTCTGGCATCCGATGTCACTCAGTGTGTGTCCAATCTGTCTTCATTTTATTCAACATATTTCTTGAAGAATGGGTTATTTGTCGGTTCGTCCTCAGGGTTTTCCGTTGCTAATTATATAGGAGACTTAATGGCCAACTTGGTAACGGTACAAAATATGAGAATAAAAATCAAGGTTAATGAAAGATTATTGAAACAGTTTATTATAAAAATACAGCCAATAAGTCATAAAGGTTAATGATTAAAAGAAATGCAGTCACAATTCACTTCTTTATAGATTCCTTTACGTTCCCAGTGGAACGTTGGCCTTCAAGCTTTAGCTTTGAAGTTTCAGTAAGATTGATGTTTTTGCTGGGTGGGGTTGCTAGCCTCACGTCCAACCTTCCTTCTTTATCGGGAGTATAACGGGCTAAGGGAGATATAGGTGTGCGTCCGCCAGGACTCGAACCCCGGACCACATGCATGGTCGGCAAGTGCTCTACCGCTGATTCACCAACGTAGTCCACTGCTACGAATTATCAATATCACCTGCAGATCTGTCCACTGATAGTTGTCTTCCGTTTGTAGAATGATCTCCGGAAGAGGATGAGGTGTTCCTGTAAATTCCAATGAATAGAAGGGGGGTATTAGTAGAGCGATAGGACAGTAGGAACCAGTGAGAAGACAGAGCGACGAACAGCACAACCATATTTCCAGTCGAACTCCAAAGTTATACATTACTGACATGGAAGTCAATTAAACAAAAATTATGTACAATGTGTCCATTTTTGACACTTAACAAAAACTGTACAGCTTTATCATTTAGGACTCCACAATTCTTTCTGTCAAAGTGATCTTCAATAGGGAGCCAGGGAAGGGGGCGGCTGTTGATAAAAGTCTCCAGTTACCTATTGGAAATATTTTCCATGATGCTCAGTGCAAGTTTCCGAACTATAGAGAAGCACTAAACGACTTAACATTGGTGTTGAAAATCCAAATCTTGTCCTTTATGCTAAGTCTGGAAGATTTTCAAAGTGATTTTAGAGTGACGAATGTCTTTTTTACCTTTTGTTATTCCGCCTATTTGTGACATTCTCATCTGTGTCATTGCCTGCATAGCCAAATAAGTGTAACAGGATTGACCTGTTTCAAATTTCTCCCCTTGATAGGGGGACTGGCACTTGTTGTTGGCTGGTTATCTTTGTGGTGCACATTGTACCTTTGAACTTTTGTTTAAACTCGCTCACCCACGGTGATACACTTTTTATCTTTTGAGTTGGGAGTCTTCCGTGCGTTCATTGGTTCGCTCTCTTGTTGTGCTCTCTTTCTGCACACTCTCCGAGCCTACCTCCAGCAACGTCTGCAGCTAAGTTGTACAGTCACTTTATTTATTAAATCTGTTATTCAGTTACGTTAAATACAACTCATACTAAGAATTCTTTCCATTGTTAGCTTTTAAACTTTGATTGAGTTAATCAGTACTTACACGTTAGGTAGAGTACTGGTAAAGTCATAAGACGGTGAAGTTTTTAGTAAGTGTGGTGATATCGAAGACTATCTTAAGTCTAACCTCAACACTTACATCTTCATCACTTCCATCCATCTTCTCAATATTCACTTGAAGTCCTATCTTCTCTGCTTTTTTTCATGTGATCTTACTCTTGCTGGTCAAAGGGAGGGGCGGGGGAAGCAATCCAGGTGAAGCAATATAAACTTGGACGGAGTTATTAGGAGACAGAGTTGATATGAAAAATGTGACAGTATACTTGCACAGAGGATCTTGAACAATCTGACAGACTTCTCGAATCAATTTATATGAAAATCTGAAAGCCAGTTAAAATAAATAAAGTTATAAGGAATTAAACCATAAGAATAATTAACATTTTTGGCAACATAATCAGAATTATTCAAGACAACCAAGGTAAGTTAAGAGTAATAATAAATTGATTTTGTGTACATTGGGGAGGCAGCTTAATTTAACGTGCAACTTTCATCTCATCAACTCCGAGACGTATGAGGACGTTAATGCCAGAATTGGAAAGACCAAGACAGACCTTCAACACTTTGAAATTAGCTTGGAAATCTTTTGCATTCAGTCGACACAAAGAACAAGATTTATATTTTCAACACAAATGTTAAGTCAATTCTTCTGTATGGTTCAGAAACTTGGAGAGTCACGAATAACATTTGTCATATGGAAAGACGTCAATTCACATGTGATAAACATGATCATACATTTTTTAAAGGTCATGGAGGTTCATAGAGGTTATGTTGTTTTTTTGATCTGTCTTGCTTCATTAGAATTTACCATATAGGTAGGTGATAAGTCTATCCCTTCTCTCCTTCCTATTTACTGCATTCGATGGGGTTAAAATGTGCAAGGCTTCAGAGGTCAACCTTTCTTTATGTGGATGAAATCCTCTCCCAAGAATTTCGACATTGTCGAAATCAATCTTATATCCGCTGTCCATAGATAGCATGCATTGCTATAGCCGATCTTTTCTCTAGACTTTTAATTCTATTCCATTTCTAGGTGGACGTTTCGTGCATAGTCTATGTTCATTCACTCTAACCTTCACCTGTCTACAACTCTCCCCGATATAGCATGCTTCATATTCTGAACACTTTATCTTATAGACACAGTTGTTTTGTGACATTTTGGGAACCATATCTTTAACATTCATCAAAGCTTTCTGTAGAAAATTAGACGGCTTGAAATAGACTTTATCTAATATTATATGAAGCAATTAGTCTTTGAAGTTGTTCAGCTGTGTCCTTTCGATATAGAATGGCTATTGTCAATCGGTAGCCAAGATTTTTCAATTTTCTGTTTTCCCTTATGTTCCATTTTATTGATAATATTATCTAGTAGTTTTTCTGGAAACCATTTCCTATCAAAATTTGTTTTATATTGGATATCTCGTTCTCCGTATCGTCATTATCTGTTATAATATTTCTAGCTCTATTAACGAGATTTAAAGCTACTAAAACTTTCATTCCTATTGGATGATCTGATTGGAAATTCAAATACTTGTTGGAATGTGTCGGTTTTCTGTATAATTGTAAAGTTTAGTTTGTCGTCACTTTGTCTTTTTACAAGGTAATCAAGAAAGTTTAGAGTTACCTCAGCCGTTTCTACTTCATTAGTAAACTCTCTCTCTCTATATATTTTTTGAGATTAAGTTAATCTGTGTTAGAAAGTTTTACTTTTTCAGCTTTCTTTATGGTGATAAATGTGTCATTTACATAACTGTACCATATTCTAGGATGACAACTAAAACTTGTCCATGCTTTCCTTTCTCGGGTTTTCATATACAGGTTTGCTACAAATGGAGATATTAAAAAGACAATTGCAGCGAAGAAAATTTTCTTTTCGATGAAGTCATCATCATCTAGGCTGTACATTCGTGTATTTATATCAAATGGATGGGAAAGTTCCAGAATAATTTCCGGTCAAGGGTCAAATTGGTAAAAATTACAATTAGGAATTAGAGTGCCCATCCCGTCGCCTATTTTATCTAAACTCCCTGTTTATTCATGTTATTTTAAGTTTTTCTTAATCCCTGTTTACACTATCATATTTTCATACCTGAACTTCGTGTTTATTTATTTTGTCATTTTACTATTTCTACATATTTAATCCCTGATTGCATAAACAATTATTCATCATATTAGTTTTTTTATCCAAACATCCTGTCTATTTTGTTATTCTCAAGTGTTGGTTTGTAGGGATTTGATTGGTTTCAGGATTTCATCATGAGCTGACATTTGTTAGAGAACCATTGGAAAACCAGCCAGGGAGTACTGGACAGCTGTTTCGTCCTAGTTTGGGACTCTTCATCAGTATGGACCCACCACAGGGGATTCGAACCCAGGACCTTCCGGTTACAAGGCGAGCTCGTATACCATTGTTATTTCCACATTTCTAACCCCTAATTGCACAATGTCGATCTTCTTAGTTATTATGGTGCTACTTTGTTTAAGTTTTATCCATCTCCTTGTTTATTATGGCATTTTAATTCCTAATTGTAATTTTCATTAATTTGACCCTCAACCGGAAATCCTTCTGGAACTTTCCCATCTATTTGATATAAGTACACGAACGTTCAGCCTAGTTGACGATGACCTCGTCGAAAAGAAAATTTTCTTCTCTGCAATTGTCTTTTTAATAAAATAAAATTTACCTGTTTATGATGGCCATGGCAGAAAAATGGTTTGGACGTATTTCTTTTGGATACAAAGCGTGGGTTTGAGCTTTTGGATAGCTAGAGCCTCAGATGCTGGTGAAGAACCCAATCCAACTGCAGTTTTTTGACAGTATAATTTGTCTTTAAAGGTAAAATATGTAGATTCTAAACAAAGTTTTAAGCATTTTATAACTCTCCATCTATTGATAATAAAAATTTTAGCTAATATTTCCTAATTGTTTTCAAGTTCATATTTCATAATATCAGGAGGGCATGCGTAGCTATCGCTTTTGTAATGGACTAACGCCTAAACTCGTTTATACACAAAGGGAAGTAACAAAATAAATGCTAACTTGATAAGGCATATCTATTTACATAGAGAGAGAGAGAGAGGAATCCCATCCACATAAATTAAATGAATGTATAAAATGCAATTATTCGGTGAGTTACAATTGTCCCAATATACACAAATAAAAACTTACATGGTTGGAGTAATGTATTAGTCCTTATGATCTGCAGTTGTTAACTCAGCGGATCAGGGACGCCTTAGAGATAGTGGAGAAAAGCAAGAAGCTGGAGGAGGGAAGTTGTCTTGTCCGTAATGCGGTGTGCACAAGCTGGAGTCCTTATTCACAATATATCACTTAACACCCATGATGTGTAGTGAATTCTTTGTTTTTTACTATTTCACGCTGAATGTTTAATTTGATATTTTTCGGCCTCTACGCCTTCCTCGGCGAGCAATGTTAGCTGACGTAGGTTAAGATTGAGAAGGAGCTAGTGGTAGTGGTTAAACCAAAACTTAGAATCAGACGATAAAGTCTTTTATAGTTAATTTAAGCCACATAAGGACATGTAGACTGCCTTACATGTTGGCGTTCTCGAGATTCTAACAACCAAGAATGGCTGAAGACGACTGGTGAAATGGCTCAAAATGATTCTCAATGATGGCACAGATGCATTCACTCTTTGTGGTCTGTCATAAATAATAAAACCTTAATGTTTTTTCTATGTTACAATTCTTTTTCCCGTCAGTCACACTTCTGTTTATTATCTGTCTCTCTCTCTCTCTTTACCCTCTCCCTCTTGCTTTGTGTGCTACATGGAGGGAGAGTGTCAACTTGAACTCCTGGACATCTGTGCAGAGTTGTTCTATACTGAAACCAGTCAGTGAAATATCATTTCGGTAAAATGAAGTTTTAGAAATCATTGAATCGTTATAAATATTTGTAATCACTTATGTGAACTATTTTTAGAATTTTTGTGATTTATGAGGTTGTCTTTTTGTCCCATTTATTCTCCTTTTTATTCTTCATCTTTGTAAAATGTAAATGATAAATTAAATTTAGAAATATTCTGTAGTAAGAGATTGTTTAAAATGTTATTAAAAGTATACTATGCGCATTTATTAATCTACATTTTGTCTGTCTGTCCGTCTGTTTTCAACATAGAACTTTCCACCGATGTGCAGCAGTTCAAGTCGCCACACTTCCTCCTTGTAACACACAAAGCAAGAGAAGAAAGTAAAAAGAAATGCAAAATAGAAACAGTAAACAGGGATATGAGACAAAAGTAATAGTAATAACGAAGAACAATATAATTTCATGGGAAATCATAAGTCACAAGGAGTGGATGCATCTGCACCAGCTGTTGGGAACGATCACTTTGGATTTTACCGTCCCGAGGACCCCAGTCAGCAAGCCAGTCAACACCTTCCTAGATGGCCTAAACTAATTGTTGTTTGGGTTTGACCGCCGCTAACTCTTTTCTACCCTGACCCTGTACCCGCTAACATTGCCCATCGAGGAAGGCGATTGATAGCTAGGGATGCATACGTAACACATGTCCTAACCATCTCAGTCGATATAGCTTCACAACCTTGTCTATTGGTTTCCCCTCTTTACCTAGCACTCGATGCCTAAGCTCAATATTGCCTACCCTATTATACCACCTAACACGGGAGATGGAACACAGGCACTTATGATCAAAGACAGCTAGCCAGATGTTTCATATCCTCCACTCTCAATGATCATGCCTCGCAGCCATAATGGAGGACGGAGTGGACTGCTGAGCAGAACACACACCATTTATTCGATAGCCGGATATCACGTCTACTCCAGAGGCAGCGTAAACTGGTATATGCGAAACGAGCCTTCTGTATCCCTGCTGTGATCTCGTCAGCGATCGACCTGTTGGCGTTGGCTGACGCAACTTCTCAAACAGGTGAAGTAGTCAACATGCTCCATCAACCATCAATGTAGTTCAATCCTGTAGCATCATCTTACATTTGGCGAGAGGGAATCGCATGGCAAACATTCGCAGATTGCTCCTCCTCGAGGCGTTCAGAAGACTCTGCACTATGTTAGCGTCCTCATCTAGAAGGACTATATCGTATGCATATTCTAAGACAACGAGATTATTCCATGATGGTAACAAGTCAATCCATGAGTCTCCGAAGTAAGTTAGGGTTAATTCCATTAGTGCATCTATGATGAAATTGAATAGAAATGGGGATAGTGGGCATCCTTGATTAACCCACATTATTCTAGAAAGACTTGAAGAAATTCGGAATAGAGGACTTCCTCCCCGCTGTCCTCCGAACAGGATGGGTTCAGCAATGGAACAAGTCATGCATGCATAGAGCTTGGAATAACAGCTAACCTCAACTTCATAAACTTTGCAAAGACCTTTGACATAATTAGTCACAAGGTAATTTGCAAGGTGTCCCAACACTGAGGATTACCGGAGACGTATATAAACCTCAGTCGGCGGCTATGTGATGAAACCACGTGCCAAATTATTTGAAACAGGAAAATCGTTGAAGCCTGTGAAGTGGAGGCTGTGTGGTGATTGACAATTTCTATCTCTGTATTGTTTAAATACTTACTGTTGATTGTTGATATGTTTCTTATATGAATTGCATTATAATTCCGCTAAATACAAATTCCTGAATTCCGCCCTCTCTGTGTTTTGTTTGGATTCTTGTAATTCGGTCATCTCGAAATACTAATACTACGATTACAAATAATTACAACAAAATGGGCGTCGCAATGGAACTAAATAACCTTGGAAAGTTTCCTATAAATGCTACTCCGCGAGAGATTGCTGATTATTTGGAATGCTTCGATGCGTGGTGCATTTCAAAGAATGTTCGGGATGACAAAATACCAGCACATTTCATTACTGCTATTGGGCTAGATGCATATAGCCTAGTAAAGACTGTGGCGTTTCCAGATAAACCCATTTCTCTGTCATATATCAAGATTCGTGAACTTCTGATAAATCACTTTCATGTAACTACATTTGAGAAGAGAGAGAGGGCTCACTTCAACAAACTGGTTCGTGCTCCCAACCAGAAGATTCGAGAGTTCATTCGCCAACTCCAAATACAAGCTTCAAAGTGTAACTTTGGAGATCAGCTGCATACTCAACTACGTGATCGTCTAATTGCTAGCTGGAATCAATATTCCTAAGTTAGAGAAAGAGTTAATTCAGATTCCTTCTTGTACTTTTCAAACTGCTAAAGATTTATGTATTACATATGAAGATGTCAACAGTGAATACTCTGCTCCCACTACGTCAGTGTCTGATGTTATGCTTTCTAAAGTCGAAAATACAAGTGTTCATGGAAAGCAATCCAAACCGTCGTCCACAGGTAATAGAATGCAGCGAGAGATCAAAAACATTAAACCGTGTTTTTCCTGTGGAAAGTTACATCTACGAAGCACTTGCCGTTTTCGGGGTGCTAAGTGTCACAAATGGGGTAAAGTTGGACACATCAAGACTGTTTGCAGAAGTTCGAATACTTATGTTGCTCAACATTCTTATAATTCTCCCAAGCTGTTTAGTAAAATGGAGTCAATGTGTCTTTCAACCTTTCAAAATACTCAATCTCATTGTCAGCCACTTCTCATAAACCGTTAATGCGCAGCTCTTGCTACGCTCGGGCCCACGCTGTTCCTTGAAGTTTTTCAGAAACGCTTAGTTATAACGGACGAAAAAACCAAAAGACCAATTGGTGACTCGTGGATTCTTTATTGTTACACCAACATATAAAAATAATATTTGAACTAAGGTCTGTGAACAAATATTACAATAATAAATCACAAAATTACTTCTGATGGTTTACTGCTGACTTCTTTCTGAACAGCGACCGATGAGACGATGACTGTCGTATTGATGCCTCCGCGAAAATTGGGGAAGTTGGTTTTGAGCAAACAACCATGAATTGATCGTTCAATCTTCAACTCCATTGACACTCCCCGGCAAAAAAGGGATCCATCCCTTTTTTCCTTCACGACCAATACACGTTGACTTGGATGCCATTGCGAGAACCTGGGTCACACGGACAGAGCTGAAATGGAAAACAAACAGAAAAGCCAACACACCACAAGCATACCCACAGCACAATCTCACACATCAATGACGACCTGCGCCTCCAGACAGAGACCTCCTCTTGACATCTTGCAACACAATCGCCACTTGCTAGAATGACTCTTGCAGAATGCAACGTGACCATAGCACCACCTCACGATACTCTACGCACATCCTCTTATCTACTCACTACCAATTACCACTGCAATCGCTTGTCACTCATTCTGCCTCAGTTCTAGTAGCGGTGACGCATGCGAGCCTCAGTCGTTTACACTCCTTCTCCCCGGCGTGTGGGACCGCAGCTAACAATTATCTCCGTGTGCATTTCATTCTCAGCAATAGCCTCCCCGGCGTATACGACCCATCTGCTGTCCTTAACATCAATCAATTCATTCATGGATGTAGAAGACTCGAAACAACTTCAGAAGTAATCACGACGAAAATTTTAACAAAATTACGCAATAACAACAAGGTACGAAAACAACAAGTAAACACAATGAATCCAAAATACACCAATTGATATGACACACCACACGTATATACAAACAGTACACACAAACTCGCAGATCATGTCTTGATGGAATTCCTTTGAAGAATCGCAGGACTTACACCAGTACGCCTACAACCCTTCTCAGGTTGACGATTGTAAGTTGTGGAATGTCCGGACACAAACAAGATTAACCAACAATTACAATAATTGGAACTCACACAATTATTTAACACAAACATATGTACAATCAACACATCAAATGTTGTGGATTCTGGCACAACAAACTACCCTTGAAGAACTGTAGGACTTACAGCAGTACGCCTACATTCCTTCTCAGGTTGATGATCCAAGTGGAAGTCGTCCGGACACAAACAGAATTACCAACAGCTAGATGACAGATGATATCAATTCAGTATATACAATATGAACATATGTACAAAATCACACACCAAGCACATTGGACTGCTCATTGATGCGCTACCCTTTGAAGAATTGTAGGACTTACAGCAGTACGCCTACAACCCTTCTCAGGTTGACGCCCTAGGTTGGAAAATCGTCGCAGAGTTCATTTGCTAACTTCCTTCTATGAGCTATATCCTCAAATCTGAACGGCAACACGCCCATGTCATTGTATCGTAGAATATAGATGATGAACAAACACACGACATATCTCATCAACCAAGTGTAGAAACAGAGTAATTTACACCAAAGATAATAGCATTCAATTAGTAACTTGAAACTAGAAATGCCTTTATTCATGCAAGTCAATTTAACAATTACTCTCTCGTTTACACTTGGCTTATTCTCACTAAACTGAGCAATATCTTTCGTCTTTTCAAACGCACCAATACTATCATAGTCATTGCATAAGGCACGTGAGTTCATGGACGTCCATTTCATTGTGGATGAAAACACCAACGATGACTGAGTGACACAAGGTGATGAACTTAGCGGTGGATCAGAAGCTGTTCTTGTTCGGCTTTCAGATAGTTGTCTAACTGCAAGATTACCACCACTGCTGTCTTTCACTACTAGTTCGGGTTTAGCACTATCATCTGATGATAGGTGGGCTACACGCTGATCAATTACACTGACTGTCTCACAAGTATGCACACCTTCTGGAACTGCATCTGCGTTCAATTCTACTTCACGTTGTAGTTGTACAGAACCTTTATTTAACTTAGCAGTAGTAGGCATATCCCTCATCTCATAATGATCAACCAAAGACAAATGTGAAGTATCATGATCATTATCACGAATATTCACTTTACCGTCAACTTCATCATTTTCAAACTCTTTAATAACAGAAGTAGACAATTTTGGTTCCTCCTCACAAATCATTAAAGGTTTTATATCTTCACTCTGACTAGTTATACTTTGTAAACTTGTGGAGTCAGAACTGCACTCTGAAGCAGTAACTCTATTCTGTGACACTCTATTCAACAACGGCTTACCAGTTGCAACTACAGACTTCTTCACCGCACCGTTATCGTCACACAATTCGGAGTCAGGCCTGGAGTTTACATTTAGCTTATCACTGAACTTGCTCACTGGTTCACAGTTCACCTTTGTATGCACCTCTTGCAAACGTGTAAAACACAACCGTGTTTGTCTTGCATCTTGTAACTTATCTGTTGAGGATGTACTACGAAACCTGTTACACTCACTAGGTCTATATGCATTACTAGACATCATGGAGCCTTCTCGATATCCACCTCTCTGAGGCCTACTCGTCATCAATGATTGCATTTTCCTCTCAGACTGCTCTATTCTAGGGGTGAGATGTAATAGACTGGCGAACTTGCTCATAGATTGATTGACACTAGTATTTACCAGTTTCAGGATATCATCAAATTTTGGCTCGATACCCTCATCCTCCATACGGGAGCTTATCTTCACCCACTTCCTTTGCAGTCGAGTAGGTAGGCGTCTTGCTATTACTTCTAGTATAAAACTCGAGTTGAGGTCACTCATGCGATTCATCGAAATCATGGTATTCTTGTAAATCAGAAAATTATCTAAAAACTCAGTGAGTGCCTGGGAGTCATCCTGTAATTGACCACCATTACCCTTAACAGCCTCGAATAATTTCCCTACAATCATCGAAGGTCTTCCAAACCTTTGACGTAATATGCTCATAGCCTCGTAGTAGCCCTCTTTTGGCTTCATAAACTTACAGCACTGTATAGCTCTTGCAGCATCTCCAGTGCAATATCTCATCAAATACATTAACTTCAATTCATCATTTAATAGAAAACTACTCAACATGATCTCAAACTCCTTTACAAATTGTAAATAATCAGCTGGGTTTCCATCAAAACACCGTGGTTCTAATTTAGGGAGTTTGATGTTCCTATTATCCCTGAACGGCGAAACAGTAACATCAACCATGTCATGCTTAACATCAGACACATCGTTACAATTAACAGACAAGTCACAATGACTTACTTTCCTGTTTGCATCCAAGACACTCTGTCCCTTCTTTGACCCAGGCATTGTTGAACTTGACCCAATTCCAAAAGAGTTCCAGATATTGCTTGTTCAAAGAGGACTTGACCGGCACCAGGAAAGATGAACGGTGACTATCCAAACTTTCACCAACTGTCTGAATCCGCCAGAGTCTGTTTCTACCATCAGAAACTGTAAGCCACGTCTCATAAACCGTTAATGCCCAGCTCTTGCTACGCTCGGGCCCACGCTGTTTCTTGAAGTTTTTCAGAAACGCTTAGTTATAACGGACGAAAAAACCAAAAGACCAATTGGTGACTCGTGGATTCTTTATTGTTACACCAACATATAAAAATAATATTTGAACTAAGGTCTGTGAACAAATATTACAATAATAAATCACAAAATTACTTCTGATGGTTTACTGCTGACTTCTTTCTGAACAGCGACCGATGAGACGATGACTGTCGTATTGATGCCTCCGCGAAAATTGGGGAAGTTGGTTTTGAGCAAACAACCATGAATTGATCGTTCAATCTTCAACTGCGTTGACACTCATCTAATGAAAACCTCCACAACAAGTTCAGCAACTCAAGCGTCAACTGTTTTCAAAAATGTGGTAGCTGAGTTACAATGTGAACTGTCGAAAACACGGAAAAAACTGAATGAGATGAGAGAGCAACTTATTAAAATGGAGGAATTGCTGCATATGCATAGACTGAGTTTGTTGAATGCAGAGCATACAAGTACCCGTGAAAGTCCTGCAAAACTATTCAAATCTCGAATTCTCAAAAAGCATCTGATGTCCACGACTTCTAATGTACATTATTACAAAGGGAATGACTATAGACCTTGTGTTGTAATTATACTACAAAAAATGGGAAATCGAGTGTTGAAGATATTAGACATCAAAGATCACTCGGTTCATAACGGACACCTGGACAAAGTGACAATAAATGAAGTAGGTCGTTCCAATTATAATATTAATGATTCCGCTACTAATCCTGATTTTGTAGATAATTCGTTGATAATTTCGTTGATTTCTAATTTAACTTAAGCCCCACAGTCTCTTTCCCTGTCTTGTCTAGGACAGGGATTGGAACAGGCACTGTGGAACATGCATACCTGGTGTTTTCTCTACATCTTCAATCTACATCATCTTGGTGTATGCATCTATTAATCAGTCGGTCAGTTGGATTCATTTTGATCAATGAATATTCACATGATGCATATAATCTCGTTCACATGAATAGCTTTCGACTATTCTAGAGTTTATTCAACCTGTCTCAGATTATTTTCTGCATCAATGAAAGGAGGAGAATGTTTTCTGTGGCTGTCCTTCACCAGTTGGTGACATAGTTGACTCATCATGAAATAAGAACATGCACTCCTTCTGCCCTACTACTCAGTACAAACCAGGCACAAAGATAATAGTTTAATGAGACAGAGAGAGTGTGTGTGTGCAATATGATTGCATGAACACAACAATCTATATGAGAATGAAGTGAGTATCTGTAATAAGTGTGAGTGAAAATTCCAGGATATTTTCATGGATGACTTTCCACAAAACACCAATTATGGAAGGAAGCAATGGGAAGGGATTTACGTAATAATATGCATGAAAGCAATTAGATGTGATTTATATTACTTCTTCTACTACTACTTTGGTGAGAGCAGGCTGCTAGCCAAATTGGTAGACATTAATTTACTTCAATGTTTACGTTCCAATGTTGGTCGTACAAAAATATGAACAAAACTTATTGAACAACCAGTCACGGCACACTTGACGTAGGCAGATACAGAGCTTCAGCGATAGAAAGAAGACGAAACAGTATTGTCTTTGTTAGGTTATTCTTGACTATGTAGATTACTTTAGAGCAGGAGGAATTTGTTCAGATGCAATGATCAGTGTTAACCAGATGTTCAATTATTGAACTCCTTATTGCATCCTCCTGAACAAGATGCACGTCGAACGACCGATGTACCTGGCTCTGCAGCCTTGGGTCAACTGATATATACACACACTAGTGGTCAGATACGGGATCTCAGCGTATATGTGATTCTCACTCACACACAATGGAAACAGCTTCATGTAAGATGATGGTAGGTGGTAGGCAGGTATGGTTGTGACAATCAAATTATTGAGACGATATGACACAGTCATCATCAACTAACAACTTTCTTTAGTATAAAAGCCACCATGCGAACAAATACGCATGGCGGCTTACAAAAATATACCCCTTGTAACCATTTAACCACCGAAACAGATTCGATCTAATCACCTGTAATAAAATCATCTACCATACCACAAATATCCACTTTGCAAAATTATCACTAATTTCAATTCCAATGTCGAAATTGACATTCTCATCACCACAGACACTCGAAATGCTGTATTTCGTCACATTTATGTCGATACAATATTTCCTAATCTGACATATTTCGAAATACACGCACACAACCATTATACTACTTAAATGAGTGAAGTAAGCGACAATGCACTCACTCCTCATTCACTGAAAAGTCATCATTCATTCATTCATTCATCAAGCGGAATCAGTGATTGATTAGGCTTAGTCAATACAACATGGCTCATCAGTCATAAAGATTAGTCACACTGTTTTCACTCACGAATAAAGTGAATACAGGTGTATCCTGCAGATCGAATGTGGTTATGGTGCTTGAGAAGGAAGCAAGGTGGGAAGGCAGGAAGGAAGAAGGCACTATCATCAATCAATCAATCAATCAGGTGAAGTGATTCACCTCACAAATCCCTTCTTCTTCTTCTTATGGCTGCATTTTCAGTGTCAAGATGATCTATGTGATCTGTATGGGTATTTAGTTGGCTGTTTCTATGTGAGAATCATGTCAATTGATAATTCCAATTAAGGTGATGGTAGTGAGTAGACTGAATGTTGACAATGTGATTACTGATGGGTGTTAATGACTGGTGAGGAAGATGGACTGCCTGTCATGATGATGAATAGGTGTTTTCATGGATGTTTCATTTGTTGTTGTCGTTGTTGTCCTTCCTCACGCACTCACTCACTCACTCCCTCACTCACTGAACATTTCGTCTTGTTTTCGGAAGTATTTCTGATGCCATATTTCATCGATATGACAGGGGGTAGGAAAAGGTTGTGTCCACTAAAGGAAGTGGCTGAATGTCAGTCAATAATAGGGTGTGACGGAGGAATAGGGTTGCAGGTAGCCCTATTCACTAGAATACTTATAAATCAATTATGTACACCGGTTGTTTACATTCATTTCAGTTAACTACAGTCAGTAGATTGAGCAACAGTTATTTCCCCCTACTTCCCTTCATCCACTTGTTCTTCTTCCACCACCTCAAATGTCTCTATTTCATTACTAGGAAATAATTCAGACACCCACCCACATACACACAAACACACACACAACATCATCTTTCGCTCAGATTACCTCTCACAACATCCACATCAAACCCTACCAATCACTTTCAAGTTTCACACAATCAAATACACTAAAGACTGATTGATATAAGTAGTCAGAAATCACTGACATAAAGCAGTGATGCTTGTTAACTGGATCAAACTGACTAGGACGCTGAACAGGCCATCCTATCCTACGACACAGAGCTCACGTCCGCTGTACATGAATTCATTCACTTCAAACAACCGAATCATCGTTTCATTCAAGTTGAGTTCTATTTAGCTACTCGAACGATCTGGTAAGACACAGAATTCAATTCATCATTTGCAAGTTACACAACAGGAGGCGACTCCTGACCACAGATAGATTATGATGATGAATTTACCCATCACATGGGGATGCATGAGTCCCTGTATTTATTCAAAATACTCACACTACCAATGGAAGATAATGAGCCAGTCACTACCCGTGACTCGTTCAAAAAAAACACGAACAGTAGTGATAGAGCTGCTAACGAAAACCAATACATCGACTGAAGCAGAGTACTTGAATGACCGAATGTCGTAGAAACCAGCCAGAGAGGGTGTGTGTGTGTGAAGGAGAGCAAGACGGACGGAATTCTTCCAGAACAAGAAGTGAGAAGCAATAAAGAGAAGTAAGCGGATATAATCACTCAACAACTGCAGAAGCTTAGCCACCGATGATTATGATGATGAGGAGGAGGAGGATGACAATGCCAGACAGGATTGGAAGAGAAATTCTGCCCTGAATTATTCCTTATTATCAGCGTGAAAATCTGTTGAACTCATCACACAGAAGGAGATATGAATTTCCAACACGACTGTCGAGTCGGTGCTGCAGTATCCTCCAGAGACAGTCACTACTCGCGTCGACAAAATCATTCCCTTTTCTTTTTTGTAAATCTGCATTAACATCTACCTGTGCTTGGAGGTGAAGATCAGATGGGAGTCCGGTTGGAAAGAATTAACAACGAGGAGTTCGGTCGATGGCGAGCTAACTGGAAACATATCTCACAACAATCATTCAGAACGAGATGGGGATTGATTGGATATATAAGGAGAAGACCATCGAGTGGGAGACATCCTACGCCAGATTGTCTAGTGGATTGTGAATAGGAGAGGAGTGGTGTGTTGGTTGTGTGTCCCATCCAGATTGTTGTGAGAGAATGGAGTATGTCTGTAGTCGTATTACTCGTATCGATAAACTTCCGATGGAACCGAGTGGAGTAATGATGTGTGAATATCACTGCATGCATAATGAAGTTGTTCTCCACCACAGTGACCAAGTTGTATCCACATGTCAATGAGTACAATATCAATAACAAATGCTGTTCACGTCTTACACTTTACATGTCATCCAGAATAAACCCTCTGAAACCACATCCTAATCCTAGTTCTAAACTCACTCCTATTTCCAACATTAACCATCAATCCTATCAGGTTACCCTATCTAGCTCCTCAGCCTAAACTCCAGTCATCATCATTAATAACCAAATTCAGAAGTTATTTCTGAAACATCATGATGAAATGGGACATCTCCACGAATATCCTCATCTCTCAACCCATAAAAGCCTAGTTCACTTTGAATGACCACTTCAGTATCACTGAATCACTCATGATGTTCGAGTCACTCATCTCCACCCGTATTCAGTCACTCGTCACTACTATCCGTGACAATTTCACACATCATTCTTCAATTGTTTCATGTTTCTCTCAACATCCTGCTGTTTGCATATCGCTTGTATTCATGTGAAATCAATATGAATCCACAAATGGTCAAGCGTCACACATGGTGACCAGTAGTTACTCTATGCTTTCCAAGGCGAACACACTTCAGTTATGGGCAGAATCACTTAGCCTTCATTGGGAAACGATATAAACAGACAGACGGACAGAGAGATTACTTGATTCATCTGTAGAGAAGAGAATTCCCGGTGTTGTCGAAGAGAGCAGGAGGTGGAATGAAAGTGAATTTCATTTCAGTTTTGTGTTTGATAATCGTTTAAGGCTGATGATAAAATAATATCGAATTGACGAATGGCCGTAATTGGTTTATGATTAAATTTAGGTGGACAGAAATCTTTTGTTATTTATACACAGGACTCCTGAAAATGTTAGACAGTTGGTTACCTCGGGAACACACACACACACACACAAACTCACGCTGACAGACTGAGCGTGAAATAATTATTTCGGTTTTCTTAGTCTTTCGTTGACTTCTAATTCACTTAAGCCTCACAGTCTCTTCCCCTCTCTTTGTTTAGGGATAGGCATTGGAACAGGCACTGTGGAACATGCATACCTGGTGTTTTCTCTACATCTTCAATCTACATCATCTTGGTGTATGCATCTATTAATCAGTCGGTCAGTTGGATTCATTTTGATCAATGAATATTCACATGATGCATATAATCTCGTTCACATGAATAGCTTTCGACTATTCTAGAGTTTATTCAACCTGTCTCAGATTATTTTCTGCATCAATGAAAGGAGGAGAATGTTTTCTGTGGCTGTCCTTCACCAGTTGGTGACATAGTTGACTCATCATGAAATAAGAACATGCACTCCTTCTGCCCTACTACTCAGTACAAACCAGGCACAAAGATAATAGTTTAATGAGACAGAGAGAGTGTGTGTGTGCAATATGATTGCATGAACACAACAATCTATATGAGAATGAAGTGAGTATCTGTAATAAGTGTGAGTGAAAATTCCAAGATATTTTCATGGATGACATCCCACAAAACACCAATTATGGAAGGAAGCAATGCCAGGGGGATTACGTGATAATATGCATGAAAGCAATTAGACATTATTTATATTACTACGATATATTAAGTAGAAACAATATGTACAGTTCTCATTATTATTATTATATCCTTTAATTTCTTGAGTAATATAAGGCTTCTGCAGCGCGTCTCCATTATCTTCTGTTTTCTGCCAACTTTTTATCCCCGCCCCAAGTCTTCCCACATGCTTTCATCTCCTCTTCACTTCACCTCCTGCATATCACCCTCGTAGTGACGCCCTACTCGCCGCTTCCCTCTCGGGTTCCACTCGAGCCATGGCCTGTCTAATGATTTCACTTGATGGTTTCCTCAGCGTATGACCAATCCATCTCCATTTCTTCCTGCCTATTTGTTTCACAATCGGTTCCTGTTGGGTTGGTTTGCTCATCGCCAGAGATTCCTGTTCCTGATCTTTTCTGGTCGGCCATCTGATCTTAAGTATTGAGCGAAGACAACTGTTAATGAAGGTCTGAAGTTTGTTTGAGATGCTCTTTATGACACACTGGCCAAGTCTCTGATCCGTATAGTAAACAGCACTGACTGACTTCACATTGGAGTTGAAAATCCGGATCTTATTTTTGATGGTGAGTGCTGTTGACCTCCACACAGACTTGAGAGTAATGAAAGCTTGTCTTGCTTTTCCAATTCTGGCTTTGATATCTTCGTCAGTTCCGTTGGCCTGTAGTTGAAACGATGCTTCCCAGGTAGGTGGGTAGGTGAAGGAGGTTGTTTCTTTCAGGTTCCTCCCATTTATGCTGGCTGATTGTTGTCTGTCGTTGTTGTTGTTGCTGTTGGTGTTGGCCAGGGATCTTCATCACCCACCTCTCTTATATGTATGTTCACTTGAGGTCCTATCTTCTGTGGATGCTTCTTCTGCCAGCTTGTTGCTTTTCACTTGCATATCTTCCAGTTTGTGGGAAATCAGACAGAAATATCACATCGGCGAAGTCCAGATCCTCCAAGTCTCTTTGTGTGTGAGTCCATTTTACGCCTGTTTCCTCGCTGTGCCCGTTGTCTGTCTCATTATCCAATCTACTGCAATCAGGAAGATCATTGGTGATATTAGGCAGCCTTGTCTCACTCCCGTCCTCACTTCGAAGGCTTCCGTAAGTTTCCCGTTGTGGATTACTTGGCGGTATGCAGCATTGTCGTATAATTGTTGGATGAGGTGTATGATTGTCGATGGGATCCCGTAGTAGCGAAGTAGTTGCCAAATGACCTCTCAATCGACGCTACGCTGTCGAAGACCTTTTCAAAGTCGATGAAGTTGAGTGAGGTGGAGAGGTGACTGTCATTTCAAGCTTTGTTGAATGATAATCCGTAGAGTGGCGATTTGATCAATACATGACTTGTTTCCCCTGATTCCAGCTTGTTCCGGTCGGAGTTTTTCATCCAGGGTGGCGTGTTTGATTCTCTCGAGGATGATGTGGCTTAGTATTTTGCTTGGTATGGATGGACAAAAGCATAATTCCACGCCACTTTTTGCATTGACTCAAGTCTCCTTTGGTAGTTTGAATAGGTATCTTTTCTTCCAATCCTCAGGTACTTTTCCCTCTTTCCACACCTTCTCCAGCAGTGGCGTCATCAAGTCCGCTGGTGTCTATGAGTCTACTTTCAATGCTTCTACTGGGATTCCATCTGGTCCTGCTGCTTTTCCGGCTTTGAGCATCTTGATTGCATTCAGGACTTCTGATTTCGTTGGGGGTCGATGTTCACTGGTAGTTCTGCTTCCATTGTTGGTTTTGTTTTGCGCGTTGTAGGTGGTGGTCGATTTAGAAGTCTTTTGAAGTTTTCAACCCAATGTTTTCTTTGCTCCACCTCTTTGGTGATCGAATTTCCACCGTCATCCTTTACTGGCTTAATTTGCGTCAATCTTATATTTATATTTATTTATTTTATATTTCTTTTTTTTGTAATACTCCTTTTAAATGTCCGATGTAATTAGATGCAATATTGTAGATATGTGCTGAAAATTCCACACTGTACCTCAAGTACTGTTTCTCGAATAAAAGCAAAATTATTATTATGATTATCTACTTCCCGATAGGAACCCAGTTGTTTGATAGAGTGTGGCGAGGTCTTCTTTGCCAGCACTGCAGTTTGTTCTGCTTCACTTCCCATGGCTTCATAATATTTTCTTTTGTCTTCCCTGGCACTCTTCTTCACTCTTTTGTTCAGCGTATTGTAGCTTGCATTCAACCCCTGTTTTTGTTGCTCGTCGGTGCATTGGATAATCTTTTGTTTGATTGAATGGAGGATTTAATCATGAGCTGACATCAGTCAGAGAACCATTAAATCCTCCATGCAATCAAACAAAATCCCTACAAAACCAATACTTGAAAATCTTTTATTTCACTGTCCTTCTCTCTTCTATTAGTTTCCAAGTGTCCGTAGTGAGCCACTGTTTGTCCTATCTCTTCTTTCTGCCTAGAACTTCCATGCAGGTTTGACTCCACACCATTTTCAGGTTATCCCAGTGCTTTTCGACGCCGACTTCTTCGCTAGTGTTGATTTGTGTCTCGGCTTTGTCCTTTATGCTTGCAATAAAGATGTCCTTTGTATCTTGGTCCTTCAGTTTTTGAGTGTTGAACTTGGCTTGTGGTCTATCTGCAGCTCCTGATTCCCTGAAAGCTTTTAATTTGATTTGGATTGTTCCTTGTACGAGGTAGTGGTCTGAGCCAACGTCTACTCCTCTTCTTACTTTTGTGTCCAGTAGGCCTCGCCTCCACTTCCTTGAGCAGCATTGAGATGAAGTCAGTTTGGTTTTTGGTTTGCCCATCTGGTGACACCCATGTAGCCTTGTGGATATCTTTGTGTTTGTATACGCTTCCACCAATCACTAGTTCATTGAAGACGCAGAAGTCGGCGAAGAGTTCTCCATTTTCATTCATTTCTCCGAGAGCTTCTCTACCCGTGATGAGTTCTCTTCCTGTGTTGTCTGGTCCCAGTTTGGCGTTCATGTTTCCTATTAGTCTTTAAATGTCACCAGCTGGAGTATTTTCCATTGTTGCCTGCAGTTGTCTGTAGAATTCTTCTCTCTTTTCGAGGTCTGCGTTGTCTGTGGGTGCATAACATTGTATGGTTGACACTTTCCTTCCTTTGGAGTTGAATCTGGCTGTCGTTATCCTGGACGAGATCGCCTCCCATTGCATCAGCGCCTTTGTTGACGTTGGTGACATCATGATAGCCACGCCCTCGGTGTAGGACCAATTCAATTCCCATCCTTGAATCAAGTCAACCTGTCCCGGATTAGCCTAGCATTGTTGCAACCCAATTATCCATGCCTAACGTGTCTATCCCTGCTTGTTTAATGAACTGTGTGTATGTGTTTTTACCTCGATCCGTTTGGTCAGACAGTTGAACTCTTGACCCAATCAGAGTGTTTTGTGAACTGTTATTTTTGCTGACCCATGTCTTACTCTGTACTATTCTGTCGAGTTTATCTTATTTATTGATCTTCATCTGTATTCTCCTACCTGGTTAAGCAGCCAATTAAATTCTATCTTTGTGCCTATGCTCGGTCTATCTCTCTTAACCGCTCTCTGTTTTATGCCATGCCTTACTTGGGTTCATTGTTCTACTACCTACTTACCTGAACGGTCGTGTCTGGTTCCGGCTAGTTCGCAATTTCGGCACTAACGTTATTCCGCTGTGATAGCGGTACCTTGCTTTCTGTTAAGCGTTGTGCTTTGTACTCTTGAAACCGTTAAGGTTTGTTGTATATATAATTATTGATTTGTTTATTAATGGTACCGTAGAAACAGTGACCGGCTTCTTGTTTGTTCTAGACAGGGATAGCCTTTATCTACGCGTGACTTAATTTCAAGCGGTATTGCGCTTATACTCGGTGTGCGTGTGGTTATCTTCTGGGTGACCGGAGTAGATCACTGACTCACCCGTTGACAATTTGGTGAGTTCGTTCCCGTTCATCTGCTTTCACATACTCCCAGTATTTGGATTCCGTATCTTTTCATCTCGTTTGCTATCTGGGCAGCTTTGCCAATCTCGTACATGGTGCGGACGTTCCATGTCCCCACACAGACTTTTTCTTTTGGCGCAAGGAGATTCATGGTGCTGAAGTTTCTGTAGCAACTTTGTTTACAGGGTGGGATTGGTAGCAAAATTGGTGGACATTAATTTACAGCAATGTTTATGTCCCAAATATAGGTCATGAGAAAATATGAACAAGACTGATTCAACAACCAATCACAGCACACTGCGTAGTCAGATACAGTTAACATATAGATGACCTGACATTCAAGAAACAGTCACAAAGAGACGCAAGGTTAAATTTCTGTAAGAAACAACCAATCAGAAGAGTGTGTTTGTTTGCTTGAATAATCTATAATAATGTACGTTAAAATATATAAATACGTGTTGATTTCCTTAATAAACGATCTGTTGCCTGGCCCTTGTCTTCTTTTGTTACAGTTGGTGTCGCTGATTCCGAAAAATGAAGATCCCATGGCCAACTGCGTTCGAAGAAGGAGACATACGGAGCTTCTTACGTGACTTCGAGGCCCGTTGCTGAATTGGTGGCTGTCAAGCAGCAGGCAGCGAAGGGGGTTGTCCTGGAGGCGCTGTTGAGAGGCCAAGCGAAGGTGGCATATCACAGTGTAGACAGGTCAGATGGCTCAACGTCTTGGAAGACATTGGTTGAACGATTGGTGCCGGAGTTCGACAGCCCAACAGACAGACAGCTGGCAATGCAGCACTTCCGTTCAACGAAGCTGGGACCTGACGAAGACCCTTTAGTGTTGGTGGTGAAATTGGCGGTGAATCTACTTCGACGTGCGCTTCCCACTGTGGATGAGGAATCAGAGGCGCAGTTACTGAGTTCCCAGTTCATCGAGAGTGTCCCAAACCACATTTCTCAGAGATTACAACTGGTTAACGCTGTTCAGCCGATGGATATTAGTGAGCTGGCGAAGGTGACCAGATAGCTTCTGATCACAACTGTAGCTGCTATAGAGCAACCAAAACCACACGAATACGAGCAGAAGATCGAAGAGTTGAGACTGAACGTGAGGAGAGACCGGTGTTTCGCATGTGGTAAACTGGGCCACTGGAGAAACCACTGCCCGGAGAGACGACAAAGAGGAAGTTTTAAAAGATATACCGTGTCTTATTCCTGAGTTCCGAGTTTTGAGGCAGTAGAGGCGGTGGAGATGGGGGCGATACATTCGAAGTTATGTGTAAATGACCGCGAATTGGTGTGTTGAGCTGATACACCGGCAGCAGTCTCACTCGTAGATAGGACCCTATATGAGAGTATAAGACCGTGTTCGTTGACAGTACAGACAGTGGGGGGTCACGTGTTAAGAATCGAGGGGGTGTCGGATCGCAGAGTTAGAATTGGAAAGGATAATATAACTTTCCCATTCCTGGTCGTACCTGAACTGTGCCGAACAATCCTTGGGGCAGACATTTTGCAAGAAGTGGATGCAGTGATTAATATGAAGAAAAGGGTTGTCATTACAACGTGTGGTTATTTCAGCATGCACGAGAATAGTGAGGTAGTAGCGATTGTGGCGTTGGAATTCCTAAGTGTAGCAAAGTTACTTAGCAAATACGACCATCTTTTCACTGGAGAGGGAGATCCGTACGGTTACTGTGATAAAGTGAGATATGAAATTCCAGTGACAAACCGGAAAGTGAGACCGTTTGTTACTCGAAGAGTCCCATGTCACTTAGAAAGCGAGGTTACAAGACAGGTTGAAGAGATGTTGAGGGATGACATTATTGAAGAAGTCGATAATCCATATAGTTCTCCAGTGCTATTCGTGAAGAAAAGCAATGGGAAATACAGATTTTGTGTTGATTTCCGACAATTGAACAGTATAACAGAGTTGAGTCCGTGAGCAATGCCAACAATGTCAGAAACTTTGGATCACTTACAAAGTGTGAAGATGTTCACAGTCTTAGATATGCGATTGGGGTACTGGGAACTGCCAATAGAACGAAGAGATAGTGATAAGACGGCGTTCTTCGTGGGACGAAAACAGTATCTGTTTAAACGCATGCCTTTTAGATTGGCAGGTGCTCCGTTTACATTTAAACGACTAATGACGTTGCTGCTGAAGAATTTGAGGAACGTCGAAGTTTATGGAAATGATCTAGTGATATACAGTACGAGCGAGACTGACCATGTGGAGCATGTATAGGCGGTCCTAAGACGCATCGAAGAATTCGGTCTACGCATCAACAAGGAGAAATCTCAGATTGCCAAGAAGAACGTTACACTTTTGGGTTATAAGGTGGAAAATGGTGAGATAACACCGCTGCCGGAAAAAATCTTAACAGTCAAGTCCATTGAGCCCCCGAATTCGAAGAGGAAATTAAGACAGTTTTTGGGGAGAGCAGCGTTCTACAGTCGATTCGTGAAAAGTTTCAACGAAGTGGCACAGTGGTTAGGACTCTCGCCGACCATGCACATGGTCCGGGGTTCGAGCCCACGCCGGCGCACACCTGATATCTATGGTCGGCCTGCAAAATTTGGGCTACCGATATCCATGCTGAAAATTTCATACTTGTACCAAAAATACAGTGTGGAATCAAGCTGTAAATCGAAAAAAAAATAAAATAAAAGTAGTAGTTCCGCTCTACCGGCTATTAGGCGAGTCAAAGTTTGTCTGGTCGGAAGACTCGCAGAGGCTACTTGACCGCATCAAACAGTTGATGGATCACCAGAGAATAACGCTGTGACTATCGGTGCCGGGAGAGCCGTTTATAGTGTCTACGGATGCTAGTGGTTACGGAATAGGCGCAGTACTCAGACAAGGTGACGGAGTCGTCGAATACGCCAGCTGTGTTTTAACGCACACGGAACAGAAGTATTCAACAATTGAGAAGGAGTGTTTGGCGATTGTGTGGGCGCTAGACAAATGGAGACCCTATTTATTTGGCCAAAGTTTCCACGTAGAGACTGATCATAAGCCGTTTCAGGGGCTGAGAACCTCCAGAGACCCACGTGGGAAGTTGTCACGGTGGATGTTGTGCCTGCAAGAGTATGATTTCACGATCTCTCATGTTCCAGGAAAAGAGAACGTGTTACCGGATATGTTATCCAGAACAAAAGAAGTAGACTTACCTGAAATAGCATATGGTGTAAATGCCTTAGAGCCATACCTAGAAAGATTTGTCCAGATTCAAAGATCAGACGACACCATGAAAACTGTCATACAAGTGATAACTAACGAAAAAATGGTGAATCGACCCACAGCGAACCGTGAGCTAAATCTCCTACTCAAACAGAGAGACCGGTTAAGCTTGAATGCCTGTGGAATGTTGATGTGGCGGGAGGATGACGGAAGCTGCTTAGCAGTAATACCTCAATGCCTGAGCCAAGAGATGATACAGGAATGTCACCAACTAGCTCACACAGGTGTTGACCGAACGAACGATCTCCTGCGACAAACCATGTACTGGCCAGGTATGAGAGAAGACGTTGAGAAGTACGTAACAGCGTGTACGCAATGTCAGCTGATGAAAGGTGATCAGTACATACGACCGTCACCGCAGAGGATCCCACTGACAGCAGTAGGCTACCTGTGGTCCGTAGATATAATGGGACCTTTTCCACAAACGTCTAATGGCAATCAATATCTTCTGGTCATGACAGAGTATGCCACACGATGGCTGGACGCAGTCGCGATCCCTGATCAACGCGCAAAAACGGTCATAGAAGCAGTGGTTCCACATATCGTTGCAAATCACGGTGTTCCAAAAGCGATATTGATAGACCAAGGTCGGTGTTTTTTTTATCAAGCTGTAATCAAAAGAAAGCGAAGAGTTTAAAGTTCGGCTACAAGAGTTAGGTATCAAGAAAATTATAACAACGCCATATCATCCATAAACTAACGGACTGACGGAGAGAAATAACCGCACCCTGAAAGAGTGGCTGGCCACAAAGGGCGGTAACTGGGAGACAGAGCTTCCTCTGATTCTGCTAGCACATCGTCCGTCAGCGCAAGAAACGACGAAGAAAGCACCGCTTCAGTTGATGTATGGGAAGAGACCACGACTACCGATACATAACAAGACCTGGCCCCTACATCAGCATTGGAGTATGATGAGATGGCGGACGGAGCAGAAAGAAGCCATCAACAACGTAAAACGAAAGCAGAAAGTGAACGCTATGAAAGCTGAACTGAGGGTAAAGTGGAAGGACTCCACATTCGAGATAGGAGATCAAGTCAAATGTAGAGATAGGCGAAACACCAGCGGATACGTGACAGGGTCGCGAAAACTGCTACCAAAGTGAGAAGAGCCATACACGGTCACCGCGAGACGAGGTCACGTATAGACCATCAAAAATGCAAACAGAGAGAAGCGAGTGAACGTCAGCGAGCTCTAGAAATGGATACAAGTTTCACAGTTTTTTTATATTTTGCTTTTGAGCTTTTTCTATCTTCCTAATGAATTTTATAGGATAGTTAGTTATTTAACATCAACCAGCCAATCTTCTGTCTGTTTCATTTCATCATTTAGTTTTTTTGTTGTACTACTTAGTGCTACTGTTGGGTATGTTAGACACTTAACTAAGCCTGCCTTCACAGACAGTTAACGAATGAGATGAACTAAAGAAGTCTAAATATCTTTTAGCGGAATGCGTTGACTTTTTGTAAACGCTGCTAGTGTGCAGTTTACCTTCTTCTATTTAGGTTATCTTACAATCTAACGTCATGGCTAATTCTCCTTGTCCACTTTCCGATTCAAATGTGAATTTTATCCCGTCTGCTAATGAGTTTATATGCGTCAAGAAGCCAGAGGTATGTTCTATTTTTAACACTGTGAAAGTGGAAACCAGTCACGGTAAAATCATCCACCTGAGGTAGAAGTCTCCTCCGCTATCTGAAACCTTGCTGTTAACAACAGTAATAATAGTAATAATAATAATAATGGCTTTATTGTGGAGTATGAGCTTCTACACAACACAGAATTATCACCAAGGATCTTGTCGTAAGTTATTCACGCCTTGTACAGAATCTTTAAGTAATCTTGTGGTGCTGTAATACAGCCAACAATGAGTTCCAACTTAGTATTACTCCCACATTTTCCCACGATGCAATACTGCATTAGCAACAGGATGTTTTCTATTCCTTTACATTCCCAGTGAAATATAGGGCGGCTTCAAGGTAGAGATTTGAAGTTTCGCTAGCAGTGGTGTTTATTTTAACAGGGTGGAGTTGCTAACGTCTTGCGTGCCCAACCTTCTCTCTTTACCAGTCGTCATATTACTGGCTTAGTGAGGTAAAGGAGTGCTTTGGTGGCCGGGGATCGAACCCCGAACCACCTGCGTGGTTGAAGAGCACTCAACCGCTGTGCCACTGACGCACTAGATACTACAGGATACTATATATATTCGGACATTCTATTTCATGTCGTTTAATATAAGCCAAAATCACAGGCTCAGTGATTAGTTAACGAAAATAAACTGCAGATATATAAACAGCGGTTTGATTAGTGAAAAATGTAGCTTGGCTTCCGTTGTTACAATGTAATAAACGATAATGTATCAACTGAAGCGATATTGTTTTATTTGAGATATATTCCAACTCGAAACTCTCCTCTTAGACAGCAGTGTGTAACGGGGTGCCACAAAGTACGATACTTGAACCTCTCATATTTATTTTGTATATCAGTGAGTTATCTCTGGTCACCGACTCCCCTTATGGTCTTATGCGCAGCCGACTTAAAAATTTCGGGAGAGCTGAAGGGCAGCAGTGGTACGTCCACTTTGCAAGAGGACCTCAACAAATTGTCAGGGTGGTAAAGAGAATGGATGCTTCCTATCAGAGTAGCAAAATGTGCAACCATGCTCATTGGACAAACAAGCAACAGTTCCTCCTAACTAGAGGGAATAACACTTCCACCAGTTCAGACTCACTTGGACTTAGGTGTCACAGTTAGCCACGACTTAAAAACTACAGCATACTGTCGCGCGGTGGCTGCACGTAGGTTTAGGTCCCTATGGGCAATTCGCAGAGCCTTTACGAGAATCACCAGAGATATACTCACCTACTTATATACATTTCTGGTGAGGTCAAGACTGGAAAACTATATCCAGGCCGCCAGTTCTTGTCTTAAAGGGGACTCACACATTCTAGAAAGGGTTTGAAGAAAGGCAGCACGTATGGTTCATGGCATAGCTAACTTATCATACGAGGAAAGACCAGACAGTTTAAATCTCTTCTCCCTGTTATACCGCAGGCAGAGAGGAGATTTAATCACAATGTTTAAAATTTTAAATGATGACTACAGACCTGACCTATTCTCTCTTCTCCTTCCTGTTAGGTGGTCGGAATACCTTAGAGGACAAAGCAGGAGAGTCCAAAAGCCAAGAAGAAATCATGCTGCTGTTGAGTACTGGTTCTCACACCGAGTCCTAAACTCTTAGAACCGACTCCCAGAAGAAGTGGTGTCTGCCACCTCAACTGATTCATTCAAGAAGGGTTGTGAAAGCCACAGAAATTTACTAGAAAAGGATTAACATAGTCTGCAAGCCTTCTATCCTCAACCAATAAATCTGAAATCTGAATCAATAAGAGTACAGGACAACTTTTAGCCGATATTCAATGTAATGAGGCGAATATCATGAAAACTTCACGTTGGTATTGGTCTCAAAAGTACTGATTTTTTACAGGAGACCACATTATTGTTATTATTATTATTAGTGTTCTCTTGGGTTTCGAGTGGAACATTAAAGGACTTCAACAGTACATCTCCACTTTTGAATTAGTTTTGCTCCCTTAACTGGTTGATTTAATTGCGAAGCTTTCGTCATCCTTCGAAACAATATGTTCAACCAGCGCAGGTTTTGGTATGTGAAATGAACCTGCTTCAGTTCTCCATGAATGATGTATTCGTGTCTCCTGGAACCCACTGTCGTGACTAATTGTTAATTCACGTCTGTATTGGGCATTTTTTTTTGTTGCCTTAGAACTCAAACTTTCTTGTCACATGTGATTTACTTTTTATTAGCTGGTAAATATGGTCTATACTGATGTATAATATAACTGTAGAACCTGATGATGAAGGGGTTGTTGAAAATGTGAATATTCTTTGTTCAGTAAGCATTCTTTTGAAAAATTTAAATGGGCATTTTTAATCAATTAATAATGGATTTGTTTATCGTTGGCTGATTCACTTGAGTGTGCCAAGCTTCTAGGAATTTCTTGACTACATTTTTGATGTTTTTCTTTGTTTAAAATTTCTACACTCTCCCAATCATCAAAATGGTGTCCATAATTATCTACATGAATTGATATGAAACAGGTATATATATATATCATGTCATTTCACAGGTGATTTGTGTTCCTGGATTCTGATTCGAATGGGACACCCACTTTGGCCGATGTCATGTCTGTTACAGTTCAGACATGCAATTTATTTTGTAAATGGTATTAAATTTATCTCCTTTTTTTGTTGAACTTTTTGGTTTTCACAATATCGAATGAAGTGATTGTGCTGGCTGGCTTGTGTGCTATATATAACTATTTCAAACGGTTTCAGTATTTTAGCTGTTATTTCAGAGATACTTCTTTTTGTATATGGTAGGATGAATTTTCTTGTGGTCTTTAAATTATCTTGTTTTTGGTAGTATGACTTCAGTTTAAACACTTTTTGATGGAATTGTGAGGAGGACATCCATTCCTCTTTTTCAAGACAGTTTGTAGGTATTTTTCTTCCATTCTCTTCAACACTGGAGCAGTGCTACAGTGTGTTTGAACTCTTTTAAACAATGTCTACACACAGTTTCTTTTGTGGGTAATCGCGTTGGGTTATTGCTACTATAGTTGAGTAATAAAAAGTAAATCACATGTGACGAGAAAGTTCAAAATCCAAGTGAATAAAAAAGTGACTAATACATGATGTAAATCGACTACTATCAGTCAGGAAGATGGTTGTCAGGATACACAGTTATATCATTTATGAAGAATTTAAGTGAGTTCATTTCACACACTGAAGCTTGCGCTGAAAGGGGATGTTGTCAAGATGAGGGTAGGACGAGAGCTTCGCAATTAAACCAACCAGCTCAGAGAACACGATTTATTTTAAATTGTTGTGAAATACTTTTAACAAAAGACTTCATGAATGCTTTAACAGCTTACGATCTTATATGCTAATTTTAATTTTTATTACATTCTTACTCACGCATCATGGTAATATTTAGACTTACATCCCGATGGACATTCCTTTTGACCTGAAAGGTAGGCATAAAATTCCTCAACATCTACACGACAACTGCAGAATAACAATTACATTTTGAAAGTCAATGGAATTTCGACTGAACACAAATGCATAGACTAGATCACAGCTAAAAAGGCACCAAAGTGTTAACAACCACATTATCACAACAGCATAAGTTTAAAACAGACGAGTTTTACAAGTAGTATGTGTATCACAAATAAATTTCCAAAACTTATGACTGCATCAAATATGTAAAATAACTAGATTATGCATAAAATTCATAAGGCAAATAACAATTCGACTTCATTTAATTTTAGATTGAAATAATAGAAAAAAGATTTTTAGTTAAGATGGATGATTAGTAATTAGCTGTGATCTTTCAAATAGTTGGTTTAACTGGGGAGCTTTCGTCTTACTCTCACCTAGACAACATCACCCTTCAGAGCAAGTTTCAGTGTGTGAAATGGACTCATTTGAATTCTTCATGAATGATATAATTGTGTATCCTCGTAATCATCTTCGTGACTGGTAGTCGACTTACATCTGTATTGATCATTTTTTATTGACTTGGAATTTAGACTTTCTTGTTGGTAAATTTGGTCTATGTTAATATATTTGTTAATTGCTGGTTGATTCACTTCAGTATCAGGCTTCTAGTAATCCTCTGGCACTTCTGACGTTTTCACTATTTAAAATTTCGACATCAGAGCAATCAAAGTGGTGTCTTTAATTATCTACTTGCACTGATATGAAACAGGAATATACATCATGTCATTTCAAAGCTAATTTGTGTTCTTGAATTCTGATTCTAAGGGGATGTCGACATTGACCGATGAAATGTCTGTTACAGTTCATACGTGCAATCTATTTTGTAAATAGTAATAATTTTTATCTCGCTTCTTTTTCTGGTGTGTAAATCTTTCGGTTTTTCCACTATCGAATGAAGTAATTGTACTGGTTGGTTTGTGTACTTTATCTATTTGAAACGGTTCCAGTATTCTATCTGTTATTTCAGAGATAATTTTTGCATATGGTAGAATGAATTTTCTTGTGGTCTTTAAATTATCTTGCTTTTGGTAGTATTGTAACAACAGAAGACAAGGGCCAGGCAACAGATCCTTTTATTATGAAAATCAACACGTATTTATACATATTTCACATACATTATTATAGCTTATGCAAGTAGACAAGCGCAGTCATCTGATTGGTTGTTTATCAGAAGTTAGGCAGACAAACGCAGGCTTCTGATTGGTTGTTTCGGGATTCCTCGACAAATAGAGTTCTCTATCTGCGAATCATATTTTGCCACGTTAACTTTGCTGTGATTGGTTGTTGAATCAGCCTTGTACATATTTTCTCACGGCCTGCTCTCACCACAGTATGACTTCAGTTTAAACACTTCCTGATAGAATTGTGAGGATATCCATTCTTTTTCAAGACAGTTAGTAGGTACTTTTCTTCCATTCTCTTAAACACTGGAGTGTTACAGTGTATCTGAACTCTTTTAAACAATGTTTGCACACAGTTTCTTTTGTGGGTAATTGGGTTATTGCGTTGACTTTCTATATACTTCTGTTTCTAAATTTCCTGTGTTAGTTCTGTGGATTAAAACATCTAAGGATGGAATATTGTTGTCATCTAATTCTTCTTCTTCATCTCTTGTGAATTTAATGTCTTCAAATATGTTGTTTATTGATTTATGGGATTATTCCCCAACATTTCTTTCAATTATTACGGATGTATCATCAGCGTAATGTATCCAGATTTTTGCTTCACTTTGTTGTATTTTCTGTTATCCTGTTTAGCCAGGCACACGATTTCCCATAGTCTCTCATCTCCTCCTTGCACAACCTCCACCACACACCAAATTCTTCGTTTCTCATTCGAGTTCCGCAGGACCGCCCAGTATGTGGTCCTACTCAGCGATCTTCTTAGCATGTGTCTAATTCATGTGTGTATAGTTCCAGGATTTTATCATGAGCTGACATTGGTTAAAAAACCATTGGAGTACTGGACAGCTGTTTCGTCAGCCTAGTTTGGGGATCTTCATCGATACTCACCTAGCCCAACTGGAGTTCGAACACAGGACCTTCTGGTTACAAGGTGAGCAAGCTAGTAGACCACTAAGCCACTGGTACCTGATCCAATGGCCAGTCCATGAATTCTAACTTCAACCGATTCGGGATTTTAGTGCGACTAACACCAACCAATGTTATCCGTGGGAACTGCACCCTTACTGCCTACTGGATAGACACCACCAGTCACAAATTCTTACTAGAACTCCAGAAAACACCGTCCCCTGCAGCAAGTCACTAGTGAGCATCAGAATAATTTTCTAGAGTTTGTTTTGTCTGGGTTAATTTTGGTTTTTACGAGTTTATCACGGATTGATATTAGTTAGAGTGTAACGGCAAAAGACAAGAGTTAGGCAACCAATCGTTTTATTAAGGAAATCAACACGTATTTGTATATATTTCATGTACATTATTATAGCTTTATTCAAGCAGACAAACACAGTCTTCTGATTGGTTGTTTCTTGCTCAAGACTGACTGGTTTCTCGGAAAGTTAAGCCATATATCTGCGAATCTTATTTGCTCACGTTAAGTCTGATGTGATTGGTTGTTGAATCAGCCTTGTTCATATTTTCTCACCGCCAATATTAGTGACCTAGACCTTGACGTAAATTAATGTCGATTAATTGGCTAGCAACCTGCTCTCACCACAAGAGAACCATCGAAAACCAGCACCGGAGTACTGGACTGGACAGCTGTTACATCCAACTAGTTTGGGAATCATCTACAGTACGCACCCACCCTACAGGGCTTTCTAAAACAGAACCTTCCGGTTATAAGGCAAGCCCGTTTGAACTTCCTGGGGTGGGTGTGTACTGCCGATGATTCCTAAACTAGTTGGATGAAACAGCTGTTCATGAATTGGTTCTCCAACTGATATTAATCCGTAATCAACTCGTAAAAACACTTCTAATCCCTACAAACCAACTACTTAGAAACTTTTCATTTTAGTCCGTTATCAACCAGTCAGTCAGAAATACAAAATGACATAAAGCAAAACAATCACAGCTAATTGTCTGTGATGAATTGTTTAGGAATGAAGCGATTCGTGTCTGTTGACATACCCGTCCCTAGTAGATACGTTTCGACTGTGTATAGTTATTCGGATTAATAGTGAATTCAGAATGCGTGACATTTCATCCTATTTGAGATTGATCAATGTCAGATTAACCTACATTTCAAGTAACTGACGATAGTATTCCCTCTGGGACTCGAACACTGTATCCATCGGTTCAAATGCTAATACACATTACCCATTTGGGCTACAAGAACAACTTTTGAATTTGACTGTCAATAGGAATACTAACCATCACTCACTGGGAATGAAGGTACATCTAGTGCTGGCAAGTCTCATAGAGGACACAACTACAAAAACCTGGATTCCATTGCTAATCGCCACCAACCTTAAATTATTATTATTGTTCCCTTGGGTTCCTAGTGGAACATAGGGCTTCAACTGCACGTCTCCACTTGCCACTTCTGTCTTCCTTCTGCTGTACTTTTCCCCTGCATCCATCCATGTTAGTCCATACTCTTTCAACTCCTCTTCACACGATCTCCTCCATGTCACCCTTGCACTGACGTCCCACTCGTCGCTTCCCTTTCGGCCTGGTTCCACACGAGCAATGGCCTGACGCGCGCGCAATGTCACCCAGCGGCCTCCTCAGCCAGTGTCCAATCCATCTCCATCCACTTTCTCCCGTATATTCGTTGGGCGATTGGTTCGTTCTTGTTTTGTTTGTTCACAGCCGTAGTTTCTTGTTGGTGATTCTCTCCGCCCCGGCCATCTGATCTGCAGTACAGATCCACTGAAGACAGTTGTTGTTGATAAAGGTCTGCAACAGGCTGTTGGAAATATTCTTTGGGACCCGCCCTCCAAGTTTCTATCTGATCCGTATAGAAGAACTGACTGACTTGACGTTTATATTGAAAATCCGACCGAATTTTGTTGTTGATACTGGCTGAGTGATGAAGATTTCCAGATTGGTTTCAGTCAGGTTGATTAATGTGTTTCTCGCTCTCCTTCCCGATTCTCACTCGATTTGACATCCTCGTCCGTTCTGACTGCTTGTAGTTGAGACAATGCTCCCTAGGTCAGTGAGTGAATAAAGTAACCTCTTTCAAATCCCTCCCGTTGATGGTGATTAGCGCTGGATGTTGCTGTTGTTTGGTTGATTGGTTGGTTATTTTCATAACCTCCATCTTGTCTATGTTCACTTGGAGTCCTGTCTTCACTACCTGCTTCTCCGACCAGTTTGTCGGTCGGTTTTCTCTTGTAAGTCTTCGATTTTGTGTGTGACATCAAACATAAATCATCCACGCGCGAAATCCAGGTCTTCTAGGTTCTTCATATCCTGGACCTAAAGAATATTACCCACACAGTGTTTCACTATTAATCACGACTGCATAGAATAAGAAATTTGAATCACACATTCAATAACCAATGTACTATTATGACTATTTAAAAATTATGTTTTTAAAATCTTCGAGAAACTGAAACAAGGAACTCCAACGTTTCCTGTGTTCGACAAACTAGTTCCCACCTCTTCAGGGAAATTAATCAAAATCAAAATAACGAAGGAATATATATATATAAAATGAGACAACTTGCCTTTAAAAAAAACTATATCCAATCATGTCTGAGTCACGAATAGACATCAAAATATAAAAAAAAAAATGTATGAACTGTGATCAAAATTTGACCACACACAAATATTAGTCTACTTTTGTTAAACACACTGTAAACATCGTGTACTTTGCATCAGAATTTGAGTGATTACGTTTGAATAAAGTTCATGGTTATAGATAACTGTATATGAAAAATATACGTGCGGTATGCACAATAGTGTGTGCATGCGTGTATTGGGAAACAATTGTAAATAATTTGTTAGCCTCTCCATAAGCAGATATAGACAATCGGGAATTTAGATTAAGTATGATAAATTTTAATGCAATATATCTAGAAGTTGTGACCAGTAGGGTCCATCCGGTAGGCAGTGAGAATGGAGTTCCCTCCGACAACATTGATTGGCGGTAACCCTAAAATCACGTGTTCACAGAAGTTAAATTTCACGGAATAGCCATTAAATTGGGTCCCAGTGGCTGAATGACATATCAGCTTGACTTGTAACCAAAAGGACCTGAGTTTGAACCCTGGGGTGGGTGTGTACTGCCGACGAGTCCCAAAAACTAGGATGAAACAGCTAGCTGTCCAGTTCTCCCTATTTTTCAATGGTTCTCTAACTGATATCACTCCGCGGTATAACCTGAAATACCCATTCATTGCCAAGTGTCAACTAACATCACACCTTCATGCCTTTGCAAGCTTTCAGGCTTGTGCAGTCAGTCTTGCCTTATACGAACCAAAACCTTTCAGTACAGCTTTGATTCTATCAAAATTGATCTTTTGTCCTGTTTCTATCGAGTGTAGTCCAATTACCGATCTGTTTTACTAGCTTCTTCAAATCTGCAGAGGTCTTTGAAACCCTTGTTTTAAATATTATATGAACTCCTTCACTCTTACATATTTACCTATCTGAAAGTTTCTTCTACGTATATGGCGACCATGAATTTTTTTTAATTCCTTCACGTTCCACAGTGGAACATAGGGCTTTAAGCCAGAAGCTTAAAGTTTCTGTAGCAGTTTTTATTTTTACGGGATGGAGTTGCTAGCCTCATGACCAAGCTTTCCTCTTTACCAGCTTTATAACTCGCTTAGTGAGGTAAAGGAGTACGCTGGCCGGGGATCGAACCTCGGACCATGTGCTTGATCGGCGAGCGTCTCAACCGCTGTGCCACCACCGCGACCATGAACTTTAGTCGAAAATGATCACTAAACATTTGATGCAAAAAATACACACTATTTACAGGGTTTAACAAAGTACACTAATATTTGTAAGCCTGAGGTAAAATTTTGATCGCAATTCATGTAAGTTTTGTTTATTGTTATTATTATGTTGATGTCTATTCATGACTGCATTCAACCAAAATAAAGAACAAGATTTAGATTTTCCCTACCAATGTCAAGTCGTTCCTTTTATAAGGATCAGAAACTTGCACTACGAGTGTTTGTCACGAAATGCATATCGAACAAGTTACAGACTTTTATGAACAGCTTTCCACCACGTTTTGATAGATAAGAATATACATTCAAAGCCTACAAAACATGACTTATCAACCGTACCCAAGAAAATACTTTACATGAGCTTAGAATTCAAAGGGGACTTAACTTTCGATATTATGAAACGAAGGATAACACAGTCCCTGTAAAGAGCATTCATTCTCTGCTGCATCCCTGAGAATAGCCTTTACTAGCCAACCATTACTGTTCAATAACCTGAAGGACAAGATCCCGCTGTTGACCAACTTTATATGTGTTTATCAATACAATTGCTTGTGTGGAGCTAGGTCTATCGGTCATTCGACTCGAGTTTTTTCCAAGAGGGTGCAAGATGACTATCCTGCATAGTTACGAGGAGGTGGAAGTGGAGCCATAAGAAGCGCGATCAATGAACATCTGGTCGATAATGATCACCCAATTATCTCTATAGCCTCCGCCTTTGAATTCATCTACAAGGCAAAGAGCAATTTACCCAAATCCCTAAGTACCCGACTCATCTGTATTGCTGAAGCCATCTTTGGCTATCGAAACAGAAAAGCCAGATCTCTGTGTACAGAAAAAGTTCGTTCAAACCCCTCCAACTTCAATGGTCTTAATCCCTCTATGCTAAAATATGATAATCCGCAATCATATTTTAGCTCTACCGACTTTTCATTTTTCATTTTTTCTATTCAATTTGTATACTCTTCCTTATTAAGTCAATTGTTATTATTACTATCCTCACTTTGAACTGTCCCCGGTATTATTTCACTTGTTCCACTTGTCATTCTAAATCAATTCGTTTTTACAACGATAAATTCTATGCTATCAAATTTCACACAATATTACGTAACGTTTTTATTTTATTCGATGTGTCTACTAATCCATCCTATGAATTATTCTATGTATGACATTAATTTGTTTTGCCACTTGACATTTAACTACGATTATAATCACAAACATTTTAGTTTTAATCGATCGCACTTCATATTATTATTATTATTGTTTTATGCATTCACACCTATTGTGGTGAGAGCAGGCCGTGAGAAAATATGAGCAAGGCTGATTCAACAACCAATCACAGCAAAGTTAACGTGGCGAAATATGATTCGCAGATAGAGAACTCTATTTGTCGAGGAATCCCGAAACAACCAATCAGAAGCCTGCGTTTGTCTGCCTAACTTCTGATAAACAACCAATCAGATGACTGCGCTTGTCTACTTGCATAAGCTATAATAATGTATGTGAAATATGTATAAATACGTGTTGATTTTCGTAATAAAAAGATCTGTTGCCTGCCCTTGTCTTCTATTGTTACACTATGATTCGATTCCCTCACCGGATATAACTTCTTAAAAACCAAATGTATATACGACTGTACAGCTTGATGATAAATTCGTTGTTGAAAAGAGTCTCTTCTCTGAATCACTGGTTTTGATTTTCTATATGTTACTACAATGGGAATTTTCCATGAGCTTCCCACTTCGCTGGCTGGCTCCATACTGAAGATCAAATGGCCAGCCAGCTGACCAGACAGAAAGAATTAGCAACTAGAAACTCTGGCTGGCTGGTAGGCTGGATATGAACCAACCAAGATTCGATTTCTCATCAAATATGTAGGAGAACATTGAGATTGATTGATCGGGCATGCGTTGAGAAGGCCGTCGAATTACGTCGTATGCAATACAGGCCGGCGCTTGATTGGAACCCCAATGGCAAGCGACGAGTAGGTCGTCAGTGCGAGGGTGACGTGCAGGAGATAGTGCGTTGAGGAGGAGGAGAAGAAGGATATGTGAGATTAAGAGTAATCATGTACCCAGCTGAAGAGGAGATGTGTTGGTGAATTCCTGTGTTCTACTTGGAACCAATACGACTGGACAAGGTTTTCAAAGACAAGATGTGCCCTTTTATATTTATAAATATATGCCTTTTTTATTTTAATTTTCATTAATTTCTTTGAAGAAGTTCAGACCAGTTTGTTAAGAATAATAATACTAATAATAATTTGCTTCATTCCAAAACAATACTTGTGATACAGAATGGAATTCTCAGCATTTCACCACATACAGTATTGCATCCAGTTAGTACATTATCAATAAATAAAATTCTACATAGATTATAGGTAATCTCAGTTCATTGTGACAACAACATATTGGCATGTCGGTAGCAAAGCCAAAAACTGAACAGAGTGTTTGAAGGTGTTAGAAAAGTAGATACTACTAGAGTAAGCGATAGCAAAATGGTCGAGATATACAGAGAGTGAAAGAACGAACAAGAATGTTTTAAGCAGAGTTTGTAAGGAAGAGAAACAAAACAGCACATAACAAAAATAAATACAGAAAAAAAGGTAGAGAGAAAAACGTTGTGCCTGTAAATGATGTGAGTTGGAAAGACGAGATCCATTTGTTCTACTGACTATTTAATAAGTTATGGGTTTCACGCCTAATGCTTTCTTCATCGCACAGAACACGAGCCAAGTAGGGTATAGTTGAGTTTTTGCACTTGATAGTTTGAGCATATAGTTTTCTATATAGGCTTCTGGTCTGCCTGCCTGATGAGATACAAGGGGAGAGTTGTGAATGAAGACGGTGGTGTGAGTTAGATATATAGAATGGATTTAGCCCATTTTTCACATGAGTCCAGTCCACATGTGCCTGTCAACCAGAATATTAACAAGCTGGTTAAGCGGCACGTTGCTTACCCTGCTGACAACCTTTAACATCCTGCGTAATAAGATATAGTCTTTCTTCAGTAGCCAGCCCTGGAAAAACTAAGGGGGAACAATAGGTAGAATGCAAGAGTTAACGAATTGTAGGAGTAAGGGTTGGGTTGGGTTATTCCATTATGTCTTGACTTCTTGATGTAGAAGGTAAGACGGAATATTTTTTTAGAAATCATCAAGATATGAGACGACCAGGAAAGATCAGCAGATAGAATGACGCCTGGATATTTAATTTCCGATTTGGTATCTATTTTAGTGCAATCTATGTTGAACACCTCTTAAGAGCTAACCAGTTTGTTTAGGTCAGGTTTATGCCTAAAGGTGAAATTGACTGTTTGACATTTAGAGGGATTTAAGGTTAGACCATTTTCCTTGGACCATTGGCTGATTTCTGATAAAAAGCCATTTAGTTGGGAGCAGTCACTTTGACATTTGACAAGTAAAGATACAGTCAGATCGTCAGCATATTTGACAAAATTAATGTCATTCGAAGATGGTTGGTCATGTAGAAAGAAAGAAAAGAGAAGTGGGGAGAGTACAGCACCTTGGGGGACACCGGCTTCAGTGAGCACAACAGAGGAGGATTTGCCTTTGTCTACGGTATACTGCATTCTGTTACAGAAGTAGGAATGAAACCAGTTAGTGACCCAGGACTCAATTTGTGTTATCGAGAGCTTATTTAGAAAGAGACATCTAAGTAAAGAGTCGAAACCAGAAGTGAAGTCGAGAAATGTGCAGAGAACGTATTTGGCACCTTTATCTAATGATGAGACGATACTGTTGTGTAAGACGGCTGCAGCGTCTAAAGTGCTCCTACCCTGTCTATCTGTAGATTGTTTGGGGTCTTCAAAGCTTTTAAGGGACGGTTCAAGTTTAAGAAGTAATAGTTTTTTCCATAAGCTTTAGAAATGGGGAAGTACTGGCAATGCGTCTAAACTTTACATTCTTGTTATTACCAGGTTTAGGGACAGGGATTATTTTAACGTCTTTTCATGCAACAGGTACAACGTTTTTGGAAAAAGAAACAGTTAGGATATTAGTAAGTAGAGAACATAAAGCATCTGCACATTGTTTTAGAACATTGGCAGGCACACCATCAGGGCCAAGGCTACATGAGGAATTAAGCGTTTTAAGACATATTAGAACATCAAGAGTATTAAAGTCATGAAAGTTATCAGCTACATGATTAGTAACGTTAGAAGTAATTATAGTAGAGGGAGAGCGTATAAAACACAAGAACACAAGAACCTTCATACATTTATTCCCCTTAATGAATTTGAACAAAGCAAGAACTACAGTTTTAGCTGAAGAAACTGCTACCATCTTTTATTTCGTTGCCTCCTCGTCAGCTGCTTACTTGTCAAAGACATTATTAAATATATCTACAAAAACAATTTTAACATACATCCACACAGAGTTCAGTTTTAAACAAAAATCAATCGATTAGTATACGCATACACTAATAATATATACATATATATGTGTAATATTAAACACTATCCCGAACAACAATAATAATCATACACAATGGAAACTTTTCAACATTACGCATTCAGATAAAAGAGACGTGAAAAATATCCAGTTACCAGACAGAGCAAAGAAAGACTGATAACCGCTTCTTTCTGGACGCATAAATCAGGTTTCAGGCGCTTGATGGAAATGGCTTCAGCAAACTTGAGGAGAATTGAACTCTTTTGCCAACTGATAATTTTAAACGACTTTTCGACGTCCACTTCATGACCCGTGTCGAGGAGATACCTGGTGATGGATGGCACTGTTTAAAGCATTTGTTCCCTTTAGACATAAGCTTTTTGGTACATGTTCAGAAAATCGTAGATATGCCCTTCTGTCTGTCCTTCCAATGTAACTGCTCCTGCAGATACATGTAAATTTGTATATACAGTTGTAGTTAACATGAGAGGATATCTATAGATTTTTGATTGCACCAAAGGAGAGCTAGTTGTTCGATAGACGGGAACGAGCTTAGCTGCAGGAAGGACAGAAAGAAGGGCATATCTACGATTTTCTGAACATGTACCAAAAAGCTTATGTCTAAAGGGAACAAATGCTTTAAACAGTGCCATCCATCACCAGGTATCTCCTCGACACGGGTCATGAAGTGGACGTCGAAAAGTCGTTTAAAATTATCAATTGGCAAAAGAGTTCAATTCTCCTCAAGTTTGCTGAAGCCATTTCCATCAAGCGCCTGAAACCTGATTTATGCGTCCAGAAAGAAGCGGTTATCAGTCTTTCTTTGCTCTGTCTGGTAACTGGATATTTTTCACGTCTCTTTCATCTGAATGCGTAATGTTGAAAAGTTTCCATTGTGTATGATTATTATTGTTGTTCGGATAGTGTTTAATATTACACATATATATGTATATATTATTAGTGTATGCGTATACTAATCGATTGATTTTTGTTTAAAACTGAACTCTGTGTGTATGTATGTTAAAATTGTTTTTGTAGATATATTTAATAATGTCTTTGACAAGTAAGCAGCTGACGAGAAGGCTAAAACTATAGTTTTTAGCTTGTTCAAACACAAGAACCGTTGGAAATATCATTTTTCCATGTATGTCTACTTTTGCAAATTATTTTTCCAACTCTCTTCGGTCATATGGTGATCACAATTCATAAGTATTTTGTAAAAAAAAAACCTACTGAATAAAACCTTTGAACAATTTTTTACGGATTAGAGATGAACAAACAAGTGGAGCATTTCAACTTCTAATAAAAACACTTATTATTCATTAATTAATTAATGAATAAATAAATAAATTAATTAATTGATTAGTTGCTGTTTTTCTTTTTTTTTCTTATAAATCTAATCAACACTAGTTGGTACGTGTCACAGTTACACATGTGATAAATAAAATTGTTTATATCAACAACCTGATGATGTTTATCATTATTTGTTGATGTTTGTGTATACATAATTTTTATTTTTAATTTAACTAAACAAAACGACTTGTAACACAAAACAGTCTTTATTGAAAGCAGCTTTGACGGAAATATTATTTAATGATAACAATAATTCGTATGATTTAGCGAAACTCCAACCATTGTCGTTGGATGGGACATCCATCCATCCTCACACATGACATCTGGATGGATCTCACTGGTTACGACTTCTCACTAGAACTACAGGAAACTCTATCCCCATGTAGTCCGCCAGTAGTCACTAGCGAGCATCAGATTAATTTTCTATAGTTTGGTTTGTAAGAGTGAGTTTTTGCTTTTTACGAGTTGATCATGGATTGATATCAGTTAGAGAACCATTGAAAACCAACACTGGAGAACTGGACTGGACAGCTGTTTCATCCGCTAGTTTAAGAATCATCGGCAGTACGCACCTACCCCACGGGGGGTTCGAACCCACGACCTTCCGGTTACAAGGAAAGCTAGCTGATACACCATTCAGCCACTGGAACACGTGTGAAGATGGATATCCCACCTACGACAGTGATTGGGTTCGCGCTAAATCACGAATCGGTAGAAGTTAGAATTCATGATCTGGCCATTGAATCGGGTCCCATTGGCCGAATTTTATACGAGCTAGCTGCCTTGTAACCAGAAGGTCATGCGTTCGAACCCCCTATGGGTGGATGCGTACTGTTGATGATTCCTGAACTAGTTGCATGAAACAGCAGCTGTCCGGTACTCCATGCTGGTTTTCAATGGTTCTTTAACTGATATCAGTCCGTGATCAACTCGTAAAAAAAAAAATTAACCCTTACAATCCAAACTATGGAAAATAACAATAGTTGTTATTCCCCAAGGTTCCTAGTGGAACATACACCTTCAATAATATATCTCCATTTCTTCTATTTTCTGCTGTACTTTTCAGTTGGTTAGCTACATGATTGCGCATAATCTCTTATCTCCTTCTATCCATCGCCGCACGATCTCCTCTATTTCACCCTTGAGCCAACTAACCACTAGTCACTTCCCATTTGGAATCCCACTGGAGTGATGGCCTGCATTGTGCGCGATGTAATTCGACTGCCTGTTTGACGTATACACAATCCATCTCAATTTTCCCCTACATATTTGTTGAGCAGTCGGCTCTCGCCTGTTGGTTTGCCGCCAGCCAACCAGCCAGCCAGCCAGTCAGAGTTTCTTGTTGCTAATTCTTTCTGGTTGGCCATCCGGCTGGCCATTTAATCTGCAATAAGGAGCCACAGTCGTTGACTTAGCGTCAGAGTGCTCGCTAACCACGCATGAGGTCCGGGGTTCGACCTCTGACCACCGACGCGCTCCTTTACCTAGCTAAGCCAGTAACAACAGTGTTAAAGAGGGAAGGTCGGGGATGAGGCTAGCAACCGCATCTCGTAAAAATAAACACCACTGCTACCGAAATCTCAAAGCTGTAGCTTGAAGCCCTATGATTCACTGGGATCATAAAGGAAAAACATGGAGCCAGCGAAGGCAGGTACTGATAAAAGTCTGTAACTTGTTGGAAATACTTGTCACACGCGTGACAAGAAATGACTGACTTGACATTTGAATGGTCATCCGATCTACTGAATGAAGTGAATGTTCTAGATCCTACCTCTAATAATGAGTCATGGGAACGTTGTGCTCAATAATTGCAAACCAGAATGAGATACCTGTCTACTGGTTCAGGAACTGAAATCAGTTCGTGATCAAAAAGTAATACAGAATCCATGAACTTATGAACTCACACAGCAGATCAAGGTAACAATAGAGACTTGAATTGTTAGTTTTGCATACACAGAACTCCAGTCATTTTAGGTGAATCGCAATGACCACCATCGTTCAAAGTGTGTTTGATATCTAGAGGATTTTGACAAATTATTTAATAAACAGTAGAAAAGGATTCTTCAATATCAGCTAACTTTATAGCCTGTTTTGGACCAGGTGATCTAATATAGAACAGTTGACGGTCTCAACAATAGCCTTCTTTAACCCCACTACTGGGAGGAGTTTGACAGGATGAAAAATAAAGTCCTTAGAACACTCAGTGGACAATAAAACTGACTTCACAAGCTCAAATGAATTGACTTAATATTTTATTTATTATTTATTTAAACGCAGTAAAAAACTTGGTACAATATGGTACCAAGAAAGATGCGCCACACAATAATAATAAAACGACATAGATCAAAAGTAAAAAGAAAAAAATATATAAGTAGAGAACGGATAAAGAACTTCATCTAGAGGAAAACAGTCATGCTTAACAAGTTCAAACAGTATTCGTTAACTATCATCGGGAGGGGAAGAAAGAAGGAAATTGTAACACGTTCGCCATTGATTACGATTCTTGGCCATATCCAATAACGTTTCGAGCCATCGATTCGAGCTATCTCGCGGACCCCACCCATGGAGTCGTGACACACCTACCGATGCTAATCTAACACAGAATACAGGAGTTAACAAACTGTAGGAGTAAGGGTTGGGTTGGGTTATTCCATAATGTCTTAACTTCTTGATGTACAAGGTAAGACGGAATATTTTCTTAGAAATCGTCAAGATATGAGACGACCAGTAAAGATCAGAAGATAAATCTAGCGTAGTCGCGTCCTCTCTTCCCAACAATCTGATGCATATTCCAGTCTACTACAGTAGACAGCCTTATCTTACTCCTGGCTTCGACGAGTTTTCTGTTATGGATCACCAGAAAGCCAAAATAAGGACGGGGACGTGGAATGTTCGTATAATGTACGAAACTGGAAAGGCTGCCCAGTAGCCGCAGAAATGAGAAGATGTAGAATAGAAGTATTGAGAATCTGTGAGAGCAGATGGAACGGATGTGGAAGGTGTCTACTATCAACTGGAGAGACAGTGATCTATTACGGTCACCTAGAGGACAACCACGAGCACACCTAGGGAGTGGCCATCATGCTTTCACAAACAGTAGCCAAAGCTTTCATGTATTGGGAACCAATCTCCTCCAGGATAATAACAGCCAGGTTCAACTCTCATCGGCCTGAAACCAATCTGGAAATCTTCATCACTCAGCCAGCATCAACAACAAAATTCAGTCGGACTTTCAATACAAACGTCAAGTCATTCAGTTCTTCTATACGTATCAGACAGAAACTTGGCGGGCGGGTCACAAAGAATATTTCCAACAGCCTGTTGCAGACCTTTTTCAACAACTGTCTTCTCTGGGTCTATACTGAAGATCAGATGGCAGGGAAGGAAAGAATCACCAACAAGAAACTATGGGAAGAAACAAAACAAGAACAAACCAATAGCCCAACAAAATATGCAGGAGAAAGTGGATTGAGATGGACTGGACACTCGCTGAGGAGGCCACTTGGTGACATTGCGCGTCAGGCACTTGAGTGGGACGTCAGTGCAAGGGTGACATGGAGGAGATCGTGTAAAGAGGAGTTGAAACAGTATGGATGGATGCAGGTGAAAAGTACAGCAGAAGGAAGACAGAAGTGGCAAGTGGAGGGCAATGTGCAGTTGAAGCCCTATGTTCCACTAGGAACCCAAGGGAACAATAAAAATACTATATCACCTGACAGGTACCACTGTTTGGGGCTCAATCTATAATTTTGATTTACCTTTCTTAAATCCAGCTGGTTCCGGTGGGGGAGGGAGCAAGAGGTAAAGTTCTCTCCCCAGGATAACTCGACTCAGTAATTTGCTTGGCGTAAACAACAGTGTGATTCACAATACCAGTTGTTACAGAGGTCGAAGTCACTCTTCTTTGGCTAGTTTAACAAGGTAGCCAGGCTTTCTTCCTTCCAAACTTGTTGCAATACTAGCGTGTATGCATTTGTGTGTGTGTGTGTGTGTAAAATTTTGCTAATTAGAAAAATTAAAAAAAACAAAAAAAAACAACAAATTAGTAGACTACTGATAAAAACTGAACACAATGAGATAAGGGTGTACATGAACAACACTTAAAAGAATGATAAGGAACACACACACACACACATCCATACAGAGTGATAAAATCACACTGAATAAGTATTTGTTGATTTACTTACGTCTCACAATTAGCTATACTGACTTACTCTGACGTGTATATACACATACATACCAGTACTTCAGTATGTACAAAATAAAACGAGAATAGTAATAATAACAATAATCAATTACAATTATACATCTCATCCAACAGTTATACGACAATGCTGCATGCCAAGTAATCCACAACGGGAAACTTACGGAAGCCTTCGAAGTGAGGACGGGAGTGAGGCAAGGATGTCTACTATCACCAATGATCTTCTGATTGCAATTGATTGGATAATGCGACAGACAACGGCAACCAACGAGGGAACAGGCATAAAATGGACTGACACCAAAACTTGGAGGATCTGGACTTCGCCGATGATATATGTTTGATTTCCCACAAACTTGAAGATATGCAAGTGAAAAGTAACAAGTTGGCAGAAGAAGCATCAAAGATAGGACTTCACGTGAACATAGATAAAACAGAGATAATGAAGATTCCTAGCCAACATCAACAACACCAACAGACCACAATAAGCATAAGTGGGAAGAACCTGAAAGAAACAACCTCCTTCACCTACCTGGGAAGCATCGTCTCAACTACGGCGGAACTGACGAGGACATCAAAGCCAGAATCGGAAAAGCAAGACAAGCTTTCATTACTCTCAAATCTGTGTGGAGGTCAACAGCACTCAGCATCAAAAATAAGATCTGGATTTTCAACTCCAATGTGAAGTCAGTGCTACTATACAGATCAGAGACTTGGCGAGTCATAAAGAGCATCTCAAACAAACTTCAACCTTCATTAACAGCTGTCTCCACTCAATACTCAAGATCAGATGGTCGGCCAGAAAAGATCAGCAACTGGGATCTCTGGGAGCGAACCAATCAGGAACCGATTGTGAAACAAATAGGCAGAAAGAAATGGAGATGGATTGGCCATACTCTGATGAAACCATCAAGTGACATCACTAGACAAGCCATTGCTCGAGTGGAACCCGCCGAATGGGAATTGGCGAGTTGGTCATCAGTGCGAGGGTGACTTGTAGGAGGTGATGTGAAGAAGAGATGAAAACATGTGGGCAGACTTGGAGCTAGGTTAAAACTTTAGCAGAGAACCGAAGGCAATTGAGACGCAAGGCTGAAGCCCTATGTTCCTTTAGAAATTAAAGGAAATAATAATAATATATATTTTGTGATACTATTTGAAGTAAATTAGGGACGCCGAGTTAGATACAGATGACTTGGTCCCTAATACATCTTCATCACGCTAACAACATTATTTAACAACTATATATTTGGGCTGCTAACAAAACCGACCGATTGTGGTGTGAATACAAGAAACCTATCTATGCGTCCGTCTGTATGCACAGCTGACAAAACTTCCTTGAGACACACTCACACAGACAGACAGTCACGATGCGCTCCATTGACAGGAAAAAGATAATTATTCTTCAATAGTCCTGTGGTTCCATTCAACAACTAAAATGACAATATTCAAGTATTGGTTTGTAGGGATTTGGGTGATTGGTTACAGGATTTCATCATGAACTGACATTGGTTAGAGAACCACTGGAAAACCTTTAGGGAGTACTGGACAGCAGTTTCATCAGTCTAGTTTGGGACTCTTCAATGGTATGCACCCACTAGAAGGGGTTTGAACCTATGACTTTCTGGTTCCACGTTGAGTTCCTAGACCATTAAGCCATTGGGACCCGCCGATCCATTGGCCAACGCATGAATTCTAACTTCTGCCAATTCTTGATATAGCACGACCGCTAGTCAATGACTTTCGTGGCGAGTATTTGTCCTCACACCCGACCTGCTGCACCCTACTGGTCAAAAACTCAAAATTACTTCAACAGTGTTGTTGGACAGTCCGATACAGACACTCCCCCTACCTTCGCCATTGTTACATGAATGTAACATTCCCCCTAAAACTTTGAAAAGTAAAAGATATTATCAGAGTAGGTTCAAAGTGACTAACATTCCCATCTGTACATAGAGACTGGGTTTAGGAATTCAAATCGTGCAAACCTCTGCGAAATGCGAGGCATCTTTCAGTTTGTTTGTCTACTGACAATGTAACGGAATAATTACTTCAAAAATCCCTCCTAAATGATCTACTTAAAATATTGATACTCATTTGGAGAGTTGCCTGCTTGCCAAAATTGGTAGACATCAATTCACATCAATGTTCACGTTCCAAATCTTGGTCATGAAAAAAAACCAAGAACAAAGACTAGCTCAATAACCAGTCACAGCAGCCTATGCGTGGGCGTATGCGATTGGCAGATATATATGCCCTGACCTTCAAAGAAATGGTCAAAAAAAGATGATAGAATAAATTTCAGAAAGAAAACAACCAATCAAAAGACGCTGTTTCTCTATTAATAATGAAGAATAATAATGTACATGAAAATCTATAAATATCTGTTGATTTTCTCTTGTAACAACAGAAGACAAGGGCCAGGCAACAGATCGTTTTATTATGAAAATCAACACGTATTTATACATATTTCACATACATTATTATAGCTTATGCAAGTAGACAAGCTCAGTCATCTGATTGGTTGTTTATCAGAAGTTAGGCAGACAAACGCAGGCTTCTGATTGGTTGTTTCGGGATTCCTCGACAAATATAGTTCTCTATCTGCGAATCATATTTTGCCACGTTAACTTTGCTGTGATTGGTTGTTGAATCAGCCTTGCTCATATTTCTCACGGCCCATATTAACGTAGATTAGTGTCAACCAATCGGCTAGCAGCCTGCTCTCACCACACTCTAAGTAAACGATCTGTTGCCTGGTCATTGTCTTCTGTTGTTACATATATCGATTTTTCTGACGTTTGTCTTGATTCTTATTATTTGTTTAATTATTCCTGTTTAATCTCTGACTTCAGTGTTTCCCTTCGTCTTCGTCGTGTGATGATGATGTGTTGTTTTACGATGTGATTTTGTTTGAATAAATCAGGGTGACTTTGACCTTCGACTGTCTGAGGGAATTGTTTGACGTGTGATTCTTGTACACAGAATTTTTGATCCCACCCTTAATGGGAGTGTTCTACTTGATGTTCAGGTACTTCCTATGGTTGGTTTTTGGTTAAGTACGAAGCAAGAAATAACGAAGATGTTTGCAGATAGGATACTATGAGCTCGTTTTTAATTTCGTCGATTCTCTTCAACTGCCTACATCCTAACCAAAATCAGTCATTGAAAACCAGAACTGATATACTGGACAGCTGTTTCGCCGTAGTTTGCGAATCACGGGCAGTACACACCCACCCCACATAGAGTTTGAACACATGACCTTCCAGTTTCAAGCAAGCAAGTTAGTATAATCTTCAGCCACTGGGACCCGATTGAATGGCCATTCCATGAATTCCATGAACTTCTACCAATTCATGATTTCAGCGCAACCACCACCATCCTAAACTAGGATGAAACATCTGTCCAGTACTCCCTCGTTGCTTTCAATTATCCTCTAACTGATATCGATCCGTGGTCAAAATCGTCGTAAAAACAAATCTAATCCTTACAAACCAAAGTCTTCAAAATCAGAATCAATCAACCAATCAAGTTACAAAATTTCTGAACATCCTTTTTTCCCATCGACTTTGAGTTATCGATAGAAATTATAGGCAACACAGCTTTAAAGATGATGTAAGTAGAAGAATTACTTAGTGCTAAAAGAGAGTAACTAATTATGGAATAATTAGACAAGTGGGTAGAGTTCAGATTTCTCTTGGAAACAACGATGGACTATAGACAGAATAAAGGAGTGAATTTATACACATCATAGTGGAGGGTTCAAAGAGGGTGAGAGGGGTGAGTAGTGAAGTAAAACTTAGAAAGCAGAAGAATTGAGCAAAGAAATATTTACTTTTCAGTTAGACTAGTTCACCTCCCTCCTTGTAAACCTTTCAAAGTTATACAAATTATAACCAGACCAAATTATTTCATCATTTTTTTTGACTACTTCATCTTTAATTATGTGTCATCATTATCCAAATCGTTTTACTTTTCTTTAACAATCTGTTACGCAATCAACCTGTGCACACACTTATTCCTTAATTACTCTTCATTCCTTCAAAATTATGCATTATGCAATCTAAATGTTGTAACCATTTCTACATTTTAATTGTGTGTAGGCTAATTTTCTTGGTTAGTTATCACCCCACTGCATGACATGTTGACACTGACTGGTTAATTATTGTTAAAAAACATATTAGTGCCAATTGATTGATAAACTGTTGTGTATTGTAATAATAAAAATGCTATACACAATATATTAGAGTAGAGCCAGAGTAAGATGAGGATCTAATTGAAGAGGTAAATATTTCTTCGCTCAGTCCTTCTGCTTTCTGAATGTCTAAATGCGGATGTTTTTTATTCTGAAGTCATAAATATTGTGATTAAGTCCCCTAGGAGGAATTTTCCAAACAGTCTTTGGGTTATGACTTATTCCCCGCCCACCCCGCCTCTCCAACTCGCTCTACTTAAGCGAGATTACACAACGACGTCAGCCAGAAAGTATACATCACTATCAGCCATAGTATATTTTACACAATAATGTATAATTCAAAAAATCACCATGTATATGTCAGTTAGTCATGATCAGCAAACTAGCGGGAGTTATTTTACGTAGACCAATTCTGACTGGTGTATTCCTGGACTGAGCTTGATCACCATATCACCAATAAAAGGTAATCCATTTCTTATCTACCTGCATATCACCTCCGCCTTTTTGAAGAGACATGTTAAACTTGGGATCAGTCTGGACCCCCACTGTCTGCTTTCCGCACCTGGTTGACTGACGTTGTGGGGGATGGCGTGATGTTTACTTGAAGGTTTGGAGCATTTACAGCCTCCTCCAAACTATAGCGTGAGAAGTTGTGGGACGCTTGAGAACAGCTTATTGTTCTAGACGGGACACTTGAGCGTCAACTTGTGGTAATGAAGCAAATGGCACAGGCTTCTTTGCCTGGGAAACAGGGGTTGTACACTCTGAAGGACGTAGAGTCCGAATACTGATGAATTTCTAGCCAGGAGGTGCTGATTGGGAACGGTGTCAATGACTACTTGTCGACGATGACTATCGTGTGTGTTGCTGGATAAAACCATCTTTGTGTTCAACATTATTGCAGTCTTGACATCTGTGTTGCTTATACGGACAAGATGATGGAACTGTCATCTTTGGGTATTGATTTGTATTGCCTGAGTAACTGGGATGATGAAAATTTGAGATGGAACGTGAGGGTGTGGAGTCAGAGGTTGACACAGAGGTTTTAAGAGGTCCGGCGAACTGTATCGGTGTCAGGACCACCTTGTTGTCCAAAATGGACCAAAATGTTTGTTCTATGATTTCGTTCAACATCGAAGAATCCAACAGCCCCGTTGTCAAAAAAAATATTATGTTGTCACCAATATTACATTTCGTAATACGTCAACATATACAGAGAAAACTAGTAGTTCAGCCAGCAGTCTCTTCTCGGCGAATTCATTTTCACAGCTTTACAATCACAAATATATATGCTTATTTTGTACGTGTCTATATATTAACTTTGTCAAACAAAAATACAACTGTTAAGTTTTTGGCGGAGTTACGTAATACAAAAGTATTCAGAGGAATTGGATGTTGATATAAGAGGGTAGTGTAACAAAAGTGATGAGTTGTCACATACGCTTGTTCAAAGAAGAGTTATGTAATGACGTGAATAGTTTGACGAAAGAGTTGTGCTCAGGGTGTACATGGAAACAAAAGAACATACGGAATTGCGCAAGAGTTTTATGCAAAAATAAGCAAACAAGCAAACGTTAAGTCACATCAACGGAGTTGTTACCATGACACCAGAAGGGATTGAATAATTTTCTTTTGTATGCATAGTTCTGGTTCTTCTAAATGAATGGATAGGGCTTGTGTAATGTAAAGAAGACGGGAAGGTATAGTCTTTGGCAGGTTGTTCTTCACTTTGTAGATCACTTTGAAAAAGGAGGCGTTTGTTGAGATGGAATAACCAGTGGTGACGAGATGTTCGATTGTTGCACTCCTTATACGGTCACTACTTCCTTCCTCCTGCCATACTGGATAGCGTTCTTTGACGCTTTTTGACAAGATACAATGTACCTGACTCCACAGGAACAGGTGAACTGATATATATACACATAGAAGTGGTCAGGAGCGATATCTTGTCCTTTGTGTTTCTGCAGGTCAGCGAGCGACTGGAGAACATTACTCTCAGTGTTGCTGTGAAGAAAGTTCTTCTTAAAGAAGTGGAAATTCTCCTCTCATGGGCATCATTGAGTAGGTCTCCTTTGAAGTCGAGGTTCATATAAAGTATCTTTTTTGGCACGGATGGTGTCTCTTGCTTTTGGATTTTCTGTTTCGATGTTTTTGTCTATGAATCTTGGTGGATATCCATTTTATTTATTTATTACGTGAAACCGTACTACAGAACGGGTATCCACCAAGATTTATCGACAAAAACATGAAGCAAAAGCCTCCGGTGTCAAACATCGCAACGTTTTCTAAGAAGACTCTCTCCATGAACCTAGAATTCAAAGGTGACATCTCAGAAGAAATCCTCAGAAACCCCCTTTCTAAATGTCTGAAGAAGACATTTCCAACAGCCACCCTATGTATCACATTCTCCTGCAGACAATTAATCCAGTCTAATGCTAGGGACAAGATACCGCTTTTGGCCACTTCAATGTATATTTATCAATTTACTTGCTCGTGTGGAGCAAAGTATATGAGTCGTACGCAACGTCAAGTTAACAAACGTATTCTGGAACACTGTCCAGCTTGGTTAGCTGACCAGAAGAGAAAAGAGAAATAGCAGCAGCTCTATCCTCGAACCCCTTGTCATCCACGGATATCGAGCAACCCCCCCCTTCATTAATGCGTCACACTGACACACAGAGTCCCTCAGTACTGTATAAAGGGACTTCGGATACGCCATCTTTACATAGCTGAAGCGTTGGCTAGCCATTCGGGATCTGAAATCGGACCTCTGCATTCAAAAGTGATACATACATTCTCTCGCCCTACCATGGCCAGAGTAAAGTTCTTACTACAATTTCGCTTCCTTCGTTTATTATGTAAGTTCACTATTATTATTATTATGATTATTAATACTGTCATTATCATTATTACCATCGTCCACATTTTTATTACCACTCTATTACTGTTTATTAATAACGATGCGTTTTCATATAGATTTTATACAAAAACACTTTATCGTCTTTCCACTAGTTCCTGTCCATTCTACATGAGCTTATTGATTAGTCATTATCTCAAAAGTATTACGTCATGACGACTTCTGCCTCTTTTCCAACTTACAACTAGTCATCCCTTCTTACACCTCATATTACGCAATACATTTTTCAAGGACAAAGTTTACCAGTATCTGATTGGTCTAAAGATTTCTTTCCATATTAGTTTGATTATTAAATGTATCACACAGTGAAACAGTATTGTATACTGGATGACGTTTCGAACACAATTTATTGTTCATAATCATATCAATTTTTGTCACACGACTTCGAGATTTGATTTTTATAGTTTTCTCTGTCCTCTCCTATTTGTAGTATGGGTAGTAGAATTTTCCAGATATCTGGGACAGGTGTTGAATCATTCCTATTACATGTATTTGCAGTTGATTCGGTAAACAAAGCTTCTGTTATCAATCTCTCCCTATACCCTGTAACATTAGATTTTAAAACTGTCATCCTATCCCATCCTATTGTATGGTTGTGTGTAACTGCATGTAGTGCTATAGCTGAACTACTCTCTAGATTTCTTATCTTATTCGGGTCAACCAATCTAGATTTAGCTAGGATTTTATGTTCGGCTAGTCGCTAGATTTCTTTGTTTAATATAATTACGATTATTGTACAGCAGTTCATGAAAATGAATCGTCGAAAGGGAGAATTTTCTTGACTGCTAGCGCCTTTTTCTTATGACCCCATATCCGTTTTGTATAGATATTTCTTTCAGAAAGTGTAGTTCTTCTTCCAGGGTATCAGAGCTGCAGATGCGTCAGACGCGAGCAGCAATAGATCTAATTAGATTTCTTTTTCAGCTGATTGATATCCAGCTGTAGAAGCTTGTCATTTGACCATTCCATATCCCTAAATGAGTGATTACGTTCAGTGCACTAACTAACTAACTAACTAACTAACTAACTAACTAAAACTAAACTAACTAACTAACTAACACAAACTAACTAAAACTAATATAACTAACTAACTAAACTAACTAACTAACTACTACTATAACTAAACTAACAACAACAACTACTAACTAACACTAACTAACAAACTAACAAAACTAACTAACTAACTACTAACTATAACAACTAACTACTAACTAAACTAACTATACTAACTAACAACAACTAAACTAACTAACTAACTAACTACTAAACAACAACTAACTAACTAACTAACTACTAACTAACTAAACTAACTAACTAACTAACAAACAACTAACTAACTAATAACAACTAAAATAACTAACTAAAACTAATAACTAACTAACTAACTAACACTACTACTAAAACTAACAAAAACTAACACTACTAACTACTAAACTAACTATAACAAAACTAAACTCTAACAACAACAACTAACTACTAACAACTACTAACACAACTACAACAACTAACTAACTAACTAAATAACTAACTAACTAACTAACTAACTAACTACTAACTACTAACTAACTAACTAACAACTAAACTAACTAACAAAAAAACTAAAATAACAAAACAAAACTAATAACTACTAACTAAACTAACTAACTAACTAACTACTAACTACTAACTAACTAACTAAAACTAAACTAACTAACTACTATAACTAACTAACTAACTAACTAACTACTAACTACTACTACTAACTAACTAACAAAACTAACTAATAACTAACTAACTAAACTAACTAACTAACTAACAACTAACTAAAACAACTAACTAATAACAACTAACTAACTAACTAACTATAACTAACTAAAACTAACTAACTAACTAACTAACAACTAACTAACTAACTAACTAACTAACTAACTAACTAACTAACTAACTAACTACTACTAACTAACTAACTAATAACAACTAACTAACTAACAAACTAACTAACTAACTAACTAACTAACTAACTAACTAAAAACTATAACTATAACTAACAACTAAAAAACTAACTAATAACTAACAACTAAACTAACTAACTAACTAACTAACTAACTAACTAACTAACTAACTAACTAACTGGAATGCCCAAGTAAATCTGCATTCCTGTGAGTGTGTATTTTTGTCCCACTTTCTAGAATATCTTTTAGTCTGAATTATCGATTTTCGTGTAGTTTTTTCTCTTCTAATTCACACACACACACAGACACATTAACTAACGCATAAACAAATCTAAGAAAATAAAATATTTTAATGTTACCGGCACATTCCATTAAAGATTTATTATCATTATTATTATTATTCTAAATTGTGAAATGCTACAATTTTATGTGAAACCCCAAGTGGTAAATGTGAATTAGGAACACGTATGTTAGTAAAAAAGAAAAAGAGAAGCCTTTGATCGTAACTTTCCAGTCGGATACTACTGAAAAATTTCTGCCAGTAGTATAGTGAATGTCGATAGTGAATAGCAGATTATTATTATTATTTCTCCCTTGGGTTCCTAGTGGAACATAGGGCTTCAACTGCCCGTCTCCCTCCACTTGCCACTTCTGTCTTCTGCTGCTATACTTTCCACCTGCATCCATCCATGTTAGTCCATACTCTTTCAACTCCTCCTTCATACCATCTCCTCCATGTCACCCTTGAACTGACGTCCCACTCGCCGCTTCCCACTCTGTCGGGTTCCACTCGAGAAATGACCTGACGCGCGCGCGATGTCACCCAGTGGCGGCCTCCTCGGCGAGCGAGTGTCCAATCCATCCATCTCCACTTTCTCCTGCCTGAATATTTGTTGGTTGGCGATTGGCTTGTTCTTGTTTTGTTTGTTCACAGCCATAGTTTCGTGTTGGTGATTCTTTCCGGTCCGGCCATCTGATCTTCAGTAAAGAGCCAGCGGAGACAGTTGTTAATAAAGATCTGGTCTGCAACAGGCTGTTGGAAATATTCTTTGTGACCTGCTCGCCAAGTTTCTGTCTGATCCATATAGAAGAACTGAACTGACTTGACGTTGTTTGTTTTGAAGATCCGAGCGAATTTTGTTGTTGATGTTGGCTGAGTGACGAAGATTTCCAGATTGATTGTTTCAGGTTGATGATGTTGATGTGTTTCTCGCTCACCTTCCCGATTCTCGCTTGATTTGACATCCTCGTCCGTTCCTCCTTCTGTAGTTGAGACAATACTCAGTGCTAGATAAGTGAAGTGTATGAAGTAACCTCTTTCAAATCCCTCCCATTGATGGTGATTGGCGCTGGATGTTGTTGTTGTTGTTGGTGCTGGTTATTTTCATAACCTCCATCTTGTCTATGTTCACTTGAAGTACTGTCTTCACTGTCTGCTTCTTTGACCAGTTTCTCGGTTTTCGCTCACGTGTAAGTCTTCGATTTTGTGTGTGTGACATCAAACATAAATCATCCACGCGCGGAATCCAAGTCTTCTAGGTTCTTCGCGTCGGTCGGTCCAGGATATCTCTGTCTTTTCGTTTCCCACTGTCTGATACATAATCCAGTTCACCACAATTAGAAATATCATTGTTGATAATAAGCACCCTTGTCTGACTCCTGTGTTTACTCCAAACGCCTCGCTGAGTTTAAGATTATAATCATAGTTAAATGTCAAGTGGCAAAACAAATTAATGTCGTATATAGAATAATTCATAGGATGGATAGAACTTGAAAAAGGATGTGCAATTATAGGATTAGTAGACAAATCGAATAAAATAAAAACGTTACGTAATATTGTGTGAAATTTGATGGCATAGAATTTAACGTTGTAAAAACGAACTGATTTAGAATGACAGATGGAACAAGTGAAATAATACCGGGGACAGTTCAAAGTGAGAGTAGTAATTGTGACAATTGAGGTAATAAGGAAGAGACTACAAAATGAATAGACAGAATGAAAAAATGAAAAAAAGAAAAGTTGGTAGAGCTAAAATACGATTGGGGATTACCACACTTTAGCATAGAGGGATTAAGACTATGAAAGTTGGAAGGGTTAAACGAACTTTTTCTGTACACAGAGATCTGGCTTCTCTATTTTGATAACCAAAGCTTTAGCAATACAGATGAGTCAAGTACGTAGGGATTTGGGTAAATTACTCTTTGCCTTGTAGATCATTATCGATCAGATGTTCAATGATCGCGCCTTTTATTGCTCCACTTCCACCTCTTCGTAACAACCACACAGGATAGTGTTCTTGCACCCTCTTGGATAAAACTCGATCCGTAAGGCGAGTAGACAATCGCTTTCTGTACGACCTATGCATATTGGCTTCCTTCCACAAATACAATCAAATTGATTTACACAGTTTGAAGTATCGAGGATTGGCAACTTGTCTCTCCCAGACTGTTGAAGCACTAGCTTGGTAGTGTTAAGGAAGTCAAGTTTTGCAGTCAAATAAGTTCTCTTGATAGCTTTATCGAGTCTTCGTTCGACTACTTCTTGTACAAATTATTTCCTTTGAATGACAAATTGATATAGACAGATATCTTTAAAACTGTTTGGATAGTTTTGCAGTGGCTCATTTCTCTAGAGTATTTATAAATGAACTATTTGGGATGTCTCCATTCTTAGATAAAATATCCTTCAGAGATTTTATTTCATGCTTAGTTGTACTGTCAGAACAAATCTTTCGTGCTCTATTGAACAATGTGTTCTGACTAAGTTCTTTTTATACTGGATTGGAACAAAACTTTTGAAATGCATGTATTGTCCTGTCCATGAAGACTTTCTAAATATATAGTTCTTTCGATTGTGCCATCAGTCCTTTGCATCAGAGAAACATCTAGTAATCTAATAGTACCATTTTCTTTGTATTCCTTTGTGAAGTTGAAATTCGTTTGTTGTATATATTGCTGAATAATGATCCGAATGATTGCTCATAATGTAACTGACTAGTTGTCAACTCTCCATATCGACTACATAATATATAATTCACTAATTCTCACTTATTGCCATTCCTCATATACACATTGGCTTATTTTGTCATGATTATTTATTATTATAATTACTATTTCCTTTAGTTCATCGAGGAACATAGGGCTTCAACAACACGTCTTGACTGCGTTCGGTTCTCTGCCAACCTTTTCATCTGACTCCACGTCTCCCCACATCCTTGCATCTCCTCTTCGTATGACCTCCTCCATGTCAAACACCATCCCTGGCACAGATGACCAACTCGCTGCGTCCTGTTCGGTTTCTTCTCGAGAGCCTGTCAAGTGATGTCATTTGATGATTTGTTTTCTTAGAGTATGGCCAACCAATCCAGCTCCATTTCTTCCTGCATATTTCTTGCACAGTCGGTTCATGCTGGATTGGTTGGTTGGTTCATTGACAGAGATCTCTCCTGTTGTTGACCTCTTCTGGCCGGCCGTTTGATCTTGAGAAGTATTGAGTGATGACAGCTACCTTTTGATGAAGGTGTGTATTTTGTTCGAAGTGGCCTTCGTGATGCAGCGCGGTGCGGTGCCAAGTTACTGATCCGTACGTACAGTAAGTGGCAGTGACTTCAAATTGGAGTTGAAAATCCGGATCTTAATTTCATTTTCATGCTGAGTAGTGCTGTTGATCTCCACACAGACTTGAGAGCAATGAAAGCTTGCTTGATTTGCTTTTCCGATCCTCACATTGATGATATCCTCATCAGTTCTGTCCTCCTGTAGTCGAAATTATGCTTCCCAGGTAGGTAGGTGGGTAAGTAGAGGAATTTGCTTCTTTTAGATCTCTCCCATATATGCTGATTGTTGTCTGCTCCTGCTATTGCTGTCGGCCAAGAACTTTCATCATCACCTCTGTTTTCTCTATGTTCACCTGAAGTTCTATCTTCTCTGGACGCTCCTTCTATGGCCAACTTGTTACTTTCCACTTGCATATCTTCCAGTTTGTGGGAAATCAGACATATATCACTATCGGAGAAGTCAGATCTCCAAGTTTCTTTTTGTTTTGGTCTATTTTGTCATTAACTGACAGCAACCGTTAACTTTTGTTCTCAAATACATGTGCATATTCAAACCCCCCTAGAAATAACTGTGAAGCTTTGAAGTGCAGTTACGAATTAAAGTTTATAGTTATTAGGATTAATTTGATTGTGTGCACCTACGGGTCCACAAGGAGTCGAATGAGGCAGCTTTTTAATAATAATAATAATAACAATCTGCTTTATTCCAATACGCAGTACTTATAATACAGCATAGAATTTTCAGAATTTGTCGCAATATTGCATCTAATTTACTCAAAATATAAATAAAAATTAACCACAGAAATCTGTGGTAGGAATAATTCAAAAATGTGCAAAGTATAAAATGAAAATAATAATAACAGTGGGTTGGTTTCAAATAGTATTGTGAATACAGCTTGGAAATTTTAGCATGTTATTATAGATTATTGAATCGAATGTTCTGTTGATATAGCAGCATGGTGAGGGGAAATACAAAATTAACAGTTCTAACACTGCCTAAATGATGTTTACATTTATGAAAAATCAATAAATAAAAACAAACAATTGAGAGGATTATGAATATAAGAAGAAAAATACCAATATAGCTTGGTGGAATAAGGATGGAGAAAATGGTTTATTTACTAGTGGAAAGACGCTTAGTTAGTTATTTAGATATTCAGTAAGTTAGTTAGTTAGTTAGTTAGTGAGCTCTTGACTGACATTGTTTCCGTCACATAAAGTACACGCCACCAAATATGGTATCGTCGAATTTTTATACTTCGACATGAGAGAGTAAAGTCTTCTGAAACTACTTATTGTTTTACTTGAGGAGACACAAGTTGAAAGTTGCGGGTGCTGCGGTGGATGATCACAGTCTAACAAAATCTCTTTAGCAAATTAATTGCCTGAAATCAAGTGCCTATTATTAATGACGGTGTGAACGATATGGCCCAATTGGATAACACTCTCACCTCACTGACTGATAATCCTTAGAGTTCTATGGAGGATAATCCCCATGCAGGCATTAATGAAAACAAAATACGTAGATCAGCGAAGAGTCTCTTTTCGGCAAACTCATTTTCTTAGCTTTACAATCGCAAATATATGTATATGTGTTATTTTGTATGTATGTGTACATTAAGTTTATCAAACAAAATTACAATTGGTTAAAGTTATTTTAACTGTTCATTTCTTCTGATTTCGATTTCTCGAGATGTTTGTACGATGTAGATCGCATCACATTCCGAGCATTTTATTTTATAGACACAATTAGATAGATAATCTTTTGGGATTTGGTCTTTTATATAGACAAGGTTGCTTTGAAGTGTGTCTGATGTTTTGAAGAAAACTCTAATGTCGAGTTGATTGAGTACTTTTCTGATATCGTCTGACGTCTCTGCTCTATATGGAATGACGACTGTTGATGTCCATGTTTTCGGAATGCGTTTTCGGCCATACTTAATGCTTGTGTTGATTTTGTTGATGAAGTTCGTTGGGTAGTTGTTTTGCTTGAGAGTTTCAGTAATGTTTGATATTTCTTCCTCTTTTTCTTGCTCATCCGTTATGAGAGAGTGTGCTCGTCTAAGAAGACTTGAAACAACTGAAATCTTTGCGCTGATGGGGTGTGATGATTTGAAGTCTAAATATTCACTGGAGTGGGTTTTCTTCCTGAATATGGATGTACTAAAATGTCCGTTTTCCTCTCTCTTAACTAGACAGTCTAGAAATGGTAGTTCACCGATATTTAGACTGACGAACGATGATGAAGTATTTCACAATCTACACTTGGTTTTGTTATCTTTACCAATTGACCAACTTGACAAGGAAAAATGACCCCAGACGGACGAACGATGATCAAGTTAGTAAACTTTATTTTGATATCATAACAGACGTACTATTACCTTTGTTATTTGGTTTAGTGATCTTCATTGTTATTTTGACTTTCAATATGTCCTTTTAATTTAACTTGACCTAAGTAGTCTATTTTCTCACCTCTTAACTCTCTGTTATACGTATGCTGAGTGGATTTTGTAAATTCTGGTTTAATAATACCACTTTGATAAAGCTATTAGCATTAAATAGCGAAACGTCAGTAAAAACAATATCGTTTTGTTTTTTCATTCATTGGGAAATACAGAAACCTTTATTATAATGAATCCCTTCAACTTTGTTGAGTTATACAGTGTTATGTAAACCTTAATTATGTAAAACCTTTATTATAATGAATATCATATACCCAATGCCCAAATTTTTTCAAACCGTTAAAATTGAACTTTGCTTAAACATTTAATGGTTTGAAGGGAAGACACGGAAAAGGATGTTTTTTGCTTTTGACTCAGAAAATCGTGAAAGTCATGTCAGCATTTTCGTGGATCATTGAAGGAGAATGTGCTCAAAGTGAATTAGTCTAACTGAAATATCATTTACAAGTGTGTCAAAAATGAACATAGGAATAAACTAGAATAATAATTTTGTTGTTGGTTGATTACAGCTTGATTCCACACCGTATATTTGGTACAAGTATGGAATTTTCAGCATGTGATATCGGTAGCCCGAATTTCTCAGGCCAAACATAGATATCAGGTGTGCGTCGTTAAGCGATTGAACCTCACACCATGTGCATGATCGGTGAGAGTCATAACCGCTGTACCGTTGTAAGTTAGGAGGTGTGAATAAAGATGACAAGAGGCATAGAAAGAAAAAAATAAACAGGATTAGAATATAATTACAAATTAGTTTTGATAGAGAAAGAAAGACCAGATTTGCAGTATAAAGTGATATTATCATTCTATTTCACAGGTTCTCATCAGCTGCACACCACTGTCTGAAATCACAGTGGTTATAAATAATAATCATATTTCATACTTCATTGTTTGAAAGGTAATAAAGAAGACATTATAAGGTGAACGCATTTGGAATATAAGTATTACAATCTATAGTTTATGTTACCATCAATTTATATACTATCAAACTATGAAAAAGAAAAAGGGGGAGGGGTGAGAGAAGACGGGAAACAGAAAAATCTAATAAACTGTGTCAACATAGCAACTCAAGAAGGTCAAAGTTTATCAATTTGAAAACTTGCTTAGTGAGTTGAGCTCACTAGTGTGTATGACTAATCAGTGTAATGAAAGTGATACGGTTACCAAGGGAGTGAGAGATTGACCATACTCTCTTTCTGTGTGCATAAGTTTGGTCTGAGACGTTTGATTGCAATTGCTACAGTAAATCGTAGTAGATTCACTGTCCTTTGTACGTTCAATATTTTGAAGGATTTAGAAATCTCGACAAAATGACCCGTATCCACAAGGTGTCTGGTAATTGCACTTTGTAAATATCTGCTTCCTTTTAGGCATAAGTTTCTCGGAATATGCTCTGTAAACCGGATAGAAGCTCTTCTTTGTATCCTTCCCGTGTACTTGCTCCCGCAGGTGCACGTACATTTATAAATGCAGTTGGAGGTAACATCAGGGTACTTATCCAGTTTCGATTGGGTTATAGAGCATGTAGTGTTGTATAATGTCACCAGATTGGCTGCAGGGAATCATCTCTTTATTGCTGCTTTCATACTCTTTTCAATCTTTTTTGATACTGCTTCTCCTTTGTAAGGGAGGCAAATGAACACTTTCTTCTTCTCAACTGTTGAGTACTTCTCTTTCTCACAGACACAGTTTATTAGATTTTTCTGTTTCCCGTCTTCTCTCACCCCTCCCCCTTTTTCTTTTTCATAGTTTGATAGTATATAAATTGATGGTAACATAAACTATAGATTGTAATACTTATATTCCAAATGCGTTCACCTTATAATGTCTTCTTTATTACCTTTCAAACAATGAAGTATGAAATATGATTATTATTTATAACCACTGTGATTTCAGACAGTGGTGTACAGCTGATGAGAACCTGTGAAATAGAATGATAATATCATTTTATACTGCAAATCTAGTCTTTCTTTCTCTATCGAAATTTATCAAGGGAACCAAATGTTTAAAAAAAGGAGTTATTCTAAACGAATTACAAGTGTGAGCAAGAGGAGCATGGAAACAAACTTAGAGTAACTGATTTTATCACTGAAAAATAAATCGGATGAATTGAATAAAGAAAAAGAGAGAAAAATAAACACACAAAGCGGTGAAAACAAAAAAACCGATTACTGAGGGATCATACTGAACTAACTTCAGAGTAGTTGTAAAGGCTGGACTAGTTTCCTCTGAACAGACAGCGCCGGGTTTTCGATTTATATCTTGAGAGCTTCTGCAGTAGAAGGAAGTCGGAAATACACTGACTGCCTTTGGTAGATTTTTGTACACTACTTTGTAAATGACTCTGATTGATGAGTGAGTTGAGATGAAATGACAGGCGTTGGCGAGGTGTTCAGTTATGGCGCTTCTGATTGAACCAGTGCCACTTCATTCTAAACCTCTTGTAATTTATATCAAGTTGAAAATAATTGTCACCTTCTATTCACCTTTAAAGTATAGTTTAATTTAATTTCTGCGTAAGGATGAACGAAGACGCTTCTTCATTGTTACTATAGGGATAGAAATGAAACGTCTTGAATACCTTATCCATATTTGTCATTCTACATTCATAACCTGCTAAAATAATTACATATCCGTCTCATGTGTACTGCTGAATCTTTAGCTATTAAGATAGAAAAGCCAGGGGTCTTTGTATACAACAGAAACTTGTTCAGTCACTCCTTCTGCCTTGCTCTTAATCTGTGTGTAATCTATCCAAATCACAATTCAGCAGAAATTGAATTAGAAGTCTTATCTCTAGGGTTTCGAATTTCACGTCCCCAAAAAGAGCATAAGCCGTATTGATACAGAAACCAATTTGAACAGTTATACTACCGATTTGCTGACTTAAAACCCATAGACTAAGACAAAAGAATGTGGTAATATATATGTGTAAAACTTGGGCACTGTTCTAGTAAGTAATTCCATATTAGTTTGTTTATTAGATCTTATCACACACAGTGAGTGATTCAGTATTATTATTTACTGGATGGCACAGTTGCGAACACAATTTATTATTTTTGATAATCATATCATGTCAACCTGAGACCGAGCACTTCGGTCCAATCAATCGACGGGAAAATCAAAAATTCAATTCAATAATTAATATATGACCCGTTGCACAAGAGGTGGCTCTCGTGGCCCAAATGGTCTAGTGGATAACGCTTTGGCGTTTGAAACCATAGGTACTGGGTTCGAGCCTCGGTGGGAACATCATCATCACTCACTGAGAAATGCAGGTACATCCAGCTGATGGACGAGTCCCAAATAGGACGAAATGCACGTTATCCTGGATTCCACTGCTAGCCATCATCCACCAATTGTATACTAATCATATCATCACTTATAATCACACGACTTCGAAACTTGAGTTTTATAGTTTTCTTTGTCTTCTCCTATTTATCGTCGTCGGGGTAGTAGAATTTTCCAGATGTCCGGGAGGGTGGACAGGTGTTGAATCATTCTTATGACACGTATTCCCTCTCAGTTGATTTGATAAATAAGGCTTCTGTTATCAATGTTTTCCTCCACTCAGCTGTTACATTAGATTTAAAAACTGTCATCTTATCGCATTCCATCCTATTGTATGCATAGTTGTGGGTAATTGCATGTAGTCAGTGCTGTGGCTGAACTATTCTCCAGATTTCTTATCTTGTCAGTTGGTTAAAGTTGAAACTGGCTGATATAACCAACTAAAAAAGAAGAAGATGATGCTTACCGAGGAGTATAGAGCAGGACTGAAGAGAGGATATATATATATAAATGGTGACATCGTCATTCCTAGACTTGATAAAGGCTCTGGCATTTGTTATAATGAACAAAACTGATTATGTAATTAAAATTTTGATAGTTCTTATTATTAATCTCCTGGGTTCCGTTTGGAACATAGGGGCTTAAACATCATATCTCCTCCACTTTCTTCTGTTCTCTCCACTTCTCTTCAGCTGCCTCAGCCCACGATTTCTCATAATCTCTCATCTCCTACACACACACCGTCACCACACGATCTCCTCCATGTCACCCTCGCACTGATGACCAACTGACTCGTCGCTTCCCATTGGGATTCCTCTCGAGCGATAGCCTGCATTGTGCGCGATGTCATTCAACGGCTTCCTTAATGTATATCCAATCCATCTGCATTTTCTCCTACATATTTGTTGCACGATCGACTCTCGATTGGTTTATTCCCATGTAGAGCTTCTTATTACTAATTCTTTCTGACAGTTGACAGTTCTTAATGGTCGGAAAACATTTCCGGTGGATAAAACTATGTGTGTGTTTAACAGGTGGATTTGAATTCCGTTAAACAAACTTTGCTCGTAGTGTAACGACAGAAGACAAGGGCCAGGCAACAGATCGTTTTATTATAAAAATCAACACGTATTTATATATATTTCACATACATTATGATAGCTTATGCAAGTAGAAAAGCGCAGTCATCTGATTGGTTGCAGACAAACGCAGGCTTCTGATTGGTTGTTTCGGGATTCCTCGTAAAATAGAGTTCTCTATCTGCGAATCATATTTTGCCACGTTAAGTCTACTGTGATTGGTTGTTGAATCAGCCTTGTTCATATTTTCTCACGGCCCATATTAGTGACCTAGACATTAACGTAGATTAGTGTCAACCAATCGGCTAGCAGCCTGCTCTCACCACAATTGGTTGTTGAATCAGCCTTAGATATGATAGAGAAGATTTGTAGCTCAGGTGGATAATTTTGATGTGGTTTTGTTCTCTGAGCTGGATAGTTAGTTTGCGAAGCTTTCATCACCTTACTGGGTGACATCTTCAGCGCATACTTCAAATTGAAGTGAGCTTTTAGGTTTCTCCACGAGTTTATTAATCATTCCTCCTGGTGACCTTGGACGTGATTGGTTGTTTATGTATGTTTTCACACCTTCTAGGTTACTTGTGTTGGAACTGATTGTTTCTGTGACTTGAACTTTGGCCAATCGTGTGTGAAGTTTCTTTCTTATTGGTTGATAAATTTTGTCTATCTCGATGTGTCTATTGATTGATGATTCACTGGAATGCCAAGCTTCTAAAAATTCTCTAGCATTCTTGTTATTTCCTTTGTCTAATATTTGAACGTTGTCCCAGTCGAATTGATGTCCGTGGTTGTCTGTGTGTAGTGAAATGAGGGAGTGTATATCATGTCTTTTGACGGCTAGCTTATGTTCGTGGATACGAAGACGAAGGGGACGTCCACTTTGGCCAATGTAGTGTTTTTCACAGTTGTTACAGTTTATTTTGTAGATGATGTTGGTTTTGTCTTCTTTTGCTGTTGAGTCTTTTGGTTGACATAGAATTGAGTGCAGCGACTTTGTTGGTTTGTGTACGACGTCAATTCCTAAAGGTTTGAAGAGTCTTTTAGTGATTTCTGAGATATCCTTTATATATGGTAAGGCGATTTTCTTTGTGTTTTCCTTGGTGGCTTTTGTTTTGGTAGGTTGGCTTGGGGGTATATGTCTCTTGATGAAATTCCGGGATATCCATTCTTTTGGAAGACGTCCATGAGATACTTTTCTTCAATTTTTCTTAAGGTGGGAGTGCTGCAGTGAGTCCTTGCTCTCTTGAATAGTGTTTGTATGCAGTTCCTTTTGTGTGCTATTGGGTTGTTGCTGTTGTAATTCAGTATTTGGTCTGTGTGAGTTGATTTCCTATAAACTTGAGTTTCTAATTCTCCTGTAGTTGTTCGCCTGACTAAGACGTCCAAAAATGGTATTTTGTTCTCGGATTCCTCTTCTCTTGTGAATTTGATGTCGTTGAAGACGTTGTTTATTAAGTTGTGAGTTTTGTCTAATTCGTTTCTTTTGATTATTACAAATGTGTCGTCGACGTAGCGTATCCAAATCTTGGGTTTGATCTTTGGTAGAATTATGTTTTCGAGTCTTTGCATCACTGCTTCTGCAATCAAACCTGATATTGGCGATCCCATGGGTGTTCCTTTGACTTGTTCATATATTTGGCCGTTGAATTGGAAGTATGTTGTTAGGCATAGATTTATGCATTCCATCCAGCTTGTGTGTTGCATTTTTGATTGTTGTGGAAGTTGTTCGTCGTTGCTAAGTAATTGCTCCATGGTTTCTTTTGCTAGTTTTTGTCCGATAGAGGTATATAATGCTGTCACGTCGAAGGATACCATTATTTCTTGTTCATTAATAAACAACGTCTTCAACGACATCAAATTCACAAGAGAACAGGAATCAGAGAACAAAATACCATTTTTGGACGTCTTAGTCAGGCGAACAACTACAGGAGAATTAGAAACTCAAGTTTATAGGAAATCAACTCACACAGACCAAATACTGAATTACAACAGCAACAACCCAATAGCACACAAAAGGAACTGCATACAAACACTATTCAAGAGAGCAAGGACTCACTGCAGCACTCCCACCTTAAGAAAAATTGAAGAAAAGTATCTCATGGACGTCTTCCAAAAGAATGGATATCCGCGGAATTTCATCAAGAGACATATACCCCCAAGCCAACCTACCAAAACAAAAGCCACCAAGGAAAACACAAAGAAAATCGCCTTACCATATATAAAGGATATCTCAGAAATCACTAAAAGACTCTTCAAACCTTTAGGAATTGACGTCGTACACAAACCAACAAAGTCGCTGCACTCAATTCTATGTCAACCAAAAGACTCAACAGCAAAAGAAGACAAAACCAACATCATCTACAAAATAAACTGTAACAACTGTGAAAAACACTACATTGGCCAAAGTGGACGTCCCCTTCGTCTTCGTATCCACGAACATAAGCTAGCCGTCAAAAGACATGAACACACTCCCTCATTTCACTACACACAGACAACCACGGACATCAATTCGACTGGGACAACGTTCAAATATTAGACAAAGGAAATAACAAGAATGCTAGAGAATTTTTAGAAGCTTGGCATTCCAGTGAATCATCAATCAATAGACACATCGAGATAGACAAAATTATCAACCAATAAGAAAGAAACTTCACACACGATTGGCCAAAGTTCAAGTCACAGAAACAATCAGTTCCAACACAAGTAACCTAGAAGGTGTGAAAACATACATAAACAACCAATCACGTTCAAGGTCACCAGGAGGAATGATTAATAAACTCGTGGAGAAACCAAAGCTCACTTCAATTTGAAGTATGCGCTGAAGATGTCACCCAGTAAGGTGATGAAAGCTTCGCAAACTAACTATCCAGCTCAGAGAACAAAACCACATCAAAATGAATCAGCCTTGTTCATATTTTCTCACGGCCCATATTAGTGACCTAGACATTAACGTAGATTAGTGTCAACCAATCGGCTAGCAGCCTGCTCTCACCACAGTAGTAACTTGTAGTTTTCTTTCGTTATCGGTGAAAGAAATAAACAATCGTATTATTTATTCTACAGTTTTCTGTTATCCTGCGTTGGTTACTGTGAAGAGTATTCTGCATGATATGTTGACGTACATCATTTCACTCGGTGACTGATTGTTTTAAAGATAATATTAGATTAGAGCGAGACATATAAGCGAACACTATTGTTGTTTTCAATAAGATCTTCATCAGGCTTTACTCTAATTTACATAAATTTTGTGGATCAAGTAATAATAATAACAATAATAATCATGTGATAAATGCGTTTGTTAATGATCATCTTCCTTCATGGTTGGGGGAAAGGGTAAAATAAAATCTATGCGAAGTTCTATTTTGTCTCATTTGATTGATGATGGTGGTCACCAAGTGGACAGAAGCAGTGTCTTCAAGGTTATCTATCGCATTCCATCGAGCTTTTCCAATGGAATTCGAACCCGCCTGCTGAACATATAGCTGAAGCTATGGGAATTAATTCGAGAGAACAATCCTAGTGTCTTTGCATTGAACACAAGAAGTTTGTTCTACCTTTGTCTCTGCCACCCTTGGCCTGGGTGAATTCTAATCAAAACCCTCCCATCCCTTTCTTGTCTTCCATCTCCTTCGTACTTTTATGATATTTACTTATTTAAACTCTGATTATCTGTCCACTTCATCTACCTTTCGTATTACGTAACTTGTAAGATTTGTCTTAATTTATTTATTTATTTATTGAATTGTCTACATATGTACACACATATTACTACCTTCGTTATTCTTATCACCACTTGAATAAACCTTATGATCAATATTTGTTGTTATTATAATTATTTTTTGATTACAGCTTGATTCCACACTGTATTTTTGATACAAGTATGGAATTTTCAGCATGTAATATCAGTTTCCCAAATTTTGCAGACTGACCATAGATATCAGGTGTGCTTCGTCGGCAGGGGATCGAGCCTCGGACCATGTGCATGGTCGGCGAGAGTCCTAACGGCTATGCCACCGATGCACAACACATAATCATCGTTATTAACTACGTTCAAAACATTTACCACATTATTATTATTATTATTTGATCCACAAAATCACCGTTATTGGTTAAAAAATTTTTATATATAAATCTATGTAAATTAGAGCAAAGCCTGAAGAAGATTTAAACGAAAAGAATATTATTCGCTTATATGTCTTGTTCTAATATTAGATTAGCTGACACACGACCAGTCGTAGAAACCCGAGAAAAAAACATCAATTTTTTTTTGAAGGAAAAACAAGTAACAATATTTACTCAAGTATTTATTATTATTAATAATACTAATTTCCAGAAAAATGCAGAGCATCTATGTATGAGTTAAGTGGCTTTTTGTATCTCCAACGCACCAACACAAACACCTCAATCCTCTGCAGAATACAAATGACAAGTTAACTTGTTGACGAAAACAAGATAAAACAAGCTTTCCATTGACACGCTTTACATATTCACATTTTATATTTTTGAGAGAAAAAATGTGTGTCTATCATAATGAAACATAACAAGAAAGCCAACACCACCGGCAGCGACAACAACAACAGCGACTCGGAAACGCCTTTTACCAACAATAAAACAAAAGCCCCACTGTATATCATTAATTATTGTTTGAAGTAACTAAAATAGAATAAGCATACAATCAATTCATTTTTAATCTTATTTCTAGAATTTATTACATATTGAAAGCATTGAAACAGTTGTTTTTTTTCAATTAACTACGGTATACAGGTGAAAAGAGTTAAGCTTAAATTATTATTATTATTATTGTCTCCTTTAATTCTTAGAGGAAAAAAAAAAGGAACAAAAACCTCCGGAAGGAGAACAGAAAAATTTAAGGATAAAAACGTTTACAAGTGAAAAAATAACTTATCAAGCAAAAGGGGGACAGACTGAAAAAAGAAAAAAAGAGTGGCCATACTCTGAGGAAACCATCAAGTGACATCACTAGACAAGCCATTCCTCGAGTGGAACCCGAAAGGGAGGCGGCGAGTTGGTCGTCCAAGGGTGACTTGGAGGAGGTCATGCGAGGAGGAGATGAAAGCATGTGGACAGACCTGGAGCAGGGTGAAAAAGTTGTCAGAAAACCGAAGGCAATGGAGGTGCTCAGCTGAAGCCCTATGTTCCTCGAGAAACTAAAGGATACAATAATATAATAATAATAATTCTTAGAGGAACATATTTTTTGATTACAGTTTGATTCCACACTGTATTTTTGATACAAGTATGGAATTTTCAGCATGTAATATCGGTAGCCCAAATTTTGCAGACTAACCATAGATATCAGGTGTGCGTCGGCCCCCGGGTATCGAACCTCATACCATGTGCATGGGGTCGGCAAGAGTCCTAACGACTGTGCCACCGACTCACAGGCAGGCAATATTGAGGTTAGGTGTCGTCGAGTGCTAGGTAAGGACGGAAAATCAATAGACGAGGTTGTCAAGTTACATCGACTGAGATGGTTAGGACATGTGTTACATATGCACCAATAACCATCGCCTTCCTCGACTGATGGGCAATGTTAGCTGACATAGGGTCAGGCTGGAAAAGAGGCAGTGGAGGTTAAACCGAAACGTGGCTTCATCAGTCAGTGAAATCCACAACATTTAGTTTAAGACAGCCATGTAGGCAGGTGCAGACTTCCTGACTGGTTAGGATCCTCGGGGCGGTAAACACCAATGAAGACTGGAGACAACTGGCGATATGGCTCGAAATCGTTCTCAATGTCTGGCGCAGATGCATTCTCTCCTTGTGACTTATAATATCCGATAAAACTATGTTGTTTTTTGATATTACTATTCTTTTTACCTTATATCTGTGTTTATTTTCTCTATTTTGCGTTTCTTTCTACTTTCGTCTCCTTCTATGGCTTTGTGTGTGTGTGTGTGAGAGAGAGAGAGAGTGCAGTGTGACGACTCGAACTGTTGCACACCGGTGCAATGTTCTATGTTGAAAGCAGTCAGTCAGTCAGCCTTAACAGCCCAATGACCCTAATCCAAGCAGTCTAAACCCCACCACATCCCCACCGTCACTATGTGACTGAAAAGCAACAATGGCAAAGATTTGATGTAATATATATATACACTCGAGTATAACTCAGCCCCTCCTCCTCTTACAGTTCATAAACTCTTGCATCCTACCTATTCTTCTTTATTGCTCACCCTTGCTTATTCTTTCCTAGTTTGCTTAAAAAGGACTATGTCACAATTCGTAGAATACTGAAGACTGTGAGTAGGGTGAGTGGTGTCCCAGTGGACCACATAGTTAACGTTGTTGTCGATAGGCACTTGACTTCATGCAATAAATATGTTAAAGGGATTTTGTCTGACTTGGAACATCCGCTTTACCCTCAGCTTTCACCTTGCATCTCCTCAGGTAGAACAAGGAGTAACTTCAGAAAACTGTATGCTCGCACGTCTGAGTATAAGAATTCTATGATACCATACTTGGCACGTATTTAATGTAATGAAAATAGTGTCAGGCAAGAATTAACTAACCTTTTTTCATCTAGTAAATAAACGATTTCCTCCATCCATCCTTATATACCTTCAAGTTTTACTTTTATTACTTCTATTATATTTATGGTCCTGTTGCTTCTTTGTTTTACTTTCATAATTGCAAGCACCAACTTATCTCCATGACTGCTGTAATTTTTGTTTTCCCCTCACCATATCATTTAAGGAGAACATTATATTCAATATTTTTAAACATGCTAGGATTTCTATACCACACACACCGACAATACTGTGTGAAACAAGCCCATGGCAATTTTCACTTGTATTATTATTATTACCCTAGCTGTTATCATTATTATTGCTATTTCCATTTTATATGCTGCATGTTTTTGACACTACCTCTATTGTAAATGTGGAAAATTTTCTGTGTGATTAATTTTTATTTATAATTTGAGGAAATTATATGCAATATTGTGATTAATGCTGAAAATTCCATTCTGTATCACAAGTACTGTTTTTGGAATAAAGTAAATCATTATTTAAAAAAAATTATTATATATATATATATTAGTTTGGTCGCTGCCTTTACTTGACGGTTTGAACTACCCACAAGTCACAACATATATTGTCTATTGTTCAGCCTTCCTTTCCTTCTAAGTTCTGTTGCAATATAACGAGGGTTAGAAAATAAATTAACCAATGAAATACAAGATGAAGATTAAATTCTACAAGATTAACAAACGTTCTTCGTCTTCTATTTGTTAATTAACTAACCATCATCTGTTTGTACATCTGTTGAATCATCGATTTCATTTTTATTTTTTTTTTAGGGCTTCAGCCACATGTCTCAATGCCGTCTGGTTCTCCACCAACCTTTTACCTGGCCCCCGTCTCCCCACATGCTTTCATCATCTCCTCTTTGCATCACCTCTTCAATGTCACCCTTGCACTGACGACCAACTAACTCTCCGCTTCCCATTCGGTTTCCACTCGAGCAATGGTCTGATGTGTGATGTCGCTCACTTGATAGTTTGTTTTCTCAGAGTATCGCCCTGCATATTTCTTTCACAATTGGTTCACACTGAGTTGGTCTGCTCATAGCCAGAGATCCCTCCTTGTTGTTGTTGACCTCTTCTGGCTGGCCATCTGATCTTGAGTAGTATTGATCGGAGACATCTATCCGTTGATGAAGGTGTGTAATTTGTTCGAAATGACCTTTGTGACGACGCGGCGAGGTGCCAAGTCTCTGATCCACCATACGTATAGTAAGTAGCACTGGAGTTGAAAATCCTAATCTTACTTTCATTTTCATATTGAGGAGTGCTGTTGAATTCCACAATCAAAATTGAGAGTAATGAAAGCTTGTGTTGCCTTGCTTTCCTGCCTTTCGCTTTGATATCCTCATCAGTTTAGTGGGTATAGGAGTTTGTTTCTTTCAAATTTCTCCCATGTAGGTAAAAAGAGTTAAGCAATAGATAGATGGTGCTATGTACTACCGATTCATTGAGATGAGTATTTGCTTACCTACTTACACACACTTATGCAGTAATGCTTCCTTGTTGGCCAGGTTGTCGATGTGATCCAGACACCTGGACTGTCATTCCTCTCATTCAGAACCAAGCTCATCAGTGATGTACTCGTTTTGACTCAACTTAGAGGACTAAATATGGCCGGTTACTATAGGCTGGATGTTATGCGGAAGACTGTAGGGAGTGAGAAGACAGAAATACGCTGAACCACCCATAAGAAGACTCTAAAAGATCTGAATTTCGTGTGTGTGAATGATTTATTTCCACTGTCTCATATTGTAACAACAGAAGACAAGGGCCAGGCAACAGATCGTTTTATTATGAAAATCACACGTATTTATACATCTTTCAACTACATTATTATAGACAAGCGCAGTCATCTGATTGGTTGTTTAGGTAGACAAACGCAGGCTTCTGATTGGTTGTTTCGGGATTCCTTGACAAATAGAGTTCTCTCTGCGAATCATATTTTGCCACGTTAACTTTGCTGTGATTGGTTGTTGACTCAGGCTTGTTCATATTTTCTCACGGCCCATATTAGTGACCTAGACCTTAACGTAGATTAGTGCCAACCAATCGGCTAGCAGCCTGCTCTCACCACAATATAAGTTCCAGGAATAATCACACAGTAAAACCAACAAGTTGTCAGAAGAAGAAGAAGCTAGCGGAAAATACACGACTTCAGGTAGACATAAAGAAGACGGAGGTGGCGAAGATAACCAACCGTAAGCAATACCAACCGGCACCAATTCCTACACCAATGGAATAAGTCCTTTGCTTATCTAGGAAACATCGCTTCAACTACAGGCGACAAAAAGGATGAGAATGTCAAAGCCAGGCAGGATCAGAAAGGCAAGATACACGTTCATCACTCTGAAATCATTATAATAGAGGTTCTTTTTGTATTTCCCAATGAATGAAAAACAAAACGATATTGTTCCTCTTACTGACGTTTCGCTATTTAATGCTAATAGCTTTATCAAAGTATTATTAAACCGGAATTTACAAAATCTCCTCAGCATATATATAACAAAGAGTTAGGGGGTGAGAAAAAAAATATAGACTTAGTTCAACTTAAAAGGACATATTGAAAGTCAAAATAACAATAAAGATCGTTCAAACCAAATATCAAAGGTAATAGTATATCTGTTATTATATCAAAATGAAGTTTACTAACTTGATCATCGTTCGTTAGTCTGGGGTCATTTTTGGTTGTCAAGTTCGAGAATAGGTAAAGGTAACCAAACTAAGTGTAGGCTGTGAAATACTTGATCATCATTCGTCAGTCTGGGTCGTTTTTTTGTTGTCAAGTTAGCGAACTAGTAAAGATAGTAAAACCAAGTGTAGATTGTTGGATTTTGTCAGTGTGTAGAATTATGAAAGTAGTGTGCGTTTACATAGTGAACTTGCTCATCATATTTGCGTTGATTTTGCTACTTCATGGGGAGGGGTGTTGTAGTTAGGTCAGATTCTGTTTTAGTCCATTATTCCTATTCAGGCAATTTGGATTCCACTTGATATGAAGTGATTCTGATATTAGACGTTCTTTGTGGTTTCTGAAGTTTTTCTGGATTATTTCAATATTATCAAAATCAATTTTGTGGTTTGAACGATCTTCATTGTTATTTTGACTTTCAATATGTCCTTTTAAGTTGAACTAAGTCTATATTTTTCTCACCCCCTAACTCTTTGTTATATATATGCTGAGGAGATTTTGTAAATTCCGCTTGAATAATACTACTTTGATAAAGCTATTAGCATTAAATAGCGAAACGTCAGTAAAAACAATCTCGTTTTGTTTTTTCATTCATTGGGAAATACAAAAACCTCTATTATAATGAATATCATATACCCAATGCCCAAATTTTTTCAAACCGTTAAAAGTGAACTTGGTTTGGATATATATACTCTGAAATCAGTTTAAAACTCTTCTACACTCAGTATAAAGAACACGATTCCAATTTTCAACACTGGAGATGTTAAGTCAGCCAGTTCTTCTTCTTGTATACGGGTCAACAGCTGCCTCTACGCCAAATTTAAGGTCAAATGGCCAGGAAGGATTTAGCAGCGAGGAACCCTGGTAACGAACTAAACAAGAAACTATCTATCACTCAACAAACCGTCGTCTAACACCATGTGCCAGGTTTTCGAATGGAACCTGAATGGGGAACGACGACGAGTTGGGCTTTGTTCAAAGGTGACACTGTGGTTATCGTGTGGCGAAGAGGAGACGAAAGCTTGTGGGGAATCACCGGGCTAGCTGAAGCCCTATGTTCCTCTAGGAATCAAAAGAAATAATTATGTATATATCACATTTACTATTTAAAACACAAAATAATTGAGCAAAGAATACCCTTTTCCATAAATTCCTCTTCTGGCTCTACAGTTATATGTATGCATGTTTATATACATAGAATATTCTAGAATAGTAGTCAATAACAATATTAGTGTTTTTTTAAATATTATCTATTTGTAAAGTTGGATCAATGCAATTACAGTTCATTAAAGATGCTTAAATAAAAATAATAATAATAATAATAATAATACAATAGCGAATAGAATATCAACTAAAATTTAGGGAAATTTCCACAAAAATTCGGGACCATTGAAAGCTAGATGGCCAAGGTAATGATAATGTCTGAACTAACATCTTTTGGATGCACAAATTAAGCTTGTTAATATGGATCCCAACAGCCAGTCTCAGCAATATTTAGTAGTCGAAATCTTAAGGCGAAATTGAGATTTGTGGGTATGCGGTAAATGACCCTGAAAGCTGCCTCGTTAACATCAATCTTGTGTTCTGTCTGTACCCACAAGATGAGATAGAATAGCGCTACGAATAGATTTTGTTTGTCCTTTGCTTAACCACTAAACAGGATGATGTTTGGAAATTCGCCGAGAAACACGCTTAATTGTACAGTCTATGCGACTAACTGGCTACACAGGAGCAGTTGAATTCGTAGATACACATGGAAGAGGCGAGATTAGGCAGTTTATCTTTTGCTCCCGAACGCAAAAAAGGAGTGGGTTGTTTTGGAAGACACAGCGTGATTCAACAGCAGGGAATGCTCTTAGCTTTACCGCATTTCTAAGGCGCTGTGTGTGTCAATATCTCGCTGATGTTGTCCCCAAGGAATTGCATTTGTAAGAATAAGGGCTTTTTTGGAATTTATCGAAAAGGATATTCTTTGCTCAATTATTTTGTGTTTTATAGATATCTGAATGAATGCTTTTGCTACATGCACTCTTGTTAATAAGTATTTAAGTAGTCAGATAATTCTAATTTTAGAAAGCAGACAGATGACGATGTGTATATATTTGTATTTATCGTTATCTTTAGATAGATACTTCCATAGTTGTTGTTTTTTTTATATTATTATTTTGAATCAACGTTGAAATGATGTAAAAGCATGTTTTGTCTAGTAATAATCATTATGTGTATTTACTCTCATTAACTGACTGACTGACTGACTCACTCACTCACTCACTAAATGTTGCTTTCTCTCTAAGTTATTTTCTTCAAATTTCGTTTTGCCTACGCAAAATACTAATTCACTCTCATTAACTTTCTTGTTAAACAACAAACAGTGTAAAAACGGATATTAATTCTATTCTAGATAAATTTATTTGGTACACAATAACATAAAAACTCCCTCACTCACTCACTTAGTCAAACACACGGTGAGTGATTATTGTTATTTATTATTGCTCCTTTGGGTTCCTAGTGGAACATAGGGCTTCAACTGCACATTGCCCTCCACTTGCCAATTCTGTCTTCCTTCTGCTGTACTTTTCACCTGCATCCATCCATGTTAGTCCATACTCTTTCAACTCCTCCTCCTCCTCCTCTTCACACGATCTCCTCCATGTCACCCTTGCACTGACGTCCCACTCGCCGCTTCCCATTCTGTTGGGTTCCACTCGACCAATGACCTGACGCGCGCTCGATGTCACCCAGTGGCGGCCTCCTCGGCGAGCGAGTGTCCAATCCATCCATCTCCACTTTCTCCTGCCTGAATATTTGTTGGCTGGCGATTGGCTTGTTCTTGTTTTGTTTATTTTTTCCCATAGTTTGGTGCTTGTTGGTGATTCTTTCCGGTACGGCCATCTGATCTTCAGTATAGATCCAGCGAAGACAGTTGTTGATAAAGGTCTGGTCTGCAACAGGCTGTTGGAAATATTCTTTGTAACTCGCCCGCCAAGTTTCTGATGTGTATAGAAGAACTGACTGACTTGACGTTAATATTGAAAATCCGACCAAATTTTGTTGTTGATGTTGGCTGAGTGACGAAGATTTCCAGATTGATTGTTGTCAGGTTGATGAATGTGTTTCTCGCTCACCTTCCCGATTCTCGCTCGATTTGACATCCTCGTCCGTTCCTCCTTCTGTATTTGAGACTATGCTCCCTAGATAAGTGAAGTGTATGAAGTAACCTCTTTCAAATCCCTCCCGTTGATGGTGATTAGCGCTGAATGTTGTTGTTGTTGGTTGGTTATTTTCATAACCTCCATCTTGTCTATTTTCACTTGGAGTCCTCTCTTCACTGTCTGCTTCTTCGACCAGTTTCTCGGTTTTCGCTCACGTGTAAGTCTTCGATTTTGTGTGTGTGACATCAAACATAAATCATCCACGCGCGAAATCCAGGTCTTCTAGGTTCTTCGCGTCGGTCGGTCCAGGATATCTCTGTCTTCTCGTTTCCCACTGTCTGATGTATAATCCAGTCTGTCCACCACAATTAGGAATATCATTGGTGATAATAAGCACCCTTGTCTGACTCCTGTGTTCACTCCAAACGCCTCGCTGAGTTTTCCGTTGTGGATCACTTGACATGTGCCGCTGTTGTCGTACAGCTCTTGAATATGGTTGATGAATATTTCGGGTACGCCGTAGTACTCGAGTAGTTTCCAAATTACTTCGCGGTCAACGCTGTCGAAGGCCTTCTCAACGTCTATAAAGTTGAGGTAGAGGTTTGATTGCCATTCCATGCTTGTTCTGTGATGATGATGCGTAGAGTTGCAATTTGGTCAGTACATGATTTGCCTTTCCTGAATCCAGCTTCTTCTGGTCGGAGTTCTGTAACCAATGCATCCTTTATTCTCTCCAGGATAATACGACTCAGGATTTTACTTGGCGTCGACAGAAGCATGATTTCCACGGTGAGTGATACAGTGGTAATATTTGCAATTAGTAGTGTTCTTTGAGGAGCTGGTTGGTTTAATTGCGGCGATTTCGTTGTCCCCTCTTCTGAAGATTATTCCCCTTCAGCGCAGTTTTTTAACATAAAGTGAACTGATTTAAATTCTTCATGAGCGATAGATAGAATTGCGTCTTCCGGTAACCATCTGTAGTACATCTGTATTGATCATTTTTATTATTGTCTTGGATTTTAAACTTTCTCGTCACATGGGATTTACTTTGTTATTAGTTGGTTGATTTTGTCTATATATTGATATGTTCGTTAATCACTGTTTGATTCACCTGAGTACCAGGCTTTTAGGAATTCCCTGACTGCATTTTTGGTGTTTCCTCTGTTTATAATTTCGCTATTATCCCAATCATCAAATTGATGTTCCTAATTATCTACATGCATTGATATGAAACAGGAATATATATATATCATGTCTTTTCACAGCTAATTTGTGCTCCTGGATTCAGATTCAAGGGAGACGTCCACTTTGACTGATATAGTTGTCTGTTACAGTTCATACACTCAATTTATTTTGTCTTTTTTCTATTCCTTTACGTTCCTAGTGGAAATAGGAGGGCTTCAAGCTAGAGGCTTGAAGTTTCTGTAGCAGTGGTGTTTATTTTTTTACGGGATGAGGTTGCTAGCCTAATGCTCAACCTTCTCTCTTTACCAGTCGTCTTATCACTGGCTTAGCAAGGTAAAGGAGTGCGTCCAGTGGCCGGGGACCGAACTCCAAAACACACGGGGCGTGGTTGGCGAGCATTTTACCATTGTGCCACCGATGCACAATTTATTTTGTAAATGGTATTAATTTTATCTTCTTTTTCTGTGGTAATATTGTAATGTTATGTACTCGTCGAGTAGTTAATAGTCCTGACGCGGAAAGAGGGAAATCAGAAGACCACCAGGTTTACGATGATACTTGTATTTTCTAGACAAGGAAAGTAAATGTCACACAAGTGTGTGTAAGTGAAATGGTACGTAATGTACGAAACGTGGGAACAAGAATGATAAAGTGTACAATGCAAGAGTATATATGAAAATGGCTAATACACATGAACCAATAAGATAACGTCTTACCATGATTGGTTGTAATGTCATGTGATAATAAGGTCATACATTGTTTATTTAGTTAGTGGACAGACAAAAGCATAATGTCAGTTATAATGGAATATCGATCCATATACACATAGCAAAATATAACAGACTGTCAAAAACAGGACACACATCACGTGGATACATATCATGTTATGATGTCGAGACTTCATTATTATTTTGTAATGGTAATAATAATAACAGCTTTATTCCAAACAGTATTTGTGGTACAGGTATGGAATTTTCAGCGTGCATTACAATATATTGCATCTAATTACCTCATAAATTTTATAAAATTTTAAAATCAAAAAGCAACACAAAAAAAGATAAATAAAAAACAACAGCGTTGCGTTTACATTTTAAACAATGCACCACAGGATATGAAATATAAAATTAGTGTGTAATAGAAGATGTGAACAACAGTGTAATAGTAACGAGGAAAGGAAAACAAAAACTAATGGGACTATTTGTTAGAGTGCCGCAGTAAGTTGATCGTGTCATACCTAACGGATTTCTCATCACATAACAGCTGTGCCAGATATGGTAGGTATTGTGGAGTTTTTGTACTTGGTAGTCCTAGCATATAGCCTCCTATAGCTGCTTCTAGTTCTACCAGATGAAATGCAAGGAGACAGCTGCGTATAGAGAGGATGCTCGGGATCTGACAATATTGTATTCGCTAGTTTCTTACATGACATTATATGTCTATCCACAATAGTGTTAACCAGTTGGTTTAACGATATCCCACTTGCCCTACTAACGGCTTCTAGTGCCCTTCTCAGCAAAGCAAAGTCTTTCTTAAGTAGTCCAGGAAAGATTAATGGGGAGCAGTAAAGTGGGATGGGTAGAATACTAGAATTGACAAACTGAGAAAGCAAAGACTGCTTTATGCCAGACTGCCTAAATTTCCTAATGTAGAACGTTAAGCGAAACATCTTTCTAGTAACTAGCAAGATGTGGGAGGACCAGGAAAGATCGGTGGAAAAACTCAGTCCAAGGTACTTGACATTAGATGTATTTTCAACCTCTATGCGGTCAATGATAGTGGGGCCATGTGAGCTAACTAGTTGTTGTAGGTCACGTTTACTTCTGAAAGTGAAATTGACTACCTGACATTTAGACGGATTTAGCTTAAGACCGTTTGAAGAGGACCACTGACTAATTTCCGACAGAAAGTTATTTAATTTGGAACAATCTGACTGGGAGTTGACAGGCACAGAAACAGAGAGGTCATCAACATACTTAACAAAAGTGGCTACATCAGAATGAGGCAAGTCATGTAAGAAAAACGAAAAACAGAAAAGGAGAAAGAACAGCACTTTGAGGAACACCAGCTAAAGTAAGTGAGGTAGTGGAGGAGTAGTGATATTAAGATTGAAATAGGATAAGGACACTGAAGTTGGACTTAGACGCGCTGATCACGAATACTGCTTGACTACGCCAACAACATTATACGTCAGCTATCTTCCTCCTTCTCTCCAGGTCAGTCCGCTTCACTTCAGCGAGAAAACACAACAACTTGAGACGGGAAGTGTATTTCAGTATCAGTATATTTACAAAAGAAAACAGTGATATATAGTCACGGATTGATATCAGTTAGAGAACCATTGAAAACTAACAGGGAGTGCTGGACAGATGTTTCGTCAGCCTAGTTTGGAAATCATCGGCAATATGCACCCACTGGGGTTGGGGGGGGGTTTGAACCGAGGATCTTCGGGTTATAAAGTAAGATCGTCGACCATTCACCCACTAAGGCTTGATCCAGTAGTTCATGAATTCCAGCCGCGCTGAAGATGTTGTCCAGAATGATGACGAAAGCTCCGCAATTAAATCAACTAGCTCAGAGAACACAACTGACTGCAAGTTCTAACTTCTACTAATTCATGGTGATTTTAAGCGGAACTGGCACCAGACAATATTTTCACTGGCGAGTAGTTGTCTTCACTCCCGACCGAGTGTACTCCACTGGAGATAACATCCCACTAGAACTCCAGGACAATGAAGTCGGATCCCAGTGGCTGAATGTTATAAAAGTTTGCTTTGTAATCGGAACGTCATAGGTTCAAAATCCAGTGAGTGCATACTGCTAATGAGTCCCGAACTAGAACGAAAAAGCTGTCCAGTACTTCCTGGTTTTTAATCGACTAATGGGTACCCATGTGTAGAATTTTGTCAGTTGATAATCCCACGACAACTTTCTATAAATTGATCTCTTCTGAGTCCCATCAGTACTCTTTGATAAGTTCAAATCAAGGAAATGAATACAAGGCTCATTCTCCATTTCAAGTGTGAATTTCATCACTGGATAACACCCACTAAATGCATTTAATATATTACTCAACTTATAATTACTATTACAAATAATAAAGGTGTCATCTACATACTGTGAATTGTTGACTTCAACTGAACAATTTCTAGACTGCCCATAAAACAGTCTGCAAGGAGAGGACCCAAGGGACAACCCATTGCAATATCATCCTTCTGTCTGTAGATAGTTTTTTTGAAAGTAAACTGTACATTTAATGTACATCTCAAAGGTAGTTCTTTCAAATCTGTAGTGGGTATCCCTCTATTTTGTTGCCTTCAATATATTTGCATATAAAACGTGTGGTTTCTGTCAGTGGAACGTTCGTAAATAGGGATTCTACATCGAAAGACAACATTTGTTTATTCGACGGATTTTTATCCTGCATACATTCAACAAATTCGAAGGATTGTATATGATACGTTAATTGAAAATAGCTGTCCAGACAAATTTATCAAGAACCACATGATAAAGAAAGTCGAAAAGGACTACTCACTATCCGTAAACAAGAAGCCTTTAAACATACGACTGAAATTCAGGGACCTCCATATTTTCCACACGACCGGTTGTGATTCCTCGATTGAAAGAGGAAGTACCTAGACTAGCCACTTCCAAATGTATCTACCAAATCAACTGCGCTTGCGATGCTGTGAGTTATATTGGCCGTTGTTCTTGGAACTTGATTCTCCAGGCTCGGGAACATCTACCTGTGTGGCTAAATAAAGGTGTAGTGAAAACCATCACAGTTCGATATTGGACCATCTGGTTCAAACCGGTCACAAAGCCAGTTAACATTGAAGAATCCTTCTCTATCATCTACCAGGTACCAAATAAATTGCCAAAAACATCTAGGCACCGCATGCTCCAAACAGCAACAACCAGTGCTTTGTGTGCAAAAGAAGCAAGTCCAGCTAGCCACTATCGCTGCCCTGGCCTTCAGAAGAAACTATAAATTCATGAGTTTGTATTATTATCTTTCCTAATTTTTCTGATATTCATTCAGTGTGTATTGTTATGTTGATGCTATCGAACTGTTTTCCATTGATCATATCAATATTATTATTATTATTGATTCGATGTTATTTAAACAACGACATTAATGTTGTTAATAACACTAATTTGCAATTATTAGTGTTCTCTGAGCTGGTTGATTTAGTTGTGGAGCTTTCGTCGTCCACCTTCTGGACAACATCCCCTTGCAGTGTAATATTTATTTAGCATAAAGTAAAATGATATAAATTTCTTCATATGTAAAGATAGTTACCGGGAGACGCAATTATATCACTCATGAAGAAATTTAAATCATGATAGAGAAGATTTGTAGCTCAGGTGGATGATTTTGATGTGGTTTTGTTCTCTGAGCTGGATGGTTAGTTTGCGAAGCTTTCATCACCTTACTGGATGACATCTTCAGCGCATACTTCAATTTGAAGTGAGCTTTTAGATTTCTCCACGAGTTTATTAATCATCTCTCCTGGTGACCTTGGACGTGATTGGTTGTTTGTGTGTGTTTTCACACCTTCTAGGTTATTTGTATTGTGTCTATTGATTGATGATTCACTGGAATACCAAGCCACGCTTCTAAAAATTCTCTAGCATGCTAGACACATCGAGATAGACAAAATTTATCAACCAATAAGAAAGAAACTTCACACACAAAGGGTCAAAGTTCAAGTCAAAGAAACAACCGGTTCCAATACAAATAACCTAGAAGGTGTGAAAACACACACAAACAACCAATCACGTCCAAGGTCACCAGGAGAGATGATTAATAAACTCGTGGAGAAATCTAAAAGCTCACTTCAAATTGAAGTATGCGCTGAAGATGTCATCCAGTAAGGTGACGAAAGCTTCGCAAACTAACCATCCAGCTCAGAGAACAAAACCACATCAAAATCATCCACCTGAGCTACAAATCTTCTCTATCATGATTTAAATTTCTTCATGAGTGATATAATTGCGTCTCCCGGTAACTATCTTTACATATGAAGAAATTTATATCATTTTACTTTATGCTAAATAAATATTACACTGCAAGGGGATGTTGTCCAGAAGGTGGACGACGAAAGCTCCACAACTAAACCAACCAGCTCAGAGAACACTAATAATTGCAAATCATCCACCTGAGCTAAAAATCTTCTCTATTATTTCAAAAACACTAATTCATTCGCTATTATATATATATATATATATATATATATATATATATATAACTGTGGAACATGATGATGAATTTATCGAAAAGAACATTCCTTGTTCAGTGACCATTCTTCTGAAAATTAGAAGTAGTCACAAAGGGAATGAATAAATAGTTGTCCCTGATTGGGTTCGAGGATTTCAGTTAATGACGTTCCGAGCACAATTTCTTACTGTCCATAATTTTATCAGTGTATTGATTCAACTTATTAACTTTCTTTTTACACACCTACTCCCCTCCCCTAGTGTTTCGCATTCTAATCTTTCATTATATCCGGTAGAAACGTTGCATCACCTCGATTGCGCGTATTTGGTGTTGATTTGATGAATAAAGTTTGAGTGATTAATAGCTTACTTTCTCTCTCTCCCCACCCAATCAACTATAGTACCACTTTATACTTTGGTTGCATTCTTATTTTTCTGATAGAATGCAGTATACTGTATATGATGGCAAATCTTCTTCTGTCTCGCTTACAAAAGCCGGTGTTCCTCAAGGTGCCGTCCTCTCTCCTTTTCCTTTTTTCTTTCTTCCTACACGACCTGCCTCATTCAAACGAAACTAACTTTGTCAAATATGCAGATGATCTGATCTGACTGTATCACTGCCTATCACTTCCGAGTCTGACTGCCCCAAACTTAATACCAAGTGGTCTAAGTCAAATGGTCTTATGTTAAATCCTTCCAAATGTCAGGCAGTTAACTTTGCTTTCAAGCATCGACGTAACTTACACGAACTAGTTAGTTCGCATGATGCCTGTAGCATAGATGGCACAGAAATTGAAACCAAGTCAAGCATTAAATACCTTGGGTTAGTTCTTTCCTCTGACCTTTTATGGTCATCCCACATCTTATCTATCTCTAAGAAAATGTTTCGTCTTACCTTCTGTATTAAAAAGTTAAGACAATCAGGTATGAACCAATCTTTACTTCTGCAGTTTGTAAACTCCTGTATTTTACCTATTGTACTCTATTGCTCTCCACTAATCTTTCCTGGGCTTCTCGAAAAAGATTATATCATATTACGAAGAGTATTATTTGCTGTGAGTAGGGCTTGTGGTCTGCCACTGCGTGAGCTCGCCAATACTATAGTCGAGAGACACATAAATTCCTGCACAAAATGGGCAAAGGCTGTACACTCTCAGACCCTCTGCACCTCCTTTATTCACAAGTATCCCCTTGTATCTCAACAGGTAGGACGAGAAGTCAGCATAAGAAGTTATATGCTCGCACCACTAAGTACAGAAATTCTACAATACCCTATTTAGCCCGTACTTTATGTGACGAAGACTCTGTTAGACGTGAAACTTACAAGTTACTATGTAATTAGCACAGTGAATCAACCCTTTCATCGTTCATCTTTCTGTATTTTATGGTGTTACACTTTCTATCATTTAATTATAACTCTGCTATTTTATTTTAGTTGGTATTACTATTATTACTACAATCTTATACTTTATGCACATTTTTCTCCTAATCGCATTCTGTAATCTGCTACATAGCAGCTATAACAACGTTTTGTTATTATTATTATTATGTAATGTTTATTTGTCTTTGTCGTTTTGAGTAAATTAGATGCAATATTGTACTGAATGCTGAAAATTCCTTGCTGTATCATTAGTACTGTTTTTAGAATAAAGGAAATTATCATTATCATTACTCTATTTTACTCTATTGTGTGATTAACACGTAAGCGACTCTAGTAATATCGACAGCACTATGGTAGGAAATAAACTGAATTTTTATTCTATATAGTTCGTTTTTTACGAGTTGATCACGGATTGATATCAGTTAGAGAAAAATTGAAAACCACCAGTTAGGAGTACTGGACAGCTGCTCTTTCCTCCTAGTTTGAAAATCATGAGCAGTACGCACCCAACCATCAGGGGGTTCGAACCCAGGACCTTCTAGTTACAAGGCCAGCGAGCTCGTATACCATTCAGCCACTGGGACCTGATTCAATGGCCAACCCATAAATTCTAACTTTTATCAATTCATGATTTTAGTGCAACCAGCAACCAATGTTTATCGGTGGGACCATCCATCCCCACACACGTGACATCTAGTTGGACCTCACTGGTGGTCACAACTTCTCACTGGAACTCCAAGAAACTCCATCCTGTAGCAAGTCAGTCACTAGCGGGCATCAGATTAATTTTCTATAGTTCTTTTGTAAGAATTAGTTTGGTTTTTACGAGTTGGTCACGGATTGATATCAGTTAGAGAACCATTGGATGGGGTCGAACTAAATCACGAATCGGTGGAAGTTAGGCATTCATGAGCCATTGAATCGGGTCCCTGTGGCTGAATGGGGTATACGAGCTTGCTTGCGTGTAACCCGAAGGTCCTGGGTTCCAACCCCCTGTAAGTTGGGTGTGTACTGACGATGATTCCCAAACTAGGAGGAAACAGCAGCTGTCCAGTACTCCCAGATGGTGGTTTTCAATGGTTCTCTAACCGATATTAATCAGTGATCAACTCGTAAAAATAAACTGAATACTATCTCTGTAACAGAATACTTGTCTGGAAATTCCCTTCCACCTGAACGACCTAACTTTGTAATTATATCATCCATTTTTCTCCTAAACTTTTCGTCATCGTTCTGATATCGTTCCACATCGTCTGTTGATTTGGTCCTTATTATTTGTCTTTGTCTCTTCCTGTTAAATTTCTAAGTTTAGTACTTCTCTTTATGGTTGTCCGATACATCGACGATTATGTGTTGTTTTACGATTGTAATTTTGTTTTAATGCATCAAGAGCATTCTGACCTTGAACTGCCTGTAGGAACTGTTGGTGTGTGATACGATTCACTGATACAAGATGGGATTTTGATCCAACCATTTTGGGGAATATTTTAATTGATTCTCAAGTAATTCTTACAATTGAGTTTTGCTTAACTACACAATACTAGACTGTGCAACTAGCTGCCTGACTCACAGCACTACTGTTCGGGTAAATTTGAGTTGTTTTTTTAATTTTCTTATAACACTGTGTATGTTTCAAGTATTGGTTAGAGGATTTCGTCATGAGCTGACATCAGTTAGAGAGAACCATTGGAAAACCTCTAGGGAGTACTGAACAACACTGTTTCGTCCACCTAATTTGGGACTCTTCATCAGTACACACAGCGACCCTAAAAGGGGTTCGAACCCAGGGCCTTCTGGTTAGAGAAGGCTAGCGAGCTCATAGAGCATTGACCCACTGGGACTCGATCCGATGGCCAGCCCATGAGTTCTAACTTCTGCCAATTCATGACATGGAGCGACCATTTCGCAAAGTCTTCTTCGATAAGTTACTGCCTCATCTCCAACCTGTTGCAACCAAACTAGGACAAAAAACAGCTAGTTTTCCAATGGTTCTCTAACTGATTTCAGCTCATGATGAAATCCTCCATCCAATCAAACGAAATCCCAACAAAACCAATACTTGAAAATATGTGTTTTATTGATAACATTGACGACTTGTCTAGTTTATTTAATCATATGAAAAATATTTGCTCAAAGCAATACATGTGTAAAACTTGGGCACTGTGGTAGTATGCAATTTTATGGTGTTGTTTTATAGTTGCCTCCTAAGTAGAAGATAGCGGGTTCGGGTCCCGCCGTGGGTGTGGCTTTTGTGCGTCGGTGGCACAGTGGTTAGGACTCTCGCCGACCATGCACATGGTCCGGGGTCCGAGCCTGCACCGACGCACACCTGATATCTATGGTCAGCCTGCAAAATTTGGGCTACCGATATCCATGCTGAAAATTCCATACTTGTACCGAAAATACAGTGTGGAATCAAGCTGCAAATCAAAAATTAAATGAAAAAAAATTTTCTTTGTTCTCTCCTATTTGCCGTCGTTGGGGTAGTAGAATTTTCCAGATATCTGGATGGACAGGCGATGAATCATTCCTATTACACGTATTGTCTCCCAGTTGATTCGATAAACAAAGCTTCTGTTATCAATCTCTCCCTCCACCCTGTGACATTAGACTTTAAAACTGTCATCTTATCCCGTCCCATCCTATTGTATGTTTGTGTGTAATGGTATGTGGTGTAGTGCTATTCTCTAGATTTGTTATCTTATTCGGGTCAACTAATCCAGATTTTGCTGCTAGGTTTTTATGCTCGGCTAGTCTGACTACACCCATTCTACTACTCTGACCTGAAAATCATTGAGGCAGGGTATTAAATAAACTAAATTGTTTTGTTTAATGGGCTTCACAGGATTGATCCTTTAACCGACAAAGCTTGCTTTCTAATTGAGTTTGTGGTTGGTTTTAATGCCACTTTTATTCCTGCCTTGTTAAGAAATTTGCGTATGGTTTCCGAGGCTCCTTCCTTGTATGGAATTACTACTGATGACTTAGATTCCTTATTGTTGGTGTTGTCTTGCGCATATTTGACATGCATGTCGTCACTAATGTTATTATTATCATCATCATCACTACTATTGTGGTGAGAGCAGGCCGTGAGAAAATATGAGCAAGGCTGATTCAACAACCAATCACAGCAAAGTTAACGTGGCAAAATATGATTCGCAGATAGAGAACTCTATTTGTCGAGGAATCCCGAAACAACCAATCAGAAGCCTGCGTTTGTCTGCCTAACTTCTGATAAACAACCAATCAGATAACTGCGCTTGTCTACTTGCATAAGCTATAATAATGTATGTGAAATATGTATAAATACGTATTGATTTTCATAATAAAACGATCTGTTGCCTGGCCCTTGTCTTCTGTTGTTACACTATCATTATTTATTTTACTTTTATTTTTACATTTCCCTACATACTTGCTGACTAATTTATCAGAGTAATTATAATTTAGGTTTCAAAGCTTTTCTTATATGCCTGTCTTAGATTTCTCCTTGGTACTACTTAGTTTTTGTGCCCTATTTTTACTGACATAGGACGGGATGATCGGAAGTCCAAATATCTGTTTGAATGTGTGAGTTTCCTGTAAACACTGGTGTTGAACTTCTCATCTTCTTTCCTTTTTACGCTACTATCTAACATTGGAAGTTGCTCCACTTCTTGACTTCCCAATACATGAGTGAATTGAATTGAATTCCCTCTACCTTCGAGTTAATGTGTTCGAAAAATCTACCTATATCCTGTGTTCTAAATACAGTGAATGTGTCATCTAAATACCTCCACCATACTTTTAGGGTGGAGTTGAACATTTCAATCGCTATGTTTTCCCACCTATCCATGAATACATCTGTCACAACCGGGGGATATTGGTGACCCCATGGCAACTCCCTCAGTCTGTTTGCATATTTTCCCCTGGAACTTAAATTTAAAAGAAACGATAGAACTCAAGTTTCAAAGTCCTGTGATTGTAATTGATGATATGATTATGAACAGTAATAAATTGTGTTCGAAACTGTGTCATCCAGTAAATAATAATAATAATAATAATACTGTTTCACATTGTGTGTGATATATTTAATAAACAAACACTAATATGGAATTTCCTCAAAGTAGTTGATAACGATAAAATCCAATGTAGGCTGGAGACAATTGGTGATATGTCTCTCACAATCTTCGTTCTCCATGGCCGGTGCAGATGCATCCACTCCTTGTGACTTATAATACCCAATAAATAATATTATATTGTTCTTCGATATTACTATTCTTTTTGCCTCATATCCACGTTTACTATCCCTATTATGCATTTTTTTCTCTGGCTTTGTGTGCTACATGGAGGGAGTGTGGCGAATTGAACTGGTACACATCGGTGCAAACTTCTATGTTGAAAACAGACAGACACACAAACTCCTAGAGCTCACCTAGTTTACGCACCAAGAGGTAAGGGGTGAGACTCACAACTCCATTTCATAAAAGCGAAACATGAATCAATTAGATCTGTGATACTGCTTCTGTAGAACTGTAGGTAGCTTGCCATCCCCTAGAATAGTGGCTATATTGTAAACTCGACTGATGATAGAATTCAGTCTACACCAAATAAAGGACTACACACACACACATTACACTAGTTACTAACTAATGCCCAATCAATGTAAACTAGAGGTGAGCTACGAGGTTCAAATCTTCAACAGACATAATTGGTACACTGATATGAAAGAAAGCAAATCGGCGAAGTTAAACTTTCGACACCACTAACTACCAATCAGCGAATTATCCAATGAGATTCACGAACGATGTCGAATTATCCAATGAGGTTCACGAACGCAGTTCAATGTTGTATAGCGCTTGATTCATTTCTAATGCGTGACCTTACAACGCTACAGTTGCAATTCGAGGAGGTTAGTGTTTTCCACTATTTCCTGGATTCGAGTTGCTCCGGAAAGAGCGAATTTGTTTGTGTAGTTGTATCATGACTTTGAAAAGCTAAACCAAATCAACTGATGGGTTTGTTCATCTGGAGAGGGTAAGCTGATAATTTTAATATTTCGTAGGAACTTACTTTCACTAGGTCGCATCTCTCCCTAACCCAGATTTTGTATATCTGCAACTAATGGGTGTTGAAACAGGCTGTGAGAGCAGCAGCTGCTGAGATGGAGAATAGCCATGTCTCAACAGTTCAGTGGTACCAGCATTGCAGAGACATCGCATCATGGAAAATGGGGAAAATCACTTGTTTGCTAGGTGGGGAAGACGTTATCGTGCGTGTCGATGAGACAGTGCTGGTAAAAAAGAAATACAACCTTGGTCGCTAGCGAACGAACAATATTTGGGTAATAAGTTTGTATGACACCTCCCTCCGAAAGGGATTCGTCGAAAGGATAACAGATGGAAAAGCATTGACAGTTCCATGCTAAACTGGGAGATGTTTCTCTCACATGTTCGAGAAAGATATCCCATGTAACTTTTTCATTCTCTATTTTGTGCTTTTTTTCTATAAATATACATTTCCATTCATCATATATGCCTCTTTAATGTAATTGGTTCGTTCAAGGTCGTTTGCTGATTGGTTGTTAGTGGTGTCGAAAGTTTAACTTTGCCAGCGAATCCTTACACACAGTTCTAATGACAGTTCAAGTTGGTAGACTTCTAACCTTGAGATTTGTTAAACTCAAGTTTAACACAGATTCACATGATTTTAAAAAGTTTGACCTCGTATTGATATCAGTTAGAGAACTAATAAAAACCAGGGAGGCCTGGACAGCTGTTTCATCCTAGTTTGAGAAACATCGGTAACACACACACACCCCACAGGTTCGAACGCACTACAACCACGAATTGTTAGAAGTCGGAATTCATGAGCTGGTCATTGAATTGGGTCCCCTGAGTGGTTGAATGGTATATGAGCTTCCTTGCGTGTAACCTGAAGGTCCTGGGGGGTTCGAACCCCAGTGGGGTGTGTACTGCTGATAAGTCCCAAATTAGGATGAAACGGTTGTCCGACCAGTACTCCACACTGATTTTCAATGATTCTCTAACTCAGATATCAATCCGTGGTGATCAAACTAGAAAAACAAACAAATCAACTCTTGAAAATTAATCTGATGCTCACTAGTGACTTGCTACAGGGGGACGGAGTTTCCTGGAGTTCCAGTGAGTGTAGTCGTGTAGCCAGTGAGCTCCATCCTGTTGGAAGTGACGACGGCTGTCTACGGTTAAATGTTGTTTTCCCGAGTTTCTTCTTTATATCCATCCCTCCCTCTTTTTCCATCCTTACTATCTATCAGCTAGAGTAAACACACTAAGTAAGGTATGTAGAGGGCGCGTCAACTGGGAATCGAACTCCTGAGCATATGTATGAATAGAGTCGGTGGGTGTATTCTACTGCTGGATCAAACGATGCACCTCGTAACGTGTACTCCCACTGAATAATCGCTAGCTTACACTAAACTCGAAGTGGGTCATACACACACACATACATATGTACGTACACATATTAGAAGGGCATGTTATTAGAAGAAGTGGTTTTACGGACTTGTAATGTACGACTACTACTACGTCTTCCCTAGAGGACCGCGTCTACCCAGCAATAACTAACTAACCTCTCGTCATCATTCAGCACAAGCAGGTGACAGTCTCACACCACCTTCCATCAACCATAGTCAACAACAAAATGACAAGAAAAAAACCAGAAAGAGAAAACTCAAACAGATATACATTTTTCATTCATTTTTATTTTCAAGAGGCAAGTTAAAATTAGTTGTTATTTAACAACAAAATCATGATCTCATTGTCTGTGTGCTGCTGCTGGCGGAAGTGGTGTGTGTGTGTGTGTGCATATATATGCATAAATATGTATATGTGTATAAATACAAGTATTATATAATCTCATAATGTTCGACTCAATGAGAGGAGAGAAGACAGAGAGAGAGAGAGATTGAAAAAACAAAAAAACAGATCGATTAAGATTAACAACAACCACAACAATACACATGAGTGAATGAATGCTTGGGTGTGTAACATGAGTGTAGAGAGCTGGGAAATGACGGCGATGGAGGGGGGGCGTCAGGGAACGGCCTCCTCTTTTTGCCTTAATGTCGATGAGACACACACTCAGGCAGATGAGATGGGAAATAAAGAAGTAAAAGAAGAATAAAGACGGCACACATACACAACTGCCGTGTATATACGTGTGTCTGTATGCCTTATTTGATGCCCGAGAGAGAGTGTGTGTGTGTGCACGCACGGCAACGTATGAATGATTTGATCGAAGGAGAAGAAGAAGCAGAGGAAACAACCCCCCCCCTCAAAAAAATGTCTATTCGTCATCAAATCTGCTTTCATTTTTTAAAATTTAGAATATACTACTACTACTGCTGTGCTACTTGCTATTACTACTTATATAACAAAATAACCTAATAAGGATAAAGATGACCGACTCTATTTACACAAAATATGCGCACATCATCAGATATCGCACCCCCTCCCCTCCCTCCAACTCCAGAAAAGGAACTCAGACAGGCGCACACCGACCGACCGACCGACAGACCAACCATCAATACTTGGAAGTCTCTCAGTGCTGTGAGGGGTCGAACCAAATTAGAGTAGAATGGTTAAAGAAAAGAAAGTTCCATGATCAGAGATGAAGAATCTTTCGTTGTCGTCGTCGTCATCATCATCATCATCACCAGGAGACAACAGACGAATTAAGGTGGAATAACAATAAAATCAATAATTATTTAAAGAGTAGAATATAGAAAAAGGAAGCTAGAGGAAAAGAGAAACACCAAACAGAAAATAATCATAATATACACATACATTTAGTTGGATGAAAAACAACAAAATATATCATAGAAACACAAAAAAGAAACTGGAGTTTCTGTATGTTCATCGACGTGTTTGTGTGTATGTATGTATGTGTGTGTGAGAGAGAGAGAGAGAGGGACAGTGAGACACAAAGACAGAAGGACAGAGGAATAAAGAGGAAAGAAAGAATCGTGAATTACCCGCCGTTGGAACATGATGCTAGACATGCCTCCTCTCAGTATGCATACATATATCTCCCCTAATTGATTGAAATACAAATATACAAATGATGCTGTGTATTGGTGGTGTTTGTTTGGGGGAAATAAATATACAATATAACAGGCACACGCACGCACACACACACACATACACACAGAGGAGAGACACACACACACACGTCAGTATGCAATAGAAAAATGTGGAGAAAGAGAGAGAGAGAGTAGGGAGAAGAGAAGAGAAGAGAAATGTTAACTACGTGCGCATAAAACAGTAGACACAGTGATGTGTTTAGTTTTCCTCCAGAGTCATACACACGCACACAGGAGAACATTCGTGAAAAACGACACTGGCACACACACAGAGAATGTACACATAACTGTTAGTAGTAGTAATAAATACGGGGGGAATTACAATAAAAAAAAAATTTTTTTTCAAAAAAATATCCCAATAATCATAAGAGAATAAGAATCATTGTCATATTGAAAGAGTGTAGCACAGAAATGGGAATAATAAGACTGAAAGAGAAAAGAGAGAACTGGTCAGAACTGTTGTTAATCTTCTTACTTATAATAATGTGATCAGGTTATGCATCTCCCAGCACTACTGCTGCTTCTTCTTCTCGTCTTAGTGTTCACCTACAACACAGAACAACCAATAGCAAAAGGAGGGGGAAGTGGAGAGGAAAAGTAGAAGGGCAAAAAGAGGCAGGAGACATGGAGAGACGAAGACAAAATAGATTACATAACAAAGAGAAGTTGTATAGGATACACATTCACATACGTGCGCACACACCGACAGATACAGAGAGAGAGAGAGAGACGGAGGGAGGGAGGGAGAGATAGACAAGCGAAGATTGATTGTAAAATTCGCGTGAATTATCAGAATATATGCATAAGTATGTGTATATGTATATGTATAATGCTATTTATATATATATATATATATATTTATACGAAATGAAATGAAATGGGATGTTGTCAAATAACAATTACTAGTAGTGATGATAATAATAATAAAAGTGACTAAATTACCATCATAATTTAGGTGGTTCTTTATGATTTTCACTCTTCCCTCCCACCGAACCCCGCCGCCCACCTGGTGACGATGAATGAATGAATGAATCAGGAGAAGAAATTATATGTACAATCATGATTGAGACAATGATGCCGATGATGGCAATGGCCGATGGCAACGATGATGGCATTCATGATGAATAACTAAAGTTTAGTGTCCATTGGAGGATGAAGCCGCACAATTTGTGAAGGAGAACACACTCATTAAAATGTGAATACTACTACTACTACTAATAATAATAATAATAAATTTACATACAAGTTCTGAATGGTAGACAGACAGACAGACAGAATGAGGGAGATCGACCTGCCTCTGTTTCCCCTCCCCTCTGTGTGTATGTCTGTCTATCTATTGATGACTAAACAACTGATGACGAATACGCCTGTGCTGTTGATGATGACGAGGATACAGATGCGGACGCGGACGCGGATGACGCAATGTTGGCCAATTGATTATTTTCATAACAATTCTCTTGTGACTGTCGAAGCATATTCATATTACGATTTCCGCTGTTGTTGTTACTATTATTATTATTATTACTGGCATTGTTATCAGACATACTACCACCGCCTAACATTGTCATTCCTGTAAGATCTGATCCCATCATGGGTGGAAATAGCTTACTCGAATTTATCATTTGACCAGAATACATCTCTCTAGGATTATTATTATTATTATTGTTAGGTGAAGATGTCGACGATACCGAGGACATTGTAGCAGGGAAATTCATTGGATTCCCTCCACCTGTTGCTGATGGATGATGATGCCAATTCATCATGAGTCGATTACCAGGACCAGAAACAGTAGAAGACGATGTCATCATTTGTTGTTGTTGTTGCTGTTGTTGGGATTGTTGTGATGGGAATATATGCGATGAATGATGAGGTGAATTGAATTGAGATAAGGCTGATGATGGATGATGCATAGGATTCTTCATATCTAATTCATTACTGCTCATTGGGACATTTGGTACAGAGAGACGTTTACCTGTCGTCGGATGATGTCCTCCCCCATAGGTGTAGAATTATTATCCATATTATTGATTGTCGGATTCGATACTGAGGAGCGTAGATTAGTCGGGTCAACAAGATTAGAAGGAATATTATTATTATTGTTATCAACAATATTATGCATATTTGAACCATTATTATTAATAGTAGTATTACTACTACTACAATTATTATACATTGTAGAAGTATTAGACGAAGATGAAATAGTTGAACTACTAGACGCTGAATTTGACATAACAAATTGAACTTGATTGCTTGAACTCCAATCACAACCATTACCAGCGGAATAATCACCACACATTGAAGAGGAGGACATCATCATTTGATGGTGTTGCTGTTGTTGTTGATGGTGTTGGTGCTGTTGACTATGATAATAATTTTGATAATTTGTCTGTTGTTGATGGTGTATCTGATTCTGTGATGATTGATTCGAGCCTGCTGATGGCTTACCACCACTACTATTAACACTACTGCCCATTGGTTGACGGAGATACTGAGATGATGGTTGTTGGGGTTGGTGTTGCTGTCCAGCGTTAACACGTTGCTGCTGTTGTTGTTGTTGTTGTATTGATCCATCTGGTTGACTAGAAGTAGTAAACATTTGATGATTTGAGGAGGAGGAAGAGGTGAGATTATCATTGAGTGGATCAATAGATGATTGCATTGTTGTTATATCATTATTACAAGATGTATAACTGTTCATTTGAGTAGGATCACGAAATGATCCTCCTTGTTGATGATGAATATTTCTAACAATACGATTATCCATAACTTGATCTAAAAAACAAAAAAAAACAAGAGATGAATCATTTCAGAGGTATTTACCAACAAAATTACTAATAATAATTAAGTAGAATGTAGAAAGACGACATCGTCTTATTATTATTATTGTTCCCTTGGTTTCCTAGTGGAACATAGGGCTTCAACTGCCCGTCTCCCTCCACTTGCCATTTCTGTCTTCCTTCTGCTGTACTTTCCACCTGCATCCATCCATGTTAGTCCATACTGTTTCAACTCCTCTTCATACCATCTCCTCCATGTCACCCTTGAACTGACTTCCCACTCGCCGCTTCCCACTCTGTCGGGTTCCACTCGAGAAATGGCCTGACGCGCGCGCGATGTCACCCAGTGGCGGCCTCCTCAACGAGCGAGTGTCCAATCCATCCATCTCCACTTTCTCCTGCCTGAATATTTGTTGGTTGGCGATTGGTTCTTGTTTTGTTTGTTTGTTCCCATAGTTTCCCATAGTTGGTGATTCTCTCCGGTCCGGCCATCTGATCTTCAGTAAAGAGCCAGCGAAGACAGTTGTTGATAAAGACCTGGTCTGCAACAGGCTGTTGGAAATATTCTTTGTGACCCGCTCGCCAAGTTTCTATCTGATCCGTATAGAAGAACTGAACTGACTTGACGTTGTTTGTTTTGAAGATCCGAGCGAATTTTGTTGTTTATTCTGGCTGAGTGACGAAGATTTCCAGATTGATTGTTTCAGGTTGATGATGTTGATGTGTTTCTCGCTCACCTTCCCGATTCTCGCTCGATTTGACATCCTCGTCCGTTCCTCCTTCTGTAGTTGAGATTATGCTCCCTAGATAAGTGAAGTGTATGAAGTAACCTCTTTCAAATCCCTTCCATTGATGGTGATTGGCGCTGGATGTTGTTGTTGTTGGCTGGTTATTTTCATAACCTCCGTCTTGTCTATGTTCACCGATATCGTCTTACTGTGCGATAATAAAGTGAGCTATATTGAGGTTAGGCATCGAGTGCGTGCTAGGTAGGTAGGGTAAATCAATCGACCAGGCTGTGAAACTACATCGACTGAGATGGTTAGGACATTTGTTACCTATGCCTAGTCATCGCCTTTTTCGACAGTGGGCAGTGTTAGCTGACATAGGGTCAGGTTGGAAAATAGCTAGCTGCGGCCAAACCAAAACATGACACCAGTCAATGAAATCTACAACATAGTTTAAGTCACGTAGGAGGTGTAGACTTCCTGATTGGTTGGGGTCCTCGGGACAGTAAAAACCAATGAAGCCTGGAAACAATTGGTGGCATGACTCAAAATCGTTCTCAATGACTGGCTTGGTGCAGATGCATCCACTCCTTGTGACTTATGATTTTCAATGAAACTATATCGTCCTTCGTTAATACTATTCCATTGTCTCACACCTATGTTTACTGTCTCTATTATGCATTTCGTCTAATTTCTTCTCTTACTTTGTGTGCTACAAGGAGGGAGTGTGGGGACTTGAACTGTTGCACATCGGTGCAACGTTCTATGTCGAAAACAGACAAACATACAGGCGGTGATAAAACCCAAATCTGGCATCAATATGTGAGGTATCTGGCTGTTAGTTTGAGTCAGAAAAGTTAGGAGGTGTCGGAGGCTGACTGTGCCTCATCATGCTTTGTATCAAGTGTGGCGACTTAAACTGTATCAACTTATTTTGCAAACTTCTATGTTGTGAAACTCATTCATCACTTGGTCAGTCAGTCAGTCAGTCAACTGTTGCAAGGATCTCAATCAAGTGTTCACAATTCTTCGAAGGGAAATCTTATCAACTATACCGAAAATCATATGAATTATTCAGCAGATGACAATTCATTAATCCTTGTTTGAAAAGTGTATGTCGGCGGTTTGTTCAGTGGCATAATGCTCCCCCCCCTCCTCCTCGGAAGCCACTAACAACCACACATATGTATGATCCAATTCCCAAGCCCGACATACACTTCTAGAAACCTTACCTAGCCAACGATAGTAAACCTAGAACAGACGGGAATTTTTGTAAATTATTTTGATTTTTATTACAGCTTGATATCAGTAGCCCGAATTTTGCACACCAGCCATTGATATTAGGTGTGTGCGTCGGCAGGGGATCGAACCCCGGACCATGATGTGTCTAGTCCTAGTCGTTGATGCAGACTGAATTCTATCAGTCAGGTTTGCAATGTCGCACACAGTAATACACTATTTACTCACTAGTGTCCAATCAAAAATATCTAATACGATCGGTCCTACAGGAGGTCAATCACACAAGAGTCCGAATGCCTCAGTGGTAACTTCGTCTCTGACTGCAGGCTGCATTGGGTGAAGCGGGTTCGAATCTCAGTAGGGATATGAGTTCCTTCAAAGTGGTTGCAGAAACGCCTTGCTGACTGACTGGTGGAGTGCCAACTAGCACGAAACCTCGGTCAAGCAAGGTTTCTTGTGGCCGAACGCCTCCAACCATCTAATATAATAATTAAGTTAAGAGTGTCCCCCTCATTACTGAATAAAAGAGATCCTAGTGTGCGTCGGTGGCACAGCGGTTAGGACGCCCGCCGACCATGCACATGGTCCGGGGTTCGATCCCCGACCACCAACGCACTCCTCATTTACCTCGCCAAACCAGAAATAACGCAGGTAAAGAGGAAAGGTCGGACATGAGGCTGGCTAGCAACCCCATCCTGTAAAATTAAATACCACTGCTACAGAAACTTCAAGCCACTAGCTTGAAGCTGCCCTATGTTCCACTACGGAACGTGAAGGAAAAAAGTGTCTCATTTAAAAAAAAAATAAACTACGGAAATATAAAATTCTGATCACAGGTTAAAAAACAAACAAACCAATATCATCGGATCTAAACGGAACTTACTTTGCATATTAGATGATGGCGGGAAACTATTATTCAAGCTGGTATCACCAACACCACTACCACCAGTTGAAGACATGATCATAGAACCGCCTAATGCCGACGATGCCGATGACGTCATTGAATCAAAGCTAGAATCATTCCAAACAAATGTTGAATTATTCCCTGGTCGTCCAGGGTATACTTGTGCATTTTTATTATTATTATTCTGTGCTTGGAAGTTAGATACATAAGACTGTTGACCAACAGCTGCTGCTGTTGCTGACTGAGGCATTGATGGATAATGTTGTTGATTTTGAGGTGGCGGCGGTGGATAGAATTGTCCAGGTTGGCTAGAAATATTTTGACTGGGATAGGATTGATTCGACTGATGGAATGATGAATGATGCGAGCTACTCTCAGGATCAGATGGAATATACTGATAACCACCACCGGCAGCACTCCTCCACTACCACGTAGTGATCCACCCCCACCAACACCAGGTGGTGGTCTTGGAAGAGCTTGATTAGGGCCAGATGATGACATACCGCCACCGACACCACCACCACCAGGCGGTCCTTGATTACCAGCAGTTTGAGGAGCAACCGTAGGCAGATATTGAATTGTATGCGGTGTTCTAGGCGTTATCTGTATACTAGCATTTCCATAGCCAGCAACAGAGGATCCTCCACCGCCACTAGCACCACCACCCATTGGTGTACACATGGATGACGTGATCACTGAGGAACTAGATGGAGGAGCCGCAGGAGGAGGAAGTAAGGGTAGTTCAGACTTAGTACAGTCGATTCGATGATTCATAGGATCTGAATTATACAACATTTGAGGATTATTTGATGACATTGAATTGTATTCATTCGATTGAGGAGGTGCTTGTGGTCCTTGTTGTTGTTGGGATGGTGGTTGTGATGGATTTGTCATGCGAATTGTACTATCTGTTTGACGAACTGATCGCATATGTTGTTCATGTGGAGGTTGTTGTTGTTGGGCAAAATGTATTTGCATTTGACCTGTTGAACCAGGCGCACCGACATGTTGATAATTCATTTGTTGGACATTCAGCTGAGCATTGAAAAATGTATTGTTCACCTATGAGAGTAATAAAAGAAATAAACATCATAAGACAGGGATATATAAATATGTATTTCAAAGAAAGTTTTATTATATTTCCTGATAAGAGCCTTGTCTGAGCAATAGTTTCGTATCTATTGGTACACGTCAGCATGGTGTATCATCTCTCATTGACTGACAAATTAAGTTTCAACACACAGGATATTTGTACAGAAGAGCGGCACAGTTCAAGTTGCCACGCTTCACACTTAGTAGGCCATCCAAAGGTAGAGAGAAGAGATTCAAAAAGAATAACACAACTGTAATCAGTAGAAATATACAGTGTGCCCCAAGTCTTTATCAACCACCTCATTCAACAGCTAGCTGACCATGTATGCAATATGGCAATGCCACATATATCAGGTGATCTACAACGGAATACAAGAGGAAGACAAGGCTGTCTGTTTTTATTATCATCCACGATGATATTCTTAACTGTAGGGGGGGGGACTGGATTATGCGCCAGACTGTGAATAGGAAGTGAGAAAACAGGAATGTACGTTGAACCACCACCAACGAGAAGAGTCTAAAAGATCTGGATTTCGCAGATGATATATGTCTCTAATATCACAAAAACTCGAAGAATAACAGGTAGGCGAAAATCAACAAACTCTGGCTGAAGAAGCTGGCTGGCAGCGAAGACAGGACGACTGCAGGTTAACATAGAGAAGATGGAGGTGATGAAGACGACCAACAAACCGTAACAACAACAATACAACAACAACAACTAGCACCAATCATCATCAACGAGAGACAAATGACAGAGGTTACACTTCCACCTATCTGAGGAGCACGGTTTCAACCACAGGTAGACGGTACCGGATGAAGATGTCAAAGCCAGCCAGTGGGGGGTCTGAAACCAGTTTGGAAATCTTCTACACTCAGTCAGCATAAGGGACAAGATTTAGATCTTCAAAACAAATGTAGAGTTAGTCAGTCACTTCTTCTATATTTGGGTTAGAAACCTGTGTTACGAAAAGCATTTCCAACAGGCTACTGCAGACTTTTATCAGCAGTTTCCACCTTCGCTGGCTCCTTACTAAAAATCAGATGGCTAGCCAGCCAGCCGGTCAGAAAGAATAAGCGACGATCAACTCTGGCTAGGAACAAACCGATCGAGAACCTATAGGTCAAGAAATATGTAGGAGAAAATGGAGATCGATTGGATACATGTTGAGGAGACCGTCAGGTGACGTCGCACACGCCTAGCTGTTGCCTGAGTAGAACTCACATGGCAAACGAAGAATTTAGTCGTTGGTTCAGGGGTAACATGGAGGAGATTATGTGGCGAGGAGGAGGAGGAGAAGGAGATGAGAGATTATGGGCAATTTTGGACCTCTCTGAAGTGGACACCAGAAAATATAACAAAGTGGAGAGATGTTCTGCTCGGAAACCAAGGGAGTAACAATAAGAATAGTAACTCGGAAAAACATGACGATTTAGTGGATTATGCGAGATCACATTAAAGAAAGTGAATCTAGGTCATTGAGAACACGATTATGAGTGAAATCATCGATCGATTGTCTCCAGCTATTTGGTTCTTAGCATCTCGAGGACCCTAACCAGCCAAGCAGTCTACACTCGCTTAAATGACTGTCACAAACCAACTAACTGTCAAAGACTTAATAGACTGTATACCAAGTTCTCCTTTAACTAACACTAAGCCTCTTTTCCAACCTGAGCCCATGTCAGCTAATATTACCCGCCAAAAAGAAGATGGTTGCATCAGCTCAGCATGGCGCAACACGTGCCCTTAGTACATCGATGTAGCTTCATGCCATCACTGACTCGATGCTGGAAACCAAACATTCGGTAGTCAGAAACGATAAGCACAAAGGAAGGAACTAACGACGAATCAACAAACTATATATATATATTGCCGTAGATTTGATATCCGGTTGGCTATCGACCAAAGGGCGTGTGGTGTGTGACTGCCCCGCAGTTCGCTCCATCCTCATTTATGGCTAGTTGTGAGACATGGACTTTGAAAGTAGAGGATATGAAAAAGCTGGGTAACTAGCTGTCTTTGAGGATAGGTATCTGCGCTCTATCTCCCGTGTTAAGTGATATAAGTAAGTCAGAAATATTGAAGTTAGCCTTCCATCAAGAGTTGGGTAAGGAAGATGAGAAATCAATCAACGAGGTTGTGAAGTAAGTACACCGATTAAGATGATTAGGACAAGTGTTACTCATGCAATCCTAACCATCATCTTTCTCAATGCGCAGTGTTAGTTGACTGACATCGGACCAGGTTGAAGAAGAGGTAGTGGTGTAACAACAGAAGGCAAGGGCCAGGCAACAGATCGTTTTATTACGAAAATCAACACGTATTTATACATATTTCCTGTACATTATTATAGCCTAGTCAAGTAGACAAGCTCAGTCTTCTGATTGGTTGTTTCTGATTGGTTGTTTCGGGATTCCTCGTAAAATAGAGTTCTCTATCTGCGAATCATATTTTGCCATGTTAAGTCTGCTGTGATTGCTTGTTAAATCTGCCTTGTCCATATTTTCTCACGGCCTGCTCTCACCACAGTGGTAGTGGTGATAGCGGTCAAACTAAAACATGACTTCATCAGTCAATGAAATCCACAACAGTTATTTGAAGCCAGCCAACCAACCAGTCACGTAGAGAGGTGTGTAGACTGGCTGACTGACTGACTAGTTGGGGCCATCGGGATGGTAAGAACCAATGAAGGCTGGAGACAATTGGTTGTGATATGGCTACTAAAGTGGTCGTTGTCAATGACTGGCGCAGATGCATTCACTCACTATTTGTAATTTGCCAATCATCATATCCAGTAAAACCCTATTGTTCTTCCATATAACATGGAGTGAGTGTGGCAACCCGCACTGCTGTACATCTCTTCAAACTTAGTTCTACGTTGAACTCCGTCAGTCAGTCAGTACTGGATACAAACTCCTGATGGTATCTATATATGGTATATATCATTGTTATTATCTGAAGTTATGCATAATTTAACGTTTAAGTTTGTTTTGTTTTTTTAATATGAAAAGGTTAACACACCAAGAGAGAGAGAGAGAGACGGAGTAGTTGATTACAACAATGACAGACAAATATAACTTCTCATTCATTCTCTAGAGGCTTTTTTTGTAAAAATTTTTCTCATGAACAGAGAAATTAATACACATACACACACACACACAGAATGACGAAGAAGAAGAATGGAAACCTTCAGTTCTAAGTTAAAAATATCTACTACCGTTAAGTTATATTATTTACTCAAGGATTATGGTATGCGCAACCTCTAATAATTGATAAAAATACACTTTACAAATTGTTCAGTGATTATATGAATCCATCACACTACACTATCTGTGGATTGATTGATTGATTGATCGATTGATAGTAATTAACCATCAAACGGAAAATTCAGCGAAACGTTTGCAGTAAAAACACAGGAGTCAAACAAGGGTGCTTGCTTATTATCACCAAAGGAATGATATTCCTAATTATGGTGGACTGACTGGATTATGCGTCAGACAGTGAGTGGAAAATCAGAAGACAGGGATAATCCTGGACCGACCGACCGACGTGAAGAACCTAGAGGACTTGGATTCCGCGCGGCGATGACTTATGTTTGATGTCACACACACACACACACACACACAAAATCGAAGACTTACAAGCGAAAACCGACCGACAAACTGGTCGAAGAAGCAGCTGGCGAAGACAGGACTCCAGGTGAACATAGACAAGACAGAGGTTATGAAAATAACCAACCAACCAACAACAACATCCAGCGCCAATCACCATCAATGGGAAGGAATTTGAAAGAGGTTACTTCATACACTTCACTTATCTAGGGAGCATAATCTCAACTACAGAAGGAGGAACGGACGAGGATGTCAAATCGAGCGAGAATCGGGAAGGTGAGCGAGAAACACATCAACATCATCAACCTGACTGAAACAATCTGGAAATCTTCGTCACTCAGCCAGAATAAACAACAAAATTCGCTCGGATCTTCAAAACAAACAACGTCAAGTCAGTTCAGTTCTTCTATACGGATCAGACAGAAACTTGGCGAGCGGGTCACAAAGAATATTTCCAACAGCCTGTTGCAGACCAGATCTTTATCAACAACTGTCTTCGCTGGCTCTTTACTGAAAATCAGATGGCCGTACCGGAGAGAATCACCAACAAGAAACTATGGCTGTGAACAAACAAAACAAGAACAAACCAATCGCCAACTAACAAATATTCAGGCAGGAGAAAGTGGAGATGGATGGATTGGACACTCGCTCGCTGAGGAGGCCGCCACTGGGTGACATCGCGCGCGCGTCAGGTGATTTCTCGAGTGGAACCAAGCCGAAAGGGAAGCAAGTGGCGAGTGGGTCGTCAGTGCAAGAGTGACTTGGAGGAGATGGTGTGAAGAGGAGTTGAAACAGTATGGACTAGCTAACATGGATGCAGGTGAAAGGTAGGGAAGGAGACAGAAGTGGCAAGTGGAGGGAGACGGGCAGTTGAAGCCCTATGTTCCACTAGGAACCCAAGGGAACAATAATAATAATTAACCATCACCTATGGTTTACATGGACTGCTCCAGAATCCGCAAAAGATCCATCGTCATATAATGATTAACCACCTGTTTGGTCACTATGCGCCACTGACGCACAGCGGTAGAATGCTCGCCAACCAAGCCCTTCACATGTTGTTCGGGTTTCGATCTCATCTCCACCCCCCTACCGCGCCGACGCACTCCTTTACCTCGACAAGCCAGTGATAAGACTGGTTAAGAGGGAAGGTTGGCCATGCATGCATGAGGGTGCTAGCAACCCCATCCCGTAAAAATACAAGAAACACCACTGATGATACCGAAACTTCTAGCCTCCAGAGCTTCAAGCTGTTCTATGTTCCACTGGGAAGAAGGTAAGGGAATTAACCAAAAAGTAAGCCACAGATGGCTTAATAATAATAAGTGACTTACTTGAATCGATGGAGGCTGTTGATGCGGTGGTTGAGGTGGTGGAACTGGCATATTTGGTACTGGAGATGGAAGAGAAGAACCAGTTAGCGCTTGTTGTTGTTGCTGTTGTTGGTGTTGTAATGTTGGCTGAAGTTGTGGATGATTCATATGCGGAGGATAACCTTGACCATTAAATTTTGAGTGAACTGGAAGTGCTTGATTCGATAACGTGTGGGGTAAATTAAAATTATTCACAGTCATATTGTTAGAGGGTAATGATGATGGCTGATTGCATAAATGCGATTTTGTAACAACACAATGTCCAGGATTTGTAAGTGAATTATTATTATTATTATGCTGACGTGTATTTTGTGGCATAACTTGATGATGATGGGGATGAGAATGTTGATGTGTTGTGCCTTGCGGCGGCAGGACAACAGAATTTCCATCTGTATTATTATTATGAAATGATCCAGTACGATTTAAATGCAATGGGGGACCACCACCACCACCACTTCCAATAGTTGAAGTATACAACGACGATGAAGATGAAGGAATATATGGACCTTCAGGACCAGACATTTGAGATAGCCGCGCTAGACTAGCTAGACTAGCAGAAGTGAGATGTTGAGTACACGGTGTATTTGGTCCTACTGACACTGCTCCTGCTCCTCCTCCTAATCCTGCTGCTGATCTCATTCCCATAGAATCAGAATTCGGTCCCATCATCATCATCATTGTATCAGGGGAATTAAAATAGGCATGATTTGTAGGTTTATTGCTCATATTGCCACTGATTCCATAATTACCGCCTCCGCCAACACCACCACCCCCAGCACCACCTGGACCATAGTTATTTCCGCTACGACTTCCAAGAGGAGCTCCACCCGTAGGACTGATAGGACCACCACCAGGAAAAGATTCACCACCACTTTTTGGTGTTCCAGAATGACGAGAATTGACCATTGTCATCATATCCATATTGTTGTTGGATTGTTCAATAGGCATGGATCCTGTATTCTGTCCACACATCATATCCTAGAGAAAGAGAAGAGAAGTACACTGTCAATACAATTAGAATATATACCCAAAACTAATGCGTGAAATATGAATACAACCTAAATATAAAAGCAACTAAACCACATGGTCCAGGTTTGATTCCTACCGGTCGACAAACCCTTAAGGCTTACACCTCGCCTAGTTGGTAGGTAGTAGACCCGTTGTTGAAGACAGAAAGTTCGGTGTGAGAGACTAGCAACCCAACCACCACTACAACAATTTAAAGATAATCGACCTTCGGGACAACATAGAGAAGACGGAGATGGTGAAGACAACCAACCAACAGCAACAACAACAACAACAACAACTAGCACCAATCATCATCAACAGGAAAGATTTGACAGAGGTCACCGCCCTTAATTATCTGGTTAGAAAGCACGGCTTCAACCACAAGCAGACGGTGTGGATGAAGATGTCGAAACCAGCTGACCAGTCAGTGGGGATCTGAAAGGCAACATACACCTTTATCAACCAACCTAAAACCAGTTTGAAAATCTTCTGCACTCCTTCTCAGCATAAACAACAACAACAACAACAAGATTCGTTCGGATTCTATTCAACACAAAGGTTAAGTCAGTCAGTCAGCCACTTCCAACAAGTTACAGACTTTTATCAACAGGTGTCTTCGCCGGCTGGCTCCATACTGAAGGTTAAATGGCTGGCCGGACAGACAAAAAGAATTAGTAACTGATAACCTATTCCTCAACAAATATGCAGAAGAAAATGGACATAGATCTGGCATACGTGGAAGAGGCTGTCGAATGACATCACGTGCGCAATGCAGACCATAGCTTGAATGGAATCTAAATGGGAAGGCGACGAGTGGGTCTCGTTGATGCGCGGGTGACATGGAGGAGATCATGTGGAGACGGGGAAAAGGAGATGAAAGATTATGGGCAACCGTGTGGTTGGCCACCTGAAGAGGACAGAACCAAATCGAACAAAGCAGAGATGTGTTGTTGAAGCCGTGTATGTTCCACTCGGAACGCAAGAGGAAAAAATACAATAATAAAGAGAATCGACAGTTTACCATGTTTCTACAGTTTCTTGACTGACTGACCGACTACTGAGTTCCAACTGAAGACTTTCTCACACAAATGCACAAGTTCAAGTTGTCACACACACACACACCATGTAAAACGTAAATGTAGAAAAAAGAGCTTCAAAAGAACTATAATGGGCAGACGTGTACACACAAGAGAAAGAACAGTATCATTGGAAAAAAAACATCAAGATTTAATACATCTGAGAGACTATACAGAGTGGATAAATCTGCCCCTCACTGGGACGCCGAAACCAGTTCGAACCCACTTGTCTTCCTTCAGCCGCTTGAAGGCGACCAGGTAGTCGAAACCAGATGTCAAAAACTTTGTAAATTGATAGTCATGTTTTGATTTCACTATCCCCCACCCCACCCCACCCCACCCACCCTAGAATCATTTCCAACCTCTTCCTAGGATAGATGACATTGCTCCATCCAGGAAGGCAGTGACTTGGCATATTCAACATGTGTCTTAGCATCTTCAAATCGATGTAGCTTCGTAACCTCATCGATTGACTTCACGTATCACTCTGCCATATCATAAACAACATCTAACATGACACACACACACACAGACGTCGGCATACACGGTCACTATACACTATGCATAATGGCATGAGTAACAAAACAATCTCCTATTGTTCCTGTTTTTTTTTCTGAAAGTATCAGACATTTTCATCTGAATATCTATTGAAAACCAGAGTAGTGATAAGGATTCCATAGCAGTTTCGACGATATTTAGAGATCATGATGATGATGATGATGAAAGAGATCTCTGTGTAGCTAACCCCTATCAAATGAATGATATTATTAGTGTAAGCTGTATCCTCCAAAGAGCTCAATGGTGGGGTTAAGTAGAAAAACTGAAGACATTGTCTAGATAGACAACTGAATGAAAGTCACCTGGAAGAACACTATATATATATATATATATATATATATATATATATATATAAACAGTTTTAACATTATCCCTTGTGTATTGAACTCAATGCTTTCACGATATCTGAGGACTTAAACGGAAAGTAATTTTGGTGGATGATGACTGGCTCTAGCAGGTACATCGGAAAGATGAGTACCAATCCCGGTGGGTGTGTACCGATGAAGAGTCCCAAACTAGGCTGACGAAACAGCAGTCCAGTACTCCCTTCCAGATTTTCCAATGGTTCCCTAACCAATGTCAGCCCATGATGAAATCCTGTAACCAACCAATCGAATCCCTACAAACCAATATTTCAACATAAATGAGATGGCTCACTAGTGACTGGCTCTACTCAGATAGGTAGTTACCTAGGGTTCCAGTGGGAAGTCATGACCAGTAGGGTATAGCAGGTCAGGTGTGAGGAAAAATACTCGCCAGCAATGACATTGGCTAGCGGTCGCTCTATGTCGTGAATCAGCAGAATTTGGAATACACACACTGGCCATTGGATCCAAGTGCCGTTGGATTAATTGTCTACGAGCTAGCGCGCCTTGTAACCAGAAGGTCCCGAGTTCGAACCATGGTGGTGCATGCGTACTACTGTAAACCTTTAAGCCACTGGGACCCGATCCAATGGACGGTCCATGAATTCTAACTTTTGCCAAACTAGAACGAGACAGCTGTCCAGTATTCCCTCCTAGGTTTTCCAATGGTTCTCCAACCAATGTCAGTTCATGATGAAATCCTGTAACCAATCAAATTTCTACAAACCAACACTTGAATAACTATAGAATTTCGTCTTGGAAAAATACCAATCATTCAATCAAAGATGTAACAGAAATGAATCCTATATATATGTGGACAACACATCATATCGCGTACACACATACACACACGCATACATATATACATACACACACTTCATCGTGACATAAGCAACATCGACAGCAAAATTGTTTACTCTTGCAGTCATTATAATCCAAACAACAGCGATTTATTTATTTATCAGTGGAAATAATCCCAAGGCGAGGGAAAAAAAACAGGTTTCTTTAATTTTCCAACGCCATACAGTTACACACACACACATTTCCCATATATATAACCATTATTTTTCCAGTAAGGCACACAGGATCAATCAGTTTTCAGTAATAAACCAAACAGAGGGGAAAAAAGCAAGAAAGAATCACGAAAATAATAATAAACAAACAAACATAGTTCGCAAAAAAGTAAGGCGAACTGTCTGGAATAAATAAATAAATAAATTTGGACAGTGAGCGTTATTAGAAGACGCAGATTATCTGAAAAACTATTTGACGTGATGTATTTGCGCTATACATTTTGAACAATCTGATGCCTCATACATTTACTTGTCAAGTCGATATATATATATATATATATATATATATGAAAAAGTTAAATTAAACAAAGTGATCATGAAGATGCGAGTCGTCTTTTAGACAGACTTAATTCTGTACAGAATCACATAAGTCTTACATGTGAGGAAGAAAGTCACGCAACCAGTTTGCATTTTTAGATATACCTTCTATAATCGAAGAGATGATGGTTCAATAAGACGATCCAACTACAGAAAGCCCACTTGGACAGGGCAGTACTTTAATTTTCATAGTTTCTGTCCATTACAGTATAAGAGAGGCTTGGTGAAGTGTCTATTTAGGAGGATTCAACGTATTTGCACAGCTGATGTTATGAAGAAAGAAAGTGATATGTACCCACATGATGACAGTTTTTTGACAGTCTGTTGTATTTTGCTATGTGTATATGGATCGATATTCCATTATAACTGACATTATGCTTTTGTCTGTCCACTAACTAAATAAACAATGTATGACCTTATTATCACATGACATTACAACCAATCATGGTAAGACGTTATCTTATTGGTTCATGTGTATTAGCCATTTTCATATATACTCTTGCTTTATCATTCTTGTTCCCACGTTTCGTACATTACGTACCATTTCACTTACACACACTTGTGTGACATTTACTTTCCTTGTCTGGAAAATACAAGTATAATCGTAAACCTGGTGGTCTTCTGATTTCCCTCTTTCCGCGTCAGGACTATTAACTACTCGACGAGTACATAACAATAATTGGCGACGGGGAAAACTCTAATAACTCACTCAGCAGCAGTACACAACAGAAAGTGAAATATTGATGGATACTCTTGTTGAAAACGGGGATATCCTTTAAAAAATTTAAACAGGTGTAGAAGTCAATTAGTCTTTAAACCTACAATTCATACGGCCCCTAAGAAAAAGGTTTTCATCAAATTACCATATAACGGGCAAATAAACAGTAGGATTTTGAGACAAAGGTGGAATTCGATCATCCGTAGAACCAATTATGCAGCCCAGCTTGTAACTGTCGAAAACGCTGAAACTATGCTCCACTGCAAACCTCAAAAGTGCACAAGTGATTATGTCACATCTCACACTATTTACCAATTTTATTGTGTGTTTGTGTGTGTGTGTGTGTGTGTGTGTGTGTGGAAGTATCCTTAACTGAACGTAACGACTTAGGAATCGACTTGTTACCAGGAAATAGTCTTATGGACTTAGAATATGCAGATGACATAGTCCTGTTAGGGGAGGATGCTGACAAAATCCAGCAGAGTCTTCTGAAAACCTTGAGAAGCAATCTTCGTATGTTTGGCATGCGATTCGCCCCTACAAATGTAAGATGCTGCTACAGGACTGGACTACTTCAACTCCTAGCTTAGTGATAGGGAGTGAAGTGATAGAACATGTTGACCACTTCACCTACCTGAGAGGTTGTATCAGCCAACACCAACGGACTGATTGGCGATGAAATCTCAGCACGGATCCAAAAAGCTCGAGCTGCTTTCGCTGACTTACACCATCTCTGGCGTAGGCGTGACATCCGGTTATCAACCAAGGGACGTGTGTACTGTTCAGCAGTTCGCTCCGTCCTTCTCTATGGCTCTGAAACATGGCCAATACGAATTGAAGACATGAAAAGGTTGACTGCTTTCGATCATAGATGTCTGCGATCTCTGTCTCACGTTAAGTGGTTTCACAAGGTAAGTAATGCTGACGTTAGGCGTAGAGTGTTGGGTAAAGAGGGAAAATCAATCGACGAGGCTATAAAGTTACATAGACTGAGATGGCTAAGTCACGTGCTGCGCATGCCTAACCACCGCCTCCCCCGACGGGCATTACTAGCTGATATAGGTGCAGGTTGGAAAAGAGTGAGTGGTGGCCAAACAAAAACATGGCCTCATCAATCCATGAAATCATTGACAGTTAAACTGAGTCGGTCAGGTAGGGAGATTCAGACTTCCGGGTTGGGGCCCTCGGGACTGACTCTAGGAATCAATGGCTGGAGACAATAGGTGACATGGCTCAAAGTGATCGTTGTCAATGGCCAGCGCAGATGTATTCAGTCTCTGTAATCTTTCATATTCCTTTCTACCATTACCCATTCTGCTTCACTCTTATACTTGTCAAACTCTATTGATTCTCTCCACTCATTTTTTTGTCTACATTTGTGTGCTATTTGGAACGTGGCAACTCGAACTGGTACACTTCGGTGGCAAGTTCTATGTTGAATCCAGACAGGCAGACCTCGCCCTACTTTGGGACTCTCCAGCAGTACACAACCATCGGACGGGGGTTCGAACCCAGGACTCTCCAGTTGCAAGGCGAGCTAGCTCGTAGACCATTAAACCACTGGGACCCGATCCAATGACCAGTCCATGAATTCCAACTTTTGCCAATTCATGACATAGCGTGATCACAAGTCAATGTCATCGGCGAGTATTTTTCCTCACGCCCGACCTACCTGGTCACGACTTCCCGCTAGAACTACCACCTAGCACCAATCAATCAAATCCCTACAAAACCAGTAATTGAATATCAATGAGATGCTCGCTAGCTAACATCGGTTAGAGAACCTGGGTTCAAAATCCAGTGGTTGAGTATTGGTTGAAGAGTTCCGTGCTAGGACGAAACAGATGTCGGATACTTCCTTCCAGGTATTCTAATGGTTCTGTAACCGATGTCATGTTCATGATGAAATCCAGTAACCAATCAATCAAAACCCTAAAAAGCAAAACTTGAATCACTGATTGTTTCTTAATTTTTTTTTGTAGAAGTATCAAACGCTTTTCATTTAAATATCACACTGCATTAAAGATAAGTGTACTGAGATGCTTAAAAATTACATTAGGATTCGCTGCTTTGCGAAAAGACGATACATTATGCACACACACACACACATACACACATCTAAAATAAACAATCACAACAAGAATAACAACAACAAAAACAAATTGTTTACTCTTATTTATAATCACTGTAATCTGGGGAAAAAAACAGAGCTCCTTAATTTTCCAACGCGATACAATCACACATACATAAACATACACACATTTCCCATATATATGCATATAGCCACTTATTTTCCCACACAGCACACAGGATAAATCAATTTTGCCTTAATAAATAACAGAGAGGAAAAAGCCTGCGCCTGTATAGTTGTGTCCAAGACAATTTCGACAACGGAATCATCACCTACTTTACCCCTCCCCCAACCCATAATATGCACACTTCTACCTCTCTTCAATGGCTACCCACCCACCCCTACTTCATGTAAATACAGTTTATTGGAAGGAGACGAAGAGGAAATGAGGTCATTAAGGAAGGCGGTGTAACACACCTGGAGTCTGAGTCATCTCATCCTTCCTCTCCTAATTTCAATATTGCTCACCATATATATATTACACCATTTAACTTAACTTGGGAGAGAATGCAAGCTAATATCTGTAGTCAAAGGGGTCAGGGGGCAGTCAACCACCCTTTCATATTTCCCAACTTTCAATGACCACGTCTCAGAACCATGAAGAAGGCCAAAGCAACTTCTACTTGTGTTGCTATTTGTATCGTATACACCGTTCACATAAAAGACGTTTTTTGGAACAAAAACCAGGAATTTATCCCAAAGAGTGAATGACACATTACATACACACACACACACACACATACAAACTTTTCATCTAAAACAAGCAATCACGCGAAGAACAGCATAAGAAGAAGAAGAATTAGTTGGAGGATTCCCTCATGAGCTGACATTAGTCAGAGAACCATTGGAAAACCTGTAAGGCAGTACTGAACAGCTACCTCGTCAGTCTAGTTTGGGACTCTCCGGGAGTACGCACCTACCACCATGGTTCGAATATAGGACCTTCTGGTTACAAGGCGAGCTACTAGCTCGTAGACTACTAAGCCAAAGAGACCCGATCCAGTGGCCACCACTGCATGAATTGTAACTTCTGCCAATTCATGACATAGTGCGACTACTTCTCAATGTCTTCTTCGATGAAATACTGCCTCATCTTCAACCTGCTCTACCCCCTACTGGTCACAGCTTCCAAATACAATCCCACGTAACTAACTGCTTGATGAATAGGTCAAGTCGTTAGTGAGCATCATTAATTTTCATGTATTGGTGTTTTTGTAGGGATTTTGTTTGGTTCGTTGACGCTATATGGTGAACTGGAAGAAGTTAGGATTCCGAATGGTCTACGAGATAGCTCACCTTGTAACAACCAGAAGGTCCTGGGTTCGAACCCTAGCAATGGGTGCGTACTATCGAAGAGTCCCAAACTAGACTGACGAGGCAGTTGTCCAGTAATCCCTTGTGGTGGTGGTGGTGGTTTTCCAATGGTTCTCTGACTGATGTCAGCTGTTCATGAGGAAACCTTCTAACCAATCAATCACACAAAATCCCTACAAAAACCAATACTTGAAAAGAAGAATTGAATTGTCTAGTCTTACAATCACCGTACATCCAGAAACAACTCAAACCAATTGATTTATCCATGAAAATAGTCAGTAACGAACGCACAGTATGTGAATTCGTCAATCACAGCGAGAGGGGTAAAGAGAGACAGATCAATGAAGCACTCCCTAACCCCCCATATATACCTATTCTCACTTTCGTATGCAGCACACAGCATACAGCACAAAAGAAACTGTATGCAAAAGGAGTTGGAACACACGGTTGCACTGCTCCAATGCTAAGGAGAATGGAAGAGAAATATCAACCAGTTGTCTTCAAAACGAATGAATACCTACCCCCCTACACACACACACACACAATTTCATCAAGACATGCTCAAACTCAAATCGTAATACTATAACCAACACGAAACCATCATCAAACACCACAAGAAAATCCAATCTACCATACATATATAAAGAATTATCTTCCGACATAACAACTAGAATACCAAAAGCCATTTGAAATAAACATGGCACACAAGCCAACACAGTCAAAAGAAGATAAGATAGAATACCACGGACAAATTAAATTGTATCTGTGCAAGCAGTTACATTGGAAGGACAAAGAGAAGGGCATATCTACGATTTTCTGAACATGTACCAAAAAGCGTACGTCTAAAGGGAACAAATGCTTTAAATAGTGACATCCATCCACCAGGCATCTCCTCGACCCGATCATCATCAGGTGGACGTTGAAAAGTCGTTCAAAATTATCAATAGGCAAAAGAGCTCAGTTCTCTTCACGTTTGCTGAAGCCATTTCCATCAAGCACCTGAAACCTGATTTATGCTCCCAGAAAGAAGCAGTTATCAGTCTTTCTTTGCTCTGCCTGGTAACTGGATATTTTTCATCTCTCTTTCATCTGAGTGAGAAATGCTGAAAAGACTCCATTGTGTAGGAATATTATTGTTCGAAATAGTGTTTAATATTACATATATATATATATATATATATATATATATATATATATATATATAAACTCTGTGGATGTATGTTAAAATTGTTTTTGTAGATATATTTAATAATGTCTTTGCCATGTAAGCTGCTGACGAAAAGGCGACGAAATAAAAGATGGTACCACTTTATTCTGCTAAAACTGTAGCTTTTGATTTATTCAAATAAACATTAAATCGGTCAAAGTAGGTATCGCCTTCGACTCAGAATCCAAGATCATAAAATTAACTGTCAAAAGACACGATATACATGTATATTCTTTCATATCTATGCAGGTACGCAATTCAAGGACACGAATTCGACTGGGTAAATGTACACGTTTTAAACAGAGGAAACACCAAAAAATGCAGTCAGGCAATTTCTAGAAGCCTGGTACTACTGAGACAACGAATAGGTGATTAAAAATACACACGCATTACTTATATACACCAAATTTACCAACAACTAATAATAAAAAAAATAATAAATCACATGACCAGAGAGAGAGAGGGTTCAAATTTCAAGTCAATAAAAATGATCAATAGAGATGTAAATTAATTTAATTTAATATTTTTTCTAAATTATAGCTTGATTTGACACAGTATTTTTAATACAGGTATGAAATTTTCAACATGTGATATCGATAGACCGAATTTAACAGGTGTGCGCGTCGGCCGGGGATTGAACTCCGGATCATGACGAGCCTCCTAACCGGTGTGCCAACACTGACGCACATAATGTGCGTGGATACCCATTCCCGTATCCTGCGAGGTTGAAACAAGATGACATCTTTATCGGGACAAACGTCTACGCCACATGGCTACCACCCTGATCATCAGGAGAAACAATTACATCATCCTTCACGGAGAGAGGGAGAGAGAATTCAAATAAATTCACTTCATACTCAAAAACCCGCGCTAGCTGATAATACTGTCTAGAAGAGGCGGCGGGGGTAACGAAAGCCTCGTAGTTTTAAATTAACCGGCACCTCAGAGAACATAACTATTTTGTCTGTCTATCTGTTTTTGACATGGAACTTTGCACATATGCGCACCAGTTCAAGTCGCCGAACTCCCCTCCTTGTAGCACACAAAGAAAGAGAAGAAAGTGAAAAGAAATGCAGAATAGAGACAGTGAACAGAGATGTGAAACAAAGGAATAGTAATAACGAAGAACGATATAGTTTCATCGCAAATCACAAGTCACAAGGAGTGGACGCATCTGCGTCAGCCATTGTGAACAGTCACTTTGATCCATATTACGAATTGTTTCCAGCCTCCATTGGTTTTTATTGTCCCGAGGACCCCAACCAGTCAGGAAGTCTACACCTTCCTACGTGCCAGCTGGCTTAACTAACTGTCGTAGGTTTCATTGACTGATGAAGCCATGTTTTGGTTTGACCTCTGCTAGCTCTTTTCCAACCAGACCCTATGTCACCTAACATTTCCAATTGTCAAGGAAGGCGATGGCTAGCCTAGGTATACGTAACATATGTCCTAACCATCTCAGTCTATGTAACTTCACAGCCTCGTTGATTGATTTCCCCCCTTACCTAGCATGCACTCGACCGAGGCCTAACCTCTCAATATTGCTCACCTTATTATACATAACTATTTTTAAAAAGAACAGCCGTATATATCCATTTTCAGTAATAAACACTGAGGGAATAAACACACAAACACACAGATAAACAGCATCAAAATAAAGCAAGTTATATATTTATAAGTGATGTGAATCAACCAGAAAAATGAATAAATACATATATACATCCCATGCCTGCCTACACATAAGATGCATATTCAAGACAATTTTGAGGGTGTCATCAGTACGCACACACCCTCCCCCACCTCTTAAACAGTTACTCTATTTCACGTAAATACACACATGCACGCACACGGACCTCGTTAAAGATGACAACGAAGACGACGAAGAAGAAGAACGGAAAAAAACTGGATCACCTTCTGAATGACCAGTAGTAAACACGCACGCACACACACACACACCAACACATGTGAATAGCAGTCAGAAGAAGAATAAGTCAAGAAAAAAAGAAGAAGAAGAGGAGGAGGAAGAAGGGAAAAGCAACAAACAAGCAAGCAAGTGGGAATTGTGAACGAAGGAATGAATACATAAAGACATAAATAAATACATGGAATGAAACGAAATGAATAACTCTCTCTCTCTCTGCCTGTGATACAGCAAAAGAGAGAAACAAGAAAAAGCCTAACACACCCTATCAAAAGTTAGTAATCGAAATGGCCATAACCATCGTCATCATCATGATAAACAGAATAATGATAATATGAATACACCAGTGAATAGTGAGAGAGAGAGAGAGTGTGTGTGTGTGTGTGATAGGGCGAAAGCGAGGCAGAAATCGTGTCCGAGTTAAAGAGTAAATCAACAATCAAGTAAACAAAGAGATAAATAAATAAATAAGTTGAAAAAAGAAGCAGAAAAGAAGCCAAGAAAAGAACACAACAGAGGCAAAAGAAAACAGGGAAACAACAGATGCCTCTATTTGCGTGCGTGCGTGCGTGCGTGTATGTGTGTGTGTGATTGTGTGAGAGAAAGACAAATGGGGCGAAAACATTTACAAGGGAAAAAAAGGAACCAAAATAAACAAATGAAAAAATAAATAAATGAAAAAAACAGAGAGGCAGAGAAAAACGAAACGTATAAACTTTTTATTCAATATTTCTGGTATTTCCCTCTCTCTCTCTCTCTATTGAGTTTTTACTTCTTGTTATTGCTGCTGATAGTTTAACCAACAACTAGGACATACAGAAAACACGAAAAAAAACTTCAGGTTCAAACGAGCAAATTACAAATAAATAAAAAAAACAGGGGAAATAACAAGAAAATCACAGAGAGAGAGGGACAGAGAGAAAAGATAATCAATCGAGGAAAGTAAATTTTAAAAAAAAATTAATACAAGTCCTAGTTTTGTAGGGATTGGTGCTTGATTTGTTCGAGGGTTTCATCATGAGCTGATCCCAATGGCTTACTGTTCTATGAGTACGACTTGTAACCGGACGTCCTGTGTTAGAACCCCGGTCAGTGGGTACTTGCTTAGTGCTGAAGAGTCCTAAACTAGACTGACGAAACAGCTGTCCAGTACACTCGCTTCCAGGTTTTCCAATGGTACTCTAACTAATGTCAGCGCTCATGACGGAAACCCTCCAAACAAAATTAATACAGTCAAACTTTATACAAACATTATTATAGGATATATTAGGTATGTATCTGTGTATCATCAGTCATTTGTTGATAATCCAGCCAACTTGTAATTAGGTTTAATGTGAAAATAATTGTTCATGAAAAATTCTTATTGCAACATATAGAAAATTAAAATAAGTGATGATTCGGCAAAGAGATTCTTTTCACCGAATTTATGCGCCTTTATCAATTAACCCGCTAACTCGAATGGAGCACATGGTATATCAGTTGACTGACTCGAGTTTTGTCCAAAAGAGTGTAAGAAACACTACTATTCCTGCAGGGTAGTTTATGAAGAGGTTTAGAAGTCGAGGCAGAAGAAGCGCAATCATTGAACAACTGGTCGATAATGGATCAACCAACAATCTCTACAGCCTACAACTTTAAAGTCATCTATCTACAAGGCAAAAAAGTAATTTGCTCAAATCACTAAGTATCCGACTCATCTGTTGGTATTTGCTGAAGCTTTGGCTGTTGAAACAGAAAAACCAGATATCTGTGCATACAGAAAAGTTCGTCCAACCCCTCCAACTTTCATGATATTTAGTCCGAATATGCTAAAGTATGGTAATCCCTAATAATATTTCGGCTCTATTTATATCTTCTATATCTCTGTGATATTTGCATTGAGTCGCTTCTACTGTATGTGTTGTGTTTGATGTAGACTCGAATAACCAGGATTCAGCGATCAACCTGCCTCACTCTCCGCCTACATCAATTACCTCTTAGAATTTTGACTCTGTCTCACCCACTCTGTTGTGTAGTTGTCTGTTAATGCATGCAGTGCAATGTAGTGCCGAGCTTTTTTTTTCTAAATTACTCATCTTCGTGGGATCAATCATTCTAACTTTGTAGGTTTGAATGGCACTCTAATTCCTGCTTTTTTTTGGTTCCTCCATTTGACCCTACTATCGGCTTGTACAATAATAGTAGGTGAGTTTTCTCGATTGCACAGACCAGAAATCGAATCCAGGGGGTCCACATGTACGTGGTTGGTTCTTACCACTGTACTTACGGATAATGTTACTCATGTATACGTATAACATGAGTGTTCCAACTGTTTAGCTTATTTTCCTTCAAAGTGAGAAGTAGGTGATGACTAACAGTGGAATCCAGCCAGAATGTGCATTTCATCCTCCAGCTGGATGTGTACCTGCATTCCCCCCAGTGAGGCTTGAACCCAGTACCCATAGTTTTAAACGTCAAAGCGTTATCCACTAGATCACTTGGGCCACAAACACACACACACACACACAACAGTACTTCAGTTTAATCCATCAACAAGAAAGTCCAAATTGAGCTAAATAAATAACTGTCATTTCATGCAACGATTACTAAGTGACCACCACCAACATTCATCCTTATTTATCATAACATAAGCTTGGTACTTCATATGGTTACCAAGAGATACGTCACACAAAATTACATAGTTTTCGAGAGAGCTAGGGAATATACCACTAATACTAATCTTCGGATGCCCACATCGCAAGATAGATGCAGTTGTCTCCATAAAGGGGTTGCAACTCCGAGATTTTGACTACAAAAAATGTCTGTTCCGCAAGGTAGTCGATGGGTACGGGGGGGCCGGGAGACAGGGTAAGAAACTGCACTCCCATGGTTGACAGTGCCCGATTGTCAGCTTCATAAGTTCCCCATCACCTCTTATTTTTTACACACGATACTAAGAGTTGAAAACAAACTAGACAAAACTTAGATGAAATCGACGATATATGTATATATGTAGATATTTTAGGGTGGTATAACTGTTGTCTGTGTTTGTGCTGTTTATAAGCCTAATAATGTTGAATAAAAACAATAATAATAATAATAAACTAGACTGGAAAAACAATGAAAATATTAATACAGAAAACTCTCGAGAACTACTTTTGTCCCCTAATATTTTGTTCATATTTTTCACTATTTGTACGAATGTGTGCATACATGTGTGTGAATGTTGTAAGTGGACGCATTTCTTAAAATTAGCGCATATTGATGTTGATATTGTTTTTTTTGTTTTTTGTTGACCGCCAACAACACCCCCACCACACACACACACACACAAACAATTCACAAGGCAAAAATCTCTCGCAGTCTCTCACTCTCTCTCTCCGTTTCTCTCCACAGCTGACCGACCACATGATGACAATGTTAACGAAGGGATTGAAAACACAAAACATCCAACAAGGTCAGACAACAATAACATCAGCACCACCACCACCAACAACAACAACAACAACAACAAAGTGACCAGTCTGTGTCTAAAAAAATTAAATAATTTACTAGACGATATATTAATTAAGACAAAAGTGTAACACAATGGGACATTGGTGGGAGGGTAGCAGGGGGGAGAAAACAAAGAAGAAAATAGACACACAGAGGTAGGAGTGAGGGGACAATAAACAAAGATTGGCTAGAGAGACAGTGTGTGTGTGTGAGAGTGAGGCTGATGCACACACGCTCACACATATACACACTTGTTGACCTGGGCACGAGAACGCTATCCTCCTTCATTATATCAGTAGGTGGTCTAATCTTATAGAAGGCATATACATTTACAAATAGACATACTGTGTATTTTTTATGCGACCAACATAGACTGGAAAATAAATAACCTCTTTAGAACAAGGTTAAGATTGATTAATATAAAATGAAGGCCTATATGCGTATATATATATATACTCGCAGACCATCCAACCACTGGGGCCCAACTCAATGGTTAGTTCATGAATTTTAACTTCTACCAATTCGTAATGATTTTAAGAGGGACTGGCACCAGCTAGTGTCACCCCACTGGCGAGTATCTGTCCTCACTCCTGACTACCTGGTCGACCCAACCGATCACGGTTCCCCCCCCACACACACACACACTAGAACTACACCAGGCAACTTCGTGGCTTGAATGGTCTACAAGTTTGCTTGTCTGTAACCGGAAGGTCCTGGGTTAGAACCACGGTGGGTGTTTGCTTCTGAAGAGTCCAAAACTAGACAGACGAAACAGTTATCCAGTACTCCCAGCTGGTTTTCCAATGGTTCTCTAACTGATGTCAGACTGCGAGAAGAGAATCCTTTCGAGTGGATACTAGTCAATAACTATTGTAACGTGTCTAGTCCTTCGTTTGGCGCAGACTGAGTTCTATCAATCAGTCGAGTTTGCAATGTAGCCACCATCCTAGGTAGCTCACCATCACCATGCACCGTGAATTGGGGGTGATCGGCCTCAGGAAGCCTTGGACATCACCTAGGTTTCGTGCTAGTTGGCACTCACCAGTCAGTCAGCAAGCCGGTATCTGAAACCCTGATAGAACTCATGTCGCTGCCTCTGAGATTCGAAACTGCGCCACCCAGTGTGCTGCTGCTGCTGACGAGTGCCAACTAGCATGAAACCCAGTTTCAAGGCTTCCTGTGGCCGACTGCCTCCAACCATATAATAGCAACAATTCACGGGGTACAGATTTCTGCTAATTATCAGTGTATGGATTATGCAGTGATATTGGTCATGATAACGGTTTATCAATCATTGCAATTCAGGACGAATTTTTTTGTTTTATTGTGTGTCACTCACTCTCATCAGCTAGATATATCCGCACAGACACAGTTTCTAGTGAATTTCCTGACCCACAAAGCTCATTGATCGCTTCAATCATTTGCTGAAAATGCAATGCTCATATTCATATCAAAAAGGCCAGTTAGTCAGTTAGTTATAACAATAAGTGGAAGTGTGCGGTGTGTGTACGCAATACTGACAAGGTTCATCAGTAGTATATATAGACGCAGTTTGCTAAGGGAGTGGCCACAACTGAATTAGAATCAACATTTTAAGTCACTACTAATGATTGTAGAAGGCGAAGTGTTTATTCCTGAAATCTGGATTTAGTTTACACGTTGTGGTGGTCAGGAAATAGTCTCATTGTGAGCAACTGTTCGTCATAAGGTTTAACCTTCAGAAGAGATCAACAACCACTGCTGACTTAAGCGACCCTTAACGTAGCAGGAAATGTAACAAAATGGTGTGTTTTTCCTCAGTAAAAAAACAACTCCGCTACCAGATCTCTTGTTGTCTCTCGTTACAGTAGAATTATTATTATTATTGTTCCTTTGAGTTCCTAGTGGAACATAGGGCTTCAACTGCCCGTCTCCCTCCACTTGCCACTTCTGTCTTCTGCTGCTGTACTTTCCACCTGCATCCATGTTAGTTAGTCCATACTCTTTCAACTCCTCTTCACACCATCTCCTCCATGTCACTCTTGAACTGACGTCCCACTCGCCGCTTCCCATTCTGTCGGGTTCCACTCGAGAAATGGTCTGACGCGCGCTCGATGTTACCCAGTGGCGGCCTCCTCAGCGAGCGAGTGTCCAATCCATCCATCTCCACTCCATCTCCTGCATATTTGTTGGTTGGTGATTGGTTCTTGTTTTGCTTGTTCACAGCCATAGTTTCTTGTTGGTGATTCTTTCCGGTCCGGCCATCTGATCTTCAGTATAGAGCCAGCGAAGAAAGTTGTTGATAACGTCTGCAACAGGCTGTTGGAAATATTCTTTGTGACCCGCCCGCTAAGTTTCTAATCCGTTCCGTATACAAGAACTGAACTGACTTGACGTTGTTTGTTTTGAAGATCCGAGCGAATTTTGTTGTTTATTCTGGCTGAGTGACGAAGATTTCCAGATTGATTGTTTCAGGTTGATGATGTTGATGTGTTTCTCGCTCACCTTCCCGATTCTCGCTCGATTTGACATCTTCGTCCGTTCCTCCTTCTGTAGTTGAGATTATGCTCCCTAGATAAGTGAGTGAATGAAGTAACCTCTTTCAAATCCCTCGCGTTGATGATGATTGGCGTTGGATGTTACTGCTGCTGTTGTTGTTGTTGGTTGGTTGGTTATTTTCATCACCTCCATTTTGTCTATGTTCACCTGGAGTCCTGTCTTCGCCGGCTCCTTCTTCGACCAGTTTGTCGGTTTTCGCTTGTAAGTCTCTGCAAAATGTTATAGTAGGATGTTTTTGGGGAAAAACATACCCATGTTCCAGGATTCGAGATCTAGCCAACAGGGGGCATATACACCTAGTTTACTAGCCGACAGAGTAAACCCAGAAGAGAGACAGCGCGCGCGAGAGAGAGGCGGGGGGGCGGGAAGATTGGGTATATGAGGCTACCAACTCTTACACTTGCAAGCTTCGAATCCTTGAGCCCCATGTTCCTCCTCGCCCCGCTCCGCCATGTTCATTCTTTCAATTAAACATCATTAGAAAAATACTGCTTTTTCTCTCCTCTTCGTCTACTCTGCCATCATCTTATTGACATCATGCGATGAGTACGCGTTCACAGAAAAAAATAAACGAATAACAAATAACACGATATTCACGAGTGAAATTCAAAACAACGAGAGAAAAAAAACATTCCATATTGATCTATAAAATAATAACAATAATAATAATAATAACAACACTAACAACACACGGAGACAGAAAGATATATATATACCCCAAAAGATCACATGCAATAATACTATAGCGTGTACATATATCTATATATGTGTGTGTGTGTCCGTCTATCTACCACCTGTCTGTCCGTATATCTATCCATGCATGAATGTGTGTCTATTGTAGTGTATAGTTAAAAAAAAGAGGCGGGGCTAGAAAAATAAAGCTGACACCAGCAACAGAACAGGCGGATCGTAATCACATTACACTACACTACGCCAAACCACCCGACTACTCTCACTGGAAGTAAAAGTTTCTGTGTCGTGTCCTGAATATTTTGGAAGGCCACTTCATCCCCCCACCCACCCACCCATCCATCCAACTAACTAATTGTGTGTGTATGTGTGTGTGTGTATGAAACGGTGAATATAAAAAATATTTTTTCAGTGGAATAGTGAAAATAATAATTTCGTGTTGAGAAATTGTTCACAAATACTAGTGATAATAATAATAATGATTGCATTTATAAATTTAAGGACTTTTACGCATAATCAATAACAATGAAACAGGATGTTAGATACAAAGTACACACACACACACACGAGTGATTTTTTTAATTTTTTAAATATTCTAACTTGGTCAAACGCAGGCACTCACACAAATACGTAAAACACGAAGAAAAATAATTCATTGGAACACTATTTAAATATGTTGTTCTTATTATTACATAATGCTACTGATAGTATCTTAATTTTCAAGTATTGGTTTTGTAAGAATTTTCTTTGATTGCATGGAGGAGGAGTACTGGACAGCTGTTTCGTCCTTCTTTGGGACTCTTCATCAGTACGCACCCACCACCACGGTTAGAACCCCGGATCTTCTGGTTACAAGACGAGCTAGCTCGTAGACCATCCATTCAGAAGCCATAGGGACCCGATCCATTGACCAGTGAGTGAGTATTGTTGAAGAGTCCTAAACAAGGACGAAACAGTTGTCCAGTACTTCCAGTATCTTAGTTATCACAGTTTCTACCCTATTCCGTACAATAGAGCCTTAGTGAGTTAAGGTGCCTCTACATCAGTAGAATTCAATGAATATGCACAGAAGACAGATACACTTGATGAGGAAAAAAGAAAGTTGATAAGTTCAATATGAGATATTATGTTGTCAGTGGAACACTAAGACCCATTATTCAACTCACCCCTAACAAAGCTGCCACAGATGAGTGACCATAGCAGCTTGCTAACTCGATAATGGTTGAACACTGTGATTAAAAAGGCTTTTTTTATGCAGCTAGGATTAGAATAATTGAGAATTTTAAGCACGTATATTCATCTAAGTCCTTAAGAACAGGTGAAAAATGATGTCACGTTCCACTGTATTTACCAATTTGAATGTACGTGTGGACACACATACATAGGGAGGACTCATCGATCTCTACAAGTAAGAGCTGGCTTCAGAAGCAAATAGAATCCCCAGAACCCATTTATAGTGAGAACAGGCTACCTAGCTCCTCTATTGCGAAATATATTATAGATGAGACAGGCCATAAAATTGACGTTAACACATCTTTTAAATCTATCTATAAAAGCGTGTTTGGGTGAGGGTGTATCCTAAAGTTTGTGGAAGCCCTAACTTGCACTTATGATGTTTAAACTATCTCTATGCGTTCAAAGCAACAATTTGTCATTACACTAAATCTTTCTTGATAAACTTTGTTTTGATACCAGTCGGGATGGATGTACTATTACCTCTGTTATTTGGTTTAGTGGTCTTCATTTTTATTTTCACTTTCAATATGTCCTTTTAACTTGACTAAAAGTTATTTTCTCACCTCTTAACTCTTTATGAATTTCATGTACATTCATTTCTATGATAAGTCCGTGTGTGATCAGATTGTTCGAAATGTATTGCGCAAATACGCATTACATCACACGATTCAGATATGACTTACGCCTTCTTAATGCTTTGTCTAGAAGCTATTTTATCACGCCACCACTAACATGCAGATTGATAAGAAACTGTCAAAAGTTGAATTCAACACTTTAAGTCAATGACTGACTGTAGAGATGATAGAAGTATTTATTTCTCAAATCTGGATTTATTTTAGCGTTTTGTGAACAAGGAAATAATCTCATTGGACAACTTTTCATTTTTTGGTTTAACCTTGGGGCCACTCACCAACCAATCAGGAGAGTTTATTGTCCACTGACCTAGTTAACTTTTAATGTGGTTGAAAATGTGTATAAACACGTTGTGTTTTTCCTTGATAAATATAATCCCTTTATCGATTCTCTTATCTTCTACAGTTACAATATAATTGGAATTTTATTTTAATCCTTTGGCGTTTCGAGTGTGGAACATGAGTGTTCAAAGCTTCGAATTTGAAGTTCCAGTAGCAATGGTGTGCGTCGGTGGCACAGTGGTTAGGACTCTCGCTGACCATGCACATTGTCTGAGATTCGATCCCCTGCCGACGCACATCTGATATCTATGGTCGGCCTGCAAAATTTGGGCTACCGATATTCATGCTGAAAATTCCATATTTGTACCAAAAATACAATGTGGAATCAAGTTGTAATCAAAAATAAATAAAATAAATTCTACTTCACGGAGTGATGGGATTACTCGCCTTACGCTTAATCGTCTACTCCTTCCCTCTCTACTAGGCTTACCTATCGGTTAAGTGAGGTGAAATAGGAGTGTCTTAGCCTCAATGGAAACACCATCACTCACTGGGTAGGATAGATAACAACAGATACATCGAGTGTTGACAAGTCCAGATTGGGAGGAAATGCACATCCTGGATTGTTTTTTTCAAGTGAGCACAGGGCTATATAGTTAACACAGTGATAGCTTAAAACGACTATAAATTCACTCACAGTTTGGTTTACATGTCAAGTCTGTGCTGTTACCATAAGTGGTAGTAGTGTAGCCCTACTGAAGCAATTTTGTGTATAAGACATTTTCGAATATACAAAAGTTGTGTTGTTGAGATGCCTATTATGACCCCTGCTACACACGTCAGTCAAATCATCTTCGAGCAATTGTAGTAACTGATATAGAATTCAGATTGGGAAGGGGGGGGAACTTGTGGGTAGTCAAATCTAAACTACGGAATCTTTGACTACTATAATATTAGTCATGTAGGCAGTTGCAGAGGACCTCGAGAGGCAGCAACTGGAGACTGTTGTTCGTGATACAACTAAAAATCGATCTCAAGGGCACACCGGCAATATAAGATGTAGGCTGCTTGGAATTATCACGTTCATCTGACAATCGAAATTCGTAGTCGAAGAAACTTGAATGAGATATACTAAGAGTCAACTACTTGAGACTGACTGTTTAGTGATATGGGACCCAAAATCGATCTGAATGGGGAGGGGGGCAGATTCATTGATTCTTTTTAATTACCTAGATCTACTAAGACCTCATACCCTTTTTTCAATGTATATTTTTGACCATGATAGTTCTTTTGAATATCTTCTCTCTCTCTCCCCGTTTTCTACTACACTTTTGTGTGCTACATGGAGAGAGTGACAATTCGAAATGATACACTATTGATGCAAAGTTCTGTATTGAAACTCACTCACCCAGCCAGCCAGCCAGTGCCATAATATAGACGTAATAAGCATGAGAAATCTAGCTGATTCATCATTTAAATATATATTCATCCTAGTTAGACTACTACTCACTGCTTCATACACTGGTACACACACACACACAAACAAGCAAGTACATCACAAGGTGTAAACACTTCCAAAATGTAAAACCAAATCAAAGTTGGTAGTGGTGGGAGAGTGCGTCGGTGGCATAGCGGTTGAGACGCTCACCGACCATGCACATAGTCCGGGGTTCGATCCCCGGCCACTGGACGCACTCCTTTACCTCACTGAGCTAGAAATAATTCTCGTAAAGAGGAAAGGTTGGACATGAGGCTAGCAACCCCATCCTGTAAAAGTAAACACTGCTACAGAAACTTCAAGCCTTTAGCTTGAAGCCCTGTGTTCCACTGGGGAATATGAAAAAGTGGTGGGAGAGGGTAGAAAAGTAGAATGAAATGGAACGGGATACATCGCATCTAATCAGCCTGAGCAATCTATGCCACACCTTAGGAGACTCTAAGGGTAGATCCAATGAGTTTAACAGATGATCCGTCATCAATCAAGTACAAAAACTCATAAAGATAAATAAACAATAAGCTGGTGATATATAGAAAGGCGTAGGAATGAATATTCATGAAGATTTGGTACATTTGCATAAGTTGGTGCTGGGTCATTCACCACCTAAATGCCTTAATGACTTGTGATATTTTACAAGGTAACTAACTGCCTGTCTAAACCCCCCTAGAAATCGAACGCTGCCACCTACACACACACACATACACTAATGGACGACAATTCCAATAGAATAATCTAGTGGAGTTATATGTACAATAAGGAAGGAATAAAAATGACAAGCGAAAACGCAACATACGTGCAAACCCACACGCACACATACATACTGAAATCTAAAAAAAAGACACGTACACACAGCAGAACTCAATGCCATCATCAAATAAAAAAAATAGAGAGAGAGAGAGAGGAGGCGAAACAGTTTCATCGGTTAAGCTGTACGTACGTACACGAATAACAATAATAATGATAATGATACAAAATAAAAGATCAATAGAAAACAAGTCAATGAAAGAGGAAAAAATTAAAAATAACGATAATAGGCAGCATGTACCTTCAAATTTATCTCTTTACTTTAATGGGAACATAAATACTTTTTTGTTCAAGGCAGATATATATATATATATATGTCCGTTCTATTTTCCTCATATTTCTACATATAATTTTTCTCATATGCAAGAGAGAGAGAAAGACAAAATAGTAGGTAAACGGGTAAGTTAAATGAGGAGTGAGGAGTCAGAATTGCCTACTTGAATGCACGGCTTGCTGCTCTGTTTGTCTTTTTTGTAATGTCGTAAGGTGAAGATAAATCTGATTGGTTGAACACAATGCGAATGCTGATTGGTTAATTTATTAGATGATAATTAATTCTATCAAATAATGAATGGACATGCAAAGACAGGATTCTATAATAACGATAAAAATTCATTTGTGGCATAATAATAATAATAATTTATTCTTTGAAGAAATCCCGACCAAAATATTAATACTACATAAATAAATAAATAATAAAAATCAGGGGAGAATTATATGGCAGGAAACATTAAGAAATTAGAATAGAGAGTGGAAAGCTGGGGAGAAGATCTGACCTGCTATGTATAGATTGTAGAACTTTAGCAGTACGCAAATATGTGCGTCGGTGGCATAGCAGTTGAGACGCTCGCCGACCTTGCACATGGTACGGGGTTCGATCCCCGGCCACTGGACGCACTCCTCCTTTACCTCGCTGAGCCAGAAATAATACTGGTAAAGAGGAAAGGCTGGGCATGAGGCTAGCAACGACATCCTGTAAAAGTAATCGCCACTGCTACAGAAACTTCAAGCCACTAGCTTGAAGCTGCCCTATGTTCCACTGTGGAATGTGAAGGAAAAAAATATGATACCACACACGCCCATCAAAGTTACGACGCCAAGCTCGACTTCTCACTATAACACACTAGGCAACTTCTTCCTTTAGCCAGCTACTACTACTACTACTACTACAGGTAGTGAGTAACAGATTAATTTTCAAGAGTGTTGGGTTTTAAGTCTCCTTGGCTTCACTCTCTATCTAGTTGGTGAGGAATCCCGAACAAGGAGGAGAATTTATTTTTAAAAAATGTATCAAGTTTGATAATCGATTGACAACACTTCTATAACTGAAAGTGGCGGCTAAGTGATCAACGAATTCGCTTTGTAACCTGAAGGTCATATGTGACCAGAGGCTAATGAAGAGTCACAAACTGGGACGAAACAACCATCCACTTGCATTCTACTGGTTTCAGTGGTTCTCTAACTGATAGCAATCCGTGATCAAACCTGAAGAATCTTGACTACTACTGCTGCTTAACAGATAAAAATTAAAAGAATTATTTGGAATTTTGTTGGTTAATGTCAATAGCACAGAGAATCTCTAGGATGTGTACTTCGTCCTATTTTGAACTAGTCATCAGCTGGAAGCAGCACCAACATTAACCCTAGTGAATGAGTCGTAGGTGATGTACTCAGTGAGACTAGAATCCTGCATTCATCGTTGCAAACGTGACAGTACTATTCTTTGGACCACAGGAGGTCAGGAGAACCACTTTTGTGCAACTAACCAACCAATCAGGAACCGATTGTGAAACAAATAGACAGGAAGAAATGGAGATGGATTGGCCATACGCTGAGGAAACCATCAAGTGACATCACTAGACAAGCCATTGCTCGAGTGGAACCCGAAAGGGAGGCGGCGAGTTGGTCGTCAGTGCAAGGGTGACTCGGAGGAGGTCATGCGAGGAGGAGATGAAAACATGTGGACAGACCTGGAGCGGGGTGAAAAAGTTGTCAGAAAATAGAAGGCAATGGAGGTGCGCAGCTGAAGCCCTATGTTCCTCTAGGAACTAAAAGATTTGTGCAACGATCATAAGTTATATTATTATTTGTTTTTTTGGTAAGTTGATTCGATGGGAACAAAATCACCCATTAAGAATGCAGGTATATCCATCTGACGTGTCCTATGTGGGACAAAATCTGTACCTTGGATTCCGCCGTTAATCGTCGTCATCCTAAATCATATATATATATATATATATATATATATATATATATATATATATATATATATATAGCCCGGAACGCAGTAAATCACAACAACAGTGAAAATCAGCCGACAGAAAAAACAGACAGTCTCAAACTGTAGATTTAAACAACGATTCAGTAATCAATCCCTCTTTAGAATTTTGACTCAGTCCCACCTGCCCCATTGTGTGGTTGTGTGTAAATGCACGCAGAGCGATTGTTGAGTTATTTTTTTCTAACTAAATTACTCATCTTCGTGGGTGGGATCAATCATTCTAACATTAGCTAAATTCTTATCTTTCGACAATCTGATTAACGTAGGAAGCTACGTAGGATTCTCAATAAAGCAGGAATTAAAGTCGGATTCAAACCCCACAAACTTACTCAGAGACAAGCTTTGAAAGCTAACGGACCCTGTAGGTTGACCCAATTAGACAAAATACCATAATTTACAAAATACTTTGCAATAAGTGTGAGTGAGATCAACTACATAGGCAAAACTAGTAGATCAGGAGTAATGAGATTGCCTGTCAGAACATAAGAATTTACCTAAAGTTAGAATGACTGATCTTACGAAGATAAGTGATTGAGAAAAAAAATCGGCAATCACACTCCATGCATGCATTAACACACAAACACACAATAGGGCGGGGCGGGATAGAGTCAAAATTCAAAAGAGTAATATAGGTAGGTGGAGAGAGAAAGAAAGATTGATTATTGGATCCTGTCTGGTTCATCGAGTCTACACCCAACACAACACATGCAGTAGAGGTGACTCATTGCAAATACCACAGATATGGAAGATAGTATTACCACCAGTCAAATCAGAGGATAATAAATACTGTTAAAATTCTACATCAATTCACATTCTAACATTCTAACAAGTTACTTATTATGACTACAAAAACACTCGTCTTATTTCCATCTGATTGTATTTTATTGATAACACTAATATTATAATATTTTAATATATTTGTGCGTTGAAGTTTCTGTAGCGATTTGGTTTTCACTCTAGACTGAAGATCAGATGGCCAGGCCAGAAAGAATCACCAACAAGAAACTATGGCTGTGAACAAGCAAAACAAGAACAAACCAATCGCCAACCAACAAATATTCAGGCAGGAGAAAGTGGATTGAGATGGATTGGACACTCGCTCACCGAGGAGGCCACCACTGGGTGACATCGCGCGCGCGTCAGACCATTGCTCGAGTGGAACCCGACAGAATGGGAAGCGACGAGTGGGACGTCAGTTCAAGGGTGACATGGAGGAGATCGTTTGAAGAGGAGTTGAAACAGTATGGACTAACATAGATGGATGCAGGTGAAAAGTACAGCAGCAGAAGACAGAAGTGGCAAGTGGAGGGAGACGGGCAGTTGAAGCCCTATGTTCCACTAGGAACCCAAGGGAACAATAATAATATCATTATTTTCGAATGTACTTTACCTTATATTGTTGATTTATATTCATTAAATGTCTAATCATCAATTTTCACTCATGTATATAAATGAAGCAAAAAAGTTGTGTGAGTAGTGACTTGATACGTTTATGAACAGCAATAAATTGTGATCGAAACGTGGTTGATCATCAGGAAATATTATTGCATAACACTACACTGTGTGTGTGTGTGTGATTTTATCAAAATAAAATTTTATCCCTAATTGAGTTATACTCTACCACCACCACCACCACCACAGTGCCCAAGTTTTATACTTCTATCAGACGGAACATTTTCTTAGAAATAAACAAGATATAGGATGAGCAAGAAAGATCAGATGATAGAACTACTCCATGGTGTCTGATACTTGATTTAGTCTCTTTCTATTTCATTGCCCTCCTCTAGGCTACAAGCAACTTGTCAACAAGCCTTGTTTTTTGTAGATCACATTTATGTCTGAAGGTGTGAAGTTAACTGTCTGACATTTAGAGAACCATTTACGATAAGACTATTTAACTTAGCCACCACTGGCTTATGATAAATATGTGACAAAATGCTATTCAGTTTAAAACAGTCACGGATGGAGGAGTTTCCCGGAGTTCTAGTGAGAAGTCGTGACCAGTGAGGTTCAGTTAGATGTCACATGTGAAGATTGATGTCCCACTAAAGACAACGGTCGAGGTCGCGCTAAATCACCAATTGGTAGAAGTTAGAATTCATGAGTTGACCATTGAATTGGGTCCCAGTGGCTGAATGGTATACGAGCTCACTGGCCTTGTTAACCGGGAGGTCCTGGGTTCGAACCCCAGTTGGATGAAACAGCTTTCCAGTACTCTCTGGCTGGTTTTCAATGTTTCACTAACTGACTGATATCAATCCATGATCACCTCGTAAAAAACAAAACTAACCCTTACAAAACAAACTATAGAAAATTAAAACAGTCAGATCACAAGGTAACCGACAACGGGACAGTCAGATCATCTTCAGCGTATTTATAACAAAGTTGATATCATCCGAAAAAGGAAAGAAAGAGGAAAACGAGAGAGAGAGAGACAGAACAGCACTTAAAGGGACTCCAGCTTCACTAACCAAAATTTCTCACTTATCTTCTCTTAACGGAGTGGTGAGGATTTTAACGGCAAGCGGGGTGAGGTGGGAGGCGAGGGGTGGAGTTAAATAGAACTTGGACCATATGAGACATGGTTGACACGACAGTCACCGCACGCACGCACGCACGCATACACACGGTCACAGCCAGGTCGCCGGATAGCGCCGGATACATAGAAATCAAATTCCGAATGTAATACAAATAAATAAATAAAAATTTAAGGATAGTACGGTATATAAAAACAAAAACAAAACAATAATAAATAGTCGTAGTAGTAACAGTACAGCAGTGTGTAGAAATGATTTGAGAACGAGTTGAGTACACGCGATAGGATAATAGAGTATATAAACAGTTTGGGATTTGGGGATCATGATGATAATATACGTTGTTATACAAACAAAACTCTGGTATTAGTAGGAGTTAGTAGGAAAGGTAGGCAAAAACAATAAAGAGAAATACTATCCCCTATAACGGTCGAGGCGGGGCCGGGGGCGGGGACGGCTGAAAGAACTCTACTCAATTATTATGCAGCACAACTATGGTTCTTATGACCAGAAGAGAGTCGGTCAAAGAGGAACAGTTTTCTCTTCTCTTTTTTAAATCTCTCCATAAAGAGTAAGTCAGATAGACAGGCAGACAGACACACACAGATAGAACTTCTCTAGCAGGTGATGTCTCCTTCTCACTCTCTCTTCATCATCATAAGTGTTTAATAGAGTGAGAGAGAAGTTAGAAGTAGTAGTTATACAGCAACAATCACATATATAGAGATAATAAAGGGATATATATATATATATATATATATATATATATATATATATATATATATGTAATACCATCACATTTAGAAGGAGATGATAGGGATGAATGGATTCAAACTAGGATTCAAAGTTAAGCAAAGGTGGAAATCCAAGCGTCTATCGTTGTTTCCCCGTGTGCTTAGGTACATCACATCACACGCAGAGATATACAAACATATTGCGACATACAATACATGCAGTGATATGTATATATGCGTATACGGTAGTTAGTTAGTTAGTTACTTATGATTGTCTTCAAAACTTGACTGTTATTCACTCACCAAAATTCGATATCAATTAATGAATGTGACCTTGACGGGAGAAGACAGAGAGGCAAAGTCTCCCAATCCTATTTCACATCCTCTACTGATATAGGTAGATATACAACAGAGGTAGGTAGGTAGGTAGGTAGATAGGCAGGTAGGTGGGTTCGTTACAGCTCTCTGTGTAGCTACGTGGATAGCTAGCTAGTGGTAATATTCACACACACACACACACACACACACAAACCGTATCCGTGTATGATTAGCAATATCAATAATAATAATAACAATAATAAATAATGAAGTATTCAGTTTAGAAAGGGAAGAGAAAACCAACGACATCAAAAAAAACTAATGAGGGATAAAATGGGAGAAATTTTACTTTACCAGAGAGGGAGAGAAAATCAAAAAGATAAATAGAAATACTGAAGAGAGTATGACAATTCAACACTAATGAGAAATTTATATGCGCAAGCATTGAGGGGTAAAAATTAAAAATTAAAATAGATGATGATGATGGACGATGGATGGGCAATAGTAGTAGTAGGTAGAATTAATTGAAGCAATACAAGAGATAATGGACTAACATACTAACTTGACTGACGACTGGCTAGTTGGTTTCAACATCTTTCAACAACTCTCTCCCACAGATGTCCACTACACTTCGAGTTGCCACACTCACTCCATGTACTACATAAAGTAACAGAAGACTGTAAATAGAGATTCCAGAGAGTGAGTGAAAGGGGAAAAAACAATAGTATAATATGAAAGAACAATGGAGTTTTAATTAGATATGACTGGCAAATCTCAAAGAGTGAATGCATCAGCACCAGCCATTGACAGCAACCACCACTTTGAGCTACACATCACCACCTATTTGTCTCCAGCTGTCGTCATTGGTTCTTACCATTTCGAGCATCCCAACCAGTCAGCTGGCTAGTTAGTTAGTCTACACCTCACAACTTGTCTACCTTAAACTAACTGTTATGGATTTCACTGACTGATGAAGCAATGTTTTCATCTGACCACTATAATCATTAGTAGCTCTTCTCCAACCTCATCCATCCATCCATCCTATGTCAGTCAGCTAACATTGCCTGTCAATGAAGGTGACCGATAACTCAACATACACAAAATATGCCCTAACATTCTTAATCGACATGGCCTCACAACCTTATCGACTCACTTTATCTCCTTACCAAATACTCCAACCGAAGCCTATCCCCAATATCACACACCCTACTATGATACCACCTAACACACACGGGAGGATAGAATGCAGACACCTATAGTCAAAGACACCTAGCTGGCCTTTTCATATCTTCCAGTTTCAATGGCTAAGTCTCACAGCTAGCGATAAAAAAAGCACAGAATGAACTGCTGAGCAGTACACACCGCACATCCTTTGGTCGATAGCCAGCCAGCCAGCCAGCCGGCTATCACGTCTACTAAGTCAGAGATGTTGTAAGTTGGCAGGCGAATACCAAACAAGCCTTCTGTATCCGTGCTGAGATTTCGTCAGCAATCAATCAACCCATTGATGGAGCTGATCCAACTCCTTAAATAAGTGAAATGGTCAACACGCTCAGGCACCACTTCACTCTCTATCTTATCCTTTAAGCTAGGAGTTGATGCAATCCAGCCCTGTAGCATTATCTTACATTTGACAAGAGCGAATCTCATGACAAACATTCAACGACTTTTGCTCAATGTATTCAAAAGACTCTGGGTTTTTTCAACGTCTTCATCTATTCGAAAAAACTCTTCCCTGGTAACAAGTCAATCCCTGAGTCGCTGAAGTCAGTCAGTTAGGGTTAAGTCTATTAATACATTTATGATGAAATCAAACAAGAATGCGGACAGTTGGCATCTCTGACAGACACCACTAGTTGTCATAACCTCAGATGATGACTCTTCGGAGACAATCGACCATTAAGCCACTAGGCTACGAGCTCGCTAGCCTTGTAACCAGAAAGTCCTGGATTCGAACCCCCTGTGGGGTGGGTGCGTACTGATGAAGAGTCCCAAACTAGACTGACGAAACAGCCCTCCAATACTCCCAGGTTTTCAAATGGTTCTCTAATCAATGTCAGCTCATGATGAAATCCTGTAACCAATTAACCCTGATAAAATGATCTTTAACCCCAAAAACGTGACCTTATCCCTTCATGTGTCGGTGGCACAGAGGTTAGGACTCTCGTCGACCACGCGCACATGGTCCGGGGGTTTCGATTCCCAGCCGACGCACACCCGATCGATATCAATGCCGCCGGCCTGCAAAATTTGGGGCTACCGATATCACATGCTGAAAAAATTTCATACTTGTGTATCAAAAAGTACTGTGTGCAGTCAAGCTGTAATAAAATAATAATAATAATAATTCAACCATCAGCCTCATTCAACTCAACTCAACTCTGGACGTCTAAGAAGCTGGTATATCAAACTGGCATAAACAGCTTTTGAAGTTACAAAAAAGTGATAAGAATAATAATTACACAAAAGTTACTACTTACGGAATAGTGCATTACACAAGAATCATTCGATTGGAATGGTGGACGCCCCCCACCTGCACCACCGCCACCAGGTGGGATTTGATGCATTGGACGATGATTACCAGTCGATCGAGGGAAATGATTATTTTGTAACATCATATCATCATTATTACTATTATTATTATTATTACTATTAACAATATATGGTGAATTCAATGCTTTATTCGGCGTGATAGTAGGCGATTGTTTCAGACAATGAGAGGATTGATTAGTAGTAGGTGATGGTAACTGTTGTTGTGTTGTTGACAAGGCTGATGCTGATGATACAGAGTAATTTGTATTTGCGACAACATTCGATCTCACCGACCCAGCAGATTTACGTTTCTTTGTGCTGGGTTTAGTAGAGCCAGAACCACGACCAACCACTACTGGTTGACTGACGACATTTGTCATCGGAGCGACAGATGCACCGATAGGTGAGGAGGAGGAGGCGGCGACGGATGAAACAGGCGCATTCATCATTGTCATCGGCATCTGACCAGAACGACAAACAACTGATGAATTATTACTATTATTATTATTATTGGGTGGAATATGATGATGACCAAGGAAATTTGAATTCTCTATGCCTTGAACTACTACTGATGACATTGATAAAGGATTTGATGAATTATTATTCATGGGTGGCCAGTTTTCACCACTTGACACAGAATGATGATATGATCTTTTTTGTCCAGCAGTTGGAATGGGTATTTGTTGTTCTGGACCAATTGTTCCCCCATTGAACCTAATGTTCGACTTGGATCAGCAGCAGGAGGAGGTAAAGATGTTAACGCGTTGTTGGATAGTGGTGGTGCTGGTGGATAGCCTGAATTTACAGGACACATGTTTGAGTTATTCGGTGGAACCATGACAACTGGAGGACCACCACCAACGCCACTCTGGTAGGCAGGCGGTTGACAAGTCTGTTGGTGTTGTTGTTGTTGACTATGATGATCCATCATCGTCATCATTTGCTGCCCAGAGGGTAACATCATTGTCCCAGGCCCAGCCCCAACTCCAGTAGCTGCCATAGGCTGTGGTGGAATAGTGGTGGAACACTGAGATGACAGATTTGCATCATTCGAATCAAAAAAACCCATTTGTCTAGATGCTCCAGGATAACGCAGCATCATTCCAGAGGGATCAGATTTGCCTCGTTGATAATCCGAACATAATCTATCCCATTCTTGTTGAGCTGATTCACTATTCATAGATGATCCAACAACAACGCCTTGTTGACGAGTCATCATACTGTTGTAGTTTTCTGTGTCGAATGGACGTGTACCGCCAAGTGAATCAGGATATGGGGATGTATTGTTCATTGCTGGATTGAAGAGAAATTCAAAGGAGAATTAAAAAAGTACCATGGATGGAGTAAAATTAATCGTAAATATATACATACATTATGTAACTAAACCCTGTTCCAACTATTTCAATTAGGCCAAACGGATTAACTGTGATACCGAAACCTTTCCTCGATTTTCTACCAAAGTAGGATAAGAATTGCTGGTTAGAAAAGTTTCGGATATGTGTACTGACATTGTGAGGATATTAAACACATATACTAACATTGTATGGAGGATTTCATCATGAGCTGACAACAGTCAGAGAACCACTGGAAAACCAGCCACAGGGAGTACTGGACAGCTGATTCGTCCTAGTTTGGGACTCGTCAGCAGTGCGCATCCACCGGGGTTCCAACCCAGGACCTGCTGGTTACAAGGCGAGCTGGTAGACCATTGAGCCACTGGGACCCCATCCAATGGTTCTTGAATTCTAACTTCTGCCAATACACGACATAGCGCGACCACCATTTCAGAAAAGTAACGGACTTCCCCACAGGGGGCCTTTAACCCCCCCCCTACCATTGCATCTCTTCAGTTCCGCCGCAGATGAAATTTTTTTAGTAGATATATACAGAAGCATGGATACAAACTTTATGGTCCCAAAAATGTCTCTATTGAGGCATACAATATACGGATGATATATAGTTCCGCTGTCGGGGACGGAGAGGGGTGGAGGCGGTTCAACACTGGAATGATTATCAGCCATGTATTTGTGGGAACTAGATTCTGTTTCCATTCCAACTGACGAACAATCGTTGAATCTCATCCAGTTTACTAATCAGTAAACTCAGGGGGAGAAAAGAAGCTTCAGCGTGTCGCTAGGCGACCGCACCACCAAGAACAACACCGCTACTGACACTTCAAAACATTAAGACTTGTAGCCCAGGAAAAATAATAGGTTCACCAGACAGGGAGTATGAGATTGCTGGATTCAATCCCTATTTGGGTATCTTCAGACTCATATATCATTATTCAATTCAGCCACTGGGACCCGGTCCATTAATGAGCGCATAAATTTTAACTTCTCTGCTAAACTTCGCGATATATAGTAGCATTACTTTCACCCACATCAACCACATAGTGGAGGAGTCCGCCTCCGCTGCTAGTCGAGGCGTCTTACTCTACTTGTAGAACTTTAGACAACTCCATCTTTTATTGAGAGAGAGAGAGGGAGAGTCCCTATTGAGCATTACATCAATTTTCAAGTATTGATTAGCAGAGAGATGATATACTCAGCCTAAATGAAACTTTCTGAGACTTATTTATATGCATTTTTTTCCTTCACATTCTAAGTGAAACATGAGGGTGGCCCAAGCTAGAAGGTTGAAGTTCCTGTAGCAGTGGTGTCTATTTTTACTAGATGGGGTTGCTAGCCAGTCCCATGCCTAACCTTCTCTTTTCATCAGTCTTATTATTACCGGCTTAGCAAGGTAAGAGAGGAGTGCGTCGGTGGGCCGGGGATCGAACTTCGGACTATGTGAATGGTTGACGAGCGTGTTAACCGCTATTCCCACCGACGCTTCTTAGACTTACCTGAGTTTTTTAAAAAAAAAAAACAAGAAGAGAACACATTCATCAAACAGAAAGAATGATAAAACTCACCTGATGACGGTGGAATACCTAATCCAAGTGGTGGTTGTTGTTGCATTGAATTACGCATTAATCGTTGTTGTTGTTGTTGCTGCTGCTGCTGTTGTTGGTGTTGTTGTTGTTGTTGTTGTTGAAGTACAGCTCCAGCTGTTACCGCTGCAATAGCACCAGGCGTTGAAGCACTTTTACTTTTACTCAATGTTGAATGAATTTTTTCCAACTGAGCAATTTTACTTTTACGATTTTCCCATTGTTCTTGAGTCAATGGTGGCATATTACTAACACCACCGCCAACAATAACTCCAGCAGCGATAGCATCTGGTGGTGGAATACCAATCATAGGAGATACTAAAGCAGTAGCAGGACCTCCTCCGCCTCCTCCTCCTCCTCCTGTTCCTAGACACTGTTTCTGTGCAGGTAATGGATAATCGATTCCACCGCTGCATGGACTTGTATCTTGTTGACTACTACCGATACTCATTTGACGACCAAACTGACCAGAGTTAGACATTTTTGATAGATTTGGATTGATGCCATCAGATGGAGATAGCTTTGCAGCACCAGTAGCTGGATGAGTATCTAAATTATTCGGTGCTTGTTGTTTCGAGGTAGTTAGATTCCCGGGAATTGGATTCTGTTGTTGTGTTGACTGATGACATGTTGGTGAATAGGAGAGATAATTATTATTGGTAGGTTGTGTAGGCGTAGTATTAGTAGTATCATCGATTCCCCCTGTATTGTTAGGTCGTACATGTGAAGATGGTTGTGTAGAGATTGAAACGGGATCATTGCTTGTCTGTGGTGGTGGCAATTTACACTCACCTGTCAATTTACAAATAAAATAAAAGTAAGTAGGATAGAATAATGAAATTAGTACGCTATTTAAGCTACTCAAACGATTGAGTGACTGAATGAATAAATTTCAACACAGTACATTATGCACAGAAAGGTATCAGTCCAAAGGTAAGGAGGGGAAATCAATCGACGAGGCTGTGAAGTGACACCGATTGAAATGGTTAGCACATATGTTGTGTATGCCTGGGTTAGCCTACGCCTTCTTCGACAGTGGGCAATGTTAGCTGACTGACTCAGGATGACGTTGGAAAAGAGCTACAGGAAGTCAAACTAAAACATGGCCTCGTCAGTCAATGAAATCCACAACAATTAGTTTAAGTCAGCCATAGTCAGCCAGGTGTAGACTGGCTAGAACTATATTGATCTTCTTTATTACTATTCCTTTGTCTCACACCTCTGTTTACTGTCGCTACTATGCATTTCTTCTACTTCTTTCTCTTGCTTTGTTTGCTAATTGGAGGGAGTGTGCTAAGTTCGATGTCGAAAACAGATAGACAGACAGACAGATCAGTCCAAATAGATAGAAGGACATGAGGATCTAGGAGATTACATCAAGTGAATGAATCTGAGTTATATATATATCACCAAAAGTCAGTCAGTCACTCCCAGGGTCATAAAAAAAAACCAGGCAGTTTACATCTTTATAAATGATTGGCTCAAGCCAACTGTCAATGACTTCATGGACTGATGTGCCAGGTTTCATATTTCACCACCCACCCACACCCACACACACATACATCTCTAATTCATTTGTTAAGATTGCATGTCAAGAAGAGACGGTGACACAGCATGCATGTTAAACACGTATTCAAGCCCTTTCACAAACGGCATAACTGTTTCACAGCTTCAACGATTGGCGTCACTTTAAAGCATTCTTAACACATAATTACAGACACAACTAGCTTTTGCCTATATACTTCCCAGTTTCCCCTTGTATCTGTGGTGAGAGCTGGCTGCTAGCCAAAACTGGTGGACAGTAATTTACGTCAAAGAGATGCAAGGTTAACTTTCTGTGAGAAACAACCAATCAGAAGACTGTGTTTTTCTGCTAACAATAATGTATGATATGCACATGAAAATCTATAAATATGTGTTGATTTCCATAATAAACGATCTGTTGACTGGCCCTTGTCTTCTGTTGTTACATATCCACATATTGAGATTTCGTCAAGTAGGCAATCAATCAATCAACGTGGCCTGATGATGCAACTTCTTAGATAACTGAAGTGACCAACACTCCCAACCCCATCTCACTCCTTATGTTTAAACTAGGAGACGATGTAGTCCAGAATTGCAACAGAATCTTACAAGTGACATGAGCCAGTCAAGTGCCAAAAACACTCGAATATTTCCGCTCCGGTTGCTCAAAGTCTTTACGTAGGAGGAAAAGACTACCGCACCCCCCCCCAGTAGCAGCAAGTCAGCTAGTGTCAATTTATTAGTAGAACTATGCTCAAATTAAGCACACACACACACACAAAACCCATAGACACTGGGTATCCCTGACACGCTACTGAGTTGTCGTCACTTCAAATAACAAGTCGCTGTAAACGCTTTTCTACACAGGTGTAAGAGTTTTGAGTAGACTGCCCTGCTTAATTAATGCGATGCATACTTTATCGGGAAATCTCTTTCACGACTACAACATTGATAGAATAATTGAATGACTGGTTGGTTGGTTTCAACATAGAACAACTCTCTCCACAGATGTGCGCCACACTCTCCCTCCATGTACCACACAAAGCAACACAAGACAGCAAAAAGAGACGTTCAAAAGGGGAAAACGAATAGTGATATCAAAGAACAACAGAGTTTGATTGGATATGACTGGCAAATCACAAAAAGTGAATGCATCCGCAACTACTTTGGGCCATATCACCGCCCACTGTCCCCTGAGGACCCGAACCAATCGGTCAGTCTACACCTCTCCAGTTGTGGATTCCATTGATTGATGAAGCAATGTTTTCGTTTGACCAACACCACTACCACCACTAGCTCTTCTCCAACCTCATCCATCCATCCATCCCATGTCAGTCAGCTAACATTGACCGTCGAGGAAGACGATCGATGGCTCAGCATGAACACAACACATGCCCTAACCATCTCAATCCACGTGGCTTCACAACTTCATCGACTCACTTTCTCTCCTTACCTAATACCACTTAATACACGCGGGAGATAGAATATAGACATCTATGATCATAGTCACAGCTAACCAACCTTTTTGTATCCTTCCACTTTCAATAACCATATCTTCTTACAGATAAGCAGTACACACCACACGTCCTTTGGTCGATAGCCAGTCAGCCAACCAACCAGCCATCCGGACATCACATCCACTAAGCTAGAGATGGTGACAAACAAGACTTCATCAGCGGTCAACCCACTGGCATTGGCTGATAGCAACACTGCCAGAGAGCACCCACCTCTCAATGTCTCAATAACCTGTTAAAGTACTCTAATGTGTTCGTTTAGTATTTTAGGCATTATAAACTCGCGCATGCACTAATTAATTAGTACTATAGAATAATAATAATAATAATAATCTAGTACCGCAGACTGTTGAAAAGTAATACACAACGACAACAGCATCATTCATTAAATATCTAGCTGGCTAGCTAGCTAACTAGTAATCACATTTTGTGCTAGTAGAAAGGAATGTGAGAGTGTATGCACAAGTATATATATATATATCATATGCATAGTAGATGGTGTTACCATTAAATACATAGTACCCACACCAACCCATTCACACACACCTACAAGCATAGACACACGCACACACATTGTTGTTGTTGTACTTTATATATTCATCACTCGAGAACCTACCTACTTAAATAAATCGTTTAGCAACACAGAGTAACAAAAAAATAATAATAAAGACTTATTCATGTGAAGGAAAGAAAGAGAGAGAGAAAGAAAGAGTGAAAGCGTAAAGACACTACTATTATGAAACTATCAGCCACATGATGCGTGTAAATGTGTGTGTGTGTGTGTTTATCAGTCGATTATTTCATAATTATATACACCACAATGTATGAATGAATGAATGGATGGATGAAAGGCATCAATGATTTCATGAATTTGGTTAATAACCAGTTAGTTACCTAGTTATTTAGTTTATGATTTCATATATACAGATGTATACTTTATTTTTTCACATATAACTAATAACCTCTATAACGATGAAAAGAAATATTCGTTACAGGAATTCATTATAAGGTGAGATCGGTTAGAGAACTATTGGAGTACAGGACAGTCAGCTGTTTCGTCCTACGCAGGGACTCTTCAGTAGTACACATACCCACCACCACCACCACCAGGGTTCAAAAACCAAGGAGTTTCTGGTTACAAGACAATTGAGTTCGTAGACCCTTACGCCACTGGGACCCCTCACTCAATCCGATGACCAGCCCATGAATTCCAACTTCTCGCAGTTCCACGACATAGCTCATGATGAAATCTTGTACTAATCAATCAAATACCTACAAATCAATACTTGAATAAAATATTCATTTCAAATGGTGTAGAAATAGACTATACATCATCGTCATCATAAAAAGAAATTTGAACGGGGTCACATCTTTGACTTCAGGGGAGGATGAAGTGAATGAGCGAATGTCAGAGAGCCAGGTTGGACAAGATTCAGATAGGAAAGATAATAATACATCGAATAATCTGAAATCACTGTCAATTCAATCAGTACTTTTCTGTATATTGTTCACAGACATAGTGTGCACATCACGATAACTAGTTCCAGAGGACTGTTGTAGACTTCCACCGACAGCAACACAGGGAATTCCAACAGTTCAATGAACCAAGCAAGAACTAGTTGCCCAGTGGATATGTAGAAGGAAATGGAGATAGAACGGGTACAAACATACACACACACACACACACACACACACTGAGGAGACTGTTAAGTAACATGACGCATCAAAGAGTCATGCTCTCAAGTGGAATCCGAACAGTAAACAACGAGATGAGCCTGTGTCCGAGGATGATATAGAGGAAGAGATAAAAGAGCCTATAGACAATCGTGACGCTGGCGCCAAAGAGGACTGCAGAGAACAGAGTGGAGTGGAGAAGTGCTGTTGAAGCCATATGTTCCACTCGGAACCCAAAAGAAAAAATAATATTTGTCTGTCTAACCGGTCCAATCAACTTCCAAAAAGGATGTTTATATATCCTTGCCGTTCAGGGGTGATCAACAAAGTTTGGCCACTAAACAAAGACTCAAGGCAGCATTTATTAGAACTTACTATGCAGCCGAATTTGTTTTCATACAGACAACGATAGTATCACATCCTATTGTGTTTATCAATTTACATGTATGTGTGGACACATGTACATAGAGAGGACGCATCGGTCTCTGCAGGTTAGAGCTACAGAACATATCCCAAAGTGGCTGCAACAACAAATAAAATCACCGAGTACAACTCATCCCGGAAACAGGTGTCCAGCATCGTCTATAGCTAAGCACATCATCCAGATGGGTCATAAGGTTGATTTCAATAATGCCTTTAAACACATACATAAAACAAGATTAGGTCACATACTTAAATTTGTTGAAGCCTTAAACCTGTCTTATGTGTCCAAAAGTTATTTGTTATTACTTTAAACCTGCCTTGGTTATCCAATTTACAACCGAGGTTGTTTGTTTTCTTTTGTCTTACCCACAATCTTTGCATCATCTCCCCTACCCGTTATTATTGTGTGACCTTGACCTGTACACAATCTGACCTGTATTGTAATTATCCATGCCCTAGTTGCCTTCTATAAAAAAATGTGTATGACAAGTACGTGTGTATGTGTGTATGTGATCAGAATTGTATGTCCGAAGTGTGTTGCGCAAATACACATTACAACATTACAAATAAACTAATGTCTTTTTATTGTGTTGTCAAAATTCATGATTAAATCCTCCATGCAATCAAACAAAATCCCTACAAAAACCAATACTTGAAAATTAATCTGATGCTCACTAGTGACTGGCCCTATTCAGGCAGTTAACCTGGGGTTCTAGTGGGAAGCCGTGACCAGTAGGGTACAGCAGGTTGAAGATGAGGCAGTAACTCATCGAAGAAGACATTGCGAAGTGATCGCGTTATGTCGTGAACTGGCAGAAGTTAGAATTCAAGGACCATTGGATCGGGTCCCAGTGGCTCAATGGTCTACGAGCTCGCCTTGTAACCAGAAGGTCCTGGGTTCGAACCCTGGTGGTGTGGATGCGTACTGCTGAGGAGTCCCAAACTAGGACGAAACGGCTGTCCAGTACTCCCAGGTTTTCCAGTGGTTCTCTAACTGATGTCAGCTCATGATTAAATCCTCCATGCAATCAAACAAAATCCCTACAAAAACCAATACTTGAAAATTCATAAAGGCAATCGAATTGCATTAAATTTGTCTAACCCCCCTTTTCTTTTTTTCCACTACTCATCTATCATCCAGTGAAAAAAATGTACAAAGAAACATGATAAAAAAAAAGGCATGACAAGATTACGTCACAATATAAGATAAATAACACTAAAATAAAATACTCTTGATACTCTTTTGCTACACAACATGTACAGAAAATGCCGTACAAGCCTGACTGACAGAATTCAGTCTGCACTAAAAACAAAGAGGACTAGACACAGGTCACACTAGTTACTAGTGTCCGTCCAATCAAAATATCCAATACAGTCCATATAGGAGGCCGATCGCGAGTCCGAATAGCTCAGCGGTTGGTAACATCTCTGATTGCAGGTGGCACTGGGTGTCGCGGCTTCGAATCTCGGGAGGGACGGACATGAGTTGTTCCTTTAAGGTTACAGATACGCCTTGCTGACTGACTGACTGGTGAGTGCCAACTAGCACGAAACCTAGTCAGGTAGGGCTTCTCTTCCTGACTGATAGAATTTAGTCCGGACCAAAGCTACGACTAGACGACACAGGTCACACTAGTTACTAGTGTTCAGTCAAAATAAATTCTGATCAGAAAAAATATCAATTTCCATTTTCCCAGAAAAGATGAATTAATTAAGGGTAAGGAGTAGCAATTAAATGATCCATTATAAATCTTTTCTCCCGGCGGAGGCAAAAGCATCAGAATTGCACCTGTACGAAGGTGATACATCACCTTTGCCTCACGAATTTAGCAACACTCCTTCCAAGATATATCACAGTGAATTTTTGATATGGTTGTATTCTCTGAGCTGGAAGGTGGTTTATTTGCAAAGCTTTCGTAGCCCCCCCCCACCACCACCACCACTCCAACCTACTAGGCAACATCTTCAGTGCATATATTTCAATTTGAATTGAAGTGAGCTTTTAGATTTCTCCACGAGTTTATCGGTCATTTCTCAGTGACCTTGAACCTCGTGACTGGTTGGTTTTGAGTGTTTTCAAACCCTCAAGGCTACTTGTATTGTAATTGATTCTTTCTTTGACATGAAGTTTGACATTCCGTAAATGAGATTTCCTTCTTATCGATTGGTAAATTTTCTCTATCTCGATAAGTCTATTGGTTGACGATTCAATGGAATATCAGGCAGCCTTCTAAAAATTCTCTAGCATTCTTGCTGTTTCCTCTATCTAATATTTAAACGTTGGTTGTCCCAGTCGAAATGATGTCCGTGGTTATCTGTCCACTTTGGCCAATGTAGTGTTTTCCGCAGTCGTTGGTTTTACCTTCTTTCGTTGTTGAGTCTTTTGGTTGACACACAGATCTAGTTGAGTGAAGTGGTTTTGTTGGTTTGTGTGTGACATCAATTCCTAAAGGTTTAAAAGAGTCTTACAGTGATTTCTGAGATGTCCTTTATATATATTGGTAGGGTGACTTTCTTTATGAGTACTGATTGCACAACTGTGTTTCCGCCCTAGTTTGAGACTCTTTAACGTAGTACTCCCACCTGGGAATCGAACCCTGTAAGCAAAAGTTACGAGTTGGTGCTGGTAGGTAATCCAGTCAACCCCCAGAGAGCTGTGTGACACACTGTGATGATGGCTTAAGCATTGAAATTTCACAGCAAACACATCTCAGCTTCGAATCCCACTACTACTACTCCACCATACTTCATTCAAGTACACGGCGATTGATTGACTGACTGGGTAGTGTGTTATCACAAATAAATAAGTGTGGCGCACAGCCTGCTACCCCTAACTGAGTAAAATAAAAGTTCAAGTAACCATATTACATCATTAAAGACATCATTGAACATTTTTACACCAGCTTTAGGTAATATATTTAAAAAAAAACACCCCAGAGTAGATACAGAACACACTAAAACAACATATTTAAGAAATAAGCGTAAGTGTCGATAATCTCATCTCAGCCATATATAATAACGCGCGTATAACATAACACTAACGTCATAATAATTAGACAATGCACTCATATACAAACAACAGACAGAGAGAGAGAGAGGGTAAAGTCCAATAATCTTTTCTCTTATTTGATATATTATTAGCATAGAGTTCAAATCAGCCTAGTCAGAGGATAAAAATCACAGTCAACCAAAATGCCTGCGCCAACCAGCCTTCCTCCTCAAAAATGTCTAAGACTAGAACACAAACACACAAAAGCGATACTAGAAGCCAGCACTACAAGTATACACAGAAAGTCAATAAAAATAACTTCCATTAGACACCCAGTTAATAACTAGTGTGTGTGTCTAGTCATTTGTTTGACTGGGGTAGACTGAATCCTATCAGTTAGTCAATTCCGCAATGTGACCATCATTTAAGGTTGCAAACTTGTCTGTCTGCCTATCTATCTGGATTCAACATAGAACTTGCCACCGAAGTGTACCAGTTCGAGTTGCCACGTTCCAAATACCACACAGAGGTAGACAAGAAGATGAGTGAAGAGAATCAATACAGTCTGACAAGTATAAGAGTGAAACAGAATGGGTAATGGTAGAAAGGAATATGAAAGATTACAGAGACTGAATACATCTTCGCTGGCCATTGACAACGATCACTTTGAGCCATGTCACCTATTGTCTCCAGCCATTGATTCCTAGAGTCAGTCCCGAGGGCCCCAACCCGGAAGTCTGCATCTCCCTACCTGACCGACTCAGTTTAACTGTCAAGGATTTCATGGATTGATGAGGCCATGTTTTTGTTTGGCCACCACTGGCTCTTTTCCAACCTGCACCTATATCAGTTAGCAATGCCCGTCGGGGGAGGCGGTGGTCAGGCATGCGCAGTACGTGACCTAGCCATCTTAGTCTATGTAACTTTATAGCCTCGTCGACTGATTTTCCCTCTTTGCCCAACACTCTACGGTACACAAGGTACACAACCCCCACCCCACCCCACCCTACACGAAAAAGCATTCATAAATCCACAGAACACAGTCAGACACTAGTTAGAAGTAGAGAAAGCTTAGAATATTGTCATCAATTATATTGAATGAAGAAATAGAGCAAAAATAGACTAAAACTAAACGTACTGCTCCTAAATTTATAGAATATACTGTATATATATATATATATATATATATATATATATATATATATATATATATATATATATATATATATGATATCCATCATTCTTTCGACAATCTACCAAAGATAATCCCAAATGAACACACACAATTGCCATTGACAGATCTAAAGTGATGCTTCAGTGCTATCAGGATTAACCAATAACGCAAATACAATTGTCTGGTGATGTCCAGCTAACTAATAGTAGAAACCAGAAAATGTCTTTTCGTCCTATATAAGACTCATCAGCCGCAGTGTAAATATAGTGGCAAAGTCGACAACAGTAAGGCATTTAAAGTGATGATGGGTACTATAATTTCAAATAGCACTGAAAACATCATCTGTGTGACAAGTCGTCGAAAAGAGGACGAAACACACACACACACACAGATCCTGGATTCCAGTACTACTAGTCACTAATCAGAAGGCAGGAGTTTACTAACACATTTGTGCATTGTGAAAACAATTCAAAAAAGGGTTTGATCTATAGATGACATTAAATTAAAGAATCATTGAAAAACGTGTAGGGGGGGGGGTACTGGACAGCTGTTTCTATTGTTCTAGTTTGGGACCCATTGACAATTCGCGCCCACCACCTTCAGGTCACACGGCGGCCTCGTAGACCATTCAGCCACTGGGACCCCTTTCGACTCAGAATCCAAGATCATAAAATGAACTGTCAAAAGACACGATATACATGTATATTCTTTCATATCTATGCAGGTACGCAATTGAAGGACACGAATTCGACTGGGTAAATGTACACGTTTTAAACAGAGGAAACACCAAAAAATGCAGTCAGGGAATTTCTAGAAGCCTGGTACTACTGAGACAACGAATAGGTGATTAAAAATACACACGCATTACTTATATACACCAAATTTACCAACAACTAATAATTAAAAAAAAAATGAATCACATGACCAGAGAGAGAGAGGGTTCAAATTTCAAGTCAATAAAAATGATCAATAAAGATGTAAATTGATTTAATTTAATTTTTTTAAATTATGAAATTTTCAGTGTGTGATAACGACAGCCCAAATTTAACAGGTATGCGCGTCGGCCGGGGATCGAACTCTGGACCATGGCGAGCCTCCTAACCAGTGTGCCAACACTGACGCACATAATGTACGTGGATACCTATTTCCGTAGCTTGTGAGGTTGCAACAGGATGACACCCTTATTGGGTGGCAACCTTGACTTAAGCAAACGCCTACAGCCACATGGCTACACCCTGATCATCAGGAGAAACAATTACAACATCATCATTCATGGAGAGAGAGAGAGAGAGAGAGAATTCAAATAAATTCATTTCATACTCAAAAAACCAGCTCTGGCTGAAGAGATATTGTCTAGAAGAGGGGGCGAGGACAACGAAAGCTTCGCAGTTTTAAATCAACCGGTACCTCTGAGAAACACAACTAGTATAAATCAATTTTCAGTAATAAACACACACACACAAACATATAGTGTGAATCAGACAGAAAAATGAATAAATACATATATCCCATGCCTGCCTACACATAAGATGCATTCAGACAATTTTGAGGGCGTCGGCAGCATGTGATATCGGTAGCCTAAATTTGCAGGCCGACCATTGATATCAGATGTGCGTCGGGAGGGGGGGGCCGGGATAAAACCCCGGACCATGTGCGCATGGTTGACGAAAGTCCTAACTGCTGTACCACCAAAGCTCTATTATTATTGTTATCACTAATACATATTTGTTGCACTTCTCTATGGGTATACCAGATATATCACCGAATTCTTCGTTATTAACTAATTCCAAAGTGAATTCTCAATGAATCAATAAATTATTTAATAGATTTATACATATTTATTGCGTCCTCATATTTACTTATCGTAAAAAGACGATGAACTTTAAGGCCAAATGAATGTATGCATATATATATATATATATATATATATATATACTGAGGTTAAGAAAACATTTATTTATAGATGTATGAATGAATATACAAACTCCGCCTAGCTCGCTAGTTTGTTTTCTTAACCGGTTTGGGTTGGGTGTGAGGCTAACGTCCCTACCCCCCCCCCCCGAAAATCAATCAAACTGTTACAGAACTTTATCGCACAACAAAAAATATTTCTAAAAAATGTTTTTAAAAAAATAACTTATTTCTTCCTGGGATCGGAGAGGCCAGGAATGAGAGAAGACGTAGCAAGATACGCACTTGGATATCCGCGGTGCCAGCTAATGAAAGGCGACCGGTGCATACGACCACCACTTCAGTCGATTCCAGTTATGGCGATAGGTGACTTGTGGTCCGTAGATGTCATGGATCCATTTCCTCAGACATCCAATAGTAATCAGTACCTCTTGGTGATGACGGGACACGCGACACGATAGATAGACGCCGTAGCAATCCCAGACCAACGTGAAGGACCGTGACAGATACAGTAGTTAGACACATCGTTGCAGACCACGGCGTACCGAAGACAATACTGACAGACCAAGGTCCCTGTTTCGAGAGTGAAGAATTTACTTCCCGTTTGCAACAGCTGGGCATTAAGAGAATCAGAACGACCCCATATCATCCACAAACGAATGGCCCAACGGAAAGAAACAACCGTACACTGAAGGAGTGGCTGGCGTCGAAGAGCGGGAACTGGGAAACGGAGCTTCCACTGATCTTACTAACACATCGTGCTACCACTCAAGAAACAACGAAGAAGTCACCCTTTCAACTGATGTATGGTAGAAAACCACGATTACCGATACACAACGAGACCTGGCCCCTTCACTAAAAATGGAGTACGATGAAATTAAAAGCAGAGCGAAAAGAAGCAGTCAAGAATGTAATGCAAAAGCAGCGGAGTGATGTTGCGAAGTCTCAGCTGAAAGGAAAGACTCAGTGCATTACCTTTGCGGTCGGGGACCAAGTGAAGTGTAGAGACAGAAGATATACAGTTGGATGAGGGCCAGATTCACGAAAACTCCTTCCAAAGTGGGAAGGATCATACACAATCACCAAAAGACGAAGTCAAGTATATACCATCCGAAGAGGTAACAAACAGAAACGAGTTAACGCTGGGTACAGTGGGACAAGCCGGTCAGTAACAATCCTCAACTAGAGGGTATAGCACCCAGAAGGTCGGAACATCTGCGCACGAAGTTATTTGACGGGGGAACGAGTGTGGTGAGAGCAAGTTGCTAGCCAATCGGTAGACATCAATCTACGTCAGTATCTAGGTCACTAGTATTGGCCGTGAGAAAATATGGACAAGGCTGATTCAACAACCAATCACAGCAGACTTAACGTGGGCAAATAGGATTCGCAGATAGATGGCCCAACTTTCCGAGAAACCCGAAACAACCAATCAGAAGACTGTTTGTCTGCTAGAATAAACTGTAATAATCTACATGAAATATATATAAATACGTGCCGATTTCCGTAATAAAAACGATCTGTTGCCGGCCCTTGTCTTCTGTTGTTACAGAAGGCTGGTGAAAGCCTTCGGGAAGTCAGCCTGCCAGTCAACCAGTCAATGTGTCTTCTTTCGATGAAAGCAAGAATAAGGATAGGTTTGAATATATACAACATCAGAATTACTAAAAAAAATCTTTGTCTTGTTCATTCCCTGAGTTCAGAATGAAAGGTAATGCCTTCGAACTACAGACTTGATGTTTCTTTGAGTAAAGGTTGTGGCGTTACTCTATTCTGACGTTCACCAAATTGCCTGATTTTCCAGACTAACTGATATCTAAGAGAGGGGGTTTAGGAGTGGCTGGTAATTGACCATGGACATTGACATCGTGTGTCTGACTGACAACACAAGTATTCTACCATTCAACCACTGGTGCATAAAATTGTAACGTATACTATATAAGACAGCCAGATAGATATCACCGCTGGCAAGGAACTCTAACGATGAAGCAAATCATAAACGAACCGCTCAAACATTTGCAGTGACAAAATCGATAGACATGGATTAGATATTACGCTGAGGAGAACACGTCGGGGAATCTCTTGAATGGAACGAAAAATTGAAACAAAACGACAAGTTGGGCATAATTCGAAAACTTGAGACACACACACAAATGCAGAAGAGCGTGTGAAGAGGAGGAGGAGTAGGCGGTAGAGATCTCAAAGAACAGGATGAACTCAGAACACAAAGAAATAATCATAATCATAATAACCACAGGGAACACGAATATGAATAGAATGAGCTATGGAAAGCTGTATAACTAAAAGCAGTTATAATAATAGTAATAACAATGATCTTTTACTTACGTTGTTGTAACGATGGAGAGGATGACGCCATATTTGAATTACAATTGTTGTTATAACCTGGTGAATTCCATGAGATAGATGACGGTTCACTGACAACTGCAACACCAGGTAGTGAAGAAGCAGTGGTGGTGGTGGTGATTGGAGATGATGGTGGAAGTTGACCGGGAACAACAGAAACACCAGTTGTAGGCGTAGGTGCAGCAGTAGCTGTAGGAGTAACTGGGAAATTATTACTCATATCACTATGAGTATTGTTCATGGGAACAGTAGTTGTTGTACTAATGATTGTAGTGGATTCACTAACCACTATTGGATCACAAATTTGTGATTGTGCGGAGAAAACTTGATCATTTTCAATACTACTGCTGATGGTGGTGGTAGTATTGTTGTTCAATAGATTATTACCACCTCCAGATACACCGCTGTGATGTCTTCCAGTAGTAGTGGTACAGGAAGCCGGAGAAGACAGACTATGCAGTAGTGATGGTATAGTAGTAGGAGTAGGTGTAGCGACACCTGCACTATTATTCTGTGATCCTGGAGGGACATCTTGATTAGAATTGGTGAATGCCACAGAAGGTGTAGTAGTAGAACAGTCAGTGTTACTGCCTTCAGATTTCGGTGTGCCAATTAAGTCTGCTGTCTCACATGGTGATTGACCAGAATGTGTACGCATCTTGGCAGATATGGTATCCTGAGGCCAGATAGTAGGCTGATCTACAAATGAAACAAAATCAATAATTTATAATAATAATAAACAAGTATATTAGGTGTAGGAGTTTTAAAATTTATGCCTAAAACTACAGGGGGCTGAGTTAAAACATGTAGACAGTTTGGAAGTAGCATGCATGGCGCTTATCACACAGTTAGAAAACAACTAGAAATCAAAGTAGGAGAGGGTTAGTGCTAGATAGCTGCTTCGTTCCAGTATGGAATTACTCTTGTAAGCGATACTCAACCACCACCACAATCAACGCCACCGGTGATCAGACCTAGGACGACCTCCAGGTTACCAAGCCAAACTCGTTGACCATTCTCAACCAATTGGGCTAAGATCCAATGGTCCATGAATGTCTGTCTGCCTGTCTGTCTGTCTATCTGATTTTAAGATACAGCTTTGCACCGATGTGCAGCAGTTCCAGTCTCCACACCCCATGTAGCACACAAAGCAAGAGAAGAAAGTAAAAAGAAATGCAAAAGAGAGACAGTAAACAGAGATATGAGACAAAAAGGAATAGTAATTTCGAAGGACGATATAGTTTCATTGGAAATCATAAGTCACAAGGAGTGGATGATGCATCTGCACTACCCGTTGAAAACTATTTTGAGTCATATCACCAATTGTCTCCAGCCTTCATTGATGTTTACCATCCCGAGGACCCCAACCAGTCAGGAAGTCTACACCTTCCTACGTAGTTGGCTTAAACTAACTGTTGTGGATTTCATTGACTGATGAAGCCATATTTTGGTTTAGCCACCACGTACTAGCTCTTTTCCAACCTAATCAATCTTATATCGGTCAGCTAACATTCCCTGTCGAGGAGGCGATCGATAACTAAGTGTGCGTAATACATGTCCTAACCACCTCAAACGATGCAGCTGCTTCACAGCCTCGTCGATCGATTTCCCCACCCTCTTTACCTAGTACTCGACCGAAGCCTAACCTCAATATTCCTTACCTTATTATACCACTTCACACGGGAGATTGAGCGCGGACACCTATGATCAAAGACAGCTAGTCAGCCTTTTCATGTCTTCCACTCTCAATGACCAGGTTTCACTCACAGCCATAAAGGAGGAGGGAGAGGACTGGTGAGCAGTACACCCGCCCTTATATTCCACTCAAAATACAAAGAAATGAAAGGGAAAAATAGTCATCTTCAACAACGATATGCTACTAATTAATTGAGATGCGTAATTGCATAGCACTACGTATAACAACACCAGCAGTGAAAAGGCTGTCGTCCAGTGTTTTAGAGATCATCTCAATCTGGTTGGCTGGCTGGTTAGCACGCACCACTACTGTGGTTGCTATGACTGCGTATACAACTACTCACCTCAATTAATCAGTAGTATATAACCTCCCTAGCTTTATTTGATTACCATTCATGGTGGTATCAAGCAGACTGATCACACACACACACACACACATGTATTGTGGTTATTTTGAACATAAATTGATTTTTAAAAGGGGAACTCTCCTACAATGAAATTTCACCATTAAATCGGACTGTGTAAATAGGCGGAGAGCCGATCGCTCAAGAAGTATATGTAGGAGAAAGTGGAGATGGATAGGTTGGACATACTACACTGAGGAGGAGACCGCCGAATAACATCGCACGCCATGAACCCAAATGGGAAGTGACGAGTGGGTCATCGATACGAGGGTGACACGAAGGAGATCGTGTGGCAAGGAAGAGGAGATGAGAGAGTTTGGTCAATCGTGGAGCTATCTGGCTGAAGAGGACAGCAGAAAACAGAACAAAGTGGAGATGTGTTGTTGAAGCCCTATCTTCCACTCGAAATGCAAGGGAGGAAGAATTGTGAATCTGACCTTCAACAACTGTTACACACACACACACACATACATATACTTATTGACAATATAGGACGACGTAGAGGATTATTGGGTTTATGTGTTTTTGGTCACCCATACATATGTGGGAATTTACATTCTGATGGTTTTAAAGAGTCGTATTTATCTCCTTACTTAGTGCATTTAAGGCCAAGATGGTGGATATAGCTCACCAGTTTTTAAACAACAACAACCCAAAGGAGAAAAGTATTTTAAATTCCCAGCATTTCAAAGAGCTACGGGAAAATTCTAATATTATAATTATTACAAAATCTGATAAAGGTTCTGCAGTCGTCATTATGAATACAAAGTGACTACAAATCTAAAATGATGTCTATTCTTGATGATAAAAAGCAAATTTAGCCGTAATCACTCCTCAGAAGATAGATATTCAATTGTTGCAGCAGGGCATAGTGACGGCCTCCAAAGCCTTAGGATGGTCGGGAGTGGGGTGCCTTGCACTGCGGGTTGACCACCCCTCCGTACACCTCTTGACAATGCTACCATATGATCGGGTGTCTTACATAGCCTCTCCTGAGAAAGTCCTCCTCACTACCTTCACGTGGCGGAGGTGTTTTTTTCACCAAAGTGAGAGGGCAAAAGCGTATGCCCGGCGCTCTTCATCGGGTTGACTGTCCATTGGATGACAGTCTAGGAGAGATGGCTAAACCCTGATTCAAACCTCCAACGACTGGCGTGTGAAGCTCACCGGAGCTCAACGGCAGACGTGTGGACAAAGGGCTTATTGGATGCAACCTGGATGTCTGGCCCCATTGAAAAAGACGTATGAACCGGACTCCGGTCACCGGCTGCCAATGGATAGTGGACTCCCTACTCCACTCTACTGCCTTGTAGGTCACACTTGGTTGTGTAATGGCTAGAGCTGGACTCTCAAACAAAAGGCCGAGCGATTCTGGGGACATCACTCGTACCTAATTCCCATGAAACTTCATGGTTCATGAAGCCGGCTCATCCTCCCGTAGAAGATAGTCGAAGTAAAGTTTAAAAAAAAAAGAAAGCATAGTGACGACAGCTAATCTAATGAAGCTTCATGGCCTTAAATGCACTAAGTAAGGAGATAAATTTGACTCTTTAAAATTATCAGATTGTAAAGTCCCGCGTATATGTATGGTTCGCCAAAAAATACACATACTTATATTATAGAAGAAAATTTAACCACCAACCATCATTAGAGATTATCGATAAACAGTGGGAGATGGAATTGTGTATATGTATGCAATTGAGGGTAGAGAGAATATTACATGGCAAAGAAATAGGCATATGATGAGGTAAGCGTATTTGATTGACAAGTATATTATTATTATTATTCACTAGCTAACACAGAAAATCACCATCAAATACAACACATGACTGACTGTACAAGTTAAAAAAAATAGCGTGTATAACCGGCATCGTCATAACGATAATAATAATAATAATAATAATAATAGTGCTTATTTGACAAAAAAAGAATTTTTTTTAAAAGCACACACACACACCACATGATTAGTATATTAATTTCAGTCAGTGGTAATTGAATTAACTACCCTAATATGAAAAAATGTTAGAAAATTCTTTAGCGAAAAAGGTGTTAAATGGTGTTTTAGGGTTAGACCATGGGGATTGATATCAGTTAATGAACCGTTTAAAACCAGCCACAAGGAGTACTAGACAGCTAGTTGCTTCGTCAGCCTATTTCGAGACTCATCAACAATGCGCACCCACTCCACAGGTTGGTTGGTTGGTCGGGGGCGGAGGGGGGTTCGAAACCAAGACCTTCCTGTTACAAGCAAGCAAGCAAGTTCGTATACCATTCAGCCACTGGACCCGATTGAATAATGGCCAGTCCATGAATTCTAACTTCTACCAATTCGTGATTTTATTGCCACCCCAACCATTGCGTCGGTGGGACATCCATCTTCACACATGACATATGGATAGACCTTACTGGTCTATTTTATTTATTCCAGACAGTTTGCTTACCTTTTTGTGAACTATGTTTGTTTGTTTGTTTATTATTTTCGTGATTCTCTCTTGCTTTTTTCCCCTCTGTTTGGTTTATTACTGAAAATTGATTGATCCTGTGTGCCTTACTGGAAAATAATGGTTATATATATGGGAAATGTGTGTGTGTGTAACTGTATGGCGTTGGGAAATTGAGGAGACCTGTTGTTTTTTCCCTCACCTTGGGATTATTTCCACTGATAAATAAATAAATCGCTGTTGTTTAGATGATAATGACTGCAAGAGTAAACAATTTTGCTGTCGATATTGCTTATCTTACGATGAAGTGTGTGTATGTATGTATGTGTGTGATGTGTTGTCCACATATACATTTCGTCACATCTTTGAATGAATGATTGGTATTTTTTCAAGACGAAATTCTAGAGTATGTTAATGTTTTGATGTCAGAACTGTTGAAGAGAATCAGTTTGTTTTTTTTCAGTACACACTGATCTTTAATAATTGCATGGAGGATTTCATCATGAGCTGACATCAGTTAGAGAACCACTGGGAGTACTGGACAACTGTTTCGTCCTAGTTTGGAGCTTTTCATCAGTATGCACCTACCCCACAGGGGGTTTGAACACAGGACCTCCTAGGTTCCAACTCGGTGGGTGTGTACTGCTGAAAAGCCTCAAACTACGACGAAACAGTTGTTCAGTACTCCCAGTGGTTCTCTAACTGATGTCAGCTCATGATGAAATCCTCCATGCAATCAAACACAAAATCCCTAAAAAAAAACCAATACTTGAAAAACACTGATCTTTAGTTGGAAAGCGTTAGGATAATTTCAATTTATCTATATGATGGTTATTTCAGAAATATTATTATATAAGTCATCTGATTGGCAGAGAATTTGTACGAAGATCTACTGTGAACTGTGTGTCTACTATATGGATCAGCAGTTCACTCTGTCCCCTCTTGGTGACTATGAGATATATAGAAATTGAAAGTAGCAGAATCATGTGAAAAGACAAGCTGTATGTGTCTGCAAATGTTTGCATCCTATTTCCGGTATTAAATAGCATAATATATATAATTAGAGTGAGTAACATTCAGATTAGACGTAGAGGTAAGGTGAGTAAGTTAATTGATGAGATTGTGTAACTACATCGATTAAGATGTTATTACACATGCCAAGCCTACTGCCTTCTCTCGGCACGACCGCCAACCAGTGTTACCGGCGGGAAGGAACTCCATCTTCATTCCCCACTGGTCACAACTTTCAGTAGAACTCCAGGAAACTTCGTCCGCTAGCCAGTCACTAGAGAGCATCAGATTAATTTTCATGAGTATGTTTGTAATTCTATTTGTTTCACATTTTTAATATTTCTCTAACTGATGTCAATCCGTGTGTGTGTGTGGTCTAACCCGAAACACATAATACATATAAGAGTAATGACAATTTTTAATTAAATAAGTACAATAGAATATCAATACAATACATAGGCTTCTAAATGTAAGTTGTGTGTCAATGATGATTAAAGCGCTTGCTTGACTTCCATCAATTACATCATATGGTTTGACGCCTGTACGTACGCGAAAGCAATTCAGTCTAACTAGGATTTGCACACACACACACACACACACCAAACAATGACTCACATCTATTCTTTGAAATATTGTGACATTAATGAGTAGTGGTGACAACAAGTAACACGAATCAACTAAATATTTACATACGCTTCGATATGTTTTAGTTATCTTATATATGAAAATTTCGACTGACAGCTGCTGTTATACCTTGATGAGGTGATGGTGGTCTGGCTTTTACAAGTCATAAATAACCCAACACAAACTGCGCTGAATGGAACCAATGTTCTTGTAGATCTTAACACACACACCATAAAAATCTTTTAGATAGCGCTATAGACCACAAGCAGTTGCTATCATGGTGTAAGTTATTTACACTATGTTGAAATCTGTGGGTGAAATCGTACCGGTGATAAATAGGGATATATATATATATATATATATACCTATTTTCTATTTCTATCACACTACCAGGAAGTAGTTGTCTGTTGTCTCATTGCTCTGGAAAGGTGGGTTTGAACAGGTCAACCTCAATCCCCATATACATTGCGCTGTCGTAACTGGAAAAAAGATCTTAATATGGACCAATCTAAAAGACAATTCGGACAGAACCCAAGGAAGTGGTCTCTTTCACTTTGCCCTCACGTATCACGAATGCTCCTTCTGTTGTGTTTACCGTTAATTCCAAGAAGAAATGAATATCCAAGATGCGGGGGGAGGGGGTAGCCGGGAATTAATAACCGTTTCCTCTTCCTACCCGACACACACACACATAACTAAGTAAGGACAAAAACCCCAGTATACACAAAAAGTTCATTGAGGAAAAATTTAACTAACTGACTGGTTGGTTGGTTTCAACAGAGAACAACTCTCCATAGATGTGCACCATACTTCAAGTTGCCACTCTCCTTTCATATACAACACAAAGCAACACAAGACAGTAATAAGAGACGTTCAAAAGACATAATAAACACAAGTGTGAGTGAGGGGAAAAGGGTAGGGATAAAGAAGAACAGTGGAGTTTGATTGGATATGACTGTCAAATCACAAAGATTAAGCGAATGCATTGGCCCCCAGTCATTGACAACGATCACTTTGAGCCATATCACCCATCACCCATGTATCTAGATTTCATTGGTTTTCACCATCCCGAGGACTCCAATCAGTCAGTTAGTCAGCCAGTCTACACCTCCTACGTGATTAGCTGGCTGGCTTAAACTAACTGTTTTACATTTCATTGACTGATGAAGTCATGTTTTGGTTTGACCACCACCACACTGTCTCTCTCATCCACTTTCATCCTATATCAATCAGCTAACATTGCCCGTCGAGGAAGACAACGAAGCAGTAATCCATCTTCCTGAGGAAGTCTAGCACAATATACAGTTAGTTAGCTAGCTGTAGACATACAGCTGTATATAATATCCCAAATCTAAAGGTTAATAAAAGCCAGTGAATTCCTACTACCTCATCTGAACTCGATAGCCACAACAAGATGACTGATTTTCCAGCCAACTCCAAGTATATATACGATGACAAGATAAAGCTGGTCAAAAACACAGCATATGGCGGGTGGCGGGCAAAAATCACCTTTATTTTACCACTTCCTTAGCCGTAAAACTCTATACTATATCATACAATCTCAGAATTCAAAAAAAAAATGAAATTCAGCTAACAAGGAAGGATTGAAAAGCAGCTTACACGCGTAAGCATTAATATGTCTGTCTAAAATACTGTGGGAGGGGGAGGGGTGTTAGAAAAGAAGTCGGAATATCATCTGGTATTATACTACAAGGTCCAATTCCAAATAAGATATACAATCTATGCATATCATTAAAACATTCTCTCTCCCCCCCCTTAAACACACACACAAACACGTTGTGGTATTACGTCACAAAGTAATAAATAAAAAGAGAAGCTTTTACTTACTTTAACAATGAAACTATTTATAATCACAGTTTTACGTAGGTATTAGGACGTTTAACAAAACACTGATACTTTTGTTATGGGTAGAATTTATTTTGTTAAAGTAAGTCTCGCAGTGTGTTTTATAAACAGTAATATTTACTGATGACCATGTTAAGAGCACAATTTATTACTGCCATTCATAATCATATCAAGGCACTACTCACATATAGAACTTTCTCACTTCATTTAATATAATTCCATTACTATGTTTCATCGCTTGATTTGATGATTGGTAGTGGTGGTATTCTCCATATTTACTTACTTACTTTACTTTACTTCGGCTATCTCCTACAGGAGGATGAGCCGGCTTCATGAACATGACATGAAGTTTCATGGGAATTAGGTACGAGTGATGTCCCCAGAATCGCTCGGCCTTTTTTTGAGAGTCCAGCTCTAGCCTTTACACAACCAAGTGTGACCTACAAGGCAGTAGAAGTGGAGTAGGGAGTCCACTATCCATTGGTAGCCGGTGACCGGAGTCCGGTTCATACGCCTTTTTAAATGGGACCAGACATCCAGGGCGCATCCAATAAGCCCTTTGTCCATACGTCTGCCGGTGAGCTCCACTGAGCTTCATACGCCAGTCGTTGGAGGTTTGGAATCAGGGTTTAGCCATCTCCCTTAGACTGTCATCCAATGGACAGTCAACCCGATGAAGAGCGCCGGGCATACGCTTTTGTCTTCTCACTTCGGTGAAAAAAACACCTCCGCCACGTAAAGGCAGTGAGTAGGACTTCCTCAGGAGAGGCTATGTAAGATACCCGGTCATATGGTAGCATTTCAAGAGGTGTACGGAGGGGTGGTCAACCCGCAGTGCAAGGCACCCCCACCCCCGACCATACTGAGGCTTTAGAGGCATTCTCCATATTTCCGGAAAATAAACAAGGAGAATTAGCTGTAATGTGTTAGATTGTAAAATAAAACGAACAGAAGAAGAAGGTGAACTGCACACTACCGTTCCGCTAATAGATATTTGGACTGTAATTCATCTCATCTCATCTGTTAACTGTCTGTTAAGGCAGGCTTAGTTAAGTTAGTGTCTACACAAACCAAACAGTAGCACTAAGCAGTACAAGAAGAGAAGACCTAAATGATGAAATAAAACAGACAGAAGGAGAAGCGTTGGTGTCAAATAACTAACTATCCTAGAAAATTCATTCGTAAGACGAGAAAAGGTGAAAATCAAAATAAAAATAATGGGGAAACTAATAATGATAACATAAATAAGAGAGAGAATATAAGTCATCCACTGTTATACCACATAAATAGGACTGGGATATCTGAGACCTACGTAAAATTCTTCATAGAGCAGAAATTAGAGTGGTGGCATTCAAACCTACAAACTCACTCACAGTTAGGACAAACTCTATAGGTACGTTAAAGGACCCTGTAGGTTGACCCAATTAGACAAAATAATATAATTTACAAAATACCTTGCAATGACTGTTCATTTAGGTGAACCACATAGGTCAATCAAACTATTAGGTCGAGGGTAGTCAGATTGTTGGAACATAAGAATTTAGCTAAGGTAAGAATGTTTGACCCCACTAGCGAAGATAAGTAATTCAGAAAACAAACTCAGCTATAGCACTGCATGTATTAACACACAACCACACAATAGGTTGGGGTGGGAGAGAGTTAAGATTCTAAGAAGTAATCTATGTAGGTGGAGAGTTAGAGCGACTGATTACTGAATCCTGGCCTGGTTCATCGAGTCTACACCCAACACACATACAATAGAAATGATTCATCACTCATACCGTAAAGTATGGAAAATACTACTACCAATCAAATCAAGCGAAAATCAAGTGAAAAATAATGGAACTATAATAAATGATGTTGTTTTTCACTTGATTTGATTGGTAGTAGTATTCTCCATTTTTCCAGCATGAGTGATGAGTCATTCTTATTGCATGTGTTGGGTGTAGCACTCGATGAACCAGGCAGGATTCAGTAATCAACCTCTCTCTCTCTCATTCTCCACCTACATAGATTACTTTTTAGAATTTTAACCCTCTCCCACCCACCTTATTGTGTGGTTGTGTGTTAATGCGTGCAGTGCAATGCAATGTAGTGCTGAGCTTTTTTCTAAATTATTTATCTTCGCGAGTGGGGTCAACCATTCTTACCTTAGCTAAATTCCTGTTCTGACAATCTGATTACCCTTGACCTACTACTACTACTACTAGTTTGACCTACGTAGTTGACCTTACTCACGGTCATTGCAGAGTATTTTGTAAATTATATTATTATTTTGTCTAATTGGGTCAACCTACATAGTCGTTTAACCTAGCTACAGAGCTTATCCTAACTGAGTGAGTTTGTAAGTTAGTTTGATTGGACACGAATTGGTAACTAGTGTAATGCGCGCGTGTGTGTGTGTGTCTAGTCTACTTTATTCGATGCAGACTGAACTCTATCACATCAGTCAATTTTGCACAATGTGGACACCATGTAGACACTAGGTGGCTTGTCATCACGATGCACCGCACTGTGAATTGTGATATTAATAGGTGGTTGGAGGCAATCACCGGCCATAGGAGAAGCTTTACTTGATGCTGCTAAGTGTCCTAATCAAAAGTATCCAAGACAGTCCCCTAAAGTAAGTCAACCACGCAAGCTCAAGTAGCTCACAAGGTGGTAACGTCTCTGAATACAGCACTTGGTGGTTGGTGATGCGGATTCCAATCCCAATCACAGAAGGGATATGAATTGTTCTTTCAAGGTGATTGTAGATACGCCTTGTTGACTGACTGGTGAGTGCCAACTAGCATGAAAACTAGATCAAGCAAGGCTTCCTGACGCCAACTAGCTCCATCCATCTAATAAATACTAAGACTGTTTCGAATAATAAGTGTGTGAATTACACACCTACTCTGTATATACCTCAACATTCTGTAGAGAGAGAGAGAGAGAGAGAAGAGAGAGAAGGAGCGAGGAAATACAAGTTGAATAATCACAAAGTCAAGATTAAAAAAAATACAAAACCAAACCATTGATCAGGTTCGATAAATCAGTTCACAAATCAGAAGGAGGGGGAGGACGAGTCGACGCACATACATATTGTAAACAGTTATATACTTACAACATACGTACACTATAAATGAAAAAAGCCAAAAAAACTGAATATGCGGTAGGTATGACATAAAACACAGTCACACACACGCGCGCGCATATTTCAAGTAGTTGGTGAGGTAACTTTTAAGATTAAAATTCATAAGTCAAGTGGTATGCCGTTGATATACACCCTGATGTGATACAGCTAATAAGATTAGGCGATATGAATGAGATGAAATGCCTCACAAAACTTTCGACTATTTCCATTCGATTCTGATCAATAGCGGTGCTACTTTTGATGTGGTAATGCTGGTTGGACTCAAAGAGGCACAGTTGCTGGGATTAATGTCCCGAAATGTCCTACCCTGCTAAAAAGGTGTAGTTTGGATAGCAGTTATAATAAAAGCGGGTACAATCTTACTTGTACTTCCACACACACACAGTGTTGGAGGTGTGAGGACGAAGTTGTACCGCTAGTGACGAAGAGTTGTAATAGTCTGTGCTACTGAAAAGATTTATCAGTAGTATACAGATCCAGTTTGATAGGTAGTAGCCAAAATTGAAAACAGAGTTTTAAGACACTAATGGCTCCTCAAATCTAGATTTAGTTTATACGTTGTGGCCAATGTGATAATCACAGAGGGATTAGCTTGACTAATATAGTATCTAAAGTCTTAGGCTCAATAATCATGCGTAGACTAAGTGGTGCTCGGAAGGCACAAACACGAGAGAGCCAGGCAGGCTTTAGACCAGGAAGAGGGTGTATTGATCACATCTTCACCCTCCGACAGATTCTAGAACATAGGAATCCTACCGGCGTACAACAGTCATTATATTTCTTGACCTAAAGGCAGCATTCGACTCTGTCGATTGAGAAGTTCTCTGGAGATGCTTGGCTGTAAAAGGAATTCCAAGAAAATATATTGCACTGATTAAGGCACTCTACTCGTACTCATACAGCCAGGTGAGGGCTTACGGCGAGCTGTCATCTGAACTGATGACGACCAGTGGTGTCCGTCAAGGATGCCCATTATCTCCTTTTCTATTCAACTTCATCATAGATGTGTTAATCGACTTAACCCTAAGTGACTTCATCGACTGAGGGATTGACTTGCTACCGGGAATAATCTCGTTGACTTGGAATATGCAGACGATATAGTCCTTCTAGGCGAAGACGCTGACGAAATGCAGAGTCTTCTAAACACCTTGAACAGCAATCTACGAATGTTTGGCATGCGATTCGCTCCCGCCAAATGCAAGATGATGTTACAGGACTGGACTACATCGACGCCTAGTTTAAAAATAGGAAGTGAAGTGGTTGAGCACGTTGACCGCTTCACTTATTTGGGAAGTACCATCAGCCAGTGCCAACGGGCTGATCTCTGACGAAATCTCAAAACGAATACAGGGGGCTCGTTTCGCATTTGTTAGTTTACGCCGACTCTGGCGTAGACGAGATATTCGACTATCGACCAAAGGGCGGGTGTACTGCTCATCAGTCCGCTCCGTCCTCCTTCATGGCTGTGGGACCTGGCCACTGAGAGTGGAAGACATGAAAATCCTAGCTGCTGTCTTTGATCATAGGTGCCTGCGTTCTATTTCCCGTGTAAAGTGGCATAGTAAGGTGAGCAACATGGAGGTTAGGCGTAGAGTTCTAGGTAAACAGGGGAAATCAATCGACGAAGTCGTGAAGTTACAAAGACTGAGATGGTTAGGACATGTGTTACGTATGCCAAGCCATCGCCTCCCTCGACGAGCAATGTTAGTGGATATAGGGTCAGGCTGGAAAAAAGCTAGCGGTGGTCAAACAAAAACTTGGCACCAGTCAATGAAATCCACAACAGTTGGTCTAAGCCACGTAGAAAGGTGTAGACTTCCAGGCTGGGGTCCTCGGGACGATTAAAATCTATGGTTGGAAACAATTGGTGACATGGCTCAAAATCGTTCTCAATGGCGTAGTTGCATCCACTTCTTGTGACTTATGATCTCCAGTGAAACTGTTTTGTTTTCCTTTATTACTCCTTTGTCTCACACCTCTGCTCATTGTTTCTATTATGCTTTTCTTGTACTTTCTTCTCTTGTTTCGCGTGCTACACGGAGTGTGGCGACTTGAACTTCCGCACATATGTGCAAAGTTCTATGTCGAAAACAGACAGACAGAAGTTGTGGCCAGGAAATAATATCATTGGACAGCTTTTTCGTCACAAGGTTTAACCTCTGGAAAATCGTCAACCAACCAATCAGAACAGTTTATTATCCACTGGCCTAGTCAACCTCACATGTGATTTCTCCTTAACAAAAAGAAATAGTCCATTACCAAGTTTCTTACCTTCCCGTTGCATCAGCAATAAGGTGTTTCCTTCAGATGGTTAGCAAACCAGTGATGCTGGAGAGGGTGAAGGTTAGAGAAGAGGTCCATCCTGAAAATTTTGGATCCTGATTCACTTTGCGATGGTTCACATAGCCAGCAGTGAGATCTTAATACATAAAAAAACAACTCCGAAAACCACGTCAAACAAACCGTATGAAGCCGTCCCTCCCCCGTCCCACCCCTGAGGTCTACAGTCTCACACGACAATAATTACTCTCGAGATCACACATCAACGTTCCCAGTTTGTGCAGTTGGGAAATGGTAGAGACTTTTGATGATGATATAGTTGAGGATTGTACTCAATAACATAGATACATTCAATTCACTTTGTTTACTCCTTCAGACCCATTAAAAAATTCTCATGTTTTTGCATATATGATGATTATTCTTCTGTTCATGATAGTCCCCTTTTGAATTTTTGTATTCCCCCCCCCTTCATCCCCTTTGTGTGCTGCATTTTGAAGCGAGACAGCTTGTGAACTGTTGCATTTCTGTGTAAAGTAGTTTTTAGTAAGCATTGCGTCTGTACTAAGATCTAAGCTACCAGCAGCTGGCGGCTATGAATCGGGACACCGCAAGGTGTAAGTTGGAGTGTACAGTTTTCAGGGTTGACCTTTTACTTTCCAGACAGAAGGGACGACAAAAGCTAGTATATGTCTGTCATTTCCATTTGAAATCTAGCTAAGCTTAACATGCCAGACGGGGAAAAGTTTATCTTTTTGCAGTGGGTTTATCTAATCGTTACTGGTGATTATGTTTTACACAACACCATAACCAATAAATACGCATTCATGGTTCAGCTGTTTTGCATTTAATTCCTCTTAAATGATTGAAGGGAAATAGGAATCTTAAAAGAAGGAAAGATTTCGAAAATTGGAGGCGAATAAAACACAGCATGAAACTTGCTTCGCAAAGAAAATAATTGATTTTACAAGAATAATGTATCCAAAATAAAAACCTAGCCTAAGTTTAGGAACCACCCTTAACGCCCCCCCCCGCCCCCCAATAAGCTCACGAAAACAACAAGAGGGAAGGTTGAGTATATGGGATTAAAGCGAGATTGTCTTCTCCGGAAAATCAATTCACCAATCGCTACACAGAAGCTTTAAAATGTAGGGGTGGGTGGGAAATATCAAACAGAAATAAACTAATTCCTCGCAGGAATCATCGGAGAGACCAAAATAATGCCGGTTAGTGAAAGCCTTGGGGAAACACTAGCCACTAACTATTCAGTCAAACAATGTATAAATCATTTGAAGAAAGCAAAAGTAAGTATGGGGACACATGGAATATTCACGTAATGTCTGTTGAAGTTGGCTGTCAATGCTGGTCAGATTGCAAAAAGAAATGAGCAGATATGGCATAGCAAGCGTGTGATAGGAATCTGTGAGAACATAGAGGAAGAGAAGTAGACTCTCTTAACTGTTAACTAGAAAGTCAATTGTAATTTACTCCAGTCACCCAGATGATAACCACCAACACACCTTGAGAGACTGACTGTTTCACTAAATATATAAGATCGAAGGCTCTTATACAGGTGAGGGAATTAATCTCCTCCAGAATAATGACAGCACATTATCATGAAATATTAGGATAAAGAGGAAAAGGTAAAATGAAACAAATCTTCAGGTATTATATTGCCTAAATCCTCCAGAATGGGGAATAAGGTCAAGGGGGCGGGGATTATTACTTAAATGAGAAACAAATTAATTAAGTGCTGCTCATCACTTGACAAGTATGGTGAAAGAGAAAACTAGCTGACTAGAAAAATCACTTATTAAAAGTTCGAGAGAGTTTAAAGGCAAATATATCCTCTCTCTCTCCATATCCTGCCTGTTTAAACTCAGTTCCTAGAACAAGTCGCACTTATTGTTGTGTGTAGGCTGACGATACGGTAAACCCAGTCAGATCATCTAGACCGATCGATCGATCGATCAGTTAATCGCATCCCTTTGTCCTTTTCTACTTTATAATAAACAAAGAATACGGATTGAAGTTTATTTTTTCCCTAAAAAAGCTGGAGATCAAGAGTGCGTGTTACGTAATCAATCGATATTTCGACTTTATGAAGCGGTGACAAATACTGAGTTCATTAAAACAATTAGTCCCTTTGGTAAATTTGAACAAGGCATTAAGAAGACAAATTTCGCGAGATGATATCCTCATTTCGTAATTTCTTTACAACCGCTTTACAACTAACATGGTTAACAATGATAAAATAAAGTTCATGAAAATTACTCAGTTAAATCAAAACAAAAGTACATACTAATGACCAATCATATTTAGATAGGTCATGTAGTCCACGGTAGGCGAAGATTGAAGTCTATTGATTTTTGTACACAGAGTTTAGGCTGTATGTGAGGATTAATACAAAGTGCTTCCATCACCTTCAGTAACTTTGAATTAGAGTTATGTGACATGCTAATGATTATCCGGAGAGCTTTATCACTTGTCACAGCAAAAAAAAACCATATCTCGAAAAGACAGCTTCTGTACCAAAGAAAGCCATCTTTATTAATCTACCATTCAAGGGCGACCAGATTATACAGTTGACAACTCAAAGACTTCGATCAACCATCAAACGCACATTCTACGCCACCGAATCTCTTTTTCTCACTTGCCGAACATTTTCGATCCCTGTACCTACGATTAAAGGACAAAATTCTGTGGACTCTACTTCAAACTGTATCTACAAGTTCACCTGCAGCTGCGGTGACACCTATATAGGTAGAACTAACAGAATGTTCCAATGTGGTCGTCGAAAAGAACATGTTCCAAAATGGCTAGTAAATCATATCGAAAATCCTAACGCGATTAATCTTAATAGAAATCCAGCATCATCCATTGCAAAACACTTATTAATGTCTGGTCACAAAATAAATATTAATGACTGTTTCACAATTATTTCACCACATAACTCTAATTCAAGGTCGGTTATTGAAGGTGATGGAAGCACTTTGGATTAATCCTCACATACAGCCTAAACTGTGTGTACAAAAATCAATAGACTTCAATCTTCGCCTACCCTGGACTGCATGACCTATCTTAATATGATTGTTCATTAGTATGCACTTTTGTTCTTTTTATTTCACTGAGTAATTTTCATGAACTTTATTTTATCATTGTTAACCATGTTAGTTGTAAAGCGGTTGTAAAGAAACTGCGAAATGACGATGATATCACCTCGCGAAATTTGTCTTCTTAATGCCTTGTTCAAATACTGAGTTACCATTATTCTTTCTTTCTTGACCTTTTTTAACTCAATTATCACGTAGAGTAGAGTATGTACTTTTCTACAAATTTTTATCTTAATATGTGACAATCTGTCAGTCAGTAAATATACAGGTTTAAATTATGGAGGAGTCTGGATTATTATTATTATTATTATTATTATTATGATTTAAATCAATTTGGACTGAAGTGTTCAACTTCTGTTGACACGTCAGCTCCTTGTGCGAATGCTACGAAGTAATTTGGTAGGCAGTAGTAACTAACAGTGGTATCCAGCCGGAAAACGCATTTGTCACCCTCCTATTTCGGACTGGTTCATCAACTGTGGATGTAACTGCACTCCTCAATTAACGACCGATGGTGATCCTAATGTAAAGCACGAACTCAGCATCCATCGTTTCATCAAACGTGGAAGGTCATGAGAGGCACCACCATCTTTTGTAGTGTAGTAGATAACGCTTTGGAGTTTGAAACGATAAGCACTAGGTTCCAGCCGAACACCAGTACGAACACCATCACTTGTTGTTTACTGGATAACTCAAGTACACATCCAGTTGTGACAAGTCCCAAAGAGGACGAAATACGCTTTCTGGTTAGATTCCACACTGCTGCTAGTCACCACAATCCAGCAAAATACTCCAAGCCTTTAGATTAATGTCAACCATTAGATTTTTTCCACCAAACAACACCAACCACCAGTTAGAGATGACTAAAAACTATTAGGGAGAGCTCTAGACAACTGTTTCGTCAGTCCGCACCCACGATCATGTGTCATAGATCAAATCCGGAAACTTCAGGTTTCAATTATACTATTCCTAACCACTTGTGCTGGCGAAATTCAATGATCCATGATGACATAGCGCAGGATCGTGGGTGTGCCCAGTGCTGATGAGTCTCGAACTAGGTCGAAACACCTATCCATTGCGTGTAGGATGTTGTTTCGTAATGGAATATGCATTGAAAAAATATATAAATTGTTATCAACTTCAAACTTATCTATATATACAAACAAAGATTCAAGACTTCAAGAGAAAATATCAAACTCTTTGTTTTGCTTTCAACCTACAAACTAACTATGCCTGTTAACGGATCTTATTTTAAAGCCCGTTAAAAACAAAAAAATAAATTTAGTGTCTCTATCATAGCCTAACAATGAATGAATTGTAAGGTCAAAATGTTTCACAGAGGTCAAAGTGTAATAGGTCACTAGACTAGCAAAGGCGAAAAAACCTAACCAAAACAATCTCGAGTTGAGTTGAGTTCAGTTGAATTAGTTGACCCTAATAATGCATATTTAATCCTAAAATAAAGAGAGAGAACAAAGCGATAATCTAATGTAAAAGAGTAGAGAAGGGTAGATAGAGAGAGAGAGTGAGAGAGATTGATAACCAAAGCCTCCTTTAGCAAATGAATCATAAAAAAAGGAAGACACGTGTACTACTTGTGAATGACTCAACACTTTATATCCAGAACATGTGGAAAATCATGAGGAGGATAAAAAAATTCGGATTTCGAAGTTTGTCTAATGACAAGATAAGATGATGCGGTTAGGGGGAAAATAAAGAAGTGTGTGTTTGTGTAACATAAATTCGTTCCAGGATTTCATCATGAGCTGACAGTAGTTAGAGAACCATTGGAAAACCAGCTGGGAGTACTGGACAGCTGTTTCGTCCTAGTTTGGGACTCTTCATCAGTACGCACCCACCGGGATTCGAACCCAGGACCTTCCGGTTACAAGGTGAGCTCGTATACCATTAAGCCACTGGGACCCGATCCAAATGTCCTTGAATTCTAACTTCTGCCAATTCACGAAGGTCCGGGTTCGAATCCCGGTGGGTGCGTACGGCTGAAGAGTCCCAAACTAGGACGAAACACCTGTCCAGGACTCCCAGGTTTTCCAATGGTTCTCTAACTACTGTCAGCTCATGATGAAATCCTGAAACCAATCAAATCCCTACAAACCAACAATTGAATAAATTTGTTCATTTGCCTTACAGGCTAAAATTCTATGGACGGGATGTTTGATAGTTAAAAATTTGTTAAATGATTATGACGATAAAGGATTGTATATGTTATGATCGAAGTCGATTGACCTACATGATGATAGGAGTGGTGTAAGAACAAACTCGAACAGTAAAGTAAATCGCCATTGAAAATCCGACTATTACTATTATTATTAAAATACATAAATATCTGGTTACAGGATTTCATCATGAGCTGACATTTGTTAGGAAACCATTGGCAAACCTGTAGGGAGTACTGGACAGCTTTCTCGTCCTAGTTTGGGACTCTTCAGCAGTACGCAACCCCCACCGCCAGGGTAAGAACCCAGGAACTTCTGGTTACAAGCCAGCGAGCTAGCTCGTATACCATTTAGCTACTGGAAAGCGTTAATCCAATGGCCCATGAATTCTAACTTCTGCCAATTCATAACATAGCGAAACGGCTAGACATTGTCATCGCTGACGAGTATTTGTCCCCACAGCCGACCTGCTGCACCCTACTGGTCACGACCTGAATAGGTCAAGTCGCTAGGGAACATCTCATTGATATTCAAGTGTTGGTTTGTAGGGATTTGGTTGATTGGTTACAGGATTCCATCGAACCCCGGGGGTGCATACTAATGAAGAGTCCCAAACTAGGCTGACGAGACAGCCGTCCAGTACTCCCTGGCTGGTTTTCCAATGCTTTTCTAACTAATATCAGCTCATAATGAAATCGTGTAACCAATCAAATCTCTACAAACCAACCCTTGAACATAAATATCTAATGAAGTTGTCCAATTCACACTTAGAACTGCAGCATTGCTTTAACTGTATACAATACAGGAGTTATGCTCTATTCCTTTTCTTCTTCTTCTTCAGCCACAGCTGACTCAGATACGCGTTACCCATTCTGAGCCATTATTATCTTAACTGTCGAGTGATACTGGCCATCTAACAATTGGGAATTCAATTATTCCAAAATCTTCACAAAACCTATAAGCCAAAAATATCCTCCTCAATCAACAGCTCATTGAATGTCGCTCGAGTTAGTTGAACTGTGAAGTTATAACCAATCACGAGTCACTCACCATAACAAGGTGAAATGGATGTTCAAAGTAAAAACGTATTTGGTTGGGGCGGCGTAGAGCCACCACATCACGAACTATTCAAGAAGTTAGAAATTTACAGTTCATAGATTTGCATCTAGGTCAATTGGTTGAGAATAGTCAACAAGCTTAGTGAGCTGGCGTAACCTCAAGACGTCGGAGTTCAACACCTTAGTAGGGTAATGGATGTGCAGTGTGTTGAAGAGTCCCAAAACGGGACGAAACGGATGGCTTACTAAAGACCCCTATATTGGTTTGTGACGAAATCTAGCAAGTGTATATAGGACAACATAGAAACCAAGATAATGTTTTACATACGAGAGAAATATATATAGATATATGTATATATATGCATGGCAGGAAACTCCACAGAAATAAGATTTTTAGATATAACGACGTTAATGTAACGTAGTAATCGAAAGGCGCGTCAAGGTCAAGTCATGATGTATGATATCAGCCATGATATATATCTGATTTCCCACAAACTGGAAGATATGCAAGTGAAAAGCAACAAGCCGGCAGAAGAAGCATCAAAGATAAGACTTCAGGTGAACATAGAGAAAACAGAGTGATCAAGATTCCTGGCCAACACCAACAACAACAGACAACAATCAGTATAAATGAGAAAATCTGAAAGAAACAACCTCCTTCACCTACCCACCTACCTGGGAAGCATCGTTTCGACTACAGGCGGAAGTGACGAGGATATCAAAGCAAGGATCATCTGAAAAGCAAGACAAACCTTCATTACTCGCAAGTCTGTGTGGAGATCAACAGCACCCACCATCAAAAATAAGATCCGGATTTTCAACTCCAATGTGAAGTCAGTCATGCTACTTACTATACGGATCAGAGACTTGGCCAGCGTGTCATAAAGAGCATCTCAAACAAACTTCAGACCTTCATTATCAGTTGTCTTCACTCAATACTCAAGATCAGATTGCCGGCCAGAAAAGATCAGCAACAGGGATCTCTGGCGATGAGCAAACCAACCCAACAGGAACTGATTGTGAAACAAATAGGCAGGAAGAAATGGCGACTGATTGGCCATACTCTGAGGAAATCATCAAGTGACATCACTAGACAGGCCGCTGCTCCAGTGGAACCCGAAAGGGAGGCGGCGAGTTGGTCGTCAGTGCAAGGGTGATTTGGAGGAGGCCATGTGAAGAGGAGATGAAAGCATGTGGTGAGCGGACCTGGATCCGAGTGAAAACGTTAACAGAAAACCGAACGCAATGGAGACGCAGGGCTGAAGCCCTATGTTCCTCTAGGAATTAAAGGAAATAATAAATGCATAGAAAATTTCAAGCACTTGGCTCATTTCCCTATATTAATCTGATAGTAACCAGAAGAACAGAAAAACAAGAGAAGATAAAAAACTCCATGATGAAAGTGATCAATAAACAAGCAATGGAAGAGTGTAAAAATGGGAGGGGAGAGAAAGAAAACATAAAAAGAAACAAGCAAAAGAGGACAACAACCCACCCCCTAAGAATAAGTTAAATTCAGCAAAAATTTATTAGTATCACAATTATTAGAAATTTTAAAATAAAGAAGAAATTGAGAATAGCTAAAGCGCTCTTGCTGCTCTATTATTCAACTTCGTTATTCCTTATTATATATATATATATATATATATATATATATATATATGCATATGTTGTTAAGGAAATATCAAATGAGAATAAGAAATAAGGCGGAGACACGAGATGATTATTATTATTACATTGTTACACACAAAATAAGTTTGACTGCTATGCGGATAAGGGAATCGATCCACATGGTGGGGTAGGGGGGGGGGGGGAGAAAGAGGACGAGGAGGGTGAGTATGGTATGTGAATTAATTCCTTGTTGTATACAACTCAAATACATTCTTTCATTGTGTATATTATATCAGATGATGTGATACGAAATAACCTTATTACATTTTTTATCTCTTTGCTTTTCCTCTACTCTCACACAACAGTATAATATACCACAGGCTTTTATTTGAGAAAGGTGGTTAAAAATGCGGAAAAATGAGGAGGACTGAATGAATGAATGAGTAGGTGAGTGAGTAGATTGCCCACTTAAAGAATTAAGGATAACTTATTCTTTTATTTTTTGTCAAAGTATTTTTCACAATCATATCCTCCAATCTCCTGTCCCTCTTTCTGTGTACTGTACAACAGCAAGATGCCCAAGTGTATATAACACGAATATATATACATACATGAACGATACAACAAGAGAGAGAGAGAGAGTAAATCAGACTGTCAAGTCATTCTCATATAGGAACTCAGTAATGTACACACACACACACACAGAATCACACTTCCTCCACTTCTATTATCCTAATCAATCAGGCAATATCATATATGTATGACTGGAGAAAATAGAATATGAAATGGGAAATATAATCATCGTCGTAGCAATATTATTATTATTATTATTATTGTTAATGATTATCCCCACTCACTGCAGGGATAGATAGAGAGACTAGAAAGCTCATCACACACACACACACTACTATAAAAATGTACGTGTATAGATTACATGCATACGTACAATGGAATCGGTGAAAGAAGATGGCTTAAATTTAGGGCATGTGTGTATATAAATATATATATATGTTCTACATATCATGTGTATAACAGCTGTTAGGCGAAATGTAATTGGACGAAAGGCTACAGTGTCATTGAAAAATGGACCAATCAAAAAGAAGTCTTCGGATAGAATATACATAAATAGACACACACACACACAGCCATACACAAAGCAAAAAACATAGCAGTGTAGACTACAATATAGAATGGATAGGAACTCTGAATTATGGTATACACAGCCCCAACACGCACGCACACACACACACACACATTACATGAATGTAAATGAATATTTAAAAAAAGGAGTCATCAATAATAAGTAAGGAAGAAAATCTTAAAAAATAAAAAAATAAACTCTATAACAAGCTCCAAAATCTAATCTAACGAAAACAATCATTATTATTATTGTAATAAAAGAATGTTTAATAAACTGTGAAATAAGGGGATATTCTCTAGTACTTCTTCTCTTTAAAGAGGAGGAGAAGGAGGAATTATTAACCTCTTCCGTCCTTTCTCGCTCTCTCTCTCTCCGTCTCATCATCCCACATATATTGATCAGATAGTTTTAAGACTGATTATGCTTTAAATGAAATCAACCATAGTAGATGTGTTGTTTCGTTGAGATGGTCACATCAATTGTTGGATATATTTATTTAGCGTAGGAGGGGGGAAGGGAGGGGCGACAAAGTATCAACTTCATGTGTGCGTGTGTATATGTAGGCGGTGGAGTAGCAACTTCTTAGATTACATGAACAAGGAATGGAGAAATAATAATAATAGGAGTAGTAATAATGAGATAATAAAGAGCGTCGGTGGCATAGCGGTTAGGACGCTCGCCGACCGACTATACACATGGCCCGGGGTTCGATCCCCGGCTGGTGGCCACTGACGCACTCCTCCTCCTCCTTCACCTAGCTTAAGCCAGAAATAATGCTGGTAAAGAGGAAAGGTTAGGTAGGCATGAGGCTGGCTAGCAACCCCATCCTGTAAAATAGATAAACACTGCTGCTACAGACACTTCAAGCCACTAGCTTGGAGCCCTATCTTCCACTGGGGATAAATAAATAAATAAAGAGCATTTTACGAAACTAGCAACAAACCAGCAGTACGCATATTTATTTATTATAACGATAAAGCATAATCTTAAATATACGAAATAATGAACAAGGATTTTTGTTTGGAGAAATGAGAACAAACAATTCAACGAAGTTTCTTCTCGGAGAATTCATTCCATTTAGAGCTGCAGCACAATCGGAACTATAGAAATTAATTTCGTATATCTGTGTATGTGTGTGTGTCCGCGTGGAAGTTAGGTTTATCAAACAAGAATACAAGAATGATGTCCTTTTTATATTTGTATAGACCTTTGTTATGTTAATCGCGATTAATTTCCCTGAAGAAATTCGGACTATTTTGCCAAACACAGGAAACGTTAGAATTAATCATATTTCAATTTCACTGGTATTTTAGAAATATAATTTCTACACATATGTCCACTTCTCATTCGACGTTCAACTACATTTTGAAATTATTCTCTGTCAAATCTTGATCACAGTTTACAAGAATACAAATTTGTTTGAGTTATTGCTTAGATGTCATCAAAATGCTTCAAAATATATGATGAATCATCAAAATTGTAACTAAGGGGAAGCGGGATAAAGTTTAGTAAGTTTAGATTAGGTTACGAAATCCATGTAAAACATTCAGGAAAAATTGTTTGTTAGTCAAACAGTATGGAGACAAGTATGAAAATCAATTATGTATTAGGTGAGAAGAGTAAATCATAGAACTTTTTATTTGATCCACTGTTACCTTTTCATAGTTGCCAAGCAGTATAATGTTCTATTACTTTATAAGGCACTTTCCAAATTACATATCTCTCTCTCCATATCAACAAGTGGATTTAGATTCCACACTGACTGACTGACTATATGGTTAGACTGAAATATTCAGTCTCTTTGATTGCACACACCAGTAACTAACTAGTGTGATGTGTGTCTAATCCTTCCCCTTGTGGTGCACAGACTGAATTCTATCAGTCAGTCAAGTTTCCAATGTGACCACCACCATACCATATAGGTGGCTCGTCACCGTCATCATCATGGTGTACATTGATCTGATGATATTAGATAGTTGGAGGCAATCGGCTACAGGAAACCCCCTGTTTCATCTAAGTCTCGTGCTAGTTGGCACTCACCAGTCAGTCAGTCAGCTAGGCGTATCTGCAACCTTGAAGGAACAACTCATTTCCCTGCTGGGATTCAAACCCGCGTCACTACTCAATGCTGAAGTTAGAGACGTTACCACGACTGAGTTATTCAACCTGACGTGGTTGACCTCCTGTAGGACTGACTGTATTAGAATAGTCTCATACTGTCACTGTGCGTCGGTGGCATAGTGGTTAGGACTCTCGCCGACCATGCAAATGGTCCGAGGTTCGATTCCCTGCCGACGGACACTTGATGTCTATGCTCGGCCTGTAAAATTTGGGCTACCGATGTCACATGCCGAAAATTCCATATTTGTACCAAAAATACAGTGTGGAATCAAGCTGTAATCAAAAATAAAAAAATAAAGAAAAATAAAAAACAAGAATGTTGATGTACAGTGGAAGGAACAAATGAACTTGGGTAACATATATGACTTGTGTTCGCAGAGAGGAAAGTAGGGCTTTAGGCTTGACGTGTTACAATTTAATTGGTGGATAGTGACTAGCAGTGGGATCCAGGATAACGCGCATTTCGCCTTATTTGGGATTCGTCCACCAACTGGGTGTACCTACATTTCCCAGTGAATGATGATGTTCCCACTGAGACTCGAACCCAGTGCCCATATGGATTAGACCACTTGGGCCACGACAGTCAGCCACCTCTTGTGTAACGGGTCATATTAATTTTAATTGAATTTTAGATTTTCCCGTCGATTGATTGACCGAAGTGCTCGGTCTCAGGTTGACATGTTGGCTTCTTGTGTAAATGCTTCGACGATGTCTGGGCGTATGGTCAGAATTTAACTGGCGGATGGTGACTAGCAGTGGGATCTAGGATGCACGATCCGTCCGATTAAATTCTAACTAAATGCCCAGACATCGTCGAAGCATTTACACAAGAAGCCGACATATCAACTGAGACGAAGCACTTCTGCCAATCAATCGACGGGAAAAACTAAAATTCAATTAAAATTGACGTGTTACAGTTGAAGCAGTGTTGTTGTTGCCTTAATGCTCCGGCCCTACCACTGCAACTGACTGGCTAATCTCAAGGTTTAGGAGTATGATCTTCGTTACTCAGGACATAATTTCCATGTATCAGCAGCTTATGAATCACAGAATTATGATGACGACAGTAATACCCAGTGAGTTACTTTGAGCAGAATTTCAAAGTGCAGCCGCCCCCCGTGCATCCATTGGCTGAAAGTCAAGCGACTTAACGCTAATAAGCGACATCGTCATTTCCCTTGGAATAAATTTCGTGAAAATGAATGCCTAAGAATCAAATCCTTCTAATAATGGTGAAACCAAAAAAATAAATAGCAACATCAGGAAAACAAGAAACGGAAACGGTCGTCTATCTCAGTTGTTTTACTCACACCAAAAGGAAAAAAACCAACAACAAAAAAAACACATATTAATAAAACATGCATATTTTCCATTCTTTTTTTTTCATTTCATCGTAAATAAACTTTCATTACCAGAATTTGTTTTAAACTTGGAGCAACTGTCTGTTGGCTAATTGTGACTAACTGTGGTATAGACGACTAGTCAGAGCACATAGAATAAAATGTTGGGGGGGGGTTTTTTTTAAAAAAAACAGTAAAACAATCAGTGGAAAAATTAGTTAAAACAACCACGTCGTCCATAGTAGAAATGATTACAATTAAGAAACACTATTTACCCCCCCCACCCGCCACCCCATCCCACCTTCTAAGGAAGCAAACAACCTCGTCGTTTCACGCCCCCCCCCTAGATTAGGGGGCAGTTTACTACTACTCAACAATATAAGAGGGTAGTGTACAGTTGTTAGTGGGATAAAGATAGACAAAGGCATATAGAAGGGGACATACAGAACAGAAATGAGATTGTGTTTAGAAAGAATTTCTATAAAGACTTGATTTTTTTTTATTTTTGATTATAGCTTGAAACTACACAATATTTTTGGTACAAATATGAGATTTTCAGCATGTGATATCGGTAGCCCAAATTTTACAGGCCGACCACAGATATCAAGGTGTGCGTCGGCGGGGAGTCGAACCCCGGACCATGTGCATGGTCGGTCGGCGAGAGTTCTAACCGCTGTGCCACCGAAGCGTCAACCTGGGACTGAGCACTTGGATTCAATCAGACGACGGGGAAATCTAAAATTCAATTAGACATAGTTGTGATTATTCAAAAGATCCATTTGAATAACTACTTAATTCTTCTTTCCGGTTGTTGTGCTGTATATCACGAATTGGCAAAGGTGGAATTCTCAAGCCGCATTGGCTGCAAATTGTCTGCAGCCCCTCTTGTAACCCACTTAAGCTTCTAGTTTCGAACTCTAATGGGATTGTGCTTACTGATGGTAGAGTCGCTAGTTAGGGTGAAACAAACAGCTGTCCAGTACTCCCCCTATCAGGTTTTCCCTGAAAACAAACACTTGATGTGAATGATTTTAAACCTTTATATTCCCTATACTTCATTCAACCAGTTTCAGTGTTGATTAAAACTCATTAACACATGAATTTTTCAGTTTAAATAAATATTCATATCGACTCATAAAGTTTAAAGCTGTATTGATCTTAAATTATATATATAATATTATTGATTCAATTAATAAATAAAATTTGTGTTCTTATGAATTCTACTCATAGTTTTAAAGTTAGGTAGTTAGCTAGTTAGTCGTATTGATTTTTTGTTTTTCGTTTTGTTTTGATATCTAATTTATTTGTTTGAAAATTATTGTTTATTCTTATTTTAACGTCACTTTGTTAAATTTCTTGGTGGACGAACACATCAGTTGGTGAGAGATCATTGAATATCACCAAGGTGTACTGGACTGCTGCTAGTCGTTGTGTTCATCCCACTTTGAGACTCTTCAACAACAGAGTGAGTCCGCGACCCGACCCCATCCAGTATCGTGTCTAGAGTCATTAGGGGATTTGAGACCAAGCTCCGTTGATTATTCTTAATTACTCATTTGACAAGCACCCATCGCCCTACATGATGGCGCCCAATGTTCACAACTTCTTAGTAAACTGCTTTGGAACATCTATCCAATTAGTTACCAGTGTCCTAGAGATTAACAGTTAGATTATGGGTGCTCACTGCTCAAGATTCTTCGGACAGAAGGGAAATAAAATGTTGTCTAGTTCTCCCTACCGATTTTCTATGATCTCTCTGTAAACGATGCTGGTCTGTGACAAAATCTCACCGTTTAAATTAAATTTGAGACTTTTGGATAACGCTTAGGCGTTTGAAGCGATGGGCACTGGGTTCAAGCCCCGGTGGGGCACATTCATCCGGTGACGAGTCCCAAATAGAACGAAATGGGCATCCTGGATCCCGCAGCTAGTAGTCACCATCCACCAATTAAAATCACAACTATCAACATAAACTATATTGTATGAATTTAAAAGCATTAGGAGTGAGGGTGGGAAATAACCTGACTTCTGGAGCAACACATTAGAAGAATTCAACGAGTGAAGGTGTTAGAGTTGTAAACTATTTTCTCTCTAATCACTACACCCTACAGTTCACATTTCGATGTGACTTAACTGCCCAATCGCACGATCTTATGCACAGTTGGTAGTAAGTCACACACCTATCAAGTGTAAGGACTATTGTGATTCTACTATCAAGCTGTACAAACTCTGCTCGGTAAGTGGAGATGTGGAAGGTTTAGACCCTAGGCCATTCCCCAGTTGGTTGGAAATTCAGTAACTGGATATCAATGAGACACACAGCTCCACTGGGAGTACCAGAAGCAGTAATACTATTATTATAATACCACTTCAGTTCATACTAAGTAACATGTTTTGAGAACAGTAACCTAACTAGATTATTAATTAATCAATAAAGCCATTTTAAAATACACCTGTAAGTTCTTTGTATTACCTATCACACTTAATCGGTTACCACTAACAGTCATACATTGTAAAACAACCAACACATGTGTTAATAAAGTAGGATTTAATAAATTTGGGCTACCGATATCCATGCAGAAAATTCCATACTTGTACCAAAAATACACTGTGGAATCAAGCTGTAATCAAAAATACAAAAAAATATATTCTTCGCTCACTTACATAGACACACTTTTCGGCGTCCAACAATTGTCATATTTCTTGACTTGAAGGCGGCTTCGACTCCGTGGATCGAAAGGTACTATGGCAATGTCTGACTGTGAAGGGAGTGCCAAGAAATACATTGCACTAATCAAGGCACTCTATCAAACTCACGTAGTCGTGTAAGGGCTTATGGGGAATTGTCATCTGAATTGGTAACAACCAGTGGTGTCCGACAGGATGTCCATTTCCCCATTCTGTTTAACTTCATCATAGATATGATGGAAGTATCCTTAACTGAACGTAATGACTTAGGAATCGACTTGTTACCAGGGAATAGTCTTATGGACTTAGAATATGCAGATGACATAGTCCTGTAGGGGAGGATGCTGACAAAATGCAAGTCTTCTGAACACCTTACAGCAATCTGTATGTTTGGCATGCGATTCGCCCCTACAAAATGTAAGATGCTGCTACAGGACTGGACCACGTCAACTCCTAACTTAGTGATAGGGAGTGAAGTGATAGAACATGTTGACCACTTCACCTATTTGGGAAGTTGTATTAGCACCAACGGACTGATTGGCGATGAAATCTCAGCACGGATCCGAAAAGCTCGAGCTGCTTTCGCTGACTTACACCATCTCTGGCGTAGGCGTGACATCCGGTTATCAACCAAGGGACGTGTGTACTGCTCAGCAGTTCGCTCCGTCCTTCTCTATGGCTCTGAAACATGGCCAATACGCGTTGAAGACATGAAAAGGTTGACTGCTTTCGATCATAGATGTCTGCGATCTCTGTCTCACGTTAGGTGGTTTAATAAGGTAAGTAATGTTGACGTTAGGCGTAGAGTGTTGGGCAAAGAGGGAAAATCAATCGACGAGGCTATAAAGTTACATAGACTAAGATGGCTAGGTCACGTGGTGCGCATGCCTAACCACCGCCTCCCCCGACGGGCATTGCTAGCTGATATAGGTGAAGGTTGGAAAAGAGCCAGTGGTGGCCAAACAAAAACATGGCCTCATCAATCCATGAAATCCTTGACAGTTAAACTGAGTCAGGTAGGGAGATGCAGACTCCCGGTTGGGGGCCTCGGGACTCTAGGAATCAATGGCTGGAGACAATAGGTGACATGGCTCAAAATCGTTGTCAATGGCCCGAAGATGTATTCAGTCTCTGTAATCTTTCATATTCCTTTCTACCATTACCCATTCTGTTTCACTCTTATACTTGTCAAACTCTATTGATTCTCTTCACTCATCTTCTTGTCTACCTCTGTGTGCTATTTGGAACGTGGCAACTCGAACTGGTGCACTTCGGTGCCAAGTTCTATGTTGAATACACTTCTGTTTATTATCTCTCCCTCTCTCTTGCTTTGTGCGCCTACATGGAAGGAGTGTGGCAGCAACTTGAACTGTTGCATGCATATCTGTGCAAATCTAGTTCTGTGTTGAAACCAAGCAGTCAGTCAGTCAGTAATGGTATACTTTTCTCTTTTTTCCTTTATGTTATCCAGTGGAACATAGGGCTTCAACAAGCTAGTGGCTTGAAGTTTCTGTAGCAGCAGTGTTTATCTATTTTACAGGATGGGGTTGCTAGCCAGCCTCATGCTTACCTAACCTTTTCTCTTTACCAGCATTATTTCTGGCTTAAGCTAGGTGAAGGAGGAGGAGTGCGTCAGTGGCCACCAGCCGGGGATCAAACCCCGGACCATGTGTATGGTCGGTCGGCGAGCGTCCTAACCGCTATGCCGACGACGCACAATGGTTTACTTCCATCACTAGAATAACCAACTAGTTATTAGTGTGTAAGAGCATGAAACTGTCAGGACTAGCAAAGTGAAAAACAACAACAACAGTAATAATTGACGAGTACGGGATATGAACATGATAGTTTCAAAATGTACACAGAAATCGAGTTTATAGACCTGAAATGGAAGAAGCCTCCACGTAATTGCAAGTATTTTTCCCTTTGTTAAAATTAATCGACGAGGTTATGAAGCAGTTGCATCGATTGAGATAATTAGGACATATGCTACACGCATGCACCCTTAGCCATCGGCTGCCTTGATGGAAGATGTTAGCTGACTGACATAGGATGGATCAGATTGGAGAAGAGCTAGTGGCGACAGTGGTTAAACCAAAACATGGCTTCATCAGTCAATGAAATCCACAACAGTTAGTTTAAGCCACACACACAACACAAACATTCAGTCACGTAGGGAGGAATACAATGGCTGGCTGGCTGACTGACTGATTGGGGTCCTCAGAAAGGTGAAAATCAATCGCTGAAGCAATTAGTGACATAGCTCAAAATCATTTTCAGTGGTGCGCAGATGCATTCACTCTTTATGATGCACATCTGTGCACAGTTCTAGGTTGAAACCAGTCGGTCAGTAACAGCGTCATTCTCATGACGAGTAGTCGTCTGTAAGATAACTAGAACAAAGTAGACTTCTCGCATATCTATTGATGTCAGCCAAGGCCCTCAAGACCAAGTGTAAAGGTGCACACCAGCTACTGATAGACAGCTTTAAGAAACCATACAGGTACAGGTTGACAAAAACTATTGTTTTTCATGAAATCTATCGTTATCAAAAGGGTACTGAGCTTCTGATAGGTAAACTGCCTGTCTTTTTACAACGTTATATTCATTCGTGAGATCGTCTAGGAGTTCAACAACACGATAGACCTGAAATTTAAGAGCTCAAAAGTATTATATACTCTCCAAGAAGCCAAAGAAGCCTAACAGGTTGCCTTGAATGCTATCCACGTGTGACCATCATGCCCAAGACAAACATACTCTTCACCTCCCCTTCTCCCCCCCAAAAAATCAATAATGATACTCAGTTGCGAGGGAGTTACAAACAAGGAAGAGGTGTTAAACATCTTTGAAACATTAACACTCTTAATCTAGTGAATAATCTAAATACAATTAATAATTTTTCTAACTTACTTGAGTTTGAATCCTCCAGTTTCATTGAACTTGCTTGTGTTTCTTGACAATCAGGTGGAGGTAAAGAAGCTTGTTGTTGTAGACTAGATGCTGGTGGAGCTGATGTCGGTGTACGTGCGGAACTAGGCGTTAGGGGAGCACCAGATGTTGAACTTCCTGAACTACCAATTCCACTAACACCACCACCGCCACCACAACCACCACCCCCGTGACCATGACCACCAGAGAATGCTGGTGAAGCACTTTTTGGTCCATTTGCTCCCAGGCTAACAATATTATTCAATTGTAATTTATCATTTTCAACAGAGGATAAACTTGTCAACTTATGATGATGATGACCCGACTGACGTCTTCGCAACTCGGCTAATTCATTCAACTCTTTAGTACGTAGATAATTAGAATCCAATTCGGTGTTTGGTGCATGTAATTCCATGGCATCAAGACTTTCTTTAACTAATTCAAAGAGATCTTGTTTCAAAAAACAGTGTAAATCGTATTCTTTTTCATTACGACTTAATGACATAATAAATGCAAGCCATTGATCAGCTGTTGGACCGACTACAACATCCCATTGTGAGGATATCCCACTTTGAGGACGTTCACGGTATAAGCGTAAATCTAGGACAGATAAGGAAATAACGAGAAAACAAAAGAAATTACATTTCATCCAATTACATAATAATAATAATAATAATATGAATTATGAAGTGTTAGTTTTGCAGGCATTTCATTGACATCAGCAACAGAACCCCAATTGAAGAACCAAGCAGTAATGGAACAGCTATTTCGTCCTAGTTTGGGGGATTCTTCGTCTGTGAGAAATCGTAACCGATGGGGTCCATCAAGTCAGATAAGAGAATGGGTTAGTACTTATCTATATGACACTGGGTTGTGGTTGTGCTATCCATATATGTTGCGAATTCGTAGAAGTTGGAAAGCATGGGCCATTAGATTGGTTACCCCCCCCTCCCCTCCCAAAGTGGTTGAATGTTTTAAAAGCTTAATTTGTAACCAGAAGGTCCTAGGGTTCGAACTTATGGGGTGTTTCAAAACTAGGACGAAACCGCTGTCCAGCACTCCCTCACCTTCCTTCATGGGCAATGTTGGCTGACTGACATAGGATAAGGTTGGAAAAGAGCTAGTGGTGGTGGCTTCATCAGTCGATGAAATACATAACAGTTAGTTTAAGCCAGCCAACCAACCAACCAGTCACGTAAGGGGGGGGTTGACTGGCTAGCTGGGGTCTTCAGGATAGTAAGAACCTATGAAAGTTGGAGATAATTGGTGATGATATGGCTCAAAGTGATCATTGTCAACGGCTGGTGAGGATGCATTCACTCTTTTTGTGGCTTGCCAGTCATATCCAATCAAACTCTATTGTTTTTCCCCTCACTTACACTTCTGTCTATTATCTGTCTTTACTTTATTTTCTCTTGCTTTGTGTGTTACATGGAGGGAGTGTAGCGGCAACTGGAACTACCGCATACCTGTGCAAAATTCTACGTTGAAACCAGTTAGTCAGTCACTCGTTTTCCAATGATCGCACTCTAGCTGATATCACCTCGCGATCAAAACTTTCAACAACAGGAATGTTAAACTGTCAAATAATGCCAAATCCTACAACTGTCTGCATCCTAATGAAAACAGTTTATGCCTATAATCTCAGAAAGAAGACACTGCTCCCACCTCCTCTTTTAACATGTTCAACTTTTGAGAAAAACTTATAGATTGCAATCTTGATATTGGCTCACTAGAGAACAAAAAAAATGGGACATGTGGCTGACTAACTTCTTGTTGCTATGCATTTCATTAAGGGGGAAAGACAGAAACCTCATCGAATCTCTTCCCGTTGCAAGAATCTGCTAACTACACACACAGGAAAGACATATTAATAAATACAAAAAAGGGAGAGAGAGAGAGAGAGTTGGAGTCTTTGTGAAACACTCAAGAAAAAGTTAATAATAAACGAAGAATTCAAAGCGTGATACACAACAGCTAAAATCTTTTAAAGCAGATTATTACCAAAAGGAGTTCGGAAAGCATCTTTTGCACCATCCATATACACAAAATGCAGTCTGGCAACATTCATGTGCATATACATCCACTCTCACTCCAGAGAAATTAAGTGTACAACAAACTGTGCTGGTAGGATATTGCCTAGACATGGAACAAGAGAACATTCCCTGAATATGATTGTCAAGAGGAGCAAAATTAACCACACCTTGTACTTACAGGTTATTATCTACATCAATAGAGAAATCTTTCAACGTGGAATACAAGGTAAGGCCAGGCATATATCTTTTGTCTACAGCATAAACACTCTTGATGTATACACAATCACACACACACACACCCACACATAAGGATGACTCTGAAATGTCTATAGAAAAAAAGTCACTTGTCCAATCCAGTTTTAATCATAATCTTCAAGTATTGGTTTTGTAGGGATTTTGTTTAATTGCATGGAGGATTTAATCATGAGCTGACATCAGTTAGAGAACCACTGGAAATCATCATTTCTGAGCGATGTGCATCGCTTAATTTGCATTTTAGATTTTATTTTCATAATTCCTCCGGATAATACAGATACATTTCAACAGATATGAACAATTGACTGCTGTTATGCGACAGGGTGTGTGTGTGTGTTTATCCACAACTCTTTCAGAACACTATACACAACTAACTAATTGTCTTGAAATAATAATAGAGAAGATTTGTAGTAGCTCAGGTGGATAATTTCCAATTGGTTGTGTTATCTGAGGAGCTGGTTGGTTGGTTTAGTTGCGGCTGAGCTTTCGTCGTCGCCTCTTCTAGACAACATCCCCTCTTTCAGTGCAAGTTTTCGCATAAAGTGAACAAATTTAAATTCTTCATGAATGATGATAGAATTGCGTCTCCCAGTAACCATCTTTACATATGTATTAGTCATTTTTTAATTGACTTGGATTTTAAACTTTCTTGCCAAGTGTGATTTACTTTTTATTAGTTGGTATATTTGGTCTATATCAACATGTTTGCTAATTGCATATTCTCTGTAGTTTGGTTTGTAAGGGTTAATTTTGTTTTTACAGGTTAATCACGGATTGATATCAGTTAGAGAACCATTGAAAACCAGGGAGTGTACTGGACAGCTGCTGTTTCATCCTAGTTTGGGAATCATAGGCAGTAACCACCCTGTGGGATTCGAACCCAGGACCTTCTGGTTACAAGCAAGCAAGCAAGCTCGTATACCATTCACAGCCACTGGGACCCGATTCAATGACCACAACCCATGAATTGTAACGCCAACCGATTTCGTGATTTAGCGCCACTGGCACCAACCGGTGTTGTCGGTGAGATATCCGTCCTCACACTTGCCATCTGGATGAACCTCACTGGTCACGACCTATCAATAAAACTGCAGGAAACTCTGTCCCTTGTGTATCAAGTCACTAGCGAGCATCTATGACAATGATTGGGGTCGCTCTAAATCACGAAATGGTAGAAGTTAGAATTCATATGCAGTGGCTATTGAATCGGGTCCCAGTGGTTGAATGGTATACGAGCTAGCTTTCCTTGTAACCGGAAATTCCTGGGTTCACGCCCTGGGGGGTGGGTAGTTACTGCCGATGATTCGCAGACTAGGATGAAACAGCTGTCCAGTACACCAGTGCTAGTGGTTTTCAATGGTTCTCTAGCTGATATCAATCCATGATCAACTCGTAAACATTGTATATTCGTCTGAGTACCAGGCTTCTTGGAATTCCCTGGCACTTTTGGTGTTTCCTCTGTCTAAATCTCGACATTATCCTAATCATCAAATTGATGCCTATAATTGTCTACATGCATTGATATGAAAGAATAAACCAGATCATGTCTTTTTACAGCCAGTATGCGTTCCTGGATTCTGATTCACTCATGACAAAAAAATTTAAATCAGTTCACTTTATGCTAAAACTTGTGCTGAATGAAAGAGGATGTTATCCAGAAGAGGGAACGACGAAAGCTCAGCCGCAAATAAACCAACCAACCAGCTCCTCAGAGAACACGACTACCAGTTGCATAACTAATTGTCTGTACAGCTTTGAAGTGAAATCATGAAAAAAAAGAGGATATTCTTTGCAAATTTTATGTTAATGCCCAAAGTTACTACTTAATTCCTTTCTCGTAGAAATATCTACTATTACTACTACACGAAGAACAAAAAATGATTTGTTAACAAAATATACCAACACAACCGTCGATTATACACAAACACACGGTCATTATAGAATAGTTTTTATTTATTAGTTGACACAGAGTATATACACGATGTTGTTAATTAAAGTGGTCAATATTATACAACAATTACTGTAAACAATCCTATGAGTGAGGTATGCTCTTGTCTATCTATCATCAACACACACACACACACTCATCAATCTATGCATATACCATGTGAATATTATTCAAGGTATGCGTGCTACACGCTACACACACACACACACCAAGATTGAGATGAATGAAGAGCAATCCTAAGAAATAAACAAAATATATAATTAAGTATAGTCCTTATAGAACTGCAAATAAAAGGCTTGTGTATAGTATGTTCTTCAATCACGTAAGACTTAACGCACACACAGTCGTTTCAACAAGTGAAAGACGCAAGTAGTATTTTGTGTGAATGCAGGGGAAAAAGGATCAACGATTCCAGATTATTTACTGTATCCTTCGCCCCTCGTGCATAGTTCACTAAACTGCTGTGAAGTATAAAGCTTTGAAGTTGAGGTTAGCGGCTAGGAGTTTGCTATAGGCTCACATGTCTAGCCTGATCTTTCCTCTTTAGAGAAATTAATATTGACGATAAGCACGGTTTAGGAGTGTGTGTGTTTTGTGTGTGTTAGCCGAAGATCGAACAGCGGACTACGTACAATGTGGTGGTTGGCAAGTATTTCTACTGCTGAACTCACACAAATCAGAACACGACTTTAAATGGTTCACACAATTTTAGATAGTCCACTAAACACAAGTGATTATTATGATTATTCCCTTGGATTCGAGGTGGAACATAACAGGGCTTCAACTACACATCTCCACTTTCTTCTATTCTCTTTTGCCGTCTTCAGCTGGCTCCACGACTGTCCATAATCTCCTAGCTCCTCCTCTGAAAAACGACCTCTTCCATATCACCCTCACACAGACGACACACTCATTACTCCTCTTTGGAATTCCACTCGAGTGATGGTCTGCACTGTGTGAGATATCATTCGATGGTCTCCTCAGTGTCTACCCGATGCATCCCATTTTCTTCTACATTTGTTGAGCAAAGTTCAACAATAGCGCCCCAATGAATGCTAAGGCACGAGTGACCTTCAGCCGATCAATCATAAAAATGATGTATATTTTTAAGAAAATGCATGAAAACACATTATTAAACAGGTTATCTTTCTCTGACATGGCTTAAAAATACGTCTTAGTTGTAACGAGGAGTATTAGTTGCTAAGTTAGACTAGTTTCTGTACATGTTTATTCACCGAGATGACTACAGATAAACTGTTTTTGTGAAGCGTTTATCTCTCTCATCAATCCTGCTTACAGTCTTCCAAAAAAGCCCTCGATTGAATTATTATGGTTTCCAGCAAAAGGATAGACGACTACTTAGCAGGAAAACGTGGATAATAAAACAAATTAAAATAAATGACATCAACTATAAATCTAGCCCTAATCGTAACCATAAGCTTAATCCTGACCCTAATCATAACCCTTATCCAAACCGTAATTTAAACCTAATGCTAATTATAACCTTGATCTTAACCATACCCTAATCCTGACAAGCTATAAAAAACACATCTATGTGCATTTACTCTTTTACTTGCTCTTGTGGAGCTGTTTATATTGGACGTTGTAAGCGTAATCTCCGAAAACGTGCAGCTGAACACTATCCGGTTTGGTTAATGAAAGGCGAACGTAGAACTGCAAAGTCGTCTATTTGTGATCATCTATTAGAGTCTGGTCATTTAGCCCCACGTGATTCATCTTTCAAAGTTATATACATGGCAAAATCGAATCGATCCAAAAGTTTACGTTTTCTTCACTTATGCATAGCTAGCCACCGAAGCTTTAGCTATACATGAACAAAAACCTAAATTATGTGTTCAAAGCGTTTTGTCAAACCTCTTTCTTTACCTTGGTCATAATAACGTTCTTTCTAGTTTCTATCTTATTTTATTTTGCCACTGAATTCTTTCCACTTCACTTCACATCTTCATTCTTATCGTACTCCTAATTTTCAAAATTTTTAGACAACACTTCACATTTTTGTTATACAACAATCTTTAATATTTTTGTAATTTATCCACTTCAACTCTACCCCTTATAACTTTTATCACATACATACGTACATTGACTGAGCAATTATTTAGTGCCACTCACTTAATAACCTTTTTCTGTAATATAAATACGACTGTACAGTTAGCTTGAAAATGAAATCGTTGAAAAGAAATTTCTTCGCTGAACAAAAACTGTATTAACACATTGTCGAAACAGTACTTAAAAACGTGATCTAGGTGAAATTTGCTGCTTAGTTGGTGAATAACATTCATATTTACGTTGTAGTAAACGACAAGTGCTGTTACTCAGCGACTAGAATGCTTTCAAGGTCATCGGAGTGTTCGCACTACCCTGGAATGCTTTTGTTTAATTTCGCCGTCAATGAATGAATGTGTCACACGCCCAGTGTTACCGCCACAAGAAGTGTCAAGAGTGCGCTTAGATTAGAAAACTTTAGCACTAAACTAAACCATAAATTTTTAAGTATTGGTTTGTTGTAGGGATTTTGTTTGATTGCATGGAGGATTTAATCATGAGCTGACATCAGTTAGAGAACCACTGGAAAACCTGGGAGTACTGGACAGCTGTTTCGTCCTAGTTTGGGACTCCTCAGCAGTACGCACCCACCGGGATTCGAACCCAGGACCTTCTGGTTACAAGGCGAGCTCGTAGACCATTGAGCCACTGGGACCCGATCCAATGGTCCTTGAATTCTAACTTCTGCCAGTTCACGACATAGCGCGACCACTTCGCAATGTCTTCTTCGATGAGTTACTGCCTCATCTTCAACCTGCTGTACCCTACTGGTCACGGCTTCCCACTAGAACCCCAGGTTAACTGCCTGAATAGGGCCAGTCACTAGTGAGCATCAGATGAATTTTTAAGTATTGGTTTGTTGTAGGGATTTTGTTTGATTGCATGGAGGATTTAATCATGAGCTGACATCAGCTGACATCTACGAGCTCGCCTTGTAACCAGAAGGTCCTGGGTTCGAATCCCGGTGGGTGCGTACTGCTGAGGAGTCCCAAACTAGGACGAAACAGCTGTCCAGTACTCCCAGGTTTTCCAGTGGTTCTCTAACTGATGTCAGCTCATGATTAAACCATAAATGTTGTATTATGTATATTAAGACTTTAAATAAAAATGGCAAAGACAACAATCGATGAAAATTTTCAAGAGTTTGATTTGTAAGGATTAGATTTGTTTTTACGATGAGTTTGACTACGGACAAATTGGAAACAAGCATGGAGTACTAGACATCTAGCTGTTTCGTCCTAGTTCACGACTCGTCGGCAGTACACACCCACCACTGTTTAAACCCAGAGTCTTCCGGTAACTAGGCAAGCTCGTATACCATTCAGCCACTGGGACGCAATTCAATGGCCAGCCCATGAAGTCTAACTCCTACCAATTCGTGATTTTTAGTGCGACCACTAACCAATGTCATCGGCGAGAACTCCAGCAAACTCTGTCCCTGTAACAAGTCACTAACAAGCATCAGATTAATTTTCCACAGTTTAGTTTGTAAGGATTAAATTTATTTTTATACGAGTTCATAGGCTAGTAGTAGTGAGTCATTGAATCGGATCCCAGTGACTGAATAGGTGATATACGAGCTTGCCTTGTAACCGGAAGGCCTTGGGTTCAAACCCCATTGTGGAGTGGATGCCTACTGCCAAATAATTCCCAAACTGGGCTAACGAAACAGCTAACTAGCTGTCCAGTACTCCAGTGCTAGTAGCTTTCAATAGGCTCTCTCTCTCTCTTGTGTGTGTAACTACTGATATCAATATCCATAGTGTGGTCATACTCGTTGTACAAAACCAAGCCAACTGATTGTTTTTTTTCTCTTTCATTAACAAAGACTGACACATGTTAGATAGATAGATAGATAGATAGGCAGATAGGTGGCTAGATATAAAAAGCAACAACAAAAGTTCAGACAGGTTATTTTCAAACCAAACTAAACCAAACCAAAACACGAAACACGTGCTATCATCATCATCAACATCAACAACCTTATATATGTTGTGGTATTTAATATTTATACTTAAAAACTAACAACCGGATAGATAGATAGATAGATAGATGGATTGTTAGACGCATAGATATGTATATTCAATATATATATTAGTGTGAAGGAAAAGACAACAAAATGAGTCATCCATCCAATTCCTTATTTTTTGCTATCTCTCTCTCTCTCACTCACTATCGCTATCGCATTTTCTATTTTTTGGCCATAATAATCAAAATCAAAAATTAACCAATCAGATGGCTTATAAGTCAGACAAGACTGTCTACTATCACTATTACTTCTACTATGCTTATTATTATTATTATCTATTAGTAAATATACTACAGTACACACTATCATATTGTTTCTGTTCGCCTCCATTCTGGATTTTAGAGTGTATGCATGTGTGCGTACGTACGTACGTCTGTCTAGATGTGATTGTGTGTGTGTGTGTACAATACTATTGTTATTTTTTGTCGTCCTTATTCTTCTTATTTCAGTCCTCTCTCTCTCTGTGAAATAGACTAAACTAGACGAATAGAATACGGAAGAAGAAATCAAAATATAACAGAGAATAAAAGGAGAAAAATTGAAGCAGTTTGACGAGAAAAAATAAAGTTTTGTATAATTTTAACAACCTTTCCTGTTTAAACGATTGAGTATTGGATCGATTATTGATGATAGCGTTGTATTGTTAATATAAGAACAAGATATATTATTATTTCAGGATTTCATCATGAGCTGACATTAGTTAGAGAACCATTGGAAAACCTGAGAGTACTGGACACCTGTTTCGTCCTAGTTTGGAACTCTTCAGCAATACCTTCTGGTTACAAGGCCAGCTCGTATACCATTAGGCCACTGGGACCCATCGGGTTCGAATCCCGGTGGGTGCATACTGCTGAAGAGTCCCAAACTAGGACGAAACAGCTGTCCAGTACCCCCAGGTTTTCCAATGGTTCTCTAACTAATGTCAGCTCATGATGAAATCCTGAAACCAATCAAATCCCTACAAACCAACACTTGAATATATTATTATTATTATTATATTACATCCTTAAATTCCTAGAGGAACATAGGGCTTCAGTCGCCCAAGTCTCCATCGCCTTCTGTTTTCGGCCAACTTTTTCACCCACTATAAGTCTGTCTACATGCTTTCATCTCCTCTTCACATGACCTCCTCCAAATCACCCTTGCACTGACGACCAACTCGCCGCTTCCCATTCGGTCGGGTTCCACTCGAGCAATGGCTTGTCTAGTGATGTCACTTGATGGTTTCCTCAGAATATGGCTAGTCTAATCCATCTCCATTTCTTCCTGCCTATTTTTGCACAATCGGTTCCTACCGGGTTGGTTCGCTCATTGCCAGAGATCCCTGTTGTTGATCTTTCCTAGCCATCCATATGATCCTGAGTATTGAGCGAAGACACAGCTGTTAATGAAGGTCTATAGTTTGTTTGACATGCTCTTTATGACGCATTGGCCAAGTCTCTGATCCGTATAGAAGCACTGACTTCACATTAAGGTTGAAAATTTGGATCTTGTATTTGTTGCTGAGTGCTGCTGACCTCCACACAGACTTGAGAGTAATGAAGGTTTGTCTTGCTTTTCGATTCTGGCTTTGATATCCTCGTCATTTCCGCCTGTAGTTGAAACGATGCTTCCCAGGTAGGTGAAGGAGGCTGTTTCTTTCAGGTTCCTCCCATTTATGCTGATTGTTGTCTATTGTTGTTGGTGTTGGCCAGGAATCTTCATCAACTCTGTTTTCTCTATGTCCAACTGAAGTCCTATCTTCTCTGAATGCTTCTTCTGCCAGCTTGTTGCTTTTCACTTGCATATCTTCCAGTTTGTGGGAAACCAGACATATACATCACATCGGCGAAGTACAGATCCTCCAAGTTTGTCTTTGTGTGAGTCCATTTTAAGCCTGTTTCCTCATTTCCTGTTATCTGTCGCATTATCTAATCTACTGCAATCAGGAAGATCATTGGCGATAGTAGACAGCCTTGCCTCACTCCCGTCCTCACTTCTTCGAAGGCTTCCGTAAGTTTCCCGTTGTGGATTACTTGGGATGCAGAATTGTCGTATAACTGTTGGATGAGGTGTATAATTGTCGATGGGACCCCGTAGTAGCGAGGTAGTTGCCAAATCACCTCTCGATCGACGCTGTCTACTGAAGGCCTTTTCAAAGTCGATGAAGTTGAGTGAGGTGGAGGGGTGACTGCCATTCTAAGCTTTGTTCAATGATGATCCATAGAGTGGCGATTTGATCAATACATGACTTGTTCCTCCTGAATCCAGCTTGTTCCGGTCGGAGTTTTTCATCCAGGTCGGCTTGTTTGATTCTCTCCAGGATGATTCGGCTTAGTACTTTACTTGGGATGGACAGGAGCATAATTCCGCGTCAGTTTTTGCATTTACTTAAATCTCCTTCCTTTGGTAGTTTGAATAAGTATCCTTTCTTCTAATCCTCGGGTACTTTGCCCTCTTTCCACACCTTCTCCAGTAATGGCATCATCAAGTCCGCTGAACAAGATCTTCTTCTTTAGGCTTTACTCTAATTTACATAGACTTATATTTGAATAAGGCATTAAGAAGATAAATTTCGCGAGATGATGGAATCATTTCGTAGTTTCTTTACAACCGCTTTACAACTAACATTCAAGGGTGACCAGATTATGCAGTTCATAGCTAGCTCAATGACTTCGGTTAGCCATCAAACGCACACACTCTACGCCGTCGCATGTCTTTTCTCACCTGTCGAAAACATTTTCGATCCCTGTACCTACGATTAAAAGACGAAATTTCTTGGAATCTACTTCAAACTGTATCTACAAGTTCACCTGCAGCTGCGGTGACACCTACATATATATATAGACGAACCAACAGAATGTTCCAATGTGGTCATCGAAAAGAACATGTTCCGAATTGGTTACTAAAACACATAGAAAATCCCAATGTAGTTATGAATCTGAATAGAAATCCATCATCATCTAATGCAAAGCAATTATTAATGTCAGGTCAAAAAATCAATATTAATGACCGTTTCACAATTATTTCATCAAATAACTCTAATTCAAGGTTGGTTATTAAAGGTGATGGAAGCACTTCGGATTAATCACATACAGCCTAAACTGTGTGTACAAAAACAACACAATAGACTTCAATCTTCGCCTACCATGAACTGACTGCATGACCTATTTAAATATGATTGTATGTACTATTGTTTTTTATATAATTGAGTAATTGTCATGCACTTTATTTTATTTTATTATTGTGAACAATGTTAGTTGTAAAGCGGTTGTAAAGGAAAATAAGAAATGATCCCATCATCTCGCGAAATTTGTCTTCTAAAAAATGCCTTATTCAAATTTATCAAAGGGATGAACTGTTTTAATAGATTTATATATAAAACGAAATTTGACCAATAACAGTGGACTGGAGGATTATGCGTCAGACTGTGTGTTGGGAGCGAAGAATCAGGAATACACTAGACGACCAGTGAGAAGACTCTAGAAGATTTGTATTTCACAAGTGGATGATATATGTCTAATGTTACTGTTATGTTGCTGCTGCTGTGTGGTTAATAGTAGTTTTCCCCGTCGCCAAATTGTTATGGACTGGTCGAGAATCTAATAGTCCTGACGCAAGAAGGCGGAAATCAGAAGACCACTAGGTTTGCGATGATACTTCTATTTTCCAAACACAAGGAGACGCAATAAATGGTATCACACCAAAGTAAGTAAGTCACAAGATTGTGAGAACGAAATATATATATATATATATACAAAATATAGCAGACATGTCAACAACCACCATATATGGATATACGTCACCTAGCAACGGACTGTCAACAAACACTCATATTATATAGAATATAAGGGGAATATACATTGTTAAAGGAGACAAGTTAATACAAGTGAAATGGTCACAGACTAAGCGAGCAAACAGAAAGAGAGACCAACATACACACACACATATATATATATATGTGGATACATATCAGTTACACACAAACTCGAAGACTGGCAGGTAGGCGAAAACGCACAAACCGGCTGAAGAGGCAGCGAGAACAGTGAAATATATAGAAGACGGAGGTGATGAAGATGACCAACCAACACCAACAGCAGCCAGCACCAATCACCATCACAACGAGAGAGATTTAACAGAGGTTGTTGTCTTCTTCACTTATCTGGCTAGGAAGCATCGTTCCAACTACAGGCCAGCGGAACGGATGAAGATGTCAAAGTCAGCCGAAATCGGAAACGCAAGACAGACCCCTTCAGCAACCTAAAACCAGTTGGGAAAATCTTCCGCACTTATTTAGGCGGCATAAAGAACAAGATTCACATTTCTAACACTAATGTGAAGTTGGTTTTTCTATACGGGTCAGAAATTTGGCCAGCGTGTCACGAAAAGGATTCCCAATAGGCTACTGCAAACTTTCGTCAACAGCTGCCACCTTCTCTGGCTCATACTGAAGATCAAATGGCCAGAAAGATTAAGCAACAAGAAACTCTGCAGTGGAACACAAACCAACAGGCGACAGCCGACTACTCAACAAATATGTAAGAGAAAGTGGAGATGGATCGGGCATACGTTGACCAGGCCATCACTCGAGTGGAATACGAATGGGAAGCGACGAGGTCGTCAGTGTAAGGGTGACATGGAGGAGATTGTGTAAGAAAGAGATGAGAAAGTTTGGTCAATCGTGGAGCCAGCTGAAGAGGAGTGCAAAAAACAGAACAAAGTATGATGTGTTCTGGAAGCCCTATATTCCACTCAGAACGCAAGGGAATAATAATACATGAATTTATGGATCAAATAATAATAATAATGGATTTGGTCCAAATGGATTATCCTACTAGATCTGTAAGGAGACACATGAATACACTAGGTATAATATAAACAGAAACTGACAACAGTTAAAAAGAAGCAATTGTTCCTAAAATAGCAATTTAATGGGCACGTGGCTAGTGAACTCTTACATCTAAGATTATCGATAGCAATAAGACGGATTATACTGCCAACACCATCCTTTGTTTGTCATTTTCCAGCTACCGACCAATTACGATTTCTCAAGAGAAAGACAACCTCTGCCTAGTTGTGCCAATTCTATGTGTATTGACAAATTTAGTTGCTCCTGTGAAGAAAGCCGGCCACATAGGGCGAACAACTAGACAACTGAGCTATACGTATTATTAATGAGCATGTTCCTTCATGGTTCCGAAAAGACCATACGAAGTCTATAAGAAGTTCTATTTTGACTCATTTGATTGATGATAGTGGTCACCAAAGTGGACATAAGCAGTGCCTTCAATGGCTTATCTATCATATGCCATCGAGCCTTTCGAACGGAATTCGAACCCACCTGTTAAATATATAACCGAAGTTGTGGGAATTAATTCAAGAGAACAATCCTAGTGTCTTTGCATACAACCCTTGTCTCTCCCACCCTTTCTTATTTTCCTTGTCGTTCGAAGTTATTTTTACGATATTTATTTAAACTCTGATTATCTGTCCACTTCACCTACCTTAAGTATTACGTAACTATTAAGATTTGATCCAATTTATTTATTTATTTATTCATTGAATTATCTACATATACATAAACATTTTACTACCTTCGTTATTCTTATCACCACGTGCATAAGTCTTATGATCATTACTTTTGTTATCATTATAATCATCGTCATTAATGACGTTGAAAAGATTTACCACATTATTATTATTATTTGATCCACAAAATCACCATCACTATGGCTAAAATATTTCTATATCAATATCTATGTAGATCAGAGTAGAGCCTGAAGAAGAGGATCCAACTGAAAATAACAATATTGTTCGCTTATTATGTGTCTTGTTTTAATGTTACATTTTTATATCAATCAATGAGAATTAACCGGAGGATTTGTGCAGTACTCTTGCATATTAGATAAGTTGATTTTTAAATATCACACACACAGTGAGTAATGCAGTGAGTGTATTAACAATTGGATGACGTTTCATTATCATATCACACATAATCTTAGTCACACGATTTCACAATTTGTCTAATATGTATACACTTCCTGTCTATTCAACTTTCTTTTGTTGTTAGTTGTCAATTTGTTGGCATATCTCCGGTATAGATGTTGCGTTGCTTCATTCCGATTGGACGTGTGCGGGGCGGGGGCGGTTCAACCAATAAACAAAGCTTCAGTGATTAATCTCTCTCTCTCTCCACCTGACTACATTACTTTTTCTCCATTATCACGCTGTCCCAACCAATCTATTATGTGATTACATGCAAGTGAATACAGTGCAATGCAATGACTGAGCTTTTTTCTAGGTTATTTCACTTGCCAGGGGTTCAATCATTCTTGGTCTAGCTAAATTTTTATGTTCCAATAATCTAGTTGACCTCGAGGTAATTAGTTTGACACCTATGTGTAATTGACCTTACAGTTATCATTATTACATGGTATTTGATAAATTATTTTTCTTAATTGGATCTATCGGGTCCTTAAGTCGACAAAGTTTATCTCTGGGAGAGTTAGTAGGTTAGTTGGTTTAAATGCCACCCTGACTCTAATTCCAGCGTCATTGAGAACTCCATATGTAAGGTCTCTGAAGCTCCTTCTTTATATGGCAGTACTACAGAGGCTTTGAATTCTATATTTTATTTTCGTTAGAATTATTGTTGATCTTAGTATTTCTATAGTTCTTCATATATATTCTTGAATACATTCCGATTGGGGGTTATTTATTCACTAGTAGTGATACTAGTGAAATTACATCGACTGAAATGGTTAGGACATGTGTTACGCACGCATTCCTAGCCATCGTCTTCCTCGACAGTGAACAGTGTTAGCTGACATAGGGTCAGGTTGGAAAAGAGCTATCGGCGGTCAAACCAAACACATGGCCTCATCAGTCAATGAAATCCACAAAAGTTAGTTTAAGCCAGCTAGTCACGTAGGAAGGTGTAGACTTCCTGACTGGTTGGGATCCTCGGGACGAAAAAACCAATATGGGCTGGAGACAATTGGTGATATGGCTTAAAGTGATCGTTCTCAGTGGCTGGTGCAGATGCATCCACTCCTTGTGACTTATGATTTCAAATGAAACTATTATTGTTCTTCGTTATTACTATTCCTTTGTTTCACACCTGTGTTTACTGTCTCTATTATGCATTTCTTCTACTTTCTTCTGTTGCTTTGTGTGCTACAAGGAGGGAGTGTGGCGACTTGAACTGCCGCACATTGGTGCATGTGTATATATTCAGCGTATTCTGGAATCTGCATCAATAACAATATCAGTGTTTTATAGACAATATCTATTTGTTGGATGATTTCATCATAAACTGATTCGGTTAAAGAACTACTGGAAAACTGGAAAAATAATGCCTATATATATATATATATATATATGGGAAATGTGTGTGTGTGCGTGTAACTGTATGGCGTTGGAAAATTAAAGAAACCTGTTTTTTTCCCTCGCCTTGGGATTATTTCCACTGATAAATAAATAAATCGCTGTTGTTTGGTTTATAATGACTGCAAGAGTAAACAATTTTGCTGTCGATGTTGCTTATGTCACGATGAAGTGTGTGTATGTATATATGTATGCGCGTGTGTGTGTGTATGTATATATGTATGCGATATGATGTGTTGTCCACATATACATAGGATTCATTTCTGTTACATCTTTGATTGAATGATTGGTATTTTTCCAAGACGAAATTCTATAGTTATTCAAGTGTTGGTTTGTAGAGATTTGATTGGTTACAGGATTTCATCATGAACTGACATTGGTTGGAGAACCATTGGAAAACCTAGGAGGGAATACTGGACAGCTGTCTCGTTCTAGTTTGGCAGAAGTTAGAATTCATGGACTGTCCATTGGATCGGGTCCCAGTGGCTTAATGGTATACGAGCTCGCCTTGTAACCGGAAGGTCCTGGGTTCGAATCCCCTAAGGTGGGTGCGTACTGCTGAAGAGTCCCAAACTAGGACGAAACAGCTGTCCAGTACTCCCAGGTTTTCCAATGGTTCTCTAACTAACTACTGTCAGCTCATGATGAAATCCTGAAACCAATCAAATCCCTACAAACCAACACTTCAACATGATTTTCTTCAAGGATACACACAGACACACGTCCTGTTGACTGACTGGTGAGTGACAACAAACACACAACCAAACAATAGAGTTTGGTTGGAAATTATTAGTCACAAAGGTTGGATGCATCTGCACCTGCCATTGAGAACTATTTTGAGGCATACCACTGATTATCTCCAGCCACTGGTTCTTACCAATCCGAGGATTCCAACCCGGAAGTCTACACCTTCTTACGTGGCTTAAATTAACTGTTGTGGATTTCACTGACTGATGAAGTCATGTTTTGGTTTGACCACCACTGGATTTTTCCAACCTGATTTATCCTATGTTAGCCAGTTAACATTCCCCGTTGTCGGGGAAGGCGATGGATAGGCTAGACATACGTAACACATGTCCTAACCATCTCAATAGATTTAACTTCACACCCTCGTCTATCGATTTCCCCTCCTTTCCTGGCACTCCACAGCTAACATCAATATTGCTCACCCTATTATACCACGCCACCTAACACGGGAGATAGAATGCAGGCACCTATGATCAAAGACAACTAGCCTGCTTTTTCATCTCTTCCAATCTCAATGGCCAGGTCTCACTCACAGCCAGCCATAAAGGATGGTGGAGCGGACTGCTGAGCAGTACACACACCCTTTTTTAATCGATAATCGGATATCAGTCCATCCAGTGGCACATCAAATACGAAGAGACGAGTTGGACGCATTCGACAGTGACGCGGACTAGGCGATGAAAGCCTACGGGTAATGGTGGAGACAGGGAACAGAGTGAACTGGAAATTTGCTGTTGTTAAAGCCACACATAGTTTCACTCATAGGAACCCAGGGAAATAATAATAATCTATAATACTTATGTACTCTACTGTGTGCATTTTAATTCATTTACTGAATTTATTTATTTATATAAGCTGATTCACTGTACAATTGACATGTTCTTGTTTTCTTTACTTACGCACAGAATATAGATATATGAATAATTAAACAGGATATAGAAAATAAAGTGAAGAAAAAGAAGATTATTGATTAAAATAAATACTATGAATGTACACGAAACTCAATACAACTTGAAAGCAGAAATGAAAAGGTAAGAAGATTATTCAATTGTAGGACATTAAGGAAGCAGAACCTGTATAGATGGTAGCGAGGGATGGAAACATTTCGATACATGTTATGTCCTACTTCGGCCTAGTCATCCCGCTGGATGTGCGTATATCCTCATTCCAAATAAGTAAGTAAGTAAGTACGAAGGTGATGCTATTCCCAGTGAGATTTTCAACCCAGTATATATATCACTTTAAACGGTTAAGCCTTGTTAATCACTGAGGCGATTGTACGTTGTCAGTGGTTCAATAATAGAGTATTCGCGCCAACCACACCCGGCTGACACACTCTCCCAAACATCCCTCCTCTTAGCTGACAGCAGACCTAATAAAGAGGCAAAGTGGTTAGACATGAGAGTAGCAACCTCGACCCATAGAAGATTACAACACACCGGCTGTTAGCGAAACTTTGAAGCCCAAGTTTGAAACTCTCCATTTCATTCTTGGAACGTATAAGAATGAAAAAGAAATGAGTATTGTGTATGTGTTTTCGACTGACTGACTGACTGACTGACTGATTAAGGAGGAAAACAGTAGTAACATGGAAGATGAAAAAGGGTGAATGCATCTGCACCAATGAGAACGATTTTGAGCCATCATCAGTCATCAATCATCTTCGTTCAACCATTGATTCCCAGGATCTCGAGGACCGCAAACAGTCAGGAGAGCTTACACCTTCCGCAATAATCAAAGACTTGATAAATTGATACCACATTTTGTTATGTCCACCTGTAACTCTTTTCCGACCCAATTCTATGTCAACTAATATTTCTGATCGAGGGAGATGGGGTCACCTGGCGTAATTGACAGGTGTTCTAGCTTCACAACTCTCTCCTTAGTAACCAGTGCACTCCAAATTGTGGAGGCAACCAGTCACAGGAAGCCTTACCTGACCTATTGATAGGATCCCACATATTTTGGTATTGACTGTTTAAACTTGCATATATGGTATGTTATCGTTCTCACACATTTTGGTATTGACTGCTAATTTTGTATATATGGTATATTATCATTCTCACACATTTTGGTAGTGACTGTTAATCTTGTATATATGGTATATTATCATTCTCACACATTTTGGTAGTGACTGCTAATTTTGTATATATGGTATATTATCATTCCCACACATTTTGTTACTGACTGTCAACCTCGCACATATGGTATATTATCATCTCTCACGCACTTTGTTATTGGCTATTAAGATAAATTATTTCAAATGCTGTTAGCTGTCCATATTGTTGTAAAATGTATAAATACCATGGCTTTCTTTATCGTTGTTGCACTTCAATACACAGTCACAGTCCAGCCTTTGTCTTTTGATATTTGCGTGCTTTACTAAGTCGGAAGGTACGACGAGCAGATAGACAGATTAGTTCAGGCGCAGACAGAATAAGGTGAAAACATCATCATTCAATTCCCTACCGTTATAACACCTATGTTTCGTGTTAGGTTGGCAGTCACTAGTCAGTCAGCAAGGCGTATGTGCACCATGATGTCAAGCCACTTAGAATGGTGGTGACCACACTGCAAACTTGACTGATGACAGAATTCGGCCTACACCAAACACAAAGGGCTAGACACATATTACACCAGTTACTAATTATAGTGTCCAATTAAAATATCCAATACAGTCCCCCAACAGGAGGTCAATCACGCAAACCCGAATAACTAAGTCGTGATAGTGTCTCTGACTACAGCACTGGGTGATGATGCGGATTCGAATCTCAGAAGAGATATAAGTTGTGATTGCAGATACACCTTCCTTCCTGACTGACTGACTGGTGAGTGCCAACTAACAAGAAACCTAGACAAAAAGCAAGGCTTCCTGAGGCTGACTGCCTCCAATCATCTAATAACAACATCAACTCTCTTCTTACCACCTAACACTCAATACGCCTAAACCTCAATACGTTGCTCAACATACACATAATACCATTCTATTAATGAAATGTAGGAACGCTCCAGGAAAAGAGTAAAAGCCTACAGAGGAACTTAATTTCACAAATATGGTAGGGGTTTTGTTTTCTCATAAGATACTAACAGTTTATCAAGTTTTTTTAAAAATTATAAACAAAACAGCTAACCTGAACTTCAAAGAAGACCCTTCTAGATAGTCAGATAAATTTGACTTTGATAATTATTGAAGAAAGTTTGAACAACAGACTTCTTTTATTCCTTTACCTTCTTCCTAATGGAACATAAAGCTCCAACCTAGTGGGCTTTGAAGTTTCGATAAGGGTTGACGTTGCTGGCCTCATGCCCACCCTTCCCTCTTTATCGATTTCATTACCAACTTAGGGAGATCTAGTGGTGCGTCGGCTGAGGATCGAACCCCAGACCATACATGAGACGTGATTGGCGAGCATTCTACCGCTCTGTACCACCACCAAGACGTACTTGAATAATAATAATAATACTTTGCTTTATTCCAAAACAGTACTTGTGATACAGAATGGAACTCTCAGCATTTCACCACATACAGTATATTGCATCCAGTTAGTACACTATCAATAAATATAGTTCCACATAGATTAGGGAAATCTCAGTTCATTATGACAACATATTAGCATATCGGTAGAAAAGCCAAAATTGAACAGTGTTTGAAGGTGTTAGAAAAGTAGATACTACTAGCATATTTACTGGCGTAAGCGATAGCAAAATGTTCGAGATATACAGAGTGTGAAAGAACGAAAAAGAATGTTTTAAGTAAAGTTTGTAAGGAAAAGAGAAACAAAACAACACATAACAACAAAAAAGGTAGAGAGAAAACGTTGTACCTGTAAATGATGTGAGTTGGAAAGACGAGATCCATTTGTTCTACTGACTATTTAATAGGTTAAAGGTTTCACGCCTAATGCTTTCTTTATCGCACAGAACACGAGCTAGATAGGGTATGGATGAGTTTTTTGTACTTGCTAGTGCGGGCATATAGTTTCCTATATAGGCTTCTGGTTTTCCCTGAAGAGATACAAGGGGAGAGTTGTGAATGTAGAGGGTGTTGTGGGTCAGATAAAATGGTTTTCGCCCATTTTTCACATGAGTTCATGTGCCTGTTGACCAGAATACTAACAAGCTGGCTAAGTGGCAAACTGCTTACCCTGCTGACAACCTTTAACATCCTACGTACGTAATAAGGTATAGTCTTTTTTCAATAGTCCAGGAAAAACTACGGGGGAACAATAGAGAATAATAGGCAGAATACGGGAGTTAACTAATTGTAGGAGTAAGGGTTGGGTTACACCAGAATGTCTTAACTTCTTGATGTAGAAGGTAAGACGGAATATTTTCTTAGAAATCATCAAGATATGAGACTACCAGGAAAGATCAGCATATAGAATGACGCCTAGGTATTTAATTTCCGACTTGGTTTCTATTTTCAGTGCCATCTATGTTGCACACCAACCAGTTTGTTTAGGTCACTCAGATTTATGCCCACCGGTGAAAATGGCTGTTTGGCATCTAGAGGGATTTAGGGTAAGGTCCCGTTTTCCTTGGACCATTGGCTAATTTCTGATAAGAAGCCTTTTAGTTTGGAGCAGTCACTTGGACATTTGAAGTCCTCTAGTGATAGGAAATCATCACAGTAGATTGGACAAACGAGAATAATAATAATAATAATAATCGATAATATGAAATGATTACTATTACTCACCATCCATATAATAATAACTACATCCTTGAGCATCTTGACCAGCTTTAATGAGAACATTAACATCTTCAGGATCATCTGTACAGCCGATATCTCCTCCCCCTCCACCAGAATTGTACAGATCTTGTGATGAATCTACCACCATACGATCAAATCCTGTTGTTGATCCAGGACCATTGCTATTCCCACCACGTCCACCACTATTCGTCAGTGAACTATTAAAACATGTTGTAAAATTGAAATCAGGTTGTTCATCGTACACAGATTCTATTAAATTATCCAATAGAGCAGCTCTTGCAGCTGATCCCAACTGATGGACTAATTTTCCATTACGATGACGTTGTATATTTATTCGATATGATGTACGCTTATCAATAGCGAAACGATCAAGTGCTTGATCTAGCGTAGCCATACAAATATCTGGATCATCATGATTTAAAAATCGTAGGATACGAGCAGCAAGATCACAAAAGGCTACAGGATCAGGATCTTTTAGAACTTTTTGATAAAGATCCTAAAATTTATAAACAAAAAAAACAAACAAACAGGAAATGAATTAAAAATTTTAATTAATGTGTATATTCAGAAAACAATGACATTTGAGAGAGAGAGAAAAAAAACTCCCCTTCACAAACAACCTGATATCATCGAGGGTGGGTAAACTTGAGCCTTTCTCGAGAACCATTCCTATGTGGCCATGTGTTCATAGACACTGACACATAAATCCTACTGACTGCCTTTAGGCTGTGCGGGTGTCTCCACACGAAAATGAAAGAGCGAATGCAAACGTCTGGTGCTTATAACCGAACTGTTGGACTTGCAGGTCTACTCAGGAGAGCTGAAAAACCCTGATTTCAAACCTTTGGTGGTGTGTATATGGGCTACAGAATCCAAAAAGAAAGACCAAAGTGGCATATAAACTCGTTTTGGTAATCGGAAACCATAAGAACGCAACTTCCGACGCCATTCTACTGTACTGTAGATTAAACTTTGAGTCTAAGACTCGGGGGTGGCCCTGTGAGACTAAAACCACCAACTTTGGTCTGTGACTCCAGACAGTATCTCAGCCTTTGCACACACACACACACACACACTATGGGATTACGTGTGGCATACCTCATGATGACCATAATTTACCAAGTTGTTTTAAAAAAATTATTGATTAATTTAACATGAAATATCACACTATAAACATTCTCAGTGATATTTTTCATCTCATAATAAATCGATTAGTCACATTTTGGGTTTTGTAGGTAGTCTGATTAGTTCCAAAGGTAGTTTTCATCACGAACCATAACATCAGAGAATAGTTAGAAACCAGGGAACATTGGTAACATCTTTTTTGCTCTTTTGTGTTGTTGGCGAACTCTTCATCAGTATGCCCTCGTCATGACCCCCATCTGAGATCGAGCTCAGGACCTTCAGATGATGCAATTAGACCAGAATAGAATAAGTCTGCTCTTTATACTTTTCCTTTGCATCGAAGTTTCTGTAGCAGTTTGACTGATTTTCCTGGGTAGGGTAGTTAGGCTCACGCGGAACCATCCCTCTTTTCTCGGTCTTGGGATCGTCTAGTAAAAATAGCAAGCTAGTATTTTAGGCACGGGGTGATCAGATAGCTAGTCGGTAAACTCTAATTCTATCAATCCGCAATAAAGCGCCGCCGCCAATAAATGCCATAGATGAGTATTAGCTCCACCCTAATGTGGTGGACACTACCAGTCACGACTTAACATTAATTGTTTCTGTTAGGAGCAATTTTAATCACATTTTTTTCAAAGATTTCTATAACATTACCCATATCAAGACAAAATAAATTCAATTGAAAAGAAAAGTGATCAGATTATATTACGGTTGTGTAAGTGTGAGTGTGACGTGTGCTACTGATAACATTTATCAGTAGTACATACAGAGACATTCATCGGCATAAAAATATCAAATAGCAGGGAGATAGATTTTATATCAGAGAGAGCAAATGATACAGCGTTGTGGAGAAACATGGGAGACATGAAAGAAACACAATATGAAGGAAGGCCGGAAGTAGCAAATGGTTCGCTGAAGACAAGGTGTACATGATTTCGCTGCATACAGATACCAAATTTTAAATAAACATTCCTTTACTAAGTCTCTTATCTCGCAACCGTTACATGAATGTCACAAAAGGAACACACTATTGTAACTCTTTCCCCCCGGTTCTCCTAATTAATCAGACAAATACAAACACAAAGGTATAAGTCATTACGAAAGTAGGAACATGTCAACCACGAAATTGAAAATAAGCTTACCCCAGGTAGACTGATGAGTTCTATATTTTATCACTGCACTACTGTGGATTTTCTACACATAGATTTTTAACACTCTCAGGACCCCAATCGGACATCATACACACGCAACAACCTAGGTGCCTTGGACCGAACATGTGAATTAGTTTCAAATTCTAAAAGGGTATCCTATGTGTGTATGTGCAGGCATTTGGTCCACAGCCAAACCTATTAGGTCCAATGCCACTTCCCGAAGTAAGTTGAGCCATAATTCCATTCCAACATGGTTTGATGGTACAGTACTAGCTAGCAAGCTAGCCAACCAGCTAGCCACGACGAAGTCGGGTCAGGTTTGAATTCTAGTTGGTGCATTTCTAAACCTCGGCTAATTTTTAACTAGCCAACAGTAACCGATAACAAGAAAGACGCAAGCTTAGCAACCCCTTTGCTCTTGAAACATCAAAGTTCAGGCATGAAGCCCCCTCCCCTCTGTTCGACTGTGAAATTCAAGGAATGAGAAGAAAAAACCCACACTATTTATGCTTAAAGGAGCAGTCACTGTCGATCACTCTGATAATATCATCCTAAAGTTGTTCAGAGCTAGGCGCAGTTATTCAGAAGACTACATTTCTTAAGCATATTCACCCGAAAAGAAATATGGGATTAGACGGAGTCCTGAGTATTAAAGATACCCGTACATAACTTGCAAATTACTCAATTCCGGTTGAGATGTAAAACGGAGAAAACTCAATCGATAAGGGTTGTCAAGCTACACATCGATTCAGATAGTTAGGCTCTGGTCATATAGTTACACACATGCCAAACACCATTGCTATTCTTCGTCAGGTAAATGTTAACAGACACGTGCATCGGATTGATCAATCCATGTAGACTTCGAGTATCGGTTTGTGACGACGCCGCCAGTCACGCGCAGGTTGGCATAGACAGACTGTCTCACTGAAAGGAATTAAAGGGGACAAGTGTGTGTGGCTTTCTTCTACTGTACACATTCCCAAATAAAAGAAATGTCTCGGAAATATATATCTGAATACTACTACCACTAATACTGTGCGGCGACTTGAACTGCCGCACATTTGTGCAAAGTTCTATGTCGAAAACAGACAGACAGACTGTCGTCCACTGACCAGTTAGTTGATAAAAAAAACTGAAAGGAGGAACCTGGAGATGCAGAAGAAAATCTTTCCTTCACACAAAGGTGATATATATTGAAACTAGTCAACTGTCTAATAATGTACAAGAACACATCTAGACAGATGGATGGATCGACGAACAGACAGACAAGCCATACAAATACACACGCACGCACGACCACCTAGATTCACGAATGCCTTTTGTATACTTCACATATCATTAAATTATTATTTTTATTTAATTAAATTTTAGATTTTCCCGTCGATTGATTCGACCGAAGTGCTCGGTCTCAGGTTGACATGTCGGCGGCTTGTTATGCAGATGCTTCGACGATGTCTGGGCATGTAATTAGAGTTTAACCGGTGGATGATGACTAACAGTGGAATCCAGGATAACTCGCTTTTCGTCCTATTTCGGACTCGTCATCTGGATGTACCTGCATTTCCCAGTGAGTGAGTGATGATGTCGGTGGCACAGTCGTTAGGACTCTCACCGACCCCATGCACATGGTCCGAGGTTCGATCCCCGGGGACTGACGCACACCTGATATCTATGGTCGGCTTGCAAAATTTGGGCTACCGATATCCATGCTGACAATTTCATACTTGTACCAAAAGTACATTGTGGAATCAAGCTGTAATCAAAAATAAAATAATAAATGTTCCCACTGAAGCTCGAACCCAGTGCCCATAGTTTGAAACGCCATAGTCAAATAGGACGAAATGCGCATCCTGGATTCCACTGCTAGTCACCATCCATCAATTATATTATTATTATTTCAATGTAAATATTTCTCAATCCACCTTGGTTATCATCAGGTCGTCGTCACGGCACACTATGTGTGGTGTGGTGTGCTATTTTTATGGTTCTGGGTGCTATTATTATTATTACTACCACACATAGCAATACTATGAATACAAATTCACTACTACCATTACCACTAATGAGAAGAATATTGATAATACTGCCAGAAATTAATATGAAGGACACGATAAATATTTTTGTTCTTTTTGGCTGTTGACACAACACACAGACAGAGCGAGGGTGGAAGGAAGATAGAGAGAGAGAGACAGGTGAGATATTAGATCAAATTTACACTATTTTAACACTGCTCATTTCTACTTGATAACGTGAAAAGACTATTTTGCTCTTCTTGTTGTCATTCTTATTGTTTCACTTCGTTTATTTCTTTCTTTTTTACAAGAAGTGTCAATATGTGTGGAGTTGACTGAGTGTGTACACGCACGCACGCACGGAAAACACGTGAACAAACATGCTAATTAGATGACAACTACTAAAGAGAAACAGGCAGAGAGACAGAGAGAGAGTGAGTAAAGTAAACTGATGAGAAGGTCTGGTCTTAACACAAGACACTTGATAAAAGAAAATTATTGGCGTTGTATTCAAATAATTCAATGTGTGTACAAACATACAGGCACGCAAGCACAAGCACACAAACACACGATAGTGTTATTATAAACACACACACTCTAATTGTACAACGAAAGTATCAACTGGAAAATTTCACACTTGGAAGTGAAATATTTATCAAAACAATTAGTCCCTTTGATAAATTTGAATAAGGCATTAAGAAGACAAATTTCGCGAGATTACATCGTCATTTCGTAGTTTCTTTACAACCGCTTTACAACTAACATGGTTAACAATGATAAAATAAAGTTCATGAAAATTACTCAGTTAAATAAAAAGAACAAAAGTGCATACTAATGACCAATCATATTAAGATAGGTCTTGTAGTCCACGGTAGGCGAAGATTGAAGTCTATTGATTTTTGTACACACAGTTTAGGCTGTATGTGATTAATCCAAAGTGCTTCCATCACCTTCAATAACCGACCTTGAATTAGAGTTATGTGGTGAAATAATTGTGAAACAGTCATTAATATTGATTTTGTGACCAGACATTAATAAGTGTTTTGCAATGGATGATGCTGGATTTCTATTAAGATTAATCGCGTTAGGATTTTCGATATGATTTACTAGCCATTTTGGAACATGTCCTTTTCGACGACCACATTGGAACATTCTGTTAGTTATACGTATATAGGTGTCACCGCAGCTGCAGGTGAACTTGTAGATACAGTTTGAAGTAGAGTCCACAGAATTTCGTCCTTTAATCGTAGGAACAGGGATTTAAAATGTTCGGCAAGTGAGAAAAAGAGATTCGGTGGCGTAGAATGTGCGTTTGATGGCTGATCGAAGTCTTTGAGTTGTCAACTGCATAATCTGGTCGCCCTTGAATAGTGGTAGATTAATAAAGATGGCTTTCTTTGGTACAGAAGCTGTCTTTTCGAGATGTGGTTTTTCTTTGCTGTGACAAGTGATAAAGCTCTCCGGATAACCATTACCTTGTCACATAACTCTAATTCAAGGTCGGTTATTGAAGGTGATGGAAGCACTTTGGATTAATCCTCACATACAGCCTAAACTGTGTGTACAAAAATCAATAGACTTCAATCTTCCATTGCCTACCCTGGACTACATGACCAATGTAAATATGATTGGTCATTAGTATGCACTTTTGTTCTTTTTATTTAACTGAGTAATTTTCATGAACTTTATTTTATCATTGTTAACCATGTTAGTTGTAAAGTGGTTGTAAAGAAACTACGAAATGACGATATCATCTCGCGAAATTTGTCTTCTTAATGCCTTATGCAAATATTTATTAGATAGATAACCGCCGCCAACCTACCAAACAACCATCTGGTAACTGAGTAACTACGTATTAACTCATGGACGGATCTGTAGTTCCGACGTTCTAGAAACAGAATTAAATATTTTAAGAGAAATCTTCATCCAAAATGGATACCACCCATTAAGATTTATTGACAAAAATAATAAACCAAGAATTTGGAGAAATGAAACTTTAAAATTGCGCCTAAAAAGAAACTCTACATGAACTTGGATTTCAAGGGAGATTGATTAAGCAAGCGATATTCTCAAGAGAAGGATCACATCATCTCTGAGAAGAACATTCTTTACAGCAAGACTAAGAATAGTGTTCTCCAGTTGCCCTTGTGATCTGCAAAAGTCTTAAAGAAAAGATCCCGCATCTGACCCCTTTATGTGCATATATCAGTTCACCTGCTGCTGTGCAGCCAGGTACATAGGTCGTTCGAAGCCCACCCTGTCCAAGAGGATTCAAGGACACTATCCAGCATGGTTCCGAAAAGGCAACAGTGGTGCAATAAGGAGTGCAATAATTGAACACCTGGTTAACACTGATCATTCCATTTCAACAAACGCCTCTTGCTCCAAAGTAATCATCTACAGAGTCAAGAATAACCTACCAAAAGCAATACAGTTTCGTCTTCTTTCTATCGCTGAAGCTATGGCCATTCACATAGAAAAACTGGAGCTGTGCATACAAAACAAAATTACTCAACCACTTCTACTCTCATGGTACCAACTTTGTTGATTTTTGATGACTTAATTTCGTTTGTTTGCCTGTTTCTTTAATTGCTTATAATTCTTGTATTCATTCAGAACTCTTACGTAATTTCGTATTATTTACTTTGTTTCTATGTGCAACCTGAGTAAAACTCACTCATCAAACTATTCATATTATTACATAACTTCTTTAAAAACCGTTTATGACAACTCATCACCTTTGTTACTATCCTAATTTCATTAACGCCTAATTTTCTTGACTGATTTTGTATTACGTAACTCCAATTGCCCCAATCTTTACCTGTTTAGCTAAAATAGTCATAACCAATTGTCTATTTTTGTTTGACAAACTTAATGTTCACATACATACAAAACAACATATATATTTTCGATTGTGCAGCTAAGAAAATGAATTCACCAGTAAAAAGGGACTCTTCGCTGAACTACGTGTTTTGTTTTCATCATTACATTGAGTAACTGTCCAATTGTGAATGTAAGTTAACAACGAAGAAGAACTTTGCACAGAAGCGCAACAAGTTAAGTTTCCACACACACACACACACACTCCATACAGAACAGTTAAAGGTGGAGAAAAGAGATTTAAGAGAACAATAACGGGTAGAATAATGAAGATTTAGAAGATCTGAGAGATTGTAACAACATCTCAGCAATCGTTTCAAAGTCACTGTAATTCTTAGAATCCCAGACAGGCCAGTCTACACTTGCCTTTCTGTGGATGACTCAAACCGGTAGTCAAACACTTCGTGGAACATTTCTCAACGAGGAAGTAGGTGACCACGTGACCAAGCTATCACAATCAATATAGCTTGACAACCTACATCCATAAACTTGCCCATGGATGATTTATGCCAAATGTCACACAAACTTGAAGACTTACAGGTAAAAGGACCAGCCAACAAACTGGTAGAAGAGGCTGACAGTGAAGACAGAACTTCAAGTGAACAGAGAGAAGACGGAGGCGATGAAAATAACCAACCAACAGTAGGGGAAATCTGAAAGAGGTCACTTCCTTCACTTATCTAGCCTAGCATCGTTTCAACTACAGGCGGCCAGAAAGTATGAGGATGTCAAAATCAGTCAGTCGCAATCAAAAAAAGGTAAGATACACTTTCATCAATCTGAAATCAGTTTGAAAAGCTTCTGCAATCAGAATAAACAACAAAATCCGAATTTTCAACATTAATGTGAAGTCAGACAGCTCTTCTATACAGGTGAGAAACTTGAAATGCGCTTGCGTCACGAAAAAGGATTTCCAACAAGTCCCTGCAGACTTTTAATAACAGCTAGTCACTTCGCTGGTTCCGCATTGAAGATCAAAAGGTCGGTTGGTGACAAACCAACCAAGAACTTATTGCCCCCCAAAAAAAAACATGTAGAGAAAAATGGAGATGGAATGGACAAACGCTGACGAAACCCACGCGCCAGGCCCCATGAGTGGGACACAAACGGGAATCAGTGAGTAGGGCGCGTTAGTCTGGTAGTGACATGCAGGAGATCGTGTGAAGAGGAGATGAGAGATCATGGGGGAAATTGTACGATCAGGTAAAGAGGACTTTATAGAACAGGAGACAAAGTGGAGAAGTGCTATTCACGCCGTATAAAGTGTTACATCACATGAGATATATTTAAAATTGTATATTCTATCACACTTATGAATTCATTATTTCTATGGTTAATGAACATATTTAAATATCTGCCAAGCTAAAATCAAATTTTGGTGGTGACTAACAGTGAAATTTAAAGACTTGTTTTTTGCCCCATTTACGGACTACTCGCCAGCTAGATATACAATACCCCTGAATGACCAAAGAGTGACAGTAATCCTCACTGAGACTCAAACCTAATTACACTCCCTTTAAATGGCAAAATCCTGTCCACCACTTAGTTACACTTAGCCAACAGAAACCTGACTGAGTAGAACAAGTAATTTCCAGTTGAGTAATTATAGTTATTATATTTGGTAAACACTATTGATTGCTTAACTGTGTTGTTCTAAATTTCGTGGGGATCCCTATTGCATGCACTTAAGGCACTCAATGAATACCTGAAGTAGTTTAGTGCAAGACTCTTACTGAAACGAAAATATCGTTGGAATTTTTTCTAAAGAATTTGTAGAAACCGAAAGTTTTGCAAAACTATATTGGAGGTTGTTAAGACGAATGCGGATTTATCCTAATCCTAAGAGTTTAAAAAAAAAGACATGCTCTTAACCAGATTGACTGTGTTAAAACTCTTCCTAAAAATGATCTAGAAACGAACAATATCACAAAGACAATTTTTACACAGTTGATGGATGATTTACCTCAGGAATTACAATTGATCTTCTTGGAATATGTTAGTAATAATAATAATAATAAAAGGATTAGTCTTGTCAAATATATTGAAAGCTAAAAGCTTGAAAGGAAATTTCCGTCAGTATCGGGCCAGTGTATGTTCACAATTTTTCCAGTATCACGCTTAATAAGTTTCAACTGGGGGGGGGGGGTGTTATCTGTAAGTTCCAAATTTAGTGAGTATGATCCTAAAGTTAGCCACCAACTAAACACTGATGTGCACAGTTTGAAAATTTGTATTTTCAAACGTCTGACCTTACCTCATCATCGAAAGATGAACTAGCTAGGCTCAAAACGATCCAGATGTGCATATACATCAACGGGAAATTGTAATTATAAAGACTTATACTCGTAATTTAAGAAAATCAAACGGAACGGAATGACTATAGTAGAGAAATCATTTCTATTTCACATAATTCTTCAATATTTTACATAATTAGTAATAAATATACTATGCAGCACCCAACAAGCGGTAACACTTTGGGGGGAGGTGGGGGCAAAATGGACAGCTGACGGTCATTTCGGTGTACGTGGGTGGACCTGCCGCTCTTTAGTCAACGCATTCCAATCCTACTCCCCCACCTATTGAGATATCCCACTAGCCCCTTTTACACGACAAATTTGACTGACCGGCTGATTTCCAAATGCTCGAACAGAGACTATGACAAAAATACACACGCGAGCACACAAACACACACATACAACCACAATAATAGTTACAATCACAGTTGTAGAAGTCTGGCGCAATGACTTGAAAGGGACTCAACCTCTAGACAACAGTAGATACAAGATTCAGATTCTTCACATAGACTACTTTGACCCAGGGTTCCTCACACACACACACACACATACACGCAAATATGTAGCCTGTAGCCTAGTATATGAGAAATCTAACCCAGGTAACCGAGTTTTAACCAATTAACTAGTAATAATTATATCAGCTGATCATCGACAATGACGAAAAGTTCATTGTTTCAAACAATAATAATAATAGTAATACTAATGTACACATAATCAGTATGGTTAATTCATTCTAATGTATATATGTATATACTGTAATGTTGAATGAATGAATGGATGAATGTATTTCATCACATTTTTTGCGCGCTTTCTCTCTCTCTCCCCCTCTGAACATAAACAATCAATAACAATTTTATTTTTAAGTAAACAAAATATTTCAACTATATACATGTTTACATACACACACACACACACCATTCTTTTAATTATATTCATGTGTGTATCATCAACAGTGTGTTTGTATTTCCTAGAGAATATTCATAAATTATGTAATTTTCAAATATTGATTTTTTTGTAGGGATTTTGTTCCTTTGATTGATTGAAGGATTTCATCCGATGAGCGCTGACATCAGTTAGAGAACTACCATTGGGAAAAAACCAGTCACAGGGAGTACTGGACAGGTTGAAGGTGTGAGGCAGTAGCTCATCGAAGACGATATTGAGAAGTGGTCGTGCTATGTCATGAATTGGCAGAAGTTAGAATTCATCGACTGGGCATTTGAATCGGTTGGGTGCCAGTGACTCGATTTGTAAAGCAGAAAGCCCTAGGTTCGAACCCTGGCAGTATAAGAGTACTGATGAAGAGTCCCAAACTAGGGCGAAGCACCTGTCCAGTACTCCCTACAGGTTTCCCAATGGTTCTCAAACTGATGTCAGTGCTCATGAGATGAAATCCTTCAGCCAATCAAACAAACAAAATCAAACCGTTTTTTATGATGAATTTATTTTTCAAAATTCCTTTGACTAGAGGGCGTTCCGAATGGTTCCGAATGTGGGCGAATTATAAAGCGTTGAAGTTTCAATTTTTTCACCTTTTTTAAGGCTTACCACCAGCACCAGAGAGTAAAACTAGGCCAGGTTTAAAAATTGAATTGACTGGGAATCGAATCTAGTAGTCCACATGTGTGTGGTAGTTCAGTGAACCACCGACGCAGATAGATTTCAGTTGTTTTGTTTTTCTTCAACAAGATAACAGTTTTCTGAAGGCTGATCAGCTGCACTGATAGAACGAAGTAATATTCTTACAGAGTTACAGCCTTTACAGACGTGATCGATGAAACTTGATGGATGTAGAAAAAGTATAGAGATAGAGCGGAAACACACACGTGCTTGACCTATGGAGTATAGCCCGAATGGGGAGAGCCACGTGTTGTTGGGTGTGCAATGGTGACATAGAGGAGGAGAGATTGTGTGGGGAGGAAGTGGAGATCTGTTTTTGAAGCCCTGTGAACCACTCAGAACACAAGGGAATATTAATGATAATAATATTTGCCTATCCCCTACAGACAGAAATGATATGCGCTAATTATATTAACTTTTCTAGCTTCATTTCTTTATTCCTTTACGTTCCTAGTGGAGCATAGGGCGGATTCAAGGTAGAGCTTTGAAATTTCAGTAGCAGTGGGATTTATTTTTACGAAACGGAGTTGCTAGTCTCATATGCATGCCCAACCTTCCCTTTTTACCGGTCTCACTACCGGATTAGTGAAGTAAAGGAGTGCGTCGGCGGGCGAGAATCGAAACCCCCACAACCACATGCGGGGCGTGGTTGGCAAGCATTCTACCGCTGTGCCACCGACGCACGTCTAGCTTCATAGCAAGTTATAAAATATGCAGACCGACTCTCCACCTATTCATCACCTGGTGGCCTGTGAATTTATTTCCCGGAATCGATGGACAGTAAGTCAAATAAGCAACATTTTTTAGAAAGCCTACTACAGAAGTCTGGATAGAATCAATCAATACATAATTTTTTCTTTGAGTTCCACATGGAACATAAGAGGCTTCACACATGAACTTTGAGATTTATGTAACTATGGTGTCTTTTTTTACAGGGTGAGATTGACATAGACTCTCTTTACCAAGTTTTTAATACTGGCAAAGCCAGATTTAGAAGTGCACGTCTGCTACGGATCAAACCTCGTAGCACATGCGTAGTTGGCAAGGATTTTATCATCGACACACACATATATGTGTCATAGAATGATTCTATTTTATAAATTTGAACAAAGAAAGAAGAAACATTGGCGTAGAATAATCTGGATCCGAATTGTTTAAGCTCTTCAATCGCCAAACACCTGATTTGACACAGGACAGCACCGAGTAGATGTGCTGGAATCATTCAAAATAATTAATAGACAACGTATCGCAAGTCTTCCCAGGTTTGCTGAAACTATAGCAATAAAAAAAAGATTGAAGCCTGACTGATGTGTCCAAAATGAATCCGTTGTTGGACTTCAATTACCCTGGTGACTCACTTCTTAGTAACTCTTTGTTTTCTAATTTTGCAGCTTGAAAATTCCCATTCAGCCATAGAAAAGAAAAGGTGTTCAGCAAAGAGTTACTCTTTTCGGCGATATCATTCTTAAGCTGTACAAATCGCAAATTTATAGTAATTTATCTTGGCAACAAAAGGAATATTTTCCAAAGATGTGTTAATGCAATTGTTAGTTTTTGACAAACAAAATACGTAATTTTGAAGGCGTTAATCGGTTAGAAAGTAAAATAAAGTTACAAAAGTAGGTTGGGTGACGTAATCTAATTGATAGGGTTCAATGAAAAAATGAATGAGAGTCAAGTTAATAATCTGAGTAGAATTCACTTGAAAATGAATGAGAGTTAAGTTAATAAGCTGAGTAGAATTCACTTAAAAATAAACGAAAATCGAGTTAGCAACAGTCGTCATGAGCGTAGAGATTTAATAGAGGGTGGGGGTAGAAAATAATGCAATTAAGAAATAGACAAACAAAGAAGAAAGAGGTAAGACAAAATTACGTATTTGGTGTCCAAAATTACGTAATTTGTTTGTCAAAAACTAACAATTGCATTAACACATCTTTGGAAATATTCCTTTTGTTGCCAAGAGAAATTACTATAAATTTGCGATTTGTACGGCTTGAAAATGATATCGCCGAAAAGAGTAACTCTTTGCTGAACACCTTTTCTTTTCTAATTTTGTTAATTTATCTTTTCACTCCACCCTCTCTTTTATTTTTAGCTTGACTCTCTTAAGAGATAATTTTTCTTAATGTTCTGAGTTCTGCTCACTGTATTACATCATCAACTTCTCATCTGACCTCATGTGCACTGAAATAATAAAATTTTGATCTTCTCTTATCTAATTACGTAACTATTACTATTTGTCTTTTGTTATCACCCCAACAACACAACTGTTAATTAATTTTTTTCAAGAAACTTCTCTCTCACAAGATATATATATATATATATATATATATATATATGTCGTAACACTTTAGACACCCTGTAAATTGCAACGCCTTATTTTACTATGACGCTCTGATAATATGCTTGCTAACGGACAAAGGTTTAGATAAAGCAATAAGAAGACGTAATTTGTCTGAATCGTGTAATGCTGTATTTGCGCAACACATTTCGAACAATCTGATCCATCACACACGGACTTGTCATAGGAATATATATGAAATTAATAAAGAGGTAAGAGGTGAGACCTAAGTCTATTTTTCTCACCTCTTACCTCTTTATTAATTTCATATATATTCCTATGACAAGTCCGTGTGTGATGGATCAGATTGTTCGAAATGTGTTGCGCAAATACGGCATTACACGATTCAGACAAATTACGTCTTCTTATTGCTTTATCTAAATTCATAAAGGGAACTAATTGTTTTAAATTTTTAAAGAGGACAAAGGTTTGTTGAAACTGCACACATTTTATTGTTATTAAAAAAATTCAGGTTGTACGCAGCTGGTGATGAGAACCAACGAAATAAAATGGATCCAGATTATTCTGCGCGCCAATGTTTCTTCTTTCTTTGTTCAAACATATATATATATTGTGTATATATTTAGTTAGCTATATGCCCACTTAGTACATTGCTCTCCAAGGAAACAACTGCCTTTTCTCAGAAATATATATATATATCCATGTATAGTAATACAACGGATTGATTTCTACAGGACAATTGATTATAGTACTACTGTTTGTTAATCGAAAATAAGTTGTTTTGTGTTGTTCTTGTTATATATTCCTCTTACTTATATTCATACCTGTGAAATACATACATACATACATGAGTAGTGTTCAAACACTTAAACCATTTACAATTCATCGTGAGCTGATAACAGTTAGAGAACCAATGGAAGACCTGTAGGGAGTACTGGATAGCCAGCTGTTTCGTCCTAGTTCGGGACTCTTCATCGTCAGGACGCACCCACCGCCAGGGCTCGAACCCAGGCGAGCTCGTAGACCATTACGCCATTGGGACTCCATCAGCTCATGATGAAATCCTCCAACCGATCAAAAAAATCCTTACAGAAACCAATATTTGAATATTTACAATTTAGTCGATCATATTCCATAAAAATGTATGTCTGGAAGGCATTTTATATTATTATTCAGAATTATCATAGTTACTACAGTTTAACAGTGGAATTCCACAAAATGTAGATTTCTCTCTATAACGAATCCCATGCTATTACAACTCAAAAACGAAATTTTAATCAATATCCTTTTACGACTGCATGTAGTATTATTCGACAGAGCCATTTTTTAAAATTCCTTTACATCCCCAGTGGAACATAGGGCGTCTTCAAGCTGGAGGTTTGAAGTTTCGGTAACAGTGGTGTTGATTTTTACAGGATGAGTTTGCTAGCCTCATGCCCAACCTTCCCTCTTTATCTGTCTTATTACTGACCTGGCGAGGTACAGGAGTGGGTCGGTGGCCGGGGACGAACCCCGGACTACATGCGTGGTCGGTCAGCTAGCGTTCTACCGTTGTGCCACCGATGCTACACCTATTGTATTTAAGAGCTGCTAGTGAGATACTTACTGCCTGCCTGCTCAAACCTTGGTCCATAGGTGGAGCAGGTTTCAAAAGCGTGATCTACTTTTGTTTGAAAGTCGACAGTCTAGACACCAATGAGCCAAGGATCCAAACTCAGAGATGTTATTGTGACTCACATAAATAAGATCAAAGCCAAGATGGAAACAGTATGAACTTGAAGATAGATATATATATATATACCATATTCAAGAAAGAAATAAAACTATTGTGTAGTTATAGCTACTGTTTAAGCTTACCTGTAACCGTAAGCGTGGAAACCGGAATCTACGTTTGTGTTGTACAAAAAATTGCATCAAAAAAGCCATACGATACTTTTCAATGTCAGCGACATCCACCGTTGGATCTTCTAATTTTAGCCCAGACATTGTCTTCAAAAAAAGATAAAATTAAAAACAGGTGTATAATAAAAATAAAAAAGTTACTTCATGAAGTAAAATCAATCAAAGAGAAAATCATATACAAGATAACCGGATATGCACAATATCAGAGCTAGTAAAAGCTCTATGACTGACTAACTGAAGTTCCCGAAAGATTGGTCACGTAGAAAACAAACTAACCGACGAAATCTCAGCACGGATACAGAGGGCTAGTTTCGCATATGTCCGCTTACCCCATCTCTGGCGTAGACGTGATATTCGGCTATCGACTAAAAAGGGCGTGTGTACTCCTTAGCAGTCCGCTCCGTCCTCCTTTATGGCTGTCTGTGAGACATGGCCATTGAAAGTGGAAGACATGAAAAGCCTTGCTACTTGCCTTTGATCATAGGTGCCTGCGTTCTATCTCCCATGTGAAGTGGTATAAATAAGGTGAGCAATATTGAGGTTCGGCTTCGGTCGAGTGCTAGGTAGGTGGGAGGGGAAATCAATCGACGAGGCTGTGAAATTGCATCGACTCAGATGGTTAGGACATGTGTTACGTATGCCTAGTCATCGCCTACCTCGACGGGGAATGTCAGCTGATATAGGGTCAGGTTGGAAAAAAGCCAGTGGAGGTCAAACAAAAACATGGCACCAGTCAATGCAATTCACAAAAGTTAGTTTAAGCAGGTCACATAGGAAGGTGTAGACTTTCTGACTGATTGGGGTCCTCGGGACGGTAAAAACCAATGGTTGGAAACAATTGGTGACATGGCTCAAAATCGTTCTCAGTGGCTGGTGCAGATGCATCCACTTCTTGTGACTTACGATTTCCAATGAAACTACATCGTTCTGCGTTATTACTATTCCTTTGTCTTACACCTCTGTTTACTGGCTCTATTATGCATTTGTTCTTTCTTCTCTTGCTTTGTGTGCTACATGGAGTGTGGCCACTTGAACTGCCGCACATCGGTGGAAAGTTCTATGTCGAAAACAGTTACATAACGAGCAAGGATCAGCGACAAGTGTAAGTCATTTAAATAGATGTGTAGGTGTGGAGTAAACTGAGCGTTAGGCGATGGTTGGTAGGTGAGGACAATTCAAGTCGATGGTCAAATTCATTGTGCGCTCTTCCATAACAGATATCGTGAAGATCTAGGTGAATTGCTGAATCATTAAACCACAGTCTGGTATCATGTGTGAATACACTTAGGATCGTATGAATAACCCATATACGGTAAACTACAACAAATACTGCTGATATGCAAGCTTGGATGGTACCTTGACATATGAATAGAACTTGTGCACCGTAGTAGAGTAGAATCCCAGTATAGAAAAAAAAATTAATTTGGTAAGAGCACACAACGATAATGCATTATTCACTGATTGTGTTTTGAGCACAGTTTATTGCATATAATCATATCAAGGTGCGCACTCATATAACTTCCAAACTTTATGTAATTCCATTATTTTATTGGTATGAATATTTACCATATCACCGGTATCGATATGTATGCGTGCGTCATTCTTATTGCACATGTTTGGTGTAGATTCGATAGAAAAAGACACAGTGGTCAAGCTCTCCCTCCCTTCGCCTACTTATACTGCCTTTTAAAACTGTAGCTGCCCCAACCCATTTTGATTGTTAGTTATTTTTTTATGCTACCTATCTCCCTGGAATTAATCAGTTTACCTTTAGCTAAAAATTCAATGTTCTAACAAACTCACTGGATAGTACATCATTTCAGGGAACTGATAAATCAATAAAAACACAAGTGATTGCTTTTTGTTGAATGAATTCAGTCGATTAAAGTATGTGCAGCATTTACAGTGACAACCTGTAAGCATACTTGTGCAGTCAAGTGAAACTAAACTTTCAAACATAATTAATTCACGTGGTGAAAATAAGACCAGAAGACACTAGAACCAGATTTATCAGCAGTACACAGTATAAAATATATAACTCAATACAAGCAGCTGTTTGGTTGGAGGGTTTCATCCTGAGCTGACATCGGTTCGACAACCATTGGAAAATCTGTGGGGAGTACTGGACAGCTGTTTCGTCTTAGTTTGGGTGCGTGCTGATGAAGAGATCCAAACTATACTGACGAAACAGCTATACAGTACTCTCTACAGGTTTACCAATGGTTCTCTAACCTATGTCAGCTGATGATGAAATCCTTCAGTCAATCAAACAAAATCCCTACAAACCAATACCTGACAAACAGCCGTCACGCTTATTTTGGTACAGTACAAACCGCAGGGTAAAAATATTCTGTATGCATTACACCGTTATACAGAAACTCCTTGCTTAATGGATCCAAACAAGGAAAAATATATCTGATGAATGCTGAGTCACTATCCCATCTCGACCTTAAAATTTTGAATGGTTTAAGAGGCAACTTAGCTCCTAACAGCAGATAGTAGATGGTAGAAATAGTCGTAAACTGGTTCTTGAGATTGATCCCATAATGGACATGATCAATTTAGATAATGAAAGTACCATTTTCATAAAGTAAATAAGTCCACACACACACACAAAGAAACCGTCTTATAAAAACTTTGATGGACATAAATTGTTATAACACTCTTTACGTAAAGTACAAGACAACCAGTTAGTTTTACGATTCATTATGTTTAAAACCAACTAAATTGTATCTGAATACTAAGCGTTCCCTATTCTTTAAATGGTAAAAAAACATGCAGATAAGAAAATGAAATGAGATACATATCCACTATAAAGAAAAGCGCGTCTAACGTTATTTCGGTAGCAATTTTACGCAATTTTTGGTGTAAACATCCTAAATGATGTAGTCATCCCAAGTTTGCATAAGTGTCCACCAAATTTTTAATCAATTTAAAGAGTTATGGACTTCAAATTGCATGGAATCTACTAACACTGTAATTTCAACTGAGCAGTAAAAGAATAAACCTCGAACAAAAAACCTTTTTCAGTTAAAACCGGTGGCGTCGGTGGTATAGCGGTTAGGACGCTCGCCGACTATGCACACGGTCCGCGGTTCGATCCCCGGCCACCGACGCACTCCTTTACCTCGCTAAAACAGAAATAATCCTGGTAAAGAGGAAAGGTTGGGAATGAGGCTAGCAACCCCATCCTGTAAAATAAACACTGCTACAGAAACTTCAAGCCAGTGGCTTGAGGCCCTATGTTCCACTAGGAAACGTGAAGGAAAAAAGAACCTTTTTCAGTTAAAACCGGTATAAAAGCCTTCAGACTACAAGTTAATTGGCAAATACATTTTCAAAACTTTATACGTCTAATCATTAATATCTTACCACTGGAGACTACTAAATTCTGAGAAGAGAATAGTCAAGCAAACCACAGTCATTGTGACATTCCATTTCTAGTTTGTCGAACACTGCGCTTCAACAGTGGAGTACTACTGGACAAAACCAAATGCGCTAACTCTTACATATGTCTCACTTATTCACTATATTCACGAGTCATTTAAGAAGACAATCAGTAGTCGCTAACTTATCACAGATGTTTGAAAATATAGTTCCCAGTTAAAACTCAGTGTTCCGTAAACACGTAGAGCCAGTACATCTCAACGAAATCCAAGACATGTTGGCTTGATAATTAAATTCAACAAAGGATAATGAGGCTATGCCGTGTGTTTTGAACTACATACGCTGAGACGGGTCAACCCCAAACTGTCAACAGGGATTTCCGTAGCTAATCGCAGAAGCATTTGTACTTTTGGTGGATTGACAAGTCGTCTACGGCACCCATTAGAGATTCCAGTTTCTACTATTCTTAATTGATTTCATTATAGATGTACTGATGAATGAGATCCTAATCAACTTCTACATCTTACGGAATAACTTGTTCCTGAATGTTGACAATGAGACTCCCTGAGTGTTACGCAAAAATATACAAGTATGCTAAGAATATGACTCCATTTTCAATGTAGGATGGTGCTGTAACACTGGTTTGTACCGACTGGTTTGAGGACAGAAAATGAATTGATCAGTTTGTCTACCAACTCATTTATTTAGGGAAATGAATTAGTCATAGTAGACTAATTGTTGACAAATCGTAGTATGCAAATTAAAGGGCGAGTTTAGGTATATGTGTGATACCTTGCATACATAAAAAGACGTGCACTGTGCAGTAGTTGGTTCTGTCCTACTTAACAGAAAATATTAAAGGTTCGTGGATCCATCCACGTGTTTACTCACTAGGTGCTTGCTGAAACAAGGTTTGGTGATATGAAGCTATGCCTGCAGTCAGTTAGGCAGGGAGGGCAGTTGTGATTCTCAATCAACAATGACTATCAGGACATATACAATTTATGCCCAGTGACTGCCTATATCAACGAGGTTGGATAACAGTTGTGTGTAGTCATTACACTGTGGTCCCCTTATAAAGACTCTCCACAGTAAAGACTGGGAACGACAAATGGATAAGCAGATTATTGCTGATAAATCGTTCAGGTCTACATGGACTACGTTAAAAGTTAATCGAACATGGACTGTCACAGATTTCTGGTTCCCGAGCATAGATCACCCACAGTGCATACGACTGTGAAGTATGATGAACATCAGCAATAAAAGTGTAAATCTGACAAAATCCCTATACCTTGATTTTGATTTCAGCTTGATTCCATACCGTATTTTTCTGGTACAGGTATGGAATTTCCCGCATGTGATATCGGTGGCCCAAATGTCGCAGACCGACCATAGATATCAGGTGTGTGTCCGCAGGGGATCGAACCCTGGACCATGTGCATGGTCGGCAAGAGTCCTAACCACTGTGCCACCGACGCACGGTTGAATCCATACTAGGCGTACAAAAGTTTGTGAAATGAGTATAAGTCGCCGAAGCTTAAGAATGTCACGAAAGAATGATCGCCAGAATCCTCATAATTACAAAAGAATAAGCAAGGTCTTTCTGGACGAACCCAGAATCTCTGTCTATAAACATAGGCCGATAATTTCTCAAGAGTAACCAAGGTCAAACCAGGTGCTCAAATCTAAGTGTAATAATTAACTCAAAGGTACGCCTTCAAATAAAAATCATATGAATGCCCCATTATCACTAAGAAAATTAAAAAACGGCGAAAAGTAACCAGACATTTACAGAAATATACATTACGGTCGTTTTCAAGAAATAACATGGTAATGTGCATCAATTAACATAAATTTTAAAGCATTACTCACCTAATTAGGTTTTGAAGTTTATAAGGTTGACAAAATTAAATAAAAGCAAGGCTAATTATACCATCCCAGCGTTAAGACTCCTTGTTACAGAAAATCCTTTGATAATCTTAACTAGCTGCTGATAGGTTTAAACAAAGACTTCAAGGTCACGTGATCAACATTCAAGGCACCTATATCAGTTATAAATGTGAATCTTTTTGAGTGTTGTATACGTAGAATCCAGAACATATTTGCTAAAAGAAATATTCTGGTAGCTTTCGAAACTTCCGTTTCTAAATTAATGGCGGCACAGCTAACTGACTGACTCACATGAGATACATTGAAAAATGTGTTGTTTCCCTGCCACCGAAAATCTTCAACTAGCTCTATTTAAGTACTAAAGACCACGAACGTCCCATTGAAGGCATAGATGTCTCAATATTAAATTGTTAAGTATTAATCACAAACCGGAATATAATATCGATTGTTGTAATCCTAAAAACAAATAAAACCCTAATGGCTTTCGGTTTCAGGATCACTTATACATGATATTACATCTCCATCGAGATTTCGAAAACCGGTTTCATAGCACGTAATATTCTGTAGTCTTTTGCTCACTTCAGAAACCTTTTTATTTTGCCATACGTGTGCGTCGGTGGCACAGTGGTTAGGACTCTCGCCGACCATGCACATGGTCCGGGGTTCGAGCCCACGCTGACGCACACCTGATATCTATGGTCGGCCTGCGAAATTTGGGCTACCGATATCCACGCTGAAAATTCCATACTTGTACCAAAAATACGGTATGGAATCAAGCTGTAATCAAAAAAAGTCAAGCAACGACTTGAGAAAAGGACTGATGCCATCATAGTAAAGCATTACGCAAGCCCTCCCTGTTAGCAATAATTTCCACTGCAGATTGTATCCTGATTTACAGGGGACCGTTTGATGAACTGATAAGGTTTGGTTATTTTCATTAACTGCCCACTGTTTAGCGTTAACATACCCATTCCTTCGTTGACTGTAACTTTACTAAAACTGAACGGTCAATTTAGTATTAATGAAGTCATCCTGTTGTTTCGAAATGGACTTTATGAAGACAAATATTTTAAATTTCGTTCATAAGTCTGATTCGCATTCGAAATTCTATGGTACTGGTGACAGACCGGAGATAATCCCTTGATTTCTTGACTTTTGTTTCTTAATTCTGAGAAATAGTTCCGTGTATTCAGTTGATTGTTATCGAATTCTTCATGACTTCTGTGGTTTGACACATAATCACACGTGTTGTTCGGCTGGCACATGCCAAACTCACTAGCTGACTCAGAAATATCCACATGGGAATGATAACTCATTGATAGGTGGGCCAAGGGGGTCTTTAAAGTTCAACCACTATGATTTTGTATTGTCCCAGAGAAGATCTTTGTTAGCTTTATGACTGACGGTTTAAAATTATTAAGTTTGTATTGATTTAATATGCACAATTTTGTGTGGTACCAAGTGTCACAGTGTCAGCATACTGCCGACGATTTCCGCTGAGAACGACGTGGTGAATTCAGTGTCGATGGTACCGGATACAGCACTTGTACTCCCTCTCTTCGTAATTGTCAAAATGAAACAGGATGATATATTTGGGAAGTGTGGTGAGTAATTCGTATCTTTCTACAGTCACTTAAAACGTCATTTGTGGATCTTGTTCTGGACTATTAAGCAAGCATGTCTGGCTTTCAGCAAACTTCAAGGACTGGAGACTGCTTCATACTGATATTTCGTCAGCGACTTCAAACTGAGGCGTTCACACGTACGACTGACTAAACCCAGTTGCATATGAAGTATGTGAACCAGCAAACAGTCCTCATACTACAAGTTACCGTTCGAACATTTTCTTTAAATATGATGGGTTTGTATCCATATTGTTATTACCGGATTTAATATTTTTGCAATGCGCCCTAGTATGTCTCAATTGAATGAATCTAACACGGCACGTACAACTTCAAACACAAAAGTAACAATCCTAAAAGCAACAGGAGATACCGCAAAGAGAGTTTCAGTGTCACAAATAAAACATATAACACTAGATATATGGCGAACAGAAGTTTTCAGCCACGTCTCGTAAACCGTTAATGCCCAGCTCTTGCTACGCTCGGGCTCACGCTGTTCCTTGAAGTTTCTCAGAAACGCTTAGTAATAACGGACGAAAAAACCAAAACACCTATTGTTGACTCGAGAATTCTTTATTGTTACACCAACATATAAATTACGTATGATGTTAGGCTCTGGGACTATGATTATTATGGCTACCGCAAACATATTGCTTTGTACCAGACATGTTCGTTCCTCATATACCACCTCCCTAGCCTTCTTAATGAGTGCCTCCAATAAGTCTCCACGTACATCTTTATGAACATATTACATATGTGTGCGTGTGTCCTAATGAACAGATTACTTCATGAGAAGTTAAAACCCTAAAGAGTAAAACGAATAGGTTTTGTGAAGAGTGGAGCACGATCCAGGAGAACACTACAGTTAGGATTCAATGTAGGTTGTATGAACTGAAGGTAAGGTCGGTTGCCAGGACTTAGTGTACTGAAATATCATGACAGTCTTATATATAGTAAACACTCAACATTGCAAAGTAACCTGTCTACACCTATTATAAAAAGATATTAATACAAAACAAACAAAATTTAGGCATTTGGTTAACAATAATGCACTGTATGTATACTGAAGAAGGGTTGACAGCCACGTCTCGTAAACCTTTAATGCCCAGCTCTTGCTACGCTCGGGCTCACGCTGTTCCTTGAAGTTTCTCAGAAACGCTTAGTAATAACGGACGAAAAAACCAAAACACCTATTGTTGACTCGAGAATTCTTTATTGTTATACCAACATAAAAATATACTGGTTTTACTAGGGTCTGTGAACAAATATTACAATAATAAATCACAATATTACTTCTGACGGTTTGCTGCTGACTTCTTTCTGAACAGCGACCGATGAGACGATGACTGTCGTATTGATGCCTCCGCGAAAATTGGGGAAGTTGGTTTTGAGCCAAACAACCATGAATTGATCGTTCAATCTTCAACTACATTGACACTCCCCGGAAAAAAGAGGATCCAACCCCTTTTTTCCATCACGACCAATACACGTTGACTTGGATGCCATTGCGAGAACCCGGGTCACACGGACAGAGCTGAAATGGAAAACAAACAGAAAAGCCAACACACCACAGGCATACCGACAGCACAATCTCACACATCAATGACGACCTGCACCTTCCAGTTGAAGACATCCTATTGCAACAATCTCCACTTGCTAGAATGACTCTTGCAGAATGCAACGTGACCATAGCACCACCTCATGATACTCTACGCACATCGTCTTATCTACTCACTACCAATTACCACTGCAATCGCTTGTCACTCATTCTGCCTCAGTTCTAGAAATGGTGAAGTGCGCAAGCATCAGGCGTTTATACTCTTTCTCCCTGGCATGTGGGACCGCAGCTAACAATTATCTCCGTATGCATTTCATCCTCAGCAATAGCCTAGCGTCGCGGATCACATCCTGATGATATTCCTATAAAGAATCGCAGGACTTACACCAGTACGCCTACAACCCTTCTCAGGTTGACGCTCTAGGTTGGAAAATCGTTGCAGAGTTCATTTGCTGACTTCCTTCTATCAGCCATATCCTCAAATCTGAACGGTAACACGCTCATGTCATTGTATCGAAGAATATAGATGACGAACAAACACACGACGTATCTGGTCAACCAAGCGTAGACACAGAGTAATTTACACCAAAGATAATAGCATTCAAATAGTAACTTGAAACTAGAAATGCCTTTATTCATGCAAGTCAATTTAACAATTACTCTCTCGTTTACACTTGGCTTATCCTCTCTAAACTGAGCAATATCTTTCGTCCTTTCAAATGCACCAATACTATCATAGTCATTGTACAAGATACTTGAGTTGATGGGCGACTGTTTCATTGTGGATGACAACACCAACGATGACCGATTGATACCAGTTGATGAAGTTAGCGGTGGATCAGAAGCTGTTGTTGCTCGGCTTTCAGAAATTTGTCTACCTGCAAGACCACCACCACTGGTGTCTTTTACTATCAGCTCAGGTTTAGCACTAGCATCTGATGATAGGTGGGCTACACGCTGTTCATTCACACTGACGGTCTGACAAGTATGCATGCCTTCTGCAACTGCATCTGCATTTATTTCTACTTCACGTTGTAGTTGTACAGAACCTTTATTTAACTTGGCAGTAGTAGGCATTCCCCTCATTTCATCATGATCAACCAAAGACAAATGTGAGGTATCATGATCATTATCACAAATATTCAATTTATCAACATCTATCTGGTCGACTTCATCAATTTCAAACTCTTTAATAACAGAAGCAGACAATTTTGGTTCCTTCTCACAAATCCCCAAAGATTTTATACCTTCACTCTGACTAGTAATACTTTGTAAAATTGTGGAGTCAGAACTGCACTCTGAAGCAATAACTCTATTCTGTGACACTCTATCCAACAATGACTTACCAGTTGCAACTACAGACTTCTTCACCACACCGTTATCGTCACACAATTCGGAGTCAGGCCTGGAGTTGACATTTAGCTTATCACTGAACTTGCTCACTGGTTCACAGTTCACCTTTGTATGCACCTCTTGCAAACGTGTAAAACACAACCGTGTTTGTCTTGCAGCTTGCAACTTATCTGTTGAGGATGTACTACGAAACCTGTTACACTCACTAGGTCTATATGCATTACTAGACATCATGGAGCCTTCTCGATATCCACCTCTCTGAGGCCTATTCGTCATCAATGATTGCGTTTTACCCTCAGACTGCTCTATTCTAGGGGTGAGATTCAATATACTGGCAAACTTGCTCATAGATTGATTGACACTATCTTTTACTAGTTTCAGGATATCATCAAACTTTGGCTCGATACCCTCATCCTCCATACGGGAGCTTATCTTCACCCACTTCCTTTGCAGTCGAGTAGGTAGGCGTCTTGCTATTACTTCTAGTATAAAACTCGAGTTGAGGTCACTCATGCAATTCATCGAAATCAAGGTATTCTTATAAGTCATAAGATTATCTAAAAACTCAGTAAGTGCCTTGGAGTCATCTTGAAGTTGACTGCCGTTACCTTTGACAGCTTCGTATACGTTCCTTACAATCATTGAAGGTCTTCCAAACCTTTGACGTAATATGCTCATAGCCTCAGCGTATCCCTCATTAGGGGGCATGAGCTCACAGCACTGTATAGCTCTTGAAGCATCTCCAGTGCAATACCTCATCAAATACATCAATTTCAATTCATCACTTAATAGAAAACTACTCAGCATGATCTCAAACTCCTTTACAAATTGTAAATAATCAGCCGGGTTTCCATCGAAACATCGTGGTTCAAATTTAGGGAGTTTGATGTTCCTATTATCCCTGAACGGCGAAACAGTAACATCAACCATGTCATGCTTAACATCAGACACATCGTTACAAGTAACAGACAAGTCACAATGACTTACTTTCCTGTTTGCATCCAAGACACTCTGTCCCTTCTTTGACCCAGGCATTGTTGAACTTGACCCAATTCCAAAAACGTTCCAGATATTGCTTGTTCAAAGAGGACTTGACTGGCACCAGGAAAGATGAACGGTGACTATCCAAACTGTCACCAACTGTCTGAATCCGCCGGAATCTGTTTCTACCGTCAGAAACTGTCAGCCACGTCTCGTAAACCGTTAATGCCCAGCTCTTGCTACGCTCGGGCTCACGCTGTTCCTTGAAGTTTCTCAGAAACGCTTAGTAATAACGGACGAAAAAACCAAAACACCTATTGTTGACTCGAGAATTCTTTATTGTTATACCAACATAAAAATATACTGGTTTTACTAGGGTCTGTGAACAAATATTACAATAATAAATCACAATATTACTTCTGACGGTTTGCTGCTGACTTCTTTCTGAACAGCGACCGATGAGACGATGACTGTCGTATTGATGCCTCCGCGAAAATTGGGGAAGTTGGTTTTGAGCAAACAAACGTGAATTGATCGTTCAATCTTCAGCTACATTGACAGATGTTTTGAAAGACCCTGATAAACAGTGAATTAGGTGGTATGTTAATCATTTATCTGCCAATAGACATCTAGGAAGCCAGTCGTTTACGCTGTATGAATAACGTCGAGCTGGTTTCTAGTCGGTTTCAATGAGAGATGACGCCCATGATCGCCATGTGGCTATCTATTCTGCTAGACACGCGCTTTAATTACACTACCTGCTGTTAACACCGCCATAACTAGTGAAGGGAAAGTATAACACTTACAGCTGTTTAAGGTTTTGTTTATTAACGGAGTTGTAAAGAGAGCACAGATATATAAAATAATATTACAATGCATGGTCGCACACTTGTGCCTTGGAAACTCAACTGTCTTCAGTCTGATCAAATGTGAACGCAGAAACATATTGACCGCTGAAAGGGAAGTGACCGAGTTCCAAATGAATGGACAGACTTCACTGTTCCCTTACCGGTTCAGACCCGGTAAAGTATAGAAAATATGAGAGGAGCTTTTGGTGTGCAATCCCTACATAATGTAGGTATTTTTAACTAATAGAGATTACTTAGATAAAATCAGAGGTGTGCCACACGTGCAATATAATTGTAATGAACAAACGCCTGCCCATATAGAGAAGGTTCACCCGTCGTCAAATACTTAATTTTGCCAAGTTCCATTCACCTTAACCAATCACTTATTCAACCCTTAATGTTAATTGCCGCAAATTTTAAAATTAAACAGTTGTCATTTCATTTTGAATCGAAATGGGTGTGAAGAAGTCCACAGTCAACGTATCATAGAACAATACCTATGCAAAGTTTAAATGGGAGAAACTTTTCACTTCCAGAATAGATGTGTCAAAAGAAACCATTACTGCTTAATTCTGGCTAAGAGTGTATGTGTATAAAATCAAGAAAACTCCGAAAACACCGCAAGACGATATAAAATACCTTCCAGTATCACTTGTAGTCCTCACATCACTCAGTACAGCACTGTGGTAAAGTAATTCCGACTACCTCCTCCTGAATGTCAACTGTTTCCGACAACTTGGTATCAGTTCGTACTAGATAACGGCAGTAAATATAAATATAAATAAATTTATTCTCATATTACAGTACATGAGGGACGCCAGTTTACAGGCATCACCAAATTGTTACAGAAATAGAACTATATTATTCAGTCACATTTTGCAGTCGAAGGCAAAATATGTTTTACATGTACACTGGAGATTATACATACACTTGATAAATGTTAATCCCAATAGTATAAAACATCCTTTTCACTTATGTACAATCATTTCTGTGCATAGTTGGAAAAATCCGCTAGATTGTCAGTGAGTGCAACACATCAGGAAATACAGAAGTATTGTCTTCGCATTAACAAAAAAACCAGGTCTTTGGTGGATGGGTTATAAGTGCCTGGGAAAAAAATAAAGCTTGAAGTCAATTTTCATACATAATTTTGTTGTGTGCAGAATCCTTGAATTATAGTTCATTGATATGTTATTTTGAAATCAGTGATATGTTTATCTCATTTGATCTGCAATGTCATTGTTGGGAGTAAAATACATAAGCTTTAGACGCATTAATTAATGGATTTCTACTGCTTGTGGGTATTTTCTTCTCGTGAGGAAGGTTTTTGAATTTTAGTTGTTCCGACAGGAGTTGTGGATATTAACTGCTCAGCAACATTATGGATATAAGTTCATCACATTATCTTAGGAAAGGTGGGTTGTAGTTGGTGAGGTATATATGGTGCCTGACGAGCGTACATCTGTCCATGTGATGTTGTGGTGAGTTATATCTTTTTCATGTTGTCGGTTTATGTCCATTTTATTCCACTTATTGTGTTGGGTAGAAGTTTTACAAACGAAACTTCTTGTCTGTTTGAGGGTAAGTATCTTAATCGTTAATGTTTTATCTAAAATTATAAATATAGGCAAAAACATCAGGTGTAGTATTTAAGCTTATACATTAAATGGACCTATAATTTCGGAGGCTCTCAGATAGGAACTAGAACTACTATCGTTTGCAAACTCTTGTAGTTTGTCGTTAAGCACTTTTTTGAATGAGGCCAATGTACCTGCTTGACGCATTTCCATTGGTAGTTTATTCCATATCTGTGCATACCTAATCAAGTAAAACTTTTGCCTGGTAGCTGTTTTACATTGTTCGATAGCTACCTTAGTGTGTCTTAGTTTGTAGCCATTGTCATCTGAAAGTCGAATGCCATTAGTAGAGGTAAAAACTAAGTGGTTTAGAAGCTTATAGTAAAGTGTTAAGTTTAGTCTCAGGCGTCTTAGCCATAGTGTTTCTAATCCTAGGGTGTCACATCTAGTGGAGTAGTTCGCACCATTTTCGGTTCCGAGTAATTTTGACGTGAAGTACCTCTGCACTCCCTCGACTTTCAATTTGTCCTCTATGCGTATACTACTATACATGAATGAACAGTAATCAAATAAAGGACGCACACAAACCTTGTACAACAGAATTCTGGACTCATTTCTGTAAAAGTTCCTGAGTAGAAAGCCGATAAGTCTGCGTGACTTTGACACTTGTTTGGAGATATGTTCAGAAAATGATAAGTCATGTGAGTATTTCAGTCCTAGGTCCAATACAGATTCCAGTCGTAAGAGTGCATGGCCTTGAATTGTCAGGTCAAGTTCTAAATTGTTGCAACCTATGCAGAGCCAGCCACATTTGTCGACATTAAACTGGAGTTGCCAGGTGTCACACCATCTGTCCATTTTTTCTAATTCTTGCTGTATGGCGTTTACTGTTATTCCGAGATCTGTGTTCTTGCATTTATAGGTCACTTTTAAGTCATCTGCATATAGTATTGGTTTACCAACACTAAAGCATTCACAGATACTGTTTATATATATTATGAATAGGAGTGGGCCTAATACACTTCCCTGGATTACACCACTACTTACTGGTTTAGGCCTTGAGATTATCGAGCCAACTTTTGTTATCTGATTCCTGTCACAGAGAAATGATTTTATCCAGCTCAGGAGAGGGTCACATATCCCTAGTGAGCATAACCTGCTGACTAGCAGATTATGGGGGACTCTATCGAAGGCTTTTGTTATATCGAAATATAGCACAATTACTAGTTCTCTGTTGTCCCTGCTTCGTGTAACTTCATTGAAAAAGTCTATGTGACAGGTCACACATGATCTCTTTTTGAGGAATCCGTGTTGTGATGGGTTGATAAGTTCATGTTCTAGTAAGTTGTCTGACACTTGGTCTTTAACCACTTTCTCCATTATTCGTGATATTACCGGTGTTATATTAATAGGTCTATAGTTGCATGCACTGGTTTTGGCCCCTGCTTTGTGCTTAGGTAATATGTATGTGGTTTTCCACACTTCAGGATAAGTTCCAGTTTCCAGTGACAGAGTAAATATTCTAAGTAACAAGACTACCATTTCCGTGCTACCATTTTTGTATGTACTGCCATTTGACTTCAATGTCTTAATCGCTGAGTCTACATTTTGTATATAATAATAATAATGTTGTCAATCACGTCTCATAAACCGTTAATGCCCAGCTCTCGCTGCGCTCGGGCCCACGCTGTTCTTCGAAGATTTCGGAAACGCTTAGTTATAACGGACGAAAAAACCAAAACACCGATCTGCCGCGTGATATTTGTTTATTGTTACACCAACATATAAAAGGAATAAGCGAACTAAGGTCTGTAAACAAATATTACAATAATAAATCACAATATTACTTCTGACGATATTTTACTCTTCTTTCTGAACAGCGACCGATGAGAAGATGACTGTCGTATTGATGCCTCCGCGAAAATCGGGGAAGTTGATTTCGAGCAAACAACCAAGAATTGATCGTTCAATCTTCAACTCCATTGACAAATGTATATTCTCATATAAACATAAATTTACATGAAAATGCATGCCGTTTTTACAGGCACGATCAAGTATGATATAATGTCAAATCGTAGATTGTCTACATTTTAATAATGTTTCAACAGTTAAATATTTTATATATATATATAAATACACTCATTGTCTGAACTAGGCTGTATAGTTATTGAATTGTACAATTGTCCTCCAAGTTGAGCGGGAAAATCGACTTCGTTTCGTTTTCATCCCGTGGTTGTCGGCATACGATAACCAACCAATATTGAGATAAGTACAACGTTTACAAGGGATTGGAAGCTGTTTTTAGAAAAGTAAAAGTGCTAAGGTGAATCAATAAAGTGTAATGAAATGGGTAAGTGCAAGTATCACTAATAAATGAATTAATAAAGGAAACTCCCGAGGCTGACAACGTTCATCTGCAATGTATAATGCTTCCTGTACAGTTTCCACTATCATGATGTCCACTTTTGGTTTTAATACATATTTTCCTTATGCCGGTTTTTTTATTTTATGCCTTTTTGTGCATTTGGTGCGCAACCGTACCCTACAGAGAATAGGAATAGAATAAGTCGAATCAAATTCATAAAGAGCTATAAAATGTTAGGTTTAATGGAATATAATGAGGGTGAAGTAAAGAAGTTATTAGAAAATGAATGAGATAAGACATTGTGAAGTGGTATTTAAAGATCCGTCAATGGATAGCAAGTTAATTCATAAGATGTCTCATAAATCTGTGCAGAGCCCACGTGGTCGCATCCCAACAATAGGCTGAGTGAATGGTACATGTTTAAAGGCAGAAGCATGATCTGTCTAGGCGTTCATCATTATCTGTTTCAAGATAAAGCCCTCATAAAAATCAGAAATATCTCGAGCCGTCAGATTGCATATTGCTGTTCCTGCAGAATGGGGCGATTCACCTTAGTGACCCCCACCATATCTACTGATCAGCTAACGCCACCCTCCCTCCTTTTTTGATGTTAGGCTCTGGGACTATGATTATTATGCCTACCGCAAATATGTCACATTTGATCAGACTGAAGACAGTTGAGTTTCCAAGGCACAAGTGTGCGACCATGCATTGTAATATTATTTTATATATCTGTGCTCTCTTTACAACTCCGTTAATAAACAAAACCTTAAACAGCTGTAAGTGTTATACTTTCCCTTCACTAGTTATGGCGGTGTTAACAGCAGGTAGTGTAATTAAAGCGCGTGTCTAGCAGAATAGATAGCCACATGGCGATCATGGGCGTCATCTCTCATTGAAACCGACTAGAAACCAGCTCGACGTTATTCATACAGCGTAAACGACTGGCTTCCTAGATGTCTATTGGCAGATAAATGATTAACATACCACCTAATTCACTGTTTATCAGGGTCTTTCAAAACATCTGTCAATGTAGCTGAAGATTGAACGATCAATTCACGGTTGTTTGCTCAAAACCAACTTCCCCAATTTTCGCGGAGGCATCAATACGACAGTCATCGTCTCATCGGTCGCTGTTCAGAAAGAAGTCAGCAGCAAACCGTCAGAAGTAATATTGTGATTTATTATTGTAATATTTGTTCACAGACCCTAGTAAAACCAGTATATTTTTATGTTGGTATAACAATAAAGAATTCTCGAGTCAACAATAGGTGTTTTGGTTTTTTCGTCCGTTATTACTAAGCGTTTCTGAGAAACTTCAAGGAACAGCGTGAGCCCGAGCGTAGCAAGAGCTGGGCATTAACGGTTTACGAGACGTGGCTGACAGTTTCTGACGGTAGAAACAGATTCCGGCGGATTCAGACAGTTGGTGACAGTTTGGATAGTCACCGTTCATCTTTCCTGGTGCCAGTCAAGTCCTCTTTGAACAAGCAATATCTGGAACGTTTTTGGAATTGGGTCAAGTTCAACAATGCCTGGGTCAAAGAAGGGTCAGAGTGTCTTGGATGCAAACAGGAAAGTAAGTCATTGTGACTTGTCTGTTACTTGTGACGATGTGTCTGATGTTAAGCATGACATGGTTGATGTTACTGTTTCGCCGTTCAGGGATAATAGGAACATCAAACTCCCTAAATTTGAACCACGATGTTTCGATGGAAACCCGGCTGATTATTTACAATTTGTAAAGGAGTTTGAGATCATGCTGAGTAGTTTTCTATTAAGTGATGAATTGAAATTGATGTATTTGATGAGGTATTGCACTGGAGATGCTTCAAGAGCTATACAGTGCTGTGAGCTCATGCCCCCTAATGAGGGATACGCTGAGGCTATGAGCATACTACGTCAAAGGTTTGGAAGACCTTCAATGATTGTAAGGAACGTATACGAAGCTGTCAAAGGTAACGCCAGTCAACTTCAAGATGACTCCAAGGCGCTTACTGAGTTTTTAGATAATCTTATGACTTATAAGAATACCTTGATTTCGATGAATTGCATGAGTGACCTCAACTCGAGCTCAGTCCTAGAGGTAATAGCAAGACGCATACCTACTCGACTGCAAAGGAAGTGGGTGAAGATAAGCTCCCGTATGGAGGATGAGGGTATCGAGCCAAAGTTTGATGATATCCTGAAACTAGTAAAAGATAGTGTCAATCAATCTATGAGCAAGTTTTCCAGTCTGTTAGATCTCACCCCTAGAATAGAGCAGTCTGAGGGTAAAACGCACTCATTGATGACGAATAGGCCTCAGAGAGGTGGATATCGAGAAGGCTCCATGATGTCTGGTAATGCATATAGACCTAGTGAGTGTAACAGGTTTCGTAGTACATCCTCAACAGATAAGTTGCAAGCTGCAAGACAAACACGGTTGTGTTTTACACGTTTACAAGAGGTGCATACAAAGGTGAACTGTGAACCAGTGAGCAAGTTCAGTGATAAGCTTAATGTCAACTCCAGGCCTGACTCCGAATTGTGTGACGATAACGGTGTGGTGAAGAAGTCTGTAGTTGCAACTGGTAAGTCATTGTTGGATAGAGTGTCACAGAATAGAGTTATTGCTTCAGAGTGCAGTTCTGACTCCACAATTTTACAAAGTATTATTAGTCAGAGTGAAGGTATAAAATCTTTGGGGATTTGTGAGAAGGAACCAAAATTGTCTGCTTCTGTTATTAAAGAGTTTGAAATTGATGAAGTCGACCAGATAGATGTTGATAAATTGAATATTTGTGATAATGATCATGATACCTCACATTTGTCTTTGGTTGATCATGATGAAATGAGGGGAATGCATACTACTGCCAAGTTAAATAAAGGTTCTGTACAACTACAACGTGAAGTAGAAATAAATGCAGATGCAGTTGCAGAAGGCATGCATACTTGTCAGACCGTTAGTGTGAATGAACAGCGTGTAGCCCACCTATCATCAGATACCAGTGCTAAACCTGAGCTGATAGTAACAGACACCAGTGGTGGTGGTCTTGCAGGTAGACAAATTTCTGAAAGCCGAGCAACAACAGCTTCTGATCCACCGCTAACTTCATCGACTGGTATCAATCGGTCATCGTTGGTGTTGTCATCCACAATGAAACAGTCGCCCATCAACTCAAGTATCTTGTACAATGACTATGATAGTATTGGTGCATTTGAAAGGACGAAAGATATTGCTCAGTTTAGAGAGGATAAGCCAAGTGTAAACGAGAGAGTAATTGTTAAATTGACTTGCATGAATAAAGGCATTTCTTGTTTCAAGTTACTATTTGAATGCTATTATCTTTGGTGTAAATTACTCTGTGTCTACGCTTGGTTGACCAGATACGTCGTGTGTTTGTTCGTCATCTATATTCTTCGATACAATGACATGAGCGTGTTACCGTTCAGATTTGAGGATATGGCTGATAGAAGGAAGTCAGAAAGTGAACTCTGCAACGATTTTCCAACCTAGAGCGTCAACCTGAGAAGGGTTGTAGGCGTACTGGTGTAAGTCCTGCGATTCTTTATAGGAATATCATCAGGATGTGATCCGCGACGCTAGGCTATTGCTGAGGATGAAATGCATACGGAGATAATTGTTAGCTGCGGTCCCACATGCCGGGGAGAAAGAGTATAAACGCCTGATGCTTGCGCACTTCACCATTTCTAGAACTGAGGCAGAATGAGTGACAAGCGATTGCAGTGGTAATTGGTAGTGAGTAGATAAGACGATGTGCGTAGAGTATCATGAGGTGGTGCTATGGTCACGTTGCATTCTGCAAGAGTCATTCTAGCAAGTGGAGATTGTTGCAATAGGATGTCTTCAACTGGAAGGTGCAGGTCGTCATTGATGTGTGAGATTGTGCTGTCGGTATGCCTGTGGTGTGTTGGCTTTTCTGTTTGTTTTCCATTTCAGCTCTGTCCGTGTGACCCGGGTTCTCGCAATGGCATCCAAGTCAACGTGTATTGGTCGTGATGGAAAAAAGGGGTTGGATCCTCTTTTTTCCGGGGAGTGTCAATGTAGTTGAAGATTGAACGATCAATTCATGGTTGTTTGGCTCAAAACCAACTTGGTGAGAGCAGGCTGCTAGCCGATTGGTTGGCACTAATCTACGTTAAGGTCTAGGTCACTAATATGGGCCGTGAGAAAATATGAACAAGCCTGAGTCAACAACCAATCACAGCAAAGTTAACGTGGCAAAATATGATTCGCAGAGAGAACTCTATTTGTCAAGGAATCCCGAAACAACCAATCAGAAGCCTGCGTTTGTCTACCTAAACAACCAATCAGATGACTGCGCTTGTCTATAATAATGTAGTTGAAAGATGTATAAATACGTGTTGATTTTCATAATAAAACGATCTGTTGCCTGGCCCTTGTCTTCTGTTGTTACATTTGGTGTCGCTGCCTCCAGAAAATGAAGATCCCGTGGCCAGCTGCGTTTGAAGAAGGAGACATAAGGAGCTTCTTACGTGACTTCGAGGCTGTTGCTGAGCTGGTGGGTGTCAAGGAGCAGGCAGCGAAGGCAGTTGTCTTGGGGACGCTGTTGAGAGGCCGAGCGAAGGCTGCATATGACAGCGTAGACAGGTCAAATGGCACAGCGTCTTGGAAGAAATTGGTTGAACGACTAGTTTCCGAGTTTGACAGCGAAACAGACAGACAGCTAGCAATGCAGCAGTTCCGGTCAATGAAGCTTGGACCTGATGGAGACCCGCTAGTGTTGGCGGTGAAACTGACTAATCTACTTCGACGCGCGCTTCCCACTTTAGATGAAGAATCAGAAGCGCAGTTACTGTCTTCCCAATTCATCGAGAGTGTCCCAGACCACATTTCTCAGCGATTACAACTGGTTAACGCAACGCAGCCGATGGATATTAGCGAGCTGGCGAAGGTGACCAGACAGCTGCTGAGCACAACGGTAGCCGCTATAGACCAACCAAAACCAAACGAGTATGAGCAGAAAATTGAAGCATTGCAGCGGGAAGTGGCGGCGTTAAAGTTGGCTGATAGAAAAGACCGGTGTTTTGAATGCGGTAAGCCGGGACACTGGAGAAGATACTGCCCAGAAAGGCGGAAAAGAAAAAATTTCAGACGGTATAATGCTTGTTCTTTCTTTCGTATGAACCTAGATTTAGTGGGGGCTATTGAGAAAGGCGCTCTGTATTCGAAGTTGCGAGTGAATGATCGAGAAGTAGTATGTTTGATAGATACAGGGGCGGCCGTGTCGTTAATAGATAAGAATTTATGTAAGAGTGTTAGCCCGTGTTCATTGACAGTACAAACAGTAGGCGGGTATGTGTTGCGTATAACGGGTAGATCGAACTGTACGGTCGTTGTTGGTGGCTGCGAGGTGACGTTTCCTTTCATTGTTGTACCCGAACTACAGCGAACGATATTAGGAGCGGATTTTCTGCGTGAGATTGGTGCCATAATCGACACGCAAGCGAACGTGGTGGTCACGAAATACGGGCATATCAACATGTATGAGACCAGCGAGATAGCAGCGATTAAGCTGCCGACGGTACACAATGTGACAGAGTTAATTAGTAAATACGATCATCTGTTCACTGGAGATGGCGACCCATACGGTTATTGCGATAAGGTGAATCATGAAATTCCGTTAAGTGATCCGAAAGTAAGGTCATTTACAACGCGAAGAGTTCCATGTCATCTGGAAGGCGAAGTGGAGCGACAAGTGCAAGAGATGTTAAAAGATGACATTATTGAGGAAGCTGATAGCCCGTACAACTCTCCAGTGCTGTTAGTAAAAAAAGCGAATGGGAAGTATAGATTCTGTGTTGATTTTCGACAGTTAAACAGTATGACAGAGTTAAGACCGTGTGCCATGCCAACAGTGGTAGAAACTTTAGATCGCCTACAAGGCGCGAATGTGTTTTCGGTTCTCGATCTTCGCTCAGGATACTGGCAGATACCGATAAAACAAGGTGATAGAGATAAGACGGCTTTCATCGTGGGTCAGACACAATATCGATTTAAACGCATGCCGTTTGGACTAGCAGGTGCACCGTTTACGTTCAGACGACTGATGAAGCTATTACTTAGGAACTTGAAAAACGTGGAGGTTTATGGTGATGATCTCGTCATATACAGTCAAAACGAAAACGATCACGTCAACCATGTAGAAGCCGTGCTGCGACGCATCGAAGAGTTTGGACTACGCGTCAACAAAACCAAGTCCCAGATAGCCAAAAAGAATGTTACTCTGTTGGGACATAAAGTGGGAAATGGTGAGATTAAACCACTGCCGGAGAAAATTTTGACGATTAAAACGATTCCAGCCCCGAATTCAAAGAGAAAACTGAGACAATTCTTGGGTAGAGCAGCGTTTTATAGCCGCTTCGTGAAGAACTTCAATGAGATAGCAGCCCCTCTATACAGGCTACTAGGTGAGCCAAAGTTTGTTTGGTCGGAAGAATCGCAGAGGACATTCGACAGAATTAAACAGCTGCTCGACCACCAACAAATGACGCTAAAACTACCTGTGCCAGGAAGACAGTTCACAGTGTGCACAGATGCCAGTGACTACGCTATAGGTGCGGTCCTAAGACAGGACGAGGGAATCGTTGAGTATGCCAGTAGGGTTTTGACACTCGCAGAGAGAAAGTATTCAACGATAGAGAAAGAATGTTTAGCAATGGTATGGGCAGTCGACAAATGGAGACCTTATTTACTCGGCCGGCGGTTCCACATCGAAACTGATCATAAGCCGCTACAATTTTTGAAGACAGCGAGAGACCCACGGGGGAAGTTGTCACGGTGGATGTTGCGTCTTCAGGAGTACGATTTTACGATCTCACACGTTCCTGGAAGTGAAAATGTCTTGGCAGATTTGTTATCGAGACCAGAAGATGAGTCTGAGTTGCCCGAGGTCGCTTACGGAGTGCATGCAGTAGAACAAGACCCACTAAGACTTGCACGTAGGCAGAGGTTGGACGATACGCTGAATACAGTAATACAGGTGATCACCAACGGAATAGAAGTGGATCAAACTACGGCGAGTAAGGAGCTAACCACACTACTCAGACAGAGGGATCGACTCAGAGTGAATGCCTACGGGACTCTGACCTGGCGAGAGAACGACGGAAGCTGGCTGGCTGTCATACCTCAATCGTCGCGCCACGACATGATAGAAGAATGTCACCAGCTAGCGCATACAGGCGTGGCCAGAACGACCGATCTCCTAAGACAAAGTATGTACTGGCCAGGTATGAGAGAAGACGTAGCAAGATACGTACTTGGATGTCCACGGTGCCAGCTGATGAAAGGTGACCGGTGTATACGACCACCACTTCAGTCGATTCCAGTTACCGCGATAGGTGACTTGTGGTCCGTAGATGTCATGGGTCCATTTCCTCAGACATCCAATGGTAATCAGTACCTCTTGGTGATGACGGAACACGCGACACGATGGGTAGACGCCGTAGCAATCCCAGACCAACGTGCAAGAACCGTGACAGATGCAGTAGTTAGACACATTGTTGCAGACCACGGCGTACCGAAGACAATACTGACAGACCAAGGTCCCTGTTTCGAGAGTGAAGAGTTTACTTCCCGTTTGCAACAGCTGGGCATCAAGAGGATCAGAACGACCCCATACCATCCACAAACGAATGGCCTAACGGAGAGAAACAACCGTACACTGAAGGAGTGGCTGGCCTCGAAGGGCGGGAACTGGGAAACGGAGCTTCCACTGATTTTACTAACACATCGCGCTACCACTCAGGAAACAACGAAGAAGTCACCCTTCCAACTGATGTATGGTAGAAAACCACGATTTCCGGTACACAATGAGACCTGGCCCATGCACCAAAAGTGGAGTACGACGAAATTAAAAGCAGAGAGGAAAGAGGCAGTCAAGAATGTAATACGGAAGCAGCGCAGTGATGTCATGAAGTCTCAGATGAAAGAAAGGACGCAGTGCATTACCTTTGCAGTCGGGGACCAAGTGAAGTGTAGAGACAGGAGATATACAGTTGGAGGCGGGCTAGGTTCACGGAAACTCCTTCCAAAGTGGGAAGGACCATACACAATCACAAAAAGACGGGGTCAAGTATATACCATCCGAAGAGGTGATAAACAGAAACGAGTTAACGCCAGTCAGCTCCAAAGATGGGTACAGTGGGACAAGCCGGTCAGTAACAATCCTCAACTAGAGGATGTAGCACCCAGAAGGTCGGAACGTCTGCGCACGAAGCTATTTGACGGGGGGACGAGTGTGGTGAGAGCAGGCTGCTAGCCGATTGGTTGGCACTAATCTACGTTAAGGTCTAGGTCACTAATATGGGCCGTGAGAAAATATGAACAAGGCTGAGTCAACAACCAATCACAGCAAAGTTAACGTGGCAAAATATGATTCGCAGAGAGAACTCTATTTGTCAAGGAATCCCGAAACAACCAATCAGAAGCCTGCGTTTGTCTACCTAAACAACCAATCAGATGACTGCGCTTGTCTATAATAATGTAGTTGAAAGATGTATAAATACGTGTTGATTTTCATAATAAAACGATCTGTTGCTTCGCCCTTGTCTTCTGTTGTTACACCAGCACCAGTTAGGGTTTTTCAGTGAACGTGGTTTGGACTTAGATCGACCACGTGAGTTCCTGCGTTGAGGAGATTTAGGACGACGCTCGGAGGAGATAGAATGCATGTTCGACCTAAACATCTGCTGGATGGAGTTGCATAACTCTATCATTGCAGGATCCTTACCCGAAGTCTGCTTAGTCATCGAGCATATTTCGGGAACTGACCGTTTAGTTATTTCTAGAATCCTATCTGCAGTAATAGCTAATTCCTCTATTACAGTACCCTGAAGTGTCACAAGTACGGTCTGTACAGACTGTGGCAGCTTGGTTAAGAAGAGTTCTCTAAACAGTCCTTCGTCGAACTGACTTTGGCCGACGACTTCCTTCATTCTTGTCAGCATGCTCACGGCTGACTGATCTCCTAACTCGATGTTACGAAATAATTCATCTAGACGTTGTCGGTCCGTGAGAACGTTTCTCCTGAGGAGGGATGCTTTGAGCAACTCGTACGAGTTACTTACCTCGGGACTCAACATCTGTGATGTTACGTACTTGCTGAATTCCCGCGGTAGGGTGTGAATAACTGCAAGTAACTGTGAACGTTGATCGGTTATCCCATGCTCACAAAAATCTGCTTCAGCTAGCAGAAACCACGTTTCAGCATTATCTGGCCAGTGTGGTACGAGCTGAATGGTTTTAGGAGTTGAGCGGATACGGATGACCTTGGGACTAAGATCACTCATGACGAAAATAATGTCGAATGATATATGGTACAAGAACAAATACAAAATGGAACGAACTCACCGGGGTTATCTGCGGATTTATCGTGGATGAAGTTCGCGGTTGGGCTCACCAGTTTAAAGGTTGACGGATATCTCGTTCAGCAACTTCTAATTAATTTATTCTTGCGTACCAAAGACAAAGCAAAAGCCAATAATTGATCGTCCAAACTTCGTAATATATTCTGGGACCAAAACAAGCCGTCAGACGAACGCTTAACTAGCTTGTGATCGTGCACATGACACGACGGGGTACCAAATGGCGGGGATGCTTGACCGGAAGCCTTCAGCTAAACAAGTCGACTTGAACAGTGATGGTCAGCATCCAATGAGTCATTGCTGTGGTCAATAATTTTGGGGAATTTTTTACTGCTACACTATTATCCCTTGGTTTTATACTTATATCATTTATCCTTATACGACGATACATTAACATCTACCTTATCATGCTTAACATCAGACACATCGTTACATGTAACAGACATGTCAACATTACTTACTTTACCGCTTGCTTTCACGACGCTTCGTCCCTTCTTTGACCCAGGCACCATTGAACTTGACCAAAATTTCCAGAAAATTTCCAGATAATTCTCGTCCAAGGAAGACTTGCAGGCACCAGGAAAGACGAACAGAGACTATCAGATTAATGCTTACCCATAAAGAGTGTTATACGCGTAATAATGATAATATACACTTTGTATAAACGACTATGTTAACATGAAATGGATACCAATTTTACAGCCTCGACCAGTTATTTTACAAATTACAATTGAGAAGTAATGTTGTCAGCCACGTCTCGTAAACCGTTAATGCCCAGCTCTTGCTACGCTGGGACTCATGCTGTTCCTTGAAGTTTCTCAGAAACGCTTAGTAATAACGGACGAAAAAACCAAAACACCAATTGGTGACTCGAGGATTCTTTATTGTTACACCAACATCTAAATACTGTTACAAATAAGGTCTGTGAACAAATATTACAATAATAAATCACAATATTACTTCTGATGGTTTGCTGCTGACTTCTTTCTGAACAGCGACCGATGAGACAATGACTGTCGTATTGATGCCTCCGCGAAAATTGGGGAAGTTGGTTTTGAGCAAACAACCGTGAATTGATCGTTCAATGTTCAAATGCATTGACACCAGTCCTTGTCATAAAGGGGACTCACATATTCTAGAAAGGGTTCAAAGGAAACAACACGCATGATTCTCAGCTTGACTAGTTTATCATACGAGGCAAGGCCAGACAGTTTAAATCTCTTCCCTCATCATACCGTAGACAGACAAGGATTCAATAACAATGTTTAAAATTTTAAATAATGACTACGGACCTGACCTTTTCCATCTTTTCCTTTTCACTAGGTCGGAAAATCTTAGAGGACATAGCAAGAGAGTTGAAAGGCCTAGGAGAAACATAAATGCTGTGGAATGCTGGTCCACACAATGAGACGTGAAGTCTTGGAACCGACTCCCAGAAAAAGTGGTGTCTGCAACCTCAACTGACTCATTCAAGACGGGTTTGGACAGCAAGAGAAATTAACTAGAAAAGGATTAACATTGGTTCCAAGCTTAAGAGGTTGACGGATATCTCGTTCAGCAACTTCTAATTAACTTATTCTCGCGTACCAAAGACGAAGCAAAAGCCAATAATTGATCGTCCAAACTTCGTAATATATTCTGGGATCAAAACAAGCCGTCAGACGAACGCTTAACTAGCTAGTGATCGTGCACGTGACACGACGGGGTACCAAATGGCGGGGATGCCTGACCGGAAGCCTTCAGCTAAACAAGTCGACTTGAACAGTGATGGTCAGCATCCAATGAGTCATTGCTGTGGTCAATAATTTTGGGGAATTATTTACCGCTACAGCTGGCTCCCCCCTAGTGGGGTCGTGAGGACCCTAAGACAGAACCAGCCGGAAGTAAAAAAACTCGATGGTTCCCTTTCGGGTGAAAAACATCTTCCGATCGGCTTAGTGGTATGCCTACTGGTTTGTCTGCCTATGCTAATAGGGTGTTTGTACATAGCTTCCTTGTTGTTTTTCGTTGGATTCCGTGCTTCGTTTGTTTTCTGTCCAGTGCCCGTCGCACCTGGAAAAGAAAACAAGAACGCTAAGAACCATGTCGAGGAAAATGTACGAAATGAGCTTTTTGGTTAAAAAAAATTATGTGTATTTACCATACAGTAAAATAATGCTAAGTTCAGAACATCGAAAAAAATACATCTAATTATTTTTTTGTGTATGTTACATGAACTGTTGAAAAAAATTTGTGTTCGGTGGTACTGTATATAAAAAAATTGATACGTTAAAAAAATAGTCAGTACCACAAACGAATGAGTTGCGTGAATCACACGACTTCGTTAAGTCAAATAAGTGTGCAGATATTCTGGGAACCTTACGGTGCGTCCAGAACGGGTTTTCTTCGGAGGGGGGGCTCAACCTTAGTAGCTAGTGGGCGAATGCCCTTGCAGTCAACAGTGTGACCCAGGAAGTCGAGTGAGTCAACACCGATTTGACACTTTTGAATATTGATGGTAACACCATGTTGGCGTAACCTTTCAAATGCCAAGTCCAAGTGCCTAAGGTGAGTTTCCTTGTCTGGACTGGCAATGAGGCAGTCGTCTAAGTATGCGTATACAAAGTCGAGACCGCGAAATACTTCGTCAATGAAGCGTTGGAATGTTTGGGCTGCATTCCGGAGACCGAATGGCATACGTAGAAATTCAAAAAGTCCGAAAGGCGTAATGATAGCCGTTTTCGGGATATCTTCTGTTGCCATCGGGATTTGGTTATACGCTTTAACCAAGTCGATTTTGGAGAATATAGTCGCGCCTGATAAGGTTGCCGTCAAGTTGTGTATATGAGGCAACGGGTAGCAATCAGGGGTTGTTTTGGCATTCACTCGCCGGTAATCACCGGTGGGTCGCCAATCATTGCTATCCTTTTTCGGAACCATATGAAGTGGGGATGCCCATGGGCTATTCGAAGGTCGAATGATGCCAAGGGTAAGCATATGGTCAAATTCATTCCTGGCGATTCTCAGTTTGTCAGGAGCTAATCGTCGTGCTTTAGATGTCACAGGTTGTCCTGTGGTAATGATGTGGTGCATAACATTGCTGGTTATGCACGGTAGGTCGTTCGACGGGCAGTTAAGTTCCGGATACTTGTCAACCATAGGTTGAAAAGTTGGATCAAGAATTGCCTTTATCTTAACGGGTGACAAACTAGGGCCTATGTACCTGATGCCTTTGATAGACAGACTAGTAGTATTGTCAATCAGTCGTTTTCGGCGGACGTCTACGAGTAAATCATGATGATTAAGTAGGTCCGTGCCAATGATGGGCATTGTAACGTCAGCGAGAAGGAAAATCCACCGAATAGGTTTGCGTAAACCTACGTTCAGATAGACGTATTTCCTACCAAAGGTTGCGATTGGTTTTCCATTTGCAGCCTGTAAGTTGAAGGTAGGTTCCTTCTGTCGATCTGCTGCTGTAGCAGGAAGGACGCTGACTTCGGCGCCTGTGTCGACTAAGTATCGAGTCTGGCTTATCACATCATGGATGTAAAGTAGGCGGCTAGTGCCACCGGCGACGGTTGCCGCTAACGCGTGCCGGCGGGATAGTTTCCCACAGACTTTGAGACATTTCCGAAGTTACAAGGCTTACGGCAACACTTCGCTTCTTGGCCATAGGTGTTGTGGTACCAGCACCAGTCAGGGTTTTTCAGTGAACGTGGTTTGGACTTAGATCGACCACGTGAGTTCCTGCGTTGAGGAGATTTAGGACGACGGTCGGAGGAGTTAGAATGCATGTTCGACCTAAACATCTGCTGGATGGAGTTGCATAACTCTATCATTGCAGGATCCTTACTCGAAGTCTGCTTAGTCATCGAGCATATTTCGGGAACAGACCGTTTAGTTATTTCTAGAATCCTATCTGCAGTAATAGCTAATTCCTCTATTACAGTACCCTGAAGTGTCACAAGTACGGTCTGTACAGACTGTGGCAACTTGGTTAAGAAGAGTTCTCTAAACAGTCCTTCGTCGAACTGACTTTGGCCGACGACTTCCTTCATTCTTGTCAGCATGCTCACGGCTGACTGATCTCCTAACTCGATGTTACGAAATAATTCATCTAGACGTTGTCGGTCCGTGAGAACGTTTCTCCTGAGGAGGGATGCTTTGAGCAACTCGTACGAGTTACTTACCTCGGGACTCAACATCTGTGATGTTACGTACTTGCTGAATTCCCGCGGTAGGGCGTGAATAACTGCAAGTAACTGTGAACGTTGATCGGTTATCCCATGCTCACAAAAATCTGCTTCAGCTAGCAGAAACCACGTTTCAGCATTATCTGGCCAGTATGGTACGAGCTGAATGGTTTTAGGAGTTGAGCGGATACGGATGACCTTGGGACTAAGATCACTCATGACGAAAATTATGTCGAATAATATATGGTACAAGAACAAATACAAAATGGAACGAACTCACCGGGGTTATCTGCGGATTTATCGTGGATGAAGTTCGCGGTTGGGCTCACCAGTTTAAAGGTTGACGGATATCTCGTTCAGCAACTTCTAATTAATTTATTCTCGCGTACCAAAGACAAAGCAAAAGCCAATAATTGATCGTCCAAACTTCGTAATATATTCTGGGACCAAAACAAGCCGTCAGACGAACGCTTAGCTAGCTTGTGATCGTGCACGTGACACGACGGGGTACCAAATGGCGGGGATGCTTGACCGGAAGCCTTCAGCTAAACAAGTCGACTTGAACAGTGATGGTCAGCATCCAATGAGTCATTGCTGTGGTCAATAATTTTGGGGAATTTTTTACTGCTACACTATTATCCCTTGGTTTTATACTTATATCATTTATCCTTATACGACGATACATTAACATCTACCTTATCATGCTTAACATCAGACACATCGTTACATGTAACAGACATGTCAACATTACTTACTTTACCGCTTGCTTTCACGACGCTTCGTCCCTTCTTTGACCCAGGCACCATTGAACTTGACCAAAATTTCCAGAAAATTTCCAGATAATTCTCGTCCAAGGAAGACTTGCAGGCACCAGGAAAGACGAACAGAGACTATCAGATTAATGCTTACCCATAAAGAGTGTTATACGCGTAATAATGATAATATACACTTTGTATAAACGACTATGTTAACATGAAATGGATACCAATTTTACAGCCTCGACCAGTTATTTTACAAATTACAATTGAGAAGTAATGTTGTCAGCCACGTCTCGTAAACCGTTAATGCCCAGCTCTTGCTACGCTGGGACTCATGCTGTTCCTTGAAGTTTCTCAGAAACGCTTAGTAATAACGGACGAAAAAACCAAAACACCAATTGGTGACTCGAGGATTCTTTATTGTTACACCAACATCTAAATACTGTTACAAATAAGGTCTGTGAACAAATATTACAATAATAAATCACAATATTACTTCTGATGGTTTGCTGCTGACTTCTTTCTGAACAGCGACCGATGAGACAATGACTGTCGTATTGATGCCTCCGCGAAAATTGGGGAAGTTGGTTTTGAGCAAACAACCGTGAATTGATCGTTCAATCTTCAACTACATTACGACTGTGAATTGCCACTTTTTGAAAAGGATGAATTGTTTGTTTGTATTACAAGCATTTAGAACATGTTGGTATATATCCTAAATTGCAAACCCTTCAATAAGCTCACCACTGAGGTTAAATGCCAATTGAAACTTCATTCGGTTTCCTCCTGATTGTCATGTTCAACCAGTCAACAGTCTGTATTTTGATAGGAGCTATTCCCCCACGTGATTAAAAGCTAATTCAGAAAGAGGAGAACATACTAGGGAAATGCAAAATGGCATAAAATGCAATTATGGATGATACATCATAGAGAGTACGTGTCAAACACGTCTCATAAACCGTTAATGCCCAGCTCTCGCTACGCTCGGGCCCACGCTGTTCTTCGAAGATTTCTCAGAAACGCTTAGTTATAACGGACGCAAAAACCAAAACACTGATCTGCCGCTTGAGATTTGTTTATTGTTACACCAACATATAAAAGGAATAAGCGAACTAAGACTAAGGTCTGAAAACAAATATTACAATAATAAATCATTGTTACTTCTGACGATGTTTCACTCTTCTTTCTGAACAGCGACCGATGAGACGATGACTGTCGTATTGATGCCTCCGCGAAAATTGGGGAAGTTGATTTTGAGCAAACAACCATGAATTGATCGTTCAATCTTCAACTCCATTGACACTCCCCGGCAAAAAAGGGATCCAACCCTTTTTTCCTTCACGACCAATGCACGTTGACTTGGATGCCATTGCGAGAACCTGGGTCACACGGACAGAGCTGAAATGGAAAACAAACAGAAAAGCCAACACACCACAAGCATACCCACAGCACAATCTCACACATCAATGACGACCTGCGCCTCCAGACAGAGACCTCCTCTTGACATCTTGCAACACAATCGCCACTTGCTAGAATGACTCTTGCAGAATGCAAAGTGACCATGGCAGCACCTCACGATACTCTACGCACATCCTCTTATCTACTCATTACCAATTACCACTGAAATCGCTTGTCACTCATTCTGCCTCAGTTCTAGTAGCGGTGACGCATGCGAGCCTCAGTCGTTTACACTCTTTCTCCCCGGCGTGTCGGACCGCAGCTAACAATTATCTCCGTGTGCATTTCATTCTCAGCAATAGCCTAGCCTCCCCGGCGTATACGACCCATCTGCTGTCCTTAACATCAATCAATTCATTCACGGATGTAGAAGAGTGGACACAACTTCAGAAGTAATCACGACGAAAATTTTAACAAAATTATGCAATAAAAACAAGGCACGAAAACAACGAGTAAACACAACTGATCCAAAATCACAAATTGCGAAGACACACCACACGTATATACAAACAGTACAAATAACCTCGCGGATCATGTCTTGGTGGAATTATTTTGAAGAATTGCAGGACTTACACCAGTACGCCTTCAACCCTTCACAGGTTGACGATTGTAAGTTGTGGAATGTCCAGACACAAACAAGATTAACCAACAATTACAATAATTGGAACTCACACAATTATTTAACACAAACATATGTACAATCAACACATCAAATGTTGTGGATTCTGGCACGACAAACTACCCTTGAAGAACTGTAGGACTTACAGCAGTACGCCTACATTCCTTCTCAGGTTGATGATCCAAGTGGAAGTCGTCCGGACACAAACAGAATTACCAACAGCTAGATGACAGATGATATCAATTCAGTATATACAATATGAACATATGTACAAAATCACACACCAAGCACATTGGACTGCTCATTGATGCGCTACCCTTTGAAGAATTGTAGGACTTACAGCAGTACGCCTACAACCCTTCTCAGGTTGACGCTCTAGGTTGGAAAATCGTCGCAGAGTTCATTTGCTAACTTCCTTCTATCAGCTATATCCTCAAATCTGAACGGCAACACGCTCATGTCATTGTATCGTAGAATATAGATGACGAACAAACACACGACATATCTGGTCAACCAAGTGTAGAAACAGAGTAATTTACACCAAAGATAATAACATTCAAATAGTAACTTGAAACTAGAAATGCCTTTATTCATGCAAGTCAATTTAACAATTACTCTCTCCTTTACACTTGGCTTATCCACACTAAACTGACCATTGATATTCGTCCTTTCAAACGAACTGATACTAGCATAGTCATTGCACAAGATACTTGAGTTGATGGGCGTCTTTTTCATTGTGGATGACAGCACCAACGACGACTGATTGATACCAGTTGATGAAGTTAGCGGTGGATCAGAAGCTGTTGTTGTTCGGCTTTCAGATAGTTGTCCAACTGCAAGATTACCACCACTGCTGTCTTTCACTACTAGTTCGGGTTTAGCACTAGCATCTGATGATAGGTGGGCTACACGCTGATCAATTACACTGACTGTCTCACAAGTATGCACACCTTCTGGAACTGCATCTGCGTTCAATTCTACTTCACGTTGTAGTTGTACAGAACCTTTATTTAACTTAGCAGTAGTAGGCATATCCCTCATCTCATAATGATCAACCAAAGACAACTGTGAAGTATCATGATCATTATCACGAATATTCACTTTACCGTCAACTTCATCATTTTCAAACTCTTTAATAACAGAAGTAGACAATTTTGGTTCCTCCTCGCAAATCATAAAAGGTTTTATAACTTCACTCTGACTAGTAATACCTTGTAAACTTGTAGGGTCAGAACTGCACTCTGAAGCAATAACTCTATTCTGTGACACTCTATTCAACAACGGCTTACCAGTTGCAACTACAGACTTCTTCACCGCACCGTTATCGTCACACAATTCGGAGTCAGGCCTGGAGTTTACATTTAGCTTATCACTGAACTTGCTCACTGGTTCACAGTTCACTTCTGTATGCACCTCTTGCAAACGTGTAAAACACAACCGTGTTTGTCTTGCATCTTGTAACTTATCTGTTGAGGATGTACTACGAAACCTGTTACACTCACTAGGTCTATATGCATTACTAGACATCATGGAGTCTTCTCGATATCCACCTCTCTGAGGCCTACTCGTCATCAATGATTGCGTTTTACCCTCAGACTGCTCTATTCTAGGGGTGAGATTCAATATACTGGCGAACTTGCTCATAGATTGATTGACACTATCTTTTACCAGTTTCAGGATATCATCAAACTTTGGCTCGATACCCTCATCCTCCATACGGGAGCTCATCTTCACCCACTTCCTTTGCAGTCGAGTAGGTAGACGTCTTGCTATTACTTCTAGTATAAAACTCGAGTTGAGGTCACTCATGCGATTCATCGAAATCATTCCATTCTTGTAAATTAGCAAATTATCTAAAAACTCAGTGAGTGCCTGGGAGTCATCCTGTAATTGACCACCATTACCCTTAACAGCCTCGAATAATTTCCCTGCAATCATCGAAGGTCTTCCAAACCTTTGACGTAATATGCTCATAGCCTCGTAGTAGCCCTCTTTTGGCTTCATAAACTTACAACACTGTATAGCTCTTGAAGCATCTCCAGTGCAATACCTCATCAAATACATCAATTTCAATTCATCATTTAATAAAATACCACTCAACATGATCTCAAACTCCTTTACAAATTGTAAATAATCGGCCGGGTTTCCATCAAAACACCGTGGTTCAAATTTAGGGAGTTTGATGTTCCTATTATCCCTAGACGGCGAAACAGTAACATCAACCATGTCATGCTTAACATCAGACACATCGTTACAATTAACAGACAAGTCACCATGACTTACTTTCCTGTTTGCATCCAAGACACTCTGTCCCTTCTTTGACCCAGGCATTGTTGAACTTGACCCAATTCCAAAAACGTTCCAGATATTGCTTGTTCAAAGAGGACTTGACCGGCACCAGGAAAAATGAACGGCGACTATCCAAACTTTCACCAACTGTTTGAATCCGCCAGATCTGTTTCAATCGTCAGAAACTGTCAATCACGTCTCATAAACCGTTAATGCCCAGCTCTCGCTACGCTCGGGCCCACGCTGTTCTTCGAAGATTTCTCAGAAACGCTTAGTAATAACGGACGCAAAAACCAAAACACTGATCTGCCGCTTGAGATTTGTTTATTGTTACACCAACATATAAAAGGAATAAGCGAACTAAGGTCTGAAAACAAATATTACAATAATAAATCATTGTTACTTCTGACGATGTTTCACTCTTCTTTCTGAACAGCGACCGATGAGACGATGACTGTCGTATTGATGCCTCCGCGAAAATTGGGGAAGTTGATTTTAAGCAAACAACCATGAATTGATCGTTCAATCTTCAACTCCATTGACAGTACGTTTAAAAGACATGTAAAAGGAGAAATTACATGGTCCCTGGAATGCTAGTATACATTTGCAATGTCTAATACAACCCACATTGGTCTTACCATGGGAACTATGGCGTTTTCGATGATCATACAGCTTTGTTCAAGGATTGTTGTTGTTGTTGAGTCTTTTTTCATCAGAGCAACCAGACTTTAAGCAAGCGACAAGTAAGAATAAAAGAGAAGTTTTAGTTTCCTTAGAAGCCAGGGTGGTTCAGATAAAAAAGAGTATAACAGTGAGTAGACAAAAAGATTGTCGTGAAGTACCCCACTTACACATTAGTGATATTTCAGTGGTCCCTGGATTCCAGGATCTGAAGAGTTGCAGAGTTTAGGACAGGCTGACCTGCAGGATGTACCACGAATTTCGGTGGGGCCCATGGGGTAGCATCTTGTCAAGAAGCTGAGCTGACTTGCGGATTGTAGAAGCGAAAGCATGTGTCAGTGTGGTTGAAGATTGAACCATCAATTCATGATTGTTTGCTCAAAACCAACTCCTCCATATTTTTCGTGGGTCATCAATCCAGCAGTCATCATCTCATCGTTCGCTGTTCAGGGAAGATAAAATCTATTATCATGATATATTGTTATAACATTTATTCTTAGACCTTGTGTATTAACCTTATTGTTGGTTATATGTTGGCGTAAGAATAAAGGATTCTTGAGTCGCCAATCAGTGTTCTGGTTTTCGCATTGGTTAATACAAAGCGTTTCCGAACGTCTTCGAGGGACAGCGTGAGGTCCAGCCTAGCAGTTTATGAAACTTGGCTGACAGTTTCTGATAGTCTCTGTTCGTCTTTCCTGGTGCCTGCGAATCTTCCTTGGACAAGTATTATCTGGAACTTTTCTGGAAATTTTGGTCAAGTTCAATGGTGCCTGGGTCAAAGAAGGAACGAAGCGTCGTGAAAGCAAGCGGTAAAGTAAGTAATGTTGACTTGTCTGTTACATGTAACGATGTGTCTGATGTTAAGCATGATAGGGTTGATGTTAATGTATCGTCGCCTAAAGATAATTGATCTAAGTATAAAACCAAGAGATAATAGTGTAGCGGTAAATAATTCCCCAAAATTATTGACCACAGCAATCACTCATTGGATGCTGACCACCACTGTTTAAGTCGACTTGTTTAGCTGAAGGCTTCCGGTCAAGCATCCCCGCCATTTGGTACCCCGTCGTGTCACGTGCACGATCACTAGCTAGTTAAGCGTTCGTCTGACGGCTTGTTTTGGTCCCAGAATATATTACGAAGTTTGGACGATCAATTATTGGCTTTTGCTTTGTCTTTGGTACGCGAGAATAAATTAATTAGAAGTTGCTGAACGAGATATCCGTCAACCTTTAAACTGGTGAGCCCAACCGCGAACTTCATCCACGATAAATCCGCAGATAACCCCGGTGAGTTCGTTCCATTTTGTATTTGTTCTTGTACCATATATCATTCGACATAATTTTCGTCATGAGTGATCTTAGTCCCAAGGTCATCCGTATCCGCTCAACTCCTAAAACCATTCAGCTCGTACCATACTGGCCAGATAATGCTGAAACGTGGTTTCTGCTAGCTGAAGCAGATTTTTGTGAGCATGGGATAACCGATCAACGTTCACAGTTACTTGCAGTTATTCACGCCCTACCGCGGGAATTCAGCAAGTACGTAACATCACAGATGTTGAGTCCCGAGGTAAGTAACTCGTACGAGTTGCTCAAAGCATCCCTCCTCAGGAGAAACGTTCTCACGGACCGACAACGTCTAGATGAATTATTTCGTAACATCGAGTTAGGAGATCAGTCAGCCGTGAGCATGCTGACAAGAATGAAGGAAGTCGTCGGCCAAAGTCAGTTCGACGAAGGACTGTTTAGAGAACTCTTCTTAACCAAGCTGCCACAGTCTGTACAGACCGTACTTGTGACACTTCAGGGTACTGTAATAGAGGACTTAGCTATTACTGCAGATAGGATTCTAGAAATAACTAAACGGTCAGTTCCCGAAATATGCTCGATGACTAAGCAGACTTCGAGTAAGGATCCTGCAATGATAGAGTTATGCAACTCCATCCAGCAGATGTTTAGGTCGAACATGCATTCTAACTCCTCCGAGCGTCGTCCTAAATCTCCTCAACGCAGGAACTCACGTGGTCGATCTAAGTCCAAACCACGTTCACTGAAAAACCCTGACTGGTGCTGGTACCACAACACCTATGGCCAAGAAGCGAAGTGTTGCCGTAAGCCTTGTAACTTCGGAAATGTCTCAAAGTCTGTGGGAAACTATCCCGCCGGCACGCGTTAGCGGCAACCGTCGCCGGTGGCATTAGCCGCCTACTTTACATCCATGATGTGATTAGCCAGACTCGATACTTAGTCGACACAGGCGCCGAAGTCAGCGTCCTTCCGGCTACAGCATCAGACCGACAGAAGGAACCTACCTTCAACTTACAGGCTGCAAATGGAAAACCAATCGCAACCTTTGGTAGGAAATACGTCTATCTGAACGTAGGTTTACGCAAACCTATTCGGTGGATTTTCCTTCTCGCTGACGTTACAATGCCCATCATTGGCACGGACCTACTTAATCATCATGATTTACTCGTAGACGTCCGCCGAAAACGACTGATTGACAATACTACTAGTCTGTCTATCAAAGGCATCAGCTACATAGGCCCTAGTTTGTCACCCGTTAAGATAAAGGCAATTCTTGATCCAACTTTTCAACCTATGGTTGACAAGTATCCGGAACTTAACTGCCCGTCGAACGACCTACCGTGCATAACCAGCAATGTTATGCACCACATCATTACCACAGGACAACCTGTGACATCTAAAGCACGACGATTAGCTCCTGACAAACTGAGAATCGCCAGGAATGAATTTGACCATATGCTTACCCTTGGCATCATTCGACCTTCGAATAGCCCATGGGCATCCCCACTTCACATGGTTCCGATAAAGGATAGCAATGATTGGCGACCCACCGGTGATTACCGGAGAGTGAATGCCAAAACAACCCCTGATTGCTGCCCGTTGCCTCATATACACGACTTGACGGCAACCTTATCAGGCGCGACTATATTCTCCAAAATCGACTTGGTTAAAGCGTATAACCAAATCCCGATGGCGACAGAAGATATCCCGAAAACGGCTATCATTACGCCTTTCGGACTTTTTGAATTTCTACGTATGCCATTCGGTCTCCGGAATGCAGCCCAAACATTCCAACGCTTCATTGACGAAGTATTTCGCGGTCTCGACTTTGTATACGCATACTTAGACGACTGCCTCATTGCCAGTCCAGACAAGGAAACTCACCTTAGGCACTTGGACTTGCCATTTGAAAGGTTACGCCAACATGGTGTTACCATCAATATTCAAAAGTGTCAAATCGGTGTTGACTCACTCGACTTCCTGGGTCACACTATTGACTGCAAGGGCATTCGCCCACTAGCTACTAAGGTTGAGCCCCCCTCCGAAGAAAACCCGTTCTGGACGCACCGTAAGGTTCCCAGAATATCTGCACACTTATTTGACTTAACGAAGTCGTGTGACTCACGCAACTCATTCGTTTGTGGTACTGACTATTTTTTTAACGTATCAATTTTTTTTATTTACAGTACCACCGAACACAAAATTTTTTTCAACAGTTCATGTAACATACACAAAAAAATAATTAGATGCATTTTTTTCGATGTTCTGAACTTAGCATTATTCTACTGTATAGTAAATACACATAATTTTTTTTAACCAAAAAGCTCATTTCGTACATTTTCCTCGACATGGTTCTTAGCGTTCTTGTTTTCTTTTCCAGGTGCGACGGGCACTGGACAGAAAACAAACGAAGCACGGAATCCAACGAAAAACAACAAGGAAGCTATGTACAAACACCCTATTAGCATAGGCAGACAAACCAGTAGGCATACCACCAAGCCGATCGGAAGATTTTTTTCACCCGAAAGGGAACCATCGAGTTTTTTTACTTCCGGCTGGTTCTGTCTTAGGGTCCTCACGACCCCACTAGGGGGGGAGTGAGCTGTAGCGGTAAATAATTCCCCAAAATTATTGACCACAGCAATCACTCATTGGATGCTGACCACCACTGTTTAAGTCGACTTGTTTAGCTGAAGGCTTCCGGTCAAGCATCCCCGCCATTTGGTACCCCGTCGTGTCACGTGCACGATCACTAGCTAGTTAAGCGTTCGTCTGACGGCTTGTTTTGGTCCCAGAATATATTACGAAGTTTGGACGATCAATTATTGGCTTTTGCTTTGTCTTTGGTACGCGAGAATAAATTAATTAGAAGTTGCTGAACGAGATATCCGTCAACCTCTTAAGCTTGGAACCAATGTTAATCCTTTTCTAGTTAATTTCTCTTGCTGTCCAAACCCGTCTTGAATGAGTCAGTTGAGGTTGCAGACACCACTTTTTCTGGGAGTCGGTTCCAAGACTTCACGTCTCATTGTGTGGACCAGCATTCCACAGCATTTATGTTTCTCCTAGGCCTTTCAACTCTCTTGCTATGTCCTCTAAGATTTTCCGACCTAGTGAAAAGGAAAAGATGGAAAAGGTCAGGTCCGTAGTCATTATTTAAAATTTTAAACATTGTTATTGAATCCTTGTCTGTCTACGGTATGATGAGGGAAGAGATTTAAACTGTCTGGCCTTGCCTCGTATGATAAACTAGTCAAGCTGAGAATCATGCGTGTTGTTTCCTTTGAACCCTTTCTAGAATATGTGAGTCCCCTTTATGACAAGGACTGGTGTCAATGCATTTGAACATTGAACGATCAATTCACGGTTGTTTGCTCAAAACCAACTTCCCCAATTTTCGCGGAGGCATCAATACGACAGTCATTGTCTCATCGGTCGCTGTTCAGAAAGAAGTCAGCAGCAAACCATCAGAAGTAATATTGTGATTTATTATTGTAATATTTGTTCACAGACCTTATTTGTAACAGTATTTAGATGTTGGTGTAACAATAAAGAATCCTCGAGTCACCAATTGGTGTTTTGGTTTTTTCGTCCGTTATTACTAAGCGTTTCTGAGAAACTTCAAGGAACAGCATGAGTCCCAGCGTAGCAAGAGCTGGGCATTAACGGTTTACGAGACGTGGCTGACGACTGGCTTCATGGATACATTTTTTCAGTCTTTACCTCATTAAATATGTTTATAACGAGGTGAACATATCTATGAAATACATATATGAGTACAAATTATAAATGTGTAAATTAAAAAACAAAGCAACCGTCATAGTTGAAGGTAACACGAAAAGTAAATTTGCTCGAAATATAACTAAAAACAAAAACATCACTGTGTGAAAACCATTAAAATATAATCTAGCTTTATTATATCTCCGATGATTCTTGTGAGTCTCTGGGAATTGCCCGAAAGGATCTGAAGCTACCTACAGCCATCGCACTACAGTGTGCCGTAGTTTTTAAATTGTTACTTACCATGACACCTAAATCCTAATATGTCCGAGCTGATGTGGTTTTATTCCCTCTAGTTCGTAGGGGTTGATATTTGCACGTCTGATGCGCATCGTTGCACATTTCGCTACACTTATCGGGAGCATCCATTCAACGGATCACTCTGACAATTTGTTGATGTCTCCTTGCGACGCGGGAATGTCACTGTCGCCCTTCAGCTCCCTCCAGATTTTTAAGTCATATCCATATATGACCATAGGGGAGTCAGTGAGCAGAGATAAGTCATTGATATACAAAATCTTGGGATCAGAAGCCGGTGATTCTTCCACTTTGTGGAGAATGAGTGACCTATCATGGAGATCAGGTTTGCTTACCGTGGCTTTCTTGCTCTTTAGAGTAAGTATCAAAAAAGTATCTTTCCGTCCTTCATAGACAATTTAGCCATCACGGTGTCCTTATCTCGCTTTTTGCGAGAGACTACATTACGCTATTCTTTGGAGTCATCCTTGCTAACCGTGGTCGATTGCGTCTGCCTGTTATCCACCGATGTGTATGAGGCCTCATCTACAATTCCCTGTGCGACCTAAGCTGAGAGTTTTTGACCCCTGGTACGCCTCTTCTTCGTGCCAGTCTTTCTATTACTGTCACTGGAGGGCTCATCCGATATCACATGAGTAGCATGGTTGTCCGAAATATGGTGGGTGCCCTTCTATGCTGAAGGGCACTTACCCCCTGATGGAGAAGTGTTAGGAACGTGTATTTTCTCGTCGATGACGCTAGTCACGTCATCGGTGTCTGAGCAGTAGCCTCTCTTCTCGTGTGGTGGAAGACCCTTGCACTCCATGAGCTTTACAGTCCCAATGGGAGCGGCAATGGCTTCCGTTATACGAAACTTAGTCGTGCTACAGCAGTCATTGCGCAGCCAGTTTGCCAGAGGTTTGAAGCAGCTATGTATGCTGCAGGGGTTGGGCTTGTGTTCCTGCTGTGCAACTATCTCTTGCAGCTATCACATTGCATCCCTTCTATAACTGGGAATTGGCACACGGCTCTTCCGTAACGGTTCCTTCTGCTAGGCATACTTTTCAGAGTGAGTCGGGACTAGAAGATTCATATGTGACCTCAGATATATGACTTTTATATAAATCAGTGATAAAGAAAACCAATGAGTGTGAAGAAAAGGATATATAATGAATATAAAGTTACGAGAACACACTTCCAATAAGTAAATAGGCATACTAACTCCTATCAGAATAAACCGATTTAAAGTTAATCTATAAACCTTTGGAGCGTATATCACAACAAAAGCCCAAATTAAACAAGAGAGTGTAAAGTTCACTCCCTTTTCAAAGTTCGCGCTGTAACGGAAGATCATGGGAATATTTCAGTCCTAGGTCTAGTACAGCTTTGAGCCTGGGGATTTCATGACCTTGAATCACTGGGTCAAGTTCTAGGTTGGAACTGCCTATGCAGAACTAGCCACACATTTCGACATTAAACTCGAGTCTCCATGTGTCACACCATCTATCCATTTTTATTGATTCTTCATGTATAGAGTTCATATTTGTACCGATATCTGCCTTTGTACATGTGAAGGTCACCTTTTAGTTAGCTGCATACAATATTGGTTTGCGTATACTAAAGCATTCACGTATACTGTTCGTGTGTATAATGAAAAGGCAGGGGCCTAATACACATCCTTGGATGACACCACTGCTGATTGGTGTAGGTCTGGAGGTCGTCGAGCCAAATTCTGTTGTCTGATTTCCACCACAGAGAAATGATTTTATTCAGTTGTGGAGGGGGTTGCATATCCCTAGTGAGCATAGTCTGCTGACCAGCAGAGGATCTGCAGTCTGTAGACGAAAAAGATACGTGAATAATAAGCGAGATGTGATTCAATGTAATAATGCAGGAAATATCGATGTTAAAATGATAGTGACGTGATTTTTGTATGAAAATATTAATCATTTAAATGAGTAGTCAAGTGACAATTACCAATAAAAATGAAAATTTGTAGTAAGTTATATTTCGATCACTTGCACGTAACGTTTAGGCCAATGGACTCGCCTACCAGATCGTGTTGTTTTCACAGGTTTCTCTGTCGACGTTGAAGCTTGTGCGAATGTAGGTGTTGGCACGTCATTGATCTGGTCCTTATCGTTGACTTCGAAATCGTCGAGGAACGCTGGTTTGACTCTGTCGATACTGATGGCTTCTGCTTTATTCAATCGTTCCATCGTGATAATTTTATCACTTCTGTTTAGAACTTTGAATGGGCCATCGTAAGTGGGTTGAAGTGGTCGTTGTATACCAACTCTCCTGAGGAAGACGTGAGTGCAATCTGTCAGTTGTGACGGCTGTATGACGCTCGTTCCTGCTGGCGTGGAAGTGATATCTTGAGCTCGTTCATGTTGTCAGCCACGTCTCGTAAACCGTTAATGCCCAGCTCTTGCTACGCTTGGGCTCACGCTGTTCCTTGAAGTTTCTCAGAAACGCTTAGTAATAACGGACGAAAAACCAAAACACCAATTGTTGACTCGAGGATTCTTTATTGTTACACCAACATATAAATCACGTATGACTATTTCTGACGGTGTTTTACTCTTCTTTCTGAACAGCGACCGATGAGACGATGACTGTCGTATTGATGCCTCCGCGAAAATTGGGGAAGTTGGTTTTGAGCAAACAACCATGAATTGATCGTTCAATCTTCAACTACATTGACACTCCCCGGAAAAAAGGGATCCATCCCTTTTTTCCATCACGACCAATACACGTTGACTTGGATGCCATTGCGAGAACCTGGGTCACACGGACAGAGCTGAAATGGAAAACAAACAGAAAAGCCAACACACCACAAGCATACTCACAGCACAATCTCACACATCAATGACGACCTGCGCCTTCCAGTTGAAGGCATCCTATTGCAACACAATCGCCACTTGCTAGAATGACTCTTGCAGAATGCAACGTGACCATAGCACCACCTCACGATACTCTACGCACATCGTCTTATCTACTCACTACCAATTACCACTGCAATCGCTTGTCACTCATTCTGCCTCAGTTCTAGTAACGGTGACGCATGCGAGCATCAGTCGTTTACACTCTTTCTCCCCGGCGTGTCGGACCGCAGCTAATAATTATCTCCGTATGCATTTCATTCTCAGCAATAGCCTAGCCTCCCGGCGTATACGACCCACCTGCTGTCCTTAACATCAATCAATTCGTTCACGGATGTAGAAGAGTGGACACAACTTCAGAAGTAATCACGACGAAAATTTTAACAAAATTACGCAATAAAAACAAGGTACGAAAACAACGAGTAAACACAATGAATCCAAAAACACCAATTGATATGACACACCACACGTATATACAAACAGCACACACAAACTCGCAGATCGTGTCTCGATGGAATTCCTTTGAAGAATCGCAGGACTTACACCAGTACGCCTTTAACCCTTCACAGGTTGACGATTGTAAGTTGTGGAATGTCCGGACACAAACAAGATTAACCAACAATTACAATGATTGGAACTCACACAATTATTTAACACAAACATATGTACAATCAACACATAAAATGTTGTGGATTCTGGCACGACAAACTACCCTTGAAGAACTGTAGGACTTACAGCAGTACGCCTACATTCCTTCTCAGGTTGATGATCCAAGTGGAAGTCGTCCGGACACAAACAGAATTACCAACAGCTAGATGACAGATGATATCAATTCAGTATATACAATATGAACATATGTACAAAATCACACACCAAGCACATTGGACTGCTCATTGATGCGCTACCCTTTGAAGAATTGTAGGACTTACAGCAGTACGCCTACAACCCTTCTCAGGTTGACGCTCTAGGTTGGAAAATCGTCGCAGAGTTCATTTGCTAACTTCCTTCTATGAGCTATATCCTCAAATCTGAACGGCAACACGCTCATGTCATTGTATCGTAGAATATAGATGACGAACAAACACACGACGTATCTGGTCAACCAAGCGTAGACACAGAGTAATTTACACCAAAGATAATAGCATTCAAATAGTAACTTGAAACTAGAAATGCCTTTATTCATGCAAGTCAATTTAACAATTACTCTCTCGTTTACACTTGGCTTATTCTCTCTAAACTGAGCAATATCTTTCGTCCTTTCAAATGCACCAATACTATCATAGTCATTGTACAAGATACTTGAGTTGATGGGCGACTGTTTCATTGTGGATGACAACACCAACGATGACTGATTGATACCAGTTGATGAAGTTAGCGGTGGATCAGAAGCTGTTGTTGCTCGACTTTCAGAAATTTGTCTAACTGCAAGACCACCACCACTGCTGTCTTTTACTATCAGCTCAGGTTTAGCACTAGCATCTGATGATAGGTGGGCTACACGCTGCTCATTCACACTGACGGTCTCACAAGTATGCATGCCTTCTGCAACTGCATCTGCATTTATTTCTACTTCACGTTGTAGTTGTACAGAACCTTTAATTAACTTAGCAGTAGTAGGCATATCCCTCATCTCATCATGATCAACCAAAGACAAATGTGAGGTATCATGATCATTATCACGAATATTTTATCATCATCTATCTGGTCGACTTCATCAATTTCAAACTCTTTAATAACAGAAGTAGACAATTTTGGTTCCTCCTCACAAATCCTTAAAGGTTTTATATCTTCACTCTGACTAGTAATACCTTGTAAACTTGTGGAGTCAGAACTGCACTCTGAAGCAGTAACTCTATTCTGTGACACTCTATTCAACAATGGCTTACCAGTTGCAACTACAGACTTCTTGACCGCACCGTTATCGTCACACAATTCGGAGTCAGGCCTGGAGTTTACATTTAGCTTATCACTGAACTTGCTCACTGGTTCACAGTTCACCTTTGTATGCACCTCTTGCAAACGTGTAAAACACAACCGTGTTTGTCTTGCATCTTGTAACTTATCTGTTGAGGATGTACTACGAAACCTGTTACACTCACTAGGTCTATATGCATTACTATACATCATGGAGCCTTCTCGATATCCACCTCTCTGAGGCCTATTCGTCATCAATGATTGCGTTTTACCCTCAGACTGCTCTATTCTAGGGGTGAGATTCAATATACTGGCGAACTTGCTCATAGATTGATTGACACTATCTTTTACCAGTTTCAGGATATCATCAAACTTTGGCTCGATACCCTCATCCTCCATACGGGAGCTTATCTTCACCCACTTCCTTTGCAGTCGAGTAGGTAGGCGTCTTGCTATTACTTCTAGTATAAAACTCGAGTTGAGGTCACTCATGCAATTCATCGAAATCAAGGTATTCTTATAAGTCATAAGATTATCTAAAAACTCAGTAAGTGCCTTGGAGTCATCTTGAAGTTGACTGCCGTTACCTTTGACAGCTTCGTATACGTTCCTTACAATCATTGAAGGTCTTCCAAACCTTTGACGTAATATGCTCATAGCCTCAGCGTATCCCTCATTAGGGGGCATGAGCTTACAGCACTGTATAGCTCTTGAAGCATCTCCAGTGCAATACCTCATCAAATACATCAATTTCAATTCATCACTTAATAAAAAACTACTCAGCATGATCTCAAACTCCTTTACAAATTGTAAATAATCAGCCGGGTTTCCATCGAAACACCGTGGTTCAAATTTAGGGAGTTTGATGTTCCTATTATCCCTGAACGGCGAAACAGTAACATCAACCATGTCATGCTTAACATCAGACACATCGTTACAATTAACAGACAAGTCACCATGACTTACTTTCCTGTTTGCATCCAAGACACTCTGTCCCTTCTTTGACCCAGGCATTGTTGAACTTGACCCAATTCCAAAAACGTTCCAGATATTGCTTGTTCAAAGAGGACTTGACCGGCACCAGGAAAGATGAACGGTGACTATCCAAACTGTCACCAACTGTCTGAATCCGCCAGAATCTGTTTCTACCATCAGAAACTGTCAGCCACGTCTCGTAAACCGTTAATGCCCAGCTCTTGCTACGCTCGGGCTCACGCTGTTCCTTGAAGTTTCTCAGAAACGCTTAGTAATAACGGACGAAAAACCAAAACACTTGTTGACTCGAGGATTCTTTATTGTTACACCAACATATAAATCACGTATGACTAAGGTTTCTGACGGTGTTTTACTCTTCTTTCTGAACAGAGAGCGATGAGACGATGACTGTCGTATTGATGCCTCCGCGAAAATTGGGGAAGTTGGTTTTGAGCAAACAACCGTGAATTGATCGTTCAATCTTCAACTTCATTGACGCATGTGCTGTTTTAGGTGATGCACGTAACCCGTCATATCGTGTGGAACTTGGTTACCCGGGGTGAAAAATTCTCCTGGTAATCGTAATGTTGTTCTACAGACTAGTTCGGAAACGCAGAAGCCAATATCTTTCTTTCTGGCAGCTCCTATACCAAGTAGTACTAGTGGAAGTTTGGTTGACCAGTCGTTTTGAGTCAAAGAAGCAGCGAGCGCAGCTTTGAGTTGTCGATGAAATCGTTCGACCATACCGTTGGAACTAGGATGATACGCAGTCGTTCATATTCGTTTAATGTCTAGTAATTCAGTTAGCTGGTGAAAAATTCGGCTTTCAAACTGGGAACCTCTGTCTGTAGTGATAATTGATGGGACACCAAAGTAGGCTATCCAGTTTTCGACCAAAGCTTTAGCTACTGTTTCAGCGGAGATGCCAATTAATGCAACAGCTACTGGCAAACGAGTAAATCTGTCAATGCAAGTTAGAATATAGTTGAAACCATTGGAAGGAGGCAGTGGACCAACTATGTCTACATGTACGTGGTCAAATCTAGAGTCGTGGTTAGAGAAGCGACCAAGTGGTGCTTTGGTGTGCCGGTTGATTTTGACTCGTTGACAGGACAAGCAATTTCGTGTCCACTTCTTAACATCGCTGTTAATGCTCGGCCATATAAATCTTTCTTTTAGTATTTTGATAGTAGCACTGACACCAGGATGAGACAAGTTATGTAACTTCTCGAATACTGTACGTCTCATAGCTGTTGGAACGAAAAGTCGATATTTACCCGTAGAGGTGTCGCAGGTAACTTTTGTCGTACCAAAAGAAATTGCCTCGAGGCTTAGAGGTTTTGTCTTAGAAGACATGATCTTTTTCAGTTCGGCATCGTCTCGTTGTAAGTTTGAGAGATGTTCGTAGTCGATGTCTGGGCATACAATGTAGCCGATGTGCATACGTCATAAAGCGTCAGCCACTTCATTGTTTTTAGCCTTTACATGTCGCAGATTGGAGGTGAACTGGGATACAAACTCGAGATGTCATAGTTCGCGCGGAGAGTAGTTATCCTGTTTCGCTGATAAGACTTTCGTTAGGGCTTTATGATCTGTGGCTCGGAAAGGGGGTTGTAAAAGGTCAGGAAACTGATTTACCAAGTTGGTACATGAAGATGCTGGTATGCGTGTGACCATCAAAATTCAACGATGATGCACGGCTAATTGTACCAGCGATAAACGTTTTATTTAGCGAGTCTATTAGCTTAGGGCTTATCGGATCAACTAGCAGTTTGTGTTGCTGTAGAAAGTCAATACCAAGGATTGGGGATGGAACGTCTGCGATGATGAAAGACCAAGTGTAGGTATTTTGCAGACCAAAGTACAAAGTCATTCGTTTACTTACAAATGTGACAATATTGGACTTATTAACGACTTGGAACGTAATTGCAGGGTCAGGATGTTGACGTTCCTGCGTTGACGGAGGGAGAACACTAACCTCTGCTCCTATGTCGACTAAGAATGTAGTACCGGTATTTCTATCTGTTACATAAAATAAATGACTGCTAGACCGTAGATCTCCGACAGTAGAAGTTTTCATACATGACGATACATCTTTTGGTTTAGTCTGAAAGTTACAAGGTGAACGACATCGTCGTGCATTGCTTCCGTAACTACGGTGGTACCAGCAAATATTATCACGATGTCGTGACGTGATAGGTGACCGAGAAAGACGCCGACGAGACGAGCCTCTGGAACGGCCTGATCGTGTGCGTGTGGTCAGTGCTGCTAACTGACTCAGTAAGGTGTCGACTTTGTGCTCTAGAGTCTGTATCCTGTCGTGAGTGTCTGGTATTCTGTAGTGGAAGCAACAGATTGAGGTGTTGACCTCTCATACATGCGATCCGCGATTTCGGCGAGCTTTTCTATGTCCATGTCGTCGTCTCCGAAAGCAAGAACTTGCTGAATGTTTGCAGAAAGTCATGGCAACCAGATTTGGTAAAATAGACGTTTATCGATTCCTCTTCCTGCTACTAGGCTTTGCATATGCCTCATGAGTTGCGATGGGGTTTTATTACCTAGCTCAACATTGCTTAACAAACGATCGAGTGCTTGCCTATCCGAAGGCGAGGTGCATCGAAGTACCTCTTCCTTCAACTTGTCGTAAGCCTTGGGCGTCTGTGCTGGGTTGAACGATGTATTTTCGTACCTGCTCGGCGAATTCGTCTGGGAGTACTGTACTCAAAATGCCGAATTTAGCCATCTGGGATGTGAGCTTATTAGCAGTGGAATAATGTTCCAGTCGTGCAAACCACAGATGGGGTTCTCTGGGCTTCAAAACTGGTACAGTAAGAGAAATGGTACTAACAGATCCCAGCTCTAGGTTATTAGAGGTATTGGAAGACATGTAACAATTCGTAGAAAAATGGTTTAAGAGTAACAAAATAGCAAAAATTATGCACACTAAGAATATGGCAAAACGGAAAAACATGCAGTACAGATGCTTACCACGGATAACTGCAGAATTTGCTATGAGAAAGCACAAGAATGAGTTCGAAATGTCTATTATATATATATATATATATAGATCCGAGAAAGTTAGAGTTTTATTAATCCATCAAGTGTAATAATGCGTCAGGGTCAACAAGTTGTCGTCGGGCTCACCAATTTCTTGCGTGCGTTATTTGACTAAACTTGCGTACACGTATATTCTAGTACTTCTTCACTTTTATTAATGTGCATAGACGTTGTGGCTACTCGACGCCCACAACGTAAAACCAAAAGGCACTTGCGAAGAGTACGATCATGTATTAAAGCTGTAGTCAAATTTCGAAATTGTGTCAAGGTAATGTTCAACAGTAAACTGACAAATGTTTGCGAAGTACATATAAAATCGGTCTGTGTACACATATAATACAAGTATACAAATTAGATTAAAAAGCATGTTTACAGTTGGTATAGGGATACTACAGATTGACGCACTCCCTTACCTCGCCAAGCCAGTAATAAGACTGGGGAGGAGCGGAGGTTGGGAATAAGGCTAGAAACTTCATCCCTTAGAAGTAAATACCACTACAACCGAAACTTCAAAGCTCTAGCATGAGGCCCTATGTTCCTCTAGAAACGCGAAAGAATAAAGAAAATCCGTGCTTCCGATTTTGTATATGATAGATGGCGCATATCAACTATTCCACAACTACCGTTAGCTGTGTGGTGAACCTTTTACTCTGTTAGCTTAGTTACCCAAATTCAAGTAGAAAATAAAATACCAAATCAGTTTAGTTACGGGAAGAATATATTAAAGTTTCGTTACTTGGGTTTACAAAGATCCAAAATCCACAATAAACGTAATAGACTCCAGAGGCGCTACGAGAAGACTGCTCCAGTACTAATTCTCCAATGTTGACGTTGCCGGAGGTCGACCAAAGTAAGTAGGAAGAAACTACGGTGCTCCTGCAAAAATTTGAGATAGAAAGCAGGCGATTAAAATTGATCGACGGCAGTTGAGACAGTGGAGAAGACGGAGAGTCGAAGGCAGAACTATATATTTATTCAAAACCCGAGGTAAAGTTTAAAGTACAGAGTTTATGGTTAAAACAAAGTAGTGTACAATATGTTCATTTCTTACATAGTAGTAAAAATTGGATAAGTTTATTTTTGAGGACTCCACAGCTGTTAATATCTTCACCGCTGAGGCTATACTTCGTATATTAAAGTTGATGTCACCTAACTTGTAGTTATTTTTCACAGGTTATTTCGAGAATTAGGGACAGGTGCGCTTTTTGTATCATTTGAGATCCAGTGACTGAGGAGTTCACTGATAATCTGGGGATCATCATAAATTACACTTTCATGTTCCAAGCGGCTAACACAATAATAATGATAATAATTTACTTTATTCCAAAAATGTACTTGTGATAAAGAACGGAATTTTCAGCATTAATCACAATATTGCATCTAATATCCTCAAATTATAAATAAAAATTAATCACAGAAAATTTTCCACATTTACAATGGGGGTAGTGTCAAAAACATGCAGCATATAAAATGGAAATAATAGTAATGATAACAGCTTAGGTAATAGTAATAATAATAATACAAGTGAAAATCACCGTGAGCTTGTTTCACACAGTATTTTCAATGCGGTACAAGAAACCTAGCATGTTTAAAAATATTGAATATAATGTTCTCTTTACATGATCTGGTGAGGGGAAAAACAAAGATTACAACGGTCATAAAGATAAGTTGGTGCTTGCAATTATGAGAGAAATAATAAAAGTAAAACTTGAAGGCATATAAAGATGGATGGAGGAAATTATTTATTTACTAGATGAAAAAAGGTTAGTTAATTCTTGCCTGACACTATTTTCATCACATAAAATACGTGTCAAGTATGGTATCATAGAATTTTTATACTTAGACATGCGAGCATACAGTTTTCTGAAGTTACTTCTTGTTCTACCTGAAGAGATGCAAGGTGAAAGCTGAGGGTAAGGCGGATGCTCCAAGTCAGACAAAATCCCTTTAGCAAATTTATTGCATGAAGTCAAGTGCCTATCGACAACAACGTTAACTATGGGGTCCACTGGGTCACGAGTCAACCTACTGACAGTCTTCAGCATTCTACGAATTGTGACATAGTCCTTTTTAAGCAAACTAGGAAAGAATAAGCAAGGGTGAACAATAAAGAAGAATAGATAGGATTGCTGTCTTTACCCTTTTTTATTCGTTTTGCAAGATATTGCAGAATTCCTTAGATTCAGAAGTACCCCTTAGGGCTTTATTTTTCTTGAGTTGTGCTTCCATTTTATGTCGCTCCTTAAGATTGTTGTGAGAGAAAAGACTTGATGACGTTTCTTTTTCTAATAAATTGGACAAAGCTGTATTTGGTTAGTTATGCCTGTTCTATTTAGATTTGTGTTAAATTGATCTCCACCAGTTCCTGTTAAATATTTAAGAAGGAAAATCTTACATCCTACTCAATTTCTGGAGTAAAATCAATCGATCGATGAGCATTATTATTATCATTATTAAATACTTAAATGGATTTTCTTTAGATCACTATTTTCCTCGAGAATGGTGGAAATATGATTTTCTGTAGTTTGATACTCTTGGCAGTGTACATCTAAAAGTTTATAACTGTGTTTATCTACAAATCTGAAGTCTCTGCTACGTTACACTTCTCTAGTCATCAGTCTTCATGTTCAACCTAACTAACTAAAATTATCACAGTAATTAATACAAATTAACCGCTTCTAATATGGATAAAAAGTTGTTACCAAGACAACTGAAACATATCTATCATAGAAGGCGAATCAATAAATCTCCTTTTTGAAGAGGATTTTGTATACTGAGAGTTAACTATAATTTAAAGCATTTATTGATTAGTTAACAAGACACACCTGATAACTGATATAGTTCTGCTCATAAGTTAAATGATAGCGTGTTTAAGGTGACTCATATGTGTACAGTGAATACAAAGACAACATCATAACGTAATGTAAGTTTGCAGGAATTTGATTGCTCTCAGTTCTGATCATGAAGTGAATTCATTTAGAGAATCATTGAAAGCCATAAGAAATTACTCGACACCTGATTCGTCAGCCTTAACCCCGGACTCATCGGCAGTACGCACCTACTGGGTTTTGAACCCAGGACCTTCTGGTTAACAAGGAAAGCTTGTAGACCATTCAGCCGCTTAGAAAGAATCCAGTAACTCCTCCATAAATTCCAACTTCTGCCAATATATATATATATATATATACTGTCACCGCCAAACAGTGTTATCGAGAAGTATTTGTTCTCACACCTGCCCTTCATCAATCTGAAAGCAGTTCAGAAATCTTCTACACTCGGTCAGCATAAATGACAAGATTCCTTTCGATTTTCATCACAAATTTGAAGTCAGTCATTTCTTCTATACAGGTCGGAAAATTGCACTGAGCGAAAAGGATTTCCAACAGGCGACAACAAACTTGTGTCAACTGCAGCCCCCTTCGCCGGTTCCAAACTGAAGATCGAATGGTCAGCCAGCCAGCCAGACAGAAAGAAAGAAAGAATTAGCAACAAAAATTCTGAAAATGAACCAACCGAGAACGTACTGCTCAGGAAATATGCCAAAGAAAATGGTAGATAGGTTGGGGAGACAAGAGAATGACATCTCACTCTAGGCCATCGTTTCAGTGGAACGCGAACGCGAAATGATGAGTTTGGCATGTAACCAAGGGTGATATAGAGAAGATCGTGAGAGGAAGAGTTGAGAGACAGATATCAGTAGTGGTGCAGCTTCATAATTAATTCACTTGTATTTCTGACTACTTTGACGTGGAAGTTTGTTTCCAATAAACCGCACTGACAGAAAATGCTAACTTAAACCAATTTCAAGTGATGGTTGGTTTGTTGTTTTAAACTGAAACGGGTTCTTGGACTCTTCAGCAGTACACACCCACCGGATTCGAACCCAGGACCTTCCGGTTACAAGGCGAGCTCGTACACCATTAAGCCACTGGGACCCGATCCAATGGTCCTTGAATTCTAACTTCTGCCAATTCACGACATAGCACAACCGCTAGCCAATGTCTTCGGCGAGTATTTGTCCTCACACCCGACCGGCTGCACCCTACTGGTCACGACTTCCCGCTGGAACCCAGGTAACTACCTACCTAAATAGGGCCAGTTGCCAGTGAGCATCTCATTGGTATTCAAGTGATGGTTTGTAGGGATTTGATTGGTTTCAGGATTTCATCATGAGCTGACATTAGTTAGAGAACCATTGGAAAACCTGGGAGTACTGGACTCCAAATATTTTAAGGTTCTCAACAACCCAGTTCATGCATCTAGGATTTCTAGGTGATCAGGCTTCAGATATGCTTAAATGTTGTCTTTCTAGGACAGCTAGTAAAACGTTCTTTGCAGTAATACCACTTAGTTGACCCTTCTGACTGAGAAATTGTTGTGTAAAAGATAAGCTCCCTTGTCTAGCCACCTCCGTGTGCTTCTATCAGTTCACCTCTGCTTTAGTGGAGCAAGGTATATTGGTCTGAACAAGAAAATACTTTCCACATAAATACTAGCGCATATTCCAGTATGATTTCACAAAGGAGAAACGAAGGGTACGAGAAGTTCCATTCTACAACGCTTGATTGACTTCTGTCAATCTAGTTCAACTGCCGAATTAATGCTGACTTGTCTCATTCTTTGTTTCGTTCTAAACTCTTTAAGATATCAGAAACCATGTCTACTTATGAATTCACGCCAGACCTTTGTGTACAAAAGAAATATCTGTAGTTCCTGTTTCTACCTTGTTCGTAGAGGGATAAATATTTATTTATTTATTTAATCTATACGCCTTTCCCTCATCACTACGATTATTATTATTATTAACAACCAACGTATCGTTGATATATCGACGATAGTATGTTGTTTCATTGATAGCGTTACTCAGTCGCGTCTGTTCGAGATAACCCATGAAGATATCGGCTAGAATAGGTCCTAGAGGTGAACCCATGGCGACCCTGTCAATTTGTCGGTAGAATTGTTCTTTGAATTTGAATTAGATGTCTTTTGTGGAAATAATTAGTAGGCGCCTCATCTCAATAAGAAGACGTCATTTATATGTAAATCGTGTAATATGGTATTTGCGTACAACACATATCGAACAATCTGAACACACTCGGACTTGTCATAGGAATGAGGGTATATGAAATTAATAAAAAGTTAAGGGGAGAGAAAATAGACTTAGGTCCAGTTAAAAGGACATATTGAAGTTGGAAATAACATTGAAGATCACTGAACCAAAGAGAATCCCCAGAACCCATTCATAGTGAGAACAGGAGACCTAGATCCTCTATAACGAAACATATTATATAGACAGGACATAAAACTGATGTTTACACGTCTTTTAAAGGCCTACCTATAGAACATATTTGTGGAAGCCATACCTGATAATGAGGAAGTTTAAACCACCTTCAAAGCAACAATTCGTCATCACACTAAACGGCCCTCCTTGGTAAACTTTGTTTTGATACCAAAGCAGATGTACTATTGTAACAACAGAAGACAAGGGCCAGGCAACAGATCGTTTCATTACGAAAATCAACGCGTATTTATATATATTTTACTTACATTAATAAGGCTTATGCAAGCAGAAAAAGGCAGCCTTCGAATTGGTTGTTTTTTGTCGGAAGTTAAGCAGACAAACACAGTCTCCTGATTGATTGTTTTCGATATTTCTCGGAAAGTAGAGCCATTTATCTGAGAATCATATTTGCCCACGTTGAAGTCTGCTGTGATTGGTTGTTGAATCAGCCTAGATTAATATCTACCAATCAGCGTCGATTAATGTCTACCAATTGGCTAGCAGCCTGCTCTCACCACACTACTACCCCTGTTATTTGGTTTAGCGATCTTCACTGTTATTATTACTATTATCATTATGTTGATTTTTCTCATAAGTAAACGGTAGGTTCTGTATTCTGACAAATGCTATGTGTCAAGCTGTAATCAAAAAAATAAAAAATGTGTTCAAGGCCAATGATTTGTTGGCACCCCTTATACGTTATTCTTTATATTTGACGTTAGCATTGGAGAATCTTCCGTTATCATCTGTCGGGTACCAAATAAACTGTCGAAAGCATCCAGGTAGCAAATACTCCAAACAGCAGATGGCATTAAAACAATTGATCGCGCACATGCGTGCGTCTGTGTGTGTGCAAAGAAACAGGTGCAACCACTATTTCTGTTCTGGCCTGCTGAGGAACCTCTCATTGCGATCCTTCTATCTCCTCCTCTTTAATAAATACCACTTTGATTGAATGGAGAATTTCATCATGAGCACTGACATCAGTTAGAGAACCATTGGAAAACCTGGGAGTATTGGACAGCTGTTTCGTCCTAGTTTGGGACTCCCGTCCTTAAATTCCATCCTCATTTAATTCATTAAAACTAAAATTTAATTTTAAATCCCTTAATTTTTTTTTTTTAATCCCCACACACACACACACCACGCATTTAACCTTCTTTCCCATTTTTTAAACTTGTCCTTGAATTTATCTTTCATCCAAATGAAGTTTATAATCAATATGAATAGAATTCGGTATGAATGTTAGTCATGAGGATTCATTACTAATATATATTCTATGTTATTCATAGTCAGTCAATTTAGAGTTACATTTATTAATAATTCCCACTGATATTGAGAACAAAAAATTTATTAAAGATAATTTACTTTCCAACGATTTCATTTTCAAAGAGTTTGTGTGATGATTTGTTTCAAGTTTACTCGCGGATTTATATCAGGTGACGAACCATCAGAAAATCAGTATAGAGGACTTTGCTGCCATTTCGTCCTAGTTTGAGATTCATCATCAATACACAAGACGTTCGAACCCGCAAGTAATCTGTTGACAATGTGTCTATTTGCACATATCTCTTGTAATTTTCATGTCAATGATTCGATGATGTTTATTTAAAAGACATCAATTTTGTCAATGACAAATAATTCTTTAATTTCATACATTTGGTTCCCTTGATAAATTTTGATAGAGAAAGAAAGACCAGATTTGCAGTATAAAATAAAGCAATTGCAATCAAACGTCACAGACTAAACTTATGCATACACAAAGAGAGTGTAGTCAATCTCTCACTCCCTTGGTAACCATATCACTTTCATTACACTGATTAGTCATACACACTAGTGAGGTCAACTCACTAAGAAAGTTTTCAAATTGATCAACTTTGACATTCTTGAGTTCCCATGTTGACACTGTTTATTAGATTTTTCTGTTTCCCGTCTTCTCTCACCCCTCCTCCTTTTTTTCTTTTTTTCATAGTTTGACAGTATATAAATTGATGGTGACTTAGATTATAATACTTATATTCCAGATTCGTTCACCTTATAACATCTTTTCTTTATTACCTTCCAAACAATGAAGTATGAAGTTTTATTATTTGTAACAATTTTAATTTCAGGTGGTTTGCAGCTGATGAGAACCTGTGAAATAGAATGATGATATCATTTTATACTGCAAATCTGGTCTTTCTTTCTCTATCAAAATTCTTTAATTATTGATATAAGGGTAAAACTTGGGCACTATGGTGGTAGAGTATAACTCCATTAGGGATAGAACTTTATTTCCATAAAATCACACAGTGTCTGTTGTACAGTAATATTAACTGATGACCACATTTCGAGCACAATTTAACATTGTCACTTATAATCATATCAAGTCACTCACTCACTAACACAACTTTCTTGTTTCATTTATTTACATGAGTAAAAATTGATGATTAGACGTTTGTATAAAATCAACAATACAAGATAAAGTACATTCAGAAATAATAATAATATTAGCGTTATCAATAAAATACAATAAAATGGGAAACAAGATATTTTCATAGTAAAAATAAGTAACTTGTTAGAATGTTGTGATGTACGTGAATTGAAATGGAATTTTAAGATTATTTATTATCCTCCTCTGATTTGACTGACTGACTGACTGGTGGTAATAATATCTTTCATATCTCTGGTATTTGCATTGAGTCATTTCTTTTGCATGTGTGGTGTTGGGTGTAGGGACACTCGATGAACAAGGATTCAGTAATTGTTATGTACTCGTCGCTGAATTATTGTTATGTACTGGTCGAGAATTTAATAGTCCTGACGCAAGAAGGAGGAAATCAGAAGACCACTAGATTTGCGATGATACTTCTATTTTCCAAACACAAGGAGACGAAAATAAATGGTCTCACACCAAAGTGGTAAGTAAGTGTAAGTCACACAAATTGTGAGAGCGAAATATATATGACAAGGGTGTGAACAATCATTAGACAGTCTTAGCATGAATGGCTAATTATAATGAAGTATCGGTCCATATTACATAGCGAAATATAGCAGACATGTCAACAACCACCATATATGGATATATGTCACTAAGCAACGGACTGTCAACAAACACTCATATTATATATAATATAATATAAGGAGAATATACATTGTTAAAGGAGACAAGTTCATACAAGTGAAATGGTCACAGACTAAGCGAGCAAACAGAAAGAGAGACCAACATACACATACACACACATAAATATATATATGTGGATACATATCATCAATCTCTTACACTCTCCAACTATCTGTATTACTTTTTAGAATTTCAACTCTGTCCCATCCTATTGCGTGGTTCTGTGTCAATGCACGCAGTGCTACTGGTGAGTTTGCATATAAATTACTTATCCTCGTGGGATCAATCATTCTAACCTTAGCTACATTCTTATGTTCTGACAGGTGATCTCACTACTCCTGATCTACTAGTTTGACCTATGTGGTTGACCTCACTCACAGTCGCTGCAAAGTATTTTATAAATTATATTATTTTGTTTAATTGGGTCAACCGACGGTGTCTTTTAGTCTACACAGCCTGTCTCTAAATCCTTGTTTATCGAGTCATAACCCCTAAACAACACATGCAATTGAAGTGAGTCATCATCGCTAATACCAGAGATATGGAAGATAATATTACCACCAGAGGATAATAAATAATCTTAAAATGTATTCAATTCACATACATTATAACATTCTAACAAGTTACTTATTTATTTTACTATAAAAACACATCTTATTTCCTATCTTATTGTATTCAACTGATAACACTAATAATATTGTGGTGAGAGCAGGCTGCTAGCCAATTGGTAGACATTAATCGACGCTGATTGGTAGATATTAATCTAGGCTGATTCAACAACCAATCACAGCAGACTTCAACGTGGGCAAATATGATTCTCAGATAAATGGCTCTACTTTCCGAGAAATATCGAAAACAATCAATCAGGAGACTGTGTTTGTCTGCTTAACTTCCGACAAAAAACAACCAATTCGAAGGCTGCCTTTTTCTGCTTGCATAAGCCTTATTAATGTAAGTAAAATATATATAAATACGCGTTGATTTTCGTAATGAAACGATCTGTTGCCTGGCCCTTGTCTTCTTTTGTTACAATATTATTTCCGAATGTACTCTATCTTATATTACTGATTTTATTAAAATGTCTAATCGTCAATTTTCACTCATGATATAAATGAAGCAAGAAAGTGAGTAGCGCGTTGATATGATTATGAGCAGTAGTAATAAATTGTGCTCGAAACGTGGTCGTCAGTAAATATTACTGCATAACACAATTGTGTGTGGACTTTATCAAAATAAAATTATATCCATAATGGAATTCTTTAATTATATCTATGGATGTCTATAAATATAAAACCTGATGAGGAAGAAGTTATCGATGTGAATGCTGTATTGTATGATTATATTGAAATATTTAAACAATACAGTCATAGGAATTCTTAATCACCATGCAGTAGCGCACAGGATTAGCAGGCAAAATAAAAAACGTTGCATAACATGATTTGTAAAGATTTGATAATATAGTATTTAACATCATAAAAAATTTCATGCAATTCTTCCTATTAATAAACTTGAACAATGCAAGAACAACATTTGTAACAGTGTAACAACAGAAGACAAGGGCCGGCAACAGATCATTTTATTACGAAAATCAACACGTATTTATATATATTTTCACATACATTATTATAGCCTATTCAAGTAGACAAACGCGGTCTTCTGATTGGTTGTTTGCCGGAATTTAAGCAAACAAATGCAGGCTTCTGATTGGTTGTTTCGGGAAACTATCGAAAAGACGAGCCACCTATCTGCGAATCATATTTGCCCACGTTAAGTTTGTTGTGATTGGTTGTTGAATCAGCCTTGCTCATACTTTCTCACGGCCCATATTAGTGACCTAGACATTGGCGTAGATTAATGTCTACCAATTGGCTAGCAGCCTGCTCTCACCACACCAGGATAATATGAGCTCATCTTTTATTATTATTTCAAGGATTCTTCTCAACTGGTTACAACCTGAACGATAAAAAATATATATGAATTACATTAAAGATTTGGACATACTTTTCTGCGCGATCACAAGGAGTAATTGGTAGGAATTAAAAGTAACATTAGTCCGGAATGATTTAACTGATTAGGAGTTACAAACACTGACTACTTATAGAATAATTAGACAATTAGGCTTGGAAACAAAAAATAGGGTTGCGTATATATATATGTGTGCGTATAGAAACAAGATTCAGCTAGAAATAGCATAACAAAAAGTAGATTACGTAACTAAAGGAAACGCCAATAGAAAAAAGGACAGAAAAGAAACGAGATAAGGTGAGTCATGTTTAGATGAGAGAGTAGAGTTTTCTAAACATGAAAAAGGTTGACTCATAAAAGTTGTATGTTTTTTTATTATCACCAGGGCAGTGCAAGATTCACCACTGTCGCTTTCTGTGTACATAGATTTGGTTTAAGTCGTTTGATAGCAATTACTTCAGCAAAGCATAGCAAGCTAAGTGGTTTCTTTTGCTTGTTGATTATTTTGAACGACTTCAGGTTGTCTACAATACGACCTGTGTCCAATAGATGACGCGCAATCGCACTGTTTAGTGCTTGTGAACTTTTCAGTCTCAGGTTCTTTGGTATGTGTTCAGAAATGCGGACAATAACCTTTCTCTCTGTTCTTCCAATGTATGTGCTTTGGTACGTACATGTAAACTGCTAGACACAGTTGGAGGTAACATGAGGTGGGTAATTGTCCACTTCTGATTGTCTCAAACAACAAAAATTCTCAGTTTGGAATAACCAGAGGGACAAGTGAAACAGCACGGGAAACAGTTCAAATGAACCTATTAATAATAGTAATCATGATAATTAAGGAAAGATTCATAGAATAACTAAATCAAAAAAATAAATAAATAAATAATTGCTTATCCCTCTACTACCGCCATGGCAGAAATGTGGATTGAACATGCTTCTTTTGTACACAAAGATCTGGTTGACCTTAAGTCATGAATTGCCAATGTCTCCACTGTTTTCAGAAGTTTAGAAGAAGAAAACATTGAAATTTAGAGTCATTTCAATAGGTGATCTTAAAAATCATGGTCAGGGTTGGTAGAGTGACACAGAAATAGATCAAGTGTTCTAGAATAAAGTTTTACATATCCTTCATTTCTCCTTTGTAAAACCATATTAGAATCTGCTCTGGCATCCGTGTGGAAAGCGTTCTGTGGCTACGGCCAATGTACCTTACTCCACAAGAGCAGAAGTGAACTGATAGATATACATGGAGGCGGCCAGACGGGGAGCTTATCTTTATTTATTATTTATTTTTTATTTTTATTTTTGATTTACAGCTTGATTCCACACTGTATTTTTGGTACAAGTATGGAATTTTCAGCGTGGATATCGGTAGCCCAAATTTTGCAGGCCCACCATAGATATGAGGTGTGCGTCGGCGTTGGCTGGAACCCCGGACCATGTGCATGGTCGGCGAGAGTCCTAACCACTGTGCCACCGACGCACAGAGATGGAGGGAAAACTTGCAGCTGGTGAACGTTATTTTTAATTTTGCTGCAAACAACATATTATGGATGATTTAGACAGAAGGTTTTTGAGCATATCTGAAGCTTGATTACTTTTGAATTCCTAATTCATGAATAAGGTTTTCTTTGGAATTGAGTCGGTGACCGGATTGGATTGCTTATCTTTTGTGTAACTGTCAATAAATCGGTTCGAGTAACCGTTTTCTGCAAACCTGGCTTTCAGGAAGTCAAGTTCTGAGTCAACACAAACAGAACTACAAATTTTCCTTATCCTAAAGCAAAGTGGATGAATTAGGTTCCTTTTCCTGGAGATAGATACCCAACTATAAAAATTAGTTAGTCACCCATTACATGTACGTTTCAGGTGGATGAATCTTTTGAGAGATGCATCACTGCATCTACTAGGGTACATATCAAGAAACGGAATACCTAGTCAAGATTCCTTTTCTATGGTGAATTGTAAAGAAGGATGGAAGTTGTTGAAAGTAAACAAGACATCATCAAGAATCACGTTATTATGGCAGATAACGAAAGTGTCATCTACGTATCTTCTACGAATGTCAAAGTGAACGATGTTTTGTCTATGTTAAGAGTTTTCAAGCTTTATCACAAAAAACAGTCAGCCAACAAGGGATTCAGTGGTGATCCCGTCGCAATGCCGTCTCTCTGTCTGAAAATCTAATTATTGAAGGTGAAGTGAACATTTTTAACGTGCATCTCGATAAAATCTTTTTGAGGTAGATTATCGTCAACCTTATTTCTAAACTACGTGCATCAATATAATCGCATATACAACAGCAAAAACACTTTCCGTGAGAGGGTAAATTAGTAAATGGTGAAGTCAAATGTGACGAGAACATGACTTTACCTGAGAGAGTAAAATCTCTAATACCCTCAATTAATTGAAATGTATCATCAATGGAAAACTCAGACACTTGCCTTCTAAAAGTCATGCATTGATCAAATCGCCACACTACGGATCATCATTGAACAATGCTTGGAATGGCAGTCACCTCTCCATCTCACCTTCATCGACTTTGAAAAGGCCTTCAGTAGACAGCGTCGATCGAGAGGTGATTCGGCAACTACTTCGCTACTACGAGGTCCCATCGACAATTATACATCTCATCCAACAGTTAAACGAAAATGCTGCATGTCAAGTAATCTACAACGGGAAATTTACGGAAGCCTTCGAAGTGAAGACGGGAGCAAGACTAGACTGGCTGCCTATTATTGCCAATGATTTTCATGATTGTGGTAGACTGGATAATGCGACAGACAGCGGGCAGCGAGGAAACAGGCATGAAATGGACCCTCACGAAAAACTTGGAGGATCTCTCTCGACTTCGCCGATGATATATGTTTGATAATATGCAGGTGAAAAGCAACAAGTTGGCAATAGAAGAAGCACCAAAGATAGGACTTCAGATGAACATAGAGAAAACAGAGGTGATCAAGATTCCTGGCCAACAGAGACAGCCACAGCAACAACAACAGACAACAATCAGCATAAATGGGAGGAACCTGAAAGAAACAACCTCCTTTACCTACCTACCCACCTGGGAAGCATCGTTTCAACTACAGGTGGAAATGATGAGGATATCAAAGCAAGAATCGGAAAAGCAAGACAAGCTTTCATTACTCTCAAATCTGTGTGGAGGTCAACACCACTCAGCATCAAAAATAAGGTCCGGATTTTCAACTCCAATGGGATGTCAGTGCTGCTTCATACGGATCAGAGACTTGGCGCGTCATAAAGAGCACCTCAAACAAACTACAGACCTTCATCAACAGCTTGTTTTCACTCAATACTACTCAAGATTAGATGGCCGGCCGAAAATGATCAGCTACAGGGATCTCTGAGGGCGAACCAACTCGGTAGGAACCGATTTTGCAACAAATATGCAGGAAGAAATGGAGGTGGATTGGCTGGCCATACTATGAGGAAACCATCAAGTGACATCACTAGACAAGCCATCGCTCGAGTGGGACCCGATAGAGTGGGAAGCCGCGAGTTGGTCGTCAGTGCAAGGGTGACTTGGAGGAGGTCATGTGAAGAGGGGATGAAAGCATGTCGGCAGACTTGGAGCGGAGTGAAAAAATTGGCAGAAAACCGAAGGCAATGGAGACGCGCGGCTGAAGCCTTATGTTCCTATAGGAATTAAGGGATACAATAATAATAATAATAATAATGAGCAATCTCGTAATAAGAAGAACTCGCCATATAAAGTATCACACGTAGAGGCAATCTTGTTCTATGAATTTTCGGCAGTCCCTACAAACATGGTATAATGGAGCCGACTGGTCGGATGCGTTCATGGTTTTCAAAGCATCTGCCATTTGTTTTAAAATTAGATGCATCTTCAGATTTGGTTTACTGGGATTTGATTGGTTACAGGATTTCATCATGAGTTGACATAGGTTAAAGACCATTCAATGCTCACTAGGGACTGGCTCTATTTAGGTAGGTTAGTTACCGGGGTTCTAGTGAGAATTCGTGACCATTGGAGTACGGCAGGTCTGGAGTGAGGACGAATACTCGCCAGCGATGACATTGGCTAGTGGTCACGGTATGTCGTGAATTGGCAGAAGTAGGAATTCATGGGTTGGACATTGGATAGGATTCCAGTGGCTTCATAGTCTACAAGCTCGCCTCATAACCGGAAGGTCCTGGGTTCGACAGCTGGTGGTGAGTGATTACTGATAAGAAGTCACCAAATAGTGCTCTCAGGTTTTCCAATAGTTGTCTAACCGATAACAGCTCGTGGTAAAATAGATGCATCTTATTCATTTCACCAAAGTGTTTGGTGAATTCCATTTGATCAGAAAGAATCACTGAGATTTCATCTCTATTTAATTTTGGTGATTCATTACGACAACACTTCCACCTTTATCTGGACAGCATATGCTAACATCGTCATTCTTATTTAATTCTTTAAATTAGTCTATATGCTCTTTAGTCAAAAGATTATTCTAGCTGGGTGTAGAATTAGTAAAGCGATGAGAGTAGTCTAGACCTACGGATTTGAAGTGCTGCAATTCTTGCAGTGACGTGGATATAAGATTGCTGGTCTGATCGATTAGGTTTTCTAATTGCACTGGAGTGTGCAGTTCTGCACCCCCTTCAAAACATTTACACGTTCTATGAACTATACAATATAAAACAAATGGTGTTTCATACTATTATTGTTTTAAGTATTCACATATTTTTTTTTACTAATTTGACCACGGATTGATTGATATCAGTTGGAGGACCATTGGAAACCAGGGAGTACTTGACAGTTGTTTTGTCAGCCTCATTTGGGACTCCTCGGCAGTACGTACACAACCCACAAGGGGGGGGTCGAACCCAGGACCTTCCGGTTACAAGGCAAGCGAGCTCGTATACCATTCAGCCACTGGGACCCAATTCAACGGCCCATGAATTCCAACTTCTTCCAATTCGTAATTTAGCATGCCCACTAACCAATGTTACCAATGGGACACCCATCCTCACACTTGACTGGTATCAATCCGTGGTCAAACTCGTCGTAAAAACAAATTTAATCCTTACAAACTGAACTCTTGAAAATTAATCTGATGCTCGCTAGTGACTGGATACAGGACAGAGTTTCCTGGAGTTCTACTCAGAGGTCATGACCAGTGGGTTCCATCCAGATGTCAAGTGTGATGATGGATGTCCCACTGGTGAAATTGGTTGGTGGTCGCTCTAAATCAAAAATTGGTAGAAGTTAGGATTCATGGGCTAGACACTGAATAAGGTCCCAGTGACTGAATGGTATACGAGCTTGCTTACTTGTGACCGGAAGGTCCTGAGTTCGAACCCCAGAGGGTTCATACCGTCTATGAGTAGCCCCAGACCAGGATGAAACAGCTGTTCAGTACTCCAGCACTCCGTGGTGAACTTCACTGGTTCTCTAACTGATGTCGATCCGTGTTCAAACTCATCATAGAAACAAATCTAATCCTTACAGACCAACCCTTAAAAATATATATATATAAGATAAATTGTGAAACCTTGTGACTAAAGTTTTTATGATTATGAATGGTAATAATTTATGCTAGAAACCTTGTCATCCAGTTGTTAATACTGCATCACTCACTGTGTATGATTATCAAAATTACCTTTTCTAATATGGAATTCCACATTCTACCACTAAGTGCCCAAGTTCTACACTTACATTATTGAATGTAAACAACCTGTAGCGGTAAACAATTCCCCAAAATTATTGACCACAGAACTCATCACCGAACATAGGATGCTGACCTTCACTGCTTAAGTCGACTTGTTTAGCTGAAGGCTTCCGGTCAAGCATCCAAGTCATTTGGCACTCCATTGTGTCACCTTCGTGCACTATCCCTAGCTAGCTAAGCAATCATCTCGCACTCCGATTCGCTCCCAAAATATATCTTCGTAATTTGCTTTGCCTTTGGTCTACGCGGAACGAATACTATAGAAGTTGTGGGTATTAGATCTTGCGTTAGTATACTTCGTACTATCCGTGAACGTCAATACCGTCAGCCTCTAAAAGTCTATTGTCAAGTTATTCAAATTAGAGATATAGAATTATGAAGGGTGTACTTCTGAGGAGTGCAGACACAGGATGAAACAGTTAGCTGTCCACCGTTTCTGGCTAGTTTTCAATCATCTCTTTAACTGATGTTGTTTGGCTACGAAAATCTGACTGGCAATTAAATGGCATATTCCGCTTCTCTTTTAAAGTGACACTGTGGTGAAAGCTGCCTGCTAGCCATAATTGGTAGACAGTAATTTACGTCAGTGTTTACATCCCCAATATTGGTCATCAGAAAAATAAAAAGAAAGGCTGACTCAACAACCAATCACAGAAGACTTTATTTGCGTAGGCGGATACAGTTCGCAGATAGATAATCTGACTTTCAAGAAACAACTACAAAGAGATGAAACATTAACTTTCAGCGAGAAACAACCAATCAGAAGACTGTGTTTTCTGCTAACAATATAATCTATAATAATGTACATGAAAATTTATAAATATCTGTTGATTTCGTAAATGAACGATCTGTTGACTGGCCCTTGTCTTCTGTCGTCACAACACAACCTGCTTTGTCTGATGGATATTAATAATTTAGGCTAAAATATACCAACTAGCATGATTTCATGAAAATTAATCAATAATCTACAGATTAACTTTTGAACCTACTACGGCCTCCTTCAGTCGATCACAATTGGCAGATATCAATATCAATAATAACTACCATAGCAACGGACTACGACACTACACTTAGTAGGGATATACAATAAAGTCCGTGGATTATGAGTGGAACTAGTATTTGGATAGATATATTCAGTTATTCTAATATATTTGAAAAGCCTAGCAACATGTCGTTTAATTTCAGTCAATTTGATACACATAAAAGTGATTTAAACTAGGACTTCGATAGACTTTAGGATACGCCCTAAACATGTATTTTTAAAAAAAAAAGGCTTTCTACCTTGTATCTATTATAACATGTTTCGCAATGGGACGGCTAGGTCATCTATTTTCAATATCACTAATGCATTCAAGGGGTTCGAATTTTGACCTCCAATAATATTTCTTTTTTTATTCCGTCACGTCCCCAGTGGAACATAGGGCGGCTTCGAGCTAGAGGCTCGAAGTTTCTTTAGCAGTGGTGATGGGTTTGCTAGACAGCCTCATGCCCAGCTTTCCCTCTTTACCAGTCTTATTACTGGCTCAGTGAAGTAAATGAGTGAGTCGGTGACTGGGGATCGAACCCGGAACCACCTGAGTGGTCGGCAACCACTCTACCTCCGTACCACTGACGCACAACCTTTTGAATTGACTTTTGTTTATTCGCTCATTCCTTAACGCTTTGTAGTGTTTGTTTTCCAATCAACTGTCATGACGAGTATGCATGAGAGCGTGTCATCAGATTTTTGGCAATGTGTTGCATAAACACACTGGCATGAATGTCAGATAAATTACATCCTCTAATATTGCTTTATGACAACCCCTAGTTTACTAGCTCGCTTTTTTTTCTAGCCGGTTCCAATCCCAGGTGAACAGTGTGGTGGGTCTTGCTACCCTACATCACAAAACCAGTCAAACTGCTATAAAAACCTCAATGCAAAAGAAAAATAACAGAAATATAAAAAATATTAAAAAATGAACTTATTCTTCCCTGGAATCGGAGAGGCAAATTGACACAGCGTGCTGGTGAAAGCCCACCTTCGGGAAACCGGTTACCCCAGGCAATGTGTCCACTCTCAATGAAAGCAAGAATAAAAATGAGGACGTGGAGTGTTCGTATAATGTACGAGGCTAGAAAGACTTCACTGGTAGCCAAAGACATGGGAAGATATGGCATAGAAGTGCTGGTTATCTGTGAGAGCAGATGGAATGGATGTGGACTGTCAAAATTGTCAACTGGTGAGTCAGTAATCTACTCCGTTCTGGTCTCCTAGACGGCAACCATGAACACACTGAGGCAGTGAGTGTCTATCAGGATGTCACCAGTGTCAGCCAAAGCCCTTATGGAGTGGGAACCAATCTGTGGTGATTGATTATTTCTATCTCTGTATTGTTTCAATACTTACTGTTGATTGCTAATATGTTTCTTATATGAATGGCATTAGAATTCCGGTAAATACAAATTCCTGAGTTCTGCCTTCTCTGTGTTTTGTTTGGATTCGTGTAATTCGGTTATCTCGAAATATTAATATTACGATTACAAATAATTACAACAAATTGGCGTCGCGATGGAACTAAATAACCTGGGAAATTTTCCTATGAATGCTACTCCGCGAGAGATTGCTGATTATTTGGAATGCTTCGATGCGTGGTGCATTTCAAAGAATGTTCGGGATGACAAAATACCAGCACATTTCATCACTGCTATTGGGCTAGATGCATATAGCCTAGTGAAGAATCTGGCGTTTCCAGAAAAACCAATTTCTCTGCCATATTATAAACTACGTGAACTTCTTATAAATCACTTTCATGTAACTGCATTTGAGACCAGAGAGAGGGCTCAGTTCAACAAACTGCTTCGTTCTCCCAACCAGAAGATTCGAGACTTCATTCTTCAACTCCAAATACAAGCTTCAAAGTGTAACTTTGGAGATCAGCTGCATACTCAACTACGTGATCGTCTAATTGCTGGAATCAATATTCCTAAGTTAGAGAAAGAGTTAATTCAGATTCCTTCTTGTACTTTTCAAACTACTAAAGATTTATGTATTACATATGAAGATGTCCATAATGAATACTCTGCTCCCACTACGTCAGTATCTGATGTTATGCTTTCTAAAGTCGAAAATACAAGTGTTCATGGAAAGCAATCCAAACTGTCGTCCACAGGTAATAGAATGCAGCGAGAGATCAAAAACATTAAATCGTGTTTTTCCTGTGGATAGTTACATCTAAGAAGCACTTGCCGTTTTCGGGGTGCTAAGTGTCACAAATGTGGTAAAGTTGGACACATCAAGACGGTTTGCAGAAGTTCGAATACTTATGTTGCTCAACATTCTTATAATTCTCCCAAGCTGTCTAGTAAAATGGAGTCAATGTGTCTTTCAACCTTTCAAAATACTCAATCTCATCCAATGAAAACCTCCACTACAAGTTCGGCAACTCAAGTGTCAACTGTTTTCAAAAATGTGGTAGCCGAGTTACAATGTGAACTGTCGAAAACACGAAAAAACCTGAATGAGATGAGAGAGCAACTGATTAAAATGGAGGAATTATTGCATATGCATAGACTGCGTCTGTTGAATGCAGAGCATACAAGTACCCGTGAAAGTCCTGCAAAACTTTTCAAATCTCGAATTCTCAAAAAGCATCTGATGTCCACGACTTCTAATGTACATTATTACAGAAGGAATGACTATAGACCTTCTGTTGGAATTATACTACAAAAAATGGGAAATCGAGTGGTGAAGATATTAGACATCAAAGATCACTCAGTTCATAACGGACACCTGGACAAAGTGACAATAAATGAAGTAGGTCGTTCCAATTATTATTTTAATGATTCCGCTAATAATCCTGATTTTGTAGATAATTCAGAAATAAGTCCAGATAATACTGATGAAAATAATATCACAGAATCAGTTAGAAGGTCGCAGCTACTTGCAAGCAAACCGAGACATCGTTATAAGTACGCAAGGAGACATTCGACGTGTGGCGGATGTGGTGATTGACAATTTCTATCTCTGTATTGTTTAAATACTTACTGTTGACTGTTAATATGTTTCATATATGAATTGCATTAGAATTCCGCTAAATACAAATTCCTGAATTCCGCCCTCTCTGTGTTTTGTTTGGATTCTTGTAATTCGGTCATCTCGAAATACTAATATTACAATTACAATAAATTACTACACAATCTCCTCATCTAGGATCATGACAGCAAGGTCCAACTCAGATGAAAGGAAGGTTATAATTATTCACTGCTACGTGCCTACAAATAACGCGGAACAAGCGAAGAAAGAAGATTTGTACAGACAACAACAATCAGTAATGGACAACATTCTGAATGGTGACATCGAAATCCTTAAGGGCGATATGAATACCAAAATTAGAGCAGATAATACAAGAGGAGAACTCATCATGGATCGAGAGGCTCTAGCTCAAAGAAATGAATGAGAACGGAAAATTATTCACAGACTTCTGCGCTTTTAATGATTTGGTGATCGGAGGCGGCGTGTACAAGCACAAGGATATACACAAAGCAACATGTGTTTCGCCTAACGGATACACCACAAAGCAGAGAGATTTCATCTCAATGCTGCTTGAGGAGCTGGAGATGCAGACTGTTGAACACAAAGTGAAGAAGGGGAGCAGATGTGGACTCAGACAATCATCTAGTACAAGGAACCTTTAAGGTGAAGCTGAAATATCTCAGAACAACAGGAGACGGGTCACATTCAGAAACTGAAGGACAGATATCTTGCTACAGATATCAGAGCAAAGCCGGAGACACCATGTGATATCACTGAGGAAACCTGTGTGGAAGAACATTGGAACTCTCGGCATGATTAAACAAACAAATGTTTAGGTAGAAATAGTCAATAAAGGCTGAGAAAAACAAATGAACCGGTTAAGTAATGCTAGACTGATTGTAAGGGAAGTAGATGAAACACGTTCATAATGAAGATGTGATACGATTGGGATAGAAAATATGAGTAAGGGGTGTAGATGACGTCATCAGCTGATTAGGTCTTAATAGTCAAAAAAGGGAGGGATAATGGCTATACGAACTTCTTTTGAATGAATGCATAGTTTTGGCTTAATAGTGCGAATACCTATCGCCTCAGTTGTGTGCAGTAGATGAATACGGAGTCCAGTGGAAAGATTCTATGAGATGCGATGAACAACCACCTCGTAATCTTTCGTTTTTTCCACTACATGACCATTATCAACCAAATGTGACACAAAATGGAGCTACGGATTGTTTTTGTCTGTCCTTTGCCAAACCATCACGATGGGATATAAACATTCGATTTTTTAAACTTTTTGACATCACAAAATCAATACTGGCTAACCTTGTATCTCTTGTCTTTAAATCCCGAGACTCACATAAAGTTATGTGGTTAAACTCCTTTATAACCACTAAATCGATACACATAGATAAAGGCTTGATGTATCACATGTGATAATTGTGAAAACAACCGATACATATCTGACAGGTCCTTCAGTTATCGGAAGACAGTACTGACGTTGACAACTTTAGCACAAAAATAAGGCATCTGTACACAATTATTTCTGCAGCAAATACACGTACCATCGACAATAAAAAAAATACAGACTTCAAAGGGCAAAGTAGACGTTTTAACTGGCCATCCTGTGTTGGATGACATCGATGCTCTAACTTTTTTTAAAACAACTTGGCGGTGACATAGAATGTTTATGTAGTGACTAAATCAACTGACATAGTGAAGAACATAAACGACTAGAGATACCGCATTCTAGAACCTGAAGGTGGAAGTGAAATGAGGCAGAGAAGCTTCAAAAGGATTCTATCTGACTCCATTGTAGGCGAAATTTATTATAGCCTCACAGTGTTGTATATGCAGATGACCTGACTGTTTCGCTTCCCGTTAAGTCTCAGTCAGACTGCTTCAAATTAAATAGCTTCCTGTCGGACATCAGTCAGTGGTCTAAAATAAATGGCCTAACGCTGAATCCCTCAAAATGCCAGACTGTCGACTTCTCCTTTAGGCATAAACGAGATCTACAAACACTAGTAAGCACTCATGATGTCTGTAGAATCGAGGGGACTATAATTGAAACAAAGTCTAATGCAAAATACCTCGGATTAGTTATATCTTCCGACCTTACTTGGTCATCTCATATCCAAATGATTTCCAAGAAAGTGTTTCGTCTAACCTACTACATTAAGAAACTCAGACTAACTGGAGTCCCTCAACCTCTGCTTACACAATTTGTCAACTCTCGTATCCTACCTATTCTACTTTACTGTTCCCCGTTAGTCTTTCCTGGGTTACTGAAAAAGGATTATACCATCCTGAGAAGGATGTTGAAGGTAGTTAGCAGGACTAGCGGTGTAAAACTCAGTCAGCTCGTCACAACATTAGTGGATAAGCATCTGAATACATGTGAGAAATGGTCTAAAACCATACTCTCTGACCCCCAACACCCCCTCTATTCCCAACTCTCTCCCTGCATCTCATCAGGTAGAACCAGAAATCAGTATAAAATAATATATGCTCGCACAACCAAGTATAGGAACTCAACGATACCATATTTGGCCCGTGTTCTAAGTGACAGAGACAATGTTAGGCGTGAAACCTATGACTTGCTTTGTTGTTAATAACATAATTTTGGCCCTTGTTTTTTCCCCCTTACACTCTCTTATTTGTACTCTATAGTGAACAACCTTCTTAAACATACTTAGCTGCTTAAAATTATTATCATTGGCTTACATTTTTATTCTTTATTCTATTCCTTCTTTGTACATCTACTGGGTCCGACTATATTATCACTATGATTATTAAAAATTGTCCCGTCATTAACCATCATGTAACATTAGTTTTGTGGTTGTTCTTTGTTCGGCACTATTTAACTGACAATCTTGTTTGTTATTGCCACTATCACCATCTTAAAAATTTTGTATTATGCATGATTCCTCACACTGCCACTACAAACAACCGCATTAGTACTGACAAAAAAAAAACCTGAAATGTTTATCTTATGATTGCTTAGTGTTGTTCAATCAAATTAACTGATCATCTTGGCTATAAACATTTTTTTAAGAACATCTCATAATTTCCCGTATGATTATAGCTGTTACTGTTCACCACGCATACACATATCGTAGCTTCCACTAACTAATACTGAAATATTTTTTTTCATTATTTGTGTTGATCTTCTTTTTTTACTCAGTATTTTTATTTGCATTTTTTTTGGTTATTTCTGTTTCTTTTTTTTTGGTTTTTTTTATATTTTATTTTTTTTATAATACTCCTTTTAAATGTACGATGAAATTAGATGCAATATTGTAGATATGTGCTGAAAATTCCACACTGTACCACAAGTACTGTTTCTGGAATAAAGCGAAATTGTTATGTTATGTTATGTTATGTTACAGTCATATTTACTGGTAACCAACCACGTTTCGAGCACACTTTATTACAGCCACTCACAATCATATCAAGGCAATACTCATACTACTCACTTTCTTGCTTCATGTATATACATGAATAAAAATTGATGATTAGACATTTGAATGAAATCAGTAATATAAGATAAAGTACACTCAGAAATAACAATAATATTAGTGTTATCAATCAAATACAATCAGATTGGAAATAAGACGAGTGTTTTATAGTAAAATAGCGTACTGATGAAGAGTCCCAAACTAGGACGAAACAGCTGTCCAGTACTCCCAGGTTTTCCAATGGTTCTCTAACTACTGTCAGCTCATGATGAAATCCTGAAACCAATCAAATCCTTACAAACCAACACTTGAATACCAATAAGATGCTCACTGGCGACTGGCCCTATTCAGGTAGGTAGTTACCTGGGTTCCAGTGGGAAGTCGTGACCAGTAGGGTGCAGCTGGTCGGGTGTGAGGACAAATACTCGCCGAAGACATTGGCTAGCGGTCGCGCTATGTCGTGAATTGGCAGAAGTTAGAATTCAAGGACCATTTGATCGGGTCCCAGTGGTTTAATGGTGTACGAGCTCGCCTTGTAAACGGAAGGTCCTGGGTTCGAATCCCGGTGGATGTGTACTGCTGAAGAGTCCCAAACTAGGACGAAACAGATGTCCAGTACTCCCAGGTTTTCCAATGGTTCTCTAACTACTGTCAGCTCATGATGAAATCCTGAAACCAATCAAATCCTTACAAACCAACACTTGAATACCAATAAGATGCTCACTGGCGACTGGCCCTATTCAGGTAGGTAGTTCCAGTAGGTTCCAGTGGGAAGTCGTGACCAGTAGGGTGCAGCTGGTCGGGTGTGAGGACAAATACTCGCCGAAGACATTGACTAGCGGTCGCGCTATGTCGTGAATTGGCAGAAGTTGGAATTCAAGGACCATTTGATCGGGTCCCAGTGGTTTAATGGTGTACGAGCTCGCCTTGTAAACGGAAGGTCCTGGGTTCGAATCCCGGTGGGTGTGTACTGCTGAAGAGTCCCAAACTAGGACGAAACAGCTGTCCAGTACTCCCTGGTGGTTTTCCAATGGTTCTCTAACTACTGTCAGCTCATGACGAAATCCTGAAATAAATAACTTGTTAGAATGTTCTATTATGTGAATTGAAATACATTTTAACATTATTTATTATCCTCCTCTGATTTGACTGATGGTATTAGCGATGATGAGTCACTTTCTGTTGCATGTGTTGTATTGGTTGTAGGGATACTCGATGAACCAGGCAGGATTCAGTAATCAATCTCCCTCCATCTACCTACCTATATTACTTCTTAGAATTTTGACTCTGTCCCACCTGTCCTATTGTTTGGTTGTGTTTCAATGCATGCAGTGAGACAGCTGAGTCTGTTTTCTAAATTACTTTTCTTCACGGGGTCATTCATTCTAACCTTAGTTAGTTTTCTTATGTTCTGATAATCTCACTACTCCTGATCTACTAGTTTCACCTATGTAGTTGACTCAACTCATAGTCATTGCAAAGTATTTTCTAAATACTAAAAAGTAATATAAGTAGGTGAGAATAAAAGGAGGTTGGTTACTGAATCCTATCTGGTTCATCGAGTCTACACCCAACACAACACATTCAATAGAAGTGACTCAATGCAAATACCAGAGATATGCATGGAAGATATTATTACCACCAGTCAGTCAGTCAGTCAAATCAGAAGAGGATAATAAATAATCTTAAAATTCTATTTCAAATCACATACATTCTAACATTCTAACAAGTTATTTATTAATTTATTTATTTATTTTACTATAAAACATTTTGTTTCCCGTCTTATTGCATTGTACTGATAACATTAATGAGCAATGATTTGTGCTTGAAACGTGGTCATCAGAAAATATTACTGTATAACAAACACTGCGATTTTATCAAAATAAAAATTTTATCTCATGGAGGATTTCATCATGAGCTGACATCAGTTAGAGAACCACAGGAAAACCTGGGAGTACTGGACAGCTGTTTCGTCCTAGTTTGGGACTCTTCAGCAGTACGCACCCACCGGGATTCGAACCCAGGACCTTCTGGTTACAAAGCGAGCTAGCTCGTAGACCATTGAGCCACTGGGACCCGATCCAATGGTCCTTGAATTCTAACTTCTGCCAATTCACGATATAGCGCGACCACTTCGTAATGTCTTCTTCGATGAGTTACTGCCTCATCTTCAACCTGCTGTACCCTACTGGTCACGGCTTCCCACTAGAACCCCAGGTTAGCTACCTGAATAGGCCAGTCACTAGTGGGTGCGTACTGCTGAAGAGTCCCAAACTAGGATGAAACAGCTGTCCAGTACTCACAGGTTTTCCTGTGGTTCTCTAACTGATGTCAGCTCATGATGAAATCCTCCATGCAATCAAACAAAATCCCTACAAAACCAATACTTGAAAAATAATTTTATCCATAGTGGAATTATATACTACCACAGTGCACAAGTACTATTCTTATATCAATTCTGTCTGACATTAACAAACCTTGGTTCGAATTTTTTATACTCCAGATTGGTTCATCAAGTTAAAACGCTATACATAAAAGTAATGTAATTATCTCCTTTCCTATTCAACTTCATCATAAATGTGTTAATGCACTTAACCCTAGGTGACTTCAGCGACTCAGGGATTGACTTGCTACCGGGGAATAATCTCGTTGACTTGGAATATGCAGACGATATAGTCCTTCTAGGCGAAGACGCTGACAAAATCCAGCAGAGTCTTCTGAACACCTTGAGCCGCAATCTACGAATGTTTGGCATTCGATTCGCTCCCGCCAAATGCAAGATGATGTTACAGGACTGGACTACATCGACGCCTAGTTTAAAAATAGGAAGTGAAGTGGTAGAGCACGTTGACCGCTTCACTTATTTGGGAAGTACCATCAGTCCCAACGGGCTGATCTCTGACTAAATCTCAGCACGAATACAACGGGCTCGTTTCGCATTTGTTGGTTTACGCCGACTCTGGCGTAGACGAGATGTTCGACTATCGACCAAAGGGCGGGTGTACTGCTCATCAGTCCGCTCCGTCCTCCTTCATGGCTGTGAGACCTGGCCACTGAGAGTGGAAGACATGAAAAGACTAGCTGTCTTTGATCATAGGTGCCTGCGCTCTATTTCCCGTGTAAAGTGGCATAATAAGGCGAGCAACATTGAGGTTAGGCGTCGAGTTCTAGGTAAACATGGAAATCAATCGATGAAGTCGTGAAGTTACAAAGACTGAGATGGTTAGGACATGTGTTACGTATGCCTGGTCATCGCCTTCCTCGACGAGCAATGTCAGCGGATATAGGGTCAGGCTGGAAGAGAGCTAGCGGAGGTCAAACAAAAACATGGCTTCAACAGTCAATGAAATCCACAACAGTTGGTCTAAGCCACGTAGGAAGGTGTAGACTTCCAGGCTGGGGTCCTCGGGACGGTAAAAATCTATGGTTGGAAACAATTGGTGACATGGCTCAAAACCGTTCTCAGTGGCGCAGATGCATCCACTCCCTGTGACTTATGATCTTCAATGAAACTGTTTTGTATTTCTTTATTACTCCTTTGTCTCACACCTCTGCTCACCGTCTCTATTATGCTTTTCATGTACTTTCTTCTCTTGCTTCGCGTGCTACACGGAATGTGGCGACTTGAACTTCCGCACATTTGTGCAAAGTTCTATGTCGAAAACAGACAGAGAGAGACAGAATGTAATCAGTAGTAATATTAATAACCAGACGCTATATTCCGAAAGAGATTATGACATAAATAGTAGTGTAAAAGCATGAATATTTAGCCTGACTTTCCACTACCGAACACAACTACAGCTAAAATAAATCGATTAAATTGAAATAAACTGCCGCTTCCCTTGAAAATGCCGAAGATATTTTCAGTTTACCATTAGCAAGTATATATCCATGCAGGCTCTGGAACTAATACGCCTTCTTTTTTTCCGGTTAGAGTTTCCACAACAGCAGTAAACAATAGACCCTACTTCCAGGTAACCTTGAAACAACCAGTCAGAAGTGCCATTTAATTTATCAAAACGTGTATTAACAAGTTATATGTGCCATAAAAATGAATTGTACAGCGTATATACATATATCTCTAATATACTCCAAAAAACTGCTCCCAGTTTCTCATAGGAGTGGTTATAGATATATCAAACCAATATCTGAGTTTATCTGAAAAGTAGAATGTATTGGCGCAACACATTTCGAACATTCTGATCACACACAGTTTTTATAGAAGGCAAGAAGGCATGAATAATTATAATACAGGTTGGATTGTGTACAGGTCAAGGTCACAAATAATGGTGTGTTGAGGTGTACAATTGAAGAAGAAAGACAACACCTCACTGAAATATCATTGGATAACAATTACCCACTTAGATTTATCAGGCGTTACGGAAGTGTCAACCATCATAGAGCTCTACCAATACAATCAACTCCCAAAAAGGATATTTACATATCCTTGCCATTCAGAGGTGATCAACAAAGTCTGGTCACTAGACAAAGACTCAAGGCCGCAATTAATAGAACCCCTTTATGCAGCTAAACTTATCTTCATAGAGTAAACGAGAAATATGCTGTCCTGTAAACCCTCACATTATTCGAACAATAGTGTCACATCCCACTGTGTTTATCAATTTACATGTATGTGTGGAGACATGTACATAGAGAGGACCCATCGGTCTCTGCAGGTTAGGACTACAGAACACATTCCAAAGTGGCCGCAACAACAAATGAAATCGCCAGATACAACTGACCCGGAAATAGATGTTCAACACCATCTATAGCGAAGCACATTATAGAGACGGGTCATAAGGTCGATTTCAGCAGTGCCTGTAAACCCATATATAAAACATGGTTGGGCCACATACTTACATTCATTGAAGCCTTAGCAATAAAAAGACCTAAACCTGTATTATGTGTCTTAAAAGTTATTTGTTATTGCCTTAAACCTGCCCTGGTGGTCCAATTTACTTCAGAATATTTTCAGCCCTTCTTTGCCTTGTTTTTCTCTTTCTTATCCACACCTCTGCGTGTCCCTACCCATCATTTGTGACCTTGACCCGTATTGTAATGAATCATGCCTTCTTGCCTTCGATAAAAACTGTGTATGACAAGTACGTGTGTGTGTGTGTGATCAGAATGTTCGAAATGTGTTGCGCCAATACATTACACATTCCACATAAACTATGTCTTCTTATTGTGTTGTCGAAATTCATAAAGGGAACTAATTGCTTTAAATCAATATCTAAGTGACTATATACCATATCATTTCGGGAACCATTTACCTTTCTAATATGTATTTTTTTCAGAAGGACCCAGAATCGTTCAGTAGAATTTGTATGGATTCCACTTGTAGGCTCCACCAATTCAGAAGAATAGTTGACTTTATGATGAGTATAGCTTAGTGACAATACGTGGGAATAACCTCTCCACTCATCTGTGTGGATGGTAGTGCCTGGGTGAACTAGTCTGATAGGACCCAGCCTAAAATAGTATATCATCCTTTCTCATGAATTGTGTGATTTATCATGTGATGGAGTTACTATGTGAATGCATCATTTCTCACGCATATTGTGGATTTAGTGTGTGTGACCAATTCTCATCTTCTTTTATTTCACCTTATCCTTTGTCTGATCACTAACCAATCAGGATAGAAATTTCCAACCAATAAGAACAATATATTCTAACGGTTGTGAGCCAACTTTATTATGGTGCGTCGGTGGCACAGTGGTTACGACTCTCGCCGACCATGGACAGGGTCCGAGGTTCGAGCCCACGCCGACGCACACCTCATATCTATGGTTGGCCTGCGAATTTTGGGCTACCGATATCCACGCTGAAAATTCCATACTTGTACCAAAAATACGGTGTGGAGTCAAGCTGTAATAAAAAAATGTATATATATCATGTGTTGTTTCTCAAAGTACGTTCCCAGTGGAACATAGGGCGGCTTCAAGCTAGATGCTTGAAGTTTCAGTAACGGTGGTGACTATTTTTACAGGATGCATTTGCTAGCCTCGTGCCCAGCCTTCCCTCTTCGCCACTCTTATTACTGGCTTATCGAGGTAAAGGGGTGCATCAACTGGGGATCGAACCCTGACCACCTACGTAGTCGGCTAGTATTCTATCGCTGTGCCACCGATGCACAAAATACATAGTACACCAAAAATAATACAATATCTTACAGTCACAGGCCGGCCTGTGTATTTTAATATATGCGTAGCTCAGTGAATCGCAAGATACAACGGACAAATAGACGTATTCGCGTGCCAGTCGAGCTCACTGCCGTTATAGTATTAGACAGGCGCAGACATAACTAAGTAGCGACGGATTTATTCCTTTCACTTCAGTTATAAAAATTGGCGACGGGCCATTTCAGTTATAAAATAGTCCTTGTATAATTGGTATTAGAACATCTGTGTCGGGATGCGTTCTGCAAACCCTTTTTGAAGATTTGTATCGTACAGTCCCAGCATTCAAACATGATTTACTCTACTACTACCATGATTCATTTTTCGTTTAATAAGTACACCGTTTCGTCAATATGTATGACGACACCAACTCCTCCAAGTACAGAAGTAATTCCACTGACCTTTGGTGACGCAATATCGCGACAGTACTGACACTACCACTGCACTGCTGACACTTCAGTATTCTCTGTTTCTGCAACTGTAGCAGATACTGGTCGCCTTAGTAGACAGTTATGGCATATATGCAATATTTTATTTTTAATAATAATAATAATTTGCTTTATTCCAAAACAGTACTTGTGATACAGAATGGAATTCTCAGCATTTCACCACATACAGTATATTGCATCCAGTTAGTACATTAACAATAAATAAAATTCTACATAGATTAAAATAATCACAGTCCATTATGACAACAACATATTGGCATGTCGGTAGCAAAGCCAAAGATTGAACAGAGTGTTTGAAGGTGTTAGAAAAGTAGATACTACTAGCATATTCACTGGCGTAAGCGGTAACAAATAGGTCGAGATCTACAGAGTGTGAAAGAACGAAGAAGAATGTTTGAAGTAGAGTTTGTAAGGAAGAGAGAATCAAAGCAGCACATAACAGAAAAAAGAGAGAGAAAAGGAAAAGAAAGAAAGAAAAACGTTGTAACTATAAGTGATATGAGTTGGAAAGACGAGATCCAGTTGTTCTACTGACTATTTAATAGGTGAAAGGTTTCACGCCTAATGCTTTCTTTATCTCACAGAACACGAGCCAAGTAGCGTATGGTTGAGTTTTTGTACTTCCTAGTGCGAGCATATAGTTTTCTATATAGGCTTCTGGTTCTGTCTGATGAGATACAAGGGGAGAGTTGTGAATGAAGAGGGTAGTGTGCGTTAAATAAAATGGATTTAGCCAATTTTTCACATGAGTCGAAGTGCCTGTCAACCAGAATATCAACAAGCTTGTTGGTTAAGTGGCACGTTGCTTACCCTGCTGACAACCTTTAACATCCTACGTAATAAGGTATATTCTTACTTCAGCAGCCCTGGAAAAACGAAGGGGGTAACAATAGAGGTTAATGGGCAGGATGCAAGAGTTAACGAATTGTAGGAGTAAGGGTCGGGTTATTCTAGAATGTCTTAACTTCCTGATGTAGAAGGTAAGACGGAATATTTTCTAGAAATCATCAAGATATGAGACGACCAGGAAAGATCAGAGATAGAATGACGCCAAGATATCCAATTTCCGACTTGGTTTCTGTTTCAGTGCCATCCATGCTGCACACCTCGTGAGTGCTAGCCAGTTTGTTTAGGTCAGTCAGATTTATGCCTTAAGGTGAAATTGACTGTTTGACATTTGGAGGGATTTAAGGTAAGACCGTTTACCTTGGACCACTGGCTGATTTCTGATAAAAAGCCATTTAGTTTAGTACAGTCACTTTGACTCATGACAGGCAAAGATACAGTCAGATCGTCAGCATATTTAACAAAATTATTGTCATTTGAAGATGGTAAGTCATGTAGAAAGAAAGAAAAGAGAAGTGAGGAGAGTACAGCACCTTGGGGGACACCAGCTTCAGTGAGCACAGCAGAGGAGGATTTACCTTTGCATACAGTGTACTGCATTCTGTTTGAGAAGTAGGAGTGCAACCAGTTAGTGACCCAGGACTCAGTTTGTGTCATAGAGAGCTTATTTAGCAAGAGACATCTAGGTACAGAGTCGAAAGCAGAAGTGAAGTCGAGAAACGTGCAGCAAACGTATGTGGCACCTTTATCTAATGATGAGTATCGTCTCATCATTAGATAAAGGTCCAAAACAGATTTCCTCATATAACATTGGTTGCATATGAATACATAACCATCAATATTCGGGAAATACTTTAACAGAGTCATTATCCCTCCACATATGAATATTTTATTCCACCTTATCAACCTATTTTCTACACAGAAGTCAAAAACCAAATCTGTAGTGCTGGGCAGCGATCTGATTGGTTGGTTCAAGGTCATTTGACTTTGGTGCCTATTGTTTACTGTTGCCTGTACTTGTTAACAAACTCTTATAGAGAATCTAGTCTTTTGATTTTATTCTTTGCTATCATTACTTACATGTTAGGTAATCTCTGCTGTCTTGAGTAAATTAGTCATTTATTACGATATAACTTAACAATACGTGATGTATCACCTCAATCCAACTAGTACCGTTGAAAAAAATCTTTTCATCACTGAATGACACATCGCCTAATGGGAATTTTCCCATGTATTATGAACATGCTGAGTATGATTTCATATATATATATATATATATATATGACCTGTTCAGCATTTGTGTCAGATATTGGTGCCTAATTTACTGTTTTTTGATGGCCTGTCAGGAAGATCATTGACCACTATTATACACACTAATTAATGCAAAAAGTACAATGAGATGAGTCAGTCAATTTGTCCATACTCATCACACACACACAGACACACAATTTGGGAATATGCTTTAAAGTACTACTTGACTCTGATCCAAAAGCGTAGGTGTTTATTATATTTTTTTAAATAGCAGAGAATCGATCGATTGTCGTCTGTCTATCCTACAAGCTTATCGAAATACTAAATTTTGATTGGTCTATTCGCGGACTGGATTTTCGACTCTCATGTCCATTAGGAGAAAAATAGATCTCAGACATTTAATAATTATCGTTAAGTTTAGGATAGTATGGAGAATGTATTCTAAACACCTCCTTGTTTTTCTACAAAAAAATCTTTGTTTTGATTATAACGATATCATAATAACAATGCTACTGAATCGTGGGGGTTCAAATACTAAGTGATAATCTGCAACTCAATATTTTATTTTTTTATTTTTGATTACAGCTTGATTCCACACTGTATTTTTGATACAAGTATGAAATTTTCAGCGTGGATATCGGTAGCCCAAATTTTGCAGGCCGACCATAGATATGAGGTGTGCGTCGGTGTTGGCTGGAACCCCGGACCATGTGTATGGTCGGCGAGAGTTCTAACCACTGTGCCACCGATCAGATACTGACTGCTAAGCAATTCACCCCTTGCTCCCGTTTAGACTCCAGGATTGGTAAGGTGGGACAGATTAGTCCGGACTGCTGATAACAAATCGATTTTATTGTACAAAAGTACTTCACACATAAATATATTAACTCATCCCATCTAGGAAAGTTAAGCCAACAAGTGGTCACTTAATAACAGCCCCATAAGGTCAAGTGTCTAGGTCGTCTAAGAGAACTCTAATCAATCTTCTGCCTCGGCTCAATGGTTTGATTTTTTGTAGGATGAATTAAGCCAGTTTGAGCTGTTCTCGACAGCTTCCTTTCAATCTTTAGCGTATAAGATGACTAATACACGATCGCCCTTCAGGCCATTGCTCGAGTGGAACCCGAAAGGAAAGCGGCGAGTGGGACGTCAGTGCAAGGGTGACATGGAGGAGATCGCGTGAAGAGCAGTTGAAACTGTATGGACTAACATGGATGCAGATGAAAAGTACAGCAGAAGACAGAAGCAAATGGAGACGTGCAGTTGAAGTCTTATGTTCCACTAGGAGCCCAAGGGAACAATAATAATAAATATACGATCGAATATATAGATATTAGCAGGGTAGGGAGGCATAAATGCTTAGAGAGAAAATAATAAGATCAGAATCATCACCCATTGGTAATAGTAATAATTTTAAAGTTTCTCCTTATAAAGGGGATGATCAGGGAGTACTGAACAGCTGTTTCGCCCTAGTTTGCGACTCTGTGATAGTACCCACCCGTGATCCCACCAAGGATCTGACCTAGGACCTTCATTCTATAAGATGAGCTACTGGAACGGAATCGAATTACCCACTAGCTCTAACTTCTGAAAATAAGAGATATTTGCAGCGAGTATGTGTCCACACATCCAATTTAGTGGACGTCATTGGTCAGGATGCAATAGAATAAGCAAATCTGATTTGTGATCCTCAGGAATTGAAGCCGAAAAATAAACGAATTAAAAACTACCTAATCAGTGCATGTATAATTCCTGACTTCACACATAACAAAGAAAATGCCTCCGCCATAACATAGACACAAACGTACAAACTGACTACAATGCCCAGCAAAACAGATCAATAAGAAATTTATTTTTGATGACTATTTATAATTCAAATGAATATATATATATATATATATATATATATATATATATATATATATATATATGTGACTGTACCTTTTAATATTGATTATTTTCCCCAAAGCGCATAAAAATCACGTTCTGCTAAATATTGATTTTTCTCTTCTAAATATCTCTAAGATTTATTAAAGTATGAATTGTATGACTGATATCAAAACAGTTTTTAGCATTTGTTTTTAGAAGACAGATATGTGATGGTGAACAAGGGAATATTCTTATCGATAACCTCATTTTCATCAGGTTCTACAGCTATATTATTATTATTATTGCTCCCTTGGGTTTCTAGTGGAACATAGGGCTTCAACTGCACGTCTCCATTTGCTTCTGTCTTCTGCTGTACTTTTCACCTGCATCCATGTTAGTCCACACTGTTTCAACTGCTCTTCACACGATCTCCTCCATGTCACCCTTGCACTGACGTCCCACTCGCCGCTTTCCTTTCGGGTTCCACTTGAGCAATGGCCTGACGGGCGATTTCACCCAGCGGCCTCCTCAGCCATTGTCCAATCCATCTCCACTTTCTCCTGCATATTTGTTGAGCGACTGGATCCTGTTTTGTTTGTTCCCATAGTTTCTTGTTTGTGATTCTTTCCGGAACGGCCATCTGATCTTCAGTATAGAGCCAGCGAAGACAGTTGTTGGTTGAGAAAGGTGTGCAACAGGCTGGTGGAAATATTCTTTGTGCCCCACCCGTCAAGTTTCTGATCCGCATAGAAGAACTGACTGACTTGACATGTTTGTATTGAAAATCCGACGGAATTTTGTTGTGGAACTAGTATTTGGATAGATATATTCAGTTATTCTAATATATTTGAAAAGCCTAGCAACATGTCGTTTAATTTCAGTCGATTTGATACACATAAAAGTGATTTAAACTAGGACTTCGATAGACTTTAGGATACGCCCTAAACATGTATATTTTTAAAAAAAATAGGCTTTCTACCTTGTATCTATTATAACATGTTTCGCAATGAGACGGCTAGGTCATCTATTTTCAACATCACTAATGCATTCAAGGGGTTCGAATTTTGACCTCCAATAATATTTCTTTTTTTATTCCGTCACGTCCCCAGTGGAACATAGGGCGGCTTCGAGCTAGAGGCTCGAAGTTTCTTTAGCAGTGGTGATGGGTTTGCTAGACAGCCTCATGCCCAGCTTTCCCTCTTTACCAGTCTTATTACTGGCTCAGTGAAGTAAATGAGTGAGTCGGTGACTGGGGATCGAACCCGGAACCACCTGAGTGGTCGGCAACCACTCTACCTCCGTACCACTGACGCACAACCTTTTGAATTGACTTTTGTTTATTCGCTCATTCCTTAACGCTTTGTAGTGTTTGTTTTCCAATCAACTGTCATGACGAGTATGCATGAGAGCGTGTCATCAGATTTTTGGCAATGTGTTGCATAAACACACTGGCATGAATGTCAGATAAATTACATCCTCTAATATTGCTTTATGACAACCCCTAGTTTACTAGCTCGCTTTTTTTTTCTAGCCGGTTCCAATCCCAGGTGAACAGTGTGGTGGGTCTTGCTACCCTACATCACAAAACCAGTCAAACTGCTATAAAAACCTCAATACAAAAGAAAAATAACAGAAATATAAAAAATATTAAAAAATGAACTTATTTTTCCCTGGAATCGGAGAGGCAAATTGACACAGCGTGCTGGTGAAAGCCCACCTTCGGGAAACCGGTTACCCCAGGCAATGTGTCCACTCTCGATGAAAGCAAGAATAAAAATGAGGACGTTGAGTGTTCGTATAATGTACGAGGCTAGAAAGACTTCACTGGTAGCCAAAGACATGGGAAGATATGGCATAGAAGTGCTGGTTATCTGTGAGAGCAGATGAAATGGATGTGGACTGTCAAAATTGTCAACTGGTGAGTCAGTAATCTACTCCGTTCTGATCTCCTAGACGGCAACCATGAACACACTGAGGTAGTGAGTGTCTATCAGGATGTCACCAGTGTCAGCCAAAGCCCTTATGCAGTGGGAATCAATCTCCTCATCTAGGATCATGACAGCAAGGTCCAACTCAGAAGAAAGGAAGGTTATTGTAAGCGCAATATCGCTTGAAATTAAGTCACGCGTAGATAAAGGCTATCCCGGTCCAGAACAAACAAGAAGCCGGTCACTGTTTCTACGGTACTATTAATAAACAAATCAATAATTATATATACAACAAACCTTAACGGTTTCAAGAGTACAAAGCACAATGCTTAACAGAAAGCAAGGTACCGCTATCAGAGCGGAATAACGTTAAAACCAAAATTGCGAACTAGCCGGAACCAGACACGACCGTTCAGGTAAGCAGTCAGTAGAAGAATGAACCCAAGTAAGGCATGGCATAAAACAGAGAGCGTTTAAGAGAGATAGACCGAGCATAGGCACAAAGATAGAATTTAATTGGCTACTTAACCAGGTAGGAAAATACAGATGAAAATCAATAAATAAGATAAACTCGACAGAATAGTACAAAGTAAGACATGAGTCAGCAAAAATAACAGTTCACAAAATACTCTGATTGGGCCATGAGTTCAACTGTCTGACTAAACGGATCGAGGTAAAAACACATACACACAGTTCATTAAACAAGCAGGGATAGACATGTTAGGCATGGATAATTGGGTTGCAACAACGCTAGGCTGATCCGGGACAGGTTGACTTGATTCAAGGATGGGAATAGAATTGATCTTACAGTTATAATTATTCACTGCTACGTACCTACAAATAACGCGGAACAAGAGAAGAAAGAAGATTTGTACAGACAACAGCAAACAGTAATGGACAACATTCTGAATGGTGACATCAAAATCCTTAAGGGCGATATGAATACCAAAATTGGAGCAGATAATACAGCAGGGGAACTCATCATGGTTCGAGAGGCTCTAGCTCAAAGAAATGAATGAGAACGGAAAATTATTCACAGACTTCTGCGCTTTTAATGATTTGGTGATCGGAGGCGGCGTGTACAAGCACAAGGATATACACAGAGCTACATGTGTTTCGCCTAACGGACACACCACAAAGCAGAGAGATTTCATCCCAAGGCTGCTTGAAGAACTGGAGATGCAGACTATTGAACACAAAGTCAAGAAGGGAAGCAGATGTGGACTCAGACAATCATCTAGTACAAGGAACCTTTAAGGTGAAGCTGAAATATCTCAGAACAACAGGAGACGGGTCACACTCAGAAACTGAAGGACAGATATCTTGTTACAGATATCAGAGCAAAGCCGGAGACACCATGTGGTATCACTGAGGAAACCTGTGTGGAAGAACATTGGAACTCTCGGCATGATTAAACAAACAAATGTTTAGGTAGAAATAGTCAATAAAAGCTGAGAAAAACAAATGAACCGATTAAGTAATGCTAGACTGATTGTAAGGGAAGTACATGAAACACGTTCATAATGAAGATGTGATAAGATGAACAGGTGATAAGATTGGGATAGAAAATATGAGTAAGGGGTGTAGATGACGTCATCAGCTGATTAGGTCTTAATAGTCCAAAAAGGGAGGGATAATGGCTATACGAACTTCTTTTGAATGAATGCATAGTTTTGGCTTAATAGTGCGAATACCTACTATCGCCTCAGTTGTGCGCAGTAGATGAATACGGAGTCCAGTGGAAAGATTCTATGGGATGCGATGAACAACCACCTCGTAATCTTTCGTTTTTTCCAATAAATGACCATTATCAACCAAATGTGACACAAAATGGAGCTACGGATTGTTTTTGTCTGTTCTTTATCAAATCACCACGATGGGATATAAACATTCGATTTTTTAAACTTTTTGACATCACAAAATCAATACTGGCTAACCTTGTATCTCTTGTCTTTCAATCCCGAGACTCACATAAAGTTAGGTGGTTAAACTCCTTTATAACCACTAAATCGATACACATAGATAAAGGCTTGATGTGTCACATGTGATAATTGTGAAAACTACCGACACATATCTGACAGGTCCTTCAGTTATCGGAAGACAGTATTGACGTTGACAACCTTAGCACAAAAATAGGCATCTGTACACAATTATTTCTGCAGCACATACACGTACCATCGACAATAAAAAAAATACAGACTTCAAAGGGAAAAGTAGACGTTTTAACTGGCCATCCTGTGTTGGATGACATCGATGCTCTAACTTTTTTTAAAACAACTTGGCGGTGACATAGAATGTTTATGTAGTGACTAAATCAACTGACATAGTGAAGAACATAAACGACTAAAGATACCGCATTCTAGAACCTGAAGGTAGAAGTGGAATGAGGCAGAGAAGCTTCAAAAGGATTCTATCTGACTCCATTGTAGGCAAAATTTATTATAGTCTCACAGTGTTGTATACAGTCATATTTACTGGTAACCAACCACGTTTCGAGAACACTTTATTACAGCCACTCACAATCATATCAAGGCAATACTCACACTACTCACTTTCTTGCTTCATTTATATACATGAATAAAAATTGATGATTAGACATTTGAATGAAATCAGTAATATAAGATAAAGTACACTCAGAAATAATAATATTAGTGTTATCAATCAAATACAATCAGATGGGAAATAAGACGAGTATTTTATAGTAAAATAGCGTACTGCTGAAGAGTCCCAAACTAGGACGAAACAGCTGTCCAGTACTCCCAGGTTTTCCAATGGTTCTCTAACTACTGTCAGCTCATGATGAAAGCCTGAAACCAATCAAATCCCTGCAAACCAACACTTGAATACCAATAAGATGCTCACTGGCGACTGGCCCTATTCAGGTAGGTAGTTCCAGTAGGTTCCAGTGGGAAGTCGTGACCAGTAGGGTGCAGCTGGTCGGGTGTGAGGACAAATACTCGCCGAAGACATTGGCTAGCGGTCGCGCTATGTCGTGAATTGGCAGAAGTTGGAATTCAAGGACCATTGGATTGGGTCCCAGTGGCTTAATGGTATACGAGTTCGCCTTGTAACCGGAAGGTCCTGGGTTCGAATCCCGGTGGATGCGTACTGCTGAAGAGTCCCAAACTAGGACGAAACAGCTGTCCAGTACTCCCAGGTTTTCCAATGGTTCTCTAACTACTGTCAGCTCATGATGAAATCCTGAAACCAATCAAATCCTTACAAACCAACACTTGAATACCAATAAGATGCTCACTGGCGACTGGCCCTATTCAGGTAGGTAGTTCCAGTAGGTTCCAGTGGGAAGTCGTGACCAGTAGGGTGCAGCTGGTCGGGTGTGAGGACAAATACTCGCCGAAGACATTGGCTAGCGGTCGCGCTATGTCGTGAATTGGCAGAAGTTGGAATTCAAGGACCATTTGATCGGGTCCCAGTGGTTTAATGGTGTACGAGCTCGCCTTGTAAACGGAAGGTCCTGGGTTCGAATCCCGGTGGGTGTGTACTGCTGAAGAGTCCCAAACTAGGACGAAACAGCTGTCCAGTACTCCCTGGTGGTTTTCCAATGGTTCTCTAACTACTGTCAGCTCATGACGAAATCCTGAAATAAATAACTTGTTAGAATGTTCTATTATGTGAATTTAAATACATTTTAACATTATTTATTATCCTCCTCTGATTTGACTGATGGTATTAGCGATGATGAGTCACTTTCTGTTGCATGTGTTGTATTGGTTGTAGGGATACTCGATGAACCACGATTCAGTAATCAATCTCCCTCCATTTCCACCTACCTACCTATATTACTTCTTAGAATTTTGACTCTGTCCCACCTGTCCTATTGTTTGGTTGTGTGTGTATATGCATGCAGTGAGACAGCTGAGTCTGTTTTATAAATTACTTTTCTTCACGGGGTCATTCATTCTAACCTTAGTTAGTTTTCTTATGTTCTGATAATCTCACTACTCCTGATCTACTAGTTTCACCTATGTAGTTGACTCAACTCATAGTTATTGCAAAGTATTTTCTAAATTCTAAAAAGTAATATAAGTAGGTGAGAATAAAAGGAGGTTGGTTACTGAATCCTCCCTGGTTCATCGAGTCTACACCCAACACAATACATTCAATAGAAGTGACTCAATGCAAATACCAGAGATATGCATGGAAGATATTATTACCACCAGTCAGTCAGTCAGTCAATCAAATCAGAGGAGGATAATAAATAATCTTAAAATTCTATTTCAAATCACATACATTCTAACATTCTAACAAGTTATTTATTTATTTATTTATTTTACTATAAAACATTTTGTTTCCCGTCTTATTGCATTGTACTGATAACATTAATGAGCAATGATTTGTGCTTGAAACGTGGTCATCAGCAAATATTACTGCATAACAAACACTGCGATTTTATCAAAATAAAAATTTTATCTCATGGAGGATTTCATCATGAGCTGACATCAGTTAGAGAACCACAGGAAAACCTGGGAGTACTGGACAGCTGTTTCGTCCTAGTTTGGGACTCTTCAGCAGTACGCACCCACCGGGATTCGAACCCAGGACCTTCTGGTTACAAGGCGAGCTCGTAGACCATTGAGCCACTGGGACCCGATCTAATGGTCCTTGAATTCTAACTTCTGCCAATTCACGATATAGCGCGACCACTTCGTAATGTCTTCTTCGATGAGTTACTGCCTCATCTTCAACCTGCTGTGCCCTACTGGTCACGGCTTCCCACTAGAACCCCAGGTTAGCTACCTGAATAGGCCAGTCACTAGTGAGTCACTAGTGGGTGCGTTCTGCTGAAGAGTCCCAAACTAGGATGAAACAGCTGTCCAGTACTCCCAGGTTTCCCTGTGGTTCTCTAACTGATGTCAGCTCATGATGAAATCCTCCATGCAATCAAACAAAATCCCTACAAAACCAATACTTGAAAAAAATTTTTATCCATAGTGGAATTATACCCTAACACAGTGCACAAGTACTATTCTTATATCAATTCTGTCTAACATTAACAAACCTCGGTTCAAATTTTTTATACTCCAAATTGTTTCATCAAGTTACAACACTATACATAAAAGTAATGTAATCAGTAGTAATATTAATAACCAGACGCTATATTCCGAAAGAGATTATGACATAAATAGTAGTGTAAAAGCATGAATATTTAGCCTGACTTTCCACTACCGAACACAACTACAGCTAAAATAAATCGATTAAATTGAAATAAACTACCGCTTCCCTTGAAAATGCCGAAGGTATTTTCAGTTTACCATTAGCAAGTATACATCCATGCAGGCTCTGGAACTAATACGCCTTCTTTTTTTCCGGTTAGAGTTTCCACAACAGCAGTAAACAATAGACCCTACTTCCAGGTGACCTTGAAACAACCAGTCAGAAGTGCCATTTAATTTATCAAAACGTGTATTAACAAGTTATATGTGCCATAAAAATGAATTGTACAGCGTATATACATATATCTCTAATATACTCCAAAAAACTGCTCCCAGTTTCTCATAGGAGTGGTTATAGATATATCAAACCAATATCTGAGTTTATCTGAAAAGTAGAATGTATTGGCGCAACACATTTCGAACATTCTGATCACACACAGTTTTTATAGAAGGCAAGAAGGCATGAATAATTATAATACAGGTTGGATTGTGTACAGGTCAAGGTCACAAATAATGGTGTGTTGAGGTGTACAATTGAAGAAGAAAGACAACACCTCACTGAAATATTGTTAGATAACAATTACCCACTGAGATTTATCAGGCGTTACGGAAGTGTCAACCATCATAGAGCTCTACCAATACAATCAACTCCCAAAAAGGATGTTTACATATCCTTGCCATTCAGAGGTGATCAACAAAGTCTGGTCACTAGACAAAGACTCAAGGCCGCAATTAATAGAACTCAGTATGCAGCTAAACTTATCTTCATAGAGTAAACGAGAAATATGCTATCCTGTAAACCCTCACATTATCCGAACGATAGTGTCACATCACACTGTGTTTATCAATTTACATGTATGTGTGGAGACATGTACATAGGGAGGACCCATCGGTCTCTGCAGGTTAGGACTACAGAACACATTCCAAAGTGGCCGCAACAACAAATGAAATCGCCAGATACAACTGACCCGGAAATAGATGTTCAACACCATCTATAGCGAAGCACATTATAGAGACGGGTCATAAGGTCGATTTCAGCAGTGCCTGTAAACCCATATTTAAAACATGGTTGGGCCACATACTTAAATTCATTGAAGCCTTAGCAATAAAAAGACCTAAACCTGTATTATGTGTCTTAAAGTTATTTGTTATTGCCTTAAACCTGCCCTGGTGGTCCAATTTACTTCAGAATATTTTCAGCCCTTCTTTGCCTTGTTTTTCTCTTTTTCTTTTTCTTATCCACACCTCTGCGTGTCCCTACCCATTATTTGTGACCTTGACCTGTACACAATCTGACCTGTATTGTAATGAATCATGCCTTCTTGCCTTCGATAAAAACTGTGCATGACAAGTACGTGTGTGGTCAGAATGTTCGAAATGTGTTGCGCCAATACATTACACATTCCACATAAACTACAGTCTTCTTATTGTGTTGTCGAAATTCATAAAGGGAACTAATTGCTTTAAATCAATATCTAAGTGACTATATACCATATCATTTCAGGAACCATTTACCTTTCTAATATGTATTTTTTTCAGAAGGACCCAGAATCGTTCAGTAGAATTTGTATGGATTCCACTTGTAGGCTCCACCAATTCAGAAGAATAGTTGACTTTATGATGAGTGTAGCTTAGTGACAATACGTGGGAATAACCTCTCCACTCATCTGTGTGGATGATAGTGCCTGGGTGAACTAGTCTGATAGGACCCAGCCTAAAATAGTATATCATCCTTTCTCATGAATTGTATGATTTATCATCTGATGGAGTTACTATGTGAATGTATCATTTCTCACGCATATTGTGTGATTTAGTGTGTGTGACCAATTCTCATCTTCTTTTATCTCACCTTATCCTTTGTCTGATCACCAACCAATCAGGATAGAAATTTCCAACCAATAAGAACAATATATTCTAACGGTTGTGAGCCAACTTTATTATGGTGCGTCGGTGGCACAGTGGTTAGGACTCTCGCCGACCATGGACAGGGTCCGAGGTTCGAGCCCACGCCGACGCACACCTCATATCTATGGTTGGCCTGCGAATTTTGGGCTACCGATATCTACGCTGAAAATTCCATACTTGTACCAAAAATACGGTGTGGAGTCAAGCTGTAATAAAAAAAAATGTATAAATATCATGTGTTGTTTCTCAAAGTACGTTCCCAGTGGAACATAGGGCGGCTTCAAGCTAGATGCTTGAAGTTTCAGTAACGGTGGTGATTATTTTTACAGGATGCGTTTGCTAGCCTCGTGCCCAGCCTTCCCTCTTTGCCACTCTTATTACTGGCTTATCGAGGTAAAGGGGTGCATCAACTGGGGATCGAACCCTGACCACCTACGTAGTCGGCTAGTATTCTATCGCTGTGCCACCGATGCACAAAATACATGGTACACCAAAAATAATACAATATCTTACAGTCACAGGCCGGCCTGTGTATTTTAATATATGCGTGGCTCAGTGAATCGCAAGATACAACGGACAAATAGACGTATTCGCGTGCCAGTCGAGCTCACTGCCGTTATAGTATTAGACAGGCGCAGGCATAACTAAGTAGCGACGGATTTATTCCTTTCACTTCAGTTATAAAAATTGGCGACAGGCCATTTCAGTTATAAAATAGTCCTTGTATAATTGGTATTAGAACATCTGTGTCGGGATGCGTTCTGCAAACACTTTTTGAAGATTTGTATCTTACAGTCCCAGCATTCAAACATGATTTGCTCTACTCCTACCGTGATTCATTTTTCGTTTAATAAGTACACCGTTTCGTCAATATGTATGACGACACCAACTCCTCCAAGTACAGAAGTAATTCCACTGACCTTTGGTGACGCAATATCGCGACAGTACTGACACCACCACTGCACTGCTGACACTTCAGTATTCTCTGTTTCTGCAACTGTAGCAGATACTGGTCGCCTTAGTAGACAGTTATGGCATATATGCAATATTTTATATTTAATAATAATAATAATTTGCTTTATTCCAAAACAGTACTTGTGATACAGAATGGAATTCTCAGCATTTCACCACATACAGTATATGCATCCAGTTAGTACATTAACAATAAATAAAATTCTACATAGATTAAAATAATCTCAGTTCATTATGACAACAACATATTGGCATGTCGGTAGCAAAGCCAAAATTGAACAGAGTGTTTGAAGGTGTTAGAAAAGTAGATACTAGCATATTCACTGGCGTAAGCGGTAACAAAAAGGTCGAGATATACAGAGTGTGAAAGAACGAAGAAGAATGTTTTAAATAGAGTTTGTAAGGAAGAGAGAATCAAAGCAGCACATAACAGAAAAAAGAGAGAGAAAAGGAAAAGAAAGAAAGAAAAACGTTGTAACTATAAGTGATATGAGTTGGAAAGACGAGATCCAGTTGTTCTACTGACTATTTAATAGGTGAAAGGTTTCACGCCTAATGCTTTCTTTATCTCACAGAACACGAGCCAAGTAGCGTATGGTTGAGTTTTTGTACTTCCTAGTGCGAGCATATAGTTTTCTATATAGGCTTCTGGTTCTGCCTGATGAGATACAAGGGGAGAGTTGTGAATGAAGAGGGTAGTGTGAGTTAGATAAAATGGATTTAGCCCATTTTTCACATGAGTCCAAGTGCCTGTCAACCAGAATATTAACAAGCTGGTTAAGTGGCACGTTGCTTACCCTGCTGACAACCTTTAACATCCTGCGTAATAAGGTATAGTCTTTCTTCAGTAGCCCTGGAAAAACTAAGGGGTAACAATAGAGAATAATAGGCAGGATGCAAGAGTTAACGAATTGTAGGAGTAAGGGTTGGGTTATTCTAGAATGTCTTAACTTCTTGATGTAGAAGGTAAGACGGAATATTTTCTTAGAAATCATCAAGATATGAGACGACCAGGAAAGTTCAGAAGATAGAATGACGCCAAGATATCCAATTTCCGACTTGGTTTCTGTTTCAGTGCCATCCATGTTGCACACCTCGTGAGTGCTAGCCAGTTTGTTTAGGTCAGTCAGATTTATGCCTTAAGGTGAAATTGACTGTTTGACATTTAGAGGGATTTAAGGTAAGACCGTTTTCCTTGGACCACTGGCTGATTTCTGATAAAAAGCCATTTAGTTTAGTACAGTCACTTTGACACATGACAGGCAAAGATACAGTCAGATCGTCAGCATATTTAACAAAATTATTGTCATTTGAAGATGGTAAGTCATGTAGAAAGAAAGAAAAGAGAAGTGAGGAGAGTACAGCACCTTGGGGGACACCAGCTTCAGTGAGCACAGCAGAGGAGGATTTACCTTTGCATACAGTGTACTGCATTCTGTTTGAGAAGTAGGAGTGCAACCAGTTAGTGACCCAGGACTCAGTTTGTGTCATAGAGAGCTTATTTAGCAAGAGACATCTAGGTACAGAGTCGAAAGCAGAAGTGAAGTCGAGAAACGTGCAGCAAACGTATTTGGCACCTTTATCTAATGGTGAGTATCGTCTCATCATTAGATAAAGGTCCAAAACAGACTTCCTCATATAACATTGTTTGCATATGAATACATAACCATCAATATTCGGGAAATACTTTAACAGAGTCATTATCCCTCCACATATGAATATTTTATTCCACCTTATCAACCTATTTTCTACACAGAAGTCAAAAACCAAATCTGTAGTGCTGGGCAGCGATCTGATTGGTTGGTTCAAGGTCATTTGACTTTGGTGCCTATTGTTTACTGTTGCCTGTACTTGTTAACAAACTCTTATAGAGAATCTAGTCTTTTGATTTTATTCTTTGCTATCATTACTTACATGTTAGGTAATCTCTGCTGTCTTGAGTAAATTAGTCATTTATTACGATATAACTTAACAATACGTGATGTATCACCTCAATCCAACTAGTACCGTTGAAAAAAATCTTTTCATCACTGAATGACACTTGTTTCAACTTTTTTCTATCGCCTAATGGGAATTTTCCCATGTATTATGAACATGCTGAGTATGATTTCATATATATATATATATATATATATGACCTGTTCAGCATTTGTGTCAGATATTGGTGCCTAATTTACTGTTTTTTGATGGCCTGTCAGGAAGATCATTGACCACTATTATACACACTAATTAATGCAAAAAGTACAATGAGATGAGTCAGTCAATTTGTCCATACTCATCACACACACACAGACACACAATTTGGGAATATGCTTTAAAGTACTACCTGACTCTGATCCAAAAGCGTAGGTGTTTATTATATTTTTTTAAATAGCAGAGAATCGATCGATTGTCGTCTGTCTATCCTACAAGCTTATCGAAATACTAAATTTTGATTGGTCTATTCGCGGACTGGATTTTCGACTCTCATGTCCATTAGGAGAAAAATAGATCTCAGACATTTAATAATTATCGTTAAGTTTAGGATAGTATGGAGAATGTATTCTAAACACCTCCTTGTTTTTCTACAAAAAAATCTTTGTTTTGATTATAACGATATCATAATAACAATGCTACTGAATCGTGGGGGTTCAAATACTAAGTGATAATCTGCAACTCAATATTTTATTTTTTTATTTTTGATTACAGCTTGATTCCACACCGTATTTTTGATACAAGTATGGAATTTTCAGCGTGATATCGGTAGCCCAAATTTTGCAGGCCGACCATAGATATGAGGTGTGCGTCGGTGTTGGCTGGAACCCCGGACCATGTGTATGGTCGGCGAGAGTTCTAACCACTGTGCCACCGATCAGATACTGACTGCTAAGCAATTCACCCCTTGCTCCCGTTTAGACTCCAGGATTGGTAAGGTGGGACAGATTAGTCCGGACTGCTGATAACAAATCGATTTTATTGTACAAAAGTACTTCACACATAAATATATTAACTCATCCCATCTAGGAAAGTTAAGCCAACAAGTGGTCACTTAATAACAGCCCCATAAGGTCAAGTGTCTAGGTCGTCTAAGAGAACTCTAATCAATCTTCTGCCTCGGCTCAATGGTTTGATTTTTTGTAGGATGAATTAAGCCAGTTTGAGCTGTTCTCGACAGCTTCCTTTCAATCTTTAGCGTATAAGATGACTAATACACGATCGCCCTTCAGGCCATTGCTCGAGTGGAACCCGAAAGGAAAGCGGCGAGTGGGACGTCAGTGCAAGGGTGACATGGAGGAGATCGCGTGAAGAGCAGTTGAAACTGTATGGACTAACATGGATGCAGATGAAAAGTACAGCAGAAGACAGAAGCAAATGGAGACGTGCAGTTGAAGTCTTATGTTCCACTAGGAGCCCAAGGGAACAATAATAATAAATATACGATCGAATATATAGATATTAGCAGGGTAGGGAGGCATAAATGCTTAGAGAGAAAATAATAAGATCAGAATCATCACCCATTGGTAATAGTAATAATTTTAAAGTTTCTCCTTATAAAGGGGATGATCAGGGAGTACTGAACAGCTGTTTCGCCCTAGTTTGCGACTCTGTGATAGTACCCACCCGTGATCCCACCAAGGATCTGACCTAGGACCTTCATTCTATAAGATGAGCTACTGGAACGGAATCGAATTACCCACTAGCTCTAACTTCTGAAAATAAGAGATATTTGCAGCGAGTATGTGTCCACACATCCAATTTAGTGGACGTCATTGGTCAGGATGCAATAGAATAAGCAAATCTGATTTGTGATCCTCAGGAATTGAAGCCGAAAAATAAACGAATTAAAAACTACCTAATCAGTGCATGTATAATTCCTGACTTCACACATAACAAAGAAAATGCCTCCGCCATAACATAGACACAAACGTACAAACTGACTACAATGCCCAGCAAAACAGATCAATAAGAAATTTATTTTTGATGACTATTTATAATTCAAATGAATATATATATATATATATATATATATATATATATATATATATGTGACTGTACCTTTTAATATTGATTATTTTCCCCAAAGCGCATAAAAATCACGTTCTGCTAAATATTGATTTTTCTCTTCTAAATATCTCTAAGATTTATTAAAGTATGAATTGTATGACTGATATCAAAACAGTTTTTAGCATTTGTTTTTAGAAGACAGATATGTATTCTTATCGATAACCTCATTTTCATCAGGTTCTACAGCTATATTATTATTATTGCTCCCTTGGGTTTCTAGTGGAACATAGGGCTTCAACTGCACGTCTCCATTTGCTTCTGTCTTCTGCTGTACTTTTCACCTGCATCCATGTTAGTCCACACTGTTTCAACTGCTCTTCACACGATCTCCTCCATGTCACCCTTGCACTGACGTCCCACTCGCCGCTTTCCTTTCGGGTTCCACTTGAGCAATGGCCTGACGGGCGATTTCACCCAGCGGCCTCCTCAGCCATTGTCCAATCCATCTCCACTTTCTCCTGCATATTTGTTGAGCGACTGGATCCTGTTTTGTTTGTTCCCATAGTTTCTTGTTTGTGATTCTTTCCGGAACGGCCATCTGATCTTCAGTATAGAGCCAGCGAAGACAGTTGTTGGTTGAGAAAGGTGTGCAACAGGCTGGTGGAAATATTCTTTGTGCCCCACCCGTCAAGTTTCTGATCCGCATAGAAGAACTGACTGACTTGACATGTTTGTATTGAAAATCCGACGGAATTTTGTTGTTGATGAATGTGTTTCTTGCCTTCCCGATTCTCACTCGATTTGACATCCTCGTGTTCCTCGTGTAGTTGAGGCAATGCTCCCTAGATAAGTGAATGAAGTGACCTCTTTCGAATCCCTCCCGTTGTTGGTGATTGATGCTGGATGTTGTTGTTGTTGTTGGTTGGTTGGTTATTTTCATAACCTCCATCTTGTCTATGTTATTGTTATCGACTATAGTTATACTGTCAAATATCCGGATAGCAAAGATCCTTAATTTATTGCTGGTTTCAGAAGACTAAGCATAATACGCAGAATACTATGCACTGTAACCAATGCAAAACAACACAAAACGGTTTCTTTATTCTTCAACCGATAAACGAAACAGATTTACAGTGGTTAATCAGTGTCAAAATTTGTAAATGAAAGCGATGGAGAAAATTACTCTTAATTAATCTTCAACCTTCACTTAAAGCATTTAACGATCCCGAACAATTCGCCTATAAACACAGTAGAAGTACTTTAGATGTAGTTTCAGTCTTGTATCATAACATTGTCTCCAGCTTAGACAAGGAGGCTAAATTTGTTCGCTGCACCTTCCTAGATTACACATCTGCTTTCGACTCAGTAACTAGGACCATTTTGTTAAACAAGCTTGCTGAAACTCGAACTGACTGTTGGGTTGTCAAATAGCTGCATTCTTATTTCTCAGGAAGAAAGTAGTACAATGTATCTCAAGGAAGGTAGTCCACTTCGTTGCTTACTGAGGCTGGTGTACCTCAAGGCGCTGTCCTTTCTCCTTTTCTGTTTTCTTTCTTCCTGCATGACTTGCATCACTCTGATGATGAAATGAACTTTGTTAAGTATGCCGACGACCTAACTATTTCATTGTTTGTTAACTCCCAGCTTCACTGTGCTAAGATGAACAGCTTTCTATCAGGAATTAGCAAATGGTCTTCGTGTAACGACCTTAAACTAAATCCTTCCAAATGTCAGGCTGTTAATTTCAGTTTCCGATGTAAAAGAAAGTTAAATGAAGCCATTGGTTCTTATGACCCTTGCAAAATTGATGATACTGATAGAGAAATCAAGTCTGAAGTTAAGTATCTTGGATTAATTCTTTCTTCTGACCTATCCTGGTCTTCCCATGTCTTAGCAATTTCTAAAAGAATATTTCGTCTGACTTTTTATATTAAGAAGTTAAGGCACTCAGGCATAACCCAACCCCTCCTCTTGCAGCTTGTCAACTCGTGGATCTTACTTATTGTTCTTTACTGCTCACCCCCGATTATTCTTTCCTGGATTGCTTAAAAAGGTCTATGTCATACTTCGTAGAACTCTGAAGACTGTCAGTAGGACGAATGGTATCCCATTGGGCCATATCGTTGACATTGTCACGGATAGGCACTTGATGTCATGTAACAAATTTGTTAAAGGAATTTTGTCAGACTCTGAGCACCCACGCTAACCAAAGCTCCAACCTTGTATCTCCTCAGGTAAAACAAGAATTCTTCCCAGAAGAATTTATGCACGTACGTCTAAGTACAAAAATTCCACTATACCATATTTGACACGTATTTTATGTGATGAAATTAGTGTTAGGCATGAACTAACTAACCTTCTTTGCACTAGTAAATAAACCATTTCCTCCACTCTTACAACATCAAGCTTTATTATTATTATTATTGTTCTTCTCATATTTATAATCCTCTCAACTTTTTGTTTTTATTTGTTTATATTCTCATAATTGTGAATATAATTTAAGCTGTGTTATAACTGTTAATTTTGTATTTCCCCTCACTAAACTATATCAACAGAACATTAGATTCAATAATCTATAATATGCTAAACTTTCTAAACTGAATCGACAATACTGTTTGAAACAAACTCACTATTATTATTATTATTATTATTATTATTATATTTAATACTCTCAATTCGTGCTTCGAGTATTGTTGACTTCAAATCGTAAACGTGGAAAATTCCTCTGGTTAATTTTGTTTTAATTTTTATTTTATTTATATTTTAATTAAATCAGATGCAAGGTGTTGTGACAAATGCTGAGAATTCCATTCTGTATTATAAGTACTGCTCGTTTTGGAATAAAGTAGATTATTATTGTTATTATTATTATTATTATTAATATCATGTACAACAATACTTCGGATTGCATTTCGCCAATCTTCTGCCAACCTGTATACGACTAAGCAATGATAGCCCACTTGACTCCCGCCAAATGAAAAACAACTCGAATAAACAAACGATTCAATGTTCACCACCAGCATTGACCCACACCTTATTCTAGTAACATTCAATCATTAGGACTAACAAACGACAGTTAAAATGCATATGTATGAGTGATAATATATGCATAAAAAAAGAATATCTGATAAATCCGCAAAATTAATAGAGAATATATAAATCGAGAGATCCTCCAAACAATCGAACAAAATCCCTACAAAAAAAATACTTGAAAACTTATCTGATGTTTACTAGCGACTGGCCGTATTCAGGTAGGTAATTACCTGAGGTTTTACTGGGAAGACGTGATCAGTAGGGTACAGCAGGTTTGAAAGTGAGAACAGTTACTCGTCGAAGAAGATATTGCGAAGTGGCCGCGTTATGTCATAAATTGGCATAAGTTAGAATTCATGGGCTGGCCATTGGATAGGCGGGTCTCAGTGGCTGAATGGTCTACGAGTTTGCTGGCCTTGTGACCAGAAGTTCATGGGTTCGAACCCTAACGGTGGGTGCATACTGCAGCAGAGTTCAGACCGAGAACGAGGTACTTACTTACTTTACTTCGGCTATCTCCTACGGGAGAATGAGCCGGCTTCATGAACAAGAGTTCATGAAGTTTCATGGGAATTAGGTACGAGTGATGTCCCCAGAATCGCTCGGCCTTTTGTTTCAGAGTGCAGCTCTAGCCTTTACACAACCAAGTGTGACCTACAAGGCAGTAGGAGTGGAGTAGGGAGTCCACTATCCATTGGCAGCCGGTGACCGGAGTCCGGTTCATTCGCCTTTTCGAATGGGGCCAGACATCCAGGGCATCCAACAAGCCCTTTGTCCATACGTCTGACGGTGAGCTTCGTTGAGCTTCATACGCCAGTCGTTGGAGGTTTGGAATCAGGGTTTAGCCATCTCCCCTAGACTGTCATCCAATGGACAGTCAACCCGGTGAAGAGCGCCGGGCATACGCTTTTGCCCTCTCACTTCGGTGAAAAACACCTCCGCCACGTGAAGGCAGTGAGTAGGACTTCCTCAGGAGAGGCTATGTAAAACGCACGGTCATATGGTAGCATTTCAAGAGGTGTGCGGAGGGGTGGCCAGCCCGCAGCGCAAAGCACCCACCCCCGACCATCCTGAGGCTTTGGAGGCAACGAGGTAGCTGTCTAGTACTCCCTGGTTGGTTTTCCAATGGTTCTCTAACCGATATCAATTTATGATGAAATCCTCGAGCCAATCGAACAAAATCCCTACGAAAACCAATACTTGATAACAGAGAATATATTGATTTATAGATTGCGCAGCAGTTTAGGGTAGCAAATAGTGATTGGATCTGTTTCTGGAAAAGTTAAGGTATCGTGTACTCAAAGCCAAGGTCTTCCAAAAACTGACCTTCAAAAACCAACCAGATACAGGGGATGCTATGAAAGGTAGTTCCAAATCAAATCATAACTGCCTTTTTGGACCTGGAGAAGGTAAATATAGTATCCCATTTATTTTTCAAGGTACTTTTTCCGTGAACCTATACTTTTAGGTAGGGTTATGACTTTTTAGATAAGGGTCTAGGGTTAATGTTTAGATTAGGGTAAAATTTAGGATTAAAGTTAGGAGTAGGTCAAAGAACAATGTTAGAAATATCAATAGATCTCAAATTACCATGACCTACAGTCACCTGGATGAATGAATACATCGCGCATGGTACAATTTCTCTATAGACCATTTTTGTAGTGACTGGGAGACATTCCTACAACACATAAGCGACAATTATCAAGTGTGCAATATTTGTTAGCGTATTTTTCAACGATGATGCAACTTTATTGCATCTGAAAATTCTGATAGGTCTTTCAAGGTCACTGTGGTTTCGGCTATGATAGTGTTTACCTTCGCTCTATTTCTTGTGCACACAAAACTATGGTTGTATTAAGCGAATTTCAGTTGCCTCAGCAGTTTGCAGTGTGTTCGGTATTTAGAGGCTTCTAGATGATAGAGAACGTCTCAGTGACTTACCTTGGTGTAATATAAAACTGTTGATGTTTTTTACTATACCTCTATTTAGCGAAACTGGTAAGTATTTCCAAGAGGGAAATATATCAAGTTCTTAGAGCAACGGCCACTATAATTGATTGCATACAGACAGGTGGATTGACAGATAGAATATTTTTATTTATTTATTTTATTTTTGATTACGGCTTGATTCCACACTGTATTTTTGGTATAAGTATGGAATTTTCAGCATGGATATCAGTAGCCCAAATTTTGCAGGCCGACCACAGATGTCAGGTGTGTGTCGGCAGGGGATAGAACCTCAGACCATGTGCGTGGCCGGCGAGAGTCATAACCACTGTGCCACCGACAACCAAGGTACTTCGTCTTTTAGTTTCGGAATAACAGTCGGTCATGTGGAAAATATGAACTGCAGTTTTATGGGTATTAAACCTTCTTCGAATCGATTTGCTCAACTTGTTAGCTATCGCGGTCACATGCATATATAGAGGCTTCTTGTTAACATATGCGGATGAATTATTTTCTACTCTCTTGACTATTTATTTCATGATGAACCCTTTTCAGTGTAGTTGTTTTCAGTTAACCTGTCATATGCAACCTAAAGTTCTTCCCTACAGTAACATCTTCCAAATAATTGGCTCTGACCCTCTTAGCCGGAGAGGTACAAGGCATTATCCACTAGGCCATGAAAGCCACGACAATTTCAGGGTTCAAAATGATGAATGCGTGAGAACCTCTATTACTCACTGTGAATTAAGAATCATACAGTGCTGACAAATCCCAAATAGGACGAAATTCGGTTCCTGAGTTCCTCCGCTACTCACTCTACTCACCACCAACCAAAATAGCTTTCATGATTATCTATAGAAACAATTAAAGATACTTAGTAAAATTCATTATGTTGACAGCCATCCACTATAATTAGGCTTCCCATACACTCATAAACACACTGTGTACATCAAAACTGTTTGTTATTAGATGGTTGGAGGCAATCGATCACAGAAAGCCTTGCTTCACCTAAAATTCGTCTTAGTTAGCACTCACCAGTCACCACAGCAAGGCTGGCTCGCGATTGACCTCCTGTAGGACTGTAGTGGTTATTTTCGATTTGACACTAGTAACTAGTGTGATGTGTGTCTGATCCTCTCTCTCTTCGGTGGAGACTGAATTCTATCAGTCAGTCAGGTTTGCAATGTAGCCACGCCACCACTTTAGGCAGCTCGCCAACACACCACACTAGTTACTAATGTCCAATCAAAGTATCCAATATTTTTATTTATTTATTATTTTATTTTGATTGCAGCTTGATTCCACACCGTATTTTTGGTACAGGTATGGAATTTTCAGCATGGATATCGGTAGCCCAAATTTCGCAGGAAGTCAATCAGGCGAGCCCGAATAGCTTCTCAGTGATAACATCTCTGACTGCAGCGCACTCGGTGAAACGGGTTTGAACATCAGACAGAGTTATGAGTTGCTCCTTCAGAGTTGTAGATACGCCTTGCTGATTGATGACTGCTGAGTGCCAACTAGCACGAAACTTAGGTTTGGTAGGCCTGCGCCTGTGGCTGATTGCCTCCAACCATCTGTTATGTACTGGTCGAGAATTTAATAGTCCTGACGCAAGAAAGACGGAAAATCAGAAGACCACTAGGTTTGCGATGATACTTCTATTTTTCAAACACAAGGAGAATCAATGTCACACAAGAGTGTGAGAGCAAAATATATATAAATGGCCGAACAAGTGTGTGAACACAAGTGTGTGAGCGAATATTCAAAATGAACAAATCAATAGACAGTCTTAACATGATTGGCTAATTATAATGGAATATCGATCCATAGCATACATAGCAAAATACATCAGACTGTCAAACAAACACACAATTCCATACATAGCAAAAATATCAGACTGTCAAACAAACACACATATTATATGGATACATATCACCATCTGACATCATCAAAACAATGTACGCCGTGATGACGTGTTACCTAGTGGCATGGTGGCTACATCACAAACCTGGCCGATGATAGAATTCAGTCTGCACCAAACAAAGAGGACTAGATACAACACACTAGTTTCTAACTAGTGTTCAATCAAAAATAAAACTGTTTGTCGTCAAGACCACAATATTAATCGAAGAAATGTTTTTCAACGAATTTGCTAAGCCCTGAACTCTGCATACAGAAGAAGTTCGTTTAATCACTACACTTACCTGAAAAGTAAATTCTACCTAAAATCTTTTCTTTTTTTTCTGTCTCTTCATTAGTAATATTTTGTCTTCTCAATTGTAATATTTTTCATTTTCAACTCTCTTGTTCTCTACCCCCACCCGATTTAATTTCTACACCTCACTACCATTGTTATTGACCTGACCAACGCTCAATTCCTAGTCATTTATGTTACGTCATCCAACTTAATTATCATTTCAATTTCGCTGAGATTTTACAAATATAACTTTATAAATGTCTACTTCTCACTCAGCGCTCAATTATTTTGCAATCATCCAACTTAATTGCTCAATTTCAGTTCTAATTTAAATGGCATTATTCTCTACCCCACTTCTACTTAGTCTCTCTCTACCTGTAATTACCTCTGTTGCTATCCTGACCTAAGTTGAAACATTTTAGTCAATTATATTACGTCGTCATCTAACTTACTAACTAACTCAATCTTACTTTGGTTGCTGTTCAATTAACCTTGTTTCTATATTAGATCATTCTTTTATTACCTGATCAATTATCTAAACTTGACCAACCTCATGTACACACACACACGCAAAAGTAATTGTATATAAATGCGATTGTACAGCTATGTGAATGAATTCGCCATCGAAAAGAGTCTCTTCGCTGAACGTCTTCTCTTTTTCATATGACTAAACGAAATTGTTAGCAGACTGTATTGTCGATGCATGGTAAACACCAGTTTCTAAATAAAAACGGTTATTTTTTAAGAGTTGGTCTGTAGGGGATTTGATTCGTTTTTCGAATTTGACCACCAATTGATATCAGTTAGAGAATCATTGGAAACCAGCACAGAGTACTGGACAGATGTTTCTTCAGCCTAGTTTGAGACTATTCATCGGCAGCATTCACTCCTACCGGGGGACGAACCCAGGACCTACTGGTTACAAGCAAACAAGCTTGTAGACCATTCAATCACTGAGACTTTATCTAATTGTCTGATATATTTAGTACGACTACCAGCCAATGTCATCGGCTAATATCTGTCTCCTCACTCCTGACCACCATCTGGTTTGCCCCAGACTGGTGGTCATAACACGTCTCAATAGAATTACCTACTCCAGGCAACTTTGTCCTGCAGTGAGTCAGTCAGTTAGTCACTAGCTCGCGCATCAGAATAATTTCCAAGAGTTGGTTTATCCAGTAATCTGTGATGATTTTCAATGATTCTCTTCTAACTGATATCAATCCGTAGTCTAACTTGAAAACAAAACGGTTATCATCACAATAAAACTTTCATTGTATAAATGTTATTTTAGAAAGATATTGGATGGTTGGAGGCAATCGACCACAGGAAGCAATGCTTCACCTAGGTTTCACGCTAGTTGACACTCACCAGTTATTAGAAAGGCCTATCTGTAATCACCTTGAAGGAACAGACGCGACTGAGTGACGCTATCAATGGAGCAACATACTACCGTCAATACGTCGAGGATACTTTTGCTGTTTGTAACGACATGAGTCAGGCATCTGCATTTTTTGACCGCCTAAATGAGGTCTACCCAAACATTATTAAATTCACCATGGAATACGAACAAAACGATGAGTTCAATTTCCTGGAGCTAAATGTAAAAAGAAGAAACGATGGAACAGTCGAAAAGTTCATCTACAGGAAAGAAACTTGGACCAGACAATACTTTCATTACAACAGCTTCCGCCCTATGAGCTATAAGAAGCGGGGATTAGTAAGGATACTGTACGACAGGGTCAGGAAGTTATGTTCGCCTAACAAGGTTGACGAAGAATTAAGGTTTGTTGAAAAATGCCTTGAAGAAAACGGGTATCCAAAAGGATTTATCCTAAAGTACAGCAAAGAAAGAGATGAGAAAGAGAAGTCTCCAACCGTTGAAAAGAAGAAAGTGTTCATTTGCCTCCCATACAAAGGACAAACAGTATCACAAAAGCTTGAAAGGAGGATGAAGAGAGCAATAAAGAGATGTTTCCCTGCAGCCAATCTGGTGACATTATACAGCACTACATGCTCTACAAGGCAATCGAAACTGGATAAGTACCCTGCTGATGTTACCTCCAACTACACTGATAAATTTAAGTGTACCTGCGGCAGCAAGTACATTGGAAGGACAGAAAGAAGGGCTTCTATCCGGTTTTCAGAGCATATCCCAAGAAACTTATGCCTAAAAGAAAGCAGATATTTACAAAGTGCAATTACCAGACATTCACTTTGTGGATACGGGTCATTTTGTCGAGATTTCTAAATCCTTCAAAATATTGAACATACATAGGACAACGAATCTACTACGATTTGCTGAAGCAATTGCAATCAAACGTCACAGACCAAACTTATGCATACACAAAGAGAGTGTCGTCAATCTCTCACTCCCTTGGTAACCATATCACTTTCATTACACTGATTAGTCATACACACTAGTGAGCTCAACTCAATAAGCAAGTTTTCAAATTGATCAACTTTGACATTCTTGAGTTCCCATGTTGACACTGTTTACCAGTTATTTTTCTGTTTCCCGTCTTCTCTCACCTTTCCCCCTTTTTTCTTTTTTCATAGTTTGACAGTATGTAAATTGATGGTGACTTAGATTATAATACTTATATTCAGATGCGTTCACCTTATAATGTTTTCTCTATTACCTTCAAACAATGAAGTATGAAGTTTTATTATTTGTAACCATTTTAATTTCAGGTGGTTTGCAGCTGATGAGAACCTGTGAAATAGACTGATGATATCATTTTATACTGCAAATCTGGTCTTTCTTTCTCTATCAAGAACTCATATCCTTTCTGAGATTCGAACCCGCGTCACTACTTAGTGCTGCAATCAGAGACATCACCATTGAGAAGATATATTCGGGTTCGCCTGATTGATCGGCTGTAGAACCTACTGTATTGGATCCGTTGATTAGATACTAGTCAGTAACCAGTGTGATGTGTGTATAGTCCTCTTTGTTTGGTGCAGACGGAAGTCTATCATCAGTCCATGTTGGCAACATGGCCACTATACCACTAGGTGGTCGATTGCCTCCAATCATCTAAAGTCATCAAATCAATGTGTACCGTGATGGTGAGCCACCTAGTGGCATGGTGGTCACATTACAAACTGACTGATGGTAGAATTCAGTCTGCACCAAACAAAGAGGACTAGACACGTCGCACTAGTTGCTAACTTGTGTTCAATCAAAGTATTATAGAAAGAGGCTGTGCAACGAAGCAGTTCAACCTCGATCAAATAAAGTTAACCAGACAAGATAAGGAAAAGAGATGTGCACGCAGGCACACACACACACACGGTAAGCAGAAGACCAAACAAAGATAGTTATAATTATAATATAGCATGAACTTTCTCACAATAACAAACGAAAACAATTAAATAGCATAAATATTTCAAATGTAAACTGTACAAACACACACACACATAAACATACAGACAGAGAGGGAGAGAGACGCAGGGGAATAAATCTTGCTGATTACATCATTATAAGAGGAGGGAGAGTGTGAAAAAGACACACAAAAACAGAAAAAGAAAAGAGTAAAAGTTTGTAAAAACGTGGAATGACCATGGTGATGATGATAATGCAGATTTATGGTTTATAAACAAACTGTCCAGTTATCAATCGTCTTTTTAATTCACGCCAGAGTATTTCACGTTCTCTCATAGTGTTCTGTAGAACTGAACCATTCTCTAGCGCGCGTCTTGATAGATAGGGGAGAACTTCTTCAATTGGACCATATGGAACATATTTGTAAACGGAGTAACCAGCTTGACCTTTGGGTTTTGACAACAACAAAAAGAAGAAAAGGTATAAGTAATAAGTTACTTTTTCAAAAGAATGTTACTGAACAAAGAATATTCACAGTTTCAACAACCTGCTGTTCATCAGTTCTAGGTTCAACAGAAGACAAGGGCCAGGCAACAGATCGTTTACTGAGAAAATCAAAAGATAGTTATAGATTTTTATGTACATTGATGTTAGCAATAAACCAACGTCTTCTGATTGGTTGTTTTCTTGCTCAAGGTCATTTCTGCACTGCTTGTGACCGTTTCTTAGAAAGTTGAGCCACATATTTGTGAATCGTATTTGCACATGTTAAGTCTGCTGTGATTGGTTGTTGAGTACCTTAAGGTTAAGCTTTATTATTGTTTTTTTCTCATGACCTCGATTAGGGACGTAAACATTGACGTAAATTGTTGTTTACAACTTGGGTTTGCAGACAACTCTCACCACAGTGTTATTCAAAACATTAATGTCAATAGTTCTTTTCAACTTGCATGGTATTTTGTGAATTATATTATTTCGTCTAATTGTGTCAACTGGGTCCTTTGACCTACACAGCTTGTACTATCTGAATGAGTTTGTAGGTTTAAACGCCACTCTAATTCCTGCTTTATTGAGAATCCTACGTAGGTTTTCAGATGTCCCCTCTTTATATGGTATAACTGTAGATGCCTTATATTCTCTCTTTTGATCTTTTCTGATCTTTCTAATGAATTTTATAGGATAGTTATTTGACAGTAACGCCTCTTCTATCTGTTTTATTTCATCATTTAGGTATTTTCTGTACTACTTAGTGCTGTTATTGCTCAGTTTGTTAGACAACTGACTAAGCCTGCCTTTACAGACAACGACGGATGAGATGAATTAAAGTCTAAAATATCTATAAGCAGAATGCGTTGGTTATTTACAAACGCTAGTGTGCAGTCTACCTTCTTCTATTCGTTTCATTTTGTAATCTAACTTCATAGGCTAATTCTCCTTGTTCATTTTCCGATTTAAATGTGAATTTTATTCCCTCCACTAATGAGTTTATGTGTGTCAAGAAGCTAGAGATATGTTCTGTTTTTAACACCGTGATCAAAGTGTCATCCACATATCTCCACCAAATTTTTGGAGTAGGATTAAATGTATTAAGAGCCATATTTTCCCAGCTATCCATAAATATGTCTGCTACAATAGAGGATATTGGTGATCCCATTATTGCTACACCTTCTGTTTGTCTATATATTTTACCTTGGAATTTAAAGATAGTAGATGTGAGGCATAACTGAGTAACGCAGATGAAGCCGTCACTGGATAAGTCAAAATGGTTTAATTTAATGCCTAAAACTAATAATGCTAGTAGAATATATGGTACTATAAAAATACATAAGCCAGGTTACCCCATAAGACCAATAGTAGATTTTAGAAATACTCCTACTTATGAATTATCAAAACAGCTCTAATATTATGCCCCATTAGAAATCGTTCAAACTTTAGACTAGCTGACTAATCCATATGAGATGAAAAATAAACTAAACGACATTCAACTAGAGAATGATGAAAAAATGGCTAGTTTTGATATAACTAGTCTTTTCAACTTTATTAGTCATATTTTTCCTGATGAATTTGTCTGGATAGCTATTTTCAATCAAGGTATCACATAGAATCCTTATTTCATCTTCCGAGCATATAGCTCTAATCGTGTGGCTAAGGTTCCTTACTTAATTTGAAAATAGCTATCCAGACAAATTTACCAGGAAACATTTGACTAGTAAAGATGAAAAAGACTATTCACTAACTGTAAACAAGAAGCCTTTATACATACGACTGCAACTGAGGGGCGATATATCTATTGAAATAATTACGAGGAAGTTAAGAAAATGTAATCAAAGAACTTTTAATGCTATTAAACTACAAGTCTAATTTTCTACACAACCGACGGTGATTCCTCGATTGAAAGATGAAGTACCTAGGCTAGAGCTAGCCACTTCTAATTGTATCTACCAATTCAACTGCGCTTGTGGTGGAGCGACTTATATTCGCCATTACTCTAGGAACTTGATTTTCCGTGCTCCCTTGGGAACATCTACCAGTGTGGTTAAGTAGAGGGTGAAGTAAAAATCATCCACAGTTCAATATTACACCGCCTGGTCCAAACCGGCCACAAAGCCACCTAGCATTGAAGATTCCTGCCCTATCATCTATCGGGTACCTAATAAATTGACAACAGCATCCAGAGACTATAGCAATCCGCCTGAAACAGCCGGTGTTCTGTGTGCAGAAGAAGCAAGTCCAGCTAGCAACTATTACTGCCCTGACCGACCTTCAGTGATGACTATAAATTCATGAGTTTGTATCATTATCTTTCCGAATTTCTTCGTCTGATATTCAGTGTGTATTGTTATGCTAATGCTATCGAACTGTAATCCATTGACATTATTATTATCATCGTTGATTCGATGTTATTTAAACAACACTAATATTGCTCATAGTGCGTCGGTGGCATAGCGGTTAGGACGCTCACCGACCAAGCACGTGGTCCGGGGTTCGATCCCCGACCACTGACGCGCACTCCTTTACCTCGCTAAGCCAGAAATAATGCTGGTAAAGAGGAAAGGTTGGGCATGAGGCTAGTAACCCCATCCTGTAAAATAAACACTGCTACAGAAACTTCAAGCCAATAGCTTGAACGTGAAGGAAAAAAATATAGTTCATAGCACAAATTCATTCACTATTATGGATTGAAGTATAACCTGATGAAGAACAGGTCATCGAAAATGTAAATATTCTTCGTTCAGCAACCACTTCTTTAACAGGTTATTGTTAAATTTGAAAAAAAGAGTACACCCAAATGGAAATAATTACATAACAAACTCGTTGAAGCGGCCTAATTGAATCATCGGCTCGGTGGCCAAGTTAAACTTTAATCACCACTAACTACCAGTCAGCGAACGACGTCAAATTATCCAGTGAGATTCACGAACATTAGTTCAATGTTGTATAGCGCTTGATTCATTTCTAATGCGTGCCCTAACAAGGTTGCAATTCGAGGAAGACAGTGTTTTCCACCATTGCCTGGATTTAGGTTTGCTCCGGAAGGAGAGAACTTATTCGCGTGATTGTGTCATGGCCTTATAGAGCTATAGCAGGTAAACTGATGGATTTGTCCATCGTTGTGCAATATGCCTGAAGCGAGTTAGCATTAGAAAGGGTAAGCTGATAATTTTAATATTTCTTAGGAAATGTTTCTGCAAGGTCACGCCTCTCCTTGACGCAAATTTTGTATATCTGCAACTACTGGGTCTCGAAACAGACAGTGAGAGCCGCAGCTGTTGAAATGGAGGATAACCTCGTATCAAAAGTTCAGTGGTATCAGCATTGGAGAGATATTGCTTCTTGGAAAACGGAGAAAATCAATTCTTTGTTGGGTGGAAAAGACGCTGTTGTGCACATCGACGAAACTCTACTGATAAAAAAGAATTACAACCGTGGTCGCCAGCGAGCGAAGAATATTTGGGTAATAGGTTTGTATGACACCTCCCTCCGAAAGGGATTCGTCGAAAGCATAGCAGACAGAAAAGCAACTACTTTAACGCCTATTATTGCCAGACTTGTAAAATGGGGATCAATAATACACACGGACGAATGGAAAGGTTGCAATTTCTTGTGATCTCTGGGATAACTTCATCATAGAGTCAACCATTCAAGTGATTTTTGTCAATCCCGTTACGAGGACACATACAAATTCTATTGAAGGATTTTGGAGCAGGTTGAAAAATAGGATAAGGGCTATAAATGGATTTCAAAAGGATCTCATTTATAGTCATTTGGATAAATATATGTACAGAATGTAGTGTAACTTTTCTATTGACAGTCCGATGCTTAACTGGAAGATGTTTCTCTCACATGTTAGGGAAAGATACCCCGTATAACAGATTTATGCTTTTTTTCTATAAATATACGTTTCCATTTATCATATATGCCTCTTTAATGTGATTGGTCGTTCAAGGTCGTTTGCTGATTGGTTGTTAGTGGTGTCGAAAGTTTAACTTTGCCGGCTTGGTTACAACTTCAAAAACAAAATAAATCATATTTCCTCTCATTCTTGTCTTAACCATTCTATTGTAAAGAAGAAAAGACTGATGAGGCTCGGAAGCAATGTTTATTGGGACAAACGCATTGAAGGCGCATAAATTTTAGTATGCCTTATCTTTAAGTCTTTATTTGCAAGTAGGTCAAATATCAGCACATTCAACAGCTTGTTAGATTCTGCGCAATACTGTAACGTTCTTCTCTTCTTTGATTGCTTTTTTCTGGTGTCTAAAACATATTGTTACTTTTCTGAATTCGTTTACTGATATACTACTTATATCTGATTATAAGTAGCACTCACCACACTATTGTGTTTTTGTGTCACAAAATGTACTCGCGCACATTTTCAAGTTGCTTTCCAAACCTACTGGTGAGAATTTCGCGGGGAGATAAAGGTAAAATATCAGAAGGGATTGATGAATAAATCTGTGCAACAGTTATAAAAGCATCGCGTCACGTGATGTACAATGGACTGCTATACTTTACTTGAAGATTCTGAATGAGGAGAGAATATTATGCAGCAAATTACACCGAGAGTTCTGTACATTGTGAAAGAATCTTCTTTAGAACAAAGCTAACATCATAGCGAACCTTCCCTCTTTACCGATCTTATTACCGGCTTAGTGAGGTTTAAGAGAGTGCTTCGATGGCTAGGGATCGAGTGGTTAGCGAGTTTTCTACCGCTTAGCCACCGACGTCTTTAATTTGTACAGAGTAGGGCTAATGGGTGAGTAATCTGATGAAGAGTTGCAGTAAACTACGATCAGACAGATGTTCAGTGCTACCTACTAGTTTTCAATGGTTCTCTCAATATAGTCACAGTTTGTGATTTGACTAACTAACTGACTGTTATGTCCGGAACTATGACCTAGTAGACTCTGAGTGAATACTAACTAAATGCGCTGGCAAATCTATTCTAATCGCACGTCAACAACAAAAAGAATACCACCAGGCCGCAAAGACGGAAGAGAAGACTGGACTTCGTTAAGAGGGATTTTACTGTGTTAAATCAGCAGTCCAAAAATGTTGACAGAGCTTGTTTATCTATAGATGTTTAAAATGACCTTGGGAAGCACTAATGTAATTGGTAAATGATGACAGTGAACAACCAGTAGGATTCCAAGGGTCATAAGTAGGGTGAGAGAAAGTTTGGTCATAAATCAATAAGTGGGGTGAGAGAAGTGCAAAAAATGACATGTAGGAAATTACGTCTGAATATATTACTGGCTGAATAAGTTTTAACATAGAACTTCTCCACATAAGTGCAGTAGTTCAACGTAACAAACTTTATGTACCACACCAAGATAGACAAAAAAGATTCGAACGAATTATAATGAGCAGAAATCTACGGGAGGGAGAATATTAACATCGAAAAACATGACGATTTTATTAGATCTCGGGAGATCACACAAACAGTGAATTCATGTACTCTCCAAGGACAACGATTTTGAGTCATATATCATCACTGATCGTCTTCCTTCAAGCCATTGGTTCTTAGCGATCTGAGGAGCCAAATCAGTGGGGCAGTCTACACACCTCCCTAAGTGGATGACTGGCTCAAACCACCACAAAGTGAAAGACTTCAATGACCTGATGGCAAGTTTTTGTGGTCAAAAATAGACATCAACCAAATGTCTGCGAACTAATAGTTAAAAAGTACTAAAAAATAGGTATTTGATTTGGACAGTCCTGATTTCATGATAATAATGAAAATAATAATAATAATCTGCTTTATTCCAAAAACAGCAGTACTCATATAATACAGCATTGAAGTTTCATCATTTCCCGCTATATTGCATGTAATTTACTCAAAATATAAATAAAAGTAACTACAGGCACTTTCCCACATTTACAATAGGAATAAATTCAAAAATGTCCAAAGTATAAAATGAGAATCATAAATATAATTGATATGTATCCACATATATATATTTATGTGTGTGTGTATGTTGGCCTCTCTTTCTGTTTGCTCGCTTAGCCTGTGACCATTTCACTTGTATGAACTTGTCTCCTTTAACAATGTATATTCTCCTTATATTATATTATATATAATATGAGTGTTTGTTGACAGTCCATTGCTTGGTGACATATATCCATATATGGTGGTTGTTGACATGTCTGCTATATTTCGCTATGTATATGTGGATCGATACTTCATTATAATTAGCCATTCATGTTAAGACTGTCTAATGATTGTTCACACCCTTGTCATATATATTTCGCTCACACAATTTGTGTGAACTACTTTACTTACTTACCACTTTGGTGTGAGACCATTTTATTTTCGCCTCCTTGTGTTTGGAAAATAGAAGTATCATCGCAAACCTAGTGGTCTTCTGATTTCCGCCTTCTTGCATCAGGACTATTAGATTCTCGACCAGTCCATAACAATAATTTAGCGACGAGTACATAACAATAATAATAAGAACAGTAGGTTTCTTTCAAACATTATTGCTGATATGGTATGGAAATCTTAGCATACTGTAGAATATTGAATCTAATGTTGTCTAGGCATAGCATGGGGAAGGGAGTAACAAAAACTCACAACTAATTATTACAAACCAACTATAGAAAATTAATAATCTGATGCTGGCTAGTGACTTGCTATAGAATGGCGTTTCCAGGAATTTCTAGTGAGAGAAGTCGTGACCAGTGAGGTTTATCATCCAGTCGAGTGTGAGGATGGATGTCCCCCACCGACGACATTGGTTGGTGGTCGCGCTAAATCACGAAATGGAAGAAGTTGGAATTCATGGGTCTCGTTGGATAGGGTACCAGTCGCTGGATGGTATACGAGCTTGCCTACTTTTTTAACTGGAAGGTCCTGGGTTCGAAACCCCTGTGAGGTGGGTACATACTGCCGATGAATCCCAGACTAGGATGAAATAGCTGTGCAGCACTCCATGTTGGTTTTCGATGGTTCTCTAACTGATATTGATCCGTGATCAACTCGTAAAAACAAAATTAATCCTTACAAACCAACTATAGAAAATTATTACAGAGAGCTTAAATGATGTTTACACTAACAAAAAAATAAACAAAAACAAAAAATGAAGAGGATTATGAATCTAAGAAGAACAATAACAATAAAGCTTGGTGGAATAAGGATGGAGAAAATAGTTGATTTACTCGTGGAAAGAAGGTGAGTTAGTTAGTTAGTCAATCCATGACTGACACTATTTTCATCACATAAAATACATGCCAAATATGGTGTCGTGCAATTTTTATACTTAGACGTGAGAGCGTAAAGTCTTTTGATGAGATGACTTCTTGTTCTACGTAACGAGATATAAGGTGAAAGCTGCGGGTACTGTAGTGGATGCTCACAGCTTCACAAAATCCCTCTAGCGAATTTATTGCATGAAATTAATGCCAATCATCAATGACGATATCAACGATATGGCCAAATGGCATACCACTCTCACCCTACTGACTGACAGTCTTCAGAGTTCTACGAAGTATATGGTATTGTCTTTTCTGAGCAACGCAGAGGAAAGAATAAGGATGGACAGCAAAGAAGAATAGGTAAGATGCAAGAGTTGACAAACTGTAAGGGAAAGAGTTGAGTTATACCCCCCATCGGTGAACTAAGAACGAAGAACGCTCCGTCCCCCTTTATGGCTGTGAGACCTGGCCACTGAGAGTGGAAGACATGAAAAGATTAGCTGTCTTTGATCATAGATGCCTGCGTTCTATCTCCCGTGTGAAGTGGCATAATAAGGTGAGCAATATTGAGATTAGGCGGTGGTCGAGTGCTACGTAAGGAGGGGAAATCAATCGACGAGGCTGTGAAATTACATCGACTGAAATGGTTAGGACATGTGTTACGTATGCCCAGCCTAGCCATCGCCTTCCTCGACAGTGAGCAATGTTGGCTGCTAAAGGGTCAGGCTGGAAAAGAGCTAGCGGCGGTCAAACCAAAACATGGCCTCACCAGTCAATGAAATTCACAACAGTAGGAAGGTGTAGACTTCCTGATTAGTTAGGGTCCTCGGGACGGTAGAAACCAATGGTTGGAAACAATTGGTGATATGGCTCAAAATCGTTCTCAATGGCTGATGTAGATGCATCCACTCCTTGTGACTTATAATATCCAATAAAACTATATGGTTCTTCGATATTACGGTTCTTTTTGCCTCATATCTCTGTTAACTGTCTCTATTACGCATTTCTTCTACTTTCTTTTCTTACTTTGTGTGCGTCGATGGCACAGTGGTTAGGACTCTCGCCGACCATGCACATGGTCCAGGGTTCGAGCCCACGCCGACGCACACCTGATATCTATGGTCGGCCTGAGAAATTCGGGCTACCGATATCCACGCTAAAAATTCCATACTTGTACCAAAAAAAATACGGTGTGGAATCAAGCTGCAATCAAAAATAAATAAATAAATAAAAATACATGGAGGGAGTGTGGCGACTTGAACTTCTGCACATTTGTGCAAAGTTCTATGTCGAAAACAGACAGACAGAAGAACGAATAAATTGACAATTGACACAATCCTTTGTCATTTACACTAACCTTAATGATCCTACAATCTGCCTTACACATCGGTAAGATGAGATTTAAGTGGACAGTTTCGTTTTTCACATAAAAAAGAAATTGTGTCCTCAGTGTAACTGTACACAACGACAGTTGTTTACTTGATTGATTTATCCATTACTGATTTCATCTTTTTATAACATGTATCATACATAGTGTGGTAGAACATTATTCACTTTATATGACCTCCAACGATATGAGCACACATCAATGAACGTGAATCCTCAAAACCATAGAATACCGATGAAATCAAATGAAAAACGCTATTGTTATTTTCATTCATGTGGGCTCCAAGTGGAACATTAGGCTTCAGTGTCATATTTGCATCATCTCACCCTTTTCTCTACAATTATTTTTAACTGACTCATGCGTCGGTGGCACAGTGGTTAGGACACTCGCCGACCATGCACATAGTCCAGGGTTCGATCCCCGACCGACGCACTCCTTTACCTCGCCAAACCATTAATAAAAAGCCGGTAAAGAGAAAAAGGTTAGGTATGAGGCTAGCAACCTCATCCTGTGAAAACAAACACTGCTATAGAAACCTTAAGCCTCTAGCTTGAAGCCCTATGTTCCACTAGGAACGTGAAAAAACTCCACGAATGCTTTGAAAGCCGTCATGTACTCCATGCCACATTTTGGCCCACACTCAACTCAACGATCAATTTCTCCACTCAGGTTCCCCACGAGGCAGTACCTGGAGTATGATGCCATTCAATGGTCGGTCCTGTAAGCATGTCTCTAATCCACCTCAATTTTCTTCGGTATATGTGTTAGGCAATAGGTTCTCTGTTGGTTCGTTACATTGACAGAGTCCCCACTCCCTTGTCGCTAATCCATTCTGGCTATCTAATCTTCAGCATCGGAGCTCACTAATATAAAATCTGTCTACAGAACTCAGAGAAGCATCGGGGCTTCAGTATTCGTCTAAATGACTACGGTTTTAAGATTGGGGTTGGGGAAATCAGGGTTAGATTAAGTAAGGCTAGGTTAGGAGGTACTAGGATTAAAAGTTAGGGTGAAGTCTCTTTTTTCTCACTCTCTCTAAATCCTGAACAGCATTTCTATTATTAACGCTTAACTTGATGTTTGCCTTTTCCTTCCATCCAAATTCGCCTACAGTTCTAGTGAGAAAAGTTCGTGAACAGCGGAGTTCATCAAGCTGGGTGTGACGACATATTGGCTGGCTGTTTCAGCCATATATAAATAAGTATCGCGGATCGGTAAGAAGTCATGATCTGTAGGTCCTATGGTCTGATTCCCCGACAGAGTGGTGAACACGTACCGATGAGGAGTCACAAACAGGGATGAAACAGCTGTTCAACATTTCCTGGAAGTCTTCAATGGTTCTCTGACTGAAATCAATGCGTTCGCGTTCTAGTTTAAAAGCCGTATATTACTTACTTTACTTTACTTCGGCTATCTCCTACGGGAGGATGAGCCGGCTTCATGAACATCTCGAATCATCGCTGCCCAGGCGCGGTGATCTCATGCAAGGTTTTGTGACAGGGTTATCCAATTCTTGTTCCACAGACGGAGTCCGTAGACGGTTTTAGCCCCAGGCACTCCATATCAGCCTTGACTGTACCAAGCCATGTTTTCAGCTGTCCGCCCCTGCGACATCGCCAAGATGGAAATGGCGAGGGATTTAGAACTGATTTGACCAGATCGTCATCTGGTCGGCGCAGAATATAGCCAAACCACCGAAGGCGACGTTGTTGGACCAGTACAGGAATTTGGTTGATGTTGTAGCAACGACGACGCACTTCTTCGTTGGAGAGTTTGTCCTGCCAACGAGAGTTGTTTGTAAGAGAGTTCATGAAGTTTCATGGGAATTAGGTAGAGTGATGTCCCAGAATCGCTCGGCCTTTTGTTCGAGAGTCCAGCTCTAGCCTTTACACAACCAAGTGTGACCTACAAGGCATTAGAGTGGAGAGGGAGTCCACTATCCATTGGCAGCCGGTGACCGGAGTCCGGTTCATTCGCCTTTTCGAATGGGGCCAGACATCTAGGGCATCCAATAAGCCCTTTGTCCATACGTCTGACGGTGAGCTCCGGTGAGCTTCATACGCCAGTCGTTGGAGGTTTGGAATCAGGGCTTAGCCATCTCCCCTAGACTGTCATCCAATGGACAGTCAACCCGGTGAAGAGCACCGGGCATCCGCTCTTGCCCTCTCACTTCGATGAAAAACACCCCGGCCACGTGAAGGACTTCCTCAGGAGAGGCTATGTAAGACGCCCGGTCATATGGGAGCATTTCAAGAGGTGTACGGAGGGGTGGCCAACCCGCAGCGCGAGGCACCCACCCCCGACCATACTGAGGCTTTAGAGGCCCGTATATCTAACAATATGTGCAATAGCAGGATTAGCAATGCTAAAATGCGTTCATTATACCTCTCAATTATATTGTTCCCCAAAAAAAGAACACTTCAAGTACTTACCAAATTTTAGGTTATGCGAAAAAATATGTTGATTATTTTATAATCTTTATACTTTTGATATAGTATTTATTTATTATTAGCCAACTTCAACTCAGTAGTGAGCTTTATTCACTTGATAATATACCAAAAATATTATTCATGTGAAACTGAACAGAATTTTCCACGTAGAAATTCTTATAAAAGTACAACAGTTTAAGTTGCCATACTTTTAATAATAGGACGCATTATTAGTATAGCAGTGCAGATAAACTAATAATAAACTGAAATGTACGGGAGAGTGAATAAGAAGAGTTGAATGGATCTAGGAGACTGGAAAGATTTTAAGGCAGTCGTGTTTGAAGTTTGAAGTCAAATTGAAATCATTCACTGAAGATGTTGCCTAGTTGGGGGTGGGGGGGGGGGGGAAGAGCAATGAAAGCTTCGCAAATAAACCATTCACTAGGTCAGAGAACACGACTACATTAAAATCAACCATCTGAGCTACAAATCTTCTCCATTATATCTAGAGTGCGAAGAGTATATGCGTATGTAACTCACTTACTGCATAATTCAATCAGCATCCATCCGAATGATACACATATACGCGTAAACTTTAGGGATGGATAAGATTCAAAGTCTTACATTAGTTGGCCAAATTAACTACCTAGCTGAAAGGAATTCCGGTGGCTTGAACTGATTTGGATATCTGAACTATCATCATCATCTATAGTTACACTATCGACGAGTTGGGCTCTGAAACGAGCCATGAGACTGTCATGTGTTTAGATTACTATGTTCTATCTGGTTGATCTGAACGGTATTCAACTACTCATATCAGTCAGTCAGTCAGTCAGCAATACGCATCCACCGGGGGTCGAACGCAGGATCTTCCGATTACAAGGTGAGCTCGCAAACCATTGAGTCACTGGGCATGTGCTACTGAAGAGTCCCACACTAGGAAAAAACAGCTGTCCAGTACTCCCTTCTAGGTTTTCCCTATGGGTTCTCTATCCAATATCAGCAGTTAATGAAATCCTGTAGGCAATCAAATTACTGATACACTGTGATTTGAACAATTTCGGAAACTATAGTGAAGTATTGTTGATATTTAGATGGTTGGAGGCCGTTGACCACAGGAAACCCTACCTGACCTAGATTTCGTGGTTGTTAGAACTCACCAGTTATCAGCAAGACGTATCCACAAGCTTGAAGGAACCCACATCACCCAGGATGCTTCAGTCAAAGAAGTTACCACTGAGGAGCTATTCGGGCTCACGTGATTGACCTCCTACAGGACTGTGTATTGGGTACTTCGATTGTCCCCACTAGTTAGTAAATAGTGTAATATGCATCTAGTCCTTTGTATGGTTTAGAATGAATTCTATCATCAATCAAGTCTGCGCAGTGTGTCCACCATGTTACTAGGTAGGTGGCTCACCATCACAATGCACTACACTGTGAATTGTTGATATTTAGTAAGTGGTTGGAGACAATCGGGCCATAGGAAGCTTTGGATCTAGGTGAAGTGTGTTATCACCTTGAAATGTGTAAACTGCTTATCACGAATTTTATTCACAATCATCGATATTTGAATAGTAATTTATCTAGCAAGCGCTTCACAGTGTTCCTCATCAAATATGGTTGAATAGAAACATATCGATCAAGTTCATCCCCGGATAGTTTAGCTATTCAAACACACCTTTTCTCTTTAAGACTTTTTTTTTAGTAAAAATGAGTAAAAGAGCCCCTAAAATAATATTATATCACTTCATCATTTCATAAATATTTTGCAAAAGATTACAAATCTGAAAAAGTTGGATGGTTTATGCAATATACTACTGATTAACCGACATGAGAAGTTGGCCGCCAATCATATGAATCAGTCGTGTGGCGTGTACTACTGATAAGATTTATCAGTAGTAGTATATATAAAGAGACGTTCACCGGTATAAAAATATCAAATAACAGGGAGAGATAGATTTGATGTCAGAGAAGGCAAATGATACAGCGTTGTGGAGACAGAAACATGGGAGACGTGAGTGAAAGAAACACAATATGAAAGAAGGGCAAAAGTAGCACAACATGAAAGATCTGTACAAATAGTGCGGTGTTGAAGATAAGGTGGTCTACATAATTTCACTATGTGGATACACCGATACTATGTAGATACATACTTCCAATTCAATACTCAAATATATGAACAGATAAAAGGCACATCAAGGAGATCACCGTCCATATCAAGATTAATAGCTGAAGTCGTCATGCAAAGATTAGAATTTAATAGCTCTACCATCCATAATTAAACCGAAAATCTGGGTACGTTATGTGTTGATGATACATTTGTCATAATTAAAAGAAATGCTGTGAAATATAACCATAAATTAATAAACAACCTATTTGAAGAGACATCAAATTCACCATGAGAGAAGAAGAAGGATTAGACGACAACGAAATCCCATTTTTAGAATCAACACAGGAAATTTAGAAACACAAGTACATAGAAAATCAACGCACACCTGCAGATCAAATACTCAACTATACTAGCAATAATCCAATTACTCACTCACAAAAGAAACTGTGTGCAGACATTGTTCACAAGAGAGTTCAAACACACTGTTGTAGCACTCCAGAGTTGAAAAAATGGACAAAAAAATACCTGCAAACGGTCTTCAAAAAGAATAGTTACCCACAAAATTTTATCAAAAAGTGTTTTTAAAATCAAATCACTACACCAACAAGGAACCATCATCAAAGACTAAAAGAAAATTAATCCTACCATATATGAGAAAAGATATCTCTGAAATAACAGCTAGAATAATTAATACCATTTGCAAAATAAATTGTATGAACTGTAACAGGCATTACATCGGCCAAAGTGAGCGTCCCCTTCGAATCAGAATCCAGGAACACATATCAGCCGTGAAAAGACATGATACATATTCCTGTTTCATATCAATACATACAGACAATTATGGACACCACTTTGATGATTGGAATAATATCGAAATCTTAGACAGAAGAAACACCAAAAGTGCCAGGGAATTCCTAGAAGCCTGGTACTCAAGTGAATCAGCCAGCGATTAACAAACATTAATTACTATAGACCAAATCTACCAACTAATAAAAAGTAAATCACATGTGACAAGAAAGTTAAAAATCCAACTCAATAGAAAATGATCAATACAGATATGCAAAGATGGTTACCGGGAGACGCAATTATATCACTCATGAAAGATTTAAATTATTTCACTTTATACTAAATAAATATTGCGCTGAAAGGGGATGTTGTCCAGCAGGGGGGAAGGACGAAAGCACCGCAACTAAACCAATAAGCTCAGAGAACACTATTATTAATTGCAGATACACCGAATTCCAAATAAACATTGCTTTAGCAAGTATTTCATCTTCTACTGTTTCAGCATTACTTGCTAACTAGCTACACTGAGGTGCTCTGAACATCGGACGGGCGTTTCGCTCGCTTACAGCGGACCTCAGCCATCATCGATGCACCCTGGTTCGACTCAGTTAACTGCTCAAAGAGGTGAATCGCTTCAAACCACCCGTGGAATAGGTCGGAGGGGGGGGGGAACTGGTGGTAAACAGCAGAAATGCTCAAATGCCCAACTGACGCACACACACACAGTTCGAGAAACACATTATTCATCACTTACTTAGTGTAAAGCTAATTTGATCACACATTCCAAGTAGTTGACCAAAACAAATCACTTTGTCTTCTGGTTTTACATTATATTCTTGCATCCTAGAAAACAGGAAAAAAACAACAAGACAGATGGGTAGGTAGGTAGGCAAAAATGTGAACGTCTTTCAGGTCTATAGGAATAAAAAAAAGTTAAAAAAAGAATACTTCATCACTGAAACTGAGATATAAAGTCTGAAATTATTTTTAGTTTACAAAATTAAAAAAAAGTGAGTCAGCGAAGAGACTCTCTCCAACAACGAGCTTCTCATCAAGCTGTACAATCGTGTATATGCATGGGTTGTTTTGTAAGAAATTATATCTGGTGAGGGAATCAGGTCAAAGGTATGAATGCATAAAATGATAATAATAGTAAGAAATGCAATTAAAGTATTTGTGATTATAATCATAATTCAGTGTCAAGTGGAAAAGCAATTAATAGGTGGTGAGAGCTGGCTGATAGACAAAGAGTTGGTGGACAGTAATTTACGTCAAAGTTTATGTTTCAAATATTGTTCGTGAGAATAATGAGAACAAAGGCTTTGTTTGCGTAGGCGGATACAATTTGCAGATAATTAATCTGAACTTCAAGAAATAGTCACAAAGAGATGAAAGATTAACTTTGTGTGAGAAACAACCACCAATCAGAAGACTGACTGTGTTGTTCTGCTAACAATAATCTATAATAATGTACATGAAAGTGTATAAATATGTGTTGATTTCCTTAGTAAACGATCTGTTGCCTGGCTGACCCTTGTTTTCTGTTGTTACAAATGTCATATATAGAATAATTCATCGTGATGCATAGATGTTGAAAAGGGGGGTGGGAAGAATTTTAGGATTAATAGGCAAATAGAATAAAAAAATACAAATGATTTCAATAGCTCTCTAACTAATATCAATCCATGGTCGAACTCAAAAATCAAATCAAATCCTTACAAAAAATGAACTCTTGAAATTTAATCTAATACTCACACTAGTGACTGGCTACAGGGAACAGAGTTTCCTGCAGTTCTAGTGAGAAGTAGTCATGACCCACTGAGGTCTATTCAGTCAAGTGTCAAGAATGGAGTTCCGTTGATGACATTGGTTGGTGGTCTCGCTAAAATCAAGAACTGATAGAAGTTAGAATTCATGGGCTGGTGGTAATCGAATTAGGGGCCCCCCATTGGCTAAATGGTATACGACCTTGACCTGTAATGGGAAGGTCTTGGGTTCGAGACCCACTGGGTGCGTACTGTCGATGATTCTCAAAACGGATGAAACAGCTGTCCATTACTCCTTGGTTTTTTCAATGGTTCTCTCTAACTGATATCAATCAATCCATTGTCAAATTCGAAATATAAATCTAATGCTTACAAACCAACCAACTCCTGAAATAAAAATAAAAACTTTACGTAATATTGTGTGAAATTTGATAACAGAATTTAACGATGCAGAAAAAATTTAACTTAGAATGACAAGTGGAACAAGTGAAATGGTACCGGGGACAGTTGAAAGTGAGAATAATAATAATAACAATTGAAGTAATTAAGGGAAGAGAGTATACAATGAATGAATGAATGGGGATAGTCATAATTTAACTTGCAGGGATTAAAGACCATGAAAATTGAAGGAGTTGAAAGAAATTTTTTTCTGTATACAGACAGACATCTAGCTTCTCCATTTCGACGGCAAAAGAAGTTTCAACAATACAACCGATGAGTCAGATACGTAATGATTTGGACAAATTATATTTTGCCTTGTGAGTAGATGACTTTAAAGGTGTTGGAGCTGTAGAGATAAGGTGATCATCATCAGTGTGCACGGTGCTGTTACTCTATTACTATTCTCACTTTGAACTGTCCCCAGATGTTATTTCACTCGTTCAACTTGTCATTCTAAATCAATTCTTTTTTTGTACAACATTAAATTCTATTGTAACAACAGAAGACAAGGGCTGGCAACAGATCGTTTTATTACGAAAATCAACACGTATTTATATATATTTTATATGCATTAATAAGGCTTATGCAAGCAGAAAAAGGCAGTCTTCTGATTGGTTGTTTCTCGGAAGTTAAGCAGACAAACACAGTCTTATGATTGGTTGTGTTCGATATTTCTCGGAAAGTAGAGCCATCTATCTGCGAATCATATTTGTCCACATTTAGGTTTGCTGTGATTGGTTGTTGAAACAGCCTTGTTCACGGTCAATATTAGTGACCTAGACATTAACGTAGATTAGTGCCAACCAATCGGCTAGCAGCCTGCTCTCACCACACTCGTCCCCCCGTCAAATAGCTTTGTGCGCAGACGTTCCGACCTTCTGGGTGCTACATCCTCTAGTTGAGGATTGTTACTGACCGGCTTGTCCCACTGTACCCATCTTTGTAGCTGACTGGCGTTAACTCGTTTCTGTTTATCACCTCTTCGGATGGTATATACTTGACCCCGTCTTTTTGTGATTGTGTATGGTCCTTCCCACTTTGGAAGGAGTTTCCGTGAACCTAGCCCGCCTCCAACTGTATATCTCCTGTCTCTACACTTCACTTGGTCCCCGACTGCAAAAGTAATGCACTGCGTCCTTTCTTTCATCTGAGACTTCGTGACATCACTGCGCTGCTTCCGTATTACATTCTTGACTGCCTCTTTCCTCTCTGCTTTTAATTTCGTCGTACTCCACTTTTGGTGCATGGGCCAGGTCTCATTGTGTACCGGTAATCGTGGTTTTCTGCCATACATCAGTTGGAAGGGTGACTTCTTCGTTGTTTCCTGAGTGGTAGCCCGATGTGTTAGTAAAATCAGTGGAAGCTCCGTTTCCCAGTTCCCGCCCTTCGAAGCCAGCCACTCTTTCAGTGTACGGTTGTTTCTCTCCGTTAGGCCATTCGTTTGTGGATGGTATGGGGTCGTTCTGATCCTCTTGATGCCCAGCTGTTGCAAACGGGAAGTAAACTCTTCACTCTCGAAACAGGGACCTTGGTCTGTCAGTATTGTCTTCGGTACGCCGTGGTCTGCAACAATGTGTCTAACTACTGCATCTGTCACGGTTCTTGCACGTTGGTCTGGGATTGCTACGGCGTCTACCCATCGTGTCGCGTGTTCCGTCATCACCAAGAGGTACTGATTACCATTGGATGTCTGAGGAAATGGACCCATGACATCTACGGACCACAAGTCACCTATCGCGGTAACTGGAATCGACTGAAGTGGTGGTCGTATATACCGGTCACCTTTCATCAGCTGGCACCGTGGACATCCAAGTACGTATCTTGCTACGTCTTCTCTCATACCTGGCCAGTACATACTTTGTCTTAGGAGGTCGGTCGTTCTGGCCACGCCTGTATGCGCTAGCTGGTGACATTCTTCTATCATGTCGTGGCGCGACGATTGAGGTATGACAGCCAGCCAGCTTCCGTCGTTCTCTCGCCAGGTCAGAGTCCCGTAGGCATTCACTCTGAGTCGATCCCTCTGTCTGAGTAGTGTGGTTAGCTCCTTACTCGCCGTAGTTTGATCCACTTCTATTCCGTTGGTGATCACCTGTATTACTGTATTCAGCGTATCGTCCAACCTCTGCCTACGTGCAAGTCTTAGTGGGTCTTGTTCTACTGCATGCACTCCGTAAGCGACCTCGGGCAACTCAGACTCATCTTCTGGTCTCGATAACAAATCTGCCAAGACATTTTCACTTCCAGGAACGTGTGAGATCGTAAAATCGTATTCCTGAAGACGCAACATCCACCGTGACAACTTCCCCCGTGGGTCTCTCGCTGTCTTCAAAAATTGTAGCGGCTTATGATCAGTTTCGATGTGGAACCGCCGGCCGAGTAAATAAGGTCTCCATTTGTCGACTGCCCATACCATTGCTAAACATTCTTTCTCTATCGTTGAATACTTTCTCTCTGTGAGGGTCAACACCCTACTGGCATACTCAACGATTCCCTCGTCCTGTCTTAGGACCGCACCTATAGCGTAGTCACTGGCATCTGTGCACACTGTGAACTGTCTTCCTGGCACAGGTAGTTTTAGCGTCATTTGTTGGTGGTCGAGCAGCTGTTTAATTCTGTCGAATGTCCTCTGCGATTCTTCCGACCAAACAAACTTTGGCTCACCTAGTAGCCTGTATAGAGGGGCTGCTATCTCATTGAAGTTCTTCACGAAGCGACTATAAAACGCTGCTCTACCCAAGAATTGTCTCAGTTTTCTCTTTGAATTCGGGGCTGGAATCGTTTTAATCGTCAAAATTTTCTCCGGCAGTGGTTTAATCTCACCATTTCCCACTTTATGTCCCAACAGAGTAACATTCTTTTTGGCTATCTGAGACTTGGTTTTGTTGACGCGTAGTCCAAACTCTTCGATGCGTCGCAGCACGGCTTCTACATGGTTGACGTGATCGTTTTCGTTTGACTGTATATGACGAGATCATCACCATAAACCTCCACGTTTTTCAAGTTCTTAAGTAATAGCTTCATCAGTCGCCTGAACGTAAACGGTGCACCTGCTAGTCCAAACGGCATGCGTTTAAATCGATATTGCGTCTGACCCACGATGAAAGCCGTCTTATCTCTGTCACTTTGTTTTATCGGTATCTGCCAGTATCCTGAGCGAAGATCGAGAACCGAAAACACATTCGCACCTTGTAGTCGATCTAAGGTTTCTATCACTGTTGGCATGGCACACGGTCTTAACTCTGTCATACTGTTTAACTGTCGGAAATCAACACAGAATCTATATTTCCCATTCGCTTTTTTTACTAACAGCACTGGAGAGTTGTATGGGCTATCAGCTTCCTCAATAATATCATCTTTTAACATCTCTTGCACTTGTCGCTCCACTTCGCCTTCCAGATGACATGGAACTCTTCGCGTTAAAAATGACCTTACTTTAGGATCACTTAACGGAATTTCATGATTCACCTTATCGCAATAACCGTATGGGTCCCATCTCCAGTGAACAGATGATCGTATTTATTAATTAACTCTGTCACATTGTGTACCGTCGACAGCTTAATCGCTGCTATCTCGCTGGTCTCATACATGTTGATATGCCCGTATTTCGTGATCACCACGTTCGCTTGCGTGTCGATTATGGCACCAATCTCACGCAGAAAATCCGCTCCTAATATCGTTCGCTGTAGTTCGGGTACAACAATGAAAGGAAACGTCACCTCGCAGCCACCAACAACGACCGTACAGTTCGATCTACCCGTGATACGCAACACATACCCGCCTACTGTTTGTACTGTCAATGAACACGGATTAACACTCTTACATAAATTCTTATCTATTAACGACACGGCCGCCCTGTATCTATCAAACATACTACTTCTCGATCATTCACTCGCAACTTCGAATACAGAGCGCCTTTCTCAATAGCCCCCACTAAACCTAGGTTCATACGAAAGAAAGAACAAGCATTATACCGTCTGAAATTTTTTCTTTTTCGCCTTTCTGGGCAGTATCTTCTCCAGTGTCCCGGCTTACCGCATTCAAAACACCGGTCTTTTCTATCAGCCAACTTTAACGCCGCCACTTCCCGCTGCAATGCTTCAATTTTTGCTCATATTCGTTTGGTTTTGGTTGGTCTATAGCGGCTACCGTTGTGCTCAGCAGCTGTCTGGTCACCTTCGCCAGCTCACTAATATCCATCGGCTGCGTTGCGTTAACCAGTTTTAATCGCTGAGAAATGTGGTCGGGGACACTCTCGATGAATTGGGAAGACAGTAACTGCGCTTCTGATTCTTCATCTAAAGTGGGAAGCGCGCGTCGAAGTAGATTAGTCAGTTTCACCGCCAACACTAGCGGGTCTCCATCAGGTCCAAGCTTCATTGACCGGAACTGCTGCATTGCTAGCTGTCTGTCTGTTTCGCTGTCAAACTCGGACACTAGTCGTTCAACCAATTTCTTCCAAGACGCTGTGCCATTTGACCTGTCTACGCTGTCATATGCAGCCTTCGCTCGGCCTCTCAACAGCGTCCCCAGGACAACTGCCTTCGCCGCCTGCTCCTTGACACCCACCAGCTCAGCAACGGCTTCGAAGTCACGTAAGAAGCTCCGTATGTCACCTTCTTCAAACGCAGCTGGCCACGGGATCTTCATCTTCTTGGAGGCAGCGACACCAAATGTAACAACAGAAGACAAGGGCTGGCAACAGATCGTTTTATTACGAAAATCAACACGTATTTATATATATTTTATATGCATTAATAAGGCTTATGCAAGCAGAAAAAGGCAGTCTTCTGATTGGTTGTTTCTCGGAAGTTAAGCAGACAAACACAGTCTTATGATTGGTTGTGTTCGATATTTCTCGGAAAGTAGAGCCATCTATCTGCGAATCATATTTGTCCACATTTAGGTTTGCTGTGATTGGTTGTTGAAACAGCCTTGTTCACGGTCAATATTAGTGACCTAGACATTAACGTAGATTAGTGCCAACCAATCGGCTAGCAGCCTGCTCTCACCACACTATGTTATCAGATTTCACACAATATTACGTAATGTCTCTTATTTTATTTGCCCAATAATCCTTTAATTTTACATACCTTCCAACTTTTGTACATCCTATAAATTATTCTATTAATTCCATTGATTGTTTTGTCGCTTGATATTCAACTATGAGATTATTTTCATAATTATTTTAATTTTAATTGCATTTCATACTACTACCATTATTATTTTTATGTATTCAATTCCCTCAGTGGATATAATTACTGAAAAAAATCCCATAGATATTTTGAGCATGAAATAAAATTTCTGAAGGATATTTTATCTAAAAATGGATATCCTGAGAAGTTCATTAATAAATTACTCTAAAGAAACTACCCGTTGCAAAACAATTTAAACAGTTCCGAAGAAATCTGTCTATATCAGTTTGCCATTCAAAGGAGATGATGTACAGGAAGTAGTCAAACGAAGATTCGACAATGCCATCAAGAGAACTTATTATGCTGCAAAACTTGTTATCCTTAACACCACCACCAAGCGAGTGCTTCAACAATCTGGGAAAGACCAGTCACCAATCCCCGACACTCCAAACTGCGTATATCAATTTGAGTGCGTTTGTGGAAGCAAATACATAGGTCGTACAGAAAGGCGATTGTCTACTTGCATGATGGAGCATTTACCAAAATGGTTGAAAACAGCTGAGTGCAAAGTGCCAAAATAATTAATAACAAAACATCTTGTGGATTACGGACATGATATCGATGCGGTCAAGTCATTCACTGTTGTCAGCAGACAGACAAAGAAACAAGAAGATGCTTGCAATTGCAGAGACTTGTACAATTCGAATTTATAAACCAGATCTCTGTGTACAAAAGGAGATAATCGGGACTCTGAATCTACCATAGTAATACGTTTTACTTATTATTCTACCTCATTATTATTGATTCATTTAAAACTACCCTTTACCAGTAGGATTATCTTAACTCACTTCAACATTATTATTATTATAACTATTACTATTGATATTACTCTGTTTTCAATACTTGTTTTATTCTTCTCTAATGGCTAATTGTTTATCTAAGTGATGTAATTGAAGCGTGATGCAATTTATCTTAGTTTTGATCTCTCATACTCTCTCTCCCCTCATCTATTTGAACATGACCTGGAAAAAATTCGCACGTGTCTTTCTGCATGACTAATTCAGTGTTGTTTGTTTACTTATCAGTTTTATATCTCCCAATGTAATTTCAAAAGTATATATATATCCGTGTATGTAGAGTAGTGAGCAGCTGACGAGTTCTACCGAAATTCGATGAATACATCATTAAATCCTGCTATATTAACCTTTACTGCTTGTTTTAAATTCGTATCGAGAAATAAATGTTTTCAATTCCATAGATATACGATTGTACAGCATGATGAAAAATTCGTTGGAAAGAGTCTATTCACGGAATCACTTCTTTTGACTTTCTATATTTCTTAAAGGGAATTTTCCACATATTATTAATTTAATCTGAGTTCCCAATGGAACATAAACGGCTTCAACAACACACATCTCCTTTTCACTCTCTCTCTCTCTTCTCTGTAGTTATTATTTGCTTTTGACTGACACAATCACTACCAATACAAGTTTTCATTTTCTCCTCATATGATCTATCTATCCTATGTGACCACTTGGAACCAATAACAACTCACATCTCACGCTTCCTATTTGGGTTCTATTCTACGTCATGGCACGATATGTCACTCATCGGTACCTCTTCAACCTATGGCCAATCCAGTTCTATTCCCTTCTGTATATCCGTTGGTAGTAGACGCTTGGTTTGGTCTGCTGTTGGAGTTTTTTGTTGCCTACCTATTCTTATTAGACAAAAGGCCGGCTGGATGGCCGTCTGATCTTCAATCTTGACTGAAGGCAACCAAATGGGAAAGTATCCCCTTAGTTGAAATTAATGCTGCTTAAGGTCTGTCAGGTGAATGAAGTGATCGATGAAAAGGGTGACTTCCAACAAATTTCTCGCATTGATGCTGATTAATGCCTGTTATTGTTGTTGTACATATTCCAGTTAATGCGACACTAAGCAAAAACTATCCATGAGTTCCAGACTTTTTAGAATCCTTTTGTCTGTCCAATGAATGCCCATCTTCTAGCTTTGTATGCTCTGTGTTTCTTCTTCTTCGGAGGTATGAGATTAAAACTCTGCTTATTTTCATTTATCTTTAGTTTTGTCTTTTCTCGCGTGTTTTTTTATTCTTCTTGGTTTTCAACATTCACAAAAGTAACAAATGTTTATGAAGAAGGATATTAATGAAGAACAATTAATTATTTTATTTCTTTTTTATTTACAGCTTGATTCCACACTGTATTTTTGGTACAAGTATGGCATTTTCAGTGGGGATATCGGTAGCCCAAATTCCGCAGGCCAACCATAGATAGCAGGTGTGCGTCGGCGTGGGCTCTAACCCCTGACCATGTGCATGGTTGGCGAGAGTCCTAACCACTGTGCCACCGACTCACACTTTAGCTAGTGTATTCTTCAACACACCACCAAACGCGTACTCAAACAATCTGGGTTAGATTGGCTGGCAATCCTTGACATTTTTAGCTGAAGTTTAACAATTTGAGAGTAATTATGGATGAATCAAGATCAGATGGCCGGCCACAAAAGATCAGAAACAGGCATCTCCAACAATGAAAGAATCAACCCACCAGGAACCAGTTATGCAACAAATATGCAGAAAGAAATGGAGGTGGATTGGCTGGCCATACTCTGAGAAAACAAGCCATCAAGTGACATCACTAGACAGGCAATTTCTCGAGTGGAACCCGAACGGGAAGCGGTGAGTTGGTTGAATAGGCCACATAGGTAGTACATGAAAGTGAATGAGTATTTCAGGAGATCAAGCGTTTGTCCAATCGTTGATAAAGACTGAGGCATATTCAATAGCAAACACAGTTCAATAAAACAAACCATCTTTTGGACTACGGATAAATAACATTAATTAACTTTGCCAGTAGAGGGGATTTCAATTAAACAGGCCTGTCCATTTAGAATACATACATATGCATAAACCCAGTCTCCTTGCACAGAAAGAAACTGTGATCACTTTGAACCGATAAGATTAGTATCTTTTGCTTCATTATTCTATCTGTTATCATGACTGCTATTAATACTGTAGTGACAGCTGGCTGCTAGCCAAATTGGCAGAGAGTATTTTACGTCAATGTTTGCGTCCCAAATATTGGTCATGAGAAAAGAACAAGAACAAAGACTAACTGACTCAACAACCAATCACAGAAGACTTTGTTTGCGTAGGCGGATACTATTTGCAGATAGATAATCTGAACTTCAATAAACGGTGATAAAGAGATGCAAGGTTAACTTTCTGTGAGAAACAACCACCAATCAGAAGACTGTGTTTTTCTGCTAAAAATAATCTATAATAATGTACATGAAAATCTATGAATATGTGTTGATTTCGTAAATAAAGGATCTGTTGCTTGGCTGGCCTTGTCTTTTGTTGTTACAATACTACTGTATAATTATTGTAATTAAAAATAATAATAGTAACAATCACTTTATTCCAAACAACAATAATAATAATTATGCAGAATGGAGTTTTCAGCGTCTTTTAACATATTGCAACAATTTAGCTCCTTTTAAATAAATATGCGCATACATAAAATTTAAAATAGTAATAAAAATGTAACCACTATAGTAAACCGAAAGTTAGTGGAGACATAATGAATGATAAACAGATAGATAACAACATAGGTAATACACGTAACAATAATAATAATAACCATCTTTGCTCATACTTTGCAGTTCAGTAACTCATTTAAGAAGCATATAAGATTTTTTCAGATATCTGACTGTCTCTCTCTTTATTTAAAACTCATACTAAATATAATTTGTGGATGGTGACTAGCAGTGGAATCCAGGATGCGCATTTCGTTCTATTTGCGACTCGTCATCTGGATGAGATCGACCACTTCGGTTCAATCAATCGACGGGAAAATCTCAAATTCAATTAAACTCATACTAAATATGTTGGTATGGTAAATTTTCTATATTTAGTGGCTGTACGAGCATAAATTCTTATGAAATTTCTTCTGGTTTTACCCCCAAGAGAGAGAGAGAATATGGAAAAAGCTACGAATAAGTAGAGAGGACGTTCGGTGTCAGACAAGACAACTTTAGTCAACTGCTTGCAAGAATTGAATTGAAGTGACTATCCACAACAATAATGTCAGTTAGTTGAGTCATAGGCATACACACCACTGAACATGTAACACCAGAAAACAAGGGCCAGTCAATAGATGGTTTATTCACGAAATCAACAGATATTTATAAATTTTCACGTACATTAATTACTATAGATTATTGTTAGCAGATAAACACAGTCTTCTGATTGGTTGTTTCTCACAGAACGTTAACCTTGCATCTCTTTGTGGCTGTTTCTTGAATGTCAGATCATATATATGTTAACTGTTTCCGCCTACGCAAACAAAGTCTTTGTTCTTATTTTCCTCACGACCAATATTGGAGACATTTCTATTATTTCATTTTTTTATTTTTGATTACAGCTTGATCCCACGCCGTAGTTTTGGTACAAGTATGGAATTTTCAGTGTGGATATCGGTAGCCCAAATCCCGCAGGCCAACCATAGATATCAGGTGTGCGTCGGAGTGGGTTTGAACCCCTGACCATGTGCATGGTCGGCGAGAGTCCTAACCGCTGTGCCACCGACGCAATTTAAAGCAGGAGGCGGCAGAGGTAGGGTGATCAGTATCGACCAGATGTTCAATGATAGCGACATAAACATTAACGTAAATTACTGTCTACCAATTTTGACTATCAGCCAGCTCTCACCACAATCCTACTTACAGTCGTTAGTGTTCTACGTGATATGATATAGTCTTTTTTGAGAAGACCAAGAAAGAATAATTGGGGCGAACGGCAGTAAAGAAGATTGGGCACAACACATGAAAAGGTTGAGAGTTATGCCGGCAGAAAGTCTTAAATTCTTTATATAATAAGTAAAATAAATTATTCATTCTGAAATTAACAGGTCCTCTTTCTGATAACTAAAAGTATTGGTACTAGATGGTTGAAGGCAATCGACCACAGGAAGCCCTACCTGACTTAGGTTTCGTGCTAGTTGGTAATCGCCAGTCAGCAAGGCGTATCTACGGCTTTGAAGGAACTCGTGTCTCTTCTGAGATTCGAACCCGCGTCACCCAGTTCAGGCTGCAGTCAGAGACGTTACTATCACTGAGCTATTCAGGCTCGCGATTGACCTCCTGTAGGACCGTAGTGGATATTTTTGATTGAACACTAGTCAGTAACTAGTGTTATGTGTCTAGTCCCATCTTTGCTGCACACTGGATTCAGTCGGTCATGCCACCTAGTATGGTGGCGTTTCTACAATTTCGTCCTTTTTGCAGATAGAGCTGAAGCCGTCATCCCCACTCCACTCCACTCTAAGAAGTCAAACTTATGTATTGCGCATTAGCACTTGAATATCAATGAGGTGCTCACTAGCAAATGGCCCTATTCAGGTAGGTAGTTACCTCGGGTTCCAGTGGGAAGTCGTGACCAACAAAAGTACAGCAGGTTGGGCGTCAGGACAAGTACTCGCCACAGATGACGTTGGCTAGTGGTCACGCTATGTCGTGAATTGGCACAAATTCAAATTCATGTGCTGGCCATTGGACCGGCAGGTCTTAGTAGCTTAATGGTCTACGAGCTAGCTCGCTGGCTTTAACCAGAAGGTCCTGGATTTGAACGCTGTCGGTGGGTGCGTACTGATGATGAAGTGCCCCAAACCAGGCTGACGAAACAGCTACCCAGCACTCTCAGCTGGTTCCCAATAGTTCTCTAACAGATATCGGCTCAGTATAAAATACTTTTATGCATATTACCACGCGCACAAACACAAATTGCGCTTTGAACTGTATTTGTTTTGATCTTTTGTAACTCAATGTTATTTAAATGATGACTGCCCATTTGAGTATTATGTCTAATATGTTACTGTAGAGCCAGTTGAAGAGAGAGACACACACAGAGAGAGAGTCTTATCGAAAAGAGGGCGAAGTTCAACAATAACGTCCCAGGAGTGCGAACGCACGAGTGACCTTCAGCTGACCAATCATAAAAATGAGGAATTTTTGCTCAAAAAATGACGTATATTGTCAAGAAAATGCTTGAAAACGCATTAAACAGGTGATCTTTCTCTGACATGGCTTAAAAATACGTCCTAGTCGTAACGAGGAGTATCAGTTGCTAAGTTAGACTAGTTTCTGTACATGAGTATTCACCGAGATGACTACAGATAAACTGTTTTTGTGAATCATTTATCTCTCTCATCAATCCTGCACGCAGTCTTCCAAAACAGCCCTCGGTTGAATTATTATGGTTTCCAGCAAGAGGATAGACGCGACTACTTACCAGAAAAACGTGGATAATAAAACAAATTAAAATAAATGAGACATCAACTATAAATCTAGCCCTAATCGTAACCATAAGCTTAATCCTGACCCTAATCATAACTCTTATCCAAACCGTAATTCTAACCCTAATGCTAATTATAACCCTGATCCTAAACCTAACCCCAATACTTACCTCAACCCTAATCCTTACCCTAACAAGCTATTAACACCTTGTCCAAACAGTACTTAAAAACGTTATCTGGGTGAAATTTGTTGCCCAGACGGTGGATAGCGTTAAAATATTTCAGCTGTGATAGTGACAGATGCCATTGGCCAACGAATAGCATGCGTTCAAGGTCATTGGAGCGTTCACACACGCCTGGGACGCTATTTTTGTTGAACTTCGCCGAAAAGAGAATATTCTTTGTACTAAATGTGAGAATTTTCACTGTATTGAAGAGGTCTATTTCGTCATCCGTGCTGAGTTAGTTATGCGGAAGAGATATACTACGTCAACACTTGAAAAACAAAAGATGTCTACCACTTAATAGCTAACTAACTAATCAATACATTTAGTTAAGTTGAAAACAAAAATAGAAAATAAGCCAATAAGAATTAAGACGGAGGCGTAAGGTTTTTGTTTGGAGATGGATAAATGTAATATCTGTTGGTTATAGATAGATAGATAGATGACTCACTCATTGACAAGATTTCAATGAAATAATGAAATATTTTCACACCACCACCACCACCACCAACACAACAACAAATTGGAATACAAAGAGGGACTATAGATGATGAAAAGGTTACTTTTATATTTCCTTAAAGTACACATTGGAAAGAAAAATAATAATAGTGAATTCAAGTAATCAAAATAAAAAACGATCGAATTATTTAATTCAATTTTAGATTTTCCCGTCGGTCACAGGAGGACATGTCGGCTCCTTATGCAGATGCTAAGACGATGTCTGGGTATGTAACTAGCAGTTAACTGATGGATGATGACTAGCAGTCGGTTCAATCAATCGACGGGAAAATCTTAAATTGAATGAAATAAATAATTAATATGAACCGTCGCACAAGATGTGGATCTCGTGGACCAAGTAGTCTATTGGATAACGCTTTGACGTTTGAAATTATGGGTACTGGGTTCGAGCCTCGGTAGGAACACCATCAATACTCACTGCGGAATGCAGGTACGTCCAGACAGTGATGGGTCCCACATGGGATGAAATTCGCATCCTGACTGGATTCCACTGCTAGTCACCATCCGCCAATTAAAACGATCAAAGGCTCTAAAAATTCTTGATGTCTGCCTCAGAGTCGAAACAACGAAGCTTCTGTCAAAAGATTCATCTATCAGAAACGTCTATGGAATGCATGGAAGATTTCATCATGAGCTGACATCAGTTAGACAGCCACTGGGAAACCAGCCAGGGAGTACTGGACAGCTGTTTCGTCAGCCTAGTTTGGGACTCTTCATCAGTACACACCCACCGACAGGGTTTGGACCCAGGATCTTCCGGTTACAAGCCAGCTAGCTAGCTCGTAGACCATTAAGCCACTGGGACTTGGCGGTCCAATGGCCAGCCCATGAATTCTAACTTCTGCTAATTCACGACATAGCGCGAGCATTTCGCGATGTCTTCTTCGATGAGTTACTGCCTCACAACTTCAACCTGCAGTAACCTACTGGTCACAACTTCCCAACTGGAACCTGAATAGGGCCGGTCGCTAGTGAGTATGAGATCAATTTTCAAGTGTTGTTTTATGGAGATTTTGTTTGATTGTTTGGAGGATTTCATCATAAGTAGACATTAGTTAGAGTGAATGAATTCGCTGCTGAAAAAAGATGGAACTTCAAGACAAAACAACTTAATTCACTCTCTTTGCAATAAAACCACGCTTGCAGATAATGGTTATCCGGGCTGATTTTATTGGCAAACGTCTAAGCTGATCACTGATTCAATAGCAAAGAAAACCATCCTCATGAATTTAGAATTCAAAGATGATCAAGGCTTCAGGTATACTTTCAAAAATCGTCTGCCGAAATCATTTAGTAAGAGGTTGTTTGCTGCAAAACTACAAATGACGCTCACGAGTCGCAAATGATATTGATATTCTATTCCCTTTGTCGTCATCTCCCTTCGTTTCAAAGACAATTTGACTTTTGTGAAATTTGGATATAGCTGCCACAGCAATCCTATAGGAACACCTATGGGAAATTCAATCTTTTCTTCATAACTTTTCAACGGAGCAATATTTCTCAATGCGGTATTTGTATTCGATAGATCTCATTGATATCTTCCATCGATGCTGTACTCGCACGATGGCGGGTAAACGGCTGGAATGGGATCAACATATATAAGGAGCAACAGTTTCTACTGATACAAGTTCCGTGTCACCCGTGTGTTAAAATACAATGGGGTGGGCATAATACACATCCATATATGTATGCATATATTTGTATATATATGACCAGTACACAGGTAAATACGCATGACTATACTTATGCATAGCATTCACATCTGTATTAGAAAGATAAGCTCCCCCGTCTAACCGCCTCCATGTACATCTATCAATTCACTCCTGCTCTTGTGGAGCAAGGTATATTGGCAGTAATTAAAGTACGTTTTTCACACGGACACGAGAACACATATTCCAACATGGTTTTACAAGGGACTTTCACTATGGAACATGAAAGTGACGGAAAGTTTCACTTCCTCGACATCGCCATGGAACGCCTAGAAGACGGTAGTCTTCAAAAGTCAATTTATCGAAAGCCCACATGGAAAGGACAATACTTGCATTTTAACAGCTTTTGTCCAAATAGCTTTAAACGGGGTCTAGTCAAGACTCTGTACTATAGAGCGAGGAGAATATGCTCTATAGAGAAACTAGAGGAGGAGTTTGTGTTCCTTGAAAATATATTGAAGAGAAATGGGTATCCTCAAAAGTTCATCAACAAGTATGGAAGATCTGAAGTCACAAATGTAAAACAAATCACAGTGGGCAAAAAGCCAGTCTACGTTCAGCTTGACTATAAAGGTGAAAACATTGCAGCGATGATCAACAGAAGGCTGAGTACATCACTAGCCATAGCCTATCCTGCAGCCAAGCTCGTTCCCATCTATCGAACAACTTGCTCTTTGGTGCAATCAAAAATCGATAGATATCCTTCTCATGTTACCTCCAACTGTATATACAAATTTACGTGTATCTGCGGGAGCAGTTACATTGGAAGAACAGAAAGAAGGGCATATCTACGATTTTCTGAACACGTACCAAAAAGCTTACGTCTAAAGGGAACAAATGCTCTAAACAGTGCCATCGCCAGGCATCTCCTCGACACGGGTCATGAGGTGGACGTCGAAAAGTCGTTCAAAATTATCAATAGGCAAAAGAGCTCAATTCTCCTTAAGTTTGCTGAAGCGATTTCTATCAAACGCTTGAAACCTGATCTATGTGTTCAGAAAGAAGCAGTTATTAGTCTTTCCTTGCCTTGGTAACTGGATGCTTTTTTTCTCTCATCTGATTACGTAATCTTTGTCTTTAACCTCACCCTCCCTTTTATAATCTGTAATTTTGTTTGTCTCTTGTTTCTATGATTTGAGCTCAACTCAGTTCATTGTTACCTAACTTACTAGTCACTATGCATCTAACGCATATCTCATCTTTATTACGTAACTCTTTTACCATTTTCTGCATACATTTATTTTGTTTTAACTTGAACTGCCTGTGTGAAAACTATATAAGCGCAATCTTCTGAGCACTGTTTACTAATTGTGGAATTTTCTGTCAACTGACAACATGTAAAATTTGCAAGTATGTTCAAACATGTCTGTACTTAAACCTCATAATTTATTTAGGCTGTAAGCAGCTGATGAGAAGCCAACGAAATAAATGATGGTACCACATTATTCTGCTAAAACTGTAGTTCTTGCTTTGTTCAAATTCATTAAGGGGAATAAATGCATGAAATTTCCACATTTTCTTCGTTCTAAACTTCCAAATACAGAGGAGGCCTTAGCCATTCATGAGTTTAAGCCAACCAGATTTTTGTTCACAAAAGAAGTATGTAAAATCCCTATTTTTGCTATGACAGTAATAGAGAGATAAACATTTATTTATTTTTCGTTTTGTTTATTTAGTTAACCTATGTGTACCTTTTCGTCATTACTACGATTATTATTATTATCATTATCATTTCTGTTACTAATACTATTCTCACTTTGAACTGTTTATCCGTAATAAATCTCTCTTGTCCCACTTGTCATTCTAAATCAAAAGTTGTTTTTGAATTTTTGTAACGTTGAATTCAATATTATCAAATTTCACACCATGTTATATGCAACGTTTTATATTTGCCTACTAAGCCTATGATTTCATAACTCCTTGCAACATCTATACACCTTATGAATTATTCCATATATGACATGGATTATTGTGCCACTTCTTAAGTCTATGTGGAGATAGATCAACAGCACTCAGCATGAAAAATACGATCCATATTTACACAACTCCAATGTGAAGTTAGTGCTACGTATTATACTCATCGGAGACTTGGCGTCAGTGTAACGAAGGTTACTTCGAACAACCTATAGTCCTTCATCAACACGTGTCTTCGCTCAATACTACTCAAGATCAGATGGTCGGCCAGCAAAGATCAGTAACAGAGAGGGGATCTCTGGGAGTGGAGCGACACAGCATGCATGAACCAATTCTGCATCGAATATACAGGAAGAAATGCAGATGGATTGACCATACGCTGCTGAGAAAACAAACCATCAAGTGAGTAACATTACACACAAAACCATCGCTCGAGTGGAACCCGACTGAATGGGAAACGGCGAGTTGGTTGTCAGTGAGAGGGTGACATGGAGGAAGTCACGTGAAAAGGAGATGAAAGGATGTGGACAGACGTGGAGCCAGGTGAAAACGTTAGCAGAGAACCGAATGCAATGGAGACGTACAGCTGAAGCCCTAATGCTCCTCTAGGAACTAAAGGAAATAATAATAATAATAATATAGTGCCACTTGATATTTAAGTGTGATTATAATCACAAACATTTTGACTGCATTTCATACTACTATTATTATTCTATGCATTCACACGATTGTTTAAATTTCCACAGGGGATATAATTTCTTAATATACAAAACCACCTATATATATATATATATATATATACATATATACATATATATTTGTTGTGAAGATGCTCCTTTCGGTGAATATTGTGTTCTTAACGTTACAATGGGAATTATTAAATTATTTCAATTATTTAGCAACATTTCATTCATTTCTAATTTATTTGTAATAGTTTCTGGTATATTTTATTTAAAATATTGTTTTTATTATTCTGTGTACTTTCCATTTTTTAATTTTCAAATTATTGGCCTATATGACCCTATACGGTGTGTGCTACTGACAGAAGAGGCCAAAATTGAAGGCAACATTTTAAAACAATGGCTGTAGAGATGGTTGTGTTTATACCTCAAAAATCTGGATTACGTTTACACGTTGCAGATATGAAATAACTTTCTTGGACAACCTTGCCAAAAATAACAAAAATAACTCTGGTTGACTGCAAAACCAACAACCAAGAACCGATTTCTCAACAAATATGTAGGACGAAATCCTGATGGATTGGGCAAACGAAGAGGAGGCCATTGAATGACATCGTTCGAACATCGCAGGACATCGCTCGAATGGAATCTAAATGGGAAGCGAGAAGAGTGGGTCATCCCTTCGAGAGTGACATGGAGGAGATTGTGTGACGATGAGGATAAGAAGATGAGAGATTATGGGCAGTCCTGGACCCAGCTGAAGAGGAGTGAAGAAAATAGAACAAAGTGGAGATGTGTTGTTGAAGGCAGCCCTATGTTCCGCTCGAGACCCAAGGGAATAATAAATAAATAATAATAAATTACCAACCAATCTGAACAATTTATTCTCCTCTGACCTAGACAACTTTTAATGTGACTAGAAATGTCTGTCTGTCTGGATTCAACATAGAACTTGCCACCAAAGTGCACCAGTTCGAGTTGCCACGTTCCAAATACCACACAGAGGTAGACAAGAAGATGGGTGAAGAGAATCAATACAGTCTGACAAGTATAAGAGTGAAACAGAATGGGTAATGGTAGAAACGAATATGAAAGATTACAGAGACTGAATACATCTGCGCTGGCCATTGACAACGATCACTTTGAGCCATGTCACCTATTGTCTCCAGCCATTGATTCCTAGAGTCCCGAGGGCCCCAACCCGGGAGTCTGAATCTCCCTACCTGACCGACTCAGTTTAACTGTCAAGGATTTCATGGATTAATGAGGCCATGTTTTTGTTTGGCCACCACTACTGGCTCTTTTCCAACCTCCATCTATATCAGCTAGCAATGCCCGTCGGGGGAGGCGATGGTTAGGCATGCGCACCACGTGACCTAGCCATCTCAATCTATGTAACTTTATAGCCTCGTCGATTGATGTTCCCTCTTCGCCGAATACTCTACGCCTAACATCAACATTACTTACCTTGTGAAACCACCTAACGTGAGACAGAGATCGCAGACATCTATGATCGAAAGCAGTCAACCTTTTCATGTCTTCAACTCGTATTGGCCATGTTTCAGAGCCATAGAGAAGGACGGTGCGAACTGATGAGCAGTACACACGTCCCTTGGTTGATAACCGGATGTCACGCCTACGCCAGAGATGGTGTAAGTTAGCGAAAGCAGCTCGAGCTTTTTGGATCCGTGCTGAGATTTCATCGCCAATCAGTCCGTTGGTGCTAATACAACTTCCCAAATAGGTGAAGTGGTCAACATGTTCTATCACTTCACTCCCTATCACTAAGTTAGGAGTTGACGTGGTCCAGTCCTGTAGCAGCATCTTACATTTTGTAGGGGCGAATCGCATGTCAAACATACGAAGATTGCTGCTCAAGGTGTTCAGAAGACTCTGCTGGATTTTGTCAGCATCCTCCCCTCACAGGACTATGTCATCTGCATATTCTAAGTCCATAAGACTATTCCCTGGTAACAAGTCGATTCCTAAGTCGTTACGTTCAGTTAAGGATACTTCCATCAGCATATCTATGATGAAGTTAAACAGAAATGGGGAAAGTGGACATCCTTGTCGGACACCACTGGTTGTTACCAATTCAGATGACAATTCCCCATAAGCCCTTACACGACTACGTGAGTTTGAATAGAGTGCCTTGATTAGTGCAATGTACTTTCTTGGCACTCCCTCCCTTCACAGTCAGACATTGCCATAGTGACTAGGAAATGTTATAAATATGATGATGCGTTTTTCCTTAATTTAATAAAGTTCCGCTACCCAATATCGTTACATGTATACTACACATATTTGACTGACCTAAAGACTATGTGACATAAAATATGCCAAAATCAGAAGCAGAATCTCTAGGGGCATTTCTCCTTAACCTTTATGTTCCTAGCGGAACATAGAGGGGGCTTTAAGCTACAGGCTTGAATTTTAGGTAGCAGTGGTGTTGTTTATCTATTTTTACGTGATCGGGTTGCTAGCCTCACCTAGCCCAACAACATCTCCCTCTTTACCAGTCTTATTACCGGCTTATTGAGGTAAAAGAATGCGTCGGTGGCCGGGAATCGAACCCCAAACCACATGAGGCGTGTTAGGCGGGCATTCTACCGCTGTGCCACCGGATACATAGAGGCATTTGTTACTCATTCCCAAATGATACATTCGGTTACATTGTATTGAATGAAATAAAGGATGGAGAATGAAGTTGAGCGATTTTCATAAGCAAAATCAAAAATTTTTCTTTTCCATACCCTTAATCATTTAGTTTCATATAGTACCAAATAAAACATAAACAGAGGATGCAAATATGATGACAGAATATAAATTCGCTCTGTTATTCTACCTTGTATTTTGTTTCTAGTCTTATCTTTGTATCCAAGAGAAATCTGAACTCTACACTCCTCTTGTCTAATCATTCTAAAAAATAGTCGCTCTGTTGACATTGGGTAATTCGTCTACTTACATCAATCTTTGCCTATATCGCCTATCTGTAACTCAAAGTCAGTGGGAAACGTATGTTCAGAAATTTTGTAACTTATAATTTGATGGTTTACAGGATTTCATTATAACCTAATAACACAGTTAGAGAACCATTGGAAAATCAGCTGTGGAGTACTGGACATCTGTTTCATCAGCCTAGTTTGGGACTCTCTTCAGAAATACGTAGCCGCCAACAGAGCTCGTACCCAGGACCTTCCGGTGACAAGGCTAGCGAGCTAGCTCGTAGACCATTAAGCCACTGGGGACGCGATCCAATGGCCAGCCCATGAATTCTAACTTCTGCCAATTCAATTCTTGTGAGCCGTTGGTTAAAGTTATCTTGTCTGATACTGAACATGCTCTCTACTTATTCATAACTTTTTCCCTGTATCTCTCTTAGGGGGGAAGGGGTGGAAAACCAGAAGAAATTTATATGAAGAGAGACAGTCAGAAGGGAAATTACAGACTAGTAACTGAACTGCACAGTGTAGGCAAAGATTATTATTATTATTCAATGTATTATCTATGATATTATCTACTCATACTTCATTCTGCTCCCACCAACATTCTGTTTCATTATTAATATTATTATTAATATTTTTAATTTTTTATATCTACATTTTTATTATAAAAGGAGGTAAATTTTTTGCAAAAAATTATATTTGTAAAATCTCAGCGATATTGAAATGAGTAATTCCAACGTTTCCTGTGTTCGGCAATCTGGTCCGAACTTCTTCAGGGAAATTAATCGAAATTAACATAACAGGTTTATATATAAAAGGAACATCTTTTGTTTTTAAAAACTTTGTCCAATCATGATTTATAAAACAAATATTAACAAGTATAATAAACAAAATTGTACGAGTTGTGATCAAAATTTGACCTCAGACTTACAAATATTGATCTACCTTTCTTAAACACTTTAAACAGTGTGTATGTGTGTGTGTGCGGATAAACAGTTGTAAAACAATGTCTTAACGTCTCCATAAGTAGATATAGACAGTCGGGAAACTTTGACCAAGTATTATTAGTTAGTGATACATATCCATTCTTATTTATTAATCAGGATTTCCTATGCGTCACCTAACATCACACCTTCATGTTTGTTCAAACTGTTAGTATCTAGAATTTTATGATTAGACGTATTTTCAAAATTATGGTGTTTAGGATTAGAGTTTAGTTGAAGCACCCAGTCAAATTTATTACTTTGTCTTCTTTCGGAAAATTCAGCTGCTTTATTCGACCTACTGAAGTTGTCAGGTGACTGGACAGCTACGAATTTAGGATACGCATTCTGTTGCAGACAACGGAGAGTGGAAACACGATGATTGTGCCAATTACATAGTTAATCTAAGAATTAGACTATGTAATTGGCACAATCATCGTGTTTCCACTCTCCGTTGTCTGCAACAGAATGCGTATCCTAAATTCGTAGCTGTCCAGTCACCTGACAACTTCAGTAGGTCGAATAAAGCAGCTGAATTTTCAGAAAGAAGACAAAGTAATAAATTTGACTGGGTGCTTCAACTAAACTCTAATCCTAAACACCATAATTTTGAAAATACGTCTAATCATAAAATTCTAGATACTAACAGTTTGAACAAACATGAAGGTGTGATCTTGTTGGGTGATGCATAGGAAATCCTGATTAATAAATAAGAATGGATATGTATCACTAACTAATAATACTTGGTCAAAGTTTCCCGACTGTCTATATCTACTTATGGAGACGTTAAGACATTGTTTTACAACTGTTTATCCGCACACACACACACATACACACTGTGTTTAAAGTGTTTAACAAAGGTAGATCAATATTTGTAAGTCTGAGGTCAAATTTTGATCACAACTCGTACAATTTTGTTTATTATACTTGTTAATATTTGTTTTATAAATCATGATTGGACAAAGTTTTTAAAAACAAAAGATGTTCCTTTTATACATAAACCTGTTATGTTAATTTCGATTAATTTCCCTGAAGAAGTTCGGACCAGATTGCCGAACGAAACGTTGGAATTACTCATTTCAATATCGCTGAGATTTTACAAATATAATTTTTTGCAAATGTCTACTTCTCACTCGGCGCCCAAATATTATAGAACTATTCTGTCAAATCTTGACTACAGTTCATTTGAAAGGAGGTAAATTGTTGCAATATGTATAAAGACATTGAAAATTCTATTCTGTAGAATTATTATTAGTGTTGTTTGCAATAAAGTGATTATTATTACTTTTAATAATAATAATAATTATTATTATCATCATAATTATAAAGTAGTATTAATAGCAGTCATGATAACAGATAGAATAACGAAGCCAAATATACTAATCTTGTAGGTTCAAAGTGATCACAGTTTCTTTCTGTGCAAGGAGACTGGGTTTATGCATATGTATATATTCTAAATGGACAGGCCTGTTTAAGTGAAATCCCATCTACTGACAATGTTAATTAATGTTATTTATCCGTAGTCCAAAAGATGGTTTGTTTTATTGAACTGTGTTTGCTATTGAATATGCTTCAGTCTTGATCAGCAATTGGATAAATGGTTGATCTCATAAAATACACATTCGTCTTCATTTACTACCAGTGTGTGGCGTGTGCTACTGATAAGACTTATCAGTAGTATTCATATATACAATGAGATGTTCATCAGCATAAGAACATCAAATAGCAAGGAAATCTCAGCAAGGATACACATAGGTCTTGTAGGATTTGCCACGCATGGGGAGTAGACGTGATATCCTGGCTATCGACCAAGGAATGTGTGTACTCCTGTGCAGCAGTTCGCCGTGTCCTGCTTTATGACTTTAAATCATGGTGATTGAAAATGAAAGGTCTGAAGAGGCTAGCTGACTTTGACTACAAAATAGTTTCAATTTATCTGTCACATTGAATGGTATAAAATGGTGAGTAATATTGTGTTTAGGTAGTGTTATGCAAGGAGGGAAGTTAATCGATGAGTTTGTATACCTACCTATCGATTGAGATGTCTAGGCAACAACATATTGTGCATGCTGAGCCACAACCTTCCTTGACAAGCAATCTCAGCTGACTGATATAGGAATGTATTGGAAAAGAGTTAGGGGTGGTCAAACAGAAATCTGGAATTATTCTATAAAATCGTCGACAGTAAGTTTGACAGACAGCCACATTGGGATGTGTAGACTGCCTGTTTGCGGTTATCGAGATAATAAGAACCAATTGCTTAGGACCACTGGTGATATAGCTCAAAATAATCGTTCTCATTGGGTTAGATGCATTCAATGTCTTTGTGTGACCTACATTCAACCCTTATGTTAACTGACATAAGAATGGCATGGAAAAGAGTGTTGGAGGTGGTCAATTCATGTAGTCTTTGACCGTTGGTTTAAGTGAGATACAACGTAGGGAAATGTAGCCTCCCAGATCCACTGATTCGTCTTTTTTCCTCCCGATTTTAGTACCCATTCTGATTTACATCTCTGCTCACAACAAAGTTCTTTATAATTTCTTCTTTCTTTTCTTTACCTTTTATGTAGTACGTAGAGTATGTGGCAACTTCAATTAGTGCATTTTTATGCAGAATGCGACGTTGAAACTTTGTCAGTCAGTCAGTCATGGAGTAGTGGTAATTTTAGTAGTATAAATGAGTTTCTTTAAAAGTTTATTCAAAATTAGGCTTATTCATTATTATTTAAGTTGATTTCGATTTTTTCCCTTGGCTGATTATGCTGCATAGGAATGCAGCTTAAACCCCTCCCCCCCCCGAAAAAAATCAAATAATAACCAACAGATGTTACACAAGAGGTGGTGGGTCTCGTAAGCCCGTGTGTGTGTGCCCTAGTGGTGAATACAGTAGGACTTTCGAGAAGAACAATACACCATCACTGACTACTGAGAAGTTCCAAATAAGATGTAATTATGAATTTTGGATTTTTTTTTTACAGCTTGATTCCACACTGTCTTTTTGGTACAAGTATGGAATTTTCAGCGTGGATATCATCGGTATTCACTAAATCTCTGGTTGAAATATCCTAACGAAATTAATCAGCCTAATTTTGGTATATTCGGGGTTCCATGAACGAATCACCCCCCCCCGGCCACGTTGCCAGAAGTAGCAACTCAAAGTTATTTATCCCTTACTAGATGGTAGTAGAATTCAGGAAGTGTGGTTTCGTCCTATCACCATCGCTTACTGTGGCAGAAGAGGATGTAGGTATATCCAGATGACTAACGCCGACCAAATAGGATGAAACGCATAAGTCATCTATATTCCACTGTTAGTTCATAATTAATTTTTTTTAATTTTTGATTATAGCTTGATTCCACACCGTAATTTTGGTACAGGTATGGAATTTTCACCATGTGATATCGGCAGCCCAAATTTTGCAGGCCGACCATAGATATGAGGTGTGCGTCAGCAGAGGATCGAACTCTGGACCATGTGCATGATCGGCGAGAGTCCTAGCCGCTGTGCCACCGACGCAGGCGTTGTGTTTCGAAAATGTCAAACGATGTGGCTCATGAAACAAATATGCTCATATGTTGCTGGTGGTCTGGAAAAAGAATACGAAAATCATTAAAGTATCCCTTATTCTAGTAGGAGCGTTGGTGGTGATTCATTGATAGAATTCTGACTAACTACAAAGTTGGTACGGCCGATGCACTCAAAGATCTCACCCAGCTGATGGTAGTAAGCCCGGTTGAGAGAGAAGATGGTTTAGAGTAAGGCTAGCAACAACCCCACTCTCTACAAAAAAAGAAATCCTGCTACTCATAAAATTTCAAAACTTGTAGCTTGAAGGCTTATGTTCCACTAGGAAGGCAAAAAAAAATGAAGCGAAACGACTTTATTAGGAAATTGAAAGTGTTTCTTTTTCAGGAGTGAAGAGTAAGGGAAACACTTTGAAGGAAGTACTACTGGTGTAGACCACAACACATTCAATTGTCGAAAAGTTCTGAATTACACTTCGATCATTATTACAAAAAAGAAAAGAGGAAAGAATCACTTACTTTTTTATAGCATATCTAACAGTATCTTCATTATGACTAGCAACCATAATGTTAACTTGACCAAATTTACGTTTTTTCATCTCCATAAATACACGTTCCAGACAGGCTTCATACATTGCTGATGTAGCAGCATAATTTGTACAAATTGGATCTTCATAGCCTAATTCTTTAGCTCGTGCACGTTCCTAAATCAGTGTAATAAAATAAAATAAAATAAGAACCTTTTAGGATTATGGGTTTAATGACATTTTAAAATTATTGAATGAAGAAGGTATTAGATAAACACAATAAATGAAACTATTGGTTATTAGATGGTTGGAGGTAATCAGTCACAGGGAGTCTTGCTTGACCTAGGTTTCGTGCTAATTGGCACTCACTCATCAGCAAGGTGTGTGTCTGTAACCTTGAACGAACTCATGTCCCTTCTGTTATATACTAGTCGAGAATTTAATAGTCCTGACGCAAGAAAGACGGAAATCAGAAGACCACTAGGTTTGCGATGATACTTCTATTTTCCAAAACACCAGGAGAATCAATATGTCACACAAGAGTGTGAGAGCAAAAATATATTAGAATGTCCGAACAAGTGTGTGAACACAAGTGTGTGAGCGAATATTCAAAATGAACAAATCAATAGACAGTCTTAACATGATTGGCTAATTATAATGGAATATCGATCCATATATACATAGCAAAATACATCAGACTGTCAAATAAACACACATATTATATGGATATATATCACCTTCTGAGATTCGACCCCGCGTCACCAGTGCCGCAACCAGAGAATTCAGTATGAACCAAAGAAAAGACTAGACACATCACACTAGTTACTAGTGTCCAATCAAGCTATATAATATATATATGTTATACGTCTGATTTCCCACAAACTGGAAGATATGCAAGTGAAAAGCAACAAGCTGGCAGAAGAAGCATCCAGCGAAGACAGGACTTCAGTTGAACATCGATAAAACAGAGGTGATGAAAATTCCTGGCCAACAAAGACAGCCACAGCAGCAACAACAACAACAACAGACGACAATCACCATAAATGGGAGGAACCTGAAAGAAACAACCTCCTTTACCTACCTATCTTATAAGCATTGTTTCAACTACAGGTTGACGAGACTGAAGAGGATATCAAAGCAAGGATCAGGAAAGCAAGTCAAGCAAGCTTCCATTACTCTCAAGTCTGTGTGGAGGTCATCAGCACTCAGAATCAAAAATAACATCCGGATTTTCAACTCAAATGTGAAGTCAGTCAGTGCTATTATACGGATCAGAGACTTGGCCAGGGCGTCATAAAGAGCATATCAAACAAACTACAGACCTTCATTAACAGGTGTCTTCGCTCAATACTCAAGATCAGATGACCGGCCAGAATAGATCATCAACAAGGGATCTCTGGCAATAAGCAAACCAACCAGGAACCGATTGTGAAACAAATAGGCAGGAAGAAATGGAGATGGATTGGTCATACGCTGAGGAAACCATCAAGTAACGTCACTAGACAAGCCATCGCTCGAGTGGAACCCGAAAGGGAAGCGGCGAGTTGGTCGTCCAAGGAGTTCGTGTGAGGAGGAGATGAAAGCTTGTAGGCAGACTTGGAGCGGAGTGAAAACGTTGGCAGAAAACAGAAGGCAATGGAGACGCGCAGCTGAAGTCCTTTGTTCCTCTAGGAATTAAAAGATATAATAATAATAATAATAATAATAATAATAATCAAACCATCCACTACAGTCCTACGGGAGGTCAATCGTGAGCCCGAATAGCTCAGTGGTAACGTCTCTGACTGCAACACTGGGTGAGGTGGGTTCGAACCTCGGAAGGGAAATGGGTTCGTTCAAGGCTGCAGATACGCCTTGCTGATGAGTGACAACTAGCACGAAACCCAAATCCAAGGCTTCCTCTTGCCGATCGCCTCCAACCATCTAATATCATGTTAAGTGGATGTTTACCTACAGGATAATTGGTTTGTGGCAGTTGACAGAAGCTAGAATCCATAAGTCATTGAATTCCGGTTCAAGCGGTGGAATGGTCAAGTAGCTTTGCCTCGTAACCTAGAGGTCCCGTGTTCGATCCTTCAGATGGTCGTTAGAGTGCATTGCTGAAGAGTCTCAAACTAGGACGAAGTAAATGTTCAGCTCTCTAACTGGTGTTGACTCGTAACAAAGACTACATTGTGAAAGTATACAAAGAACTTAGAATATTGTTCTATAGGGCACGTAAAATTTGTTTTAACGGTACAATTGAATAGAAGGTAATGACTCTGAAAGATATTTTATCTAAGAATAGATATCCTGAAAGATTAATCAGTAATTACTTTAAAGAAATAAGCCCCAGGAACTCATGTCCTTTCCTTCAAGGTTGCAGATACGCCTTTTCCTGATGACTGGTGATTGATTGTCAACTAGCACGAAACCTAGGTCCCAGCAGGGCTTCCTGTGGCCGATTGCCTCCAACCAGCTAATACCAACAATTCACAGTGCAGTGCACCGTGATGGGGAGCCACCTAGCAGCATGGTGGTCACATTGCAAGCTTGACTGGTGATAGAATTCAGTCCGCACAGAAGACACATTACACTAGTTACTGATTAGTGTCCGATCTCCGTGTATGACACGGAGTAGATCATGTGAAATTTCACACCCAACTCATCTTTTTCCAATCGGAAGTTTGCCTGGCGTGTGATTTCATTCTACAGTCTCCTCAGTATATGTCCAATCCATTCTTCATTTCCTTTGGGATATTGGTTGAGCAACAGATGGGTTCTTGGCTGGTTCGTCGTTGAGTGCCAAAATTACTTGTCACATATCTTTTCTGGTAAAAGCTATTTGATCTTCATTATCGAACCAGCGAAAGCAGTCAGTGCTGATTGATAACAGTCTGTTTTTCTCATGACTATGCACATAGAATCCCCGACTTCAAACTAGCGTTTACAATTTGTGTCCTGTGCCTCAAAAGCTGAGTGAAGTAGATTTCCACACTGATTTCGGAGTGATGAACACCTGTCCTGCTATTAAAGACGCCCATCTCGTTAGGAGTTAGACAAAACAAACCTTGTTTCAATCTATAGGTGTAATAACAGAACACAAGGGCCAGGTAACAGATCGTTTATTATTTTATGTTATTTTTATTTTTGATTACAGCTTCATTCCACACCGTATTTTTGATACAAGTTTGGAATTTTCAGTGTGGATATCGGTAGCCCAAATTTTGCAGGCCGATCATAGATATGAGGTGTGCGTCGGCGTGAGCTCGAACCCCGGACCATGTGCATGGTTGGCGAGAGTCCTAACCACTGCGCCACCGACGCACACATATTTATAAATTTTCATGTACATTATTATAGATTATTGTTAGCAGAAAAACACAGTCTTCTGATTGGTGGTTGCTTCTCACAGAAAGTTAACCTTGCATCTCTTTATCACCGTTTATTGAAGTTCAGATTATCTATCTGCAAATTGTATCCGCCTACGCAAACAAAGCCTTTGTTCTCATTTTTCTCACGACCAATATTGGGGACATAAACATTGGCGTAAATTGCTGTCTACCAACTTTGGCTAGCAGCCTGCTCTCACCACATAGAGGTAACTATCCTGCTCTCTAAACCTTCTCTACAATAGTAGCGACCGCTGAACTGATTAACTGGTTTCAACATAGAACAACTTTGTATTGGTGCGCACCAGTTCGAGTTGCTACACTCCACTCCATGTAGCACACAAAGCAAGATAACAGAGTAAAGAGAGATTCAAATGAGAGAGAGAGGGATAATAAACAGATGTGTGAGTGAGGGAATAAAAATAGTAACATGGAAGAGCAATATAATTTCATTGAACATGACAAATCACAAAGAGTGAATGCATCTGAGCCAGTCATTGACAATGATTCATTTGAGCCACATCACCAATTGTCTCCAGCCTACATTGGTTTTTACCATCCACAGGACCCCAACCAGGAAGCCAGTCTACAACCCCGATGTGGCTGGCTGGCTGGCTGGCTTAAACTAACTGTTGTGGATTTCATAATCATATCACCTTGATATGATTATGAGCAGCAATAAATTGTGCTCGAAACGTGGTCATCAGTAAACATTACTGTATAACAAACACTGTGAGACTTTATCAAAACAAATTTTACCCATAATGAATATACAGAAGACAGAGGTGATGAAAATAACCAACCAACCAACCAACCGACTACGACAAGCATCAATCGCTATCAACAAGAAGAATTTGATGAAGGTCACTTATCTCACTTTTAATTACAGGCAGTGGTATGGGCACAGATGAGGAGGAGAAACCAGTCAAGGTCAGAATAGGAAGAAATTAGTGTTGGAATCTGTTCCACTTAGCAGAGAGAACAAGATCCCAGTTTCAAAACTAATGTCAGTTCATTGGTCGGAGGATTTCATCATAAACTGACATCAGTTAGAGAACCATTGGAAAATCAGCTGGGAGTACTGGACAGCTGTTCCGTTAGCCTAGTTTAGGACGCACCCACCGGTGTCCGAGCCCAGAACCTTCTAGTTACAAGGCAAACTAGCTCGTAGACCATTAAGCCACTGGGACCCGATCCAGTGGCCAGGCCATGAATTCTAACTTATGCCAATTTATGAAATGGCGTGACCTTTTCACAGTGTCTTCTTCGATGAGTTACTGCCTCACCTTCAATCTGCTGCACCCTACTGGTCATGACTCCCCACAAATCAGTTTGAATCTCTACAAAAACCAATGCTTAGAAATAATATTAATTAATTCAGACAATGCTTCTATCTAAATCACGAAAACCGCTTCCAACAGGCTATAAACTTTGATCAACCCCTGCGTCCGTATGATATTGGAGATAAGCTAGTCAGTCGGTCGGTCAAAAAGAATAGATGACAACAGAAGTCTGGCAAGAAACCCAGCTAAGAACCTTCCGCCTGATAAATATGCGGGAGGAAATGAAGACTGATTGAATATATTGCTGAAAAGACCGTTGAGTGATATCATGCGTCAGTCAGTCAGTCAGGTTGTCTAAAAATGGAACCCAAGTGGTAACTGGGTGACGAGTCAGCCGTTGGCCCAAGGGTGATATGGAGGAGATGATGTTAAGATGACATGAAAGGCTGTTGGCAATCGTGGAGTCATCTAAGAAGGACCGCAGAGAACCGTGTGATAAAATGACTGTGTGCTGCTAAAACCCTACGGTTCCATTAACAGAGGTTACCTCCTTCACTTATCTATCAAGCATCGTTTCAAATACAGACGGACGGCATGGATGAAGATGTCAAACAAAGTCAGAATCGGAAAGGCAAGATACATTTTCATCAACCTAAAATCAGTTCGGAAACTTTCTGCACTCAGTCAGCATAAGGAACAACAATGTGAAGTCGGTCCTTCTATACGAGTCAGAAACTTGTACTGCGTGTCACAAAAAAGATTTCCAACAGACCACAACAAACTTTCATCAGTAACTGCCTTCGCTGGTTCCATACTGAAGATCGAATGGCTAAAAAGAATAAGCAACAAACCAACAGGCGAGAGCCGATAGCTCAACAAATACATAGGAGAGAATGAAGATAGATTGGGTATACAACATTGAAGAGGCTGCCGGATAACATCGCACGCCAGACCATCGCTTGAGTGGAATCCAAATGGGAAGGCGACGAGTGGGTTGTTGGTGCTAGGGTGACATGGATGAGATCGTGTGAGGAAGAGATGGGAGAGTTTGGTCAATCGTGGACCCAGATGAAGAGGACAACAGAAAACAGAACAAAGTGGAAATGTGTTCTTGAAGCCGTAATGTTCTATATATATAAACTTAATTTAGAAAATACGTAACACAAACACTAAATTTCTCAGTAATTGTATTAATTTCTGTTTAATGTCTACTGTTAAGATAAGATAAGATACGGTAAGCTTTATTCCAAATCAGTACTTGTGATACAGAATGGAATTCTCAGCATTTCACCACATACAGTATATTGCATCCAGTTTTTTACATTAACAATAAATAAAGTTCTACATAGTTTAAAGTTATCTCAACAACATATTAGTATGTCGGTAGCAAAGCCAAAATTTAAAAGTGTTTGAAGGTGTTAGAAAAGTAGATACTACTAGCATATTTACTGGCGTAAGCGATAGCAAAATGGTCGAGATATACAGAGTGTGAAAGAACGAACAAGAATGTTTTAAGTAGAGTTTGCAAGGAAGAGAGAAACAAAACAGCACATAACAAAAATAAATACAGAATGAAGAGCGAGAAAACGTTGTACCTATAAATGATGTGAGTTGGAAAGACGAGATCCATTGGTTCTACTGACTATTTAATAAGTTAAAGGTTTCATGCCTGATGCATTCTTTATCGCACAGAACACGGGCTAGGTAGGGTATGGATGAGTTTTTGTACTTACTAGTGCGGGCATATAGTTTTCTATATAGGCTTCTTGTTTTCCCTGAAGAGATACATGGGGAGAGTTGTGAATGTAGAGGGTGTTGTGAGTCAGATGAAATGGATTTCGCCCATTTTTCACATGAGTCCATATGCCTGTCCACCAGAATATTAACAAGCTGGCTAAGTGGCAAACTGCTTACCCTGCTGACAACCTTTAACATCCTACGTAATAAGGTATAGTCTTTCTTCAATAGCCTAGGAAAGACTAAGGGGGAGCAATAGAGAATAATAGGCAGAATACGGGAGTTAACAAATTGTAGGAGTAAGGGTTGGGTTACACCAGAATGTCTTAACTTCTTGATGTAGAAGGTAAGACGGTATATTTTCTTAGAAATCGTCAAGATATGAGACGACCAGGAAAGATCAGCAGATAGAATGACGCCTAGGTATTTAATTTCCGACTTGGTTTCGATTTTCAGTGCCATCTATGTTGCACACCTCGTGAGTCCTAACCAGTTTGTTTAGATCAGTCAGATTTATGCCTAAAGGTGAAATTAACTGTTTGGCATTTGGAGGGGTTTAAGGTTAGACCGTTTTCCTTGGACCATTCGCTGATTTCTGATAAGAAGCCATTTAGTTTAGAGCAGTCACTTTGACATTTGACAGGTAAAGATACAGTCAGATCGTCAGCATATTTGACAAAGTTAATGTCATTTGAAGATGGTAGGTCATGTAGGAAGAATCAAACGGATGGCTGTTAACACAAACTTTTAGATGGAGAATAAACATCAAAATATATATCAGGTATGATGTGAGAAAACACATTGATGACGAAACCAACAAAGCTATTTTATATTGCCTACCTGATCCATGTAAGCACCACGAACAAGTTTAGCACAGAAATAGAAATTCTCCATCGCAGCATGATGTAAATCTTGATCGAGAGTTTCAAGTGCTTCCTATAGAACCAGAAAAATAATAAAATAAAATAAAAATAAAAGTCTAAGAATATAAAATACAGTTAGAGAGATATTAGGAGTGTTATGTACTAGTTTTCCCCGTCGCCAAATTGTTATGTACTCGTCGCTAAATTTATTGTTATGGACTGGTCGAGAAACTAATAGTCCTGACGCGAGAAGGCGGAAATCAGAAGACCACTAGGTTTGCGATGATACTTCTATTTTCCAAACACAAGGAGAATGCAAAACAAGGTATCACACCAAAGTGGTAAGTAAGTCACACAAATTGTGAATGCGAAATATATATGAATGTTCCAGACAAAGTGTGTGAACAAATCATTAGACAGTCTTAACATGAATGGCTAATTATAATGAAGTATCGATCCATATATACATAGCGAAATATAGCAGACATGTCAACAACCACCATATATGGATATATGTCACTAAGCAACGGACTGTCAACAAACACTCATATATAATATAATATAAGGGGAATATACATTGTTAAAGGAGACAAGTTCATACAAGTGAAATGGTCACAGACTAAGCGAGCAAACAGAAAGAGAGACCAACATACACACACACATAAATATATAAATGGATACATATCAGGAGTTAAAATAGCATAAAAGTAATTTAGTGGATGACGACTATAGCATTAGAATCTAGTCAGGATGGGTATTTTTATTTTTTTATTTTTGATTACAGCTTGATTCCACACCGTATTTTTGATACAAGTATGGAATTTTCAGCATGGATATCGGTAACCCAAATTTCGCAGGCCGATCATAGATATCAGGTGTGCGTCGTCCTAATTGGGACTTATCCACCAACTAGGCGTACCTGCGTTCCCCAGTGAGTGAGTAAATGATGGTGTTCCTAATGAGGCTGGAACCGAGTAGCCATCGTTTTAAAAAGGCCAAAGACCATTTGAGCCACAACAGCTACCCATTTTTGTGCTGCAATTGGCGTCAGTTATTACCGAATTCAATCACCGAGAAGCAACATAAAAGGTTCTTGTAGTAAATGTGTTCCAATAGCCAATCGAGGATATTAAATGGCTTATAAATTCCTATCCCCCTGTTTAATAGCACGAATATAAATCAAACATAAGAGAATGTAATGTTTCTTTTTTTAATTTCTTTGCGTTCCAAGTGGCACATCATCAGGCTGTAAGTTTTACTCATTGAAGTTTCAGTAGTAATGGAATCTTCTATAGTTTGGTTTGTAAGGGTTAGTTTTGTTTTTACGAGTTGATCACAGATTATATCAGTTAGAGAACCATTGAAAACCAGGGAGTGTACTGGACAGCTGCTGTTTCATCCTAGTTCTTCGAGAATCATCGGCAGTACTCACCCATTGGGTTTCGAACCTAGGACCTTCCGGTGACCATGAGATCCATCCAAATGTCACGTGTGAGGATGGATGTCCCAGCGACAACATTGGTTGGTGGTCGCACTAGATCACGAATTGGTAGAAGTCAGGTATTCATGGACTGGCCATTGAGGGATCGGCTCTCAGTGGCTGAGGATGGGGTATACGAGCTTGCTTGCTTGTAACCAGAAGGTCCTGTGTTTGAACCCCTCTAGTGGTGGGTGCGTACTGCCGATGATTTACAAACTAGGCTGACGAAACATCTGTCCAGTACTCCCTGGCTGATTTTCAATGATTCTCTAACTGATATCAATCCGTGATCAACTCGTAAAAGGTAATGAACTCGTTTTTTTTTTTTAAGGAATGAGGTTTTTAGGGCTTACGCCCAACCACCTTACCACTTTGTTGAGGTTTAATACCAGAGCTAGGTGAGGTTAAGGCATGTGTCAGCTGGGAATTGAACTTCTGACCATTGGTGGTGATTGGTGGACATTCCACCGATACACTCACTCACTAGACAACAATAAGTGGAAGAGTATTTTATTTAACAGCTCACTTGAACTGTATACTGAGTGAATATTTTTTTTTCCTTCACGTTCCCCAGTGGAACATAGGGCTTCAAGCTAGTAGCTTGAAGTTTCTGTAGCAGAGTTTATTTTACAGGATGGGGTTGCTAGCCTCATGCCCAACCTTTTGCTCTTTACCAGAATTATTTCTGGCTTAGAGAGGTAAAGGTGTGCGTCAGCCGGGGATCGAACCCCGGACCATGTGCATGGTCGGCGAGCGTCCTAACCGCTATACCACCGACGCACTGAGTGAATATTAAAAGAGTGAAATAACCATGAAAAAAAGGTATATTTTCTAGGCAAATAGACCCCTTATATAACAGGATAAACTCTACCTATGTATAATGTATGAGAAGACGGAGGTGATGAAGATAGTCGACCAACAATCACAACAACAACCAGCACCAATCACCATCAACCTGAGGGGGATTTGACAGAGGTTACTTACTTCACTTATCTACGACGAAGCACTGTGTCAACACAGGCAGAACATGTTAAAGTCAACCAGAATCGGAAAGACAAGATACGCCTACATCACAACCTGAAAAACCAGTTTGGAAATTTTCTGTGTACTCAGTCAACCGGCCAGAGAATAAAGAACAAGATTCGGATTCTGTTCAACACAAATGTCAATTCAATCAGTCAGTCAGTCACTTCTTCTATATGGACCAGAAACTTGCACTACATGTCATGAAAAGCATTTTCATTCAACAAGTGAGAAACTTTTATCAACAGCTGACCCCTTCCTTGGCTGACCTCCATACTGAAGTTCAGATGGCCGGCCACCAGAAAGAAATTCGCAAGAAGAAACTCTGACTGGCAACTAGTCAAGCAAGAGCCAATCGGTCAACATATATGGAGAAGAAAGTGGAGATGGATTGCGCGCACACACTGAGGAGATCGCTGAATGACATTCCATGCAATGCACACCTATCATTCGAGTGGAATTCCAATGGGAAGCTACGAGTTTGGTCTCGGTTCGAGGGTAATAAGGAGGAGATCGTGTGACGACAACAAGGAGGAGGAGGAGGAGACGAGAGATGATGAGCAATCGTGGACCCAGATGAAGAGGATAGCACCAAATGGAAGAAAGTGGAGATGTGTTGGCTGAAGCCGTATATTCCACGTGGAACCCAAGGGATTAATATAATAATTATTAAAAATAATGATAGTAGTAATATTAATGACGACATGCACATGTCAAATATGCACAGGATAATGACAACACCAACAATAAGGAATCTAAATCATCATACAAGGAAGGAACCTCGGAAACCACCTTACGGTGAGAATTCTTGACAAGGCAGGAAGAAAAGTGGCTGACATTCAAACCACCCACAAACTCAATCAGAAACAAGCTTTGTCGGTTAAATGATCTTGCCAGTGGAACCTTTAAAACAAAACAATTTAGTTTATCTAATACCCTGCTTGCGATGATTGTCAGGTCAAATCACATAGGTTAAAGTAGTAGAACAGGGGGGCAGTAAGACTAGCCGAACATAAAAACTTAGCAAAATCTAGATTGGTTGACCCAAATAAGATAAGAAATCTAGAGAACAGGATAGTTCAGCTATAGCACTCACTACATGCAATTACACACAAATAAGCATACAATAGGATGGATAGGATAGGATGACAGTTTTAAAATCTAACATCACAGGGTATAGGGAGAGATTGATAACAGAAGCTTTGTATATCAACTACAAATACATGTAATAGGAATGATTCAACACCTGTCCACCCACTCGGATATCTGGAAAATTCTGCTACCCCAACGACGACAAATAGGAGAGAACAAAGAAAAGTATAAAACTCAAGTTTCAAAGTCGTGTGATTATAATTGATTGGTAAGAGATTATGAACAATAAATTTTATTCGAAACTGGGTCATCCAGTAATTAATACTGTTTCACACTGTGTGATACATCTAATAAACAAACTAATATGGAATTACTTACTACCACAGTGTCCAAGTTTTACACATATAATAATAATATCAAATGAACAAGCAGGACAATTTCTATTTCAAATCCTCTTTATACCATCTAAACTGAAGGTTAAATCACCTAAATGATTTTGATTTCAGTCAAGAGGTCACTCTATATCTCCTTAGAATTTAGAAGTGACATGCCACCACCAAGTGAGGAAGTAATCAACGCTGCATGGATTTCAATTCAAAGAATATTTAATGACGGTTAGCTGCATCTGATATTCCTCTACACGCACTGTTATGATACCCTATTAGAAAGATGAAGTATCTAGGCTAGTCACCTCTTCATGTGTATCTAACAGTTCATTGAATTAGATTATATTGGTTGTTGACCTAGGGACTTAAATTTTGTGCCCAAGAGCACTCACCAGTGTGGTTTTAATCATTAAATTATGATGTAATAAAAAGCACTAACAGTTAGATATCAAATCACCGATATCCATGCTGAAAATTCCATACTTGTACCGAAAATACACAGTGTGGAATCAAGCTGTAAATCAAAAATTAAAAAAAATTCATCATCCAAACACAGACCGTCAAAACCAATACAGAAAACAGCCTTACTACTATTATTGATCTCGTGTACCACCACCTAACAAACTACCAAAGGTCACCCCCCAGGCATCAAATACTCCAAACAACAGCAGCTGCATAAGCGCCACAGTGCAATTTGCTTGAAACAGTCACAACTTAGTATAAAAAGGGAGGAACACAAGTCCATCCAATATTGCTGTCTTAGCCTGCTGTGTATCTAATAAATTCCATAGACTGTGTTATTCCCTTCATTCTGTCTGTATACAATTTCACCAATCAATCCAATTCCACACACTCACACAGACACACACATACACACACAAATACACATAATCAACCTTCTGACATATTACCCCTGGCCCTATATATTTGATGATGTTATTATTATTATTATTAATGATTCATCATCCATCATAGGAAATTTATAATCAGACTGCATAAAATTTAGACAAAGCAATAATAAGAAGACGTCATTTATATCGGAATCGTGTAATGTATTATGTGTATTTGTGTAACATATTTCGAATAACTCCATTATAGATAAGATTTTATTTTGATAAATCACACAGTGGAGTGTTATACCGTAATACTTACTGATGACCACATTTCGAGCACAATTTATTGCCACTTATAATCGTATCAAGGCACTACTCACACAACTTTTTTCCTTCATTTATATACATGTGTAGAATTGACTACTAGATATTTGAATAAAAATCAATATGGGATAATGTACATTCAGAAGTAATAATCTGAGTGTCATTGATAAATTACAGTCAGATGGGAAATAAGACGAGTGTTTTTATAGTAAAATAAATAAATAACTTGTTACAACGTTATGATGTGCTTGAATTCAAATAGAATTTTAAGATTATTTATTATCCTCTTCTGATTTGACTGACTGACTGACTGACTGGTGGTAATAATATCTTCCATGCATATCTCTGGTATTTGCATTGAGTCATTTCTGTTGAATGTGTTGGGTGTCGACTCGATGAACAAGGATTCCGTAATCAACCTCTCTCTCCACCTACATAGATTACTTCTTAGAATCTTAACCCTATCCCACCACCCTATTGTGTGGTTGTATGTTAATGCATACAGTGCGATTGTTGAGTCTGTTTTCTAAATTCCTTATCTTCTCGGGGTAAACCATTCTTACATTAGCTAAATTCTTATGTTCTGACAATCTGACTACCCCCGATCTACTAGTTTGACCTATGTAGTTGACTTAACTCACAGTCATTGCAAGGTATTTTGTAAATTATATTATTTTGTTTAATCAAGTCCATCGGGTCTTTTAGCTCACATAGCTTGTCCTACCTGAGTGAGTTTGTAGGTGTGAATGCCACCACCCTAATTCCTGCTTTATTCAAAATCCTACTTAGGGAGGGTATCAGATGTCCCCCCCCCTTATATGGTATAAACAGTGGAGTATAACGCATACTATTATTTCTGAATGTATATTGTCCTATATTGATTTTTATTTAAATATCTAGTCTATTTCACACATGTATATAAATAAAGGGAAAAAGTTGTGTGAGTGAGTGACTTGTTATGATTATGAGTGGCAATAGTTTGTGCTCGAAACGACGTCATCAGTTAATTTTGTAACAACAGAAGACAAGGGCCTGGCAACAGATCGTTTACTAAGGAAATCATCACATGTTTATATATGTTCATGTACATCATTATAGATTATTGTTAGCAGAAAAACACAGTCAGTCTTCTGATTGGTTGTTTCTCACTGAAAGTTAACCTTTCATCTCTCTGTAGCCGTTACTTGAATGTCAGCTCATCTATATGTTAACTGTATCCGCCTACGCAAACAAAGCCTTTGTTCTCATTTTTCTCACGACCAATATTTGGGACAGAAACATTGACGTAAATTACTGTCCACCAATTCTGGCTAACAGCCAGCTCTCACAACAATACTACTGTATAACATCGCTGTGTGATTTATCAAAATAAAATCTTATCCATAATGGAGTTATACTCTACCACAGTGCCCAAGTTTTATACTTTTATCAATAATACATTTCGAATAATCTGATCACACACACACATGGACTTATCATAGGAATAAATGTATATGTGAAATTAATAAACAGTTGAGAGGTGAGAAAATAGACTTAGGTCAAACTGAAGGTCAAAATAACAAGGATGATCACTAAACCAAATTAACAGCGGTAAAATAGTACATATGTAACAACAGAAGACAAGGGCCAGGCAACAGATCGTTTTATTATGAAAATCAACACGTATTTATACATCTTTCAACTACATTATTATAGACAAGCGCAGTCATCTGATTGGTTGTTTAGGTAGACAAACGCAGGCTTCTGATTGGTTGTTTCGGGATTCCTTGACAAATAGAGTTCTCTCTGCGAATCATATTTTGCCACGTTAACTTTGCTGTGATTGGTTGTTGACTCAGGCTTGTTCATATTTTCTCACGGCCCATATTAGTGACCTAGACCTTAACGTAGATTAGTGCCAACCAATCGGCTAGCAGCCTGCTCTCACCACACTCGTCCCCCCGTCAAATACGTGCGACTGAAGTCGGCTTGATCTACTTGGTGCAGGCGTCATCGTTGGCTTGTCTCGCTGTATCCATTTCTGGAGCTCGCTGACGTTCACGCGCCTCTCATTGTTAGCCATTGCGACTGTGTCTGCGTAACCCCATCTCGAAGTGACCATATATGGTCCTTCCCACTTTGGAAACTGTTTGCCTGACCCTGTCGAACATTCGTCCATACTTCGACCCACACCTTCATATGCTGCTTTCGCCCGACCTCCCAGCAGCGTCTCAAGTAGCAGCTCCATCGCTGACAGATCTTGAACGCCACTCAACTGCGCAGAAGCCTTTAAGTCCTGCCCGAAGATCCATATGTCTCCATCAAAAACTGCAGGGTATAGGCTTTTCATTTGTCGGTAGGCAGCGACACCAAATGTAACAACAGAAGACAAGGGCCAGGCAACAGATCGTTTTATTATGAAAATCAACACGTATTTATACATCTTTCAACTACATTATTATAGACAAGCGCAGTCATCTGATTGGTTGTTTAGGTAGACAAACGCAGGCTTCTGATTGGTTGTTTCGGGATTCCTTGACAAATAGAGTTCTCTCTGCGAATCATATTTTGCCACGTTAACTTTGCTGTGATTGGTTGTTGACTCAGGCTTGTTCATATTTTCTCACGGCCCATATTAGTGACCTAGACCTTAACGTAGATTAGTGCCAACCAATCGGCTAGCAGCCTGCTCTCACCACACATATACCGTGGTTGGTATCAAAGTTTACCACCAAAGAAGGTGGTTTAGTGTGATGACGAATTGTTGTTTTCACCGCATAAACTTGGTTGAAACTTTCCAATTGCCAACTGGGACTTCCACAAACTTTAGGATACACCCCCTTCTAAAACACGTTTTATAGATAGGCCTTGAAAAGACGTGTAACTGTCATTTTTAATGTCCTGTCCCATCTATAATATATGTTTGGCAATAGAGGAGCTAGGTCGCCTTTTCTCACTATGAATAGGTTCTGAGGGATTTTATTTGCTTCTAAACCCATTTCATTTTGAACACTACTCATGTACCACCACCACCACCACCACATAAAATGGAATTGATCGATTCAGGGAGATATTATCAAAGGGAAAGTTATTTTATCTTTTTATATTTTTAGAAAACAGAAAGATTAAGCGAAGAAATATTTACTTTTCGATTAGATCCTCATCTTTCACTCTACTCTAATATACACGTATAGCATTTTAATTACAATACAAAAGTTTGCCAATCAAGTGGCGATAAGTTTGTTAACAATAATTAAACAGTGTTAATGGGTTAATAGTTAACAAAGAAAATCAATACAGATTTAAAAGGTGGAAATGGATAGAATAAATTAATTTTACAAGAATAACACGTAAATTAAAGATAAAGTGGTGAAAATAAATAAAATAAAATAAATAATTCAGACAAATATAATTTTATAGGTTTAGGGGGAGGGGGTGACGCAGTCCTGTTTATCCATTCTTGTGACGATGGCCACGGTAGGGAAAGTGGCTGTACAAATTTTTTCTGTACACATAGGCTTGGCTTCTTCAGATGAATGCCAATCGCCTCAGCCGTCTGTAGAAGACGAACTCGCAAAGCAAAATTAAGATAAGTTGGAATGCGATGAATAATTTTAAATGCTGCATCAACATCAATCTTATGCTCAGTATCAACGAGATGGGCTAAAATAGAGCTAAGAATAGACCTTTTTTGTCCCTTACTTAACCACGTTGGATGATGTTCGGAAATACGACGATGAACTTGCCTAATTGTACGCCCAATGTAGCTGGCTCCGCAGCTGCAGTCAAACTGGTAGATACACATAGTGGAGGCGAATTTAGGTAGTTTATCCTTATTTCTCGAACATAAAATAGGTGTGGTTGTAAAGAGACAGCGTACCTCTGCTGCATAATAAGTTCTTTTAACTGCATTCTTCAGGCGCTGTGTTATTAATTCGCTGATGTATCTACCAGTTTGACTGCAGCTGTGGAGCCAGCTACATTGGGCGTACAATTAGGCAAGTTCATCGTCGTATTTCCGAACATCATCCAACGTGGTTAAGTAAGGGACAAAAAAGGTCTATTCTTAGCTCTATTTTAGCCCATCTCGTTGATACTGAGCATAAGATTGATGTTGATGCAGCATTTAAAATTATTCATCGCATTCCAACTTATCTTAATTTTGCTTTGCGAGTTCGTCTTCTACAGACGGCTGAGGCGATTGGCATTCATCTGAAGAAGCCAAGCCTATGTGTACAGAAAAAATTTGTACAGCCACTTTCCCTACCGTGGCCATCGTCACAAGAATGGATAAACAGGACTGCGTCACCCCCTCCCCCTAAACCTATAAAATTATATTTTTCTAAATTATTTATTTTACTTTATCTTTAATTTACGTGTTATTCTTGTAAAATTAATTTATTCTATCCATTTCCACCTTTTAAATCTGTATTCATTTTCTTTGTTAACTATTAACCCATTAACACTGTTCAATTATTGTTAACAAACTTATCACCACCTGATTAGCAAACTGTTCTATTGTAATTAAAATGCTATACGTGTATATTAGAGTAGAGCGAAAGATGAGGATCTAATTGAAAAGTAAATATTTCTTCGCTCAATCTTTCTGTTTTCTAAATGTCTAAATGGGGATTTTTTTTATATTTTTGATTACAGCTTGATTCCACACTGTATTTTTTGGTACAAGTATGGAATTTTCAGCATGGATATCGGTAGCTTCGGCTATGTGTTAAAGACGGATTCGCATTCCGTTCGAAAGGCTCGATGGAATAAGATAGATAACTTTGAAGGCACTATTTTTGTCCACCTGGTGACCACTATCAATCAAATGAGCCGAAATAGAACTTTGTATGGATTTCATTTGACCTTTTCCGGGCTATGAAGGAAGATGCTCATTAATGCATTTGTTAAGCTGTCTAGTTGTTCACCCTATACAGCTTTCTCCACAGGAGAAACTAAATTTATAGATACACATAGAAGTGGCAGAACTAGGTAGCTTGTCTTTCACTTAAGCAATAAAAATTGGCCAGCAGTTGGGAAATGACAAACAAAGGATGGTGGCGGCAGTATAAGTCCGTTTTACCGCTCTCAATAATCTCAGATGTAAGACTTCGCTAGTCACGTCCCCATTAAATTGCAGTTTCATGAACAGTTGTTTCTTTTCAACTGTTGTCAATTCCTATTTTTTGTACTTGGTGTTCATGTATCTCCTTACAAATCTACTAGGATAACCTATTGGGACCAGTGTATTTTGGACATATCCTAATTCATTTTCTTGGGAGCCATCTAGACAGATACGTCTTGCTGTATTCGTGAGGCATCTGACCGAATTGTCTAGACTACTCAATATAAGAGTGGACGAACAAAAGCGTTTAAATAAAAGTCATCGCACAGGAACACAAGCTTACAATAATTTATTCAAAAAAATTAATCTATAGCTGCACAAGCATGGGATGAAAACTATGACATTAATTGGAACAATGTTTGTATACTGAAATATAACATGAACAAATGGAAAGAGAGACTTATGACGGAATCTATATTCACTAAGGTTACGCCAGATACTCGTAACAAGGGTGACTCAGCACAACTGTCAACAACTTGGAATATAATTCTGGATACACAAAAATGAATGAACAAGACATGAACTATGTGCGTCAGTAGCACAGCGGTTAGGACTCTCGCCGACCATGCACATGGTCCGGTTCGATACCCCGACGCACACATGATATCTATGGTTGGCCTGAAAATTTTGGGCTACCGATATAACATGCTAAAAATTCCATACGTGTACCAAAAGCAAATACGGTGTGGAATCAAGCTGTAATCAGAAATAAAAAAATATGATTATGAATTATAAATGTGTGAATTAAAAACCAAACGAAATTCGCCAAACCCGATGGTGAAAAGAACATGACACATCTAATTGAAAATCAACTGACTGATGTCCTAAAGAACATGAGGAATAAGTCAGCAATCTCGTCAGAAATATATGAACGCATCCGACCAGTAGGCTCCATTATACCACGTTTGTATGGACTACGGAAAATACATAAGACAGGATTACCCCTCCGTCCAATCCTCGATATGGTGGCTCTCCTTATCACAGAATCGCTCAGTGGCTAGCCGAAATACTGGAACCAGTCAGAAGGCAAGTATCTAAGTTTTCCATTGATGATACGTTTAAATTTATTGATAGTATTAAAGATTTTAATGTCTCAGACAAAGCCATGTTCTCATAAGATGTGAAGCCGCTATTTACCAATGTTCTTCTCATGGAAACTGTTTGCCATTTATGTGATTATGTTGATACACATAGTTTAGAAATAGGGTTGCCGACAATCCACCTCGAAGAGGTTTTATTGAGATGCACTTTGAATGCTCAGTTCACCTTCACTAATGAGATCTATAGGCACACAGATGGCATTGCCATGGGATCACCACTGGGTACCCTGTTGGCTGATTGTTTTATGGCGAAGCTGGAAAATTCTCAACTTAGTCAAACCATCTTTTTTGTCATTTATAAAAGATACGTAGATGACACTTTCATCATCTTCGATAATAACGTAATTCTTGATTATGTCTTGTTTGTTTTCAACAACTGCCATCCTTCTATACAATTCACCATAGAAAAGGAATCCGAACTAAGTATTCCGTTTCTTGATGTGTGCCTCAGCAGACGTAGTGACGCATCTCTCAAAAGATCTATCCACCGGAAACGTACATGGAACGGACAACTAACTAGTTTTTACAGTTGGGTGCCTATTTCCAGGAAAAGGAACTTAATTCATTCATTCTGCTTTAGGATAAGGAAAATTTGTAGTTCTGATTGCGTTGACTCAAAACTTGACTTCTTAAAAGCCATACTCGCAGAAAACGGTTATCCTAACCAATTTATTGACAGCAACATGAAAGATAAGCGGTCTGAAGTGGTCACCGACTCAGTTCCAAAGAAAACCTTACTCATGAACTTGGAATTCAAAGGTGATCAAGCTTCAGATATGCTCAAAAATCTTCTCTCTAAATCAGTCAGTAAGACGTTCCTGCAGCAAAATTACATATGACGTTCACGAGCCGCAAATTGTTCTCTACCTCTGTAAAAGATAAGCTCCCCCATCTGACCGCCTCCATGTGAATCTACCAGTTCACCTGCTCTTGTGGAGCAAGGTACATTGGCCGTAGTCAGAGGACGCTTTCCACACGGATACGAGAACATATTCCAGCTTGGTTTTACAAGGGAGAAAGGAAGTGTGTGAGCAGCTCTAATCTGGAACACCTGATCGACTTCTGTCACTCGGTCAACCCTGACCATGATTACAAGATCAAATATAGAATTCATGCTAACTTCCCGCGTTTTCTGCGTTACAGACTTCTAAAGACAGCTGAGGCCTTGGCAATTCATGACTTTAAGCCAGACCTTTGTGTACAAAAGAAGTATGTACAATCCCTACTTCTATTCTATGTACTTTTACCTTATTACTTCGATTATTATTATTATTACTATTCTCACTCTGAATCTTTTCCACTTGACCCACTTGACATTCTAAACCCAAAATTAATAATTTGTATATATTTTAATTTTACAATATTGAATTCTATCCTATCAAATTTCACACCGTGTTATGTAACATTTTTTATTCGTCTATAATTATGTACTTCTTTCCAAAATCTATACACCTTATGTATTATTCTATATATGACAGTCATTGTTTAGCTACTTGACATTTAACTATGATTATAATCACAAATATTTTAATTGCATTTCATACTACTACTTTTATTATTATTATTTCATGTATTCACACCTTTGACCTAATTCCCTCATCGGATATAATTTCTTAAAAGCAAACCACATATATACGATTGTACAGCCTGATAATAAATTCGTTGTTGGAGAGAGTCTCTTCTATCCATTCCCACCTTTTAAATCTGTATTCATTTTCTTTGTTAACTATTAACCCATTAACACTGTTTAATTATTGTTAACAACTTATCACCACTTGATTAGCAAACTGTTCTATTGTAATTAAAATGCTATAGGTGTATATTAGAGTAGAGCGAAAGATGAGAATCTAATCGAAAAGTAAATATTTCTTCGCTCAATCTTTCTGTTTTCTAAATGTCTAAATGGGGATTTTTTCTTTTTTTTTATATTTTGATTACAGCTTGATTCACACCGTATTTGCTTTTGGTACAAGTATGGAATTTTCAGCATGGATATCGGTAGCCCAAATTTCTCAGGCCGACCATAGATATCAGGTGTGCGTCGCAGGGGATCGAACTTCGGACCATGTGCATGGTCGGCGAGAGTCTTAACCACTGTACCACCGGCGCACACAATATAAACAAGAACAAATAATTGGAATCATGATCATTTACTTCTATATCTGACTTTCAATTTAGTGCTGTAAATATGCTTAAGATCATACATACACGCACGCAGCATGCACACACAGGGATGTTTTGAATTGTCATCAGGCAACGACAAGTTACCGCAAATTGGCATATTTGATTTTAATGGTTCGATGTTATTTTTTTTTTAAACTGAGTATTTTCAAATATTAGTTTGTAGGTATTCGATTGATTGTTTAATTCGACCACGGACTGGTTTCAGTTAGTGAGCCACTGAAAACCTCTACGGAGTAATGGATGATTGTTTCGTCCTTGTCTAGAACTCTTCATCACAGTACGCATTCATCACTGCACTACTGAGGGTGATGAACCCAGTGACCCCAGATTAGAAGATGAGCTCGCTCGTTGACCATTCAAAGCCAATGGAAAGGAATCTAAATTATGGCTCGTCGGTTCTTACTTCCGTCAGTTCACAATATATATATATAGAGCGATCACCAGCCAATGTCAAACTTGAAATCAATCTAATTCCTGGAAACCAAAACTTAAAAATTAATCTGGTACAGGATTTAATCATGAGCTGATATTTGTTAGAGAACCATTGGAAAACCACAACCAGGGAGTACTGGAGAGCTGTTTCGTCCTTCGACTCTTCATCAGTACGCACCCACCGACAGGGTTCGAGCCCATGACTTACCGGTTACAAGGTGAGCTCGCTTACCATTAAGCCACTGGGACCCGCCAGTCCAATGGCCAGCACATGAATTCCAACTTCTGCCCATTCAAGACATAGCGTGACCGCCAGCTAATGTCTTCTGTGGCGAGTATTTTCCTCACACCCGACCTGTTGCACCCTACTGGTCACGACTTCTCACTAGAACCCCAGGTAACTATCTAACTGAATAGGGTAAGTCGCTAGTGAGCACCTCATAAATATTCAAGTGTTGGTTTGTAGGAATTTGATTGGTTACAGGATTTCATCTGGTGCACACACTAGTGACCGACTACAGAATGAGGTAGCCTGAATTTCTAGTGAGAAGTTGTGACTAGTTGGGTCCACTAATTTTGGCGTGAGATGAGACACTCACTGATAACATACAGTCGTACTGTATATCGTGAAGTGACAGAAGTTAAAATTGATCACCCTTTGGATTATGTCTCAGTGACTGAATGTCGTCAGCAAGCTCGCTTTGTAGCCTCAAGGTCCTGGGTTCCATCCCTAGCTAGCAGTGGGCTTATGCATAATGAATACTGCTGAAGAATCCCAAACAAGGATGAAACGGTTGTCCAGTATTTCGTGCGCTGGTCTCCAACGATTCTCTAACTGAAGCTGATTCGTCATCAAAATTGGAATTAATATTATTATCAATATCAATTATTCCTTAACTGTTTTTCTGTCATGCTAGTGATGCCTATTGTCCGATTTGACAGAGTCCTGACGTTAAATGCTCCTATATGAAGTTGGCGACATGGCTTCAAAAGGCTATCTGGGGTGTTTCTATGGCTATCATCGTTATTTGTGGTGACAGAGTGAAGTGAAGGTGCCTAACTAACCTGAACAATAGTACTAACTGTAGTAGGGGAATAAGATGATGGTGATGTGGGTAGAGGAGTGTGATGCTCAGGAAGGCTTCGTGTGCTTTTGGAAGTGTGTGGGCGGTTGTTACTTCCCGGGTGCCCCCGCCACACCGTGGAAGTTGATTGATTCTTCGGGTACTTAAAACAGAAAGAGGGTTAGTGTTGCATGACCTCAGAGCCCAGGGGACAGCTGCTTGAGACCGGTCACACACGGCCTGTATGAACTGGTTTCTTGGTTTGGTTCCGTATTAGTAAACTAACCGCCGGTTACGGACCACCATAGGGTAAGTCGGGATGTACAATTTTTGGGGTCAACCTTTTATAACCCCCTCCCTCCGGAGTGGAGAGACAGCATAGCTGGCATGCTGGTCATCTCACTGCTGTTACACCACTGTTCTCCAGCAGTACGACTTCGCCCACAGACTCCCACCATAGTGTAAGAAAGATTCTTACACTATGTCGGTAACTGCTTTTAGTCTAATCGCTATCATATCAACCTTACTAGCATGGTAGGACCTGCAGGAACATTGGTTCCAGCTAGTGCAGTTTGTTGAGTCATTGCGATGTGCAAGCCCGGTGACCACCACATCAAGGTAGCAGCTTCGGTCGGATAACTGCTTTCCGAAGGGGAATAAGGGGTTTCAATCCGCTTTTGGAAGTTGGCTGGAGTCGCCAGACTAACACGTCCAACCTTTCCACTCTTCTGGGATTACTGTCGACTAGTAAAGTAAGGTAGAGTGGGGTAGGGTAGGTAAGGATAAGCAGTGGATCGGTCGGGAATCTGATCCGGACTATGTGCATAGTCGGCTAGTGATTCTACCACCATGCAGTAACCGATACACTCTGTAACTCATATGAGCGGCTGGAAGCGGTTATATCTATAAGAAAGGTGACTTGACTTATAAACGCTAAATTAATACAATAATACAACACAACATACCTTTAGATAACATTGATAAGTACTATATATTACAGGTCTGTCCTTGTTAAATAGACGCATCATTTCAATTGTCAGTCTTCGGATAGCTGGTTGAAAGTAAGACTGTTCTGCATCCACCATAAGACGTACACCAGCAGACTTTGCATACTAGGTTAATGCAAAAACACAAAACAAAGTGAAAAACGGTTATGAAATTTTACATATATATTTATGTATGATTTAGAACACCACATTTAAGCGAATAACGTGGTGCTTTCAATTAGATCTCATCAGGCTTAACTCTCACTCTTCTATCTCAACTTCATCGACTTTGAATAGGCCTTCAGCAGACAACGTCGATCGAGAGGTGATTTGGAAACTACTCGCTACTACGGGGTGCCACCGACAACTATACGTCTCATCCAACAGTTGTATGACAATGCTGCATGCCAAGTAATCCACAATAGGAAACTCACAGAATCCTTCGAAGAAGTGAAGACAGGAGTAAGACAAGATTGGCTGCCCACTATCGCCAATCATTTTCCTGACTAAGATAGATCGGATAATGCGACAGACAGTTGGTAGCGAGGAAACAGGCATAAAATAGACCCACACACAACAAACTTGGAGGATTTGGACTTCACCGATGATGATATTTGTTTGATTTCCTACAAACTGAAGATATGCAAGTGAAAAGCAGCAACAAGTTGGCAGAATAAGCACCAAAGATAGAATTCAAGTGAACATAGAGAAAACAGAGGTGATCAAGATTCTGGCCAACAGAGACAGCCACAACAACAACAACAGACAACAATCAGCATAAATGGGAGGAACCTGAAAGAAACAACCTCCTTTACCTACCTGGGAAGCATCATTTCAACTACAGGCGGACGGAACTGACGAGGATATCAAAGCAGTGAGGATCGGGAAAGCAAGACAAGCTTTCATTACTCTTAAGTCTGTATGGAGGTCAACAGCACTCAGCATGAAAATGAGAATAAGATCCGGATTTTCAACTCCAATGTGAAGTCAGTATCACTAGACGGATCGGCGACTTGGCGTGTCATGAAGAGCACTTAAAAAACAAAGTACAGACCTTCATCAACAGGTAGCTGTCTTCGCTCATTACTACTCAAGATCAGATGGCCGACCAGAAAAAATCAGCAATAGGGAGGGATCTCTGGGAGTGAATCAACCCAGCAGGAACCGATTGTGCAACAGATATGCAGGAATAAATGGAGGTGGATTGGCTAGCCATACGCTGAGGAAACCATCAAGTGACATCACTAGACAGGCCACAGCTCGAGTGGACCCGAAAGGGAAGCGGCGAGTTGGTCGTCAGTGCGAGGGCGGGGTGACATAGAGGAGGTCACGTGAAGAGGAGATGAAAGCATATGGGCAGATGTGGAGCCAGGTGAAAACGTTAGCAGAGAACCGAACGCAATGGAGACGTTTGGCTGAAGCCCTATGTTCCTTAGGAATTAAAGGAAATAATAATAATAGGTTTAACTCTAATAAACACAATATTTAGAAATAAGTATTCAAATATATAAACCAATTACGGTGTTTAGTCTGTAGGATAATAAGATTTTGCATATAGATTGTGCAATTACTCATAATAATAGTAATGACAATAATAATAATGGTTTTATCAATCACAAGGATGAAAAGTGAGATGATCTGTGATACCAAGAATAACGAAAAACGGCATGATTAAAGAAACAAGTGTTCAGGTACACGTATTGGTCGATAAAGGCTAAGAAAAACAAATGAACCGATTACGTAATGTTAGATTAATTGTGAAGGAAGAAAATAAAATACGTTTTTAATGAAGATGTGATAAGATTAACCAGATGATAATAGGGGGTAGAAAATATAAATAACGGGTGTTGATGACGTCATCATCAGCTGATTAGGTCATAATAGACTAACAAGTGGGGGATACAGGCTGTGCGAGCTTCTTTTAAATGAATGCATAGTTTAGGCTTAATAGTTCGAATGCTTATCACCTTAGGTGTGTGCGTGCAGTAGACGAATACTAAGTCCATTGAAAGATTCTGTGGGATGCGATGAACAACCACCACCTCGTCGTAATCTTTCGTTTTTTTCCACTACATGACCATTATCAACCAAATGTGATACAAAATGGAGCTACGGATTGTTTTTGTCTGTCCTTTGTCAAACCATCACACGATGGGAGAAGTTCAGTAATGACATGTTGACCCAGCATGACTGTCAATGCAGGTGCAGTTGAACTGATAATAGCAGATAGATGTTGAAAAACTATCTATCCTTCGTCGGCTAGAGAATGGAAAACCGGTTTGTTGCATAAAATTGCACAATTTATATACACACTCTTATCTTATAGACAAAACACCGTTTATATATTTGCATATTTATTTTTAAAGTTATGTCTACATATTAGAATTAAGCCTGATGAGGTGTAATTAAAAGCACAATATCACTGTTCGCTTAAATGTGGTGTTTTAAATTTTACTATGGGAATATTTAATATGTACACGTATGATTATAAAATTTAATAAAAAATCATGGAATGCAAGAAGCAAACATGAATAAAACATTGAAAAGGTAGTGTTAATTTATGGACAAAACAGCTAGGGAATTCATAAAATTTTCAAGTACTCGTTTTGCATAGATTTGGTTTGATTGCTTGAAAAATTTCCTCATGAGCTGATATCAGTTGGAGAACCAATGAAAAACCAGCTGTTTCGCCCTAATTTGGGACTCTTAGGCAGTACAGTAGGGTATTTTTTTTGATTACAGCTTGATTCCACACCGTATTTTCGTACAAGTATGAATTTTCAGCATGTGATATCGGTAGCCCAAATTTTTCAGGCCGACCATAATATCAGTGTGCGTCGGCGTGGGCTCGAACCCCGGACCATGTGCATGGTCGGCGAGTCCTAACCACTGTGCCACCGAGCACAAGAACAGGTTTAAGGTTAGGTACTAACTAATCGAAGAAGACATTGGTGAAGTGGTCAAGCTATGCTATGAATTGGCAGAGGTTAGAATTCATAGGTTGGCCATCGAACTGGTGTGCCTAGAGTGCCTCAATGGTCTACGAGCTAGCTTGCTGACCTTGTAACCAGAAGGTCGTCGGTTCGAATCCCGAAGGGCCCGTACTGTTGAATAGCCCCAAAGTAGGCTGACGAAACAGCTGTCCAGTACTCCCTGGTGGTGGTGGTTTTCCAATGGTTCGCTAACTGATGTCAGCTCATGATGAAATCTTCCAAAGAATTAATAAAAGGCACAGGACAGCATAAAATCCTCCGATCACCCGAAAGCTATAGAGTTTAGATGGTCATATAGTGTTCTATAAGGCTATGCAAACGCTCTACAAAAATTAGTTAATAATATCAGTTGGCAACAATAACAAAACATTATGAAATTACATATCATGTTCCTACAGTGGAACATAGGGCAGCTTCAATCTAGAGCTTTTAAGTTTCAGAAGCGGTGGTGTTTATTTTTTACGGGATAGAGTTGCTAGCCAGCCTCAGACCCAACCTTCCCTCTTTACCAGTCTTACTACTGGCTTAGTGAGGTAAAGGAGTGAGTCGGTGACCAGGGATCGAACGTTGCACCACACGAGGTGTAGTTGATGAGCATTTTACTGCTGTGTCACCGATGCTAATTCAAAAATATCAAAGGATGAATATCGCTCATTGAGCGATTGTAAATAAAAACCATAAAAACTTGGAAGCATAGATATTTATTCATAACAGTCATTGGTGAATAATACCAAATTATTGTAGAAGGTGAGAAAGGGGAGATTTAAGGCCACAGTATTGATAAAGGAGTTTAACACATCCCTTTTGGTGTGTACATTTAAGGGTTGCCTTTTTGTATAACAAGAGCTTCTACTGAGCCGGAACCCCCTCTCGGATGACACACCCTTGCGCTACATGTCACTTTGAAAGATTTCACTGTTATCGATTTAAATTGGACTGTCTAACTCCCCTCGTCCGTGCTTGTTATGAGTTAGCCATCGCGTGTTAGAAAACGGAAATACAGCCGCTGACGCACCAAAGGGCAAGTCCCCATACGCATTGTTAGCCAAAAAACACTAAAACTTGAAACCGGCCATAACAACAATGCTCACCGAAGCACAGAAAGTAGCTAAATAACCAGCCTTCAACTGGACCTACACGCATCTGATCTCGACTGGTCTCACTTGACCTTCACAAAGTTAATCCTTCGCTCGAAGTCACGAATCCAATTTACCGACTTCCTTTAACTACATTGTTCAACTGCAAGGAGGCTGTTTACCTTAGAGATCCACTGAGAATATGAGTATAGCCTGCCACGAAAACTATATTAGCTGGCTTGGGTTCTTAAGAGGCGATAGGACTATTCCACACACCACAGGAAGGGTGACGCTTTACGGAGGCTGGCACCTTTTTAATTTAAGTCGCTTGTAAGGCTATCAGAAAGATTACTATTTCATATTCCTGCATAGAAAATGGACAAATCAATAGGAGAAAAACATTGAAAATTAGTTTTTTTTTAAATATTTTACTTTAGCTTTTTGTTATTACATTTACGTTCAGAGTGGAACTTAGAATTTCAAGCTTTAGATATGAAGTTTCAGTAGCAGTGACATTTTTTGTTTTCACGAGATACGGTAACCAGTCTCATGTCCATAAAAAAAATCTAGTTCCTTAACCAGGGATTAAACTGGGGACTTCCCTTTAATAGCTAGAGATACATACCACTATACACAATAGAGGAGTACACACACCTGATATCAGGAGCGTTGGGGGGGGGGGAGGAGTTCGAACCCACGTACACATTTCGAGCACAACTTATTACTGCTCACATAATCATATCATCGTCACCAGTAAACATTACTGTATAACACCACTGGGGACTTTATCAAAATAAAGTTTTCTTAATGAAAACAAAACACGTAGTTCAGCGAAGAGACTCTTTTTGCCGGTGAATTCAATTTCTTAGTTGTACAAGCGCAAATATATGTATGAGTTATTTTGTATGTATGTGTATATTAAGTTTGTCAAACAAAAATAGACAATTGGTTATGGTTATTTTAACTAAAAAGGTGGAGATTGGTAATTAGAGAATATCGCTTCTCAAGAGAAGGATCACATCATCTCTGAGAACACTCTTTGCAGCAACACTGAGAATAGTGTTCTCCAGTCGCCCACTGATCTGCAGAAGCCTCAGGGACAAAATCCCGCATCCGACCACTTCTATGTGCATATGTCAGTTCACCCAACGCTGCAGAGCCATGTACATCGGTCGTTCGACGTGCATCTTGTCCAGGAGGATTCAAGAACACTATTCAGCATGGTGGCGAAAAGGCAATAATAGTGCAATAAGGAGTGCGATAATTGAACACCTGGTTAACACACTGATCATTCCATCTCAACAAACGCCTCCTCCTTCAAAGTAATCATTACAGAGTCAAGAATAACCTACCAAAGGCAATACAGTTTCGTCTTCTTTGTATTGCTGAAGCTATGGCCATTCACATTGAAAAACCGGAGCTGTGCATACAAAACAGGATTACTCAACCACTTCTACTCTCATGGTAACAACTTTGTTGATTTTTGATGACTTAATTTTGTTTGTTTGCCTGTTCTTTAACTGCCGATAATTCATGTATTCATTTAGAACTCTTACGTAATCTCGTATTCTCTACTTTGTTCTTATGTGTATCCTGAGTACAACGCAATCATCAAACTATTCATATTATTACATAACTTCTTTTTTAACAACTGATTTTGACAACTCATCACCTTTGTTACTACCCTAATTTCATTAACACCTAGTTTTTTTTGACTGATTTTGTATTATGTAACTCCAACAACCAATCTTCACCTGTTTAGTTAAAGTAATCATAACCAATTGTATTTTTTTTGACAAATTAATGCACACATTACATACAAAATAACCCACATATATATTTGCGCTTATACAGCTAAGAAAATGAATTGACCGCTGAAAAAAGACTCTTCTCTGATCCACGTGTCGTGTTTTCAATAATGCCTGGATGGGGATTATCCATGAATTAAAATTTTATTCACAGTGGCATTCATGCTACTGTACCAATATCTGCCCAAGTTTTACTCTTATACCTGTAAATACATATACATATAACACTACGACGCTATAAACCACCTGGAAGAATATGATTGGCTGGTTCAAGGTCATTTGACTTCAGGGCGTCTACTCCTTACTGTTGTTAATTTCCATGATAATGAACGCTGGATTATTTGCTAGTCGATTCAATAAATAGCCTGACTCGAAACTAGTAAATTCTACAAGACTCACATAATGGACTAGGGTTACACATGTATTTTCAGCAGACAAGCGAGCGAGAGAGGGGGGCAGAAAATGATAAAAAGTACAAATGTATATATGGCTCGAGTAGTAGGCGTTCTCTATATGCTGAATTCTGATTGGTTGATGCCTATCAGTGTAACATGTAATATTTTGTTTATATCTGACTACTACTAACAAACAGACTAATGAGATAGATTGTGGACAAATTAGTCAGTCAGTCAGTCTGACAGACTAAATTATGTGTGTACATACACGCAGATACACACAAACACATCAATTGGGCATAATCGCTGTTTTCTTTCTAAACATTATTAATCGAGCATACTTAATCTTGGTTATACAGGGGACTGAAAGTGTAAATGGCATGTTACTAAATCATTCAAAAGTCATTAATATTATGGATACATTTATTTATTCTAGTGTATTTTTATGAACAGTCTATCTATTTTCAGCATAGAACTTTGCACCGATGTGCAGCAGTTCAAGTCTCCACACTCCACTCCATGTAGCACACAAAGCACAAGCGCCAGCCATTGAGGACGATCACTTTTAGCCATATCACCAATTGTCTCCAGCTGTCATTGGTTTTTACCGTCCCGAGGACACCAATCAGTCAAGAAGTCTACACCTTTCTACGTGCCAGCTGGCTTAAACTAACTGTTGTAGATTCCATTGACTGGTACCATGTTTCGGTTTGACCGCCGCTAGCTCTTTTCTAGCCTGACTTCATGATAGCTAAAATTACCCATTGTCGAGGGACGCGATGACTAGGCTAGGCATACGTAACACATGTCCTAACCATCTCAGTCGATGTAGCTTCACAGCCTCGTCGATTGATTTCCCCTCCCACTTACCTAACACTCGACCGATGCATAACCTCAATATTGCTCACCTTATTATACCACTTCACACGGGAGATAGAACGCAGGCACCTATAATCAAAGACAGCTAGCCATACTTTTCATGTGGTTCACTTTCAATGGCTAGGTCTCACTAATAGCTAGTAATAAAGGAGGACGGAGCGAACTTCTGAGCAGTACACCCGCCCTTTGGTCGACAGCCAACCAGCCAGCCGGATATCACGTCTACTTAGACAGAGACAGCGTAAACTGGTACATGTGAAACTAGCCCTCTGTATTCGTGCTTAGATTTCGATTAGCGATCAACCCATTGGGGGCTAGAAACATGTAGGTTAATTTCAGTCTACACAAGAAGAAAAGTAAGATCCCCTTCTTGATGATTTTGTTTTAGGGCACTACAACCACTAGGAGATTGACAGATTTATGTATACAAACACAACTGCAGCAGCTTTGACAACTGATAGTATAAAGCTTAAACTGGGCACAGAAAGGAGATTTATTTACTCAGAATGTGAGAGAGAAAGAATAGTAACATGGAGAAAAATGAAGACTTAATGGATCGGATCTTGGAGACTATACAAAGAGTGGATGCGCCTATGCCACTGAGAACTGCCTCCAGCCATATTATCATCAAAAGTCTCCAGCCATTGGTTCTTAGCATTTCGAGGTCCCTAACCAGGTAGTCTACACCTCCACTACATGGTTCGAACCAACTGTCTAATAGTTCACTTGTTAATGACTTAGTTACGTAAAGAAAATGAATACCACACATTTCAAGCCCTTTTCAATATTACACATATGCTTGTCAGATTGCTGATAAAGAAATTTTTAAAAGGTCGATTAAGTCAACAGGGAGGATATAAGTCAATAAGAACAGAATACTCATCAAACTAAAATCTGAATGATACTGTCACTGGTATGAAAACTAAAATATTATTATTACTTAATTCAACTTGGATTTTCCAGTTGTACGGAAGTTGACCGGCCTCTGTTGACATATCGGCTCTTTGTGAGGATGCTTCGACGATGTCTGACGATTGAACTTGAAGTAGTTTGATGTATGGATAGTGACTGACAGTGGAATCCAGTTAGGATGCTCATTTCGTCCTATTTGGGACTCATCATCAATTGTGGATATACCTACCTCATAGTGTTCCCAATGTAGCTCGAACCCATTACTCGTACTTTCAAATGCCAAATCCTCAGACATTATCGAGAAGCATCCGCACAAAGAGTCGACATGTTAACAGAGGATAAGCGCTTCAGTTGAATCAATGAACGGAAGGTCCAAAATTAAAATTAAATAATAACTGAAACCCATTACAGCACAAAGTGGTGGCTTTCGTAGCCCAAATGGTCTAGTGGATAACGCTTTGGCGTTTGAAATGTTGGGTACTGGGTTCAAGTCATCACTCACTCACTGTGGAATGCAGGTACATCCAACAGACCTCAAGTCCCAGAAAGGAGGAAACGGGCATCATGGATTCCACTGTTAGACACCAGCAATCAGAATAACTAATCCATAATTAAATGTGATTATAAATGCAGGTTGGAACTACCTCAAAGATAGAACCATGAAGTCTGTCTATACATAATTTATCACATGTCATTAAATTAGTCATATCATAATAACTTTTATTTACATACGGAACTTAGCGTCGGTGGCACAGAGGGAGAATGCTCGCCAACTACGTCTCATATGGTTCGGGGTTCGATCCCTCCGCCGGCCACCGACGCACTCCTTTACCTCGCTAAGCCAGTAATAAGACTGATAAAGAGGGAAGGTTGGGCACGAGGCTGGCTAATAACCCCATCTCGTAAAAATAAATAAACACCACTGCTACCGAAACTTCAGAGCTCTAGCTTCTTGAAGCCATGCGTTCCACTGGGAACGTAAAGGAATAAAAAAGCACACACCGAACTCACTGCACACGTTGCCTCACTGTATCGGTATTGCCATTAGACACTAGTTAATGCGTAATATCATGCGATTAGTCCTTAGTATTGGTAAAGACTAAATCTTACCAATCAAGTTTTAAATGTAACCCCAGCATGCTACATGACTGTGTGTACTGTGAATTATTGTTATAAGATGTCTGAAGGCAATCGGTCACAGGATGCCCTAATTAACCTAGCTTGTTGGTACTCACCAGTCAGCAAGGCGAGTTTGTTTGTAACCTTGTAGGGTCTCATATGCTTTCTGATATTCGAATCCAAGTCACCCAGAGTTGCAGTCAGACACGTTACTCCTGAGTTATTTGAACTGACAACTAACCTCCTGTAGGACTGTAATAGATATTTTGATTGGAGGCTAGGTGGTTACTAATATTATATGCCTAGTCCTTCGGTTTGTGCAGACTGAATCCTAATCAGTATTTCCTGCTGTTTTTTTTAAACGGTTTGAGGTAGTTAAATTAAAGTGATGTAGTATCAAGCAATACGTTTTGTATTCCCTTTCAAACTGTTGTGTTATGAAAGCCCGTTTGTGCCAAACTATTCAAAATCTAAGATAATTATCCTAACCTATTCATCTTTATTGTCCACCCTTATTCTTTACCCTGGATTGCTCAAAAAATGACTATGTCATATACTTCGTAGAACTCTGAAGACTGTTAGTCAGTAGGGTGAGAGTGGTATCCCATTGGGTCATATCGTTGACATCGTCATTGATGATAGGCACTTAATTTCATACAATAAATTTTTGCTAAAGGGATTTTATCAGACGGTAAGCATCCACTGCAGCATCCGCAGCTCCAACCTTGTGTCTCCTCAGGTAGAAGAAGAAGTCATTTCATCAAAAGACTTTATGCACGTATGTTTAGGTAAAAAAATTCCACGATGCCATATTTGGTAGGCATTTATGGAAGGAAAATATTGTCAAGCACGAAATGACTAACTAACTAACTAACGAACCTCCTTTGCTCTAGTATATAAACAATTGTCTCCATCCTTATTCCATCAAGTTTTACTGTTATTCTTCTTCCTCTTACACTTATAATCTCATTTTTTTTTATTTAACTGAATTTTAGATTTTCTCGTCGATTGATTGGACCAGAGTGCTCGGTCTCAGGTTGACATGTCTATCGACTTCTAGTGCAGATGCTTCGACGACGTCTGGGCATGCAATCCTGTAACCAATCAAATCCCTACAAACCAACGCTTGAATATCAATGAGATGCTCACCAGCGACTTACCCTATTCAGGTAGGTAGTTACCTGGGGTTCTAGTGAGAAGTCGTGGTCAATGCAGCAGGTCGGGTGTGAAGACAAATACTCGCTAGCCATGACATTGACTAGTGGTCACGCTATGTCGTGAATTGGCAGAAGTTAGAATTCATGTGCTGGCCATTGGGCCAGCAGGTCCCAGTGGCTTAACGGTCTGCGAGCTCGCTCGCTGGCTTGTAACCAGAAGGTCCTGGGTTCGAACCCTGTCGGTGGGTGCGTACTGATGAAGAGTCCCAAACCAGGACGAAATAGCCGTCCAATGATTCTCTAACTAATGTCAGCTCATGATGAAATTCTATAATCAATCAAATCCCTACAGACCAACACTTGAAAATTCGAATTTAATTGATGGATGGTGACTAGCAGTGGAATCCAGGATGCACATTTCATCATTTTCATTTGTTTTTCCCTCCACTATGCTATATCAAGAGAACATTAGATTCAACAATTTATAACATGCTAAGATTTTCATACTGTATCGACAATACTGTTTGAATCAAACCCACCGTTATTATTATTATAATTAGAGTTATTATTCTCATTTTATACTTGCACACTTTGAATTTATTCCTACTGTAAATGTGGAAAAGTGCCTGTTTTTTTTTCCTTCACGTTTCCAGTGGAACATAGGGCTTCAACAAGCTAGTGGCTTGAAGTTTCTGTAGCAATGGCGTTTATTTTTACAGGATGGGGTTTCTAGCCAGCCTCATGCCAATCTTTTCTCTTTACCAGCATTATTTCTGGCTTAGCGAGGTAAAGGAGGAGTGCGTCGGTGGCCGGGGATCGAACCCCGGACCATGTGCGTGATCGGCGAGGCGAACGTCCCAACCGCTGTGCCACTGACGCCGGGAAAGTGCCTGTAGAGTTACTTTTACTTATATTTTGAGTAAATTAGATGCAATATTGCGACAAATGGTGAAAATTCTATACTGTATTATAAGTACTGCTATTTATGGAATAAAGCAGACAGACCATTATTACGAGTACTACTATCTGGCTGACTGACTGAAGCCCCCACCCAGCATATACTAATGATTTCATCTATTTATGATATTCATCTCTTAATTAATCAATAATACATCTAAATTGATTGATCAATACTTCTCTAACCCAAACAGGAAGATAGTTTATTGTTTTTTTCTTTTCCTTTAGTCGATTTAGAGCAGAGAAGGAATAATTTATTAAAATTGACAACTCTAAAAATAACTTGGCGGCCTGCTTAAATCTTGGGCTACCAATTACATATACATACATACATACATACAAATTACATATACATATTATTCAAAAAAAACAAAAACAAAGAGGGACATGACAACAAAAAAGGTTCTTAAGGAAGATATTACTAAATATTATAGAATAACTATCCATGGAATAGTATTGACCCCTTTTAAACGTTTTATGTGCGAAAAATAATTAAATAATGATAATAATAAGATCATGAGAAATTTACTTATTTAAGAATATTTATTCAGACAATAACCACTTTAATTCATAGAAAATTCCCATTGTAACATATAGAAAATCAATACAGAGATTCAGAGAAGACACTCTTTTCAACGAAGTTCTCATCAAGCTGTACAATCGTATATATATATGGATTGTTTTTAAGAAATTATATCCGGTGAGAGAATTGAATCATAGGTGTGAATGCATAAAATAATAATAGTAGTAGTAGTATGAAATGTAATTAAAATATTTGTGATTATAAGGCGACTTAGCTTTGGATATCATAATTGGAAGGATATCACAGTCCCTGAAAAGAACATTCCCTGCTGCACCTTTACCAGTCAACTATTACTGTTCAGTAAACTCCTGAAGGACAAGAAATCTCGCTGTTGACCAACTCTATGTGCGTTTATCAATTCACCTACTCGTGTGGAGCTAGGTATATATCGGTCGTTCGACTCGAGTTTTGTCCAAGATGGTGCAAGAACAGCATCCTGCATGGTGGTTACGAAGAGGTGGGAGTGAAGCAATAAGAAGCTCGATCATTGAACATTTGGTCGATAATGATCACGCAATAATCTCTACAGCCTCCGCCTTTAAAGTCATCTACAACGCAAAAAGTAATTCACCTAAATCCCTACGTATCCCCCACTCATCTAAATTGCTGAAGCTTTGGCTATCGAAACAGAAAAGCCAGATCTCTGTGTATAGAAGAAATTCGTTCAACTCCTCCCCTCCAACTTTCATGGTCTTAATCCCTCTATGCTAAATCGCTAATCATATTTTGGCTCTATCAATTTTTTTCATTTTGTCTATTCAATTTGTATTCCCTTCCTTTATTACGTCAATTGTTACTATTACTATTCTCACTTTGAACTATCCCCGGTGTTATTTCACTTGTTCCACTTTCGTTCTAAATCAATTCTTTTTTGTAACTTTAAATTCTATGTCATCAAATTTCACATAATATTACGTAACGTTTTTATCTCATTCGATTTGCCTACTAATCCTATAATTTCACACCTCTTCCAAGTTCTATACATCCTATGAATTATTCTGTCACTTGATATTTAACTATTATTGTAATCACAAATATTTAAATGCATTTCATACTACTACTACTACTACTATTATTATTTTATGCATTCCCACCTATGATTCGATTCCCTCATCAGATATAATTTCTTAAAAACAATCCATGTACATACGATTGTACAGTTTGATAAGAAATTCTTTGTTGCTTTGATTTTCAAAAACCACTTTCTTTGAGTATTACTGTAGTGAGAGGCTGACCAACAGACAGACAGACGTAACACATTGTTTGGAATAAGCATAAAAAGGCATGTAGCAGTAAGTAATTCCCCAGAGTTATTAGTCTACAACCCCCCTCTCTCTCTCTCTCTCTCTGTCTTTCATCATTTAATATTGGGTGTTGATCTTCGCTGATTGAGTTGATTGGTCAAACTGAAGAAGCTACACACAGTCAAGCGTATCCACGCTATCTGACACTTCTGTCGTGTTACGTTTGATTATTGTTATTTGTGAACACACAGCCTAACTAACTAGTTAAACAGTCATCACCGTTTTACATTTCTGATTCAGAAATAAATCTCGTAGATGATAAGCTGGTGGTGGCGTTTGTGTATACAGCTTGTCTTATGTAACCATACGCGACATCCTTCATCTCTTAAAGGCTTGAAGCTGTTGTCAAAAAAGATATAGAATCTAAGTAACTGAATCACTCACTGCCTTACTAAACAAATTGCTCTTTGGTACAATCAAAAGTCGACAGATATCCTTCTCATGTTAACAACTCCAACTGTATATACAAATTTACATGTAGCTGAGGGAGTAGTTACATTGGAAGGACAGAAAGACGGGGCATAGACCTGTAACAATGTGATTGTAGACTTTTTGTTAGTTGTAGAAATTAGAGATATTGTACATGATTTTTGTTTAAAACGATTCTTGTTAAAATCTACTTAACTGCCGTTACCATTGGAAATAACATTTTACTGTTGGGAACTTCGCCTTCTCTTTGGCTGCTACTGGTTACGCGCTTCACTTGCCCCATGTTGTATCCTTTGGATTTATTGTAGAAGTCTACTATCCTCATCCAAAGATAATTTTACAACCGGCACACAGCATCTACAGCAAACGCAATTCCAACAGTGAATACTCCCGTGGATTATATAAATAATTTGTAGCAGAGGACTTAAACTTTATATCCAAGTGACCCTTTTTATTACTATAACTCGTTACTGCATTTTTTTTGTTGGTAATATATTGTTATTTAACGTCTCATTGACTTGGATTATTATTCTCATATTTGTAATGTTAATGAGCTCTCATAACAGTCGCCTACAAATTAATTGGTGAGCCCGTTTAGGACACGGATTATTTTGACATATTCATATTCTTATTTTTGCCATTTTGTATATTCATTGTGATTTTGTGTGAGGTCTTATATTTGTATCCCATTTTGCACCAACATTCTTATGTCTATAATGTCGTCACCAATACTCGCCGCCCTTGCAGAGTTAGCGACAAGGCTTGACAAGTTAGAAACTAGTAGGTCTGATCGACGAATCCAGAGACGGAGTTCACAAGCAAGGTCACCATTAAGACGACGATCTCTCTTACAACAGCGTTCCCATACGTCTTCTCGGACAGTAATATATTTTGATATCACAGGAAGTTTGGACGTCTCGCCCTAAAATGTGTAAAACCGTGCAGCTTTAGTGAAGTCAATCAGGCTCAGGGAAACGTCTCAGCCAGACAGTGATGGCGACAGCTGTTACTGGCAAGCAGACAAGTCGCCTTTTCTATGTGAAGGACAAAACTTCAGACACCTTATTCCTGATAGACACAGGAGCAGAAGTTAGCGTGATCCCTCCTCCACTATCCAGGCGATCTACACGAATACCAGGAAAACTGTCTCTCCGGGCAGTCAACCACACAAGCATACAGATGTATGGGGAACAATCCCTTATAGCGGATCTAGGTTTACGTCGGCGTTTTACATGGACTTTCATAGTAACCGACGTCGGTCACGCCATCCTCGGAGCTGATTTCTTAAGTAATTTTAATCTGTTAGTTGAAGTCAGCAATAAAAAACTGATTGATAACAACACCCAACTAAAGATTCATGGAATTATCTCCAATTATATTCTGTCTATAATATCAGCATCGAAAGACCAGCGGATTACACTCACCCCCCCTACACTCCATCATTTCCCTAAAATACTTAAACCGTCGTATAACATCGAGGAAATACCTCATACAGTCAGTCACTCACAAGATTGTTACCACAGGTCAACCGGTTCATTTACAAAAAAAAAAATCATGTACACTGTCTCTAATTTCTACAACTAACAAAAAGTGTAAAAAATCACATTTTTACGTACTCAACATACCTACGATTTTCTGAACATGTACCAAAAAGCCTATGTCTCCAGTTGGGAATAAAATGCTTTTGAACAGTGCCATCGCCAGGCATCTCCTTGACACCCATTGTTCATGAGGTGGACGTCGCAAGATCATTCAAAGTTATCAATAGGCAAGAGTTCAATTTTCCTCAAGTTTACCGAAGCAGCAATCTCCATCAAGCGTCTGAAACACGATTTATGCTTTCAGAAAGAAGCAGATATCAGTCGTTTCACAGTCTCTATCATCTGATCATATAATGTAGAAAGTTCCCATTGGATATGATCATCATTATTGTTCGGGATAAAGTGTTTATTATTATTATTATCATCATCAATATATTTATTACTATTGCATGCATAGATATTGATTGGTTGATGTTTTGTTCAAAAATGAACCATGTGCAAAGTATGTTAAAATTGTTTTTGTAGATATGCTAAATAATGACTTTGGAATACGCTAATCAATAGTTGCTACCTTGCAGTAGTCGGGCTTGCATATCACACAGTGCAAAAGATTCTTGTAAGATTTATCAACTTACGTCATCTCTGACGTGGACATGATATTCAGTTATTGGCCATCAAAGGATGTGTGTAGGCTGTAGCAGCTTGCTCAATCCTTATGTATGGCTGTGAAAAATGGTCATTGAAAGTGGAACTAAGGAAAGGCGCTAGCTGTCTTTCACTACTGTCTGCCTGTCTATCTATTTTCGACATAGAACTTTGCACATATGTGCGGAAGTTCAAGTCGCCACACTCCATGTAGCACACAAAGCTACAGAAGAAAGTATAAGAAAAGCATAATAGAGACAGTGAGCAGAGGTGTGAGACAAAGGAGTAATAAAGAAAAACAAAACAGTTTCATTGGAGATCATAAGTCACAAGGAGTGGATGCATCTGCGCTAGTCATTGAGAACGATTTTGAGCCATGTCACCAATTGTCTCCAACCATAGATTTTTACCGTCCCGAGGACCCCAGCCTGGAAGTCTACACCTTTCTACGTGGCTTAGACCAACTGTTGTGGATTTCATTGACTGGTGCCAAGTTTTTGTTTGACCGCCGCTAGCTTTTTTCCAGCCTGACCCTATATCCGCTAACATTGCTCATTGTCGAGGGAGGCGATGGCTTGGCATACGTAACACATGTCCTAACCATCTCAGTCTTTGTAACTTCACGACTTAGTCTTTCACTACAAACGTTTACGTTCAATCTCCTATGTTATGCGGTGTAATAAGGTCAGTATTATTGAGGTTAGGTATACAGGTTAAGTAGGGAAGCGAACTCAATCGATAAAGTTGTAAAGTTATACCAACTGAGATAAGTAGGACACGTGTTATGCGCCTTCTATACGAGCAGTGTTAGTAGTTATAGGAATGAGTTGAAAAAGAAATACGGGTGGTTGAACCGAAACCTTTCATCCGTTCATGAAGTCTTTGGCTGTATGGTTTGAATCACGTAGGGGGAGGTATCGACTACCTGATTAAAGTCCTCAGCAAGCTGATATGGCTCAAAATCTTTCTCAATGGCGCAGATACATTCACTTTTTTTAAATCTCTCGTACCTATTAAACCCTGATACTTTTTCATGTTAATATTCTTCCTCGTACACATTTCTGCTCATTTAAATTCTTTAGGATTACCTTCTTCTTTCTTTTTTCAACCTTTATGGACTGACTACATGGAGTCTATAGTGACCTAAAGTATCGCACTTCGGTGGCAAAGTGGTTAGGACTGTCGCCGACCATGCACATGGTCCGAGGTTCGATCCCCGGGGGCCGACGGACACCTGATATCTATGGTCGGCCTGCAAAATTTGGGCTACCGATATCCATGCTGAAAATTTCATACTTGTACCAAAAATACGGTGTGGAATCAAGGTGTAATAAGAAAAATGTTGACACTCAGTCAGCCAGTAAAAAATAAAAACACCATCGACAGCGTCGATCGAGAGGTGAATTGGGAACTAATTCGCTACTACCGGATGCTGCCGAAAACTATACATCTCACCCAACAATTGTACGACAATGCTGCATCCCAAGTAATCCACAACGGGAAACTTACAGAATCCTTCGAAGTAAAGACGGGAGTGAGGCAAGACTGCCTACTATCGCTAATGATTTTCCTGTTTGTGGTAGATTGGATAATGCGACAGACAGCAGGGAACGAGGAAACAGACATAAAATGGACTCACACACAACAAACTTGGAGGATCTCTCTCGACTTCGCCGATGATATATGTTTGATTTCCCACAAACTTGATGATATACAGGTAAAAAGCAACAAGTTGGCAATAGAAGAAGCACCAAAGATAGGACTTCAGGTGAGCATAGAGAAAACAGAGGTGATCAAGATTCCTGGCCAACAGAGACAGCCACAGCAACAACAACAGACAACAATCAGCCAACATAAATAGGAGGAACCTGAAAGAAACAACCTCCTTTACCTACTTACCTACCTGGAAGCATCGTTTCAACTACAGGTTGACGAGACTGACGAGGATATCAAAGCAGTGAGGATCGGGAAAGCAAGACAAGCTTTCATTACTCTCAAGTCTGTGTGGATGTCAACACCACTCAGCATCAAAAATAAGGTCCGGATTTTCAACTCCAATGGGAAGTCAGTCAGTGCTACTATACGGATCAGAGACTTGACGCATCATAAAAAGCACCTCAAACAAACTACAGACCTTCATTAACAGCTGTCTTCGCTCAATACTTCTCAAGATTAGATGGCCGGCCGGAAATGACCAGCAACAGGGATCTCTGGCAATGAGTGAACCAACCCAGCAGGAACCGATTGTGAAACAAATAGGCAGGAAGAAATGGAGGTGGATTGGTTGACCATACTATGAGGAAACCATCAAGTGACATCACTAGACAAGCCCTCGAGTGGAATCCGAAAAGGAAGCGGTGAGTTGGTCGTCCAAGGGTGATATGTAGGAGGTCATGTGAAGAGGAGACGAAAACATGTGGGCCCATGTGGAGTCAGGTGAAAACGTTAGCAGAGAACCGAACGCAATGGAGACGTTTGGTTGAAGCCCTATGTTCCTCTAGGAATTAAAGGAAACAACAATAATTATAATAAATGTTTTATCTCGTTGGGTCCAAAATGTTAATGACTAGAGAAAGAAAAACTTACACTTGCTAATGTATCAAGACGTTTAATCATATTCCGCATTTCTTCGATACCTTCAGCTGTAAGCGTGGGTACAAGTTGTTCCATTTCACCGGTCTACAATGCACCGAAAAAATTAAACAGAGGTACATAATAACAGTTGTCAATTAAAAAAAATGGATCACTAGGAATGTGTGAGACTCAATTACATCATGAAATGACATGTGTATTAATTGATTAATATTCTCTTGGGTTCCACACCAAACGGAACATAGAGAGCTTCGGTAGTGCATCCTTATTTCACGGTATTTTTTGCTGTCCCTTCTTTTTATCTAGTTCCACGATTGCTCGTAAGCTGTCATCGCATGTTCACACAATCTCCATGTGTCACACTCGGACATTGAGCTTTTCGTTTTCCTCTCGAGAGCCTAGTGTGTGATGTCATTCATCTGTCTCCTCAGGGTGGGTTCGATTCATTTTCATTCTCTCCGGCATATTCATTGGACCAGTAGTTAGTTCTACGTTGGTTCTTTCCCAGAGTTCCTTGTTGCTTATCGTTCCTGGTCGGCCATCTGATCTTCAATATGGAGTGAAGACAGAAGTTGACTGGAGTATCCTGTTCAAAATGATTTGTATGAAGCGCCAAGTCTCTGAACCATATATGATCACTCACCTGATACGGGTAGTGAAGTACCGTATCTTGTTCCTTATGGAGGGTAGATACAGCAGATTTCCACACTGACTTTTCAGTCACTTCCTTCAAGTTCCTCTCGCTGACGGCTGTTGATGCTTTCTATTGTTGTTGACTGATTCATCATAGAGATACTAATGGACTTAACCTAACTCACTTCAGTGACTCAGGAATTGACTTGCTACCAGGGAGTGATCTCGTTGACTTAGAATATGCAGACGATATGGTCCTTCTAGACGAGGACGCTGACAAAATGCAGAGTCTTCTGGACACCTTGAGCTGCAATCTACGAATGTTTGGCATGCGATTCGCTCCCGCCAAATGTAAGATGATGTTATAGGACTAGACTACACTGACTCCAAGATTAGAAATAGGGAGTGAAGTGGTAGAGCACGTTGACCGCTTCACTTACTTGGGAAGTACCATCAGGCCCAACGGGTTGATCTCTGACGAAATCTCAGGAAGGATACAGAGGGCTAGTTTCGCATGTACCAGTTTACGCTGTCTCTGGTGTAGACGAGATATCCGACTATCGACCAAAGGGCGGGTGTACTGCTCATCAATCCGCTCCGTCCTCCTTTATGGCTGTGAGTCAGACCTGGTCATTGAGAGTGGAAGGCATGAAAAGATTAGCTGTCTTTGATCATAGGTGCCTGCGTTCTATTTCCCATGTGAAGTGGTATAATAAGGTGAGCAATATTGAGGTTAGGCGGGGGAAATCAATCGACGAGGTTGTGGAGTTACATCGACTGAGATGGTAAGGATATGTGTTACGTATGCTTAGCACAGTCATCGCCTTCCTCGATGAGCAATGTTAACTGATATGGGGTCAGGCTGGAAAAGAGCTAGCACATGGTGATCAAACCAGAACATGGCCTCACCAGTCAATGAAATCCACGACAGTTAGTTTAAGCCAGCCACGTAGGAAGATGTAGACTGGCTTCCTGGTTGGGGTCCTCGGGACGGTAAAAACCAATGACAGCTGGAGACAATTGGTGATATGGCTCAAAATCGTTCTCAATGACTAGCGAAGATGCATCCACTCCTTGTGACTTATGATTTCCAATGAAGCTATGTTGTTCTACGTTATTACTATTCGTTTGTCTCACACTTCTGTTTACTGTCTCTATTATGCTTTTCTTGTACTTTCTTCTCTTGCTTTGTGTGCTTCATGGAATGTGGCGACTTGAACTTCCGCATATATGTGTAAAGTTCTATGTCGAAAACAGACATCGTTGTTGATTAGTGGACATCTTCATCACCTCTATCTCTTATCGTTTGATTCCTATATCCATTGTCTCTCGTGCCAACTTGTTGCTTATCGCTTGTTGTAGATCTTCGGAGTTTGTGTGACATGAGACGAAAAAATAGTCATCTACAAAGTCCTGATTTTCTAGTGCCTTTCCGTCGGTCCAACGTATGCCTGCCTATCGTCTCACTTCCCTCAATGAATCGACACGACTAACCATTAATGTAACAATGAGGCACATAGTTAGTTTATCACTGGAGATGCGTCATACACACGTTGAGGAGACTGTCGGATGACATCACTCGTCAGGTTCTCAAGTGGGAAACACAGACTTGGCTGTCTGAGGGTGACACACAGAGGAGATGAAAACAAGACAAAATCGAAGTGTGCTGTTGAAGAAGCCCTATCGTTCGAGACCCAATGAAGGTAAACAACAACAATAATAACAGTAATACTAATAGTAATCATATCAAGAAAAAAAAACATTATCTCACCTTCTTATTTTTCACACTAAATAATCTAGCAAGATCATATTCAAACGATTTTAAATGACTCCAATCAAGTAAATCTAAAACTCTGCAAAAAAAGAGAAAAGTTATTTATTTATTTACTACATACCCATCGCCAGAAATATCCAGTAGAGTGAAACATTTGACATTTTCATTATATGAAATTTTCACGCCTAATTCTTCCAACTTTTTTTGAAAATTCTCTAAATCTAAAAATTTCAATCCGCCTAATTCTTTGTTGTGTGAGTCGGTTAACAGGAAAAATAATCTTTTCATTTGGACTAGAAAATCGGACATTTGTTGCTATAATAAAAATAAAAAATGGAGAGTAGTCAATTTGGTTTTACCAGTAGTTGTGGTCGTCCAAGAGCAGTCAGCTTGATTGCAGTAATAGCATAATCACTCTGCTTTGATGAGACATCAATACACTTTAAAAATGTCTCCATATTTTCATTACATTGATGTTCTGACTTATAGAAGTATGATCTTGCAGCAACCAACTGTTTTGTACGATCAGCAAAACGTACACTAATTTGATATTGTTTAGGTGAGACTTCTGAACGTTTTGCAGGGCTTTCTATGACTTCAGTTAAACTTTTTCTGTAAAGAGAATATAATAGAATAGAAAGACTTTTTTTAATCATAGAATTAAAAGAATAATGTGAAGGCTATCAGAAAAATAATATCTTATACATTGATTATAATGATGAATGTAGGTTCTAGTTCATACGCCGTCTCTGGCGTAGACGTGATATCCGACTATCGACCAAAGGGCGGATGTACGGCTCAGCAGTCCACTCTGTCCTCCTTTATGTCTGTGAGTGAGACCTGGCCATTGAGAGTGGAAGACATGAAAAGATTAGCTGTCTTTGATCACAGGTGCCTGCGTTCTATCTTCCATGTGAAGTGGTATAATAGGGTGAGCAATATTGAGGTTAGGCTCCGGTCGAGTGTTAGATAGGTGGGAAGGGAAATCAGTCGACGAGGCTGTGAAGCTACATCAACTGAGATGGTTAGGACATGCGTTACGTATGCATAGCCTAGCCTAGTCATCGCCTTCCTCGTCGGGCAATGTTAGCTGACATTGGGTCAGGCTGGAAAAGAGGTAGTGGCGGTCAAACGAAAACATGGCACCAGTCAATGAAATTCATAAAAGTTAGTTTAAGCCAGCCAGCCAGCCAGCCACGTAGGAAGGTGCAGACTTCCTGGTTGCGGTCCTTGGGACGGTAAAAACCAATGACAGCTGGAGACAATCGGTGATATGTCTCACAATACTCGTTGTCAACGGCTGGTGTAGATGCGTTCACTCCTTGTGACTTATAATACCCAATAAAACTATATTGATCTTCGATATTACTATTCTTTTTGTCTCATATCTCTGTTTACTGTCTCTATTTTGCATTTCTTCTACTTTCTTTTCTTACTTTGTGTGCTACATGGAGTGTGACGACTTGAACTGGTGCATCCGTGCAAAGTTCTATGTTGAAAATAGCCAGACAGACAGTTCATACAATATCTATTGGTTACATATAATCAAAAAGAAAAGTTACATTTGATCCTAACGAAAAAGAAGTAATGACCTGTGAAATGATCTCGTTTGCTAACACCCTGATATATATATATATATATATGGTTACTTGTGACAAATCAACAGATTCCATTCAGGAGTTCTTAACTGAACGAATATGCTTTGAAATAGCATATCGGTAATAATAATTGCTTTATTCTAAACATTATTCTGGTACAAATATGGAATTTTCAGCAGTAGTACAGTACTGCAGCCAATTTTCTCATATCAATAATAGTATTGAAAAAGAAGGAGGGCCATTTACTAAGTGTTGCGCAGTATATCGGCAGTGTCCTGTCTTAGGCACTTTTCTCCTAGCCAATTAAAGTATTGTAGAGTTTTTATACTTAGTCATTCAAGCATACAGTCTTCTAAAGTTGCTTCTAGTTCCCCTACCTGATGAGATGCAAGGAAAGAGTTGTGCATAGAGAGGATGTTCAGGGTCTGACAAGATAGTAATTGCTAATTTCTTGCATGAGTCCATTGTTCTACCTACAACAGTACTAACGACTTGGTTCAACCAAGACCACACTTGCACTACTGGTGGCTTTTAGTGTCCTTTGCGATATAACAAGATCTTTAAGTAGCCGAGAAAAGATCAAGTTATGGGGAGCAGTGAAGAAATATAGACAGAATACAAGATTTAACAAACTTAGAAAGTAGAGATTGAGTGATACCAGGTCGTCTTAACTTACTAACGTGGAACGTTAAACGAAATATCTTCCCAATCGCTAATATGACATGTGAAGATCAGAAAGCATTTAAGGAAGTTCACAGTCCAGGATATTTAGCATTCCATTTAGTCTCAACCTCTGTGCCACCTATAGTTGTGGAATCATGGGAAGCAACCAGTTTATATAGGTTGCGCTTACGTCTTTAAGTGAAATTAACAATCTACCATTTGGAAGGATTAAGCTTAAGAACCTTCTGACGAGGACCACTGACTGATTTCTGATAAAAACTTGTTCATTCTGGAACAATCTGACTGGGAAGTAACCTCCGGTATATAAGCAGTTAGATCAATGGCATATTTAAGTAAATTAGATCCATCAGATCGGAGAAAGTCATATAAGAAGAAAGAAAGGCTCCTTGAGCTAGGAACGCCAGCTAGAATAAGTAAAGAAATGGAAGGCTTTCCACCATGTAAGGTGTACTACTTTCTATCATAAATGTAAGAATGCAACCACTTATTAGTTCAAAACCCTGTTTGTATCGCAGCAAGCTTGTTTAAAAAAGAAGCCTAGGTAAAGCAGAGTCAAAGGCAGATGTGTAATCTAAGGAGGCACACAGAACATATTTGGCACCTCCGTCTAAATTATAGACAACATTATGATACAAGACAACAGTCGTATCTAAAGTACACCTACTATGTTCATAAGCAAACAGTTTATGTTCGTTAAAGGCCGTCAATGAAGGTTCAAGGTTAAGTAAAAACAGTTTTACTATTACTCTTTAAAACAGATGAAGTAATAGCAAAAGTTCTGAACTTGAAACTTGATCTATTTGATGATTTAGACACAGGAACAGTTCTAGTGTCCTTCCAAAAAGTAGGCACAATATTAGTGGAAAATGATTCGTTGAAATTAACCATTGAGGAGATAACTTTAAATGTCAGCAGATTTTTTGAGGATAACAGTTGCTACACCGTCTGGTTCAAGGGACTGCTTAGGTTAAGTCTCAAGGATTTGAGACGCTTCAGGATGTCATTTGTATTAAAACCGGAGAAGCAATTATTATTTTTCAGTGAGGCATTCGAAATTATACCTAGTAGAAAATAACAACTGATAACTAGCCGATAGGATGATCCATTGAAAATCAGAAGGGAGTACTGGGCGATTACTTCGTTCTAGTTTGGGACTCTTCATCAGTACGCACCCATGACCCTAGTAGGGGTCAAACTCAGGGACTTCGAATTACGACGCAAGCCCATTAACCATTCAGCGAGTGAGAAAGATTCTAACTGTCTATGAATTTTAACTGAAAATTTCTGATAGTTATAGTGTAAACTCCACTCAATGTCATCAGTATTTTTGCCTTATAACCAGTCTGATGATCCTGACTGATCACGACTTTCAGCTAGATCTACAGGTTATTCCACCTTATAGTTAGTCACTAGTGCGCATTAGATTAGTTTTCAAATGTTGGTTTGCATTACATATCGCGAATCGATAAGCCACTGGATCGCGTCCCATTGGCTGGATGGTCAACGAGCTCGCCTCATAATCTAAAGGCCCTAGGTTTAATCCCAAGTAAAATCACGGGTGCTTAACGCTGAAGAGCCCCAGACTGTAGGAAAACAGCTTTCCAGTAATGCCTGGTGGTTTTTAATGCTTTTTCCAACTGAATTCAGTTCGTAATCAAACTTAGAAGGGACATGAGTTCCTTCAAGGTTGCAGATACGCCTTGCTGACTGACTGGTGAGTGCCACCTAGCACAAAACCTAGGTCAAGCAAGGCCTACTGATGACAATCGCCTCCAACCATCTAATATCATCAAATCAATGTGCACCGTAATCGCGAGCTACCTAGCATGGTGGCCACATTGCAAACCTGACTGATAGAATTCAGTCTGCACCAAAGAAAGGACTAGACACATCACACTAGTTACTAGTGTCCAATCAAAATATCCACTACAGTCCTACAGAAGGTCAGTAGCGAGCCTGATGGTAACGTCTCTGATTGCCACCCTGGGTGACGCGGGTTCGAATCTCCGAAGGGACATGAGTTCCTTCCAGGTTGCAGATAGGCCTTGCTGACTGGCGACTGCCAACTACATGAAACCTAGGTTCAAGGCTTCCTGCCAATTGCCTCCAACCATCTTATAACTTGAAATGAAAATTCGTATGATGGGATTTAATATCAAAACTAATGCAGTTGCCAATCATTTTCATAACGTACTTAAATGAAGTATTGAAGGAGTAGTTTAATGACGAATCAATATAAAAATTTAGGGGAAACTTGGGGAAAATGTAAAATCTTTCACCCAATTTTACCAATGTATTAGTAAATTCTCTCAAAGTTTCTCATTTGGGTAAATTACGAATTGTCGTGTGTAAAGTTAAACTTTAAGCACCACTAACTTAAACTTTAAGAACCACTAATCAGCAAATGACCTCGAACGCACCACTCACGTGAAGGAGGAATTTTTGTGCATAGAATACATCATATTTATGAAAAATGCATAGACTGTAGAAAAGTGTTACAGAGGCTACCTTCCTCTCTCATGTGATAAGGGTACCTCTCAGTTTTAGGCTGGAGTATCAACAGAGTGTAATTCCATTGTGGGTAAAATTTATTTTGATAAATCCACACTATGACCCTGATAATAACCCTAATCTTCCCTGAATCTAAACCTAACATGAAAATAGCCACAAACTAATGAATGGACCCAGCATAAAATACTGTATATCATCTTTTCTCAAGAATCATGTGATTTATCTTGTGATGGAGTTACTATGTGAATGCATCATTCCTCATGTTTATTGGGATTTAGTGTGTGAGATCAATCCATCGTCTTTTGTCTCACCCTGGTCTTTGTCAGATAGCCAACCAATGAGAATAGACATTTCCAGCAAATAAGATCAATCCATTCTCACGGTTGTGAGCCAACTTTATTATGGTTAAGAAAATGTATAAATATCATGTGTTGTTACTTAAACTACAAAGTACAGTATAATACAATAGTCTTATAGTCACAGGCCAGCCTTTGTCTTTTGATATTTTCGTGATTCAGTGAATCTGAAAGTACAACGGACAAATAGAGGTATTAGCGTGCCAATCAAGTTGATTACCGTTATAGTAATTAACAGGCGCAGACATAACAAAGTAGTGTCGGATTGTCTCTCAAGTCACACATTCCCGAAAGTGTCGGATTTATTCAGTTCACTTAACAAAGTGGCAACGGAGTTATAACAACTAAATGTAATCTAACTCTAACCAATCCTAATGTCGCCTTTATTAGGTTAATCTAACCCTAACTTGTCCAAGGCTTAAGCCGTAACTTAATCCTTCCCAAACCTACGCTGAAACTTGCCAGATATCCCATTTAATAGTGTAACGCATCGATAAGCATATTTTACTGATGATGAGAACATTATTTGCCAGGTTTCACTAACTTCCTCATTGAGCGTTTCAAGGTCATTGGTGTGGTCACACTCCATTGATAGTTAGTGGTGCTTAAACTTTAACTTGGCCTTTTATTTGCGATTACTAAGGACACCGAAGTCATAGATTTTAAGTACAACCTCAAATGTAAAACAAACTAAACTTCAAGCATAAAAAACATTTCTCTAATCACCATAAAAAGTCCAAATAAAGCTATGTATACTTGGCTTCCTAAGTATGATAACCGTACATATAAGTGTAACTTAGAGATGTGCTTCCTGATAGAGAGAATTATATGATCAACAATAGTAATTTGCTTGATTCCAAACCAATACCAATCAACATTTTGTACATAGGTGGCACAGAGGTTAGAACGCTCGCCGGCCATACATATGATCCCCGGCCTATGCATACCTGAAATCAATGATCGGCCTGCTAAATTCGGGCTACCGATTTCACATGTTCAAAATTCCATACTTGTACCAAAATACAGTGTGGAATCATGCCATAATAAAATTTAAAAAATTCAAAAAATCATATTGCGTCTAATTCTATCGAATAAAATTAAAAACAATGATAAAAATTATATTACAGGATTGTTAATATCGGTGCTTATTTCGTACTTGTAGTGAAATTGAAGTCATATATATACCAAACAATTGTAAATAATAATGTTAGTAGCTAAGATTTTCAGTTAATTGAGATACTGTTACCATAGATTACAAATAGAAGATAACAAAACTACCAATTATTTTGCTAACAACGTAGTAATTCGTAGGTTTCACGTTTAACATTGTTTATATCGTGAGGATTATGGAATAAGTATAGTATAGTTGAGTTTCTGTACTTGGTAGTACGAGTATATAATCTTTTGCATTGACTTCTAGTTCTACCAGATGAGATACAAGAGGAGAGTTCAGAATATAGGGGGGATGTTGATGTCCTACATCGAATAAAGTTTCTGCATCTGAAGGGGCGTTCTATACAAACAATAAAATACATCAAGAGTGAAACAAGCAAGACATAGGTGAGGTCCGAATAGAGCAGACACTCCGGTATATGACCACTGACGATTAGATGTAACAACCAAACCAAGTTAGGCCTTCTATTCTGAATTTGTTTAATAAACTGCAGGGAGATCACCTGTTCGACTACTGTATAAATAATGGACCAATTAGAGTTACTAGAATAGCAATCTTATGCAGATCACACTTGACAGGATAAATTATCCTTTGGGAGGATTCGGATTTTGGGAAGAACAGTTTCTGATATATAAGCGGATCACAGAACGTTGTGTCACGTATTTATTTTTCCAACAACTTCGTGAGTTTTACTGCTCGATCCTGACTAGTTACATAAAGCCTGCCCTAAGATCTGTGGGCATGGCCACTAGAGCTAAGCTTTGTCAAGAATCGGCTTATTTACTACAAAAACACGTTCGATATTTTGAATGTAAATGCCAATTTAAAATAATAATAATAAACAGACTTCGAAGTAGTAATCTCGAAATTTAATTTTGAACTAACTTTACAATATCAACCGCCTCCTGTTCATGTATATCTTTCTCTACACTGTAATCAAGTATAGATCCAACACCATACTTCTTCAGACGCAGAACTAGCGGTTGTATACCAGCTTCATCTTCACCTGCAACAAAATGCCCATAGAATGACATCCTCATCATCCTCCGAAATAAATGTTTTCCTAGAAGCTTCCTAGAAATATCCATAAGCTAAGAATAGTGTCAGAGTTCATAAATTACTTTCTTATTATTCTTCACCAAAATAGGGTATGAACATATTTTGAAAACAAGGAGTGCACGAATAAGGTCACTGTTTGACTTCGCTATGTTAGCTAGTTTTGAGTCTCTAAAACTAAATTTGGACAGGTCATCTTGAAATGACACATCGAAAAGGAAATTACTCGAAGCAGAATTATCCTTCACCGTATTCTGAGGAGTTGAGACATTTTGAAATCTTCCTGGTGACGTTGACAGCATGAGTTTGCTCCCTCTGATGCAAACTTGTGAGGCACAGAGCCATGTTTGATAGGTATTGATAAAAGATCCCAATGCTTTACGTGATAACATAAATCCAAAAGACCTCGGAAACAAAATACAAGTTATAAAAACAGAGCCCAAATGTCATGATCATGTACAATTATTGTCCGTTAAAACAAAACAATTCCAACAGTCGGTGTGACCACGGACACTAATTTTGCTAGAAATATCACCAAAAACAAAAACTTATCACTTTGTGTGAACTGCTGAAATATAATTATAGTTTATTTAGCCATGTACACATTACAACAAAAGTCAAGACACAGGAAAGTGAAGATTATGTGTAAGATTCAATTCCAAAATTGTGTCACAATTATAAGTGCTAAGTACCAACGGCACAAGGATTTTAGCCGTCATTGTTTTCTAACTTGTGACGCAGAGGAGAAAAAGTCTAGTCAATCGTTTTAAGGATTGATCTCACTGAATGCAATCAAGATGCTTAAAACTGGGAAAACACCGGGACCAGATGGAATCCCAGCAGAAGCTTTGAAAATAGACCCAGAGACAACAGCGGACTTGATGACACCACTACTGGAGAAGGTGTGGAAAGAGGGCAAAGTACCCAAGGATTGGAAGAACAGTTACTTATTCAAACTTCCAAAGAAAGGAGACTTGAGTCAATGCGAGAACTGATGCGGAATTATGCTCCTGTCCATCCCAAGGAACATACTAGGTCGCATCATCTTGAAGAGAGTCAAACAAGCCCTAGATGAAAAACTTCGACCGGAACAGGCTGGATTCAGGAGAAACAAGTCATGTATTGATCATATTGCCACTCTACGGATCATCATTGAACAAAGCTTGGAATGGCAGTCACCTCTCTATCTCAACTTCATCGACTTTGAAAAGGCCTTCGACAGCGTCGATCGAGAGGTCATTTGGAAACTACTTCGCTACTACGGGGTCCCATCGACAATTATACACCTCATCCAACAGTTATACGACAATGCTGCATGCCAAGTAATCCACAACGGGAAACTTACGGAAGCCTTCAAAGTGAGGACGGGAGTGAGGCAAGGCTGTCTACTATCACCAATGATCTTCCTGATTGCAATTGATTGGATAATGCGACAGACAACGGCAACCAACAAGGGAACAGGCATAAAATGGACTGACACAAAAGACTTGGAGGATCTGGATTTCGCCGATGATATATGTCTGATTTCCCATAAACTGGAAGATATGCAAGTGAAAAGTAACAAGTTGGCAGAAGAAGCATCAAAGATAGGACTTCACGTGAACATAGATAAAACAGAGGTGATGAAGATTCCTAGCCAACATCAACAACACCAACAGACCACAATAAGCATAAATGGGAAGAACCTGAAAGAAACAACCTCCTTCACCTACCTGGGAAGCATCGTCTCAACTACAGGCGGAACTGACGAGGACATCAAAGCCAGAATCGGAAAAGCAAGACAAGCTTTCATTACTCTCAAATCTGTGTGGAGGTCAACAGCAATCAGCATCAAAAATAAGATCCGGATTTTCAACTCCAATGTGAAGTCAGTGCTACTATACGGATCAGAGACTTGGCGAGTCATAAAGAGCATCTCAAACAAACTTCAAACCTTCATTAACAACTGTCTCCGCTCAATACTCAAGATCAGATGGCCAGAAAAGATCAGCAACAGGGATCTCTGGGAGCGAACCAATCAGGAACCGATTGTGAAACAAATAGGCAGGAAGAAATGGAGATGGATTGGCCATACGCTGAGGAAACCATCAAGTGACATCACTAGACAAGCCATTGCTCGAGTGGAACCCGAAAGGGAGGCAGCGAGTTGGTCGTCCAAGGGTGACTTGGAGGAGGTCATGCGAGGAGGAGATGAAAGCATGTGGACAGACCTGGAGCAGGTTGAAAAAGTTGTCAGAAAATAGAAGTCAATGGAGGTGCGCAGCTGAAGCCCTATGTTCCTCTAGGAACTAAAGGATACAATAATAATAAATAAGGGTACTAAAAACTACATTCGGTTTGATGCTGTTCAGTATTTCATCAAACCAGTCTAAATCCGCAAGGCTGAAAGGACTCCACTATCACCCAGCTAGTATTTTCTTCGGGCTAATTGCAGATTGTGTGACAGTTTTCCACAGTCTGCCCCAATGTTCCTGCAACTAACCTCAAGTTTCAACTACTCACCTGTGGCTATGCAGTGGACCTCGAGTCTTTAGCCATCCCGGTTACATACCCATTATGTCCACAGCTTGTCGAGCCAAGCTATATGCTTCCATAAATCTCAGCGAGGCGTAAATCAAAGGACTATTTGCGTGACCTCATAGCTCTAAATCAAATTGAGCAACCAGATATGCAGCCTTCTGTCTCATTAATCCTTGCACACCTACAAGCCATTATTATTATTATTGCTCCCTTGGGTTCCTAGTGGAACATAGGGCTTCAACTACACGTCTCCATTTGCTTCTGTCTTCTGCTGTACTTTTCGCCTGCATCCATGTTAGTCCATACTGTTTCAACTCCTCTTCACACCATCTCCTCCATGTCACCCTTGCACTGACGTCCCACACGCCACGTCCCTTTCGGGTTCCACCATAGATATCAGGTGTGCGTCGGCAGGGGATCGAACCTAGGACCATGTGCATGGTCAGCGACAGTCCTAACCACTGTGCCACCGAGCTTTGGCTGTTGTTGGTGACATCATGATGGCCACTCCATCGGTGTGCTCGTGGTTGTCCTCTGGGTGGCCCTAATGGCTTATTGTCTCTCCAGTTGGTAGTAGTTGGCACCTTCCAGTTCCGTTCCATCTGCTTTCGCAGATTCCTGACATTTCTATTGTATACCTGCTCATTTCAGCGGCTATCTGGGCAGCCTTTCCAGTTTCGTACATTGTACGAACATTCCAGGTACCCATCCTTACTTTTGCTTTCATCGAAAGAAGGCACATCGGCTGACTGGCTTCCCGAAGGCTTTCACCAGCCTGTGTCATTTCACTTCCCTGATTCCAGCGAAAAATAAGGCTATTGCTTATGTTTTTAGAATTTTTAATATATTTATTCGTTGAAGTTTCTGTTGCGATTTGGTTGTTTTACGGGGGTGGAGTTGCTAGCACCACGCCCCAACCCTCCCTCTTTGCCCGGGCTTCTACAAGCCACGCTTGAAATTAAATTTAACTACACTTCTGTGCATTTACTGAAACCAATCTTGGAATGCCAGTGAGGAGTTTCCATTCCGTTAACTTAGTTAACATTTCTCGTAAAAAACTGAAAGTATTCATGTGTTATTATTATTGATGCAAGCCAGCACCATAAGGTTGACAGTACTTTGCGAAGAAATAGCTTCATAAGGTTATTTCTATCTAAGCAACTTACATTTCGATTGGCGTGGCAGAGGTCCTGATAGTAGTCTGGTGGATGCTGTGTTCTTTCAGAGTGGCGAATATTTTTTGTATAGGTCCCTCATTAAAGGTTTCCTGGTTGATTTCGCGGTTTTTGGACTGACTGACTCTCCAGAAGCTGGATTCACAACCTTATTGGGCATAGATTACAGAAATTAAGCATTATATAAGCTGCAATTTGAGACAATTTTCAGTTCGTACTTTTTGTGAATGAATTACTGTTGATAATCAAATAGTCCCATCTTCACAGTGATAGTGATCAATTTGCGGTGGGAGCAGTTTTCCGTCCGACGATGTAAACATTGCCGCTTGGAAATTAAAGGTAGCAAGAATGCACTCATGCATTTCGACCGTGGCTAAACACTGAGATAGCAATCAATTACTGTTACTCTGCTTTCGGATACAGAGACCAGGGATTGTGAAGTGGTTTTGAACTATTAACTGAAAAGCTCAGCTAACTACAGCAGCGGGTTTCAGAACAATATGAAAACTGCTTATGGCTGCTGTAATTCAAACGTATTTCAAGGATTCTGACAGACATATCATTAGAACTATAAATTTAAATAATAATAATAATAATAATAATAATGTATTGTATCAACTGGAACAACATATAGCATTCACTCGTGAAATCTACGTCAAGAATCCTCGGATACCATATCTAACTACGTGGAACTCAGGACTTTATCCACAGCAAACTCTGTAAAGGAAAGTCTGACTTTTTATTTTTGCAATATAAATCTGTTTATCGTTGTTGTTTTGATACTTCGATAATACAGCTATCTTATTTTCATATCCTCAAGACTTTTTTTCCGGAAATTGTGAAGTTTCTTATTTCTGTAATGGTTAAGTCTATCAAACGTGTAAGTACCGTTAAGAGACTGAGATCTAATACTAGTCAGCCATCTGAAGGCCTCAGCTCCGTTGACAATTCTACACTGTTTACACCAGCCATACCCAGAGTTATGGTATCTGATATCATGGAGGAATTAGCAGAGAATGCGGCTTGTAGCAAAAATGATTTACTGACACTTCAGAAGTCAATAGCAGAACTACAGAGCAAGTTTGACAGCATTATGCCTCTCACGCAACTGTGTGACCCACCACAAAACATCTGTTTTGAATCACTAATCAAATCCGAGCGCATAATTGACTATTTGGCTGAAGAAGCTGTTAAGAGGATTATGTCTTCACATAACGTCTTGGCCTATAACATTCCAGACAGAGAGCCGATTGCCAAACTTAAGAATTCGTGTCTAAAGGCTTGTAATATGTCGTTGACAGAATGTCAGGTCTTGCGTCTTCGTAAGAAATCTGCAAACCACCCGTGTCCCGTGCTTTTCAAGTTTAGGTCTACCGAAGAAGCCAGGAATTTTCTGAAATCGGGTAAGAAAATAGGCTCTTCAACACCATACACTAACATTAGGGTTGCACCTGATTTAACACCATGCCAAAGGCGATGCCGCTCAGGAACAGTGAACCCTGATAACTCTAATAGGATAACTGTAGATGATGTTCCGTGCGTTATTCCGTCTATTGAAATATCTGATAACGGCATGCAACAGACATTTTCGCAGGTAGTGGCTAATGTTAGCCAAGCATTATATAACGATATTGATGCAGACACTGAAATGGTGGACATAGATGAGTCAACGGGAAATAATGTTGAAATACATCGTTTTCACACTGACGCAAAAGTCCAGACACCGAAACCATCAAAACCCATCCCACTGGTGGTCCAACCATTGCCTTATAAGTCAGTTACTCCTCTGTCTGACAATCCACACTCTGTAAAGCACCAGTCGAATGTAGCCACCCAAGTTGGCAAGTTTTCTAGGCATTATGACAAACGTCCCATTTCCATTAAGAAAACTAAAGCTCATGAGGTGTTCAAGCCACAGAAACCCTACATAGCATGTGCTGACTGCCCTGTTAGCCATCATCAGCCAGATAATCATAAGATAGGGGAAAAAGAAGTAAATAAATTAAATACTAAACCCGGAGCAAGAAAGCTCTTTGATAAGAAAGAGACGAAAGCACCTGTAGGCCTTCTTTGTAAGAGAAAGTCAAATATGGTAGACGAAGCTCCTAGGGGTAGGCCTAATTGGTGCCAAGTGGAAAGCCAATTTTATCGAATCCCTAATTCTAGACAAACAGCACAGCAAAGTAGTAGGTATTGTTCTGCACATCCACTACGTAAACCCCTTGTCAACCAGCCCACTTCTAATATTCTGTCTACTGAAAGTTATAGAAAATACCCCAAACATCGGCCACAGACCACATTTAGCAAGCCAACAGAACCCATTCATATATCTTATGTGTCTAGTGGGGAGCATGTGCCGATTTCTGCACAAAACTTGCCATGGTCTGATGAATACCAGAAACAGATACCAACACTTCATTCTTATACTGGCAACAAATTACCGAATACACATATCGGTTATACCTTAGGGCAGGATTTTCACCAGCGTCAGTTAACAGAAACACCTGGAATCATGCATATAGCACGCATGATATCGGATCAATTCCTTGCTGGCATAGCGAACAGTCTACAGCTAGGGCAAGGCATATTTCCCGGGAGATAGCTGACACAGTGTCGACACCAAACGCGGATACTAATATCTCTAAAATATTAATATCTGATTATCACACAGGTGTCTCTCACTGCATACCATATCCAAACGTAAGCCCATCCCTGACTACCACCTCAAAAATCTACCTGAAGTCTTCCTACGATCCAAAGATATTGGTAAATGAGTCTGATAACATGTATATAGAGGATACTCACGGATTATTTTACCAAGATGTTGTCCGCTCACTGAAACCACATAGCCAGTGTTTATCTATTATCCTAGTAAATACGAGATCAGTTCTAAGCAAACATTTAGCACTAAGTACAATAGCTTCTATATGCAGACCGTCATTGATTATGATCACCGAAGCCTGGTGCACAAGTGAAATCTCCAATGACAGCCTAAGGATTGAGAAATACAACCTTTTTCGCGGGGACAGACGGACAGGTCGTGGGGGTGGAACACTAATTTACTGTGAACAATCCATGTGTGCAACCCAGTTTAGTAACCCAATTCTGTCACAACTCAATGACTCGATCTGGGTCGAAATAAAAGTTGTCAGAAGTAAACCTATACTTGTGGGTTGTGTGTACCGGCCCCCTTCATCCAGCAGGGAATATGATAATATGCTTAGCAATATCTTTAATGTTACAGCCAATCTTCCTTTCAGTTATAAAATTATCGGAGGCGATTTCAACTTGCCAGAAGTATCATGGTCTTCACTCCGAGGACCCCAAAGGTACGATAATCTCATAAATTCCATCGTCACAGGAGGGTGGACACAACACATAAATTCACCCACTAGATCCGCAAATATCCTAGACCTTATTTTCACGAACAACATAACGCCATCTACCGTACATGTTGGACATGAATTTCCAGGTAGTGACCATAGAATAGTAGTTTGTTCTTTTGACATCTTTCCTGAAACAAAACGCAGAGATGAAGCTGGCCAGATACCTATGAGATTGTACACACATGCTGACTGGGACTTGTATCAGCACCTAATTAGATGTTCTAATTGGGACTCGTACTTTTCGAACCAGTCCTTAGATGCAATTCTTAACAACTTCTATCAGAATATTAACTCAATTCACGACGTCATTGCACCCGAGAAGATTCTTAACTTCAGATTCCCCCAAAGTGATTATATTCCGACATCGTTTAGAAGAAGTCTACGTAAGCACTCAATAAAATACTACAGATATCATGACTTATCGTCATTAATTGCCATAACGTCCCTTCTCAGTAGAATTGAAGAGTTGAGAAATATAGGCCTCAGAAACAAAGAAATGCAGGCCATTCATGCACCGCATAACTCAGGAGAAATAGCCAAACTTTTTAAAAGTAGGTTGATGAACTCCAAAACACCCTATCCGAAAATAATATACTTAGACGGCATTGCTTACGAAAATAATGAGGCGATATGTGAACTGTTTAGCAAGCACTTCGCCAGATTATACACCTTAGAGAACGATGAAGTCGTGGATTTCCCACGTAAAACAGACGAATGTTTAAGTGACATAATTTTCACCACACATGAGATCGATAAAGCTGTCGCAAATCTTAAGCTTAGTAACACTACTGGCCCAGACGGTATATCTTCCGTTCTGCTGAAAAAAGGTGGTAATGACATGAGTTTACTCTTACTCAAGTTATACTCAATTTCATTAAGCGATGGGACATACCCTAACTGCTGGAAGAAGTCTTATATTGTACCTATCCATAAATACGGGCCTATAGCTGATATCAACAACTACCGCCCCATCAACATCACGTCTGTAGTTTCACGTGTAATGGAAAAGATAGTTAAGACTCAAATCATTCAGTACTTGCTGTCAAATGACCTACTATCCCCATCCCAATACGGTTTCTTAAGTAGAAGGTCGTGCATTACTTGCCACTTAGATTATTTTGACTACATCACACAAAGCATTGATAATGGGCGTTCGGTAACAACATTGTTTCTTGACGTTAGCAAGGCCTTTGATAAAGTCCCACATATCAGACTCCTAACAAAACTCCAATCCTACGGAATAACCGGAAATCTTCACAAATGGATAAGTTCTTTTCTCACAGAAAGAGAGCAATTAGTCAAAATCAACCACCAGTTGTCTTCCTCAAAGCCGATAACCAGTGGTGTAATACAAGGTAGTGTTCTTGGCCCTATTCTATTCCTCTTATTTATAAATGACATAGTCTCTGTAATCAAGTATGGCAAGCCATACCTTTTTGCAGATGATCTCAAGATAGTATATGATTATGGGTACGGTGATATGAGCGTCGAAAGCAAGATCCAACAAGACTTAAATGATCTAGGCGATTGGAGCGAAAAGTGGCAACTGACTTTCAACCCAGACAAGTGCGGTATAACCCACCTTGGACGCTGGAAACCGATAATGTGCCTATACATGTACGGTAAGCTCCTGTCAAAACTGAACACAGTCACAGATCTCGGGATAACATACTCAGATTTATCCTTTTCCGATCACGCAAATAAGGTTGTATCTGACTGTAAACGACTTACTGGCTTTGTACTGCGTAACTTCTACACCCAAGAAGCAAGATTAGCTATATATAGGACATGTATCCGTCCCAAACTTGAATATTGTGCTCTCCTATTTAGTAACCTCAGGACTGTAGACAGAAAAAAAATCGAAAGTGTCCAGAGATTCCTCACGAAACGCATAATAGGGTTCGACCAACAAGTGGAATATGTTGACAGGTGTGTACGTCTGAAATTAGAGCCTCTGTGGTTAAGGAGAGTGAAGTGCAACCTATTTCTACTCTTCAAAGTCATTAGGAAACACTGCTACAGTAACTCATCCATAACTTGGGAAAATATTAAATCATATCAGCTGCGAAACCACGACTACCTTGTCAAGGTGGCTACCCACAGAAAATCCATTAGGGCAAACTTTTTCACCATAAAATATTGCACTCTTTGGAACCAACTACCACCTGAAATAAGATGTTGTGAAAACCCTGATGGGTTCAAACGGAGCCTAGAAAGACACTTTAACATGTCCACCCTAGCTCGTCTAAAAGACCACAACTGTTGGTAGAACGGAAATTGAAGGCCAGTCCAGTCTTCAGTATAGTCACATACGTATATCTCGACTCTAATACTCACGCAGCGAACGTTAACTAATTTACTGATTTCTATTCTCTATAATTTTCACTAAGTTGTGTTGGTGAAAGTAACACTGGAAATAATTGTAATAGCATCCACACCTTTTAACGTTTTACATATGTATATACTAATATAACAATACTTATTAATCATGCATGTTCAACTCTTAAATTAGATGGATATTAAAATACTTAAAATATTTATGCATCAAATGTTCTCTTGCTTTACCACGCTTGTTTCCCTTATAACACTCAATTATTGAACCTAGTGTAATATTTGATATACGAACTATATTATTGATTATACTCTTATCATATATGGTTTGATTTACTCTACGGCTCCCTGTAGACTAACCACCATTCTTCAGTATACACACACTGCAGTATTGTTAAAAAACGCCAAAATTTCGTTGGTTCTGTGTTAATATCTTTTTATAATATGTCTAGACACGTTACTTTGCAATGTCAGATGTTTACTATATATAAGACTGTCATGAAAATTTAGTACACTAAGTCCTGCCAACCGACCTTACCTTCAGTCCATACTACCTAAATTGAACCTTAACTATAGTATTCTGCTAAATCTTGCTCCACTATTCACAATACCTATTCGTTTTACTCTTTAAGGTTTTAACTTCTTATAAAGTAATCTGTTCATCAGGATGCATGCACACATATATAATATGTTCGTAAAGATGTACGTGGAGACCTATTGGAAGCACTCATTAAGAAAGCTAGGGAGATGGAATATGGGGTACGAACATGTCTGGTACCAAGCAATATATTTGCGGTAGCCATAATAATCATAGTCTCAGAGCCTAACATCAAAAAAGGAGGGAGGGTGGCGTTAGCTGATCAGTAGATATGGTGGTGGTCACTAAGGTGAATCGCCCCATTCTGCAGGAACAGCAATATACAAATTAAAGGCTCGAGATATTTCTGATTTTTATGAGGGCTTAGATCTTTATCTTGAAAAAGATAATAGTGAACGCCTTGACAGATAATGCTTCTACCTTTAAATATATACCATTCGCTCAGCCTATTGTTGAGATGCGACCACGTGGGATCTGCACAGATTTATGGGGCATCTTATGAATTAACTTGCTATCCATTGTCAGATCTTTAAATACCACTTCACAATATCTTGTCTCACTTATTTTCTAATAACGTCTTTACTTGATTCTCATTATATTCCATTAAACCTAACATTTTATAGCTCTTTATGAATTTGATTCGACTTATTCTATTCCTATTCTCTGGAGGGTACGGTTGTGCACCAAATAGAAAAAAAGACATGAAATAAAGACAACTGGCTTGAAAATAATTGTATTAAAGCCAAAAGTGAACGCATGATAGTATAAAATATATTGGTTTCATTATACATTGCAAATGAACGTTGTCGGCCTAAGGATTAATTACTTCCCCATTCTGTTTTCTATATAAATGTGTTTATTAATGATATATTTCACTCACTTAATCTATTACACTTTAATGTTACACCACAGCACTTTAATTTTTCTAAAACAGCTTCCAATTCCTTGTAAACGTTGTACTTACCTCAATATTGGTTGATTATCGTATGCCTACAACCACGGGATGAAAACGAAACGAAGTCGATTTTCCCGCTCAACCTGGAGGACAATTGTACAATTCAATAACTATACAGCCTAGTTCAGACAATGTGTATTTATATATATATCAAATATTTAACTGTTGAAACATTATTAACTTGTAGACAATTTAAGATTTGACATCATATCATCCTTGATCGTGCCTGTAAAAATGGCATGCATTTTCATGTAAATTTATGTTTATATGAAAATAAATTATTATTATTATTATTATTATAATAATAATAATAATTGCTTTATTCCAAAAACAGTACTCATGATACAGCAAGGAATTTTCAGCATTCAGTACAATATTGCATCTAATTTACCCAAAAACGACAAAAAAAATTAAAAATACACAATACATAATAGTAATAAAACGATTGTTGTAGCAGCTACGTAGCAAAATACTGTGTGCCATACGGAGAAAAATATGTATAAAGTACAAAATTGTAGTAATAATAGTAATACCAACTAATATAAAATAGCAGAGTAACGATTTAAACGATAGAAAGTGTAACACCATAAAATACAGAAAGATGAGCGATAAAAGGGTCGATTCACTGTGCTAATTACATAGTAACTTGTAAGTTTCACGTCTAACAGAGTCTTCGTCACATAAAGTACGCGCTAAATAGGGTATTGTAGAATTTCTATACTTAGTAGTACGAGCATATATCTTTTTATATTGACTTCTCGTCCTACCTGATGAGATACAAGGGGACAGGTGTGAATAAAGGGGGTGCAGAGGGTCTGACATTATAGCCTTTGCCCATTTCGTACAGGAATTTATATGCCTCTCGACTATAGTATTAGCGAGCTCATGCAGTGGCAGACCACAAGCTCTACTCACAGCATTTAATACTCTTCGTAATATGATATAATCTTTTTTGAGCAGCCCAGGAAAGATTAATGGAGAGCAGTAGAGTACAATAGGTAAAATACAGGAGTTTAAAAATTGCAAAACTAAAGGTTGGTTGATACCTGATTGTCTTAACTTTTTAATGTAGAAGGTAAGACGAAACATTTTCTTAGAGATAGATAAGATATGGGATGACCATGAAAGGTCAGAGGAAAAAACTAGTCCAAGGTATTTAATACTTGATTTGGTTTCAATTTCCGTGCCATCTATGCTACAGGGATCATGAGAGTTAACTAGTTCAAGTAAGTCACGTCGATGCTTGAAAGTAAAGTCAAGCACCTGACATTTGGAAGGATTTAATATAAGACCATTTGACTTGGACCAGTTGTTGATGTCCAACAGAAAGCTATTAAGTTTGGAGCTGTCAGACTCGGAAGTGATAGGCAGTGATACAGTCAGATCATCTGCATATTTGACAAAGTTAGTTTCGTTTGAATGAGGCAGGTCATGTAGGAAGAAAGAAAAAAGAAAAGGAGAGAGGACAGCACCTTGTGGAACACCGGATTTTGTAAGCGAGGTAGAAGAAGATTTGCCGTTATATACAGTATACTGCATTCTATCAGAAAAATAGGAATGCAACCAACTCTTAGCCCAGGATCCTGTTTGTGTCAATGATAGCTTATTTAATAAAAGGCCCCTAGGTACAGAGTCAAAAGCAGATGTGTAGTCTAAGAAAGCACTACGAACATATTTAGCACCTTTGTCTAAACAAGAGACAACATTGTGATACAAGACAACCGCAGCATCCAAGGTACTTCTACCATGTTTGTATGCAAATTGTTTAGGATCATTAAAAGGTTTCAAAGCGGGTTCAAGACGAAGTAAAAGTAATTTTTCCATCAATTTTAAAAAGGGGGAAGTAATTGCAATAGGCCGAAATTTAATATCAGAACCAGAAGATGGTTTTGGTATAGGGATAATTTTAATGTTTTTCCATGCAAAAGGTAGAACGTTACCGGAAAAAGAGGCATTAAAAATGTTAGTAAGAGGATAACACAAAATATCAGCACAATTCCTGAGGACAATGGCAGGTATGCCGTCAGGACCAAGGCTTTGAGAAGGCTTAAGAGACCGGAGACATTTAAGCACATCAAGGGTATTAAAACCACTAAAGTTATTGTCAATATGATTTGTATCATTTGGAAGGGTATCAACAGAAGAGCGTATGAAAGATTTATTAAGAGTGTCAACATTAAGAGATGGAACAGAAATACATCGCTTACCGTTAGTAATTTCTTTGAAAAGTTTCCATAAATTAGAAGGGGTTTTACATGACAAAAATCTTTGATTATATAAAACACTTAGTCTTTTTATTTCCAGTTTTATCAGCATGTTTAACTTTTTTACACCAGGCTTATCATTAGTTTTGAACAACAGTTCTTTATTTCTACGTAGCTTTTTGAGATATGGCGAAGATAAGCGATCAAATCGGATGAATAATGTTTCTTTAGGACAACATATTTCGAAACAGAATTTAAGATAATCAGTAGTGTTTGTGATTGTTTCATCTAATGTTTGTTCTGTAAATAAGTCCCAGTTAGTGTCTTTCAACATGCATCTGAGCTTGTCTAGGTTGTCTTTTGAGTAGCATCTCCGTTGAACTTTACTGCAGAGGTGAGAGAGGACACCTTTGTGTGATTTGGAATATATTTTAGGCAGCACACGTATGATGCAGTGGTCAGAATTAAGTAGAGGAGCACGTTTGCGAGCTTCATATATACCAACATCATTGATAAATACCAGGTCCAATTTTTTACCAAGACGGGTGGCAAAGTTGACAATATTGTCATGACCAAGTGATATAAGGAAGGAGTGATCGCATGAATTAAAATCACCTGTTACTATTGATAAAGAGTTCTCGAAGCAAGCTGCAGCAAAAGCGGTGAATTCATCGGCGAACATAGATAAATCCAATATGGTACAGCCAGGAGAGACATAAACATTAGAAATATAAATGAATTTGTATTTTGAAATGTGTTTCGGGCGACATCTCACAGTGATGCAATCAATGAAGTCATTCGAGAATTTGAAACAAACTTTGTTTGAAATGGACCATTTTGAGTGAATAAAAGTTGCAACACCTCCACCACACTTTTTCTTGGAACAAATACGGTCTTGTCGAAAAACATTGAAATTGTTTAGAGACACAATATTGTCATCGTATGAGTCATGGAGCCAGGTTTCTTGCAGAGTGACTATACCAGTATTGTGGTAGGTACTAGAAGACAACAGAGACTGAAAATCCAGAATTTTGTTAGGCAGGGACCGGCAGTTGGTACTAATGATAACTGGAACAGTGGTGTGATGTATGGGTGTAGATTTTAAGGCACGCTGCCAACCTCCATGGTGCTTTTTCTTGAGTTTATTGCAAATATGAAAGTTTTTGGGTTTAAAACGTTTTATAAAATCCCGGGGGTAGATAATACGATTAGAATGCATAATGTGATATGTAAATACCAATAAAATACGAGTAAATAGATGCAAAATGTACATGGAATGTGGTAGCCCAAAAATATTCAAACAGGCCGCCAAGGTCATTCGATGTTAGTGAATTACGTCAAACAAAAGAAGTTAATTGGGTAGAAGATGAAATAAGTAGATCGAGTGACGTAACATAACTGATGGGATTAGGTAGAGTTCAGTCAAGACTGGTTGAGAATCAAGTTAATAACAGTGGTAATGAGGGGTAGAAATATAATAGGGGTTGAGGGAAGAAAATAGTACAACCATAAAAACCAAAAATTACATATATATATGTAGACATAATATCCACTGTTAATTTAATGAATGTGCGTCGGTGCCACAGTGGTTAGGACTCTCGCCGACCATGCACATGGTCCGAGGTTCGAGCCCACGGTGACGCACACCTGATATCTATGGTCGGCCTGAAAAATCTGGGCTACGGATATCCACGCTGAAAATTCCATACTTGTACCAAAATTACGGTGTAGAATCAAGCTGTAATCAAAAATAAAAAAATGAAAGTAAAAAATAAACTTCTTTTGCATGCATAGTTTGAGATTTAACACGTGAAATGCCACCGCCCCTTTATTTTCAAGAGGTTTAACTCCTACCCCTTAGGCAAGATTCCCACTACTTCTGTAGACAACTACAAAGTTGCTTCGTGGGTTTACCTGGTGCCAAGGTTCAGTCAGGTGTTCAGCGATATTGTTAATTTTTCAAAGCCAGACCCTAGGGAAGCAGAAGACAAAGATGAATAGACTGGTGGGCGACTTGATAATGAGATCAGTCCAATAGTGCTTATGGCAGCGCACAGTGGTGTATATAATTATTGTGTAATATCTATTTGTGTTATATCGAGGGTCACCTTCTCTTTCTGTGACCTTTTTATCTTAACTCAGATCATGTTCTGTTTTGATGGGATGCCCAGTCATTAAAGTAATAATTTTTCTGGAAGAGAAACAATCCATTTTTACAGGTATGAACATATGTACGCCAATTAGAGCTGGCAGAATATATAAAATGATTTATTAATTTAAATTTGGATTGAACACTGGTTTATGTGAAAGAAACATTGGATGACAGTACAGATAACTAAATATAAACTAGAGACTGCTTTCAATCGAAAAAGTTATATGACATAGCGTTAAGTCTAAGTCTTAAGTGGCCTACTGCATGTCCGTTTCACGCGTGAATTATAAGTGACCGCGTTAGCAGTAGGAGGTAAGTAGCATTTTGGTACAGGAGCTGAAGTGAAACGTGAGAGATGCATAGTGGACGATGGTTATCAGCGAATAAAGTGTTCGAAAGTTTATAAAATTTCAAAGTCACCATGTCAGCCACGTCTCGTAAACCGTTAATGCCTAGCTCTTGCTACGCTGGGACTCACGCTGTTCCTTGAAGTTTCTCAGAAACGCTTAGTAATAACGGACGCAAAACCAAAACACCGATTGGCCACTTGAGAATTCTTTATTGTAACACCAACATATAGCCAGCTTTAAAACTAAGGTCTATGAACAAATATTACAATAATAAATCAAAATATAACTTCTGATGGTCGTCTCCTGACTACTTTCTGAACAGCGACCGATGAGACGATGACTGTGGTATTGACGCCTCCGCGAAATTTGGGGAAGTTGGACTTTGCAAACAACAATGAATTGATCGTTGAATCTTCAACTACATTAACACACCAGTAAGTACACCACAATCGTGGAATTTGTAGTTTTGTATGAGACTAACTCTGAACTTGTTAACAGATTTCACAACGAAGATGGTTCCGTCATTCACCATGTGTTCCGGCAACATTCTGTAGGTTCTAGTTATCCCAACGCTTCATTTGATAAACACTAACGTGGAGGACAGCATCACTATATCAATGCCTTTGTTGAAGGCAATACCTTTGAAAAGAAGACACAAGGAAACCGCAAGAGAAGTGTAGAACTATATAATAGGTTTTAATATTTCAGAATATACAACAAATACGGGGTTCACTTTTTATTGTTTCTTAATTATTTCACCGATGGAATTCTGCAGTCTTTCTTGCTAACGATGAGTTGAAATGAAAAAGGTGACAACTGCCCCTACTTATACATTCCGATGATAAGCATATTTTCTTAAAAAGGAGATAAACTCAGTAATAACATTGATAATGTTTTATTTCGCGAGCTGTTGTTAAAGCTAAACTGGACAGTGAAGAAAAGATGTTTACTTATTTGTTGCTTTTTATAGAGAAAAACTGAGAGCGGCCACTGAATCTTGAGTGGTCCTACTTGAAGACTCAGTGTATAATAAGGTCACACAGGTTTTTCGAGGTCTGCCTGATCAAGATCATATATTAGCCTGCTCACTGAACTGCTTAGAAAGTCGCGACCCATTGGCATCACAGTGGATGGTCTCGTTGACTTGTCAGTAAAACTTCATAACATGCAGATCACGCCTATTAATGCCGGTTATGTTTCTCACTTTTAATTTCGGATTACCACAGAAGTATGGATGCCGCAGACCGCCAGAGGGATCCAGTGTGGTAAAACATGGACTTGAATATCTTAGGAAATATCCCTGTGACGATCATCAGTTCCTGAGCAGAAAGCCATGTCAACGAGGCAGTTAACTGAGGAGTTTCATACTTTCCTCGATGCTTTCCAGTGTGGGTACAGAGTAGTGGTCTGTGTCATATATTTCGAGGTACCTGAGAATTCTTGTTGCCCTTTCGTTATCTCGAAGGCCTTGGTAGCACCTTTGGAGCTTCAGGTTACACCAATGGCTAGAATTGACTGCAACCATCTTGATGAACAGCGTTGTTTTCCAACGTGCTCATAACAGAATGAAGCCTTACTCGGTTGACATACAGGACTGAGTCAATAGCTGTTTTGTGTTACACAAATAGCAAAATTTACCGATTTAAAATGTTCTTGGTCAACGCGAGAGTATCTGTGGAGACCTGTGACCTCGAAGGACTTTATAGCAGACTCTGTGTCTCTTGTAATGCCTGTCCAGCATAAATTTCCGCAGGTAGATTGCGGGAACCTCTCGTTCCTAAATCGCCCGGGAATAACATGGCCGGTATTTGACAGAGCTGTGAAAGATGACAGTAATCTGACAGAGATGAAAACTCCAATAGCGGTTAACATTACAGCTAATGATCTTGACTTAGGTCAAATTTCACCCTGCTTTTCAAACTGAAAATGATGTTGGATATCATAGCATAGATAACCAGATTCAAGTGTCACATGCCCACAGTTTATTCAGGCGTTGCACCAAAATCACAGTGTCTTCAAAGTTCAGGTTCTTAATTCGAACCTTTCTGGGTGCATTCAGTCGTTCAGTTTGGCTTGTTCGTTACAGTTTGCAAGCTCTTGTCTTCCCATGGAAGTAATTATCGTGGAGACTGCGACTGGTTGCAAATGGATTGACGGCCCAGTAATGTGCAAAGTGTTATTGTCTTGATCATATAGAGCTGATTAAAAACAACATCGATGTTGTTTAAATAACATCGCATCAAAGACAATGACAACAGTGAATTACAGCTCAATAGCATCAACATAACAATGGCTACTGAATATCAGGCGGAGAAATTGGAAAAGATAACAATACAGATTCACGAATTTGGTCTTCATTAGAGGCCGCCGAGGACAGTTGTAGTGGCTGTCTGAACTTGTTTCTTCTGCACAGAGAGCATCGGTTGTTTCAGGTGAATCGCGATAGCCTCTGCTCTTCGGAGTATGCAGTAATAATAATGATGTATATTTTCATATAAACATAAATTTACATGGAAATGCATACCATTTTTACAGGCACGATCAAACATGATATAATCTCAAATCGTAGATTGTCTGCAAGTTAGTAATGTTTCAACAGCTAAATATTTCATGTATATAAATACACTCACTGTCTGAACCAGGGCGTATAGTTATTGAATTGTACAGTTTTCCTCCACGTTGAGGAGAAAAATCGACTTCGTTTCGTTTTCATCCCGTGGTTGTAGGCACACGATAAGTAACCGATATTGAGGTAAGTACAACGTTTACATGGGAGTGAAAGCTGTTTCAGAAAAGTAAAAGTGCTAAGGTGAATCAGTAAAGTGTAGTGAAATAAGTGAGCACAATGTATCATTAATAAACGCTTTCATAAAGGACATACAATGGGAAGCTATGTAATCCGTAGGCTGACAGCGTTCATTTGCTCCCTGTAGACTAACTACCATTCTTCAGTATACACACACTGCAGTATTGTAAAAAAATGCCAAAATTTTGTTGGTTCTATGTTAATATCTTTTATAAAATGCCTAGACACGTTACTTTGCAATGTCAGATGTTTACTATATATAAGTACTCTAAGTCCTGCCAACCGACCTTACCTTCAGTCCATACTACCTAAATTGAACCTTAACTATAGTGTTCTGCTAAATCTTGTTCCACTATTCACAATACCTATTCGTTTTACTCTTTAAGTTTTTGACTTCTTATAAAGTAATCTGTTCATTAGGATGCATGCACACATATATAATATGTTCGTAAAGATGTACGTGGAGACCTATTGGAAGCACTCATTAAAAAAGCTAGGGAGATGGAATATGGGGTACGAACATGTCTGGTACCAAGCAATATATTTGCGGTAGCCATAATAATCATAGTCTCAGAGCTTAACATCAAAAAAGGAGGGAGGGTGGCGTTAGCTGATCAGTAGATATGGTGGGGGTCACTAAGGTGAATCGCCCCATTCTGCAGGAACAGGAATACGCAATTTGAAGGCTCGAAATTTTCATAATTTTTATGAGGGCTTAGATCTTTATCTTGAAAAAGATAATAATGAACGCCTAAACAGATCATGCTTCTACCTTTAAATATATACCATTCGCTCAGCCTATTGTTGAGATGCGACCACGCGGGATCTGCACAGATTTATGGGGCATCTTATAAATTAACTTGCTATCCATCGTCAGATCTCTAAATACCACTTCACAATATCTTGTCTCACTTATTTTCTAATAACGTCTTTACTTGATCCTCATTATATTCCATTAAACCTAACATTTTATAGCTCTTTATGAGTTTGATTCGACTTATTCTATTCCTATTCTCTGTAGGGTACGGTTGCGCACCAAATGCACAAAAAGGCATAAAATAAAAAAACCGGCATAAGGAAAAAATGTATTAAAACCAAAAGTGGACATCATGATAGTACAAAATATATTGGTTTTATTATACATTGCAAATGAACGTTGTCGGCCTAAGGATTAATTACTTCCCCATTCTGTTTTCTACATAAATGTGTTTATTAATGATATATTTCACTCACTTAATCTATTACACTTTAGTGATTCACCTTAGCACTTTTACTTTTCTAAAAAACAGCTACCAATCCCTTGTAAACGTTGTACTTACCTCAATATTGGTTGGCTATCGTATGCCTACAACCATGGGTTGAAAACGAAACGAAGTCGATTTTCCCGCTCAACCTGGAGGACAATTGTACAATTCAATAACTATACAGCCTAGTTCAGACAATGTGGATTTATATATATATATCAAATATTTAACTGTTGAAACATTATTAACTTGTAGACAATCTACGATTTGATATTATATCATACTTGATCGTGCCTGTAAAAATGGCATGCATTTTCATGTAAATTTATGTTTATATGAAAATAAAATCATTATAATTATAATAATTATTATTAATGCTACTCATATAGGTCTTACAATCATGATGTCCAAGCCGGCTGTTTTAAATTCATAGCATTTTGTGTATTTGGTGCACAAGAGCAACCTACAGGGAATAGGAATAGAATAAGTCGAATCGAATTAATTAAGAGCTATAAAATGTTAGGTTTACTGAAGTATAATGAGCAGCAAGTAAAGTTGTTATGAGTTGAACGATCATGAACGATCAATTCATGGTTGTTTGCTCAAACTCAACTCCTCCATATTTTTCGCCGGAGCCAACAATCGGGCAGTCATCGTCTCGTCGTTCGCCATTCAGTGGAAGACAGAAAACTATCAGAAGTATTATCGTGATTTATTGTTATAACATTTATTCTTAGACCTTGTGTATGATAACCTTGTTGTTGGTTATATATTTGCGTAAGAATAAAGGATTCTCGAGTCATCAATCTGTGTTCTGTTTTTTCGCGTTGGTTAATACAAATTGTTTCTGAAAGTCTTCCAGGGACAGCGTGAGATCCAGCGTAGTAAGAGTTGGACAGTGACAGTTTCTGTGGGTTGGCTGACAATATTATTTCTAGAGTTGATAAGGCCCTCATATTTAAAAAAAACACTGAATATCTTTACATGATTCAAACCTCGTTGTGTATGTGTAGACTGGTAGTGCTGGCAGAGGGAAGATTAACACTTTGGTAGTTGGAAAAGACTCTTGTGCATATTCATTCAATATGAAATGCTTATTATTTTTATTTTTGAAGATAGTTGTGCGTCTGCTGCACATGATGTTGTCCTCTTTCGACCCGAGAATTTGACGAAACAGCAATCACCTATGTGACAATGACAACATGGCATGAGACACTGATACATGCTTTGTAGAACCTATTTCATAGTTAGGAAAGTAATCGGCATCACCAGCAATCTCTGCAGGTAGGACGAGCGAAAGATCATAGACCATTTCACCATTTGAAGTAGGTAAATAATTTGAGAGCAAGACATTTGGAATACAGCCCTTATTACTGTTCAATTAGTAGCTTGATGAGCTTAGGAGCCTTATAGAAAGAGCGAGATGCTAGAATTTAAACTGACCAGTATGCGTCGAAGCGGGTGCACGAACTGTTTGTGTGGTTCCTCCATGTTGCTTATCGCCCACCGTCTCAGAGTTTTTTGCTCTGCAGCTGCCGGCCAGTTTGAGTAATATAGCTTACCCAAAAATATTTTAACTATTTTATTTGTCAGGTGCCTCTTTCTTGAGAGATCGCTTCAAAACAATTTAGACTTCTGAATTTATGCTTCGCCATCAGCGCTTTAAAGCTGATGTAACTGGTACTAGCTCACAGAAGCCTCTCTAGGTGTGAGCAAGTGTATTGAATCAGAAGTTTATCCAGTCTCTACAGCCTTATGAAAAATGAAGACGGATCCAAAAGAAACTCGCTCTGAGGTGACTGATTAATGTAGAACGTAGCCAGAATGCATATGGGTTCAGCTACATATAAAGTAGAGTAAAGAAAGAGCATTGAAACCTCAATAAAATAAGCCTTAAGGGAGAAGAAACAGTCAAATAAAGAATATTGGAGATTTTGGAAATCCGAGAAACTACATGAAGCGAATACATCAACGCAGCTAGGAAATATTTTCCGTCATGTTGTCGCTAGTTGCCAACCACTGATTCCTACCATGCCTAAGGTAGGCCCCAAACAGTTTAAATTTTTTCAAATAGCTCAAATCAGAACACATACTTCGAGGACTGAGAGCTCGCTTTGCCCTCACCTCTCAGAATTTTTCAAACTAGCCTTCTCCGTAAAGGCGGGTCACTCGGCTTGTGAGACAAATTTTCGCCGTCGCGGTCTTAATAACCACAAGTTGTCGGTTTATTGTTCATTCCTACCTAGCACTGTATGCATAACCTCATTTCTTCTAACCACACTGCCCTATCTAACGAGATAGATTGAATGTAAGCTACCTGCAGAGAAGACATGTCGTGTGGTGGATAGACGAACACCACGTCAGCCACACTAGGTGAAATGCGTCAGGCAGTTCCTTCACATTTGTTCTGAAAATTCGTTAGCACTCGGTGCATTGGTGGTGATGCGACTCGTGTTTATGGCCAGGAAGCTTTGGAATTTATTGTAATTGATTTACCTTCGAATATTGACTTTGTGGATATAATCTTGTTGACCACTAATACCTTTAACTGACTGTTAGCCATTTTGTGACTGCTTGATGATAACTACTATCTATAATTGTACATATTACTGGATTTGCATGCCTAAGTTGACCAAAGTCAGTGAGTCTTTGATTTACGTGTCTTTTGGTAACTGCATTTAACAGTGACATTGTTGATACGGTTTTTATTGTTGTGGTCGCTACTCCCGCTGTTGGGATTTTGTTGTTGTTCCTATTGTTTTACTTCTTATTTTCCTGATTCAAGGGTTTCCAGGAGAGAAAGAAGAACATGTGAGCTGCAGATACGCCTTGATGACGGGTGCCAACTAGCACGAAACCTAGGTCCAAGGCTTCCTGCCGATTGCCTCCAACCATCTAATACCATCAAATCAATGTGCACCATGATGGCGAGCCAGCTAGAATGGCGGTCACGCAACAACCTAACTGATAGAATTCAGTCTACACCAATCAGAGGACTAGACGCATCACACCAGTTACTAGTGTCAAATCAAAATATGACAAATGAATCATTATGTACACAAAAAATTAAACCAGATTTACGCCGAATTCTTGTAGCGTTTGACAGCCTACCTGCACTTAAAGAGTATGCCTGGCGACCATATAATGTGGCTTCCTCCTTAGAAATGCACACCTGAAAACAGTACGCCAAGACACTAGGTTTCTGGGACTTATCATTCAAAACTTGCCAAGATTACCTCCTTGGATCCTCAACCAGCAGCCCTTCTCCAATCTTCAATTTCACTTGCTTAATTAAACCATCTTTTCTTGGTGATACCCGCTGCGAAACTGCAAGTGGATTAGTATTATTGTCGTTTTCAAACAATTGTGTGGTTCTCTTCATTCAGAACAAAGCTTAGCATTCAAATAAAAAGGTGAACCCTTAATGGCTGGTTAGTTTCGCATATTCAACGTCCGTTTGTTCTCAGGCACACACGCACAGACTAGTACATGACTGCTATACATGTAGGCGTTCCAAAAAGTAAAACAAACTTTCATTGACACTTACCTTTGACAACTGAAAGCTAGGTATTCGATTTGCTTCCACCAGTAATTTGACGTCAACAGTCTTGGGGTGAAGTAGGTGCTGGTAAGGGACAGTTACTTTTCTGACCCGGATTTTAAAAGACAGTCGGTGTGGTCACTTTTTCAGAAATTAATTACTGAGATCCGTCGCACTTCAAATTTTTTATCGTCGACAATATAAGTACGTGCACCAGTGAATATTTGTATCAAAATTATGTCTTAGACTGAATGTGTTGTCGGCAACTGGTATTTAGTCACATACTATCGAACGATAAATATATGGATTAGCACGAAAAGTGATCACTGCTTCATGGAGCAATATATATTCCAATATCTAACCATATTTATGTGCTGAGGCGTTTTGTTTAAACTAGTAAATGAAAATTTGACAATTTGTGTTTCTATGGTTTTCAAGGTCGGACTTGTCAGATATATTTTAAATAAGGTGAAAATTATTCGTGGAATTTTTTTAACCGATTCTTTTTATGTGATTTCCTATCGCTTGAATGAATTGAGATTGTAAAGAAGGATGAACCTGAAACATGTTTTGGTTGTGATAATATGCCTATATCTACCCAGCTTAATTTTAGTAATAAAAGGCTTTTTTAAGTCTCATGAGATAGCTAATCAAAAATAAATAATAGTTTTGTTGTACGTTTTATTGTTTAGATTCTGCTCAACTGTTAGTTGAGTATCGGGTGTTCCTACAGGTGTAGGAACTGCATTTCTTTTTACTACAGTATTAAGAATCCATTTAGCAGATGCTCATTTGTAGCGTTTGCCACATTTTGGAATTGATATTTAAACTTTGAAACCGCTGTTGGATTAGGAAACTTGTTTTATCCAGTTGGTCAATAATTGTAAAAACGGGTGAATAATAGACACAGCCATCAGTAAAAAAAGAAGTGAGAGGATTTTAGCTAAATGACCAGAATGTAACAAATATTTTACAATTTCAACCATTATATATGTATATCAGCTTCAAATATCATTAGCTGTCTGTTTGTACGTTTTCATCATTTCTTTTTTTCGTCTGCATAACTTTAACTAATTTTACCTGTTATTATTATTATTACTACCTCTTTTCTTCTCTCGACGAAACCTGTTGACTAACTGGCGAAAGGATCTACTCCATTTGCAATAGCAACATGGTCTTAATACACCACATACTGCAAAAAACATAAGTAATCCCAGAACCACTCCTTTTGGAGTCAACTAAAGCTACTGCAGTTGGGTGGTGGGACGAACTACGCAAAAGTTTAACAAAGACCAGGAATCTTTACCTTACAAAATGGTTTACACTAGCTCTTAGAAACGATGATAGATAATGAATATGTTATTTATCACAAAGCATTTGCCGTTTCCATGCTTTTTATCCTGATTGATAGGTGCTTTACAAATGCTACTAGAAAATGCTTTGAAAAATATAGTTGTTGCTACTTGATTGGAATCTTTGGATGCAAACTGTCACTCGTATTTTGTTTCTTGGAGAAAATTAATACTATATATAGGATGTTAAGTCTACCTTTTGCGTAGGAAGATTTCACTAGCTTGCAATCTGACTCCAGAAAACAGGCTCCTGGATAAAGGCAATTTAGTCATTGTCCTTGAACTCCATAGTAGTGTTCTCATGGTTGATCGGTTCTGAAAGAAAGCAGTAAACAAAATCATTACGTAATCTGCAGGTTACTGATAGGGATTTTTGTCTTGACCAATGATATAACAGGAGGAATAAGTCATGTCAGTCTAACTGCCTTGTTAGAGGCTGGGAAGTTTGTCTACCATTTTTACTTGTTATTTCTTGAGTTTGTTTTAAAGTGTCTGCTTCACAACTAAAACGAACACTTGTGGCTAGGACGCCATACCCCACATGAGGTCTAATATTCTTCAGAAACAATATGCAAAAAATATCTTCATTCAGCTTACAGAAGTATTAACAAGCGAACATATTACCATACATCTTGTTTCAGTTGTTAAGACATAGCGTGCAGTGATGTTTAACTCTTTAAATTCAATAAACTTTGATGAAATAAAGCCACTTTTCGATTTGTCATGAGGACTGTTGTGACCCAAAGGCTTGAATATACTCATGGTAATGATAACCTTCAGTAACTATTAGATACCCTTTCTACTAATACGTTTTCGTATAGGGAGAGCATATCTATTTTTTCATTGAAACCACTTCAGAGTTTAATCTCATTCACATAAATCATATAAGATTATTTAATTTTTCACAGTCTCTCACCTTTATCTGCTGTAAGGAAGACTCTGTTAATTATTATTCTTTGTCCTTTATTCCTGTGGAGGTCCTAAATTGGGTCTTTGATTGATGTTTTTGACTCTACATACGTCGAGTTCAACAGGAACACTGGCATCAACTACACTTGTATACTCTTCTCTTACCATCAAGATAGTCAACCCTAAAGTCATGGTGATTTTTAGCAAGAGACTTATTTCCCTAAATATGCTGAGTAGCAGCTTGACAGAGGATTCTTTCATGCAGTTTCATGACTTTAATAGCTAATCTGATCTGACGAAACTTCTTACCAGATACTAAGATTTAATTTCAAAGAGTACTCCAATAATGGTATCCATCCAGTTCTTTTGGCGCATCTAAGTGACTTGGTGAAATAGTACATACTAAGAAGATTGTCTAGGTAGCTGCATTCTTCCTAGACCTCAAAATGGGTGGGACATAGATCTTTAGCGTATGATTACGACAGATACACAGTATTCTTTCTAAATTTCCGACTGCAAGCTGGAAAGAGCGCTTCTGTTCCCTCACCTTGCTTCAGTATACGACAGTATACTATTCCTGTATTGAAAGGACACATCAGACAGATTTTGTCTCCCAGGAAACTTACAAATGACCAGAAATTGCCAGATTATTTTATGTGTAGAATAACATCAAATTTTTAATGTACAGAAAGTGTATCCTGGGTGATTAGCAGCGTACCAATAATACTACAGTGACGCAGTCTTTGACTTGTATTAATGGGCAAAGTTAAACACCAGCTTCGCAAGGGATGTGAACTCACGAGTGACTCTGAATTAACCAACCATAAAAGGAAGTGGTTTTTGCACAAAAATGACGTTGGTTTACAATAAAATGCATGAAACCACATTAAGCAGGGTATCTTTCTCTGACATAGCCTGAAAATACGTCTCAGTTATAGTGGGGAGTATAAGTTTTTAAGTTAGACCAGTTTCTCTACATGTGTATTCACCGAGGCGACTTAAAGTGAGTTTTTTCTAACCCGTCTATCCCTCTTATCCTGCTTTTTAGTCTTCCCTAAAAGCCCTCGATTGAATTACTATGGTTTCCAGTAGGAGAAGTGACGACTACTTACTGAGAAAATGTGGATGATAAAACAAATTAAAACTCTAAATCTATCCCTAATCGTAACCGTAACCTTAACAGTAGCCATATTGTAAAATAGTACTAAAAACGTGATCTGGGTGAAATTTATTCCTTATTTGGTGAATAGCATTCACGTTTGCGCTGTAGTAATGACAAGTGTCCTAAGCCAACGACTAGAATGCGTTTGAGGTCACTGGAGCGTTCTCACCCTTGGGACGCTATAGTTTAACTTCGCCTATTAAGGATAAATATTCAGTTCAGTAGAAAACTCTGATTAACACTGTCGCCTCTTCTTCTTGAAATCAGACGTAAGTATTAATATTCTTAAGTTTAAAAAAAACTGTTTAAATTTACCAACAGGCTATTTTTTTAAATCGTTTAATTTCATTCTCGCCTTGTTTACAAGTCTGAAACACTGAAAAATCTAGTATAAACAATGGAATTTATTCGAGTCTAGCTCATTTTATTTGGAAGTGATGCCTAATTTGAAATCAATAAGGTAACGAAAGACTCTTCAGCTGATTGATTTTGAGCGGGTAGATGATGTCTATCTTTGACATTTAGGATCAATCAAACTGCGCGTTAAGATATTTATTCATTTGTAAAATGCCATGATCATGTTTTCCTTTGGTTCGAAGCAGGACAAGTGGGTTCAACAACACATCTCCACTTTCTTGTATTTTCTGCTATCCTCTTTATCTGAGCCCACGATTACTCATAGTCTCTGATCTCCTATTCCTCTCACTATCTCCTAATTATCACCTTGGAACCCACATCGAAGTTGTCGTTTCCCATCCGGGATGCACTCGAGCGATGGCCTGCAGTGAGCGTGATTTCATTCGGTAGCCTCCTCAACGTATTCCCACTGTATCCATCTCCATTGTCCCATATCTATTTTCAAGTGTTGGTTTCTAGTGGGAAGCCGTGACCAGTAGGGTACAGCAGGTCGAAGATGAGGCAGTAACTCATCGAAGAAGACATTGTGAAGTGGTCACGCTATGTCGTGAATTGGCAGAAGTTAGAATTCAAGGACCATTGTATTGGGTCCCAGTGGCTCAATGGTCTACAAGCTCGCCTTGTAACCAGAAGGTCCTGGGTTCGAACCCTGTCGGTGGGTGCGTACTGCTGAATGAGTCCCAAACTAGAACGAAACAGCTGTCCAGTACTCCCAGCTGGTTTTCCACTGGTTCTCTAACTGATGTCAGCTCACGATTAAATCCTCCATACAATCAAACCATACCTATTTGTTGAGCAGTCGGTTCTTCGTCGGTTTGTTGCCAGCCGGCCAGGGTTTCTTGTCGCTTATTCTTTTTAGCAGGCTGGTCATTTGGTCTTCAGTATGGAGCCAGCCAGAGAAGGTGGTGGCTGTTGAATAAAAGGCTGTGACTAGTTGGCGATGACTTTCTTGACGAACGTACATTGCAAGTTTCTGACCCATTTGGAAGAACTGACTGACTGACTTAACATTTGTGTTGAACAGAATCCAAACTAATCTTATATTATTTATGCTGGCTGGCTGGCTGGCTGAGTGAGTCAGTGCGGAAGATTTCCAAATTGGTTTCAGCTTGATGAAGGCGTACCTTGCCTTTCCGATTCTGACTTTGACATCTTCATCCGTGCCGTCTGACTGTGATTGAAACGATGCTTCCTAGATAGGCGGAAGAGGTAACCTCTCTGTTAAATCTGTCCCTCTCATAGTTGATTAGTGCTGGTTGTTGTTGTTGCTGTTGGTTGGTTGGTTGGTTGGTCATCTTCATTATCTTCGTCTTCTCTTTGTCCACCTACAGTCATGTCATCGCTTCCAGTTTCTTCAGTCAGTTTGTTATTTTTCGCCTGCAAGTATTAGAGCTTGTCTGACATTAAAAATATATCCTCCACAAAATCCAGATCTTTAGCGTCTTCTTATCGGTCCAACGTATTCCTATCTTCTTGCTTCCCACAATGTAATGCATAGTTCATTCCACTGCATATAAAAATATCATCGGTGATAATATATAGCCAGCTTGTCTTACACCTGCCTTCACTTCAAACGCCTCCTTGAACTTTTCGTTGTAGATCACCTGAAACGTGGTATCTTCATACAGCCAGTTGTTGAATGAGATTGATGAGAATGACTTAGGACACTGCACTGCGTATTGTTTAAGTATTTTCCAAACTATTTATCGACCAACACTATCAAAGGCCTTTTCGAAGTCGATGAAGTTGAGGTAGAGGCAGGTTTGACTGCATTTCTATGCTTTGTTCCATGATGATGATGATGATGATGCGTAGAGTTGCAACTTGATCGGTATGTGATTCGGCTTTCTTGAGTCTACGCATATTTCACAGGGGTGTTGGAATTCTCCATCCAGCCCATCTCCTTTTATTCTCTCCAGGTTGACACAACTTAGTATTTTACTTGGCGTAGACAAGAGTATAATTCACCTCCAGTTTTTCCACTGGTTTAAGTTGAGCTTCTCTTTGTTAGTTTGACAACGTATTATAAGAACAAGACACATGTAAGCGAAGAATATTTTTGTTTTCGACTAGATCTTCTTCAGGCTTTACTCTAATTTACATAGATTTATATATAAAATTTTTAAACCATGACGGTGATTTGGTGGATTAAATATTGATAATAATAATAATGTGGTAAATGCTTTGAAAGAAATCAATAGCGACGATTATAATGATAACAAAATATTGATAATAAGGTTGATGCAGGTGGCGATAAGAATATGTGGACAATTCAATAAATAAATAAGGTCGAATCTTAAAATTTACGTAATACTAAAGGTAGGTGAAGTGGACAGATCATCATAAAAGTGTGAAGGAAATGAAAAATAAGAAAGAGTGGGGACCAGGGGGTTTAATTAGAATTTACCTCAGCCAAGGGTGGGGGAGATAAAGGTAGAACAAACTTCTTTTGTTGTATGCAAAGACACTAGGATTGTTCTCTCGAATCAATTCTCCTAGCTTCGGCTAGGTGTAAAAGACGGATTCGAATTCCGTTCGAAAGACTCAATGGAATGCGATAGATAAAACTTTGAAGGCACTATTTTTGTCCACTTGGTGACCGCTATCATCAATCAAATGAGCCAAAATAGAACTTCTTATAGATTTTATTTGACGTTTTCCAAACCATGAAGGAAGATGCTCATTAACAAACGCATTTATCACATTAATATTATTATTTGATCCACAAAATCACTATCATTGGTTATATATATATATATAAATTGGAGTAAAGCCTGTTGAAAGTCTAACTGAAAATAATATTGTTCGCTTATATGCCTTGTTCTAATATTATAAATGGGAATATCTAAAGGTATTATAAATAATATTGATATGTATTTAAATATCACTGTTATTTTATCATTTGAAACAGCCGCGGTTCAAATATTTCAATGTCCAATCAAGAAGATAATTTAAACAATACAGTGAATATCCTTAAAGATGACGATGATGATATTGACAATGTTGATGACGGTGATGGTGGTAAAGTATCACCTCCTGATAGTTCTGATGAAAATTCAGTTGTGAAATTACAAACTAATAATAGTAATAATAATAATAATAACAATGACAACCAAGAGGAGAAAAATCCAAATCAACCAAAAGCTACAAAAGACGATAAAGATAAAGACAAGATCACCGAAAAAACATCAACAAAAAAATCAATGAGTGAGGAGAGATCATCAACACGTCAAAAGAATGCATCAGAGAGTAATCAAGATGCTAAAGATTCTCCAGAGAATAGAGAGGGTGAAGGTGAGGGTGACGAGGATGATAGTCAAAATGATGCTATCAAACCAAATGAACAACCGAAAAAAATTATTGATCCTGAATTTTATTATGAAATTAATGAATTCATAGCAGGTCCAATGATTTCAGAAGATTCTGGTATACCAGACAATCTGTTGACTATATACCATCAATTCGGGATGGATGCATCACGTAGAGAGAATCTACAATTGCTTGAGAATAGCGTACTTTGTCATATCTTTGGTAATTATTTACAAATTATGAATACAGAGACACGGGAAAAAATCCTCTTGCGTTCAATAAGTGGTGTTGGCATAGGTGCATTTTCAGTCCACCACAGCACAATTATATAGCGATAGCTGAAAAGGGTACACTACCGTTTGTGTGTATTTATCAATATCCTGAAATGAAATTATATCGAATATTAAGAGAGGGGACACAAACTGCTTATTCTGCATGTCAATTTAGGTAGGTTGCGTGTGTTTATGTTAAATCTTTTTTGTCATGACGGAATATACACATTTGATCATAGGGAATAATAGCAATAATAAATAGACAGTTGCAGCGAAGAGAATTTTCTTTTCGACAAAGTCATCAGCCAAGCTTGCAGTGAAGTATACTTTCCTCAGAGATTTGCAGAGGCGTTTATGAAGGATTTCTGCTTCACAATGTCACTGTAGTAATTAGTGTACTTGTAATATTAGTATTTCGAGATGACCGAATTACAAGAATCCAAACAAACACGAGAGGGCAGAATCAGGAATTTGTATTTAGCGGAATTATTATGCAATTCATATAAGAAACATATCAACAGTCAACAGTAAGTATTTTAACAATACAGAGATAGAAATTGTCAATCACCACATCCGCCACACCTCGAATATCTCTTGCGTATTTATAACGATGTCTCGGTTTGCTTGCAAGTAGCTGCGACCTAACTGATTCTGTGATATTATTTTCATCAGTATTATCTGGACTTATTTCTGAATTATCTACAAAATCAGGATTATTAGCGGAATCAATAATATTATAATTGGAACGACCTACTTCATTTATTGTCACTTTGTCCAGGTGTCCGTTATGAACTGAGTGATCTTTGATGTCTAATATCTTCACCACTCGATTTCCCATTTTTTGTAGTATAATTCCAACAGAAGGTCTATAGTCATTCCTTTGTAATAATGTACATTAGAAGTCGTGGACATCAGATGCTTTTTGAGAATTCGAGATTTGAAAAGTTTTGCAGGACTTTCACGGGTACTTGTATGCTCTGCATTCGACAGACGCAGTCTATGCATATGCAGTAATTCCTCAATTTTAATCAGTTGCTCTCTCATCTCATTCAGGTCTTTTCGTGTTTTCGACAGTTCACATTGTAACTCAGCTACCTCATTTTTGAAAACAGTTGACACTTGAGTTGCCGAACTTGTAGTGGAGGTTTTCATTGATTAGCTTGAGTATTTTGAAAGGTTGAAAGACACATTGACTCCATTTTACTAGACAGCTTGGGAGAATTATAAGAATGTTGAGCAACATAAGTATTCGAACTTCTGCAAACCGTCTTGATGTGTCCAACTTTACCACATTTGTGACACTTAGCACCCCGAAAACGGCAAGTGCTTCGTAGATGTAACTTTCCACAGGAAAACACGGTTTAATGTTTTTGATCTCTCGCTGCATTCTATTACCTGTGGACGGCAGTTTGGATTGCTTTCCATACCACTTGTATTTTCGACTTTAGAAAGCATAACATCAGACACTGACGTAGTGGGAGCAGAGTATTCATTATTGACATCTTCATATGTAATACATAATCTTTAGCAGTTTGAAAGTACAAGAAGGAATCTGAATTAACTCTTTCTCTAACTTAGGAATATTGATTCCAGCAATTAGACGATCACGTAGTTGAGTATGCAGCTGATCTCCAAAGTTACACTTTGAAGCTTGTATTTGGAGTTGCAGAATAAAGTCTCGAATCTTCTGGTTGGGAGCACGAACCAGTTTATTGAAGTGAGCCCTCTCTCGGTCTCAAAAGTAGTTATATGGAAGTGATCTATAAGAAGTTCACGGAGCTTAGCATATGGCAGAGAAATGGGTTTATCTGGAAACGCCAGATTCTTCACTAGGCTATATGCATCAAGCCCAATAGCAGTGATGAAATGTGCTGGTATTTTGTCATCCCGAACATTCTTTGAAATGCACCACGCATCGAAGCATTCCAAATAATCAGCAATCTCCGCGGAGAGCATTATAGGAATTTTCCCAGGTTATTTAGTTCCATCGCGACGCCAATTTGTAGTAATTTATTGTACTTGGAATATTAGTATTTCCCGAATTACAAGAATCCAAACAAAACACGAGAGGGCAGAATCAGGAATTTGTATTTAGCGGAATTATTATGCAATTCATATAAGAAACATATCAACAGTCAACAGTAAGTATTTTAAACAATACAGAGATAGAAATTGTCAATCACCACAGTCACCTTTGAATTCTAGATTAAGCAGAAGTATCTACTTTTGGGTGGATTGAACTTGTTCACAGATATTCTTAGATTTGAGATTCTTGTCTAAAAGCCGTTTTCCATCAGCGTTCCTCCAAGGTTATTCAGTTCTTAATCAATCACTTCTTCACTGCATATCTTATGCTTAGGCACACGAAGCTTTGAAAGTTGATGAATTGTCCATTTCATATAGACTTTTTGTAAGTGAACGTTTACAGAGAGTTTTTGGCGTTTCTTGTCAGATGGACGTTGAGGAAGTGGGGGAATATTCCAGTCAGATTTAGCTTCAAAAGTGAAGTTGATGTTTTGGTGGGCATTGTTGAAGTTTTCAAGTAAGTTTTCAAGGTTTGGGTTCTTATCACAAATGATGAAAGTATTATCAATGTATCTCTTGTAAAGATGGATGTCAGTGATAGTCGATGATAAGTTGTTTTCGAGGTTGGCCATATAATAGTCGGCTAAGAGGGGTCCCAATGGAGAGCTCATTGATACGCCATCTGTTTGCAAATACCAGAGATATGAAAGATATCATCACTACTAGTCAAATCAGAGGAGGATAATAAATATTGTTAAAATGTATTCAATTCACATTATAACCTTCTAACAAGTTATTTATTTATTTTACTGCAAAAGTCATCTTATTTCCCATCTGATTGTATTTGATCACTAACATTCATATTATTTCCGAGTGTTGATTTTATTCAAATATCTAATCATCAATTTTTACTCTCATGTATATAAATGAAGCAAGAAAGTTGTGTGAGTACTACCTTGATATGATTATGAGCAGTGTGTCAATTCTGCTCGAAACGTGGTCATCACTAAATATTACTATATAACACACACTGTGTGTGTGTGTATGACTTCAGTACTAGGTGACGCTGGTTCGAATCTTAGAAAGGACATCAGTTCCTTTAAAGATTGCAGATACCCCTTGTTGACTGGTGAGTGTCAACTAGCACGAAATCCAGGTCAAGCAAAGCTTCATGTGACCGATTGCCTTCAACCAGCTAATACTGTGTGATTTTATCAAAAAATTTTATCCACAATGAGTTTGGATCTTGTTATGTTGCTGCTGCTGAGTGGTTAATAGTAGTTTTCCCCGTCGCCAAATTGTTATACACTCGTCGCTAAATTATTGTTATGGACTGGTCGAGAAACTAATAGTCCTGACGCAAGAACGCGGAAATCAGAAGACCACTAGGTTTGCGATGATACTTCTATTTTCCAAACACAAGGAGAATGCAAAAGTGGTATCACACCAAAGTGTCACACAAGATTGTGTGAGCGAAATATATATGAATGTCCGAATAAGTGTGTGAACAAATCAATAGACAGTCTTAACATGAATGGCTAATTATAATGGAGTGTCGATCCATATATACATAGCGAAATATAACAGACATGTCAACAACCACACATATAATATGGATATCTGTCACCGAGCAACGGACTGTCAACAAACACTCATATTATATTATATATAAGGGGAATATACATTGTTAACGGAGACAGGTTCATACAAGTGAAGTGGTCACAGACTAAGCGAGCAAACAGAAAGAGAGACCAACATACACACACACATAAATATATATGTGGATACATATCAGTTTTTTATGTTGAGTGCACCAGATTTTCGCACTGATTTCAAAATGTGATGAAAGTGTGAGATACAAATCTTTCAGGTCCCGAGTGATTTTGACATCTTCATCTGCAATGTCCGCCTGTATTTGAGATGATGCTTTGTATTCGATGTCAGATATTGGAATATATGATAGAGAAGATTTGTAGCTCAGCAAGGATGATATTGATGTAGTTTTGTTCTCTGAGCTGGATAGTTAATTTGAGAAGCTTTCTTCGCCCTACTAGGCGACATCTTCAACGCATACTTCAATTTGAAGCGACCTTTTAGATTTTCCCAAGATTTTATTAGTCATCTCTCCTAGTGGGTGACCTTGAACCTCGTGATTGGTTGTTTTTGTGTGTTTTCACATCCTCCTGGCTACTTGTATTGGAACTGATTGTTTCTCTAACTTGAACTTTGACCCTTTGTGTGTGTGTGTGTGTGTGTTTCTTTCTTATCGGTTGATAAATTTTGTCTATCTCGATGTGTCTATTGATTGATGATTCACTGGAATATCAGGCAGCCTTCTAAAAATTCTCTAGCATTCTTGGTGTTTCTTCTGTCTGAATGTTAGTTGCCCCAGTCGAATCGATGCCTGTGGTTCTTGGTCAACCAAAAGACTCAACAACGAAAGAAGATAAAACCAACATCATCTACAAAATAAATTGTAAACAACTGCGAAAAACACTACATTGGTCAAAGTGGACGTTCCCTTCGTCTTTGTATCCACGAACACAAGCTAGCCATCAAAAGACATGATATCCATTCCCTCATATCACTACATACAGACAACCACGGACATCAATTCGACTGGGACAATGTTCAAATATTAGACAGAGGAGAAACAACAAGAATGCTAGAGAATTTTTAGAAGGCTGCCTGATATTCCAGTGAATCATCAATCAATAGACACATCGAGATAGACAAAATTTATCAACCGATAAGAAAGAAACCACACACACACACACACACAAAGGGTCAAAGTTCAAGTTAGAGAAACAATCAGTTCCAATACAAGTAACCAATCACGAGGCTCCAGGTCACCAGGAGAGATGATTCATAAACTTGTGGAGAAATCTGAAAGCTCACTTCAATTTAAATTAAAGTATGCGCTGAAGATGTTGCCTAGTGTGGGGGGGGGCGGGGCAATGAAAGCTTCTCAAATCAACTATCCAGCTCAGGGAACACAACCACATCAAAATATTGGAATATATTCCGCATAGTATGCTTTTTTCATATCTTAATTTATTCAGTTAAAATGTTGGTATTAGATGGCTGGAGGCCATTGGCCACAGGAAGCCTTGCTTGGTCTAGGTTTCGTACTAGTTAACAGACACCAGCAAGGCATACCTGCAACGTCAAACGAACTCATATCGCTTCTGAGATTCGAACCCGCGTCCGAGATATTACCACCATTGAGCTATTCGAGATGGCTTGCGAATGACCTCCTGTAGGACTGTATTGGATATTTTTGATTGAACACTAGTCAGTAACTAGTGTAATGTGTCTTATCCTATCAGTTAAAAAATATAAATTTTCATTTGAGAGTATTTGTTGAACTTGATTACTATATTTTTTTTCTCTTTTTTAACAGTCCGGATGGTGAAATGATCGCTACAGTTGGTTGTGATCCAGACTATATGTTAACTTTATGGGAATGGCGTAATGAACAGATTGTATTAAGAGCTAAGGCATTTTCACAAGATATTTATCGAGTGGCTTGGTCAACAGATTTATCTGGTGTCTTGACAACAGCTGGTGTTGGACATATAAGATTTTGGAAAATGGCGCATACATTTACAGGATTAAAACTTCAAGGAAAGCTGGGAAAATTTGGCAAAGTTGAATTAACAGATATTGAAGGATTTATTACACTGCCAGATGGTAAAGTTTTAACCGGTTCTGCATGGGGTAATCTACTTGTATGGGATGGAGAATTAATTAAAGTGCAAATTTCAAGGAAAGGCAAACGACCTTGTCATAATGGATATATTATGCAAATTGTTATGGATGAAGGCGAGTTGATGACAATTGGTCAAGATGGATGGATTAGAGTGAGTTTTATTGATTTATAATTTATGTATTGAAATTTATTATCTTACTTTGAAGTTTCTGTAGCAGACGGACTGGTTTCCCCGGGGTAGGATCGTTAGCCCCACATCTAAGCTTTCCTCCCTTTCCCGGGTTTAAGACCGAAACATTAAGATTGTTATTGGTCCCTTGGGTTCCGTGTGGAATGCACGCCTTTATCAACACATCTCCAATTTCTTATATTCTCTACTCTTTTCTTCAACTACATCCACGATTCCCATAATCTCTCATCTCTTTCTTCTGCTTCTCATACCATCTCCTCTATGTCAACCACGAATCAACGACCCAGTCATCACTTCCTATTGGGATTCTACTGGAAATATGCATTGCTCTGCACGCCATGCCACTCGACGACCTCCCTAACGTTTGACTAAACACAAAGAAGAGAATCAGTGGAAATCACTTGAACTGAGCATAAGCTACCTAGGAAAACTGGTAACACATGGAATTAAATCACTAGCTACTACAACTGCCCATATATTATTATTTTCTTGGGTTCCTAATGGAACATACGGCTTGAGCGACAAATCTTTACTGTCTTCTATTTTCTGCCATCCTCTACATCTGAGTCCACGATTATCCATAATCTCTCGTCTCCTCATCCTCCTCGCCGCACAACCTCTTCCTTATCACCGTCGAACCCACACCGAACTCGTCGTTTGCCATTCAGGTTCCACGCCAGAGAGGGCCTGCATTACATGACATGTCATTTGACGATCTCCTCAGTGTGTGTGCGCGCCTAATCCATTTCCATTTTCTTCCACATATTTGTTGAGCAATCGGCTCTCTGTTAGTTGGTTCGTCACTAGCCAGAGATTCTTGCCGCCAATTCTTTCTGGCGGGCCGGCCGGCCGGCCAGCTGGCCATTTGATCTTCAGTATGGAGCTAGCCAGCGAAGGTGACAGTTGTTGACAACAGTATGTAACTAGTGCAAGTTTCCGACCCATATAGAAGAAATGACTGACTGACTGACTGACCGACTTGACATTTGTGTTGAACAGAATCCCATCGAATCTTGTTGTTTATGCTGGTTGAGTGCAGAAACTTTCCAAACTGGTTTCTCATTGATGAAGGTGCAAATTGCTTTTCCGATTTTGACTGTCTGGCTTTGACACCTTCACCTGTCCCGTCTGCTTGTGGTCGACACTGTGCTTCCTAGCTATTTAAGTGAAGGAACTAATCTCTGTCCAAATCTCTTCCGTTGATGGTCGGTGATTGGTGCTGGTTGTTTTTATTGTTGCTGTTGGTTGGTTATCTTCACAACCTCTGTCTTCTCTATATTCACCTGAAGTCCTGTGTTTTCTGCCCGCTTCTCTAGCCGGTTTGCTGGGTTCTACCTCTAAGTTTTCGAGTTTGTATAACATGAAACATAAGCCATCCATTGACGAAATCCAGATCTTCTAGAGTCTTCTCATCGGTCAGTTCAACGTATTTCTGTCTTCTCGCTTCCCACAGTATGACGTATTATCCAGTCCTTGCACAATTAAGAATATTATTATGGGTGATAATAGGCAGTCAGTCTTGTCCTACTCCTGTCTACACTCATTTTTAATCGTAGTTGGATTTACTGTTGTAGATCACCTGACATAGCCGTTGAATGAGGCTGATAGAGATTTGGGATACTGCGCCCAGTAGTGTTGAAGTATTTTCCAAACTACTTCTTGGTTAACAGTGTCTGTTGAAGGTCTTTTTGAAGTCGATGGAGTTGATTCCATTGTGGGAATTATACTCTCTCTCTCTCAGTGCATGAGTTGTATTCTTATATAGATGCCATTCTATGCTTTGTTCAATGGTGATTCATCGAGTTGTAATTTGATTCTCACATAATTTGCCTTTTCTGAATCGTGCTTGTTCCAGTAAAAGACATCAATCACCTTCAACAAGAGAAATTTAATGGAAGTCACCTCTCCCACTCATCTAGTGAGCATCGTTTCAACTATGGGCGGCGACATAGGAGAGGGGGGTCATAAATAACCTTAATCGGAGATGTTAGATGGGTGTCCAGTAATCTGAAACCGATGTGGAGGCTTGCTGTCTGGAGAAGAAGACAAGGTTCTTCATAACTACTGTCAGATCAGTGGTTCTATGTGGATTGGAGACTTGTAGATCGCATTTCCAATATGCTACTGAGGACTTTCAACAACGGCTGCCTTCACTAGTTCGAAAGTGAAGATAAGCTGGCCAGAAAGGATGGACAGCAACGAAATCTAGCAGGCAGAAAACCAACCAACAATCTTTTATCCCACGAATAGGCAGAAGAAAATGGTAATGGACTGGATATACGCTGAGGAGACCGTTGGGTGATAACAACCGCCAGACCCTCCGATGAAACTCGAATAAGGAGTGAGCAACTAGTTGCGTACTCAGAAATGACATGGAGGTTATACATATATATATTATTTTAGCCATGTCTCCAACAGTATTAGAATCTCCAGAAACCAATTCAGACACACTACATCTCCCTACTTGTCTCTCAATGCAGCAGTCGCAGATTTCATGGAGTGATGCAGTTGGTTCTTTCGAGTGACATTGTTCATCGTTCAAGGTGGTTGCACGGCATGGATAATTGCACGTTCTAGCTATTTCAGTTGACGGAACCTCACAGTTTCAACTACAAACCTTAAGTTCTTACGTAACACCGTATCTAACCTAATTTTTTCTAACCATATTGTACCGAGTAACAAGGGCGATTGAACGGACTCACCTGTGTTCAGGAACTGGTAATTCTTTCTTAATTTCTGCTTCTAGCGGTCAGGTTTCATGGCAGTAAAGTAGCGAAAAGAGAGAACTACTTCACAGCATACACGCGTTTCATTGAATCACTGGATATCAAAGCAATCATAACGGAGCTTTCTCTACTCGAGCTGAAATCTTGTCAGCGATCACTTCGATAGTGCGGATGTAACTTCTTGAATAGGTGAAGTGGTTAACGCATCTAACAAGTTCACTACGTATTCGTAGACTACTTTTCGGTTCATATCAGTTCTGTAGGATCATTTCGCTTTCGAAAATGACTACTTGCATACCATAAACACCTAGACTCGTCTTCAAGCTTCTCAGAAGGCTGTATCTTTTGCTCATATTCACCTAGAAGGATAATCCAACTTGAATCATATAAATCTCTGTGAAATTTCTGTGACATTAAGTCTACTCGGCAAGTCATTAGGTAATCGAGTGCCATGATTTCTTAAAAAAAAATGGAATCTACAATTTATGGTCTTTGTGATACACAGAGATAACTAGGTGGCAAAAATTTAGACTACGACCTTTCCTACATATTTGCAGGATATTACAAGTTTGTTTCACTTCGTGGATTCTCTTCAACTGTTGCGTATATTCTAAACAAAAACGAATCATTAGTTATAACACTTCTGAACATTCTCTATACAATGACTTCGAGTTGGAGATAGAATGTATAAGCAATAGCATTTCAAAGATCATGTTAGTAGACAATTATTTAGTGTTAACAGAGTAATTATTTATAGAATGATTAGATAAAAAGAGGGTTAGGCTTCAGATCTCTCTTGGAAACAACGACGGACTAGAGACAAAATACAAGATAGGACAATAGAGTGAATTTATACATATTATAGTGGATAATGCGACAGACAACGGCAACCAACGAGAGAACAGGCATAAAATGGACTGACACAAAAGACTTGGAGGATCTGGATTTCGCCGATGATGATATATGTCTGATTTCCCATAAACTGGAAGATATGCAAGTGAAAAGCAACAAGTTGGCCAAAGAAGAAGCATCAAAGATGGGACTTCAGGTGAACATAGATAAAACAGAGGTGATGAAGATTCCTGGCCAACATCATCAACAACAACAACAGACAACAATCAGCATAAATGGGAGGAACTCGAAAGAAACAGCCTCCTTCACCTACCTGGGAAGCATCATCTCAACTACAGGCGGAGCTGACGAGGATATCAAAGCCAGAATCGGAAAAGCAAGACAAGCTTTCATTGCTCTCAAATCTGTGTGGAGGTCAACAGCACTCAGAATCAAAAATAAGATCCGGATTTTCAACTCCAATGGGAAGTCAGTGCTACTTACTCTACGGATCAGAGACTTGGCCAATGCGTCATAAAGAGCATCTCAAACAAACTTCAGACCTTCATTAACAGGTGTCTTCGCTCAATACTCAAGTTCAGATGGCCAGAAAAGATCAGCAACAGGGATCTCTGGGAGCGAGCCAATCAGGAACCGATTGTGAAACAAATAGGCAGGAAGAAATGGAGATGGATTGGTTAGCCATACTCTGAGGAAACCATCAAGTGACATCACTAGACAAGCCATCGCTCGAGTGGAACCCGAAAGGGAGGCGGCGAGTTGGTCGTCAGTGCAAGGGTGACTTGGAGGAGGTCATGCGAGGAGGAGATGAAAGCGTGTGGACAGACCTGGAGCGAGGTGAAAAAGTTGTCAGAAAACCGAAGGCAATGGAGGTGCGCAGCTGAAGCTCTATGTTCCTCTAGGAACTAAAGGATACAATAATAATAATGATAATAGTGGAAAGTTCAGGAGGGTGGGGTTGAACAGTAAAGTAAGATTATAACATAGACAAAATAATTTAGTAAATTTGGAAACTTGATGGTGAGTTCAACTCAGTAAGTGAAAATCAAAATTAGGTTGAGTATTATGCAACAGAGCAAAACACAGAAGCACACGAAAAAAACTCAATTATTGTTGGCTACTAGAGTAGTGAGAGATTAGTCACACTATGTTGTCGTATACAGAGGTGTTGGGTCGAGGAGTCTTTTGATGGTGGCTATAGCTGCTGCGAACTGAAGTAACGATTTATTTTTATTTGCGTGTTGATTATATTGAAAGCCTGCAGGCTAATTTCCACTTTATATCCTGTGTCGGTCTATCAGGTGTCTGCCAACTGCACTTGAGAACAATTTGGCTACCTTTCATACGAAGACTTTTAGGGATATGGTTGGAGAATCTAATAGACGCTTTCTCCACCATTCCTTCTTATGTACTTACTTAACAATTGCAAGTGAATTGGCAAATGCGGTTGGAGTTGACTTGTGCAGCAGGATACTTGTCTACTTTTGACTGAATACTTCGTCTACTTACATCATTTTTGCAAATATGTTGCACATACTTTCTATGTATAACTCAAAATCATTGTATAGAGTATATTCACAACCGTTATAACTTAAAATTGGAATAAATAATTAAGAAGATCCATTGCATACGAGCCAACTCTCTTGATTAAAGTGGTCTAGTGGATAACGCTTTGGCGTTTGAAACTACAGGCACCGGTTTCAAGCCTGGGTCAGAGCACTGTCACACCCACTCACTCACTCACTTACTCACTCACTCACTTACTCACTTACTCACTTACTCACTCACTCACTCACTCACTCACTCACTCACTCACTCACTCACTTACTCACTTACTCACTCACTCACTCACTCACTCACTCACTCACTCACTCACTCACTCACTCACTCACTCACTCACTTACTCACTTACTCACTCACTCACTCACTCACTCACTCACTCACTCACTCACTCACTTACTCACTTACTCACTTACTCACTCACTCACTCACTTACTCACTTACTCACTCACTCACTCACTCACTCACTCACTTACTCACTTACTCACTCACTCACTTACTCACTTACTCACTCACTCACTCACTCACTTACTCACTTACTCACTCACTTACTCACTTACTCACTTACTCACTCACTCACTTACTCACATACTCACTCACTCACTCACTCACTCACTTACTCACTCACTCACTCGCTTACTCACCTACTCACTTACTCACTTACTCACTCACTCACTAACTCACTCACTCACTCACTTACTCACTTACTCACTCACTCACTCACTTACTCACTTACTCACTCACTTACTCACTTACTCACTCACTCACTCACGCACTCACACACTCACACACTTACTCACTTACTCACTTACTGACTTACTCACTCACTGAGAACTACAGGTACGTTCAAGCGACATGTGCCGAATGGGAGGAAATTCGCATGCCGACTGGATTCCACTTCTAGTCACCACCCACGAATTGACTAATAGCTGATTTTGTTTAGGATGTAAGCAGTAGTTGAATAGAATACACTATATAAAACCAGCTAGTATTTTTCTGAAAATATCTTCGCTCTCTCTTGATTCAGTCTAATAAATGGGAACCGGTTGTATGAAAATACGACCTTCCATTCTAATCTGTAAATGATCATGCAAAATGTTTCGAAGGCATCTTCTCCATGAAAATAGTAGCACTAACTGAATGACTTCTAGACACAATTTATTGTTCATAATCATATCATTAGTTGTATCAAGACAAATTCAGGAAGTATTATATAAGAAATTTTATGAATGAAATCATCAATAGTAAATGATAGACATGCGCAAAGAAATGAAAATAGTAAGAATATGGAACATTAAAAAACATCACTGTGACAACACTGATAAGATTTATCAGTAGCATTTAAAGAGAGGTTCATTGGCCCGAAAATATGAAGTTGCGGAGAGAGAGAGATTTGTCACCAGAGTGAGCAAAATGAACCAGTATTGCGGTAAAACATGGAAGACACGAAAAGAAGATAAAGAGAAACACAATACGAAGGGTAAAAGTAGTACAATGCAGAAGATCTGTGCAAATGACGATTTGGATATAAGGTATACATAATTTCCTTATAGAGAGAGATATCAAATTCTATATATTAACATTCCGTCGTCAAGTTTCTTGTCTTTAACTGTTACAGTGCTACCGTAAAAAAAGAGGAAACCTGTGAAACATACATACTACCAAAGTACCCAAGTCTTACACGTAACTTAATTATCTTCCCCACAGAAAGAATATGGGGAATGGACCAGTAGATCCAAATTCGCAATTTTCAGGTAAATATTCATTACATTTTCCTTTAGAAGCCTAGAAATCTACAGGTCACAGTGGGGCATCCACTTGATAACTTAACGAACAATCAAGAGAGCAAGCAAAATTACATTAAGGCGTATTGCACAGATTTATATGGACATTCTGAAGACCAAATGGCCAGCCGGCTGGCAAGCCAGAAAGGAGGATTAGCAACAAGAAACTCTGACTGGAAACAAACTAACCAAGAGCCGATCACTCAACAAATATGTAGGAGAAAATGGAAGTGGACAGGCTATTAGACTGAGGAAACCGTCGAATGACATTGCGCTCAGTGCAATCCATCGCCCAAATGGAATCACAATGGGAAACGGAGAGTGAGTCGTTGGTACACGAGTGGCCAAACAAAAACATGGCCTCATCAATCCATGAAATCCTTGACAGTTAAACTGAGTCGGTCAGGTAGGGAGATGCAGACTCCCGGGTTGGGGCCCTCGGGACTCTAGGAATCAATGGCTGGAGACAATAGGTGACATGGCTCAAAATCGTTGTCAATGGCCAGCAAAGATGTATTCAGTCTCTGTAATCTTTCATATTCCTTTCTACCATTACCCATTCTGTTTCACTCTTATACTTGTCAGACTGTATTGATTCTCTTCACTCATCTTCTTGTCTACCTCTGTGTGCTATTTGGAAGGTGGCAACTCGAACTGCTGCACTTTGGTGCCAAGTTCTATGTTGAATCCAGACAGACAGACAGACAGACACGGGTGACATAAAGGAGATCGTGTGACGAGTAGGAGATGGGAGATTATGGAAAATTCTGGAACCAGCTGAAAAAGGACAGCAGAAAATAGAAAAGAGTGGAGAAGTGCTGGTGAATCCCTGTAATGTTCCATTTGGAACCCAAGGGAAAACTAATAAATTGGTAGTTGTAGTAGTTAGCGATTTAATTCTATGTGTTACCACTTCTCTGAAGTGGTCTCAAATGATTCTCTTCTTTGTGCTTAGTCAAACTCAGTACGCTGCTGATGAGTTCTACCTCACAAAGGAGAGAAACGGCCGTCTGCTCATTATATCATTTAGATCTGGTTAGCTTTCTTGATTATTACTTATGATGACGAACGGATCGTATACTGTGATCTGAAAAGTTTCGATTTTTGAAGGAAATTGTGGAGAAATTCCATCTGGAACTGAGTTAACTTGCAAATTATGAATATGACTTGAATTATAGTATTACCAGTTCAGCCGAGTAGCCAAGTAGGCAGAGGTCGAATGGTTTGACTGATTCAACTCTCTGAGATGAGTTCAACCGTGTACACCATCGATAAACCTGAATTCAAATGAATGAAATGCCTGTCTCGTATTTAAACAACTAAAATCCAACTAGGATGTATCACTAATTGAACTCAATGGCCGTCAACTACTTATATAAGTCAATCAGTCGTATATAGTTTTTACTGCAATTTTTCTGCTTTCAACTCACCATTTCGGACTAACGTTTAGTTTTAATGAAATCCTATCGCAACAAACCAACGATTTGTAGCTTAAACAGTCTGAGACACAATTTCACCACAATTCCTTTCGAAAACGGAAGCTGTTCAAATCACAATGTGTAATCCACCTGCTTGGTACCTTGAATGTTAATCGAGAAAGCAAGCATAAATGCATGATATTAACCGATGTGATTAGTATCCCTACGCTCAGGGGATGTGTACAAATGAAGAGTCCCAAACTAGTACGAAACCACTGTCAAATACTCGCTGTTGGTTTCCCAATGGTTCTCTAACTGATGTCGACTCATGATCGAATCAGTAGTAGTATAAAACATCATAGTGTAACAACAAAAGATAAGGGACAGGCAACAGATCGTTTATTGAGTATATCAACAAATATTTATTGATTTTTATGCACATTATTATTCGTTATTATCAGTAGAGAAACAGTCTCTTCTGATTGGTTGTTTCCTCACTGGAAGTTATTCTGTTATCTCCTTGTGGCCGTCTCTTTGAAGGTCAGACCATATATCTGATAATCGTATCCGCCCACGCAAAGTCTGCTGTGATTGGTTGTTGAGTTCCTCAAGGTTAGGCTTCGTCATTGTTTTTCTTCATAACCAAGACTTGGGAAGTAAACATTGACGTGAACTGCTGCCTTCCAATTTCGGGATAGCAGACAGCCAGCACCATAATAGGATACTAGTGAAAAAGAAACTGATTCAGGAAGATTAATTGAAAATGTTATCAAGAAGTTAATTATCCAGAAGTTGACTAAATTTCAGTTATAACTATTATTTGCATTACAAAGGGCATCAGGTTTCGGCTTTTGTGTATGGCGGAGGCGCTGGGAATTCATGAATTCAACCTTGAACTCTGTATGCAGAAAAAGTTTGTCCAGTCTCTTATTCTACCTTGGTTTTAACCCCTTCACTAATTGTTCCCTGCAAAAGTTTTGATTTTTTTTTACTTTGCTTTTGCTTTAATAATTAATTCACTATTGATTGCATCGTCGGTGGTATAGTGGTTAGGACGCTCGCCGGCCATGCATATGGTCCGGGGTTCGATCCCCGGCCGGCGAACTCCTTTACCTCACTGAGCCAGAAATAATGCTGGTAAAGAGGAAAGGTTGGGCATGAGGCTAGCAACCCCATCCTGTAAAAAGTAAACACTGCTACAGCTTGGAGCCCTATGTTCCACTGGAACGTGAAGGGAAAATTATTATTATTATTAATTGCATTAATTTTCTGATTTTAAAATAGATATGGGATTTTGAAACTGTGGATACAGCAGAATGTTCAGAAGAAGGTGCCCTGTATGAATTAGAACCAATGAATGAATTACGTGTTGGTACAAAGGCACGTTTAGCGTATGTTGTTAAAATTCCTATACCTGATTCAACAATGTGGTATGCACAAGTAAGTTGTCTCTTTCTTTACAATGAATTTTTTAAAATATATTTTTCATTTAATTGAATTTTTAATTTTCTCATCGATTAATTGGACTGAAGTGCTTGGTCTCAGGTTGATATGTCGGTGCGGTGGCTTCTTGTGCAGATGCTTCGACGATGTCTGGACATTTAATTAGTAGCTCAACTGATCTATTGGACAACGCTTTGGCGTTTGAAACTATGGCCACTGGGTTCGAGCCTCGGTGGGAACATTACCACTCACTGAGAAATTCAGGTACATCCAGATGACGAGTCCCGAGTAGGAGGGAATGCGCATCCTGGATTCCATTGCTAGTCACCATCCACCAATTTAATAATATTTTTCATTTGTTTTGCGTTCCAAGTGGGACATAGAGATTCAAAGATTTTAAGCTTTGAAATCACTGACGTCACTGATGTTGTAACACTTTTGAGGGGAGAGGGCTTACCAACCTTTCACCTTAAACCTTCTCTCCTTGTTGAGATTGCTACTGGCTAGGAGTACGCAGGCCGGAAATTAGTCGTCAAACTACACGGGTGTTTGACAAGCATTCCACCAGTAAAACACAGACACATCATAGGGGGACTGCCTATGTTAGACTGCAAAATACAAAGAATAACAGATGGTAGCATAAAAACGACGCTATATAGAAAAACTCTGGAAGATTCCTTGGTTATCAATCAGCTCATCCACTCACAGAAAAACGAGGATTAATACAAGGTCTTGCAGATAGAATACGTAGACTTACAACAACACCAGAGGACCAGGGTAAAGAAATAAAAGTCCTATTCAAAATGCTACTCGAAAACAACTACCCTAAAGAATTTATAAAAGATAATATAAAAAAGAGAAAAAAGAGGGTAAAACCGGAGAATAACAAGATGGAAGAATGGAAAAAAACAGCCACAATACTATATAAAAGTGGTACATCAGAGGCAATACAAAGAAACCTCAAAAATATCGGCATTCGAACAACGTTCAAACCGACGAATCTAATCAAAAATAAAATAAATCAACTGAAAGATCCCATAAAAATGATGGATAAAAACAATTTGATTTATAAAATATCTTGTGCTGACTGTCCAACCAAATATGTGGGGCAAACGTCCAGATCACTCAAAATAAGAGTGAATGAACATAAACGCCTAACTAAAGGTCAACCAACAGGGACACAAGCTTACAAAAATCTTGAAAAAAATTCATCGATAGCTGCACATGCATTATGGGACAAAAACCACTATATCGATTGGGACAATGTGTGTATTCTTAAAACAAACATGAACAAATGAGAAGAAAGACTCATAACAAAATCGATATTCAAGTGTTGGTTTGTAGGGATTTGATTGGTTTCAGGATTTCATCATGAGCTGACATTAGTTAGAGAACCATTGGAAAAACTGGGAGTACTGGACAGCTGTTTCGTCCTAGTTGGGACTCTTCGGCAGTACGCACCCACCGGGATTCGAACCCGGTGGGAAGTCGTGACCAGTAGGGTGCAGCTGGTCAGGTGTGAGGACAAATACTCGCCGAAGACATTGGCTAGCGGTCCCGCTATGTCGTGAATTGGCAGAAGTTAGAATTCATGGAGTGGCCATTGGATCGGGTCCCAGTGGCTTAATGGTATACGAGCTCGCCTTGTAACCAGAAGGTCCTGGGTTCGAATCCGGTGGGTGCGTACTGCTGAAGAGTCCCAAACTAGGACGAAACAGCTGTTCAGTACTCCCCGCAGGTTTTCCAATGGTTCCCTAACTAATGTCAGCTCATGATGAAATCCTGAAAATCGATATTCATTAAAGTCACACCGGATACATGTAACAAGGGTGACTCAGTACAACTATCAACAACTTAGAATATAATTCTAAATACAAACGCATGAATGAATGTGGAATATAATCCTGAACACACATACACACATAAAACATGAATGAGCGAAAAAAAATGAACTATATATGTGTGAGTACAAATCATAAATGTGTGAATAAAACAATTCCAACAGTGGTGTGAACAGGGGCAGTAATTTTGCTCGAAATATTACCAGTAACAAAACGTATTATTGTGTGTAAATTATTGAAATATAATTATACTTTATTTGATCTAATCCACAATGCTCAAACCTTTTACTGATATTAATCATTTTAAGATGTAATATATGCATAGAACAGTAATTACGTAATTTTATTTCTTAACGCAGATATACTTTTGTCATTATCAAACAAGTAATATTTTGAGCTGACATCGGTTAGAGAACCATTGGAAAACCAACAGAGAGTACTGGACGGCTAGCTGTTTCGTCCTGGCTTGGAACTCTTGATCAGTACGCACCTGCCGGGGTTCGAACCCAGGACCAATGTCAGCTCATTATGATATCCTGTAACTAATCAATCAAATCCCTACTAACCAATACTCAAATATCAGTGAGATGTTCACCGGAGACTGGCCCTATTCAGGCTGGTATTACGTGGGGTTCTGGTGGGAAGTCGTCACCAGTAGGTTCTAGCAGATTGGGTGTGAGGACAAATACTCGCCGAAGACATTGGCTAGTGGTTGCGCTATAATCGTGAATTGGCAGAGGTTGGAATTCATGGACTGGTCACTGAGTTGGGCCCCACTGACTTAATGGTCTACAAGCTTGACTGTTTTTTAATCAGAAGGTCACCAGTCACTTTAGAATTATTATTTTCTAACTTGGATTTTTTGTTAACAAGGAGGATGATTATCAGCAGGCCTTCGTGTACTTTTGGAAGTGTGTGAGTGTGGGCGGTTGTTGCTTCCCGGTTGTCCCCCACACCTTGGAAGTTGGTATTTTCTTGGGCTAACTGAAACAGAGACTTAGTGTCGCATGACCGCAGAGCTCGGGGGACAGCTGCTTGAGGCCGGTCACATACGCCCTGTCTGAACTAGCTTCAAGGTTCGGTTCCGTATTAGGAACTTACTGCCAGCAGCTGACCACCTTAGGGTAAGTCAGGATGTACAATTTTTGGGTCCAACTTTCCTAATCCCCATATGTCTTCAGAGTGGAGAGACAGCATAGCTGGCTCGCATGCTGGTCATCTGAGGGAAACACCTTACTGCTGTTAAATCCCTGTTCCCTAGCAGTACGAATTCTTCCACAGACCCCCAGCACAGTGTTACAAAAATCTTACACTATGTTGATAACTGATTTTAGTCTAATCGCTATCCTAACAATCCTTTTGGCATGGAACTTTAGGAACAATAGTTCCAGCCAGTGTATTTTGTTGGGTCATTGCGATATGCAAGCCCGACCACCACGTCAAGGCAGCAGCTAACGGTCGAGTTTCTGTTAATAAAAAATTTCTACAACCTACAGGTAAGAGAATGGTTACTCGCAAATTTACAGATGTTGGAATTCATGGGCAATTAAATCGGGTCTCAGTAACTGGATGATGTACAAGCTCACCTTGTAATCGGAAGGTCCTGGGTTCCAACCCTTGTAGGTGTATACTGAATCAAGGGTCCCAAAGTGGGAAGAAACAGCTATCCAGTACTTCCTTCTGGTTTTCCAATTGTTCTGCAACTGATATCAGCTCTTCAGTGAACGTGAAATAATGAAAATATCTAGGTTTTGGATAGAATAACCGCCAAGATTTTATCCTTAGCGCTAACATCAGTGTGGAGTGAGCTATTGAGATTCACGATGAATGATAATTACTGTCTCTTTTGACGATTTCATTTGATATCCCTCTTGGAAAATGCCAAAGTGTCACTTCATATTGAAATTAACACTCAGGTTGTTGTCTAGAAGGAGGCAATGGAAGATTTGTAATTTAACCCATGTGATCAAGGGATAAAAAACATCACCCAATTTACTCTAAGTATATCGTTGAGTAACATCACACACCAGGTCCTCGAGGGACAGTGAATAAGTGTGGTGTGGTTCTAAGTGTAACATAAACGAGGTCGTGTGGGTGAAAAATGAATGCTTTTTGTTCCGTTATTGATTCAGCTAAAAGGTTGTTGTGGGTTGAAGATGTGCTTTCGAAGGAATATAATAACTGTCGCCTTGTACTAAGCGTTCCCGATTTTGATCAGAGAGAGAATTCAAATTTCTCAATCACACTATCAATCGAAAAGAATATTACAACAACAAGTGATGCCACAAGTCTTCTTAATTATTTCAACTTCTTAAGAGTATAGAAAACGCAATAAGAAGAAGACATAATTTGAACCTGAATCGTGTAATGCTGTATTTGCACACAGCCTATTTCGAACAATCTAATCACACTCACGAACTTGTCATAGGAATGAATGTATATGAAATTCATAAAGAGTTTAGAGGTGAGAAAATAGACAAGTTAGGTCAGGTTGAAAGGACATATTGAAGGTCGAATTAACAATGAAGACCACTACACATTTCCTCAATTTTTGTATCAATCCGATATAAAATCAATTTGGTCAGATGCCTCATGAATAGAGAAAAACGTATCTGTACAGATGACTCTGTAGAAAATGAGCTAGAATACATCCAAAATACGTTGGTTCAAATGGGTTATCTTAGTAGATTTGTAAGGAGACACATGAATACCAGGTACAATAAAGAAAAACTGACAACAGTTAAAAAGAAACAACTGTTCATCAAACTGCAATTTAATGGGGACGTGACTAGCGAAGTCTTACATCTGAGATTATCAAGAGCGATAAAATGGACTTATACTGCCGCCACCCTCTGTTTGCCATTTTCCAGAACCCGTCTTTTACACTTAGCCGAAAGCTATGGAATACGAGAGAGCAATCCTAGTCATTGCACACAAAAGAAATTTGTTCTACCTTCGTCTCTCCCCCTTGACCTAGGTGAATTCTAATCAAAACCCTCCCACCCTTTCTTATTTTCCAATCTCCTTCGTACTTCTATGATACTTATTATTTAAACTCTGATTATCTGTCCACATCACCTACCTTTAGTATTACGTAACTTTTAGGAATTGACGTAATTTATTTATTTATTGAATTGTCTACATATACACATATATACATATACTACCTTTGTTATTCTTATCGCCACCTGCATAAACCTTATTATCAATATTTTGTTATCATTATAATCATCGTTATTAATTTCGTTCACAACATTTACCACATTATTATTATTATTATCACTATTATTATCAATATTTGATCCACAAAATCACCGTCATGGTTTAAAATTTTTATGTATAAATCTATGTAAATTAGAGTAAAGACTGAAGAAGATCTAATTGAAAACAATAATATTGTTCGGTTATATTATCTTGTTCTAATATTATAAATGGGAATATTTAAAGATTTGAAGACCGCTAAACCAAATAACAGAGGTAATAGTACACCTATAGTGGATGGTGGTATCAAAGTAACAAAGATTACCAAGGAAGGCTTAATGTGATGACGAATTGTTACTTTGAACGCATAAAGGTGGTTTAAACTTCCTAACTGCCAGCTAAGGCTTCTATAAAGTTTAGGATACGCCCTCTCTGAAACACGTTTTATGGATAGATTTAAAAGATGTGTTAACGTCAATTTCATGTCCTATTCCATCGATAATATGTTTCGTAAACATGGTGGCTTGATGTACACGTCTTCCTTAGGGGCGAGGTGTAGAGTGGGTCTTGCCTCAATATGGGGCATCAAAGCAGCTTGATAACTAGACAAAGATTGAACGCTGCTGTTAAAAAGACGAATTTTTATGCAGCTAATATCATAGTAATTGAGAACGTGAAGCCAATATATCCATCCATCTAAGCCCTTTGAACATGCGAAAAATGATGTCACGTCCAACCGTATTTGCCAATTTGAATGTACATGTGGACACACATACATAGGGAGGACTCATTGATCTCTGCAAGTAAGGGCTGACTTCACAGCCTGTTTCTAAATGGCTCCAGAAGCAAATAGAATCTTCAGAACCCATTAATGGTGAGAACAGGAGACCTAGCTCGTGTATTGTCAAACATATTATCGATGGAATAGGACATGAAATTGACGTTAACACATCTTTTAAATCTATCCATAAAACGTGTTTGAGAGAGGGCATATCCTAAACTTTATGGAAGCCTTAGCTGGCAGTTAGGAAGTTTAAACCACCTTTATGCGTTCAAAGTAACAATTCGTCATCACATTAAGCCTTCCTTGGTAATCTTTGTTACTTTGATACCACCATCCACTATAGGTGTACTATTACCTCTGTTATTTGGTTTAGTGGTCTTCAAATCTTTAAATATTCCCATTTATAATATTAGAACAAGATAATATAACCGAACAATATTATTGTTTTCAATTAGATCTTCTTCAGTCTTTACTCTAACTTACATAGATTTATATATACAAAATTTTAAACCATGACGGTGATTTTGTGGATCAAATATTGATAATAATAGTGATAATAATAATAATAATAATGTGGTAAATGTTGTGAACGAAATTAATAACGATGATTATAATGATAACAAAATATTGATAATAAGGTTTATGCAGGTGGCGATAAGAATAACAAAGGTAGTGATATGTATATATGTGTATATGTAGACAATTCAATAAATAAATAAATAAGGTCAAATCTTAAAAGTTACGTAATACTACAGGTAGGTGATGTGGACAGATAATCAGAGTTTAAATAATAAGTATCATAGAAGTACGAAGGAGATTGGAAAATAAGAAAGGGTGGGAGGGTTTTGATTAGATCTCACCTAGGTCAAGGGAGAGACGAAGGTAGAACAAATTTCTTTTGTGTGCAATGACTAGGATTGCTCTCTCGTATTCCCATAGCTTTCGGCTAAGTGTAAAAGACGGGTTCTGGAAAATGACAAACAGAGGGTGGCGGCAGTATAAGTCCATTTTATCGCTCTTGATAATCTCAGATGTAAGACTTCGCTAGTCACGTCCCCATTAAATTGCAGTTTGATGAACAGTTGTTTCTTTTTAACTGTTGTCAGTTTTTCTTTATTGTACCTGGTATTCATGTGTCTCCTTACAAATCTACTAGGATAACCCATTTGGACCAACGTATTTTGGATGTATCCTAGCTCATTTTCTACAGAGTCATCTGTACAGATACGTTTTTCTCTATTCATGAGGCATCTGACCAAATTGATTTTATATCGGATTGATACAAAAATTGAGGAAATGTGTAGTGGTCTTCATTGTTAATTCGACCTTCAATATGTCCTTTCAACCTGACCTAACTTGTCTATTTTCTCACCTCTAAACTCTTTATGAATTTCATATACATTCATTCCTATGACAAGTTCGTGAGTGTGATCAGATTGTTCGAAATGGGCTGTGTGCAAATACAGCATTACACGATTCAGGTTCAAATTACGTCTTCTTCTTGTTGTTTTATCTAAATTCTTAAGAGTTAACAACAGTTTGGTCACTCATACTTCATGCCTGTTTAACATTTTTTTCTTGATTGAATCGAGCTAGTTTGGTCTATGATTCCTTTAACTTGTATAGTTGAATTAATAAATGAGAAATACAGGAATTGTATACATACATGATGGAAGATTATACCCAAAGTAGAGTGATGTAATGAATAATGAAATAAAGAGACAGAAGAATATTAGGGTGGAGTTAAATAGCTAAGTATCCTATAAAATTCATTAGCAAGATCAGAAAAGGTCAAAAGTAAAATACAAGGAATGGGGAAACTAGTAATGATAACATAAATAAGAGAGAATTTACTGCATCTACAATAGTTTCACCATAAAAGGAGGGGACATCTGAGACCCTTCCTAGGTAGGATTCTCTATAAAGCAGGAATTAGGGTGGCAGCATTCAAACCTACAAACTCAGTTAGGTAGGACAAGCTATGTAGGTTGACGCAATTAGACAAAATAATATAATTTACAAAATACCTTAGTAATGACTGTGAGTTGAGTCAACTACATAGGTCAAACCATTAGATCAGGAGTAGTGAGACTGCCTACCAGAACATAAGAATTTAGCTAAGGTTAGAATGATTGACCCTGCGAATATGAGTAGTTTAGAAAAAAGCTGAGCAATCTCATTGCATGCATTAACACACAACCACAGAATAGGGTGGGGGGGAGAGGGTTAAGATTCTAAAAAGTAACCTAGGTAGGTGGAGAGAGAGAGAGAGGTTGATTACTGAATCCTGCCTGGTTCATCGAGTCTACACCTAACACATGCAATAGGAATTATTCATCACTCATACCCGAAATATGGAAAATACTATACTACCAATCAAGTCAAGGGATGGAAAATAATAGAATTATATAAACGAAGTTAGAAAGTTGTATGTGTAGTGCCTCGATATGATTATGAGTGGCAATAAATTGTGCTTGAAAAGTGGTCATCAGTAAATATTACTGTATAGTAGCACTGTGAGACTTTATCAAAATAAATTTTACCCATAGTGCAAAGTTCCTTCTATTTAAAGTGAATTTTTATTGGTAATATTTGTATAAAACTTGGACACTGTGGTAGTATGTAATTCCATATTAGTTTGCTTGTGAGATAAATTACACACAGTGAGTGAAACAGTATTATTATTATTATTTACTGGATGACGCAGTTTCGAACACAATTTATTATTGTTCATAATCATATCAGTGTCCCAATGTTAGATGATTGTAGCGTAAACAGGAAAGAAGGTAGGATGACAAACACACTAGTGTGTGTTTATAGGAAACCCATACATTCAAATCGATATTTAGATTTCCGATCATCCCACCCACTAAATGTCAGTAAAAGTACGATTGGTGAAATGTTTAACTATTAGGGCACAACAACTATTTAGTACCAAAGAAAATCTAAGACAGGAAATGAGGCATATAAAAAAAGCTTACCCTGATAAATTAGTCAGGAAATATGTAGGAAAATGTTAAAATAAGACTAATAATAATGGTAGTGATAGTGTAACAACAGAAGACAAGGGCCAGGCAACAGATCGTTTTATTATGAAAATCAACACGTATTTATACACATTTCACATACATTATTATAGACAAGCGCAGTCATCTGATTGGTTGTTTATCAGAAGTTAGGCAGACAAACGCAGGCTTCTGATTGGTTGTTTCGGGATTCTTTGACAAATAGAGTTCTCTATCTGCGAATCACATTTTGCCACGTTAACTTTGCTGTGATTGGTTGTTGACTCAGCCTTGTTCATATTTTCTCACGGCCCATATTAACGTAGCTTAGTGTCAACCAATCGGCTAGCAGCCTGCTCTCACCACAATAGTAATAATAATAATAATATTAATGACAACATGCATGTCAAACATGCACAGGATAATGAAAACATCAACGATAAGGAATTTAAATCAATAGTAGTACTACTATACAAAGAAGGAAACTCGGAAACCCCCCCCCCCTCACACAGCTGAGAATTCTTAAAAGTGCAGGCAGGAATAAAAGTGGCTGGTATTCAAACCCACTTAATCACTGAGAAAGAAGCTTTGTCGGTTAAAGGATCCTGCCAGTGAAGCCAGTTAAACAAAACAATCTAGTTTGTCTAATACGCCACCTGCGATGATTGTCAAGATACATAGGTCACATCAGTAGAACAGGGGCAGTCAGTCAGTCAGACTAGCAGAGCACAAAACCTAGCAGCAAAATCTAGATTGGTTGACCCGAATAAGGTAATAAATCTAGAGAAGAGTTCAGCCATAGCACTCACTATATGCAGTTACACACAAACATGGAATAGGATGGGATAGGATGACAGTTTTGAAGTCTAATGTCTCAGCAGGGTGGAGGGAGAGAGTGATGACAGCGGAAGCTTTGTTTATAGAATCAACTGTATAGAGTACGTGTAATAGGAATGATTCAACGCCTGTCCAGCCTCCCAGATATCTGGAAAATTCTACTACCCCTATGACGATGAATAGGAGAGGACAAAGAAAACTATAAAACTCAAGTTTCGAAGTCGTGTGATTATAATTGATGAAATGATTATGAACAATAATAAATTTTGTTCGAAACCGAGTCTTACAGTAAATAGTAATACTGTTTCACTCACTGTGTGTGTGTGATAACATCTAATAAACAAACCAATATGGAATTGAATTTCTATGTCTTCTGATATTGTGGCGTATTCGGTACTTAGCAGGTTAGATTAGTTTCTTTGGTAGACGATAGATGACAGCGATGGTTACTTCCTTGTTATGAAATTACTTATAATCACATAAAAAATTCAAGTATATTTTTTTATTATGATTCTTCTATACACTCTTTGAAAGGATTCTGATGGTGCAATTTGGAAATTGGATTTATCCTTCTCGCATACATCACTGGCACCTGAACTTCTGGACGAATTTCATGCAAATGATATTGTCGACTGTGTTACATCACCGTTGACATATTGTGCAGCTACAGTTGGTCTTGACGGTGAGCACTTACCAGGATTTATATCTGATTTAATGTACTTATTCATATATTTCTTTAATGTTGCCACTTATATATATATATATTTCTTAAGAATATTAGATAACAAAGTGGTTTAGATGTGAATAAAGCGAGAACAACAGTAGAGGTTTGTGCAGAATAACAAGATGGTACCATCCTTTGTTTATTCCGTTGGCTTCTCATCAGCCCAGCTGCTGCTTACAGTCGAAATAAATTATGAGGCTTATGTACAGAATTTCATAATGTGAAATATTCCATATCGCATGAATAATTAAAAGTCAATCTGAACAAGGAAGAATATTCTTTTCAATAATTTCACCTCTTCAGGTTCTTACAATTATAAAAATATGCAATATTTGTTGTCGTTACAATAGTAATAGCCAGTTAGTGATGTGGTGGATACATTTTTTTTTAACGTAGAATAACAGATTAGTAGTTATGGGGTGTCAAAATAAATAGTCGTATTTGTGTGGCAAACTTCTTGATAGGCTGAAATCGATTACAAAATATTTCGGTGAAATGCAAGACAATGTCGTGGTGATTAGTCGTCATAATAGATTTCATTCGTAGAGTGTGGGGTAGGAACATTGACAAGTCAGTTTGTTCAAAGTTATAAAAGCTGTCATTTGAGTGAATGGCTAGTACAAAGTGGTCTGTGTTAAACAGGAGATATTAAGATTGTAATGAGAGGTTCATCATGAAATAACGAATTGAATAGTGAATTGAAACAGCTGGAGACATATATTGAAAAAAGAGACAATATCACTAATAATAAGTCCGGATAGCATAAATGGAAAATTAGAGAGTATTGAGAGAATTTTTGTATGAAGGGCATGAATTATGACGAATAATAATAATAATTTTAATAATAAGCAAAGGGGAAGAAACCAAGACGGCTAAGGGGAAGAAGCACTTTTGGTGATAAGAAGAATCATCAATCGAAGTTTGGCCACGGTAGGAACAGTGTCTGGATGTAATCATTTTGGATATAAAGTTCCGGTTTAGTCGATCTTATTGTAACAGCTCCAGCTATTTGTGTAGGAGACGTAAGCGAACTGTACACCATAACGAATTCAGAATTCGGTATATAATCATCAAAGCTGTGTTGACTTCTATATCATGTCGTCCAGTATCGACCAAGTGTGACAGGATTGAGCTTTTTATGTGTGGTGAGAGCAGCCTGCTAGCCAATTGGTTGACATTAATCTACGTCAATGTCTAGGTCACTAATATGGGCCGTGAGAAAATATGAACAAGGCTGTTTCGACAATCATTCACAGCAAACTTAAACGTGGGCAAATATGATTCGCAGATAGATGGCTCCACTTTCCGGGGAACTCGAAAACAACCAATCAGAAGACTGCGTTTGTCTACTTGACTAGGCTATAATAATGTATGTGAAATTTATATAAATACGTGTTGATTTTCGTAATAAAACGATCTGTTGCCTGGCCCTTGTCTTCTGTTGTTACATATGCACTTAATTTCCCCCTTGTAGGGAAAAGTTTTAACACACTTGCAAATTTTTTTCAGTATGTCAGTTGACAGAAAGTTCCGTAATGATTGAACAGTGCTCAGAAAATTGCGCTTATTTAGTTTTTACACAGGCAATTCAAGTTTAGATAAAACAAAATTTATTCATACAATGGTAAAGCAGTTACGTAATAAAGATGAGAAATGCGTAAGATGCTGAGTGACTAATAAATTAGGCTCAACTCAAATCACGGAAACAAGAGACAAGCAAAATTACACTATGTCAAAAGAGTGAGACTAAAGCCAAAGATTACGTAATCCAATGAATGAAAGAAAGAATGAAGACATCCAGTTACAATAACAAGGAAAGATTGATACCTGCTTCTTCTTTCTGAACACATAAATCTAGTTTCAACCGTTTGATAGAAATTGCTTCAGCAAACTTGAGGAGAAACGACTCCTTTGTCTATTGATAATGCTAAAGGATTTCGCGATTTCCACCTCGTGTGTCGTAACAGTTCCCTTGAGACGCAGGCTTTTAAGCACATGTGGTTTAGGTGTATTGTAGTTCCACATTCTTTACTACATTATGCCTGTAGATTATTATCTAAGCATCTCAATAAAAATGAAACTTGAAATAGCAACTGTCTAAAGCTTCTAACAGTCTACAGATATCTTTCAGCTGTGAAGAACAAACCTTGAAACTTGAAGTATTGGTTTTTATCAAATAGTGTCTTATCTAACAGTTTGAAAACATACAGAACACAACACCGCAGCATCAGTTTGAAGTCACTGATTCTATGCGGTTCGACACTTGACATTTGATTAACATCCTCATGCACTGGCTTGGTACTGAATATCAAACTTACTTTACTTTACTTCGACTATCTCCTACGGGAGGATGAGCCGGCTTCATGAACCATGAAGTTTCGTGGGAATTGGGTACGAGTGATGTCCCCAGAATCGCTCTGCCTTTGTTTGAGAGTGCAGCTCTAGCCTTTACACAACCAAGTGTGACCTACAAGGCAGTAGGAGTGGAGTAGGGAGTCCACTATCCATTGGCAGCCGGTGACCGGAGTCCGGTTCATACGCCTTTTTGAATGGGGCAAGTCATCCAGGGCATCCAATAAGCCCTTTGTCCATACGTCTGACGGTGAGCTCCGGTGAGCTTCATACGCTAGTCGTTGGAGGTTTGGAAACAGGGTTTAGCCATCTCCCCTAGACTGTCATCCAATGGACAGTCAACCCGGTGAAGAGCGGCGGGCATCCGCTTTTGCCCTCTCACTTTGGTGAAAAACACCTCCGCCACGTGAAGGCAGTGAGTAGGACTTCCTCAGGAGAGGCTATGTAAGACGGCCGGTCAAATGGGAGCATTTCAAGAGGTGTACGGAGGGGTGGCCAGCCCGCAGCGCAAGACACCCACCCCCGACCATCCTGAATATCAAATGCCAGCAAGAAAGGATAATCTGCATAGAACTCTAATAGAGAAGCATCGAATGATCTATTATTTAAAAATATGAAAAAGAAAATATAGGTGGGTTGGACATACACCAAGGAGACGGTAGAGTGACATTGGTATGCCAGGGCGTCGAATGGATCCCGTTGGCAAGCTATGAGTTAGACGTCTATATGAAGAAAAGATGAGAACTTATTGGCAGCAGTTAAGCCTGGAAGGAAAATCTCACAAGATCTCCTCCATGTAACACTTGGAAACCGATCTTGTCGCTGGTTTCCTACTTGGTCCCATTTAACAGTCTCCTCAGTGCATGTCCAATCCATCTCAGTTTATTTCTGCATACTTCTTATATAATAGGTCTTTTCAAGAATTAGTTTGTAAGGATTCTGTTTGTTTCAGGTCAGACCAGGGATTGATATCAGTTAGAGAACCATTGAAAACCAACAGGAAGTGATGGACAGCTGTTTCGTCAGCCTAGTTTGGGATTCATTGGCAGCACGCATCCACTCCACAGGGGGTTCCAATCAGGACCTTTCGTTTACAAGACAAGCTGCTATGCCATTCAGTCAGTGGGACCCAATTCAATAGTCAGCCCATGAATTTTAATTTCTACCAATTCATGGTTTTAGAGTGACCGTCATTACTACCAGTATTCTTGGTTTTTAGTGGTTCCCTAAATGACATCAATCCGTGGTCTAACCTGAGAGAAATAGAATTCCTACAAACTAATTCATGAAAATTATTCTGATGCTCGTAGTGACTGACTGGCTACAAGACGAAGTTTCCTGGAGTTCTATTGCGAAGTCGTGACCGGTGGGGTCCATCCAATCGGGAGTGTGAGGATGGAGTTCCCTCCGATGACATTGGTTGGCGGTCACACTAAATCACAAAATGCTAGAAGTTAGAATTCATGGGCTGGTCATTGAATTGGGGGTTCCAGCAGCTGAATGGTATATGGTATACGGCTTGCTTGCTTGCTTGTAACCGGAAGGTCTTGGGTTCGAACCCCCTGTAGGGCGGTTGTGTATTATCAGTGATTTCCAAACTAAGATGAGACAGCTAGCTGTCTAGTACTTCAGCACTGGTTCTAAACTGAAATGGTAGATTTTTGACTGATACACTGCATAACAAAGTTCTTTTTGTTTGCTGATTCCTTCTGACCGGCAGCCGTCTGACGCATCTTCGGTATCGAATCAGCAAAGGCAGCTGATGATAAAAGTTTTCAAGTGTTAGATTGTAAGAATTTGATTGATTCGATCAAAAACTAACACGTCTATTCGTGTTACTGTATGGCATCAAAAGTGCTTTGCAGCACTTTGTTAATAATTTTAGGAAAGTCAGTTTTACTTGCAGAACTCATATTGTGGTGAGAACTGTCTGTAAGCCAAAATTGTAGACAACAATTTACGGTAATGTTTACGTCGTGAATCGGGGTCATGACAAAAAAAAGACAATAACAAAGCTTAACCCTGATAAACTCACCAACCAATCACAGTAGACTTAATGTGTGTTCAAATACGATTCGTAGATGTGTGGCTTAACTTTCTAAGAAGCGGTCACAGAGAGATGACAGAATAACCCTGAGGAAGAAAATAACTAATCAGAAGACTCTGATTCTTTGCTGACAATGACGATCAATGATGTACATAAGAATCTATAATTACTGTTGATTTTCGCAATAAACTATCTGTTGTCTGTCCCTGGTCTTCTGTCGTTACAATATTTCCACAAAGTATCTTTAGAGAATAAATTCTAAAAGGACAGGAGGCTTTAATGAACTTCCTCTAACTTTACTATCTGTAGGAAATATGACTGATGTGAATGTCAGTGTCTTCAATCATGTACACGTTTCTTTGAGCCACATTCTAATGAAGCATTGCTTTCTTTGCTAGCTAATCAATACATACCTGATACTGATTGCACTATTAGGAAAAAAAAACCATATAATGAGAAAATCATGCCACCTTATCTTACAATATTACTAGTATCAATTTCCGGATTTCATCATGGGGTGAAATCGGTTAAACGACCATTAGAATACCAACAGGGAGTACTAGACAGCTGCTTCGTCCTGCTTTGAGACTCTTCATCAGTACGCACCCACCCAGGACTCTCTGGTTAGAAGGGGAGCTAGCTCGTAGGTTATTTTATGGCACTGGACTCTATCTAATGGCCAGCCCATGAATTCCAACTTCTGCGAATTCGGCTGTAGCGCGACCACTAACCGATTTCATCGCTGGCGAGTATTTGTTCTCACACACCCCACTAATCACTACATCCCACTGGAACCCCAGGTAACTACTTATCTGAATAGGCCTCAGCTGGTGCGCACCGATGAAGAGTTGAAAATAGGATGAAACGGATGGTTGCTATCCAATGGTTCTCTAACGATGTCAGTTCATAATGAAATTCTGAAACCAATGCATCCAACCCCTGCAAACCAACATTTGAATATCCATTTTTTATTGACTTTCAGGCAAGGTATGCATTTATGATATTGTTCAAAAACAAGTAATTGTTGAAAGAAGATTTCCATCGAGTGGTTCAACAATTATATGGAGTCCTCCACAAGTAAGTGTTACTAATATTTAAACATGATTACTTTTTAAGAAAGTTATGATGAAAATGCCTACGTAACTAGTAATAAATGGTAAAGCATTGTTTGAAATTTGTAGGGAAACTATTACTGCTTCGAGCTTTTATTGCTTTTTACTAAATTAGTTAATGTTTCATTTTGGTTGGTGGTAATTAGCAGTGGAATCAGAATGCGGATTTCGTCCTATTTGAGAGGCTCGTCACTGGATGCACCCCATTCCACATTGAGTGATGGTTTTCCCACCAAGGCTCAAATTCACTACCCAAAGTTCAAACGCCAAAGTTACCATCAACCAGTTGACCTCTAGTTATGTAACCAGACATCGTCGAAGCATTTTCACAAGAAGCTCACATGCCAATCTGAGACCGAGCATTTCGGTCCAATCAATCGACGGAAGATCTAAAATTCAATGAAATAATAAACCTAACTTATTCTTATCGGACGAACCTAATGTACACACAAAAAATAAGTGTATATAAGTGCAATTGTACAGTTAAGTGAATGAATTCGCCGCCGAAAAAGAGACTCTCCACTGAACTACGGGTTTTGTTTTCATTCGAGGTGAATTGTATCTCTTGAAATAGAGTATGAAAGATAATTGATGGAAATATATTTTTATTACTTAATAAAAATAAGTACCATAAATGAATGTGCGATAATTTAGGCTACGAAGATTTAACAATGACAGCATGTTTATTGGATTGTATTATAGTGGCTGAATGATAAAGTACCTTGTTTCGTAGTATGAACGAGTCGATCACTAGTGGGGCCATGGATGCTTGCTGCTGAAAAGTTTCGAGGTGGGACAAAATGGGTATCCTGGAATCCATCGCTAGTTTATCACTCACTAGCCACTAAATAACATTAGATTCTCCGTAGTAGTATCCGATTTGCCTACAGAAACCAAATGGTTTGGTTGACTAAAATTCAGTTCATCAATACAAAATGAACTTCGAAAGAACAAGATCAGATTTTTAAATTCAACCATTCCTCATTTATTTTATCTCTCTGTCCAAGGTTGATCCAAAAGGTAAAATTTTAGTTGTTGGTCATCAAGATGGTGTATTACGTTTGTTAAAATTTGGTGAAAATCCTGAAGAGCCTAGCAAAAGGACAAAAGATTTTGCATTGCTAGATCTTGGACAAGCTCTGAAACCTCATAAGATGGCTATAACATCAATGATATTCAGCCCATCTGGAAAAATATTCATCACTGGGGTATGTTTTTTAAAATATGTTTTGTACTCATATTGTAACGGTAGAATAATAGTAATAATAATAATAATAAATTTTATTCTAAATAACGATAATAATTCTACAGAATGGAATTTTCAGCGTCTTTATACTTATCGCAACAGTTTACCTCATTTTATAAATATGTAGATACATAAAATTTAGCTAAGCAGTTAATCTTCGTCATGGCTGGCGAGTATTTATCCTCACACCTGACCTACTGTACCCCATTGATCAATATTTCTCACTAGAATACAGATAACCTCCTACCTGAATAGGATATTCAAGTGTTAGTTTCTGCGAACTTTACACTGTCCTTCTAGACAAGATGTTTAGCACTCCATATATGATGTAACTGTAAGTGAAACCACGGAATAAATCCGTCTAAAGAACCAATGAAAACCAGAAGTTACTGTACTAATCGGTTGTTTCTTCCTACTTTGGGATTCTTCAGATGTTGTACACACCCAGGAATTTAATCAGGAAGCTGAAGAGTCCTCAATTTGGACGAAATAACTTTCAATACTCCCTGATGACTTTCATTTGTTTTTTTCCTGATGATACTGATTATGATTAGTCAAATATAAGTCAGACGAGAAACGAAAAATACATATGATACGAAACCTTCAGGAGATCATTTCAAGAGAGACAGATAGATATATTCATAAAGAATTCTCTAGACTGAAGATGTCATCCCTACCATTGAGTCACTTAACTCACAAAATCACAAAAGCCTATATCGTCATCTCCACTATTTAAGCTTTCATTTATTTATTTGCCTCTTTTTTAATTTTAGAGTAAAGATGAAACACTTTTTTTCTTCAATGTCCATGCCACCCATTTATCACCGATCGGTTTTGTGCATGTTCATGAAAAAGTTGTCCGTCTGGAATGGTATTATGTGAATAATAAACCTACAAATGAAGTTGTAGTTTATCTAGAAAATGGTTGTGTATTAACAGTAAGTGTGTAGTGATGGTGTTTTTTTCGTTTTACACCACTTTTGCTTTTCTTTTTGTTATTTATTAGTTTTTATTATTATTCTCTTGGAACATAGGGCTTCAACAAAACATCTCCGATTTCTTCTATTATCTGCTGTCCTCTTTACGTGGGTCCACGATTTTGCCAGTAATACATCATTACCACCTTTTTCTCCTCGACACACGATTTCCTCCATGTCACTCTTGCACCGACAATCCACTCGTCCTTTCCAGTAGGGATTCTACTCGAGCGATGGCCTGCATTGCGAGCGATATCATTCGACGGTTTCCACAACGTATGCCCAGTCCATCTCCACATTCTACTACATATTTTTTTAAACAATCATCTCTTTGTTGCCTGCCAGCCAGCCAGAGTTTTTGTTGCTAATTATTTCTGCCTTGCCATCTGGCCAGCCAGCCATTTGATCTTCATTATGGAGCCAGTCTGATTTCCTGCAAACTGGAAGATATGGAAATGAAAAGCAACATGTCGACGGTAGAAGAATCATCTAGAGAAGATAGGACTTCCTCCGGGTGAACATAGAGAAAACAGAGGTGAGAAAGACTCCTCGCCAACAGCAACAGCGACAACAACAGGCAACAATCAGCGAGCATAAATGGGAGAAATCTGAAAGAAGCAACTTCTTTTACCTACCTGGAAAGCATCGTTTGAACCACAGGTGGATAGAACTGACGAAGATATCAAAACGGTGAGGAACGGAAAAGCAAGGCAAGCTTTCATTTCTTTCAAGTCTGTGTGGAGATCAACAGCACTCAGCATGAAAATGAAAACATGATGTGGATTTTCAACTCCAATAGGAAGTCAGTTCTAATTACTATGTATGGACCAGAGACTTGGCGCGTCGTCATAAAAAGCACTTCGAACAAACTGCAAACCTTAATCAACAACCGTTTTCTCTCACTACTTAAGATCAGATGGCCGGCCAGGAAAGATCAGCAACAGGGATATCTGGCAATGAGTAAACCAACCCAGCAAGAACCGATTGTACAACAAATATGCAAGAAGAAATCGAGGTGAATTGGCCATGCTCTGAGAAAACAAACTATCAAGTGAGTGAAATCACATGCCAGGCCATCACTCGAGTGAAACCTGGCCGAATCGGAAGCGGTGAGTCGGTCGTCAGTGCGAGGGTAACATGGAGGAAGTCATGTGAAGAGGAGATGAGAGCATGTGGGCAGACGTGGAGCCAGATGAAAATGGCTGCAGAGAACCAAATTCAATGCTGAAACCGTATGTTCCTCTGGGAACTAAAGGAAACAATAATACTAATATATAGTAATAATAATAATATACAATTAGTGGATGGTGGCTAGCAGTGGAATCCAGGATGCGCATTTAGTCCTATTTGGGACTCGTCAGCTGGATGTACCTGCATTTCTCAGTGAGTGATGATGTTCCCGCCGAGGCTCGAACCCAGTGCCCATAGTTTCAAACGCCACAAGAAGCCGACATGTCAACCTGAGACCGAGCACTTCGGTCCAATCAATCGACGGGAAAATCAAAAATTCAATTCAATAATTAATATATGACCCGTTGCACAAGAGGTGGCTCTCGTGGCCCAAGTGGTCTAGTGGATAACGCTTTGGCGTTTGAAACTATGGGTACTGGGTTCGAGCCTCAGTGGGAACATCATCACTCACTGAGAAATGCAGGTACATCCAGCTGACGAGTCCCAAATAGGACGAAATGCGCATCCTGGATTCCACTGCTAGCCACCATCCATCAATTGTATACAAATCAAATCCCCAGACATCGTCGAAGCATCTGCACAAGAAGCCGACATGTCAACCTGAGACCGAGCACTTCGGTCCAATCAATCGACGGGAAAATCAAAAATTCAATTCAATAATAATAATACTACTTCGTGTTTTATTCATGAATTAAATTATATTTTAAGCTAGAAACCAATTTTATCATTTTTGCTTTTTCATTCTTATCTCTCATCTCTAGATTGAATGTCCATCAGAGAATGAAACATATGATCATTCGAAAACATTTGCCTTATCACAATTTCACACTACACATTCCTATCAATTATTGAGTATTAAATCACGTTTAGAACACGATGAAGAATCTGAGGTGAAATTAGAAAGATATGAAAAAGAAAAAGAATTAAGGCAAGAAATTAGACGAATGAATGCACGTCTTCAACCAGAAACAGAAGAAGATGCACAAAAATTAGATGATGGTAAGTTTAGAGTAAAAAAAAATATGATGTGTATTCAATGTATATACTACTCACAGATTTGTAGTAGTTCAGATATATATGCCTTTTTGTTGGTTTGCAGGAACTTGACTGATTACAAGTTGGTATAAGTTAGAGTACCATTGAAAGCCAGGGATTGATGTTTCTTCCTAGTTTGCGACTATTCATCAGTGTGCACCAATGTACCCACAAAGAATTAGACTTATGACTGTCATTATTGAATTGAATTTTTGATTTTCCCGTCGATTGATTGGACCGAAGTGTTCGGTCTCAGGTTGACATGTCGGCTTCTTGTGCAGATGCTTCGACGATGTCTGGGGATTTGATTTGTATACAATTGGTGGATGGTGGCTAGCAGTGGAATCCAGGATGCGCATTTCGTCCTAATTGGGACTCGTCAGCTGGATGTACCTGCATTTCTCAGTGAGTGATGATGTTCCCACCGAGGCTCGAACCCAGTGCCCATAGTTTCAAACGCCAAAGCGTTATCCACTAGACCACTTGGGCCACGACATGTCAACCTGAGACCGAGCACTTCGGTCCAATCAATCGACGGGAAAATCAAAAATTCAATTCAATAATTAATATGACCCGTTGCACAACAGGTGGCTCTCGTAGCCCAAGTGGTCTAGTGGATAACGCTTTGGCGTTTGAAACTATGGGTACTGGGTTCGAGCCTCAGTGGGAACATCATCACTCACTGAGAAATGCAGGTACATCCAGCTGGCTGACGAGTCCCAAATAGGACTAAATGCGCATCCTGGATTCCACTGCTAGCCACCATCCACCAATTGTATCCTTTCCTACCTGTTCATTCTCAATTTTTCCTTTATTCAACATTATACTACTTGCCATTAGTAAGTAGTATGATTTTTATATGATAATTTATAACAATGACATTTGCTTACAACTGCAGTTAAATTACTTGTTCTATTATCATTCTATTAATGTATAGTTCTTATTTTCCTTCTCCTTAAACATTATTTGCTGCATTTACCCTATAGTGTATGCTTTACTATTGAAAGTTGTTTGTTCAAATTTGTTTATTCTTTGCTTGGGATTCGCGGGCCGTTTGAACCGACACGTGGATCGACCTTGACACAGCATTGGTGTTTTTACTTATTGACTGCACAGTGGTTGTGCATTTGACGGCATTTAGCCACAGACACTTCACATTTTGAGGTTTGTATATTATATATCTATTTTTATGTAATAAAGTACCGTATTGCAGAATATCCAGTATTTTGGACTTTACGCGTCACTCTACGTATGGTTAAATCTATAGTTTGGATTATCGTTTCGGATTTCTTTCGGGAGAAATTCACATAAGCGATCCAGAGACTTTGAGCAAGTGTTGCTTAGAGCTTTTTTTCAAACAGGCTACAGCAGACTTTCTCCCACACCCACTTTCTTTGGCCTTATATTGTGGTGAGAGCTGTCTGTTAGCCAAAATTAGTAGACAGCAATTTACGTCAATGTTTTACACCTCAAATATTGATCATGAGAAGAGACTAAGAACAAAGACTAACTCAACAGCCAATCACAGAAGACTTTACGTAGGCGGATACCATTTGCACAGATAATCTGACCTTCAAGAAACGGCTACAAAGAGGTGAAAGATTAACTTTCAGTGAGAAATAACCACCAATCAGAAGACTGTGTTTCTATGCTAACAATAACAAATAATAATGTATATGAAAATCTCTAAATATCTGTTGATTTCGGAAATAAAGGATCTGTTGCTTGGACTTTGTCTTCTGTCGTTACAATACTAAAGATTGGATGACTGATCAGAAAGGATAAGCAGAAAAGCACTCTGGAAACGCATAGGCAGCTATGAGTTGGGTCTGGGTGTAAGTGTAACGAGTATGAGATCATGTCAGCAGAATACCGGAGCTTATGGGCTGCCTATTATCACCTCCAGGATGATATTCCTAATTGTGATGCACAACTGGATTATGCATCACATTGTGGAGAGTGAGAAGACATGAGTAAGTTGGACAAATTAGAAGACTCTGGAAGATCTGGATTTCACGTGTGGATGATTTCTGCTTGACATCACACAAATTCGAAGACTTGCAGGTGGGAGAAAACGAAAAAAAAAACTGTCTGAAGAAACAGGCTATGAAGAAAGGACTCCAGCTGAACATAGAGAAGACAGAGATGATGAAAATAACCAACAAACAAACAAACAAACAAACAGCAACACCAACACCAACAACCAGCACCAATCACCATCAACGGGAGAGACTTGACTGAGGTAACTTTCTGCCTTCACTTATCTGGCTAGGAAGCACGGTTTCAATCACAGACACAGACGCTACGAATGAAGATGTCAGAACCAGCCAGTCAGAAATGGAAAGGCAAGAAATGCACTCATTAACCTATCTAAAACAAGTTTGAATATCTTGTGCATTGACTCATTCAACCAGCCAGCCAGGCAGCATAAACAACAAGATTCGTTCAGATTCTGTTCAACACAAATGTGAAGTCAGTCAGTCAGTCAGTCAGTCAGTCAGGCAGGCAGTTCTTTTAATATGGGTCAGAAACTTGTAATGCACACACGTAACGAAAGGCATTTTGAACAGCAGCCAGTTGCAGGCTTTTATCAACAGCTGCCCCTTTCGCTGACTGCTTAGCTCCATACTGAAGATCAAACGGTTCGCCATTCAGAAACACTTAGCAACGAGAAACTCTGGAGATGTACAAACCAATTAAGAGTCGATCTCTTAACAGATATGTAGGGAAAATAGAGATGTGTTGGGCATACGTTGAGGAGGCTGTCGAATGATGTCACGCTCAATGCAGGTCACGGCTCGAGTGGAATGATAATGGGAAGTGAAGAGTGGGTTGTCGGTGCGAGAGTGACATGGAGGTTAGCGTGTGGCGAGGAGGAGGGGAGGAGTAGGGGGAGATGAGAGACTATGTTCAATCGTGGACCTAGATGCAGAAGACAGCGTCAAGTAGAGGAAAGTGGAAATGTATTGCTGAGACCCTATTTCATTTCATTTGGAACCCAAAGGAATTATAGTAATAATAATTATTATTATATGGGCTGTTATACACCTAGTTGTAGAGTGAAGCGTATGACAGAGTGAAATAACGTTGTGTCGTTGAAGTCTTTTGTTTAACTAGTAACCCAGAGGGAGAACAGTAATAATAATAATAATAACTACAAGTTCGTATACATATTTTATAATTAAAAAAAAAATCGTATCCACATATTTTTTTATCGGATTTAAAAATATAAAGGTTAGACAAATGCCTTCTAAGTGTTAATCGATGGCTTCATTTCTTCTCTTTTGTTTTCATGTATATTCCATCTTTTAGAAGAGGAACTTATTCGTCAAGGTGTTATGTCTGAGATAGCGGATTGGGCACCAACGTATCCAACAAGTCCATCTCCTCTGCTCTACGGTTGCTTGGATAGAAATGAAGCAAATCATATTTGGATGTCACTTGTAATTATTATGTAACAAATTATTACTATTAATATTATTTTTTAATATTACTCTTTTGTAATTACATATATATGAGCATCAATATCACACAGCAACAACAACAACAGACAACAATCAGCCAGCATAAATGGGAGGAACCTGAAAGAAACAGCCTCCTTCACCTACCTGGGAAGCATCGTCTCAACTACAGGCGGGCGGAACTGATGAGGATATCAAAGCCAGAATCGGAAAAGCAAGACAAGCTTTCATTACTCTCAAATCTGTGTGGAGGTCAACAGCACTCATTATCAAAATGAAAATAAGATCCGGATTTTCAACTCCAATGTGAAGTCAGTCAGTGCTACTCACTATACGGATCAGAGACTTGGCTAGCGCGTCATGAAGAGCATCTCAAACAAACTTCAGACCTTCATTAACAGTTGTCTTCGCTCAATACTCAAGATCAGATGGCCGGTCAGAAAAGATCAGCAACAGGGATCTCTGGGATCGAACCAATAAGGAACCGATTGTGAAAGAAATAGGCAGGAAGAAATGGAGATGGATTGGCCATACGCTGAGGAAACCATCAAGTGACGTCACTAGACAAGCCATCGCTCGAGTGGAACCCGAAAGGGAGGCGACGAGTTGGTCGTCAATGCGAGGGTGACTGGGAGGAAGTCATGCGAGGAGGAGATGAAAGCATGTGGACAGACCTGGAGCGGGGTGAAAAAGTTGTCAGAAAACAGAAGGCAATGGAGGTGCGCAGCTGAAGCCCTATGTTCCTCTAGGAACTAAATGATACATTAATAATAATACAATAATAATAATATATGAGCATCGGTGGTTCAGCGCTAGAACTCTTGCTTACCACGCCCGTGTCCCAGGGCTTGATTCCCGGCCGACGTACTCCAAAACCTCGCTTAGCCGGTAAACAGGGAAAAAATACTGACACCACTGCTACCGAAACTTTGGAGCTCTTGCTTGAGAACCCATGTTTCACTCAGAATGGGTAGGGATTTTCTTTGATTGGTCGGAGGATTTCCTCATGAGCTAACATCAGTTAGACAACCCCCCTGGAAAACCAACAGGTAGTACTGGATGGCTATTTCCTCCTAGTCTCGGGACTCTTCGGCAGTATGCACACATCGCCACAGGTCTAACCCAGAACCTTCTGGTTAAAAGGTGATCAAGCTGGTAGACCACTAAGCTACTGGGTACCGGTTCAATGACCAATCCATGAATTCTGACTCCCGCCAACTCACGACATAGCACGACCACTTCACAATGTCTTCTCCGATGAGTTACTGTCCTATTCAGGTAATTAACTGGGGTTCTAGTGAGAATCCGTGAACAGTAGACTACAGCAGGTTGAAAGTGAGGACAGTTACTCATTAAAAGAAGACATTGCGAAGTGATCGCGCTATGTCAAAAATTGGCTGAAGTTAGAATTCATGAGCTGTCCTTTGAACCAGGTCCCAGTGGCTCAATTGTCTACGAGCTCGCTGGCCTTGTAACTGGAAGGTCCTGTACTTGTCCCATGGCAGTGTGTGCGTACTGCCGAAGAGTCCGAAGACTAAGTGGGAATACCTGTCCAGTAGTCCCTGTCGACTTTCCAATGGTTGTCTAACTGATGTCAGCTCATGATGAAATCATCCAGCGAGGATAAAGGAATAAATTGAAACTGAATTATATATGTGGTTAAGTGAATAAATCATTAGGAACACATAGGTCAACAGAAGTGATCACTTCCTGTCCTATCGGAATTGTTTTATTCACACATTTATGATTTGTACTCACATATATAGTTCATTTTTTTTGCTCATTCATGTTTTGTGTGTGCATATGTGTGTTCAGAATTATACTCCACATTCATTCATGTGTTTGTATTTAGAATTATATTCCAAGTTGTTGATAGTTGTACTGAGTCACCCTTGTTACATGTATCCGGTGTGACTTTAATGAATATCGATTCTGTTATGAGTCTTTCTTTCCATTTGTTCATGTTTGTTTTTAGAATACACACATTGTCCCAATCGATATTGTGGTTTTTGTCCCATGCATGTGCAGCTATCGATGAATTTTTTTCAAGATTTTTGTAAGCTTGTGTCCCTGTTGGTTGACCTTTAGTTAGGCGTTTATGTTCATTCACTCTTATTTTGAGTGATCTGGACGTTTGCCCCACATATTTAGTTGGACAGTCAGCACAAGATATTTTATAAATCAAATTGTTTTTATCCATCATTTTTATGGGATCTTTCAGTTGATTTATTTTATTTTTGATTAGATTTGTCGGTTTAAAGGTTGTTCGAATGCCGATATTTTTGAGGTTTCTTTGTATTGCCTCTGATGTACCATTTTTATATGGTATTGCGACTGTCTTTTTCCATTCTTCCTTCTTGTTATTCTCCGGTTTTACCCTCTTTTTTCTCTTTTTTATATTATCTTTTATAAATTCTCTAGGGTAGTTGTTTTCGAGTAGCATTTTGAATAGGACTTTTATTTCTTTACGCTGGTCCTCTGGTGCTGTTGTAAGTCTACGTATTCTATCTGCAAGACCTTGTATTAATCCTCGTTTTACCGAGAGTGGATGAGCTGAGTAATAATCAAGGAATCTTCCAGAGTGTGTGGCTTTTCTATATATCGTTGTTTTTATGCTACCATCTGTCATTCTTTGTAGTTTGCAATCTAACATGGGCAGTTCTCCAATTTCATTCTCTAATTCCATAGTGAATTTTATTGAGTCGACGTGTCTGTTTATGTGTGAGAAAAGTTTCTCAGTATCGTTTTTTTTCACTATTACTAGTGTGTCGTCTACATATCTCCACCAACATTTTAGTGATGATCTGAATGGTTTAAGGGCATTCTCCTCCCAATAATCCATGAATATGTCAGCTATAATTGGTGAGATAGGCGATCCCATAGCTACTCCCTCATTTTGTTGGTATTTTTTCCCTTCGAATGTGAAATATGTTGTTGTCAGACAGAATTCTGCCCCTTTTATTATTTCTTCTACGGATAACTGTGTTGTCTCTCAAAAGCTAGAATAGTAGATTCATTTGAATTAGTGAGGCGAATAAAAACCACTAAAATAGAGGAGGAAGAAATACTAGTTAGCTTTGATGTAAACAGTCTTTATACGAAAATACCCATTCAAATGGCCATGATTGCACTGAAAGAGAAACTAAATGAAGATAATGGCCTGAAAGAGTGATGGATCAAGACAATTTGATTTATAAAATATCTTGTGCTGACTGTCCAACTAAATATGTGGGGCAAACGTCCAGATCACTCAAAATAAGAGTGAATGAACATAAACGCCTAACCAAAGGTCAACCAACAGGGACACAAGCTTACAAAAATCTTGAAAAAAATTCATCGATAGCTGCACATGCATGGGACAAAAACCACAATATCGATTGGGACAATGTGTGTATTCTAAAAACAAACATGAGCAAATGGAAAGAAAGACTCATAACAGAATCGATATTCATTAAAGTCACACCGGATACATGTAACAAGGGTGACTCAGTACAACTATCAACAACTTGGAATATAATTCTAAATACAAACACATGAATGAATGTGGAGTATAATTCTGAACGCACATATACACACACAAAACATGAATGAGCAAAAAAAATGAACTATATATGTGTGAGTACAAATCATAAATGTGTGAATAAAACCATTCCAACAGTGGTGTGAACACGGGCAGTAATTTTGCCCGAAATATTACCAATAACAAAACTTATCATTGTGTGTAAATAATTGAAATATAATTATACTTTATTTGATCTAATCCACAATGCTCAAACTTTTTACTGATATTAATCTTCCTGTCCTATCTTATCATCAAATTTGTATAGTTAATGGAAGGTTAATATGCATAGTGTTAATCCATGACGAGCGTTAGGGGGTCATTGTAAGTTAGTAACGAAGATCTGTAGTACACTACACTACACCATCTTCTTCATTCACAACTCTCCCCTTGTTTCTATCTCATCAGGCCATACCAGACCAGAAGCCTATATAGAAAACGATATGCTCTCACTAGTACAAAAGTACAAAAACTCAATCATACGCTACTTGGCTCGTGTTCCAAGCGATGAAGAAAGCATTAGGCGTGAAACATATGACTTATTCAATAGTCAGTAGAACAACTGGATCTCGTCTTTCCAACTCCTCATATCATTTATAGATACAACGTTTTTCTTTCTTTTCCTTTTTTTCTCTCTTTTTTCTGTTATGTGCTGCTTTGTTTCTTTCTTCCTTACAAACTCTATTTAAAACATTCTTCTTCGTTCTTTCACAATCTGTAGATCTCGACATTTTTGTTACCGTTTACGCCAGTAAATATACTAGTAGTATCTACTTTTCTAACAGCTTCAAACACTCTGTTCAATTTTGGCTTTACTACCGACAAAACTAACTGAGATTACCCATAATCTATGTAGAAATTTATTTATTGATAATTTACTAACTGGATGCAATATACTGTATGTGGTGAAATGCTGAGGATTCCATTCTGTATTCACAAGTACTGTTTTGGAATAAAGCAAATTACTATTATTATTATTATGTAAATACCATATAAGTGGGGGACATCTGAGACCCTGCGTAGGATTCGCAATTAAGCAGGAATTGGTGTGGCATCCGAACTTAAAAATCTACTCAAGTAGGAAAGCTGTGTACATTCAAGGACCGTGTCGACTGACCCAATTAAACAAAATAATATTATTTACAAAATACCTTGAAATGACTGTGAGTTATGAGGTCTACATAGGTCAAACTAGTAGATCAGGAGTAGTGAGATTATCAGAACATAAGAATTCAGCTAAGGTTAGAATGACTGATCCCACGAGGATAAGTAATTTAGAAAAAAGCTCAGCAATTGCACTACATGCATTAACACACAACCACTTAATGGGGTGAGAGAGGATTAAGACTCTAAGAAGTAATCTATGTAGGTGGAGATACAGAGAGATTGATTACTGAATCCTGCCTGGTTCATCGAGTCTACACCCAACACAACACATGCAACATAAATGACTCAATGCAAATACCAGAGATATGTGTGGAAGATATTATTACCACTAGTCAAATCAGAGGAGGATAATAGGTAATCTTAAGATTCTATTTCAGTTCAAGTATATCATAACATTCTAAAAAGTTATTTATTTATTTTTATTTTTTTAAATTTTTTATTTGATTACAGCTTGATTTCACACCGTATTTTGGTACAAGTATGGAATTTTCAGCGTGGATATCGGTAGCCCAAAATTTGCAGGCCGACCATAGATATCAGGTGTGCGTCGGCGAGGGGTCGGACCCCGGACCATGTGCATGGTCGGCGAGAATCCTGACCACTGTGCCACCGACGCACTATGAAAACATCTTATTTCCTATCTGACTATTTGACAGATAACACTCATATTATTATTTCTGAATGTACATTATCTTATATTACTGATTTTATTCACATGTCTAATCATCAATTTTTACTCATGTAAATAAATGAAGCAAGAAAGTTGTGTGAGCGACTTGATATGAACATAAGCGATAATTTGTGCTGAGAACATTTTTTCATTGCTTTACGTTCCCAGGGAACGGAACCATAGGGTTTTAAGCTACAGGCTTGAAGTTTCAGTAAAAAGTGGTGTTTATTTTTACGGGATAAGGTTGTTAGCGTCTGCCAAACCTCTCCTCCTTAACAGTCTTATTACTGGTTTGGCGAGGTAAGGGAGTGCACCGGCTGGGGAGGGGGTTATCTAACCCTGAACCACATGACGCGTGCCTGGTGGTGACCATTCTACCATTGCATATTGTGCATAAATTTTGTTTTACTTTAATCTATTAACACTTCTCCCCTCATTTTTCTTTCAAATATTTCTCTGCATTTTAGGGAGATTTTGATAAAGGCTATCTATATAAATGTAAACTAGGCGGTCCTGTATTAACAATTGATGAAGCTGTTGAAAAAGTTCGTAAAGAGAAAGCAAATATTAAAAAACAAAATCAAATTAAACATGATATGGAAGGTCAAACAGAAATGGATCAATCATCGGAAACAACAACAACAACAACGCCAACGGCAACAACGATAACTACAGATACGAATACTGAAAATACTGAAATTATTGATCCAAAGAGTATTACACTTGCTGATAGAATACCTGTCACTGAACCAAATAAAGCAGTTTGTATGTCAGAGAAAAAGGATACTTCTGTCACATATTGGACATTTTCTAATTCTGGTTATCGTGTGCTGATTGGTTATGATGATGGGGTTATACGTGTCCAATTATTAGAGAAGGCATTTGACTTGACAAGTTTTAAAGGTTATTGGATATTTCGATTGCATGATAATCAACGGGGACGTGTGAATCGGATAGCTTTAACATATGATGAAAAGTAAGTGATGGATAGTTTTAACTGATGATTAGTTAGTTGTTCAGCGTCAGGTGGGTAGCCTAAATAATTCACTTACGTCGTTTGTCCCTCCCCCGCTCTACGCAGAGGAATCACATAATAGTCAATAGAGTGTATACATGATTCAAAACTTGCAATTAGTCGAGAAGTCGTGACCACTAGGGTGCAGCAGGTTGGGTGTGAGGACGAATACTCGCCACGAAAGATATTAGCTAGTGGTGACTCTATGTCGTGAATTGACAGAAGTTAGAATTCATGGGCCATTGGATAGGGTTCCAGTGGCTTAGTGATTTATGAGCTCGATGGCCTTGCAATCAGAAGGTCCTGGGTTCGAACCATGTCGCCGGGTGCGCACTGACGAAGAGTGCTAGACTAGGACGAAACAGCTGTCCAGTACTCTCCGGCTGGTTTTCCAATAGTTCTGTAGCCGACGTCAGCTCATGATGAAATCCTGCAACCAATTAGTTTTGTTTTGGTTGGTTTAATCGCGGAGCTTTCGTCGTCTCCTGTTCTAGACAACGTCCACCGTCAGAGCAAGTTTTGGCTAAAAATGATCTGATTTCAATTCTCCATAAATGATGATAGGATTGTGTCTCCTGGCGGCAACCATCTTCGTGTCCGGTAGCCGATTTACATCTCTACCGATGATCACTTTTTATTGACTTGGAATTCGCATTTTGTTGTCATGTAGTGATTTACTTTTTATTAGTTGGTAAATTGGGTCTATATTAATGTGTTTGTTTTATCACTGGTTGATTCGCTTGAGTACCAGGCTTCTAGGAATTCCCTTACTGCACTTTTGATGTATCCTGTGTTTCTAAAATTTCGATATTATCCCAGTCATCAAATTGGTGTGCGTAATTATCTACATGCATTGATGCGAAAGATTATATATGATGTCTTTTTACAGCTAATTTGTATTCTTCGATTCTTATTCGAAGGGGACGCTCACTCTGGGCCGATGTAATGTCTGTTACAGTTCATACATGCAATTTATTTTGTAAATGGTATTAATTTTATCTAATTTCATCAAAATGTGTTTAAAATCTAGTCACAATACCAACAAGAAACCATCACCAAAGAAATATTCTTCTCTGAAATAACAGCTAGAATACTGAAACCCTTTGAAATAGATATAGCACACAAACCAGGCAGCCAGCCAGCACAATCACTTCATTCGATATTGTGCAAACCGAAAGATCCACACAACAGAAAAATAAGATAAAATTAATACCACTTACAAAATAAATTGCCTGTATGGACTGTAACAGACATTATATAAGTCAAAGTGGGCGTCTCCTCCTAATCAGAATCCAGGAACACAAATCAGCTGTGAAAAGACATGATACGTATTCTTTCATATCGATGCATATAGATAATTATGGACATCAATTTGATGACTGAGGTATTATTGAAATTTTAAACACAGGAAACACCAAAAATACTGTTAGAGAATTCCTGGAAGCCTGGTAGTACTCAAGTGAATCAACCAGCGATTAACAAACATATTGAGGTGAGAGGTGTCTGCTAGACAAAATTGTTGTCACCAATTTACGTCAATGTCACGAGATAAAACAATAACAAAGCTTGACCCTGAGGAAATCAACAACCAATCACAGTGGACTTAGCGTGGGTGGATATGATTCGCAGATATATAGCCTGACCCTCAAAGAAACAGCTAAAAAGAGATGACAAAGTAACCTTCAGGGAGAAAACAACCTATCAGAAGACGCTGCTTCTCTGCTAACAATAACGAATAATAATGTACATAAAAATCTATAAATATCTGTTGATTTTCTCTATAAACGATCTGTTGCCCGACCCTTGTCTTCTGTCGTTACAATATTATTATAAACCGAATTTACCAACTAATAGAAAGTAAATCACTGCATGACAATAAAGTTCAAAATCCAAGTCAATAAAAAATGATCAATAAAGATGTAAATCGAAGATGGTTGCCAGAAGAAATAATTATATCATTTATGGAGAATTCAAATGAGTTTATTTTATACAAAAAACTTTCACTGAAGGGGGTTTGTTGTCTAGAAGAGGAGACGATGAAAGCTCCGCAATTCAATCAATCAGCTCAGAGAACACAAATAATTGCAAATCATCCACCTGAGCTACAATGCTTCTCTGTTATTTCATGATTCATGATTTACGGGCCAAGTTTCAACATAGAACTTTGCACAGAAGTGGAGCACTTCAAGTAACCATAGAAAATTAAAGAAAAGAAGGGCATTGAAAATTATAATGAGCGGAAATGTATGAGAGGAAGCATAGTCACAAAAGGGAAAGTTGAAGACTTAATAGATCTAGGAGGTCATCTGGAGTGAATGCATCTCCAAAAGTGTAAGCAGTTCTGAATCATATCACACATACCATCTTTCTTTTTATTCCTTTACGTTCCCAGTGGAACATAGGGCGGCTTCAAGCTAGAGGTTTGAAGCTTCTGTAGCAGTGGTGATCATTTTGACAGGATGGATGGGGTTACTAGCCTTATGCCCAACCCTCCCTCTGTACCTAGCTTACTACTGGCTTAGCAAAGTCCAGGGGTGAGTCGGATGGGGGATCGAACTACGGACCACGTGCGTGCTCGGCGAGCACTCTCCTGCTGTGCCACTGATATATATCATCTAGCCATTGGTTATTTCCATCCAAAGGACTCCAATATAGCAGTCTACGCTAACCTAGATGACTGGCTCAAACCAACTGTCAAGGAATTCACGGATTGATGCCAGGTCTTCACTAGACAACCCTTAACTCTTTTCCAACCTAAAATGATGTAAGCTAACATGTCTTGTGGGAGAAGACAATGGTCCGACATGTGCAACACGTGTCCTAGCTATCTCAATCGATCGACTTCCCTTCTTTAGCTAAAAGTCCAAGCCTAACCTAAACATCACTCATCATATTATACCTCCTTAAAACAGGAGACAGGACGAAAAAATTTGTAGTCAAAGACAGCTCGCCTATCCATGTGTATCATACCGTCAATGGCCACATCTTGCAGCAACGCAAATCCCCTAATCGACAGTCGCATTTCATATCTTCACCAAAGATGATGTAAATTGACAAATGCCAAAACAATTCTTTAGTATCCATGCTGAGTATTTTTCAGAAGTTAGCTCATTTAAGGCTGAGGCAACTTATCGAAATGGTTAAGTGGTCAATACACTCAACCACCAATTATCCCTTCGATGGAATTCAATTCAGGACAAGATGAGTGTAAAACAGGCGTCTGATGCTCCATTGTTTTTCAGTAATTCCCTTCAACAGATGTCAATTCATGCCAAAATTTCCATTTCAATAAAACAGAGCTAGAAGAATAGCATAGCCTGAATTTTGATGTAGTTGTATACTCTGAGCTGGATAGTGAATTTGTGAAGCTTTCATTGCCCTCCCCCATTCTAGGGAACATCTTCAGTGCATACTTCAATTTAATAAAAGTGAGCTTTTAGATTTCTCTACGAATTCACTATTAGTCATCTCTCCTAGTGGGTGACCTTGAACCTCGTGATTGGTTTTTTGTGTGTTTTCACACCTTCTAGGCAGCTACTTGTGGTATTGGTACTGATTGTTTCCTTGACTTGAACTCTGACCCTTTGTGCGTGAGGTTTCCATCTTTTCGATTGGAAAGTTAGCCGTCAAAAGACATGACAGCCATTTTCTCACTCATATCGCTACATACAGACAACCACAGACATCAATTCGACTGAGGCAACCAACGTTCAGACAGAGGGAACACTAAGAATGCTAGAGAATTTGAAGAAGGCTGCCTGGTATTCCAGTGAGTCACAATCGATAGAAACGTCGAGATAGACAAAATCCACCAACCGATAAGAAGTAGTAGTAAAGAAGAAGTAAACAAGTAGCCTAGAAGGGGTGCGAAAACACACAAAAACAACCAATCACGAGGTTCAAGGTTATCGACTAGGAGAGATGATTAATAAACTCGTGGAGAAATCTAAAAGCTCACTTCAGGAAGTTGAAGTATGCGCTAAAGATAATAATGATAATAATTTTTGCTTTATTCCAAAAACAGTACTAATGATACAGCAAGGAATTTTCAGCATTCAGTACAATATTGCATCTAATTTACTCAAAAACGACAAAAAAAATTAAAAATACACATTACATAATAGTAATAAAACGATTGTTATAGCAGCTACATAGCAAAATACTGTATGACATACGGAGAAAAATATGCATAAAGTACAAAATTGTGGTAATAATAGTAATACCAACTAAAATAAAATAGCAGAGTGACGATTAAACGATAGAAAGTGTGACACCATAAAATACAGAAAGATGAACGATGAAAGGGTCGATTCACTGTGCTAATTACATAGTAACTTATGTGTTTCACGTCTAACAGAGTCTTCGTCACATAAAGTACGGGCTAAATAGGGTATTGTAGAATTTCTATACTTAGTGGTACGAGCATATAACTTTTTATATTGACTTCTCGTCCTACCTGATGAGATACAAGGGGACAGGTGGGAATAAAGGGGGTGCAGAGGGTCTGACAGTATAGCCTTTGCCCATTTCGTACAGGAATTTATATGCCTCTCGACTATAGTATTAGCGAGCTCATGCAGTGGCAGACCACAAGCTCTACTCACAGCATTTAATACTCTTCGTAATATGATTAAGTCTTTTTTGAGAAGCCCAGGAAAGATTAATGGAGAGCAATAGAGTACAATAGGTAAAATACAGGAATTTAAAAATTGCAAAACTAAAGGTTGGTTGATACCTGATTGTCTTAACTTTTTAATGTAGAAGGTAAGAGGAAACATTTTCTTAGAGATAGATAAGATATGGGATGACCATGAAAGGTCAGAGGAAAGAACTAATCCAAGGTATTTAATGCTTGATTTGGTTTCAATTTCCGTGCCATCTATGCTACAGGGATCATGCGAGCTAACTGGTTCAAGTGAGTCACGTCGATGCTTGAAAGTAAAGTCAAGTGCCTGACATTGATGTTGCCGAGAAGGGGGTGGGGGAGCAATGAAAGCTGCGCACAAATAAACTCTCTAGCTCAAAGAACACAATCACATCAAAATCATCCACTTGAGCTACAAAAATCTTCTACATCATATCTATAGCCTGATTTCCACTTTATTCTATTACCAGTTATTTATTTAATCATTCTTTTTTGTTGTTATATTTTATCCTAAAGATTTCTATTAAGTGCTGCAAGTGATGGAACTCTATTTGTCTGTGAATTAATGACAGAAGAATTACAAGATAAAGAAATCAAAGAATATCGTGCAAGAATTCCATCAACATTTGTAAGTTTTTATTTGCATTTAATAAAAATTAATATTTATAACGACAGAAGAGACGGGTCAGGCAACAGATCGTTTATTCAGAAAATCAATAGATATTTGTAGATTTTTATGTACATTATTATTCATTATTATTATTATTATCAGAGACGCGACGTCTTCTGATTGGTTGTTTTTCTGCTCAAGGTTATTGTGTACTGCTTGTGACTGACCGTTTCTCAGAAAGTTAAGCCATGTATCTACGAATTGTATTTTCACACGTTACGTCTGATAATGATTGGTTGTTGAGTTCTTTAAGGCTAAGCTTTGTTATTGGTTTTCTCTCATGACCGTGATTCGGGATGTAGACAGCTCTCACTACAGAATAAACTTGTCTACTATCGAATCGTATTCTACTATAATCTCAAAATTCTCTTTTAACATTAGGAGCATTCTTAGTCTTATTCCTAAGAGTACTACCCAAAAATATTGATTAATATTGACTCTGAAGTTTGTTTTATTTTATTTTCCTTCACAGGATACCAGTGTAAAAGTTGATGATATTACTGATCCTAAAGCGTATAGTATTGAAGAATATAAACAGAAGTCAGAATATGATCGTCTAGTTGAATTGGCAGAGCAGAAGAAAGCGGAAACTAGACTAAAAGTTTCTGAATTAAGAAGACGTTTTAAAAAACTCAAAGATCGTAATGAACGTTTACCAGAAAGAATTCGTTTACCTATTTCGGTACGTTTTTCTTGAATGTTTATTGGGTTTTTTTAAAAAAAAAACTGCTATTGTTTGCGGCTAAACAAGTCAGGAGATGATTCTTAAACATCTGAATCATAACCCACAATAATTTAGTCGAGAAGTTAAACTATGACAACCGCTCCGATAGACTTTACCGCTGATCTTCAACAATTTGTCAGGATTAAATTATTATTATTATTGTTTCCTTTAGTTCTTAGAGGAACATTGAGCTTCAGCCACATGTCCCCATTGCTTTCGCTTTTCAGCCAAGTTTTCACCTGCCTCCACGTCTGTGAGCTCAATGCTCAAAAACTGAAGGATCAGGCTACAAAAGACATCTTCATTGCAGTCATAAGGAGAAAGACGGAGATACAAATCAACGTTGAAAAGCACTGGAACAACCTGAAAGCGGTGTGGAGTCAAACCTGTATGGAAGTTCTGGGCAGAAAGAAGAGACAAGACAAACAGCGGCTCACCACGGACACATGGAGATTAATAGAAGACAGAAGGATGGTGAAACAAAAGACGAACAACAAAAGCAGGAGTTGAATGCAAGCTACGATACACTGAACAAAAGAATAAAGGTGAGTACCAGGGAAGACAAAATACAATATTATGAAGCTATGGCAAGTGAAACCTAATAAACTGCAGGCAAAGGAGACCCCGAAACACTCTACCAAACAATTAGGTTCCTACCGGGGAAAAGATCAACATAAATAAAGCCAGTAAAGGATGACAATGGAAAGTCAATCACCAAAGAGGTGCAGCAGAGAAAGCACTGGGCTGAACACTTCAAAAGACTTCTAAATCAACCGCCACCTACAATGCGCCCAACAATACCAACAATGGAAGCAGAACTACCAGTGGATACCATCCCTCCGACGAAAACAGAAATCCTGAAGGAAATAAAAATGCTGAAAGCTGGAAAAGCAGCAGGACCAGATGGAATCTCAGCGGAAGCATTGAAAATGGACCCAGAGACAACATCGGAGTTAATGACACCACTACTGGAGAAGGTTAGAAGAAAGGATACCTATTCAAACTGCCAAGTAAGGAGACTTAAGCCAATGCAAGAATTGGCACGGCGTTATGCTCCTGTCCATCCCAAGCAAAATACTAAGCCGCACATCATCCTGGAGAGAATCAAACATGCCTTCCTGGATGAAAACTTCGACCAGAACAGGTTGTGTTCAGGAGAAACAAGTCATGCGTCGATCAAATTACAACACTATGTATCCTCGTTGAACGGAGCTTGGAATGGTGGCTAGCTCTCTACCTCAGCTTCATTCACTTTGGAAGGAATTTCAGCAGACAGCGTTGATCGAGAGATGCTTCGGAAACCGCTTCGCTGCAACGGGGTGTCATTGACGATTATACACGAAATGGGCAACAAATATGCAGGAAGAAATGGAGGTGGATTGGCCATACTCTGGGAGAACAAATTGATTACTGAAACCTGCCTGGTTCATTGAGTCTACACCCAACAGAACACATGGAACAGAAGTGACTTATCATCGTTTATACGAGAGATATGGAAGATATTATTACCTCCAGTCCAATCACGGGAGGATAATAAATAATGTTAAAATGTATTCAGCAGTAGCCTTCTGAAAATACTTTTCATGGCACATTAACTTCACACTAGGGATGAAAATCCAAATCGTATTACTGTTATGCTGTGTGCAGCAGATTTCCACAGTGACTTCAGAGGAATACATGTCTGTCTGACTTTCCCAAATGCTGACTGGCTTTGACATGCTTTTCTATGCCTCTAACTGTAGTTAGAACGATGCTGACCAGGTCAAGTGAGTGACAAAGGTGAATTCCCTGTACATTTCTCCCGTTGATATTGATTGATATTTGTTGTTCTTGCTGGTAAGGAATCTTCATTTTACCTCTGTCTTCTCTATGCTCACTTGAAGTCCTTTTCTCACTGCTATTCCTGTTGGCTTGTTGATTTTCACCCGTTGATTCTTCAGTTTGTTCGAAATTAGATATAAATTATCTGCTAAGTCGAAATCTCCTACACTCTTCGTGTTGATTCAACGTATAGCCTTCCTGTCATTCCTAACAGTCATGATCGCTGAACTTTTGGTTGTAAAATCAGTTGTTCTGTGGTATTAGATCTAAAACTAAATGGTAAGTAAAATTCATCTATTATCCTTCTTTTACGCTTTCATTACTCTTAAGTCTGTTTGGAGGTGAACAGCACTCAGCATCAAATATAAGATCCGGATTTTCAACTCAAATGTGAAGTCAGTGCTACTTATACTATACGGATTAGAGACTTGGCCAGTGCGTCATAAAGAGCATCTCAAACAAACTACAGACCTTCATTAACAGATGTCTTCGCTCAATGCTCAAGATCAGATGGCCGGTCAGAAAAGATCAGCAACAGGGGATCTCTGGCAATGAGCGAACCAACAAGGAACCGATTGTGAAACAAATAGGCAGGAAGAAATGGAGATGGATTGGTCATACGCTGAGGAAACCATCAAGTGACGTCACTAGACAAGCCATTGCTCGAGTGGAACCCGAAAGGGAAGTGGCGAGTTGGTTGTCAGTGCAAGGGTGACTTGAAGGAGGTCATATGAGGAGGAGATGAAGGCGTGTGGGCAGACTTGGAGCGTAGTGAAAAAGTTGACAGAAAACCTAAGGCAATGGAGACGCGCAGCTGAGGCCCTATGTTCCTCTAGGAATTAAAGGATATAATAATAATAATAATCCTTCTTTTACATCATGTGAGGTCACCCTTTTATTGCAGCCTATCAAAAACTATCCATTTATTTCATTGAATGCTTGTCTTTTTCAGGAGTTTAACTTAGTTCCTCAAATTCGTAATGATCTACTTAAGGATCGTAAAGCTGCAGTCGATTTAGTCTATCGAGAAACGGCATGGGAGACAGAGAAAAATCAATTGGCACTTGAAAAACTGGAGACTGCGTAAGTAAAGAAAATTAATTAATGAATTGCTTTCCCTCTGACCGATTAACTTTGAAGCGAAATTTCCACTCTCTGTTGAGATATCAGCTCCAAGTATGGACAGATTAATCATGTTTTAGGACATACATGAAGTTATCTTGAATGATGGTGAATATTAGTGAAGTTGAGGATGTAGAGTTCGTCTCATCTGAGACTCATCGGTTAGATGTACATCGGTGCGTCGGTGGCACAGTGGCTGGGACTCTCGCCGACCATGCACATGGTCCGAGGTTCGATCGCCTACCGATGCACACCTGATATATATCTATAGTCGGCCTACGAAATGTGGGCTACTGATATCCACGCTGAAAATTCCATACTTGTACAAAAAAACACAGTGTGAAATCAAGCTGTTATCAAATCTCAGTGAATGATGGTGTTCCTACTCAGATCCGAAACACAACACTCAGGAATATCCATTTAACAAGTTCCCAGAATAGTAAGAAGTCAGCATACTAGATTCCACTACTAGTTACCACTCACTAAGCAATGTACTGTTAAATATTGTTGGATTTTAAGGCATTTCATCGACACGAAAGGAAAGTTTTACAAATTGTTGATTGTCATAATTATTATTGTTTCGCTATCATCATTATTATTATTGTTAAGCCGACGACCTGACTGTGTCTTTGCCTGTCAAATTTCAAAGTGACTGCTCTAAACTAAATGGCTTTTTATCAGAAATCAGCCAATGGTCCAAGGAAAACGGTCATACCTTAAATTCCCCTAAATGTCAAACAGTCAATTTCACCTTTAGGCATAAACCTGACCTAAACAAACTGGTTAGCACTTAAGAGGTGTGCAACATTGATGGCACTGAAACAGAGACCAAGTCGGAAATTAAATATCTCGGCGTCATTCTATCTGCTGATCTGTTCTGGTCGTCTGATATCTTGATGATTTCTAAGAAAATATTCCGTCTTACCTTCTACATCAAGAAGTTAAGACATTCTGGTATAACCCAACCCTTACTCCTACACTTCGTTAACTCTTGCATCCTGCCTATTATTCTCTATTGTTCCCCTAAGTTTTTCCAGGGCTACTGAAGAAAGACTATGCCTTATTACACAGGATGTTAAAGGTTTTCAGCAGGGTGGTAAGCTACGTACCATTTAACCAGTCCGTTTATATTCTGGTCGACAGGCACATGGAATGATGTGAAAAATGGGCTAAATCCATTGTATCTATCTAACTCACAACACCCGCTTCATTCACAATTCTCCCCATGTATCTATCTCATCAGGCCATAAGACCAGAAGCCTATATAGAAAACTATATGCTCGCACTAGGAAGTACAAAAACTCATCCATACCCTACTTAGCTCGTGTTCTGTGCGATAAAGAAAGCATTAGGCGTGAAACCTTTTACTTATTAAATAGTCAGTAGAACAATTGGATCTCGTCTTTCCAACTCCTCATATCATTTATAGATACAACGTTTTTCTTTCTTTCTTTTCCTTTTCTCTCTCTTTTTTTTGCTTTGTGCTGTTTTATTTCTCTCTTCCTTACAAACTCTACTTAAAACATTCTTCTTCGTTGTTTCACACTCTGTAGATCTCGACATTTTTGTTACCGTTTACGCCAGTAAATATGCTAGTAGTGTCTACTTTTCTAACACCTTCAAACACTCTGTTCAATTTTGGCTTTGCTACCGATATAACAAAACTACCTGAGATTACCCTTAATTTATGTAGAATTTTATTTATTGATAATGTACTAACTGGATGCAATAGTGTATGTGGTGAAATTCTGAGAATTCCATTCTGTATTCACAAGTACTGTTTTGGAATCAAGCAAATTATTATTACTACTAGTTGAACATACAGGCTTCAACAGGAAATCTCCACTTTACCCTGATCTCTGACGTCCCACGATTGCCATTTGTCTGTCATTCCCTCCTCACATGTCTTTGTCTATGTCGCCATCAAAGTGGTGACCAACTTATTGTTTCCTTATTGTTTTGGGTTCGCCTGAAGTCCGATGTCATTCGACGGTCTCTCCAGAGTGTGCCCAATCCATCTCTACTTTCTTCTACATATTTGTTGAACAATAAGTTCTTGGTTGCTTTTTTCCCATAGTTTCTTGTTGCTAATTCTTTGTGACTGGCCAGCCATTTGATCTTCAGTATGGAGTTTAGAGGGCTGCTGTTGACAAAAGTCTGCAATATCTTGCTGGAAATGCTTTTTGTGACGCACAGTGTAAATTTCTGACTCGTTTGGATGATTTAACTTAATATTAATGTTGAAAAGCACAATGAATTTTGTTATTTATGTTGATAAGAAATTCCAGACTGACGTCAGAGTGGTCATTCTGATTCTGACATTGACATTTTCATCCATGCCATCTGCCTGTAGTTTAAACGATGCTTTCTAGATAAATGAAGCAGGTCACCTGTGTTAAATCTCTCCCATTGGTGGTGGGTGATTGGTGCTAGTGGTTGTTGTTGTTGTTGATGTTGCTGTTGCTGTTGGTTGGTTGGTTGGTTGGTTAACTTCCTCACCCTGTCTGTCTCTCTGTCTGGATTCAACATAGAACTTGACACCGAAGTGCACCAGTTCGAGTTGCCATCTTCCAAATACCACACAGACAAGAAGATGAGTGAAGAGAATCAATAGAGTTTGACAAGTATAAGAGTGAAACAGAATGGGTAATGGTAGAAAGGAATATGAAAGATTACAGAGACTGAATACATCTTCGCTGGCCATTGACAACGACCACTTTGAGCCATGTCACCCATTGTCTCCAGCCATTGATTCCTAGAGTCCCGAGGGCCCCAACCCGGGAGTCTGCATCTCCCTACCTGACCGACTCAGTTTAACTGTCAAGGATTTCATGGATTGATGAGGCCATGTTTTTGTTTGGCCACCACTGGCTCTTTTCCGACCTGCACCTATATCAGCTAGTAATGCCCGTGGTCGGGGGAGGCAATGGTTAGGCATGCGCACCACGTGACCTAGCCATCTCAGTCTATGTAACTTTATTGCCTCGTCGATTGATTTTCCCTGTTTGCCCAACACTCTACGCCTAACGTCAACATTACTTACCTTGTGAAACCACCTAACGTGAGACAGAGATCGCAGACATCTATGATCGAAAGCAGTCAACCTTTTCATGTCTTCAACGCGTATTGGCCATGTTTCAGAGCCCTCGTCACTTCTAAGTTTATTTCAAGTTCTGTCTTTGCTGCTTCTATAACCCACTTATCGGTTTTCATTTGTATTTCTTCAAGATTGTGTGATATTGGACTTAAATAACCAAAGAAATTCAGAACATGCAGAGTTTTCTTATCAGTCAGTACAGCGTATTCCTGACTTCTCACGCCCTACTCACAGTCCACCAGAATTGAAAAATATGATCGTGGGTGATAATGGACAAGCAGCCTTGTCATACTCCATTCTGTAGTCGCTTTGAACGCCTCATTATGTTTTCTGTTGTAGATAATCTGACATTTGACATTGTCATATATAACCAGATGTTGAATGAGGTTGGATCACTGCACTGTCAACGCTATCGAAGTGTTTCTTAAATTCGATGAAATTAAGGTGAAGAGGGGTTTGACTGGCATTCTATGCTTCGTCTGAGAATGATGCGTAGAGTTGCAATCTGATCCATGCATGACGGATATACCAGGATACAGTTTGTTCCAGGGAGGGGGGTAGGATTGGCAAGGTGGAGTTCTGCATCCATTTGAGCGTTCACATTTTTCATTGTATTTCAAATTCTCCTGACTGTCGAACAAAGTCTTAAAGTTATTTTTATAGCTATTCTACTGACTCTGTCGAACAAAGTCTTAACTAGTTTTTTTATAGCTATTTGGAGAAAAACTATTCAAAGTTTCGTTCATTTCACGTTGGCTTCCATTGAATTGACCTTTGAAGAATACCATGTTTCTAAGCTTGTCAATGTCAAGGAAGTAAAACTTTCCATCATTTTTCATTTTCCATAGCAAAATTCAGTATCTGTTATATACCTTGTTGATAAACCGAGTAGTATCTACATGTCGACATATTTCATCAATGCATGCATCCATGAACCCATCGATGACTGGAAGCCAGGACCTTTAAGTTACGAGAAAGTGAAATTATTCAAATTACAATATATGTAATCTATACTCCTGATAATATGATATGGCTATCAAGAGTAAGCAAGCTAAACAATTTATGAGGGTAAATAGCAAGCGCTAGTAATTGATAGCGGCCCCCGGGGATCGAACTTCGGACCATGTGCATGGTCGGCGAGAGTCCTAATCACTGTGCCACCGACGCACAGTGGATAGTGTTCAGCTACTTATATCGATCGATCAGTAGTGTATATATAAAGTCTTATAGATTTATGCTAGCTCTTCTGATGGAGATTTATAGTATTAAGCCAGTCACACACGGGGATCTGAATAATTTCACTTTTTCAAGAGGAATCTATGATGTTATGCTATGAGATCAACCGGTTGACTATTCAGTTGTTGAGATGGAATGTGAAGGCTTGTGAATTCTACGTCTGTGAATTCATGATATAAATATAGCACTGCTGTTAACCAGCCCAGAACAAGCTGGCTGTATTCAGGAAAGAAAAATCATATGCTGATCCAAACAGCAGCTCTATGTATCTTCATCAAAAAAAACGAAGCATCGAATGGCTGTGAAACCCCTGTCTCTTACCTCAATTTTATCGACTTGGTAAGGGCCTTCATCAGGTAGCGTTGACTGAGAGGTAATTTGAAAACTACTTCAACGCTACCGAATACAGTGCCCCAAATCTTTATCAACCTCATTCAACATCTGGCTATGTGACAGTGACGCGTGTCAGGTGATCCACAACAGGGAACTAAGCAAGCCGTTCAAAGTGAATACACAATGGAGTAATATTTTTGATTCTGGTGGACTGGATTATATACTTCAGACTGTGAGTGGGATGGGAGAAGACAGGAATACGCTGCACTAACTGATAAGAAGACTGTGGAAGATCTGGATTTCGTGTATGAATGATTTGCGTTGAATGTCAGACAAACTCGATTAACTTGTAGGCGAAAATCAACTAACTGATAGAAGCGGCTGGCTAGCAGACAGCGGAGACAGGACAAATTTCAGGTAAACATAGCGAAGATGCAGGTGATGCAGATGACCGACCGACCGACCAATAACAACAAACAGCAACAATCACACTATCAGTGTGTGAGAGATTTTACCAGAGAGGTTGCCACCTTCACTTATCTAGCAGGCATCGTCTCAAATACCAGGTGGAATAGAAGAAGATGTTTTGTTTTCGGTTTATTCCGGTTATTATTTGTTCTTTATCCGACTGTGTTTTTTCTGTTTGATTTTTTGTATTCCTTTGTGTGAAGTTTCTTTCTTATTGGTTGATAAATTTTGTCTATGTTGCTCGATGTGTCTATTGATTGATGATTCACTGGAATGGCAAGCTTCTAAAAATTCTCTAGCATTCTTGTTGTTTCCTCTGTCTAATATTTGAACATTGTCCCAGTCGAATTGATGTCCGTGGTTGTCTGTGTGTAGTGAAATGAGGGAGTGGATATCATGTCTTTTGACGGCTAGCTTATGTTCGTGGATACGAAGACGAAGGGGACGTCCACTTCGCAAACTAACCATCCAGCTCAGAGAACAAAACCACATCAAAATTATCCACCTGAGCTACAAATCTTCTCTATCATATCTAGAAGAATATGTGAAAGTCAACCAGAATCGGAAGTGCAAAAACCCGCCTTCATCTCAACCTGAAACCAGTTTGAAAATCCTCTGTACTGACTTGGGTATCCCATTATGCTGATTCGCATTTTCAACATAAATTCTTCCAAAATAGGTCAGAAACTTGCACTGCCTGTCTCGAAAACCATTTCCAACAGGTTGCAGACTTTCATCAACAGCTGCCCACTTCACTGGCTGGCTGGCTGGCTGGCTGGCTCCATACAGGAGATCAAATAGCCAGCTAGAAAGAATAAGTAATAAAAAAATGGTGGGAAAAAACCAAGCAAGAACCGATCGCTCAACAAATATGTAGGAGAAAGTAAAATGATGGATCGGGTATACATTGAGAAGGCCGTCGGATGACAACGTGCATCAGGCCCTTGAGTCGAATGCCAGTGAGAAGTGGCAAGTCGGTGACGTGCGGGAGATCATGTGGCGTGAAGAATAAGGTGATGAGAGATTATGGGCAATCATGGATATATAAAACAAGCAATAAAGCAGGTTAATAAAGCAGGATTTAATGATGGATTTTATCACATTTTTGGTAGGACTCGTCAGCTGAATACTCTACATACACGGATATACATACTGTTGAAATTACACTGGGAGATATAAGACTGATAAGCAGACAAACTACATTGAATTAGTTATGCAGAAAGACACGTGTGAATGTTTTTCAGGTCATGATCAAATAGATAAGGGGAGAGAGAGAGAGTATGAGGGATCAAAATTAAGATAAATTGCACAAGGCTTCAATTACATCACTTAGATAAACAATTAGTCATTAGGGAATATATCAAGAATTACAAACAGAGTAATATCAATAGTAATAAGAAGACAATTGCAGCGAAGAAAATTTTCTTTTCGATGAAGTCATCATCAGCTAGGCTGTACATTCGTGTATTTATATCAAATGGATGGAAAAGTTCCAGAATAATATCCGGTCAAGGGTCAAATTAGTAAAAATTACAATTAGGAATTAGAATGCCATAATAAACAGGGGGATGGATAAAACAAACAAAGTAGCAGCATAGTAACTAAGAAGATTGACATTGTGCAATTAGGGGTGAGAAATGTAGAAATAACAAAGCAGACAGGATGTTTGGATAAGAACTAATGTGATGAATAATTGTTTATGCAATCAGGGATTAAATATGTAGAAATAGTAAAATGACAAGATAAACACGAATTTCGGGTATGAAAATATGGTAGTGTAAACAGGGATTAAGAAAAACTTAAAATAACAAGAATAAACAGGAAGTTTTGATAAGAAAGGCACTAGATGGTCATTACTAAAAAATACCTGTTTATGATGGCCATGCCAGGGACAGGGGTTGGACGTATTTCTTTTGGATACAAAGGGTGGGTTTGACCTTTTGTATAGCTAGCGCCTCGGTTATGCCCAGTTGCCTTAATTTTACTTCCTTTAATAGGTTTGATCGAATCTTGTACATGATTTTGAAGGATTTTTCGAGTGGCGCTGAATGTCCTGAATTAACCAGATGTTCTGTCACCGAACTATTTACCCGTTTTCGTTCTCCTTTTACTAGCCAGGCTGGATAGTGTTCACGAGAGCGTTTTTCAAGTCGGCGCATGGTACGGCCAACGTACTTAGCTCCACAAGAGCAAGTAAACTGGTATATGCACGTTGAGGTGGCCCAATGTGACAGCTTGTCTTTCGCGTTCTGAATGAACAGTTTCTTGCAGGAAAACGTTAGTCGTAGGCTAGCGGCGAAGTATGTTTTCCTCAGCAATTGTGAGAGGCGTTCGCGAAGGATTTCTGCTTCAATATCACCTCTGAATTCTAGATTAAGCAGAAGTATTTTCTTTGGAACGGATTGGACTTGTTCAGAAGTCTTCTTACATTTGAGATTCTTGTCTATGAATCTGGGCGGGAAACCGTTTTCCATCAGGGCTTTCCGAAGATTCCGCAGTTCTTCTTCAACCACTTCCTCGCTGCATATCTTCTGACCCTTGAGGGAAGAGCGTATATCAGGTTCCGCTTTCTGCTTAGGGGCACGAAGCTTTGAAAGCTGATGAATTGTCCATTCCATGTAGGCTTTTTGTATATGGACCTTTTCAGGGAGTTGTCGACGTTTCTTGTCAGATGGACGTCGAGGAAGTGGAACATTCCGTTGGATTCAGTCTCAGGTGTAAAGTCGATGTTTGGGTGGGCATTATTGAAGATTTGAAGTAGGTAGGACGTTACAGAGGCTGGGTTTTTTGTTGATATAATCGAGGCAGCAATTTAAAACGGTTGATTTGAAAAGTTCTGCATTCTCATATGAGATTAGGACAGGATCTTTCGTCAATTATTCATCACATTAGTTTTTTTATCCAAACATCCTGTCTATTGTTGTTATTTCTACATTTCTAACCCCTAATTGCACAATGTCAATCATCTTAGTTATTATGATGCTACTTTGTTTGAGTTTTATCCATCCCCCTGTTTATTATGGCATTCTTATTCCTAATTTGAATGTTTATATTATGTTCTGGTGCTGGGTGAATTATCTGAGTTTTCCCCGTCGCCAAACTGTTATGTACTCGTCGCCAAATTACTGTTATGTACTGGTCGAGAATTTAATAGTCCTGACACAAGAAAGACGGAAAATCAGAAGACCACTAGGGTTGCGATGATACTTCTATTTTCCAAACACAAGGAGAATCAATGTCACACAAGAGTGTGAGAGCAAAATATATATGAAATGTTCCAGACAAAGTGTGTGAACAAATCAATAGACAGTCTTAACATGATTGGCTAATTATAATGGAGTATCGATCCATATATACATAGCGAAATATAACAGACTGTCAAACAAACACACATATTATATGGATATATATATCACCAAGATCAGACTGTCAACAAACACACATATTATATATATACTATAAGGGGAATATACATTGTTAAAGGAGACAGGTTCATCAAAGTGAAATGGTCACAGACTAAGAGAGCAATAGAAAGAGAGACCACCATATATATATATATATATATATATATATATATGGATACATATCAGTTTATTAATTTGACCCTTGACCGATATTATTCTGGAACTTTCCCATCCATTTGATATAAATACACGAATGTACAGCCTAGCTGATGATGACTTCATCGAAAAGAAAATTTTCTTCACTGCAATTGTCTTCTTATTAACTCCTATGACTCAATGGTAATAGTTATAATAACAATAATAATAATGGTGTTGAAGTGAGTTAAGATAATCTTACTGATAAAGCGTAGTTTTAAATGAATCAAGAATAATAATAATAATAACAATAATAATAAGAGGTAGAATAATAGTAGTAACAAGTAGAGAATAATAAGTAAAACGTATTACCATGGTAGATTCAGTCACGACCATCTCCTTTTGTATAAAGACAGCTGGTTTATAAATTCGAATTGCGCAAGCCTCCTCCGTGATTGCAAGCATCTTCTTGTTTCTTTGTCTGTCTGCTGACAACTGTGTGAATGACTTGACCACGTTGATATCATGTGTCCGTAGTCCACAAGATGTTTTGTTATTGAGGGTTTTGTCACTTTGTACTCAGCTGTTTTGAACCATTTTGGAAAATGCTGCATCCTGCGAGTAGAAACACAAATTAACAACTAGTCAGAACAGCGGTCACCATGAGATACTATTACATCATTGATGGAGAATTGTAAATGAATTCATTTCACACTGAAACCTACGCTGAAGATGTTGTTTAGATAGGGTTGGACAACAAAAACTTTGCGATTAAATCAACCAGGTCATAAAACGAAACCAATCGCAAAAAACATCACCTATGAGACAGTGTGGAATTTTCAGCATTTGGCACAATAATTGTTTTTCAAATGTTGGTTTGTAGGGATTTGATTGGTTTCAGGATTTTATCATGAGCTGACATTAGTTAGGGAACCATTGGAAAACCTGGGAGTACTGGACAGCTGTTTCGTCCTAGTTTGGGACTCTTCAGCAGTTAGAATTCAAGGACCATTGGATCGGGTTCCAGGGGCTTAATGGTATACGAGCTCGCTAACCTTGTAACCGGAAGGTCCTGGGTTCGAATCCCGGTGGGTGAGTACTGCTGAAGAGTCCCAAACTAGGACGAAACAGCTGTTCAGTACTCCTAGCTGGTTTTCCAATGGTTCTCTAACTAATGTCAGCTCATGATGAAATCCTGAAATAATAATTATTGCATTTAATATACTCGACAACAGCAGAAACAAAAACAGAAAAATAATATCACAGGATTGATGATAACAGTGACAAGAAAGTCAAAAATGTACAACAAATGAAAAATTATGGTGATAATAATGTTAATATTTTAATTCAATTTTAGATTTTCCCGTCGACTGATTCAACCGAAGTGCTCCATGGTCTCAGATTGACATATCGGCTTCTTGTGCAGATGCTTTGATGATGTCTGGGCATACACTGAGAAGTTAATTAGTGAGTGCTGATAGCAGGGGAATTCAGGATGCGCATTTTGTCCGGTTTAGGACTCATCATCTGGGAAATCATCAATCACTGTGGAATGCAGGTACATCCAGCTCGAGAACGAGTCCCAAACAGGACGAAATGTGCATCCTGACTGGATTCCACTGCAAGTCATCATCAACCAAATAACTTCTAATAACGTTAATAGCTAATATGATAAGTTAATTGAAATAGTATCACCATAGGTTACCAATAGGAGAGGATAAATGAGCCAATTATTTTGCCAATAACATGGTAATTTGTCAGTTTCCCGCTTAATACCATCTCTATCATATAGAACTCCGGCAGGTCAAATAGGGTATTGTTGAGCTTCTGTACTTGGTTATGCAAGCGAGCATATAACGTTTTATAATGACTTCTACATGCAAAGGGAGAGTTGTGACCAGAGGGGGAGGGTGTTCCTGAGAGTCAGACAATATGCATTTGGACAGTTTTTCACATGAGTTCAGGTGTCTGTCAAATACAGATGCAACGACCTAACTAAGTGGTACATTACTTGCCCTGCTGTCTGCCATCCTTTAATATCCTTCACAATATGACATGGTCATTTTTTATTGAGTAACCCAAAGAATTATTTATTTATTTAAACGCAGAAAAACTTGGTACAATATGGCACCAAGAAAGATGCGTCGCACAATAATAATAAAACAGCATACATTAAAAGTAAAAATATGGTGGAGAACGGATAAAGAGCTCTATCAGGAAGGAAACAGGTCATACTTAATCAGTTCAAACAGTATTCGTCAACTATCATCGGGAAGGGAAGAAAGAAGGAAATTGCAACACGTTCGCCAGTGATTATGATTCTTGGCCATATCCGATAACGTTTCGAGCCATTGATTCGAGCTATTTCTCGGACTCAACCAAGGAGTTTCGACGCACCAACCGAGGCTAATATAACAAATATCCTTCATCCCACGACGCCACGTCATGGGCTGACCACCTCACCGCTTTTCCCATCCCGTCACAGGGCTGGCTATCGAGGAGAGACTTGTACGGAAGCCTGTGGAATGACATTCGCAGCACATGTCCAAGCCACTGAACCAGGTGTTTCTAAATGACGATACCCAACAAATGGTGATCTCCACCGTGTTCAAGCAGACGTCGCCGCCGAACCTCAGAATTAATCACGCGATGATACCATCGAACGCAAGCAATCCTGTGGAGACAGCGATGATCTAACACGCAGAGTCACCGCACACCCTCAGCTCGGAGAGGCCAGGTTTCACAGGCACAGAGCAAGACAGCCCGCACCGAAGCATTTTATACCCGACCTTTGACAGCCAGCCTAACATCGCGACGCACCAGAGGTGGCTGAAGTTGATGTATGACACCCTAGCCTTCATGATACAGTTGGAAATCTCATCCATCACCCTTCCACCAGCACTCACACAAATACCCAGATAAAAAAACTTATCAACAACTTCAAGAGGTCCACCCGCAAGAGTGAGTGCAAGTACAGGCTCCTACCAATCTTGTAACAGCACTTTGCACTTAGACGGCGCAAAGCACATACCATACTTACAGACACTGATCACCAACTGATTAAGTGCGATTTGAGCAGCCTGCATGCTATCGCACAGTAAGACGATATCGTCTGCATACTCGATATCGAAAAGTCTATCTTCAGGAAGCAGATCTACACCACCTTAACACCACTTCCTTCAGAGCTGACTCCAGAATGTCATCGATGGCAAAGTTAAAGAGAAATGGAGAGATTGGGCAACCCTGTCTGACCCCAGTGTTGGTTGGGAACAGTGATGATAGTTGGTTGTATGCCCTCACTCTACTCGAGGTGTTTCTGTATAGAGCTTTCAAGATATTAACAAAAACTCCTTTGTTGCACCCCTCACTAACAGACAGTTCTGTCCAACGAACCGAAGGCAGCCCTAATATCAAGAAACATAATGATTGTTGGCATGCAATACATGTGACAGTGTTCCAACAACTGATGACGTCATCAGTAATTATTACTGTATACAACACACTGCGAGACTTTATCAAAATAAATTTTACCCATAATCGAGTTATCCCTCTACCACAGGGCATGTTGTATTTCATGCTAGACTTAGTTTCTTTCCGTTTCATTGCCTTCCTCCATGCTACAAGCCTTTTGTAAAAAACACACCTCGTTCTTTATATTTATAGATTTATAAAACCATTAGACTGTGATCGTATCACCGTCAAAGCATTCACTACTGCACATTGTGTCTCATCAATACGTACAAATCAATTAAGCGATGAGCACTTAAAGTTATACGACGAAATCAGTAAAATGAAAGAGAAATCACTGGTCGATGAAGCAATGAAAGCACGTTATACACAACATGGTAAGATTTTTTTTTGCTAAACATTGTAAATGGCAATAATAGATACAATATGAAAATGACATATATAGTTTAATTGGTCGGAGGATTTCATCATGAGCTGATATCAGTTAGAGAACCATTGGAAAGCCAACAGGGAGTACTGGACAGCCAGTTGTTCCGTCCGCCTAGTTTAGGACTCTTGATTAGGACGCACCCACCACTGGTCAATCCCAGGACCTTCTGGTTACATGGCCAGTGAGCCCCGTAGACCATTAAGTCACTGGGATGCACCGGTTCAATGACCACTCCACGAATTCCAACTTCTGCCAATTCATGATGTAGCGCGACCACTTGGCAATGTCTTCTTCGATGAGTTACTGCCTCACCTTCAACCTGCTGCACTCTACTGATCACATCTTCCCACTAGAACCCCAGATAACTACCTGACTGAATAGAGCCAGTCGCTAATGAATCTAGTGGGAAACCGTGAGCTGTAGGGTACAGCAGGTTGAAAGTGAGGCAGTAACTCATCGAAGAAGATACTGCAAAGTGGTCGCCCTATTTTATCAATTGGCAGAGATAAGAATTCATTAACTGGCCATTGAATTGGTGGATCCCAGTGGCTTAATGGTTCACGATCTCTCTAGCCTTTGTAACCGGAAGTTCCTATGCTCGAACCATGTTGGTAGGTGCATGCCAATGTTTTAGCTATTATTTTTCGAAGTTTAGATGCCATCAGTTCAGTTGCTGCTTATCCTTTAAGCGGTGAAGGCAAATGTATATACTTTTTATTTTTTATTTTATTTTGATTACAGCTTGATTTTCAGCATATGATATCGGTAGCCCAAATTTTTTGCAGGCCGACCATAGATATCAGGCGTGCGTCGACAGGGGATCGAATCCCCGACCATATGCATGGTCAACGAGAGTCCTAACCACTGTGCCACCGACGTACGTTTCATCTGCACCGTTTGCATGGTGATTTTAACAAATTTTTTGAATATATCCTGTACTCTTATGATGCGTTGGAAATTGTATGGAATTCCTACTGATGATTTAGATTCCTTATTGTTGGTGTTGTCATTATCTTGCCCATGTTTGACATGCATGTCGTCATTAATATTACTATTATTATCATTATTATTACTGTTATTATTATTATCATCACTATGACTACTAAATCATCAGTAGTACTTCCATACAAGGAAGGAACCTCGGAAACCTTACGCAAAATTCTTAACAAGGTAGGAATAAAAGTGCCTGGCATTCAAACCCCCCCCCTCCATAAACTCAATTTGAAAGAAGCTTCGTCGGTTAAAGAATTCTGCCAGTGAAGCCAATTAAACAAAATAATTTAGTTTATCTAATACCCTGCCTCCCAAGGGTTGTCAGGTGAAAAACATAACTCAAACTAGTAGAATCTGGGGCGGTCAGACTAACGGAGCACAAATACCTAGCAGCAAAATCTAGATTAGTTGATCCGAATAAGATGAGAAATTTAGAGAACAGTTCAGCCATAGCACTCACCACATGCAATTTTACACAACCATACCATTGAATGGGATGGGATAAGATGACAGATTTAAAATATAATATAAGATCTGGGTAGAGGGAGATATTGATGACGGAAGCTTTATGTATAAAATCAACTGGAAACACGTGTAATAGGAATAATTCAACACCTGTCCACCGAGATATATGGAAAGGTCTACTACCCCTACGGCAATAAGGAAAGAATAAAGAAAAATATATAACTCAATTTTCGAAGTTGTATGATTATAATTGATGATATGATTATGAAAAAATGATGAAATCCTGAAACCAATCAAATCCCTGCAAACCAACACTTGAATACCAATGAGATGCTCAGTGGCGACTGGCCCTATTCAGGTAGGTAGTTACCTGGGTTCCGGTGGGAAGTCGTGACCAGTAGGGTGCAGCTGGTCGGGTGTGAGGACAAATACTCGCCGAAGACATTGGCTAGCGGTCGCGCTATGTCGTGAATTGGCAGAAGTTAGAATTCAAGGACCATTGGATCGGGTCCCAGTGGCCTAATGGTATACGAGCTCGCCTTGTAACCGGAAGGTCCTGGGTTCGAATCCCGGTGGGTGAGTACTGCTGAAGAGTCCCAAACTAGGACGAGACAGTTGTCCAGTACTCCCAGGTTCTCCAATGGTTCTCTAACTAATGTCAGCTCATGATGAAACCCTGAAACCAATCAAATCCTGCAAACCAACACTTGAATAATAAATTTTGTTCCAAAGCTTGTCATCCAGTAAATAATAATAATAATACTGTTTCTCACTGAGTGGTTCATCTAATAAACAAACTGATATGTTAGAGATGCTGTTGGTAGCGCGTGCTCCAAGTCTTTGAACCATAAAGAAGGACTGACTGACTGACTTTGTACCAGTGTTAAAAATACAAATCTTGTTAGTTGCACTGAGTTCTGTACATTTCGTGATTGAGGCATGACACTATTTAATGGCATATTGATCCCTTCTAAGTAGTAGTTTGTGTAATTATTTACTCTAAATAAATTGTTCAAAATAAATCATTTTTATCTACCTTATATTTCATAATCGAAAAAATGTTCTTTTAGATGCAACTGATCAAGTAGAAAAAGGATCTGAAAAGACAAAAAGTGATGTAGAACAAACACAAGCACCAGTGAAAGGAGCACGTGGTTTAAGAGTTGCACAAAAGCTACATGTACTTGAATTAGCCAGACAAAGAAGAGCTGCTCGTCGAGCACAGGTAAAGTGATTGATATTTTGTACTATTCTTTGGGTTGATTCATATTTGAACAAATATGACTAGCTGTTGGTTGATACATTGAGTCTTAGTAAGGCTGCTTCAATAATATTTGAAGGTTAACATGATGTCATTCGGATGATGGTGGCTAGCAGTGGATTCTAAGACGGGCGCCTAGTCTCATTTTCGACTCTTCAGAGGGATGTACCAGCACTCCCTAGCAGGTGATGGTGTTCTAACCAAGATTCAAACCAAAGAACTCATCGTTTCAGACGTCGAAGAGTTGTCCCCTAGACCGCTTAGGCCACGACAGTCGGTTGACTTATTTTTTTATTATTTTGATTTACAGCTTGATTCCACACTGTATTTTTGTTACAAGTATGGAATTTTCAGCATGGATATCGGTAGCCCAAATTTTGCAGGCCGACCGTAGAAATCAGGTATGCGCCGGCGTGGGCTCGAACCCCGGACCATATGCATGGTCGGCGAGAGTCCTAACCACTGTGCCACCGACGCACTTAACATGTCAACGTTTACTACAGAGGCTTCAACTATCTCTGAGGATTAACTTGAACTAATTTTGGTGGCTAGTGACTAGCAGTGGAATCCAACACTCACATTTCGTTCTGATGTCACTTGTCAGCTGGATGTACTGGCATTCTCAGTGACTGATGATGGTAAAATCACTGAGACTGGCAACCAAAACTTGTCTTTTCAAGCGCCAAACTCTGGTCCACTAGATGGCTAATAAGATCTTCGTTATTTATTTACTTCCATGGTCTCTGTTTCCACTCTTATCACAAAATAATTAGACAGAAAAAAACAACAGGAAATTAAGCAGAGTTATCTACCTGGCAATTTATTCGTCAGAAGCAGCTGTACTATGGCATGATATGAAGGTTTGAAGGTATGCATACAGATCACACGAGAAATATAGACAAAATTATATAAGATTGCAAAAAATAGTTGTATAATAATGTAGAACAGTTTTTCTAACAAAGACATGTGTGAATGAAATTTGCATAGAAACAAAATGAAGGGATAGTTTGTATGACTGAAGAAAGACTGGCTGTCTTGTCAGACTATCAAAGAAGGGCAACTTACACCTGTCTTTGCAAGAAATAGTGTGATATCATACTCTTGTCTACGCCAAGCAAAATACTAAGTCGTATCATCCTGGAGAAAAATAAACGATGCACTGAATGCTGAACTCCGCTATCCACCAGAACAAGCTGGATTTAGGAAAGGCAAGTCATGGGCTGTTCAAATTGCTAATCTGTGCATCATCGTCACACAACAAAGCATAGAATAGCAGTCAAACCTATTTCCACCTTGACTTCATCGACTTTGAAAAGGCCTTCGACAAGCAGCGTGTTGACCGAGAAGTAATTTGAAAACTATTTCAACACCATAGCATGTAGTGCCCAAGTATTTATCATCCTCATTCAACAACTGGCTGGCTATACGACAATGCCCCTGTCAGGTGATCCACAATGGGAAACTCACTGAACGAGTTGTTCGAAGTGAATGCAGAAAGGAGTAAGACAAGCTGGCTACCTACCTATTATCACCAAACTATGGTATTCTTAATTGTGGATTATGCATCAGACTGTGAGTTAGGAATCAGAAGAGAGGAATATGTTGGACCGATCAGAAGACTCTAGAAGATCTGGATTCCTCGCGTGGATAATTCATGTTTGATGCCACTTATACAAATTCGAACACTTGCAGGCGTGAATCAACAAACTGGCTGAGTAAGCAGGTGAAGACAGGACTGCAGGTGAACATAGAGTTGAAGATAACCAACCAACCAACAGCAACAGCCACGACGACAACAAACGGCGCCAATTAGCACCAACAGGAGAGATTTGACAGAGGCTCCTTCTTGCCTTCACGTTTCTGTCCAAGAAGCATGGTTTCAATCACAGGCATAGCGGATGATGTCAAAACCAGCCATGATAGGAAAGGCGAGATACTTCGTCATCAGTCTGAAACCAGTTTGGAAACTTTGTCAACTCACTCTGCGAGCCAGTGTAAAGAACAAGATTCGGGGTCATTTCAACACAAATATAAAGTGACTTCTTCTATACTGGTCATAAACTTACACTGTGTGTCACGAAAAGGATTTCCAACAGCCTGTTGACAACTTTTATCAACAACTGTCCTCACTGGCTTCATAGTGAATATCAGATGGCTAGCCGACCAGGACGAATTAGCAACAAGGAACTCTGCCTGGTGACGAGTCAACCAAGAGCTGATTGATCAACAAATATGTATGAGAACTTGAAGATGGATAGAATGGGCATAACGTTGAGGAGGCCGTTAAGGGAAATCGCGTTCAGTGCAGGTCATCTCTCGAGTGGAATCTCAATGGGAAGAGGCGACGAGTGGGTTGTCGGTGATGGAGGATGATGTGGAGGAGATAGTGTGGCGAGTTCGAGGAGGAGATGTGAGATTATGGTCAGTCGTTTGCCCAGTCAGCTGAAGAGGATAACGACAAATAGAAGAAAGTGGAGGCGTGTGTTCTACTCGAGACCCAAGTGAATAATCAAATGTAATATAATAATACGTCCACTGGGATCCATATTCACACCTTCGAAATTTCATATCAAGTTGAAAATTATAATCTCTCCTCGTTTTTAAATAAAATTAAGTAAGAATTGTAACTGTGCAAACTTATGTATAAAACAAGCAATAAAGGTTAATAAATCAGGATTTAATGATGTATTCATCGAATTTCGGTAGAGCTCGTCAGCTGAATACTCTACATACACCGATGTGTATACTTTTGAAATTATATTGGGAGATATAAGACTGATAAGTAAACAAACTACATTGAATTAGTCATGCAGATAGACAGATGGGAATGTTTTCCAGGTCATGTTCAAATAGATAAGGGGAGAGAGAGTATGAGAGATCAAAATTAAGAATGAATATCTTGAGTTCATTAATAAATACTCTAAGGAAATTAGCCCCTGCAAAACAATCCAAAAAGTTCCGAAGAAACCTGTGTATATCAGTTTGCCGTTCAAAGGAGATGATGTACAGGAAGTAGTCAAACGAAGACTAGATAAAGCCATCAAGAGAACTTACTATACCGCAAAACGTGTTATCCTTAACACCCCTAAGCGAGTGCTTCAGCAATCTGGGAAAGACCAGTCACCAATCCTCGACCCTTTAAACTGTGTATATCAGTTTAGGGTCTTTGTGGAAGCATATACATAGGTCGTACAGAAAGGCGACTGTCTACTCGCATGACGGATCATTTTTCCAAAATGGTTGAAAACAGCTGACTACAAAGTGACAAAATCCTCAATAACAAAACATCTTGTGGACTACGGACACATGATATCGACGTGGTCAAGTCATTCACAGTTGTCAGCAGACAGATAAAGAAACAAGAAGATGCTTGCAATCACGGAGGCTTGTGCAATTCGAGTTTATAAACCAGGTCTCCGTGTACAAAAGGAGATGGTTGTGGCTCTAAATCTACCATGGTAATAAGTTTTACTTATTATTCTACCTATTATTATTATTATTATTATTCTTGATTCATTTAAAACTATGCCTTATCAGTAGGATTATCTTAACTCACTTCAACACTATTATTATTATTGTTATTAAAACTATTACTATTGATATTAGTCTGTTTGCAATTCTCGTTATATTCCCTGATGATTGATTGTTTATCTAAGTGATGTAATTAAAGCGTAATGCGTTTTATCCTAATTTTGATCTCTCATACTCTCTCTCCCCTTATCTATTTGATCATGACCTGGAAAACATTCACACGTGTCTTTCTGCAAGACTAATTCAATGTAGTTTGTTTACTTATCAGTTTATATCTCCCAATGTAATTGCAAAAGTATATATATATATGTGTATGTAGAGTACTGAGTAGCTGACGAGTTCTACCAAAATTTGATGAATTCACTAAATCCTGCTTTATTAACCTGCTTTGTTGCTTGTTTTAAATTTGTATCGGGAAATAAATATTTTCAATTTTTGTATAAAAATCCAACTATTTAGCTACTTTTGAGAATGAAATCGCCGAAAGTATATCAGTTTGCTGAGCTTTCTGTTCCTATGTCTGTAATATTCTGAGGGGTGTATTACATAATACTGAACTGATGAATACAAAACTATTGGCAATAGTCGGTAGGATGCGATGATTCACTGTAAATACTTTCATTTTGTATACTGAGTAGCGACTATCTACTAAGTTAGACATAACAAGGCTTTGGATAGTTCTTACTGGCCGCGATAGGTGTTCAGTAACCTATTGGCTAGGCTGTCTAGTAGTACGCTTAACATAACTGTCACTGTAGGAGTAGTTGAATTGACGACGCATCATCACTAGCCTCTTACCATTCTTCACCCTAGACCCACCCACCCTAGTTACAGTTTGATTACTCATCATATTTTTGAAATATCTTGACAACAATAACCGTGACTGATTTTTATTCTTATCGGACTATATGCAATTGCGATTCTACATCCAGCTAAATGAATGTATTCGCCTCCAAAAAGAGACTCTTTGCTGAACCACGTGTTTTGTTTTTATTATTGTCTAGAGATGGGGGTTATTCATGAATTAGAAAATTTTTCTCAATTGTTTCATTTCTCTTCTGCTTTTGTCTTCTTTTTTTTTAAACTCTAACAGTGGGAAGAATTACAGGCTATGAAACCGCCAGATGACTATGAAGATCCAAACGATGTTGAAGCGATCCGATTAGCTCAAGAACAAATGGGTGATTATAAGCTGAAATCAGCTACGAACTATGTAATACCAGAAAGTATGAAATTGAACACATTTGGTGCTAAATATCGACTACTTAGCATTGTAGATAAAGTAAGTTGTGTAGGCGTGTGCGTGTGTGTCAGTGTGCTGGTTCCGTTCTCATTTATTTTGTATTTTAATATATACTACTTATTACCACTTAGTAGTTCGTGTTTGTATTTTAGTTTATCCTGTCGTTGCTTAGTAACCACACTCATTGATTGATCCTGTTTGGTCTATCAACATTCTATTAAGTCTGTTATAATTATCTTATAGTTAAACGGTATTTGAGGAACAGAAGTTTGTTCGGATTTCGTTATTTCTGAATTGTACATCTGCACGTTGATTATTTTCTACGGTGGATTTCATTTGACCGAACTTTGCTAGTGTTTTAATTGACTTATATGGGACGAAGCATTCGACGGCATAAAGCCTATATATCTCGCACTTTGTGGTCGATTAGAGGCTCATTGAATTTCACAAATAAGTGAAGTGGCCGACACACTCAACCAATTTTACTCCCTGTCTTACAGCAGGAAGTTATCATAGATCAGCCTTACAGTATCAGCTTACATTTAACAGGGGAAAATCGCATGCCAAAAGATTCTAAGATTTCTGCTCAAGTTGTTCAGAAGACTCTCCATTTTATATTGGTGTAGACTGAATTCTGTCATCAGTGAAGTTTGCAATGTGGCCACACCATGCCACTAGGTGGCTCACCATTACATTGCACTGTGAATTGTCAGAGTTAGGTGGTTGGAGGCAGTCGGTAGAAAGCCTTGGACCTAGTTTACATGCTAGTTGTCACTCGCCAGTCATCAGCAAGGCGTATCTGCAACCTTGAAGATACTCATGTCCCACCTAGAATGGTGGCCGCATTTCAAACTTGACTGATGTGATAGAATTCAGTCTGCATCAAACAGAGGACTAGGCACATAACACTAGTTACTAACTAGTGACCAGTCAAAAATATCCAATACAGTCCTACAGGAGATCAATGGCAAGCCACCTCGAATAGCTAACTGGTGGTAACGTCTCGGATGTGGATTCGAATCTCAGAAGGGTCTTGAGTTTCTTTTCAGGGTTGCAGATACACCTTGTTGATGAGTGGGAACTAGCACGAAACATAGGTCAAACAACGATTCCTATGGCTATCTGCCTGCAACTACTCTGCATTTCATCACTTTGGAGAACAATGTCATCGACATACTGTAAGTGGTGTAGACTGTTCCCCAGTAATGTAATAAATGAGCCCCCAGCTCGTTAAAATCAGTTCAGGTTATATCCAGCAATACTTATGTGATGAAATTAAACAAAAGTGGGGACAGTGAGCATCCCTGGAGAACATCAATCACTAGTAGGTATCACTTAAAAAGATAACTCTTTGTAAGCACTCTATTATAGATAAGATTTTATTTTGATAAATCACACAGTGTTATATTACCGTATAACACTGTGTGATTTTCCATAGTTTGGTTTGTAAGGGTTAGTTATGTTTTTACGAGTTGATCACGGATTGATATCAGTTAGAGAACCATTGAAAACCAGCACTGGAGTACTGGACACAGCTGCTGTTTCATCCTAGTTTGGGAATCATCGGCAGTACGCACCCACTGGGATTCGAACCCATGAGCCATTGAATCGGGTCTCAGTGGCTGAATGGTATACGAGTTTGCCTTGTAACTGGAAGGTCCTGGGTTCGAAACCCAGTGGGTGCATACTACCGGTGACTCCCAAACTAGGATGAAACAGCAGCTGTCCAGTACTCCCTGGTTTTCAATGGTTCTCTAACTGATATCAATCCGTGATCAACTGTGTGATTTATCAAAATAAAATCTTATCTATAAAGGAGTTATACTCTACCATAGTGGTCAAGTTTTATTCTTACATCTGTGGAAGCACTCCTACACGGCTGAATGAGTTCGAGTGTGGTGCCTTGATTAATGTGAGATGCTTTCATGGCAGTCCCTTTACAGGCAAACAAATTGATGGAACACTTCTCTCAGTTAATCCAACAGATTATCACCATTAGATCAAGAAATACCGTTATTGTTGGACATGAGTATGTATACTTATTTTCCAGAATCTATTAAAGAGTGAATCATAATACTCAATACACATCCTCTTATTGGTCTAAAATTCTATTTGGTTTCCTGAATTTTATTTCTGCTGCTCAGTCTATGTGGGATTAGTCAAATCTAAGACTTTAGATACTATATTAGTCAAGCTAATTGCTCTATTAAAACATTTAAAAAGAAGAGAACACGAAGTTCAGCAAAGATAACTGTCTTTTCTAATCTTTAAATATTCCCATTAATAATATTAGAACAAGACAATATAAGCGAACAATGCTGTTGTTTTCAATTAGATCTACTTGAGGCTTTACTCTAATTTACATAGATTTATGTATATAAAAAATTTTTAACCAATGAAGGTGATTTTGTGGATCAAATATTAATAATAATAATAATAACAATAATGTGGTAAAATGTTTTGAACATAATTAATAACGACGATTACAATGTAAAAAATTACATTTGTAAAATCTCAGCAAGATTGAAATGATTATTACCAACATTTCCTGTGCTCGGGGCAATCTGGTCCGAAATTCTTCAGGGAAATTAATCGAAATTAACATAACAGAGGTTTATATATATATATGAAAAGGGGGACATCTCTTGTTTTTAAAAACTTTGTCCAATCGTATGCGTCTTAAAAACAAGTATAATGAACGAAATTGTATGAGCTGTGATCAAAATTTGACCTCGAACTTACAAATATTGGTCTATCTTTGTTAAACACTTTAAACACAGTGTGTATGTGTGTGGGGGGGGGGTAAACAGTTGTGAAACAATTTCTTAACGTCTCCATAAGAAAATATAGGCAATCGGGAATCTTGATCAAGTATTATTAATTATTAATTAGTGATACATATCCATTCTTATTTATTAATCAGGATTTCCTATGCATCAGCTAACAAGATCACACCTTCATGTCGGTTCAAACTGTTAGTATCTAGAATTTTATGATCAGACGTATTTTCGAAATTATGGTGTTTAGGATTAGAGTTTAGTTGAAATACACCCTGTCGAACTTATTGCTTTGTCTTCTTTCTGAAGATTATTGAGCTGCTTTATTCGACCTACTGGAGAGTTGTCAGGTGACTCGACAGCTACGGATTTAGGATATATGCATTCTGTTGCAGACGACGGAGAGTGGAAACACGATGATTGTGCCAATTACATAGTTTCTTTGCTAATTTAATTCGATTGCAAAATAATTCAAATGAACTGTCGTCAAGATTTGACAGAATAGTTTTAAAATATTTAGTCGCCGAGTGAGAAGTAGACATTTGTAAAAAATTATATTCGTAAAATCTGAGCGATATTGAAATGAGTAATTCTAACGTTTCGTTCGGCAATCTGGTCCGAACTTCTTCAGGGAAATTAATCGAAACTAACATTAATGATAACAAAATATTGATAATAAGGTTTATGCAGGTGGCGATAAGAATAACAAAGGTAGTATATGTATATATGTGTATATGTAGACAATTCAATAAATAAATAAATTAGGTCAAATCTTAAAAGGTGAATAGAATTCACCTAGGTCAAGGGAGAGACAAAGGTAGAACAAACTTCTTTTTTATGCAAAGACTAGGATTGTTCTCTCGAATTCCCATGGTGACCGCTATCATTCCAATGAGGCGAAATAGAACTTTGTATGGATTTTATTTGACCTTTGCTGAACCATGAAGGAAGATGCTCATTAATGCGTTTGTTAAGCTGTCTAGTTGTTCGCCCTATATAGCCAGTTATTTCCATGAGAGCAACTAAATTTATAGATGTACACATAGGAGTGGCACAGTTAGCTTGTCTTTCACTTGAGCAATCATAAATGGTCGGCAGCTGCAAAATGACAAACAGAGGGTGGCGGCAGTATAAGTCCGTTTTATCGCTCTCGATAATCTCTGATGTAAGGTTTCACTAGCCACGTCTCCATTAAATTGCAGTTTCATGAACAGTTGTTTTTTTTAACTGTTGTCAGTTTTTCTTTATTGTAGCTGTTATTCATGTGTCTCTCCTTACAAATCTACTAGGATAACCCATTTGAACCAACGTATTTTGGATGTATCCTAGCTCATTTTCTACGGAGTCATCTGCACGGATACGTTTTACTCTATTCGTGAGGCGGCATCTGACCAAACTGATTTTGTATCGGATTGGTACAAAATTGAGGAAATGTGTATATTGTCCTACAGATGTAGGTTTTCTATAGACATCTCTCTTTAGTGCGTCGGTAGCACAGTGGTTAGGATTCTCGCCGACAGTGCACATGGTCCGGGGTTCGACCCCACGCCGATGCACTCCTGAAATCTATGGTCGGCCTGCGAATTTTGGGCTACCGGTATCCACGCTGAAAATTCCACACTTGTACCAAAAATACGTGGAATCAAGCTGTAATCAAAAATAAAATAAAAAAAAACCATCCTCTCTTCTGCTCAATTGGACGTCAAGGAAATGTAGCCTACCATAATGTTCTTCTTCACAAGTACCAAAATTTGCCCCAGTGGAGAACCCATGGCAATACGGTTGATTTGACTGTAGTAAAGGTTGTTGAATATGAAGTGTACATTCATAGTACATCTTAAAAGCAACTCCTACAGACTGTCTTTTCGGTGATTTCATTTTCAAAAGCAGCTAGCTGTCCAGTCTCATTTAAATACATAATTTTACATAGATAAAATTTTTATTTACTTGATTCCACATGATTACGAGGGTGAATTAAAAGATGACAATTATTTTCAACTAGCTATGGTTTACAAGAGGCTTAGAAATAAAAGTTACGCAGGATTTGAACAAAATATAAGTGTGTAGAATAATGAGCATGGAAAAAAATCTGAGAGAATTATCTTCAACTTGAAATGAAAGTTAGAAGGTGTGGATATAGATTACAAGAGCCTTAGAAACAAAATTTGCACAGAATTGGGATATAATTGTAAAATGGTTATTCTAAACGGATTATAAATGTGATCAGGAGGAGCATGGAAACAAGCTTGAAATAACTGTTCTGATAATTGAAAATATGGGATGAATTGATTGAAGACAAAGAGTGAAAAACCACACACACACACACACACACACACAGAAAAAAACTAAAAAAACGGAGGCTATGGGAACACAGTGAACTAGATCTATGGCAGTTGTAAGGGTTGGACTGATTTCTTCTGAACACACAGCTCTGGTTTTTCGATGCGCATATTGCGAGGGATTCTGCAGTACAGAGAAGTCGGAAACACACTGACTGCTTTTGGTAGGTTTCTGTTGACTTTGTAAATCACTTTGAAAGAATCGGTTGAGATTTTGTGGGAGGTGTTGACCAGATGTTCAATAATGGCACTTCTGATTGAACCGGTGCCTCCTCTTTGCAGCCACGCTGGGTAGTGTTCTCTAACACGTTTTGAGAGGACGCGCATACAACGACCTATGTACCTAGCTCCGCACGAGCAAGTTGTATGCACGTCCTCTCAAAACGTGTTAGAGAACACTACCCAGCGTGGCTGCAAAGAGGAGGCACCGGTTCAATCAGAAGTGCCATTATTGAACATCTGGTCAACACCTCCCACAAAATCTCAACCGATTCTTTCAAAGTGATTTACAAAGTCAACAGAAACCTACCAAAAGCAGTCAGTGTGTTTCCGACTTCTCTGTACTGCAGAAGCCCTCGCAATATGCATCGAGAAGCCGGAGCTGTGTGTTCAAAAGAAGTTAGTCCAACCTCTACAACTACCATGGACCTAGCTTGGTATGTTCCCTTTGTTTCCGTCTTTTTTTCTCTTCCTCGTCTGTTTTCGTTCTTGTTTTTTCCCTTTAGAGCATTTTTCGTTCGCTGTGTGTCTGATTCTTTGTCCCTCAATCTTCGTTTAATCCACCTAATTTTTTTTCAGCTATAAAAACAGTTATTTTAAGTTTGTTTCCATGCTTTCCCTGTTCACATTTATAATTCATTTAAAATAACTATTTTACAATTATATCTTAATATTGTGCAATTTTTGTGTTTCTAAGGCTTTTGTAATCTATATTCACACGTCCTAACTTTCATTTCAGGCTCAAATTATTTTTTCAGTTAAAAAAACATCTATTTTAATTTTGTTCCCATGCTCTTCCTGATCACACTTGTAATCCGTTTAGAATAACCATTCTACAATCATATTCTAATCCTGTGTAATTTTTGTTTCTATGCCTCTTGTAATCTATATTCATACCTCCTAACTAACATTTCAAGTTGAAAATTTTGATTTCAATTTGTTTCCAAGCTCATTTTGTTCACACCTGTAGTTCGTCCTATCCCTGCGTTTCTAAACCTCTTGTAATTCATATCAAGTCGAAAATAATTATCACCTTCGATTCGCCTTTAAAATTATTTCTCCAGTTATCAAATATTAATTTTTTGCATACGTTGTAACTATTTTCTAATCCTATGAAATCTTGTCTCTAAGCCTCTTGTAATCTATATTCGTACCTTCAAACTATCATATCAAGTTGAAAATTATTATCACCTTCGTTACTATGTGAAATTAAACAAATAATAATTCTATCCATGTTAAAATAATCTATATAAATGCGATTGTACAGCTTTTGAGAATGAAATCGCTAAAATAATTGTCACCTTTTCATTCGCACTCATAATTATGTAGAATCAAGTAAACGAAAACTGTATCTATAGAAAGTTATGTATTTTAATGTGATTGTACAGCTGCTTTTGAAAATGAAATCGCCGAAAAGACAGTTGTCTTTTCTGAACTTTGTATTCTCTTCTTTCTAACTCCTCCCTCTATGACTATCACTGGAAGTCATACCCTCTTTCTAACAGATTGTCTCAGCCTATAAGAAGGCAGTATAAGAAGTGATTCCGATTTAAATTGTACCTTACAGGAGTTTAAATAACTGCCATCTTTCGATTAAATTCAAAATGGAAGTTGAAAATGAATCAAAGATTCTATTCCTGAACGTCGAATTGACAAGAAGAGATGACAGAACTCTAAAATGATCTATCCATAGAAAACTAACATGGAATGGACAACTGACAAACTTCTACAGTTGGACACCTATCACCCGTAAAAGAGCACTCATCATCTTGCTAACCCACCGTACCAGAGGAATTTGTAGCGATGACTGTTTAGAAGAAGAACTCCTATTTGTCAAAAGCATTCTGGTTCAAAATGGATACCCACCGTGTTTCAAGGAGAAGAGCATCAAACCAAGGCCAAAAAAAGGAGAAGAATAAACTTCAGTGCCAAAGAAAACACTTTACTTGAATCTGCAATTCAGGGGAGACCTAGCAGCAGATATCCCTAAAAGGAGAATCTCCAATGCCCTGAAGAAGACTTTTCCGGCAGCAACTCTAAGAATGATGTTCTCTAGCTGCCTAAGGCTTTGAAGCAATGTGAAGGACAGACTTTCTTCCGCATATGACCACTTCAATGTGCATTTATCAGTTCACCTGCTCTTGCGGAGCTAGGTACATAGGCCGTTCCATGTGGGTCTTATAAAAACGCGTTAGAGGATATCACACAGCATGGCTGCAAAGAAGAGGCACTGGTTCAATCAGAAGCCCAATAACTGAACACCTCGTCAATACCTGTCCCAGCATCTCAACTGACTCATTATTCAGAGTCATTTACAAAGGAAACAAAAATCTACCAAAGGCAGTCAGTATGTTTCCGACTTCTTTGTACTGCAGAAGCTCTCGTAGTATGCACCGGAAAGCCGGAGCTATGTGTGAACAAAAGAAACTAGTCCAACCTTTACAACTACCATGGACCTAGTTCGGTATGGTCTCTTATCCTTCGGTTTTTTTGGTTTTGTTCTGTGTGTGTGTGTGTGTGATTTTTCACCCTTTGTCTTCATTCAATTCATCCCATTTTTTAAGTTTTAAGAACAGTTATTTTAAGTTTGTTTCCATGCTCCTCCCGATCACACTTGTAACCCGTTTAGAATAACCACTTTACACTTATATCCTAATCCTGTGCAATTTTTTGCTCCTATGCCTCTTGTAATCTATATTCATAGCTCCTAACTAACATTTCAAGTTGAAAATTTTGATTTCAATTTGTTTCCATGCTCATTTTGTTCACACCTGTAATTCGTTCTATCCCTGCGTCTCTAAGCCTCTTGTAATTCATTTCAAGTTGAAAATAATTATCACCTTTTATTCGCCTTTAAAATTAATTCTACAGTTATCAAATATTAATTTTGCATACGTTGTAACTCTTTTCTAGTCCTATGTAAAATTATCTCTAAGCCCCATGTAATCTATATTCGTACCTTCAAATTTTCTTTTCAAGTTGAAAATTATTATCTCCTTCGTAACCATGTGGAGTTAAATATATAATAATTGTATCCATGTAAACTAATGCTATATAAATTCGATTGTACAGCTTTTTTTGAAAATAAAATCACCGAAAAGGCAGTTGTCTTTTCTAAACTTCGTGTTCTTTTCTTTCTATTGTCCCTCTACGAATGTTTGGCATGTGATTCGCTCCCGCCAAATGCAAGATGATGTTATAGGACTGGATTACACCGACTCATTGATTAGAAATAGGAAGTGAAGTGGTAGAGCACGTTGACTGCTTCACTTATTTGGGAATTTGCGTCAGCCTGCACCAACGGGTTGATCGCTGACGAAATCTCTGCACGGATTCAGAGGGCTCGTTTTGCATTTGCCAGTTAACGCCGTCTCTGGCGGAGACGTGATATCCGACTATCGAACAAAGGGAGTGTGTACTGCTCATCAGTCCGCTCCGTCCTCCTTTATGGCTGTGAGTGAGACGTGGCCATTGAAAGTGGAAGACATGAAAAGCCTGGTTAGCTGTCTTTGATCATAGGTGCTTGCGTTCTATCTCCCGTGTGAAGTGGTATAATAAAATGAACAATATTGAGGTTAGGCGTCGAGTGCGTGCTAGGTAAGGAGGGGAAATCAATCGACGAGGCTGTGAAGTTACATCGACTGAGATGGTCAGAACATGTGTTACGCATGCCTAGTCCAGCCATTGCCTTCCTCAACGGGGAATGTTAGCTGATATAGGGTCAGGCTGGAAAAGAGCTAGCGGCGGTCAAACCAAAACATGGCCTCACCAGTCAATGAAATCTACAACAGTTAGTCTAAGCCACGTAGGAAGGTGTAGACTTCCTGATTGGGGTCGTCGGAACGGTAAAAACCAGTAGTTGGAAACAATTGGTGACATGGCTCAAAGTGACCGTTCTCAATGGCTGGCTGGCGCAGATGCATCCACTCCTTGTGACATATAATACCCAATGAATCTATATTGCTTTTCGATATTACTATTCTTTTTGCCTCATATCCATGTTTACTATCACTATTATGCATTTTTTCTCTTGCTTTGTGTGGTACATAGAGGGAGTGTGGCGAATTGAACTGCTGCACATCAGTGCAAACTTCTATGTTGAAAACAGACAAACATATGGGTATTTTCCACGAATTAATACTCTGACAATTTCGCCTACTCTATCGACAACACTAATTCACCTATCGTCATTATTATCATTATAGACGAATATGAACCTTTATTTAGCCTGTGTAAGTATACATGATGAACACAGAAACCAATTACTTATATGTTGTTTCCTTTCTGCTGTAGACATTTGAATTACGTCATGAATTCAATATCTCTTTATTAAATTTACGTGATAAAAAATTGATGATACTCGAGGAATTGAAAAGAATCGATGGACAGTTAGAAAAAGTGAATTGTGATTTACCTGTCGAAGAAATTGGTATACGGCTACACTTGGAAGAACTTGATATAGAAGAATATCCTGAAAAGTAAGTGGAAGACGAATATATATATATTCTTTATTATTAGTAAAATCCAGGCAACAAATCGTTTTTTTTGAGAAAATCAAGAAGTATTTATGGATTTCTATGTACATTATTATTCGTTATTTTAGCAGAGAAAAACGTCTTCTAAATGATTGTTTTCTGGCTGAAGTTTATTCTGTCATCTCTTTATGACCGTTTCTCAGAAACTTAAGCCATATATCTGCCAATCGTATTTGCACACGTTAATTCTGTTATAATTGGTTGTTGAGCCTCTCAAGGTTAAGCTTTGTTATTGGGATTTTTTTTTAAATTTTTCTCATGCCCCCGTTTCGGGAGGGGTAAATTGTTGTTTGCAATTTTGTCTTGCAGATAGCTTTCAGCCTATTATGACCATAACTTTAGCTAATGATCTTGCATATATGAAATATCAAAACAAAATATATATCAAAGTGAGGAATTTTGTGTTTTCAAATTAAATCTATCTCAGGCTTTTTTTTAAATTTAAGGTGCATAGCTTTTATGTGATTTCATTGTAATTTGGATTTCTACTCAGAAATTCTCTATATCTTCTGATGCACCACCTCCTGATAGGCATATTCTGGTGATATTTAAGAATTGATGTAGAAGTCATTTTAGTTAGTGGTGACTAGAAGGCAGTAGAATCTAGGTTGATGATTTTAAAGTCATCACGTAGAAAGTTATCCATCAGTTACTGAGAATGATGGTACATTCAGTCGTAAAGTTGCAGATAGGACAAAATACGCATAATGGATTCCACTGCCAGACAACATCAGCCAAAATAATATATATATATACATAAAAGTATATTTAATTAAAATAAGTGATTTTGCAAAGAGAATTTCTTTAACGAACTTATTTTCAAGTTGTACAATCGTATATGCGTGTGTAGATGATTTTTTTTAAAGAGAAATTACATCACGTGAGGAAATTTTAGCAAAGCTGTGAATACGTAAAGTAATAATAAAAGTATGGAATACAGTTAAAATGTTTGTGATAATAATCATATTTAAATATCAAGTAGCAAAACAAACATAGAAATCCTGCAACCAATCGAACTTAATCCCTGTAAAAGCCAATACTTGAAAATTATTCTGATGCACATTAGCGACTGGCTCTATACAGGCAGTTAACCTGGTGTTCTAGTCGGAAGATGCGGCCAGTAGGGTACAGAAGGTTGAAGGTGAGGCAGTAACTCATCAGAGACATTGCAGAGTGGTCGTGCTACGCCATGATGGAATGGCAGCAGTTGGAATTCATGGACTAATCATTAGATCGGGTCCCAGTGGCTTCACGGTCTACGAGTTCGTCGGCCTTGTAACTAGCAGGTCCCGTATTTGGCCCGTGGCGGTGTGTGCGTACTACTGAAAAGTCGCAAACTAGCCTGATGTAACAACTTTCCAGTATTCCCAATTGGTTTTCCAATGCTTCTTTAACTGACATCACCTCGTGATGAAATTTTCCAAGCAATCAGGCGAAATCCTTACAAAATTCAATACTTGAAATATAGAGTAGTCATATAGAAAAGTTCATATGATGTATAGGTATTAGAAAGGGGTGTAAAATTTTAGGAATGTAGTCGAATTAAGAAGTTACATAACAAGGTTTGAAATTTGATAACATAGAATTTAACACTGCAAAGAAAGAAAAGATTAGTTTTGGATTGACAAGTTGGAGAAGTGAAATATTCCCGGGGACAACTCAATAATAGTAACAGTCAGTGTGTGGTGATAACCTCGCCAGATTACCAGCTTACTAGGCTACTACCTTCCTAGTTTTCTAGCCGGTCCCAAGCCCGGGTAAAATGGGAGGGTTGGGACGTGGTGCTAGCAACTCCACCCCCGTAAAACAACCAAATCGCTACAGAAACTTCAACGAATAAATATATTAAAAATTCTAAAAACATAAGCAATAGCCTTACTTTTCGCTGGAATCGGGGAAGTGAAATGACGCAGGCTGGTGAAAGCCTTCGGGAAGCCAGTCAGCCGATGTGCCTTCTTTCGATGAAAGCAAAAGTAAGGATGGGTACCTGGAATGTTCGTACAATGTACGAAACTGGAAAGGCTGCCCAGATAGCCGCTGAAATGAGAAGGTACAGAATAGAAGTGTTGGGAATCTGCGAAAGCAGATGGAACGGAACTGGAAGGTGCCAACTACCTACTGGAGAGACAGTAATCTATTCCGGCCACCCAGAGGACAACCATGAGCACACCGAGGGAGTGGCCATCATGATGTCACCAACAGCAACCAAAGCTCTCATGCAGTGGGAACCAATCTCCTCCAGGATAATGACAGCCAGGTTCAACTCAAAAGGAAGGAAAGTTACAGTCATTCAATGCTATGCGCCTACAAACGTCTCAGAACAAGAGAAGAAGGAGGCGTTCTACAGACAACTACAAGCAATAATGGACAACGTCCCAAATGGCGATATCAAAATCCTGATGGGCGACATGAATGCGAAGCTGGGAGGAGACAACACAGGAAGAGAACTCACCATGGGTCGTGAGGCCCTCGGTGAAATGAACGACAATGGTGAACTCTTCTCAGACTTCTGCGCCTTCAATGATTTGGTGATTGGTGGTAGTGTGTTCAAACACAAGGATATACACAAGACGACATGGATTTCACCAGATGGAAACACCAAAACCAAATAGACTTCATCTCAATTTCAAGAAAGTGGAGACGGAGCCTACTGGACACAAGGTCAAGGAGAGGAGCAGATGTGGGTTCAGACCACTATCTAGTAGAAGGGACTTTCAAGGTGAAACTAAAAGCCTCGAGGATAGCTGGGGATAGGCCACAATGCAAGTTCAACACTCAATTACTGAAGGACACAACCACAAAAGACACTTTCACTGCAACTGTCAGAGCAAAGCAGGAAACACTACGCGACATCACTGAAGAATCATGCGTGGAAGAACATTGGAAGTCTCTGAAGGCGATTCTCAACGAAACGTGTTCAACGGTTCTAGGAAGAAAGAAGAGACAAGACAAGGAATGGCTCTCAACGGACACTTGGAAATTAATAGAAGAGAGGAGAATGGTGAAAGAGAAAATGATTCAATGCAAGGACGGACAGGAGAAGGAGACGCTGAGCTCAACTTACACAGCACTGGACAAAGAAGTGAAGAAGAGTGCTAGGAAGGACAAAAGACGATTCTACGACAACCTGGCCACTGAAGCTGAGAAGGCAGCAGGCAAAAGGGACCTGAGGACACTATATCAGATAACCAAATCTCTATCCGGGAAGAGATCAACACAAGCGAAACCTATAAAAGACAGCCAAGGGAACCCAATTACCAAGGAAGAAAAACAGATTAAACAATGGGCGGATCACTTCAAAGGACTCTTGAACCGACCATCACCTGCAACCCGTCCAGAAATACCAACAACAGCGCGCACACAACTGCAAGTTGACACCAATCCTCCAACGAGAGCTGAAGTCTTGAATGCAATCAAGCTTCTGAAAGCTGGAAAAGCAGCCGGACCAGATGGAATACCCCCTGAAGCACTGAAAGCGGACCCAGAGACTACAGCAGACATGCTGACTCCATTATTGCAAAAGGTCTGGAAGGAGGGAAAGGTGCCTACTGACTGGAGGAAAGGTTACCTCGTGAAACTACCAAAGAAGGGCGACTTAGGCCTCACTCTGCAAGAACTGGCGAGGAATCATGCTCCTGTCGACGCCAAGTAAAATCCTGAGTCGCATCATCCTGGAGAGATTAAAGGACGCACTGGAGACAGAACTCCGACCAGAACAAGCTGGATTCAGGAAAGGCAAATCATGTACTGACCAAATTGCAACTCTACGCATCATCATCACAGAACAAAGCATGGAATGGCAATCAAACCTCTACCTCAACTTTATAGACTTTGAGAAGGCCTTCGACAGCGTTGACCGCGAAGTAATTTGGAAATTACTCGAGTACTATGGCGTACCCCAAATATTCATCAACCTTATTCAACAGCTGTACGACAACGGCACATGTCAAGTGATCCACAACGGAAAACTCAGCGAGGCGTTTGGAGTAAACACAGGAGTCAGACAAGGGTGCTTATTATCACCAATGATATTCCTAATTGTGGTGGACTGGATTATGCGTCAGACAGTGGGAAACGAGAAGACAGGGATATCCTGGACCGACGTGAAGAACCTAGAAGACCTGGATTTCGCGTGGATGATTTATGTTTGATGTCACACAAAATCGAAGACTTACAAGCGAAAACCGACAAACTGGTCGAAGAAGCAGCCAGCGAAGACAGGACTCCATGTGAACATAGACAAGACAGAGGTTATGAAAATAACCAACCAACAACAACAACAGCAACATCCAGCGCCAATCACCATCAACGGGAGGGATTTGAAAGAGGTTACTTCATTCACTTATCTAGGGAGCATTGTCTCAACTACAGGAAGTCGGAACGGACGAGGATGTCAAATCGAGCGAGAATCGGGAAGGCGAGCGAGAAACACATTCATCAACCTGAAATCAATCTGGAAATCTTCGTCACTCAGCCAGCATCAACAACAAAATTCGGTCGGATTTTCAATACAAACGTCAAGTCAGTCAGTTCTTCTATGCGGATCAGACAGAAACTTGGTGGGCGGCTCACAAAGAATATTTCCAACCAACAGCATGTTGCAGACCTTTATTAACAACTGGATTACTGGATCTATACGGAAGACCAGATGGCCGGGCCAGAGAGAATCACCAACAAGAAACTATGGGAACAAACAAAACAAGAACCAATCGCCAGCCAACAAATATGCAGGAGAAAGTGGAGATGGATTGCAGACTCACTGAGGAGGCCGCTGGGTGACATCGCGTGTCAAGCCCTCGAGTGGAGCCCGAAAGGGGGGCGGCGAGTGGGACGTCAGTGCAAGGATGACATAGAGGAGATCGTGTGAAGAGGAGTTGAAACAGTATGGACTAACATGGATGCAGGTACAAAGTACAGTAGAAGACAGAAGCAAATGGAGACGTGCAGTTGAAGCCCTATGTTCCACTAGAAACCCAAGGGAGCAATAATAATAATGTGTGGTGAGAGGTGTCTGCTAGCCGAAACTAGTAGATAGCAATTTAAGTCACTGCTTACGTCCCGAATTGGGGTCATAAGAAAAAAACAAGAACAAAGCGTAACCTTGAGGAACTCAAGAACTAATCACAGAAGACTTGTGGAGGGAGCTGGCTGCTAGCCAAATTGATAGATAGTAATTTACGTCAATGTTTAAGTCCTCAGTATCGGTCGTGGGAAAAATGAGAACAAAGGCTTTGCGTAGGTGGATACAGTTAGCATGTTTATGATCTGACTTTCAAGAAACAGTTACAAGGAGATGGAAGATCAACTTTCAGTGAGAAACAACCAATCAGAAGACTGACTGTGTTTTCCTGCTAACAATAATCTATAATAATGTACATGAAAATCTAAAAATATCTATTGATTTCGTGAATAAAGGATCTGTTGACTGGCCCTTGTCTACTGTCGTTACAAACGTATTAAGCGAAGGGTACACATAAATTGAATGAACAAAACGAAAAATGTATAGTAGTCTGTTATTGACTAATACAACTGGGATGACATAATCGATACAAATACTCAGGATTGGCTTTACAAGTAAAAATAAAAGTTGCAAAAAAATTAGAAAGGAAAAAAAAAAAAAAAATTATAGAAAAAAAAAAAAATTATTTTGGAAAAGTAGGTAGAATAATTGCCCCAAGTTTTTTCAAACTGGTCAAAGTGAACTTGGTTTGGACATTTATAACTTAATTATAAACCAGATTATTGAATTGCCTTTTTGATTTTCCCGTCGATTGATTGTACCGAAGTGCTCGGTCTCAGGTTGACATGTCGGCTTCTTGTGCAGATGCCTCGACGATGTCTGGGCATTTAGTTAGTATACAATTGGTGGATGGTGGTTAGCAGTGGAATCCAGTCAGGATGCGCACTTCGTCCTATTTGGGACTCGTCAGCCAGCTGGATGTACCTGCATTTCTCAGTGAATGATGATGTTCCCACTGAGGCTTGAACTCAGTGCCCATAGTTTTAAACGCCAAAGTGTTATCCACTAGACCACTTGGAATATCTTCACTCACTGAGAAATACACGTACATCCAGCTGACGAGTCCCAAATAGGACGAAATGCGCATCCTGGATTCCACTGCTAGCCACCATCCACCAATTGTTTAAACCAGATTACTTTATCGAAGCGTGAATGTAACGTTTATTATCCTCATATCTTCAACGTACATTGTCTACAGAGTGGAATTATTCCAGTCCATGAGAAGACAAATCCCTAGGGATTCTATATCGAATTGTGCCTACAAAATAAAATGCTTGCTTGGAATGTAATACGATATACATCCCACAAACATTACGAGGAATCAAAATTAGGATAAATGAACACCATGAAGCCTCTTATGTTCATCCACCGGGAGAAATCCAGTTGAACTAGAAAAGATCCAAAAATCATCGACTAGCCATAGGCCTACACGCTATATAGATCGGTCACGAAATTGATTTTGACAATATTGAAATAATCCAGAAAAAGTGTTTCAGAAATCACAAAGAACGTCTCACATAATCAGAAGCACTTTATATCATCAAATGGAATCCAAACTGCGTGAATAGGAATGATGGATTAAAACAGAGTTTGACCAACGTGATAAGCAGTTTCATCGTTCACTTATCAAATCCAACAATGTACACCTGATTTTGTTGTCTTTACCAATTGGCCAACTTGGCAACAACGCAAGCATTACCCCATATTGATGAATGATGATTAAATTGTTATACAATTGGTGGATGGTGGCTAGCGGTGGAATCCAGTCAGGATGCCCATTTCATCCTATTTGGGACTCGTCAGCCAGCTGGATGTACCTGCATTTCTCAGTGAGTGATGATGTTCCCACCGAGGCTCGAACTCAGTGCCCATAGTTTCAAACACCAAAGCGTTGTCCACTAGACCACTTGGGCCACGAGAGCCACCTCTTGTGCAACGGGTCATATATTAATTATTGAATTGAATTTTTTGACTTTCCTGTCGATTGATTGGACCGAAGTGCTCGGTCTGAGGTTGACATGTCGGTGGGGACATCATCACTCACTGAGAAATGCACGTACATCCAGTTGACGAGTCGCAAATAGGAAGAAATGCGCATCCTGACTGGATTCCACTGCTAGTCACCATCCACCAATTGTATACTAATTAAATTCCCAGACATCGTCGAGGCATCTGCGCAAGAAGTCAACAGACATGTCAACCTGAGACCGAGCTCTTCGGTACAATCAATCGACGGGAAAGTCAAAAAATTCAATTCAATAATTAAATTGTTATATTATAAACTGAGATTTTGTAAATTTTGGCTTAATAATACTTTGACAAAGCTATTAGCAGTGGCATTAGATAGCGAAACGTCAGTAGAAACGACAATACCGTTTTGTCATGTCCAATCATTGGGAAATACAAATAGAAATTTGTAATAATAAATATATTGAGTTACTTCCTGAAATTTCTTTACGACACATTATTCTTCCTGAGTCAATACTCTTTTTCTAAATTTTATGTTCTTCTTTTGACTTATTTCTAAGAAAATATACATATGACAATGAAATTTTGATGGAATTTAAGAAAAAATTAGAGCAGGAAGGAATTAAAAATCAGGCTGAGAAAAATCATCCCCAAGGCGGAGAACTAACCGCAACAGCAACAACAGCTGTCAAGGTAATAAAAACATTGTGGATTTAGACTTAAACTTTTTTTTTGTTGGATTTTGATGAATTTTGAGTATACATTTTTTCAAGTATTGGTTTTGTAGGGATTTTGTTTGATTGTATGGAGGATTTAATCATGAGCTGACATCAGTTAGAGAAGCACTGGAAAACCTGGGAGTACTGCACAGCTATTTCGTCCTAGTTTGGGACTCTTCAGCAGTACGCACCCGCCGGGATTCGAACCCAGAACCTTCTGGTTACAAGGCGAGCTCGTATACCACTAAGCCACTGGGACCCGATCCAATGGTCCTTGAATTCTAACTTGTGTCAATTCACGACTTAGCGCTAACTAATGTCAGCTCATGATGAAATCCTCCATGCATTCAAACAAAATCCCTACAAAACCAATACTTGAAAATCAATCTGATGCTCACTAGTGACTGTCCCTATTCAGGCAGTTAACCTGGGGTTCTAGTGGGAAGCCGTGACCAGTAGGGTACAGCAGCTCGAAGATGAGGCAGTAACTCATCGAAAAAGACATTGCGAAGTGGTCGCGCTATGTCGTGAATTGGCAGAAGTTAGAATTCAAGGACCATTGGACCAGGTCCCAGTGGCTTAGTGGTATACGAGCTCGCCTTGTAACCAGAAGGTTCTGGGTTCGAATCCCGGTGGGTGAGTACTGCTGAGGAGTCCCAAACTAGGATGAAACAGCAGCTGTCCAGTACTCCCTGGTTTTCCAGTGCTTCTCTAACTGATGTCAGCTCATGATTAAATCCTCTTTACATTTTTTATCATAATTTGATATAAGTTAAGGTGGTTGAGACCGGTATAGCGAAATATAACAAGGTGAAACTGAAAATCATCATTATTATTGTTTCCTAGAGGAACATAGGGCTTCAGTCATACGTCGCAATTGGGTTTGGTTCTTTGCCAACGTTTTCACCTGGATTCATGTCTGCCCATATGCTTTCATCGCCTCTTCACATGAGCTCCTCCAAGTCACCCTTGCACTGACGACCAACTCTCCACTTCTCATTCAGGTTGCACTCGAGTGATGGCCTGGTGTGTGATGTCACTCACTTGATGGTTTGTTTTAACAGAGTTGTCAGAGATCCCTCCATGTTTTCGACCTTTTCTGACTGACCATCTGACCTTGAGTAGTATTGAGCGAAGACAGCTGTTGATGAAAGTCTGTAATTTGTTCGAAGTGAACTTCGTGACGCCGCTCGTGTCAAGTCTTTTATCCTTATAGTAGCACTAACTTCACATTAGAGTTGAATATCCACACCTTATTTTTCATGGTGAATGCTGTTGATATCCACACAGACTTGAGAGTAATGAAAGCTTGCTTGCCTTGCTTTCCTGAGCCTCGCTTTGATATCCATTCACCTGTAGTTGAAACGAGGCTTCCCAGTTGGGTAGGTAGGTAAAGGAGGTTGTTTCTTTCAGGTTCCTCCAATTTATGCTGGCTGATTGTTATCTATTGTTGTTTCTGTGGCTATTGCAGTAGACAAGGAATCTTCATCATCTCTGTTTTCTCTATGTTCACCTGAAATCCTATTTTTGATGCTTCTTCTGCCAACTTGTTGCTTTTCACTTACATATCTTCCAGTGTTTGTAGGAAATCAGACATATATCATCGGCAAAGTCCAGATCCTATAAGTTTTTTGTGTGGGTCCATGTCTGTTTATGTCTGTTTTCTCGACGCCCGCTGCCTGCTGTCTGTCTCATTATCCAATCTACTGCAATCAGGAAGATCATAAGAGATAGTAGACAGCCAACTTGTCTTACTCCCGTCTTTCCTTCGAAGGATTCCTTGAGTTTCCCGTTGTGGATTACTTGGAATGCAGCACTGTCATACAACTGTTGGATGAGATGTATAATTGTCGGTGTCACCCCGTAGTAACGAAGTAGTTTCCAAATCACCTCTCGATCGACTCTATCTGCTGAAGGCATTTTCAAAGTCGATGCAGTTGAGATAGAGAATGGACTGCCATTCTAAGCTCTGTTCACTCATGATCCGTAGTGTTGAGATTTGACCGATGCATAACTTGTTTCTGCTGAATCCAGCCTGTTCCAATTGAAGTTTTTTGTCCAGGGCGGCGTGTTCAATTCTCTCCAGGATGATGCGGCTTAATATTTTACTTGGGATGGACAGGAGCATAATTCAGCACCAGTTCTTGCATTGACTTAAGTCTCCTTTCTTTGGTAGTTTGAATAAGTATCCGTTCTTCCAATCCTCGGGTACTTTGCCCTCTTTCCACACCTTCTCAAGCAGTGGCGTCATCAAGTCCGCTGTTGTCTCTGGGTCTATTTTCAAAGCTTCTGTTGGGATTCCATCTGGTCCTGGTGCTTTCCAGCTTTTAGCATCTTGATTGCATTCAGGACTTCTGATTTCATCGGGGGGTCAGTGTTCACTGGTAGTTCTATTTCCTTTGTTGGTATTGTTGGGTGCGTTGTAGGTGGCGGACGATTTAGAAGTCTTTTGAAGTGTTCAGCCCAGTGTTTTCTTTGCTCCACCTCTTTGGTGATCGACTTTCCACTGTCATCCTTCACTGGTCTAATCTGTGTTGATCTTCTCCCCGGTAGAAACCTAGCTGTTCGGTAGACTGATGCGAGGTCTCCATAGCCTGCATTGCATCTTGTTCTGCTTCACTTTCCATGGCTTCATAATATTTTCTTTTGTCTTCCTTGACACTCTCCTTTACTCTTTTGTTCAGCGTATTGTAATTTGCATTCAAATCTTGTTTTTGCTGCTCGTTGGTGCACTGGATAATCTCTTGTTTCACCATCCTTCTCTCTTCTGTTAGTCTCCAAGTGTCCGTAGTAAGCCACTGTTTGTCCTGCCTCTTCTTTCTGCCTAGAACTTCCATTCAGGTTTGACTCCACATTGCTTTCAGGTTGTCCCAGTCTTCTCAACGCTGACCTCTTCGCTAGTGTTGATTTGTGTCCCCACCTTTTTCCCTTTGTTTGCAGTGAAGATGTCCTTTATATCCTGGTCCTTCAGTTTTTGAGTGTTGAACTTGGCTTGTGGTCTATCTGCAGCTCCTGTTTCCTTGAAAGCTTTTAATTTGATTTCGACTGTTCCTTGTGCGAGATAGTGGTCTGAGACAACGTCTGCTCCCTTCTTACTTTTGTGTTCAGTAGGCTGCGCCTCCATTTACTTGAGCAGTATTGAGATGAGGTCAATTCGGTTTATGGTTCGCCCATCTGGTGACATCCATGTTACCTTGTGGATATTCTTGTGCTTGTATACGCTGCTACCAATCACTAGTTCACTCAAAGCGCAGAAGTCGGCGAAGACTTCTCCATTTTCATTCATCTCTCCGAGAGCTTCTCTACCTATGATGAGTTCCCTTCCTGTGTTGCCTGGTCCCAGTTTGGCGTTCATGTCTCCCATTAGTATTTTCATGTCGCCAGCTGGAGTATTGTCCATTGTTGCCTGTAGTTGTCTGTAGAATTCTTCTTTCTTTTCGAGGTCTGCGTTGTTTGTGGGTGCATAACATTGTATAATTGACACTTTCGTTCCTTTGGAGTCGAATCTGGCGGTCAGTATCCTGGACGAGATCGCCTCCTATTGCATCAAGGCCTTCGTTGCCGTTGGTGACATCATGATAGCCACGCCTTCGGTGTACGTGTGGTTATCTTCTGGGTGACCGGAGTAGATCACTGACTCACTCGTTGACAGTTTGGTGAGTCCATTCCCGTTCCATCTGATTTCACATATTCCCAGTACTTGAATTCTGCATCAATTCATTTCGCTTGCGATCTGGGCAGCTTTGCCGACCTCGTACATAGTTCGAACGTTTCATGTCCCCACAAAGACTTTTTCTTTCGGTACAGAGAGATCCATCGTTCTGAAGTTTCTATAGCAACTTTGTTTACAGGATGGGGTTGCTAGCCTCACGCATGAGAATGGGGTTGTTACATTGAAATATAGTTTACAGAGAAGCGAACCTGTGGGTTGCTCGCCTTAAAATCATGAAAACAAGAAATAAAGCAATTAGGGCAACACCAGCATAGGGAAAATAATTCACAGCAAAAAGGGCAACAAGCGACAACAAAAATAAAAAATAACCTTAGCAATAGTATCAAAATCATATACAGTTAACAAAAATGATAGCGAAGTCATAGACTCACTGACAAAATGGCAAGCAGATAGTTATAGGGATTGTCAGTCAACAAGATTATACCCATAGATTCAGTGCTCGAAAGGCAAATAATTACAGTAAGTTCCAAAACTTCTTGACAAGAAATTCCACAGAAATAAGAGTTTCATGTAACTGAGTAAATGTAGAGTGCTATTCGAAAAGCGCGTCAAGGTCGTTTTTCATCGTTGGCTGATACAAGTGAGTAACTGTTATGTTGCTGCTGCTGCTGAGTGGTTAATAGTAGTTTTCCCCGTCGCCAAATTGTTATGTACTCGTCACCAAATTATTGTTGTGTACTGGTCGAGAATTTAATAGTCCTGACGCAAGAAAGACAGAAATCAGAAGACCACTAGGTTTGCGATGATACTTCTATTTTCCAAATACAAGGAGAATCAATCTCGCACAAGAATGTGAATGCAATATATATATATATATATTAATGTCCAGACAAGTGTGTGAACAATCAATAGACAGTCTTAACATGATTGGCTAATTATAATGGAGTATCGATCCATATATACATAGCAAAGTATAGCAGACATGTCAACAAACATACATATTATATGGATATATGTCACCAAGATCAGACTGTCAACAAACACACATATTGAAATAATAGAAAAGATTTGTAACTCAGGTGGATGATTTGCAATTGATAGTGTTCTCTGAGCTCCTTGGTTTAATTGCGGAGCTTTCATCGTCTTTCTGGACGACATCTTCAGCGCAGTATTTAGGATAAAGTGAAATGATTTAAATTTCTTCATGAGTCCTAAATACTGCGCTGAAGATGTCGTCCAGAAAGACGATGAAAGCTCCGCAATTAAACCAAGGAGCTCAGAGAACACTATCAATTGCAAACACACATATTATATATAATATAAGGGAATATACATTGTTAAAGGAGACAGGTTCATCAAAGTGAAATGGTCACAGACTAAGAGAGCAACAGAAAGAGAGACCACCATATATATATATATATATATATATATATATATACGGATACATATCAGTAACAACCAGGCTTCTAGGAATCCCCTGACTGCATTTTTGGTGTTTCTTCAGTTCAAAATATCTACATTATCCCAGTCATCAAATTGGTATCCATAATTATCTACATGCATTGATATGAAAATCAAGCAGACAGACCAAATACTCAACTAATACTACCAATAATCCAATTACCCACTCACAAAAGAAACTGTGTGCAGACATTGTCTAAAAGGGAGTTCAAACACACTGTAGCACTATCGTGTTAAAGAGAATGGAGGGCAAATACATCCTAACTATTTTCAAAAAGAATGGATATCCTCACAATTTTATCAAAATGTGTTTAAACTCGAGTCACAACACCAAGAAGAAACCACCATGAAAGACTACAAGAAGATTCATCATACCATATACATAAAGAAGTATCTCTGAAATAATAGCTAGAATACTGAAACCGCTTGAAATAGATATAGCACACAAGCCAACCAACTGGCTAGCACAATCCCTTCATTCGATATTGTGCAAATAGAAAGATCCAACAGAAAAAGAAGGAAGATAAAATTAATACCATTGGTGGATGGTGGTTAGCAGTGGAATCCAGTCAGGATGCGCATTTCGTCCTATTTGGGACTCGTTTGAAACTATGGGCACTGGGTTCGAGCCTCAGTGGGAACATCATCACTCACTGAGAAATGCAGGTACATCCAGTTGACGAGTCCCAAATAGGACGAAATGCGCATCCTGACTGGATTCCACTGCTAGCCACCATCCACCAATTGTATACTAATTAAATTCCCAGTCATCGTCGAGCATCTGCACAAGAAGCCGACATGTCAACGTGAGACCGAGCACTTCGGTACAAACAATCGACGGGAAATTCAGAAATTCAATTCAATAAAATTAATACCATTTACAAAATAAATTGCGTGTATGAACTGTAACAGACATTACATCGGCCCAGAGTGGGCGTCCTCTTCCAATCAGAATCCAAGAACATAAATTAGCTATAAAAAGACACGATATATATTCCTGTTTCATATCAATGCATGTAGATAATTATGGACACCAGTTTGATGACTGGGATAATGTCGAAATTTAAAACATAGGAAACACCAAAAATGCAATGAGGGAATCCCTAGAAGCCTGGTAGTCAAATGAATCAACCAGCAATTAAGAAACATATTAATATAGAAAAAATCTGCAATTTGTAGTGTTCTCTAAGCTGGTTGGTTTAATTGCGGAGCTCTCATCATCCTTCTGGACAACATGTGTAATTAGCACAGTGTATCGACCCTTTCATCGTTCATCTTTCTGTATTTTATGGTGTCACACTTTCTATCGTTTAATTATTACTCTGCTATTTTATTTTAGTTGGCATTACTATTATTACCACAATTTTGTACTTTATGCATATTCTTCTCCGTATGGCCTACAGTATTTTGCTATGTAGCTGCTATATCAACCATTTTATTACTATTATGTAATGTTTATTTTTAATTTTTTTTGTCGTTTTTGAGTAAACTAGATGCAATATTGTACTGAATGCTGAAAATTCCTTGCTGTATCATTAGTACTGTTTTTGGAATAAAGCAAATATTATTATTATTATCTCCAGCGTCATTTTTAGCATTATGTGAAGTGATTTAAATTTCAGATGAATGATAGAAGTGCACTGAAGATTTTGTCCATAAGGCCGACGAAAGCTCCGCCACTAAACCAACCAGCTCGGAGAACAATACATGTTGCACATTATCCACCTGAGCTCCAAATCTTATCCATTATAGACTAAATTTACCAACTAATAAAAAGTAAATTATTACATGGCAAGAAAGTTCGAATTCCAAGTCAATAAAAATGATCAATAGAAACGTAAATCAACTACAAGTCATGAAGATGGTTAACAGGAGATGCAATTCTATCGTTCATGGCGAATTTAAATCAGTCATCTTATGCTAAAACCTGCACTGAAGGGGAATGTTGCAGGGAGTAGGAGACGACGAAAGCTTCGCGATTCAACCAACCAGCCACCCATTTTAGAGAACACAACTTCATTGCAAGTTATTCAATTCATTATGGATAAAGTTTTATTATCACACAATGCTGTTATACAAGTAATATTAACTGATGACCACGTTTCGAGCACAAACTATTGTCACTCATAATCATATCAAGTCACTACTCACACAACGTTTTCCTTCATTTATATACATGAGTAAAAAGTGATGATTAAACATTTGAATAAAAACCAATATAATACTTTTTTTTTCCTTCACGTTCACAGTGGAACATAGGGCCTCAAGCTAGTGGCTTGAAGTTTCTGTAGCAGTGTTTATTTTTACAGGACGGGGTTGCTAGCCTCACGCCCAACATTCCCTCTTTACCAGCATTTTTTCTGGCTTAGCGAGGTAATGTACACTCAGAAATAATAATACGAGTGCTATTAATCAATTCCAGTTAGATGGGAAATACGACGATTGTTTTTTTTTATAGTCATAATAAGCTACTTGTTAGAATGTTGTGATGTGTTTGAATTGAAACAGAATTTTATGATTATTTATTATCCTCTTCTGATTTGACCGGCGATAATAATATCTTCCATATTTCTGGTATTTGCATTGAGTCATTTCTGTTGCTTGTGTTGTATTGGGTGTAGACTCAATGAACTAGGCAGGATTCAGTAATCAACCTCTTCCTCTCTCTACCTACATAGATTACTTCTTAGAATTTTAACCCTCTCCCACCCTATTGTGTGGTTGTGTGTTAACGCATGCATTGCAATTGCTGAGCTTTTTTCTAAATTAATTATCTTCGCGAGTGGGGTCAACCATTCTCACCTTAGCTAAATTCATATCTTACGACAAGCTGATTACCCTCAATCTACTAGTTTGACCAATGTAGTTTGCCTCACTTACAGTCATTGCAGGGTATTTTGTAAATTATATTATTTTGTCTAATTTTGAATAAAAGCCATCGACTGTTATATCATATAAGGAGGGGACATCTGACAACCTTCCTACGTAGGATTCTAAATAAAGCAGGAATTAGGGTGGCATTCAAAAAGTCCTGCTGGTTGACCCGATAAAAAATAATAATATAATTTACAAAATACCTTGCAATGACTGTAAGTGAGGCAAACTACATTGGTCAAACTAGTAGATTGAGGGTAATCAGCTTGTCGGAAGATATGAATTTAGCTAAGGTGAGAATGGTTGACCCCACTCGCGAAGATAATTAATTTAGAAAAAAGCTCAGCAATTGCAATGCATGCGTTAACACACAACCACACAATAGGGTGGGAGAGGGTTAAAATTCTAAGAAGTAATCTATGTAGGTAGAGAGAGGGAGGTTGATTACTGAATCCTGCCTAGTTCATTGAGTCTACACCCAATACAACACAAGCAACAGAAATGACTCAATGCAAATACCAGAAATATGGAAGATATTATTATCGCCGGTCAAATCAGAAGAGGATAATAAATAATCATAAAATTCTGTTTCAATTCAAACACATCACAACATTCTAACAAGTAGCTTATTATGACTATAAAAAAAAACAATCGTCGTATTTCCCATCTAACTGGAATTGATTAATAGCACTCGTATTATTATTTCTGAGTGTACATTATATTGGTTTTTATTCAAATGTTTAATCATCACTTTTTACTCATGTATATAAATGAAGGAAAACGTTGTGTGAGTAGTGACTTGATATGATTATGAGTGACAATAGTTTGTGCTCGAAACGTGGTCATCAGTTAATATTACTTGTATAACAGCACTGTGTGATTTATCAAAATAAAATCTCATCCAAAATGGATTTATACTCTATCAGCACAGTGCTCAAGTTTTTATACTTATAACAAGTTAGTCGCCTAATTTTTTAAAAATTTTCATTCAATAAATTACGTTTCTTTATATTCCTTTTTTTACTTCACGAATACAGAAGTTACTGGGCACAAAAATGTCCTTTACTGAGTCAATTCTTCCATCAGAAAGAAGTTATCGTACTGAACCAGATATGACTAGTGATGTTTGTGAAAGTGAACAAATTGTCAAATCAATTGTCTGGTTCCCGTTGCATTATTTAACAATGAATACATATCAAGTATTTCCAAATGATAATCCTGATAAATCGTTATCAGCCATAAAATATTCACAGTATAAAACGTTTAATGAAATCTCAGTATTTCAGGCGAGTGACAGTACCATGCTAGACGATCATCCGACAGATCAACAGCAGCAACAACAACAACAATCACAAGATCCAAATAATTTCATGAAAATATCGTTATCTCGACCGATAAGACCAGACAAGGTGACTTCCTGTCATATTCAAAAAATTGAAACTGATATAGCCGAGAAAACAGATGCCACTGATAAAGTCGAGGCGATATCATTGATAACTGATCTAGAAACGAATCCAAGGTGAGTGTGTTTTGTGGTGGTGTGATACAGTGACAACAGGGTGTGTGTGTGTATTCCAACACAATAGATATTTTCTCATATATATATTTGATAGTGTGAAATATTTTGATGTGGTTTTGTTCTCTGAGCTGGATGGTTAGTTTGCGAAGCTTTCATCACCTTACTGGGTGACATCTTCAGCGCATACTTCAATTTGAAGTGAGCTTTTAGATTTTTCCACGAGTTTATTAATCATCTCTCCTGGTGACTTGGACGTCATTGGTTGTTTTTGTGTGTTTTCACACCTTCTAGGTTACTTTATTGGAACTGATTGTTTCTTTGACTTGAACTTTGACCCTTTGTGTGTGAAGTTTCTTTCTTATTGGTTGATAAATTTTGTCTATCTCGATGTGTCTATTGATTGATGATTCACTGGAGTGGCAAGCTTCTAAAAATTGCCTAGCATTCTTGTTATTTCCTTTGTCTAATATTTGAACGTTGTCCCAGTCGAATTGATGTCCGTAGTTGTCTGTGTGTAGTGAAATGAGGGAGTGGATATCATGTCTTTTGACGGCTAGCTTATGTTCAAAAATTAGACAAAATTTATCAACCAATAAGAAAGAAACTTCACACACAAAGGGTCAAAGTTCAAGTCAAAGAAACAATCAGTTCCAATAAAAGTAACCTAGAAGGTGTGAAAACACACAAAAACAACAACCAATGACGTCCAAGATCACCAGGAGAGATGATTAATAAACTCGTGGAAAAATCTAAAAGCTCACTTCAAATTGAAGTATGCGCTGAAGATGTCACCCAGTAAGGTGATGAAAGCTTCGCAAACTAACCATCCAGCTCAGAGAACAAAACCACATCAAAACCATCCACCTGAGCTACAAATCTTCTCTATCATATCTAGTGTGAAATATTCCTATTATTATGAAATAAAAGTCAATCTGAACGAAGAATATTCTTTGCAATAATTTCTCCTCTTCAGGTTCTTACAATTATAAAATATAGTATTTGTGGTCGTTACAACAAAGATAGCCAGGTATGCGGCGGATACATTTTTTAACGTAGAATAACAGATTAGTAGTTATGGGGTGTCAAAATATACCGAATTCCGAAGTTCTTATCACGTACAGTTCGCTTACGTCTCCTACACATAGCTGAATCTGTTGCAATAAGATCGACTAAACCGGAACTATGCATCCAAAAAGAACACGTCCAGACGCTGTTCCTACCGTGGCCAAACTTGGACTGATGATTCTTCTTCTCGCCAAAAGCGTTTCTTCCCCTTAACCCTCTCGGTTTTCTTTCCTTTGCTTATTATTACAGTTATTATTATTCGTCATAATTTATGCCCTTCATGCAAACATTTTGTCAATACTATCGAATTTTCCATTTATACTATCCGGACTTATTATTGGTGATATTATCTCTTTTCTCAGTATATGCCTCCACCTGTTTCATTTCACACATTCATTATTTCATGACGAATGAACCTCTCATTGCAATCTTACTATCTCTTGTTTAATACATACCACTTTGTACCAGCCACTCCACTCACCTGACTCCTTTTATAACCTTCAACAAACTGACTTGTCAATTTTCCTACCCCACACTCTACAAATCTATTATGAACACCGATCACCACCATTGTCTCCCGTTTTGCAATATTTTGGTAATCGATTTCAGCTCAGAGCTTGTTTGTCACACAAACACAACTATTTATTTTGACACCCCATAACTACTAATCTGCTATCCTACGTTAAAAATGTATTCGCCTCATCATTAACTGGCCATCACTATTGTAACGAAAACAAATATTGCATATTTTATAATTGTAAGAACCTGAAGAGGAGAAATTATTGAAAAGAATATTCTTCATTCAGATTGACTTTTAATGCATATATTTGTTACTCATCTCTCCTGGTGATCTTGGACGTCATTGGTTGTTTTTGTGTGTTTCCACACCCTCTAGATCACTTGTATTCCTACTGATTGTTTCCTTGACTTGAACTCTGACCCTTTGTGTGTGTGTGTGGAGGTTTCTTTCTTATCGGTTGATAAATTGTGTCTATTGATTGATGATTCATTGGAATACCAGGCTGGCTTCTAAAAAATCTCTAGCGTTCGTGTTGTTTCCTCCGTCTAATATTTGAAAGTTGGTTTTCCCAGTCGAATTGACGTCCGTGGTTGTCTGTATGCAGCGATATGAGTGAGGGAGTCAATGTCACGTCTTTTGACGGTTAGCTTATGTCCATGGATACGCAGACTAAGGGGACGTCCACTTTGGCCAATGTAGTGTTTTTTGGCAGTTTTTACAATTTATTTTGTAGATGATGTTGGTTTTATCTTCTTTCGTTGTTAAGCCTTTCGGTCGACACAGATCCAGCTGAGTGAAGTGACTTTGTTGGTTTGTGTACGACGTCATTTCCTAAGTGTTTGAAGAGTCTCCCAGTGATTTTTGAGATGTCCTTTATAAATGTTAGGACGATTTTCTTTGTGCTTTCCTTGGGGGCTTTTGGTTTGATAGGTTGGCTTTGGCGTATGAAAGCTTCGCAAACGCAAATTAACTATTTAGGTTAGAGAACATAACCACATCAAAATCATCCATCTGAGCTACAAATCATCTCCATCATATCTAATATAAACTGTATATATATAAATGAACAGCGGTTTGATCAATGAAAAAAATGTACCTCGGCTTCCATGTTTTGCCCTCTGTTGTTACCTGCTGACAAATGATCAATTCAAGTCCCACAGTTTCTGAAGGAGACATATAGATCTTCTAGCAGGACTTTGAGGCTGCTCAGCAGTTGAATGGAGTTCAAGATCCCTCAACAATGAGGCTGATACTTGGAACGCTACTAGGAGGTCTGATGACGGCAGCATATTATAGTGTGAGGGAAAAACACCAGTTAAATGCGAGCCAGGATCATGTGAACTGCTTTCAAGGTGTGAAAGACCATACGTTGGCCACTGTGAGACAGAGTCACGTATGTACGAACAGAAATGCAAACAAAGAGCACTGGGTGAACGTCAGCGAGCTCCGCAACTCACTACAGCCAGACAAGCTAATGAAGCCGCCAGAACTAAGAAGATCCAAACGACCTCAGTCGAAAGATTTTAACGGGAGGAAAAGTTTGATGATGTGATAGAGACAATGTGGGCAAACGGAATGTTACACTCACATATTCCCGCAGTTTAATTCGCATAAGCAACAAAATACGATATATCTACTTGAAGATTCTATTTGATGTTAGAGACGGAATATTTTCCTACAGTTCAGTACTGCGTTAGCAGCAGGAAGTCCTACTTCTTGTCGTTTGATGTAAACCGAAAACACACGCGTAGAGATTGGTCAACGAATATAAACTGTGCATATATAAACAGCGGTTTAATCAACAGAAAATGAACCTTGGCTTCCATGTCTTGCGTTCTGTTGTTCCAGGTGTAGCTCCTTTGTCACATGTAGGAAATATACATACTGCCTAATGAATATATATTACGTTATCGAGTGTTGGTTTACAGGGATTTGTTTGGTTACAGGCTTGGTCACGAGTTGACATCAGTTAGAGAACCATTGGAAAACTGACAGGGAGTACTAAACTGCTGTTTCGTCCTAGTTCGCACCGCTTCATTGGGTCCCAATGGCTCAATGGTTTGTGGACCTGCCTTGTCACCGGAAGGTGCTGAGTTCAAGCCCCAATGGGTGCGAAGTGATGAAGAGAATCGGACCAGGACGAAACCTGTTAGTGTTTTAAGTGATAAAACTATTTTCCTTAAACTTCATCAGTGTTTCCTTTCCTTAAATACTGTTAGCCTCTAGTAGAATTTTTGAATTCTGTTAGTGACAACATAATAGTCATTCGTTCAGTGTTCTTGTGGTTGTCGTTTGGGTGGCCGGGGTAAATTATTAATTCTCCAGTTAATAATTTGGAGAGTTCACCTAGGGGCGTACTCGCCGAAGACATTGGCTAGTGGTCACCTTGTAACCAGAAGTCTCTGGATTCAAACCGTAGCGGTGGTTGCGTACTGATTACTATATTATTAATCCTTGCGTTCCGAAGGGAACGTAGGGGTTCAACAACGCATCCCCCCACTTTGTTCTATTCTCTGCCATCCTCTTCAGCTGGGTCGACGATTGCCCATAATTCCTCACCTCTTCCCAACACGATTTCCTCCACGTCACCCTCGCACTGACGACCCACTCATCGCTTGTCAACAGGATTCCACTCGAGGGCCTGCCGTACGATGTGATTTGGCGGCCCCCGCAATGTATTCTCAATCCATAGTTTCTTGTTGCTTATTCTTTCTGGCAATTTGGTCTTCAGTATGCAGCCGGTGCAGGCAGGTGTTGATGAAGGTCTGCATTCTGTTGGAAATGCTTTTTGTGACACACAGTTTTAAGTTTCTGCCCTGTATAGAAGCACTGACTGACTTCACATTTGTGTTGAAGATGCTAATCTTGTCCCCTATGCTGAGTGCAGGAGATTTCCAAACTGGTTTCAGGTCGATGAAGGCGTGTCCTGCCTCTCTGATTCCAGCCGATCGTGACATCGTCAACCGTTCCGGCTGCCTGTAGTTGAAGCGATGCTTCCTAGATAGGTGAAGGAAGTTACCTCCGTCAAATCTTCATCCCCTCCATCTTCTCTGTGTTTACCTGAAATCCTGTTTTCGCTACCTCTTCAGTCAGGTTGTTGGTTTTCGCCTGCCTGCCTGCCTGTAAGTTTTCGAGTTTATGTAACATTAGACATATATCACCTGCAAAATCCAGATCTTCTATAGTCTTCTTATTGGTCGTCCAGCGTACTTCTGACTCCTCACTCACCACAGTCTGACGCAAAAATTCAGTCCATCACTATTCGGAAAGTATCATCGGTGGTAATAGGAAGGCAGCTTTGTCGTACTCCTGTATTCCTTTGCGCCTACTGATGAAGACTCCCAAGCTAGAACGAAACAGCTAGGTGTCTAATACTCCCAGCTGGTTTTCCGTTGGTTCTCTAGATGAAGTCAGTTCATGATGAAATCCTGTAACCAGTGAAACAAAATCCCTACAAATCAATCCTTGAATTCTTTAATTATTATAGATGCATGTAAGCCTAGAACCTAATGAAGAAGGTGATATCGCAAAATGGGAATATTCTTTTTGTTTGGAGTAAACACAGGAGTCAGACAAGGTTGCTCGCTTATTATCTATCACCAATGATATTCCTAATTGTGGTGGACTTGATTATGTGTAAGACAGTGCAGTGGGAAACGAGAAGACAGGGATATCTTGGACCGACCGACGTGAAGAACCCAGAAGTCCTCGATTTCGCACGTGGATGATTTATGTTTGATGTCACACACAAATCGAAGACTTGCAGGCGAAAATCAACAACCTGCATGAAGAGGCATCGAAGACAGGACTGCAAGTGATCACAGAGAGGATGGAGGTGATGAATATAACTAATCAACAGCTGCAGCAACAACAACCAGGACCAATAACCACCAGCGGGAGAGATTTAACTGAGGTTGCCTCCTTCACTTATCGAAGAAGCATCGTTTCAACTACAGGTTATCGGAACGGACAAAGATGTCAAATAGAGCGAGAATAGGGAAGGCGAGCGAGAAACACATTCATCAAACTGAAACAACCAATCTGGAAATCTTCGTCAATCAGCCAGCATCAACAAACAACGTCAAGTCAGTCAGTTCTTCTATACGGATCAGAAACTTGTCGAGCAGGTCACAAAGAATATTTCCAACAGCCTGTTGCGGACCTTCATTAACCAACAACTGTCTCCGCTGGATCTATACTGAAGATCAGATGGCCGGCCGGGCCGGAAAGAATCACCAACAAGAAACTATGGGAACAAACAAAACAAGGACCAATCGCCAACCAACAAATATGCAAGAGATGGTGGAGATGGATTGGACACTCGCTCGCTGAGGAGGCCGCCACTGGGTGACATTGCGCTCGCGTCAGGCCATTGCTCAAGTGGAACCAGGCCGAAAGGGAAGCACGCGACGAGTGAGACGTCAGTGCAAGGGTGACATGGAGGAGATCGTGTGAAGAGGAGTTGAAAGAGTATGGACTAACATGGATGGATTCAGGTGAAAAGTACGGCATACGGAAGACAGAAGTGGCAAGTGGATATGTGCAGCTGAAGCCCTTTTTTGCAGCAGGAACCGAAGGGAACAATAATATAACAATAATTAAATCTGTCTTTTAAAATCTCGCATAAGCATCTAGAAATCAATCAATCTTCATAATTCTTTCTTACCTTATTTTTTTCTTTCTTGAATTCATTTAGTGAAGGCAGTTTCACGACAAGAGGTACTCGACATAAGAAAACTATAACCGGAAACAATCTAGAAGCTGAACTACAAAAACAAAGATTTATTCGAGCTAAATATGAACGTGATATGTGGTTGGCAACAGCAAGTCGACTTGTTCGTTGTTTCGATGCTGAATTACGTCTGTTAAGACATGTACGATTCAAGTTGGATGTCTTACTGAAAAGAGCTGATCTTCACCAATTAACACTATATGATGAATTTCGTTTGTTAAAAGAATTTGAAAAATCCGAATGTGTTTTAACTGAGAAAAAACAGAGTCGATCAGAGGAGAAACATGAAATTAACCAAAAGGTTAGACTGAGTTGTGTTTGCTTTTTCCTTGAGTGATATTTGTTGATATAAGAATAAAACTTGTGCACTGTGGTGGTGATGGTGTATAATTCCATTATGCGTAAAATTTGTTTTAACAAAGACTCACAGTGTTATACTGTAATATTTATAGATGACCACGATTCGAGCACAAATTATTCCTGCTCATAATCATATCAAGGCACTCACTCACTCATACAACTTTCTCACTTCGTTTATATAATTCCATCACTATTTTTCATATGCAAGTGAAAAGCAACAAGTTGGCAGAAGAAGCATCAAACATAGGACTTCAAGTGAACATAGATAAAACAGAAGTGATGAAGATTCCTAGCCAACATCAACAACAACAACAGACAATGATCAGCCAGTATAAATGGGAGGAACTTGAAAGAAACAGCCTCCTTCACCTACCTACCTGGGAAGAATCGTTTCAACTACAGGCGGAGCTCATGAGGATATCAAAGCCAGAATTGGAAAAGCAAGACAAGCTTTCATTACTCTCAAATCTGTGTGGAGGTGAACAGCACTCAGCATCACAAAGAAGATCCGGATTTTCAACTCTAATGTAAAGTCAGTGCTACTCACTATACGGATCACAGACTTGGCGAGTCATAAAGAGCATCTCAAACAAACCTCAGACCTTCATTAACAGCTGTCTTCGCTCAATACTCAAGATCAGATGGCCAGAAAAGATCAGCAGCAGGGATCTCTGGCAATGAGCGAACCAACCAGGAACCGATTGTGAAACAAATAGGCAGAAAGAAATGGAGATGGATTGGCCATACGCTGAGGAAACCATCAAGTGACGTCACTAGACAAGCCATTGCTCGAGTGGAACCCGACTGAGTGGGAAGCGGGGAGTTGGTCGTCCAAGGGTGACCTGGAGGAGGTCATTTGAGGAGGAGATGAAAGCATGTGGACAGACCTGGAGCGGGGTGAAAAAGTTGTCAGAAAACAGAAGGCAATGGAGGTGCGCAGCTGAAGCCCTATGTTCCTCTAGGAACTAAAGGATCCAATAGTAATAATAATAATAATTTTTTATCGCCTGATTTGATTGGTAGTAGTATTCTTCATATTTCGGGTATGAGTGATTATTCATTCCTGTTGTACGTGTCGGGTGTAGACTTGATGAGCAGGGATTCAGGAATCAATCTCTCTCTATCTCCGTCTACATAGATTACTTTTTAGGATCATAACCCTCTCCCACCCACCTTATTGTGTGGTTGTGTGTTAATGCGTGCAGTGCAATGTAGTGCTAAGTTTTTTTTCTAAATTACTTATCTTCTCAGGGTCAAACATTCTCACCTTAGCTTAATTCTTATGTTAAAAAGAATAAGGTAACTACATATCCTGAAGTCACTTATAGGACGAAGCTACCAAATGAGGAAACTATTTTAAGAAATCATTTATGCCTCACGTCTACTATCTTTAAATTCCTGGATGAAATATATGGGCAAACTGAATGTGTAGCAATTGGATGGATCAGCAATATCTCCTGTTGTAGCAGATAAATTTATGGATGACAGCTGGGAAAATATTGCTCTTAAAACATTCACCTAAACCTACTCCGAAAATATGGTGGAGATATGTGGATAATTGACGCTTTCACACACAGTGTTTAAAACAGAACATATTTCTCTCTAGCTTCTTGACACATGTAAACTCATTAGTAGTAAAGGGAATGTAATTCATATTTGAATCGAAAAATGAACAAGGAGAATTAGCCATGATGTTAGATTGTAATGCAAAACAAATAGAAGAAGGTAAACTGAACACTAGCAAGCAAATCCAACGCATCGATGGCACAGTGGTCAGGACTCTTGCTGACCATTTACATGGTCCGAGATTCAATCCCCTGCCGACTCACACCTGATATCTATGGTCGGCCTGCGAAATTTGGGCTACCGATATATCCATGCTGAAAAATTCCATACTTTTACCAAAAATATACAGTGTGGAATCAAGCTGTAATCAAAAATTTAGAAAAAAACAAAGCCAACGCATTCTAATAGGTATTTAGACTTTAATTCATCTCATCTGTCGTTATCTGGGAAGGCTGGCCTAGTTAAGCGTCTAACGAACGGAGCAATAGCAGTAAGTAGTACATTAACGAATCTAAACGATGAAATGAAGCAGATAGAAGAATGGCTGGTTGGTGTTAAATAACTAACTATCCAATAAAATTCATTAGGAAGATCAAGAAAGGTCAAAATAAAAATAATGGTGAAACTAATAATGATAACATAAATAGGAGAGAATATAAGGCATCTATAGTAGTTTTACCATATAAGAAGGGAGGGGACATCTGAAACTCTACGTGGGATTGTTAATAAAGGAGGAATTAGGGTGACATTAAAACCTACAAACTCACTCAGGTAGGACAAGCTCTGTAGGTTAAAGGACGCAGTCGGTGGAGCCAATTAAACACAATAATATAATTTACAAAATAGCTTTCAGTAACCATGAGTTGAGTCAACTAGATACGTCAAACTAGTAGATCGGGGTAGCCAGATTGTCGGGACATAAGAATTTAGCTAAGATAAGAATAATGGTTGACCCCGAGAAGATAAGTAATTATTTGTTGAGTTTTGATTTCATTTTTCAAGTTTGATAACGGGTTGATATAAGCTGAAGAGCCATTGAAAGTCAACCCGGCAGTGGTGGAAGGCTGTTTTGTCCCAGTACAAGACTCATCGTGAGTACGCGCACACGGGACTTCGAACCTATGAGCTCCCGCTTTCAAGGCAAGCTCGTAGACCATTCATCCATTGAGATTCGCCCTGATGGCCCATGAAGCATAACTTCCTGTCACACATGTCTGAAGAAAATGATCGATACCTTTTGAATTCTATAGTAGATACGTCGATGATATTTTTGTTATCGTCAACAATGAAGAAAATCTAGACGACATCTTAATTACTTTAACAACTGCCACTCTGCAATTCAGTTCACATAAGAGAAACAATCTAACTCCAAAATATCCTTTCTTGACGTTCAATTAAGAAGACGAGAACAAGACCGAAAAGTGAAAAGATCTATCTACAAAACGTTGATGCAGAACGAAGTGTTGTGGGTACCAAACGAAACCTGACTCGTTCACTCAGCTGCAGAGGTCACAGCACCTCCACTCCAGATACCATAGAAGACGAAATGCACAATCTCAAGAGAATCCTCGTCAAGAATTGTTTCCCAGAAAGATTTATTACAAACTCCATGAATCCTAGACCACAAGAGCAGCCTATGCTTAGCGCCTCGAAAAAAAACTCCTCAACATAAACCTCCATTTCAATGGAGATTCATCTGTGGAAACACTGAAAAAATCGACTGTCGCGTTCAATTAGGAAAACCTTCTTTGCAGCAGAACTACGACTAAGCTTCTCACGAAACCAATTATTTGCATTGACGTTAGGGTACATCTACGCGTTTACCTGCTCTTGTGGAGCCGGGTATATCGGTCGTACCCAGCGTTCGCTTTCTAAACGTATCACCGAACACTGACCAGAATAGTTTTACAAAGGAGAAAAACGATGCGCCAACAGCTCTATTGTAGAACATCTGTTAAATTCCAGACAGCAAGCTTCACCGAAAAAAAAACTTCAGAGTCGCCTACAGAATATGAAGCAGTCTTCCTAAAAAAGTACAAATCAAACTTCTTCAAACTGCAGAAGCAATGGTAATTCACTTGCTAAGTCCTGAACTCTGTATACGGGAAGAAGAACGTGCAATCACTACACTTGCAATGAACGTGATCTACTTTATTACCCGACAGGTAGATTCTATTTCTTTCTCTCTTTCTATCTCTTCATTAGTATTATTTTTTGTTGTCAATTGTAATATTTTACATTTTCAACTTTCCTGTTTTCTACCCCACCGGATTTAGTTTCTACACCCCATTACCACTGTTACTGACTTGACCAACACTCAATTTCTAGTTATTTGTGTTACGTCATTCAATTTATTTGCTCAATTTTAATCCTAATTTAAATGGCATTATTCTTTATCCCACCTCTACTTAGTCTCTACCTGTAATTACCTCTGTTGCTACCCTGACCTAATTTGAAACATTCTGGTCAATTATATTAAATCATCTAACTTACTAACTCAATCTTACTTTAGTTGCTGTCTAATTCAACTTGTTTCTATATTAGATCATTCTTGTATTACCTAATTAATTAATTATCTGAACTTGACAAACCTCATGCACACACACACACAAAATAATTGTATATAAATGTGAATGAATTCGCCGTCGAAAAGAGTCTCTTCACTGAACGTCTCCTCTTTTTGTTTTTTTTTAATCTTTTCTGGTGTTTTAATACAAATGATGTTTCTATTCCTTGGAACCTTCTCAGTCTCTAAGTTCAGACAGTTTGCCTGCTACTGTCCTCGGAATATGTGCGGATATTGTATGTCATTCTAATAATGACATCACTTTGTACAAATGTTGTGCTTGCTTCATGTAAAGACATCACAATTGTTCCGATGCCTAAGTTATCAACTGAGTCATGCATTATGCCTTGAACAAGCGGAAATATGCATCCTAGAGTCCTATGTTAGTCACTACTCACCATATTACTTCAGGTTATGTCTTCAAGCATCACTGTAGCTTCTGAACATTTAAGTCAAATCAATCAATGGGAAAATTAAAATTGAATTGTAAACAAATAATTGTTGTTTCTTCTTTCTTTCTTTACTTCGGCTATCTCCTACGGGAGGATGAGCCGGCTTCATGAACGTCTCGAATCATCGCTTCCCAGGCGCGGCAATTTGTAAGAGAGTTCATGAAGTTTCATGGGAATTTGGTACGAGTGATGTCCCCAGCATCGCTCGGCCTTTTGTTTGAGAGTGCAGCTCTAGCCTTTACACAGCCAAGTGTGACCTACAAGGCAGTAGGAGTGGAGTAAGGAGTCCACTATCATTGGCATCCGGTGACCGGAGTTCGGTTCATACGCCTTTTGGAATGAGGCCAGACATCCAGGACATCCAACAAGCCCTTTGTCCATACGTCTGCCGGTGAGCTCCAGTGAGCTTCATACGCTTCATTGTTGTTTCAAGTCTGAACCATTGGAAACTGACCAGGAAGTAATGAACACTTGTTTCGTCCTAGTTTGGGACTCATCGTCAGCACTTACCCACCGAGTTTCAAACCAAAAACCTTGCAGTGTTACAAGGCAAACTCGTCCGGAATTCAGCCAAAGTGACTCGTCTTATTGGCTAACACATGATTTCTAACTTCCACCAACTCGTGTTTTAGTATGACTAGCATCATCCAGTGTCATCACTGGTGAGTATTTGTGCTCACAGTCTACCACCTGATAGACCACAGTAGTCACGAAGTCTATCTCGAACTCCTGACAACTCCATCCTGTTGTCAGTCACTAGCGAACAGTTAAAGTAGAACTTGAAAATTAATCTGAAATCGCTAGTAACTGGTTACAGGATGAAGTGGCCTTGTGTTTTATTGAGACTTTGTGACAAGTGGGGTCCATTAGGTGGTAGAGAGTGTGGACAAATACTCGCGGATAACACTGGCTGGTAATCGCGCTAAAAAGTCACTTATTGGTATATGGGCTATTAAATCAGCAGCCAGTTGCAGGATGGTCTACGATCTTGCCTTCAAACAGAGAGCTCCTAGGTTCAAACCCTGGCTATGGGTGAGTACTACCGATGAAACACTAACCGGGATGAAACGACTGTTATCTACTACTAATTAAATTCCCAGACATCGTCGAGGCATCTGCACAAGAAGCCGACATGTCAACTTGAGACCGAGCACTTCGGTTCAATCAATCCACGGGAAAATCAAAAATTCAATTCAATAATCTGGTTTATAATTAAGTTATAAATGTCCAAACCAAGTTCACTTTTACCAGTTTGAAAAAATTTGGGGCAGTTATTCTACCATAGTCTTAACCATAGCCTTAACCTGTAAAAATCTTTAATTTTTGATTTTATATTTAGCTTGCTTTTACCTCAATTAATAATTCACTATTTTTACTCTCAGTTTCTGTTTTTACATTTTCTTACCCTCTTTACACTTGTTAAATGGACACTCAACTACCACCTGCCTTCTCACTCAATAATAATTTCAATTTTATGAAATTTCTAACTCTTTTATTTTGCCTTTGTGGCGTTGGCTGCTACGTAATTTACAACTTTTATTTTTACTTGTAAAGCCAATCCTGAGTATTTGTATCGATTATGTCACCCCAGTTGTATTAGTCCATAACACACTACTATACATTTTTCATTTTGTTCATTCAATTTATGTACCCTTCGCTTAATACGTTTGTAACGACAGAAGACAAGGGCCAGTCAACAGATCCTTTATTCACGAAATCAACAGATATTTTTTTAGATTATCATGTACATTATTATAGATTATTGTTAGCAGGAAAACACAGTCAGTCTTCTGATTGGTTGTTTCTCACTGAAAGTTGATCTTCCATCTCCTTGTAACTTTTTCTTGAAAGTCAGATCATCAACATGCTAACTGCATCCACCTACGCAAAGCCTTTGTTCTCATTTTTCCCACGACCGATACTGAGGACTTAAACATTGACGTAAATTACTATCTATCAATTTGGCTAGCAGCCAGCTCCCTCCACAAGTCTTCTGTGATTAGTTCTTGAGTTCCTCAAGGTTACGCTTTGTTCTTGTTTTTTTCTTATGACCCCAATTCGGGACGTAAGCAGTGACTTAAATTGCTATCTACTAGTTTTGGCTAGCAGACACCTCTCACCACACATTATTATTATTATTGCTCCCTTGGGTTCCTAGTGGAACATAGGGATTCAACTGCACGTCTCCATTTGCTTCTGTCTTCTACTGTACTTTGTACCTGCATCCATGTTAGTCCATACTGTTTCAACTCCTCTTCACACGATCTCCTCCATGTCACCCTTGCACTGACGTCCCATTCGCCGCTCCCCTTTCGGGTTCCACTCGAAGGCTTGACGCGAAATGTCACCCAGCGGCCTCCTCAGTGATTCTCCAATCACCTCCACGTTCTCCTGCATATTTGTTGGCTGGCGATTGGTTCTTGTTTTGTTTGTTCCCATAGTTTCTTGTTGGTGATTCTCTCTGGCCCGGCCATTTGATCTTCCGTATAGATCCAGTAACAGTTGTTAATAAAGGTCTGCAACATGCTGTTGGAAATATTCTTTGTGACCCGCCCGCCAAGTTTCTGATCCGTATAGAAGAACTGACTGACTTGACGTTTGTATTGAAAATCCGACCGAATTTTGTTGTTGATGCTGAGTAGTGACGAAGATTTCCAGATTGATTTCAGTTTGATGAATGTGTTTCTCGCCTTCCCGATTCTCGCTCGATTTGACATCCTCGTCCGTTCCTCCTGTAGTTGAGACAATTCTCTCTAGATAAGTGATTAAAGTAACCTCTTTCAAATCCCTCCCGTTGATGGTGATTGGCGCTGGCTGTTGCTGTTGTTGTTTGGTTGGTTATTTTCATAACCTCCGTCTTGTCTATGTTCACTTGGAGTCCTGTCTTCGCTGTGCTTCTTCGACCAGTTTGTCGGTTTTCGCTTGTAAGTCTTCGATTTTGTGTGTGACATCAAACATAAATCATCCATGCGCAAAATCCAGGTCTTCTAGGTTCTTCACGTCGGTCCAGGATATCCCTGTCTTCTCGTTTCCCACTACTGTCTGACGCATAATCCAGTCAGTCCACCACAATTAGGAATATCATTGGTGATAATAAGCACCCTTGTCTGACTCCTGTGTTTACTCCAAACGCCTCGCTGAGTTTTCCGTTGTGGATCACTTGACATGTGCCGTTGTCGTACAGCTGTTGAATAAGGTTGATGAATATTTGGGGTACGCCATAGTACTCGAGTAATTTCCAAATTACTTCACGGTCAACGCTGTCGAAGGCCTTCTCAAAGTCTATAAAGTTGAGGTAGAGGTTTGATTGCCATTCCATGCTTTGTTCTGTGATGATGATGCGTAGAGTTGCAATTTGGTCAGTACATGATTTGCCTTTCCTGAATCCAGCTTGTTCTGGTCGGAGTTCTGTCTCCAGTGCGTCCTTTAATCTCTCCAGGATGATGCGACTCAGGATTTTACTTGGCGTCGATAGGAGCATGATTCCTCGCCAGTTCTTGCAGAGTGAGGCCTAAGTCGCCCTTCTTTGGTAGTTTCACGAGGTAACCTTTCCTCCAGTCAGTAGGCACCTTTCCCTCCTTCCAGACCTTTTGCAATAATGGAGTCAGCATGTCTGCTGTAGTCTCTGGGTCCGCTTTCAGTGCTTCAGGGGGTATTCCATCTGGTCCGGCTGCTTTTCCAGCTTTCAGAAGTTGGATTGCGTTCAAGACTTCAGCTCTCGTTGGAGGATTGGTGTCAACTTGCAGTTGTGTGCGCGCTGTTGTTGGTATTTCTGGACGGGTTGCAGGTGATGGTCGGTTCAAGAGTCCTTTGAAGTGATCCGCCCATTGTTTAATCTGTTTTTCTTCCTTGGTAATTGGGTTCCCTTGGCTGTCTTTTATAGGTTTCGCTTGTGTTGATCTCTTCCCGGATAGAGATTTGGTTATCTGATATAGTGTCCTCAGGTCCCTTTTGCCTGCTGCCTTCTCAGCTTCAGTGGCGAGGTTGTCGTAGAATCGTCTTTTGTCCTTCCTAGCACTCTTCTTCACTTCTTTGTCCAGTGCTGTGTAAGTTGAGCTCAGCGTCTCCTTCTCCTGTCCGTCCTTGCATTGAATCATTTTCTCTTTCACCATTCTCCTCTCTTCTATTAATTTCCAAGTGTCCGTTGAGAGCCATTCCTTGTCTTGTCTCTTCTTTCTTCCTAGAACCGTTGAACACGTTTCGTTGAGAATCGCCTTCAGAGACTTCCAATGTTCTTCCACGCATGATTCTTCAGTGATGTCGCGTAGTGTTTCCTGCTTTGCTCTGACAGTTGCAGTGAAAGTGTCTTTTGTGGTTGTGTCCTTCAGTAATTGAGTGTTGAACTTGCATTGTGGCCTATCCCCAGCTATCCTCGAGGCTTTTAGTTTCACCTTGAAAGTCCCTTTTACTAGATAGTGGTCTGAACCCACATCTGCTCCTCTCCTTGACCTTGTGTCCAGTAGGCTCCGTCTCCACTTTCTTGAAATTGAGATGAAGTCTATTTGGTTTTTGGTGTTTCCATCTGGTGAAATCCATGTCGTCTTGTGTATATCCTTGTGTTTGAACACACTACCACCAATCACCAAATCATTGAAGGCGCAGAAGTCTGAGAAGAGTTCACCATTGTCGTTCATTTCACCGAGGGCCTCACGACCCATGGTGAGTTCTCTTCCTGTGTTGTCTCCTCCCAGCTTCGCATTCATGTCGCCCATCAGGATTTTGATATCGCCATTTGGGACGTTGTCCATTATTGCTTGTAGTTGTCTGTAGAACGCCTCCTTCTTCTCTTGTTCTGAGACGTTTGTAGGCGCATAGCATTGAATGACTGTAACTTTCCTTCCTTTTGAGTTGAACCTGGCTGTCATTATCCTGGAGGAGATTGGTTCCCACTGCATGAGAGCTTTGGCTGCTGTTGGTGACATCATGATGGCCACTCCCTCGGTGTGCTCGTGGTTGTCCTCTGGGTGGCCGGAATGGATTACTGTCTCTCCAGTAGGTAGTTGGCACCTTCCAGTTCCGTTCCATCTGCTTTCGCAGATTCCCAACACTTCTATTCTGTACCTTCTCATTTCAGCGGCTATCTGGGCAGCCTTTCCAGTTTCGTACATTGTGCGAACATTCCAGGTACCCATCCTTACTTTTGCTTTCATCGAAAGAAGGCACATCGGCTGACTGGCTTCCCGAAGGCTTTCACCAGCCTGCGTCATTTCACTTCCCCGATTCCAGCGAAAAGTAAGGCTATTGCTTATGTTTTTAGAATTTTTAATATATTTATTCGTTGAAGTTTCTGTAGCGATTTGGTTGTTTTACGGGGGTGGAGTTGCTAGCACCACGCCCCAACCCTCCCATTTTACCCGGGCTTGGGACCGGCTAGACAACTAGGAAGCTAGTAGCCTAGCAAGCTAGTAATCTGGCGAGGTTAAGGTCATCTATAAAAATGGTCAAGGGCGCTCATTGAAATACTCTGAGTGTATAGCAATTCATAAACTTAAGCCTTCCTTGTGTATTCAAAAACTGTTTGTTATCAATTTAATAATCCCGATTGTAGCATTAAGAACACAATTTTCAGCGAAGAGACTCCCTCCAACAACGAATTTATTATCAGGCTGTACAATCGTAAATATATGGTTTTTTATTTAAGTAATTATATCCGGTGAGGGAATTAGGTCAAAGGTGTGAATACATGAAATAATAATAATAATAGTAGTATGAAATGCAATTAAAATATTTGTGATTGTAATCATGGTTTAATGTCAAGTGGCAAAATAATTAATGTCATATATAGAATAATACATAAGGTGTATGGATATCGTTGGAAAGGGGTGTATAACTATAGAGTTAATAGGCTAGTATAAAATGTTACATAACATGGTGTGAAATCTGATAAGATAGAATTCAATATTGTAAAAATGAAAAGTAAACAAATTAATAATTTTGGGTTTAAAATGTCAAGTGTGCCAAGTGTAAAATATTCAGAATGAAAATAGTAATAATAATAATAATGAAAATAATCGAAGTAATAAGGGTAAAGTACTTAGAATAACTAAATAAACAAAATAAATAAATATACAATTGGTGGATGGTGGCTAGCAGTGGAATCCAGGATGCGCATTTCGTCCTATTTGGAACTCGTCAGCTGGATGTACGTGCATTTCTCAGTGAGTGATGACGTTCCCACCGAAGCGCGAACCCAGTGCCCATAGTTTCAAACGCCAAAGCGTTATCCACTAGACCACTTGGGCCACGAGAGCCACCTCTTGTGCAACGGGTCATATTAATTATTGAATTGAATTTTAGATTTTCCTGTCGATTGATTGGACTGAAGTGCTCGGTCTCAGGTTGACATGTCGGCCCAGACATTGTCGAAGCATCTGCACAAGAAGCCGACATGTCAACCTGAGACCGAGCACTTCGGTTCAATCAATCGACGGGAAAATCAGAAATTCAATTCAATAAAATAAATAAATGTCTATTCTTATACGGCCAAGGCAGAAGGAGGGATTGTACATACTTCTTTTGTACACAAAGGTCCGGCTGGCTTAAAGTCATGAATTGCCAAGTTTGTTATTACTCTTAAGCTACCTTGGTAATCCTTATTTGATTCGATTACCAAACGTTTGTGTTAATTATTCTTAATTCTTTTTTTTGTCACTTTGTTTAATTTCGCAGGCCGACCATTAATATCGGGTGTGCGCCGGCAGGGAATCGAACCTAGGACTATGTGCATGGTCAGCGAGAGTCCTAACCACTGCCACCAACTCAGGTACCCCAAGAAAAAATTAATTTCCACGGTATGGACAGCCAGGAAGTAACAACCGCTCACACACACACTTGCAAAAGCACACCAAGCCTGGTCATGGTTCTAGGGATGGTTAAAACTAATGAAGGCTTAAGACAATTGGTGGCATGGCTCAAAATCATTCTCAGTGACACAGATGCATCCACTCCCTGTGATTTGTCGTATCCAATAAAATTCTATTCCTCTTCCATATAACTAGTCTTTGGTCTTACATTTCTGTTTATCATCTCTCTTTTGAACTTCCCTTTACTGTTTGTGTGGTACATGGAGGGAGCGTGGCAATTATTCAAACTGGTGCATATCTGTGCAAAGTTGCTCTACGCTGAAACCAGCCAGCAAGTCTTCACTGTGCCTGTGTTCGTATCTCCTATGCATCCGCACAGTATGATACCCACTACTGAGGGCCTACTTGAATTACTAGGCCACCTGTATTTCTATCTGAGATACAGTGCATTTTATTTTCTTTAGTTATATTTGTTATAATCATTCAGTTAAATCTGCTAGTCTGAGAATGTACTCATTCATGCACAGTTTCAATTGGTTTGCAGTCGCATATCTTTGAGTATTTCTGTAGAGGTCAAGGAAAAATACCTTAGCGTCACATGATCAACTGGAGGTGACTGTTATGCTTGAAATCCCCTGGATGAAGAGTCAATATTATGCAGTAAACTATGCTGAATTCCCTATTAGTTTGCTTATTAGGTGTATCATACAGTGAAACAGTATTAGTATTTACTGGGTGACACAGTTTCGAACAAAATTTATAACTGTTCCTAATCATATCATCAATTATAATCACAGACTTTGAAACTTGAGTTTTATAGTTTCTTTTATTCTCTCCTATTTGTCATCGTAGGGTTAGTAGAATTCTTCAGATATCCGAGTGGGTGGACAGGTGTTGAATCATTCCTAATACACGTATTTCCTCTCAGTTGATTCGATAAATCAAGCTTCCCTTATCAATCTCTCCCTCCAGCCTGTTACGTTAGACTTTAAAACTGATATCTTATCCCATCCTATTCTATTGTATGGTTGTGTGTAACTGCATGTAGTAAGTGGTATACCTGAACTATTCTCTAGATTTCTTATCTTTTTCGGGTCAAATAATCTACATTTTGCTAGGTTTTTATGCTCCGCTAGTCTGACTGCCCCTGTTCTACTAGTTTGAACTATGTATTTCACCTGAAAATCATCGCAGACAGAGTATTAGGTAAACTAAATTGTTTTGTTTAATTGGCTCCACTCGGAGGATCCTTTAACCGACAAAGCTTGTATCTAATTGAGTTTGTGGGTGGTTCGAATGCCAGCCACTTTCCATATTCCTGCCTTGTTAAGAATTCTCGCCGTAAGGTGGTTTCCGAGGTTCCTTCCTTGTATGGAATTACTACTGATGATTTAGATTCCTAATTGATGGTGTTGTCTTGAGCACTTTTGACATGCATGTCGTCAATAACACTATTGTTGTTATCGCTATCACTACTATCATAAGGACGGGAATTGATACACATAAAAGAAGCCTTAAAACTTGATACTTACCCTAATAAATTAGTCAGGAAATATGTAATGAAACGCAAAAATAAAATATAATAAATCTAGAGAATAGTTCAGGTATACCACTTACTACATGCAGTTACACACAACCATACAAAAGAAAAGGATGGGATAAGATATCAGTTTTAAAGTCTAACGTAACAGGCTGGAGGGAGAGATTGATAACAACGGAAGCTTTGTTTATCGAATCAACTGAGAGGGAATACGTGTATTAGGAATGATTCAACACCTGTCCACCCACTCGGATATCTGGAGAATTCTACTAACCCTACGATGACAAACAGGAGAGAATAAAAGAAACTATAAAACTCAAGTTTTGAAGTCGTGTAATTATAAGTGATTGGTATGATTATGAACCACATTAAATTTTGTTCGAAACTGTGTCACCCAGTAAATACTAATGCTGTTTCACTGTGTGATAACATCTAATAAACAAACTAATATGGAATTACTTACTACTACAGTGCTCAAGTTTTACACGTATATTAATAAAACCCTACTGAAAATTATGCATCCTGTGTAAACATATTGTGCATAATAAAGTTATTGCTATTATTATATGCGTACTTTTTAACAACCTTCAATTGACCATTCATCTTTCCATTCATAGGTGAATGAAGTAACCGCTAAAATTGAACAGAAAAAGAAGGAACTAGAACGTCTCGCTCAACGTGAACATCAAATTCATGAAGAATTTAAAGCCAGTATAAGTGATTCACATAAATTTGCTGAATTTCTTACAAAAGTGTTTAAAAAAAGGATAAAACGTAAAAAACAAGAAGTATTTCATTCTGGTAAGTAGTATTTTATCGTTTTTGTTGCTTTTAGCTTTTAGGAGTATAGCCACGGATTGATATCTGTCTGTCTGTTATCGACATAGAACTTTGCACCGATGTGCGACTGCTCAAGTCGCCACACTTCCTCCATGTAGCACACAAAACAAGAGAAGAAAATAAAAGCAAGGTATAATAGAGACAGCAAACAGAGGTGTGAGACAAAGGAATAGTAATGACGAAGAACAATATAGTTTCACTGGAAATCATAAGTCACAAGGAGTGAATGCGTCTGCGTCAGCTATTGAGAACGATCACTTTGAGGCATATCACCAATTGTTTCCAGCGTTCATTGGTTTTCACCGTCCCGGGGACCCAACCAGGAAGTCTACATCTTCCTATGTGACTTAAACTAACTGTTGTATATTTCATTGGCTGACGAGCCCATGTTTTGATTTGACCATCACTAGCTCTTTTCCAGCCTGATCCCATGTCAGCTAACATTGCCCACTGTCGAGGAACGCGATGGCTGGCTTAGGCATACGTAACACATGTCCTAACTATCTCAGTCAATGTGATTTCGCAGCCTCGTCGATTGATTTCCCCTCCCAACTATCTAACACTCGACCGAAGCCTAACCTCAATATTGCTCACCTTATTATACCACTTCACATGGGAGATAGAACGCAGGCACCTGTGATCGAAGACAGCTTATCTTTTCATGTCTTCCACTCTCAGTGGCCAGGTCTCACAGCTAGCCATTAAGGAGGACGGAGCGGACTGATGAGCAGTACACCCGCCCTTTGGTCTATAGCAGGATATCACGTCTAAGCCAGATACAGCGTTAACTGCCATATGCGAAACTAGCCCTCTGTATCCGTGCAGAGATTTCGTCACAGATCAACCCATTGGGGCCGATGGCACTTCCCAAATAAGTGAAGCGGTCAACATGCTCTACCACTTCACTTCCTATTTCTAAACTAGGAGTCAATCTAGTCCAGTCCTGTAACATCATCTTACATTTCGCGACTCAGATGTGAACTTTATTCCCTTTACTGCTGGTGAGTTTATACGTGTGAAGAAGCTGGAGATATGTTCTGATATTAACACTGTGTGTGAAAGTGTCATCCACATATTCCTACTATAATCTCGGAGTAGGATTAAATGTGTTTAGAGCAATATTCTCCCAGCTGTCATTCATAAATATATCTGCTACGATAGGGGATATTGGTAATCCATCCCACTGCTACAACTTCTGTTTGTCTGGATATTTTGTTTTGGAACCAACAGATAGTAGATGTGAGCCATAACTGAATTCCCAAAAATAATTTCGTCACTGGTCAGCTTTGTCCTATCAAAATAACATCTTATCCATAAATAGAATAATTAATCATAGGGAAATGTATATCAATTGAGACACTCATTATTTAATGTTTAAGTTGTTGTAAGTAACTTACCATCCATGTAAATCCCATAAGCTATCAATAATTCTACTAATAAGGTTTAAAAGATCACATCTAAACGACCTACTTTTATTGTTTCACAATTGTTATCACAATTCTAGACGAATCACAATCAGAAGAGTCTTCATCCTCGGATGAATCAAGTTTTGGTGAATCAGAAGATGAGAGTGGTACAGAAGATGTTGCTATTATGGATTTAGACACTTGTCCACCTGGATGTCCTGTAGAAGATTTTGAACACACGTGTTTAATCAGAGAAAAACGTTTAGATGTTGAAGAAGAAATGGCTGAAGAGAAGAAAGCACTGGAGTTGTTAAGAAAAGATTTGGAGACATTCACTAAAAAACAACGTGTTATCGAAGCAGCGCTTAAACAAGCTCAAAGTGAATTAGAAGCTTTCCAGGTAATTACAATGTGTTTCATTTTAGTCTATTAACCATGGGTGGATATAGTTGTTCCAAAAAATCTGATTCGCTTTTAGTGTTTTTCGACAAAATGGATTCTGAACAAAGAGTACTCTTTTCGATAACCCCATTCATCACCAGGCTCTACAGTTATATATCCATACATTGTAGTGAATGAATGAATGAATTAGTGTTCTGAACAACATTAGTGCTGTTTAAATAACATCGAATCAATAATAATAATATCAATAGATTACAGCTCCATAGCATCAACATAAAATAAGCTGAATGTCAGAAAAATTCGGAAAGATAATATTACAAATTCATGAATTTATAGTCTCCACTGAAGGCCAGGGCAGTAGTAGGGGCTGGCTGGACTTGCTTCTTTTGAACACAGAGCACTGGTTGTTTGAGGTGAATTGCAATAGCCTCTGCTGTTTGCAGCATGCTGTGCTTGGATGATTTTGGCAATTTATTAGACAACCGGTAGATTATAGAGAAGGATTCTTCAGTGCTAGCTGGATTTGTGGCCAGTCGGTTTGCACCAGAACGCCCAAGATCAATCTGTTAATGGTTTTAAATACACCTTTACTTAGCCATAGTGAGAGATGTTCTCGAGTGAGCACGAAAAATCAAGTTCCTAGGGCAAAGGGCAATATAACTCGGTCCACCGCAAGCGCAGTTGAATTGGTAGACACAATTGGAAGTGGCTAGCTAGTCTAGGTACTTCATCTTTCAGTCGAGGTAGTACCATCGGTCGTGTAGAGAATAATACGTGTCGTTCGCCAGCAAAAAAAGTTCTTTGAACTGATTTTCTTAATTTCCTCTTAATTTTTCTTTATTTTGGTGTTTTGCTGACTGAAATGTCTACAAATGAGCCCATTCAATAATATATATATATATGTTGTATTGGGTACCACTGGTTTAATGGTCTACGAGCTCACTGGGCTTTTAAACAGAAGGTCATGGGTTCGGTTGTTGGCGGTGGTTGCGTACTGAGGAAGAGCCACAAAGTGAGACAAAGCGATTAGCTTTCCACTACTCTCAATGATACTAAATAAGGGTATCATATAAAGAGTACAGTAATACAGTGTACTGACAACTAGATGCCGTTCATAAACGTGGTGCTAGCTGGTCTAATTATCTCCCCGCGATGATTATCAGGTCAGATACATAGGTCGAAAGAGTAGAACGGGGTCAGGTAGACTAGCGGAACTCAAAACCTTGCAAAATCTGGATTAGTTGACCCAAATAAGCTGAAGAATAGTTCAGCTGTAGCACTCAACGACGGACTGGTTTCAACATAGAACTTTGCACCGATGTGCAGCAGTTTGAGTCGCTACCCTTCACTCAGCACACAAAGCAAGAGACGAGAGTAAAAAGAAATGCAAAATAGAGACAGTAAACAAAGATACGAGGCAAAAAGAATAGTAATGTCGAAGAACTATACAGTTTTATTGGATTTTATAAGTCATATGGAGTGGAGGCATCTGCACCATTGAGAATGATTTTGACCCATATCACCAGTTGTCTCCATCCATTGGTGTTTACCGTCCCGAGGACTTCAACCGGAAAGTCTACATTTTTATCACGTGGCTTAAACTAACTGTGGTGTATTTCATTGACTGATGAAGCCATGCTTCGGCTTGACCACCGCAAGCTCTTCTCCAGCCTGACCCTATGTCAGCTAACGTTGCCTGTTGTCGAGAAAGGGGATAGATGGCTAGCAATGCATGCGTAACACATGTTCTAACCATCTCAATCAATGTAACTACACAGGCACATCTGCTGATTTCCCCTCTTTACCTAGCACCACACAAATATGCATATAATAAGATGGGATGGAATAAGATGACAGCTTTAAAGTCTAATGGAATAGGTGGGTGCAGGGAGAGATTGATAATGGAAGCCTAATTCATCATTGAATCAAGTGCGAACACGTGTAATAGGAATGATTCAACACCTGTCCACCCAATTGGACATCTGGAGAAATCTACTACCCCTACGACGACAAATAGGAAAGAATAGGGAAAACTATAAAACGATAGCTATGATTATGGACAATAATAAATTGTGTTCCAAACTGTGTCATCCAGTTAATAATAATGATACTGTTTCACATTGAGTGTGTGTGATACATCATCTATCTAATAAACAAATTAATATGGAACGATTAATTATTCATTAACGTATTATTGTATTCAAACGACCTGATAACATACTTTTAATAGCCTACCACCCAACACGTTCTTAATTACGGTTTCCCATATATGCGGTTTAAGTGTTGCATCATTTCAATTGTATGTGTTGGTTTTGAAGAACAAAGATTCCGCGATTAACGTCTCTTTCTCTCCCTCTCTGTGTCTAATTACACTGCTGTTTAGTAATTCTACGCTGTATTAGATAGTAAAGACCAAAAGGTTCAGCAAACTGATGTCTTATACATTTATTCCCCTCAATGAATTTGAACAAAGCAAGAACTACAGTTTTTGCAGAATAAAGTGGTACTGTGGTGAGAGAAGGCCGTGAGAAAACATGAGCAAGGCTGATTCAACAACCAATCACAGCAAAGTTAACGTGGCAAAATATGATTCGCAGATAGAGAACTCTGTTTGTCGAGGAATCCCGAAACAACCAATCAGAAGCCTGCGTTTGTCTGCCTAACTTCTGATAAACAACCAATCAGATGACTGCGCTTGTCTACTTGCATAAGCTATAATAATGTACATAAAATATATATAAATACGTGTTGATTTCCGTAATAAAACGATCTGTTGCCGGCCCTTGTCTTCTGTTGTTACAGTACCATCAGTGTTTATTTCGTTGCATTCTCGTCAGCTGCTTACAGGCAAAAGACACTATTAAATATATCTACAAAAACAATTTTAGCATACTTGCACAGCGAGTTCATTTTAAACAAAAATCAATCGATAAATATATATGCATACACTAAAAATACATACATATATAAATATGCAATATTAAACACTATTCCGAACAACAATAATAATCATACACAATGGAAACTTCTCAGCATTTCCCATTCAGATGAAAGAGAGATGAAAATATCCAGTTACCAGGCAGAGCAAAGAAAGACTGATAACCGCTTCTTTCTGAATGCATAAATCAGGTTTCAGATGCTTGATAAAAATGACTTCAGGAATCTTAAGGAGAATTGAGCTCTTTTTCCCATTGATAATTTTGAACGACTTTCCGACGTCCACCTCATGACCTGTTGTGTCAAAGAGATGCCCAGCAATGGCACTGTTTAACTCCAACTGTACATAAAAATTTTACATGTATCTGCGGGAGCAGTTACATAGGAAGGAAAGAAAGAAGAGCATATCCACGATTTTCGGAACATGTACCAAAAAGCTTATGTATAAAAGGGAAAAAATGTTTTAAACAGTGCCGTCGCCAGGCATCTCCACGACACGGGTCATGAGGTAGACATCGAAAAGTCGTTCGAAATTATCCATAGGCAAAAGAGCTCAATTCTACTCAAGTTTGCTGAAGCTATTTCCATCAAGCGCCTGAAACCTGATTTATGCATTCAGAAAGAAGCGGTTATCAGTCTTTCTTTGCTCTGCCTGGTAACTGGATATTTTCATCTCTCTTTCATCTGAATGGGAAATGCTGAGAAGTTTCCATTGTGTATGATTATTATTGTTGTTCGGAATAGTGTTTAATATTGCATATTTATATATGTATGTATTTTTAGTGTATGCATATATATTTATCGATTGATTTTTGTTTAAAATGAACTCGCTGTGCAAGTATGCTAAAATTGTTTTTGTAGATATATTTAATTTTTTTTTTTTTGATTACAGCTTGATCCCACACTGTATTTTTGGTACAAGTGTGGAATTTTCAGCGTGGATATCGGTAGCCCGAAATTTGCAGGCCGACCATAGATATCAGGTGTGCGTCGGCGTGGGCTCGAACCTCGGACCATGTGCATGGTCGGCGAGAGTCCTAACCACTGTGCCACCGACGCACACAGTAAGCAGCTGACGAGAAGGCAACGATAGGCAACTATAGAGATTTATCATTTGGTCGTTCTATGGTTATTAGTTTTCTACGGATAAATCTATAATGCCCTACTGTGTGATTATATGCAAGTGAATGCAATGCATTAGGTGAGCTTTTTTTCTAGGTTATTTAACTTAACAGTGTCAGTAACTTTAGGTCTAGCCTAATTCTTTTGTTTCAATAATCCAATTGACTTTGATCTACTGGTTTGACCTAAGTAATTGACCTTAAAGTTATTAAATAGTGTTTGGTAAATTGTTATTATTATATTTCTTAATTGTATCTATCGTTTTTGTTAAGACAATAAAGTTTATCTGTGAATGAGTTGGTTGGTTTAAATGCCATCCTTGTTATTTCCAACCTCATAAAGTGGCCTAATTTGGGGCGTCTTGTGTTCGTTCTTTATACATTAGTACTAATAAGGCTTTACAGAAATGCATTCACTCCTATATAATCACATAATAGCGTGGGACAGAGTGAAGATATTAAAAAGTAATATAGTTAGGCGATACAGAGAAGTTGGCAAGAGAAGGCGTCAGTTAGAGAACCATTAGAGAAACCTGGAAGAGACTACTGGATAGCTGCTTCGTAATAGTTTGATACTTTTCAGCAGTACGCACTCGCCATAGGCGATTCAAACCCAGGAAATTCTGGTCACAAAGCCAGAGAGCTCGTAACGTTATTATGGATAGGATTTTATTTTGATAAATCACATATTGTTATACAGTAATATTAACTGATGACTACATATCAAACACAAACTATTGCCACTCATATTCATATCAAGTTACTCACACAACTTAACTGTTAAGGCAGGCTTAGTTAAGTGTCTAACAAACCGGGTCATAGCACTAAGTGGCACAAGAAAAGACCTAAATGACGAAATAAAACAGATAGAAGAGGCGTTGGTGTTGAATAACTATCCCATAAAATTCATTAGGAAGATCGAAAAAGGCGAAAATCAAAATAAAACTAATTATGTAACTAGTAATAATAACATAAATAAGAGAGAATATAAGTCATCCAAAGTTATACCATATAAAGAGGGGATATCTGAGACCGGCCCCAAGTGGGATTCATAATGAAGCAGGAATTAGGGTGGCAGCATTCAAACCTGCAAAATCACTCAGGTAGGACAAGCTCTGTAGGTAGGTTAAAGGACCCTGTAGATTGACCCAATTAAACAAAATAATATAATTCTCAAAATATCTCGCAGTGACTGTAAGTTGAGTCAACTACGTACGTCAAACAATTATATTGGGAATAGTCAGATTATCAGAACATAAGAATTTAGCTTAGGTGAGAATGGTTGACCCCGAGAGGATAAGTAATTTAGAAAAAAGGTCAGCACTACATTGCCCTGCATGCATTAACACACAACCACACAATAGGGTGGGAGAGGGTTAAAATTCTAAGAAGTAATCTATGTAGGTGGAGAGAGAGAGAGAGGTTGATTACGGAATCCTTGTTCATCGAGTCTACACCCAACACATTCAACAGAAATGACTCAATGCAAATACCAGAAATATGGAAGATATTATTACCGCCAGTCAGTCAAATCAGAAGAGGATAATAAATAATCATAAAATTCTTTTTCAGTTCAAACACATCACAACACTCTAACAAGTAACTTATTATGACTATAAAAACACCCGTCGTTTTTCCCATCTGATTGTATTTTATTGATAACACTCATATAATTATTATTTCTGAATGTACATACATCTCATATTGAATTTTATTCCAATATCTTATCGGTTCCACACATATATATAAGTGAAGGAAAAAGTTGTGTGAGTAACTTGATATGATTATGAGTGGCAATAGTTTGTGCTCGAAACGAGGTCATCAGTTAATTTTGTAACAACAGAAGACAAGGGCCTGGCAACAGATCGTTTACTAAGGAAATCATCACATATTTATATATGTTCATGTACATCATTATAGATTATTGTTCGCAGAAAAACACAGTCAGTCTCCTGATTGGTTGTTTCTCACGGAAAGTTAACCTTCCATCTCTCTGTGGCTGTTTCTTGAATGTCATATCAGCTATATGTCAACTGTATCCGCCTACGCAAACAAAGCCTTTGTTCTCATTTTTCTCACGACCAATATTTGGGACGGAAACATTGACGTAAATTACTGTCCACCAATTCTGGCTAACAGCCAGCTCTCACCACAATACCACTGTATAACATCGCTGTGTGATTTATCAAAATAAAATCTTATCCATAATGGAGTTATACTCTACCACCACAGTGCCAAAGTTTTATACTTGTACAAGGGAGCTCGTAAACCATTAAGTCACTGGGACCCGATCTAATAGCCAGTCGATGAATTCCAACTTATACTGATTCACAACATACCGTAACTACTTCGCAATGTCTCCTTCGATGATTTACTGCCTCACCTTCAACCTGCTGTACGCTACTACTGGTCACGGCTTCCCACTAGAACCTCAGGTAACTACTTGCCTTAACAGGGTCAGTCGCTAGTTCACATCAGATCAATTTCCATTTATTGGTTTTGTAAGAATTTTGTATAATTGATTAGAGTATTTCATGATAAGCTTCCATCAGTTAGAGAACCATTAGAAAACCACCTTAGAGTACTGAACAGGTGTTTCGTCCTAGTCTATGACTCTTCATCAGTACGCACCTTAGACTTTCTGATTCTGATTCTGTCAACGAAAGTATAACCCTTTTTTTTGTAATCTCTCATTGTGTAACACATTTCTCTTTCTTCTATTGTATTTCAGTTAGAGAAACAACGTAAATTAAATGAACTAGAAATTATTGTCATTCTTCGATTAGATCAAATACATCACTATACAAATTTTTCTGTCCCATCTGATATGACTAGTAGTTTAATATTTCTACGGCATACTCTACATGCACTGCGTAAACGTATAAAAGAGTTAGAAGAAGAGAAGAAACATCAACGGGTTGAAAGAAAGCAAGCGAAAGCTCGACATGCAATGCTACAAAAGCATAAAAAACTATTTCAGGTAAGTTATTCCTATGCGTGTGCTTTTCGCCTGAATAATTTAAGCGTTACTCTGTTTGATTATGAAGTCATTTGGTTGGTTTCCCTACTAACATGGACAAGATTTGTAGCTCAGGTGGATGATTTTTAATTAGTAGTCTTCTCTGAGGAACTGGTTGGCTTAATTGAGGGAAGATTTCGTCGTCTCCTCATCTAGACAAACATCCCCTTTCAGCGCTAGTTTTAGCATACAATGAACTCATTTGAAGTCTTGATTATTGATGATAGAATTGTGTATCCTGGCGACCATCTTCATGACTGGTAGTCGATTTAAATCTCTACTAATAATCATTTTTTATTGATTTGGATTTCAACCTTTCTTGTTACATGATTTACTTTTTATGAAAAGTCAATCTGAACGAAGAATATTCTTTATTGGATTTAATTTTTTTTTGATTTTCCCGTCGATTGATTGAACCGAATTGCTCGGTCTCAGGTTGACATGTCTGTTGGCTTCTTCTGCAGATGCTTCAACGATGTCTGGGCATTTAATTAGTATACAATTGATGGATGGTGGCTAGCAGTGGAATCCAGTCAGGATACACATTTCGTCCTATTTGGGACTCGTCAACTGGATGTACGTGGATTTCTCAGTGAATGATGATGTTCCCCACCCGAGGCTCTTTTCAATAATTTCTCCTCTTCAGGTTCTTACGACTATAATATATGGTATTTGCTGTCGTTACAATAGTGATAGCCAGTTAATGATGAGGCGAATACATTTTTAACGTAGAATAGCAGATTAGTAGTTATGGGGTGTCAAAATAAATAGTTGTGTTTGTGTGACAAACGTGCTCTGAGCTGAAATCGATTTCCAAAATACTGTAAAACGGGAGACAATGGTAGTGATTAATGTTCATAATAGATTTGAAGAGTGTGGGGTAGGAAAATTGACAAGTCAGTTTGTTGAAGGTTATAAAAGGAGTCAGGTGAGTGGAGTGGCTGGTACAAAGTGGTCTGTATTAAAGAGGAGGAGATAGTAAGACTGCAATGAGAGGTTCATCATGAAATGAGGAATGATTGCATGGAGGATTTATTCATGAGCTGACATCAGTTAGAGAACCACTGGAAAACCATCTGGGAGTACTGGACAGCTGTTTCGTCCCAGTTTGGGACTCTTCATCAGTACGCACCCACCGGGATTCGAACCCAGGACCTTCTGGTTACAAGGCGAGCTCGTATACCATTGAGCCACTGGGACCCGATCCAATGGTTCTTGAATTCTAACTTCTGCCAGTTCACGACATAGCGCGACCAATTCGGAATGTCTTCTTCGATGAGTTACTGCTTCATCTTGAACCTGCTGTACCCTACTGGTCACGGCTTCCCACTAGAACCCCAGGTTAACTGCCAGTCACTAGTGAGCATCAGATTGATTTTCAAGTACTGGTTTTGTAGGGATTTTGTTTGATTGCATGGAGGATTTAATCATGATTTAATCTAACTGATGTCAGCTCATGATTAAATCCTCCATGCAATCAAACAAAATCCCTACAAAACCAATACTTGAAAATAAGGAATGTGTGAAATGAAACAGGTGGAGGCATATTTATTGAGAAAAGAGATAATGTCACTAATAATAATAAGTCTGGATAGCATAAATGGAAAATTCAATAGTATTGAGGGAATTTTCGCATGAATGACGAATAATAATAAGCGAAGAAAGAGAAAAATCCAAGAGGGTTAAGGGGAAGGAGCACTCTCTGTGAGAAGAAGAAATCATCAATTCAAGTTCGGCCACGGTAGGAACAGCGGCTGGACGTGTTTCTTTTTTTTAGATACAAAGTTCCGGTTTAGTCGATCTTATTGCAAGAGTTTCAGCTGTGCATAGCAGACGTAAGTGGACTGTACGTGATAACGACTTCAAATAACGACAACGAATATTACATATTTTATAACTGTAAGAACCTGCTGAGAAATTCTCTGTTCAGATTGACTTTTTAATTCATGATATGGGAATATTTCACACCATTAAATCTTACTTTCTATTAGTTGGTAAACTTATTATTATTATTTTTCCCTTGGTTTCCCAATGGAACATAGGGCCTCAAGAACACATCTCTACTTTGTTTTTTTTTTATTTACAGCTTGATTCCACACTGTATTTTTGGTACAAGTATGGAATTTTCAGCATGGATATCGGTAGCCCAAATTTTGCCGGCCGACCATAGATATCAGGTGTGCGCCGGCGTGGGCTCGAACCCCGGACCATGTGCATGGTGGGCGAGAGTCCTAACCACTGTGCCACCGACGCACAAAAAAAATGGAACATAGGGCTTCAAGAACACATCTCTACTTTGTTCTATTCTCCGCCATCCTCTTCAGCTGGGTCTACAGTTGCCCATAATTCCTCATCTCTTCTTCACACGATCTCCTCCGTGTCACCCTCACACCGATGACCCATTCGTCACTTCCCATTTGGATTCCATCTGAGGTCCTGGAGCGTGATGTCATTCAGCAGTCTTCTCAGCATAGAACCCAATCCATCTCCATTTACTGCTACATAGTTGTTGAGCGATCGACTCTTGCCTATGGGTTCGCTCTCACAGTTTCTTGTTACGTATTCTTTCTGGCCGGCCATTTGACCTTCAATATGGAGCCAGAGAAGGAGGCCGCTATTGATGAAGGTCTTTCAACCCGTTGGAAATGCTTTTCGTCACTAACACACAGTCAGTGCAAGTTTCTAACCCGTATAGAAACACTGATGAACTTCAGATTTATGTTTAAAAATACCAATCTTGTCCCCTGTGCTGAGTGTAGACGTTTTTCAAACTGGTTTCAGCTTGATGAGGGTGTATTTTGCCTTTCCGATTCTGGCTGAATTTGACATGTACATCCGTTCCACTGGCCTACAGTTGAAACAATGCTTCCTAGAAAAGTGAAGGCAGGAAATTAACCTCTTTCAAGCCTCACCCATTGAAGATATCATTCATGGTGAATTCAAATGAATTCATTTTATACTAAGACTTGCACTGAAGATGTTTTTTACTGAAGGACAACGAGCGCTTCACAGTTAAACCAATCAGCTCCTCAGAGAATACAAATACTTGCAAATGAAGCTAGTACATTCACTAATCAAAAAACGGATTCTCTGAGGTAGATATTTTAACTGTAGATGTTTCACTGACTTTCCAGACAACCTCTTCAATGCAAAAATCTCAGCATGAAATGAATTTATTTGAATTCTGTAAGAAAACTAGAGACCTTAGTTGTAACTAGTCATAGATTTGCGTTGGTAGTGATCCCTTCATTGTCTTGGAATTCTAATCCTTTTCTTTATTTATTGATAAATTTGGTTTATATTAGTATGCTGAGTACGGATTCTTCTGAGGATCAGGTATCTAGGAATTCCTTGGTATTTTTAGTGTTTCTTCTGTTCAAGATCTGTACATTTTCCTGGTCGAATTCGTGTCTATAGTTGTCAATTTGAATTGATATGAAGGAATGGAAATCACATCTTTTGATGGTTAGTTTTTGTTCGTGTGTGTAAAGATAAAGAGGATGTCCATTTTGACCAGAATAATGTTCTTCACAGTTACTGAGTCTTCCAGTCAACTTGGTATATATTGAAGTGATTTTATAGGTTTGTGGACGATATCTGTTGTAGAAGGTTTCATTGGTCTTGCAGTGATTTCAAAGATGTTCCTCTTATGCGGTATAACGATTTGCTTTCTACTTTCATTGAATAATTTTGAGTTGGTTTGGCTGGGATGAAGGTAGACATCCTTTGACCCAGTTTTGTGGATGTCAGTTAAGTATCAATTCATCTTAATACTCATTATAATAAAGGTTTTTGTATTTCCCAATGAATAAAACAGAGCGAAACGATATTGTTGTTTTTACTGACGTTTCGCTAATTAAACTGCCGCTAATACCTTTATCAAAGAGGTATTATTAAACCGGAATTTACAAAATCCACTCAGCATATATATATAACAAAAAGTTAAGGGGTGAGAAAAATAGATTTAGTTCAACTTAAAAGGACTTATTGAAAGTCAAAATAACAATGAACATCACCAAACAAAATAAAAAAGGTAATAGGGTATCTGTTATTATATCAAAACAAAGTTTACTAACTTGATCATCGCTCGTCAGTCTGGGACCATTTTTCGTTGTCAAGATGGTGAATTGGTAAAGATAACAAAACTAAGTGTAGATTGTTGGATTTGATCAGTGTGTAGAATTATGAAAGTAGTGTGTGTTTACATAGTGAACTTGGTTATCACATTCGTGTTGATTTTACCACTTCATGGGGGAGGGAGGTGTTGTAGGCAGGTCAGATTCTGTTTTAGTCCATCATTTCTATTCAGAAAATTCGGATTCCACTTGATATGAAATGCTACTCATATTAGACGTTCTTTGTGATTTCTGAAGTTTTTCTGGATTATTTCAATATTGTCAAAATCAATTTTTTGGCCTGATTCTATGGCGTGTAGACCTATGGCTGATGATTTTTCAAGTTTTTCTAGTTCAACTGGATTTCTTGGTGGTCGAAGAGATGCTCTACGGTGTTCATTTCTTCTAATTTTGATTCCTCGAGATGTTTGTCCGGTGTAGATTGCATCATATTCCAAGCAGTTTATTTTATAGACACAAGTAGATAGAGAATCTTTCTGGATTTGGTCTATTATCTGGACAAGGTTGTTTTGAAGTGTGTCTGATGTTTTGAAGAAAACTCTAATGTCGAGCTGATTGAGTACTCTTCTGATATCGTCTGACGTCTCTGCTTTATATGGAATGACGATTGATGAAGTTCATGCTTTCGGAGTGCATTTTCGGCCATACTTAATGTCTGTGTTGATTTTGTTGATGAAGTTCCTTGGGTAGTTGTTTTGCTTGAGAGTTTCAGTAATGTTTGATATTTCTTCTTCTTTTTCTTGCTCATCTGTTGACATCAGAGAGTGTTCTGGTCTAAGAAGACTTGAAACAACTGAAATCTTTGCACTGATGGGGTGTGATGAACTGAAGTCTAAATATTTATTGGAGTGGGTTTTCTTCCTGAATATGGATATACTAAAATGTCCGTTTTCCTGTCTCTTAACTAGCAAGGCAGTCTAGAAATGGTAGTTCACCGATGTCTGATTCTGCTTCCGAAGTAAACTGGAATTTTGGAGATATACAGTTGATTTTCTCCAGGAACGAATTGTGTAGATCTCGTTTTAGTACTACAAAAATATCATCCACATATCTTAACCATATTTTAGGAGTGAGTATACTTGAAAAGAAGTTATCTTCGAATCTGTTAATGAAAAGGTCGGCGACTATTGGGGAGACTGGTGAAACCATAGCAACACCATTTGTCTTTGTCTATATAAACTCCCTTTAAATGTAAAATAATTACTTTCTAGACAGAATTTTAAGCTCTTGATTATTTCGCTGGTATCCAATGGACACCCTTGTGATATCGTTGTATCTGATTCTAGTAGACTGGAAATGATGTCAAGACTTTCGGCAATAGGGGTGGATACTAGTGTATATTGAGTTGATATCATAGCTTACCATAATGTCTTTTTTATCAATTTCTCAGTGTTCTATTTGGGATTTGAAATCATATGAATTTTTTACAATATTTTGAGTGTCCTTTTCTAGTGGTTGTAGTACCGAGAGTAAGTATTTAGAGAGGTTGTATGTCGTTGAGTTGGTGAAATCCAATACTGGTCTTAATGGAACTGTGGATTAATATATCTTTGGTTGACCGTAGAATCTGGAAGGCTCATAAGATTGTCTGAATAGAAATGATGGACTTGTAGTGCACATTAAACCCTTGAACTTTTGTTTGAACTGACTCACCCACTCGTTTTGGCACTTCTGCATCTTTTGAGTTTTAACCCTGCTGAACACATCTGGTTCGCTCTCCTGTTGCACTCTCCGAGCCTACCGCCAATCAAGCCACCAGATAAGTTGTATAAACTCCTTATTTATCAAGTTTCGTATCTCATTTGTATAAAATATAACTCTGTCCAGACACACTTATCATATCAAGTCTTTTTACTCTGATTTCGTTCGTCAATACTTACGCGTTAGGTGGAGTACCGCTAAGGGCGTAAAACGGTGAATTTTTTGTAAGAGCGTTTATTTTTGCGGTCTACCCTAGGTCACTACTACTCTTACAGGCTAAAATAGAATCTGACCTGGTTACAACACCTCCCTCACCCATGAAGTGGCAAAATCAACACAAATGTGATAACCAAGTTCACTATGTAAACACACACAACTTTCATAATTCTACACACTGATCAAATCCAACAATCTACACTTAGTTTTGTTATCTTTACCAATTCACCATCTTGACAACGAAAAATGGTCCCAGACTGACGAGCGATGATCAAGTTAGTAAACTTTGTTTTGATATCCTATTATTATATTATTATTGTATCCTTTAGTTCCTAGAGGAACATAGGGCTTCAGCTGCGCACCTTCATTGCCTTCTGTTTTCTGACAACTTTTTCACCCCGCTCCAAGTCTGTCCACATGCTTTCATCTCCTCCTCACATGACCTCCTCCAAGTCACCCTTGCACTGACGACCAACTCGCCGCCTCCCTTTCAGGTTCCACTCGAGCAATGGCTTGTCTAATGATGTTACTTGATGGTTTCCTCAGAGTATGGCCAATCCATCTCCATTTCTTCCTGCCTATTTGTTTCACAATCGGTTCCTGTGTTGGTTCGCTCCCAGAGATCTCTGTTGCTGCTTTTTTCTGGCCGGTCATCTGATCTTGAGTATTGAGCGAAGACAGCTGTTAATGAAGGTCTGTAGCTTGTTTGAAATGCTCTTTATGACGCGCCAAGTCTCTGATCCATATAGTAAGTAGCACTGAATTCACATTGGAGCTGAAAATCCGGATTTTACTTTTGATGCTGAGTGCTGTTCACCTCCACACAGATTTGAGAGTAATGAAAGCTTGTCTTGCTTTTCCTATTCTGGCTTTGATATCCTCGTCAGCTCCGCCTGTAGTTGAAACGATTCTTCCCAGGTAGGTAGGTGAAGGAGGTTGTTTCTTTCAGGTTCTTTCCACTTATGCTGATTGTTGTCTGTTGTTGTTGTTGCTGTTGGTGTCGGCCAGGAATCTTCATCACCTCTGTTTTATCTATGTTCACTTGAAGTCCCATCTTTGATGCTTCTTCTGCCAACTTGTTGCTTTTCACTTGCATATCTTCCAGTTTGTGGGAAATCAGACATATATATGTCATCGGCGAAATCCAGATCCTCCAAGTCTTTTGTGTCAGTCCATTTTATGCCTGTTCCCTCATTGCCCGCTCTTGTTTGTCGCATTATCCAATCTACTGCAATCAGGAAGATCATTGGCGATAGTAGACAGCCTTGTCGCACTCCCGTCCTCACTTCGAAGGCTTCCGTAAGTTTCCCGTTGTGGATTACTTGGCATGCAGCATTGTCGTATAGCTGTTGGATGAGATGTGTAATTGTCGATGGGATGCCATATTACCTTTTTTATTTTGTTTGGTGATGTTCATTGTTATTTTGACTTTCAATATGTCCTCCCTTTTAACTTGATTCAAGTCTATTTTCTCTTTGTAATATATATATATATATATATATATATATATATGCTGAGTGGATTTTGTAAATTCTGGTTTAATAAAGCTATTAGCAGCAGCGTTAAATAGCGAAACGTCAGTAAAAACAACAGCAATATCGTTTTGCTCTGTTTTATTCATTGGGAAATACAAAAAGAAGCCATTATTATAATGAATATCAGATACCACCCAAAGCCCAAATTTTTTCAAACTGTTAAAAGTGAACTTGATGGATTGGACATATCTAAAGATTTTATTAAGTCATAAGAAAAAGGCGTAATAAACGGCGAAGAAAATTTTCTTTTCGACGATTCATTTTGACTTCTTCTTAATACTGTTAAAATTTTAGCCCTATTTTTATTAACCTCATCTTGATTTACAGAAAGAATTAGAAAAGTTGTCGGCTATCTGTGACAAGGAGATGAATGATAAATTCGGTCAAATAGATGATATTGAAAAAATGGAAAATGTTATGGTCAATCCTAAACTGGAAGATTTAACTACAAAAATGTTAATATTACAAGAAGAATTTAATAAAGAAGAGGCAAAAATTGAGGTAGGTTTCTATAATGGTGTATGCTTCAGGGCAATGAATTGAATGTGAAGTTAGTAAACGTACATGGTAATAGAAAAGATTTGTAACTCAGATGATCAGAAAGTTTAAAATCCCAATCAATAGAAAACGGTCAATAAATATCTAAAGATGGTTACCGGGAGACTCATGAAGAAATTTAAATCATTTCACTTTATCCTAAATACTGCGCTGAAGATGTCGTCCAGAAAGACGATGAAAGCTCCGCAATTAAACCAAGGAGCTCAGAGAACACTATCAATTCCAAATACGTACATGGTGTCAATATACTACTAATTGACTGATATGAGTAGTTAACTACCAGCCACATCTAGCAGTTTACCAAAACTAGCTAGCCAGAACTCAAGGGCTTTCGACTGATTCAGTTTTTTGTGGCATGTCAAACTTTGGTAAATGCCTGATGATTACAGGATTTCATCATGAACTGACATTGGTTGGAGAACCATTGGAAAACCTGAGAGTAGTGGACAGCCGCTTCATCCTAGTTTAGGACTCATCGTCAGCACGTACCCACCCACCGGGGAAGTCGTGACCAGTAGGGTGCAGCAGGTTAGGTGTGAGGACAATTACTCGCCAGAGATGACATTGGCTAGTGGTTGCGCTACATTGTGAACTGGCGGAAGTTAGAATTCATGGCCATTGAATTGGCGTGTTCCAATGGCTTAGTGGTCTAATAGCTCGCAGGCCTTGAAATCAGGTCCTTGGTTCGAACCCCGGCGAGTGCCTACTGCTGAAGAGTCCCAAACTAGAACGAAACAGCTGCCTGTTCAGTACTCCCTGTTAGTTTTCCAATGGTTCTCTAGCTGTTGTCAGCTCATGATGAAATCCTGTTACCGATCAACCAAATCTCTACAAACCAATACATGAAAACCCCTAATGAGTTTGGCACCCAGTTATGAGACACCGCTGACGCTTCGATTTGCCTGCATGCATTACTGATTGATACGTGGGGATTTTCAACTACTCATATACAGCAATCAGTAGTATATATATTTTTCGAATAATTTATATTGAGTAGTATGTATAGTATCGTGCGTTTCTGTCTGATCTCTTGATTGTCATTTATCATGTCGCGAAGACTGATTACACATTGCGATGTGAATAATTTCAGCTTTGAAAGGAACTGTGTAAATTGTGAATTGCTAATTTGAAGACAGTTATGCTGGGTGGCGTTCTTCTACTAGACAGCAGCTTAGCCAGTGTCTTGTTACTGAACATCTCCCGTCGTGATGTGGTGGTATCTTAATTTTGTCACATTTAATTGATGGTGGTCAGGTAGTGGAGAAAACGACAGCTTTCAAAGTAATTCATCTCATCCCACCGAATCTTTCCAATAGACTTCGTATTCGTCTGCTGCACACAGATGAGACGATAAGTATTCGAACTATTAAGCGTATGCATTCCAGAAAGGTTCATACAGCCATTATCCATCACTTGTTGGCCTATTAAGACCTAACCAACTGGTTACTTCATCACCACCCCTAACTTATATTTCCAACCCCTCCCTCTCTTATCATCCCTCAATCTTATCACATCTTCATTAATAAACGTGTTTCATTTACTTTCCCTAAAATCTAACATTACGTAATCGGTTCATTTGTTTTTGCTAGCCTTTATCGACTACTTACACCTGAACATTTGTTTGTTCAATAATGCTGTTCTTCATTATTCGTGTTATCACAGGTTGCCTCACCTTTCCATCCTTATTATTGATAAGACCATTATTATTATCATTATTATCATCGTTACTACTATTATGGCTAACTGCACAATTTATATTCACCATCTTATTATCCTATAGACAAAACACCATGAGGATTGGTTTATTATATTTGGGTATTTATTTGTAAAGTTATGTCTGTATATTAGAGTTAAGCCTGATGATAAGATCAAATTGAAAGCACAATATCACTGTTCGCTTAAATGTGTTTTAATATAATTTTGTAACCTCTTTATACTACTTTTAATTATCAAGTGGTGGTTTTGTAGGGATTTGGTTGGATTGTATGGAGGATTTAATCGTGAGCTGACATCAGTTAGAGAACCACTGGAAATCCTGGGAGTACTGGACAGCTGTTTCGTCCTAGTTTGGGACTCCTCATCAGTACGCATCCACACCACCAGGGTTCGAACCCAGGACCTTCTGGTTACAAGGCGAGCTCATATACCATTGAGCCACTGGGACCCGATCCAATGGTTCTTGAATTCTAACTTCTGCCAGTTCACGACATAGCGCGACCACTTCGTAATGTCTTCTTCGATGAGTTACTGCTTCATCTTCGACCTGCTGTACCCTACTGGTCACGGCTTACCACTAGAACCCGGTGGGTGCGTACTGCTGAGGAGTCCCAAACTAGGACGAAACAGCTGTCCAGTACTCCCAGGTTTTCCAGTGGTTCTCTAACTGATGTCAGCTCATGATTAAATCCTCCATACTTTTTATTAGCAAGTAGTTAGTAACCTCTCTTTACTAGATGCTAATCTTATCAGTTAATAATAATGAAGAAGATAATAATTAAAAAATGGCTCCTTGAGGAAAATCTCGGTGAAGAATTTATATCCCTTTTCAGCTAGTTCTTCCTCAACGACTATAAATTAAAATAAATATGCATAAATACATACAATTCCTGTTTCGACATTAAGACAAAAACTTTGTGAGGAGAACATTCTTTAACCATGACTTCCACGCATGCAACATTTCGCTTTATCCACTTATATGACTTTGAGATATGTTTATTGAGAGTGGAAAAGATGCAAAATCTAAATGTCTTCTATCACAGATACCTGTATTCTATCTGTTGTGTTAAATGATATTCTATGGTTAGTAATGTTGAAGGAAAACTGAGTGGAAAGATGTACAACCCTTTCTAGAAAGAAAGAGGAGACAAGACAAGGGGCAGCTTTCAGAGGATACCTGGAAGCCAACAGAAGAAAGAAGAGGAGAATGTGATAAAAGAGAAGATGACTAATCAACGCAAAGATGGACAAAAGAAGGGGAAGCCAAGTTCACTGTAAATTGCACTGAATAAAGAAGGGATGAAGGGTGCTAGGAAAGACAAAAAGTAATTCTACGATACACCGGCTGACATGTGAAATAGAACAGTCAGGCTGCAGATAAAACAGACCCTAGAGCATTTTATCAGATAAGCAGGTCTCTATCTGAGAAGAGATCAACTCAGATGAAACCCATAAAAGATGGTCAAGGGAGCCCCTAATTACCAAGAAGGAGAAACAAATAAAACAATGACCCGATCACTTCAAAGGACTCTTGAATCGACCATCACCTGCAACTCGTCCGGAAATATCATCAAAAGAACTGCTAGCGGACACCAGTCCTCCAAAAATGTAGTTTTGAATGAAATCAAGCTACCGAAGTCTGAGAATTGAGCAGGACCAGATGGAATTCCTCCTGGAGCATTGGAAACGGATCCTGAGATCGCGGCGGATATGCTTACGCCATTATTCTAAAATGTTTATAGAGAATTAATAATACCTAGTGATTTGAAGAAAGGCTAACTTATCAAGCTACGGAGAAAAGAACGACTTAAGGGCCTTGAAGAGATGGCTCCGATTATTAATGCTCTCGTCTACGCCAAATAAAAAAACTTAGCTGAGTTATCTTGAAGAGGATGAATGATACAATTGATACAGAACTCCATCACCCACTGGAACAAGCTGGATTCGGGGAAGGAAAATTATGTGCTGATCAAATTACAACTCTACACACCATCATCGAACAGAGCATAGAATGGTGATCAAATTTCCATCTCATCTTCATTGACTTTGAAAAAAGCCTTCGACTAATTTGATTGCAGTTATGGAGTGAGGTGCCTAAGTCTGAGGATATCCTTAACTTTGGTGGATTGGATTATGCGTGTCACACTGTGAGAAGAGTGAGAAGACAGCAATAAATAAGCCGAACCGAGATAAGAAAACTCTAGAAGGTCTGAATTTCACTCGTGGATGATTTTTGTTTAATGTCACACAAACTGGAAGACTTACAGGCGAAAATTTTAGCGGACTGGCAGAAGAAGCTGGCGGCGAATGCGGGACTTCGAGTGAGTGTAGAAAAGATGGAGATGATGAAGACAACCAACGGGACAGCGATAACAACGAATACGGATCAGCATCAATAGAAGGAAGTTTGACAGAGGTTACTTCCTTCACTAATCTAGTAGCTATGCAGTATTGATCGCTCAAACCACAGACGAAGCGGATGAAGATATCAAAATCAGTCCGATTTGGAAAGAAAAGGTACACCTTCATGAATCCAAAATGATTTTGTAGACTTTCATCAAAAGCTGAGTTTTCTGATTCACATAATGAGGGTCAAATTTCTGGCTAAAAAAGAATTAGCTACAAGAAACTATGAGGAGGAACCAATTACTCAACAGGTATTAAGAGGAAAATATAAATGAACTCGACACACGCTAAGGAAACCATCGAATGACAACGCGCGAGCCAGACCATTGCTAGAGTGGAACCTGAATCGGAAACGATGAGTCAAGCTTTTGTCCGAGAGTGACAATGAGGAGATGACAGACTAACTGGGTAACACTGTGAGACCAGCTGAAGAGGACCGCATACAACAGGACATAAGTGGGGACATGTTGTTGCAACTATATGTTGCACTCGGAATCCTAGGGAACAGTAATAACACTATTGAAGTTTAACGTAGATTACTGGGTAAGGAAGGTAGATCAGTCGATGAAATTGTTTAGTAAAATTGATCAATATGGCTAGGACGCGTGTTGCTCATGTCTAGCCACTGCCTTCCTCTTTGAGCAACGCTGCCTGATTTAAGGTTAACTTGAAAAATATCTAGGGATGTTCGAATCGAAACCTGACATTCCTCAATTAATTTCAAGACTTTTAGATTGACTAAGCGACACAAGGCGGGTTTGACCGGCCGGTGGGGATCGTCTAGTTGATAACAATCTGTGGATTCATGCTGTTGGTGATTATTATTTTCTTCAATTCCTAGAGAAACATAGGGCTTCAGCCACGCGTCTCCATTGAGTTCGGTTCTCTGCCAACTTTTCACCCCACTCAAGGTCTACCCACATGCTTTCATCTCCTCTTCACATGACCACCTCTAAGTCACCCTTGGACGACCGATTCGCCGCTTCCCTTTCGGGTTCCACTCGAGCGATGGCTTGCCTAGTGATGTCACTTGATGGTTTCCTCAGAGTATGGCCAGCTAATCCATCTCCATTTCTTCCTGCATATTTGTTTCACAATCGGTTCCTGATTGGTTCGCTCATTGCCGGAGATCCCTCTCTGCTGCTGTTCTTTTCTGGCCATCTGATCTTGAGTATTGAGTGAAGGCGGCTGTTGTTGAAGGTCTGTAGCTTGTATGAAGTGCTCTTTATGACGCACTGGCCAAGTCTCTGATCCATATAGTAAGTAGCATTGACTTCACACAGGAGTTGGAAATCCGGCTCTTATTTTTCATTCCGAGTGCCATTGATCTGCACACACACTTGAGAGTAATGAAAGCTTGTCTTGCTTTCTCGATCCTTGCTTTTATATCCTCGTCAGTTCCGTCTGTAGTTGAAACGATGCTTCCTCCCACTTATGCTGATTGTTATCTGTTGTTGTTGTTGCTGCTGTTGATGTTGACCAGGAATCTTCATCACCTCTGTTTCCTCTATGTTTACTTGCAGTCATGTCTTCGATGCTTCTTCTGCATACTTGTTGCTTTTCACTTGCATATCTTCCAGTTTGTGGGAAATCATACATATATCAACGGCGAAGTCCAGATTCTCCAAGTTTTTGTGTGAGTCCATTTCATGCCTGTTTCCTCATTGCCACAGTATCCAATATAATTCAATCAGGAAAATCATTAGAGATAGTAGGCAGCCAGCTTGTCTTACTCCCGTCTTTCCTTCGAAGGATTCCTTGAGGTTCCCGTTGTGGATTGCTTGGAATGCAGCACTGTCATACAACTGTTGGATGAGATGTATAATTGTCGGTATCATCCCGTAGTAACGAAGTAGTTTCCAAATCACCTCTCGATCGACGCTATCTACTGAAGGCCTTTTCAAAGTTGATGAAGTTGACGTATAGGGGTGACTGCCATTCCAAGCTTTGTTCAAGGATGATACGTAGTGTGGCGATTTGATCATTACATGACTTGTTACTCCTGATTCCAGCTTGTTTGATTCTCGCCAGGATGAGAGAGAGGCTGTTTGTGATACTGCCCGAAGTCTTTGTCAGTGTCTCGGAATCGTTTCAACTCTTTTTCATATCCCATATCTATAGAATTCTGATGGTTTTTCTTTATCCTGCCCATTTGTGGTGATTAAAGTGTTTTAGAACCTCTTTCCTTTACCCTTGTGTTCTACGTGGAGTATGGTAACTTGAACTGGGGGTGCACTTCTGTACAAAGTTTCCTGTCGAAACTCGATCAGTCAGTCAGTCAGTCAGTGTGACTCGTGGGGTGTTTGATAAGCAATATAGAGAAATGCATCGATTACTTCCCTGTATTCAGACCATAATACAGCTAGTCTAATCTTTAAGCTTATTTTGCTATTTACAATGGAATCCAAATTTTACTACTACTAATTTTTTTTATTCTAATTGTATAAAGGCAAAAATACGTGTTGCACGTGATGATTGTATGGGACAAGTACGTCAGAATACAGTTTATTTAACTCAGCTGTTAATGCTATTCAATGAACATCAACAATTACAAAATGAATTAAATCAAACACAAGGAAGTAAAGTAAGTCATTATTTCATTATTTGTTTTGTTTGTCGTTGTTTTTTTATTCCCTTGGCCACGTTCGCAGTGGAACATCGGGTGGCTGGAAGCTAGAGCTTTGAAGTTTCTCTGGAAGTGGAATCTTTTTTTTACGGGATGGAGTTAGTGGCATCACGCCCAACCTTCCCTCTTTACCAGTTTGATTACTGGCTTAGCGAGGTGTAGGAGTGCAGCGGTACCCGGGGATTAAACCCCGAAACACATGAGGCGTGGTTCAAGGCGAGCTTACTACCAGTGTGCCACCGATGCACATTGTTTTATTATAGATAAGATTTTATTTCGATAAATCACACAGTGGTGTTATACGGTAATATTTACTGATGACCACGTTTCGAGCACAATTCACATGCGATAAAGTATATTCGGAACGAATATTAGTGTTATTAATCAAATACAATCAGTCGTGACTAGTAGGGTGCAGAAGGTTGGGTGTGAGGACAAATACTCGCCACGGAAGACATTGGCTAGCGGTTGGGCTATATCATGAATTGGCAGAAGTTAGAATTCATGCGCCGGTTCGGGTCCCAGTGGCTTAATGATATACGAGCTCACCTTGTAACCAGAATGTCCTGAGTTCGAACCCCGGTGGGTGCGTACTGCTGGCGAGTCCCGAACTAGGACGAAACAGCTGTCCAGTATTCCCAGGATTTCCAGTGGTTTTCTAACTGATGTCAGCTCATGATGAAATCCTGTAATACTCATATTATTATTTCTGAGTGTACTTTATCTTATATTACTGATTTTATTCAAATGTCTAATCATCAGTTTTTACTCATGTATATAAATGAAGCAAGAAGGCTGTGTGAGTGACTTGATATAAGTATGAGTGGCAATAATTTGTGCTCGAAACGTCATCGGTTAATATTACTGTACAACACTGTGTGATTTATCATAATAAAATCTTATTCATAATGGAGTTATACTCTACCATCACAGTGCCCACGTTTTATACTTAAATCCATAAGTCATTCTTCGATTAGATAATTATGTAATGAAATTTTCGTATATGTTTTTTCCTTCACGTTTCCCAGTGGAACATAGGCCTTCAAGCTAGTGGCTTGAAGTTTTGCGTAGCAGTGTTTATTTTACAGGCTGGGGTTGCTAGCCTCATGCCCAACCTTTCTTCTTTACCAGCATTTTTTCTGGCTTAACTAGGTAAAGAAGTGCGTCGGCCGGGGATCAAACCGCAGACCATGTGCATGTTTGGCGAGCGCCCTAATTGCTATGCCACCAACGCGTTCATATATGTACAAGGAAAAACATAAACACTTATAATAATGACTTTATTTGGAATAGCGGGTTTATAGTGAGTACCGATAATTTCACCGTCGACTGTTTAGTGATAAAATGCTGGACAAACACTGACGGTGTAAAGGCTTCATTCCCCGGCCGACTCACTCCTAAACGTCATTTAGCTGGCAGTAAGTCCTGTCAAGAAGAAAAGGTTAGGCTTGAGTGCAGCGATCCCACCCGCTCTGCGGAAATAACACAACTGGCACCGAAGTTTCCGAGATCAACCTTGAAGCCCTCTGTTCTACCCGGAAGGCATGTGAATAAAAAAAGCATAGTTCTCAGCGTGATTTATTTGATGTGTGTAGGTGTGCGGGGATTTTGTTCTGTTCTATTCTAAATAAGCCACAATATTACCAGAATGTTAATCCTATAAGTAGTATTGTCTATTTGGCCAGGAATAATTATTATTATCGTTCCCTTGGGTTCCTAGTGGAAAATAGGGCTTCAACTGAACGTCTCCATTGAGTTCGGTTCTCTGCTAGTTTTCACCTGGATCCATGTTAGTTCATAATTTTTCAACTCCCCTTCACACGATCTCCTCCGTGTCACCCTTGCACTGACGTCCCACACCGCTTCCCTTTCGGCCTGGTTGCACTCGAGCAATGGCCTGACACGAGCGCGATATCACCCAGTGGCCTCCTCAGTGAGCGAGTGTCCAGTTCATCATCTCCACTTTCTCCTGCATATTTGTTGGCTGGCGATTGATTCTTGTTTTGTTTGTTCCCATAGTTCCTTGTTGGTGATGCTCTCCGGCCCGCCCGGCTATCTGATCTTCAGTAGAGATCCAGCGGAGACAGTTGTTAATAAAGGTCGGTCTGCAACAGGCTGTTGTAAATATTCTTTGTGACCCGCCCGCCAAGTTTCTGTCTGATCCGTATAGAAGAACTGACTGACTTGACGTTTGTATTGAAAATCCGACCGAATTTTGTTGTTGATGCTGGCTGAGTGACGAAGATTTCCAGATTGATTTCAGGTTGATGAGTGTGTTTCTCGCTCGCTCGCTCGATTTGACATCCTCGTCCGTTCCGACTTCCTGTAGTTGAGACAATGCTTCCTAGATAAGTGAAGTGAATGAAGTTAACCTCTTTCAAATCCCTCCCGTTGATGGTGATTGGCTCTGGCTGCTGCTGTTGCTGCTGTTGTTGGTTGGTTGGTTAATTTCATAACCTCTGTCTTGTCTATGTTGACATGGAGTCCTGTCTTCGCTGGCTGCTTCTTCGACCAGTTTGTCAGTTTTCGCATGTGAGTCTTCGATTTTGTGTGACATCAAACATAAATCATCCACGCGCGAAATCCAGGTCTTCTAGGTCCTTCACGTCGGTTGGTCCAAGATATCTCTGTCTTCTCGTTTCCCACTGTCTGACGCATAATCCAGTCCACCACAATTAGAAATATCATTGGTGATAATAAGCGAGCCCCTTGTCTGACTCCTGTGTTTACCTCAAACGCCTCGCTGAGATTTCCGTTGTGGATGCCATGACATGTGCCGCCGTTGTCGTACAGCTGTTGAATAAGGTTGATGGATATTTGGGGTACGCCGTAGTACTCGAGTAGTTTCCAAATTACTTGGCGATCAACGCTGTCTCGAAGGCCTTCTCGAAGTCTATAAAGTTGAGGTAGAGGTTTGATCACCATTCCATTCTTCATTCTGTAATGATGATGCGTAGAGTTACGATTTGGTCAGTACATGATTTGCCTTTCCTGAATGCAGCCAGCTTGTTCTGGTCGGAGTTCTGTCTACAGTGCGTCCTTTAGTCTCTCCAGGATGATGCGACTCAGGATTTTACTTGGCGTCGACAGGAGCATGATTCCTCGCCAGTTCTTTCAGAGTCCTCAGTCGCCCTTCTTTGGTAATTTCATGAAGTAACCTTTCCTCCAGTCAGTAGGCACCTTTCCCTCCTTCCAGACCTTTCGCGATAATGGCCACGAAATACACTTTCTGAATTCTTCTGCTAGTTACCAACAAGCAACATGCTATCATGATGATCCTCAGAATTGTTACTGAAATTCGACAAAGTCTACCCTTCGCTTACTTTTACTTGTGAAGAGGAGCAGGAGAATAAACTACATTTTCTGGATGTCTTGCTAAGTAGGAGAGAAGATGGGTCACTTGGGAGAAGTGTGTTTAGAAAAAGCACATTTACAGGGCAATACATACAATTCTTTAGTTACGTGACCACTAAATATAAAAGAAATGTTGTTAAATGTCTTCGAGCAGAGCAAGAAAGATATGTACGAGATGACCTCTTACAAGAGGAATTTGAATATATTCACGATTCTTTGACGGAGATGGGCTGGCTATCCGAGTAGTTTCATAAATAAACATATGAAAACATTGGTGAGAAAACCTGAAACTCAAACTGCACGTAAGAAACCTCTATTTATTAAGTTGCAATTTGCTGGTGACTTGTCTGTCAAGTGAGATTCTATTCCAAAGCCTTTCAGGGAGTATACAAAGAACATTTTACGCAGAACACCTATGTTTGTCATTCTCTAGCCGAAGAATGATTGGGACGCAAACGAAAGATAGATAGATAGATAGTTTTGCCACATCTATGTGCATTTATCAATTCAACTGCACCTGCGGTGACAGTTATGTTGGGCGTACTACTAGACAGCTTAACCAACGTGTTAGTGAAGATCTCCCATCGTGTTTTGTCAAAGGACAGACAAAAGCAATCCGTAGCTCAATTCTGTCACATTTAATTGATAGTGGTCATTTAGTGGAGGAAACGAGAGCTTTCGAGGCAATTCATCGTATCCTTCGAGTTCGTCTACTGCACGCAAATAGCTGAGGCGATAGGCATTCGGACTATTAAATCAGTCCCTTGTTGACCTTCTAAGATATAACCAACTGATGATTCTACACCAACCCTTACTTATATTTTCAACCCCTCCCTCTCTTATCATCCCTCAATCTTATCACATCTTCATTAATAAACGTGTTTCATTTACTTCCCTCACAATCAACCTAGCACTATTTGATCGGTCCATCTGCTTTTTAAATAGCTTTTATCGACCACTACGTCTACCTGAACATTGGTTTGTTTAATAATGCTGTTTTTCATTATTCGTGTTATCACAGATCGCCTCACTTTTTCATCCTTATTATTGATAAGACCATTAGCATTATTATTATTATTATATCGTTACTACCATTATGGCTAACTGCACAATTTATATTCACCATCTTATTATCCTATAGACAAAACACCATGAGGATTGGTTCATCAAATTTGGGTATTTATTTGTAAAGTTATGTCTGTATATTAGAGTTAAGCCTGATGATAAGATCTAATTGAAAGCACAATATCACTGTTCGCTTAAATGTGTTCTTTCTAATATTTCTCATTAGATTGGAGCAATTCATAATTCTTCTGGTTATATAGAACCGAAACAGCTGAAACAACTTGTCCAGTTGGCAAAATTACAAAGTGAAGAAATTCATGCCTTGACAAAAGAAATTCAACAACTTTCAAGATAAAATTATATGCATTCATCGATCGCCGTGTTCTTATCTTTGTGTCTCTGTGTGTGTGTGTGTGTGTGTGATTGTCATATTATGTAATCTCAATCATATTGTCTTTATCAGTAAATTAAATGTATGCTTTATTTGACTAGGAAATGAAAATTACTCAATAAATACTTTACCAGTATTTACCAGAATTTATGTTAGCTGACTTAATCGGTGATTGACCAGTAACACTATTGAGTGACTACTTGAGTGGAATAATATAAACACCGACGGAAGGCGTATGATATGAGTATGATGCAATTAGGATGTATTTTCTTTTTGGACAATTCCCATTTTCATAGCCTGCTTTACAATAATCGTAATTATATTCAACAAAGAGTTCATTAAACCAGTCAGACACTGGAAAAATTTCTTCCAGAAAATATATTTCACCATGAAAAGTGTAGTCTAGAAATCAGAGAGAAAGGAGGCGGGGTTGGTGTGACGTAATGGAAAGATGATTAAGTGTTTTTTTAAAATCCGAATAATAATGCCGTACTATTAGTAGACAATAATAGAGTGATAACAAACTAAGGAATGATGGAAATAATAATTATAATAACACTACCATGCACATGGTCCGAGGTTCGGTCCCCAACCGATGCACTCCTTTACCTTGCTAAGCCAGAAATAATGCTGGTAAAGAGGAAAGGTTGGGCATGGGGCTGGCTAGCAACCCCATCCTGTAAAATAAAATAAACACTGCTACAGTAACTTCAAGCCACTAGCTTGTTGAAGCCCTATATTCCACTGGGAACGTGAAGGAAAAATTATTTATTTTTATTATTATTTATTCATATTTTGATGTGGTTGTGTTCTCTGAGCTGGATAGTTGATTTGCGAAGTTTTAATCGCCCTGCTAGGCGACATCTTCAGGAATACTTCAATTTCTTGAAGTGAGCTTTTAGATTTCTCCACGAGTTTATTAATCATCTCTCCTGATGACCTTGGACGTGATTGGTTGTTGTTTTTGTGTGTTTTCACCCCCCGCTAGGCAGCTACTTGTATTGGAACTGATTGTTTCTTTGACTTGAACTTTGATCCTTTGTGTGTGTGAGGGATTCGATCCCCGCCCGACGTACACCGGATATCAATGGATGGCCTGCTAAATTTGGGCTACTGATATTACATGATATTACCATTGCGTGATTATTTAGGTGAAATAAACACCGAAGGAAGGTGTGATATGAGTATGATGTAATTAGGATGTTTTTGCTTTTTTCGACGATTCATATCTTCATAAGCTGCTGTACAATCGTAATTATATTTAACAAAGAAATCATAAGACGAACAATCAGATACTGGTAAAATTTGTCCTTGAAAAATGTATTATATAATGTATAAGGTATAACCTAGAATGGATGACTAATTGTAAGTTAGAAAAGAGGCAACATTTGGCATGACGTAATAGGTGTAAGAAAATGACTAATCAATAAGCTTGTGTAGAATGAACAGGAACAAGTAGAAAGGCGATAAAGTGTTTTTCCATTATGGGTAAATTTTGTTTTGATAGAGTCTCACAGTGTTATACAGTAATGTTTACTGATGACCAAGTTTCGAGCACAATTTATCGCCGCTCATTATCATATCAAGGCACTACTCACACGATGTCCTAACTTCATTTATATAGTTCCATTATTTTTCTCTTGATTTTCACTTGATTTGATTGGTAATAGTATTTTCCATATTTCAGGTATGAGTGATGAGTCATTCCTATTGCATGTGTTGTGTTGGGTGTAAACTCAATGAACAAGACAGGATTCAGTAATCAACCTCTCTCTCCACCTACCTAGATTACTGTTTAGAACTTTAACCCTCTCCCACCCACCTTATTGTGTGGTTGTGTGTTAGCGCATGCATTGCAATTGCTGAGCTTTTTCTAAATTACTTATCTTCTCGGGGTCAACCATTCTTACTTTAGCTAAATTCTTATGCTCTGACAATCTGACTACTCTCGACCTACTAGTTTGACCTATGTAGTCGACCTCACAGTCATTGCATGGTATTTTGTAAATAATATTATTTTGTCTAATTGGGTCAACTGACAGGGTCCTTTAACCTACAGAGCTTCTGATGAATTTTATAGGATAGTTGAATAACTATCCTATAGTTGAATAACTACCCTATAAATTTCATTAGGAAGATCATTAAAGGCGAAAAACAAAATAAAAAGAAAAATAATTGTGAAACTAGTAATAATAACATAAATAAGAAAGAATATAAGTCATCCACAGTTATACCATATAAAGAGGGGACATCTGAAACCCTACGTATGATTCTGAATAAAACAGGAATTAGAGTGCCTTTCAAACCTATAAACTCACTCAGGGTCAAGCTCTGTAGGCTAAAAGACCCGGTGGAGCCAATTAAACGAAATAATTCAATTTACAAAATACCCTGCAGTGACTGTGAGTGACGTCAACTACATAGGTCAGTCAAACTAGTAGGTCGAGGGTAGTCAGATTGTTAGAACATAAGAATTTAGCTAAGGTAAGAATGGTTGACCCTGAAAAAATAAGTAATTTAGAAAAAAGCTCAGCCATTGCAATGCATGCGCTAACACACAACCACACAATAATGTGGGTGGGAGAGGGTTAAAATTCTAAACAGTAATCTAGGTAGGTGGAGATAGAGAGAGGTTGATTACTGAATCCTGCCTGGTTCATTGAGTTTACACCCAACACAACACATGCAATAGGAATGACTCATCACTCATACCTGAAATATGGAAAATACTACTACCAATCAAATCAAGTGAAAAACAATGGAACTATATAAATGAAGTTAGGACGTCGTGTGAGTAGTGCCTTGATATGATTATGAGCAGTAATAGTAAATTGTGCTCGAAACGTGGTCATCAGTAAACATTACTGTATAACACTGTGAGACTTTATCAAAACAAAATTTACCCATAATGGAATTACACTCTACCGCCACAGTGCACAAGTTTTATTCTTATATCAATGATAAAGTGTTTTTATATAAAACCTGTATGAAAAAACAATATTACTGATCAGCAGCAATAGAGTGATAATAAAATATGGATGGTGGGAATAGTAATAATAATAATAATAATAATGGTAAGCTTACATAATAAAAAAGAAGCAAAATTATGGTAAGAACGTTACTGTGGCCACGGTAGGGCGAGTGAATGTATTTATCACTTTCAGATTCAGAGGTCCAGTTTCAGATCCCGAATAGCTAGTGATTCAGCTATGTACAAATAAAGTATTCAAAGTCTCTTTATACGATATTGAGGAGCTCTGTGTAGCACTGTGAAGCATTCATGAGGGAGTGTTTGGTAGCCAGAGATGACAAGGTGTATGAGGATAGAGCTGCTGCTATTCTTCGTTTCTCCTCTGGCTGGCTAGGCAAGCTAAATACATTTACGGACATGACGTTGCGTACTGCCGTGTAAAGTTTATCTGCCGTAAAAGTAAGCATGGGGACTTTGGAATATCATCATGATGTTTGTTTACTAGAGGATAAGTTGGCTGAAAGAGGAATAAATAGACCACAGAAAAGGCTCTTTTACTTTGTGGAGGGGAGAGGGGGAAGGATGAATTCATCTTCTTTATTTTCAAACATTGGTTTGTAGGGATTTGATTTATTCGTTACAGGATTTCATCATGACCTGACATTGATTGTTAGAGAACCATTGGAAAATCAGCTGGGAGTACTGGCCAGCTGTTTGGAACTCTCAGAATTTCCAAGGGTTGTCTAGCAACCAATGTCAGCTTATGATACTATCCTGTAACCAATCAATCAAATCCCTACAAACCAGTATTTGAATATCAATGACATGCTCACCAGCAACTAGCCCTATTCGGGTAGGTAGTTACCTGGGGTTCTAGTGCGATGTCGTAACCGGTAGGTTGCAGCAGATCGGGTGTGAGGGCAAATACTCGCCAGAGATGACATTGGCAAGCGGTCGCGCTATGTCGTATATTTGAAAAAGTTAGAATTCATGGACTGGCCATTGGATTGGTGGGTTCTAGTGGCTTAATGGTCTACGGGCTCGCTCGCCTTGTGTGCGTGCTACTGAGGAGTTCTAAACTAGGATGAAACGGTTATGCAGTTCTCCGTGTTGATCTCCAGTAGTTCTCTAACCAGTGTCTGCTCATGATGAAACACTGTAATCATCTTCTTTAGTTGTACAATTAAATTTATGTGCGATATTTTCACACCTAAGAGAAGCTCGATAAGGGTGTAAAAGATGAACAATTTAGTGATTGACATTTAGTCAGGTTGAACATAAAGAATCGAAGGCAAAGATGATAGATATTACGTAAGAGTTCAGAAGATGGATGAATGGGGCTTTCGCATTGCATCAGGCGGGGGGAGGGGGGCGAAGACACACCGTCTCTGTTCTTCACTTTGTTAATCACTTTGAATAAGGATCTTCTTAAAATGGAATGACTAGTGCCACACTGTCTACAGAGCCATTTCTACCATTCTGCAACCATGTGAGATAGTGTTGTTGAACTCTTCTAGACAGGATACGCATTAAAACATCAAATTATCAAGCTCAACAGGGGCAGATAAATTGATTTACACGTATATATGCACATAGAAGCGTTCTGATGCGAGATATTGTCTTTCTGACTTTTGGAGACCACTGAAGAAGTTAGAGGAGTAGTTCTTCTCAGCGATGCTGAAATTCATCTCAGGTTAGATCTCCCCTGAAATCAAGCTTCATGTAAAGTTTCGTTTATGGCACGAACGATATCTCATTTTTTTTGAGTTTCCAATAACAAAACTCCATGGATATCCATAAGTTGACTGAAAATTTCCTGCATCTTGAAGATTTCTCAGCGTAAAACTGGACGCACATAATTCTGTTGATGAAATCAGATAGAATTAGATTTTCCTATTTATGACCTCGTGAATAAGAAGGCATGAATAATCTGGAACCATGATGACAGATCTGACCGGTGTTTGTGGATTTTAGTATTTCATTCCCAAATATTAATTGATGATGGGTTATTTACCTATATGTCTAATTCAATTTTAGATTTTCCGTTTTCGATTTATTGGACCAAAGTGCCCGGAAATCGTCAAAGCATCTGCACAAGAAGCCAACATATGAGCCTGAGACTGAGCACTTCGTTCCAATCAATCGATGGGAAAATCTAAAATTCATTTAAATAATTAATTTGACCTGTTGCACAAGAGGTGGCTGGCTATCGTGGCCCAAGTGGTCTAGTGCAAAACGCTTTGGCGTTTGAAACTATGGACACTGGGTTTTAGGCTCGATGGGAACGCCATCACTGTCTCACCGGAGAATGCAGGTGAATCCAGCTGGTGGACGAGTCCCAAACAGAACGAAATGCGCATCCTGAATGAATCCCATTGCTGTTCACCATCCAACAATTAACTACCTAAATATTTTTTTCTATCGAATTTAGGATTTTCCCGTCGATTGACTGAACCGAAGTGCTCGGTCTCAAGTTGACATGTCGGCTTCTTGAGCAGATGCTTCGACGATGTCCGAGCATTCAGTTAGTATACAACTGGTGGATGGTGGCTAGCAGTGGAATCCAGGATGCGCAATCCGTCCTATTTGGGACTCGTCAGCCAGCTGGATGTATCTGTATTTCTGAGTGAGTGGTGATGTTCCCACCGAGGCTAGAACTCACTACCCATAGTTTCAAATGCCAAAGCATTATCCACAAGACCACTTGGGCCATGAGAGCCATCTCTTGTGCAACGGGTCATATTAATTATGTGATTGAATTTGATATTTTCCCGTCGACTGATTGAACTGCTAGTCACCATCCACCAATTAAATACCTAAATGTCTGTCTAAAATTCTAACTACTTGGAAAGCTACTCAGTAGACAAAGATGACCGCAAGAAAATTTTCTGTTGCTTTATCTCCACACAATTTTTATTATACTTACAGTGGACCATTCGGGTGCAGCGATATGTACTCAGTTCATGTTGTCCTTTGCTGTGTTTTCCAGCTAGCCTCATGATTTCCAACACAACATTTCATATTTTCTTCACACTACAACTTGATATGGTGGACCTCACTAACTGTAACTTCTCAGCACAGCTTTACAATATCTATCCTTTTGCGTCGGTGGTACGGCGGTTAGGATGCTCGCCGACCATGCACATGGTCCGGGGTTCAATCCCCAGCCGACGCACTTCTTCACCTCGCCAAGCCAGAAATAAGAAGCTGGTAAAGACGAAAGGTTGGGCATGACGCTAGCAACCCCATCCTGTGAATGTGAAGGGAAAATTATTATTTAGTATTATTATTATTTTTTTTAACCATCAATGAGTTGTGCGTTGATATTTAGATCATGGGGTTTGTAGTTAATAGTGTTCTCTGAGCTGGTTGGTTTAGATGTGGAGCTTTCGTCGTCATTCTAGACAACATCTGCAGCGCAATATTTAGCATAAAGTGAAATATACAATTGGTGGATGGTGGCTAGCAGTGGAATCCAGGATGTGCATTTCGTCCTATTTGGACTCGTCAACTGGATGTACCTGCATGTCTCAGTGAGTGATGATGTTCCCACCGTGGCCCAAGTGGCCTAGTGGATAACGCTTTGGCGTTTGAAACTATGGGTACTGGGTTCGAGCCTCGGTGGGAACATCATCATTCACTGAGAAATGCAGGTACTTCCAGCTGGCTGACGAGTCCCAAATAGGACGAAATGCGCATCCTGACTGGATTCCACTGCTAGCCATCATCCACCAATTGTATACTAACTAAATGCCCAGACATCGTCGAGGCATCTGCACAAGAAGCCGACATGTCAACCTGAGACCGAGCACTTCGGTCCAATCAATCGACGGGAAAATCAAGAATTCAATTCAATAATAAAGTGAAATAATTTAAATTTCTTCATGAGTGATATAATTGCGTCACCCGGTAACAAACATCTTTACATATGTATTGACCATTTTCTATTGACTTGGATTTTAAACTTTCTCGTCACATGGGATTTACTTTTTATTAGTTGGTATATTTCGTCTATATTAACGTGTTTGTTAATTGCATTTTCGTTTGAGTACCAGGCTTCTAGGAATTCCCTGACTGCACTTTCGGTGTTTCCTCTGTCTAAGATTTCGACATTATCCCAATCAAATTGGTGTCCATAATTGTTTATATGCATTGATATGAAAGAGTATATATATCGTGTCTTTTCATGGCTAATTTGTGTTCGTGGATTCTTATTCGAAGGGGACGCCCACTTTGGTCTATGTAATGCTTGTTACAGTTCATACACGCAATTTATTTTGTAATTGGTATTAATTTCATCTCCTTTTTCTGTTGGATCTTTCGGTTTGCACAATATCGAATTAAGCGATTTGACTGGCTTGTGTGCTATACTTATATCAAACGGTTTCAGTAGTTTAGCTGTCATTTGAGAGATATTTTTCATGTGTGGTAGGATGAATTTTCTTGTAGTCTTTGGTGATGGTTCCTTGATGGTGTTTTGATTCGACTTTTTGGTGGAATTTCGTGGATAACCATTCTTTTTGAAGACCGTTTGTAGGTATTTTTCTTCAATTCATTTCAACGCTGGAGTGCTGCAGTGTGTTTGAATTCTTTTGAACAATGTCTGCAGACAGTTTCGTTTGTGAGTAATTAAATTGTTGCTAGTATAGTTGAGTATTTGATCTGTATGTGTGCGTTGATTTTCTAAATACTTTTGTCTCTAAACTTCCTGTGTTGGTTCTCCTGATTCAGACATCTAAAAATGGGATTTCGTTATTGTCTAATTCTTCTTCTCTTGTGAATTTGATGTCTTCAAATATGTTGTTTTTGCCGGTGGGGGGGTGTGGGTTAAGGATTTCTCTAACTAACCGGTGTTGATAACTACGAAATCTGTAATGAAATTTACCACAACTATCTATAAAATCCACAATCTCTTAGTAGTAATATTTAACATAATGTACAAAAAATCAGACCGCGGAACCAACAATTTAAAAATTAATAATGTGCTATGTCTGTATAGCTAGGAATCTCTATGAAACCAGAACTATGATATCTTCGTTCTTTGTATTTATACATATACATAAGAAAATGAATTCACTATGGCTTGACAACACATAGTCAGAAACTACACTCTGTCATAGCGCCGCATAAATGATTGTCTCTCTCCCTCTCTCATAGTTTACTGACTTCAGCAACTACCACACAACACAGTAGAATACACAAGGGAAATCAGCTTTGACTAAGGGAATGAAAATTCATAATAAACGTTTAAAAAACTATTGGCGGAATTACTGACTATTGATGGCGAAAATTGCAAAAATCTTCAGCCTTTTATTCTTCCCCAACAGTGGAGATATTCCCTATCATAGAATAATTGTATTTCGATAGGAAAATGACATACACACACAGATACAGTACAATGTAGCTGATGACAGCATCTTGAGAAGAGATGGCTGCCGCTCGTCACCATGTCAAGCGGCTTACTCATTTTACTTGCGAACCGTGTTTTCATAATCCCCAAAAACTGTAGTCAGAGTATTCACCATAATATAAATGTGGAAGAATTGAAGGCATCTAGTGCAGTTGTACTGGTTAAGGTAGATACATCTGAGAAGTCTATTGTAGGATGTTCCAATAAAAATCTAATTAATACGAGTGGCATCGTCCTTCGATGGCAGCCTGTATAAAACTTGAACTATCAAAACACTTCCAGAATTGTGTTGCATCTAATCCTCGTGTTCAGTTTGTTTTAATCTGTAAAAATATGAACTCTAATGGCGTTTTCTACTCTGGCGAGAATTTAAAAGTGACATAAATCGTCTGTCTTGCAAGTTTCCGTTAGACCTGAACCCTAAGTGACAATGTATCCCGATCTACGAGATAACTGTGTTCCTGACAAATTTAGTACAAATTGTCACTGATTAAGAAATAAAATTTAACTACCTGCAGTCATCAGTTAATCAGCTATTATTATGCTCTTGGATGAAAAATTATTCTTCTGCATCTTTTTAGTTTTTGGCTTTCAATAAGGTGTCGTGAGTGTATTCCTCGAAGAAAAAGAAGAAAACGAAGAATTATCATGGGGATTGGTTTCCACTTCAGGTCGGAAAGTATTGTACCACGCGATCTAGTGCCAATTATTGTTTTCGTTGAAGACCCTGAACAATCAGAAACTATTGTGCAATAAATTCCGTTGGAAAACTCTATACATAATACAATCTTTGTTCAGAATAAGACCATTACTATTATTAATAAACTCACCCACAGACAAGGTATGTAGGTTAAAGAACCTTGTTAACTTAGTCGAATAAGATAACTCAAATTTCAAATTGCTTTGTATTCACTGTGAGTTTGAGTATGTGCATCAAACTAGTTAGGCGGAAGCAGTCAGATTTTCGGAGTCCTAAATAGTAAATCTGAACAATATTTGTTAAGCAAATCTAGATCAGAAGACTAAGTATTCTAATCATGTCGGGCTCACCAGTCAACCTCCTAAGGACTAAATAGCAAGCTCTGTGACAGCACAAAATATATTAGGTATGCCAGAATAAAAGAAAATTCAAGTCAGTGAAAACACATTGAACTAGTATGTTATGAAAATACAGTTAAACAGCTATGAAAGTACGTCGGTGGCAGAGTGGTTAGGACTCTCGCCGACCATGCACATGGTCAGGGGTTACAGCCCACGCCGACGCACAACTGATATCTATGGTCGGTCTGCGAAACTTGAGCTACCGATATCCACGCTGAGAATTCCATACTTGTACCAAAAATACAGTGTAGAATCAAGCTGCAATCAAAAATAAATATAAAATGCAATTACAGTCAACTGCCATAAGGTTTTATTATCACCCACAGATCTATTCCAATGCTGAAGACGCATAGACCAGCAGAATTTGTTTGTCGGTTGAAGAATAACCTCAAGACGAAAATGAAGAGTCCCTGTAAATTTCAAAAACGACAACAAGGATGTAAGTGGATCAATACGGCAGTAAGAAATCAGTGAGAAGGCGAAGTGACTGACAACACAATTATATTTCCATTCGAAAGTTATATATTGTCGGCAGGGAAGTCAACTGAACAAAATTCATGTACAATGTGTCCATTTTTGACACTTAGAAAAAACTCCAAAGATTTATTCCTTAGGAATTATCCACAGATTATCGTTGTTAACAGTGAAATGACTGACTCCACGAAGATCAACAGAGATCAGAGAAGAAGAAGGTATAGCCCAATGCATTCACTAACATACACAATCACACAATATGTAGTAGTAGGGCGGGACACAGCTACACTTCTCAAAAGTAATACAAGCAGATAAAGATGAAGAGACAGGGCGATCACTGGAAATTTCCTCATCATCAAATCTAAAAATTACTCAACACCAACACCACAGATATGGAAAATATTGCTATCAGTAGAATGAACAAAGGTATTAGAGCTAATGGAAATATATAAACTAAGTAGAAGAATTATGTGAGTATCCTAGTACATTAGTTATGAACGATGAATTTAACTCGAAGTGTCAGTGAATCTGTGGTACATCCCCCACAACAACCACACGCACGCACACACAGATGGTCAGCGGTCTTACTGAGTGGCTTTATTGTATTGTATTCACATTAACTGTAGCGTCAGGGTTCATTTCTGTGGTGGTTGATTGATAAATTGCAATTCTTACTATGCTTTCTAAATAACACTTTGCATTAAAACAAATTCTTTCTTTTTCAACGTAAATAATATCGACGACTTCAGTGTACTTGAACTGCGTGATATGTGTTGAACTTGAATCAGAAACTGTCATGCGATACTGATATCTGCGCAATCTCTAATGGATTAATATGAAAGCATTAAGCTCACAAATTAGGAGAGTATTTTTGAATTTTCACGACATCAAATGCCATCTCATTTGAAAAGAGGCAGAGAGGCCATGTATTCACGAAAAATTTCAATTATAACATATATAAAATCAAAACAAGTCATAATCTGGCGAGGTGTCGCTTTTCAACTAATTTATTATCAAGCTGTACAATCGTACATATACGATGAGGGAAATGAACAGTAGGTGTGAATACAGGAAATAAAAATAGTAGTATGATATGCAGTTAGATAGAAGAACTCATAGAATGATTATAACTTGGAAGGGGATATGTTATCATAGTATTAGTAGTTAGATACAATAAAAATAAAATCGTTACGTAACATCGTATGAAATGTTATAACGTGATTTAGAATGTCAAGTGGAACGAGATTGGAAGACAAGAAAAGACTAGCTGTCTTTGATCATAGGTATTTGCGTTCAATCTCGCGTGTTAGTTGGTAGGTGTAATTATTATTATTATTATTGTATCCTTTAGTTCCTAGAGGAACATAGGGCTTCAGCTGCGCACCTCCATTGCCTTCGGTTTTCTGACAACTTTTTCACCCCGCTCCAGGTCTGTCCACATGCTTTCATCTCCTTCTCGCATGACCTCCTCCAAGTCACCCTTGGACGACCAACTCGCCGCCTCCCTTTCAGGTTCCACTCGAGCAATGGCTTGTCTAGTGATGTCACTTGATGGTTTCCTCAGAGTATGGCCAATCCATCTCCATTTCTTCCTGCCTATTTGTTTCACAATCGGTTCCTGCTGTGTTGCTTCGCTCATCCAGAGATCCCTGTTGCTGATCTTTTCTGGCCATCTGATCTTGAGTATTGAGCGAAGACAGCTGTTAATGAGGTCTGAAGTTTGTTTGAGATGCTCTTTATGACTCGCCAAGTCTCTGATCCGTATAGTAAGTAGCACTGACTTCACATTGGAGTTGAAAATCCGGATGTTATTTTTGATGGTGAGTGCTGTTGACCTCCACACAGATTTGAGAGTAATGAAAGCTTGTCTTGCTTTTCCGATTCTGGCTTTGATATCCTCGTCAGCTCCGCCTGTAGTTGAAACGATTCTTCCCAGGTAGGTGAAGGAGGCTGTTTCTTTCAGGTTCCTCCCATTTATACCGGCTGATCGTTGTCTGTTGTTGTTGTTGATGTTGGCTAGGAATCTTCATCACTTCTGTTTTATCAATGTTCACTTGAAGTCCTATGTTTGATGCTTCTTCTGCCAACTTGTTGCTTTTCACTTGCATATCTTCCAGTTTGTAGGAAATCAGACATATATCATCGGCGAAATCCAGATCCTCCAAGTCTTTTGTGTGAGTCCATTTCATGCCTGTTCCCTCGTTGGTTGCCGTTGTCTGTCGCATTATCCAATCAATTGCAATCAGGAAGATCATTGGTGATAGTAGACAGCCTTGTCTCACTCCCGTCCTCACTTCGAAGGCTTCCGTAAGTTTCCCGTTGTGGATTACTTGGCATGCAGCATTGTCGTATGGCTGTTGGATGAGATGTATAATTGTCAATGGGACCCCGTAGTAGCGAAGTAGTTGCCAGATGACCTCTCGATTGACGCTCCGTCGAAGGCCTTTTCAAAGTCGATGAAGTTGAGTGAGGTGGAGAGTTGACTGCCATTTCAAGCTTTTTTCAATGATGATCCGTAGAGTGACGATTTGATCAATACATGATTTGTTTCTCCTGAATCCGGCCTGTTCCGGACAAAGTTTTCATCTAGGGCTTGTTTGATTCTCTCCAGGATGATGCGACTTAGTATCTTGCTTGGAATGGACAGGAACATAATTCCACGCCAGTTTTTACAGTGACTTAAGTTTGAATAAGTATCCGTTCTTCCAATCCTCGGGTACTTTGCACTCTTTCCACACCTTCTCCAGCAGTGGTGTCATCAAGTCCGCTGTGATAGGTGTAATAGGGTGAGCAATATTGAGGTGAGTCTTCGGTGGAGTCTTAGATTAGAAGAGGAAATCAGTTGACGTGACTGTGAAGTTACATCGGCTGAGATGGTTACGATTTGTGTTCTAGGTATGCTTTGTCATCGACTTCTTCGATAACAGGAGATGTTAGCTGACATAGTGTCAGGCTAGAAAAGAGCTAGCTGGTAGCGGTCAAACCAAAACATGGTACAATTCAGTGGAATCCATGAATTCTAACTTCTGCCAATTCATGGCATAGCGCGACTACATATCAGTGCCTTCTTCTTTGAGTTGCTGCCTCACTTTCAACCTTCTGCACCCTACTGGTCACAGCTTCCAACTAGAACCTCAAGTAACTACCTGTCTGAATAAGGCCAGTCGCTAGAGGGCATCAGATGTATTTTTCAGGTATTGCGAAGCGGTCGGGCTATGTTATAAATTGGCAGAAGTTACAATTCATGGATTGGGGGGTACCAGTGGCATAATGGTCTACGAGCTAACCGATCTTGTTACTGGAAGGTCCTGGGTTCGAACCTCCTTTGGTAAGTGCGTACTACGAAGAGTTCCAAACTGGGACGAAACAGCTGGCTGTCCAGTACTACCTGATGATGGTTTCCAATAGTTCTCTAACTGATGTAAGCTCGTGATAAAATCCTCCAACCAATATGGCATCACTCTTTTATTGAAATAATGCCATTTGGTTTAGCCAGTGGGTTATATGGCGTTTCATTAAATAGGCTAAAAGTACTAAACAGTATTATTCTGTGAAAATTCAAAAATACTCTCCTAATTTGTGAGCCTAATGCCTCCATTAATCCATTAGAGATTGCGCAGATATCAGTATCGCATGACATTTTCTGTTTCAAGTTCAACACATATCACACAGTTCAAGTACACTGAAGTCGTCGATATTATTTACGTCGAAAAAGAAAGAATTTGTTTTAATTCAAAGTGTTATTTAGAAAGCATAGTAAGAATCGCAATTTATCAATTAACCACCACAGAAATGAACCCTGACGCTACAGTCAATGTGAATACAATACAATAAAGCCACTCAGTAAGACCGCTGACCATCTGTGTGTGCGTGCGTGTGGTTGTTGTGGGGGATGTACCACAGATTCACTGACACTTCGAGTACAATTCATCGTTCATAACTAATGTACTAGGATACTCACATAATTCTTCTACTTAGTTTATATATTTCCATTAGCTCTAATACCTTCGTTCATTCTACTGATAGCCATATTTTCCATATCTGTGGTATTGGTGTTGAGTCATTTTTAGATTTGATGATGAGGAAATTTCCAGTGATCGCCCTTCATCTCTTCATCTTTATCTGCTTGTATTAGTTTTGAGAAGTGTAGCTGTGTCCCGCCCTACTACTACATATTGTGTGATTGTGTATGTTAGTGAATGCATTGGGATCTATACCTTCTTCTTCTTTGATCTCTGTTGATCTTCGTGGAGTCAGTCATTTCACTGTTAACAACGATAATCTCTGGATAATTCCTAAGGAATAAATCTTTGGATTTTTTTCTAAGTGTCAAAAATGCACACATTGTACATGAATTTTGTTTAATTGACTTCCCTGCCGACAATATATAACTTTTTCGAATGGAAATATAATTGTGTTGTCAGTCACTTCGCCTTCTCACTGATTTCTTACTGCCCTATTGATCCACTGACACCCTTGTTGTCGTTTTTGAAATTTACAGGGACTCTTCATTTTCGTCTTGAGGTTATTCTTCAACCGACAAACAAATTCTGCTAGTCTATGCGTCTTTAGCATTGGAATAGATCTGTTGGTGATAATAAAACCTTGTGGCAGTTGACTGTAATTGCATTTTATATTTATTTTTGATTGCAGCTTGATTCTACACTGTATTTTTGGTACAAGTATGGAATTCTCAGCGTGGATATCGGTAGCCCAAAATCGGCAGGCCGACCATAGATATCAGGTGTGCGTTGGCGTGGGCTCGAACCCCTGACCATGTGTATGGTCAGCGAGAGTCCTAACCACTCTGCCATCGACGCACAATGGTCAAAGTGTTATCCATATGACCACTTGGGCCACGACAGGTACTTCTTGTGCAAGGGGTCATATCAATTATTTAATTCAATTTTATATTTTCCCATGCCCAGACATCGTTGAAGCATGTGCACGAGAAGCCGACATGGCAACCTGATACCAAGCACTTCGGTCCAATCAATCGATGGGAAAAAATAAATTAAAATATTCATATCATGTGCAAAATTTTCAAAGGAATTTATTGTATAATAGATTTTCTGTGTTCAGGATCTTGAATGAAAATGGTAATTGACAGTAGACCGCGTGACATGATTCTGTTGTATCTGATTCGAAATCCAATCCCTATGATAATTCTTCTTTGTCTCCTTGAAGAAATACACTCATGAAAATTGTTTGAAATCCAAATGAAAAAGATGCAGAAGTGCACTATGAAACTGTTATGTACCGGTCGAGAATTGAATAGTCCTGACGCAAGAGAGACGCAAATCAGAAGACCACTAGGTTTGCGATGATACTTCTATTTTCCAAAACACCAGGAGTATCAATGTCACACAAGAGTGTGAGAGCAAATATATATTTGAATGTCCGAACAAGTGTGTGAACACAAGTGTTTGAGCGAATATTCAAAATGAACAAATCAATACACAGTCTTAACATGATTGGCTAATTATAATGGAATATCGATCCATATATGCATAGCAAAATATATCAGACTGTCAAACAAACACACATATTATATGGATACACATCAGAAACCCAAAGACGTAATAAAAGCCGAATAACGGAAGACTGTAGGTGTTTAATTTTTACTTCTCAGTCAGTGATAGTTTGTACTAAAATTGTCAGTACCATTTATCTCGGATATTGGGATACGTTGCCCCTTAACATTTTACTTCTTCTCAAGTCTGATGGGAACTTGCAAGTGACCTGGTTTTTGTCACATTTAAATCCTCGCCAAACTGTGAAACACCATCAGTGGTCACATTTTAACAGATTAAAACAAACGGAACACGAGGGTTATACGTAACACACTTCTGAAAGTGTTTTGATAGTCCAAGTTTTATACAGGCTGTCATTGAGCGAAGACGCCACTATTTTTATTATTTTTTGATTAAAGACTCCTACATTAGGCTTCTTAGATTTCTCTACCTTCACTGATAAAACTATATTAGATGCCTTAAATTCTCCACTTTAATACTCTGGTGAATACTTTGACTACAATTTTTGGGGATTATGAAAACACAGTTTGCAAGTTAAGTGAGTAAGCCGCTTGACATGGTTACGCGCAGCAGTAAGCTGTTCTCAGGATGCTGTCATAAGATAGGTTGTACTGTATCGCTGTGTACATCTTTTTTTTATCAAATGAAATTATCCTATGATAGGAATGTTTCCACTGTTGGGGAAGAATAAAGTACTGAAGATTAATTGCATTTTTCGCCGTCAGCAATCAGTAGATCCGCCACTGAGTTTTTTTCACTTTTCTCCTGAGTTTTCATTCTCGTAGTCAAAGCTGATTTCCCTTGTGTATTCTGCTCTGTTGTGTGGTAGGTGCCGAAATCAGTAAAGCATGAAAGATGGAGAGAGGGAGAGGGATAGTCACTTATGCAGAAGTCTGAGAGAGAGAGAGAGTATAGTTTCTGACTATGTGTTGTCAAGCAATAATGAATTCATTTTCATATGTATGTACATAAATACAATGACATATTCTGTGTTAGCAATGAACAAAGAGCAAAGTTATCATAGTTCTGATTTCATAGAGATTCTTAGCTATTACTGATATAGCATATGATTAATTTTTAAATTTTCAAGTGTTAGTTTTGTAGGGATTTGGTTTGATTGTATGGAGGATTTAATCATGAGCTGACATCAGTTAGAGAACCACTGGAAAACCAGCTGGGAGTACTGGACAGCTGTTTCGTCAAGCTACTTTGAGACTCTTCAGCAGTACGCACCCACCGGGATTCGAACCCAGGACCTTCTGGTTACAAGGCGAGCCAGCTCGTAGACCATTGAGCCACTGGGAACCAATCCAATGGTTCTTGAATTCGTGAACTGGCAGAAGTTAGAATTCAAGAACCATTGGATTGGGTTCCAGTGGCTGCTGAATGGTCTGCGAGCTCGCCTTGTAACCATAAGGTCCTGGGTTCGAACCCCTGTGGGTGCGTACCGCTGAAGAGTCTCAAAGTAGCTTGACGAAACAGCTGTCCAGTACTCACAGCTGGTTTTCCAGTGGTTCTCTAACTGATGTCAGCTCATGATTAAATCCTCCATGCAATCAAACAAAATCCCTACAAAACCAATACTTGAAAATTAATCTGATGCTCACTAGTGACTGGCCCTATTCAGGCAGTTAACCTGGGGTTCTAGTGGGAAGCCGTGACCAGTAGGGTATAGCAGGTCGAAGATGAGGCAGTAACTCATGGAAGAAGACATTGCGAATTGGTCGCGCTATGTCGTGAACTGGCAGAAGTTAGAATTCAAGGACCATTGGATCGGGTCCCAGTGGCTCAATGGTCTGCGAGCTCGCCTTGTAACCAGAAGGTCCTAGGTTCTAACCCCGGTGGTGGTGCGTACTGATGAGGAGTCCCAAACTAGGACGAAACAGCTGTTTAGTACTCCCAGGATTTCCAGTGGTTCTCTAACTGATGTCAGCTCATGATTAAATCCTCCATACAATTTTTAAATTGTTGGTTCCGTGACTTAATTTTTGTACATTATGCTTAATATTACTACTTAGATTGTGGATTTTTTTAAAAAGTCAGAATGAATCTCAGTGAAGATTTCGTTGTGAATTAAAACGACTTAGTTAGAGAACCACTGAGAATCAGGGAGTACTGGACAACCGTTTTGTCCTCAGTTGAGAGTAGCGATTATTACGCACGCATGATCCCATTAGAATTTGAAACTAGGCGAGATCGTTAAAAAACCCCGTTGTCTAAATATCAACCTGCAAATTATTGACGGTTATTGGATGGCTGTCTTGCAACTGCGCTGAGAGGTCGTCGTCAGTAAGGTCCACCATATTAAGCGAAGTGTACGCTCCTCGAAGACAGAGGTATATCGTGAATTAAGAATATATGGGTCAGCTGCAAAGAGATCTTCACTTTTCCTAACCCCATTTCGAAACTGTACAGTTATTTGTGCGGTTTCATTTATGCAATACAGTTTGAAAGCAGAGGTCAGTGGTTATTTTGAGTTAGCAATAAAGCCAATTAAAGTGGATGAGTAATAACCATGTTAAATAAATGGGAAGGGTCTTACGCGACTGAACAGGTTGACAACTAATCGTCTGAAGGTTGAATAATCGTTTTCAAAGTTTTGAGAACATCGTGAATTGTACAAGTGAGAAGTTCTAAGTAATTAGATGTCAGCCAACGTATTCGAATGTTCAGCTAGCTTGGCTTCATTACATGAAGGTCTCAGATTCGCTAACGGTTACGGTGGTTGGTGCATCTTTCCAAGACGTTTCACTAATTAGGATGAAACAGTCATCCTCTGATCCTTGATTTTCAATGATTTTTTTTACTGATTTCGGCTTGTGACGAAATCTTTGGTGAAATTATGTGATCGTTGTTATATGAAAGTTGCATTGAAGCAGAATTTCTTCCAACTGTAGGCTGCCCTTCAAGAACTCTTTGGGTGATTCGCCAACTTCATTCTCTGACGTGCTATTGCAATAATGATAATAATGACTGCTATGGAAACATTCATTTCCCAATACGAATTAAAACAATCAACAAAAGTTAATAAAGACAAATTTAATGATAGATTCATCAAATTTTCGCAGAACTAAGAATGGATATGTTCTGAGAAGTCCATTAGTAAATATTCTAAGGAAATAGGCCCCAGTGAAACTATCCAAACAGTTTCAAAGAAGTTTGACTGTTATCCACTCGCCATTCAAATGAGATGATATCCAAGAAGTAGTCAAACGAAGACCCTATAAAGCTATCAAGAGAACTAATTATACTGCAGAACTAGTCTACACTAACACCACCACCACCACCAAGAGAGTGGTGATTCAACAATCTGGGAAAGACTAGTCGTCAATTCATGACACTTCAAACTGCGTATATCAATTTTATGAGTGTGTTTTTGTCGACGCAATTTTGATCACTGTATCATACGTATATTGCCCATAATATGTAGAAAGTTGCGCAAAAAAAGTCCTTCTTGAACCATGACAAGAAAACATACTATAGATGTTACTCCCATGCTAATAGGCAGAATCTAAGAAATATGTTAAATGATACAAACTGGAATATATATTCACTGAACAAGTTCTAGAGGCCACAATTATAAACGTCATATCATATCTCAAATTGTGTCTTAATGTTCACTGTTCAAAAGAGACAGTCTTCTTAAGATTTGACTGTGTTTCCTCTTCTTTGCAGTTCCAAAAGCTTTTCCGAGAAAAAGAAAGGTTATACAAAATAATAATAATAATAATTTGCTTTATTCTCAGCATTTCACTATATACAGTATTGCATCCAGTTTGTACACTAACAATAAATAAAATTCTACATAGGTTAAGGGTAATCTTAGTTCGTATTGACAACAACATATTGGCATGTCGATAGCAAAGCCCAAATTAAACAGAGTGTTTGAAGGTGTTAGAAAAGTAGATACTACTAGCATATTTACTGGCGTAAACGGTAACAAAAAGGTCGACATATACAGAGTGTGAAAGAACGAAGAAGAATGTTTTGAATAGAGTTTGTAAGGAAGAGAGAAACAAAACAACACATAACAAAAAAAGGTAGAGAGAAAACGTTGTACCTATAAATGATATGAGTTGGAAAGACGAGATCCAGTTGTTCTATTGACTATTTAATAATTTATAGGGATCACGCCTAATGCTTTCTTCATCGCATAGAACACGAACTAAGCAGGGTACGGTTGAGTTTTTGTACTTGCTAGTGCGAGCATATAGTTTCCTATATAGGCTTCTGGTTTTCCCTGAAGAGATACAAGTGGAGAGTTGTGAATGAAGAAGATGGTGGTGGTGTGAGTCAGATAGATAGAATGGATTTGGCCCATTTTTTACATGAGTCCAAGTGCCTGTCGACCAAAATATTGACCAGCTGGTTAAGTGGCACGTTTCTTAACCTACTGACAACCCTAAACATCCTGTGTAATAAGGCATAGTCTTTCTTCAGTAGCCCTGGAAAAACTAAGGGGAACAATAGAAAATAATAGGCAGGATGCAAGAGTTAACGAATCGTAAGAGTTAGGGTTGGGTTGGGTTGGGTTATTCCAGAATGTCTTAACTTCTTGATGTAGCAGGTAAGACGGAATATTTTCTTAGAAATCATCAAGATATGAGACGACCAGGAAAGATCAGCATATAGAATGACGCCTAGGTATTTAATTTCCGACTTGGTTTCTATTTTCAGTGACATCTATGTTGTATGAAAATGAAAGGCAATCCTGGTGTTAAGAGACTGTACATTTTAATCAAATGAGAAATATGGAGGTTAGATACGATCTATAACCAAAAGTTCTTATCATGCGAAACCTCATCAAATATTTCAGAGCTATTTAAGGAGATCACTGGGAGTATACAGTTAAACAATGATCCTTCTTTACTTGATTCCGGTACGCCTAATAAGTCTTTTATATATTGGCCAACAGATGTTATAATTTCAAATTCTATAAGTGTAAAGAATACGCGCCTTTCTGGTTTCAGTACAAATAACGTCCTCAAGTATCTCATAACCTCGAAACCTACCAAGTCCCTTAGTCCAGATAGTATAGAAGCTGTTATCCTCAATATCTTATCGTCTCACTGATATTTTCAATGAATCGTTTTCCAGTAACCTTATATCTGTCTCTTGGAAGAACATTGAAATTGTTCCTTTGCTTCAATCACTAACTGGACCATGTGTTAATTTTAGACCTATAGCTATTACCTCACCCTTTTAAAAAATAGTGGAAAAACTACTTTTACATAATAATGAACTTTCATTGAAGGCTTTTAACAAACCTAATCAATTTGTTTATAGACATAGTAGGTGTACTTTAGATACCACTGTCATCTTATGTTATAATACTGTCTTAAATTTGTACAGAAGCACTGAATGTGTTTGGTGTGCTTTCCCAGATTACACATCTGCCTTCAACTCTGTATTTAGGCCTCTTTTGTTAAACAAGCTTACTGCAACATCCTGCAAAGGGAATTCCTCCAATTCCTCAAGGCGCAGGTCTTTCTCCTTTTTTTTGTTTTCTGTCTTCTTACATGACTTACCTCATTTTGTAAAGTATGCCGAGATATTCTGTCTGTTTTTTTATGTCGGGAGTGTTAATTCTCAGTCAGATTGTCCTGAAATAAATAACGTTTTATCAAAAATTAATCTGTGGTCCTCGTCAAATGGCCTTAAGCTTAATCCCTCCAAATGTCAAGTTGTTAATTTCACTTTCAGACACGCAAGCGCAACTTACGTGAACTGGTTAGTTCTCATGTTTCCACTATCATAGATGATAATGAACAATTATATCAATGTAAATGTGGTGTTTTAATGATTATCCTTGTAATGAGAAAGTTAGATACAGTGCTGTACTGCATGCTCGAAATTCCGTATTCGAACCAGAAATACTATTTGAAGTAAAGCTATTATTATCACGTTGGTTTGAACGCTACTTTAACAGACTGCATACCGAGTACGGCGTACCTCAAATATTCATCAACCTTATTCAACAACTGTACGACAACAGAACATGTCAAGTGATCCACAACAGAAATCTCAGCGAGGCGTTTGGAATAAACATAGGAGTCAGACAAGGGTGCTGGCTTATTATCACCAATGATATTTCTAATTGTGGTGGATTGGATTATGTGTAAGACAGTGGGAAACGAGAAGACAGGGATATCTTGGACCGACCGACGTGAAGAACCCAGAAGTCCTCGATTTCGCGCGTGGGTGATTTATGTTTGATGTCACACAAAATCAATGACTTATAAGCGAAAACCGAAAAACTGGTCGAAGAAGCAGCCAGCGATGACAGGACTCCAGGTGAACATAGACAAGAAGGAGGTTATGAAAATAACCAACCAGCGTCAATCACCATCAACGGGAGGGATTTGAAAGAGGTTTTACTTCATTCACTCATCTAGGGAGCACTGTCTCAACTACAAGAAGTTGGAACGGACGAGAATGTCAAATCGAGGGAGAATTGGGAAGGCGAGAAACACATTCATCAACCTGAAATCAATCTGGAATTCTTCGTCACTCAGCCAGCATCAACAACAAAATTCAGTCGGATTTTCAATACGAACGTCAAGTCAGTCAGTTCTTCTATACGGATCAGACGGAAACTTGGCAGGCAGGCCACAAAGAATCTTTCCAACTAACAGTCTGTTGCAGACCTTCATCAACAACTGTCTCCGCTGGATCTATACTGAAGGTCAGATGGCCGGGCCGGAAAGAATCACCAACAAGAAATTATGGGAAGAAACAAAACAAGAACCAATCGCCAACCAGCAAATATGCAGGAGAAAGTGGAGATGGATGGATTGGACACTCGCTCACTGAGGCCGCCACTGGGTGACATCGCGCGCGCGTCAGGCCATTGCTCAAGTGGAACCAGGCCGAAAGGGAAGCGGTGAGTGGGACGTCAGTGCAAGGGTGACATGGAGGAGATCGTGTGAAGAGGAGTTGAAAGAGTATGGACTTACATGGATGGATGCAGGTGAAAAGTACGGCAGCGGAAGACAGAAGTGGCAAGTGGATACGTGCAGTTGAATCCCTATGTTCCACTAGGAATCCAAGGGAGCAATAATAATAATACCGATCGTTAGTGATCACACGGGAGGTGTGATTTTTATTCCTGGCCGATATATTCCTGAAGCTAGCCCATTTTTCAGCTTGACTGTAAGTTCAGAAAATTAGGAAGGTTCGGCATGCGTCTGGCAACCCTATGCATCAAAATTTCAATGCTAAGGATCCCATGTTTTGCTCACAACACAAATTAGTATGATGAAAATGCTACAAACCTATTCAGTAATATGAATAAAACATCTAGTGGAATCATAACTAATATGACGAATAATTGTTTATGCAGTCAGGGATTAAATACGTAGAAATAATAAAATGAAAAAATATGGTAGTATAAATAGAGATTAAGAAAAACCTAAAAATAACATAAATAAACAGGAAGTTTGGATAAGAAAGGCAATGCGATAGCCACTATTAGAAGAATGACCTGTTTATAATGGCCATAGCAGGGGCAAGGGTTGGACGTACTTCTTTTGCATACATAGCGTGGGTTTAAGATTTTGGATAACTGGTGCCTCAGCTAAGCCCAGATGCCTTAATTTTACCCCCTTTGATAGGTTTGATCAAATCTTGTATATTATTTTGAAGGAATTTTTGAATGGCGCTGAATGTCCTGAATTGACCAGATATCTTGTCATTGAACTGTGTACGTGTTTTCGTCTTCCTTTTACTAGCCAGGCTGGATAGTGTTCATGAGCGCGATTTTCAATTTGACGCATGGTACGGCTAATTTATTCAGCTCCGTAAGAGCAAGTAAACTGGTATATACACGCTGAAGTGGCCCGATATCCGAACTTCTTGTCTGTTTTGTCATTTTATTACTTCTACGTATTTAATCCCTGATTTCACATACAATTATTTGTCACATTAGTTGTGACCCCACTAGATTTTGTTATCCAAACATCCTGTCCATTGTTGTTATTTCTACATTTCTGACCCCCCCCCCCAATTGGACACACAATATGTCAATCTTCTCAGTATTTATGATGCTACTTTGTTTGAGTTTTATCCGTCCCATCCCGCCTGTTTATTATGAGATTTTAATTCGTAATTGTAATTTTATTAATTTGACCCTTGATCGGAAATTATTCTGGAACATTTCCACTCAAATAGACATCACAAGAGATCATAAGATCTCTCTTAAAAGCACTAAAATAAAAGAATCATATACTTAATTAAGAATACAATATAGATATTCAGCGAAGAGACTCTCTCCAACAATGAATTTATTATCAAGCTGTATAGTTGTATATACATGAGTTGTTGTGAAGAAATTATATCCGGTGAGGGGATTAGATCACAGGTGTGAATACATGAAATAATTATAATAGTAGTAGTATGAAATGCAATTAAAATATTCAACTGCTTCTGTGGAGCTCCTGTGGTTTAATGTCACTTGGCAAAACAATTATTGTCATATATAGAATAAGTCATAAGATGTATAGATGTTGGAAAGGGATGCATAATTATAGGATTAGTAGGCGAATATAAAATGTTACATAAAATCGTATGAAATTTGATTAGATAGAATTTGACATTGTAGAAATAATCTTTTGATTTAGATATGATAGAGAAGATTTGTAGCTCAGGTGGATGATTTTGATGTGGTTTTGTTCTCTGAGCTGGATGGTTAGTTTGCGAAGCTTTCATCACCTTACTGGGTGACATCTTCAGCGCATACTTCAATTTGACTTCAAATAAACAAAATAAATGTCTATACCTCTACGGCCAAAACAGAAGTAGATATTGTACATACTTCTTTTGTACACCAAGGTCTGGTTGGGCTAAATTCATGGTTTGCCAAGGCCTCCACTGTATTTAGAAGCCTGTAACGAAAAAAAAAACGCGTCTGGTAAGTTAGCATGAATTCGATAGATGATTTTAAGATTATGGTCAGGGTTGGCAGAGTGACAGGAGTCGATCAGGTATTCTAGAACAGAGCTTCGCACACACTTTCTTTCTCTCTACTAACCCTATAATTATACATCCCTTTCCAACATCTTTTATACACCTTATGTATTATACTATTTATGACACTAATTGTTTTGCTACTTGACAATAAACTATGATTATAATCACAAATATTTTAATATAGTAAAAATATTCATTCAGACATCCATAAAACACAAAATAATTGAGGGAAGAATATCCTCTCCGATAATTTCCTCTTCTGGCTCTACAATCATATACGTATATGTTTATATACATAGAATATTCTAGAATAGTAGTCAATAACAATATCGGTGTTTTTTAAATATTATTATCGATTTGTTAAGTAAAATCACAGTGGAATTACCACATTTCATTAAAGATGCTTAAATAATAATCATAATAATAATAAAGATATAATGGCAAATAGAATATCAAATAAAATTAGAAAAATTCCACAAAAATTGAGGATCATCCGAACCTAGATGGCCAAGCGGGTAAGGATAATGTCTGAACTAACTTCTTTTGGACGCACAAATAAGGCTTGTTAACACGGATCACAACAGCCAGCCTCAGCAATATTTAGTGATCTAACTTTTAAGGAGAAATTAAGATTTGTTAGTTGGTATGCAGTAAATGATTCTGAAAGCCTGATTAACATCAATCTTGTGTTCTGTCTGCATCCACAAGATGAGTGAGATAGCATAGCGCTACGAATAGATTTTGTTTGTCCTTTACTTAACCAAGAACTATGCAGGCTGATGTTCGGAAATCCAACGAGAAACATGCCTAATTGTACGGCCTATGTAACTAACTGGCTCCAGGGGAGCAGTTAAATATTTTAATTGCATTTCATACTACTACTATTATTATTTCATGTATTCACACCTTTGATCTAATTCCCTCACCGGGTATAATTTCTTAAAAACTATATATATATATATATATATATATATATACTAATGTACAGGTTGATAATAAATTCGTTGTTGGAGAGAGTCTCTATGCTGAATACATATATTGTGTTCTTAATACTACAATTGGAGTTATTTAATTATTGAAAAAATATACTTCTTTAACAGAAATCATTTTTAGAATCATCCCAGATATGTGTCTGACATTGGTGAACACATATGTCTCTTGTAAGTATTGATATATATCCATATAATATGTGTGTTTGTTTAACAGTCTGATATATTTTGCTACGTATATATGGATCGATACTCCATTATAATTAGCCAATCATGTTAAGACTGTCTATTGATTTGTTCACACACTTGTTTGGACATTCATATATATTTTTGCTCACACACTCTTGTGAGATATATTGATTCTCCTTGTGTTTGGAAAATAGAAGTATCATCGCAAACCTAGTGGTCTTCTGATTTCCGTCTTTCTTGCGTCAGGACTATTAAATTCTCGACCAGTACATAACAATAATTTGGCGACGGGGAAAACTATGGATCCTTCTAAATTGGAATTACTACTTGAACGACAAATGAAATTAATGGAAATGTTCGTCAACCAACAGACTTGTCCAGCTTCACCTTCAAGCAATCCAAATCATACCATGCTACCATCTGTCGACGGAATTGTGAATAGTATTTCACAGTTCAATTATAATCCAGATACGAATGTCACATTTGACACATGGTATCAACGATATGAGGATTTATTCACAGTTGATCTCGCCTCACAAGATGATGCTTGAAAGGTGCGAGTGTTATTACGTAAATTGGGTCCCGCAGAATATGGGAGGTACTACAACCTAATTTTACCTCAAAAACCACGTGACAATTGTTTCGATGATACAATAAAGCTGCTGCGTGAACATTTTGGAGACCACTTCTCATTATTCAGCATACATTATCGTTACCTCGAGCTGACAATGAATGAAAATTATGAATATATTACTCAAGTTGGCACAGTCAACCGAGAATGTGAGAGATTTCGACTCAGGTCCTTAACAGATGATCAATTCAAAGCCTCATATGCAGTCTTCAATCTCCTCGTTTCACAGATATCCGAACTCGGCTGCTCAAACAGCTAGAACAAAATCCAAAGTTAACATTACATGACATAGCTGACGAATATCAACCGCTGATTAAATAAATAAATAAATTTTTGCTTTATTCCAAAAACAGTACCAATGATACAGCAAGGAATTTTCAGCATTCAGTACAATACTGCATCTAATTTACTCAAAAACGACAAAAAAAAATTAAAAATACACATTACATAATAGTAATAAAACAATTGTTATAGCAGCTACATAGCAAAATACTGTATGCCATACGGAGAAAAATATGCATAAAGTACAAAATTGTAGTAATAATAGTAATACCAACTAAAATAAAATAGCAAAGTTATAATTAAACGATAGAAAGGGTGACACTTTAAAGTTACAGAAAGATGAACGATGAAAGGGTCGATTCACTGTGCTAATTACATAGTAACTTTTATGTTTCACGTCTAACAGAGTCTTCGTCACATAAAGTACGCGCTAAATAGGGTATTGTAGAATTTCTATACTTAGTGGTACGAGCATATATCTTTTTATATTGACTTCTCGTCCTACCTGATGAGATACAAGGGGACAGGTGTGAATAAAGGGGGTGCAGAGGGTCTGACATTATAGCCTTTGCCCATTTCGTACAGGAATTTATATGCCTCTCGACTATAGTATTAGCGAGCTCATGCAGTGGCAGACTACAAGCTCTACTCACAGCATTTAATACTCTTCGTAATATGATATAATCTTTTTTGAGCAGCCCAGGAAAGATTAATGGAGAGCAATAGAGTACAATAGGTAAAATACAGGAGTTTAAAAATTGCAAAACTAAAGGTTGGTTGATACCTGATTGTCTTAACTTTTTAATGTAGAAGGTAAGACGAAACATTTTCTTAGAGATAGATAAGATATGAGATGACCATGAAAGGTCAGAGGAAAAAACTAGTCCAAGGTATTTAATACTTGATTTGGTTTCAATTTCCGTGCCACCTATGCTACAGGAATCATGCGAGCTAACTAGTTCAAGTAAGTCACGTCGATGCTTGAAAGTAAAGTCAAGCGCCTGACATTTGGAAGGATTTAATATAAGACCATTTGCAGAAAGACACACACCTGGTCGAATCAACACCTTCCAGAAGCTCTGATATTCGTGCATTACGAAAGAGCAAAAATCTCTCATCATCCAGTCCTGACCCACCTTCTTCTAATGTTCCGCGTAAATCTACACATACTCGTCCAACTTCACAAAATACTGCAAAGAAGACCCCACCATCACCATGCTGGCATTGTGGCGCTTGGCACTTTTGAAAGTCTTGCCCATACAAAAATCATCGTTGCAGCAAGTGCAAAATCATCGGTCATAAAAATCGTTTTTGTCAGCCACGCAAACACAGATATCATAATCCAGCGAAAGCTCGCCAAACTTTTGGTCCTAAATCCCCAAAAAGTCAATGAGTTTAGTCGCATCCTCTCAAATCACAACACCAGGTATGCGAAAATATCTTGATCTTCAGATGAATCGTCATGATACATGTCTGCAGCTAGATACCACCTCTGATATTACTGTTATATCAGAGAAAATTTGGAATAATATTGACAGACCACCTATCACCAATACTTCCCAGTCTCTTGTCAGCGCCTGTGGTGGGCGGCTCAGACTTATTGGTGAACTCAAATGTTCTGTTTCCTTCCGCAATACCAAATTCACAGGAATTTGTTACGTCACCAAGAGTGATTTAAATCTTTTGGGACTTGATTGGTTCGATCGTTTGCATCTGGCTGATGTCCCACTCAATTCGCTATGCAATGCGTTCAAGAAGCATAAAATGTCAAACAATTCCGGACGAAGCCGAAGCCGCAAACCCAACACGCAGACGAAACGACAGACGTCAACAACAAGCTCAAAGGTTCCAGATAAACCCCCAGGTAAACATCCTATTAATCATCACTCTTCTCAAAAGGGGAGGTGATATATATCCATATAAAATGTGTGTTTTGTTTAACAGTCTGATATATTTTGCTATGTAAATATGGATCGATATTCCATTATACTTAGCCAATCATGTTAAGACTGGCTATTGATTTGTTCATTTTGAATATTCGCTCACACACTTGTTCGGGCATTCATATTTTGCTCTCACACTCTTGTGTGACATTGATTCTCCTTGTGTTTTGGAAAATAGAAGTATCATCGCAAACCTAGTGGTCTTCTGATTTCCGTCTTTCTTGCGTCAGGACTATTAAATTCTCGACCAGTACATAACAAGTATTCTATCAGTTATCTGATACACGTGAATATCACCCCATATTGTAATGATATTAGATAATGAAGGTGACCTTTTTCATTGCATTTAACATGCAGCCATACATATACAGACTGACAGGTTCACTTTATCTTAAAAACGGCATATTAGTCACAGATTTATGTGTAATGCAAAATGCTTTGAATCAAGAAAACCTAAGTATACACTGTTGAAATAAACGTACAGTAAAATAAATTCGGATTTTCAACACCAATATTAAGTCGGTTAGTAAGTCTCTTCTTCTTTAGGGGTCAAGAAAAACATTTCGAACAGACTACTCCAGACTCCATTGAACAAATGTCTTCACTGGATCCATACTGAACTTCAGATGACCAGCCAGCCGGTCAGAAAGTATTAGCATCAAAAAACTCTAGGAAGCCATTGCTCAACATATATGCAGAATGCCAGTTTGACCACGAATTAGTAACAGTTAGAGAACTATTGAAAACCACCACAGAGTACTGGACAGTTAGCTGTTTCATCCTAATTTAGGAATCATCTGCAGTAGACACCCACCCAACAAGGGGGTTTGAACTGAGGACCAAATTCAATGGCCAACCCATGAATTTTAACTTCTATCAATTCGTGATTTAGCGTGACCAATCCATTGGTGGTCAAATCCTTACAAACGAAACTGTTGAAAATTAATCTGATGCTCGCTAGTGACTGACTTGCTATAGGACGGAATTTCCTTGAGTTCTATTGAAAAGTCCTGACCAGTGAGGTTCATCAAGTCAAATGTGAGGGTGGATTTTCCTCCGATGATATTGGATGGTAGCCGCGCTAAAATCACTGATTGGTAGAATTCATGGACTGGTCATTGGATCGGGTCCCAGTGGCTGAACGGTATATGACTTTGTTTGTTTGTAACCCGGATGTCCTGGGTTTGAACCTTTCTGTGGGCTGGGTGATCTACTTCCGACGATTCCAAAACTAGGATGAAACAAGTGTCAAGTCCGCTTGGTTTTCAATGGTTCTCTAACGGATATCAATCCGTGTTCATCTCATACCATCACCTGACCATGACTTTCAGTGCCTCAAATCTACCATCACTGTTTCTTGCAATCAATACCTTCATGCTAAATCAAAAACACAAAGTCTTCTGACTAAACAGCACGAAGAAGAACTTGAACTGTTGACGCATAACAAAGATATACTATTAACGCTCCCTGACAAGGGTGCAGGTGTTGTTATTATGGATCGTAAAGATTACATTGATTGATAAAATGTCACATCTGCTTTCAGAAAGCAGTAAATTCTCCAAGCCAAAAGAGAACAACAAGATGGAATTAGTGGAAAATCAACTTATCGAAGCTTTAAAGAGAATGAAGGACAATCATCTCATTCGTGAAAAACTGTACGAAAAAATAGACCAACAGAATCTCTAATACCAAGACTTTATGGTCTACCGAAGATATACAGAGCTGGTCTTCCACTCCGTCCTATCTTGAATACGTCCGGATCCCTTTATCATCCAGTAGCTGGGTGATTAGCTAAAATCCTCAAACCTGTCAGGGGACAACTATCTAGTCATTCCCTTCGGGACACCTACCGATTTGTTAAATGTATTCACGTGCCCAGTGGAACACAGGGCCTCAAGCTTGTGGCTTAAAGTTTCTGTAGAAGTGTTTATTTTTACAGGATGGGTTTGCTGGCCTCATCACCAACCTTTCCTCTTTACCAGCATTATTTCTGGCTTAGCGAGGTAAAGGAGTGAGTCGGCCGAGGATCGAACCCCGGACAATATGCATGGTCGGCGAGCGTCTTAAGCTGTGTGCCACCAACGCACTGTTAAATGTATGCAGAAAACAAATGCTTCGAATAAACATATGTTGTCTTTGGATGTAGAATTCCTATTTACGGGCATTCGACTGACCGAAACCATATGTTTTATAAGCAAATACATTGAAGACAACAAATTTAATAGAGTCATACCTACTACAGATCTAGAAGAACTACCTTTGAGATGTACATTAAATGCACAGTTTAATTACAGTGAAACAATCTATAGATAGATGGATGGTATTGCAATGGGTTATCCCTTGGGTCCTCTCCTTTTAGACTGTTTTATGTCCAGTCTAGAAAATGGTCAGTTGAAGTCAACAATCCAAAGCTTTCAAATGTATGAAAGGTATGTAGATGACACCTATATTATTTGTAATAGTGATTGGAATGTAAATAATATATTAAAATCATTTAATGTTTGCCATCCAGTAATAAAATTCCCACTCGAAAGGGAGAACGAGTCTAATATTCATATCCTCGATGTGAACTTATCAAGGAGGACCGATGGAACTCTGAAGAGATCGATATATCGAAAGCTGTCATGGAATAGTCAACTGACATATTTCTACAGCTGGGTACCCACTGGTCGAGAACGAAACCTGGTCCGGTTGCTTGCAACTCGCAATCGGCGCATATGTAGCCCCGATACTGTGGAGGTTGAGTTAAATCTTTTCAGGAAAATCCAAATAGAAAATGGATTTCCGCCATGTTTTATAGACACGAATATGTATTCAGATTCTACGAAGCGTCCGCATCCAAGAAAATGAGCTTGGAATTCAGAGGTGGCTTAGCTTCTGATATCATGAAACGAAAGATACTGCAGTCTCTGAAAAGAACGTCCCCCGCTGTATCTTTGAGAATAGCCTTTACTAGTCGACCATTACTAATCGATAACCTGAAAGACAAGGTGCCGCTGTTGACCAAATCTGTGTGCGTTTATCGTGTGGAGCTAGGTCAATCGCTCGTTCGACTCAAGTTTTCTTCACGAGGTTGCGAGAAGACTATCTTGGATGGTTACGAAGAGGTGGGAGTGGAGGAATAAGGAGCGCGACCATTGAACATCTGGTCGATAATCATCACCCAACAATCTCTATAGCCTCCGCCGTTAAAGTCATCTACAAGGCAAAGAGTAATTTACCTAAATCCCTACGTACCCGACTCATCTGTATTGCTGAAGCCGTCTTTAGCTATCGAAACAGAAAAGCCAGATCTCTGTATACAGAAAAAGTTCGTTCAACCCCCCCAACTTTCATGGTCCCCTCTATGGTAAAGTATGATAATCCCCGATCATATTTTAGCTCTACCAATTTTTCATTTTTTCATTTTGTCTATTCAATTTGTAGTCTGTTCCTTATTACGTTGATTGTTACTATTACTACTCTCACTTTGAACTGTCCCCGGTATTATTTCGCTTGTCATTCTAAATCAATTCTGTTTTGCAACGTTGAATTCGATGTTATCAAATTTCATACAATATTACGTAACGTTTTTATTTTATTCGATTTGTCTACTAATCCTATAATTGCACACCCTTTTTCAAGTTCTATCCCTCCTATGAATTATTCTATATTTGATTGCATGGAGGATTTATTCATGAGCTGACATCAGTTAGAGAACCATTGGAAAACCTGGGAGTACTGGACAGCTGTTTCGTTCTAGTTTGGGACTCTTCAACAGTACGCACCCACCGGGGTTTGAACCCAGGACCTTCTGGTTACAAGGCGAGCTCGTAGACCATTGAGCCACTGGGACCCAATCCAGTGGCCCTTGAATTCTAACTTCTGCCAATTCACGACATAGCGCGACCACTTCCATGCAATCAAACAAAATCCCTACAAAACCAATACTTGAATATTCTATATTTGACATAAATTGTTTTGCCACTTGACATTTAACTATGATTATAATCACAAACATTTTAGTTTTATTATTATTTTATACATTCACACTTATGATTCAATTCCCTCACCGGATGTAACTTCTTAAAAACCATATATATATATAATATAAATTCGTTGAAAAGAGTCTCTTCATTGAATCACTTGTTTTGATTTTCTATATGTTACAATGGGAATATTCCATGATTTAAAAAGGAGGTTGAAGTTGGCATGACGTAATAATAATAATAATTTTTCCTTCACGTTCCCAGGGGAACATAGGGCTTAATTAAAGTCTCTTCATTGAATCACTTGTTTTGATTTTCTATATGTTACAATGGGAATATTCCATGATTTAAAAAGGAGGTTGAAGTTAGCATGACGTAATAGGTGTGAGATAATGATTAATCAATATGAATGTGTAGAATGGACAGAAACTAGTGGGAAGACGATAAACTGTTTTTATATAAAATCTGTATGAGTACACAATGTTATTAGTAAACAGTAATAGAGTGATAATAAAATATGGATGATGGGAATAATAGTAATAATAATTTTTTTATTCTCTCACGTTCACAGTGGATCATACGGCTTCAAGCTACAGGCTTGAAGTTCTCGTAGTAGTGTTCATTTTTGCAGTATGGGTTTGCTAGCCTCATGACTAACATTTTCCTCTTTACCAGCTTTTTATTTCTGGCTTAGCTAGGTGAACATGTGCGCCGGCCGTAAATCGAACCTAGGACCATGTGAATGGTCGGCAAGCGTCCTAATCGCGGTGGAACCAACGCACGAATAATAATAGGTGCGTACTTCTGATGAATCCCAAACTAGGACGAAACAACTGTCTAGTACTCTCAGGTTTCTCAGTGGTGATGAAATCCTCATCCAATCAAACACAATCCCTACAAAACCCATACTTTAAAATGAAATAATAATAAACCAGTGGGGATCCATCTAGTTGGGTGTGACAGTGGAGTTCTCGCCGATGACAATAGTTGATGGTCATGCTAAAATAACGAATTGATAGAAGTTGGAATTCATGGGCTGGTTACTGAATTGGGTCTCAGTGGCTGAATGGTATACGAGCTTACTATCTAACTGGGGGTCCTGAGTTCGAACCCCCCGTAAGTGTGTTATGTACTCGTCGCCAAATTATTATTATGTACTGGTCGAGAATTTAATAGTCCTGACGCAAGAAAGACGGAAATCAGAAGACCACTAGGTTTGTGATGATACTTCTATTTTCCAAACACAAGGAGAATCAATATATCACACAATAGTGTGTGAGCAAAAATATATATGAATGTCCGAACAAGTGTGTGAACAATCAATAGACAGTCTTAACATGATTGGCTAAGTATAATGGAATATCGATCCATATATACATAGCAAAATATATCAGACATGTCAACAAACACACATATTATATATAATATAAGGGGAATATACATTGGTAAAGGAGACAGGTTCATCAAAGTGAAATGGTCACAGGCTAAGAGAGCAACAGAAAGAGAGACCACCATACATATATATATATATGGATTTATATCAGAGTGGGTGCACACAACCGACGATTCCCAAACTAGGACGAAACAGCTAACTGTTCAATACTCCAGTGCTGGTTTTCGATGGTTGTCTAACTGATATCAGTATGTGGTCAAACTCGATAAAAATGTATGTTAAATTGGTATTATCACTTGTTATATTAAATATCATAGAATGTATGCAGCTGACGAGAGCCAATGAAATAAAATGCATCCATATTTATTCTGCACTCATATTTATACCATCTCTGGTTCAAACTGAGAAAAACGGAAGTTGTGTATGAAGTGTTAAATCATTGACAACTTTTCTAAAATCTATTATTCTTGAATTATTGAAAAGTTAATTTATTATATTAAACAATGTTAGAGGTCATTGTGAACAAAACTGCATAATACAATAAATTAAAACAAAAAAATACCAATCAGAAAGGCGCTATGACAATTGACATACTGGTGATTAGTTTGTCAAGGTTATTTATTTTCGAAAATATTATTGAACAGTACATGAACAGTACATATATATATATAAATATACACTGAGTTTTGAATACTAATCATTTGACTGTACGTCACCCGTCGACAAACAAGACAATAATGTTGAATGCTAATCATGTCTTAAAATCGTAAGTTATTGATTTCCTTCGATGCAAATTTCTTGAATAATATTTCTCTATTCTACAGGATACTCCATCGAAGTAGATATTTATTGTCAAGTCGTGGAAATGAATTTCACACCAGTGTAAAGTGTGATAAACTTGCTCGTACTAGAGCTGAACTGTGTGAAGCCAACAAAGTTGTCATCAAGTTAGGCAGTGCAGTTGTCACGAAACCGGATAAAAGTGGTCTTGCTTTGGGACGTTTAGCGGCTATTGTAGAACAGATTGCGGAACTTTGTCATCAGGTAATTCATTATTATTGTTACCATTATTATTATTATAATTATTATTACTATCACGATCTGTGTGTGAAATGGCGATTGATTGCCTTTACGGATTCCGACAAGACAGTAGGAAGACGTAGTATATCTGAGATGTGTGATGTGCATTTGAACAACACATTTCGGACACTATGATCACACACACACACACACATAAAAGGCAACAGAGCATAAAGCATAACAATTTAAATGAGTATGGTCAAAGATAAGAGGCAGAGAAATGAGGTAGATTGTGGGTTCGAACCCCGGTGGGTGCGCACTGATGGAGAGTCCCAAACTAGGACGAAACAGCTGTCCAGAATTCTCAGACTTTCCAGTGGTTGTGTTGCTTGAATGAAGCAAGTAAAATAGTAGTTTTTTCAGAATAAGAAGATGGTACCATCATTGTATATTTTTCATTGGCTTCTCATCAGCTTAGCTACTTACTGGCCAAAGACATTATTAAGTATATCTACAGAAACAATTTTAACATACTTGTACAGGCAGTTCATTTTTAAACAAAAATCAATCAATATATGCATACAGTAATAACATAAAATAATAAAATAATTTTTCCTTCACGTTCCCAGTGGAACATAGGGCTCCAAGCTAGTGGCTTGAAGTTTCTGTAGCAGTGTTTAATTTTTACAGGACGGGGTTGCTAGCCTCATGACCAACCTTTCCTCTTTACCAGCATTATTTCTGGCTCAGTGAGGTAAAGGAGTGCGCCGGCCGGGGATCGAACCCCGGACCATATGCATGGTCGGCGAGCGTCCTAACCGCTATACCACCGACGCACACAGTAATAATATATATATGTAATATTAAACACTATCCTGAACAATAATGGTCATACCCAATGGAAATTTTCGACATAACGCAACTAGATGAAAAACTGGCGAAAAAAGATCCAGTTACCAGGGTCAGGAAACACACTCGTGATAACTGTTTCTTTCTGAACACAGAAATCGGGTTTCAGGTACACCTCATGGAGATTTCTGGTTAGACAAACTTAACGAGAATTGAACTCTTTTGCCTGTTGATAATTTTGAATGATCTTGTGACCAAGAAATCTCAGCCAACACACTGTTTAACCTCGTTTAGCAAGTAATAAGTCCAATAAAGAAGAAGGGCTGGAGTCTCAACCCATAAAAATCAACGACACAACCAATGCTGAAACTTCAAAGCTCCAAAGCTTTAAGCTGTGGGTTCTCCTTGGAAAGTAAGGGTCTTTTCCATTTCACACTTTATTTGATTTCTAATATTTTTTCAATAAGCGTCGATACTAGTGAATGTTATGCAAAGATGTAAAATAAGTTTGCAATTATATGAGCTGATCTTTCCGAAAGAAGGGTTAGAATAAGCTGTCCTTGGAAACGACACACACACAACAGCTAATGATGCATGCACGATATTAGATATCTTCTTTCACTGTAGACTGAATGTCAGGCAATACCACTGATCGCGTGGTAGAACAATCGCTGTTGTTCACATTTCCTAGGAACCTAGGTTCTTCACAAAAAAAGTCTTCACTGTCATGACTAATGGAGAGCTGTTTGAAAGAGTTCAGATTCTTCTGTCCTAAAAAAGAAAACAGCTGAAACCAAAATCAAATGACGCAATCGGAAGTGAAGTTATTAAAAAAATCAAGAGTCATAAGATATTCTTTTATCGACATCCCTTGCAACTGCTTTGAACTTTTCATATTTAATCGAAGTTTCCACCTGTTGGCTAAAATAAGTGTCCATGGAATCAGACGTCAAAATAAAGTAGGTGGGTTTGATCAGATGTCACTAAGATAATCAACGCTCAAAATAAAATACGCATACAAAGTACTGCATTCGACAACAAACTGTAAATTACTTGTCTGATTCAATGTAGACGTTTCGGTTGGTTGGTTGATTGGATCAAAGTTTTCGGCCTCAGGTTGACAGGTCGTCGTCTGCTTGTGCAGAGGTTTCGACGATATCTGATTATTTAACTTGAAGTAAACTGGTGGGTGATGGTGACAAACAATGGAATACAGGATGAGCATTTCGTCTCCTCTGTGACTCGTACTCAGTTGGATATGCCTAAGTGTTTCAATGAGTGATGATGTTTCCTCTGCTAGTCATAACCCCCCCCTCCTCGAAGCATCTGCTCGAGGAGCCGACATGTCGACTTGAGGCTGAGCAATTCGTACCACTCAATCAACGGGAAAGTGAAAACTGTATTGAATAATAACTGATACCTATTGCGCAAGAGGTGGCTTTCGTGATCCAGGTGGTCTAGTGGATAACTCTCTGACCTTCGGAACGACTGGTGTCAGGTCCAAGCCTCAGTAAGGACGCTATCACTCACTGAGGAATGTAGTTATACTCAAATGACGAGTCCAAAATAGGAAAAATTTCGAATTCCAGACTCCACTGCTAGTCACTATCTACCAACACAGTTCAAGTAAACTATCTGTTCTAAATAAAGGCAATGCGTAACGTCTGATGAAATAATGTCACCGATCACCTATGTGAATTATCTTTTTTCCACTCCTCTGGATTCTAATGGAACATGGGCTTTGAAGTTTTGAGAGTGTTGGTGTTATTTTTTTCTCGGGTGGGGTTTCTGTCTTCACACTTAACTTTCCCTTTTCACTGGACATTCTACAGAGTGAAGGGGGTTTATTAGTGCATTGGTTGCAAATCATACCCGAAACACCTTCGTGGTCGACGACCATTGTGCCAACACATTACTAATTTGAATAAGGCATTAAGAAGACAAATTTCGCGAGATGATATCGTCATTTCGTAGTTTCTTTACAACCGCTTTACAACTAACATGGTTAACAGTGATAAAATAAAGTTCATGAAAATTACTCAGTTAAATAAAAACAAAAGTACATACTAATGACCAATCATATTAAGATAGGTCAAGCAGTCCAGGGTAGGCGAAGATTGAAGTCTATTGATTTTTGTACACACAGTTTACGCTGTATGTGATTAATCCAAAGTGCTTCCATCACCTTCAATAACCTTGAATTAGAGTTATGTGAAATAATTGTGAAACAGTCATTAATAATATTGATTTTGTGACCAGACATTAATAAGTGTTTTGCAATGGATGATGCTGGATTTCTACTAAGATTAATCGCGTTAGGATTTTCGATATGATTTACTAGCCATTTTGGAACATGTTCTTTTCGACGACATTGGAACATTCTGTTAGTTCTACCTATATAGGTGTCACCGCAGCTGCAGGTGAACTTGTAGATACAGTTTGAAGTAGAGTCCACAGAATTTCGTCCTTTAATCGTAGGTACAGGGATCGAAAATGTTCGGCAAGTGAGAAAAAGAGATGCGGCGTAGAATGTGCGTTTGATGGCTGACCGAAGTCTTTGAGCTGTCAACTGCATAATCTGGTCGCCCTTGAATGGTAGATTAATAAAGATGGCTTTCTTTGGTACAGAAGCTGTCTTTTCAAGATGTGGTCTATCCTTACCGTGACAATTGATGAAGTTTTCTGGATAACCATTGGCTAGTAAAACTGAATGTATATGTCGAAGCTCATCCATCAATGTGTCACTCGTACATATTTTTCGAGCCCTTGAGAACAAACATTTCACCAGGGAACGTTTATACTGGATAGGAACAAAACTGGTAAAATGAAGATATTGTCCACTCCACGTCTGTTTACGAAAAATAGAGCGCTGAATCGTTCCATCATTTCTCCTAGTCATAGTAATATCCAGGAAACCGAGTTTGTTATTGGATTCTAGTTCGGAGGTCACTCGAATATTTGGATGGATATGATTAAATAGGGTGATAAAGTTTTCAATAGATTTGCTATTATTACTAATAATAAGAGTATCATCTACATAACGTTTGTACAGCATAAATTCTCCAAGCATACCTTGCATTTGTTTCTCTAATTTCGACATAAATATATCTGCTAACAGGGGCCCCAGAGGGCTACCCATTGCAACACCGTCGATTTGTTTGTATGCTTTTCCTTGGAATGTGAATCGAATATTTTCTGTACACATTAAGATGATGTCCTTGATGTACGTTACAGGAATAGGTAAGTTTATCCCGTTGCTTGTGATGTAGTCGCAAATGAAATCAACAGTTTCTTGAAGGGGAACATTGGTGAATAAAGATTCTATGTCAATTGAACACATAACCTTTTCCTTAATGTTCAAGGTGTCTAGCATTTCTGTAAGATCAAATGAACTTTTTATAGAATGATTTGATAATGAGTCTCTTACAGGCGTAAGGACCTCTGTAATCCATTTGGCGATTTTATGGTAAGGAGAATCCGACATATCTAAGATGGGTCTCAGTGGGCTCCCAGTTTTGTGGATATGATTGGTCATTAGTATGTACTTTTGGTTTTTTATTTAACTGAGTAATTTTCATGAACTTTATTTTATCATTGTTAACCATGTTAGTTGTAAAGCGGTTGTAAAGAAACTACGAAATGACGATATCATCTCGCGAAATTTGTCTTCTTAATGCCTTATTCAAATTATCAAAGGGACTAATTGTTTTAACATTACTAATTGTTTGAGACGAGCATAATTATTCCGATTGATGGAAGATGGTGAGCAGTGAAATTAATGATGTGCACTTTGTTCATCTTTGCACTGATCATCTGGATTCAACTGCATCCCATGAGGAAGTAGAGTCCCCACTGAAACGTGAATCGCGGTGATCATGATTTTCAACGCCAAAAAGTGATCCACTAGGCCAGTGAAACATGAGAGTAATCTCTTATACAACAAATATCGGCTGGTATTTGTTGATTGATTTATACTGGGTGGAAGTACATCTAGTGGAGGAGTCTTGAACACAACGGAATACACCACATTCTGGATTCTTCTGTTAGTCGCTACCAACCAAAGAACACTATATGTTTACGTTAAAACACCATGAAAGCGGTCTTAGCATTAGGAACTAACATGCCAACAGAGAACAAGCATTTTTATCTACTTTAATCAAAGAGAAATATTGTTTTGTTATTATTCCTTAGTGTCCCTAGTGAAATGTTGGACTTGAACGGCTCATCTCCACTTTGTCTTGATCCCAGTAATCATCTCCAGCTGGAACTACAATCGCCCACAATCCCTCACCTCCTCCTCCTCCTTCTGCTTGTCACACAATCTCCGTTATGTCACCCTCTGTCTCACGCCTAACTTGTTGTTTCTCATTCAAGTTCCACTCGAGCCATAGCCTGGTGCGCGACATCGCCCAATGGCCTCCTCAGTGTGTGTTTGATCCGTCTCCATTTTCCCCCCCGGATATTTGTTCAGCATTACGTTATCGATTGGTTCGCTCCCATAGTGTCTTTTTGCCAATTCTTTCTGGCCATTTGACCTACCATATGGAGCCAGCTGTTGGTGAAAGTATGCAGTAGTCTGTAGATAATGTTGTCATGACTCAAAAAGAAGACCTGACTGACTGACGGACTTATCAAGTCTTCGAGCCTATTTGACACTGGACATAAATTGTCTGCAAACTAGAGATATTAAAGCATAAACCAGTATTAACTGGTGGATGGTGACTAGAAAGGGAATCCAGTTGCGTTGCGCATTTCGTCCTTTTTAAGGCTCGTCTGTCAACTGGATGCACCTGCATTCCTCAGTGAGTGATACTTTTCCCACCGAGGCTTGAACCCAGTGGCCATAGTTTCAAACGCCTCTAATTACATGTGCCCAGTAAACATCGTCGAAGCATCTGCACAAGAAGCCGACAGACATGTCAACCTGAGACTGAGCATTTAGGTCCAATCAATCGATGGGAAAATCTAAAATTGAATTACATAAATCATTATGATCAGGTATATTCACATCGATTCTAGTAATCATGTTACAGCACTTTATTTGCCAGTATGTAAACCTACTGCTCTACCTAAAATTTGACTATTCCCTGAACCAAAATGCACTGGTTAATTGTTATTATTTTTCCCCTGTGTTCCCGAGTGAAACATTCGGTTTCATTAGTACATGTGCATTTCACTCTGGACTCCTCAGTCTTTTTTTATCTGGTTCTATGGTTGTCGTAAACTTTTATCCCCTCCTCACACATATAGACACACACCTTACTCGTCTCTCCTCTCTCATTTGCGTTCCATTCAGTGGCCATCCTGGATTGTGATGTCACTCTAAGCCTATCTGCATTCCCTTCTTTATACTGGTTGTGCTGTAACTTCTTAGTTGTTTTGGTGAGATAAGTTTCGATTGTTGGTATTAGAATCGGGAAGCCTTGCTTGACCTAAGCTTCCTACTAGTTGGCATTTAAAAGTCAGCAGGACACATCCGAAAATCTTGAAGGAACACCTTTCCCTCATCTTGCGATTCAAACTCGCGTCACTCAGTGTTGCAGTTGGATTTTCATGCTCACGACTGACCTGTAAGACAGTGTTGAATATTTTTGACTGCATCACTGGGTGAAGTGGTTCAAATCTCAGAAGAGACATAAGTTTCTTTAAAGTTACAGATACGCCTTGTCGACGACTGGTGAGTACCAGCTAGCACGAAACCCAGTTCAAGCAAGGCTTCCTATAGCCGATTGCCATCAGCTATCTAGTACCAACAATACGCAGTTCAGTGCATTGTGATGGCAAGTCACCTAGTGGCATGGTGTCCACACTGCGAACTTGACTGGCGATAGAATTCAATCTGCACCATACGTAGGACTAGACACATGAAAATTACACTAGTGACTGACTAGTATCCAATCAGAAATAGAGTGACATTGTTGCTTATTCTTTCTGGCGCGTCGGTCAATTGATTGTCAGTATCGAGGTAGCAAATGTAGCCGCTCACCAAAAACAGGATCAAAATCTTATTGCTTAATTCTGAATATAGCAGATGTTCAGAATGTCACAGTGACAAGGTTCTGTCGTTCTGTTTCCCTTACCCTAACTAGTTTTAACATTCAAACCATCAAATTATAAGTCCTGGTAATTTATGGTGGTGCCTTCATCAGAGAAAGTGTTTTCGACAGGGAAACAACTATCACACCTTAATCGTCAATTGGATACCTTTGGAGCTAAATTGTGGACAGAAATGTGTATCGTCTCAGAAATAGACAAACGGTATAACAATTACTATTATTACGTATTCTTGTACATTTTAAGTGGAATATACGGTGGCTTCAAGCTACAGGCTTAAAGTTTCGGTAACAGGCATGTTTATTTTTACGGGACAGGGTTGCTAGCTAGCCCAAAATTCTCACTTTTTGGGCTAACTACCGATTAATTGAGGTAGAACAGTGTATTGTTGGCCGGGAATCGACCCCCAAACCACATGAGGCATTGTTGGCGGAAAGAATTCTACACTGCTCGTAAGATTTAGATATGATGGAGAAGATTTGTAGCTGAAGTGGATGATTTTGATGTGAATGTGTTCTCTAAGATGGATGGTTTATTTACCAAGCTTTCATCACCCTACTAGGTGACATCTTCAGTGCACACATTTCAATTTGAATTGAAGTGAGCTTTTAGATTTCTCCACGAGTTTATTAGTCATCCCTCCTGGTTGGGGACCTTGAACCTCGTGATTAGTTGTTTTTTGTGTGTTTTCACCCCTCCAGGCTACTTGTATTGGTACTGGTGTTGATTGTTTGTTTGTTTGACTTGTACTTTGACCCTTTGTGTGTGAGATTTTCTTCTAATCAGTTAGTAAATTTAGTCTATCACTATGTGTCTATTGATTGATGATTCACTCGAATACCGAGCAGCCTTCTAAAACTTCTCTAGCATTCTTGGTGATTCTCCTCAGTCTAATACTTGAACGTTGTCCCAGTCGAAAAACACTACAATGAACATAATCTATCCGTCAAAACACACGATATCCTCTCCCTCACTCATATCGTTGCGCCCAGAAAACCATGGACGTCAATCAGTTCGACTGGGACAACCAACGTTCAAATATTAGACTGACGAGAAACACTAAGAATGCTAGAGAATTTTTAGAAAGCTGCCTGGTATCCCTGTGAATCGTCAACCAATAGACACATCAAGATCGATAAAATTTACTAATCGATAACAAGGAAATCTCAGACACAAAGGGTTAAAGTTCAAGTCAAGGAAACAATCAACACCAATATCAATATAAGTAGCCTAGGGGTGTAAGAAGAAATAAAAGCAATCAATCAGCAATTTCAAGGTCTCCGACCAGGAGAGATGACTAATAAACTCGTGAAGAAATCTAAAAGCTCACTTCAATTCAAATTGAAGTGTATGTGCTGAAGATGTTGACTAGCGGGGGGGGGCGGGGCAATGAAAGCTTGGCAAATAAACAATCCAGCTCATAGAACACAACCACATCAGAAAGAACATTCTACCGCTGTGCCAGCGATGCACTAGACAAACAGTGGCCCCTCTATTTTGTTGTTGATGATGTCTACTTTTATATATGTCCAAACCAAGTTCACTTTTAAAGGTTTGAAAATATTTGGGCATTGGATATATGATATTCATTTTAATAAAGCTTTTTGTATTTCCCAATGAATAAAACAGAGCAAAACGATACTGTCGTTGTTTTTACTGACGTTTCTCTATTTAAATGCTGCTGCTAATAGCTTTATCAAAGTAGTAAAATTGAACCGGAATTTACAAAATCCACTCAGTTTATATATGACAAAACGTTAAGCGGTGAGAAAAGTGACGTAGGTCAAGTTAAAGGGACCTATTGAAAGACAGAATAAAGACGAAGGTCAATAAACCAAATAACAAAGGTAATAGTACGTCTGTTATGATATCAAAACAAAGTTTACTAACTTGATCATCGTTCGTCAGTCTGGGGTCATGTTTCGTTGTCAAGTTGGTCAATTGGTAAAGATAACAAAATCAAGTGTAGATTGTTGTATTTGATCAGTATGTGAAATTATAAAAGCAGTGTGTGTTTACATAGTGAACGTGCTTATCACATTCGTGTTGATTTTGCCATTTCATGAAGAAGGGGGTGTTGTAGCCAGGTCAGGCGATATCACAAGAGTACTCAGTAAGCTCGACATTAGAGTTTTCTTCAAAACATCAGACACACTTCAAATTAACCTTGTCCATATAAAAGACCAAATCCAGAAAGATTCTCTATCTAATTGTGTTTATAAAATAAAATGCTTGGAATGTGATGCGATCTACATCGGACCAACATCTCGAGAAATCAAAATCAGAAGAAATGAACACCGTAGAGCTTCTCTTCGACCACCAAGAAATCCAGTTGAACTATAAAAATTTCAAAAATCATCAGCCATAGGTCTACACGCCATAGAATCAGGCCAAAAAATTGATTTTGACAATACTAAAATAATCCGGAAAAACTTCAGAAATCACAAAGAACGTCTAATATGAGTAGCGTCTCATATCAAGTGGAATCCGAATTTTCTAAATAGAAATGATGGACTAAAACAGAATCTGACCTACTTACAACGCCTCCCTCCCCTCCTTCATGAAGTGAAAAATCAACACGAATGTGATAAGCACGTTCACTATGTAAACACACACTGCTTTTATAATTTCACATACTGATCAAATACAACAATCTACACTTGATTTTGTTGTCTTTACCAATTGACCAACTTGACAACGAAACATGACCCCAGACTGACGAACGATGACCAAGTTAGTAAACTTTGTTTTGATTTAATAACAGATATACTATTACCTTTGTTATTTGGTTTATTGATCTTCGTTTTTATTTTGACCTTCAATATGTCACTTCAATATGTCTGGTTTTCAACAAACTGGAAGATATGCAAGTGAAAAGCAACAAGCTGGCAGAAGAAGCATCAAAGATTGGACTTCAGGTGAACATAAATAAAACAGAGGTGATGAAGATTCCTGGCCAACATCAACAGCAGCAACAACAACAGACTACAATCAGTCAGCATAAATGGGAGGAACCTGAAAGAAACAACCCCCTTCACCTACCTGGGAAGCATTGTTTCGACTACAAGAGGGAGTGACGAGGATATCAGAGCAAGAATAGGAAAAGCAAGACAAGCTTTCATTACTCTCAAGTTTGTGTGGGGGTCAACATCACTCAGCATCGAAAATAAGATCCAGATTTTCAACCTTAATGTAAAGTCAGTGCTACTTACTGTAAGCAGCAGAGACTTGGCGCGTCATAATAAATAGCATCTCAAACAAACTACAAACCTTCACTAACAGTTGTCTTCGCTCAGTACCACTCAATATCAGATGGCCGGCCAGAAAATATCAGCAACAGGGATCTCTGTGAGTGAACCAACGCAGCAGGAACTGATTGTAAAACGAATAGGCAGGAAGAAATGGAGATGGATTGACCATACTTTCAGGAAACTATCAAGTGACATCACTAGACAAGCCATCGCTCAAGTGGAACTCGAAAGGGAAGCGGCGAGTTGGTCGTCAGTGCGAAAGGTGACTTGGAGGAGGTCGTGTGAAAAGGAAATGAAAGCGTGTGGGCAGATTTGGAGCGGGGTGAAAAAGTTTGCAGAAAACAGAAGGCAATGGAGACTTGGGCGGCTTAAGCCCTATGTTCCTCTAGGAATTAAAGGATAAAATAATAATAATGTCACTTTAACTTGACCTAAGTCTATTTTCTCAACTCCTAACTCTTAGTTATACATATACTGAGATTTTGTAAATTCTGGTTTAATAATAGTACTTTGATAAAGCTATTAGCAGCAGCATTAAATAGCGAAACGTCAGTAAAAACAACGACAGTATCGTTTTGCTCTGTTTTATTCACTGGGAAATACAAAAAGAAGCCTTTATTATAATGGATGTCTACTTTGCTTTGTAAATTAAGTCTTATTATATTACGGTATCACTATAGAATCAGCCTAATTCCGCGTTGTTTAAGCACATATACACACAAATGCACACAAAAAATACACAAAAGTTGAATATCAGTTTAAGTAGTCAAAGGTAATCATGATAATTAAGTTCATTCATTCATTCATTCACAGACATGAAAATGTTTATCACGTTTAGAATGACGTTTTTGACGACATTGATTCGACTGACCATTTCTAATGTCATACAATGATTTAGTCTGTTAACATCACTGGTAATAAATAATGTTCTATATGACTTTAACATTTTGAAGATCCATGATGCAGTTTTTAATGATAAATGATGAACTTAAGATTAAACCATTTTGATCGATAATCAATTCATTAATAATAATAATAATAATACTAACGGTAATTATCAACTGAAGTATAAAAATATTAGTCCAAAAATTTGTGCTTAAATCACTTATGTTTATTACAAAAATGACAATAAATTGTAGTTGTTTTCTCTGTTATTGTGAGATTTATCTCATACATTTTGCCTGTATACACATGAAAGTGCTAGGCATAAACTGTGAATATCATTCATTCTGCGCGTGAATTAGCACATAATACATCCCATCCATATATTAGCACTGTCTGTGTGCACTCAAGATATTTTTATGATGTTTTAGACAAATTAAGCCCACCCCTCCCCTCCGCTGTGTAGTGTTTATTTGTGATAATAGCTACAACATTCGTTTAAAGCGTGATATCAACAATGGTTATTGACAGTGAAATAGAAATCTGGATTTTTAATGTAGATGACGTCAAAAATCTACGCCGAAATCCATAGTCGTGCGTACTGGCATCAATACAAATTGTAACGGAATTTGTTATCTTCATACAGCGTAATTATGTACACTCATCTCTTTTTGATGTGGTCGTGTTCTCTGAGTTAGATGGTTGATTTGCGAAGATTTCATCACCCTACTAGGTAACATCTTCAGTGCATACACTTCAATTTGAAGTGAGCTTTTTGGACGTCTTAGTCAAGTGAACAACCCCACAGGGGAATTAGAAACTCAAGTTTATAGAAAATCAACTCACACAAACCAAATACGCCATTACAACAGCAAAAATCCAGTAACACACAAAAGGAATTCCATACAAACACTATTCAAGAGAGCCAGCCAGCGGGGAGATATTGCAGCACTCCCACTTTAAGGAAAATTTAAGAAAAATATCTCATGGACGTCTTCCAAAAGAATGGATGGATATCAACGGAATTTCATCAAAAGACATATACCCCCAAGCCAACATACCAAATCAAATGCCCCCAAGGAAAGCACAAAGGAAATCCCGCTACTATATATAAAGGATATCTCAGAAATCACTACAAAACTCTTCAAACCTTTAGGAATTGACGTCGTACACAAACCAACAAAGTCGCTTCACTCAATTCTATGTCAACCGAAAGACTCAACACCGAAAGAAGACAAAACCAACATCATCTACAAAATAAATTGTAACAACTGCGAAAAACACTACATCGGCCAAAGTGGACGTCCCCTTCGTCCACGCATCCACGAACATAAGCTAGCCGTCAAAAGACATGATATCCACTCCCTCATATCACTACACACAGACAACTACGGACATCAATTCGACTGGGACAACGTTCAAATATTAGACAAAGGAAATAACAAGAATGCTAGAGAATTTTTAGAAGCTTGGCATTCCAGTGGATCATCAATCAATAGACACATCGAGATAGACAAAATTTATCAACCAATAAGAAAGAAACCTCACACACAAAGGGTCAAAGTTCAAGTCAAAGAAACAACCGGTTCCAATACAAGTAACCTAGAAGGTATGAAAACACACACAAACAACCAATCACGTCCAAGGTCACCAGGAGAGATGATTAATAAACTCGTGGAGAAATCTAAAAGCTCACTTCAAATTGAAGTATGCGCTGAAGATGTCGCCCAGTAAGGTGATGAAAGCTTCGCAAACTAACCATCCAGCTCAGAGAACAAAACCACATCAAAAGCATGTTTATATGCACAGAATATTCTAGAATAGTAGTTAATAAAAAGATTAGTGTTTTTAAATAATTTCGTAGCGCTATCCTATCTCATCTTGGGGATACAGAATACGAGATTGATGTCAACGAGGCTTTCAGAGTCATTTACCACATACCAACAAATCTTAACTTTGCCTTAAAAGTTCGTTTACTAAAATATTGCTGTGGCCGATGAAATCCACATCGAGAAGCCTAATTTATGTGCCCAAAAGAAGCTGGTTCAGACATTGTCCTTAATTACCTTGGCCATCTAGGTTCGAACGATCCTCAATTTTTGTAGGAATCTCCCTAAGTTTAGTTGATATTCGATTCGCTATTATATCTTTATTATTATTATTTAAGCGTCGTTAATAAACTGTAATTCCATTGTGATCTTACTTAGTAAATCGATATTATTGAAAAAAAAAAAACACTAATATTGTTAGTGACTACTATTCTAGAATATTCTGTGTATATAAACATATACGTATATAATTGTAAGGCCAGAAGAGGAAATTATCGAAAATGATATTCTTTGCTGAATTATTTGTTTTTTTCTAGATGTCTGAATTGTATCAATCAAGTTGGCAAAGTGGCCGTCGGGCTAGGTGGCTTGCCATCAAACTTGACTGATGCAATTCAGTCTGCACCAAACAAAGTGCTAGACACACTACACTAGTCACTGACTAGTGTTCAATTCAAAGCGTAAAAAGTACAACATAACAGAATACTGCTTGAAAATTGTTAGTCTTTGAAGTAACAATGATAGTTTAGTACCGAATTCTCGTACCGAAAAACTTATCAGAATTCCCTGCTGTTGTCAAATGCAGAATAGTAACAAAAGTGATGAGTTGTCATAAATGATTGTTAAATAAGAGTTACGTAATGGCATGAATAGTTTGATGAATGAGTTGTGCTCAGGGTGTGCCTGGAAACAAAATAATATACAGAATTACACAAGGGTGTTAAGTTAGAAAAATAAGCATACAAACAGAAGTAAGGTCAAATCAAACAAACAAACAAAAGTTAGGTCAAATCAACGGAGTTGTTACCATGAGAGTAGAAGTGGTTGGATAATTTTCTCTTGTATGCATAGTTCTGGTTCCACCAACTGAATGGCTAGGGCTTCTGCAATGCAAAGAAGACGGAATCGTACTGTCTTTGGAAGGTTGTTCTTCACTTTGTAGATTACTTTGAAGGAGGCGTTTGTTGAGATGGAATGACCAGTGTTGACGAGATGTTCGATTATTGCACTCCTTATATGGCCAGTAGTAGCCACGCTGGATAGTGTTCTTTGACGCTTTTTGACAGGATGCGCGTTGAACGACCGATGTACCTGGCTCCACAGAATAACTGCAGCGCTGTTAGCGCTCACTGTGTATTTTGTAGGCACGCCAGTACGCTAGTTAGTCGATGAAACCTAGTCAAACACACAGAAGGACACTCATCATTCACAGCTGTTCTACCGAGAAAAAGAGCCTTGTAACCTATAAACAGTATATAGTGTCTCTTGGGTTAATCGTCTCGTTCTTCCGCATGGATTATTTTACATTACGTCCTGTGGTGTGGAGGTATTCTACAATTGAACATTTGAATCGCACTGTTTGACATGAATCTCCTGACTATTGTCTGCTTAAAACAAGTTGAAACTTTTGGATAACTTTTTATGTAAACGTCACGTGAGGGGTTTGCTCGGCGTTGATCTCTTCCCGGATCAACCTATAAAAGACAGCTAGGGGAACGTGATTACCAAGAAGGAGAAACAAATCAAACAATGGGCTGATCACTTCAAAGGACTCTTTAATTGACCATCACCTGTAACTCGCCCACAAAAATACATGAATAATAGTACGCACAGAACTGCTTGGCAGTGAATACCAATCCTACAAAGAAAGCAGAAATATTAAATGGGATCAAGCTAGTCAATGCCGACTGGGAAGGCAGTAGGACCAGATGGAATTCTCCCCTCCCCAAAGTACTGAAAACGAACCCACAGACTGCGGCAGATGTGCTTATGCCATCACTGCAAAAGGTTTAGAAGGAAGGAAAGGTGACTATCAGTTGGAAGAAGGGCTGGTTACCTTGTCAAGCTACCAAAACAAAAGGCGACTTATCCCTAACTCTACAAAAACCAGCGAGGAATAATCCTCTTGTTGATGCCAAATAAAATACTGATTTGCGTCATAGTGGAAGCACTGGATGCAGAACTCCACCAGACAGGAACAAAATGGCTGGATTCAGGAAAGGTGAACCAAGTTCATATCTAATTGTACCTCTACGCATCACCTGAGAACAGGGTAAAGAATGTCGGTGAAACTCCTCTCCACCTCAGTTTCATCGACGGACAACGTTGACAGAGAAGTAATTTGGAAACTACTTCAACACTACGGCGTACAAGACCGAAGTCTTTATCAATCTCATCCAACAGCTGGCTATGTGATAATGCCACGTGTCGGATGATCCACAACAGAAAACTCAGCGAGGCGTTCAAAGTGAATACAGAATGGAATAAAACAAGGCTGACTGCCGATTATCACCGATGATATTCTTTATTGTGGAGATGCTTTGTTGAAGCCCCCCTATGTTCCACTCGGAATCCAAGGGAAAAATAACAGTATTACGTGAAAGGATATTTTTTACCAATGGAATAATTCCTGCCATATTCGTTGAGTCTGTTCACAGTTTCTTTTAACTCACCTAAATGAATCGATTATTTACCCAAATGTGTTGTTGATTTCCTCCTAATTCTACTTTTATTTTCATTTTATTTTAAGGGACGACAATGCCTTCTCGTTACCAGTGGAGCAATAGCACTTGGTCGACATCATCTTGAAATTGATGGACAGAAAAGTAGTCGAGGTGCTCGTGCAGCTATTGGTATGGCAGAAATGGTCACTTTATATGGCCATTTGTTTGAACAATGTGATCTGAGAACAGCAGCCGTAAGTTTATTTATTTTTGATTCAATTTAACACTGATCACATCAGTAGGTAAGTAAGTAGCATGTTTAAAACAGTAAATATTGTAAGCACATTATATTTTCTACTTTTATTTTGGGCCCTAAGTGGGACATAAGGCTTCGTCAGTACAGCTTCGTCTCACTGAATTTTATGCCGTTTTCTTCCACTGCCACCACGAGTTTCGACATAAGCTTTCATTCCCTCCACAAACTATCTCCTCATGTCATGCCCAGACTCGTGCAAAACTCGTCTATCATTTCGCATACGGGTCCCATTTGAGGGTCTGTTTGGTGTGCATTGTCACTCAATGGCTTAACTCAGTGTATGCTCACTCCACCTCTATTTACTTCTGCAAGCTTGTTGGGCGGTTATTAGTATTTATTGTGACTGTTTCCTTTTGGTTCCTAGAGGAACATAGGGCTTCAGCCACATGTCTCCATTGCTCTCCGTTCTCTGGCAACGTTTTCACCTCGCTCTACGTCAGCCCACATGATTTCATCTCCTCTTCACATCACTTCCTCCATGTTATCCCACCATCGCACTAATGAACAACTCGCCGCTGCCCAATCGGCTGGGTTCCACTCGAGTGATGGCCTGGAGTGTGATGTCACTCACTTGATGGTTTGTTTTCTCACAGTATGACCAATCCACCTCCATTTCTTCTTGCATATTTGTTGCACAGTTGGTTCTGCTGCGTTGGTTCGTTCATTGTCAGAGATCCTCCCTGCTGCTGATCTTTTCTGACCGGTCATCTGATCTTGAGTAGCATTGAGCGAGGACAGCTGTTGATGAAGGTGTGTAGTTTGTCCGAAGTGCTGTTCATAATGCGAGGCCAAATCTCTGATCCGTATAGTCAGTAGTACTAAATTGACATTGCAGTTGAAAATCCAGATTTTATATTTCATGATGAATGTTGGTCTCCATACAGACTTGAGAGTAATGAAAGCTTGCCTGCCTTGCTTTCACTGATCCTCGCTGCTTTGATATCCTCATCAGTTCCGTCCGCCTGTAGTTGAAATGATGCTTCCCAGATAAGAAGGTAGCTAAAAGAGGTTGCTTATTTCGGATTTCTCCATTTATGCAGGCTGATTGTTGTCTGTTGTTATTGCTGTTTGCCAGCAATCCACATTGCTACATCTGTCTTCTCTATGTTCACCTGAAGTCTTATCTTCTCTGGATGCTTCTTCTGCCAACTTCTTGCTTTTCACTTGCATACCTTCTGCTTTGTGGAAATCAGACATATATCATCGGTGAAGTCCAGATCCTCAAGGCTTTCTGTGGGGACAGTAGATTGTTGTTTTCTTTGCTATCACTTGTTCCTTATAGTTGGCCATATGATCTTCAGTGTTGAGCCAGACAAGGCAGATATTAACAGAAGTCCAAAGCCTGTTGAAAACGTCTTTCTTTAACCAAAAGCAATGATTTGACATTAATGTTAAACTGGAATCATATCTGTTCCTTAGGCTGAGTTCAGTAGATTTGTACGGTGATTTTAGATTAATAAATTTATATTTTGCTTCTCACATCTTGACTTGTGCGTCGGTGGCACAGTGGTTAGGACTCTCGCCGATCATGCAAATGGTCCGGGGTTCGAGCCCACGCTGACGCACACCTGATATCTACGGTCGGCCTGCGAATTTTGGGCTACCGATATCCATGCTGAAAATTCCACACTTGTACCAAAAATACAGTGTGGAATCAAGCTGTAATCAAAAATAAGATAAAAAATAAAAAATAATAGTTTTGACACTGTCATCTGTGCTTCCAATAGTTGAAGGATATTCATGATATTCTACTTGGCAAGTTCTTGTCAATAGCACACAAGCCAAACCACATTCTCATAAACTTAATCTATAAGCTTTTTGTGACTGATATGTAGAACAATTATATATTTTTAAAACATTTTTTTTTCCTTCACGTTCCCTAGTGGAACATAGGGCTTCAAGCTGGTGGCTTGAAGTTTCTGTAGCAGTATGGTTACTTTACAGGATGGGGTCGCTAGCTTCATGCCCAACCTTTCCTCTTAAGCAGCATTATTTCTGGATCAGCGAGGTAAAGGAGTGCGCCGGCCGAGGATCGAACCCCGGACCATGTGCATGGTCTGCGAGCGTCCTAACCACTATGCCACGACGCACAGAACAATTATATACGAATGTAAAAAAAAAGTCAGGTCTTCCGTATCATTATTAAGATTGAGGAGTTTCAAATCAATCAGACTATAAAATAACGGCTAGTTTAAGGTAACTATGTATTATTACTTCGAATATGATATAGAACTTCAACAAAACATCTCCAATTTGTCTTGTCTTTTGCTTTCCTCTTCAGATGAGCCGACGATATCCCATAGTCTCTCATATCCTCCTCCTCCTCCTCCTTTGTAAACGATGTTCTTCATCTCATTCTCGCACCGACTACTCATTCGTCGCTTCCCATTTTGATTCCATTCGAGTGATGGCCTGTATTGAGGGCAATATCATTTGATGGGCTCCTTAATGTATGCGCATTCTATCCATCTCTATTTTCTTCAAATTATTTGTTGATCAATTGACTCTTCATTGGTTCTTGAATTGAATTCTTGATTTTCCCGTCCATTGATTGGACCGAAGTGCTCGGTCTCAGGTTGACATGTCGGCTTCTTGTGCAGATGCTTCGACGATGTCTAGGGATTTGATTTGTATACAATTGGTGGATGGTGGCTAGCAGTGGAACCCAAGATATTGTGCATTTCGTCCTGTTTGGGACTCGTCAGCTGGATGTGCCTGCATTTCTCAGTGAGTGATGATGTTCCCACCGAGGCTTTGGCGTTTGAAACTATGGGCACTGGGTTCGAGCCTCGGTGGGAACATCATCACTCACTGAGAAATGCAGACACATCCAGCTGACGAGTCCCAATTAGGACGAAATGCGCATCCTGGATTCCACTGCTAGCCACCATCCACCAATTTTCTTCATTGGTTCGTTTGTTGCCAGCCACAGTTACTTGCTGATAATTCTTTCTGACTGGCTAGCCATTTGATCTTCGGCATTTGGCCAGCCAGCTAATGAAGGCGGTAGCTGTTGATAAAAGTTTGTAGCAGCCTGTTGGAAATCGTCTTTGTGACGCACTTCTCACTCCTCCTCCTCCTCACTCACTGCCTGACTTCATATTTTTGTGTTGAACATGATTCGAACGAATCTTGTTGTTTATACCAGCTGGCTGGCTGAGTGAGTCAGTGGAGCGTATCTTGCCTTTCCGATCCCCACTGACTGACTGACTGGCTGGCTGGCTTTCACATCTTCATCCGTTTCGTCTATATCCGTGGTTGGAACCTTGCTTCCTGGTCAGATAAGTGAAGTCAGGAAGTAACCTCTGTCAAATCTCCCACGTTGATGGAGACTGGTGCTGGTTGATGTTGTTGTCGCTGTTCGTTAATTAGACTCATCACCTCCGTCTCCCCCTACTCTATGTTCACTTGGAGTCCTGTCTTCGGTGCCTGCTTCTCTAGCCAGTTTGATTAGGGTAGGGCAGCTAGCCCTACGTCCAACCTTCCCCTTTCATTTACAGCTAGGGACCGGCTAATTATTATTATTATTATTATTGTATCCTTTAGTTCCTAGAGGAACATAGGGCTTCAGCTGCGCACCTCCATTGCCTTCGGTTTTCTGACAACTTTTTCACCCTGCTCCAGGTCTGTCCACATGCTTTCATCTCCTCCTCGCATGACCTCCTCCAAGTCACCCTTGGACGACCAACTCGCCGGCTAAAATACCAGCGAATTAGTAATCTAGGCAAGGTTAGGTATCTATCTATGTCAAAGCTTAAGGTTAACTCTACAAGGCTTAATTAACATGCTCGTTTCATCACATCCAAGAAAATCAGCTGAATTCAGCAGCTCTCCATTGAAGGATAGATAGTCTTCTCAAGCTAAGACTCAAACCTAACTAACACCCATCGTTTTGAACGTCAACGCTTTGTCCACTAGACTTTTGATTCATGAATGTGATTGCGAATTATTGATTTTATACTTGTTACCTCTTATTGACACATGAGAATCGCATCAATCGGCCTTATTTTGCTATAGTGAAGTAAGATACTGTACATATCATTCATAATATCTGAATATATTATATATCAACACTAAACTCTCACCACAACTCTATCGAAAATGATGTACACCATGTGACATTAAAAAGCTGGGATTTAAAATTAACTAATAAAGCCTAATAATATCGTTTGTGACCTCCATTGTTGTGACCTACAAGTCACTCCTGAATCAAAAATAATAATAATAATAAACAATCCATAAAAATGACACCACGAATTTATAAGATTATAAAAACTAATGACAGAAGTTTAATACGCATTTGAAAAATGCGCGCCCCAGTGACCTTGAGTGATAGACAGATAAATAGAACAAATTGATCATTGATTATCTTTGCGTAATTCCTTCCCTCGAACGTATTGATAAGCCATGGAAACATGTGATCCAAACAAACAGTGCACAACTAAGGAAACATTCAGTACACTTTAAAAAAAATGATAAGTGCATGAATAGAAAAAAAATGCAATCAATGAAAATCAGGCCATCATTCGATCGGTCCAATCAATCGACGGGGAAATTTAAAATTCAGTTAAATAGTTAATGTGACCTGTTGCACAAGAAGTGGCTGAGTGTCGTGACCTAAGTTGTCTAGTGGATAACACTTTGGCATTTGAAACTATGGGCACTGGATTCGAGCCTTGGTGAGAACACCATCACTCACTCACTGGGGAATGCAGACATGGACATTTGGTGGACGAGTCCCAAATAGGACGAAATGTTCATTACCCTAGTTTACACAGCTAGTCACCATCCATCAATTAACTTCGAATATAAGAAGACTTAATATTATATACAAATCTCTTTATCTACAAATATGTTAAGAGACCAATGGAAAATGATAATTGAATGAACCAACTTTATTGAATATAAGAATAATTACTTATGAATTAGAACAACAAGACATTATTACTATTATATATATTTCTCGAGTTCTGAGTGGATATAACGGCTTGAACAAGACATCTCCAATTCAACTTGTTCTGGTTTACCCTCTTTAAGTGGCTAATGACTGCCGATAAACTCACATTTTTTCTTCATATGGTCTCCACCATGTCACACCCAGGTGGCCAACGCTGGACAGCCTGGCGAGCATTGTCGCTCGGTAGTCTCTTCCTCCCATTCATCACTATGCTCTTAGGAATATTTAATTTTCTTGTTGGTAATTATTTCTGGCGGGCCATTCGACCTTCAATATGTAGCCAGTGAAGGGGCAGTTGTTTAGCGAAAGTTTGCAGTACTCTCTTGGAAATGCTTTTCGCGATGCACGCGCAGTGCACGTTTCTGACCCATTTAGAAGAACTGACTGACTGGCTGGCTTAACATTTGTGTTGAAAATTCGAATTTCGTTCTTTATGAAGAAGGATGACTGTATAATATTTCGAAACCGATTTCAGAGTGATGAAAGTTTGTCATGCTTTCCCAATCCTAGCTTCGACATCTTCATAAGTTCTGTCACTTGTAGTTGAAACATTGTTTCCTGGATGAATGAAAGAAGTGATCTGTTTCAAATTTCTACCGTGGACAGTGACTGGTTAGCTGTTGTCGGTTGGTCGGTTATTTTCATCATCTCTGTCTTTACTAGATGATTTTGAAATCCTGTCCTCGCTGCTTTTACTTCAAGGCAAAAAGATCTGTGGGCATGTATATTATAAGACAATGCAAGTCATTGGAAAACTGATACTGCACAAATAAATTGTGAAAAAATATACATATTCCGAGTTGACCACTTTTAGGTAGATATCAGACACATAAAAGATGACGTTTATTCACTAATGATGTGAGCATAAATCAGAATTCTTGTAAAACAAAAGATGATATAACCAATTAAGCTTAAAAGATGAGTTATCAAGATACCGGAACACTAACTTCCGCTTCATTTTGAATAGATAAATTAGACAAAGCAATAATAATAAGAAGAAGACGTAATTTGTTTGAATCGTGTAATCATGCATTTGTGCAACACATTTTGAACATATTAGATGGTTGAAGGCAATCGGAAGGGAGCCTTGGTGGGACCCATGGTTTCATGCTAGTTGGCACTCATCAGCAAGGCGTATCTGCAACCTTAAAGGAACTCTTGTCTCTTCTGAGATACGAACCCACTTCACATAGTGAGTACTGCAGTCACAGACGTTTACACTGAGCTATTTGGGCTGGCACGGAATTGACCCCCTGTAGAACCAACTATATTGGATACTTTGATTGGGCATTAGTAAACTAGTGTGATATATGTCTTTGACTGCAGCACTGGATGGCACGGGCTTGAATCTCAGAGGGGACATGAATTCCTTCAAGTTGATTGCAGATACGCCTTGCTGACTGACTAGTGAGTGTCAATTGGCACGAAACCTAGGTCAGATGTGGCTTCCTGTCGTCGATTACCTCCAACCATCTAATATATCATCAAATCAATGTGCACCATGATGGTGAGCTATCTAGAACGGTGGCCATATTGCAAACCTGACTGATAGAATTGAGCCTGCACCAAACAAAGGATCAGACTTTTGATGTGGTCCTCTCCTCTGAGCTGGATAGTTAATTTGCGAAGCTTTCATCACCCCACTAGGCGACATCTTCAGCGCATACTTCCATTTCTCCACGAGTTTATTAATCATCACTCCTGGTAACCTAGGTCCTCGTGACTGTTTGTTTTTGTGTGTTTTCACACCCTCTAGGCAGCTACTTTTATTAGAAATGATTGTTTCCCTGACTTGAAGTTTGACCCTTTGTAGGTGAGATTTCTTTCTTATCAGTTGATAAATTTAATCTATCTCGATATGTCTATTGATTGATAATTCACTGGAATACCAGGCAACCTTCTAATAGTTCTCCAGCATTCTTGGTGTTACCTTCGCCTAATATTTTAATGTTGTTCTAGTCGACACAAATTAACCACCATCCAGCTGGTCAGAGAACACAACCATATCAAAATCATCCACCTGAGCTACAAAAATCTTCTCTATCATATCTAAAAGGACTAGACACATCGCACTAGTTACTAGGGTCCAATCAAATTAGATTCCAAAAAATCTTATCACACATGGATTTGTCATAGGAATGAATCTATATGAAATTAATAAAGAGTTAAGACATGGGAAAATAGACCACTTAGGTCAAGTTAAAAGAACGCATCGAAGGTCAAAGTGACAATGAAGACTACTAAACCAAATAAGTGAGGTAATCGTACATCTCTCCTGGCTAATATCAAAACAAAATTTATCAAAAAAGATTTACTGTGATGAGGAATTGTTGCTTTGAATGGATAAAGGTGGTTTCAACTTCCTAATTGGTAGCCAGGGCTTGCACAAACTTTAGGATATGCTCTCTCTCCCTCTCTCTTTCTCAAACACGTCTTATGGATAGATAGGTTTAAAAGATGCGTAAACATCAATTTTATGTATTGTCACGCACTTATAATATGTTTGGCAATAGAGGAGCTAGGTGTCCCATTCTCACCATTGATGGGTTGTAGTGCTTCAATTTGCTTCTGACGACAGCCTTTTTACGTGCAGAGATCAATGATTACTCCCTATGTATATGTGGCTACACGTACATGCAAACTGATAAATATAAATTTGGTTTTAAATTGTTTGACAGAGATTGACTCTAAGAATTTCAAGAAACTAGACCTTAACTGTTTGTCTATTATAATTTGAAAGTATTCAAGATGTCTTACTGATTATGAGAGAAATTTGAAAGAAACAACATCATTCATCTGCCTACCTAACTACCTGGGAAGCATCGTTTCAACTACACGCGGACGGAACTGATGAGGACATCAAAGCAGCGAGGATCAGGAAAGCAAGGCAGGCAAGCTTTCATTACTCTCAAGTCTGTGTGGAGACCAACATTCATCATGAAATATAAAATCTGGATTTTCAACTGCAATGTCAAGTTAGTACTACTGACTATACGGATCAGAGATTTGACCTCGCGTTATGAATAGCACTTCGGACAAACTACACACCTTCATCAACAGCTGTCCTCGCTCGATGCTACTCAAGATCAGATGACCGGTCAGAATAGGTCAGCAATAGAAAGGGATCTCTGACAATGAACCAACTAACCCAGCAGGAACTGGCTATGCGACAAATGTTGAGGAAGAAATGGAGGTGGATTGGTCATACGGTGAGAAAACAAACCATCAAGTGAGTTACATCACACTCCAGGCCATCGGTCGAGTGGGACCCGGTTATTTCTCAGTTTGAGGATGAGTTGGCATGGAGGAGGTGATGTGAAGAGGAGATGAAAGTATGAATGCAGACGTGGAGTCAGGTGAAAATGTTGGTGGAGAACCGAATGCAATGTAGACGTGTGGCTGAAGCTCTATGTTCCTCTAGGAATTAGAGGAAACAACGGCAATACCAAGAATAATTTTGAATTGATAAAAGGTCATAACCACGTACTGTTGCAATTCAAATCATTAGGTAATTGCTAAGGTTATAGGATCCACTTAAAGATCCGAACATACTGATCTGTCAGTAGAACCAACGACAGTTCATAGTGCAAATAATTATGAATGCATTGTAAGCCTCAGTTTTATTTTCTGTTCTCCTTTCTTTTATTATGTTTTTTTTGTAGATGTTACTTACACCTGTAGACTTTGATGATGACCAGCGACGAGCATATTGGCGAACAGCACTTCAAGATTTATTAAATCAAGGTGTTGTACCTATAATCAATACAAATGATGCTGTAGCCTGGACTAAAGAAAATGCTGAAGGTAAAGATCCTGAAGTAAGTCCTTTGAACGTGGTGATATTATTGGTGTAGATTGATTCTTACAAGAATTTCAATCCTCATAGAGAGGAGGTCTGATTTCGATTCCTGCCTGACACCTTTATGAGCCTCAATCAGGGTGCGTTAACCAGTTGTATGCCGAGAAAAGTTGGGAGGTTGAGAGTGATGTTAGCTACTCTACAGGTGAAAAGCAAAACTACCAGCAGTGAAACTTCCAAGCCATATCCCCCCAAATACATCACTTTATTTTTTTATTCCTTTACGTCGCCAGTGGAATATAGGACGGCTTCAAGTTAGAGGTTTGAGTTTTCAGTAGCTGGGGCGTTTATTTTCACGAGATGGGGTTACTAGCCAGCCTTGCACCCAATATGCTCTCTTTATGAGTCGCATTACTGGTTTAGCGAGGTAGAGGAGTGCGTCGGTGGTCGGGGATTGAACTCCGGAGTACATAAGGCGTGGTTGGTGACCAGCATTTTACTGATGTGCCACCGACGCACATCCATGTATCACTAAAATTACTCAAGCATGATTGGTTACATAAAACACAGTAGTCTTTCTCTTTGACAAATAAAAATTAAGAATAACAAAAATGTTGATGATATATACTACTGATAGAGTGTTATGAGTCGCTGATTACCACTCACATCAACTAGCGGTGCTTGCCTGCTTGCTTTCTAGGCGATTAAAGTTATCTAAACACCAGAAAACCGTTTCGTTCGTTTGAGGACGATCTCGCTAGTGATGTAATTAGTTTTGATTCTGCTCAGAATGCCGTATCAGCTGAAATCAACCGAATTATGGCTAGTCAATCAGGTGATATGATACTCGTATCCATTAACCATTCAGTCGGTAGTAAGTATATAACATCATGCTTTCACGTTCCCTTGTCTTGATTACTATTTATCATATGAAGAAGACTGACCACACAATATGATGCCAATAATTTAGGTTTCTGAAGAAAACTCTGCAGAAAATTAGCCTCAAATTGTGTAAATTGGCTAATGGTTTATTGTGCAAACTGACAGTATTTTCAGGTATTGGCTTTTTTAGGGATTTTGTTTGATTGGCTTAGGGGGGGGGGGATTTCATCACTAGCTGACATCAGTCAGAGAACCATTGGAAAACCACTAGGGAATATTAGACAGCTAGCTGTTTCACCCCACCTCGGGACTCTTCATCAGTAAGCGCCCACTATCACAGTTTGAACTCAGAACCTTCTGGCTACAAGCAGGCATGCTAGTAGAGCATTAAGCCACTGTAACCCAATCCAGTGACCAACCCGTGAATTCTGACTTCTTCCAATTTATGACATAACACGACCTAGTTTTAAAATGGTTCTTACTCTAAACGATGTCAGCTCATAATGAAAGCCTCCAACGTGACAGACAGTAATTAAATGCTATTAGGGTAGACATAACTGTGCCTTCATTTTTATGCTCACTAGGGATTAGCAGAGGATAACAGATGAAGTTGTATCCCACAGTTGGAAAACTAGTATACTGTGAGTAAGGCTCAGGCATCAACAGTTCAATGGTAGAATGTTCGCCAACCAGAGTTTCGTTCGGGTTCTTTTTCTGACCAGTACACTGCTAGATCTCGCACAGTTTAATAGCTGATAGTAATCCTGGAAAAAAGGTGATGTTAGGCGTAAGATTAATAACCCCACCCTGTTAAAAGCTTGAAACCCCTATATTTCAACCGAAACTCAAAGGAATCAATAAAATGTGGTTGATACTCGGCGTTATTCAGTTATCGACTATGTCAAAAGATTAACACTGATGTCACTTAATAACTAGCAGAGGGGCCCAGGATACGTATTTAGTCTGATTTAAGGCTCGTCAGCTGCTGGGTGTGTCTGCTTCTCCTTCGAGTGACGGTGTTTTTACTAAGACTCCAAACAAGTAGACGTTGTTTCAAATGCCAAGACAGTACCACCTAGTCACCATATGAGCCAAGTAACATCACGTTAATCCCTTCAGACATGGTCAAAGCGTCCACACTAAGGGATGGTGACATATCAGCAGAGATGAACCATTCCAGCTCACTAAAAATCAGCAAGCGGGAAATATAAAATAAATTGAAGAAATAAGCTTCTAAAGAACCGACACAAACATGAAAATTTCTTGCTACATAAAACGTCATGATAAAAATTAGGCTTGGCATTAAAAGATACGTATTTTAAATTATATATATCATTTTATTTTGTGAATTCTACCAGCAGACTTAAATATGACCTGACGTTAAAACTCAACGTACACTCCGGTTTAAATAGTTTTGTCAATCACAGAGTTGCCTACACAACATCTTGTAATAAATATCAGCAAAAGTGCAAAACTTGGGCACTGTGGTAGTATGTAATTCCATATTTATTAGATATATCACACACACACAGTGTGAAACAGTAATATTATTTACTAGATGACACACTTTTGAACATAATTTATCATTGTTCATAATCACATCATCAATTATAATCACACAACACCAAAATTTGAGTATTTTTTTAGTTATGTTTTTTCATTCCAATTCGTCATCTTCGGCTAAGTAGAATTTTCCAAATGTCTGGATGGAAAGGTGTTGATTCGATGATGAATAAAGCTTCTGTTATCAATCTCTCCCTCCAACCTGCTGTAACGTTAGATTTTGAAACTGTCATATTATCCCATCCATCCTGTTGTATGGTTGGCGGTGTGTAATTGCATGTAGTCAGTGCTATGGCTGAACTATTCTCTAGATTTCTTATCATATTCGGTTCAACTAATCTAGATTTCGTTGCTAGGTTTTTATGCTCGGCTCGTCTGACTGACCACGTTCCACTAATTTCACCGTATGTATGTCACCCAAAATGCATTACACCAGGGTATTAGATAAACTAAATTGTTTTATTTAATGGTCTCTACTGTTTGTTTCTAGTTGAGTTTGTGGATGGCTTGAATACCGGCCACATTTATTCCTCCCTGCATTATTAAGAATTCTCAGCCGTTAAGGGGTTTTTCAAGGTTCCATCTTTGTATGTAATACAGTTTCACTGTATGATATATCTAATAAACAATTATGGAAATAATATCAGTTTAATGACATTTATAAGTTTGTAACAATCATTTATGGTCATTCGTTATTTTTACAGAAAAGTAGTAGACTCACTAAACAGTTTAACAAACTTAGCTATGAACTCCATATTAGTTTGTTTATTAGATATATCACACACTGTGTGAAACAGTATTATTATTATTTACTGGATGACTTTTCGGTCACGTTTTGTGAGGTCAGATACATTGGTCAGAGTAGTAGAACAGGGGCAGTCAGTCAGACTAACGGTGCATAAAAACCGAGCAGCGAAATCTAGATTAGTTGACTCGAATAAGATAAGAAATCTGGAGAATAGTTCAGCTATAGTACTCACTACATGCAATTACACACAACCAGCCATGTAATATGATGGGATGAGATAGGGTGACAGTTTTAAAATCTAGTGTAGCAGCAGGGTGTGGAGAGAGATTGATAACAGAAGCTTTGTGTTTACCGGATCATCTGAAATGGAATACGTGTAATAGGAATGATTCAACACCTGTCCACCCGGATATCTGGAAAATGCTACTACCCATACGACGACAAATAGGACAGAACAAAGAAAACTATGAAACTCAAGTTTCAATTTGTGTGAATACAACTGATGATATGATTATGAACAATAATACATTATAAAACACAAAATAATCGAGCAAAGAATATTCTTTTTGATAATTTCTTCTTCTGGCTTCACAATTACACTTAAATATGTTTATATATATATAGAATATTCCAGAATAGTAGTCGATAACAATATAAGTATTTTTTAAAATAATATTGATTTGTAAAGTAAGATCACAGTGAAATTACAGTTCATTAAGGATGCTTGAATTATAATAATGAAAATATAATACCAAATAGAATATCAACTAAAATTTAAAAACGTGACCAGTAGGGTGCAGCAGGTTGGGTGTAAGGACGAATACTCACCATGGAAGATATTGCGAAATGGTTGCGCTATGTCGTGAATTGGCAGAAGTTAGAATTCATGGACTGGCCATTGAATTGGCGGGTCTCAGTGGCTTAATGGTCTACAAGCTCGCCTTATAATCAGAAGGTAATGGTGACTGCGTACTGTTGAAGAGTCCCAAACCAGGCTGACAAAACAGCTGTCCAGTACTCCTAGCTGGTTTTCCATTGGTCCTCTAAGTAATGTCAGCTCATGATGAAATCCTGTAACAAATCAACTCCCTACAAACCAACACTTTAAAATTAGAAAAATTCCACAGAAATTGAGGATCATTTAAACGTAGATTGCCAAGGTAAGGATAATGTCTGAAGCAGCTTCTTTTAGACGCACAAATTAGGTTTCTTAGTATGGATCCTAACAGACAGCCTCAGTAATATTTATTCAGTAATCGAACTCTTAAGGCGAAATTAAGATTTGCTGGTATGCGGTAAATGACCCTGAAAGCCTGGTGTTCTGTATCCACAAGATGAGATAGAATAGCACCATGAATAGATTTTGTCTGTCCTTTACTTAACCACACAGAGTGGTGATTTTCGCAAATCCGACGAGAAACACGCCTAATTTTTTTTTTTTGATTTACAGCTTGATTCCACACTGTATTTTCGGTACAAGTATGGAATTTTCAGCATGGATATCGGTAGCCCAAATTTTGCAGGCCGACGATAGATATCAGGTGTGCGTCGGTGCGGGCTCGAAACCCGGGCCATGTGCATGGTCGGCGAGAGTCCTAACCACTGTCCCACCGACGCACTAATTGTAAGGCCTATGTAAGTGGCTCGATAGGAGCTGTTAAATTGGTAGATACACATGGATGAGGCGAAATTAAGCAGTTCAAAACTGTGTTATCCAGTGAATAATAATACGGTTTCACACTGTGAGTGTGACATATCTAATAAATAAATTAATATGGAAATAAATACTACTAAAGTGTTAAATTTTTACACATATATTAATTAATTATGAACTGATCTGATTGCTTTTTGATACAATAGCCGTGATGTAAGGCAGAGAGAAATAGGTATTGTTACATATTTATTTTATCCTTTTGCGTCCTTCCCATTGGAACATACGCCTTCAGGATTTTTGAGGCTTAAAGTTTCAGAAGCGGCGGTGTTATTCTCTCTCTCTCGCTCTTACGCTATGGTATTGTTAGCCTCACACCCCGCCTTGACTCCTTACCGGGCCTACTACCGGCTAAGTGGTGAGATTTTAGATTGCATCAGCCGGGGATTAAACCTCGAGCCACGTGCATGATTCGCTTCAACTTGATTAAGGTTTCTCAGACTGAAACGTAGGTCGTACTTTGCTGTTGAGAACTATTGAAAAGAAAACAGAAACCTAACGACCATGTTTTTGCATGATTTTCAAGGTGTAGTTCCGAATAATTTTCTGTTGTATGAATATACGTATATATCCATTTAAGTAGTATGATAATTTCAAACTTAAATTTTCCTTTGACATAAGTCATAAATGCGAATAGGTAAATTTGTTGGTGAATGTCTAAGGAATTTTCATTTGATTTTGTTGACACGACATCATCGTTTAAAATATTCCCTTCATCGCTAAAAGGTCTCAAGCCAGAATGAGACAACTCTCAGGTGTTCCCTGGTTTTCAGCGATTCCTTACTGAAAGCCCTAATCTAAATATCTAAATATCAATTTTCAGAGTTGAAAAGAGCCTCTTCGCTGAATATTGCATTCTTAATGCTACAATGGGAATGATTAAATTATTGAAAAAATTAGAATTCATTGACCATAGAATTCTCTCCAAGAGGTATTAAGATCTCGAGTTCGGTCTCTGTTTGAGTCCTATGTGTGCAAAGCTCTGTCAAGTTAAAGTATGGCGATCCAGGAGTGTGAACGCACCAATGGCCTTGAACGCATACAATCCGTTAGACAAGAATACCTACCATTATTTCAGTGACACCGTAAACGAATTTAGGTAAATATTTAGTGCCGATCTAATTTTTAAGTATTGTCTGGACAATGCGTTGATAACTCTTTAGGGTTACGATCATGATATAGGTTATGATTTTATTTTTTTATTTTTGATTTACAGCTTGATTCCACACTGTATTTTTGGTACATGTATGGAATTTTCAGCATGGATATCGGTAGCCCAAATTTTACAGGCCGACCATAGATATCAGGTGTGCGTCGGCGTGGGCTCGAACCCCGGACCATGTGGATGGTCGGCGAGAGTCCTAACCATTGTGCCACCGACGCATAAGATTACGATGAGGGTAAAAGATTATGACCACAGGTAGGATGTCTTAGTATCTGTATTTTTCTAGTAAATCGTTGTCGTTCCCCCTTCTGGAACCCATTCTAATTCAATCGCCGTCTTTAGGGGATAAGAGAGATAAATGGTTCACAAAATGAACACTTATCTTCAGTCACCTCAATGAACACGTCAACAGCAACTAGTTTAACATGAAAAAAAATGGTACTTCTAATTATAATTGGAAGGTATTTTTAAGTCGTTTTGAGGGTAAAATATTCTATTACAACAATTAGTCCCTTTTAAAAATTTTGGATAGTGTTATTAGAAGACGGAGATAATCTGAAAAACTATATGATGTGATGTATTTCCGCTATACATTTCGAACAATCTGATCCACACATTTACTTGTCAAGTCGATATATATGTAAAAGTTACGGACTATTAAATTAAACAAAGTGACAACAAAAAAGGAATTAAGAATAATTAACACAAACGTTTGGAAATTCAATCAGATAAGGATTGCCAAGGTAGGTAGGTTAAGAGTAATAACAAACTGTTTTTGAATACTCAGGGGGGGGGGGGCTTAAGTTTATGGACAACTATAGCCTCAGCGTATTTCACTAAGCGCTCTTGACCATATCTATAGATGACCTTAAAGGCTGAGTTAACATCAGTCTTATGGTTCATCTCGATTAGATGTTTCGTTGCAGATGAAGTTGGTAGTCTATGACAATTCATTTGTTTACCTAACCATTTCGGGATTTGCTCTCCCACCCTCACATGCAAAAGACGATTACTCCTATCTATTTACGTGTGTCCACACACACACACACTATAAAATTGGTAAATAGTGTGAGATGTGACATAATCACTTGTGCACTTTTGAGGTTTGCAGTGGAGCATACTTTTGGCTTTTTCGATAAATACAAGCTGGGCTGCATAATAGGTTCTACGGATGATCGAATTCAACCTTTGTCTCAAAATCCTACTGTTTATTTCACCGTTATATGGTGGTTTGATGAAAACAATTATTTTACTTAGTGGCTGTGTAGATTGTAGGTTTAGAGACTAGTTGACTTCTACACTTGTTTAAAAATTTCAAAGGATATCCCCGTTTTCAACAAGAGTATCCATGAATATTTCATTTTCTTTCTCTATAACATCAGCCGTGCAAATACGTCGAATCCCCTTAAATAGACATTTCACCAAGCTGTTTAATGTATTTTATCGTTAATCTCTGTATTTTGCTTGTGAATAAAAGTCATTTTTATTTAAAAACCAGTGGTTTTTATGATTGGTAGCCTCAAGGTCAGTTGTGCTTTCGCATTCCATGGACCATTACCAGAGTTTAACTTTGCCCATTGTTGAAGACTTCCGAAATAGGATGAAACACATGTACAGTGCTTTTTAGTGTTGTTGATCCATGACGAAATCAACAATCAACTTATCCCATATCTTCAAGTATTGATTTTGTAGTACTGCTGAAGAGTCGCAGTCTAGGACGAAACATCTGTCACGTACTCTCAGGTTTTCCAGTGGTTCTCTAACTGATGTCAGCTCATGATGAAATTCTCCATGTTATGCCATATCCTAAGAAATACTGATAATCTAAATCATAACATAATTTTTTGTGAATTACTCACCTTCTAGGGTTCAACATTAGCTCCTCAAGTACGTGACAACGATAGTTTGGCAGCTCGTTTAGCATGTGAGCTGAAATCCGACTTATTGTTATTGATTTCTGATGTTGATGGAGTATATACTGCACCACCTGGTAGTCCTGGAGCTAGATTTATTGCAGAATATGAAGTACGGGAAAGTTCAGAATATGATACACTCACGCCAACACTTCATGGGGAACTGGTCAATTTTGGTACTCCATCATCTGTTGGTACTGGTGGGATGCAAAGTAAGATTGCATCAGCTATTTGGACTACTCGACAAGTGAGTTATTATTATGATTATTATTATTATTATGAAAGGCTTAATTGCATTCTCAAAGATACAGTTTTAACAATAACAATAACAATTTCGCTTTATTCCAGAAACAGTACTTGTGGTACAGTGTGGAATTTTCAGCACATATCTACAATATTGCATCTAATTTCATCGTACATTTAAAAGGAGTATTATAAAAAAAATAAAATATTTAAAAAAAAACAAAAAAACAATAACAACAAAAAACCAAAAAAGAAACACAGAAATAACAAAAAAATGCAATAAAAATACCAAGTAAAAAGGAAGATAAACACAAATAATGAAAAAATATTTCAGTATTGGTTAGTGGAAGCTACGATATGAGTATGCGTGGTGAACAGTAACAGCTATAATCATACGGGAAATTATGAGATGTTCTTAAAAAAATGTTTATAGCTAAGATGATCAGTTAATTTGATTGAACAACACTAAGCAATCATAAGATAAACATTTCAGGTTGTTTTTTTTTATTGTCAGCACTAATGCGGTTGTTTGTAGTGGTAGTGTGAGGAATCATGCATAATACAAAATTTTTTAAGATGGTGATAGTGGCAATAACAAACAAGATTGTCAGTTAAATAGTGCCGAACAAAGAACAACCACAAAACTAATGTTACATGATGGTTAATGACGGGACAATTTTTAATAATCATAGTGATAATATAGTCGGACCCAGTAGATGTATAAAGAAGGAATAGAATAAAGAATAAAAATGTAAGCCAATGATAATAATTTTAAGCAGCTAAGTATGTTTAAGAAGGTTGTTCACTATAGAGTACAAATAAGAGAGTGTAAGGGGGAAATAACAAGGGCCAAAATTATGTTATTAACAACAAAGCAAGTCATAGGTTTCACGCTTAACATTGTCTCTGTCACTTAGAACACGGGCCAAATATGGTATCGTTGAGTTCCTATACTTGGTTGTACGAGCATATATTATTTTGTACTGATTTCTGGTTCTACCTGATGAGATGCAAGGAGAGAGTTGGGAATAGAGGGGGTGTTGGGGGTCAGAGAGTATGGTTTTAGACCATTTCTCACATGTATTCAGATGCTTATCCACTAATGTTGTGACGAGCTGACTGAGTTTTACACCGCTAGTCCTACTAACTACCTTCAACATCCTTCTCAGGATGGTATAATCCTTTTTCAGTAACCCAGGAAAGACTAACGGGGAACAGTAAAGTAGAATAGGTAGGATACGAGAGTTGACAAATTGTGAAAGCAGAGGTTGAGGGACTCCAGTTAGTCTGAGTTTCTTAATGTAGTAGGTTAGACGAAACACTTTCTTGGAAATCATTTGGATATGAGATGACCAGGTAAGGTCGGAAGATATAACTAATCCGAGGTATTTTGCATTAGACTTTGTTTCAATTATAGTCCCCTCAATTCTACAGACATCATGAGTGCTTACTAGTGTTTGTAGATCTCGTTTGTGCCTAAAGGAGAAGTCGACAGTCTGGCATTTTGAGGGATTCAGCGTTAGGCCATTTAGTTTAGACCACTGACTGATGTCCGACAGGAAGCTATTTAATTTGAAGCAGTCTGACTGAGACTTAACGGGAAGCGAAACAGTCAGGTCATCTGCATATTTGACGAAGTTGATTTCGTCTGAGAGAGGTAAGTCATGTAAGAAGAAGGAAAAGAGAAACGGCGAGAGAACAGCACCCTGAGGAACACCAGCTTCAGTAAGCAAAGGAGAGGAAGCTACACCATTATATACCGTGTACTGCATCCTATTGGAGAAGTAAGAGTGCAGCCAGTTGATAGCCCAGGACTCAGTTTGTGTAAGGCTAAGCTTGTTTAACAAAAGGCCTCTAGGTACAGAGTCAAAAGCAGATGTGTAATCAAGGAAAGGTTTAGGCGAGGTAAATATAATAACTGAAGGCTTGAATATGCGTACTAATCTGTGAACAGAGATGTGAAGTGATGTTCGTTTGTTGAAGAAAGTTGACGAAGAACCTTTCTGGTATTCGTCACCACCGTGTATCTTTGATCTTGGAGGAATCGATGCCACCCTCGGGATTTGAACCCTTATCACGCAGTTCTGTAGACAGAGGTGGTTTAACTGAGCAATTAAGATACATATTTGATCTCCTGGAGGGTTTGAGGTTCAGAAACGCTATCAATTCCTTCAAAGTTGCAGATACGCCTTAGTGATGAGTGGCAACAAATACGAAACTTAAATCGAAGATCTACTTCAACTTGTCATCAACAGTCTAATGTCAATACAAACTGCTGCGCAACAGTCAGTCACCTCAAGACCAAAACAGCCAACGAGATAAATGAAAATGATTGCTCCTGAGTTACGAATCCTTCTTTCTGGAAGGAAATCTTGAGGAAGTCTTCTACCTAAATTTAATATTGTTTATCATTCATCACAGACGCTTCTCTGAAGATTGGCAGTCATTACGAATATGGAATCGGTAAGATGGTTAGGGGAGTAAAAAATTGTGACGAGAGCTGCCTGCTAGTCAAAACTGGTAGACAGCAATTTACGTCGATGTTAACTACCCAGATCTTGGTCATGAGAAAAAAAAACCAAGAGCAAAGAAAAACTCAACAACCAATCACAGCAGACTTTTACGTGGGCGGATACGATTTGCAGATATATAGTCTAACCTTCAGTGCTTAAAATGACCAATCAGAAGACACTGTTTCTCTGCTAATAATAACGAAAAAAATAATTTGCATAAAAATCTTTAAATACCTGTTGATTTCCTGAAAAAAACGATCTGTTGTCTGGTCTTTGTCTTTTGTAGTTACAAAATGGCCTGCTCAAAACTACAAATGACATCAAGATAGCAAGGACACAGTGGTTAGGACTCTCGCCGACCATGCTCATGGTCCGGGGTTCGAGCCCACGCCGGCGCACACCTGATATCTATGGTTGGCCTGCAAAATTTGGGCTACCGATATCCATGCTGAAAATTCCACACTTGTACCAAAAATACAGTGTGGAATCAAGCTGTAAATCAAAAAAAATTAAAAATTAAACGTCATTGTCTGTTGTAATGCTAAGTTTTATTTTGCACTTTGCTAATCAACTCTCAGTAAAGTATAATTTATTAACTTCAAGTACTTTGCATATTCTGCACGTGGTAGTGAGGAAACAGGAATACTCTGCATTGACCGATAAGAAGCCTCCATCTAGAAAATCTGGATTTCGTGTTTAGATGATATAGATGTCTAATGTCACTCACACAAACTAAAAGACTTGCAGATTAAAACCAACAAACTGGCTAAAGAGGCTGGCTGGCAGGCAGGCAGGCAGGCGGGCAGTGAAGACAGGACTGCAGGTGAACATAGACAAGACGGATGTGATGAAGATAACGTATCAACCAACAGCAACAAAGACCAGCCCCAACCCACCATCAAATGGGAGAGATTTAACAGAGGTTACTTCCTTCCTTCACTTATCTGGGAAGCATCGTTTCAACTACACAGCCAGCGGAAAGGATGAAGATGCTAAAGTCAGTTAGAAAGCCAACTTGAAACCAATCTGAAAATCTTCTGCACTCCACCTCAGCATAATGAACAAGATTCGGATTTTAAAACCAGTCAAAAACTTGCAGTGCGTCCATATCACGAAAAGCATTTTCAGCAGGCCACTGCAGACTTTCATCAACACCAATGCCCACTTCACTAGCTATCAAGTACTTCCTGGTGGTGGTGGTTTATCAATGGTTCTTTAAAACCGGTATCAGTTCATGATGAAATTCTATAACTCCAACTAATAAAATCCCTACAAACCAATACTTGGATACCCTTCAAATTTTTTTACTTCATGTTCACCTCTGTACTGTCAGGACAAATTTTTTTTGTGCTCAATTGAAGAATATTCTGACTAAGTTCCTTTTATGCTAGAGTGGAAGCAAATCCCTTGAAATGTTCGTACTATCTTGTTCATGAAAATAATTTCTAATTATAGATCTTTCTATTGTACAATCAGTCCTTTTCATCAGAGAAACATTTAGGCAATTTAATGGGGTGTCATTTTCCTTGTATATTCCATCGTAAACTTAAGATTTGAATGGCATGAGCTGAATTTTTCGTCACAATAGATGTAGTACTATGAATGTACACTTCACATTCAACTACCTTTATTACAGACAAATCAACGGCATTGTTATGAGTTCTCTATTGGGCCCAATTTCGGCAGATTTCTTTCCTGCTAAGGTTGAAAATGGTCTATTGAAACAAGTAATAGAGAGAGCTGATTCTTATTTTCACTATGCTGATGATACGTTTATTTTATTTTTGATGTGAAAGCTGACAAGAATGAAATGTTAATAAAATTTAATGATGCACATCCATCTCTCATGTTCACTTGTGAAGACGAATATGATGGTAGACTACATTTCCTTGACGTTCAAATAAGCAGAAGAGAGGATGGTTCACTCAAGACAGTTGTCGGCAAAGTTAAACTTTCGACACCACTAACAACATCACCAAACGACCTTGAACGGACCAATCACAGTAAAGAGGCATAAATTTGAATAGAAATGTATATTTATAGAAAAAAAGCATAAAATAGAGAATAAAAAAGTTGCATGGGATATCTTTCTCGAACATTAGACAGAAACACCTCCCAGTTTAGCATGGGACTGTCAATGGAGAAGTTACACCATATTCTGTACATATATTCATCTAAATGATTGTAAATGAGCTCCTTTGAGATCCATTAATAGCTCTTATCCTATTTTTCAACCTGCCCCAAAATCCTTCAATAGAATTTGTATGCGTTCTCGTAACGGGATCCACAAAATCACTTGAATGATTGACTCTATGATGGATATATCCCAAAGATGACAGGGAATTATAACCCTTCCATTCGTCCGTATGTATTATAGACCCCTTTATTACAAGTCTGGTGATAATGGGTATAAGAGTGGTTGCTTTTCTATCCGCAATCCTTTCCACGAATCCCTTTCGAAGCGAGGTGTCGTACAAACCAATTAACATAACATAACATAAGCTTTATTCCAAATCAGTACTTGTGATACAGAATGGAATTCTTAGCATTTTACTACAATATTGCATCCAGTTTTTTACATTAACAATAAATAAAGTTCTACATAGATTAAAGTTATCTCAACAACATATTAGTATGTCGGTAGCAAAGCCAAAATTAAAGTGTTTGAAGGTGTTAGAAAAGTAGATACTACTAGCATATTTACTGGCGTAAGCGATAGCAAAATGGTCGAGATATACAGAGTGTGAAAGAACGAACAAGAATGTTTTAAGTAGAGTTTGCAAGGAAGAGAGAAACAAAACAGCACGTAACAAAATAAAATACAGAATGAAGAGCGAGAAAACATTGTACCTATAAATGATGTGAGTTGGAAAGACGAGATCCATTGGTTCTACTGACTATTTAATAAGTTAAAGGTTTCATGCCTGATGCATTCTTTATCGCACAGAACACGGGCTAGGTAGGATATGGATGAGTTTTTTTACTTACTAGTGCGGGCATATAGTTTCCTATATAGGCTTCTTGTTTTCCCTGAAGAGATACATTACCCAAATATTGTTCGCCCGCTAGCGACCACGGTTGTATTTCTTCTTTACCAGTACTGTTTCATCGATATGCACGATAACATCTTCTCCACCCAATAAACAAGTGATTTTGTCCATTTTCCATGATGCGATATCTCTACAATGCTGGTACCACTGGACTGTTGACACCAGGCTGTTCTCTGTCTCAGCAGCTGCTGCTCGCACTGGCTGTTTTAGCACCCAGTAGTTGCAGATATACAAAATCTGCGTCAGGGACAGATGCGACCTGGAGAAAAAAGTTCCTACGAAATATTAAAATAACCAGCTTACCCTCTCTAATACTAGAACGCTTCAAACATATACCACAACGATGAACAAATCCATCAGTTGATTTGCTATAGCCCTTTAAAGTCATGATACCACCACACGAACAAGCAACCCTAAATCCAGGCAATACTGCAATACACTATCCTCCTCGAATTGCAACCGTAACCTTGTAAGGGCACGCATTTCAAATGAATCAAGCGCTATACAACATTGAACTGCATTCGTGAACCTCATTGGATAATTCCACATCGTTCATGAATCTCATTGGATAATTCGCTGATTGGTAGTTAGTGGTGTCGAAAGTTTGACTTCGCCGAGTTCTCTATAGAAAACCTACATCTGTAGGACAATATACACATTTCCTCAATTTTGTACCAATCCGATGCAAAATCAATAGAGTGGGACGTATCTGTACAGATGACGCCGTAGAAAATGAGCTAGGATACATCCAAAATACGTTGGTCCAAATGCGTTATCCTAGTAGATTTGTAAGGAGAGACACATGAATACCAGGTACAATAAAGAAAAATTGACAGCAGTTGAAAAGAAACAACTGTCCATGTAAGTGCAATTTAATACAGACGTGGCTAGTGAAATCTTACATCTGAGATTATCGAGAGCGATAAAATGGGCTTATACTGCCACCACCCTTTGTTTGTCATTTTCCAGCTGCCGACCATTTATGATTGCTCAAGTGAAAGACAAACTACCTACCTGTGCCACTTCTATGTGTATCTATAAATGTAGTTGCTCCTGTGGACAGAGCTATATAGGGCGAAAAACTAGACAGCTTAACAACGTATTAATGAGCATCTTCCTTCCTTCATGGTTTGGAAAACGTCAAATAAAATCCATACGAAGTTCTATTTTGGCTCATTTGATTGATGATAGCTGTCACCAAGTGGACAAAAATAGTGCCTTCAAAGTTATCTATCGCATTCCATCGAGCCTTTCGAACGGAATCAGAACCCGTCCTTTACACTTAGCCGAAGCTATGGGAATTAATTCGAGAGAACAATCCCAGTGTCTTTGCATACAACAACAGAAGTTTGTTCTACCTTTTTATCTCCCCCACCCTTGGCCTAGGTGAATTCTATTCAAAACCCTACCACCCTTTCTTATCTTCCAATCTCCTTCGTACTTTTATGATATTTATTTAAACTCTGATTATCTGTCCACATCACCTACCTGTAGTATTACGTAACTTTTAGGATTTGACCTAATTTATTTATTTATTGAATTGTCTACATATACACATATCACTACCTTTGTTATTCTTATCGCCACCTGCATAAACCTTATTATCAATATTTTGTTATCATTATAATCATCGTTATTAATTTCGTTCAAAACATTTACCACATTACTATCATTATTATTTGATGCACAAAATCACCGTCATTGGTTAAAATTTTTATGCATAAATCCATGTAAATTAGAGTAAAGCCTGAAGAAGATCTAATTGAAAATAACAATATTGTTCGCTTATATTTCTTGTAACAATAGGTCTTCTCTACAAGTAAAGTCAACTGGTCATTCAGGTTTGAAATTCTAATCTTTATTTTTGTCATTATTTTCATCTTCTTTGCTTATCCAGGGGACATCAGTAGTTATCATTAGAGGTAGTCGATTCAATTGTATCACTGATGTTATGCATGGCATGGATGTGGGCACATTTTTCACCTTGCAAAAAGAAAGTGAAAATGGGAAAGAACATGGTACAAGAGAAGAAATTGTTAAATCTGTTGCTATGAAAGGTAAATTTTCAACAATAACAAAAATAATATCAAATACTTTCAAGTATTTGATTCGTAGGGATTTTGTTTGTTGTATGGAGGATTTCATCATCAGCTGACATTAGTTAGAGAACCACTAGAAAACCAGCTGGGAGTACTGGACAGCTGTTTCGTTCTAGTTTGGAACTCTTCAGCAGTATGCAACCACCGCAATGTCTAGCACCCAGGACCTTCTGGTTATAAGGCGAGTTAGCTCGTAGATCATTAAGCCACTGGGATCCTATCCAATGGCACATGAATTCTACCTTCTGCCAATTCACAGCATAGCGCGACCATTTAGCAATGTCTTCTTCGAAGATGAGGCAGTAACTCATCGTAGCCATGGCGGAGGATTAGAAAGTGAAACATAACATACTAAGTATTTATATTACGGCTAAATTTAGATGTCACCAGTTCTCTGATGATATGTGAGGATGAGTTTTTCAAACATCGTGCGTGGATGAGTGGCCCATATTATTGCAGACCAAAAACATGTCGTCAACATACTTGCAGTAATAGATGTTTCTCTGTCTTTTTCTGGCTTCATTCGAGTCTGTTCAACATGGCTATAAGTACGTAGGCAAGAACAGGATCCAAAGATGAAATCATAGCCACCCGGTCAATTCACCAGTACAGATGGTTTTTGAATCGTAACTGAGCATTATACATGTCCAAACCAAGTTCAGTATTAACAGTTTGGAAAACTTTGGGCATTTGGTTTTTGATATATATTATTACTATCGGCTAGATGAGGATTAGGATTGGGTCAATCGAGAATCGAACATCGGATGACGACCGTGGCTGGCGAGTACTCTGCCACCGAACCACCAACTCAATCTTGTAAACTCTTTGTTTTATCAGTTTTCAACCTCGGTCAGTAAAACCGGTTCAGGGTTCAATCACCGCAATCATTTATTAAAATAAGACTTCATCACTAAGTTCTGAGAGACAGTCTTCATTGTCATTTGATTCTTAGTGCGAAAATTAATTAGATCGACAGTTTGTCTATTACTCATTTTAAAAACAATTACCAAAAGTTTAATTAAATTTGAGATTTTCCCGTCGATTGATTGGACCGAAGTGCTCGGTCTCAGGTTGACATGTCGGCTTCTTGTGCAGATGCTTCGATGATGTCTGGCATTTAATTAGTATACAATTTGTGGATGGTGGCTAGTGGAATGGATATTGTGCATTTCGTCCTGTTTGGGACTCGTCAGCTGGATGTACCTGCATTTCTCAGTGAGTGATGATGCTCCCACCGAGGCTCGAACCAGTGCCCATAGTTTCAAACCCCAAAGCGTTATGCACTAGACTACCTGAGCCAGGATAACCACCTCTTGTGCTATTAATTATTTTATTGAATTTGAGATTTTCCCGTCAATTGATTGGACCAAAGTGCTCGGTCTCAGGTTGACATGTTGGCTTCTTGTGCAGATGCTTCGATGATGCCTGGGCATTAAGTTAGTATTTAATTGGTGGATGGCGACTAGCAGTTATGACCAGTTGCTCTCGTGGCCCAAATGGTCTAGTGGATAACGCTTTGGCGTTTGAAACTATGGGGACTGGGTTCGGGTCTCGGTGGGAACATTATCACTCACTGAGAAATGCAGGTACATCCAGCTGACGAGTCCCAAATAGGACGAAATGCGCATCCTGACTGGATTCCACTGCTAGTCACCATCCACCAGTTAATTACCAATAAGCATTGATTTCCCAAGTGTGTATCGGTAGCACAGTGGTAGAATGCACGCCAACCACGCATATGGTCTTGGTTTCGATCCTCGGCAGACACACTCCTTTACCCTGTTAAGCCATTAATAAGAATGGGAAAGAGGGGAGGTTTGGCATGAGGCTGGCTAGCAACTCAAGCCCGTAAAAATAAGCATCATTGCTACCGAAAATTCAGACTGTAGCTTGAAGTCCTATGTTCCAGTGGAGGCTTAAAGAAATATGCATATAAACATTTATTTTGGCGGTTGATATCCTTGACTGAAATGATCAATCTCAGCACGGTATACATGTTCTTAAAAGAAAGTCCCAATACTATGAGGATGATAACTAAAAAACTACTTACCTGACGGTGATTAGCAGTAGAATGCCAGACTCCCGTGTAGTCTTACTTATAATTCACCAGATGAATGTAAATGCCTACCGATGAATAAGAATGTTTTCACTGGGGACTCGAACTCAGAAGTCATAGTTTTAAATCCATAGGAGTAATTCACTAAATTTAACAGGTAAATGATAGCCACTTTTTATAAAATCAGTATGAAATATTAATAACATTTATAAAGTTATATTTGCAAAATCTCAGCGATATTGAAATGATTAATTCCAACGTTTCCTGTGTTCGGCAATCTGGTCCGAACTTCTTCAGGGAAATTAATCGAAAATTAACATAACAAAGTTTATACATAAAGGGACACATCTTGTTTTTTAAAACTTTGTCCAATCATGAATCATGCAACAGTTATCAATATGTATAATAAATAAATAGAATTGTATGTTTATATAAAAGTACATCTCTTATTTTTAAATATGAATCAATAGGTATACTAAACAAAACAAAACAAAAACTGTATGAACTATGATCAAAAACTATTGAATTGAATTTTTGATTTTCCCGTCGATTGATCGGACCGAAGTGCTCGGTCTCAGGTTGACATGTCGGCTTCTTCTGCAGATGCTTCGACGATGTCTGGGTATTTAATTAGTATACAATTGGTGGATGGTGGCTAGCAGTGGAATCCAGTCAGGATGCCCATTTCGTCCTATTTGGGACTCGTCAGCTGGATGTACCTGCATTTCTCAGTGAGTGATGATTCTCCCACCGAGGCTCGAACCCAGTGCCCATAGTTTCAAACGCGGTTCGAGCCTCGGTAGGAACATCACTCACTGAGAAATGCAGGTACATCCAGCTGACGAGTCCCAAATAGGACGAAATGCGCATCCTGGATTCCACTGCTAGCCACCATCCACCAATTGTATATGATCAAAAACTTTTTGACCTCAGACTTTCAAAATTTGTCTACTTTTGTAAAAATATATGTGTATATGCAGTATATGCAGGATACAATGGTGTGCATGTGTATGTGTGTGTGTGTGTGGGTGGGTGGGTGGAACAGTCATAAAACATTTGCTATTCTCATATGAGCTGTGATCAAGATTTGACCGAATAGTTACAAAATAATTGACATTTTTATAAATATAATTTAATTTTTATAGATTTGCTATTCTCTCCATAAGAAGACGTAGACAATCGGGAATTTGACCAAGTGTGACTACTTGTTCATACATATCAAATTTTTATTTTATTTATTAATCAGGATTTGCCATGCATCAGCTAACATCACACCTTCACATTTGTTTAAACTGCTGGGATTCACCCATATATGTAGGGCTTCTGAAGTCAGTCTTTCTTGATATGAACCAAAACCTTTCTGTAAAAAATCAGTCTTATCAAGGTCGATTTTGTGTCCCGTTTCTATTGAATGCAGTGCAGTGCAATCGCTGAGTTGTTTTCTAACTTCTTCAAGTCTGCAGAGCTCTTTGGAACCACCTTTAAACATTGTTTATGCTCTTTCATTCTTATATTTACCTGTCTAGAAGTTTCTCCTACATATACTGCGTTACAATCCCCACAATTGATCTGGTATATGCAATTCTGCTGGTTTTCTTGTTCTATTTTATCCTTAACCTTCACCAGTAATGAGCGTAAGGTGTTAGATGCACGAAAGTACACTCTTATGTTATGTTCGATAAGGATTCGCTTTATTTCATCGGATGTTTCTTTGCGGTAAGGAACCACCGCTGTACTAACCCAATTCTTAGCAGCAGGTTTTGATTCATCCTTATCTTCACATTTTAAGTATCTTTTTACGAAGGCTTTAGGATAATTATTTGACTCAAGAGTGGATTGAACTAATTTTATTTCCTTGTTAATATCTTCCTCCTCAGTAACTAGACTTTTGGCTCTGTTGATCAGATTCTTGGCCACAGTTACTTTGGTGGTAAATGCGTGAGCTGAATGGTAATCTAGGTATCTATCCGAATTTGTCGGCTTTCTGAAAATGTTTATTTTAAATTTTCCGTCTAATTTTCTTTTTACTAAACAGTCCAGAAACGCCAACACATTTTCATCGGATTCCACCTCTTTGGAGAACTTGATGGTTTCTGACATATTGTTTATTAACTGAAAAAGTTCATTTTTTCAGTTAATAAACAGAAATTTCACGGCTGACTGGTTTCAACGTAGAACTTTGTACAGGGCAAACTACACACTAGTGTTTATAGAAAACCAACGCGTTCTGCTAATAGATATTTAGACTTGAATTCATGTCATCCGTTAACTGTCTGTAAAGGCAGGCTTAGTGAAGTGTCTAACAAACCGAGCAATAGAACTAAGTAGCACAACAAAAGACCTAAATGATGAAATAAAACACATAGAAGAAGCGTTGGTGTTAAACAACTAACTATCCTATAAAATTCATTAGGAATATTACAAAAGTAGACAGAAGACAAGTAGTTCAGCGAAGAGTCTCTTTTCGGCGAATTCATTTTCATAGCTGTAAAATCGCAAATATATATGGTTATTTTGTGTGTGTGTGTGTGTGTGTGTGTGTATACATTAAATTTGTCAAACGAAAATACAATTAGTAAGTTCAGATGAATTGGATGTTATCAAATGTTGACAAATTTAATGTATACACACACACACACACACAAAATAACCATATATATTTGCGATTTTACAGCTATGAAAATGAATTCGCCGAAAAGAGACTCTTCGCTGAACTACTTGTCTTCTGTCTACTAATGTTCAAATGGGAATTGTTCATGAATATTACAAAAGGTCAAAAGCGAAACATAAATTAATAGTGAGACTAATAGTGATAGCGTCGGTGGTATAGCGGTTAGGATGCTCGCCAACCATGCACATGGTCCAGGGTTCAATCCCCAGCCACAGACGCACTCCTTTACCTCGCTAAGCCAGAAATAATGCTGATAAAGGGGAAAGGTTGGGCATGAGGCTGGCTAGCAACCCCATCCTGTAAAATAGATAAACACTTCGAGCCACTAGCTTGAAGCTCTATGTTCCACTGGGGATCGTGAAGAGAAAAAAAGTAATAGTGATAACAGAAATAAGAGAGAATGCAAGTCATCCACTGTTATACCATATAAAGAGGACTGGGATATCTGAAACCCTCCCTACGTAGGATTCTTAATAAAGCAGGAATTAGGGTGGCAGCATTCAAACCTATAAATTTACTCAGATAGGACAAGGTCTGTAGGTTAAAGGACCCTGTCGGTTGACCCAATTAGACAAAATAAATAAAATTTACAAAATACCCTGCAATGCCTGTAAGTGAGGCCAACTACATAGGTTAAACTAGTAGGTCAGGGGTAGTCAGATTATCAGAACATAAGAATTTAGCTAAAGTAAGAATCAAGGCAGACAACTACAGGCAACAATGGACAATACTCCAGCTGGCGACATTAAAATACTAATGGAAAACATGAACGCCAAACTGGGACCAGACAATACAGGAAGGGAACTCATCATGGGTAGAAAAGCTCTCGGAGAAATGAATGAAAACGGAGAACACTTCGCCGACTTCTGCGCCTTCAACGAACTAGTGATTGGTGGCAGTGTATACAAGCACAAAGATATCCACAAGGCTACATGGGTGTCACCAGACGGGCAAACCAAAAACCAAATCGACTTCATCTCAATCTCAAGGAAGTGGAGGCGCAGCCTACTGGACACAAAAGCAAGAAGAGGAGCAGACGTTGGCTCAGACCACTATCTCGTACAAGGGACAATCCAAATCAAATTAAAAGCTTTCAGATAAGGAGGAGCTGCAGATAGACCACAAGCCAAGTTCAACACTCAAAAGCTGAAGGACCAGGCTACAAAGGACATCTTCATTGCAAGCATAAAGGACAAAGCTGAGATACAAATCAACACCAGCGAAAAGGTCAGCGTCGAAAAGCACTGGAACAACTTGAAAACGGTGTGGAGCCAAACCTGCATAGAAATTCTAGGCAGAAAAAAGAGACAGGACAAACAGTGGCTCACTACGGACACTTGGAAACTAATAGAAGAGAGAAGGACAGTGAAGCAAAAGATTATCCAGTGCACCGACGAGCAACAAAAACAGGAGCTGAATGCAAGCTACAATACACTGAACAAAAGAGTGAAGAAGAGTGCCAGGGAAGACAAAAGAAAATATTATGAAACCATGGCAAACGAAGCAGAACAAGCTGCAGGCAAAGGAGACCTCGCCACACTCTACCAAACAACTAGACACCTATCGGGCAAACGTTCGACACAGATTAAGCCAATAAAGGACGACAATGGAAAGTCAATCACCAAAGAGGTGGAACAGAGAAAGCACTGGGCTGAACACTTCTAAATCGTCCGCCACCTACAACACGCCCAGCAATACCAACAACGGAAGCAGAACTACCAGTGAACACTGACCCCCCGACGAAATCAGAAGTCCTGAATGCAATCAAGATGCTTAAAACTGGGAAAACACCGGGACCAGATGGAATCCCAGCAGAAGCTTTGAAAATAGACCCAGAGACAACAGCGGACTTGATGACACCACTGCTGGAGAAGGTGTGGAAAGAGGGCAAAGTACCCGAGGATTGGAAGAACGGATACTTATTCAAACTTCCAAAGAAAGGAGACTTAAGTCAATGTAAAAACTGGCGTGGAATTATGCTTCTGTCCATTCCAAGCAAGATACTAAGTCGCATCATCCTGGAGAGAATCAAACAAGCCCTAGATGAAAAACTTCGTCCGGAACAGGCTGGATTCAGGAGAAACAAATCATGTATTGATCAAATCGCCACTCTACGGATCATCATTGAACAAAGCTTGGAATGGCAGTCACCTCTCTATCTCAACTTCATCGACTTTGAAAAGGCCTTCGACAGCGTCGATCGAGAGGTCATTTGGAAACTACTTCGCTACTACGGGGTCCCATCGACAATTATACATCTCATCCAACAGTTATACGACAATGCTGCATGCCAAGTAATCCACAACGGGAAACTTACGGAAGCCTTCGAAGTGAGGACGGGAGTGACACAAGGCTGTCTACTATCACCAATGATCTTCCTGATTGCAGTAGATTGGATAATTATACACACAACAGGCAATGAGGAAACAGGCATAAAATGGACTCACACGAAAAACTTGGAGGATCTGGACTTCGCCAATGATATATGTCTGATTTCCCACAAGCTGGAAGATATGCAAGTGAAAAGTAACAAGTTGGCAGAAGAAGCATCAAAGATAGGACTTCAAGTGAACATAGATAAAACAGAGGTGATGATGATTCTTGGCCAACACCAACAGCAACAACAGACAACAATCAGCATAAATGGGAGGAACCTGAAAGAAACAGCCTCCTTCACCTACCTGGGAAGCATCGTTTCAACTACAGGCGGAACTGACGAGGATATCAAAGCCAGAATCGGAAAAGCAAGACAAGCTATCATTACTCTCAAATCTGTGTGGAGGTCAACAGCACTCAGCATCAAAAATAAGATCCGGATTTTCAACTGCAATGTGAAGCCAGTGCTACTATACGGATCAGAGACTTGGCGCCTAATAAAGAGCATCTCCAACAAACTTCAGACCTTCATTAACAACTGTCTTCGCTCAATACTCAAGTTCAGATGGCCAGAAAAGATCAGCAACAGGGATCTCTGGGAGCGAACCAACATCAGGAATCGATTGTGAAACAAATAGGCAGAAAGAAATGGAGATGGACTGGCCATACTCTGAGGAAACCATCAAGAGACATCACTAGAAAAGCCATTGCTCGAGTGGAACCTGAAAAGGAGGCGGCGAGTTGGTCGTCAGTGCGAGGGTGACTTGGAGGATGTCATGCGAGGAGGAGATGAAAGCATGTGGACAGACCTGGAGCAGGGTGAAAAAGTTGGCAGAAAACAGAGGTCAATGGAGGTGCACAGCTGAAGCCCTATGTTCCTCTAGGAACTAAAGGATACAATAATAATAAAGTAAGAATGGTTGACCCAGCAGAGATAAGTAATTTAGAAAAAAGCTCAGCAATTGCAATGCATGCATTAACATATAACCACACGACAGAGTGGGAGAGGGTTGAGATTCTAAGAAGTAATCTAGGTAGGTGGAGAGAGAGGTTGATTATTGAATCCTGCCTGGTTCATCGAGTCTACACCCAACACATGCAACAGAAATGACTCAATGCAAATACCAGAAACATGGAAGATATTATTCCGCCAGTCAGTCAAATCAGAAGAGGATAATAAATAATCTTAAAATTCTATTTCAATTCACGTACATCATAACATTCTTACAAGTAACTTATTATGACTCGTCTTATTACCTATCTGATTGTAACTGACCAATAACACTCATATTATTATTATTATTATTTCTGAATGTACATTATCCTATACTGATTTTTATTCAAATGTCTAATCATCATTTTCACTCATGTATATAAATGAAGCAAGAAAGTTGTGTGAGTAAGTGACTTGATATGACTATCAGTGGCAATAGTTTGTGCTCGAAACGTGGTCATCAGTTAATATTACTGTACAACACTGTGAGACTTTATCAAAATTAAATCTTATCCATAATAGAGTTATACTCTACCACCACAGTGCCCAAGTTTCATACTTATATCAAGAGAATTCGGTAAAGTGACATTCCAAAGACAGGTGATAAACAGAAGTATGAGTGAGGGAAAAAGAATAGTAATATGGAGGAACACTAGAGTTTTACTGGATATTAAAAATCACAATAATAGAATGCATATGCAGCAAGGAGAACGATTTTGAGCCATGTCACCACCCATTGTCTCCAGCTGTCACTGGTTCTTACCATCCAAGGGACCCCAAGCAGTCAGAACGTCTACACTTCCCACGTGGTTGGCTTAAACTAACCGTTATGGATTTCATTGTGGATTTCACAAAAGTCATACTGAATTGAAATATTAATAAAAGAATGGATACTGGTAAAAGAGTACTCTTTTCGATAACCCCTTCATCATCAGGCTCTACATTTGTACATACATTATAGTGAATGAATGAATTAGTGTTATGAACAACATTAATGTTGCTGTTTAAATAACATCGAATCAATAATATTGATAGATTACAGCTGAATCGAATCCACATAAAATAAGCTAAATGTCAGAAAAATTAGGGAAGATAATATTACAAATTCATGAATTTATAGTCTCTACTAAAGGCTGGCCAAGACAGTATTAGGGGCTGGACTTGTTTCTTTTGCACACAGAGCACTGGTTGTTTGAGGCGAATTGCAATAGCCTCTGTTGTTTAACGTATGCCGTGCTTCGATGTTTTTGGCAATTTATTTGGTACCAGGTAGATTATAGAGAAGGACTCTTCCACACTGGCTTTGTGGCCGATTTGCACCAGATGGGTCAATATCGAACTGTTAATGATTTTCACTACACCTTTACCTAGCCATACTGGGGGGATGTTCTCGAGTGAGCATGAAAAATCAAGTTCCTAGAGCAACGATCAATATAACTCGCTCCTCCACAAGCGCAGTTGAAGTGTTAGATACAATTGGAAGTGGCTAGTCTAGTCTAGGTACTTCATCTTCCAGTCGAGGTAGCAGTATCTGTCGTGTAGAGAATAAGATGTGTAGTTTGCCAGCATTAAAAGTTTTTTGAACTGATTTTCTTAATTTCTTCGTAATTATCTAACACACGGTATATCGATTGCCCTTGAATTGCATTCGTATATAAAGGAGAGTACTTTTCCGATTTCTTTGACATGTGTTTCTTGATAAATTTTTCGGGATAGCTATTTTCGATCAGTTTTGACTTTTTGTTCTGCTTTTGTTTTGGACGAATAGCTCGAGAAGCCAATATGCGACTGAATTCATCGACAAGCGAAGATAGAGCAAAGGCGATAGAATACTTAGCTGATAAACTTCTAGAGAATGAAGATGAAATTATCGCAGAAAATGAAAAAGATATCAAAGAGGCTGAAGCGGCTGGTAAGCTTAATCGTGTGTTATCTAAAATGCTGTATTACTTTTATTATTTTTAATTATTTAATATTGGAACATTCTGTTGATTCTACCTATATAGGTGTCACCGCAGTTGCCGGTGAACTTGTAGATATCGTTTGAAGTAGAGTCCACAGAATTACTTCCTCTAATCGACGGTCTAGGGATCGAAAATGTTCGGGATATGAGGGAAAGAGATGCGGTGGCATAGAATGTGCGTCTGATGGCTGACCAAAGTCTTTGAGTTAGCTGTCAACTCCGTAATTTCACCACCCTTGAATGGTGGGTTAATAGAGATAGCTTTCTTTGGTACAGAAGTTGTCTTTTCAAAATATGGTCTATCCTTACTGTGACAAATGATAAAGCTTTCTGGATAATCATTAGCTTATAAAACTAAATGTATATGTCGAAGCTCATCTCAAGGGCCCGCAAAATATGCACGGGCGACACACTGATGGACGAAATTCTGTGGACTCTACTTCAAACGATATCTACAAGTTCACCGGCAGCTGCGGTGACACCTATATAGGTAGAACCAACAGGATGTTCCAATGTCGTCGTCAAAGAGAATATGTTCCAAAGTGGTTATTAAGACATTTGGAAAATCCAAATGAAATTAATGTGAATAGAAATCCAGCATCATCATCATCCATTGCAAAGCACTTAATAACGTCAGGTCACAAAATCAATATTAATGACTGTTTCACAATTATTAAAGGTGATGGAAGCACTTTGGGGATTAATCACATACGTCCTTGACCTGCTGAAATATGATTGGCCATTAGTCTGTACTTTTGTGTTTTATGTAAATGAGTAATTGTCATGCATTTTATTTTATTACTGTGGTGGACCATGTTAGTTGTAAAGCGCTTGCAGAGGAAACTACGAAATGACGATGTTATCATCTTGTGAAATTTGTCTTCTTAATGCCTTATTCAAATTCTGTATTTAAGGTATCCTTTTAAGACATCCATTAAAATACGACTTAATGGACTGAATACTACAATTCCATTGGCCTGACGGAATACGGCTTCAGTGAACGCGGACCACGCTATTTTATTACGGTGACCAAGGGAAGTCACTTTATAATTGTGAGTATTATTGTTTATTAAAGGAGAAACTTTATGCATTATCGGTACCAGGTGATGCACTATACAAGACTTCATTGTTTGCGTTAGGGCTGAGATACTGCCCGCGTGCCAAGACCGAACAGGAGGCTGTCTTTGGGGACCAACCAGGCCCTGGAGCATTTATCTGGAAGTTTGGCCCACAAAGTAGCGGGATAGCGTCAGGAACCCCGTTCCCATGGTTAATTTTCCTTAGACAAGTCACTTAACACTCCACAACTAAGTGAGTATTCATTTTGTATTTATATGACAGAATAGTATCGGAACATTGTTGTAATTCCTCTCTCTCTCTTGATTTCTTTGTGTTTCTCATAATCCAACAAGGTTTATCCTCCGCCTTAATCGCTCGACTACAACTTGGTCATTCAAAGATAAAAACATTGAGTGAAGGTCTCCGACAAATTGCCGTTCAATCACGTCAACGTAATGGTCATGTTGGTTGTGTACTGACTCGTACAAAATTGGCGGATAATTTAATCTTGGAGAAGATTACTGCACCGATTGGTGTATTGATGGTGATATTTGAATCACGACCGGATTGTTTACCACAGGTAAGTTAGTTAATTAGTTAATCATTATCTTTTCAAACTTTATGTGTACAAACACTATTTAAGAGAGCCAGTCAGCCAGGACTCACTGCAGCATTCACAACTTAAGGTAAAATTGAAGAAAGATATCTCATGGACATCTTCCAAGACAACCTGCCATATCAAAGACCCCCAAAAAAGCACACAAAGAAAATCACCCTACCATATATAAAGAACAACATCTCAGAAATCACTTTAAGACTCTTGAAGCTTTTAGGAATTGGTGTCGCACACAAACCAACAAAATCACTTCAATCAGCCAGTTCTGTGCCAACCAAAAGACCCAACAACGAAAGGAGATAAAACCAACATCATCTACAAAATAAATTGTAACAACTGCGAAAAAAACTACATTGGCCAAGGTGGACGTTCCTTTCGTCTTTGTATCCATGATCATAAACTAGCGTTCAAAAGACATGACATCCACTCCCCCACTCATACTGCTGCATACAGACGACCACGGGCATCAATTCGACTGCGACAACCATCATGATGACAACGAAGGGAACGTCCACTTTTGCCAGTGTCCTGTTTTTTGACTGAGAGAACGTTTAAATATTAGACAGAGGAGAAACACCAAGAATGCTAGAGAATTTTTAGGAGGCTGGCTGGTATTCCGCTGAATCATCAATCAATAGACACATCTAGATAGACAAAATTTATCAACCGATAAGAAGGAAACCTCACACACAAAGGGCCAAACTTCAATTCAAAGAAACAATTACTTCCGATATAAGTAACCTAGAAGGTGTGGAAACACAAAACAACAGTCAATCACGAGACTCAAAGTCACCAGGAGAGATGACTAATAAATTTTGTTTTGTTTTGTTTGTTTTTGATTACAGCTTGATTCCACACTGTATTGTTGGTACAAGTATGGAATTTTCAGCATGGATATCGGTAGCCCAAAATTCGCAGGCCGACCATAGATATCAGGTGTGCGTCGGCGTGGGCTCGAACCCCGGACCATGTGCATGGTCGGCGAGAGTCCTAACCACTGTGGAGAAATCTAAAAGCTCACTTCAACACATTGAACTGTATGTGCTGAAGATGTTGCCTAGTAGGAGGAGGGCAATGAAAGCCTGGCAAATAAACTATCCAGCTCAGACAACATATTATTACTAATATTAATTCCTTTACGTTCCCAGTGGGATATAGGGCGGCTTCAAACTAGAGGCGTGAAGTTTCTGTAGCAGTGATGTGTTATTTTCACGGGAATGGGGTCGCTAGCCTCATGCCAAAACTTTTCTGTTTACCAGCTTTATTTCTGGCTTAATAAGGTTTGGGAGTGCTTCGGTGGCCGGGGATCGAACCCCGGACCATGTGCATGGTCGGCGAGTGTCCTAATCGCTGTGGCACCGACGCACTCAGACAACACAACGGCATCAAAAAAACACAACCTTTATGTATTTAAAAACCATGTTCAAGGGTTAGATTGTAGAGATCTGATTTCAGGTTTGATCGCAAACTGATGTCAGTTAGAGGATCAAACTAAGTCTTGAAAATCATTCTATTACTCACCAGTGTGATTGATTACATAATGAAATTGCCTGGAGTTCTACTGAGAAGTTGTGACTAATGGGGTCCACTAGGTTGGGTATGATGACGAAATACCCACCGATCACACTGGCTAGTGGTTGTGCTAAACTCAAGGATCGGTAGAAGTTAGAACTCATGAACTCGGCAATGAACTGGGTCCCAGTGACTGAATTGTCTCCGAGCTAGAGTTCAATATATCTTATCGTTTCTGTCCAAATGGCCATCTTATCTTCAGTATCAAGAAAAGGCAGTTATTGACTGTTGTAATCTAATATCTGATTGAAGTCACCAAATACGGACTTAAGAGAATAAATTTAACTACTTGACGATATGACTTAACATAATAATAATAACAGCTTTATTCCAAACAGTATTTGCGGTACAGGTATGGAATTTTCAGCGTGCATTACAGTATATTGCATCTAATTACATCATAAATTTTATAAGATTTTAAAGTCAAAAAGCAACAACCAAAAAAATAAAAATAAAGACAACAACAATCCACCACAGGATATGAAATATAAAATTAGTGTGTAATAGAAGAAGATGTGAACAACAGTGTAATAGTAACGAAGAAAGGAAAACAAAATCCAATGGGACTATTCGTTAGAGTGCCGCTGGAAGTTGATCGTGTCATACCTAACAGATTTCTCATCACATAACAGCTGTGCCAGATATGGTATTGTGGAGTTTTTGTACCTGGTAGTCCTAGCATATAGCCAGCCTCCTATAGCTGCTTCTAGTTCTACCAGATGAAATGCAAGGAGACAGCTGCGTATAGAGAGGATGTTCGGGGTCCGACAATATTGTATTCGCTAGTTTCTTACATGACATTATATGCCTATCCACAATAGTATTAACCAGTTGGTTTAACGATATCCCACTAGCCCTACTAATGGCTTTTAGTGCCCTTCTCAGCAAAGCCAGGTCTTTCTTAAGTAGTCGACGAAAGATTAATGGGGAGCAGTAAAGACGGGGGGATGGGTAGAATACAAGAATTGACAGACTGAGAAAGCAAAGACTGCTTTATGCCAGACTGCCTAAATTTCCTAACGTAGAACGTTAAGCGAAACATCTTTCTAGTAACTAGCAAGATGTGGGAGGACCAGGAGAGGTCGGTGGAAAAACTCAGCCCAAGGTTCTTGACATCTACTTTATTCCAAAAAAAACAGTACTTATAATGCAGAATGCGATTCTCAGCATTTGTTACAATACCGTGCATCTGATTTACTTAAAATATAAATAAAATTAAAACAAAAAAATTAACCAGAGGAATTTGCTCACACTTACGGTATGAAGTCAAAAATATTCGAAGCACGAACTGGTAGTATTAAATATAATAATAATAATAATAATGATAGTAATAACAGTGAGTTGGTTTCAAGCAGTATTGTCGATTCAGTTTGGAAACTTTACCATGTTATAGATTATTGGATCTAATGTTCTGTTGATATAGCAGTATGTTGAGGGGAAAGACAAGACAAGTTATAACACAGCGTAAATGATGTCCACACTTATGAAAAAAATAAACAAATAAAAACAAGAAATTGAGAGGATTAGAAAAATAAGAAGTACAATACCAATAACGTTTGATGTTGTAGGGTGGAGGAAATGGTTTATTTACTAGTGCAAAGAAGGTTAGTTAGTTCATGCCTAACACTAATTTCATCACATAAAGTAAGTGCCACCAAATATGGTATAGTGGAATTTTTGTACTTAGATGTACGTGCATAAATTCTTCTGGAAAGACTTCTTGTTTTACCTGAGGAGGAGACACAAGGTTGGAGCTGCGGCTAAAGTGAAGGATGCTCACAGTCTGATTAAATTCCTTTAGTAAATTTGTTGCATGACATGAAGTGGCTGTCATCAATGATGATGTCAACGATATGACCCAACGGGATACCACTCTCACCCTACTGACCGACAGTCTTCAGAGTTCTACATAGTCTTTTTTAAGCAATCCAGGAAAGAACAAGTAAGGGTTGACAGTAAAGAATAACAGGTAAGATGCATGAGTTGGCAAACTGTAAGGGGAGGAAAGGTTGAGTTATGCCTGAATGCCTTAACTTGTTAATGTAGAAATCGCTAAGATATTTGAAGACCAGGATAGGTAGGTCAGAAGAAAGAATTAAACCAAGATACTTAACTTTAGACTTGATTTCTATATCCTCACTATTCATGAATTTTTCAACGGTCATAGGAACTAACAGCTTCATCACTTAACTTCCTTTTACATCGGAAACTGAAATTAACAGTCTGACATTTGGAAGGATTTAGTTGAAGACCATAAGGAATAGACCATTTTGCTGACTCCTGATTGAAAGCCATTCATCCTAGTACAGTCTAGCTGGGAGTTAACAGGAATTGAAGCAGTTAGATCATCCGCACAAATCGCTCCATTACAATACATATATATATATTTTTTTATTCACTAGGTTGCAGCCCTATCAATCGCTACAGCAAATGCCCTACTGGCTAAGCCTGGATCAGAAGCAATGCATACTGTTCGTGTACTTCATCGACTTGTTGGCGAAGCTTTAGAAATGGCTAATCTACCTGCTGAAGCTGTTGGTTTACTTCAAGGCAGAAAAGATGTTGATCATGTCTTAAAGGGGATAGATAAACAACCACTGATTGACTTAGTTATTCCAAGAGGTAGTTCAAAAATGATAGAAAATATACGGAATACAGTAAGTAAAGCAGGTACTGGTGTACCTGTTATGGGACATGGAGCCGGTGTTTGTCATGTTTATATTGATGCAGCAGCTGATCCAGAGAAAGCATTAAAGATAGGTGAGTGAAATTATTGATGTAAATTGACATTTTTCTATCATTATTATTTCTTCCTAATTTTGGACTCTTCAGCAGTATGTACTAACCGGATTTCCAACCTGGGACCTACTGGTTACGAGGTGAGCTCCTAGGCCCAACCGCCGGCTAATGTCAGAGGCAAGTAATTGTCCTCTTGCATAACTTCGTGGTCGTAATCAATCCTGTAACCAGTCAACTTCCAGGAAACCAACATTTGGAAAGTGTATTAGACAGAATTTTCCAGATGTCCGGAATAGATGTTGAATGATTCCTATTGCACGAACTGTCAGTTGATTCGATGATGAATAATGCTTGCGTTATCCAGTTCTTTCCTCCAACGTGTTATATTACACTTTAAGACTGCCATCTTATCACACTCCATTGCATGTTTGTGTGTGTATGTGTGTAAATGTATGCAGTGCCATAGATGAGTTTAAGGACCTCCGTTAATCTAAATGACCCCGTCCTACTACACTGATCTATGTGTCTGACCTGAAAATTATTGCGGTATATTAGATAAACATAGTATCCCTTCACAGACATAAGTTGTTTCGAAGTGAGTTTATGAATTTGAATGAGACTTATGTTCCCGCTTCCCTAAAATTTCTACGTAAGGTGGTTTCAGAGGTTCCTTATTAATACCGAGCCGGTAGTGATGTTTTATTCGGATTCTGTTCAATACAAATGTGAAGTCAGTCTTTCCGTCAGTCAGTGAGTTCTTCCATTATTATTGTTATTATTATATCCTTCAATTCCTAGAGGAACATAGGGCTTCAGCTGTGCACCTCCACTGCCTTCTGTTTTCTGCCAACTTTTTCACCCTGCTCCAAGTCTGCCCACATGCTTTCATCTCTTCTTCACATGACCTCCTTCAAGTCACCCTTGCACTGACGACCAACTCGCCGCTTCCCACTATGTCGGGTTCCACTCGAGGAATGGCTTGTCTAGTGGTGTCACTTGATGGTTTCCTCAGAGTTTGGCCAATCCAATCCATCCCCATTTCTTCCTGGTTATATGTTGCACAATCGGTTCCTGGTTGGCTCACTCATTACCAGAGATCCCTGTTGCTGATCTTTTCTGACCGGCCACCCGATCTTGAGGATTGAGCCAAGAAAACTGTTAATGAAGGTCTGTAGCTTGTTTGAAATGCTCTTTATGACGCGCCATGTCTCTGATCCGTATAGTAAGTAGCACTGAATTCACATTGGAGTTGAAAATCCGGATTTTACTTTTGATGCTGAGTGATGTTGACCTTCACACAGACTTGAGAGTAATGAAAGCCTGCCTTGCTTTTCCGATCCTTCCTTTGATATCCTTGTCAGTTCCGTCCACCTGTAGTTGAAACGATTCTTCCCAGGTAGGTAGGTGAAGGAGGTTGTTTCTTTCAGGTTCCTCCCATTTATACTGGCTGATTGTTGTCTGTTGTTGTTGTTGCTGTTGCTGTTGGCCAGGAATCTTCATCACCTCTGTTTTATCTATGTTCACTTGAAGTCCTATCTTTGATGCTTCTTCTTTGGCCAACTTCTTGCTTTTCACTTGCATATATTCCAGTTTGTGGGAAATCAGACATACGGCTGCGAAACTTACACTGCGCAAACGTCAAGTAAATTATTTCCAAAAAAGTCACAGCAGACTTTCATCAACATAAACGCCCACCTTGCTGGCTGGTTCTTTACAAAAAATCAAATAGCCAGGCGTCCGGCCGGTTAGCCAGCTACAAAGAATTAGTGACAAGAAACTCTGTCTGTCAACAAACCAACCAATAGCCGATTTTTTTTTCCTTCACGTTCTCCAGTGGAGCATAGGACTTCAAGCTAGTGGCTTGAAGTTTCTGCAGAAGTGTGTTTAATTTTACAGGATGGGGTTGCTAGCCAGCCTCATGCCCAACCTTTCCTCTTTACCAGCTTTATTTCTGGCTTAGCGAGTTAAAGAAGTGCATTGGCGGCCGGGAATCGAACCCCAGACCATGTGCATGGTCGGCGAGCGTCCTAACCGCTATACCACTGACGCACAATAGCTGATTGCTCAACAATTATGTAGGAAAAAAATGTGGAGGGATAGAATGGAAATACACCATTGAGGAGGCCGTTGAGCGACATTGCACGCAATGCAGGTGATTGCTCGAGTGAAATCCAAATATGAAACGGCGACGAATGGGTGGTCGGTGTGAGGGTGACATGGAGGAGATGGCGTGTCGAGGAGGGGGAGGAAGAAGAGGAGAAGATAACAGATTACCGGCAATTGTTGATCCAGAGAGCGGAAGAGGATGTCAGAGAATTGAAGAAAGTGAAGCTGTGTTACACTCGGTACCGAAGAGAATAATAAATAGTGATAATTGATGTTTCGAATTCCTTATTACGGATGTTGTCATCTTTCTATGTATATTCGTTATTCATATTATTATTACTACTACTGTGCGTCGGTGGCACAGTGGTTAGGACTCTCGCCGACCATGCACATGGTCCGGGGTTCGAGCCCGCACCGACGCACATCTGATATCTATGGTCGGCCTGCGAAATTTGGGCTACCGATATCCATGCTGAAAATTCCATACTTGTACCGAAAATACAATGTGGAGTCAAGCTGTAAATCAAAAAAAAAAAAAAATACTTTTTATATTCTTTCTGATTAATTTGTTGGAGTAGTTATAAGATTTCAAAGCCTCCAGCCGTAGATTTTCATTGCTATTATTTAGTTTTTTTTTGTACTTACTACTTAAACACTTTACTAATCGTATTTTCAAAAAAGAAACATGATATCGCTTTGCCTCTAATTGTAATCACCGGTATATGTATACATATATGATTACTTACACAAGATGAATTCCACACCAAGGGTCGAAAGCGAATTTCTGGAACCGAAATTATTGAGAGAGCAAATCAGGAAAGTAGAAAAAGGCAACTAACTTACTAAAGAAACTAAGAGAAAAGGGTTAGATTTCATTAACACTTCAATGCTTCTCTAACTGACACCAATCCGTGGTAAAACTCGTAAAAACAAATGTAGTCCTTATAAACCAACTATTGAAAATTAATCTGATGCTTGCTAGTGACTTCCTACAGAACGGTGTGTCCTGGAGTTCTAGGGAGAAGTCGTGACCAGTATTGTCCATCCAGCCAAGTATGAGGATAGAGTTCCATGCGGTGATATTGTGGTTAGTGATTTTGCTACAAAATCACGAATTGGTAGATGTTAGAGTTCATGCTTTGGCCACTGAATCGGGTCCCATTGGCTGAATGGTATACGAATTAGCTTGTCTTGTGACCGAAATGCCCTGGATTCGAACCCTGGTGGTGAGTGCATACTACCGATGATTGCCAAATTAGGATGAAATAGCTTATGGTCTAGTACTCCGTGTGGATGGTTTTCAATGGTTCTCTAACTGATATCAATCCGTAGTTACACTTGTATAAATATATAAAAACCTGAAAACCACAAGTGGTACCATTTCATTCATGTATGGTCTGTCAGTAGTACATCAATGAAGAATGTCACTTTCTTATATACTAGGCATTTCTAAATCATCTTATCACAAGAATACAAAGTGTTTTTAGTGGTTCAGTTACTTCCTCTTATGCATGATTAATTAGTACTTTCAGGTTCATTGGTAAAATATTCGTCATAGGTAAATAGTAAGTCTATAATCATGCTCCCAGTATATTTCCATTTCCCGTTGATTGTTTATGTTATATGTTCATTGTTCCCTTTGGTTTCGAGTGCAATATACAGATTTGACAACGCATCTCCACTTTGTCCTATTCTCTGATGTTCTCTTCACCTAGTCCTGCGATTGCTTATAGTCTCTCATCTCCTGCTCACGCAATCTTCACTAAGTCACTATCGGATAAAAGCTCGACTCGTCTTTCGTTTCCCATCCGGGTTCCATTCAAGCGATGACCAGGTGTACAGTGTCATTCGACGGTCTCTTCCTCAAGTATTACCCAATCCATCTACATTTAATTCAACGCATTTGATATAATTACTCGGAAGTGACTATATATTATTATTATTGCTCCCTTGGGTTCCTAGTGGAACATAGGGCTTAAACTGCACGTCTCCACTTGCTTCTGTCTTCTGCTGTACTTTTCGCCTGCATCCATGTTAGTCCATATTCTTTCAACTCCTCTTCACACGATCTCCTCCATGTCACCCTTGGACGTCCCACACGCCGCTTCCCTTTCGGGTTCCACTCGAAGGCTCGGTGCGCGATGTCACCCAGCGGTCTCCTCAGCGAGTGTCCGATCCATCTCCACTTTCTCCTGCATATTTGTTGGTTGGGCGATTGGTTCTTGCTTTGTTTGTTCCCATAATTCCTTGTTGGTGATTCTTTCCGGCCGGCCATCTGATCTTCAGTATAGAGCGAAGACAGTTGTTAATAAAGGTCTGCAGCCTTTTGGAAATATTCTTTGTGACCCGCCAAGTTTCTGATCCGTATAGAAGAACTGATTAACTTGACGTTTGTATTGAAAATCCGAATTTTGTTGTTGATGCTGAGTGAGTGACGAAGATTTCCAGATTGATTTCAGGTTGATGAATGTGTTTCTCGCCTTCCCGATTCTCGATTTGACATCCTCGTCCGTTCCGCTTCCTGTAGTTGAGACAATGCTCCCTAGATAAGTGAGTGAATGAAGTAACCTCTTTCAAATCCCTCCCGTTGATGGTGATTGACGTTGGATGTTGCTGTTGTTGTTGGTTGGTTATTTTCATAACCTCCGTCTTGTCTATGTTTACCTGGAGTCCTGTCTTCGCCTGCTTCTTCGACCAGTTTGTCGGTTTTCGCTTGTAAGTCTTCGATTGTGTGTGACATCAAACATAAATCATCCACGCGCGAAATCCAGGTCTTCTAGGTTCTTCACGTCGGTCGGTCCAGGATATTCCTGTCTTCTCGTTTCCCACTGTCTGACGCATAATCCAGTCAGTCCACCACAATTAGGAATATCATTGGTGATAATAAGCAGCACCCTTGTCTGACTCCTGTGTTTACTCCAAACGCCTCGCTGAGTTTTCCGTTGTGGATCACTTGACAGGTGCCGTTGTCGTACAGCTGTTGAATAAGGTTGATGAATATTTGGGGTACGCCATAGTACTCGAGTAATTTCCAAATTACTTCACGGTCAACGCTGTCGAAGGCCTTCTCAAAGTCTATAAAGTTGAGGTAGAGGTTTGATTGCCATTCCATGCTTTGTTCTGTGATGATGATGCGTAGAGTTGCAATTTGGTCAGTACATGATTTGCCTTTCCTGAATCCAGCTTGTTCTGGTCGGAGTTCTGTCTCCAGTGCGTCCTTTAATCTCTCCAGGATGATGCGACTCAGGATTTTACTTGGCGTCGATAGGAGCATGATTCCTCGCCAGTTCTTGCAGAGTGAGGCGTAAGTCGCCCTTCTTTGGTAGTTTCACGAGGTAACCTTTCCTCCAGTCAGTAGGCACCTTTCCCTCCTTCCAGACCTTTTGCAATAATGGAGTCAGCATGTCTGCTGTAGTCTCTGGGTCCGCTTTCAGTGCTTCAGGGGGTATTCCATCTGGTCCGGCTGTTTTTCCAGCTTTCAGAAGTTTGATTGCGTTCAAGACTTCAGCTCTCGTTGGAGGATTGGTGTCAACTTGCAGTTGTGTGCGCGCTGTTGTTGGTATTTCTGGACGGGTTGCAGGTGATGGTCGGTTCAAGAGTCCTTTGAAGTGATCCGCCCATTGTTTAATCTGTTTTTCTTCCTTGGTAATTGGGTTCCCTTGGCTGTCTTTTATAGGTTTCGCTTGTGTTGATCTCTTCCCGGATAGAGATTTGGTTATCTGATATAGTGTCCTCAGGTCCCTTTTGCCTGCTGCCTTTCAGCTTCAGTGGCGAGGTTGTCGTAGAATCGTCTTTTGTCCTTCCTAGCACTCTTCTTCACTTCTTTGTCCAGTGCTGTGTAAGTTGAGCTCAGCGTCTCCTTCTCCTGTCCGTCCTTGCATTGAATCATTTTCTCTTTCACCATTCTCCTCTCTTCTATTAATTTCCAAGTGTCCGTTGAGAGCCATTCCTTGTCTTGTCTCTTCTTTCTTCCTAGAACCGTTGAACACGTTTCGTTGAGAATCGCCTTCAGAGACTTCCAATGTTCTTCCACGCATGATTCTTCAGTGCTGTCGCGTAGTGTTTCCTGCTTTGCTCTGACAGTTGCAGTGAAAGTGTCTTTTGTGGTTGTGTCCTTCAGTAATTGAGTGTTGAACTTGCATTGTGGCCTATCCCCAGCTATCCTCGAGGCTTTTAGTTTCACCTTGAAAGTCCCTTGTACTAGATAGTGGTCTGAACCCACATCTGCTCCTCTCCTTGACCTTGTGTCCAGTAGGCTCCGTCTCCACTTTCTTGAAATTGAGATGAAGTCTATTTGGTTCTTGGTGTTTCCATCTGGTGAAATCCATGTCGTCTTGTGTATATCCTTGTGTTTGAACACACTACCACCAATCACCAAATCATTGAAGGCGCAGAAGTCTGAGAAGAGTTCACCATTGTCGTTCATTTCACCGAGGGCCTCACGACCCATGGTGAGTTCTCTTCCTGTGTTGTCTCGTCCCAGCTTCGCATTCATGTCGCCCATCAGGATTTTGATATCGCCATTTGGGACGTTGTCCATTATTGCTTGTAGTTGTCTGTAGAACGCCTCCTTCTTCTCTTGTTCTGAGACGTTTGTAGGCGCATAGCATTGAATGACTGTAACTTTCCTTCCTTTTGAGTTGAACCTGGCTGTCATTATCCTGGAGGAGATTGGTTCCCACTGCATGAGAGCTTTGGCTGCTGTTGGTGACATCATGATGGCCACTCCCTCGGTGTGCTCGTGGTTGTCCTCTAGGTGGCCGGAATGGATTACTGTCTCTCCAGTAGGTAGTTGGCACCTTCCAGTTCCGTTCCATCTGCTCTCGCAGATTCCCAACACTTCTATTCTGTACCTTCTCATTTCAGCGGCTATCTGGGCAGCCTTTCCAGTTTCGTACATTGTACGAACATTCCAGGTACCCATCCTTACTTTTGCTTTCATCGAAAGAAGGCACATCGGCTGACTGGCTTCCCGAAGGCTTTCACCAGCCTGCGTCATTTCACTTCCCCGATTCCAGCGAAAAGTAAGGCTATTGCTTATGTTTTTAGAATTTTTAATATATTTATTCGTTGAAGTTTCTGTAGCGATTTGGTTGTTTTACAGGGGTGGAGTTGCTAGCACCACGCCCCAACCCTCCCTCTTTACCCGGGCTTGGGACCGGCTAGAAAACTAGTAAGCTAGTAGCCTAGCAAGCTAGTATCTGGCGAGATTAAAAAACCTGGGATTACTGAACAGGTGTTTCGTCCTAGTTTGGGATTCTTCATCAGTACGCACCCACCGTGATTCGAACCCAGGACCTTCTGGTTACAAGGCGAGCTCGTATACCATTAAGCCACTGGGACGCCACTGGTAGTGACTATAGAAGTAAAAAATAAAGGTTGTAAATTACTTAGTACTCAGCAGCACAACGTTAGAAATTTGATGAGGTTAAAATTGCTACTGAGTGAGACGAAAGTTAGTTGAGTGTCAGTTGAACAAGTTATAAGATTTGATAGTGTGAAATATTCCCATATTACGGATTATAAGTCAATCTGAAGGAAGAATATTCTTTTCAATAATTTCTACTCTTCAGGTTCTTACAATTATAAAATACGCAATATTTGTTATCGTTACAATAATGGCCATTTATTGATGCGGTGGATACATTTTTAACGTAGAATAACAGATTAGTAGTTATGGGATGTCAAAATAAATAGTCGTATTAGTGTGACAAACGTGCTCTGAGCTGAAATCGACTACAAAATATTTTGATGAAAGGGGAGACAATGTCGTGATGATTAGTCGTCATAACAGATTTGTAGATTGTAGGGTAGGAAAACTGACTTATCAGTTGTAACGACAACAAATATTGCATATTTTATAATTGTAAGAACCTGAAGTAGAGAAATTACTGAAATGAATATTCTTCCTTCAGATTGACTTTTAATTTAACAAGTGTGAAGAGGGTGTGAAAATATGCAAAAGGAGCATATGAGAGTAATAATAGTGAATTAATTATTAAAGCAAAAGCAAACTAAAAGTGAAATTAAAAAAGAAAAAGAAAATATCAAAAGTTTTTGCAGGGAACGACTAGTGAGCAGGTTAATACCAGGGTAGAATAAGAGACTGGAGAAACGTTTTCTGTATACAGAGTTCAGGGTTGTATTGATGAATTGCCAGCGCCTCTACCGTACACAAAAGCCGCAACCTGACACCTTTTGTACAATTTGGGCTCACCTTCTAGATGATTTTGAAAAACGACTCTGTTGGAGCTATGTAGCCTGAGTTCACTAAATGCTCGAGAATTGAGCTAGTAATCGTCTTGCATTGTTCTTTTGCTAACCATGCTGGATATTTGATCACAGATGCATTTGGAAAGTGTGAGCTTTGTGAGGCCAACATAAGTAGCTCCATATGAGCAGGTGAATTTATAAATACACTTTGAGGTGGCCCAAAGTGGCAGTTTATCCTTCACACATCTACTGATCATTTTTTTTCGGCTGTAGAAATCGAAACGTAGCTCAGCCATGAAGAAGGCTCCTCTCAGTGATCTGCATAAGGGATTCTTCAGGATCTCAGCTGCAGTATCACCTTTAAATTCAAAGCTCATAAATAGCAGTTTCTTCGGCACTGTCTGGATTCTTTCAGGTTTTTCCTTTAACTTCATGTTCTTCTCGATAAATCTTGGTGGATATCCATTCTCTTTGAAGACTTGTCTAAATCGCCCCAGTTCCGCATCAATTGTATCACTGAAAGATATCTAAAGCCCTTTTCTGAGTGATTATATCAAATATGCCACCCCCTATTACTCAATAATAATAATAATTTGCTTTATTCCAAAAACAGTACTAATGATACAGCAAGGAATTTCCAGCATTCAGTACAATATTGCATCTAATTTACTCAAAAACGACAACAAAAAAAATTAAAAATACACATTACATAACAGTAATAAAACGATTGTTATAGCAGCTACATAGCAAAATACTGTATACCATACGGAGAAAATATGCATCAAGTACAAAATTGTAGTGATAACAGTAATGCCAACTAAAATAAAATAGCAGAGTAACAATTAAACGATAGAAAGTGTGACACCATAAAATACAGAAAGATGAACGATGAAAAGGTCGATTCACTGTGCTAATTACATAGTAACTTTTAAGTTTCACATCTAACAGAGTCTTCGTCACATAAAGTACAGGCTAAATAGGGTATTGTAGAATTTCTATACTTAGTGGTACGAGCATATATCTTTTTATATTGATTTCTCGTCCACCCTGATGAGACACAAGGGGATAGGTGTGAATAAAGGGGATGCAGAGGGTCTGACAGTATAGCCTTTGCCCATTTTGTACAGGAATGTGTGTGTGTCTCTCGACTATAGTATTAACGAGCTCATGCAGTGGCAGACTACAAGCCCTACTCACTGCATTTAATACTCTTCGTAATATGATATAATCTTTTTTGAGAAGCCCAGGAAAGATTAATGGAGAGCAATTAATGGAGTACAATAGGTAAAATACAGGAGTTTTAAAATTGCAAAACTAAAGGTTGGTTGATACCTGATTGTCTTAACTTTTTAATGTAGAAGGTAAGACGAAACATTTTCTTAGAGATAGATAAGATATGGGATGACCATGAGAGGTCAGAGGAAAGAACTAATCCAAGGTATTTAATGCTTGACTTGGTTTCAATTTCCGTGCCATCTATGCTACAGGGATCATTCGAGCTAACTAGTTCGTGTAAGTCACGTTGATGCTTGAAAGTAAAGTCAAGTGCCTGACATTTGGAAGGATTTAATATAAGACCATTTGACTTGTACCAGTTGTTGATGTCCAACAGAAAGTTATTAAGTTTGGAGCTGTCAGACTCGGAAGTGATAGGCAGTGAGTGATACAGTCAGATCATCTGCATATTTGACAAAGTTAGTTTCGTTTAAATAGACCACTATACACTTTGGTAAGTATAAATTCAACATATTTATTGAGCAATAGGTTCTTATTTGGTTTGTTCCCCACCCAGAGTTTCTTTTTATTTGCTATTTATTTCACGTCGTCTATCTGATCTGCAACATGGAGCCAGTGAGGTTAGCTGTTGATAAAAGTCTGCTGTAGCCTGTTAGAAACGCTCTCGCTAACACGAGTAGTAAGTTTCTGACTTCACATTTATGTTGAACAGAATCCTAACGAATCTTGTTTTTTTATTCTAAGTTTAGAAAATTTCCAAAGTAGTATCAGTACCTTTCCAATTCTGGCTGTGTATGACGTCCTCATCTATATAGTCCACCTTTAGTTAAATCTAGGCTTCCTAGATAAGTAAAGGAGGTGACGTCTTTCAAATTTATTCCTTTAGTAGTGATCGGTGCTGTCTGTTGTTGTTGTTGGTTGGTTGGTTGATTGATTGATTGATTGACTACTCATGTTGGACTTAAATGTTTGGTTTCTGTTCACACGTCGGCTCCAAGTACGGACGCTTCGACGATTTCATGAAGTCATTTGACTGACTTTGTCTGCTAACAGTGGAATACAAAAGTGAATGTCTCATCCTACTTCAGGTTCATCAGCCTGATAAGCGAGGACATTGTCAATCTCTTGGGATACAAGAATATACACCTTTTAAAACAAGCAATAAAGGTTAATAAAGCAGGAGGATTTAATGATGGATTCATCATCAAATTTCGGTAGAACTCGTCACCTGCTCACTACTCTACATACACGGATATGCGCATATACTTTTGAAATTACATTGGGAGATATAAGACTGATAAGTAAACAAACTACATTGAATTAGTCATGCAGAAAGACACGCGTGAATGTTTTCCAGGTCATGATCAAATAGATAAGGGGAGAGAGAGTATGAGAGATCAAAATTAAGATAAGTTGCATTACGCTCCAATTACATCACTTAGATAAACAATTAGTCATGAGAGAATAAAACAAGAATTACAAACAGAGTAATATTAATAGTAATAGTTACAATAACAATAATTATAATAATAGTGTTGAAGTGAGTTAAGATAATCCTACTGAAAAGGGATAGTTTTAAATAAATCAATAATAATGAGGTAGAATAAAATGCATAACTTATTATCATGGTAGATTTGGGGTGATGACCATATCCTTTTGTACACAGAGACCTGATTTTTAAACTCGAACTCCACAAGCCTCCTCCCAAATTGCAGGCATCTTCTTGTTTCTTTGTCTGTCTTCTGATAACAGTGAATGACTTGACCACGTCGATATCATGTATCCGTAGTCCACAAGATGTTTTGTTATTGAGGATTTTGTCACTTTTTACTCAGCTGTTTTCAACCATTTTGGCAAATGATGCATCATGCAAGTAGACAGTCGCCTTTCTGTACCACCTATGTATTTGCTTCCACAAACACACTCAAAGTGATATACGCAATTTGAAGTGTCGAGGATTGGTGACTGGTCTTTCCCAGATTGTTGAAGCACTCGCTTAGTGGTGTTAAGGATAACAAGTTTTCCAAGTCTTTCTGTATGATTAATTCAATGTAGTTTGTTTACTTATCAGTCTTATACCTGGCAATGTAATTTCAAAAGTATGTATATCCGTATATGTAGAGTACTGAGCAGCTGACGATTTCTACCGGAATTTGATGAATCCATCATTAAATCCTGTTTTATTAACCTTTATTGTTTGTAAAAAATTCGTATCGGGAAATAAATGTTTTCAACATACACCTTTTGATTCCCAAATAGGACGAAGGGCACTGATATGTATCCACATGATGTGTGTGTGTTTTGTTTTTGACAGTCTATTATATTTTGCTATGTGTATATGGATCGATATTACATTATAAATAACATTATGCTTTTGTCTGTCCATTAACTAAATAAACAATGTATGACCTTGTTGTTACATGACATTACAACTAATCATGTTGAGACTGTCTTAGTGGTTCATGTGTATTAGCCATTTTTAAATATACTTTTGTATTCGACACTTGTTCATACTGACTTGTTCCCACGTTTCGTACACTAAGTACCATTTCACTCACACACACACTTGTGTGACACTTACTTTCCTTGTCTTGAAAATATGAGTATCACCTAAAACCTTGTGGTCTTCTGACCTCCCTCTTTCCGTGTCAGGACTATTAACTACTCGACGAGCAGTACATCACATAATTGGCGACGAGGAAAACTCGATTAACTCACTCAGCAGCAGTACACAACAGGCACCTGCTAGATTTCACTGATAGTCAGCTATTAATCAGACATCTTTACGCCCCACTTTGTTTGTATATTTATAGTATACGTGTGAATTTATTACTGTCTCATTTCTGCTTAGTTTTGACTTTTTTTATAGTAAAAGTATACTAGAGGTGCCTATCACCACCTCGTTAAATGACACTAATGATTGTCAGAAATATTGTGATTCGCCCCCCTCCTTGTTTTTTCTTTTTTTGTACTTCTTCGTGAATGATTGAATGCGACAGGAGGTTCTCGTTTTTCACTACAATGTAGCTGAAACCTTATTTAATCAGCCTAACACTATGTATATAAAGTTTTATTGTGTAGATGTGTTGAATAACTCAGTTGACAGACAGACACTCATCAACTAGTCTTGTGTGTATGTGTATGTGTACTAACTATTCCCCTAGAGATTTACTTTTACCTGTTTCAAAGGCATAGAATCTAATGTTTTTGAAAGTAGTGTGACTTACATCATATGACTTTTGACTATTGTTCATGCATCTTACTCTGTCGTCTCCTTTTCATTAATTCTCATCTGTCTGTCTGACTATGCCTGTCTAATAATTAACTACGAATTCTACTTTGAGGTTTCAGAATGACTCTCATGGTTCAAATGGCCTAGTGGATAGTAGTGTGGCATTTGAAACTAAGTATAGTGGCTTGGAGACTCAGTGAAGGGAAAACCATCACTCACTGGCTGGAAAATCCAGGTACATCTAGTTGACTGACGAGTCCCAAATTAGGACGAAATACGAGTTATCCTGGATTCTACTGCTAGTCACCGCCACCCATTGAAATGACTTGAGTTTAAATCCTTAGACATCATTTCGGTCATCTGTATGAGGAGCTGAAATGCCAACCTAAGGCTGAACACTTCGGTTCAATCAATCAATCAATCAAGGGTAGAATCCAAGAGGAATTAAATAATATATGGTACTTATTTAGCATTCAGTATAGTAAAACTAATTCAAATGCGAAATATAGGCATCAGATCATATAAAAAAGGAAAATTTCCCTATCGATGAAATCATCAACTTTGGAGGGGTGTACATTTGTGAATCTATAACAAAGGGATAAGAAAGTTCCAGAACTACTTCCAGACAAAGGTCAAATTGCAACCAAAACCGAGATACAAACTGCATTAATACAAGTTTTGATTAAAACTGTAGTAATATAAGAAAAATAAACGTGGTAGTTAGGATAGAAAACACAACCGGATGTTAGTAATAATAGTGTTGAGAAAATTGACTGTTATTTTAAAGGCCATGTGAAAAAAACAAAGGCTGAACCTACTTCTTCTCGATACCTGGCGTTGATTTGAATTTTCACACTGCTAATCCTTGACCTATGCTCCAGAAGTCTTGATTTCATTCCCTATGAGATGACTAGTCGAATCTCGTGTGGATAGAACTTTGAAAAACTTTTCAAATGGAGTTAAGTGTTTCTTGAGTTCACTAGATGTACACATCCACCTACATTCTCGCTTTGCTAGTCAGGTTGAGTAGTATAACCGAGTGTATTTTACTGATTTATGCTGGAGGTGCCTATCACCATCGCCTCGTTAAATGCTACTAATGATTGTCAGAAATATTGTGATTCCCCCCCTCCTTGTTTTTTCTTTTTTTGTACTTCTTCGTGAATGATTGAATGTGACAGGAGATTCTCGTTTCTGACTACAATGTAGCTGAAACTTTATTTAATCAGCCTAACACTATATATATAAAGTTTTATTGTGTAGATGTGTTGAATAACTCAGTTGACAGACAGACACTCATCAACTAGTCTTGTGTGTGTGTGTGTGTGTGTACTAACTATTCCCCTAGAGATTTAATTTTATCTGTTTCAAAGGCATAGAATCTAATGTTTTTGAAAGTAGTGTGACTTACATCATATGACTTTTGACTATTGTTCATGCATCTTACTCTGTCGTCTCCTTTTCATTAATTCTCATCTGTCTGTCTGACTATGCCTGTCTAGTTATTAACCAAGAATTCTTCTTTGGGGTTTCAGAGTGACTGAAGGTAACCAGTAGAAGAATTAATTCGAAATACTCATTTTTGGACAAAGAATATTCACATTTTCGATAACGAGCTCTTCATCTTGTTCTAGAGTTCTATATCTATGAATATTAATGAACGAATTAGGGTTATTAAATACAGTAATGTTGTTTAAATAACATCGAACCAATCGATAATAGGAATAGATTACATAATTATATGTTTTTTTCTATAGTTTGGTTTGTAAGGGTTAGTTATGTTTTTTTACGAGTTGATCACGGATTGATATCAGTTAGAGAAACATTGAAAACCAGCGCCGGAGTCCTGGACAGCTACTATTTCGCCCTAGTTTGGGAATCATCGGCAGTAAGCACTCACTCCACAAGGGGTTCGAACCCAGGACCTTCCGGTTACAAGGCAAGCTCGTATACCATTCAGCCACTGGAACCCGATTCCATGGCTCTGGAATTCTAACTTCTACCAATTCGTGATTTAGCGCGACACCAACCATTGTCGTTGGTGGGACATCTATCCACACACGTGACATCTAATTGGACCTCACTGGCAGAAGTTAGAATTCAAGGACCATTTGAACGGGTCTCAGTGGCTTAATGGTATACGAGCTCGCTTTGTAATCGGAAGGTCCTGGTTTCGAATCCCGGTGGGTGCGTACTGCTGAAGAGTCCCAAACTAGGACGAAACAGCTGTCTAGTATTCCCAGGTTTTTTAATGGTTCTCTAACTAATGTCAGCTCATGATGAAATCCTGAAATCAACCAAATTCCTACAAACTAACACTTAAATTGTTTTGTTTGATTGGCTCTATTTGTCGGATCCTTTAACCGACAAAGCTTGTTTCTAATTGAGCTTGTGGGTGGTTTGAATGTCAGCCACTTTCATCAATGGATCAACTGCAGACGCGTGTAACAGGAATGATTCAATACCTGTACAGCCGAACATCTGAAAAATTCTGCCACCTTACGACAAATAGGAGAGAACAAAGAAAACAATAATAAAACTGGAGTTTTGAATTCGTGTGATTATAACTGATGAAATGATTATGAACAATAAATTTTGTTCTAAACGTCATCTTATAAACAAACTAATATGGAATGAATAGATTACACTTCAGTGGCATCAGCATAACACTACACGCTGGATATCAGACAAATTAGGAAAACTAATCATACAAATTCATGAATTTATAGGCTCTACTTGAGGCCAGCCACGGAAGTGGTAATGAGTGGACCTGTTTCTTCTGTACACACACGACACCGGTTGTTTCACGAGTATCGTGTCAGCCTCTACTGTTTAGAGTATTCGATACTTGGTTGCTTTTGGCGATTTGTTTGGTACGTAATAGATGATGATAGAGAAGGATTCTTCTGTGCTAGCTGGCTTTGTTGCTGATTTGGACGAGGTGTTCTTATATCGAACTGTTGATGGCTTTTGCCAAGCATTTATTTAGCCATAGAGGTAGATACTTCTAAGTGAGCACGAAAAATTAAATTCTTACGGCGACGGCCTATATAACTGGCTCCACCACAAGTTCAGTTGAATTGGTAGATACAGTTGGAAGTGGCTGGCTAGTCTTGGTACTTCATCGTCCGGTTATCAACCAAGGGACGTGTGTACTGCTCATCAGTTCGCTCCGTCCTTCTCTATGGCTCTGAAACATGGCCAATACGAATTGAACACATGAAAAGGTTGACTGCTTTCGATCATAGATGTCTGCGATCCCTGTCTCACGTTAGGTGGTTTCACAAGATAAGTAATGTTGACGTTAGGCGTAGATTGTTGGGCAAAGAGGGAAAATCAATCGACGAGGCTGTAAAGTTACATAGATTGAGATGGCTAGGTCACGTGCTGCGCATGCCTAACCATCGCCTCCCCCGACGGACATTGCTAGTTGATATAGGTGCAGGTTGGAAAAGAGCCAGTGGTAGCCAAACAAAAACATGGCCTCATCAATCCATGATATCCTTCACAGTTAAACTGAGTCAGGTAGGTAGGGAGATGCAGACTTCCGGGTTGGGGCCCTCGGGACTCTAGGAATCAATGGCTGGAGACAATAGGTGACATGGCTCAAAGTGATCGTTGTCAATGGCCAGCGAAGATGTATTCAGTCTCTGTAATCTTTCATATTCCTTTCTAGCACTACTCATTCTGTTTCACTCTTATACTTGTCAAACTCTATTGATTCTCTTCACTCATCTTCTTGTCTACCTCTGTGTGCTATTTGGAACGTGGCAACTCGAACTGGTGCACTTCGGTGCCAAGTTCTATGTTGAATCCAGACAGACAGACAGACTTCATCGTCCAACTGGAGAATTACCACTGGTCTTTTAGAAAATATGACTTGTAATTTGCCAGCAGTAAAAGTTCCTTGAGGAGATTTTCTCAACTTGTTAGTAATTATTTGACTCTGTAAGTCATCCGTGAATTGCAGTCATATATATATATATAAAGGGATCTTATTTTCAAAGAGGGAACAGCCCTTTTCTACCTTCGTAGTCTTATGTTTCCTGATATTGATCCAATGTTACTTCAACTTTCATGCTATTAATAACCCTAATTCTTTCATTAATGTGGATATCTCACTGTAAAACCAGATGGAATTATCGAAAAATTGTTTCTTTCTTCAGTAATCGGTCTTTCAAAATGTCTAATGGGGATTTTTCATCAATCAAAAATCAAAATATAAACTATTTAAAGCAAACTGATGAATGGTTATTAGCATGCGAATCCAAGATAACTCTCACTTCGTCCTACTTGGGACTCGTCAGCTAACTGGATGTATCTGCATTCTCCAGTCAGTTAGTGATGGTGTTACCACCCCGCCCCACTGAGGCTCGAACCCAATACCTATAGTTTCAAATGCCACACCACTAATCGCTAGACCATTTGGACTACGACAATCACCTTTTGTGCAACGAGTAGTAGTTATTATTTAATTCAATCAGTGGGAAAGTCCAAATTGAATCATACGCTTATGGATGCCAGCTGCCCAAGAAGTGACTCTCTTGGCCCAAATGGTCTAACGGACAAAGCTTTGGCATTTGAAACTATGGGTATTGGGTTCGAGCCCCAGTGGGGGTGGGAACACCATCACTCAGTGACTGGAAAATGCAGGTACATCCAGTTAGCTGACGAGTCTCAAATAGCACGAAATGTATGTTAGCCTGGATTCCACTGCTAGTCACTATCCACCAACTGACTTCATATTATAAAAAATACTCTGTTTTGACTAAACAGTTTAGTTTGTTCAGATAGGTATTAATTAGCCTCATAGCACTTCTCTTTATTACACCCTATTCTCTGAAGACGTTCGTCCTCCCTTCCCATGATCTCTTACACGTCACACTCGAATACATGAAGCATTGTTTCTCATTCAGATTCCACTGTAGGGTTTGCTGAGCGTGTATTATTGCTCAGTGACCTCTTCAGCATGTGTTTACCCAATCTGTATGTGCTTCTGCATACTCCTTGGGGTAACTGGTGGTTGGTTGTAATTTCATTATGGGTGAGATTTATTTTGATAACGTTTCACGGTGTGTTATACAGTAGTATTTACTTATGACCACGTTTCGAGGATAATTTATTACTGCTTATATTCATATGAAGGTACTCACACAACTTTCTTACTTCGTTTATATAACTCCATCACTATTTTTCATCGCTTAATTTGATTGGTAGTAGTATTTTCCATATTTCTGGTATGAGTGATGAGTCATTCCTATTGCATGTGTTTGGTGTAGACTCGATGAACCAGGCAGGATTCAGTTATTAAGCTCCCTCCCCACTTACTTATATTACTTTTTAGAATTTTAATTCTGTTCCACCTGCCGTATTGTGTGGCTGTGTGTCAATCTTATTTTTTTTATTTTTGATTTACAGCTTGATTCCACACTGTATTTTTGGTACAAGTATGGAATTTTCAGCATGGATATCGGTAGCCCAAATTATGCAGGCCGACCATAGATATCAGGTGTGCGCCGGCGTGGGCTCGAACCCCGGACCATGTGCATGGTCGGCGAGAGTCCTAACCACTGTGCCACCGACGCAATCTATGCATGAAGTGCTATTGCTGAGGTTTTCCTCCTAAATTACTTATCTTCTCTGGGTCAATCATTCTTACCTTAACTAAATTTTTATTTGTTCCGACAATTTGACTATTCCCGACCTACTAGTCTGACCTATGTATTTGACCTTACTCACAGGCATTGAAGGGTATTCTGTAAATTATATTATTTTGTAAAATTGGGTCAACCGACAGGGTTCTTCACCTTACAGAGATTGTGCTACCTGAGCGAGTTTTTAGCTTTGAATGCCATCCTAATTTCAGATTTATTAAGAATCCTATTCAGGGAAGGTCTCAGATGTCCCCTCTTTATATGGTAAAACTACCGTGAATGCCTTGTATTCTTTCTTATTTATGTTATCATTATTCGTTTCACCACTATTTTTACTTTGCATCCAACCTTTTTTGATATTCCTAATGAATTTTATAGGATAGTTATTTGATACCAACCTGCTATTCTTCCATCTTTTTATTTCATCCTTTATGTCTTTTCTTGTAGTACTAAGTGCTACTGCTCGGTATGTTAGACACTTAACTACGCCTGCCTTAACAGTTAACTGATGAGATGAATTAAGGTCTAAATATCTATCAGAATGCGTCAGCTTTGCTTTTTTATAAACGCTAGTGTGCAGTTCACCTTATTCTATTCATTTTATTTTACAATCTAACATTATGGCTAATTCTCCTTGTTCATTTTCCGATTCAGATGTGAATTTTATTCCCTCCACTAGTGAGTTTATGTGTGTCAGGAAGCTAGAGAGGGAGATATGTTCTGTTTTTAACACTGTGTGAAAGTGTCATCCACATACATCTCCACCATATTTTTGGAGCAGGATTAAATGAATTAAGAGCAATATTTTCCCAGCTGTCATTCATAAGCATATCTGCTAGCTATGACATTCTCAGCTGCTTAGTTTGTAGTTGAGATGATGCTTCTGCTGAGATAAGTGAAAGAGATGACCTCGTTTAGATTTTGCCTAAGGATCAATAAAACGTTAGCGAATGTTTTAATCACTTGTTCGAGTAAACAGAATATGTATTTGCTGATTCTGTCCGTTCAACTAATTGAGAGCACTTCATTTTATCTTTACCTAATTTCCCGAAAACTTAAATAAATGCAAGTGAAAACAACTAGTTAACAGAAGAAGCATCCAGAGAAGATAGGCCTTCAGGTGAACATGGAGAAAACAGAGGTGATGATGAAGATTTCTGGCTAACAGCAACAGGAACAACAACAACAACAGGCAACAACCAGCCAGCACAAATGGGAGAAATCTGAAAGAAGCAACCTACTTCGCCTGCCTACCTACCTACCTATTTGGGAAGTATCGTTTCAACTAAAGGTGGATGGAACTGACAAGGATATCAAAGCAGCGAGGATCGGAAAAGCAAGACAAGTAAGCTTTCATTACTCTCAAGTCTGTGTGGCGATCAACATCACTCAGCATGAAAATGAAAATAAGATCCGGATTTTCAACTTCAGTATGCAGTCATTGCTACTTACTTTACGCACGGATCAGAGACTTGGCCTGCGCGTCACGAAGGACACTTCGAACACACTACACACCTTCATCGATAGCTGTCTTTGCTCAATACTACTCAAGATCAGATGGCTAGCTAGAAGAGATCATAAACGGGGAGGGATATCTGAGAGCAAAGCAACCCAGCCAGAACCAAACTGTTCAACAAATATTCAAGACGAAATAGAGATGGATTGGCCATACTCTCAGAAAACAAATTATCAAGTGGGTGACATCACACCCACCAGGTCATCACACGAGTGGATCCCAGCCGTATGGCAAGCGACGAGTTGGTCATCAGTGTGAGTGTAGGGTGACATGGAGGTGGTCATGTGAAGAGGAGATGAAAGCATATGGACAGAAGTGTAGCCAGATGAAAGCATCGGCAGAGAACGGAACGTAATGAAGACGTGTGGCTGAAGCCTTATATTCCTCTAGGAACTGAAGGAAACAATAATAATATAATAATAATAATAATGTTTTAAATGTAAAATATAATGAACTCTTAGTCTATGTGTAACTTGCATATTTTTTTTTGTTTATTTTTAGTTATTGACTCTAAATGTGATTATCCATCAGCTTGTAATGCAATGGAAACTCTCCTAGTCCACAAATCTCATGCTGAATCCGGACTATTGGAGAGATTATGCAATCAATTACGAGAACATAAGGTAAGTAGAGAAAAAATGAAATGAATGCGGTTAAATAATAATTTGTGAATTGAGTTAATAACAACAGACGAATTTCACCTACTATACTAGACATAAAATTACATATTATATAAGTTTAGTGAACATAATGCACAATTAGTGATGTAGTCTTAAAATACCTGGATGAGGTTTCTAGTGTAATGACAGAAGACAAAAGGCCAGACAACAGATCGTTCATCGAAAAAATCAACAGATATTTATAGATTTTTATGTACATTATTATTAGCGTTATTGTTAGCAGAGAAACAGAGTCTTCTGATTGGTTGTTTTCCTGCTGAAGGTTATTCTTTCATTCCTTTGTGACAGTTTCTTAGAAAGTCAGGCCATATATCTGCCAATTGTATCTGCCCACGTTAAGTCTGCTGTGATTGGTTGTTGAGTTCCTCAAGGTTAGGCTTTGTTTCTGTTTTTTTCTCATGACCCCGATTTGGGATGTAAACATTGACGTAAACTCCTGTCTACCAATTTTGGCTAGCAGACAGCTCTCACCACACTAGCGCAATCTATTGGTTGTAATCATATCAGTGTAAAAGTGCCAGGGAAGACAAAAGAAAAAGTTATAAAGCTATGGCCAACGAAGCAGAACAAGCTGCAGGCAAAAGAGACCTCACAACACTCTACCAAACAACTAGGTTCCTATCAGGGAAAAGTTCAACACAAATTAAGCCAGTGAAGGATGACAACGAAAAGTCAATCATCAAAGAGATGAAACATAGAAAACACTGAGCTGAACACTTCAAAAGACTTTTAAATTGAGAGCCACCTACAACGCACCCAATAATACCAACAGTGGAAGTAGAACTACCAGTGGACATCAACCATCCGACGAAAAAAGAAATCCTGAAGGCAAAAAAGATGCTAAAAACTGGAAAAGCAGCAGGACCAGATGGAATCCCAGCAGAAACATTGAAAATGGACTCAGAGACACCAGCCGACTTGATGACACCACCACTGGAGAAGGTGTGGAAAGAGAGTAAAGTACCTGCGAATTGAAAGAAAGGCTACCTATTTAAACTGTCAAAGAAAGGAGACTTAGGTCAATGCAAAAATTGGCGCAGCATTATACTGCTGTCCATATCAAGCAAAATACTAAGCCGTATTATGCTAGAGAGAATCAAACATAACCTGGATGAATAACTTCGACCGGAACAGGCTGGATTCTGGAGAAACAAGTCACATCATAACACCATCTATCATTATTGAACAGAGCTTCAAGTGGCAGTCAACTCTCTACCTCGCTCAGCTTCATCAACTTTGAAAAGGTTTTCAGCAAACAGCTTCGATCGAGAGGTGATTTGGAAACTACTTCGCTACTAATGGGTGACGCCAACAATTATACACCTCATCCAACAGTTGTACGACAATGCTGCATGACAAGTAATCCACAACGGGAAACTCACGGAATCCTACGAAGAAGTGAAAACGGGAGTGAGACAAAGATGACTGGCTGTCTACTATCTCCAATGATTTTCCTGATTAATGGAGACTGGATAATGCGACAGACAGACAGACAGTGGCAGGTAGCGAGGAAACAGGCATAAAGTTGTCCCACACAAAGCAAACTTAGAGGATCTGGACATCACCGATGATATAAGTCTGATTTCCCACAAACTGGAAGACATGCAAGTGAAAGGCAAGAAATTGGCAGAACAAGCGCGCGAGAAGATAGGAATTCAGGTGAACATACAAAAGACAGAGGCGATGAAGATTCCTGGTCAGCAGCAACAACAACAGACAACAATCAGCCGGCATAAATGGGATGAACCTGAAAGAAACCACCTCCTTTACCTACCTGGGAAGCATCGTTCCAGCTATAGGCGGATGGAACTGATGAGGATATCAAAGGGGATTGGGAAAGAAGGACAAGCTTTCATTGCTCTCAAGTCTGTGTGTGTGGCGATCAGCAGCACTCAGAATGAAAATGAAAATAAGGTTCGGATATTCAACTCCAATGTGAAGTCATTGCAACTTACTATATGAATCAAAGACTTGGCACTTCGCCGCGTCACGGAGGGAGTTTCGAACAAACTACACACCTTCATCAATAGGTAGCTGTCTTCGTTGAATACTTCGGTCAAGATCGGTTGGCCGGCTAGAAGAGGTCAGCAACAGTGGAGGATCTCAGACAATGAACGAACCAACCAACCGTGCAACAAGAATGTGTGCCAGCTGAAATGGAGGTGGATTGGATTGGCCATACTCTGAGAAAACAAGCCATCGAGTTAGTGACATCACACGCTAGGCCATTGCTCGAGTGAAACCCGGTCAAATGGGCGGCCATACGCGAGTTATAAAAAACATACTTATTATTGTCAAAAAACAATAAATATGAAGCCTTAGTTTATCCATGAAGGTGTAGGTGTTGATTGACTTAAGAAAGACCTCAACTAACCACACTCACTAAAGACTTCTCCTCTTAATACCCTAATCACTACATTACCTAGCGTGTAGGTGCCGATTAACGATCTTAAAGTAAAAAGGCTGGACACTGGGTAGTGTCTCCTGATGAAAGTTGCATTTGCAACAGATTAAATATCAATTTTTAATGAATAAAAATGTTTTACAACTTATCTTTTGCCTGTCTGGGTAGTAGGCTCTAAGAGTGCGCTTAATGGTAGCACAATAAGGCAGTGAGCCACATGTGAACAGTCAGGCAGGAAATAAAAAGATAGCGTGGCGTCATAGTGCATGCATGCGTCAAAATAAAAGTTCAAACATTCAAGGTGCACTATAAAAGGCTTTAAATTTACTAGAACTTCTAGCAAAATTCTTATTCTGTTATTATTCCATTAGTTCCAAATTGGTTTGTTTATTATATATACATCACACAAAAAGTGTGAAACAGTATTATTATTATTTCGAATCCCAGTGGGTGCGTACTGCCGATGATTCCCAAACTAGTATGAAACAGCAGCTGTCCAGGACTCCGGTGCTGGTTTTCAATGTTTCTCTAACTGATATCAATCCGTGATCAACTCGTAAAAAAAACATGACTAACCCTTACAAACCAAACTATAGGAAGTTATTATTATTTACTGGATGACGAATTCTCAAACACAATTTATTGTTCATAATCATATAGAATAATTATAATCACTCAACTTCGAAACTTGAGTTTAATAGTTTTCTTTGTTCTCTCCTATTCGTCGTCGTAATGGTAGTAGAATTTACCAGATATCTGGATAGAAAGGTGTTGAATAATTCCTGTTACACGTATTTGCAGTTGATTCGATAAACAAAGCTTCTTTTATCAATCTCTCCCTCCAACCTGCTGTTACATTAGATTTTAAAACTGTCATCTTATCCCATCCCAGCCTATTGTATGGTTGTGTGTAACTGCATGTACTGAGTGCTATCTACGGCTGAAATATTCTCTAGATTTCTTATCTTATTCGGGTCAACTAATCTAGATTTCGCTAGGTTTCTTTGCTCCTCTAATCTGACTGCACCTGCTGTACTACTTTGACCTATGTATTTGACCTGACAATCATTGCAGACAGGGTATTAGATAAACCAAATTGTTTTGTTTAATTGGCCCAACTGGCAGGATCCTTTAACCGACAAAGCTTGTTTCTAGTTGAGTTTGTAGGTGGTTTCAATGCCACCGTTAACAAGGCAGGAATAAAAGTGACTGCCATTCAAACCACCTACAAACTAAATTAGAAACAAGCTTTGTCGGTTAAAGGATCCTGCCAGTTGGGCCAATTAAACAGAACAATTTGGTTTATCTAATACCCTGTCTGCAATGATTGTCAGGTCAAATACATAGGTCAAAGTAGTACAGCAGGTGCAGTCAGATTAGAGGAGCAAAGAAACCTAGCGAAATCTAGATTAGTTGACCCGAATAAGATAAGAAATCTAGAGAATATTTCAGCCGTAGATAGCACTCAGTACATGCAGTTACACACAACCATACAATAGGCTGGGATGGGATAAGATGACAGTTTTAAAATCTAATGTAACAGCAGGGTGGAGGGAGAGATTGATAACAGCGGAAGCTTTGTTTATCGAATCAAGTGAAATAGAATATTTGTCATAGGAATGATTCAACAACTGTCCACCCAGATATCTGGAGAATTCTACTACCCCAATGACGAATAGGAAACTATAGTTGAAACTATAAAACTCAAGTTTCGAAGTCGTGTGATTATAACTGATGATATAATTATGAACAGTGATAAATTTTGTTCGAAACTGTGTCACCCAGTAAATACTAATGCTGTTCCACTGTGTGCATTATCTTCTAATAAACAAATTAATATGGAATTACATACTACCATGGTGCCCAAGTTTTACACATATATTAATTATTCCTTTAATTACTCTAAATCAATGTCTGTTTTAAATTCACTAATTACTAATTCAATCTTTATTACAATAAAATGGTGTAATTTTCAGGTCAAACTATACGCAGGTCCAGGTATGATTCGACTTGGTGAAAATTTAACCGATGCAATGGAACCAGCAAAAGAATTATCGCATGAATATGGGGATTTAGAGTGTACTGTTGAATTGGTTGAAAGTTTAGATGAAGCTATTGAACATATTGCATTGTACGGTAGTTCACATACTGAATGTATTGTCACTGAAGATAGTAAGTTCTGATTGGTATTCAGCAAGTTTTTTTCTGTCAGTATCTTTGTAGTACCTCATTCGAAGAAATTATTTATTTATTTTATTATAGCTTGACTCCTCACAGTATTTTTGATATCAATAGCCTGAATTTCGCAGGCTGACCATTGATATCGGGTGTGCGTCAGCCGCGGATTGAACCCGAGACCATGTGTGTGGTCGGCGGGCGTCCCAACCACTGTGACACCGACGCACTATTCCCTAGGGTTCCTATTGGAACATATGACTTCGGGAGAACGCTAACATTGCAGTCTATTCCCTTAAGCCTTTTATTGTTAGCTCTATGATTCCGCATTAACTTTCGTCTTGTCCTCATACAATATCATCCATGTTACCCTCGGTATTGACATTATTTCAAGAATAACTGAGAACATAGAGTGTAATGTTGCAAATCCAAAATGATTTAGAATGACAAATGAAACAAGTGAAATAATACTGGGAGACAATTCAAAGTGAAAATAGTAATAGTAACAATTGACGTAATAAGGGAAGCAAATACAAACTGAATAAACAAAACGAAAAGTAAGTAGAACCAAAAGATGATTAGGGATCACCATACTTTAGTATCGAGGGACTGAAGACTATGGGAGTTGAAATGGTTAAACGAACTTTTTCTGTACACGGAGATCTGACTTTTCTGTTTCGATAGCCAAAGCTTCAGCAATGCAAATGAGTCTGGTAAGTTGGGATTTAGGTAAATTACTCTTTGACTTGTATATGACTTTAAAGGCGGAGGCTGTAGAGATAGAGTTACCGGTATCGACCAGATGTTCAATGATCGCGCCTCTCATATGAGTGGCACTGAAGCTATAATAATAATTTTTGCTTTATTCCAAAAACGTAGCTCAGCCATGAAGAAGGCTCTTCTCAGTGATCTGCATAAGGGATTCTTCAGGATCTCAGCTACAGTATCACCTTTAAATTCAAAGCTCATAAACAGCCGTTTCTTCGGCACCGTCTGGATTCTTTCAGGTTTTTCCTTTAACTTCGTGTTCTTCTCGATAAATCTTGGAGGATATCCATTCTCTTTGAAGACTTGTCTAAATCGCCCCAGTTCCGCATCAATTGTATCACTGAAAGATATCTAAAGCCATTTTCTGAGTGATTATATCAAATATGCCACCCCCTATTACTCAATAATAATAATAATAATAATTTTTGCTTTATTCCAAAAACAGTACTAATGATACAGCAAGGAATTTTCAGCATTCAGTACAATATTGCATCTAATTTACTCAAAAACGACAAAAAAAAATTAAAAATACACAATACATAATAGTAATAAAACGATTGTTATAGCAGCTACGTAGCAAAATACTGTGTGCCATACGGAGAAAAATATGTATAAAGTACAAAATTGTAGTAATAATAGTAATACCAACTAATATAAAATAGCAGAGTAACGATTTAAACGATAGAAAGTGTGACACCATAAAATACAGAAAGATGAACGATAAAAGGGTCGATTCACTGTGCTAATTACATAGTAACTTGTAAGTTTCACGTCTAACAGAGTCTTCGTCACATAAAGTACGCGCTAAATAGGGTATTGTAGAATTTCTATACTTAGTAGTACGAGCATATATCTTTTTATATTGACTTCTCGTCCTACCTGATGAGATACAAGGGGACAGGTGTGAATAAAGGGGGTGCAGAGGGTCTGACATTATAGCCTTTGCCCATTTCGTACAGGAATTTATATGCCTCTCGACTATAGTATTAGCGAGCTCATGCAGTGGCAGACCACAAGCTCTACTCACAGCATTTAATACTCTTCGTAATATGATATAATCTTTTTTGAGAAGCCCAGGAAAGATTAATGGAGAGCAGTAGAGTACAATAGGTAAAATACAGGAGTTTAAAAATTGCAAAACTAAAGGTTGGTTGATACCTGATTGTCTTAACTTTTTAATGTAGAAGGTAAGACGAAACATTTTCTTAGAGATAGATAAGATATGGGATGACCATGAAAGGTCAGAGGAAAAAACTAATCCAAGGTATTTAATGCTTGATTTGGTTTCAATTTCCGTGCCATCTATGCTACAGGGATCATGAGAGTTAACTAGTTCAAGTAAGTCACGTCGATGCTTGAAAGTAAAGTCAAGCACCTGACATTTGGAAGGATTTAATATAAGACCATTTGACTTGGACCAGTTGTTGATGTCCAACAGAAAGCTATTAAGTTTGGAGCTGTCAGACTCGGAAGTGATAGGCAGTGATACAGTCAGATCATCTGCATATTTGACAAAGTTAGTTTCGTTTGAATGAGGCAGGTCATGTAGGAAGAAAGAAAAAAGAAAAGGAGAGAGGACAGCACCTTGTGGAACACCGGATTTTGTAAGCGAGGTAGAAGAAGATTTGCCGTTATATACAGTATACTGCATTCTATCAGAAAAATAGGAATGCAACCAACTCTTAGCCCAGGATCCTGTTTGTGTCAACGATAGCTTATTTAACAAAAGGCCCCTAGGTACAGAGTCAAAAGCAGATGTGTAGTCTAAGAAAGCACTACGAACATATTTAGCACCTTTGTCTAAACAAGAGACAACATTGTGATATAAGACAACCGCAGCATCCAAGGTACTTCTACCATGTTTGTATGCAAATTGTTTAGGATCATTAAAAGGTTTCAAAGCGGGTTCAAGACGAAGTAAAAGTAATTTTTCCATCAATTTTAAAAAGGGGGAAGTAATTGCAATAGGCCGAAATTTAATATCAGAACCAGAAGATGGTTTTGGTATAGGGATAATTTTAATGTTTTTCCATGCAAAAGGTAGAACGTTACCGGAAAAAGAGCATTAAAAATGTTAGTAAGAGGATAACACAAAATATCAGCACAATTCCTGAGGACAATGGCAGGTATGCCGTCAGGACCAAGGCTTTGAGAAGGCTTAAGAGACCGGAGACATTTAAGCACATCAAGGGTATTAAAACCACTAAAGTTATTGTCAATATGATTTGTATCATTTGGAAGGGTATCAACAGAAGAGCGTATGAAAGATTTATTAAGAGTGTCAACATTAAGAGATGGAACAGAAATACATCGCTTACCGTTAGTAATTTCTTTGAAAAGTTTCCATAAATTAGAAGGGGTTTTACATGACAAAAATCTTTGATTATATAAAACATTTAGTCTTTTTATTTCCAGTTTTATCAGAATGTTTAACTTTTTTACACCAGGCTTATCATTAGTTTTGAACAACAGTTCTTTATTTCTACGTAGCTTTTTGAGATATGGCGAAGATAAGCGATCAAATCGAATGAATAATGTTTCTTTAGGACAACATATTTCGAAACAGAATTTAAGATAATCGGTAGTGTTTGTGATTGTTTCATCTAATGTTTGTTCTGTAAATAAGTCCCAGTTAGTGTCTTTCAACATGCATCTGAGCTTGTCTAGGTTGTCTTTTGAGTAGCATCTCCGTTGAACTTTACTGTAGAGGTGAGAGAGGACACCTTTGTGTGATTTGGAATATATTTTAGGCAGTACACGTATGATGCAGTGGTCAGAATTAAGTAAAGGAGCACGTTTGCGAGCTTCATATATACCAACATCATTGATAAATACTAGGTCCAGTTTTTACCAAGACGGGTGGCAAAGTTAACAATATTGTCATGACCAAGTGATATAAGGAAGGAGCAATCGCTTCCATTGAAGTCGCCAGTTACTATTGATAAAGAGTTCTCGAAACAAGCTGCAGCAAAAGCGGTGAATTCATCGGCGAACATAGATAAATCCAATATGGTACAGCCAGGAGAGACATAAACATTAGAAATATAAATGAATTTGTATTTTGACAGGTGTTTCGGGCGACATCTCACAGTGATGCAATCAATGAAGTCATTCGAGAATTTGAAACAAACTTTGTTTGAAATGGACCATTTTGAGTGAATAAAAGTTGCAACACCTCCACCACATTTTTTCTTGGAACAAATACGGTCTTGTCGAAAAACATTGAAATTGTTTAGAGACACAATATTGTCATCGTATGAGTCATGGAGCCAGGTTTCTTGTAGAGTGACAATACCAGTATTGTGGTAGGTACTAGAAGACAACAGAGACTGAAAATCCAGAATTTTATTAGGCAGGGACCGGCAGTTGGTACTAATGATAACTGGAACAGTGGTGTGATGTATGGGTGTAGATTTTAAGGCACGCTGCCAACCTCCATGGTGCTTTTTCTTGAGTTTATTGCAAATATGAAAGTTTTTGGGTTTAAAACGTTTTATAAAATCCCGGGAGTGAATAATACGATTAGAATGCATAATGTGATATGTAAATACCAATAAAATACGAGTAAATAGATGCAAAATGTACATGGAATGTGGTAGCCCAAAAATGTTCAAACAGGCCGCCAAGGTCATTCGATGTCAAAAAGATGTCAAAAAAGTGGAATCATTCTAAATAACTGAGAACCAAAGAGTACTGAAAATACTAGTTTTAGTGGTATGGAACCATGAACCAGCCAGGGATCCAACTCATGAGGAGGACCCCGTAAACCGATTATTCATTGGGATATAACGTTATGAGACGAGAATTTTAACTTCTACTAATTTGTGAAATACAGTGTGATCTTTGGTTAGTGTCATCGGCGAGTATTTACTGTTACACATAACCTGGTTGAACATACTAGTCATGACTTCTTAATCACTAGTGAGTATTGGATTGAATTTTATGTGTTGCTTTTTCAGGATTTCATTAATTTCACGTTAAACCATGAACTAACTTCAATTAGTCCTTCTAAGGATAGCCGCAATACAACAAATTCTAAATTCTACTGAATTAATTATTCAGTGTTGAGGATTGTGGACTTTTGAATGACTTCGAAAAGTTAGAACTCGTGGCTCTGTGAATTTCGCTCGGATGAATATAGGAAAGACAGGGGTAATAAAATTCCTGGCCAACAACAACAGCCACAGCAGCAACAACAGATGACAGTCAGCCGGCATAAATGGGTGAAATTCAATTCAATAATTAATATGACCCGTTGCACAAGAGGTGGCTCTCGTGGCCCAAGTGGTCTAGTGGATAACGCTTTGGCGTTTGAAACTATGGGTACTGGGTTCGAGCCTCGGTGGGAACATCATCACTCAGTGAGAAATGCAGGTACATCCAGCTGACGAGTCCCAAATAGGACGAAATGCGCATCCTGGATTCCACTGCTAGCCACCATCCACCAATTGTATACTAAATGAGAGAAATCTGAAAAAAGCAACCTCATTCACCTACTAACTACCTGGAAAGCATCGTTTCAACTACAGGCGGACGGAACTGATGAGGATATCAAAGCAGCGAGGATCAGGAAAGCAAGGCAAGCAAACTTTCATTACTCTCAAGTTTGTGTGAAGGAGATCAACAGTACTCAGCATGAAAATGAAAATAAGATCCAGATTCTCAACACCACTGTGAAATCTAGTCAGTGATACTTACCATGAGGATCAGAGACTTGGCGCGTTAGGAAGAGCACCTCAAACAAACTACACACCTGCATCACCAGCTGTCTCCTCTCAGCAATGCTCAGTATCAGATGACCGACCAGGAATGATCAGTAACACGAATCTATGGCAAGGAAAGAACCAACCCAGAAAGAAACCGATTGTGAAACACATATGCAGGAAGAAATGGACGTGGATTGGATTTGTCATACTCTGAGAAAACAAACTATCAGGTGGGTGATATCACACGCGAGTCCACCGCTCGAGTGGAAGCTGGATGGGAATTGGCGAGTTGGTGGTCAATCGGAGGGTGGGGTGACATGGAGGAGGTGATGTGAAGAGGACATGAAGAAATGTGGGCAGATGTGGAGCCAGATGAAAAAGTTGGTGTAGAACCGAACGCAATGGAAATGTGCGGCTGAATTCCTATGTTCCTGTAGGAACTAAAGCAAACAGCAGTGATAATAAATAATGGGTTTTTGAATTTCGCTTCAGTGTCTGAATAGTTAATGGCCTACTCTCGTAACCTTAATGTTTTGATATTGTTCTCAGGTGGGATACATCTGAAAATTTTCAACCAAGGGAAAAACACCAATCTAGTACTCCTTGTTTTCTTTTCAGTATTTCTCGAATTGATACCAATTTCTCATACACGTTCCACCGTGATATTTTGTTAATTTTTAAAACTCCATTTTCATTAGAAAATGTCAATTTATTGAGAAACTAATTATACAAATTATTAAAGCATTAGAAATTAAATTTCGTCATTCAACTAAGTGAAAACATATTTTGATTGTGCAATGAGTAGCCTTTTTCGTGAGTTACACTAAGGGGATGCCTTCACATTTACTCACCTATCGGTATTTAACTACACACTACAATAAACAAATGGAGATGAATTTACCATAAGCATAAACAGTCGCTTCGTCCTACTTCGGGATTCTTCATCAATGTGCATCCATGACCCTTTATCAGAAATATGGTTCAACACCTTCAGGTTACCATGTCCAGCCTGTTGATCCTCGAGTCATTTGGTGATGGGGGGGGGACTCAGAGACCTAAGAATTCCAGCTTTTATCGATTGGTCATACAGCCACTTCCTGTTGAGTACATGTTCCAACCATCTGTCTACTTCCCAATGTGATAAACTTCATTAACATTGTATTGGATGCATGGATAAGTTTGGCATATATGAATTTTAGGCAACTAATATGTAGGCGTCGTTGGCATAGTGGTTAGGCCGCTCGCCGACCATACACATGGTCCCAGGTTCGATCCCCGGCCGGTGTACTCCTTTTTTCACTTCGCTAAGCCAGAAATAATCCTGGTAAAGAGGAAAGGTTGGGTATGAGGCTGGCTAGCAACCCAATCCTGTAAAATTAAATATCACTGCTACAGAAACTTCAAGCCTTCTAGTTTGTAGCCCTATGTTCCACTGGGAACGTGAAGGGAAAAAAGAATATGTTTTAGGCTTTTTTTTGTCCATAAAGTTTTCAGTGTTCTATAAAACTCCCTCTCTGAAGTCTTAAAAACAATTTTAATAATTAAAATTAATTAAAATTAATTTTTATTTCAATAATGAAAAATTTTTTTTCCGATCTCTTTCTATTCACCTAAACTTTAGAGGCTGTAGCAGAAATGTTCCTTCAAAAAACTGACAGTGCTTGCATATTTCATAATGCAAGTACACGATTTGCTGATGGATACAGATTTGGATTAGGTGAGTTTTAAAATTATATGAAGGTGGTAGTCTGTTTTTAAAAATGATATCTGAAGTTTTTGTTATTATTACTTACTGCCTGATTTCCAAGTAGAGCCTAGGGTTCGTGTGGCACATCTGTATTACACCTAGTTTTCTGTTATCCTTTTTAATTAGATCCGTAACTATATCCTCCTTATAGGATCATTTCCATGTCAAACTCAGACTTAGCCTCAACTTGTCTGTCGCTTTCTATTCACGTTTCAACGGGGCGTCTGACAAAGTACATGATGTCACTCGACTATCTTCTCAACGTATACCCTGTCCATTTCCATTTTCTTCTACATATTTGTTGGGCGGGTCACAAAGAATATTTCCAAAAGGCTGCAGACCTTTATTAACAACTGTCTTCTCTGGCTCTATACTGAAGATCAGATGGCCGGAAAGAATCACCAACAAAGAATTATGGGAACAAACAAAGCAAGAACCAATTGCCAACGAACAAATATGCAGGAGAAAGTGGAGATGGATCTGACACCCGCTGAGGAGACCGCTGGGTGACATCGCGCGTCAGGTCATCGCTCGAGTGGAACCCGAAAGGGAAGCGGCGTGTGGGACGTCAGTGCAAGGGTGACATGGAGGAGATCGTGTGAAGAGGAGTTGAAAGAAGATGGATTAACATGGATGCAGGCGAAAAGTACAGCAGAAGACAGAAGAAAATGGAGACGTGCAGTTGAAGCCTTCCTATGTTCCACTAGGAACCCAAGGGAGCAATAATAATAATCATGAAAAATATTTGTTGGGCGATAGGTTGTTGACTCGTTCTCTGTTTGTCAGAGTTCCCTGTGAGTTATCCTTTTCAGGCTGCCATCTGATCTTCGGTGTCGAGAAAAGACTGCTCTTGATTAAACTTTGCAGTAGCCTGTGGGAAATGTTTTTGATGATGCATTCACCATGTTTCTGAACCATAAAAAAATAACTGACTTGACTTTAATCAGAGAGTAGGTGACACCTAATGTCATGCATCCCGTTCTACGTTTGATGCCGGCTGGATTCTATCAACCAATTCAAAGTGCGCCAAGATGGCTGGCATAGTAGCCGCGTCAACAGAGCGATCCAATTTATACAAGCACCAGTTAAAGAAGAAAGAATCCCCATTCAGACATTAAGAAAGTATCCATTCAGTCATGAAGAAAATAAAAGGAGAATTCAGCGACGAAGATTTTCTTTATCGACGAAATCATCTTCAGAGGCTGTACAGTCATATTTACACTTACAAAATATATATACTGGTCTGTTACTGAGTACTAGGGGGTGACATAATTGATATAATTACTCAGAAGTGGCTTTAGAAGTAAAAATTAAAAGTTGTAAATTACGTGGTACTCAACGGCACAAAGATAGAAGTTTGATAAGGTTAAAATGGCTCTTGAGTGAGAATAAAGGTATTTGAGTGTCAATTTAACAAGTGTGAAGTGGGTGTGAAAATATACAAAAGGAGCACATGAAACTGATAATAGTGAATTAATTATTAAAGCAAAAGCAAGCTAAAAGTAAAATTAAAAAAGAAAAGAAACATCAAACGTTTTTTATCAGGGAACGATTAGTGAAGAGGTTAAGATAAAGGTAGAATGAGAGACTGAACAAAGTTTCTCTCTATACAGAGTTCGAGGTTATATTGACGAATCGTCAGCGCCTCCGCCATACACAAAAGCCGAAACCTGATTCCCTTTCTACCATTTGACTTCACCTTGTAGATGATCTTGAAAGACGACGTTGAGTACCACGTAATTTACCACTGTTAATTTTCACCTCTAAAGCCACTTTTGAGTAATTATATCAATTGTGTCACCCCCTTTTACTCAATAATAGACCACTGTACATTTTTGGTAAGTATAGATACGACTGTACAACCTCTGAAGATGATTTCGTCGATAAAGAAAATTTTTCTTCGCTGAATTTGTCTTTTATTATCTGCATTTAGAAAGCGAAAGGAATAAGCGAAGAAATATTAACCTCTTCAATTTGATCCTCGCCTCACTCTGGCTCTACTCTAATATACACATATACACAATTTTTATCACAGTACACAACACAATTCGCCAATCAAGTGACGGGGTTTGATAATAACCAAACAGTTATAGTCTAGAAATAATTACAACACTGATAACATGTAATTAAAGACGTAGTAGTGAGAAAAAATAATAATGATAAAACGTCTAGGTACCACCTTACGGCCAAACTTTCGACACAAATTAAGCCAGTGAAGGATGACAATGGAAAGTCAATCACCAAAGAGGTGGAACAAAGGAAATACTGGGCTGAACACTTCAAAAGACTTCTAAGTCGACCACCCCAACAATACGAACAACGGAAGCAGAATTACCAGTGAACATCAGCACCCCCGCCAACCCCCGAACGAGAATAGAAGTCCTGAAGGCAATCAAGATGTTAAAGGCTTGAAAGGCAGCAGGACCAGATGGAATCCCAGCGGAAACATTGAAAATGGATCCAGAGACAACAGCGGACTTGATGACGCCATTACTGGAGAAGGTGTGGAGAGAGAGAAAAATACCTGCGGTCTGGAAGAAAGGCTACCTATTTACACTGTCAAGGGAAGGAGACTTAAGTCGATGCAAGAAATTGCGCGGAATTATGCTCCTGTCTATTCCAGGCAAAATACTAAGCCGCATCATCCTAGAGAGAATCAAACAAGCCCTAGATGAAAAACTTCGACCGGAACAGGCTGGATTCAGAAGGAACAAGTCATACATCGATCAAATCGTAATACGATGTATCGTCATTGAACAGAGCTTGGAATGGCAGTCAACTCTTCACCTCACTCAACTTCATCGACTTTGAAAAGGACTTCAGCTGACAGCGCCGATCGAGAGGTGATTTGGAAACTACTTCGCCACTACGGGGTGCCACCAACAATTATACACCTCATCCAACAGTTGTACGACAATGCTGCATGACAAGTAATCCACAACGGGAAACTTACGGAATCCTTCGAAGTGAAAACGGGAGTGAGACAAAGCTGGTTGGCTGTCTACTATCTCCAATGATTTTCCTGATTAATGGAGACTGGATAATGCGACAGACAGCAGACAACGAGGAAACATGCAAAAAAATGGACTCACAAAAACAAACTTGGATGATCTGGACTTCGCTGATGACATATATATTTCTGATTTCCCACAAACCGGAAGATATGCAAATGAAAAGTAAAAAGTTGACGATAGAAGAAGCATCCGGAGAAGATAGGCCTTCAGGTGCACATAGAGAAAACAGAGATGATGAAGATTCCTGGCCAACACCAACAGCAACCAGAACATCAATAGACAACAGTCAGTCAGTAAAAATGGGAGGAACCTGAAAGAAACAACCTCCTCCACCTACCTACCTAACTGAGAAGCATCGTTTGAACTACAGGCGGAACTGACGAGGATATCAAAGCAAGAATCGGGAAAGCAAGACAAGCTTTCATTACTCTCAAGTCTGTGTGGAGGTCAACAGCACTCAGCATCAAAAATAAGATCCGGATTTTCGACTCCAATGTGAAGTCAGTCAGTGCTACTATACGGATCAGAGACTCGGCGCTTCATAAAGAGCAGCTCAAAAAAACTAAAGACCTTCATCAACAGTTGTCTTCGCTCAATACTACTCAAGATCAGATGGTTGACCAGAAAATATCAGCAACATGAAGGGATCTCTGGGAGCGAACCAACCAGGAACCGATAGTGCAACAAGTAAGCAGGAAGAAATGGAGATGGATTGGCCATAATCTGAGGAAACCATCAAGTGACATCACTAGACAAGCCATCACTCGAGTGGAACCCGAAAGGGAAGAGGCGAGTTGGTCGTCAGTGCAAGGGTGACTTGGAGGAGGTCGTGTGAAGAAGAGATGAAAGCATGTGGTCAGACTTGGGGCCAAGTGAGAAGGTTCGCAAAGAACCGAACGCCACGGAGATGTGTGGCTGAAGCCCTTTGTTCCTCTAAGAATTAAAGGAAATAATAATAACAATTTGGATAATTATGATTTTTAAAGGTTTAGACGTGAAGTAGTTTGGTTTATACATTCATGTAACGATGGAAAAGGTAAGAAAAGAGGCTGTGAGAATTTCTTCTGAACGCGCACAGGTTTAACTCCTTCAGTTGGATTTCTGTTGCTTCAGCAATATGTAGAAGATGAACTTTTTCCAGCTGTGATTTATTTGATTTTTGGGTCTTCACATCTTCTATATTCGTTAGTGAATGAATCTTTGAGGGTAAGTGTTGCTTTTCAACATCAATTTCGAGAGTCGTAAATTCTTCCTGTAATTTCTCTATAGACCAGAATCTCCTAGCTCTATAGTATAGAGTTGATAGCTTTTTGGACAAAAAACTATTAGAATGTAGGTATTATCCACTCCATGAAGTCTTTCGGTTAGTTGACCTCCGGAGACTACAATCTTCTAGGCGTTGCATAGCAATGTCGAGGAAATAGAACTTTCCCTCATTTTTATGTTCCATAATAAATTCAATATTTGTATGTGCGTCACTGGAAGTCAGACTTCATACATATTCAGATTATTCAACTGACATAATGTGAAATTTGCAAGTGTGTTAAAACTTTTCTATACATGGACTCAATAAGAATTTATTTAGACTGTAAGCAGCTGAAGCTGATGAGAAGCCAACGGACGAAATAAACACCGATGATACCATCTTGTTAATCTGCACAAACTACTGTTGTTCTTGCTTTATTAAAAGATACTTGACGTACATGGTATATATTACCTGTTACATATATATATATGCATGTATATTCTATTTTTCGACTAAATAGGCGCTGAAGTTGGCATAAACACTGGACGTATTCACGCTCGTGGACCAGTTGGTGTTGAAGGTTTACTCACGACGAAATGGCTTCTACGTGGAAATGGTCAATGTGCATCTGATTTCAGTTCAGGAAAACTAACTTATACTCATGAATCCTTACCCATAGAATAAATAAATAAATAAAATAATATATAAATATGTGTTTATAATTTACATTTCTATCCATACTAGTATTATTTTTATTATGATAAACAGCATATATTTCTCTTCTAACTCGTCGTAATTATCTTTATTATATAATATAATCAATTTTCTAATAAACTGCCTTTATTTTTGGTTCTTTCCACTTTGAACTGAAATCCTTTCATTGATATAAGAATAAAACTTGTGCACTGTGGTAGAGTGTAATTTCATTATGGGTAAATTTTGTTTTGATAAAGTCTCACAGTGTTATACAGTAATGTTTACTGATGACCACGTTTCGAGCACAATTTACTATTACTGCTCATTATCATATCAAGGCACTACTCACACGACGTCCTAACTTCATTTATATAGTTCCATTGTTTTTCACTTGATTTGATTGGTAGTAGTATTTTCCATACATCAGGTATGAGTGATGAAACATTCCTATTGCATGTGTTGCGTGTAGAGTCGGCGAACCAGGCAGGATTCAGTAATCAACCTCTCCCTCACTCTCCACGTACCTAGATTACTGTTTAGAATTTTAACCCTCTCCCACCCACCCTATTGTGTGGTTGTGTGTTAGCGCATGCATTGCAATTGCTGAGCTTTTTTCTAAATTACTTATCTTCTCGGGATCAATCACTCTTACCTTAGCTAAATTCTTATGCTCTGACAATCTGACTACCCCTGACCTACTAGTTTGACTGACCTATGTAGTTGACCTCACTGACAGTCATTGCATGGTATTTTGTAAATAATATTATTTTGTCTAATTGGGTCAACTGGGTCCTTTAACCTACAGAGCTTGTCCCTGAGTGAGTTTGTAGGTTTAAATGCCACCCTTATTCCTATTTTATTCAGAATCCTACGTAATGTCTCAGATGTGTCCTCTTTATATGGTATAACTGTGGATGACATATTCTTTCTTATTTATGTTATTATTACTAGTTTCACAATTATTTTTATTTTGTTTTTGGCCTTTAATGATCTTCCTAATGAATTTTATAGGATAGTTATTCAACACCAACGCTTCTTCTATCTGTTTTAATTCATCATTTAGATCCTTTTTTGTGCTACTTAGTGCCACTGCTCGGTTTGTTAAACAATTAACTAAGCCTGCCTTAACAGTTAAAGGATGAGACGAATTAAAGTATAAATATCTATTAGAATGCGTTGGTTTTCTAAAATCCTTGGCTGAAATCCTTCCAGCCAATTAAAGTTATTTTAAAAGAAGCAAGAGATGTTGTATTAATTTTTCAGGCAGTTTAAATATCCCTAGTGGGTCATTTGAAAGAAAGAAGACGTTCAGCAAAGAGACTCTTTCCAACAGAGAATTCATTCACATTGCTAGCTGTACAATCGCATTGATATACAATTGTTTTGTGTGTGTGTGTGTTTGTACATGAGGTTTGTCAAGTTTAGATAATTAATGAATTAGGTAATACAAGAATGATCTAATAAAGAAACAAGGTTAATTGGACAGCAACTAAAGTAAGATTGAGTTAGTTAGTAAGTTAGATGACGTAATATTATTGACTAAAATGTTTCAACTTAGGTCAGGGTAGCAACAGAGGTAATTACAGGTAGAAATTAAGTAGAGGTGGGGTAGAGAATAATGCCACTGAAATTGAGCGATTAAGTTGGATAACGTAACATTGAGCGTTGGTCAAGTCAGTAACGGTGGTAGTGAGGTGTAGAAGTTAAATCGGGTGGGGGTAGAGAACAAGAAAGTTGAAAATGCAAAATATTACAATTGAGAAGACAAAATAATGAAGAGAGAGAAAAAAGGATTAGGTAAAATTTACTTGTCGGATAATTGTCGGATAGATTAAGTTCATTGTAAGTGTAGTTGTAACAACAGAAGACAAGGGCCAGGCAACAGATCGTTTTATTACGGAAATCAGCACGTATTTATATATATATCACATACATTATTATAGCTTATGCAAGTAGACAAGCGCAGTCATCTGATTGTTTGTTTATCAGAAGTAAGGCAGACAAACGCAGGCTTCTGATTGGTTGTTTCGGGATTCCTCGATAAATAGAGTTCTCTATCTGCGAATCATATTTTGCCACGTTAACTTTGCTGAGATTGTTTGTTGAATCAGTCTTGTACATATTTTCCCACGGCCTGCTCTCACCACATAGTGATTGAACAAACGCCTTCTATATGCAGAGTTCAGGACTTAGTAAGTGAATTACTATTGCTTCTGCAGTCTGAAGATGACTGCTTCGTATCCTGTATACGAATTCGAAGTTTTTTCGGGGTGTGGCTGGGTGTCCGGAATCTAAAAGATGTTCTAAGATCGAGCTGCGGGGGCCATAGTTTTTCTCCCTTGTAAAACTATGCTCGTAGGTGTTCGGTGATATGTTTGGAAAGCGAACGCTGGTTACGGCCGACATACCTGGCTCCACACGGGCAAGTGAATAGGCAGATACACACTGATGAAGTCAGCAGTGGTAGCTTACCATTCACGTTCATACGAATCATAGGTTTCTTGAAGAAGGTTAATCGTAGTTGAGGTGCAAAGAGGGTTTCCTTAAGTGAACGGTAGAGTAGATTTTTCAGTGTTTTGCATAGATTTTTTGTTTGATTGGCTGGAGGATTTCCTCATGAGCTGATATCAGTTAGAGAATCTCAGGAAAACCACCACTAGGGAGTACTGGGCACCCAGCTGTTTCGTCAGCCTAGTTTAAAACTCTTGATCAGTACGCATCCACCAACACACATCAAACCCAGCACCTTCTGGTTGCAAGACCAGCGATCTCGTAGACCATTAACCACTGGGGCACGATCCAATCAATCTAACAAAAATGCCTCAAAAAGTAAATACTTGGAAATTGGCCTGATGCTCACTAGCGGCTGGCTCTATTCAGGCAGTTAACCTGCAGTTTTAGTGGGAAGCCGTGACCAGTAGGGTGCAGCAGGTTGAAGGTGAGGCAGTAACTCATCGAAGAAGACACTGCTAAGTGGTCACGCTATATCGTGAATTAACAGAAATTAGAATTTATGAACTGACCATTGGATTGGCGAATCTCAATGGCTGCTCAATGGTCTACGAACATGCTTGCCTTGTAATCAGAAGATCCTCGGTTCGAACCGTTTCGGTGGGTGCGTACTGCTGCCGAAGAGTCCCAAACTAGGACGGATGAAACAACCGGCTGTCCAGTACTCCCTGGTGATGGTTTTCCAATGGTTCTCTAACTGATGTCATCCCATGTTGAAATCCTCCAACCAATGAAATGTTGTGTTAACAAAGCAGGATTTAATGATGGATTGACCAGAATTCGGTAGAACTCTGTATACAGAGATATTTATACAATTGAAAATACATTCGTAAATAAAAAAAATTGATGAGCAAATAAACTACATTGAATTGATCATCCCGAAAGACACGTGTGAATGTTTTTCAGGTCATGTTTAAACAGGTAATGTGGGAGAAGGGGGTATGAGAAATTAAAATTAAGATAAAATGCATTACACTTCAATTGGATCACTTAGCTAAATAATTAATCATTAGAGAAAGAACCTACATATATAAAGGATTGCGAACTGAGTAATATTAACAATAATAATAATAGTGCTGAAACGAGTTAAGATAAGATAAAAGATAGTTTTAAATGGATCGAGAATAATAGTAATAATAATAATAAGAGATAGAATAAAGTGTTAATAATAATAATAACAGTTAATAGGTGAAACATATTACCATGGTAGATTCAGAGTGACCACCATTTCCTTCTCTACACAGAGATCTAGCTTAATAAACTCTGATTGCACAAGCCTCCTCAATTGCAGGCATCTTTCTGTTTCTCTGTCTGCTCGCTGACAACGGTGAATGACTTGACAGAGAGGGTCAATATCATGTCGGTAGTCCACACGAAGTTGTCGAAATTCTATGGAGAGGCTTTCATCATTCACATAAAGAAAGATTGACCTCTGAAGCCTTGTACATTTGAACAGCATCGAATGCAGTAAATAGGATGGAGAGAAGGGATAGACTTATCGCCTCTGTATGACAAACTCTAATGAAGCAAGACAGATGGGAGAAAAACAACAAACACTCAATGAGCCTTCCTGAACTTAAAACATGTAGTCTCATGTTTATCACATTTAAATTCACGTATTTTCCATATGACAAATAACATACATACATACATACACACTCTCATACAAATGTAATCTTTACAAATCAACCATAGAAGAGTAAACACAACAACAATTTGACATTAGTCATTACAAATATATGTGAGGACTCCTTACATTAATATCAGTAAAAAGTTTGAGTATTGTGGATTAGATCAAATAAAGTATAATTATATTTCAATTATTCACACACAACTGGTGGATGGTGACTAGCAGTGGAATCCAGGATGCGCATTTCGTCCTATTTGGGACTCGTCAGCTGGATGTACCTGCATTTCTCAGTGAGTGATGATGTTCCCACCGAGGCTCGAACCCAGTACCCATAGTTTGAAACGCCAAAGCGTTATCCACTAGACCACTTGGGCCACGAGAGCCACCTCTTGTGCAACGGGTCATATTAATTATTGAATTGAATTTTTTGATTTTCCCGTCGATCAATGATACGTTTTGTTATTGGTAATATTTCGAGCAAAATTACCGCCCGTGTTCACACCACTGTTGGAATCGTTTTATTCACACATTTATGATTTGTACTGACATATATAGTTCTTTTTTTCGCTCATTCATGTTTTGTGTGTGTATGTGTGTTCAGGATTATATTCCACATTCATTCATGTGTTTGTATTTAGAATTATATTCCAAGTTGTTGATAGTTGTACTGAGTCACCCTTGTTACATGTATCCGGTGTGACTTTAATGAATATCGATTCTGTTATGAGTCTTTCTTTCCATTTGTTCATGTTTGTTTTTAGAATACACACATTGTCCCAATCGATATTGTGGTTTTTGTCCCATGCATTGTGCAGCTATCGATGAATTTTTTCAAGATTTTGTAAGCTTGTGTTCCTGTTGGTTGACTTTTGGTTAGACGTTTATGTTCATTCAATCTTATTTTGAGTGATCTGGACGTTTGCCCCACATATTTGGTTGGACAGTCAGCACAAGATATTTTATAAATCAAATTGTCTTTACCCATCATTTTTATGGGATCTTTCAGTTGATTTATTTTATTTTTGATTAGATTCGTCGGTTTGAACGTTGTTCGAATGCCGATATCTTTGAGGTTTCTTTAAATCGCCTCTGATGTACCACTTTTATATGGTATTGTGGCTGTTTTTTTCAATTCTTTCATCTTGTTATTCTCCAGTTTTACCCTCTTTTTTCTCTTTTCTATATTATCTTTTATAAATTCTCTAGGGTAGTTGTTTTTGAGTAGCATTTTGAATAGGACTTTTATTTCTTTACACTGGTCCTCTGGTGTTGTTGTAAGTCTACGTATTCTATCTGCAAGACCTTGCATTCATCCTCGTTTTTCTATGAGTGGATGAGCTGATTGATAACCAAGGAATCTTCCAGAGTGTGTGGTTTTTCCAGATATCGTCGTTTTTATGCTACCATCTGTTATTCTTTGTAGTTTGCAGTCTAACATAGGCAATTCCGCAATTTCATACTCTACTTCCATAGTGAATTTTATTGAGTCGACGTGTCTGTTTATGTGTGAGAAAAGTTTCTCATATATTTACATATTTCTATTGGTAAAAATGTCCATGGACAAATGACCTTCAAATAAACTGACTTCAATTTATGCAAAAGAATTTTAATAAAAATTCGAATTAATCTGCCGAAGAATCTGTGGCTTTCACAGCGAAACGTTCAGAAAACAGATCTTGTTTTGATTTTCTTAACACTCTGGGATTAATTTAAATAATTTCTAATAAATTAATCTGACTCGGCGCTCAAACTATTATTCCAAGAAGTTCGCCACACCTACGGTCTGGAAACTTATAAATTTACTAATAATGTTTTATTTCCTTCCCTGTTCGATTTTTGAATCTTTGTTTGGCATCTTAGTAACATCTTCTTCGTAACCAACCCTTTATTTACTTTTCCTACCTATACATAATTTGTTTTTTGGACACGTGTCTCCACTAACATCCTATTTCATATTACGCAACCCTTATTTTAATACAATACAAACGTCAAGTCTGTCAGTTCTTCTATACGGATCAGAAACTTGGCGGGCGGGTCACAAAGAATATTTCCAACAGCCTGTTGCAGACCTTTATCAACAACAACTGTCTTCGCTGGATCTATACTGAAGATCGGATGGCCGGCGGGCCGGAAAGAATCACCAACAAGAAACTATGGGAAGAAACAAACAAACAAACAAGAACCAATCACCAACCAACAAATATGCAGGAGAAATTAGGGAGGTGGATTGGACACTCGCTCGCTGAGGAGGCCGCTGGGTGACTTCGTGTGCGCATCAGGCTACTTCTTGAGTGGAACCAGACCGAAGGGAAGCGGCTAGTCGGTCGTCAGTGCAAGGGTGAGATGGAGGAGACCGTGTGAAGAGGAGTTGAAACTGTATGGACTAACATAGATGCCCGTGAAGATTACAGCAGAAGACAGAAGCAAGTGGAGACGTGCAGTTGAAGCCCTATGTTCCACTAGGATCCCAATAATAAATAAATAAATAAATAATGATAACCCATGTCAATATTTACCAATCTTCATATATACACCCTAGTTACCATTTTGATTATTCACCACATTTTAGGAATATTTTGATGACGTAAACAGTAACCCCGGCTAATTTCTATTTTTGTTTCACAAGCCTAATGTCAGAAGGTCCATCCATAGGAAACCTACATGAAACGACCAACTGAAAAGCTTCTACAGCTAGGTACCAATCAGTCGAAAAAGAAACCTAATTAGTTCTCTTGCTACTCGCGTCCGACGCATCTTCAGCTCTGATACCTTGGAAGAAGAACTACATTTCCTGAAAGAAATCCTTATACAAAACGGATATCCACCAAGATTCATAGATAAAAACATCAAACAGAAAATCCAAAGGTAAGAGATGCATCCATGCTAAAAAGATACTTTATATGAACTTCGACTTCAAAGGTGACCTACACAATGATTTGGTAAAGAGGAGAATTCCCACTTCTTTAAGAGAAACTTTCTTCGTAGCAACACCGAGGATGGTGTTCTCCAGTTGCCTGCTGATTTGAAATCCAAAGGAAAAGATCTCGCATCTGATCACTGATGTGTGCATATATCAATTCGCCTGTTATTGTAGAGACAGATACATTGATCTTTCAACCAGCATCCTGTCAAAACAGGTCGGAGAACACTATCCAGCGTGTTTGCAGAAAAGGTGTAGTGGCTGTATAAGGAGTACAATAATCGAGCATCTCGTCTCCAATGGTCATTCCATATCAAAACACGCCTCCTGTTTCTAAGTAATCTACAAAGTGAAGAACAACCTGCTAAAGATAATACCTTTCTGTCTTCTTTGTATCACAGAAGCCCTAGCCATTCACTTGGAAAAGCCAGAACTATGCATACAAGAGAAAATTATTCAACCACTTCTACTATCCTGGTAACAACTCAGTTGATCTGACTTAACTTTTGCCGTTTTGCTTATTTTTTCTAACTACTTGAAACTTTTGTACTCCCTCTAAAACATGCGTAATTCTGTATTTTATTTTGCTTGTATATTCATCCTGAGCACAAACAACACTTTCATCAAACTATTCATGTTATTCCATATTAGTTTGTTTATTAGATGTATCACACACAGTGTGAAACAGTAATATTATTTATTGGATGACACAGTTTCGAACAAAATTTGTTATTGTATATAATCATATGAATTATAGTCACACGACTTCGAAACTTGAATTTTATAGTTTTCTTTGTTCTCTCCTATTTGTCATAGGGGTAGTAGAATTTTCCAGATATTCGGGACAGGTGTTGAATCATTACTAATACACTTGTTGGTTCCCAGTTGATTCGATAAGCAAACTTCCGTTATCAATCTCTCCCTCCACCCTGCTGTTACATTAGATTTTAAAACTGTCATCTTATCCCATCCCAGCCTATTGTATGGTTGTGTGTAACTGCATGTAGTGAGTGGTATAGCTGAACTATTCTCTCGATTTCTTATCTTATTTGAGTCGACCGATCTAGATTTTGCTAGGTTTTTATGTTCGGCTAGTCTGACTGACTCCCTGTTCTACTACTTTGACCTATCTATTTGACCTGACAATCATTGTAAGCAGGGCATTGGATAAACTAAATTGTTTTGTTTAATTGGCTCCACTGTCAGGATCCTTTAACTGACAAAGCTTGTATCTAATTGAGTTTGTGGGTGGTTTGAATGTCAGCCACTTTTATTCCTGCCTCCCTTGTTAAGAATTCTCGCCGTAACGTGGTTTCCGAGGTTCCTTCCTTGTATGGAAGTACTACTGATGATTCAGATTCCTTATTGTTGGTGTTGTCTTGCGCATAATCGACATGCATATCGTCATTAATATTTTGTTCGAAACCTTGTCATCCAGTAGATAATACTGTTTCACTCACTGTATGTTTGATAATCTAATAAAAAAAAATAATACGGAATTACTTACTACCACAGTGCCCAAGTTTTTCACATATATTAATATACATCTTATTACGTAACTCTTCTTTAACAGTTGTTTGTGACAAAGCATCACTTTTGTTACACTACCCTTTTGTATCAACATCCAATTCCTCGAAATGCTTCTTGTATTAAGTAAATCCACCAAAAGCTTAATAACTGTATTTTCTTTAGACAAATTTGATGTACACATATATGTACAAAATAACCCATACATATATTTGCGATTTTACAGCTAATTGAATGAATTCGCAGCTGAAAAGATACTCTTCGCTGAACTTTGTTATTCTTATATATATATTTGACTTTACTTTCAAGCATCGACGTGACTTACATGAACTAGTTAACTCGAATGATCCCTGTAGCATAGATGGCACGGAAATTGAAACCAAATCAAGCACTAAATACCTTGGATTAGTTCTTTCCTCTGACCTTTCATGGTCATCACACATCTTATCTATCTCTAAGAAAATGTTTCCTCTTACCTTCTACATTAAAAAGTTAAGACAATCAGGTATCAACCAACCTTTAGTTTTGCAATTTTTAAACTCCTGTATTTTACTATTGTACTCCATTAATTGCTCTCCATTAATCTTTCCTGGGCTTCTCAAAAAAGATTATATCATATTACGAAGAGTATTAAATGCTGTGAGTAGAGCTTGTGGTCTGCCACTGCATGAGCTCGCTAATACTATAGTCGAGAGGCATATAAATTCCTGTACGAAATGGGCAAAGGCTATAATGTCAGACCCTCTGCACCCCCTTTATTCACACCTGTCCGCTTGTATCTCATCAGGTAGGACGTGAAGTCAATATAAAAAGTTATATGCTCGTACTACTAAGTATAGAAATTCTACGATACCCTATTTAGCCTGTACTTTATGTGACGAAGACTCTGTTAGACGTGAAACTTAGAAGTTACTATGTAATTAGCACAGTGAATCGACCCTTTCATCGTTCATCTTTCTGTATTTTATGGTGTCACACTTTCTATCGTTTAAATCGTTACTCTGCTATTTTATATTAGTTGGTATTACTATTATTACTATAATTTTGTACTTTATGCATATTTTTCACCGTATGGCACACAGTATTTTGCTATGTAGCTGCTATAACAATCGTTTTATTACTATTATGTATTGTGTATTTTTAATTTTTTTTTGTCGTTTTTGAGTAAATTAGATGCAATATTTTACTGAATGCTGAAAATTCCTTGCTGTATCATGAGTACTGTTTTGGAATAAAGCAAATTATTATTATTATTCAATTAAATCACTACAAACTAAAATCCAAAGTTATTTTTTTGTTCTTGTTGTTATAGGTTTTAGATTATCGGATATTACATTCATGCCTTTATAAAATATTTTATCAAAATATGAAAATGCGTAGAAGGCAAGCAGAGAGAAGGTTTGCATTTAACGGATGATTACATAATGATGCTTTTTATGCCTCCCGCTCCCCCTTCTCCATTCTATGCTGATGTAAAAGCGTTCAAAGGGAAAACGGAAAGCGGTTTCCTTCCTCTCAGTTTTGTTTGTTTTTAAAACTCAAAAAGGGCAAAAAAACAGACAAACAAACAGATGGAATAACGCCGTAAATGTAGAAGAGGAGAATATAAAAGGAAGTTTAAACTTTCCGCGTCATTAAGTGCATTTTACTGTATTGGGTTGTATAAAATGTAAAGTTGAAATACTCCTTCAAACTATTAAACTAAACGTCAAAAAAACAAAACAAAACCAAATCCCCATTTAATTATTAATATGCAAATTAATTAGTTAATTTGTACTTTCCAGTCTGTAAAGCAACTATTGTTATGCATATAGTGACTATATTTAGAAGATCACATGGTTGCATTACGTCATAGCGGTTTACTGTTCATTTGTGGTTAATTACCCATGATATATGTGTTATTATTATTATTATTTGAATAAGGCATTAAGAAGACAAATTTCGCCAGATTACATCGTCATTTCGTAGTTTCTTTATAACCGCTTTACAACTAACATGGTTAACAATGATAAAATAAAGTTCATGACAGTTACTCAGTTAAATAAAAAACAAAAGTACATACTAATGACCAATCATATTTAAATAGGTCATGTAGTCCATGGTAGGCGAAGATTGAAGTCTACTGATTTTTGTGCACATAGTTTAGGCTGTATGTGAGGATTAATCCAAAGTTCTTCGATCACCTTCAATAACCGACCTTGAATTAGAGTTATGTGGTCAAATAATTGTGAAGCAGTCATTAATATTGATTTTGTGACCAGACATTAATAAGTGTTTTGCAATGGATGATGATGGATTACTATTCAGAGTAATAACTACATTAGGATTTTCGATATGATTTATTAGCCATTTTGGAACATGTTCTTTTCGATGACATTGGAACATTCTGTTGGTTCTATCTATATAGGTGTGTGTCACTACAACTGCAGGTGAACTTGTAGATACAGTTTGAAGTAGAGTCTACAGAACTTCGCCTTTTAATCGTAGGTACAGCGATAGAAACTGTTCCGCATTTGACAAAAAGAGACGTGGCGGCGTAGAATGGGCGCCTGATGGCTGACCGAAGTCTTTGAGCTATCTGTCAACTGCATAATTTGATCACCCTTGAATTGTAGGTTAATAAAGATAGCTTTCTTTGGCACAGAAGCTGTCTTTTCTAAATATGGTCTATCCTTACTGTGACAATTGACAAAGTATGTTTTCTGGATAACCATAAGCTAATAAAACTGAATGTATACGTCGAAGCTCATCTCAAGGGCTTCCAAAATATGTACGAGCGACACAATGATGGACGAAATTCTGTGGACTCTACTTCAAACTGTATCTACAAGTTCACCTGCACTTGTAGTGACACACACCTATATAGATAGAACCAACAGAATGTTCCAATGTCATCGAAAAGAACATGTTCCAAAATGGCTACTATATCATATAGAAAATCCCAATGTAGTTATTACTCTGAATAGAAATCCAGTATCATCCATTGCAAAACACTTATCAATGTCTGGTCACAAAATTAATACTAATGACTGTTTCACAATTATTTCACATAACTCTAATTCAAGGTCGGTTATTGAAGGTGATGGAAGCGCTTTGGATTAATCCTCACATACAGCCTAAACTGTGTGCACAAAAACAACAGACTTCAACCTTCGCCTACCATGGACTACATGACCTATCTAAATATGATTGGTCATTAGTATGTACTTTTGTTCTTTTTATTTAACTGAGTAACTGTCATGAACTTTATTTTATTATTGTTAACCATGTTAGTTGTAAAGCGGTTGTAAAGAAACTACGAAATGACGATGATATCATCTCGCGAAATTTGTCTTCTTAATGCCTTATTCAAATTTATCAAAGGGACTAATTGTTTTATTATTATTGTTTGAAATTTGTGTTATGCAGAGTTTTTCACAGTCATTGACGCTAGAATGCAAACCGTGACAGAAGATGATCAACAGAAATCTCTGTACCCAATTTATATTTCATGTTCGCACGTTTTGGTGGTCGTCAGTGAGACGTATTTAAAACCCTTGAAGGAAACTGATGTTTTCTTGGAGACGTGGACTCGCGTCAGCCAGTAAGACTAAGTGTTAGTAAGCGCGAAAGCTAGTTACATTAGGATTCAAATCCGCTGTCTATGGTTTCAAACACCATCTCTTATTGTGGATTACAGGTACATCCAGCTGACAAGTTAAACAGCAGCAGGAAATATAGGTCCTAGATTCAGTTGATAGTCACTGTCCGCTGGGATAGCATAATTTTAATCCGCCCACATCGTTGAAGAGTCTGTACTATTATTGTTTCCTTTAATTCCTAGAGGAACACAGGGATTCAACCGCATGCCTGCATTGCGTTCGGCTCTATGTCTGCCAAAATTCTCTCATCTCCTCTTCACAACACCTCCTCCATGTCACCCTTGCACTAACGACCAACTCACCGCTTCCCATTCGGGTTCCACTCGAGCAATAGCCTGGTGTGTGATGTCACTCACTTGATGGTTTGTCTTCTCAGAGTATAGCCAACTCACCTCCTTTTCTTTCTGAATATTTCTTGCACAATTGCTTCCTACTGGGTTGGTTGGTTCGTTCATTGACAGAGATCCCTGCCTGTTGCTGATCTTTTCTGACAGGCCATCTGACCTTAAGTAGTATTGAGCGAAGACAGCTGTTGATGAAGGTCTGTAGTTTGTTCAATGTGGCCTTCGTGATGCACTGGCCAAGTCTCTGATCCGTACGTATGGTAAGTAGCACTGAATTCAAATTGGAGTTGAAAATCCGGATCATATTTTGATTTTCATGCTGAGTGCTGAATGTTGGTCTCCACACAGACTTGAGAGTAATGAAAGCTTGCTTGCCTTGCCTTCCCGATCCTCGCTACTTTGATGTCCTCATCAGTTCCGTCCGCCTGTAGTTGGAACGATGCTTCTCAGGTTGGTAGGTATGTAGGTAAAGGAAGTCGCTTCTTTCACATTTCTATAAAAAACACAAAATAATTGAGCAAACAATGTCCTTTTCGATAATTTCCTCTTATGGCTCTACAATTATATATACAGCTTATATACCTAGAATATTCTAGATTAGTAGTTAATAACAATATTGGTGTTTTCTTTTAAATGATATCGATTTGTAAAGTATGATCCATGTATTTACAGTTCATTAAAGATGCTCTCTCTACGGATCATCATTGAACAAAGCTTGGAATGGAAGTCAACTCTCCACCTCACTCAACTTCATCGACTTTGAAAAGGCCGTCAGCGGACAGCGTCGATCGAGAGGTCATTTGGCAACTACTTCGCTACTACGGTGTCCCATCGACAATTATACATCTCATCCAACAGTTATACGACAATGCTGCATGCCAAGTAATCCACAACGGGAAACTTACGGAAGCCTTCGAAGTGAGGACGGGAGTGAGGCAAGGCTGTCTACTATCACCAATGATCTTCCTGATTGCAATCGATTGGATAATGCGACAGACAACGGCAACCAACGAGGGAACAGGCATAAAATGGACTGACACAAAAGACTTGGAGGATCTGGATTTCGCCGATGATATATGTCTGATTTCCCATAAACTGGAAGATATGCAAGTGAAAAGTAACAAGTTGGCCAAAGAAGAAGCATCAAAGATAGGACTTCAAGTGAACATAGATAAAACAGAGATGATGAAGATTCCTAGCCAACATCAACAACAACAACAGATAACAATCTGCATAAATGGGAGGAACTTGAAAGAAACAGCCTCCTTCACCTACCTGGTAAGCATCGTCTCAACTACAGGCGGAACTGACGAGGATATCAAAGCCAGAATCGGAAAAGCAAGACAAGCTTTCATTACTCTCAAATCTGTGTGGAGGTCAACAGCACTCAGCATCAAAAATAAGATCCGGATTTTCAACTCCAATGTGAAGTCAGTCAGTGCTACTATACGGATCAGAGACTTGGAGAGTCATAAAGAGCATCTCCAACAAACTTCAGACCTTCATTAACAGCTGTCTCCGCTCAATACTCAAGATCAGATGGCCAGAAAAGATCAGCAACAGGGATCTCTGGGAGCGAACCAATCAGGAACCGATTGTGAAACAAATAGGCAGAAAGAAATGGAGATGGATTGGCCATACGCTGAGGAAACCATCAAGTGACATCACTAGACAAGCCCTCGAGTGGAACCCGAAAGGGAGGCGGCGAGTTGGTCGTCAGTGCAAGGGTGACTTGGAGGAGGTGATGTGAAGAGGAGATGAAAGTGTGTGTGGACAGACTTGGAGCGGGGTGAAAAAGTTGGCAGAGAACCAAATGCAATGGAGACGTGAGTGGCTGAAGCCCTATGTTCCTCTAGGAACTAAAGGATACAACAACAACAACAAACAAAGATGCTTAAATTATAATAATAACAACAATAATATAATATCAAATAGAGTATCAACTAAAATTAGGAAAATTCCACAAAAATTCTGGATTATTCAAACGTGGATGGCCAAGGTAAGAATAATGTCTGAACTAGCTTCTTTCGGACTCACAAATTAGGCTTCTTAATATGGATCTCGACAGCCAGCCTCAGTAATATTTAGCAATCGAATTCTTAAGGCGAAACTGAGATATGCTGGTACGCGGCAAATGACAATGAAAGCCTGGTTAACATCAATCTTTTGTCCTATATCCACAAGATGAGTTAGAATAGCGCTACAAATAGATTTTGTTTGTCCTTTATTTGACCACTATGCAGGGTGATATTTGGAAATTCGACGAGAAACACGCTTAACTGTACGGCCTATGTAACTGGCTCTCTCCACAGGAACAGTTGTCTGTTGTTGCTGTTGGCCAGAAATCTTCATCACCACATTTGTTTTCTCCATGTCCCCCTGAAACCCTATCTTCTCTGGATGCTTCTTCTATCGTCAACTTGTTGCTTTTCACTCGCATGTATGTATATGTTTTCATTTTTCGGGAGTTTCTGAGTAAGATGTAGTAATCAGTGAGAGATTTTCACAGATGCTAGATAATCAGCAGTATGTGAATCTCCAAGCAGATGACTGATTGATAACATGTGAACCTCTTGTATGATATGACCTCTCTCTTTCTCACACACACACAGGATTTTGTCGGTTAACACTACTGAAGAGTTGCAAAATGAAAGGAAAAAGACGGCCATTTTCTGTTTTCGTGGAGATAAAATCTACGCTTAGTTATTTTCACTTCAAAATCAAAGAAAATCCCTACAAAAATCAATACTTGAAAATTGATCTGATGCTCACTAGCGACTGGCCTTATTCAGGCATGTTCGAGTGGGAAGCAGTGACCAGTAGGGTACAGCAGGTTGTGAAGGTGTGAGCCAATAACTCATCGAAGAAGACATTGCGAAGTGGTCGCGCTATGTCATGAATTAACAGAAGTTAGAATTCATGCACTGGCCATCGCATTGATTGGTCCCAGTGGCTGCTGAATTGTCTACGAGCTCTCTGGCCTTGTAACCACAAGGTCCTGGATTGGAACCCGCTATGGTGGGTGCGTCCTAACGAAGAGTCCGAAGACTAGGAGGAAACAGCTGTCCATTTCTCCATGTTGATCCTCCAACGGTTCTCTAACTGATGTCAGCTCATGATGAAATCATCCAGCCAATCAAGCAAAAAATCGCCTACAAAACCAATACTTGAAAATCTGGACCCCATTGTTTTACTGAAGTGTGCTGAAAGATTTGTGGCCAAATTCATGGTAGCCAATGCAGCAACTCCGGGTACAATTCCCGAGTGTGACGCATTCTTCAACTTGGCCTAATTCACTAGCCAATAGTAAGCCTAGAGGAAAATTAACAATAATAATAACATCTTTATTCTAAACAGTATTTATAAAATGTACAGAATTTTCAGAAGAGTTTATTGCTTGATATTTCCTCCCTTTGTACATTATCTTCAAGTAAAATATTAATTAATTAACAGTATATCCTCCTTCCTGTGACACAATAGACTCTCTGACCTGATGCAGTACAAATCATTCCATTGTGTGATATGTCTGTTTTGTCTCTTTCTTCAAGAAATCCACGAAATCGATCTGTTGTTGAAAGCCAACCTTGTAAGTTGTTCATAAGTACATTTTGAGATCCAAGGATATACATAACTGAAGAACAGTTATCTCATGTTGTATTGGAACATGTTGCCACACCTACAATCATAAGGCATTCCTCACATTTAGTAGGAACTTGCGAATCAGGAGCTGGTAAACATTTTAAATACACACCAAAGTAGATAACACCATTAGTAGAGGTCATATCTTAATCGATTAAAACAAACCGAACAAGAGAAAATATATGCAATAGACAGAGAGAGATGGAAGTTTTTGGTATTATGGCAATCCAGTGCATAAGGCTAAAAATTCCACTGAGAACTCGAAGGAATAAAGAAACTACTATTATTCCCATGGGTTCCAAGTGAAACAAAGAACTTCAGAATCACAGTGCTATTTCAATCTCTGTTCTCTGCAATCCTCTTTAAATTGACTCGTTGATTGTGTCCATTAGCTCTCATATCCCGCTCAAACCGTCTCCTTTGCATTCCATCCTCGGACGCTCCTAACCCGCTGTTTTTCATTCGTGTGTCCCGCTCAACTGATTGCCTGGTGCGTGATCTTAATTCAACCGTCTTGTAAGCCTGTGTCGAATCCATCTTTCAGCATATTTGTTGTACAACAGGGCCTTGGTTGTCATAGTTCTCTGCTGATTATCCTATCTGATCTTCGGTATGGAACGAAGGTGGCTGTTGATAAAAATCTGCAATAGCCCACTGGAAATGTTTTTCACCAAGAGACAAGTCACCGAATCATTTAAAAACAATGATTATTTGACATTAGTGTTGAAAACCCCGGGTTCCATCTGACAACCTGACATGTGCCTGGTTCCACACCTCATATCCAATTTATCTTTTTATTTTCTTCTGGCTTATCTTTTGTAGCCGACCAGTCATCTGATATAAGTATAAAAATTGGGCACTGTGGTAGAGTATAAGTGTAACAACAGAAGACAAGGGCCAGGCAGCAGATCGTTTTATTACGAAAATCAACGCGTATTTATATATATTTTATGTACATTAATAAGGCTTATGCAAGCAGAAAAAGGCAGTATTCTAATTGGTTGTTTCTCGGAAGTTAAGCAGACAAACACAGTCTTCTGATTGGTTGTTTTCGATATTTCTCGGAAAGTAGAGCCATTTATCTGCGAATCATATTTGCCCACGTTTAAGTCTGCTGTGATTGGTTGTTGAATCAGCCTAGATTAATGTCTACCAATCAGCGTCGATTAATGTCTACCAATTGGCTAGCAGCCTGCTCTCACCACATAAGTCCATTATGGATAAGATCTTATTTAGACAAATCATACAGTATTGTACAGTAATATTAACTGATGACCACCTTCCCATCACAAACTATTGCTGCTCACAATCACATCAAGGCACTAACACAACTTTCTTGCTTCATTTATATGCATGTGTGGAATTTACTATATGTTTGAATAAAAATCAATATAGGATAATGTACATTCAGAAACATTAATCATATCAGTGTTATCAGTCAATCTATAGAAGATAGATAGATAGATAGAAGAGGCGTCGGTGCTGAATAACTATCCTATAAAATTGACAAGGAAGATCGAAAAATGCTAAGAGGCAAATTAAAAATAATTGTGAAACTAGTAATGACAACATAAATAAGAGAGAATATAAGGCATCTACTGTTATACTATATAAAGAGGGGATATGTGAAACCCTACGTAGGATTCTTAATAAAGCAGGAATTAGGGTGGCATTCAAACCTACAAACTCACTCAGATAGAATAAGTTCTGACAGACAAACAGACAAATGGCTTTTTAGACACGGTTGACCCAATTAGACAAAATAATATAATTTACAAAATACCCGGCAATGACTGTGAGTGAAGTCAGCTATATAAGTCAAACTAGTAGGTCGGGGCTAGTCAGATTATCAGAACATAAGAATTTAGCTAAGGTTAGAATGATTGACCCCACCAGCTAAGATAAGTAATTTAGAAAACAAACTCAACAATTGCACTGCATACCTTAACACACAACTACACAATAGGGTGGGATAGAATCGAAATTTCTAAGAAGTAATATAAGTAGGTGGAGATAGAGAGAGAGGTTGATTACTGAATTCTGCCTGGTTCATCGAGTCTACACCCAACACAACACATGCAACAGAAATGATTCAATGCAAATACCAGAGATACGGAAGAGATTATCACCACCAGTCAGTCAAATCAGAAGAGGATAATAAATAATCTTAAAATTCTATTTCAATTCACATACATGATAACATTCTAACAAGTTATTTATTTATTTTACTATAAAAACACTCGCCTTATTTCTCATCTGATTGTAATTGAACAATAACACTCAGATTATTATGTACACTCATATTATGTACATTATCTTATATTGAATTTTTATTCAAATGTCTAATCATCAATTTTTACTCATGTATATAAACGAAGCAAAAAAGTTGTATGAGTGAGTGACTTGATATGATTATAAGTGGTAATCATGAATTGGGCTCGAAACGTCATCATCAGTTAATATTACTATATAATACCACTGTGTAATTTTAACAAAATAAAATGTTATCCCTAACCGTCATCTGATCTTCACTGTTGGGAGAGGGAATTTAGACCTGAATAAAAGTCTACTGTGACCTGTTAGAAATACACTTGGTAACACTCCTACAACACACCACAAAATATCCCAATCTTGCTAGTTATGCTGAGTGCAGCAGATCTTTACACAGATTTAAGAGTAATGAAAGTCTGTCTTACTTTTCCTGTCTTGGATTTGAAATCCTCATTTATCCCTCCCATAGCTGCAACGATGCTGCTCATATAGGTAGAAATGAAGAAAGACTTAATTTAAATTTTGGTTGATATCACAGTTTTCTTTTTTTATTACTTTACGTTCCCACTGTAACATAGGTCGGCTTCAAGCTAGAGGCTTGGAGTTTCGTTAGCAGTAGTGTTTATTTATATCGAGTGAGGTTGCTAGCCACATGTCAAACCTTACGTCTTTACCAGTCTTTTTGCTGGCTTAGCGAGGTAAGGGAGTGCATCGGTGGCCGGGGATTGAACCACGGACCACATGGGGCGTGGTTGGTGACCATTCTACCACTGTGCCACTGACACACGATATTAGAGTATAACCTTTAAATTATCATGAACTGCAGTTTTGGCTCATTTTCGTGTTTTTTTCCCGCTTTCTGAAAAACAGAACTATATTCAAGTGTTGGTTTCTAGGGATTTGATTGGTTTCAGGATTTCATCATCAGCTGACATTAGTTAGAGAACCATTGGAAAACCTAGGAGTACTGGACAGCTGTTTCGTCCTAGTTTGGGACTCTTCAGCAGTACGCACCCACCGGGATTCGAACCCAAGGCCTTCCGGCTACAAGACGAGCTCGTATACCATTAAGCCACTGGGACCCGATCCAATGGTCCTTGAATTCTAACTTTAGCCAATTCACGACATAGCGCGACCGCTAGACAATGTCTTCCGTGGCGAGTATTTGTCCTCACACCCGACCAGCTGCACCCTACTGGTTACGACTTCCCACTGGAACCCAGGTAACTACCTACCTGAATAGGGCCAGTCCCAGTGGCTTAATGGTATACGAGCTCACCTTGCAACCGGAAGGTCCTGGGTTCGAATCCCTGTGGGTGCGTACTGCTGAAGAGTCCCAAACTAGGACGAAACAGCTGTCCAGTACTCCCAGGTTTTCCAATGGTTCTCTAACAAATGTCAACTCATGATGAAATCCTGAAACCAACACTTGAATACCAATGAGATGCTCACTGGCGACGGGCCCTATTCAGGTAGGTAGTTACCTGGGTTCCAGTGGGAAGTCGTAACCAGTAGGGTGCAGCTGGTCGGGTGTGAGGACAAATACTCGCCACGGAAGACATTGTCTAGCGGTCGCGCTATGTCGTGAATTGGCAGAAGTTAGAATTCAAAGACCATTGGATCGGGTCCCAGTGGCTTAATGGTATGCGAGCTCGTCTTGTAGCCGGAAGGTCTTGGGTTCGAATCCCGGTGGGTGCGTACTGATGAAGAGTCCCAAACTAGGACGAAACAGCTGTCCAGTACTCCCAGGTTTTCCATTGGTTCTCTAACTAATGTCAGCTCATGATGAAATCCTGAAACAGAACTATAATTGGCTGTTAACTTTTCAAGACTTATCAGTGAATTTCGTATTTGGGCAAATCATTTTTTGCCTTATAGATGACTTTAAAGGTGGAGGTTGTTGAGACAGGATGATCATTATCGACTAGATGTTCAATGATCGTGTTTCTTATTGCTCAAATTCCATCTCTTCATCACCTCCATGCTGGATAGTGTTCTTGCAAACTCTTGGGAAGAAATCCAATCAAACGATCGATACACAAAGCTCAACACAAGCAAGTGAATTGATAAACATACATAGAGTTGGTCAACTGTAGGATCTTCTCCTTCAGGAGGTTATTGAACAGTAATGGCCGACTAGAAAATGCTATCCTCAACAATGCCGCAGGGAATGTCTTGTATCTCAGAGACTGTGAGATCCTGCTTTTAATGATGTTCGCAGCTAAGTCACCTTTGAATTCCAAGTTCATTTACAGAATTTTTTGGTTGAAAGGAGTATAAATTTGTAAGATTAGTAGGCTAATAGAATAACTTATCAAGGAGGACCCATGGAATTGTGAAGAGATTAATTTATAGAAAGCTGTCATGGAATGGTTAACTGACACATTTCTACGGGTTGGTACGCATTGGCCAAAAATCAAACGTGATCCGGTCGTTTGCTACTCACGTTCGGAGGAAGAGTTAAATCTTTTAAGAAAAAATCTAATAGGAAATGGATTTTCGTCACATTTCATAGTCAAGAATATACAGTCAAAACATATGAAATGTGACTTATTATCCGTAACCAAGAAAATACTGTACATCAGCTTGGAATTCAAAGGTAACTAAGCTGCCGACATACATAAAAGTAGGGTCTCATAGTCCCTGAAACACAAGATATTCCCTACGGCATTGTTAAGAATAGAGTTTTCCAGTTGATCGTTACTGTTCAATAACCTCCTGAAGGACAAGACCACAAAGTTGATCAACTCTATGTATGTTTATCAATTCACCAGCTTGTGTGGAGCTAGGTGGTGTATCGGTCGTTCGATTGGGGTTTTTTCCCAGGAGGCTGCAAGAACACCATCCAGTATGGTGGTGGCGAAGATGTGGAATTGGAGCAATAAGAAGCGCGATCATTCAACATACTTCTTTTGATTATGACGAATGTATCATCCAAGTATCTTAACCACATTCTTGGAGGATTAGAGCATCTCATAATCGCATTTGTTTCTAATGAGTGCAATGCGATTAGCACGGACACTCGTGATCCCAAAGAGCAATGCCTTCTTTTTGACGGTAAAGAACCCTTCTAAATGTAAATAGCGTGGATCGTAGACCTATTGTATTAATATCCTTTTGTCAAATATACCCTGTCACTTAGTTCTGTAGATTAAGTAGCACAGTAAACTGTCTAAGCAAAGACATTTTGTGACCTAATCTGTGCGTGGTTAGTACTCTCGCCGACCATGCATATGGTCCAGGGTTCGATCCCCTGCCAACGGACACCTGATATCTATGGTCGGCCTGCGAAATTCAGGCTACCGATATCCATGCTGAAAATTCCATATTTGTACCAAAAATACAATGTGGAATCAAGCTGTAAATTAAAAGAATTCCTGCAAAAAAAAAAACACTTTGAAACAAATCTGATTCTCCCTAGTGTCTAATTACTGCAAGGGTGAATTTGTTTGGAATTCTACCAACGACGTCCACCAAGTTTGGTGTGGGGATATTGACTGATGTCGGGGCTAAAAATGATGGATTTGTAGAAGTTAGAATCGATCCAAGCGACAAAATGGCTAACCGGCTTGCCTTGTAACCTGAATATCCTAGGTAAAATCCTCTGTGGTGAGGCGGCGTGATGCGTGTTGAAGAGTCCAACACTAGGAAGAAACAGTTGTTCAATGGTTCTTTAATCTTAATCAATTGGTGGTCAAACTTAAAGTCAGTCAAATTCATACAGCATAATACTCAAAATTTCATAGAACAATTATACTCAATGGTTATTTATTAGCAATAATTGCCTTGATATTCGTCAAAATACATCTGTCTTATTGCATAATTTTGTTCTTCAGATTGAACTCCCAATATATACCTGTGTTTCATTTTTAGTTTATTTGTGTGATAGTGGCTAGCGTCTTCAATTCCTCTGTTACTTATGATGCATTCTTAGTAATATATGCTTTATTCAAATTTTATACGTCAGTTAAGATTTATGAATAATTTTCATCCAGCTATTAATGAACACAAAACATGTAGTTCAGAATAGTACAGACTATTTTCAGCGAATTCATTCACTATGCTTTAAAATCGTATTTGTAGACAATTTCAATCACAAAGTAGAATGGTGAGAAAAGTGATGAGTTGTAATAAAGAAAATTGGTTTCCGGATTTCATCATGAGCTGACATTAGGTTAGAGTACCATTAAAAAACCACCGAGGAGTACTGGCCAACCGTCTCGTCAGCCTACTCTGGCAACCTTCAGAAGCACGCAACCGCCACTACGATTAGGACACAGGACTTTCCGATTACAAGGCAAGCTAGCAAGCTCGTAGACCATTTTAGTGAGACCCAATCCAATGGTTGGGCCATGAGTTCCAATTTCTGTCAATCCACAACATAGCACCACTGGCACTATCCAATGTCATCGTTAGCGAATATTTAACCTCACACCCAACCTGATGTACTATACTGGCCACAACTTCCCATTGGGCCGACTAGAGCTTCATGTTGGCCTTGTGGTCTACGAGATTGCTTGTTCGCTTGTGACCGGAATGTCCTTGGACGTAGTTGCATGAATCCGGAGAGTACCAAACTTGGACGAAACAGCTGTCCTTAATTGTTTTCCAATGGTTTTGTAACCGATGTCAGCTCACGATGAAATGCTACAAACAAAGAGGTATCTAGACTAGATACTTCGTCTTTCCGTCGAGGAATCACAACTGATCACGTGAAAGGTCTTTTAATCAATTTTCTCAACCTGTTGGTTATCACTTTACTCATTACAACACCACTTAAATTTACAGATTAATATTGTGGTGAGAGCAGGCTGCTAGCCAATTGGTCGACATTAATCTGCGTCATTGTCTAGGTCACTAATATCGGCCGTGAGAAAATATGAACAAGGCTGTTTCAACAACCAATCACAGCAAACTTAAACGTGGGCAAATATGATTCGCAGATAGATGGCTCCACTTTCCAAGGAACTCGAAAATAACCAATCAGAAGACTGCGTTTGTCTACTTGACTAGGCTATAATAATGTAGGTGAAATTTATATAAATACGCGTTGATTTTCGTAATAAAACGATCTGTTGTTACAATATTATTTCTCGACAATTTTTATCATTGATTTCCTTATGACTTTTTCTCAATAGCTATTCTCAATGAAGACGTCCTATACAGCCGTAAGTTAATTTTTGGCCACATCTTCTGAACATGTAGATCTGAACCTGTAAATGACTGTCTCTATCAAACATTTTATTTTGTAGTGGAGAGGAGAACACTTTCTACATTACGTAATCTGTTATCTAATATATATATATATATATATATTGTACAGTTTGAGAGGTAACTCTTCGCTGAACGCCTTCCCTATGCAAATGTGTATATTATCCCGTTCACCTAAACTCTGCGCACTAAAGGAAACCGATTCAGTCACTGTTGTCATCCTGGCCTGCTGTGTAATCTATAAATTCATAAATTCTGTATTCTAAGTGTTAGATTTTTATTCATATTATCACTTGAAAATGCTTTTAAATTGGTAATCATAAACATTTATTCTGTCATTCACAGTAATGACTTAATAAGGATTACTTAATTATTATGTTTAGTGTCACACTAACTGAAAGACTTCCAGTCAGGCAAAAACCAACAAACTGGCAGGCAGAAGAGGCTGGCTGGCTGGCAGGTAGGTAGGCAGAGAAGACAGGACAGATTACAGGTGAATAAACAGAAGGTGAAGGCGGAGTTGATGAAGATAACGAATCAACGAATCGACAGCGACAACAACAACAACCAGCACCAATCATCCACCATTAACGGAAGAGATTTTAACACAGGCTACTTTCTGCCTTCACTTATCTGGCAAGGAAGCACAGTTTCAACCATAGACACACATACGGAACGGATGACGGTTGTAGAACCAGTCAGTCAGTGGGGATCGAAAAGGCGAAATACTCCTTCATCAAACCAACCTCAAACCAGTTTAGAATTCTTCTGCGCTCACTAACTCACTCAGCCAGTCAGTCAGCCAGCATAAAAAACAATATTCGTTCAGATACTGTTCAACACAAATGTGAAGTAAGTCAGTCAGTCAGCCAGTCAATGAGTTCTTCTATCTATATGGATCAGAATCTTGCACTGCACACACGTTACGAAAAGAATTTCCAACAGGTTACAGCAGATTTTTATCAACAGATGCCTTCCTTCGCTCGCTGGCTGAAGATTTTAAATGGCCAGTCGGCCGCCCACAACCAGAAAGAATTAGTAACTAGAAACTCTGTCCGGCGACTAAAACAAAGAAGTGACCGATTACTCAATAAATATGTAGGAGAAAGTGGAGATGGATAGAAAGGGGCATACGCCATTGAGGAGGCCGTCAAATGGATATCGCGCGCAGTGTAGACCATCGAATGGAATCTGAATGGGAAGCGACAAGTGGATGGTCGTTGTTGTGAGGGTGACACATGTAGGAAATGATGTAGCGAAAAGAAGATGACAGATTATGGGCAATTGTGTGGCTTGGGGGCAGCTAAAGAAGACAGCGTCAAGTAGCACCAGATGTAGATGTGTTCTTGAAGCCCTATGTTCTACTCGGAATCCAAGGGAATAAATAATAATAATAATGATAGCATAACTGTAGGACCTGATGAAAAGTAAGGTGTCAATGAAAATGGGGATATTCTCTGTCCACTAATCTCAGTCATATGGAATTTCCAAAGCGAAAGAGACAGACAGCGATGCAGAGAGGGTGTGCGTGTGAAAAATCAACAAACAAAATCAGTTCATATGAACTGTGATCAAGATTTGACCGGATAGTTGGAAAATAATTGAGCGCTGAGTGAGAAGTAGACATTTGTAAAAAGTTATATTTGTAAAATCTCAGCGAAATTGAAATGATTAATTCCAACGTTTCCTGAGTTCGGCAATCATCTGGTCCGAACTTCTTCAGGGAAATTAATCGAAATTAACATAACAAAGGTTTATATATATAAAAGGGACACCTCTTGTTTTTTAAAACTTTGTCCAATCATGAGCCATCAGTATTTTGTATTACCAAAAATACAAACATCATGGGAGAAGCAAGGGGAGGTGAAGGTTGGGGAAATACAGAATGAATTTCAACAAGAATTCAGATAACGGATGAGAAGAATAAATATCAAACAATAGTGAGACTGGATACTGAACAAAGAGTACTCTTTTCGATAACCCCTTCATCATCTATTCTTTCCTTCACGTTCCCCAGTGGAACATAGGGCACCTTCAAGCTAGTGGCCTGAAGTTTCTGTAGCAGTGTTTATTTTACAGGATGAGGTTGCTAGCCTCATGCCCAACCTTTCCTCTTCACCAGCATTATTTCTGGCTTAGCGAGGGAAAGGAGTGCGTCGGTGGCCGGGAATCGAACCCCGAACCATGTGGATGGTCGGCGAGCGTCCTAACCGCTGTGCCACCGACGCACATCATCATCAGGCTCTAAATTAATATGCTCAGAAGAAGTAATTGAAGATGATGAACTAAGCATTGTATATGATACTTTGATCGAAAATGGCTATCCCGAAAAATTTATCAAGAAACATATGGCAAAGAAAAAGGAGCACTCACTACCTGTAAAAAAGAAGCCTCTTTATATACGACTACAATTCATGGGCGATATAACCAAGTGAGATAGTTGCTAAGAAATTAAGAAAATCAGTTCAAAGAACTTTTACTGCTGGCGAACTACACGTCTTATTCTCTACACGACCGATGGTGATTCCTCGACTGAAAGATGAAGTACCTAGACTAGCCACTTCAAAGTGTATCTATCAATTCAACCGCACTTGTGGAGCCAGTCATATTGGCCGTTGCTCTAGGAACTTGATTTTTCGTGCTCACTCGAGAACATCTCCCAGCATGGCTAAGTAAAGGTGTAGTGAAAACTATTAACAGCTCGATATTGGAACATCTGGTGCAAACAGGACACAAAGCCAGCGTAGATGAATCCTTCTCTATATTATATCGGGTGCCGAATAAATTACCAAAAACATGGAAGCACCGCAGGCTCCAAACAGCAGAGGCTAATGCGATTCGCCTCAAAAACAACCAGCACTCTGTGTTCAAAAGAAGCAAGTCGAGCCAGCCCCTACTATTGCCCTGGCCTTCAGTAGAAGCCATAAACTCATGAATTTGTACTATTATCTTCCCTAATGTTTCTGACATTCAGATATTCTATGGTGATGCGATTCAGGTGTAATTTATCAATATTACTGATTTGATGTTATTTAAACAGCATTAATGTCGTTCATAACACTAACTCATCCATTCACTATAATGTGTATGTATTTGTAGAGCCTTATGATGAAGGGGTTATCGAAATGAGTACTCTTTGCTCAGTATCCATTCTTTTGAATATTTTAATGGGCATTTTTAATCAGTTAATAGTGAGACTCTCAAGCAAAACAACTACCCAAGGAACTTCATCAACAAAATCAACACTGACATTAAGTTTGTTCAGAAACGCATTCCGAAGACATAGACCTCAACAGTTGTCCTTCCATAAAGATCACAAACGTTAGACGACATCAGGAGAATACTTCATAAGCACGACATCTGAGTTTTCTTCAAAACATCAGGCACACACACACACACTACAAAGCAACCTTGTCCATGTAAAAGACCAAATCCCTAAAGATTCTCATACTAATTGTGTCTATAAAACAAACAAAGAGCTTGCTCGGAATGTGATGCGACATAACATCGGACAAACATCGTCGGAGAGGTAAATCAAGGTAATCAGAAGAAATGAACACCGTAGAATTGCCTCTGTTCGACCACTGGAAAAATCCAGTTGAAATAGAAAAGCCCGAAAAATCATCAGCCACACACTATAGAATCAGGTCACAAAATTCAATTTTGACAATGTTGGAATAGTCGAGAGAAATTTCAGAAATCACAAACAACGCCCAATATCATCAAAAGCATTTCATACCAAATGGAATCCAAATTGGTCTGAATAAGAATGGTTGACTAAAATAGAATTTGACCTGTTTACTACAGCCCCCAACTTCCCTCATGAAATTTTTTATTTTTGATTTACAGCTTGATTTCACACTGTATTTTCGGTACAAGTATGGAATTTTCAGCATGTGATATTGGTAGCCCAAATTTTGCAGGCCGACCATAGATATCAGATGTGCGTCGGTGCGGGCTCTAACCCCGGACCATGTGCATGGTCGGCGAGAGTCCTGACCACTGTGCCACCGACGCACATTTAATGGGCCAATCCTCGAGGTAGTGCAATACGAGGCCGACCCGTGGACGGGGTTGAGCAAGCTCACAGCACCCGTCCGTAAGGGAAAATTACAGGTAGTTTCATTGGTCTCAGTTTGGAGACCGTTGCAGAAATTACACTGCAAAGAACAGATACTACACATGATCTTAGCTCAGAGAGCCGAGAAGCGATAAATTAACAAAATCAAGACGAATGTGATAAGCAATTTCATTATGTAAACACATGCTGTTTTTACAATTTTACACACTGATCAAATCCAACAATCTACACACACACACACCTGGTTTTGTTATCCTTACCAATTGGCCATCTTGACGACCCAAAAATGATCCCATACTGAGGAGTGATGATTAAGTTGTCATATATAAACTGAGATTTTGTAAATTCTGGTTTAATATCACTACTTTGATAAAGCAGCTATTAGCAGCAGCATTAAATAGTGAAACCTCAGTGAAAGCCACAACAATATCGTTGTCTTTTTCATTGATTCATTGGGAAATACAAAAAGAAGCCTTTATCATAATAAATATCATTACACCCTGTCAAGGAACTTATTATTATTATCTGTCTATTATCTCCGAAGACGCTCGAACCGACAACTAATGAGGAAAATATTGACCTTAATTGCAAAACACAAGGACTTGTAATAAGTTGTGTTGTTCAGTAGTTGAAGTCAATCTGTCTGTCTTTCTGTCTGGATTCAACATAGAACTTGGCACCGAACTGCACCAGTTCGAGTTGCCACCTTCCAAATAGCACACAGAGGTAAACAAGAAGATGAATGAAGAGAATCAATAGAGTTTGACAAGTATAAGAGTGGAACAGAATGGGTAATGGTAGAAAGGAATATGAAAGATTACAGAGACTGAATACATCTGCGCTGGCCATTGACAACGACCACTTTGAGCCATGTCACCTATTGTCTCCAGCCATTGATTCCTAGAGTCAGTCCCGAGGGCCCCAACCCGGGAGTCTGCATCTCCCTACCTGACCGACTCAGTCTAACTGTGAAGGATTTCATGGATTGATGAGGCCATGTTTTTGTTTGGCCACCACTGGCTCTTTTCCAACCTGCACCTATATCAGCTAGCTAGTAATGACCGTCGGGGGAGGCGGTGGTTAGGCATGCACAGCACGTGACCTAGCCATCTCAATCTATGTAACTTTATAGCCTCGTCGATTGATTTTCCCTCTTTGCCTGACCAACACTCTACGCCTAACGTCAACATTACTTACCTTGTGAAACCACCTAACGTGAGACAGAGATCGCAGACATCTATGATCGAAAGCAGTCAACCTTTTCATGTCTTCAACGCGTATTGGCCATGTTTCAGAGCCATAGAGAAGGACGGAGCGAACTGATGAGCAGTACACACGTCCCTTGGTTGATAACCGGATGTCACGCCTACGCCAGAGATGTTGTAAGTCAGCGAAAGCAGCTCAAGCTTTTCGGATCCGTGCTGAGATTTCATCGCCAATCAGTCCGTTGGTGCTAATACAACTTCCCAAATAGGTGAAGTGGTCAACATGTTCTATCACTTCACTCCCTATCACTAAGTTAGGAGTTGACGTGGTCCAGTCCTGTAGCAGCATCTTACATTTGACAGGAGCAGGCGAATCGCATCCGAAACATACGAAGATTGCTGCTCAAGGTGTTCAGAAGACTCTGCAATTTGTCAGCATCCTCCCCTAACAGGACTATGTCATCTGCATATTCTAAGTCCATAAGACTATTCCCTGGTAACAAGTCGATTCCTAAGTCATTACGTTCAGTTAAGGTTGAAGTCAATACTCTGTACAAAGTTTATAAACAAATGTTTTACAAGGAATGCATCAGTACTTTTATTCGTATTCTTTTGTCTTCTTCCAACTTGTAGACGAATGAATCATTTGCGCCTTCGAGTTGCCCACCAATGACGACCAAGGCCAATGTTCAAACGTTCAATGTTCACAATCATTTGCATACCCAGTGCCCAAATTTTTTTCAAACTGTTAAAAGTGAACTTGATTTCAAACTAGTAAACCTAAACTATGCATTCATTCAAAAGAAGTTTGTACAGCTATTATCCCCCTCCAGTGTTGGCCTATTAAGACATAACCAATGGATGAATTCCACACTACCCCTTCCTTTTACTTATATTTTCAACCCCTCCCCCCATCCTTCTTATCATCATCCCTTAATCTTATCACATCTTCATTAAAAAAACATATTTTATCTACTTCTCCCATAATCAATCTAGCATTATTTAATCGGTCCATTTGTTATTCTTAGCCTTTATCGACTACTACTACTACTACTACTACTACTACGTCTACCTGAACATTTGTCTGTTTAATCATGCTGTTTTTCATTATTCTTGTTATCACAGATCGCCTCTTATTTATCATGCATGTTACTGATAGAAGCAATATAATTATAATCATGACTACTATTATTACAACAACAACAACTAATTACACAATAGGTAAGAATCCAGACAATAAACAAAAGTGGACAACATGTGAGGGCCGAGGGGCGGAGGGAGGGACATTTTGCCCATCCTATTTTTGTTGTTATTATTATTCTCATTATTAATGATTCTACTACAGTATATATTACACTGAGCACGCATCAATTACTTTTATCATTATTATGATTATTACTCAATGATATATTGTGTTTTAATGACCAGAAAGAAGGGGTGAGTACGCAAAAAAAAAACAAACACAAAACAAAACAAAAAACAAGGCAAAGAAGAATAAAAATAAACAAAATTTTTATTTAATTATGTTTCCTATTTTTAAATTCTTGGTGTTTTAAACAATAGGAAAACACGTGATCCTATACGAAAACAGAATGAATGTCCTGGTTGATAGGAGTAGAATGATGCATACTGGCCACGGACTATTACACAATGCCATAAACGTTTGAATTTTCGATCTAAGCGTAATTTGATCCATTTGACTAATTCCTGTGAACAGAAAGACAGAGGGAAAAAAGGGGATAAGGGGGTTAACCATACAGGTAGAATGAATTAGTGAAAGCGAAAACCAACTGCGAGGTGTTTTCGTGCATTAATATATAGGTAGATGCCACAATTTCAGGTTAGGCGTCGAGTGCTAGGTAGGTTGTCAAGCAGCTGCATCGACTGAGATGGCTAGGACATGTATTACGCATGCATCCCTAGCCATCGCCTTCCTTGACAACAGACAATGTTGGTTGACATAGGGTCAGGCTGAAAAAGAGCTAGCGGCAGTCGAACCAAAACATGGCCTCACCAGTCAATGAAATCCACAAGTTAGTTTAAGCCAGCCAGTCACGTAGGAAGGTATAGTACTTCATGGTTGGGGTCTTTGGGACGGTAAAAACCAATGAAGGCTGGAGACATCTGGTGATATAGCTCAAAATCATTCTCAACGGCTAGCGCAGATGCACCCATTCCCTGTGACTTATAATTTCCACTGAAACTATATTGTTCTTCGTTACTTCTATTCCTTTGTCTCACACCTCTGTTTACTGTCTCTATTATGCATTTCTTCTACTTCTTCTCTTGCTTTGTGTGTACAAGGAGTGGAGTGTGCCGATTTAAACTGCCGAACATCAGTGCAAAATTCTATTTCGAAAACAGACAGACAGATGCCACAATAGATAGTCCAGTTGTTGTTGCCTAGTGAGTCAATGTGATTACGTAGTCTCTGGTTGACACCTCTTCCCCTTCGTTATAGTTGTAATTTTGTTTTGTGTTTCGATTCTATGGTTTGAGTTTGATTGAACTCACCACATTGTGGCCTAACTTATTCGTTAGTCATCCACTTCACATAAATTTCGCAACTCCTTTGTCACTGGTATAAAGGCCTCATTTTATTTTCAGTATTCTTATTATATACAAGCGTTGATTTACAGGGAGTTGATTGGTTACAGCATTTCACAAAGGGCTGACATCGATTAGACTACCACTGGAAAATCAAGAGAGAGAGAGTAATAGACAATTGTTTCGTCAGCCTAGTTTGAAATTCTTCAGCAGAACGCACCCACCGCTACAGTTCAAATCCAGGATCTTCCGGTTACAAGCGAAGAAGCGAGCTCGTAGACCATTAAGTTACTGGGACGCCACCAAAGTTAAATCAGCGCGCAAGTTCATGTATAGGCCATTTGATATAACTGGATGATCAAAACAATCATAAATCATAAGAGATTTGGGCAAAGTTAAACTTTCGACAACACTAACAACCAATCAGCAAACGACCTTGAACGGACCAGTCACATTAAAGAGGCATATATGATGAATGGAAATGTATATTTGTAGAAAAAAGCATAAAATAGAGAATAAAAAAGTTACATGGGATATCTTTTTCGAACATGTGAGAGAAACATCTCCCAGTTTAGCATGGGACTGTCAATGGAGATGTTACACCATATCCTGTACATATATTCATCCAAATGACCATAAATGAAATCCATTTATAGCCCTTATCCTATTTTTCAACCTGTCCCAAAATCCTTCAATAGAATTTGCATGCGTCCTCGTAACGGGATCCACAAAATCACTTGAATGGTTGACTCTATGTTGAATATATCCCAGAGATGACAGTGAATTGTAGCCTTTCCACTCGTCGGTGTGTATAATTGACCCCCGCTTAACAAGTCTGGTAATAATAGGTATAAGAGTAGTTGCTTTTCTATCTGCTATCCTTAGGGAGAGAAGCGACCTAGCGAAAACAGTTCCTACGAAATATTAAAATTATCAGCTTACTCTCTCTAGCGTTAGTAGGCTTCAAACATATAGCACAACGATGAACAAACCCATCAGTTGATTTGGTATAGCTTTTTAAAGTCATGATACCACCACACAAACAAATTCGCTCTTTCCGGAGCAACTCAAATCCAGGAAATACTGGAAAACGCTAACCTCCTCGAATTGCAACAATAGCTTTGTAAGGTCACGCATTAGAAATGAATCAAGCGCTATACAACATTGAACTGTGTTCGTGAACCTCATTGGATAATTCGACATCGTTCGTGAATCTCATTGGATAATTCGCTGATTGGTAGTTAGTGGTGTCGAAAGTTTAACTTCGCCGGGATTTGAAATTCACAATAGAATGCTTGACAGGGACTGGGATTGCATTTCTAACCAACACAGCCTCGTCTAGTTTACTAATCAATTGTAAAAGAATTGGAAAAGAAGGAGGGTTGTGTAATAAGTTGACGAACTCCTCCTCCTTGCTAAATGAACAAACAACAACTACGACTACTCAACCCCAAATCTTTAAGCTAAGAGCCCGGAAAGAAAATGAATGATAAAATAAAATAGTGAGTACATGTCATCTTCGGTGTGCTGGACAGCTACTTCGTCCCAGTTCGTAACTCCTCATAAGTGGCCAGCGGTGCCACAGGTCGAACTTGAGACCTTCTGGTTACGAGGTAAGAGAGCTTGTAGATCACTCAGCAGCCACTGAGACCTTCCAGTACAATGGCCAGTCGATGAATTCTAATTTTGCCAATTCATGATATAGAGCGACCACTTCACAATGTCTTATTCGATGAGTTACTGCCTCATTTTCAACCTGCTATACCCCCCCCCACTGATCACGGCTTCACACTGCAACCTCAGGTAACTAACTATCTCTCTGAATAGAACCAGTCGCTAGTGAGTATCAGATCAATTTTCAAGTATTGGTTTTTGTAGGGATTTGTTTTGATTGGTTGGTGGATTTGATTAAAAAATTCTGGGTTCGAACCCCGATGAGTGCGTACCCTGAAAGTTCCAAACTAGGACGAAACAACTGGCTGTTCAGTACTCCCTGGTGGTGGTGGTGGTTTTCCAAAGGTTCTCTAACTGATGTCAGCGCATGATGAAATCCTCCAACCAATCATACAAAAAAATCCCTACTAAAACCAATACTTAAAAGCATATGATCCTGTTCAGTCTATTCTTTCGTGCCTCATTCAAATTTCGTTATGAAACCGACTCAGCAAAATGAAAAAGAGGTGTGCTTTTGAAGCCATATGTTTCACTAGTAATCCAAAGGGCGAATAATAATAATAATAATAATCAATATTAATCTTGGCATGTCAGCTAAACTTCAAAAATTGTCTGCAAAATGTTGCTGCTACTTATAAGTAAGTTAACTATTTTCATTTACTTTTCAAAAAGGATTAACATTGGTTATAACCATTAGAAAGAATTGAACATCTATTTCGTCCTAATCTTCAACTCTTCACAGTGCTCACTCATGATCAAGCTAGGGACGAAATCCAAAGATTGCAGTTAACCACCACACGAGCTCTGATGGGAATAATAGAACCGAACATGAATTCAAACTGTGAACAACCTGAAAGTTCTAAGTTCGATTCCCAGTAGGGTAATAATTACTGCGTAATTACTGACAAATAGTCCAAAATTGGGACGAAACAGGCTGCTAAATACTACCTAATAGTTGTAACTGGTTCTCTAATTGATGTTAAGGAGGAAATACGGACGACTATAAACAGTTATCTGAATTGTTAACAAAATAATCGATATTTTAGAGACTTCATTAAACAAATTCCTCTTTTTAACTTTGAACAGAGAAAGAAGAAACATTAGCGCAGTTTTGGATTGATCTTCATACTAGAGTTGATTTCTGAACCTGTGATCTTTCTATTCATTGCATTACATTATATCATAGCGTCATTCGACTTCCTACATACCAATCTATTGAATTCTAGTCACTGATTATGCAGTTATCCCTGACTCATCACAACTACGACAATAAAAGCTGTTCTCTTATATGTATACCTTATGGCGACAGCTGTCTGCTAGCCAAAATTGGTAGACAATAATTTACATCAATGTTTACAAAGCCTAACCTTGAGGAATTCAACAACCACTCCCAGCAGACTTAACATGTGCAAATACGATTCGCAGATACGGCCACAAACACTGCAGAATAACATTCAGTAAGTAAAACAACCAATCAGAAGTCGTTGCTTCACTGCTGACAATAATGTACATAAAAATCTAAAACTACCTCTTGATTTTCTCAATAAACGATGTGTTGCCTGGCCATTGTCTTCTGTCGTTAGAACCTTACTTTCCCTACGTTTTGTTCTATTTCACTATGACATCCTCACAACAATCTTTACATACTGTATGACAGATTCTTGATGATAAACAGAATACATGGTAAAAGTGTATTATAAATGCGCTTAATAAATATCATAGGTTTTAGGCAACTGGTGATAGCCGACGAAATAAGATGGGTCTATGTATAAAATTATTCCGCACCGCGAATGGTTATTCTACCTCAATTTTAAAATAATCAATGGTTAGCCTTGGGTAAGGAGACTGATGATGCCTTGCAATGGATAACAGCCGAGATAACTGAAGATGAAATACAAATCTGTGATGCCTACAGCGTTGGAGAACCAGTAGCTGAAGGTCTACTAGTAGCTTAGCTTAGAGATTCAACTACTAGCCAGATCTCATAGCTGAGGTGATATAACGTGCATAGGACTAGAAATTCAGAGGCCAGTGGTGCTGCCAGTTCCTCAAAGTCACAGATTTGCATTTCCTCTGCAATCATCTATATAATATTTATTGGTTTCCAATAACCATGAGTATGTGTATTGTAGACCAGTAGGAAATACCCAATATCGATTTTTTCTTGATTTCTTTCCGTTCCGATTGGAACTTAGAGGATTTAGGTTTTCGGCCTGGAAGTTTTGAGTACCGATGGTTCTGTTGTTTTTTGTCGAGGAGTGAAGGTGCTAGCATCATCACGGCCAACCATTCCTCTTTCTCAACCTTACTATCGGCTGTGCAAGCTTCCGGAGAATCGACTGGGAATCGAACCCGAAGCATGTGTGTTTGGCAGGTGAGTCTTTTATCACTGAACAATCACTCAATATCATGGATCAATTATTATTATTATTATGTTATTATTATTATTATTAATAAAGAATGAAATTATTACGGAAATTATATCAGATGATCCATTTCTATGCGTATCGATGAATATGGTGGAAAGGTCAATTTACCATCAAAAAAAACGGATTTGAAGGGTGAAACGGAATTAGCAGTAGAAATGACAATTTTGAATAAACTAAATACAGAGAAACCTTGTGAAACAATTCCACCGGAAAAATATTTAGTAAAGGTTAAGCGTATATATATATATATATATGTTTATATTATCGTTATTCCCTTGGGTTCCAAGTGAAATATAAGCGAACAACAACAACATAAGAACCCTTTGTTCTATACTGTGATTTCCTCTTCAGCTGCCTGTGCTCCTCCTTGACACACCATCTCCTCCATGTCACCCTCACAACGACCACCCCACTCGTCGCTTCTCATTCGGATCCCACTCGGTGTCATTCGATAATCTTCTCAACATATGCACATTCTATCCATCTGCATTTTCCTATACATATTTGTTGAGCATTCCCCTCTTACTTGGTTTGATCGTCGCCAGCCAGAGTTTCTTCTCACCTCTTCTTTCTGGCTGGCCAACCAGCCGGCCATTTGATCTTCAGTGTGGAGCCAGTCAGCCAGCCAGCCAGCAAAGGGAATAGCTGTTGATAAAAGCCTGCTATGACGTGTTGGAAATGATTTCCGTGATGTGTGCGCAGTGCAAGTTTTTTTAATCCGTATAGAAGAAGTCACTATAACTCTACATATGTCTTGAACAGAATCCTAACAAATCTTGTTGTTTATGCTGGCTGGTTGAGTCACTGCAGAAGATTTCCAAACTGATTGTAGGTTGATAAAGGCATATCTTCACTTTCTGATCCCCCGAATAACTGGCTGGCTGGCTGGCTTTGACACCTTCATCCCTGCGCTGTCGCCAGGAGTTTAAGCGATGCTGCATAGCTAGATAGGTGAAGGAAGTAACCTCATTCAAATCCCTCCCTTTGATGGTAATTAGTGCTAGTTGTTGTTGCTGTTGCCAATGGTTGGTTGGTTGGTTGATTATCTTCCTCACCTCCGTTTCTACCTTCTTTATATTCACCTGGAGTCCTGTTTTCGCTGCCTGCCCTCGCTGTTGATTTTCGCCTGCAAGTCTTCGAGTTTGTGTGACACTAAGTATAAATCATGTATGAAATCCATATCTTCTAAAGTCTTCTTCTTATCGATTGTAAAGAAGTCATAGGGAAACAAAAATAAACATGCATCCTCCATATTTTAACTGCAACTGTGTATACCAAATCAGACCTGTAACTGCGAGAGCAGTTAAATTCAGAGAACACAATGAATGGCCTGTATCAGATTCACTGATAATGTGTATCAAACATCCCTCAATTAAAGAGAGAGCAAACAGTTTAAACGCGTTCTTGGCCAAACAACTGATATAGACACACAGGACAGTTGCGAGCATTCAAAATAACTAATGAAGAAAACAGTCCAAGTCTTAGGTGTTGGTTTGTAAGGATTTGGTTGGTTACAGGATTTCATAATGAGCTGCCATTGGTTAGAGAACCATTGGAAAACCACCAACAAGGCGTACTGGACAGCTGTTTCGTCTTAATTTGGGACTCTTCAGCAGTACGCACCCACCGCCACCAGTGTTCGAACCCACGACCTTCTGGTTACAAGGTGATCTCATATACCACTAAGCCACTGGGACACGATCCAATGGTCAGCCCATGAATTCTAACTTCTGCCAATTCATGACATAGCGCGACCCCTAGCCAATGTCTTCAGCAAGTGTTTGTCCTCACTCCTGACCTGCTGCACCCGACTGGTCACGACTTCTCACTAGAATCCCAGGTAACTATCTAACCAATGTCAGCTCATGATAAACTTGTGTAACCAACCAGATCCCTACAAACCATCATTTGAATACCAATGAGATGCTCACTAGCGACTTACCCTATTCAGGTAGATAGTTACCTGGGGTTCTAGTGAGAAGTCGTGACCAGTCGGGTGCAGCAGGTCAGGAGTGAGGACAAACACTTGCTGAAGACATTGGCTAGGGGTCGCACTATGTCATGAATTGGCAGAAGCTAGAATTCATGGGCTGCCCATTGGATCGTGTCCCAGTGGCGTAATGGTATATGAGCTCGCTGGCTTGTAACCAGAAGGTCGTGGGTTCGAACACTGGTGGTGGTGAGTGCGTACTGCTGAAGAGTCCCAAACTAGGACGAAACAGCTGTCCAGTCCTCCCAGGTTTCCCTATGGTTCTCTAACCAATGTCAGCTCATGATGAAATCCTGTAGTCCAAGTCTTACTTGGTTTTGCTAGAGAGAACTCAATAAAACGAGCTGAAATCTGATCTCTCTTTTAGAAAGAATCCAGCAGCACGGGACTACAATCACCTTAGTAAATCTTTGTCTTTGAATTTCATCATTTTCATTTCAATTATCCCATCCCTTCTTTGTTTGACTTACACATTAGGCATAATTTTCAATCCTTTGAATTTTACTCACTGTATTACACCTAATCATCACCTTTTTGTTCGACTTCGTACACATCACAACATTTTGAGCTTCTAATCGTCTGAGTCCTAATCACCATATTATTTTAGGCTAGACGACGGAGTGGGTATGAGGTAGAGAACCATTGAAAATCAACAAGCAGTACTGAAGAGCTATTTTTCATCAGCCTAGTTTGCGATCAGTCGGCAGTACGCATCCCACTAGAGAAAGTTCACCCCCCCCCCGCAGGAGCTTCCGGTTACAAAGCAAGCTCGACTATACGATTCAACCTCAGTCGATGAATTCTAACTTCCACCAAGTTGTGTGTTTTTTTAGGGCGACTACCAACCAATGTCATCAGTGAGAATTTTATCTTCACTCCTGATTGGATGGACCCTATGAATTCTCACTAGCACTCCAAGAAACTTCATCCTGTAATCAGTCACTAGTGACCATTGAAAATCTCTCGTTATGCCGTTTATTATTGACTCATCATCCCTCTATAAAGAGAATTATTCATCCTCCATTAGAAACCTCGTTCCCCCATATGATATATATACCATAACAATTTTAGGATATTCAAGTATTGATTTTTAGGGATTCGTTTGACTGGTTACAGGATTTAGTCATGAGCAGATATCGGTTTAAGAACCATTGAAAAACCTGCAAGGCGTTTCGGCCAGTTGTTTCGCGTCCCAGTTGGGAACTTTTCGTCAGTACACATCCACTGACCTGGGTTCGAATCCAGGACCTTCTGGTTACAAGGCGAGCAAGCTCATAAACCATTAAGCCACTGGGACCGTCTCATCCTTACATTTTGTTTCAATATGTCTTCCCAACAGAAACAATAGAGGCCGTCCGTACGCAACCGACAAGAACTGACGAAATTCAAATAGATCCATATTATTTTGAACCAGTGTATTTGCTATCTCTGTGCAAAATGGTTTTGAGTCGAGAAACTGTTACTGATTGTAGGAGTGATTGATGATGGTGAGGATAACTGAAGGTGGAATGAGAGTCTGTGACGCCCGCCACAGTGTTGAAAACAGTTGAAATAGTTTTGAGATCCAACTAATGACCAAATCTCAAGGTCTACCATTGGTTAGAATCCAGCGATGGCATAGATCTTCAGTCCCTTTCCCACCCACTATTACAACAATATAATCACTTGAAAATTTATTCGTTACCAATAATTAATCTTGAGTAATTAATACTATCTGGAAACACAGATTTAAGTCTCGAGTTTTGGAGTTTCAATAGTGGCGGTGAGTAGTGGCAAGCCTCACTGCCTATCTGCCCTCTTTTCTCCTGACTTACTACCACAGGTAGACAAGGCTTAAGAGAGTGTTGCCCAGGCGCTGAACCAGGGCTAGTACGTGTGACTAGCAAGTATTCTAACATACACACAAACATAAAAAAATAATCCATCCATGTCAGTCAAATATTACTATCATCCGTAGAAAAAAAGGATGATTTCACCGTGAAAAGTATACGACATTATACGAAATTTCAAAATATGTTTCAATGAACACAGTGGAAAAAGGTCAGTCAATAGCTTTGAAGCGTGAAACGGAAAACTAGTAGGCCATGACATTGAAGTGAATATACACCAATGTTAAAATAATACAAAGTATATCGCAAATATAATACACTTATGTCATTGTGAACAGTGCGTCGGTGGCACAGCAGTTAGAATGCTCGCCGACCATGGACATAGTCCGTGGGTTCAATCCCCCGTCGCCAACGCACTCTTTTACCTCGCTAAGCCAGAAGTAATGCTGGTAAACAGGAAAGGTTGGACTTGAGACTGGCTAGCAGCAACCCCATCCTGTAAAATTAAACACCATTGCTAGAGAAACTTCAAGCCACTAGCTTGAAGCTGCCTTATATGTTCCACTGGGGAACGTGAAGGAAGAAATAAAAAAAAATTGTGAACACAGATTTGCAAGACTCACTTTATCATCGTCTTCATAAAGTTTTTCACCTTTTCTGACTATATTGACAATCACCTTCTTCAATGCAATCGGCATATCACCTGATATCTCTTGATAATTCTTCAAGTCGGTTATCTCCTCAGATAAACCCTGTAACAAAATAATTTGTACAAATTTATTTATTGATTTATTGAAAAAAACTTGGTACAATAACGCACACAATAATAATAAAAAAACATAGATCAGAAGTAAAAAAATTTAAATAGAGAACGGATAAAGAACTTCATCTGGAAGGAAAACAGTCATGCTTAACAAGTTCAAACAGTATTCGTTAACTATCATCGCCGGAAGGAAGACACAAAGAAGGAGATTGCAACACGTTCGCCATTGATTAAGACTCTTGGTCATATCCGATAACGTTTCGTGCCATCGATTCAAGCTATCTCGCGAACCTCAACCAGGGAGTCGTGACACATCAACCGATGCTAGTCTAGCACAAACATCCTTCATCCTACGACGCTACATCATGGAATGACCACCCCTCCGCCTTTTTCATCCTGTCCCAGGGCTGGCTAGCGAACAAAGACCAGTACGAAAGCCTTTGGAATGGCATTCGCAACACATGTCCAAGCCAACGACGCTTGGTGTTCCTAGATGACGACACTCAATGAATGGTGATCTCCACTCTGTTCAAACATACGCCGCCGAACCTCAGAATTACTCACGCGATGATGCCGTCGAACACGTAGAGTCGCCGAACATCCTCAGTTTGGAGAGGCTAATTATCACAGGCGTAGAGCAAGACAGCCCATACCGAAGCATTGTATACCCGACTTTTGACAGTCAGGCTAACATCGCGACGGTGCCACAGTTGGCTCAAGTTGATGTATGCCACCCTAGCCTGCATTATACGGTTGGAAATCTCATCTGTCACCCCTCCGCCAGCACTCACACAACTACCCAGATACACAAACTTCAAGCGGCTCACACGCAAGAGTGAGTGCAGGTACAGGCTCCTACACTTGGGCAGCATACATGCTATCACACAGTAAAAGACAAAATAAATAAAACATTTCATTCAAATGAACAGTCGTCGTCAAGATTTGACAGAATAGTTCTAAAATATTTGGGCGCAGAGTGAGAAGTAGACAATTGTAAAAATTTATATTTTTAAAATTTCAGCGAGATTGAAATGAATAATTCCAACGTTCTCTGAGTTCGGAAATCTGGTCCGAACTTGGTGTTGTACACTCTCCATTATCTACAATAGAATGCATATCCTAAATCCGTAGCTGTCGAGTCATCACCTGACAACTCCAGTAGGTCGGAATAAACCTGCTCAATCTGGTCCGAAAGAAGACAAAGAAATAAGTTCGACAGACTGCTTCAACTAAACTCTAATCTTAAACATCATAATTTTGAAAATACGTCTAATCATCATAAAATTCTACATAGTAACAGTTTGAACAGACGCGAAGGTGTGATCGTGTTAGCTGATGCATAGGAAATCCTGATTAATAAATAAAAATGGATATGTATCACTAATTAATTAATAGTACTTGGTCAAAATTCCCGATTGTCTATATCTTCTTATGAAGACGTTAAGAAATGTTTAGCAACTACTTAGCCCCCCCTCACACACACACGCACACACACATACACACTCTGTTTAAAGCGTTTAACAAAGGTAGACCAATATTTGTAAGAGGTCTGAGGTGAAATTTTGATCACAACTCATACAATTTTATCCTAGTTTGGGAATCATCGGCAGTACGCACCCACTGGGTTTCGAACCCGGGACCTTCCGGTTACAAGGCAAGCTCGTATACCATTCAGCCACTGGGACCGATTCAATGGCTAAATCATACAATTTTGTTTATTATACCTGTTGATACTTGTTTTATGACTCATTTGATTGGACAAAGTTTTTAAAACAAACAATAAAGGTTAATAAAGCAGGATTTAATGATGTATTCATCAAATTTCGGTAGAACTCGTCAGTTGAATACTCTACATACGCCGATATGTATACTTTTGAAATTATATTGGGAGATATAAGTCTGATAAGTAAACAGACTGCATTGAATTAGTCATGCAGAAAGACACGTGTGAATGTTTTCCAGGTCATGATCAAATAGATAAGGGGAGAGGGAGTATGAGAGATCGAAATTAAAAATGAATATCTTGAGTTCATTAATAAATACTCTAAGGAAATTAGCCCCTGCAAAACAATCCAAACAGTTCCGAAGAAACCTGTGTATATCAGTTTACCGTTCAAAGGAGATGATGTACAGGAAGTAGTCAAACGAAGACTAGATAAAGCCATCAAGAGAACTTACCATACCGCAAAACGTGTTATCCTTAACACCCCTAAGAGAGTGCTTCAACAATCTGGGAAAGACCAGTCACCAATCCTCGACCCTTTAAACTGTGTATATCAATTTGAGGGTCTTTGTGGAAGCATATACATAGGTCATACAGAAAGGCGACTGTCTACTCGCATGATGGATCATTTGCCAAAATGGTTGAAAACAGTTGAGTACAAAGTGACAAAGTCCTCAATAACAAAACATCTTGTAGACTACGGAAACATGATATCGACGCGGTCAAGTCATTCACTGTTGTCAGCAGACAGACAAAGAAACAAGAAGATGTCTGCAATTCGGGAGGAGGCTTGGGCAATTCGAGTTTATACACCAGGTCTCTGTGTACAAAAGGAGATGGTCGTGACTCTGAATCTACCATGGTAATACGTTTTACTTACTATTCTACCTCTTATTATTATTATTGATTCATTTAAAACTATCCCTTTTCAGTAGGATTATCTTAACCCACTTCAACACTACTAAAATTGTTATTATAACTATTACTATTGATATTACTCTGTTTGTAATTCTTGATATATTCCCTAATGACTAATTGTTTATCTAAGTGATGTAATTGAAGCGTAATGCAATTTATCTTAATTTTGATCTCTCATACTCTCTCTCCCCTTATCTATTTGATCATGACCTGGAAAACATTCACACGTGTCTTTCTGCATGACTAATTCAATGTAGTTTGTATACTTATCAGTCTTATATCTCCCAATGTAATTTCAAAAGTATACATATCTGTGTATGTAGAGTGTTCAGCTGACGAGTTCTACCGAAATTTGATGAAAACATCATTAAATCCTGCTTTATTAACCTTTATTGCTTGTTTTTAATTCGTATCGGGAAAGTTCTAAAAGTTTTAAAAACAAAAGATGTCCCTCTTTTTATATATAAACCTCTATTATGTTAATTTCGATTAATTTCCCTGAAGAAGTTCGGACAAGATTTCCGAACACAGGAAACGTTGGAATTACTCATTTCAATCTCGCTAAGATTTTACAAATGTAATTTTTGACAAGAACATTTTGCTGCTATTCAGAATGATCAATCATCCAATTAACAATGAATGGATAATGTGGTACATTGGCCCGTTTAAACAACTTAACTTTCAAAAAGGTGTAAGTTTCATTGGAGGGATGGGGTTGTGATATATATATATATATATATATATATGTTGGTCTCTCTTTCTGTTTGCTCGCTTAGTCTGTGACCATTTCACTTGTATGAACCTGTCTCCTTTAACAATGTATATTTCCCTTATATTATATATAATATGAGCGTTTGTTGACAGTCCGTTGCTTAGTGACATATATCCATATATGGTGGTTGTTGACATGTCTGCTATATTTCGCTATGTATATATGGATCGATACTTCATTATAATTAGCCATTCATGTTAAGACTGTCTAATGATTTGTTCACACACTTTGTCTGGAACATTTCATATATATTTCGCTCTCACAATTTGTGTGACTGACTTACACCACTTTGGTGTGATACCACTTTTGCATTCTCCTGGTGTTCGGAAAATAGAAGTATCATCGCAAACCTAGTGGTCTTCTGATTTCCGCCTTCTTGCGTCAGGACTATTACATTCTCGACCAGTCCATAACAATAATTTAGCGACGAGTACATAACAGGTTGTAACAATAAAGGTAATAACGGAGTACATTGAACTAGGTGAAAATGAATAAGAAACGCATAATATGACATAAAAATATGGATAATTATGTCCCTGCTGAAGAGGCAGCGAAAAGAGGACTGCAGGGGTGAACATGGAGAATAAGACAGAGGTGATGAAGATGACCAACCATCACTAAACAGCAGCAACAACCACAACCAACACCAATCACCCATTTATCAACGATAGAGATTTCACAGAGGTCATTTCCTTCACTTATCTAGCTGGGAATCAGGGTTTCAACTACAGGCGACGTCACGAATGAAGATGTCAAACCCAGTCAGTCAGAATAAGAAAGACAAGGTCCACCTTCATCAGTCTAAAGCTAGTTTCCAAGTCTTCTACACTCATTCAGCCAACCAGTCAGCCAGCCAGCCAGCATAAACAACAAGATTCCTTCGGGTTGTGTTCAACACAAACGTGAAGTCAGTCAGTGAGTTCTTCTATACGCGTGAGAGCCTAGCACTACGCCTCACAGAGGGGATATCAAAGAGGCTAGTATGAACGTTTATCAACAGCTGCTGCTCCCTTCCCTGAGTGGCTGGCTGGCTAGCTGGCTCTATACTGAAGATCAAATGGCCGGCCGGTTGGCCAGCCAGTAAGAAGTAGCAAGAAGAAACCAACCAAGAGGAGATCTCTCAAAAAATATATAGGAGAATATGCAGATGGATAGAATGAGCATATGTTGTGGAGACTCTTAAAGTATATCGCATGCAGTGCAGATTATCACTTGAGTAGAATCCGAATCGGAAGCGGCTAGTGGGGTCGTTGGTGTGAGTTCAAGCAAAGGCTGACAGATATCAAGTGTAGTGACAAAATAAAGAGGTTGAATTGTAAAGTATAATCAAATACTAGAGATGTAATAAGTTTAATCTAAACTACAAAGGGGTTGGCACTTGATAATTGTGAAAAGAAATACGAAAGCCAACACAATATGACATGAAAATATGGAGAATTGTTTCCCAAATGGCCTTTGTCGTCGTAGGCCAGCGTCAACAAAGTGGATGAATATGTTTTTTGCACACATATATAGGTCAGATTTCTTCTTATTAATCTCTCTAGTTTCCACTACAGCTAAGAGACTTAATCGTGTGTCTTAGTCAGATTGTTTGATACTAAATATACAATCGTAAATGACTCGTCTGTGTTGATGTGGTGTTCACTATCCACTAGATGAGACAAAATAGCATTATTTATTGATTTGTTTACTCTTTTTCCAAACCAAACAGGATCATGTTTAATGAGCGTTTAAATATAAGTTCCTCTGAATTCGACCTATATTATACTAGATCCGCATGAGCAACTGGACTTGTATACACACATTGATGTGGTCATCTGTGATAATTTATCTTTGGTGAACTGTGTCAGTGACGGTCTGGTTGAGAAACTGATTTGCAGTTCTGCGGTACTGAAAGTTGTTCTTTCAACTGATCTGATCAACATACAGTCTACTATATCCCTGCATAGATCACATTTGAACTGTACTCTCACAGCTTAATTTTATCAGTTCTTTTGGAAATATACTTCTTAGCGAAATTGGTAGGATAACCGTTTCCCAGGAGGGTATTTTTTTTAAGATTTATGATTTCATCTTCAATACAATCTTCAGTACAATTTATGCGACTAATCCTATGGCTAAAACAACGAATCAAATTCCGTTTATATTGTAAGGGTATGAAAATATGGAAATGGATAAATTGTCCTCTACATGTCGCTTTTCTGCAGATGCTTCACCTTAATATGCCGTCTGGACTTTTGGTAAATAAGAACATAGAAAAAAGAAGTGCTTCTTTGATATACTCTTCTTTGCAAGGGAATTTTATTGCAGAGGACACACTGTTAATGACCTGCATCAAATGTTGTTTATCCAAATTATTGTCACGAACGAAAAATGTGTCGTCTACATAACGACAATAATTTCAATGGACCCGATCCAACGGCCAGCACAGGAATATTAACTTCTTCCAATTCGTGATTTTGGCGCCACCACCAGCCGATGTCATCGGTGGGAAATCCATCCTCACACTTGACCGGATGGATCTCACTGGTCAGGACTTCTCACAGAACTCCATCCTGTAGCAAGTCACTAGCGAGCATCAGATTAATTTTCAAGAACTAGTTTGTAGGGATTCTGTTTGTTTCAATTTTGACCACGGATTGATTAGTCACGCTAAATCACAAATTAATAAAAGTTAGAATTCATGGGCTGGCCGTTGAATCGGTCCCAGTGTCTGAATGGTCTACAAGCTAGCTTGCCTTATAACCGGTAGGTCCTGAGTTTGAACCCCAATGTGGAGTGGGTGAGTAGTGCCAATGATTCCAAAACTAGGATGAAACAGCTAGCTGTCCAGTACTCCAGTGCTGGTTTTCAATGGTTCTTTAACCGATATCAATCCGTGTTTAGATTAAATCGAAATATCTAACTTCTATCCACACATATTTCGGTTCCTTGATACGAATGAGTCCACGACGCCATTATGATTAACATGATATTACTTGTTTTGCTTTTGGCTGACTTCAAAATCCAGGGCTACATCAACTGTACAGAGAAGCTGGGGAGCCACATTTTGTGCACAGAGCGCTCACATGAAGGCACTGTCGAATCATCCAAGCATGGAGTGAACATATAAAAAGAGATGGAGCATTTTAGACAAATGCGAATCAATCAACGAACGTGGATCTCGTGTCTGGTGATTAACCCTTAGGAATTTGAAACTTGGATGTCAGATTGCAGTCCCAGTTAGAACATCACACCTATCAATAAGAATGCAGGTGTATTCAGGCGGATGAGTCTAAAATAGTGTAGCATCTCGTGATTGAAACATCGTCTAAAACTTCAAGCTATTTAACACTGCTATGCCGAAGCATAAAAGACTGGAAAAATGAAAAGAAATTGAATGTAAATCATAAGCACACGCGTATACACACACACACAAATCACTGTAATTAAATGTCAGCCAGATCAATGATGTGCGCCAGTAGCACAGTGGTATAATACTTGCCGACGACGACTCATGAGGTTCGGGTTCGATCTCCGACCACTCGACGCACTTCTTTACCTCGCGCTTAGCCAGTTATAAGACTGGTAAAGGAGGAAGTATGGGCGCGAGGCTGGCCAGTAACCTCATCCCGTAAAAATAAATAAACACCACTGCTACTGAAACTTCGAGCCTCTTAGCTTGAAGCCGCTTTATGGTCCACTTGGAACGAATTGGAATAAAAAAAAGCAGACCAATGATTCTTGGATGGAAAAAAGGAGGGGAGAAATAATTCAAAATGCAAAAAAAAATAAAATCGATCCTTACATTATCCAAATTATTTTCATAGTGATCTGATTCACCATTCTGTTGCCTAGCATGAATATTTTCCATAGATGATGAGTCGAAATCAACGACTTGTTTTGCTTCTTCTTGTTCAACATATTTAATTCGTCTGAATAGAAAAAAAAAGATAAACAAAAATATATATTAGTAAGAAGAAGACTCCGAAAGGCATGAGATTATATTAGCGTATCAGACTCTGCAGCATCGAGGATGATGATTTGAGCTAGTCATATCACCAATTGTCTCCAGCTGCCATTGGTTTTTCACCATCCTGAGGACCCGAACCAGACAGTGGTGTACAGTTCCTTATGTGGCTGGCTGGCTGGCTTAACCTAACTGTTATGGATTTCATTCATTGACAGTTATATGTACACTGATGACGAGGTTTCCAGCACAATTTATTACTGCCACTCATAATCATATCAAGCTGCTCACTCACACAAGTTTGTAAATTCATTTATATAATTCCATTATTTTTTTATGTATTGATTTGATTGGTAGTAGTATTTCCCATATCTCTGGTATTCACGTTGAGTCATTTCTGTTGCATGTGCTGAGTTGGGTGTAGACTCGACGAGCCAAGCAGGATTCAGTAATCAACCTCTCTCACTCTCCACCTACCTATATTACTTTTTTAGAATTTTAACCCTCTCCCACCCACATTATTGTGTGTTTGTGTACAATAGCTGAGTTTGTTTTCTAAATTACTTATCTTCGCGAATGGGATCAACCATTCTAATCTTAGCTGAATTTTTATGTTCTGATAATCTCACTACTCCCGACCTACTAGTTTGGCCTATGTAGTTGACTTAACTCACAGTCATTGCAAGGTATTTTTTGAATTATATTATTTGTCTAATTGGGTCAACTGGCAGGGTCCTTTAACCTACAGAGCTTGTCCTACACCTGAGTGAGTTCGTAGGTTTAAAATGTCACCCTAATCCCTGCGCTTTATTGAGAATAGAACGTAGGGCCTCAGATGTCCCCTAGTTATATGGTATAACAGTAGATGCCTTATAATCTCTCTTATTTATTTTATCATTATTAGTTTCATAATAATTTTTTTGGCCTTTTCCGTTATTCCTAATGAATTTTAAGGATAGTTATTTAACATCAACGCCTCTTCAATCTGTGTTATTTCATCATTTAGGTTTTTTGATGTGCTACTTAGTGCTTTAATCGGTTTATTAGAAACTTAACTGAGCTTGCCCTCACAGACAGTTAACAGATGAGATGAATTAAAGTCTAAATATCAGTTAGCAGAATCCGTTGGCTTTTTATAAACGCCGCTAGTGTACAGTTTACCTTCTTCTATTCTTTTTTACTTGACAATCTAACATCATGGCTAATTCTCCTTATTCATTTTCTGATTACAAAAGGTGAATTTTATTCCCTTTACTGCTGGTGAGTTGAAAACTTAACAAAATCAGCAGAGCAGTTTATACACAGGAATAGAGAAACTACCTCATACAATCAAGCCAATACAATAGACACTGCGTACAGCAGCGCAGAATAACAACAGCAGTAGAGTATCATGGCGGAGAAATTCAAATTTTCTTTTTCCTCTATGGTCAATAATTAATATTTTGTGACAGTTTTAACTGAAAGAACTTTAAGATTTTCAAATTTTGTATTTCTTGTTAATTCCCTATATTGAATCGAAACGTCGATATGTCGGCTACTCCTACGGATGCTTCGATGACATCCAAGGATAAACATAATGTCATATTTGGTGGATGATAGTGGTGTTGTTTGAAACGATAAGTTCTGGATTTAAATTTTCAATGGTGATATCAATTATCATTCATTCATGCATTTATTCCCCTTGATGAATTTGAATAAAGCAAGAACAACAGTGGCGGCTTGTGCAGAATAATATGGTACCATCATTGCTTATTTCATTCGTCGGCTTCTCATCAGCTCAGTTGCGCACAGGCCAAAATCATTATTAAGTATATCTGTAGTGACAATTTTAACATACATCCACACAGAGTTCATTTTTAAACAAAAATCAAAAACCTCTCACTCCCTTGGTAACAGAATTTTGATTTTGATTAGTCATCTAATTCAGTGATATCAACTCACTGAACAAATCTTAATCTCATAAACTGTAACCGTTTTTGTTTCTTGAGTTGCTATGTGAACCTACAAGCTAACGCTGTTCTGTTAATCAATTTTTCTGTTTTCTGTCTTACCCCTCCCCCCCTCTTTTCAACTTTAAAAGCGTATAAATTGATGGTGAAAACTTAAACTAAAAAAATTGTAATGCTTTCATTTAGATGCGTCAATTTATAGTATCTCTTTTCTACCACCACTCGAACATTAAAGTATGTTATTATCATCTATATAACCATTGTAATTTCAGGTAGTCTGCAGCTGATGAGAACCTGTGAAATGGAATGACGATATCATTTTACACTGCAAATTTCGTCTTTCTTTCTTTATCGAAAAATCAATCAATCGGTATATGCATACAGTAATATTAATATTTATTTATATATGTCCAACTATGAAAGAACAAAGTTGAAGCATTCAATCAACGAAACAACTTCTTATTGTCGTCGATATGTCGATGACACATTTTTAGTGTACAACAATGAAAATCATGCTTCCCACCTACTCAGTTTATTATTCAACGACGCACATTTCAATATTGAATTTACTATAGAACATGAAAAAGATGCTAAGTTCCATTTCCTCGACATTGCCATGCAATGTCTAGAGGATGATAGTCTCCACAGGTTAATTTACCGAAAGCTTACATGGAATGGAAAATACTTATATTTTGATAGTTTTTGTCCAAATAGCTATGAACGAGCGCTAGTCAAGACCCTATGCTATAAAGCTAGGAGATCACCCTTTTTAGAGAAATTAGAAGAAGAATTTATGTTTCTTGAAAAGATGTTGAAAACTTCACTAACAAGTACGGAAGATCTGAGGGATCAAAGGTCAAACAAATCACAGTGAGAAGAAAGTCCATGTTCATTGAACTTGATTATGAACGTGAAAACATTGCAGCAATGGTCAACAGAAGACTGAGTATGTCACTAGCCAGAGCCTATCCTGCAGCTAAGCTCGTTCCCGTCTATCGGACAACTTGCTCTTTGGTGCAATCAAAAATCGTTAGATATACTTCTCGTGTTGACTTCAGCTGTATGTACAAATTTACATGTATCTGTGGGGGCAGTTACATTGGAAGGACAGAAAGAAGGGCATATCTAAGATTTTATGAACACGTACCAAAAAGCTTACGTCTAAAGGGAACAAATGCTTTAAACAGTGCCATCGCCAGGCATCTCCTCGACACGGGTCATGAAGTGGACGTGGAAAAGTCGTTCAAAATTATTATTAGGCAAAAGAGCTCAATTCTCCTTAAGTTTGCTGAAGCGATTTCTATCAAACGCTTGAAACCTGATCTATGTGTTCAGAAAGAAGCCGTTATTAGTCTTTCCTTGCCTTGGTAACTGGATGCCTTTTTTTCCCTGATCTGATGACGTAATCTTTGTCTTTAACCTCACCCTCCCTTTTATAATCTGTTATTTTGCTTGTCTCTTGTTTCTATGATTTGGGCTCAACTCAGTACATTGTTACCTAACTTACTAGTCACTATGCATCTAACGCACATCTCATCTTTATTATGTAACTCCTTTACCATTTTCTGCATACATTTATTTTGTTTTAACTTGAACTGCCTGTGTGAAAATTATATAAGCGCAATTTTCTGAGCACTGTTTACTAATTGTGGAAATTTCTGTCAACTGACAACATGTAAAATTTGCAAGTGTGTTAAAACATTTTTGTCCATAAACCTCATAAATAAATGATGGTACCATATTATTCTGCACAAGCCATCACTGTTGTTCTTGTTTTATTCAAAATCATGTCTGTACATCCCCAGTTGATAATAACTCACAAACAAGGATAAAATACTGCCTACCCTGCATTCATTAGTAAGGGAACCATTGGAAAACCAACACCAAAGAGTACTGGATAGCCAGCTGTTTCTCCCACCAAGAGTGTGGGACTCTTCATCAGTAGTATGTGCCAACTCACCACTAGGGTTACAACCCAGGACATCCCGGTCACCAGGCGAGCTAGCTTGCAGACCAGTAGTAAGCTACTGGGACCCGCTAATCCAATGGCCAGTCCATTAATTCTAACTTCTGCTAATTCATGATATAGCGAGGCCACTTCGCAATATCTTCTTCAACAGGTTACTGCCTGCCTTCACCTCCAACCAATCAAACAAAATGCCCACGAAGAATCAATACTTGAAAATATCCTGGATTCCACTGCTATTAGTCATCATCCATTGTAAACAGAACTTTATTTAACTTCGTTCCGATTAACTTAGTTTCTCGAAAAAAAAAACTTATTTTTATTTTACGGTTTAATATGAACACTTGCTCTTTAACATGTACTCATAAACTGTGCCAACATTTAAGCAGAAGTGAGCAAATAAAAAAGGTCGATATTGTATGTGCATATTATATCATATCACTTAGTTTAAGATTATAAATGTGAGTAGAGTATTAGTGTTGAAACACAACACTACGTGCTGTAGAAGTACCAAATTAACTTATGAGGTTAAAGTTTCTGTTTGCTTTCTTTATTGTCAACACGTTTATTGCTCATTTGCTGTTGTTATTATTATTATTATTATTACTTTACAAGAGTTGATTTGTAAGGATTAGTTTTGTTTTTGTTATTATTATTATTTTTTTTTGGTTACAGCTTGATTCCACACCGTATTCTTGGTACAAGTATGGAATTTTCAGCATGCGATATCGGTAGCCCAAAGTCCGTAGGCCGACCATAGATATCAGGTGTGCGTCGGCGAGGGTTCGAACCCCGGACCATGTGCATGGTCGGCGAGAGTCCTAACCCCTATGCCACCGAGTTTTACCATGGATTAATATCAGTTAGAGAACCATTGGAAACCAGCCACAGGGAGTACTGGAGAGCTGTTTCATCGGCAGCTGTTTCACCCACCACGAGGGTTCGAAGCCACGACCTTCCGGTTACGAGGTAAACTCGTAAATCATTCCAGTCACTGAGACCTGATTCATTGGCCAGCCCATGAATTCTAACTTCTACCAATTTGTGATTTTATTTTACCGCAACCACCAAACAATGTCATTGTTGGGACACATCCATCCTCACAAGTGACATCTGGATGAATCTCACTGGTCACGACTTCTCACTTGAACTTCAGGAAACTGCGTCCTGCAGCGAGTCACCGGCGAGCATCAGACCAATTTTCAAGAGTTAGTTTGTAAGGATTAGATTTGTTTTTACGAGCTTACTGCTGTTATTTTTAAAAAAAACACAGTTTTTTTTTGTTCAGCGAAGAAATTTCTTTTCAACGACTTCATTTTCAAGCTGTACAGTGCTATTTATATTACAGGAAAAGGTTATTAAGTGGCACTAAATAATTGCTCAGTCAATATACATATATATCTGATAAGAATAAGGGGTAGAGTTGAAGTGGATAATAAATAATAATAATAATAATTTTTCCTTCACGTTCCCAGCGGAACATAGCGCTTCAAGCCAGTGGCTTGAAGTTTCTGTAGCAGTGTTTATTTTTATAGGATGGGGTTGCTAGCCTCATGCCCAACCTTTCCTCTTTACCAGCATTATTTCTGGCTCAGTGAGGTAAAAGAGTGCGCCGGCACGGGTCGAACCTCGGACCATATGCATGGTCGGCAAACGTCCTAACCGCTACACCACCGACGGACAAACATTGTGTGTCTGTAGCACAGTGGTTAGGACTCTCGTCGACCATGCACATGTTCCGGGGTTCGAACCTCGGCGGACGCACTCCTTTACCTCTCTAAGCCATAAAAATGATTCTGGTGAAGAGGAAAGGTTGGGCATGAGGCTAGCAACCCCATTCTGTAAAAAAAAAATAAACACTGCTACAGAAACTTCAAGCCACCAGCTTGAGGCCCTATGTTCCACTGGGAACGTAAAGGAAGTGGATAAATTACGAAATTATAAAAGATTGTTTTTAATTGATTCAACCAACTCAAAATAGTAGTGAGTAGACACTCATTTATGCAAGACTTTAAACATACATCAATGCGTTGTTATCAGATGGTTGGAGACAGTCAATTACAGGAAGTCCTACCTGACCTTGCTTCTCTGATTTTGACACTCACCATTCACAGTAAGGCATATCTGATATCTTGAGATGCGAATCCGTGTCACCAAGTACTATTGCAGTCAGAGACGTTACCACGACTGAGCTATTCGGGCTCGCGATTAACCTCCTGTAGGACTGTTTGGTTGGACACTAGGTAATTGGTGTAATGCGTCTAGTCCTATGTTTGTTGCAAACTGGCCCGATACATGAACTAGCTGGGACTCTAGTGAGAAATCATATTCAGCGAGGTCAACCAAATCAGGCAAGAGAAAAATTACACATCCGTTACATTCGATAGCGGTTGAGCTACATATATATTTCATGAATTGGCAGAAGTTGGAATTCATAGGCTGGTCATTGAATCAGATCCCGGTGACTCAATGGTCTACGAACTCACCTAGTAAATGGAAAGTCCTGGGTTCGATCCCTCTGTGGTGGGTGCGTACTAATGAAGAGTCCCAAACTAGGTTGACAAAACGGCAGTCCAGCACTCCCAGGTTTTCCAGTGATTCTACAACTGATGATGCCGGCTTGTGATCAATCCTGTAATCAATAAAATCAGATCCCTGCAAACCAACAGTAAACAATCAAGCCTAACAGTCAAGTTTGCAATGTGGCCACTATGCTGGGTGGCGCTCACCAGCCATTGCAGTCCTACAGGAGGTCGATAGCGAGCATAAATGGCTAAGTGGTGGAAGCGTCTCTGAATGTAGCAGCACTGGGTGACACGGATTAGAATTTCAGATAAGAGATATGAGGTTCTTTAAGATTTCAGATACACCCCATGCTGACTTGCGAGTACCGACAAGCTCGAGGACTTAGGGTGAAGGCTTCCTCCTGTGGCCGATTGCCTTCAACCATCTTATAACAATAATTTAAAGTGCAGCGTGATGGTAAGCCACCTAGAGATATGTTGGTCGCACTGGAAACTTGACTAGTGATAGAATTCAATTTGAATAAAGCAAGAACAACAACAAATCATGGTGGGGAAAAAATCCCATCTTCATTCAACTTGATTTTAAAGGTGAAAATATTGCAGAAATAGTCAACCGAAGATTAAGTACGTCAACAATTGTCTGTCTGTCTGTTTTCGACATAGAAAGTTGCACCAATGTGAGATTGTTCAAGTTGCCACACTCCCACCATGTAGCACACAAAGCAAAAGAAGAAAGTACAAGAAATGCATAATACAGACAGTAAACAGAGGTGTGAGACAAAAGAATAGTAATAACGAAAAACAATATAGTTTCATTGGAAATTATAAGTCACAAGGAGTGAAAGTATTTGTGCCAGCCATTGGGAATGATCACTTTGAGCCATATCACCAATTGTTTCCACCCTATTGGCTATTACCGTCCCGAGGACCCCAACCAGTCAGGAAGTCTACACCTCCCTACGTGACTAGCTGGCTCAAACTAATTGTTGTGGATTTCATTGACAGACGAAGCCATGTTTTGGTAAGACCTCCGCTAGCTCTTTTCCACTCTGACCCTATGTCAGCTGAAATTACCCGTTGAGGAAGGCGATGGCTAGGTATACGTTACACATGTCCTAACCACCTCAGTCGATATAATTTCACAGCCTCGTCGATTTATTTCCCCTCCTTACCTAGCACTCGACCGAAGCCTAACCTCAATATTGCTCACCCTATTATACCACTTCACACGGGAGATAGAACGCAGGTACCTATGCTCGAAGACATCTAATCTTTTCATGTCTTGCACTCTCCACAAATAGATCCTATCCTACAGCTAAGCTGCTTACCTTCTATCAAATAACATGCTCTTTAATGCAATCAAAAGTCAACGCATACCGTTCACATGTTAACTCCAACTGTGTGTACAAATTTACATGTATCTACCGGAGGAATTGCATTGGGATGACAGAAAGAAGGGTATATCTAAGATTTTCTGAACATGTACCAAAACGCCTACGTATTAGGGGAACAAATACTTACAATAGTACTATTGCTAGGCATCTCCATGATACGGGGTCATGAGGTGGAAATCGCAAGATTGTTCAAAATTATCACTATAAACTAAAGAGTTCAATTCTCCTCAAGTTCGCCGTTGTGTATGAATATTATTGTTGTTTGGGATAAAGTGACTACTTTTATTACCACTGTATGTATATATTGATTTTTTGTTGAAAAGTCAACTTTCTGTGTATAATAAAAATTAGAAAAAAAAGTTGAGCAAAGAATATCCTTTTTGATAATTTCCTCTTCTGGCTCTGTAGAGTTATACATGTGTTTATATAGAAAGAATATTCTAGAATAATCGTCACTAAAAAAATATTGGTGTTTTTAAATACTATCGATTTTCAAGTACTGGTTTGAAGGGATTATTGTTTGATTGGTTGGAGAATTTCATCATGAGCTGACATCAGTTAGAGAACCATTAGAAAACCAGCTGGGAGTACTGGATAGCTGTTTTTGTTGTCAGAGTTCGGGACTATTCAGTAGTACGCACTAATCCCAATGGTCTGTCTGTCTGTCTGGATTCAACATAGAACTTGCCACCGAAGTGCACCAGTTCGAGTTGCCACGTTCCAAATAGCACACAGAGGTAGACAAGAAGATGAGTGAAGAGAATCAATACAGTCTGACAAGTATAAGAGTGAAACAGAATGGGTAATGGTAGAAAGGAATATGAAAGATTACAGAGACTGAATACATCTCGCTGGCCATTGACAACGATTTTGAGCCATGTCACCTATTGTCTCCAGCCATTGATTCCTAGAGTCCCGAGGGCCCCAACCCGGAGTCTGCATCTCCCTACCTGACTCAGTTTAACTGTCAAGGATTTCATGGATTGATGAGGCCATGTTTTTGTTTGGCCACCACTGCCTCTTTTCCAACCTGCACCTATATCAGCTAGTAATGCCCGTCGGGGGAGGCGATGGTTAGGCATGCACAGCACGTGACCTAGCCATCTTAGTCTATGTAACTTTATAGCCTCGTCGATTGATTTTCCCTCTTTGCCCAACACTCTACGCCTAACGTCAACATTACTTACCTTATTAAACCACCTAACGTGAGACAGAGATCGCAGACATCTATGATCGAAAGCAGTCAACCTTTTCATGTCTTCAACGCGTATTGGCCATGTTTCAGAGCCATAGAGAAGGACGGAGCGAACTGATGAGCAGTACACACGTCCCTTGGTTGATAACCGGATGTCACGCCTACGCCAGAGATGGTGTAAGTCAGCGAAAGCAGCTCGAGCTTTTCGGATCCGTGCTGAGATTTCATCGCCAATCAGTTCGTTGGTGCTAATACAACTTCCCAAATAGGTGAAGTGGTCAACATGTTCTATCACTTCACTCCCTATCACTAAGTTAGGAGTTGACGTGGTCCAGTCCTGTAGCAGCATCTTACATTTTGCAGGGGCGAATCGCATGCCAAACATACGAAGATTGCTGCTCAAGGTGTTCAGAAGACTCTGCATTTTGTCAGCATCCTCCCCTAACAGGACTATGTCATCTGCATATTCTAAGTCCATAAGACTATTCCCTGGTAACAAGTCGATTCCTAAGTCATTACGTTCAGTTAAGGATACTTCCATCAGCATATCTATGATGAAGTTAAACAGAAATGGGGAAAGTGGACATCCCTGTCGGACACCACTGGTTGTTACCAATTCAGATGACAATTCCCCATAAGCCCTTACACGACTACGTGAGTTTGAATAGAGTGCCTTGATTAGTGCAATGTATTTCTTGGCACTCCCTTCACAGTCAGACATTGCCAATGGGGTTCGGACCTAGGACCTTCTGATTACAAGACAAGCTCGTAGACTATCGATTTGTGAAGTAAGATGAATGGAAATACACTTCAAGAAAGATTGATAAATTATAATAAGCATAAAAATGTAATAGTAAATAGGATATCAAATAAAATTAAGGGAATCTCAACAATAAATTAAGGATCATTAAAACCTTGATGGTCAAAGTAAGAATAGTGTGTGAACCAACCAACTTTCTTTCGGATACATAGGTTAGGCTTCTGAATGTAGACCCCAACAGCCAAACTCAGTAATATGTAGTAGATGAACTCTTAAGACAATAAAGTTAAGATCAGTTTGTATGTGTTAGATGACTTTGAAAGACTCGCTAGGATAAATCTTGTGTTCTGTATCTACGAGATGGGGGTAGAATAGAGCTATGAATCGATTTTATTTGTTCCTTATTTAACAACGCAGGATGGTGTTCAGAAATCTGACGATAAACACGTCTATGTAACTGGCTTCACAGTAGCAGTCAAATTGGTAGATACACAAGGAATAGGCGAAATTAAGCAGTTTGTCTTTAACTACCGAACATAAAATAGGGGTGGTTTTGAAGAGACGATGTACTTCATTGGCAGTGAATGCTCTTTTTACCGCATTCCTAAGACGTTGCTTTCCCCAAGGTACTGAATTTTTAAGAATAAGACCTTTTTTGGAACTGTTAGTACTTCGGCTTGCCTTGACTTCTGATTCTCATTGTTATCGGTGAATTTATATGGGTAACCTTTCTCACTCAGCAACTGTTTATTTATATCAAGCTCTTCATAGTCGACCAAGAGCCGATCGCTCAACAAATATGTAGGAGTAAAATGGACAGACATAAAATGGACCCACACAAAACAAACTGAGAGGATCTGAACTTTGCCGATGATATTTGTTTGATTTTTAACAGACTGGAAGATATGCAAGTGAAAAGCAACAAGTTGGCCAAGGAAGAAGCATCAAAGATAGCCCTTCAGGTGAACATAGATAAAACAGAGGTGATGAAGATTCTGGCCAACAGAAACTCCCACAGCAACAACAACAGACAACAATCAGCCAACATAAATGCGAGAAAGCCGAAAGAAACAACCTCTTCTACCTACCTAGGAAGCATCGTTTCAAATACAGGCGAACGAACTGACGAGGATATCAAAGAAGAGGATCGGAAAATCAAGACAAGCTTCATTACTCTCAATTCTGTGTGGAGGTCAACAGCCCACTCAGCATCAAAAATAACATCCGTCCGGATTTTCAACTCCAATGTGAAGTCAGGGCTACTCACTATACGGATCAGAAACTTGGCGCGTCATCAAGAGCACCTCAAACAAACTACATATCTTCACTAAGAGTTGTCTTCGCTCAATACTCAAGATCAGATGGCCGACCAGAAAAGATCACCAACAAGGAGGATCTCTGGGAGCGAACCAACCCAGCAGGAACAGATTGTGAAACAAATAGGCCGGAAGAAATGGAGGTGGATTGGCTGGCCATACTCTGAGAAAACCATCAAGTGACATCACTAGACAAGCCATCGCTCGAGTGGAACCCGAACGGAAAGAGGCGAGTTAGTCATGAGTGCAAGGGTGACTTCATCTGAAGAGGAGATGAAAACATGTGAGCAGACTTGGAGTAGGGTGAAAAAGTTGGCAGAAAACAAAGGCAATGGAGACGCGCGGCTGAAGCCCTACGTTCCTCTAGGAATTAAAGGATATAATAATAATAATGTAGGGTGAGAGGCTTCAGTCTACAAGAAGCAAAGGACTAGACACACACATGACACCAGTTAACTAATGTTCACACCAAAGTATAAATCGATTTGTTTAGAGTGTTGGTTATATTTTTTTGACTCACTGACCGACTGAAAACTTGGACAAGATAATTTTTTGTTGAAGAAATGAAATATGTGAATTAGAAATGAAAACAAAAAAAGAAACACATCGTTTGTTGACTTATTTCTTTGTGTTATTTTGTTATTCTATCCGAAAATTAGGCCTAGGTAGACATTATGACAAACAATAACAACAAGACACAAGATTGTGTGTTAAATTTCATTTTTACATACGATGGAATGACTCAACGGTGATATAATTTCTAATTACTACACAAATACAATAGAATACAACAGCTATTTCATTCAGTGGTGGCTGATATCTATGGAATTCAGAAGGCGTATTTCGTATTATTTGGAACTCGTCAGCACTGCATGTACTTGCAAGCCCCAGAGAGAGAGGGAGAGACCGCTGGTATTTCCACTGAGTCTCAAACACAGGAGCCATAGATTCCATCGTCATCTTCAGCCACCGGACAATCACAACCGTACTAAGACGAGCCAACATTTCAACAAAGACTGAACGTTTAAGTTCAATATCAATCAGTTAGAGGAAGGTGCGAAGGTGAGTATCATCACGAAAACACATATCAAGGAGTAGGCAATAGTATGGGATGATCATCCCATCTACTCTATGTCAGTGAAAATAGGATTGGTGAAATGTTTAAGTGATAGAGCACAAAAACTAAGAAGTACCAAGGAAAATCTAAGTCAGGAAATGAGGCATATAAGAGAAGCTTTCAAACTTAATTAATAATTACCCTGACAGATTAATCAACAAGTATGTAGAGAAATGTAAAAATAAAATAAATAATGTTAGTAGTGATAGTGATAATAATAATAATAAAAGTAATATTAATGAAGACATGCAAGTCAAATGTGCGCAAGACAACACCAAAAATAAGGAATCTAAACCATCAGTAGTACTTCCATACAAGGAAGGAACCTCGAAAACCACCTTACGGAGAGAATTCTTAACAAGGCAGGCAGGAATAAAAGTGGATGGCATTCAAATCACCCACAAACTCAATTAGATACAAGCTTTGTCGGTTAAAGGATCTCCTTCGAGTGGAGCCAATTAAACAAAACAATTTAGTTTATCTAATACCCTGAGATGAAATTCAAGTAATTTATCGTCTTATTCAACATTATAAAAAAATATATATATAATGTTAACAACAACAACAAAAAGAACACCACTTACAAAGCTTCCACTTCTAATCCTAATACATCACAAAATTTAGACAGGGTTATCACTCCTGTCTGTTGAGGATCAAATAATTCTTGCCATCTCTAAAAATCAAAAAAAAAAATAATAATAAAGCATATTATGTAGACTGATATTATCATATATATTCAATGTACGTAGGAAATATATCAAATCATTTCGAACAGAGTTAATTTATGAACTCTAATTATGCAGACAAACTTTACAAATAACAATTAAAATATATAAATCAATCACAGGGTTCTCTCTATAGATAAGATAAGATTGTTCATAATATAAATTATGCAATTAGTTATAATAACAGTAATGACAATAATAATAATAATGGTTCTATCAATCACAGTGATGAAAATGTGAGACGATCTGTGATAGCATGAATAACGAAAAACAGCATGATTAAATAGACAAATTTTCAAGTATTGGTTTTGTAGGGATTTTGTTTGATTGTATGGAGGATTTAATCATGAGCTGACATCAGTTAGAGAACCACTGGAAACCCTGGGAGTACTGGACAGCTGTTTCGTCCCAGTTTGGGACTCTTCAGCACTACGCACCCACCGGGGTTCGAACCCAGGACCTTCTGGTTACAAGGCGAGCTCGTACACCATTGAGCCACTGGCCCTATTCAGGCAGTTGACCTGGGGTTCTAGTGGGAAGCCGTGACCAGTAGGGTACAGCAGGTTGAAGATGAGGCAGTAACTCATCGAAGAAGACATTGCGAAGTAGTCGCGCTATGTCGTGAATTGGCAGAGTTAGAATTCAAGAACCATTGGATCGGGTCCCAGTGGCTCAATGGTCTACGAGCTCGCCTTGTAACCACAAGGTCCTGGGTTCGAACACCGGTGGATGCCTACGGATGAAGAGTCCTAAAATAGGACGAAACATCTGTCCAATACTCCCAGGTTTTCCAGTGGTTCTCTAGCTGATGTCAGCTCATGATTAAATCCTCCATACAAACAGACAAATGTTCAGGTAGATATAGAGGCTAAGAAAAACAAATGAACCGATTAGGTAATGCTAGAATGATTGTAAGGGAAGTAAGTGAAATACGCTTTTAATGAAGACGTGATAAGATTAAGGGATGATAATATATAGGGGGGGTTGAAAATATAACTAAAGGGTGGTGAAGAAGTCATCAGTTGGTTTTAGGTCTGAATAGGCCAATAAGGGAGGGGTAATGGCTATACGAACTTCTTTTGAATAAATGCATAGTTAGGCTTAATAGTTCAAATGCCTATCGCCTCAGCTGTGTTCGTGCAGTAGACGAATACGAAGTATATTGGAAAGATTCGGTGGGTTCCGATGAATTACTTTGAAAACTCTCGTTTTCTCCACTAAATGACCACTATCAACTAAATGTGACAAAATTGAGCTACGGATTGTTTTTGTCTGTCCTTTGCCAAACCAGGATGGGAGATGTTCACTAAACACGTTGGCTAAGCCGTCTAGTAGTACGCCCAACATAACTGTCACCTCAGGTGCAGCTAAACTGATAAATACACACAGATGTGGCGAAACTATCCAGCTATCTATCCTTCATTTGCGTCCCAATCATTCATCGGCTAGAGAGTGTCAAACATTGGTTGCCACAACTACGGGCATTTATTAACTCAGCTGTATAATAATAATAGTAATAATTATTATATTATTATTATTATTATTAAGACTTCAATGCTAATTAAGATGAACGAAATATTCCCATATTGGGACACACAAAACAGATGTAAACAGTGAAAAAAGTTCTCTCTTCCGACGATTCATTTTCATGAACTGCTGTACAATCGTAATTATATCAAATAAAGAAATGTTTAGACCAATCAGATACTAGTAAACTTTGTCTTTGAAAAATGTATTACATAATGTTAGGTGAAGTCTAGAAGGGGTAACTAATTGTGAGTTAGAGAAGAAGCAAAGCTCCTGTCATCAATCTCTCCCTCCACCCTGTGACATTAGATTTTAAAACTGTCATTTTATCGAATCAACTGCAAATACGTGGAATAGGAATGATTCAAAACGTGTCCACCCAGATATCTGGAAAATTCTACTACCCGTAAGACGACAATTAGGAGAAGGCAAATCAAACTATAAAACTCAAGTTTCGAAGTCATGTGATTATAATTGATTGGCATGATTATGAACAATAATGCATTGTGTTCGAAACTTTGTCATCCAGTAAACAATACTGTTTCACTCACTCTGTGTGATACATCTAATAAACAAACTTATATGGAATTATGTACTACCAAAGTAAAAACGTTAATCTGGCCACGGAAGGGTGAGAGAATGTATGTATCGCTCTGGAATGCAGACGTCCGGTTTCATATCTCGAACAGCTCTAATGCTTCAGCTATGGTACAGATGACGTATGCGAAGTTTCTTTGTGAGCTATTGAGGGACTTCGCATACGCCATCTGTACCATAGCTGAAGCATTAGGTATTCGAGATCTGAAACCGGACGTCTGCATTCAAAAGCGATACATACATTCTCTCGTTCTACCGTGGCTAAAGTAAAGTTATTATCATAATTTTGCTTCTTTTTTTTATTATATAAGTTCACTATTATTATTATTACTTTATTATCATTATTATTCCCATCGTCGATATTTTATTACCACTCTATGACTGTTTATTAATAACATTGCTTTTTCATACAGATCTTATACAAAAAAAACCTTATCGCCTTTCCACTAGTTCTTGTCCATTCTACACGAGCTGAGGTCATTGATTAGTCATTATCTCACACTTATTACGTCATGCCGACTTCTGCCTTCTTTTGTAACTTACAATTAGTCATCCCTTCTAGGTTACACGTTACATTATGTAATACATTTTTCGAGGATAAAGTTTACCAGTATCTGATGACGATCTTACGATATCTGTGTTAAATATAATTACGATTATTGTACAGCAGCTCATGAAAATGAATCGTCGAAAGGGAAAATGTTTTTCTTCACGAGTTAAGATGTCAAAAGGCGATGTGGACCTTAAATACTTTAAAAAAAAAATCCGAATTCTGCTGCTTAACACTGATATCAAGGTAGTGTTACCCCCTGCATAGCTCAGAAACTTGGCATGCACGTCGTTCAGAGCAGCTTCTCCAACAAGGTGTTAAAGAATTTTATCATTGGCTACCCCGCTTCGACGCATACTGAAGATAAGATTGCCTGACACCGGGAAAACAAAAGGCGACGAGGAATTTGAGCGATAAACCAACTGAAAACCTGTTCTATACTGTCAGTCCGTTTTCGACATAGAACTTTGCACATATGTGCACCAGTTCAAGTCGCCACACTCCCTCCTTGTAGCACACAAAGCAAGAGAAGAAAGTACAAGAAATGCATAATAGAGACAGTAAACATAGGTGTGAGACAAAGGAATAGTAATAACGAAGAACAATATAGTTTCATGGAAATCATAAGTCACAAAGAGTTAATGCATCTACGCCATTGAGGACGATTTTGAGCCATATCACCAATTATCTCCACCCTATTGGTTTTTACCGTCCCGGGGACCCCAAGCAGTCAGGAAGTCTACACCTTCCTACGTGACTGGCTGGCTTAAACTAACTGTTGTGGATTTCATTGACTGGTGCCATGTTTTTATTTGTCCTCTTTTTTTTCCTTCACGTTCCCCAGTGGAACATAGGGCACCTTCAAGCTAGAGGCTTGAAGTTTCTGTAGCAGTGTTTATTTTATAAGAAGGGGTTGCTAGCCCCAAGCCCAACCTTTTCCTCTTTACCAGCATTATTTCTAGCTTAGCAAGGTTAAGCAGTGCGTTGGCCAGGGATGGAACTCCGGATCATGTGCATAGTCGGCGAGCGTCGAAACCGCTTTGCCATCGACGCACGTTTCACCTCCACTGTCTATGCATTTAATATGCTATTTTAATAAGGCTGAACATATGTAATTACTTGAACAGAAAGTATCTAAATCTACTAATTACTACAAATTAGCAAAAAATTGAAAACTGCGACAATGTTTTAGTTTTTAAACATGAATAAAAACGTTAAAGAAAAATAATTACAATCACCACACTACTAGTAACAACAATACTACTTAAATAGATTTAATGTAGACAAAAAGTAAGCATATGTACATAAATTATTCATGAAGAAATTTTTTACTGGAAATAACAGAAAAGCGAAGATGATGATAATGTGCGTATTTAGAGGTTTCTTTGTTGTGTTTTCCCCTATTAACATTTGCAATTGTTTAAAGGATACCATAGCAGCAATTAATTGGATATTTTTAGCATACCAATACACCAACTGCGCATATAAATTCTTCAAATAGTGTAATATATATCTTTATATATGCATATGCGAATTGGTTGCTGAACACTAACGAATCAAGTTGTCTATTCTTGCATGCTGTAATCGAAGCCAACAGATGTGATGTACACGGCGGTCCCTCGACAGAATCAACTGACGCCGCTGTGTGCTATTATGACTGGTAATTTTGTGTTAAAACTGACGAGAACAGTCAACCAGATACCACCTCATAATTATATAGAAAGAACCCTAACCCAAATAGTATATGTTACAGGATTTCATCATTAGCTGATATCGGTTAGAGAATCATTGGAAAACGTGGGAGTTCGAATCCAGGACCTTCTGATTACAAGCAAGCAAGCTCGTAGACCATTAAGCAATTATTAATTATGATTATTATTATTATTATATCCTTTAATTCCTAGAGGAACGTAGGGCTTCAGCCGCGCGTCTCCATTGCCTTCTGTTTCCTGCCAACTTTTTCACCCTGCTCCAAGTCTGCCCACATGCTTTCATCTCCTCTTCACATGACCTCCTCCAAGTCACCCTTGCACTGATGACTAACTCGCCGCTTCCCTTTCGGGCTCCACTCGAGCGATGGCTTGTCTAGTGATGTCACTTGATGGTCTGTTTTCTCAGAGTATGGCCAGCCAATCCATCTCTATTTCTTCCGGCCTATTTGTTTGACAATCTGTTCCTGGTTTTCTCGCTCCCAGAGATCCTCCTTGTTGGTGATCTTTTCTGGTCGGCCATCTGATCTTGAGTATTGAGCAAAGACAACTCTTAGTGAAGATATGTAGTTTGTTTGAGGTGCTCTTGATGACGCGCCAAGTTTCTGATCCATATAGTGAGTAGTTCGGACTTCACATTGGAGTTGAAAATCCGGACGGATGTTATTTTCGATGCTGAGTAGGGCTGTTGACCTCCACACAGAATTGAGAGTAATGAAAGCTTGTCTAGATTTCCCGATCCTCAATTCTTTGATATCCTCGTCAGTTCGTTCGCCTGTAGTTGAAACGATGCTTCCTAGGTAGGTAAAAGAGGTTGTTTCTTTCAGGTTCCTCGCATTTATGTTGGCTGATTGTTGTCTGTTGTTGTTGCTCTGGGAGTTTCTGTTGGCCCGATATCTTCATCACCTCTGTTTTATCTATGTTCACCTGAGGGCCTATCTTTGATGCTTCTTCTTTGGCCAACTTGTTGCTTTTCACTTGCATATCCTCCAGTTTGTGGGAAATCAGACATATATCATCGGCGAAATCCAGATCCTCCAAGTCTTTTGTGTGGGTCCATTTGATGCCTGTTTCCTCATTGCCCGCTCACTGTTTGTCGCATTATCCAATCTACTGCAATCAGGAAGATCATTGGCGAGAGTAGACAGCCTTGTCTCACTCCCGTCCTCACTTCGAAGGCTTCCGTAAGTTTACCGTTGTGGATTACTTGTCATACAGCATTGTCGTACAGCTGTTGGATGAGATGTATAATTGTCGATGGGACTCCGTAGTAGCGAAGTATTTTCCAAATCACCTCTCAATCGACACTGTCTTCTGAAGGCGTTTTCAAAGTCGATGAAGTTGAGTGAGGTGGAGAGTTGACTGCCATTCCAAGCTTTGTTCAATGATGATGCGTAGAGTGGCGATTTGATCAATACATGACTTGTTTCTCCTGAATCCAGCCTGTTCCGGTCGAAGTTTTTCATCCTGGTTGGCTTGTTTGATTCTCTCCAGGATGATGCCGCCTAATATTTTCCTTGGGATGGACAGGAGTATAATTCCGCGTCAGTTCTTGCATTGACTCAAGTCTCCTTTCTTTGGCAATTTTAATAAGTAGCCTTTCTTCCAACCCTCAGGTACTTTGCCTTCTTTTCACATCTTCTTCAGTAATGGCGTCATCAAGTCCGCTGTTGACTCTGGGTCCATTTTCAATGCTTCTGCTGGGATTCCATCTGGTCCTGATGCTTTTCCAGCCTTTAGCATCTTGATTGCATTCAGGAATTCTGATTTCGTCAGGGGGTCGATGTTTACTGGTAGTTCTGCTTCCGTTGTTGGTATTGTTGGGCGCGTTGTAGGTGGCGGTCGATTTAGAAGTCTTTTGAAGTGTTCAGTCCAGTGTTCTTTTTTTGCTCCACCTCTTTGGTGACTGACCCACCATTCCAATGGTCAGCACATGAATTCCTACTTCTGGCAATTCACGACATAACGCGATCACCAGCAAATGTCTTCGGCGAAAATGTGTTCTCACACCTAACCTGCTGTAGCGAACTGGTTACAAATTCCCACTAGAACTAACTGACCGAATAGGACCAATAGCAAAGAAGCAAAAAACAGCCGTCCAGTACTCCCTATAGGTTTTCCAACGCTCTCCAATCGATGTCAGCTCATGATGAAATCCTGTAACCAATCGAATCAAATCCTTACAAACCAATACTTGAATTAGCACATACCACTAGAAGATTGTACAATACCAAAATCTTCGAAGTTTAACACTAAGTGAAGTAGACTCAATTAAAGTTGAAAACAAAAAAAACTTTTCCCATGGTAACAGAAAAGAACAAACCACATAGTTCAGTTCAGCGATAAGGCTTTTTAAAGGGAATTCACTCTCTCTCTCTTTTTTAGCTGTATACTCGCATTTATATACAATTTTAATCACAAACTGTAAAATAATTAAAAAAAAAAGTGATGAATTATCAATAGTACATAAGCAAAAAGTTAGAAAAGGGTCTTAGATTTAACTAATACGAAACATAATTTAATGTGAATGAATTATAATGAGGACGCACTAAACACTAGTGTTTAACTTCCCACACACATTCAAATCGATACTTGGATTTCTGATCATTCCCACCCACTCACTAAATGTGAGTAAAAATAGAATTGATGAAATATTTAAGTAATAGAGCACAAAAACTAAGTAGTACCAAGGAAAATCTAAGACACGAAGTGAGGCATATAAGAGAAGCTTTGAAACTTAATAATTACCCGGATAAATTAGTCAGGAAATATGCAGGGAAATGTAAAAATAAAATAAATAATGATAGTAGCGATAGTAATGATAATAATAATAATAGTAATATTATTGACGACACGCTTTTCAAACATGCACAGAATAGTGACAACACCAACAATGAGGAATTCAAATCATCAGTACTACTTCCATTCAAAGAGGGAAGAACCTCGGAAACCGCCTTACAGCTGAGAATTAATTCTTAACAAGGCAGGCAGGAATAAAAGTGGCTGACATTCAAACCACCCACAAATTCAATTAGAAACTAGCTTTGTCGGTTAAAGGATCCTGTTAGTGGAGCCTTCAAAACAAAACAATCCAGTTTATCTAAAACGCTGCCTGAGATGATTGTCAGGTCAAATACATCGGTCAAAGTAGCAGAACAGGGTCAGTCAGTCAGACTAGCGGAGCACAAAAGCCTAGCAGCAAAATCTGGATTAGTTGACCAGAATATAACCAATATATCCACTACAATCCTCTAGGAGGTCCAATAACTGTAAAGAGGAATACCACAGTGATAACTACTCTGACAACTGTAGCAATGGGTGATCCGGTTTCGAATCTCAGAGGGGACATTAATTCCTTCAAGATTACACTTACGCCTTGCTGATTGCAGCTAATCACTTAGCCATTAACCAGACAAACTTTGGGATCAGATTTTTGAAAAAATGTACAATTTTAAAAATAGCGCTAATCTTCCAAATTGATAGAGAGACAGACATAAAAACACACACACACCTTATTCTATAATCAAACAACTGAGTCAACGTCAAGACGTCTAACAGAACCTATTCTATTCAAATGAACTGTCGTCGTCAAGATCTGACAGAATAGTTGTAAAATATTTGGGTGCCGAGTGAGAAGTAGACATTTGTAAAAAAAAGTTTATATTTTTAAAATCTCAGCGAGATTGAAATGAGTAATTCCAACATTTCCTGAGTTCAGAGTTCTGGTCCGAACTTCTTCAGGGAAATTAATTGAAATTAACATCACAGAGGTTTATATGTATGGAAAGGGGGACATCTCTTGTTTTTAGAAACTTTTTCCAGTCGTATGAGTCATAAAACAAGTATCAACATGTACAATAAACAAAATTGTATGAGCTGTGATCAAAATTTGACCTCGGATTTACAAATATTGATCTACCTTTGTTAAAAACTTTAAACACGGGTGTTTGTGTATGTGTGTGTGGGGGGGTGGGGGGTAAAGTTGTAAGATATAGACAGACAGGAATTTTGACCAAGTATTATTAATTAGTCATACATATCCGTTTTTATTTATTAATCAGGATTTCCTATGCATCAGCCAACAAGATCACACTTCATGTCTGTTCAAACTGTTAGTATCTAGAATTTTATGATGATTAGACGTATTTTCGAAAATTATGGTGTTTCGGATTAGAGTTTAGTTGAAGCAGTCTGTCGAACTTATTACTTTGTCTTCTTTCTGAAGGTTATTGAGCTGGTTTATTCGACTTACTGGAGAGTTGTTAGGTGACTCAATGGTTACGCATTTAGGATATGCATTCTGTTTTAGACAACGGAGAGTGGAAACACGATGATTGTGTTAATTGCATAGTTTCTTCGTTAACTTAATTTGATTACAAAATAATTCAAATGAACTGTTTCAAGATTTGACAGAACCTATTCTATTTAAACGAAATGCATAAAGTCATAAAATATAGTCTCTCTCTCTCTACACACACTCACACACACACAGACAGATAAATACACAACTCACAGCATTCTATTCACACACACTCAGATTTTTACAAGTTACAACTTGTCAAATTAACTGACTAACTCTAATCACCTAATCCAGTTAGTGTATAAAAGAATTAAAATTTGAGTGACTTGATTTACAGTTAATCTTTTTAATTGATCCACTCTCACGTGTGAACTTTCAATGACAAACGTACACGAACGCGATCAAATTCTAAGTACATGACTCTGTTTAACATTGATTGATATAAGCATTTTTATTTTTGATTACAGCTTGATTTCACATTGTATTTTTCGTATAAGTATGGAATTTTCAGCATGGATATCGGTAGCCCAAATTTTGCAGGGCCGATCAATTGATATCAGGTGTGCGTCAGCAGGGGATCGAACCTCGGACCATGGTCGCACGGTCGGCGAGAGTCCTAACCACTGTGCCACCACAATTCACATTAAGCACCAGGAGAGGACTTGCTATTTATAGCTAGTGATCTAAACGTCAGACAGGTGGCATTTTGTTCGTTTCGCATCGAGCTCATCAACGCTTATCTCGCTGAGTTCAACGCTTAGAAATACTGAATCACTTAAAAAACCATCCGAATTCTAACTACCCGGCTACATCGGTGGAATAGATTTAATTTGCTTCCATATTAAATTGCTTATTAGATATATCACACACTGAAACAGTATTCTTTACTGGATGACAGTGTTTCGAACACAACACATTATTGTTCATAATTATGTCAATTATCATCACACGACTTCGAAACTTGAGTTTTATAGTTTGATTTGCCCTCTCCTAATTGTCGTCTTAGGGGTAGTAGAATTTCCAGATATCTGGTGGACAGGTGTTGAATTACTCCACCTAGACGTATTTTCACTTAACTCGATAAATAAAGCTTCTGTTATCAATCTCTGCCTCCATCCTGCTGTTACATTAGATTTTAAAACTGTCATCCCTATCACATCATCCTATTTGTGATTGTGTGCAATTGCGAGTAGTGAGTGCTATAGCTCAACTATTCTCCAGATTTCTCATCTTATTCGGATCTACTAATCTAGATTTTGCTGCTAGGCTTTTGTGCTCCGCTAGTCTGACTGATTGACCCTGTTCTACTACTTTGACCGATGTATTTGACCTGACAATCATCGCAGGTAGCGTTTTAGATAAACTGGATTGTTTTGTTTTGAAGGCTCCACTAACAGGATCCTTTAACCGACAAAGCTAGTTTCTAATTGAATTTGTGGGTGGTTTGAATGTCAGCCACTTTTATTCCTGCCTGCCTTGTTAAGAATTAATTCTCAGCTGTAAGTCGGTTTCCGAGGTTCTTCCCTCTTTGAATGGAAGTAGTACTGATGATTTGAATTCCTCATTGTTGGTGTTGTCATTATTCTGTGCATGTTTAAAAGCGTGTCGTCAATAATATTACTTTTATTATTATTATCACTATCGCTACTATCATTATTTATTTTATTTTTACATTTCCCTGCATATTTCCTGACTAATTTATCCGGGTAATTATTAAGTTTCAAAGCTTCTCTTATATGCCTCACTTCGTGTCTTAGATTTTCCTTGGTACTACTTAGTTTTTGTGCTCTATTACTGAAATATTTCATCAATTCTATTTTTACTGATATAGGATGGGATGATCGGAAGTCCAAATATCTGTATGAATGTGTGGATTTCCTGTAGAGACATTAGTACGTTTAACTTTCCATCTTCTTTTCTTTTTACGCTATAATCAAAACTATAAAACTCAAGTTTCAAAGTTGTGCGATTGTAACTGATGATATGCTGCTAATGAACAATAATGAATTGTGTTCGAAACTGTGTCATCCAGTAAATAATAATAATAATAATACTGTTTCAAACTTTGTGTCTGATATATATGTATTAAACAAACTAATCTGAAATGACATACTACCACAGTGCTCTAGTTTCACGCATATATTAAGATTTAATTTACCATTTACAAATCGCACAGTTCAGGATTGAATTTCACCACAGTTTTGAAATTATTCAAAACAAAGTATTTGATCAATCTATCTGATGCCGTCAATAAGTGGCATTAGACAGGGCAGGCATACATGCATGACACAAATTGATTGACGTGAGTACTTACTGATATGTATCCATATGTATATATATGTGTGTATGTTGGTCTCTTTCTGTTTGCTCTCTTAGTCTGTGACCATTTCACTTGTATGAACTTGCCTCCTTTAACAATGTATATTCCCCTTATATTATATATAATATATATGAGTGTTTGTTGACAGTCCGTTGCTTGGTGACATATATCCATATATGGTGGTTGTTGACATGTCTGCTATATTTTGCTATGTATATTTGGATCGACACTCCATTATAATTAGCCATTCATGTTAAGACTGTCTATTGATTTATTCACACACTTGTCTGGATGGTCATATATATTTCGCTCTCACAATTTGTGTGACTTACTTACTTTGGTGTGATACCACTTATTGCATTCTCCTTGTGTTTGAAAATAGAAGTATCATCGCAAATCTAGTGGTCTTGTGATTTCCGCCTTCTTGCGTCAGGACTATTAAATTCTCGACCAGTCCATAACAATAATTTGTCGACGAGTACATAACAATTTGGCGACGGGTAAAACTACTATTAACCACTCAGCAGCAACATAACACTTACACACTCTACTCATATCAACACCAGCAGTGTGAATTAAGTTGTAAATCGCCAATTTGATTCAATGATTAGATTATTTATTGCAAAGTGAATGTACACGTAATTTGAAGTGACTATCGCTCAGAAACTATAATAGAAGAAAATGATGATGGATTACAGATGAACTGAACAGACCGAACCGAATAACAATACCAAGCACAGTGCAGGCAATTGCTTGAGTGGAACCCGAACGGGAAACGACGCGCGTCTGGCGTAGGTTCGAGAGTAACATCGAGAGGCGACATTACTACTCAGCTATTCGAACTCACTTTTACTCTAAGTATAGAAGCGTAATGAACTCAAGTACAGGCTTCACTATGCTAGAATTCTGACTTCATCGACACCGAGCACAAGAGGCATGCTATTTAGTTACACGTAGAATGACCAACTAATGTGTGACCATTACAGTCCTACAGGAGGTCAATCTTGAACCTGTATATCGCGGTTGTAATGTTTGTTCCTGCAGTTCTAGGTAAAATGGACTTGAAGTTCAGTGAAGACTTGAATTAATTCAAGATTGTAGATAGTACTCTTGCTGTCTAGTGGCACCTCTAAGTCCAAGACTTCCGATTGACTGCCTCCCACCATCCCCAATATGAACTAGATCTGATTTAAATTTAAATCTTATTTTCTAAAAACATTATAATTAATATGTATCGGACCTGGGGAGCAAGAAGACAAGAATACACTGCACTGCACTGCACTAAACGATAAGAAGACTCCATCTAGACGATGTGGATTTCGTGAGTGGATGGATGATATACGTCTGATGTCATATAGACTTGAAGACTTACAAGCGAAATCCAACAGACTGATTGAAGAAGAAGAAGAAGAAGCTAAGACAGAACTTCAGGTGAATATATAGAGAAGACAGGTAATATAGACATCCTACCGATCAATAGCAACAGCAGCAACAACAACAACAACCAGCACCAATCACCATCAATGGGAGACACTTGACACTTGAGGTTACTGCCTTCACTTATCTAGGAAGTGCATCGTTTCAGCTACAGGCGGAACGGATGAAGATGCCAAAGCCAGTCACAGTCAATGGGGGATTGGAAAGGCAAGACCACGCATTTATCAACTAACCTGAAACCAGTTTGGGAATCTGCCGCACTGACTCACTCAGCATACGGAAGAAGATTCGAATTTTCAACACACCGACCAGTTTCAGGTCGATCGGGTCATAAACATGACCAGAGAGAGTGTCACGAAAAGGATTTCCAACAGGTCACAGTAGACTTTAATCAACAGCTGCCAGAAAAAAAAATTAGTAACAAGAAACTCCAGCTGGCGACGAATCAACTAACAGTTGATTGCTCAACAAATATATGTAAGAGCAAAATGGCGATGGATATGTCATACATTGAGCAAATGGCCAATACGAGTTGAAGACATGAAAAGGTTGACTGCTTTCGATCATAGATGTCTGCGATCTCTGTCTCACGTTAGGTGGTTTCACAAGATAAGTAATGTTGACGTTAGGCGTAGAGTGTTGGGCAAAGAGGGAGAATCAATCGACGAGGCTATAAAGTTACATAGACTAAGATGGCTAGGTCACGTGCTGTGCATGCCTAACCACCGCCTCCCCCGACGACGGGCATTACTAGCTAGCTGATATAGGTGCAGGTTGGAAAAGAGCCAGTGGTGGCCAAACAAAAACATGGCCTCATCAATCCATGAAATCCTTGACAGTTAAACTGAGTCGGTCAGGTAGGGAGATGCAGACTCCCGGGATGGGGCCCTCGGGACTCTAGGAATCAATGGCTGGAGACAATAGGTGACATGGCTCAAAATCGTTGTCAATGGCCAGCGCAGATGTATTCAGTCTCTGTAATCTTTCATATTCCTTTCTACCATTACCCATTCTGTTTCACTCTTATACTTGTCAAAGTCTATTGATTCTCTTCATTCATCTTCTTTTCTACCTCTGTGTGCTATTCGGAACGTGGCAACTCGAACTGGTGCACTTTGGTGCCAAGTTCTATGTTGAATCCAGACAGACAGACAGACATTGAGCAAAACCGTAGATTGACAACATGCGCAATGCAGTCCATTGGTCAAATGGAATCTCAATGGGAATCGACGAGTGAGTGGGCAGTCGTTAGGAGGGTGATGACATGGAAGAGATCGGGTGAGGAGGAACTATGAGCAATCGTGTGGCTAGCCAGATGAAGAGGACAGCAGAGAATAGAAGAAAATGGAGATGTGTTGCTGTTGAATCCGTATGTTCCACTTGGAACCCCAATGGATAATCATACCAATAATCATATATACAACATACAGTCATGCACACACCTACTTGTGTAATTAAACAACGAACTGAACAAAAACGTTTAACACGACCTATACTTTAATAAAACATGCATAAAATCACAAAGTATAGTTCCACCTACACCTACACCCACACACACACACACACATACATAGACAAACATACAACCACCTATGACATTGTAGACACATGCTTAGACAATCAAATTGTACAAGTTACTACTTGTAAAACTTACAAACCAACAAACTAACTGATCACTTAATCAATGAGTGCATAAAAAATTAAAATTTAAAAGTGACTCAATTTGAAATTACTGCATTTTATTGATTCACTGTCTCTCTCTCTCTCTCTCCTCTGAACTTATAATGACAAAAAGGAGACAAGATATCACAATAAAACTTGTGCACTGTGGTAGAGTGTAATTCCATTATGGGTAAATTTTGTTTTGATAAAGTCTCACAGTGTTATACAGTAATGTTTACTGATGACCACGTTTCGAGCACAATTTGTCGCCGCTCATAATCATATCAAGGTAATCACACGACTTCCTAAATTCATTTATATAGTTCCATTGTTTTTCTCTTGATTTTCACTTGATTTGATTGGTAGTAGTATTTTCCATATTTCAGGTATGAGTGACGAGTCATTCCTATTGCATGTGTTGGGTGTAGACTCGATGAACCAGACAGGATTCAGTAATCAACCTCTCTCTCCACCTACCTAGATTACTTTTTAGAATTTTAACCCTCTCTCACTATGTTGTGTGGTTGTGTGTTAATGCATGCAGTGCGATTAATGAGCTTTTCTCTAAATTACTTATCTTCTCTGGGTCAGCTATTCTTATTCAACAGTCTGTGTTTAACAAACTGAGCAGTAGCACTAAGTAGCACAAGAAAAGACCTAAATGATGAATTAAAACAGACAGAAGAGGCGTTGGTGTTAAATAACTATCCTTTGAAATTCATTAGGAAGATCGAGAAAGGCCAAAAGAAAAATAATTGTGAAACTAGTAATAATAAAATAAATAAGAGAGAATATAAGTCATCCACAGTTATACTATACAAAGAGGGGACATCTGAAACCCTACGTAGGATTCTGAATAAAACAGGAATTAGAGTGCCTTTCAAACCTATAAACTCACTCAGGGTCAAGCTCTGTAGACTAAAAGACCCGGTGGAGCCAATTAAACGAAATAATTTAATTTACAAAATACCATGCAGTGACTATGAGTGACGTCAACTACATAGGTCAGTCAAACTATTAGGTCGAGGGTAGTCAGATTGTCATAACATAAGAATTCAGCTAAGGTAAGAATGGTTGACCCAGAGAAGATAAGTAATTTAGAGAAAAGCTCATTAATCGCACTGCATGCATTAACACACAACCACACAACATAGTGGGTGGGAGAGGGTTAAAATTCTAAAAAGTAATCTAGGTAGGTGGAGATAGAGAGAGGTTGATTACTGAATCCTGCCTGGTTCATCGAGTCTACACCAAACACATGCAATAGGAATGACTCATCACTCATACCTGAAATATGGAAAATACTACTACCAATCAAATCAAGTGAAAATCAAGTGAAAAATAATGGAACTATATAAATGAAGTTAGGACGTCGTGTGAGTAGTGCCTTGATATGATTATGAGCAGTAATAAATTGTGCTCGAAACGTGGTCATCAGTAAACATTACTGTATAACACTGTGAGACTTTATCAAAACAAAATTTACCCATAATGGAATTACACTCTACCACAGTGAACATATTTTAATCTTATATCAATGATGGTGATCGACCTGTTCTAACCGATCATCTCCCCAGGGCAAAGAGGCAGCATAACTGGTTTGCTGGTCTTCCCATAGGAAACATTTTATCTCACTGCTGTTATATTCCTATTCGATAGCAATACGATTTCGCTTTGGCATTAACCATTATCAAAACGACATTTCCAGCATAGAAACACCTGCAGGAAAATTCGTACTAGCCATGCAAAGATAGTAGTTATCGGAGAGGAATTGCATCACCAATCTTATGGTCCATTCACATATATACATTCCCAGTGGAAAATAGTTAGAGATTTGTTGTTGGTATTTTTATAAGGATAATACTAGTATTATTATTATTATTACTATTATTATTATTAATGGTATTATTAACATTAGAACGATTTCAGTAATTCAAACGCATATTATTACTATCATGATAACTACTCATCGCAAACCTGATCCCAATCTATCATATTACCATATTTCTGTGCTTTCAAAATGTTATTAATATTATGTTATTGATTATAGGTAGCAGTGGGATGTAGGATGTGCATTTCGTCCTATCTAAGACTCGTCCACTGGAGGAACTTGCATTCTCACTGAGTAGGTGAATGACGTCCACACTGAGTTTCGAACTTTGCATTATCTAATAAGTCCACTTTGACACGAGAACCAACTCCTCTGCAACGAATATCAGTGGTTACTTGTTGAAGTTCAGGTACATCGAGCTTACGAGTGGCAAAAATAGGACGTATTGTTCATCTTGAATTTCAGTGCTATTTACTATCCACTAGATTACTTCATACCTATCTTCAATCATTGTCGAAGATTAATTACTTGGAGTCGGTATATCAGCAGTGATCGAGTATATCGGTGCAGTGTGAATCAATCACTGAGAAATACAAATTAACTTATACAAATAACGTAATAATAAGGAAAGGTCAGCCTTCTTTGACTGCAGATGTTTATGCTGTATCCGTCATCTTAAGTGATAAACTACATATTTGGGGGATATTTATGTCAGAAGTAGGCTGTTAAGTAATGACACTCGGCTGACCTACTAACTGGTTTCAAAGCAGAACTTTGCACACATGTGCAGCAATTCCAGTTCCCACACTCTATGTAACACACAAAGCATGAAATGAAGGCAAACAGAGATTTAAAAGAGAGATAATTAACGCAAGTGTGAGCATGGGAAAAAGAATAGTCAATATGGAAGAGTAAATGTGCCATCATTCTCACAACGATTTTGAGCCATATCACCAGTTATCTCCAGCCGCAATTGGTCCTTACCATACCGAGGACTCCAATCATCCAGGAAAGTCCACACCTTCCTACATGGCTGGGTCAAATTAACTTTATTGGTTTTCATTGACTGATGAAGCCATATTTTCGTTTGACCAACACTGTCTCTTTTTTCCAACCTGATTGATCCTATGTGAGTCAGCTAAAATTGCCCGTCGAGAAAGGTGATGCCTAGGCATGTTGTAACACGTATCCTAAATATTTCAGTCGGCATAACTTTACAACCTCATCGTTAGATTTTCCCTCATTATGTAAGACGCAACGTCAAACCTCAGTATTACTCAGCCTGTTATACTATCTAACAGAGGGGACAGAATGCAGATAGATGTATATGATCAAAGACAACTAGCCGGATTTTTCATGTCTTCCACTTCCAATGACCATTTCTCCGAGTCATAAAAGAGGACAGAGAGAGCTGCTTAGCAGTACACATATCCTTTAGTCAATGGTCATCTGGATATCACGTCTACCGAACCAAAGATGAAGTAAGTTGGCTGAGATGTCCAGGATATATGTTACGTATGTCATGCTACCTGTCTGTCTGTCTGGATTCAACATAGAACTTGGCACCGAAGTGCACCAGTTCCAGTTACCACGTTCCAAATACCACACAGAGGTAGACAAGAAGATGAGTGAAGAGAATCAATAGAGTTTGACAAGTAGAAGAGTGAAACAGAATGGGTAATGGTAGAAAGGAATATGAAAGATTACAGAGACTGAATACATCTTCGCGCCATTGACAACGATTTTGAGCCATGTCACCTATTGTCTCCAGCCATTGATTCCTAGAGTCCCGAGGGCCCCAACCCGGGAGTCTGCATCTCCCTCCCTACCTGACTCAGTTTAACTGTCAAGGATTTCATGGATTGATGCCATGTTTTTGTTTGGCCACCACTGGCTCTTTTCCAACCTGCACCTATATCAGCTAGTAATGCCCGTCGGGGGAGGCGATGGTTAGGCATGCACAGCACGTGACCGACCTAGCCATCTTAGTCTATGTAACTTTATAGCCTCGTCGATTGATTTTCCCTGTTTGCCCAACACTCTACGCCTAACGTCAACATTACTTACCTTATTAAACCACCTAACGTGAGACAGAGATCGCAGACATCTATGATCGAAAGCAGTCAATCTTTTCATGTCTTCAACGCGTATTGGCCATGTTTCAGAGCCATAGAGAAGGACGGAGCGAACTGATGAGCAGTACACGCGTCCCTTGGTTGATAACCGGATGTCAGCTTCTTTTGTTCCCCAATGTTAGTCAATATTGGATAAGGTAGGAAAATAGTTGAAGGTAGCTAAACGGTAACCTGGGATCAACCGACAGAGTTTTTTACAGTTGGTTCAAGCCATGTAACAGATGAAAACTGCCTAGTTGGGATCTTAGAGGTTCTAAGAACCAGTAGTTGGAGACTGATGGTGATATCGTCCTCAGTGGCACAGATATGCATTCACTCTGTGTGATCGCCAGTGGCCGTTAAGCTCTCATGTTTATTCCTTTGACTATTCTTTCTTCTACATATTTTTGTTCATCAATACTCCTTTAGAACCTATTCTCGGTGAGTATATATGATATATGGAGGCTGTATGCCTACATGAAGGGCTGTACGTCTGTGCAAGGTTGAAACCCACTCAGGTAGTCCATTGATTAATTGAAAAAAACTAAGATATCTCAATTACTTTCACTTCTTTCAAACAGTATTAATAACCCCATAGTATGATGGATGACGACTAGCAGTGGAATCCAGTCACGATGAGTATTTCGTCCTAGTTGGGACTCGTCATCTGGAGGTACCTGCGTTCTCCAGTGAGTTATTGATGGTCTTCCCACCGAGGCTCGAATCCACTGTCCATAGTCTTGATATGTATCGATTTTATATAATAATAATATTGGTGTGTATGTTGGTCTCTCTTTCTGTTTGCTCTTAGTCATAATAATTAGCGACGAGTACATAACAATTTGGCGACGGGAAAATTATGGATTATTCTAAATTGGATTACTATTTGAACAACAATGAAATTAATGGAAATGTTCGTCAACAACAGACTGTCCAGCTTCACCTTCAAGCAATCCAATCATACCATGCTACCATCTGTCGACGGCATTGTGAACAGTATTTCACAGTTCAATTATGACCCAGAGGCTAATGTCACTTTTGACACATGGTATCAACGTTATGAGGATTTATTCACTGTTGATCTCGCCTCACAAGACGATGCTGGAAGGTGCGAGTGTTGTTACGTAAATTGGGTCCGCAGAATATGAACGGTACTGCAACCTAATTTTACCCCAAAACCACGTGACAAGTGTTTCGATGATACAATAAAGCTGCTGCGTGAACATTTTGGAGACCACTCCTCATTATTCAGCATACGTTATCGTTGCCTCAAGCTGACAATGAATGAAAATGATGATTTTCTTACTCACGTTGGCACAGTCAACCGAGAATGTGAGAGATTTCGACTCAGGTCCTTAACAGATGATCAATTCAAAGCCTTGATTCTCATATGCAGTCTCAATCTCCTCGTTTCACAGATATCCGAACTCGACTGCTCAATCAGCTAGAACAAAATCCAAGTAACATACATGACATAGCTGATGAATATCAACGGCTGATTAATTGCAGAAAGACACACACCTGGTCGAATCAACACCTTCGAGAAGCTCTGATATTCTGCATTACGAAAGAGCAAAAATCTCTCATCATCCACTCCTGACCCACCTTCTCTAATGTTCCGCGGAAATCTACACATACTCGTCCAACTTCCAAATACTGCAAAGAAGACCCCACCATCACCATGCTGGCATTGTGGCGCGTGGCACTTTGTAAAGTCTGCCATACAAAATCATCGTTGCAGCAAGTGCAAAATCATCGGTCATAAAAATGGTTTTTGTCAGCCACGCAAACCAGATATCAAATCCAGCGAAAGCTCGACAAACTGTTGGTCCTAAATCCCAAAAAGTCATTGAGTCTACGCAACCTGTCAAGTCACAACACCAGTATGCGGAAATATCTTGATCTTCAGATGAATGGTCATGATGCACGTCTGCAGCTAGATACCGCCTCTGATATTACTGTTATATCAGAGAACTTTGGAATAATATTGGCAGACCACCATCAAATACTTCCAGACTTCAGCGCCTGTGGTGGGCGGCTCAAACTAATTGGTGAACTCAAATGTTCTGTTTCCTTCCGCAAACAAATTCACAGGAATTTGCTACGTCACCAAGAGATTTAAATCTTTTGGGACTTGATTGGTTCGATCGTTTGCATCTGGCTGATGTCCCACTAAATTCGCTATGCAATGCAGTCAAGAAGCATAAAATGTCAGACAATTCCGGACGAAGCCGAAGCCGCAAACCCAACAGGCAGACGAAACGACAGACGTCAACAACAAGCCAAAGGTTCAGATAAACCCCCAGGTAAACATCCTACTAATCATCATCTTCTCAAAAGGGGAGGTGATATGTATCCACATATATATATATGTGTGTATGGGTCTCTTCTGTTGCTCTCTTAATAATAATAATTTTTCCTTCACGTTCCCAGTGGAACATAGGGCCTCAAGCTAGTGGCTTGAAGTTTCTGTAGCAGTGTTTAATTTTTACAGGATGGGGTTGCTAGCCACATGCCTAACCTTTCCTCTTTACCAGCATTATTTCTATCTCAGTGAGGTAAAGGAGTGCGCCGGCCAGGAATCGAACCCCGGACCATGTGGATGGTCGGCGAGCGTCCTAACCGCTATACCACCGACGCACCGTTCGCTCTCTTAGTCCTATTAATAATTTAGCGACGAGTACATAACAAGTCTCAAACGCCAAAGCGCTATCTACTAGACCACTTGGGCCACGACAATAAGCCACCTCTTTTGCAACGGATCATATTAATTATTTAATTCAAATTTTAGATTTTCCCGTCGATTGATTGGACCGAAGTGCTTGGAAATCATTCACCAATTAACTACTAATACTATGTCCAGGCATTGTCAAAGCATCTGCACAAGAAGCCAACATGTCAACCTGAGACCGAAGAGCACTTCGGTCCAATCAATCGATGGGAAAATCTAAAATTCAATTTAAACCCCATAGTATATTTCTTCAAGAGAATTACTGGAAACGGAAGAGCACTGTTTCGCTCACTCTTTCATCCTAGTTAGAAAATATTCATTCATGTGCATTCATAAATACTACTACGGATGGAATCCAAGACTTACAATTTACGAGGACAGTCAATTGACTATTCAACTACTGGGTTCGAACAAGTGTGATGAGAGCTGTCTACTGACCAAAACTGGTAGACAGTAATTTACGTCAATATGTTGACTTCCCAAATCTTGGCCATGAGAACAAAGACTAACTCAACAATCAATCACAACAGACTTTGCGCGGGCGGATGCGATTCGCAGATATATGGTCTAACCTTCAAATAAACGGCCACAAAGAGATGACGGAGTAACCTTCAGCAGGAAAACAACCGATCAGAAGATGCTGTTTCTCTACTAATAATAATAACGAATAATAATGTACATAAAAATCTATAAATATCTGTTGGTTTCCTCAATAAACGATCTGTTACCTGGCCCTTGTCTTCTCTCGTTACACAAAAAATTATGGAAACTTGTCGATATGACTGAGCAGTGGTAACGCAACATATCATGACTTAACAGGAATTAGAATTCATAGTTTAATGGAATATTAACCCTGTGGCTGAACCGTCGAAGAGTTCACTTCGTAACGTGAACGACCTTACTGTGATATCCGGCGGGATCCAGTGCTCTCTCTGACTTTCAATGATTCTCTGATTAACTGGTTCATGACAAAATTTACACTGAAATGTATTCAATCCACAAAATCTGAGTACAAATAAGGATAAACATAATGTTTAAAAAAAAATAACCTATCGCGGAAACAGTTGTTTAAAAATTCATAATACACTGAGCCTCATATTGTGTAGCTGGGAATCTCCAGTGAAATCAGAACTAATGATAACTTTACTTTTTATACATTAATAGCCACGTATATGGTTGTGTTTGTGTGTATATATATATACATATATACCCAAGAAATTAATTAACTAGGCTTGACAACAGATAGTCAGAAAATTGTATTTTGTCATATCGTTGTACAACTGACTCTCCACCTTTTAGTTTTCTAACTTCAGTGACCGAAATAGAATACGCTACGCTACAATACAATGCAATACCCAAGGGAAATTAATTTTGACTAGGAGAAAGAGATTTCAGAAGGGACAGAAGAAAGCAGAAAAGACTACTGCATGGGAATCTACAACTTAATGAGTGCTAATGGGAACAGTTTTTTTTTAATTTTGCTAATAAACAACTCCAGTATTGTTCACCCAACCTCTACTTTCACAATTTGTCAACTGTCGTATCCTACCTATTCTACTTTACTGTTCCCCGTTAGTCTTTCCTGGGTTACTGAAAAAGGACTATACCATCCTGAGAAGGATGTTGAAGGTAGTTAGTAGGACTAGCGGTGTAAAACTCAGTCAGCTCGTCACTTCATTAGTAGATAAGCATCTGAATACATGCGAAAAATGGTATAAAACCATACTCCCCGACCCTCAGCACCCCCCTTTATTCCTAACTCTCTCCTTGTATCTCATCAGGTAGAACCAGAAATCAGTACAAAATAATATATGCTCATACAACCAAGTATAGGAACTCAATGATACCATATTTGGCCAGCCCGTGTTCTAAGTGACAGAGACAATGTTAAGCGCGAAACCTATGACTTGCTTTGTTGTTAATAACATAATTTTGGTCCTTGTTATTTCCCCCCTTATACTCTCTTATTTGTACTCTATAATGGACAACCTTCTTAAACATACTTAGCTACCTAAATTATTAACATTGGCTTACTTTTTTGTACTTTACTCTATTCCTTCTTTTGTGTATACTTCTGGGTCCGACTATATTATCACTATGAGTATTACAAAATTTTCCTGTCATTAACCATCATGTAATATTAGTTTTGTGATTGTTATTTTTGTTCGGCACTATTTAACTGACAATCTTGGTTGTGAACGCCGTTATCACCATTCTAAAATTTTTGTATTATGCATGATTACTCACACTACCACTACGAATACCGCATTAGAGCTGACAATAAAAAAACACTTTGAAAGAATCGGTTGAGATGTTGTGTGAGGGAGGTGTTGACCAGATGTTCAATAATGGCACTTCTAATTGAACCAGTGCCTCCTCTTTGCAGCCACGCTGGGTAGTGTTCTCTAACACGTTTTGAGAGGACGCGCATACAACGACCTATGTATCTAGCTCCGCACGAGCAAGTGAACTGGTATGTGCACATTGAATTGGTCATATGCGAGAGTTTGTCCTTCGTGTTGTTTCAAAGTATTGAGCGGCTAGAGAATGTCACTCTTAGTGTTGATGCAGGGAAGGTCTTCTTTAAAGAGTTGGATGTTCTCCTCTTCAGGATATCAGCTGCCAAATCTCCCTTGAAATTCAGATTTAGATACAGCGTTTTCTTTGGCGCTGAATCGCATTCTTCTCTTTTAGATTCAGGTTTCATGTCCTTTTCGACAAAACGTGTCAGGTAGCCATTTTGAGCCAGGATATTTATGAAACCAAAAACTAGAACAGAAGAATGTGATTCAGCGCCAAAGAAAACGCTGTATCTAAATCTGAGTTTTAAGGGAGATTTGGCGGCTGATATCCTGAAGAGAAAACATCCAACTCTTTAAAGAAGACCTTCCCTGCATCAACACTAAGAGTGACATTCTTTAGCCGTCCAATACTTCGAAACAACACGAAGGACAAACTCTCGCATATGACCAATTCAATGTGCATATACCAGTTCACTTGCTCGTGCGGAGCTAGATACATAGGTCGTCGTTGTATGTGCGTCCTCTCAAAACGTGTTAGAGAACACTACCCAGCGTGGCTGCAAAGAGGAGGCACTGGTTCAATCAGAAGTGCCATTATTGAACATCTGGTCAACACCTCCCCCACACAACATCTCAACTGATTCTTTCAAAATAAAAAAACAACCTAAAATGTTTATTTTATGATTGTTTAGTGTTGTTCAATCAAATTAACTGATCATCATGCCAATAAACATTCTTAAATATCATTTCATAATTTCTTGTATGATTATAGCTTTACTGTTCACCACGCATACACATATCATAGCTTCACTACCTAACAATGAGATATTATTTATTATGTTGTTTAGTTTCCATTCTACTTCTTGGTAATTTTTTTCCCATCTTTTGCTATTTTGTGTTTTTTTGTTTTTGTTGTTGTTTTTTATATTTATTTTTTGTAATACTCCTTTTAAATGTTTGATAAAATTAAATACAATATTGTAGATAATTACTGATTATTCCACACTGTACCACTAGTACTGTTTCTGGAATAAAGTAAATTATTGAAATATGACAGAATGGTTATCCAAAAAATTTCATCAAAAAGTGTTTAAAGTCGATTCAAAACACCAACAAAGAACCATCATCAAAGACCAAAAGAAATTCATCCTACCATACATCAGAAATATCTCTTAATAACGGCTAGAATAATGAAACCATTTGATATAGATGTAGCACACAAACCAGCCGAATCGCTTAATTCGATCTTATGCAAATCAAAAGATCCAACAGAAAAAGGAGATAAAATTAACACCATTTACAAAATAAATTGCATGTATGAACTGTAACAGACATTACATCGGCCAGAATGGGCGTCCTCTTTGAATAAGAATCCAAGAGCACAAATAAGCCGTGAAAAGACATGATATAAATTCTTTAGTATCAATGCATACAGACAATTGTGGACATTAATTTGATGATTGGGATGATGTCTAAATTTTAGACAGAGGAAACACCAAAAATGCAGTCAGGGAATTCCTAGAAGCCTGGTACTCAAACGAAAATGCAATGAACAAACACGTTAATATAGATGAAATATATCAACTAATAAAAAGTAAATCATGTGACGGGAAAGTTTAAAATCCAAGTCAATAGAAAACGGTTTATACATATGTAAAGATGGTTACCGAGAGACGCAATTATATCACTCATGAAGAAATTTAAATCATTTCACTTTATGCAAAATACTGAGCTGAAAATGTCGTCCAGATAGACGATGAAAGCTCCGCAAATAAACCAACCAGCTCAGAGAACACTATTAATTGAAAAGTAAATTATTATTATTCTTCCTAACAGTGGGAATATTCTTAACATTGGGTAATTTGATTTCGTGTAAACACAGACAAATATACATGCACACACGCAGATACAGTAATATATACATTTACGGATGACGTTTCGAGAACAACTGTGATTACTGTTCATAATTATCATCATCATCATCGTATCGAGCTGTGGTCACTTACGCGATAAACAACATAAATAAAACCACTAATTAGTACGTCAAAAAACTCTAACTAACGAAATAATGAAATGGATAGAATAAACGACAGAGCTGAATAATTCCCGTAAAATTCATTGGGGACTTCAAAATAGTGAAACTATTAGGCATAGCACAGATAAGGAAGAACTTATGGCATCTACAGTAGTTTTACCATATAAGGAAGGGATATCTGAAACGCTTATTAATTTCTTTTTTTTATTACAGCTTGATTGCACACCATATTTTTTGGTACATATATGGAATTTTCAGCATGTGACACCAGTAACCGAAATTTTGCAGGCCGATCATAGATATAAGGTGTGCGTCGGCAGGGGATCGAACCCCGGACCATGTGCCTGGTCGGCGAGACTCCTAACCATTGTGCCACCGACGCAATATTAAGTACATCGAAACACTTGTGTCTAACAGGAGGAATTAACTGGAATATTGATTTTCTGTATGTTCTTTCATAGTGGACAGTGATTATCAGTATGAGGTCTACCATACTGCGTATGAAGATTGATAATATTGATCAGTGACATCCCCTGGCTGTAGAATAATGCCACCGGGATTGATGGTCATCATGATTCTTAGATCATTAGACTTTAACTGCTTTTATGGCTGTGAGACCTGGCCATTGAGAGTAGAGGATATGAAAAGCCTGGCTAGCTGTCTCTGATCATAGGTAGGTGCCTGTGTTCTATCTCCCATGTGAAGTGGTATAACAGGGTGAGTAATATTGAGGTTAGGCGTCGAACGTTAGGTAGGTGGCAGGAGAAATCAAAAGACGAGGCTGTGAAGCCACATCGACTGAGATGGTTAGGACATGTGTTACGTATGCCTAGTCATCGCCTTCCTCGACGGCCAATGTTAGCTAACATAGGGTCAGGCAATCGAATCCATGACAGTTAGTTTTAGCCACGTAGATAGGTATAAACTTCCTGGTCAGGATCCTTGGGACGGTAAACACCAATGAAGGCTGGAGAAAATCAGTGATACGGCTCAAAATCGTTCTCAACGGGTGCAGGTGCATCCACTCCTTGTGACTTATAATACCCAATAAAACTATGTGGTTCTTTGATAATGCTATTCTTTGGCCTCATATCTCTGTTTATTATCTCTCTTTCGTTCTGTTTTGCATTTCTTCTCACTTTCATCTCTTGCTTTGAGTGCTACATGGGGTGTGACGACTTGAACTGATGCACATCAGTGCAAAGTTCTACGTTAAAACCAGCCAGTCAGTCAGACTTAAACTCATTGGTTGAATGTAAAGATAATCACTACATAGGAGGAAATCTTCCTTGGAGTGAAACACTCTTGGTCAGTGGTGTTCATTGACGAACAGTTCCAAGGTTACGACGAAATGTCAGTAGTGACGAAATCTAGCAAGTGAAGTTAATCCGAATCCCTACACACAAAACCCACATGATCGAAAAATCAGTCAGTCTCCAGGACATTGACGACTAATGGATTTATGTTCTAAATCTGTGCTCAGAAGTCATGACCAGTGACGGGCACCATGTGAAGGTGACGTCGATTGATGGTAGCTCTGTATCACAAAATCAACAGAATTTACAGTTCACGGGTAATTGAATTTCTGCCTTAAATGACCTGATAAATTGTAGGTCTCGGGGTTCGACCACTGGTGAGGTTGTAGGTGTACACACTGATGAAGAGCCCCACAAAAATAGGACGAAATAATCAGCTATCCACTACTCCCTACTTGGTTTGCGACGAAGCAATAATCAGTTGTTTTTTTTACACTTACAGCAATAAACGCTGGATCCATATCATTTTTCACCATATATGTCTGTAATTCTTCTATTGTAATTGTCTCTAAAATTAGAAAAACAAAAAAAAAGTAAATATCAATCAATTAATCAATAGATCGATTAATTGGTCAAGTGACCAATCAAAATTTACGAAAATATTCAGAGGAAGATATCTATTTATATGTATATGCATAAAACCGATCGATGAAATCGATTTTTCTGTTGTTTTTTTTCTCTGTAATCAACACACGCAGATTAATTAACACCACAGTTAGCCAAAGAAAATTTTAAAAAATACTTTTTTTTCTCAGAAGAAACTGAGAAAAACAACAATAACAAATTTGTTTGTGATAATTATCAGATTTTATTGTGAACATATATTGAACGAATTTGCAATGATATGCAGCATTAGTATGGAATACTGTAAGAAAATGAACGACAATCGATGTTCAAAAGTAGGCAGGCTAACAGGCTATACAATGTAGATATCTTGGGTTGTTCTCTTGGGTCCTGAATGAAATATTGGGGCTTCACAACAATACATCTGTATTTTATCCTGTTCTTTCTAGTTAGTTGGTGCTATCAATGCCCACTGGCTCTCATCTTCTCTTCCTACGATCTCCTTCATGTCACTCTCGAACCTAAGTCCAACTCGTTTGTTTCCCATTCAGGTAAGACTAGACAAGCTGGCACGTAATGTCACTCCACGGTATCCTCTGACAGTGTCCAATCCATTTCTATTTCTATCTGCATATTTTAGTGGGCAATAAGTTCTCGGTTGGTTTATTGCCTATCAAACTTCCATCTTCCTAAGCCTTTCTACTCATCTGATCTTTAGTATGATGCTATGGGGAGTGCGTTCTAACCAATTGAGTGTCTAAAATTTAACTATGTTAATGAAAGCGTTGCAATTAAACTATCAATTTCAAAAAGAGTAGTTTAAAAAGCATTCCGATCCTGAGCTCTGTACAAAAACACATGATCATCCAAATAACCTGTGAAAATCGATAGCAATCTTAGGCTGGCCATCAAAAATTCCTGTATGTCAATCAGATGAATGAAAAATATCTAACTGATATTAATCCGTGGCCTAACCCGAAGAAAAAATTAAATCCTTACAAATCAACTCTTGCTCGAGAACGCCTCCCACAGTATGGCTAAGTAAAGGTGTAGTGAAAACCATTAACAGTTCAATATTGAACCATCTGATCAAACAGGCCACAAAGCCAGCCAGAATTGAAGAATGCTTCTCTATCATCTACCGCGTGCCTAATAAATTCCTAAAATCATCATAAAAGCATCGCATGCTCCAAACAGTGGAGGCTATTGCAATTCGCCTGAAACAACCAGTGCTCTGTGTTCAAAAGAAACAAGTCCAGCCAGCCACTACTACTACTGCCCTGGCTGGCCTTCAGTAGAGACTATAAATTCGTCAATTTGTAATGTCATCTTTCATAATTTTTCTGACATTCAGCTTATTTTATGTTGATGCTATTGAACTGTAATCCATTGATATTATTATTGATTAGATGTTATTTAAACAGCACTAATGTTGTTCATAACACTAATTCATTCATTCACTATAATGTACATATAACTGTAGAAAAGAGTATTCTTTGTTCAATGTCCATTCTCTTGAAAATTAATCTGATGCTCGCTAGTGACTTGCTACAGGACAAATTTGTCTGGATTTCTAGTGAGATGTCGTGACCATTGGAGTTCATCCAGTCAGGAGTGTAGATAAAGTTCTCGCCGATGACATTGGTTGGTGCCAGTTGCGCTAAAATCAGGTTAGAATTCATGGACTAACCATTAAATTGGGTCCCAGTGACTCAATGGTATACGAGTTTGCCTTGTTGTAACGAGAAAGTCCTTAGTTCGAACCCCGTTTTGGGTTGGGTGGGTACTGCCGATGATTCCCGAACTAGGATGGATGAAACAGCTGTTCAGTACTCCCTGGTTGGTTTTCAATGAATCTCTAACTAACACCAATAATCCATGGTCTAACTTGTAAAACAAATCAAATCCTTGAAAAATCAATTCTGGAAAATATCTATTCCCTAGAGTTTTGTATAACACTGGTTGCCTAGATGATGAAAAAATTAAACTATAACAGACATCACGATATATATATATAGCGAGAGAGAGAGAGACTGGAAACTTTAAGACGACCGATCATATCACACATATATTTCATATATGCTGCATCCACATTTCTACCTCACTGGAAAGGAAAGAAAAACTGTCCACTGTGTAAGTTAGACTGTTAATGTATTTTCAGAATAAAACTTATACATACAAATTAATTATTCATAAAGTTCTTTTTCCGTGATTGTTACTTCGAGGTCATATTTGAAGGTCGCTTGTGGCGGTCACTTTAACTTTTCTGTGATGTTTTAAAGTCAAGTTAAACTACCACAACCAAAGGCAAGGTCGGTGAAAAGTTGATACTGAAAAAAGAGGCAATCACATCTCGATGACACTATGAAAGGCTATTCAAAATTAAATCTTACCCACTTTGATAAATTTGATGAGAGTAGGAACTTTTTTCCTGCGAATCAGCATTGTCAGGCTGAGGTTTCGTTGTTTTTAGGATTCAGCTTAGGTCTGGAGTTTATGGTTAAGGGCAGGAGAGCAGTGTCAGGAGTATCAGTGGATCTTAAAGTACCATAATCTACAGACAACTAATAACTAATCATTCAGGCAAAGTTCAACAATAGCGCCCCAAGGGATGAGAACGCACGAGTTACTTTCAGCCGACCAATCATAAAAATGAGGAATTTTCCCACAAAAAAATGACGTATATTTATTTACAAGAAAATGCATGAAAACACATTATTAAATAGGGTATCTTTCTCTGACATGACTTAAATATACGTTCGAGTTATAATGAGGAGTGAATCAGTTGCTAAGTTACACTAGTTTATGTACATGTATTCACCAAGGTGATTGAAGATGAGTTGTTTTTGTGAACCGTTCATCTCTCTTATCCTGTTATGCAGTCCTCCCCAAAGCCCTCGGTAGAATTACTACGGTTTCCGGTAAGAGGATCGACGACCACTTTTACCAGGAAAATGTGGATAATAAAACAAATTAAAATAAATGATATCAACTCTAAATCTATAACTAATCGTAACCCTAACCCTATTCATAGCCCTTATCCAAACCATAATTCTAATCCTGATCCTAAACCTAACGAACTATTAACACATTGTCGAAACAGTAATTAAAAACGTGATCTGAGTGAAATTTGCTGCTTAACTGGTGAATAGCGTTGATATTTTAGCTATGATAATGACAGGTGCAGTCAGTCAACGACTAGCGTGCATTCAAGGTCAGTGGAGCGTTCGCTCTCCTGGGACGCTATTGTTGAACTTCGCCAAATGAATTATACAGTGTATAGGCTTCTTATATGATGTAAGTGGAGGCGGCATTTTTGTAGTAGGATTGGTTACAGATGCCAAAAAACATTTTAATCTGTTATTCTGATATGCTTTTATTCCTTCAACAGAATTTCTGTGAGTGCCAGTTTAAGGATCCACTAATCCTGATGACTGACTGATTTTATGATGAATATATCTCCTGATGATCATGAAAACGATGGTGACAGCCACAACGTCCAACATTTCAAATGGATGTTGGTCATAAATCTTCAGTGAAAGTTTTACCTTAACCTTAAAACACGACCCTAATTCTAATCGGAACTTATGCATACCCTACTCTAACCCTAACCTTACCTACACTAACCTCAATAGTAACCCTAACTCTAAAGCAGGGTGAAACTTCCAACAAAGAATATCAAAAACATCCTTTTTTCTAATGTTGCGCTATCTGATTGGTTGGTTCAAGGTAATCCGGCTGTGGTATCTATTCTTTAATGTTGCCAATTTGATAACGCTGTCAGTAAGAAAGCCAATTGGACACAAACAGGCAACACAAAGCTTTCCTGGTCCTGCGATAAGCCATCCATGTATATATATATATATATATATATATATATATATATATATATATATATATAGAGCATATAATCAGGAAAATGCAATTTTATATATGTTCAACCCACAAACTCCATTAGAAACAAGCTTTGTCGGTTAAAGGATCCTGACAGGGGAACCAATTAAATAAAACAGATGATTATCAGGTCAGATACATAGGTCAAACTAGGAGAACAGGGGCAGTCAGACTAGCGGAGCAGAAAAACCTAGCAGCGAAATCTAGATTAGTTGATCCGAATAAGATAAGAAATCTGGAGAATAGTTCAGCTATAGCACTCAATACATGCAATTACACACAACCAACCATAAAACAGGATGATGGGATAAGATGACAGTTTTAAAATCTAATGTCACAGGGTATAGGGAGAGATTGATAACAGAAGCTTTGTTTATCGAATCAACTAGGAGAGAATACGTGTAATAGGAATGATTCAATCAATACCTGTCCACCCAGATATCTGGAAAATTCTACTGTTCTAACGACAAATAGGAGAGAACAAAGAAAACTATAAAACTCAAGTTCCGGAGATGTGTGATTATAATTAACGGGCAAAGTTAAACTTTAAGCACCAGCAACTACTAATGAATGAATAACCTAGAACGCACTATTCATGTGAAAGAGGTATTTTTGTGTATGGGACACATATTTATTCATGAATAAGATGCATAAAAACTGTATAATAAAAGTGTTACAGAGGAGAGCAAGGTAGCTCTCAGTTTTAGGTTGGAGTATCCTTGTGGATAAAATTTATTTTGCTAAAGCCTCACAGTATAATACAGTTATATTTACTAAGCAATACATTGGGCTTGAAACCTGGTCATCAGTAAATATTACTATATAACACACTGTGAGACTTTATCAAAATGAATTTTATTCAAAGTGCAATTATACTCTACCGCCACAGTGCACAAGTTCTATTCTTATATCAATAGAGTAACTTTTAAAACCACATTCTATGCGTGTAACTATTTAGGTTTTCTAACCCTAACAATAACTCTGATCTTTCCTGCACCTAACCCTAACGTGAAAATATGACAAAACTAACCCTAATGTCCCCTTTAATAGGTAAACCACAACTTGTCCTTGGCTTAAAGAGTAACTTAATCTTTCCCAAAGCTAAGCTGAAACTTCCCAGATATTCCATTTATTAACACAACACTTCGATGAGGATATTTTATTGATGATGACATTATTTGCTAGATTTCACTAACTTGTTCAGTAAGCGTTTCAAGGTCATTGGTGCGGCTGCACTCCAGTGGTAGTAAGCGGTGCTTAAAGTTTAACTTGACCATTGATGAGATGACTATGAACAATAATAAATTTTGTTCGAAACCTTGTCATCCAGTAAATACTAATACTGTTTCACTGTGTGATACATCTAATAAACAAACTAATATGGAATTACTTATTACCAGAGTGCCCAAGTTTTACACATATATTAATAGCTACAGTGCTTAGTCCACAGTGCCTAGACAGATATGCAGTATAACACTTACTGCTTGCTGTACAGACTACTAAGAACTTTCGAAGCCGTCCAAATTAACACCTCATTAAAAAATTCTACAAATTCTAAGTCTAATTTCAAATATTTAAATAATAATACTGTTTTCAATAATTAGTTTGTATGGATTCTATTTTTTTTCAGGTTAGACCACAAATTGATGTCAGTTACGGAACCATTGAAAAGCAACATGGAGTACTGGACAGCTGTTTTGTCCCACCAGCAGGGTTCTAACCCAGGACCTTCCGGTTACACAACATACTCGTGTATACCATTAAGCCACTGGGATCTGATTCAATGAATCATGAATTCTAGATGAATCTAAATAATACATTCATTATGTCATTATTTTAACGATAACAAAGCTAAAATTAGCATTTTTATTAGGTTGTGTTATAAAAATACTACTAAAAATAAAGGCGACAAGATGGTTTTGGTAAAAACACAAAAGGAATAGTGTCCACGACATACGAACGCACCAGTGACCTTGAGTGTATACCATTTGTCATATTACACAGCCTACAGTTTGTTTACAAGAAGAACCAACATAGCCAAAGTCGACATCTTTCAAAAGCTGACCTTAAAGAATCAGTCAGACATAAGGAATGCTATGAAAGGTCAATTTAAATCAAGTGACGCCTACCTTTTTTGTACTTGGATTGATTAGATAGATACAGTATTCTACTTATTGCTTAAGTACTTCTACTGTAAATCTGTCAGACAAATTGTTTGTTAGTAAAAACTCATTAAAATTGTTTTCTCAACTTCTAGTTTTTTCTCTATTCCGTGTTGTTTTAATCTACTAATCATACCCTCAAATGGCAACATGAACTCACGCAAATGCTTATTTGACCATCCAAGCTACAGCTGTGGAGCACTTCAAGAAGGGAAGGAAAAGGAAGTATCGTAGAGGATTGAGTAATGTTTCAAATGGAAAAGACATTTCGTCTTACGATATACCGTCTATGAATATTCTAATCAAAGATACGATACGGGAAGTAAACATTGTGCAAAAAATTACGCTGAGAATTCCCGAATGAAAAAGCTCTTATTATAGTATAGACTACAACTCACTCAAAGTTATGCTAATTAATTACTGTTTAGAGTTAAAAGCACCTCAATTAGATTTTAGATTTTTCTGTCGATTGATTCGACCGAAGTGCTCCGTCTCAGGTTGACATGTCACCTTCTTGTGCAGATGCTTCGACGATGTCTGGGCATGTAATTATAATTTAATTTGTGGATGATGGCTAGCAGTGGAATCCAGGATAACGCGCATTTCGTCCTATTTGGGACTCGTCCACCATCTGGATGTACCTGCTAGTCACAATCCACCAATTAACCCCTAATTAAATGCTCAAACATCATCGAAGCATCTGCACAAGAAGCCGACATGTTAACCTGAGACCGCGGAGCACTTCGGTCTAATCAATCGATGGGAAAATCTAAAATTTAATTAAATAATTAATATGACCCGTTGTACAAGAGGTGGGTGGCTCTCATGGCCCAAATGGTCCACTGGATAATGCTTTCGCGTTTGAAACTATGGGCACTGGCTTCGAGCCTCGGTGGGAGCATCATCACTGACTCACTGGGATATGCAGGTGCATCCAGTTGGTGGATGAGTCTCAAATTGGACGAAATGAGCGTTATCCTGAATTCCACTGCTAGTCACTATCCACCAGTTAAATTAAAAGCATCTTCCTGAAGAAATCTTTTTTGCCTAAATCCTGAACAACAGTAATTATTAGCATCACTAAATCACTCCACTTCACTTTTCCTCCCAGAAATTTGTTGACGAAGTTAAAGTAGCATAGCCAAGGACAAGGTCTTTCAAAAGATGACCTTCAAGACTCGATCAGACACATAGGTGTTATGTACTAGTTTTCCCCGTCGCCAAATTGTTATGTACTCGTCGACAAATTATTGTTATGGACTGGTCGAGAAACTAATAGTCCTGACGCAGGAAAGACGGAAATCAGAAGACCACTAGGTTTGCGATGATACTTCTATTGTCCAAAAACAAGGAGACGAAAATAAAATGGTCTCACACCAAAGTGGTAAGTAAGTAAAGTAAAGTCACAAGATTGTGAATGCGAAATATATATGAATGTTCCAGACAAAGCGTGGGAATAAATCATTAGACAGTCTTAACATGAATGGCTAATTATAATGGAGTGTCGATCCATATACATAGCGAATATAGCAGACATGTCAACAACCAAACATATAATATGGATATATGTCACGAAGCAACGGACTGTCAACAAACACTCATATTATATATAATATAATATAAGGAGAATACACATTAATAAAGGAGACAAGCTCACACAAGTGAAATGGTCACAGACTAAGCGAGCAAACAGAAGAGAGACCAACATACACACACATAAATATATATATGTGGATACATATCAATAGGAAACACTAAAAAAGGTTATTCCAAGTCAAATTATACCTGCCTTTTTAGACTTGGAGAGGAGAGATACAGTATTCTAGGTACTTTTCCTGTAAATCCATACTCCTGGGTAGGGTTATGGCTTTTAAGATTAAGGTTTTGAGCCTACGGTTAAGGTTAGTGCTGGGGTTACAATTGGGATTAGGAGTTAGGATTAGGTTGCAGAATAGTGTTAGAAATATCAATGACCTACAGTCACCTGGATGAATAAGACATATAAGCGAACAATATTGTTTTCAATTAGATCTTCTTCAGGCTTTACTCTAATTTACATAGACTTATATATATAAAATTTTAACCAATGACGGTGATTTAGTGGATCAAATAATAATCGTAATCATAATAATAATAATAATCATAATAATAATAGTAATAATATTGTGGTAAATGTTTTGAACGAAGTTAATAGCGATGATTATAATAATAACAAAATATTGTTAATAAGGCTTATATAGGTGATAAGAATAACAAAGTTAGTATATGCATATATGTAGACAATTCAATAAATAAATAAATTAGGTCAAATCAAATGGAACGATAATCAGAGTTTAAATAAATATCATAAAAGTACGAAGGAGAGGGATGATAAGAAAGGGTGGGAGGGTTTTGAATAGAATTCACCTAGGCCAAGGGAGAGACAAAGGTAGAACAAATTTCTTTTGTATACAAAGACTAGGATTGTTCTCTCGAATTCCCATAGCTTCGGCTAAGTGTAAAAGACGGGTTCTGATTCCGTTCGAAAGACTTGATGGAATGCGGTAAATAACTTTGAAAGCACTATTTTTGTCCACTTGGTGACCACTATCAATCAAATGAGCCAAAATAGAACTTCGTATGGACTTTATTTGACCTTTTCCGAACCATGAAGGAAGATGCTCATTAATGCGTTTATTAAGCTGCCTAGTTGTTCGGCCTATATAGCTTTCTCCACAGGAGCAACTAAATTTATAAATACACATGGAAGTGGCACAACTCGGTAACTTATCTTTCACTTGAGCAATCAAAATTGGCCGGCTGGAAAATGACAAACAGAGGGTGGCGGCAGTATAAGTCCGTTTTATCGCTCTCGATAATCTCTGATGTAAGACTTCACTAGCCACATCCCCATTAAATTGCAGTTTGATGAACAGTTGTTTCTTTTTAACTGTTATCGGTTTCTCTTTATTGTACTTCGCATTCATGTGTCTCCTGACAAATATACTAGGATAACCCATTTGGACTAACGTATTTTGGATGTATCCTAGCTCATTCTCTAGAGAGTCATCTGTACAGATGCGTCTTGCTCTATTCGTCAGGCATCTGACCAAATTGATTTTGTAACGGATTGGTACATAACTGAGGAAATGTGTATATTGTCCTACAGATGTAGGTTTTCTATAGACATCTCTCTTTAGTGAACCATCCTCTCTTCTGCTCAATTGGACGTCAAGAAAATGTAGTCCACCATCATATTCTTCTTCACAAGTGAAGATAAGCGATGGATGTGCATCGTTAAACTTTTTTAACATTTCATTCTTGTCAGCTTTCACATCAAGAATAATAAAGGTATCATCAACATAACGAAAATAAGAATCAGCTTTTTCTATTACTTTTTTTCAATGGACCATTTTCAATCTTGGCAAGAAAGAAATCTGCTAAAATTGGCCCTAACGGAGAACCCATGGCAATACCGTCGACGTATTCAAATTCCTTTCCCGATATTATTATTATTGTTCCTTGGCGTACTTAGTTGAACATAGGGCCTCGACAACATATATTTAATTTGTTCCATTTTCTGTTGTCCTCTGTATCTGGCAACATGATTGCCTTGTAGTTTCTGATCTCCTCCAACCAACACGATTCGCCTCTGTGTCACCTCAGGATACAAACCTAACTGGCTGTTTCTCATTCGGATCCCACTCGAGCGAAAGCCTGTTAATTGAGCGATGTCATTCAACGGTCTCCTCAGCGTACACCACATCTATTTCCACTTTCCTCTGTATATTTTCTGACCAATTGATTCTCGGTTGGTACGCTTCCTTAGTTTCTTGTTGCTAATTCTTCCTCACCGGCCATTTGAACAACAATATGAAGCAAGTGAAGGCAGCCACTGATAAAAGTCTGCATTAGCCTATTAGAAATGTTTGTTGTGACGCACAGTATACGTTTTTGACCCAAATAGAACAAACTTAACGCCGTAGTGTCGAAGTAGTCTCCAAATTACTTCTCGGTCAACGCCGTCTGTCGAAGGCATTTTCGAGGTCGATGACGTTGAGGCAGTGGTTTGACTGCCATTCTGTGCTTTGTTTTGTGTTAATGATACGTAGAGTTGCAATTTGATCAGCACATGACTTGTCTTTCCTGACTCCAGCTTGTTCTGGTGGGTGGCGGAGTTCTGTGTCCAGCGCATCTTTTATTCTGCCCCGGGTGATGAGACTTAATATTTTACTTGGCGTTGACAAGAACATGATTCCACGCCAGTTCTTGCAGAGATATACGTAAGTCTATCTTCTTTGCTAGTTTCACAAGGTAGCCTTTCCCTCAGTCAGCAGGAACCTTTACTCCTCTCAAAATGTCTCGCTATAATGGGGTCAGCATATCTGCTGTGGTCCGCCTTCAGTACTTCGGGGTAATTCCTTCTGATCCTGCTGCATTCCCCCTAGCATTCAGTAGCATGTGCGTCGGTGGCACAGTGGTTAGGACTCTCGCCGACCATGCACATGGTCCGGGGTTCGAGCCCACGCCGGCGCACACCTGATATCTATGGTTGGCCTGGAAAATTTGGGCTACCGATATCCATGCTGAAAATTCCATACTTGTACCAAAAATACAGTGTGGAATCAAGCTGTAAATAAAAAAAAATCAAAAAAAAATCAATTCAAGAATTATGCCTTCGCTGGAGGATTGGTATTTACTGGCAGGCAGTTGTGTGAATGTTGTTGTTGGGGGTGTATTTCTGAGTGAGTTGCAGGTGGTGGTTGGTAAAAGAGTTCTTTAAAGTGACCAGCCCATTGTTTATTTGTCTCTCCTCTTTGATAATTAGGTTCCCTTGAACATCTTTCATAGGTTTCATCTGAGTTGACCTTCTCTTGGATAGAGACCTAGCACCTATCCGGCACCGACTTCCAGAAGGAGTGATATCTGCAACCTTAATTGAATCATTCAAGAAGGGTTTGGACAAGCAAAGAAATTTATCAACAAATCTGAATCTAATGAAGTCATGCCCAGTAAGGTATGCGTTCAAGATGTGTGCAATCGTGCGTTGGCAGTCCGTAGTGTCACTATTCTTTTAGTTGGCCATAGTTTTTATCAAAATTATAGGAGTTTTAACATTAAAAAATAATACTAACCTGAATGATCTTGATCAATTGCGAAAAATGCTTCAACAAATGCATCCATTATTAACATGAACAATTTAACAATAGACAATGACGATTAGAGATTAATCCACAAAATTATTTTCAGTCGAGTATTACAACAACAAAATTAAGAAGTGATTTTGGCGCTCTAGACAGTAGAGTTTTGCATGCAAATATGACTACTAGTGGTAAGTAAGCGCTTGTCGCCCACGTGTTTTTCTTTTGAAGGACATTAAAATCATGTTTATTCAAGGTGAAACTGCTGCAAATTGACCAATAAGAATTACGCTTTGACTATGAACGTATTGTTATCGGATTGGTTGATATTTACTTTTAATGGCCATGAAATTTTCCAATCACTGGCTGAAATAATAAAATACAAGGCATGATTCATTCACGTTTTTTTGTAGTAATTTTGGTTGTTTTGCCTACTGTATGCGAAAAAAAACATGTTTCATCTTGTTCGGTCGTGTGATGATGAAATGATGCTTCAGTAAATATAACATAATGACGAAGCCTTAGATTTGCTTCAATTTTCAATAACATTTTATACCATTATTATTAATATTTTATTTTGACGACTCTACATTCAGTATGCTCATTAATAGTTGAATATGTTCGATGTGCTTGCCTCGACTACATATTCACTTTTGACTCTGTTCCAAGAAGTCTTTTATAAAATAAGCTTTCCAAGACACTAAATGTGTCCTGGACTGTTGACTCGTTACACTCTTATTTCTCAAATAAATCCTACCCTTCCCTGCTCACTGAAGCCGGTGGACCTCAAGGGGTTGTTCTCTTTCCAACCCCCCACCTCTTTTTTCTTTCCTTTAACATAACCTGCCTTGTTTGAAAGAAATCGGTTTTGTTAAATATGCTGATGACTTTATTTACTGTCTTGTTGTCAGTTACTTCCTAAGTTGACTGTCCCAAACTGAATAGCTTTCTGTCCAACACTAGCCAGTGATCTAAGTTTAGTGGTCTTACACTGAATCCCTATTAAATTAAATTAAATTAATTTCACCTTCGGGAACAAAAGTGATCTTCATGAACGTATAAGTTCACACAACGCTGTATGATAAGTACTCTTTTGGGATAAAGCAAATTATTATTATTATTATTCAGGTATTGGTTTTGTAGGGATTTTGTTTGATTGTTTGGAGGGTTTTATCATGAGCTGACATTGGTTAGAGAACCATTGGAAAACAACACGGATTATTGGACAGCCAACTGTTTCGTCAGCCTGGTCTGGGACTCTTCATCAGTACGTACCTACCACCACAGCTAGAACCCAGGAACTTCTGGTTACAAGGTCAGCGAGCTCGTAGACCATTCGGTTGCTACCAACCCAATGACCATCCCGTGAATTCTAACTTCTGACAATTCATGACATAGCGTGACCACTTCGCAATGTCTTCCTCGAAGACTTACTGCCTCACACCTTCAACGTGCTCAACTCTACTGGTTACGGCTTCCCACTAGAATTCCAGGTCACTGCCTGAATAGAGGCAGTCGTTAGTAAGCATCAAATCAGTACTCCTAGGTTTTCCAATGGTTCTATAACTGATGTCAGCTCATGATGAAATCCTCCAACCAATTCAGTAATCATCAACATAAAGGGGTTAGAGGCAAGACACTGGTAACTTCCTTGGATGTACCTTTTCTCTTCTTACGAGTGCTACATCAGTTATTACTATAATAATTATTATTATTACTTAGGTTCCTAGAAGAACATATCTTCATTTCATCTCCTATTCTCTGAAGTCGTCTTTAGGTGGCTAGCTCCACGGTTGTCCATAAGCTTCCAACTCTTCCTCACACGATTTCCACAATGCGACACTCGTTGTTTCCCATTCTGACTCCATTCTGGGGTATGCTTAGAATGTGATGTCATTCGGAGGTCTCCACGGCGTTTATCCGACCAATCTCCATTTTCTTCAGTGTATTTTCTAGGCTGATTGATTGTTTACCGGAATTCCACGGTCCCAATCCTTCCTGGTCATCTGATCTCAAGTAAGGAGTGAAGGCAGCCGCTGATAAAATTCTGAAGCGTAGTAAAATGCCTTAGATAACACACCAAGTCACTGAGTCGTACAGAAGCACTGACGGATTTGACATTAATGCTTTAAATCTGATTTCCATTCCTTATACGGAGTACAGTGGATTCCTACAATGATTTCTGTCGTGCATTTTCGATTCTCTCTGGCTCTGACATCCTCATCCATGCCTATTGTTTTATGTTCATCAACTGAAGACTTGTCTTCTCTGCTTCTTCTACCAACTTGTTGGTTTTCACTTGTATATTTTCAGGATTATACGACACTAGACATATATATCATCCGTGAAGTTCACAACTTTCAGCGTATGCCTGTCTTCTCGTTCCCCCATGGTCTGCCACATCATCTAGTACACAACTATCATAAATAGTAGACAGTTTTGTCATATTCTTTTCTTCACAACCGTCTAGACTTCCATTTATAGAGACTGTCCGTTACATATGTGGGGGCGTGAATTGAATAACTATAAATATGTCCGGAGTCTGCTTGGATGGCATTTAACGAATTACTGCTAAGGTATCACAGTAATAATAATAATAATTTATCTATGTATTTAACGCCAAACTATCCATTCAGATGGACGAAATTGCAATGGAAAAAATCCCCCGGTTAAACATTTAGAAAGCAAAAAGATTGAGGGAAGAAATTTTTTTCAAGCGTACTGGTTTGTAGGAATTTGACTGATTGATTAAAGGATTTCATCATGAGATGACATCGATTAGAGAAGCATTGAAAACCATCATGGTAGTGCTGGGCAGTCAGCTATTTCGTCCTAGTTTGATACTTCTCACAGTACAGACCCACGGCGCTGGTTCAAAGGCAGGACCTTCTGGTTGCAAGGCGAGCTCGTAGATCATTAACCCACTGAGACCTTATCCAATGGCCAGCCCATGAATTCTAACCTCGTGTCATTTCACGACACAGCGCTACTGGCATTAATCGATGTCATCGCTGGCGAGTATTTGTCCTCACCTTCGATCTGCTGTACCTTGCTGGTCACGACTTCCTGCTGGAACTCCAAGTAATTACCTACATAAAATAAGGTCAGTCGCTAGTGAGCATCTCATTGATATTCAAGTATGCGTTTGTAGGGATTGTAATTGATTGGTTACTAGATTTCATCACCTCACTTTGGCTCTTCTCTAATATGTATATCATTTTTATTGCAATACACAACAATTTACCAATCAATTAGTATCAACATGTTACGGGCTTTGATAACGACCAAGGTAGATAATTCAAACAATTAAAGGGTAGAAATGATTTGTTATTTTGCTGCTGCTGAGTGGTTAATAGTAGTTTTACCCGTCGCCAAATTGGTATGTACTCGTCGCCAAATTATTGCTATGTACTGGTCGAGAATTTAATAGTCCTGACGCAAGAAGGCGGAAATCAGAAGACCACTAGGTTTGCGATGATACTTCTATTTTCCAAACACAAGGAGAATGCAAAAGTGGTATCACACCAAAGTAAGTAAGTCACACAAGATTGTGAGAGCGAAATATATATGAATGTCCAGACAAGTGTGTGAACAAATCAATAGACAGTCTTAACATGAATGGCTAATTATAATGGAGTGTCGATCCAAATATACATAGCGAAATATAGCAGACATGTTAACAACCACCATATATGGATATATGTCACCAAGCAACGGACTGTCGACAAACACTCATATTATATATAATATAAGGGGAATATACATTGTTAAAGGAGACAGGTTCATCAAAGTGAAATGGTCACAGACTAAGAGGGCAAACAGAAAGAGAGACCACCATATATATATATATATATATATATATATATATATATATATATATATATATATATATATATATATATATATATATGTGGATACATATCATGATTACAATAATGATAACATGTAATCAAAGATAAAGTAGTTAGTAAAGATAATAAAATAATTTGGACAGCTATAATTTTTAAAGGTTTAGAGGGACGGGGGCGAAGTGCATTCATGTAATAATGGCTGGGGTAAGGAAAGTGTCTGTTAACGATGAAGTCAACAATCCAAAGTCAACGGCGATCCATGAGCGATAGATGGAATTGCGTCTCCTAGTAACCATCTTTACATCTATCTGTATTGATCATTTTTCGTTGACTTTCTCGTTATATGTGATTTACTTTTTTATTAGCTGGTATATTTGTTCTACGTCAACATGTTTGTTAATCGTATATTCATCTGAGTATCAGGCTTTTAGGAATTCCCTGACTGCATTTTCGATGTTTCCTCCACTTAAAATTTCGACATTAACCCAATCATAAAATTGGTGTCCGTAATTGTCTACATGCACTGATATAACTTTTCACAGCTGATTTGTGTTCCTGGATTCTGATTCGAAGGGGACTCCCATTTTGACCCATATAATGTCTGTTACAGTTCATACACTCAGTTTATTTTGTAAATGATATTAATTTTATCACTTAATTTGATACTGTGCAAACCGTAAGATCCACACAATAAAAATTAATACCATTTAAACTGCGTGTATGAACTGTAACAGACATTATATCGGCCAAAGTGAGCGTCCCCTTCGAATGCGAATCCAAGAATACAAATTTGCTGTAAAAAAAAAGACATGTTATATATTCTTTCATATCAGTACATTTAGATAATTACGGACATCAGTTTTATGATTGGGATAACGTCGAAATTGTAAACAGAAGAAACACCAAAAATGTCAGAGAATTCCTAGAAGCCTGGTACGCAAGTGAATCAACCAGCGATTAACAAACATGTTCATATAGACCAAATCTATCAGCTAATAAAAAGCAAATCATGTGACGAGAAAGTTTAAAATCCAAGTCAATAAAAAATGGACAACAGAGATGTAAAGATTGTTACCAGGAGACGCAGTTCTATCTATCACTCATGGAGAATTTAAATCAGTTCACTTAATTCTAAAACTTGCTCTGAGAGGGGATGTTGTCCTGAAGGATGACAAAAGCTCCGGAACTAAACTAACCAGCTTAGAGAACGCTACTAATTGCAGATAAGAATAAAGATAATTAATATGATGTAGAGTTGAATTGGATGAATTGCATATCTTTTAAAGATTATTAAATAAGTGAACTGGTGTGAAGATTTTAAAATATTAGGTCAGGTGTTATCTACAGAATTAACAGTACCATGATGACAACAATAAAGATGGCGAAGATGAAGTGAAGTGGAGTGACGAATTCAAGTGGTAAAATAAAAAAATAAAAGAGCGTAACTATGACCAAGGTTAAGAAAGGGGTTCAACCAGACGTTTTTGAACCCATAATTTAGCTTTCTATCCATGTATAGCTAGAGCTCCGATTGGTAATGCATAAGTGGAGTAAACGTAAGGTTAATATATGTGTAAAACTTGGGCACTGTGGTAGTAAGTAATTCCATATTAGTTTGTTTATTAAATGTATCACACAGTGACAAAAAATTGATATGATTATGAACAATAAATTGTGTTCGAAACGTCATCCAGTATACAATACTGTTTCACTGTGTGATACATTTAATAAACAAACTAATATAAACGCAAGGTTTTTTGAGTGATTGGGTTTGGTCCTGTAAATAACTTTGAAGGATAAATCATATGTGGTGGGCTTAATAACCTGACTCCAGAAGGTGTTCACAAATTGTAGACTTCGTTGTTCTATGCTCACCTTTCATTAACCAAACTGGAGGTAGTGTTCAGCTACGCGTTTACAGAGAGCACGCTTACAACGTCCAATTTAATCAGCCCCACACAAGCATGTGAATGAGCATATGCACATAGAGGTAGATTTAAGCGGTAGTTTATCCTTAACGCACAGCCGGTAAATACTAAATGGAAGTCAGCTGCATAAAAAATACCGTTTAATACATTTAGACAGGTATCAACATGTATCATAAATAGATAAATAGAATTGTATGTTTATAAAAAGTAATCTCTTATAGGTATACTAAACAACTTTTAATGACTTCAGCAAAAGTGTCACCTTTGAATGCCAAACTCGTAAAACAGTGTCTTCATTGGCACTGTCTGTTTTGACTGTTAACGTTTCTTTCTTGATGTTTCTGTCAATGAATCTTTTAAGATATCCATTATTTAAGAGAATTACGTAAAGGTTTTCTAGTTCCATGTCGACCATGTCGACATGCATCGATCAAATTGCAACACTACGGATCACCATTGAACAGAGCTTCAAGTGGCAGTCAACTCTCTACCTCGCTCAGCTTCATCAACTTTGAAAAGGCTTTCAGCAGACAGCGTCGAACTAGATGTGATTCGGAAATTACTTCGCTACTATGAAGTGCCATCAACAGTTGTACGGTTATGCTGCATGACAAGTAATCCACAACGGAAAACTCACGGAATCCTTCAAAGTGGATGGGAGTAAGACAAGACTGGCTGTCTGCCTATGATATGAATCCATATATATTATATATAATATATATATATATTTATATATATATATGGTGGTCTCTCTTTCTGTTGCTCTCTTAGTCTGTGACCACTTCACTTTGATGAACCTGTCTCCTTTAACAATGTATATTCTCCTTATATTATATATAATATGAGTGTTTGTTGACAGTCTGACCTTGGTGATATATATATCCATATAATGTGTATGTTTGTTGACAGTCTGTTATATTTCGCTATGTATATGGATCGATACTCCATTATAATTAGCCAATCATGTTAAGAATGTCTATTGATTTGTTCACACACTTGTTTGGACATTCATATATTTTGCTCTCACACTATTGTGTGATATACATTTGATTCTCCTTGTGTTTGGAAAATAGAAGTATCATCGCAAACCTAGTGGTCTTCTGATTTCCGTCTTTCTTGTGTCAGGATTATTAAATTCTCGACCAGTACATAGCAATAATTTGGCGACGAGTACATAACAATTTGGCGAGGGGAAAACTACTATCAACCACTCAGCAGCAGTACTATCTCCAATGATTTTCCTTGATTGCGGTAGATTGGATAATGCGACAGACAGCGGTGGGCATCGAGGAAACAGGCATCAAATGGATCCATACAAAACAAACTTGAAGGACCTGGACTTCGGCGATAATATTTGTCTGATTTCCCACAAATTGGAAGATTTGCAAGTAAAATCAACAGGTTGATGATAGAAGAAGCATCCATAGACGACAGGAATTCAGGTGAACATCGAGAAAACAGAGGTGATGAAGACTCTTGACCAACAGAAACATCAACAACAAGGGATAATAATCAGCCAGCATAAATGGGAGAAATCGAAAAGAAGCAACCTCCTTCACCTATCCACCTACCTGGGAAGCATCGTTCCAACAGCAGGCGGACGGGACTGATGAGGATATCAAAGTGAGGATCGGGAAAAAAAGGCAGGCAAGCTTTCATTACTCTCAAGTTTGTGTGGAGATTAACAGTACTCAGCATGAAAATGAAAATAAGATCCGGATTCTCACCTCCATAGTGAAGTCAGTGGAACTATACGGATGGATCACAGACTTGGCCAGCGTGTCACGAAGGGCACTTCAAACAAACCACAGAGACCTTCATCAGTAGCTGTTTTGGCTTAGTACTTAGGTCAAGATCAAATGGCCTTCCAGAAAAGACCAACAACAGGAAGGGATCTCTGGCGATGAACGAACCAACCAAGCAGGAACCGAGTGTGTAACAGGAATGTGTGCAGGAAGAAATGGAGGTGGATCGGCCATACTCTGAGAAAACAAACCGCCACTTGAGTGACACCACACTCCAGATCATCGCACAAGTGGCACCCGAATGGTAAGCGACGAGTCGGTCGTCAGTGCGAGGGTGAGGTGACATGGAGGAGGTGGTGTGAAGGGGAGATGGAAGTATGTGGGCAGATACGGAGCCAGGTGAAAACGTTGTCACAGAACCGAACGCAAGGGAGATGTACGGCTGAATCCCTATGTTCCTCTAGGAATTAAAAAAAACAATAATAATACAATAATTCTATTGGTTGTTACCATTTAGCTGACCATATCTGGTTTTATTCCTTTACATTCTGGGTAGAACGTCGGTCAACTTCAAGCCACAGCTTCTTTGAAGTTTCAGGAGAAGTAATATCTGGTAAATTTATTCCCTTTGATGAATTTGAATAAAGCAAGAACAACAGTGTGATGTTTGTACAGAATAAGAGGATGGTACCATCATTGCTGATTTCGTTCGTCGCCTTCTCATCAGCTCAGTTAAGCACAGCCCAAAATCACCATTAAGTATATCTTCAGAAACAATTTTAACAAACTTGCACAGCGAGTTCATTTTTCAACAAAATATCAATCAATATATGCATACAATGATAATACGTATAATAATAAACACTTTATCCCGAACAATAATGATGATCATACACAATGGAAACTCCCGGCATTACGTAATCAGATGAAAGAGAGGTGAAAATATCCAGTTTTCAGGTGGGCAAGGAAACACTCGTCATAACTACTTCTTTCTGAACACAGAAATCGGGTTTCAGGCGCTTGATAGAGATAGCTGCTTCTGGGTAGAAGGATTGAGGAAAAATTGAAATCTTTTGCCTATTGAACGATCTCGTGACGTCCACCTCATGACTCGTGTCAAGGAGATGCATGGTAATGAAACAGTTGAAAGCATTTATTCCCTTGAAACACAGGCGTGTTGTTACATGTTCAGAAACTTAGAGGTGTGTCCATCTTTCTATTCTTCCAATGTAACTGCTTTCATGGACACATGTAATTATGTATACACAGTTGAAGTTAACATTAGAAGGATATTTATCGACTTTCGATTGCACCAAGTAGGGGCAAGTGTGTTTAAAACTGTTTCTGTAGATATACTTAATAGCGTGGGGGAAACAAAAAAAAGGTATCTTCCTATCCTGCGAAAACAGCATTGATATATTACTATTTTAGAGGTACGGGGTTTCTCATTTCACTCCTAGATTTCCTTTTTTCAGGGGTTGCTGTCTGCTAGTAAACTAGATGACGTCTAGTAAACTACCATCAGCAATCGATGTCAAACTTGATGCACCGTTGTTGACCATGAAGTGTGTATTGTAATCTATAAGTTGTACATTGTTTAAAATAATTCCAGCGTTTTTAAGAAAGATAATTGTTATGTACTCGTCGCCAAATTATTGCTATGTACTGGTCGAGAAATTAATAGTCCTGACGCAGGAAGGACGGAAATCAGATTACCACTAGGTTTGCGATGATACTTCTATTGTCCAAACACAAGGAGAATCAAATGTATATATCACACAATAGTGTGAGAGCAAAATATATATGAATGTCCAAACAAGTGTGTGAACAATCAATAGACAGTCTTAACATGATTGGCTAATTATATTGGAGTATCGATCCATATATACATAGCAAAATGTAGCAGACATGTCAACAAACATACATATTATATATAATATAAGGGGAATATACATTGTTAAAGGAGACAGGTTCATCAAAGTGGAATGGTCACAGACTAAGAGAGCAACAGAAAGAGAGACCACCATACATATATATATATATATATATATATATATATATGGATACATATCAATAATCAAAACAAGATCTGCCTTTCTGAAGGTTTCGCTGTGTAACCCAACCACCAGAGCTCCTTCATCCAGAAGAATTTTTCCAATTTTTACTACTCATCAAAAATCACATAAATTGAACTGGTGGTGAAGAGGTCACTTGTCGGTAGAGTGTTGTAGCCATAGCAACGTGTAAACAGTCTTCACATATGTGTAATGACTAATGTCAAATTGTCATTTGTGCGTATTTACCTGTGTGGGTGTGTTTATGTGTGCTTATCGACGACAGCCATTTCATAGCGAAAGGACACAGCTGAACAACTTCAAAGGCTATTTGCTTCATATAATATTAAATAAAGTCATTTTCAAGCTCTCTAGTTCTTTAAGGAAAGCTTTCGTGAATGTCAAAGATATGGTTCCCAAAATGCCACAAAGTGATTGTGTCTATAGAATAAAGTATTCAGAATGTAAAGCTTTGCTATATAGGGGAGAGCAGTAGACAGGTGAAGCGCAGAGTGAATGAACATAGGTTGGCTGTGCACAAAACGTCCACATAGAAATGAAGTAGAATTAAAAAGTCTAGAGAAAAGATCGGATATAGTAATGCATGCTATCTATGGACAGCGAACATAAGATTGATTTTGCCAATGTTGAAATTCTAGGATGAGGCTTTCATTCAACACATAAAGAAAGAATGACCTCTAAAGCCTTGCATATTTGTGATGATAGGACTAAGAATGAAATGGTGTATCATCCTTTCTCACGAATCGTATGAATTATCTTGTGATGGAGTTACTATGTGAATGTATCATTTCTCACGCGTATTTAGGTTTAGCATGTGATCAATTCATCGTCTTTTATCTCACCTTGATCGGCGAAGTTAAACTATCAGCAACACTTACAACCAATCAGCAAACGACCTTGAACAGACCAATTACATGAAAGAGCCATTTATGATATAGGGAAACGTATATTTATAGAAAAAAAAGCTTAAAAGAAAGCATAAAACTGTTACAGGGGGTATCTTTCCCTAACATATGAGAGAAACATCTCCCAGTTAAGCATCGGACTGTCAAAAGAAAGGTTGCACCACATTCTGTACATATATTCATCTAAATGACTCTAAATGAGATCCTTTAGAGATCTATTTATAGCCCTAATCCTATTTTCAACCCCTCACAAAATCCTTCAATAGAATTTGTATGTGTTCTCTCGTAATGGGATCGACAAAATCGCTTGAATGGTTCACTCTAAGATGAGCATATCCCAGAGATGACAGAGAATTGTAACCTTTCCATTCGGCCGTATGTATTACAAATCCCCGTTTTACAAGTCTTGCAATAATAGGTATGAGAGTAGTTGCTTTTCTATCTGCTATCCTTTCCACGAATCCCTTTCGGTGTCGAACACACCAATTACCCAAATATCGTTTGCTCGCTGCCGACCACGGTTGTATTTCTTCTTCACCAACAGAGTTTCGTCGACGTGAACAACGACGTCTTCTCCACCCAACAAAGAAGTAATTTTCTCCATTTTCCACGATGCAATGTTTCTGCAATGCTGATACCACTGAACTGTTGAGACGAGGCTGTTTTAAGACCCAGTAGTTGCAAATATACAAAATTTGCGTTAAGGAGAGATGTGAACTTGCAAAAAAGTTCCTACGATATATTAAAATTACCGGCTTACCTTCTCTAATGTTAACTCGCCTCAAACAAATTGCACAGCGATGGTCATATCCATCAGTTGACCTGCTCAAGCTTTTTAAAGTTATCACACCACCACACAAACAAATTCTCTTCTTCCGAAGCAACCCTAAATCCAGGTAATACTGGAAAACCCTATCCTCCTCGAATTGCAACCGTAACTTCGTTAGGGTACGCATTTCAATCGAATCAAGCGCTATACAAGATTAAACTCACGTTCGTGAATCTCATTGGATAATTCGACGTCGTTCGCTGGTTGGTAGTTAGCGATGCTTAAAGTTTAACTTGGCCAAATAAGTATTAGCGTATCAGTCGAGTTCTCTACCGTTATAACAATTAGTAGGCGCAGACATAACAAACTGACAACGGGATTTATTCACTTCAGGGTGTGTTCAGTTATTACAATTTTAACCACATGGAATGTAGTAAACAGCAAAGAAGGAATAGATTTATCTCCACCTATATGGCAGACTCTAATGAAGCAAAACGGATGAGGGGGAAGGGTGAAATATTCAATCCTATATTATGACCATTTTATGAAATGTTATCATATTTTGACGTGTTTTCCATATAAAAACAGCCAACACATACACTCGTACAAACAAATACTCATATATGACAATTTGACAATTTTCTAAAGAGTCCTAGGATGAGCTGACGAAACAGCTGTCCAGTACTCCCAGGTTTTCCAGCTCATAATGAAATCCTGTAACAGACATTAGTCATTAAAAATATGTGATGACTGTCTACACTTTTCTATTGATACAAATATCTACCGAAAAGTGACATCTTCATCAAAAGAACTCACTTCAATTTATGTGACTTTTGATGGGTAGTAAAAATCGGAAACATTCTTCTGGATGAAGGAGCTGTGGTGGCTGGGTTACACAGCGAAATATTCAGAAGACAGATTTTGTTTTGACTTCTTCTTCAACACTGTGGGATAATTTTAATTAATTCATAAAATAATTCAGTCTGACTCGGTGCTCAAATTATTCCAGGAAATTTGTAACATCTACGGTCTGGGGTAACTCTAAAGAATAGCGGCTCAAAACGAAGCTACTTAATAAACGGATTGATGATCTTGACGATTTTATTTACAGAAATTGGTTTAACTTGGCTATGAGGACTCCGGGGAGAAATTGGGAGGTTTTATTTCGAACATGTATACAAGAATGCTATCCTATGTAACCATTCTTTAACGTTGCATTACTTGTATATAGACGTTGATTTCAAATTACGCTCTTTATTAATTTTTGACGCTTCTGATTCGTCGCTGGAGGTAGTTTCGTTTTGAGCTGCTGTGGTTTAGAGTCACCCCATTATTGTATTTATCAACACAATTTCTAAGATGATAGTTACCTTGATCATTGTTCTTTGTAAGAGTGATGACATCATTGAGCCAACTCCTTCACACATACACCCTCCCCCGATGATGACTTGCCTTTGCCCAGTTTTACCAGTACACAACAATTTACGTGTTCAAATCTTTCTTCTGATATCAAATCATGATTTGACATTTACGATTTAAGTATTGGTTTTTGTAGATATTTCTTGTTTAGTAGCTTGATTGCATTCAAGATTTCTACTTTCGTTGGAAAATCGGTGTCCACTCACAGGCAGTTCTGTGCATGCTGTTGGTGGTGGTATTTCTGAACGAGTTGCAGGTGATGGTTGATTCAAGAGTCCTTCGGAGTGATCAGCCCATTGTTTTATTTTTTTCTCCTGGCTGATAGGAACAAGGTATGGTAGGTACTCATTAACGACATTGGTTAGAGGTAATGATATTTAACAAATTGACAGAAGTTAGAATTCAGTTGTCATTGAATCGCAGACCAAATTTCTTGAATGCAATGCGTTCGACCTCTGGTGCGGTGGTTTTTCGTATCGTTGAAGCGTCCTAAACTGGGATGAAACAGGTGTACAGTGCTCTCTGCTTTTCAGTTACGGTTCAACGATTCAGTTTCAGTTGAGTTATTCAGGTTCGTTGTCATCATTGTCAATCGCCTCCATGACTGTCCCCAAAGGGCCAGTTTTAAAATCTAATGTAACATCAGGTTGGAGGGAGAGATTGATAACTGACTGAAGCTTTATTCATAATTGAATCAACTTCAAACACGTGTAATAGGAATGATTCAACAGGTGTCCAGCCACCTGGACATCTGGAAAGTTCTACTATCCCTACAACGGCGATTAGGAAAGAATAAAGAAAACTATAAAACGAAAATCTCAAAGTCATGTGATTATAATTGATATGAATATTTGCCACAATAAATTTTGTTCGAAACTGTGTCATCCAGTAAATAATACTGTCTTACTCTGTGTGATATATCTAATAAACAAACTAATATGAAATCGCATACTACCACAATGCCCAAGTTTAAACATATATTAACTTTTTTAATGCTAAGTGTGTCGGTAGTTCAGTGGTAGGATGCTGGTTGACCACGTCTCAACTGGTCTGGGATTCGATCCCCAGCCGATCCACTCCTTTACCTCGCTAAGCCGATAGTAAGACGAATAAGGAGGGAAGGTTGAATGTGAGACTAGCGACCCCACCTCATGAAAATAAAACCACTGCTACGGGAACATCAAAGCTTGAAGCCACCCTATATTCCACTCAGAAAGTAAAGGTATTGAATAATTAATAATAATAATAATAATAATCCTTATGCTTAGTGCAGTAGCTCTTCACACTTATCTCCGAGTAATGAAGTTCTATATTTCTTTTCCAATCCTGAGTAGTTCTACATCCTCATCAGTGCAGACCTCCTATAGTTAAAAATATCCTGCCTGGATAAGTGAAGCAGAAGACGACTTTCCTGTTGACTATGTATCTTCATCGACCACCTCACCTTCCTCTATGTTTACTTATCGTGAATTTAAGCGGCCTAGTTGATCACACTCTGGCATTTAGAACAATACTTACTTACTTTACTTTACTTTACTTCGGCTATCTCCTACGGGAGGATGAGCCGGCTTCATGAACGTCTCGAATCATCGCTGCCCAGGCGCGGCAATTTGTAAGAGAGTTCATGAAGTTTCATTGGAATTTGGTACGAGTGATGTCCCCAGCATCGTTCGGCCTTTTGTTTGAGAGTGCAGCTCTAGCCTTTACACAGCCAAGTGTGACCTACAAGGCAGTAGGAGTGGAGTAAGGAGTCCACTATCCATTGGCAGCCAGTGACCGGAGTTCGGTTCATACGCCTTTTTGAATGGGGCCAGACATCCAGGACATCCAACAAGCCCTTTGTCCATACATCTGCCGGTGAGCTCCAGTGAGCTCCATACGCCAGTCGTTGGAGGTTTGGAATCAGGGTTTAGCCATCTCCCCTAGACTGTCATCCAATGGACAGTCAACCCGGTGAAGAGCGCCGGGCATCCGCTTTCGTCCTCTCACTTTGGTGAGAAACACCTCCGCCACGTGAAGGCAGTGGGTAGGGCTTCCTCAGGAGAGGCTATGCAAGACGCCCGGTCATATAGGAGCATTTCAAATGGTGTGCGGAGGGGTGGCCAACCCGCAGCGCAAGGCACCCACCCCCGAACAATGACAGTGTTAAAATTTGAGTCTTAATGTGAACATTACTCATCATTTACTGGTGATAATAGAAGGCTTCCGCTGCCAGTCAGCATCCATCAAATAGCAATGAGACGTCGTCTAGTTTACCAGGAAAGGGAGAGGAAGTTTTTTTTCATACGGCAGGCTACTCTATCTCCAAAAAATCAATCTGATCATTAGAGAAAATTCATAGCACAGAAAACCAACGCGTGACATAGTCATATCTATTTAAACGTCTTGTGAGTGAACTGTTTAAGTAGCCAAAATGTTTATTAAATAATAATGAAAAGTAAAACTAAAGTTTTGAAAAACTGGCACACTTCAGCCACCAGATTATTTCATCATAATGATGATGTCCTTTTGAAGTGTTATTATAGAAAGACAAATATTTCAAGTGAAAATGTTGTAAGAAAAATACACATGGATTCCTGATAATGACACTTAGTACTAAAGCTGTGATTGACCACAAGCGTCTGTGAATAAGAACTATATTGTTCTATTAAAATACAGTTTCAGTTTGCCCACGGATTGATATCAGTTACAAAAAACCTTGAAAACCATCCCGGAGTACTGGACAAATGGTTCGTTCCAGTTTGGGGCTCATCGATAGCATGTACCCAGCCCACAAGGGGTTCGAATCCAGGACCTTCTGGTTACAAGGTAAGCTGGCTCGTATAGCGCTCAGCCAGTGAGAGCCGATTGAATGGCTTTAACTTCTACCAGATAGTCATTTTAACAGGATCATCAGCCAATTTCATCGGTGGGAACTGCATCCTCACTTCCGACTGCATGGAATACACCCGTTACGACTTCTTACTGGAACTATCCCAGGTCACTTCGTTATATAGTCAGTGACTTGTGAGCATCGGATTAATTTTCAAGAATGAGTTCGTCGGGATTCTATGCGTTTAAGGTGAAACCACAAGCTGGTTCTCTAACTAGTGTCAATCCATGGTCTAATCTGAAAGAAGTAGAATCCTTTTAAACTAATTCTTGTAAATACAGTTTACTTGATTTATATATCTTCAAACCAAGTTCACTTTTAACAGTTTCAAAACATTTGAGTATTGGGTATATGATATTCATGATAACAAAGGTTTTTGTATTTCCCAATATATGAAAAAGACAAAGTGATATTGTCGTTGTTTTTACTGACGTTTCGCTATTTAATGCTGCAGCTAATAGCTTTATCAAAGCAGTATTATTAAACCGGAATTTCCAAAATCCACTCAGCATATATAATATATATAACAAAGATTTAAGGGTGAGAAAATTGACTTAGGTCAAGTTATAAGGACAAATTGAAAGTCGAAATAACAATAAAGATCACTAAACCAAATAACAAAGGTAATAGTACATCTGTTATGGTATCAAAACAAGGTTTACTAACTTGATCATCGTTCGTCAGTCTGGGGTCATTTTTCGTTGTCAATTTGATCAATTATTGAAGACAACAAAAATCAAGTGTAGATTGTTGGATTTGATCAGTATGTAAAATTATAAAAGCAGCCTGTGTTTACATAGTGAACTTGCATATCACATTCGTGTTGATTTTGTCACTTCATGGGGGAGGGGGGTGTTGTAACCAGGTCAAATTCTGTTTTAGTCCATCATTCCTATAAGTCAGACAATTTGGATTCCATTTGATATGAAGTGCTTCTGATGATATCAGAGGTTCTTTGGGATTTCTGAAGTTTTTCTAAATTATTTGAATATTGTTAAAATCAATTTTGTGGCCTGATTCTAAACTATGAAGACCTAAGACTGGCTGATGATTTTTCGAGTTTTTCTAGTTCAACCACATTTCTTGGTGCTCAGACAGATACTCTACGGTGTTCACTTCTTCTTGAAATGACGTTTCCACAATGGTTTCAGGGTAGTGAAGGTCTTTCTCGCTGCTCTGAACTTCATCCATGTCACCTATTGTTGAAACAATACTACCCAAATATGCGAAGCGGAGTCGACTTGATCGAATTTTCATCTTCATCATCTCTGTCTTCTCTGGGTCCACCTGAAGGCCTAAAGGCCCTCTCTACCTACCTTTTTCCTCTGTAGATCTTTGAGTGTGTTTGACATTAGACACAAATAATTTGCAAAGTTCAACGTATTCTTGTCTTCTGAAAATACCCACGATTTGTCGCATGATCCAGTCCACTATCATCGGGGATATCATCGATGCCAGTAGACAGTATCGTCTTTCTCCTGTTTTCACTCCAAAAGCCTTCATGCGACATTCTATTGTGAATCACTTGACATGTGGCCTGGTTGTTGAATGTGGTTGATAAGTGTTTCAGGTAGTCCGTACTTTTCAAAACAGTTTCAGAATTACTTCTTGGTCGACACTATCAAAGGCCTTTCCAAAGACCATAAAGTTGAGTTTTTTATGCTAAGTTCTATGTGATATGTATCCATATATATATATATATATATATATATATATATATATATATATGTTGATCTCTCTTTCTGTTGCTCTCTTAGTCTGTGACCATTTCACTTGTATGAACTTGCCTCCTTTAACAATGTATATTCCCCTTATATTATATATAATATGTTTGTTTGTTGACAGTCCGTTGCTTGGTGACATATATTCATATATGGTGGTTGTTGACATGTCTGATATATTTCGCTATGTATATATGGATCGATACTTCATTATAATTAGCCAATCATGTTAAGACTATCTAATGATTTGTTCACACACTTTGTCTGGAACATTTCATATATATTTCGCATTCACAATCTTGTGTGACTTACACTTACTTACTACTTACTTTGGTGTGATACCACTTTTGCATTCTCCTTGTGTTTGGAAAATAGAAGTATCATCGCAAACCTAGTGGTCTTGTGATTTCCGCCTTCTTGCGTCAGGACTATTAGTTTCTCGACCAGTATATAACAATAATTTGTCGACGAGTACATAACAATTTGGCGACGGGGAAAACTACTATTAACCACTCAGAAGCAGCAACATAACACTATGATGATGCCAAGCAGTGCGATTCAGTTTGCATATGATTTACTTTTCTAAATCCAGTTATTCCGGGAGGATTTCGGCATCCATAGCATCTAATAATATTTCCACGGCGATGTAGGTATGAAAAATCGAATCATAAGGGAAACGTAACTCAATTTCTACTCAAATTTACCGTTAATTTTAAAGAAAGGGGATCATTTGAAGGTTTGGCTGAGGTCCTAATGTTGCTTGTTGTATATTTTAGTAATCATGACCCACAAGATGCACCATGAAGAACAATTTGGCAAGGTCACTACCTTTCAAAGTTTGCTGTGAGAACGTTTTTTTAGAATGGCAATCAAAACTATGACAAATACACGTAGTTCGATTCAATAAGGTATTAATACAATGTTATGGAAACTGTGTCAACTCTACGGCGTGTTGTGCCCAAGTCTTCATCAACCTCATTCAACAGCTGGTCATATATATATACAACAGTGCTGCCACATGTCAGGTGATCCACAGTTGAAAACTCAGCTATGCGTTCGAAGTGAGTACAGGAGTAAGACAAGGCTGCCGGTCTATTATCACCCACGAGTGTAGTTGACTGTATGATAGGCTAGACCATAGGTGAGAAAAGACAGGAATACTCTGCACTGACTGATAAGAAGACTCCATCCAGAAGATCTGGCATTTACCCAAAAATTTATGTTTATTGTGACTCACACACAAGCTCGAAAACTGGCGACAAACCGGCAGAAGAGGCTGGCTGACTGACTGACTGACTGGCCAGCAGTGAAGGCAGGACTCCAGGTGAACACAGAGAAGGTGAAGATGGAGGGGGTGATGAAGATAACCAACTCACTAACCATCACCAACACCAAGAGCAGCAACAACGACAACAACAACCAGCAACGATAAGCATCAACGGGAAAGATTTGACACGCGTTAATTCCTGACTTCACTCATCTGGATAGGAAGCACACTTTCAACCACAGGTGCACACCACGGATGAAGATGTTGCGGCCAGCCAGTCGGGAAGGGATGTGATTGACTACAGGACTGATCATGAGTTGACATCAGCTTGACAACTAGTGGAAAACTCGTGAGTATTGGGCAGCTGTTTCACTCTAGTCTCGGACTCTTCAACACTTGACAATTAATCTAACGCTTACTAGCGACTGGCCCTATACAGGTATCAGCTAGGAGTCTAATAACAAGTCATAACCAGTAAGGTCCACCATGTAAGGTAAGAGGACTGTTACTCACCCGTAGCATAGGCTGGCGTCTGAGGTAAATATATATTACGAATTGGCAGAATTTGGAATTCATATGGCATTGGATTGGTGAATCCCAGTGGGGCTTATATTGGTATACGAGCTCACCTAATGACCGAATGCCCTGGATTCAAACTCCAGTGAGTGCGTACGTCTGAGGAGTCCCGAATAAGGACGAAACAGCTAGTTGTCCACTTCTCCCTGTTGGTTTTCCAATGGTTCTCTAGCTGATGTCAGCTTGTGATGAAGTCCCAGTGGCTCAATGGTCTACGAGCTCGCCTTGTAACCAGAAAGTCCTGGGTTCGAACCCCGGTGGGTGCGTACTGTGCGTCGGTGGCACAGTGGTTAGGACTCTCGCCGACCATGCACATGGTCCGGGGTTCGAGCCCACGCCGGCGAACACCTGATATTTATGGTCGGCCTGCAAAATTTGGGCCACTGGTGTCACATGCTGAAAATTCCATACTTGTACCAAAAATACAGTGTGGAATCAAGCTGTAGATCAAAAATCAAAAATCAAATCAAAATCAAAAGTCTTAATCAATGGTACTTTAGTAAACAAAGTATTAATATCAAAAAAGTTCATTTTCTAATCTTTTATATTCATGTCTACAAGACAGTCAGCAAGTCTAAAAGTATCTTTCACAGAGAACCTACATTATTTATTGCTCATTGGGTTTAAAGTCTTTTGCTAATCAGTTTCCAATTATTGTGTGTAGAAAAATAAACGTGTTGATAAAATTGAGCATTTTATGTTATCAATTTGATGAGTCTTGACTAATCCATAAATTTTTGTTTGGTAAGTCTACGTTGAAACCAGCCAGTCAGTCAGTTAAATCCTCTGGGTTTCAAAGAATTAAAGTCTTCTTAACACATTTCAGCCCGTGATCAAATCTGTAACTAATTAAATCCCTACAAACCAACACTCGGTAATAAATCTGATACACACATTAGTGGCTGGCTCTATACCGAAGGTTTCCTGGAGTACTAATGAAAAATCAACACCAGAAGGGTCCACCTAGTCAGGTAGGAGAACAGTTGCACACCAATAGCATTGATTATTGGTCATGTTATACATACCACTAATTTGTAGAGGTCCATTTAGTTTCATCCCAGCGGCTGAAAGGTCTACGACTTCGTCTTGTAACCTAAAAGTCGTAGGTTCCGACCCCGCTTGGTGCATAATGATGATGAGTCCCGAATTGGGACGAAAAAGTTGTCCAGCACTCCCTGCTAGTTTTCCAAGGTTTCTCTGATTGATGTTAACTCGTAATCAAACCTGTAATCAATCAAATCTCTTGAGAAGATCTTTATCTAGGACGTTTACCTGTTAGATAGGATATGCTTGACGAATTTGTTTTTTTATCACCAAGAATATTCTTCCCAATAGTCTCTCCTCTGCATGTTCTTACAATTGTAAAATATGTAATATCTGCTGTCGTTGCATTGATGGCCAGTTGAGATGCGGTGGATACATTTCTTACGTAGAACAATCGATAAGTAGTTATGAGGTGTCAAAGTAGATAGTCGTATTTGAGTGACAAACATGCGAGGTTGAAATCGACTACAAAATATTTCGGTGAAATGGGAGACACTGTCGTGGTGATTAGTCATAATAGATTTGTAGAGTGTGGGTTAGGAAAATTAACAAGTCAGTTTGCTCAACGTTATAAAAGGTGTCAGGTGAGTGAGTGAGTGGCTAGTACAAAGTAGCCTGTGTTAAACAGGAGATAGATAGTAAGACTACAATGAGAGGTTCATAAAGAAATAACGAGTATGTGAAATGAAACAGGTGGAGGCATATACTGAGAAAAGAGATAATATCACTAATAATAAGCCTGTATAAATGGAAATTCAATAGTATTGAGGGAATGTTTGCATGAAGGGCATAAATTATAACGAATAGTAATACTAGTTGCAATAATAAGCAAAGAAAGAAATATTATTGAATTGAATTTTTGATTTTCCCGTCGATTGATTGGACCGAAGTGCTCGGTCTCAGGTTGACATGTCGGCTTCTTGTGCAGATGCTTCGACGATGTCCGGGCATTTAGTTAGTATACAATTTTATACTAACTGTATACTAAGCATCTGCACAAGAAGCCGGCATGTCAACCTGAGACCGAGCACTTCGGTCCAATCAATCGACGGGAAAATCAAAAATTCAATTCAATAATTAATATGACCCGTTGCAGAAGAGGTGGCTCTCGTGGCCCAAGTGGTCTAGTGGATAACGCTTTGGCGTTCGAAACTATGGGTACTGGGTTCGAGCCTCGGTGGGAACATCATCACTCATTGAGAAACGCAGGTACATCCAGATGACGTGTCCCAAATAGGACGAAATGCGCATCCTGGATTCCACTGCTAGCCACCATCCACCAATTGTATACTAAAGAAAGAAAAAAGTTAAGAGGGTTAAGGGGAAGAAGCGCTTTTGGTGAGAAGAAGAATCATCAGTCCAAGTTTGGCCACGGTAGGAACAGCATCTGAACGTGTTCTTCTCTTTGGATATAAAGTTCCGGTTTAGTCAATCTTATTGCAACAGTTTCAGCTATGTGTAGAAGACGTGAGTGAACTGTACGTGATAACGACTTCGGAATTCGGTATATAACCCTGAAGGTTGTATTGGCGTTGATGCACGATGTCCAGTATCGACTATTTATGCATTTAATTTACCAAGCAAGTAAATGTTGTTGAATCCGTAGATGAACCTGCCTAATCGTGCACCCTATGTAACTTGAACCACAGGGACAGTTGAAGTGGTATATGCATGAAGAAGAGCTAAGGTTAGGTAAGACTTCTTTCATTTGCTGGGTGAACAGTGAACGGCTACTGAAGAATAGGAACAGATGTGTAGAGTAGATAGTTTTCCTAGAGGCTTTTTCTCCACCGTTTCCAGTTCATGTTAAAGACTCTTGGAACCCATGTTGGCTTTAATGAACTCCTCTGGATATCCATTCTCCATTCGAAGTCACTACGTAGAATTAGCTATAATTAGGATCACATATACAAAACAAATAATGCTAGTCATAATTATTTTGTATTAACCCAAAAGTTCGAATTCAATTAGATAGATAGATGGATAGACAGACAGACTGGCTGACAATCTGTCTAGCTATCTATCTGTCTGAAAAGAAAATCAATAATGAAAATAATACAAATCTAGACATTTCACTAAAATGAAGTCACATTGGGCTATATAATCACATATACAAAAAAAAATCAATAAAGTTAGGACAATGTATTATTGATTATCATGTGAACTAGTTATATGACAATTAAGCATGACTCATTGATTCGTGCATAGATTAAATGTCGATCTGAAGTAATGAAATTAACTCTAAAGGACTGTTCGCTTTTTTTTCTGTGATGCTATTTGGTGAATTTTTACAGTAGTCAAAATGATATATTTTTCGATAAAGAAAGGAAGATGAAATTTGCAGTATAAAATGATATCATCATTGTATTTCACGGGTTCTCATCAGCTGCACAACACTGCCTGCAATCTCAATGGTTATATAGATAATGATAATAACACACTTTAATGTTTGAGTGGTCATTAGAGAAGAGATACTATAAATTTGACGCATCAAAAATGTAAGCGGCATTATAATTTATTTAGTTTAAGTTTTCATCATCAATTTGTACGCTTCCAAAATTGAAAACAGGGGGGGAGCGGTAAGAGAGAAAGCAGAAAAAATTAATTAACAGAAAAGTGTTGGCTTGTAGGCGCACATAGCAACTGAAAAAACAAAGCGGTTACAGTTTATAAGATTGACATTTGTTCAGTGAATTGAGATCACTGAATTAGATGACTAATTAATGTATTCAAAATCAAAATTCAGTTACCAAGGGAGTGAGAGGTTAATCACACTTTCTTTCTGTATGCATAAATCTGGTTGGTGTGATCCTTTTGATTGCGATCGCTTCGGCAAATCGTAGTAAATTTGCTGTCCTTTGTCTATTTAATATTTTTAAGGACTTAGAAATCTCTACGAGATGTCCCGTATCAACAATATGTTTGGTAATTGCCTTCTAAGAATATTTTCTTCCTTTCGGGCACAGGTTTCTCGGAATAGGTTGCGAAAACCGGATAGAAGCCCTTCTTTCCGTCCTTCCAATCTACTTGCCCCCACAAGTGTACGCAAATCCATAAACATAGTTGGAGGGACATCAGCAGGGTATTTATCCAGTTTCGAGTGGCTTATAGAAGAAGTGGTGCTGTATAATGTCATGAGTTTTGCTGCCGGGAAGCTTTCATTTTATTGCACCTTTGAGTCTTTTGTCAATCTGTTGTGACACTGCATATCCTTTGAATGGAAGACAAATAAACACTTTTTTCTTTTCTACAGTTGGATGCTTTTCTTTCTCATCTTTTTTTCCGCTATACTTTCGTATACATCCCTTTGAGTATCCACTTTTTCTTAGGCATTTCTCAACGGAACCTAATTCTTCTTCCACCTTGATCTGTGAACATAACATGCTGGTTCTGTCGTACAAAGTCCTCACTAATCCACGTTTATAGCTTATGGGACAAAAGCTGTTATAGTGAAGGTATTGTCCAGTCCAGGTTTTTTTTCCTATAGATGAACTTTTCGATCATGCCGTCGTTTGTTCTTTCTACATTTAGATCCAGGAAATTGAACTCATTATTACACGTTCATATTCCATGGTGAATTTGATGTTTGTATGAGTCTCACTGAGGCGATCACACAATGCCGATGCGTGATCCATATCGTTGCAAACAACAAAAATGTGTCATCAACATATCGGTGATAGTAGGTTGTTCCATTGATAGCAGAACTTAGTTGTGTCTGTTCAAGTTAGCCCATGAAGATATCAGCCAGAATAGGTCCCTATAGGCCAACCCATCGCGACCCTATCAATTTGTCGGTAAAGTTGGTTATTAAATTTGAATTGTATATCTTTTGTGAAAAGCAGCAGTAGTCGCTTTATCTCTGTTTCCGGTAATCGTAGTAGATCCGTTTGCTTACAAATGATGTCAATGGTACGTTTGTAAACAACGGCGTCAAGTCTAACGACACCATGAGTTTGTCTGATAAATCAGTATTTGTCTACTTCCTTGGAAAATCGATTGCTATCGATTCGGCTCTATAGAATCAGCTAACCACCTAGTTAGCATGTGGCATACTGAATCAATCATTGACAGGATCGGTCTTAAGGGCACATTTGCTTTATGGATTTTTCATAGGCCACACATAAACAGCAAGCATCCAACATTTGACTTCAGTTCATTGTATGTTTCGCTGTTGATTAGTTTCTTCATTAGAATTTCTTTTAGACATTTATTTACTTTATTTTCAAATGACTTTGTGGCATCTTTTTTGTTCTCTACTTGGAATATTTCTTTGTCGTTTAGAATTGTCATCATTTTATGTATATAATCAGCTTTGTTCATTATAACAACCCATAGCCTTTATCAGGTCAAAATATGACGATTTCGTCGTTCTCATATAAATTATTTCAGAGCTATTCTATGCTCATCTGTCAGCATCTTTTGCTTCTGCATTGGTGATATATGTGCCATTGGTTAGCCATATCAACGACTTGAGACTTTAGCCATCCCCTTTTATCTTCAATATATGTGTAAAACTTGAGCACTGTGGTGGTAGTAAGTAATTCCATATTACAGGATTTCATCATGAGCTGACATTAGTTAGAGAACCATTGGAAAACCTGGGAGTACTGGACAGCTGTTTCGTCAGCCTAGTTTGGGACTCTTCATCAGTACGCACCCACCGCCACCAGTGTTCGAACCCACGACCTTCTGGTTACAAGGCGAGCTTGTATACCATTAAGCCACTGGGACCCGATCCAGTGGTCCTTGAATTCTAACTTCTGCCAATTCACGACATAGCGCGACCGCTAGACAATGTCTTCCGGGCGAGTATTTGTCTTCACACCCAACCAGCTGCACCCTACTGGTCACGACTTCCCACTGGAACCCAGGTAACTACCTACCTAAATAGGGCCAGTCGCCAGTGAGCATCTTATTGGTATTCAAGTGATGGTTTGTAGGGATTTGATTGATTTCAGGATTTCATCATGAGCTGACATTAGTTAGAAATCCTGAAATCAATCAAATCCCTACAAACCAACACTTGAATTCCATATTAGTTTGTTTATTAGATGTATCACACACGTTGTGAAACGGTTTTGTTTACTGGATGACACAGTTTCGAATACAATCAATTATTGTTCATAATCATATCATCACTTATAATCACACGACTTCGAAACTTGAGTTTTATAGATGGGAAGTTAAACACACTAGTGTGTTTACAGGAAACCCACACATTCAAACAGATATTTGGACTTACAATCATCCCATTTTATATCAGTAAAAATAGGATTGGTGAAATTTTTAAGTGACAGAGCACAAAAACAAAGTAGTACCAAGGAAAATCTAAGACAGGAAGTGATACACATAAAAGAGGCCTTGAAACTTAATAACTACCCGGATAAATTAGTCAGAAAATATGTAAGGAAACGTAAAAGTAAAATAAATAATGATAGTAGCTATACTGACAATAATAATAATAATAATAGCAATAATAATAATATTAATGACGACACCAACAATAAGGAATCTAAATCATCAGTAGTACTTCCATACAAGGAAGAAACCTCGGAAACCACCTTACGCAGAATTCTTAACAAGGCAGACAGGAATTGAAGTGGCTGACATTCAAACCACCTACAAACTCCATTAGAAATAAACTTTGTTGGTTAAAGGATCCTGCCAGTTGGGCCAATTAAACAAAACAATTTAGTTTATCTAATACCCTGCTTACAATGATTGTCAGGTCAAATAGATAGGTCAAAGTAGTAGGACAGGAACAGTCAGTCAGACTAGCGGAGCATAAAAACCAAACAGAATCTAGATTAGTTGACCTGACAATAAGATAAGAAATCTAAAGAATAGTTCAGCTATTGCACTCACTACATGCAGTTACACACAATCACAGAATAGGATGACGCAATAAGATGACAAGATTAAAATCTAATTTCACAGCAGGGTGGAGGGAGAGATTGATAACAGAAGCTTTGTTTATCGAATCAACTGCAAATACGTGTAATAGGAATGATTCAACACCTGTCCACTCAGATATTTGGAAAATTCTACTGCCCCTACGACAAATAAGAGAGAACAAAGAAAGATATAAAGCTCAAGTTTCAAAGTCGTGTGACTGTAATTGATGACATGATTATGAACAATAAATTCTGTTCAAAAATTTGTCATCCAGTAAATAATACTGTTTCATCATTGTGTGATACACCTAATAAACAAACTAACATGGAATCTCTTTTTTCTTCGTCTAAGTATTTTAGATCGTAGAGTTGATGGTATAAATGTTCGAATTGTCCTTCTGTGTCTATACGACTGATGTGCTTCTTTTTCAGCTGAAGTGTGGAACATAAACCCTAAGAGCCACTAAGTACTCTGAAATCACTTTCAACTGGCTCCACTCCATAGCTACTAACTAACCCGTATTCCCTTCTCAAATTATCTGCATCACGTCACTCTCTGACGTTCAACTGGTTGCTTTCATTTTGTGCGTCGGTGGCACAGCGGTTAAGACTCTCGGCGACTATGCACATAGTTCGGGGTTCAATCCCCTGCCGACGCACACCTGTTATCAATCGTTGGCCAGCGAAATCTGGCTACCGATATCACATGCTGAAAATTCCATACCTTCACCAAAAATACGGTATCGAATCAAGCTATAATCAAAAATTTTAAAAAAAATAAAATAAATATTTGAGTTTAAGGAGAAAGGCTATTGTGAGATGTCACTCGACAGTCTCTTCAGCTTGTGTCCAATCCTTTCCCTACCTTAGGTCCTTTTCACTTATCGTTTTTGGTTGGCCATCGGTCATTCACTGTTAACTAAAGGAGTAGCTATTCATGAAAGTTTCTAGGTTGTTGGTAATGCTATTAGTGAAGCGAATGACAATTCTCAAGCCTATGTGGAGGCACTCATCTGATATGAGTGTTAAATGGGATTCGCATCTTGTTTCATATCGATTTTGAAGTAATTAATACTTCTCCTGGTTTTGACAACCTCATTTATACTTCCAATAGTTGAAATGATGTCTCACAGATAAGTAAAATAGACAACCTCCTGTAGAAAGAAGAAACATTGGCGGAGAATAATCTGGATCCATTTTATTTAGTTGGTTCTCATCAGCTGCGTACAACCTGAATTCTTTAATAAAATAAAAACAAAAGGTGTACAGTTTTAACAAACTTTTGGCCATTAGCAAGCATACTGTCAGAGCGTTATAGTGAAACAAGGCATTGAGATTTACAGGGTGTCTAAAGTGTAACGACATATATACACATATCTTGTTAGAGAGAAGTTTCTTGAAAAAAAATTGACTAACAGTTGTGTTGTTGGGTTGGTAACAAAAGAAAATTAGTAATAGTTACGTAATCAGTAAAAGAAGATTAAAATTTTGCGATTTCGGTGCACATGAGGTCAAATGCACAGCCATGTCTAGGACGTATCCTGCAGCGTTATTAGTCTCTCTATACCGAATAACCTCCTCACTGGTGCAGTCAAAGATTGACAAGTAGCCCTCACGTGTTACCTCCAACTATGTATACCGATTCACACGTACCTTCGGGAGCAGTACCCGACCGAAAGCTGCTACCTTGACGTGGTGGTCGGGCTTGAACACCGCAATGACCTAATCAAGCTATACTGGCTGAGACTTATGTCTCTTGAGGTTCTACCATGCCAGGCAGGTTGTTTGGATAGCGGTTAAACAAAAAGCAGCTACCCAATCCAACATCATGTCCAATACAAAATTACAAAATTTCATGCCGGATCGGCCGTGGCCCGGATTAACAACGACCGCGCTTCCTGCTGCCGTGTCACAGGGCGGGAGTGATAAATCTGCTACTGAGACACACCAAACAAAAAGAACGAACAAAAACAGGCCGCGTGTGACCGGCCTCAAGCAGTTGTCCCCTGGGCTCTGCGGTCACGCAACCAACTTCCACGGTGTGGGCAGCCGGGAAGTAACAATCGCCCTCACAATCCGAAATGCACACGAAACCTCTCTATTACTCACTCATCTTTGTCTTCATCTTCATCTCTATCATCTTGCCTTCCTTCCACTGATGCAACTCCTCGACTTGATAGCTCTCCACTTCCTCTCCACTCTGCGTCCACTAAAAACGATGGAAGCCAAAAAACCACCACCGACAGCCTCTTAAAGCCGCGCCACCAATTTCATATAGGAGCTCTTAATGTTAGGACACTTTGCCAAATAGGACAACAAGCATCACTAGCCAAGACCCTGGCATCACGAGCCATTGATGTATGCTGTGTTTCAGAAACACGCATACAAGACCCAAGTGTGGTTATTCACCTAACCCCACCTGGCCAACAGGTTGAATCTGCAAAATTCACCTTGAGGGTGTCAGGAGATGCCACAGCTAGTTCACGAGGATTAGCTGGCGTAGGGATAGCTTTGAGTACTAGGGCAGAAAAGACATTGCTTGACTGGATCCCGGTAGATAGCCGAATGTGTGCTGTCCGCCTGAACGGATCAGTAAGAAGGAGGAAGGACTGCACTACTCGCCGATGCCTTTTCGTAATCTCCGCCTACGCCCCCACTGACTGCAGTTCAGATGAAACGAAGGATGAGTTCTACCAAAAGCTGTCTAGTTTGGTGGAAAGGCTAAACGCTCAGACATAGTCGTTCTAGCTGGTGACTTTAACGCTCAAGTAGGGAAATTGTGTCAATCTGAGAAGGATGTCGGTGGCACCTATGGAGTTCCGTGCCAGCGAACCGACAACGGTGACCGTCTCCTACAGTTCTGCTCTGATAATCATTTGTTTCTTGTAAGCACTAACTTCAAACACAAGGAGAGACACTGTTTGACTTGGAGACCCCCTTCATCAAACCAACGCTGGACACAAATAGACCACATAGCAATAAGCTATCGTTGGCGTGGGTCGGTAGGAGATTGTCGCTCCTTCTGGAACACGTGCGTAGATACCGACCATGCACTGGTCCGCGCTCGGGTGTGCTTACGACTGAACGGACGTAGGAAACAGCTGGCGGTAAAACCATCACGTCCCCAGCTCGATCAGGAAACTAAATCCGTATTTCAGGAAGAACTAGCTAAACACATATCTGTGTTCGACAGCTGTGCTCACCCTGAAGAAGCTTGGAAAAATATCCAGGCAGCCATAGATACAGCTGTAAAAGCTGTGAATAAGGTAAACCCAAAGGTGAGTAAAAACCACTGGATCTCCACCGCCTCATCCGAACTGATAGATGCTAGAAGACTTATTCCGGCGAGCTCCGAATTCAATGAGGAGCGAAAGCTGCACAAGAGGAAACTTACGAAAAGTCTCCGCAAGGACCGTGAACAGTGGTGGGCGACAAAAGCCAAAGAGATGGAGAAAGCTTCGAGGATAGGCAACACCAGGCAACTCTTTGGACTCATCAGGGAAACGGGTGGGAGAAGACAAATCATTAGTGAGACAATCTCGGAAAAAAATGGCACTATAATTAGCTCCCAGGATAGACGACTGGATCGTTGGAAAGAGCATTATGAGGAGCAGTTTAATTTGCCCACAGCCACGCTCAACCTTCCGAGCATCCAACACCTCCCTGAATGGGATATAGACACAGGTCCTCCGTCACTAACTGAGGTTACTAAAGCTGTCACCAATCTGAAACTAGGCAAAGCAGCGGGACCTGATGGAATGACTCCAGAGGTATTTAAGTACGGTGGAGACAGCTTACTGTCCGGATTAACTGAGGTACTAGGCAGCGTCTGGGAATCAGAAGAAGTCCCATCGGGTTGGTGTAAGTCACTGATTATCCCCATATACAAGAAGGGAGACAAGTCTTCCTGTGATAATCACAGAGGGATTAGCTTGACTAATATAGTATCTAAAGTCTTAGGCTCAATAATCATGCGTAGACTGAGTGGTGCTCGGGAAGCACAAACACGAGAGAGCCAGGCAGGCTTTAGACCAGGAAGAGGGTGTATTGATCATATCTTCACCCTCCGACAGATTCTAGAACATAGGCATTCCTACCGGCGTCCAACAGTCATTATATTTCTTGACCTAAAGGCAGCATTCGACTCTGTCGATCGGGAAGTTCTCTGGAGATGCTTGGCTGTAAAGGGAATTCCGAGAAAATATATTGCACTGATTAAGGCACTCTACTCGTACTCATACAGCCAGGTGAGGGCTTACGGCGAGCTGTCATCTGAACTGATGACGACCAGTGGTGTCCGTCAAGGATGCCCATTATCTCCTTTTCTATTCAACTTCATCATAGATGTGTTAATGGACTTAACCCTAGGTGACTTCAGCGACTCAGGGATTGACTTGCTACCGGGAATAATCTCGTTGACTTGGAATATGCAGACGATATAGTCCTTCTAGGCGAAGACGCTGACGAAATGCAGAGTCTTCTAAACACCTTGAGCCGCAATCTACGAATGTTTGGCATGCGATTCGCTCCCGCCAAATGCAAGATGATGTTACAGGACTGGACTACATCGACGCCTAGTTTAAAAATAGGAAGTGAAGTGGTAGAGCACGTTGACCGCTTCACTTATTTGGGAAGTACCATCAGCCCCAACGGGTTGATCTCTGACGAAATCTCAGCACGAATACAAGGGGCTCGTTTCGCATTTGTTAGTTTACGCCGACTCTGGCGTAGACGAGATGTTCGACTATCGACCAAAGGGCGGGTGTACTGCTCATCAGTCCGCTCCGTCCTCCTTTATGGTTGTGAGACCTGGCCACTGAGAGTGGAAGACATGAAAAGACTAGCTGTCTTTGATCATAGGTGCCTGCGTTCTATTTCCCGTGTAAAGTGGCATAATAAGGTGAGCAACATGGAGGTTAGGCGTAGAGTTCTAGGTAAACAGGGGAAATCAATCGACGAAGTCGTGAAGCTACAAAGACTGAGATGGTTAGGACATGTGTTACGTATGCCAAGCCATCGCCTCCCTCGACGAGCAATGTTAGCGGATATAGGGTCAGGCTGGAAAAAAGCTAGCGGCGGTCAAACAAAAACTTGGCATCAGTCAATGAAATCCACAACAGTTGGTCTAAGCCACGTAGGAAGGTGTAGACTTCCAGGCTGGGGTCCTCGGGACGGTAAAAATCTATGGTTGGAAACAATTGGTGACATGGCTCAAAATCGTTCTCAGTGGCGCAGATGCATCCACTCCCTGTGACTTATGATCTCAATGAAACTGTTTTGTATTTCTTTATTACTCCTTTGTCTCACACCTCTGCTCACTGTTTCTATTATGCTTTTCTTGTACTTTCTTCTCTTGCTTCGCGTGCTACACGGAATGTGGCGACTTGAACTTCCGCACATTTGTGCAAAGTTCTATGTCGAAAACAGACAGACAGGCAGCGGGAGCAGTTACATTGGAAGAACACAGAGGAGGGCCTACGTAAGATTCTGTGAACATGTACCAAAGAGCCTCCGGTCAAAAGGACCGAATTGTTCAAACTGTTCAATCGCCAAACACCTGATTGACACAGGACACTGAGTAGATGTGCTGGAATCATTTAACATAATTAACAGACAAAGTACATCAAGTCTTCTCAGGTTTTCTGCAGCTATAGCAATAAAACGATTAAAGCCTGATTTATTTAGACTTCAATTACCCTGATGACTTACTTCTTAGTAACTCTTTGTTTTCTAATTTTGTTAACTTATCTTTTCACTTCGCCCCCTCCCCTTTTATTTTTCGCTTGATTCTCTTAAGAGATCATTTTTCTTGATCTTCTGAGTTCTGCTCCCTGTATTACATCATCAACTTTTCTCATCTGACCTCATGTGCACCGAAATTTTGATCTTCTCTTATCTGATTACGTAACTATTACTAATTTTCTTTTGTTACCAACCCAACAACACAACTGTTAGTCAATTTTTTTTCAAGAAACTTCTCTCTAACAAGATATGTATATATGTCGTTACACTTTAGACACCCTGTAAATCTCAATGCCTTGTTTTACTATAACGCTCTGACAATGTGCTTTCTAATGGCCAAAAGTTTGTTAAAACTGTACACCTTTTATTTTTATTTTATTAAAGAATTCAGGTTGTACGCAGCTGGTGATGAGAACCGACAAAATAAAATGGATCCAGATTATTCTGTGCGCCAATGTTTCTTCTTTCTTTGTTCAAATTTATAAAAGGGAATCATTGTTTTTTGAAAATCCCCTATAGATTTTTATCACTCATGATGTTACTTGGTCGAAGTTGCCAGTTGAAACAAACTCGTTGACAGTTGATACGACCGAGTGGACTTATGCGTGAGTATAAATAACAGTAACGTAATGAAGAACTCAACTGGAATGCTAAATGCGCCTATTCAGCCGTGAAATCTTCCGCTTTATTGAGCAGCGTAAATATCAAAAGACAAAGAGCGTCCCGTGACTGTTAGGATATTAATTTACTAGGGAAAAAAGCAGGCCATATTTATATTTTTAACCATATCATAATCTGTCTAGGTCAGTGAAAATAGATTATTCTGATTGGAAGGCAATTCGGCTAGGTCGGCGAAAAATGAATATCCTGATTGGTTAGCGATTTGACCAAGATCAAGGTGTAAGTAAACAGATGATACAATTTTATTGCCATCCTGAAATGATTAATCATTTAAGCCGATTCCTATCAGAAGATAACTGTTGTTTGGAGTTCTAGTGAGAAGTTTTCACCAGCTGAGCCTATCAAGTTGGGGGTGAGAATAGATCTTCGCCAGTAACACTGGCTGACGTTTTAGGCATCTCGTCTTCTACTGTAAAATTTAGTGTCTCTGCCTCTAGATAATTAAGGTTCCATAGATAGTTGCATTCGAGGAGGGAGACATACAGACCTTCTTGCAGGACTTCGAAGCCGTCACTGAGTTGGTGGGTGTCCGTGTTCCGACGGGGAAAGAGGTTATGCTTGGGACGCTATTGGGAGGTGGAGCATAGGAATCGAACTACAGTGTAGACCGGTCAGGTAAGCAGGAGATCTGGACGCTGGTGATTGAAAGATTGATGGCAGAGCTCAACAAACAGGCAGTTGATGATACAGCAGTTACGTGATGCAAATCTGAGACCAAACAGAGATCTGCTGTTGGTCGGTGGTGAAGCGGACGATGAATCTACCTCCCTGCTATTTTTATTAATAATAATAATCTGATTTTTTCCAAAACAGTACATGTGATACAGAATGAAATTCTCAGCATTTCACTACAGTACTGCATCCAGTTAGTACATTAACAATAAATAAAATTCTACATAGATTAAGGGTAATCTCAGTTAGTTATGACGACATATTGGCATGTCGGTAGCAAAGCTACAAGTAAACAGATTGTTTGAAGGCGTTAAAAAAGTAGATGCTAGCACATTTACTTGCGTAAGCGGTAACAAAAAAAAGAAAAGGAAAAGAAAGAAAGAAAAACGTTGTACCTATAAATGATATGAGGAGTTGGAAAGACGAGATCCAATTGTTCTACTGACTATTTAATAAGTCATAAGTTTCACGTCTAACGTCTTCTTTATCGCACAGAACACGAACTAAGTAGGGAGGGTATGGTTGAGTGAGTTTTTGTACTTGCTAGTGCGAGCATATAGTTTTCTATATAGGCTTCTGGTCCTGCCTGCCTGATGAGATACAAGGGAAGAGTTGTGAATGAAGAGGGTGGTGTGAGTTAGATAAAATGGATTTAGCCCATTTTTCACATGAGTCCAAGTGTCTGTCGACTAAAATATTAACAAGCTGGTTAAGTGACACCTTGTGGCTTACCCTGCTGATAACCCTAAACATCCTGTGTAATAAGGCATAGTCTTTCTTCAGCAGCCCCAGAAAAACTAAGGGGGAAAAATAGAGAATAATAGGCAGGATGCAAGAGTTAAAAAACGTAAGAGTAAGGGTTGGGTTATACCTGATATATATCCATATAATATGTGTGTTTGTTTGACAGTCTGTATATTCGCTATGTATATATGGACCGATATTCCATTATAATTAGGCAATCATGTTAAGACTGTCTATTGATTTGTTCATTTTGAATATTCGCTCTCACACTTGTGTTCACACACTTGTTCGGACATTCTTATACATTTTTGCTCTCACACTATTGTGTGATACATATTTGATTCTCCTTGTGTTTGGAAAATGGAAGTATCATCGCAAACCTAGTGGTCTTCTGATTTCCGTCTTTCTTGTGTCAGGACTATTAAATTCTCGACCAGTACATAACAATACCACAATGTCTAAACTTCTTGATGTAGAAGGTAAGACGGAATATTTTCTTAGAAATCATCAAGGTATGAGACGATCAGAAAAGATCAGCAGATAGAATGACGCGAAGAAATTTGATATCTGACTTGGTCTGTATTTCAGTGCCATCTATGTTGCACACCTCGTGAGTGTTAACCAGTTTTTATGCCTAAAGGTGAAATTGACTGTTTGATATCTAAATGGATTTAAGGTAAGACCGTTTTCCTTGGACAACTGGCTGATTTCTGATATAAAGCCATATAGTTTGGAGCAGTAAAATATATATAATATATAATAAATATATATTCCTAATAATAATATTAATAATAATGATTTACTTTATTCTAAAAACAGTACTTGTGATACAGAATGGAATTTTCAGCATTAATCACAATATTACTGCATCTAATTTCTTCAAATTATAAATAAAATTAATCACACAGAAAATTTTCCACATTTACAATAGAGATAATGTCAAAAACATGCAGCATATAAAATGGAAATAGCAATAATAATGATAACAGCTAGGGTAATAATAATAAGAATACAAGTGAAAATTGCCGTGGGCTTGTTACACACAGTATTGTCAATGCGGTACAGAAATCCTAACATGTTTAAAAATATTGAATATCATGTTCTCTTTACATGATATGGTGAGGGGAAAAACAAAGATTACAGCGGTCATGGAGATAAGTTGGTGTTTGCAATTATGAGAGTAAAACAAAGAAGCAACAGGACCATAAATATAATAGAAGTAATAAAAGTAAAACTTGAAGGTATATAAGGATGGATGGAGGAAATTGTTTATTTACTAGATGAAAAAAGGTTAGTTAGTTAATTGTTGCCTGACACTATTTTCATCACACAGAATACGTTCCAAGTCTGGTATGTTAGAATTTCTATACTTAGACTTGCGACTACATTTGAAGTTACCTTGTTCAACGTGAGGAGATGGAAGGTGATAGCTGAGGGTAAAGCGGATGCTCCAAGTCAGACAAAATCCCTCTAGCAAATTTATTGCACGAAGTTGAGTGCCCATCGATAACAGCACTAACTATGTGATCCAATGGGACACCACTCACCCTACTGACAGTCTTCAGTATTCTACGAATTGTGACATAGTCCTTTTTAAGCAAACCAGGAAAGAATAAGCAAGGGTGAACAGTAAAGAAGAATAGGTAGGATGCAAGAGTTTATGAACTGTAAGAGGAGGAGGGGTTGAGTTATACCCGATTGTCTTCACTTCTTAATGTAATGTTAATGTCAGACGGAATATTTTACTGGAGATCGCCAAGACATGGGAAGTCCAGGAGAGATCAGAAGAGAGAATAAGTCCAAAATACTTAATTTCTGATTTGATTCCTATATTATTGTCGTCAATCCTACAACTGTCATGAGAATCGATGACTTCTTTTAACTGTCTTTTACATCTCTGAAAGCTGAAATTAACAGTTTGACATTTAGAAGGATTCAGTTTAAGACCGTTAGACTCAGACCATTTGCTGACTCCCGACAGAAAGCTTAGTGTTTTGGTACAATCTAGCTGGGAGTTAACAGCCATTGAAACTGTTAAATCGTCAGCGTACTTCACAAAGTTAATTTCATCAGAGTGAGGCAAGTCATGCAAGAAGAAAGAAAAAAGAAAAGGAGAAAGGACAGCGCCTTGAGGGACACCAGCTTCAGTAGGCAATGAAGTGGAAGACTTCCCTTTATACACGGTGTACTGTTTTCTGTCTGAGAAATAAGAATTCAGCCATTTGACAACCCAACAGTCAGTTTGAGTTTCAGCAAGCTTGTTTAACCAAATGTCCCTAGGGACCGAGTCAAAATCAGATGTATATTCAACGAAGGTACAACGAACGAATTTAGCCCCCTTGTCTAGATTGGAAGCAATGTTATGATATAAGACGGCAGCTGCATCTAAAGTGCTTCTACTGTGCTTATAGGCAAATTGTTTATGGTCATTACAGGATTTTAGCGAAGGTAGAAGACCAAGTAAAAGTAATTTCTCCATAGTTTTCAAAAAAGGAGTGGTAATAGCAATGGGTTTAAATTTGACACACGCTCCAGTAGATGATTTAGGTATGGGTACAACTTTAATGTCCTTCCAAACCGCAGGGACGATATTACTGGAAAAAGATTTGTTAAATAGATCACTGAGAGGGTGACACAGAATATCAGAACATTTAAAAAAAGTAATACTAGCTAAATAATCTGGACCTAAGCTCTGGGATAGGTTTAGAGACTTGAAGCACTTTTGAAACCTGGAAAGGGGCTATTATTATGCCGATGAACGTATCTCTATATACTCCTTATAATACTTATCAGTAGTACACGCCAAACTGTAATTACTCATGTGATTATATAAACGTCTATCGTCATAATTTCACCATACAACAGACAATTCCACAAAAAATACTTGGCACCAAAGGTGAAAACGACACATGAAAATATGATATTTTACAGAAGTCTTACCGATACCCAGTAATAAGTATTTCTAACCATTTCATTAAACAAAACAACCTAGTCTAGCCTTCTATCATGACGAGAGAAACAAAGCCAACGAGGAAATATATGCATATGTACTAAAAGTGCATGAGTGTAAACTAAACGCCAGGTCATTATTATTATTATTACTATTCCGCGTAAACTGTTTATCCAATCAATATCTCAGTTATGATTACGTTTCAAAACAAAATTTATTATTATTACTATTAATAATATTGTTAATTGTAGACCATTGTAACGGTGTCTGTCTGTGTGTGTGTGTATGCGTGGGTGGGTGGGTGATAACAATTCATCCTTTAATCAATGCTTCAGAATAAAGGTCATAATCGTAATGACAATTGCAGAAAAATGGATTTGTGTATTATATGAAGTTAAGTGAAATGCATAATAGTTTTGTATGCGTTGAAATATACTAAAAATAGCACTTCCATTTTGTGAGGTTGGACTAGTATGTGTGGGCTTTCGTGGAACATTAGGAGAAGGTGGGTCAGGACTGGATAATGAAAGATTTTTGCGCTTTCGTAATGCATGAATATCAGAGCTTCTCGAAGGTGTTGATTCAACCAGGTGTGTGTCTTTCTGCAAATTAATCAGCCGTTGATATTCGTCAGCTATGTCATGTAGAGTTGACTTAGGATTTTGTTCTAGCTGATTGAGCAGTCGAGTTCGGATATCTGTGAAACGAGGAGATTGAAGACTGCATATGAGAATCAAGGCTTTGAATTGATCATCTGTTAAGGACCTGAGTCGGAATCTCTCACATTCTCGGTTGACTGTGCCAACGTGAGTAAGAAAATCATCATTTTCATTCATTGTCAGCTTGAGGAAACGATAACGTATGCTGAATAATGAGGTGTGGTCTCCAAAATGTTCACGCAGCAGCTTTATTGTATCATCGAAACACTTGTCACGTGGTTTTTGGGGTAAAATTAGGTTGCAGTACCGTTCATATTCTGTGGGACCCAATTTACGTTATAACACTCGCACCTTCCAAGCATCGTCTTGTGAGGCGAGATCAACTGTGAATAAATCCTCATATTGTGCATACCATGTGTCAAAAGTGACATTCGTATCTGGATTATAATTGAACTGTGAAATACTATTCACAATTCCGTCTACAGATGGCAGCATGGTATGATTCGGATTGCTTAAAGGTGAAGCCGGACCAGTCTGTTAGTTGACGAACATTTCCATTAATTTCATTTGTCGTTCAAGTAGTAATTCCAATTTAGAAGAGTCCATAGTTTTCCCCGTCGCCAAACTGTTATTTACTCGTCGCCAAATTATTGCTATGTACTGGTCGAGAATTTAATAGTCCTGACGCAAGAAAGACAGAAATCAGAAGACCACTAGGTTTGCGATGATACTTCTATTTTCCAAACACAAGGAGAATCAAATGTATATATCACACAGTAGTGTGAGAGCAAAAATATATGAATGTCCAAACAAGTGTGTGAACAAATCAATAGACAGTCTTAACATGATTGGCTAATTATAATGGAGTATCGATCCATATATACATAGCAAAATATAGGAGACATGTCAACAAACATACATATTATATGGATATATATCACCATGGTCAGACTGTCAACAAACACACATATTATATATAATATAAGGGGAATATACATTGTTAAAGGAGACAGGTTCATCAAAGTGGAATGGTCACAGACTAAGAGAGCAACAGAAAGAGAGACCACCATATATACATATATATATATATATACATGGATACATATCACGTTCCAAGTGGGACATAGGGCTTCAAGCTAGTGGCTTGGAGTTTCTGCAGCAGTGTTTATTTTTGCAAGATGAAGTTGCTAGCCTCATGCCCAACCTTTCGTTTCCACCAGCTTTACCTCTGGCTCGGCGAGGTAAAGGAGTGCGTCGGTGGCTGGGAATCGAACCCCGGACCATGTGCGTGGTCGGCGAGCGTCCTAACCGCCCATGCCACGGACGCATCAAGTTACATAAAAGGGCATATACCCACCCACAACACTGACTGGCAGTTGTGCTACAAAATTATTGTCAGAAGTAAAATTTCATGGACTGGCCACTGGTCAGTAATTCCATATTAGTTTGTTTATTAGATCTATCACACAGTCAAACAGTATTATTTGCTGGATGACACAGTTTCGAACACAATCAATTATTGTTCATAATCATCATCATTAAGACAGGAAGTGATACACATAAAAGAGGCCTTGAAACTTAATAATTACCCTGATAAATTAGTCAGAAAATATGTGAGGAAACGTAAAAATAATGATAGTAGTGGCAGTGATAAAAATAATAATATAAATGAGGAAATGCAAGTCAAATGTGCGCAAGACAACACCAACAATAAGGAATCTAAATCATCAGTAGTAATTCCATACAAGGAAGGAACCTCGGAAACCACCTTACGGCGAGAATTCTTAACAAGGCAGGCAGGAATTGAAGTGGCTGACATTCAAACCACCCACAAACTCAATTAGAAACAAGCTTTGTCGGTTAAAGGATCCTGACAGTGGAGCCAATTAAACAAAACAATTTAGTTTATCTAATACCTTAGCTGAGATGATTGTCAGGTCGAATACATAGGTCAAACTAGTAGAACGGGGGCATTCAGACTAGCCGAACATAAAAACCTAGCACAATCTAGATTGGTTGACCCGAATAAGATAAGAAATCTAAAGAATAGTTCAGCTATTGCACTCACTACATGCAGTTACACACAACCAACGCATACAGTAGGATGGGGATAGGATGACAGTTATAAAATATGATATGACAGCAGGGTGGAGGGAGAGATTGATAACAGAAGCTTTGTTTATCGAATCAAATGAGAGGGGATACGTGTATTAGGAATGATTCAACACCTGTCCAGTTGGAGATCTGGAAAATTCTCCTACTCTAACGACAAGAAATAGGCGAGAACAAATAAAACTATAAAACTCAGGTTTCGAAGTCGTGTGTTTATTAGTGATGATATGATTATGCGGCACAAAAAATTTTGTTCGAAACTTTGTCATCCAGTAAAGAATACTGTTTCACTCACTGTGTGTGATACATCTAATAAACAAACTAACATGGAATGACTCACTACCACCACAGTGTCCAAGTTTTACTGGTCAATATGTTTGCCTAATAGACTGAATATCCTCAGTTCGATCCCTGATATAGAATTCTAAATAACAATGAAGCAGTTATTCAGAAATTTCGTTAGACAGATCCCCTATACTACTTTGAATAGTGACAAGAACGAACATATTTGGAGGACAGATGATATGAACTCGTTTGATTTTGTCTATTCTCCTACAGCTGCGTACATCCTAAACAAAACCAATTATGTGTCACAAAATGGTGTCTAAACATACTCTTTAAAATGTGTTCAAGTTATAGATAGAAAGTATAAGTAATATAATTTCAAAGATGATAAATAGTATACAGTTATTTAGTGTTAAGAGAGTAAATATTTATTGGGATTTCTTTGGGAATAAGGATGGACTAAAGACAAAAGACTTCGACTCAACCCATGCGTAGAGAAAGAGGGTGTAACTAATCTCTCGCTACCCTGGTAACGATAGTTTTTTTATTTATGTGCTTTTGTGTTTTGTTGTTCTGTTGCGTAATACTTCATTCGATCGTGATTGTGGTTTTCACTTACTGAGTTGAACTCACCATTACCCTTCTAAATCACACTGCCCCACCCTCCTGAACTCTGCACCATAATATGCATAAATTCACTGTGTTGTTATCTCTTGTATTTTATCTATAGTTCATCCTTGTTCCCAAGAGTAATCTGAATTTAACCCCCTCCTGTTTGCTTAATTACGCTGTATGCAACATAAAGTCCATAAGCGTACTCTGGAACACTGTCCAGCTTGGTTAGCTAACCAGAGGAGAAAATAAGAATACTAGCAGCTCCATCCTCGAACACCTTTTCAATTCTGGGTATGCAACACTCCCACTGGAATGCTTCACAATGCTACACAGAGTCCTTTCATATCGTGCCAAAGGACTTCGAATACACCATCTGTACATAGCTGAAGCATTGGCTGGGTATTCCAGATCTGAAACTGGACGTCTGCATTCAAAAGCACTGCATACATTCACTCGCTCTACTATGGCCAAAGTGACGTTCGTACTAAAATTCTACTTCTTTTTATTACGTAAGCTTATTATTATTTCGTTATCATTATTATTCCCATCATCTATATCTAATTACCACTCTATTACTGTTTATTAATAACATTGCTTTTTCATACAGATTTTATATAAAAACACTTTGTCGTCTTTCCACTAGTTCCTGTCCATTCTACACGAGCTTATTGATTAGTCATTATCTCACACTTATTACGTCATGCTGACTTCTGCCTCTTTTCTAAATTCTGATTATTCACCCCGTCCAGGTTCCACCTTACACATTACATAATACGTTTTTCAAGGACACATTTTACCAATTTTTGATTGGTCTTATGGTTTGTGATAAGTTAGAATTAACAGGCCATTAGGTGGGTTTCAGTGGCTTAATGTCCTACAGACTTGCTCGCCTTGAGACCAGAAAGTCCTAGGTTCGAACCCCGGTCAGTGAATGCGTATTGTTGAAGATTTCCAAACTAAGACAAAACAGCTTTCCAGTACTCCATGTTGATTTTCAAAAGGTTTCCTAACTGATATCAGCTTATGAGGAATTTTCCCAACCAAATATAATTACGATTGTACAGTTTATGAAAATGAATGGTCGAAAAGAAAATTTTCACCGCTCTTAAAGTGTTTTTTATAACTTTATATTTAGTAACTCCTCTAACATCATCTTTGAAATTATGTTGCTTATACTTTCTATATATTACTTGAAATCATTGTAAAGAGTATGTTCATACACCATTTAATGACATATGATTTATTTTTTTTAGGATGTATGCAGTTGAGGAGAATCGACCAAATCAAACGAGTTCGTATTATCTATCCTGGAAATAAGTTTCTTTCTTTCTTTATTCAAAGTTACCTACAACTGCCTTGTGGTTTTCAGCGGTTTTTCAGCTGACGTCAGTTCCTTATTATTATTATTATTACTACTGTTTCCTGTAACTCCAGAGGAACATATGGCTTCAGCCGCACGTCTCCATTGCGTTCGTTTCCCTGAAAACGTTCTCACCTGACTCCACATCTGCCCACATGCTTTCGTCTCCTCTCCACATCACCTCCTCCATGTCACCCCATTCTCGCACTGACAACCGACTCGCTGGTTTTCATCCAGCTTCCACTCGAGCGATGGCCTGGTATGTGATGTCACTCAGTTGATGGTTTGTCTTCTCAGATTGTGGCCAATCTACCTCCATTTCTTCCTGCATATTTGCTGCACAACTGGTTCTTGCTGGGTTGGTTCACTCCCAGAGATCCCACCCTGTTGCTGATCTTTTCTAGCCAGCCATCTTATCTTGACCAAATTAGTGAGAGAAGGCAGCTGACGATGAAGGTCTCTGTAGTTTGTTTGAAGTGCCCTTCGCGATGCTCTGGCTAAGTCTCTGATCCGTATATATTTTATATAAATTTTTTAATATTTTATTATAGCTTGACTCTTGATATGTATCCACATATATATATTTATGTGTGTGTGTATGTTGGTCTCTCTTTCTGTTTGCTCGCTTAGTCTGTGACCATTTCACTTGTATGAACTTGTCTCCTTTAATAATGTGTATTCTCCTTATATTATATTATATATAATATGTGTGTTTGTTGACAGTCCGTTGCTTGGTGACATATATCCATATATGTTGATTGTTGACATGTCTGTTATATTTCGCTATGTATATATGGATCGATACTTCATTATAATTAGCCATTCATGTTAAGACTGTCTAATGATTTGTTCACACACTTTGTCTGGAACATTCATATATATTTCGCATTCACAATTTGTGTGAACTGCTTTACTTACTTACCACTTTGGTGTGAGACCATTCATTTTCGTCTCCTTGTGTTTGGACAATAGAAGTATCATCGCAAACCTAGTGGTCTTGTGATTTCCGCCTTCTTGCGTCAGGACTATTAGTTTCTCGACCAGTCCATAACAATAATTTGTCGACGAGTACATAACAATTTGGCGACGGGGAAACTAGAACATAACAACTCTACACAGTATTTTTGAAACAGGTATGAAATTTTCAGCATGTGATATCGATAGTCCAAATTTCGCAGCCCGACCATTGATATCGGGTGTGCGTGTGCTGGGGATCGAACTCTGGACCATGTGCATGGTCGACGAGCGTCCTAACCGCTGCGCCACCGAGGCACATGTTAAGTTGCACTGACTTCACATTGGAGTTGAAAATCCGGATCTTATTTTCATTTTTATACTGAGTGATGCTGCTGATCACCATACAGACTTCAGAGTAATGAAAGCTTGCTTGCCTTGCCTTGCTTTCCCGATTCTCTCTGCTTTGATATCCTTATCAGTCTCGTCCGCCTGTAATTGAAACGATGCTTTCCAGGTAGGTTAAGAAAGTTATCGAATGGTAGGTAAAGTGAATCAAATCTCTACAAACCAACGCTAGAAAATTTGTTTTATTCTTCAAAAACCCTTCTGATATATCCATTCAGTTAGTCATCTCATGCATCAAATACACCATGCACAACTTTGAAACAAACAGGAAGGCATAATTTTAGCTTAAGCCTACCAAGTTCGGACCAGGAAATACGACAGATACTTACTGAGAATATCCATATTTAGTTGTTACCCTTATTACCAACTCTATTATTCATCGTTTCTCCGCCTTCCTTGAGTTCCCAGTAGAGTATCAAGGCTTTCAGGTTTCATTCCTCTTATTCTGTGATTACTAATGACTGTCAAACTAGATGAGGTTTAGGAATACATCGGTGGGGAGTCAAAATGAGACCACGTACTTCAGTGACAATCAGCCTGTTTTCAAACTGGTGACTAAGATTTTGCAGAGATACTACTAATGATACTCATTATTAGCGTATTAATCAATACGAGGAAAATATTCCAGTTTCTTTAAGTATTGAAAAAATTACGACAAATATTTGTATCGCCGGAGAGTTGATAATGTCGTCAATTGATGGTTCCCGCTTAAAAATTTAAAAATAATTTAGAAAAAGGTGAACATTTATGTCGAAATTAGAGAAACAAATGCAAGGTATGCTTGGAGAATTTATGCTGTACAAACGTTATGTAGATGATACTTTTATTATTAGTAATAATAGCAAATCTATTGAAAACTTTATCACCCTATTTAATCATATCCATCCAAATATTCGAGTGACCTCTGAACTAGAATCCAATAACAAACTCGGTTTCCTGATTATTACTATGACTACGAGAAATGATGGAACGATTCAGCGCTCTATTTTTCGTAAACAGACGTGGAGTGGACAATATCTTCATTTTACCAGTTTTGTTCCTATCTAGTATAGACGTTCCCTGGTGAAATGTTTGTTCTCAAGGGCTCGAAAAATATGCACGAGTGACACATTGATGGATGAGCTTCGACACATACATTCAGTTTTACTAGCCAATGGTTATCCAGAAAACTTCATCAATTGTCACGGTAAGGATAGACCACATCTTGAAAAGACAGCTTCTGTACCAAAGAAAGCCATCTTTATTAATCTACCATTCAAGGGCGACCAGATTATGCAGTTGACAGCTAGCTCAAAGACTTCGGTCAACCATCAAACGCACATTCTACTCCACCGAATCTCTTTTTCTCACTTGCTGAACATTTTCGATCCCTGTACCTACGATTAAAGGACGAAATTCTGTGGACTCTACTTCAAACTGTATCTACAAGTTCACCTGCAGCTGCGGTGACACCTATATAGGTAGAACTAACAGAATGTTCCAATTTCGTCGAAAAGAACATGTTCCAAAACGGCTACTAAATCACATCGAAAATCCTAACGCGATTAATCTTAAAGAAATCCAGCATCATCCATTGCAAAACACTTATTAATGTCTGGTCACAAAATCAATATTAATGACTGTTTCACAATTATTTCACACAACTCTAATTCAAGGTTATTGAAGGTGATGGAAGCACTTTGGATTAATCACATACAGCCTAAACTGTGTGTACAAAAATCAGTAGACTTCAATCTTCGCCTACCCTGAACTGCATGACATATCTTAATATGATTGGTCATTAGTATGTACTTTTGTTTTTATTTAACTGAGTAATTGTCATGAACTTTATTTTAGTATTGTGAACCATGTTAGTTGTAAAGCGGTTGTAAAGAAACTACGAAATGACGATATATCATCTCGTGAAATCTGTCTTCTGAATGCCTTATTCAAATTTGAATAAGAGTTAATAGTATGAGAGACTGGTTGAAAACATATCCCCGAAATGAGACAGGAAACGGCGAATTAGTATTAGCCACTTTTAAAAGCTATTTATTAGTTTAAGATTTATGAATTCACGATCCCACAAACTACTGATTGACACATTTGAGTAGTTCAGTACCATTTACTACCAGCATCCACGTGATATAAACAATGTACAGTCGTTTTGCTCTGTTTAGACCAAGCCCGTCAGCATTTTAGTTGATATGACTCAAGTTAGATGGAGTTCGAATGGACTGAACCAAACACATGGCTTGGCCTAAAATGAGCGGAATCACCATCTGGTGTTTACATTACTTCAATCTAACTAGAAAATACTACAGGTTGATATAACTGGTATCCGACTACTCATATGAAGTAGTCAGTAATATATGTATAGCATCATGCATTTACGTTTGTTATCTTAATTACCTATTTATAGTGTCAAGTGGATCGATGACACATTGTGATCTGAATAATTTTGTCTGGAGATGTGTAGTTTGTGAATTTGGATGTATAACATTCTTAATTTCCATTGCCGATATGTCGATGATACATTTATAGTTGTGAAGAGAGAAAGTGAGACTATGGACATATTTGATAAATTCAATAGTGCACATCCTCGTATAAGCTAAGAAGAATAAAATGACTCTATCTTCTTTTTGGATCTGGACTTCGCCGATGATATATGTCTGATTTCCCACAAACTGGAAGATATGCAAGTGATAATCAATAAGTTGGCATAAGAAGCATCCGGAGAATACAGGACTTCAGTTGAACATAGAGAAAACAGATGTCGTGATGAAGATTCCTGGTCAACAGCAACAGCCACAGTAACAACAACAGACAAGAATCAGCCAGCATAAATTGGAGGAATCTGAGAGAAGCAACCTCCTTCACCTACATACATGCTTAACTGGGAAGCATCGTTTCAACTACAGGCGGATGGAACTGATGAGGCTAACAAAGCAGCGAGGATTGGGAAAGCAAAGCAAGCTAGCTAGCTTTCATTACTCTCAAGTCTGTGTAAAGACCAACAGCACCACTGAGTATGAAAATGAAAATAAGATCCGGATTCTCACCTCCAGTGTGAAATCAGTGCTACTTACTATACGGATCAGAGACTTGGCGCCACGTCGCGTCACGAAGGCCACTTTGAACAAACTACACACTTTCGCTTAGTACTACTCAAGATCAGATGACCGGCCAGAAAAGATCAGCAGTGGTGAGGGATCTCTGACAATTAACGAAACAAAACAGCAGGAACTAACAGTGAAACAAATGTGCAGGAAGAAATGGAGGTGAATTGGCTGGGCATACTGTGAGAAAACAAACCATCAAGTGAGTGACATCACATGGCAGATCATCGCTCAAGTGGAACCCGGCTGCATGGGAAACAGCTAGTTGGTCGTCAATGCGAGGGTGAAGAGGAGATGAAAGCATGTGGGCAGACGTGGAGCCAGGTGAAAACGTTGGTGGAGAACCGAAAGCAATTTAGACGTGTGGCTGAAGCCCTGTGGTACTCTAGGAATTAAAGGCAATAATAACGATGACTAAACGAACAGACGGAGCAGTATGTAGACGTTTACACAGAAAACCTACTTCCACTGGATAATATACTCACTTCCTGAGTCTCTTATCTCTACAATAAAAACGTTATCTGGTTAGATGTCTGGTTCACCGATCTACAGATATCTGTTCAAATGAGACACTGAACGAAGAACTCAGTAACATTCGCGATCTGTTAAGTAGAAACGGATATCCGACCAAATTTGTGAATAAACAAATGAAATCAGAAAGTAAAATGTCGAAAGTGTGACTTTTTTCGAAAAATCAGTCTTCCTAAGATCAAAATTCAAAGCTTATGTCAGTAGCGAGATCTTATCAAAACGTTTCAGAAGGGATTTCAAAAGGACTTTCAACACAACTAAGCTATGCTGTATATTCACTAACCGACCAATACATGGTTCAAGAAATAAAGACAAACTTTCCTGTTTCTCCTCTTCCATGTGTATATACCAATTTAACTGTCCTTGGGGAGCTAGTTACATTAGGCGTACAATCAGGCAAGTTCATCTTCGAATTTCTGAACACCTCTCATCTTGGTTTGGCGAAGGTCCCCATAAAACTATATGCAGCTCAATACTGGGTCATTTCGTCGATACTGGACATCAATTCGACTCTAGCAAAGCTTTTAAATTTACTTAACGTATATTTTTATTTTTTTTTTTGATTACAGCTTGATTCCACACTGTATTTTTGGTACAGTATGGAACTTTCAGCATGGATATCGGTAGCCCAAATTTTGCAGGCCGACCATAGATATCAGGTGTCCGTCGGCAGGGGATTGAACCTCGGACCATGTGCATGGTCGGCGAGAGTACTAACCACTGTATATCACACAATCTCTCGCATAGTCTGCGAGTACGACTTTTACATACAGCAGAGGAAATCGGAATTCATCTGAACAAGCCAAATCTGTGTGTCAATTCAAAAGAAATTTGTACAGCCCCTTTCATAGCCAACCTTGGCCAACTACATAATATGCAATAAGTTCTTAAAAACGATTTTTCCCTTCTGCTATTTTTGTTAATTTTTACAATTGTAGCTAATTCTATTAATTTCTTTGTATTTCACGTAATTCCTCTGAGTCATCCTAATCTTCTTATTCATCATTATTTTACAAACTTCTTGATTATGCAATAACTTGTTGCTAACACCTAGAAAATCAATTTATCTTGAATTTCGGAATTAGTTTTCACTTCCCTTTTAAAACTGATATCGTAACAACAGAAGACAAGGGCCAGGCAACAGATCGTTTTATTATTAAAATCAGCACGTATTTATACATATTTCACATACATTATTATAGCTTATGCAAGTAGACAAGCGCAGTTATCTGATTGGTTGTTTATCAGAAGTTAGGCAGTCAAACGCAGGCTTCTGATTGGTTGTTTCGGAATTACTCGACAAATAGAGTTCTCTATCTGCGAATCATATTTTGCCACGTTAACTTTGCTGTGATTGGTTGCTGAATCAGCCTTGCTCATATTTTCTCACGGCCTGCTCTCACCACAATATATCTTGTTACTAGCATCTGTTAGTTAGTTAATTAATGTTGTGATGACCTTTAACCTCTTGATTTCACCCCTCCTCATATAACCAGAACTGACTGACTAAAATAACCACTTGATTGGTGAAACAATTTTGATGTAAAAGACCACATCATTGTACACCAACGGATGATGAAGAACTAATTGAAGTGAAGGAAATGCATGATTTCTTCACTCAATCTGTTATTTGGTTTTTTCTAAATGCGTAAACGGAGATTTAGAAATTACTGAAATTTGGATAGTAGTTTAGAAAATGAGATATTTTTATGGCTAGCAAAATTTATTTCACCCATCTTTTCAGAATTCTTATAATGCATACAGTCTTAAATGTTGTTCTTTTCTATCTCAAATGAATGGAAGGTTTATGCCATCAGTTACATTCACCGTGAGTTTGACCTAGGGATGAATACTTAGAAAGTAAAGATTTGAAATTCGATTAGGTTAAAATTGTTATTAGACAAGGAAGCTGACTGACTGAGTGACTAGTTTTAACGTGGAACTTTGCACCGATGTTCAGCAGTACGAGTACTTCAATTAGCATACAAAGCAGGAGAAGAAAGTAAAAGCAAATGCAAAACAGAGACAGTTAACAAAGATATCAAGCAAAAAGAACAGTAATATCGAAGATCCATGTAGTTTTATTGGTATGATAAGTCACAATGATCGTATGCATCTGCACCATTCACAAAAAGGATTCTGAGCCATATCACCAATTGTCTCCAGCTATTGTGAATCCTTCTAATCCTTGAGGCTAGTGATATGATTAGGTATTGACTGTCCAAAGTTAGTTTTGTGCAGGATTATGTTTAAAGGTAACCATCAGAACTCTTCATCAAAAAAATGTACAAAAACACCTACGAATTTCTTGGATGACCTCGAATCCCCATTTAAATCTGATTGAATATGTCATTATGTGTGATCGAGGTACCATCCATTGTGATTTTACCACACAAAACGTCTCAATAGTCACGTGTATTAGACCAAAATTTAACACTTCTATTATTCTTCCCTTGGATTACGAATGGAAAATACGGCTTCAACAAAACATCCCCACCTTCTTCTATTCTCTGCACTCCCATTCAGCTGCCAGAGCCCACGATGCCCATAATCTGCCAACTCCATCTCCTCCTCTTCGCCACACTATCTCCTCCATCTCATCCACTCGTAGATTCATATTAGCATTCCACTCCACCGATGACCTGCGTTGCGCGTAATGTCACTCAACGGTCTCCTCACTGACGTATGCCCAGTCAATCTGCATTTTTCTACACTTATTTGTTGAGCGATCGGATCGCGTCTGTTGGTTCGTCGCTAACCACAATTTCTTCTTGCTGATTCGTTTTGGCTGGCTGGTCAGCTGGCGGGCCATTTGGTCTTCAGTATGAAGCAAGCCAGCCAGCAAAGTTGGCAGCTGTTGATTAAAAGTCTGCAGTAGGCTGTTCGAAGTGCTTTTCTTAACGCACACGCAGTGCAAGTTTCTGAACCGTATGCAAGACTGACTGACTGTGCTGCACTGCCTAAATGACTTAACATTTGTGTTGAAAACAATCCGAATGAATCTTGTTGTTTATGTTGTCTGGCTGTCTGAGTAAGTGAGCAGTGCTCTGTTCGTAATGTTTTTCGTGACGCACACAAAGTGCAAGTTTATGACTAGTATAGAAGAACTCATTGATTGACTGACCGACTTACTGAATTTCCCTTTGTGTTAAACAGAATCCGGACGAATCTTGTTGTTTATGCCGGTTGGCTGACAGACTGGCTGGCTGAGTGAAAGAGTGTAGAAGATTAAGGAACTGGTTTCAAGTGGGTTGATGAAGGCGTACCTTAACTAGATCTGAAATCTTCATTCGGGCTGTCTGATTCTGTGATTGAAACCATACTTCCCTGTCAGATAGGTGAATGGGGGAAGTAACCGGTGTGAATTCTTCCCCGTTGGTGTTGAATGACTGGTGCTGGTTGTTGTTGTTGTTGCTGTTGGTTGGTTGGTTGTTTATCATCATTACCTATATCTCCACTCTATCTCTATGTTCTTCCTAAATCTATCCTGTCTTCGCTGCCTACCTGCCTGCCTGACAGCCTCTTCCGTCAGTTTTCGCCTACCCACCTGCCTACCTCCTACTCTTCGTGTTTGTTTGAGTGACATTAAACATTGATCACTCGAGCTTGAAATCCAGATCTTCTAGATGGAGTCTTCTTATCGGTCAGTGAAGCGTATTTCTGTCTTCTCAGTCACTCCCAGTGCACAGTCTGACGCATAATACAGTCGTGCACCACAATTAAGAATATCATCATGGGGGATGCCAGACAGGCACGCAGCTTGTCTTTCTTCATTCTGAATCCACTTCGAACGCTTCACTGAGTGAGTTTTCCGTTGCCCAATCACTTGACACGTGGCACTGCCATATATATGTTCAGCTGTTGAATGGGGTTGATGGGTTGATGCAGTTAATGCATCAGTGAACGATTGTATAAGTCTCAATACACTCCAACTCACGACAACTCATCTCTCGCTTCTCGTTCCGATTCCATTTAACCATCTCCCTGGCAAGTGAGATCACTCAGCAGCCCATCAACATGTTTCGAAAACATTTCCTTCTTTTTCTTGACATTTGCTAGATGCGAAGTTGTGGGTTTTTTTCGTTTACAGAGCTCCTTGTTGCTAGCAGACCATATGATCTTCAGTATCGAATCAGTTAACGCATCGTTGATGAAAATCTGCAATATACTTACAATGTGCGCCAAGTTTTTACATTACACAGAAGTACTAACTTCACATTACTTTTGAAGACTTGATAACGGAGCTTTTTTATTACGGGAAAACGCAACATATTTATACATTTTCATAAAACCATTTAAACTCAACTAGCTCAGAGGACAATAAACTGTTCTGATTGGCTGTTGACATACCTACGGGCTAATCCTTGAGACAAAACGTTGTCCAATGAGATTGCTTCCTGATCACAACGTAAAATATTGATTTGAGTTTTTGGTTGCTTCTTATCAATTCGTGTCTATATACTACTTATAAAACTTGTCAGTAACACACACCAAATTAACAAAGGTCTGTCTTGCTTTCTCGATTCTGACTGGCTTCAAGCATTCTCATTTGTACCGTTCACCTATACTTAAAACGAATCTTCAAGGTCTGATAAGCGAACGAGGTGACTTCACCTAGATTTCTCCTGCTGATGGGGATTATTGGTTGACGTATTTTCCAGATATTCCACGTTTATAGATTCTTAAAACGTGTCACTGCACACTTGGATCACATGTGAATTTTAGTTAAGTCTTACTTGTCAAAGACAGATCACTCTATTTATAACGGTAATTTTTTAAATAAGCCGATTATGTGCTTGATTAAAATTTGACAATTCACTCTTGAATCCAAATGAGATGAACAATAATTCACATTCATTTTTGGCGGGAATTTAAAAAAAAGGCTTTACGTTTGACAAGTTTATTCATTTTATGAAAAATCAACAAAGATGTATGGATTGTATGCTTATTTTTGGCAGATAATTAACTTGAAAAGTGCTACAGACATGTTGAAGCCAACTATAATGGTTATTGATGTCGTTATTGTCGTTGGTGTTTCAATTTCTGTCGTTTATATGATGAATGTGTAGAAAATTTAAAAATGATTACGATCGAATTGAGGGAATATTACATACTTGGCATAGCAATAAATTTTAAGTTTCTTAATTGAATATCAATATGAAGGAATGGATTTATAAAGTGCAAATCGATTTACTTTCATATAGTTAAAACATGGTTGGATTCATATACGCAGCTGCCATCTTATATCATAACGTTGCTTCAAATCTAGACAAGGGGGCTAAATTTGCTCGTTGTACCTTCCTAGACTATACATCTGATTTTGACTCGGTCCCTAGGGACATTTGGTTAAACAAGCTTGCTGAAACTCAAACTGACTGTTGGGTTATCAAATGGCTGCATTCTTATTTCTCAGAAAGAAAACAGTACACCGTGTATAAAGGAAGTCTTCCACTTCATTGCCTACTGAAACTGGTGTCCCTCAAGGCGCTGTCCTTTCTCCTTTTCTTTTTTCTTTCTTCTTGCATGAATTGCCTCACTCTGATGAAATTACCTTTGTGAAGTACGCTGATGATTTAACAGTTTCAATGGCTGTTAACTCCCAGCTAGATTGTACCAAAACACAAAGCTTTCTATCGGAGTCAGTAAATGGTCTGAGTCTAACGGTCTTAAACTGAATCCTTCTAAGTGTCAAACTGTTCATTTCAGCTTTCAGAGATGTAAACGAAAGTTAAAAGAAGTTATCGATTCCCATGACAGTTGTAGGATTGACGACAATGATATAGGAATCAAATCAGAAATTACGTATTTTGGACTCATTCTCTCTTCTGATCTCTCCTGGACTTCCCATGTCTTGGCGACCTCCAGTAAAATATTCCGTCTGACATTAACATTACATTAAGAAGTGAAGACACTCGGGTATAACTCAGCCCCTCCTCCTCTTACAGTTCATAAACTGTTGCATCCTACTACCTATTCTTCTTTATTGTTCACCCTGCTTATTCTTTCCTGGTTTGCTTGAAAAGGACTATGTTACAATTCGCAGAATGCTGAAGACTGTCAGTAGGGTGAGTGGTGTCCCAGTGGACCACATAGTTAATGTTGTTATCGATAGGCACTCGACTTCGTGCAATAAATTTGCTAGAGGGATTTTGTCTGACTTGGAGCATCCGCTTTACCCTCAGCTATCACCTTCCATCTCCTCACGTTCAGCAAGAAGTCTAAGTATAGAAATTCTAACATACCATACTTGTAAAGTATTCTGTATGATGAAAATGGTGTCAGGCAACAATTAACTAACTTTTTTTCATCTAGTAAATAAACAATTTCCTCCATCCATCCATCCTTGTATACCTTCAAGTTTTACTTTTATCGTATATATATATATAGATGTGTCCTCTGAGCTGGAATTAAAATCTCAAGCATAGAGAAAATCAACTCACACAAAATGAAATACTGAATTACAACAGCAACAATCCAATAACACAAATAAAAGGAATTGTATACAAACACTATTCATGAGAGCCAGTCAGCCAGGACTCATTGCAGCACTTCTATCTTAAGAAAAACTGAAGATGCATATCTCATGAACATCTTCCAAGAGAATGGATAGATATCCATGGAATTTCATTAGAAGACATATACCCCGAAGGAAAACACAAAGAAAATCGCTTTACAATATATAAAAGACAACATCTCAGAAATCACTGCACGACTCTTCAAACTTTTCTTTCGGAATAGATGTCGCACACAAATTAACAAAATCATTTCACTCAGCCAGCCAGCTCTGTGTCAACCAAAAGACTGGACAGCAAAGGAAGATAAAACCAACATCATCTACAAAACAAACTGTAACAAATGCGAATAACACTACATTGGCCAAAGTGGGCGCCTCTCCTCTTCGTCTTCGTATCCATGAACATCAGCTAGCCGTCAAAAGAAATGATGATATCCACTACCTCATATCACTACATACAGACAACCACGGACATCAATTCAGCTGGGACAATGTTCAAATATTAGACAGAGGAAACAACAAGAATGCTAGAGAATTTTCAGAAGCCTGCTTGGCATTCTAGTGAACCGTCAATCAACAGACACATAGAGATAGACAAAATTTATCAACCGATAAGAATGGAACCTTACACACAGAGGGTTAAACTTCAAGCCAAAGAAACAATCATTTCCAATACAAGTAGCCTGGAATGTGTGGAAACACAAAATAACAACTAATCACGAGATTTAAGGTCACTCACTAGGAGAGGTGACTAATAAACTCGTGGAGAAATCTAAAAGCTCACTTCAACAGCTTTAAGTATTCGCTGAAGATGTTGTCTAGTAGAAGGCAATGAAAGCTTCTTAAATACACTGTCCATCTACGAGAACACAACCACTTCAATATAGTCCACTTGAGCTACAAATCTTCTCCATCACATCTATGAATAAATGCAGTCTTCTTCAGATGGCTCTACGCTTGCTCATAAGTTCTCATCTCTTCACACAATCTGCACCATCCTTAACATCACCACCAAGTGAGTGCTTCAATAATCTGGGAAAGACCAGTTGCCAATCCTGGACACTTCAAACTTCGTATATCAATTCAAGTGTGTTTTTAGAAGCAAATACACAGGTCGTACAGAAAAACGATTGTATACTCACATGATGGAGCATTTGCCAATGGTGGTTGATGAAAACAGATGAGGTCAAAGTGCTTAAAAGTTCAATAACAAATCATCTTGTGGACTGCGAATATGATATTCACTCTTTCAAGTCATTCATAGTGTTGTCAGCGAGTAGACAAACAACCAGGAAGAGGCTTGCAATTAGGGAGGAGGCTTGTGGAATTACAGTTTGTTAAGCCGGATCTCTGTGCACAAATGGAGATGGTCGTCACTCTGAATCTATCATGGTAATATGTTTTACTTAATAACTGTTATTAATATTATTGACACTTTACTCTACCTCTTATTATTATTCTTGATTCATTTAAAACTATCTTTTATCAATAGTATTATCTTAACCAGTTGCAACATTTAATTGAATTTTAGATTTTCCCGTCGATTGATTGAACCCCAAAGTGCTCGGTCTCAGGTTGACGTGTCGGTTTCTTGTGCAGATGCTTCGATGATGTCTGGGCATGTAATCAGAAGTTAATTGGTGGATGGTGACTAGAACTTGGATCCAGGATAACGCGCATTTCCTCCTATTTGGGACTCGTCAGCCAGCTGGATGTACCTACCTGCATTCCGTAGTAAGTGATGGCGTTCCCACTGAGGCAGGTACATTCAAGCTGACTGACAAGTCCCAAATAGGAAGAAATTCGTGTTATCCTGGATTCCACTTCTAGTCACTATCCATTGTTTCAACATTATTATTATTATTATCTTTACTATTATTAGCGTTACCGTTGTAACAGCAGACGGTAAGATACAGAAGCCACTAATCAAATGGCTTTTTATATACACATAACTAATCACTGAACGTGTGATTTTAGTTTACATTAAAAGACATGAATTAGAATGTTCAGACATAAATAGTGTATACTGTTGCTGATGCGGTACTGAACTATGGAAATTTTGTGAGAATGCTATTCTGTTGGAACACATTGTCTGCATTACACCAGCACCACACCATTATTATCGATATTATTTAGTTCTAAATTCTTGGTACTCTCAACTTCTTTTGCCGACTGGAAACTAACTAATTGTTTATTGAATTGATGTAATTTAGTCGTAATGCATTTTATGGGTGATTTTATATTAACTTTTGCTGTTTGATTACTAAACAGTGATCCGTTTTAAGAAGTTGGGTGTTATTCTTCATTACCATTAATTAGATGGTTGAAGGCAATCGATAGGAAATCTTGCTAGTCGGCACTCACTCGGCAGTTAGCAAGGCGTAGGTGCAACATTGAAGAAACAACTCATGTCTCTTTTGAAATTCGAACCCGTGTCACCCAGTGAGTCCTGCAGTCAGGGACCTCACCACCACCACCACCACCACTGGGGAGTTCCGCCTCATAACTGACCTCCTGTAGGACTGAATAGACACACTACACTAGTTACTGACTACTACTGTCCAATAACAAATATCCAATATAGTCCTACAGAAGGTAAATCGCGAGCTTGAATATCTCAGTGGTGGTGACGTCTTCTGTGACTGCAGTACTCAGCAGGTGACGCAGGCTCGAATCTCAGAAGGGACATGAGTTCCTTCAAGGCTACAGATACGCTTTTCTGCCGATTGCCTCCAACCATTTAATACCAAAGATTCACAGTGCAATGTGATGGTAATCCACTTAGTGGCATAGAGTGGCGACATTACAAACTTGACTGATGACAGAATTTAATCTGCACCACAGATAGGACTAGTCACATTACGCTAGTTACTGGGTTTAGTTATATTTTGTATACTGATATTAACCATGTTTTCAATTATATGCCCAAATGACAAGAACCAACAATATTTGAAATTCAAGTGTTGATTTGTAGGGATTTGCTTGGTTACAGGATTTCATCATGAGCTGATATCAGCTAGAGAACCATCAGAAAACCTTGGAGTACTGAACAGCTGTTTCGTCCTAGTTTGGGAGTCTTCATGAGTACACACTCACCGACAGGGTTAGAACCCAGGATCTTCTGGTTACAACGGGAGCGAGCTCGTATACCATTAAGGACTCTGGGTCCAATGGCCCATGAATTCTAACTTCTGCCAATTCATGACATAGTGCGGCTCCTAGCCAATATCTTCGGCGAGTATTTGTCCTCACACGCGATCTGCTACACCCCAAATACTCGCCGAAGACATTGGTTAGGGGCCGCGCTATATCGTGAATTGGCAGAAGTTAGAATTCATGGGCTGGTAAATGGATCGGTGGGTCCAAGTGGCTGAGAATGGTCTACGAGCTCACTCGCCTTGTAACCAAAAGGTCCTGGGTTCGAACCCCGGCTGGTGCGTACTGCGGAAGGGTCCTAAACTAGGACGACGGTCTTCTAATCAATGTCAGCTGATGATGAAATCCAATATATAAAATTGGTGATCTCATTTTGTTCTGCTGACTGTACCGATCTTCCGTTGTTCAGATCAATCAAGGGGTTGAAATAAAGTCGTTATTAAAAAGTCTTTAGCCTGAAAAACAAATTCAATACTTTAATTATATATTTTGCTCTTAATCATTTGAATATTACAAAATCATCATACATGTATATTGTTTTTTTCCTCAAACAACAGTTTCATTTACAACTTTTGTTTTTATTTGATCCATACACCTGCTCCCGCTCACCGCTCACCAAACCCCACCCCACACTCTGTCACTATTCAAACAATATCCGGGATTCTATACACCAAAAATATTCGATCATCTTTAATGAAGCAAAAATTATAACCGGTTTCATGACAATAATGCGAAAAATATCGACCATAGACAATGATCACATTCCATAACTTGCCGTAGTATTTATCCAACTGCTTTTTTAAATATTCCGCTAATTTCTAATATCAAAAAAAAAGAAAAGAAAATTGAAAATAAAGTAAATAAGTGTAGTATTGAATGGTTAAATAAAAAATGCCTTGGAATTCACTTTTTTTTTTAACAAGGCTCAAGGTGAAGTCTCTGTGTGTGAAAACTGAAAAGTTTTACCACGCATTGAAAGCGGTTAGAGAATTAATCCAATCCATCCGGAAAGTAATGGACAGCTGTCTAGTTCTAGCTTTTGAACTACTCAGCAGTACGAGAACATGATGTGACTGGGGCGGGGTTCGAGCCCACGCCGACGCACACCTGATATCTATGATCGGCCTGCGAATTTTGGGCTACCGATATCCATGCTGAAAATTCCACACTTGTACCAAAATTACGGTGTGGAATCAAGCTGTAATCAAAAATAAATAAAAAAAATAATATGCCTTTGTTCAAAGTAGTTGACATTTTGTGTGATTACATTTCCACAAACAATTTTTACATCCCCTTCACTATATCTTGTTTAAGGGATTTATTACTTCTATTTTACTAACAATGTTAGGTTTACATTTAAATGTTCATGTGAAGATAGCTACTTAAATAGAACGAGTCTACAAGCCCACTATCGCATTCTGGAGCATTGTTTTTTTACCGTGGTTAGGTAGAAGGGTTGTAAAGTCAATCACAAGTTCCATACTGGTACGTCTATTGGATATAGAGGACAAGACTGACAGAAATTGAGGTTTCAAAATTCTATACAAGGTGAGCCACTTCAACTCCCTAGTTTGGTACGTCTTCGATTACAAGGCCTAATTGAGGCAGTCTTCATAACAACTTTTAAATCCAATCTTTGTGTTTATAAAATGTTTTCTTCAATCCCTTTCCCTCCCTTTTGCCTTTGCCCTCACCCTAGAATAGTTATCTCTCCCCCGGTGACACCAGATAATTGTATATATTACCTTATTATGCTAACTGTATTCTCAATATCATGCAGTGCTGTGGTTGCATATTTTATTCTTGGTTTCGCAATCAAATCGCTGTGACAGTAGTTATTTTTCCTTATGCCCCTACTAGTATGCACATTCTACCCATACACTCACTGTTACTTAGATTATATAAACACTTGGATGAATTTATCCTTATTGTTATTACCATCATTGTGATCACCTCTAGTGTAATCGATTACTTCGTATCCCTGAACTCTGATCCTTTTTTTTTTTTGATTTACAGCTTGATTCCACACCGTATTTTCGGTACAAGTATGGAATTTTCAGCATGGATATCGGTAGCCCAAATTTTGCAGGCCGACCATAGATATCAGATGTGCGTCGGTGCGGGCTCGAACCCCGGACCATGTGCATGGTCGGTGAGAGTCCTAACCACTGTGCCACCGACGCACAATCCTTGATATCCTTGATATCTGATTGACTACATAAATTCAGATGCCTATGACTAATGTGTCATCATCATGTAAGTGTATAGCCTGAATGAGAATTTACCGAAAAAACGTATCTGTTTGCCTAAATCTTGTTCTATAGTTATCATTATGAATATTTTTAAATTTTATTTATCATACACTATGTCTTCTTATCCAATTCACTGACAAGATTCGTGAGTCAGTTAGCAGAGATTTGATTGGTTACAGGATTTCATCATGACCTGACAGTGGGTGTGACCAGTAGGGTAGAGAAGGTTGTGTGTAAGGCCAAATACTCACTAGTGATAATATTGGCTAATGGCAGTCGAGCAATGTCGTGAATTATCAGAGGTTGGAATTCATGGACTGGCCATTGAATTGGCATATCCCAGTGGTTTAATAGTCTATGAGCCTGCTTGCCTTGTAACCAGAAAGTCCTTGGTTCGACCTGTGGCGTTGAGTGCGTACTGCTGAAAAGTCCAAAACTGAGGTAAATAGCTAGCTGTCCAGTACCGTCTGCCGGTTTTCTAATGGTTATCTAACTGATTTCAGCTCATGATGAAATCCTGTAACCAATCAAATCCCTCGCTGTAAATGAATTAGCTAAGAAGGCACACAGTTTATTTAATAAATATGATGAAAAATAAAAGTTATAACATTCTACAGTTAAAATTAAAAAAAAACACTTAAGCTGTTTACATCTTTCAAGATTATCATAAAATATGATGCACTTTTAAGGTAATCAAGTATTCAAGTGGAAATGCTGTCATAAAAAACAAATAATAAATAAATATAAGTGATATTTTTGTTCAAAAGAACTATTAGCATGTTACAGATCACATGGATTTGTGAATTAGGATCACGTTATTTTTCTTATTAAAAGAAAACCTGAAACTGTTTATTGAAAGTGATTTTTCTTAAGTGGATTTAAAATTTTACCAAGTAGTATCATGAAGATGTTTAGTTAAGAAATTATATGGTATTATTTTTTGAGCACATTGCTTGATTCGACATCTATGCAGAAAATACGGTTTAAATAACTCAATTTCCAGGAATTGTTTAGACTGGTTCATATTTCTCCCTGACTGTGTGTGTGTGTGGATTACAGAAATACATACACTGAGGAGTTTGTTAAATGACATCACACGCTAGACAGGTTCTAGAGTGTAATACGAAATACAAAATATAAGGACAATATGCGTGTGGGTCTGAAGATGACGTGGAGGCGGGCGATAAGTAGACTTTGTAACTTAATCAACGCATGCTTTGCTTTTCCTGATTCTAACATTTTCCTGGTGGCGTGTTTTTCCATCTGCGTCGTTTGTTACACTCCCTCTTAGGTTAAACAACAAGTTTCTTTCGGATTCTGTTCAACATAAATGTGAAGTTAGTCAGGCAGTCAGTGAGTGATTTCTTCTATACGGATCAGAAACTTGCACTGAGCACACGTCACGAAAAGCTTTTCGAACTGGTTACAGGAGACTGTAATCAGCAACTGCCCACCACGCTGTTTGGCTGGTTGGCTCTATACTGAAGACCTAATAGCCGGTCGGCCAACCAAAAAGAATTAGCAACAAGATACTGTGGCTAGCTGAGAACAAACCAACAGATGAGAGCCGATTGTTCGACAAATATTTGGGAGTAAATGGAGATGGACAGAATTAGCAAACGCCAATGCCATTCAATGACATCGCGTGCAGTGTCTGCCATCGCTCCAGTACAGTCCAAAAAAGAGAGTGACGAGTGAGTCGTTGGTGAAAGCGTGACATAGAAGAGACCGTGTGTCAAGGAGGAGGATGAGAAGGATGAGGTGAGAGGTTATGTGGAATCATGGACCCGGATGGAGAGGAGAACGGAGAACAGAAGAAAGTGTAGATGTGTACTTGAAGCGATATGTTTCACTCGGAATCTAAAGTAGTAATAATAATAATAATAATTTTGATTTCATGTTGTCAAAAGTTCAGTCATCTGCTGTGCATTCATAATTTTTGTTTACGTTTAAACCAATTTTGAAAATTATGGCTTCACCAAACAGATGAATTTCTGTTTTTAGCGATCATGTATTCATGAACTCATACAGCACTGTAAAATTCAGATTAATTACCATTGATTCCAAGGTTGATTTCATCACAGGATTATTGATGACTCAATTCAATGTTAACTCCCAGCTAGATTGTACTAAAATAAATAGCTTTCTATCGGAAGTCAGCAAATGGTCTGAGTCTAACGGTCTTAAACTGAATCCTTCTAAGTGTCAAACTGTTGATTTCAGCTTTCAGAGATGTAAAAGACAGTTAAAAGAAGTCGTCGATTCTCATGACAGTTGTAGGATTGACGACAATGATATAGGAATCAAATCAGAAATTAAGTATTTTGGACTCATTCTCTCTTCTCTCCTGGACTTCCCATGTCTTGGCGATCTCCAGTAAAATATTCCGTTTGACATTTTACATTAAGAAGTTAAGACAATCGGGTATAACTCAGGCCCTTCTCCTCTTACAGTTCATAAACTCTTGCATCCTACTACCGATTCTTCTTTATTGTTCACCCCTGCTTATTCTTTCCTGGTTTGCTTAAAAAGGACTATGTCACAATTCGTAGAATACTGAAGACTGTCAGTAGGGTGAGTGGTGTCCTAGGGGACCACATAGTTAACGTCGTTGTCGATAGGCACTTGACTTCATGCAATAAATTTGCTAGAGGGATTTTGTCTGACTTGGAGCATCCGCTTTACCCTCAGCTATCACCTTGCATCTCCTCACGTAGAACAAGAGGTAACTTCAGAAAACTGTATGCTCGCATGTCTAAGTATAAAAATTCTATGATACTATACTTGGCACGTATTTTATGTGATGAAAATAGTGTCAGGCAACAATTAACTAACTAACTTTTTTTCATCTAGTAAATAAACAATATCCTCCATCCATCCATCCATCCTTATATACCTTCAAGTTTTACTTTTATTATTTCTATTATATTTATGGTCCTGCTACTTCTTTGTTTTACTCGCATAATTGCGAACACCAACTTATCTCCATGACGGCTGTAATCTTTGTTTTTCCCTCACCATATCATGTAAAGAGAACATTATATTCAATATTTTTAAACATGTTAGGATTTCTATACCACATTGCCAATACTGTGTGACACAAGCCAACGGCAATTTTCACTTGTATTCTTATTATTATTACCCTAGCTGTTATCATTATTATTGCTATTTCCATTTTATATGCTGCATGTTTTTGACACCACCTCTATTGTAAATGTGCAAAATTTTCTGTGTGATTAATTTTATTTATAATTTGACGAAACTAGATGCAGTAATATTGTGATTAATGCTGAAAATTCCATTCTGTATCACAAGTACTGTTTCCGGAATAAAGTAAATCATCATTATCATTATTATGAACATGAACAAGAGCATATAGATCACAGACGGCAGACGCTATCAGAAGAGTACTCGATAAGCACAACATCAGATTTTTCTTCAAAACATCAGACACACTCGCTACAAAGCAACCTTGTCCATATAAAAGATCAAAATCCCCAAGGACTCTCAATCTAATTTTGTCTACAGAATAAAAGTGGAAAGTGATCTGATATACATCGGAAAAACATTGCCAGAGACAAATAAAGGAAATAAGAAGAAATGAACACCGTAGAGTTGCCACACTTCGACTACCGAAAGAAATCCAGTTGAACTAGAAAAGCTTAGAAAATCATCAGCCATAGGGGTGTCTACACGCTACGCTATTGAATCAGGTCACAAAATTGATTTCGACAACATTAAAATGATCCAGAAACATTTCAGAAATCACAAAGAACGTCTAATATCAGAGGCCTTTATATCAAGTGGAATCCAAATTGTCTGAACAGGAAGGATGGACTGAAACAAATTTGACCTGGTTACAACACCCCACCTTGCCTAATGAAATGACAAAGTCAACACAAATGTGATGAACAGTTTCATTATGTAAACACATGCTGGCTTTATAACTTTACAAACTTATCAAATCCAACAATCTACACCTGGTTTTTATTATTTTTTAGCAATTAATTGGCCAACTTGACAACAACATAAAGAATTATCCCAGAGTGATGAACGATGACTTATTTGCTGTTATACATAAACTGAGATTTTTTAAATTCGGGTTTAATATAACACTTTGATGAAGCTATTAGCAGCAGCATTAAGTAGCGAAACATCAGTAAAAACAACAACAGTATCGTTTGCTCTTTTTCATTCATTCAATGGGAAATACAAAAACAACTTTCATAATAATGAATCTCATATATTCAGCGCCAAATTTTTTCAAACTTTTATAAGTTAACTTCGTTTGGACATATATATATATTTATTTAATTTTTTTTAAATTATAGCTTGATTCCACACAGTATTTTTGATATAAGTATGGAATTTTCAGCAAGTGTGATATTGGTAGCCCAAATTTTGCAGACCAACCAATTGATATCAGGTGTGCGTCGGCTTGGGATCGAACCCTGGACCATTTGTATGGTTGGTGAGTTTGCTAACCCCTGTGCCACCGACGCACAAATATATATGTATAATAACATAATCCATTAAGCATAAACATGTATATACTCGGATATATTTCAAATGACGTTAAGTCCTTCAAAGTGTAACTGCTACTGTGTGCATTTGGTCCTGTCTAGTTGTTCTGTCAATTTATAAACTAATTAAAAAGCATTGAAGTACTAACTACTATACTGAATAGCTTTCATCTTTATAAAACTGTATACTGTTTAGCATTCACTTCTTTACAATGATAACTAGACGAGTTTTAATCATTAACAGTACAAACATTGTCTCAAGACGTTTGAACTTAACTAGCCTGACTGAATGACTGATTTTCAATGTCTTACTTTGTGCAGAAGTACGACTCTTCAAGTTACCACAGTCCATATAACCCAAAGAAAAGGAAAAGAAAGAAAATGACCCCAATGAGAACAAACGTTCGGCAGAAAGGATATTAGCATGAAAAAGCATAAGGGTTTTATGAATATGGGACATCATAAGGAGTGCATGTATGTTGAGCAGTGATAATGATTTTGAGCCTTATCATCAGATGTCTTACCCTATTATTATTATTATTATTATTGCATCCTTTAGTTCCTAGAGGAACATAGGGCTTCAGCTGCGCACCTCCATTGCCTTCGGTTTTCTGACAACTTTTTCACCCTGCTCCAGGTCTGTCCACATGCTTTCATCTCCTCCTCACATGACCTCCTCCAAGTCACCCTCACACTTAAGACCAACTCGCCGCTCCCTTTCGGGTTCCACTCGAGCAATGGCTTGTCTAGTGATGTCACTTGATGGTTTCCTCAGCGTATGGCCAATCCATCTCCATTTCTTTCTGCCTTTTTGTTTCACAATCGGTTCCTGGTTGGTTCGCTCCCAGAGATCCATGTTGCTGATCTTTCTTGGTCGGCCATCTGATCTTGAGTATTGAGCGAAGACAGCTGTTGATGAAGGTCTGTAGTTTGTTTGAGATGCTCTTTATGACTCGCCAAGTTTCTGATCCGTATAGTAGCACTGACTGACTTCACATTGGAGTTGAAAATCCGGATCTTATTTTTGATGCTGAGTGCTGTTGACCTCCACACAGAATTGAGAGTAATGAAAGCTTGTCTTGCTTTTCCGATTCTGGCTTTGATGTCCTCGTCAGTTCCGCCTGTAATTGAGACGATGCTTCTCAGGTAGGTGAAGGAGGTTGTTTCTTTCAGGTTCTTCCCACTTATGCTGATTGTTGTCTGTTGTTGTTGTTGTTGATGTTGGCTAGGAATCTTCATCATCTCTGTTTTATCTATGTTCACGTGAAGTCCTATCTTTGATGCTTCTTCTTCGGCCAACTTGTTGCTTTTCACTTGCATATCTTCCAGTTTATGGGAAATTAGACATATATCATCGGCGAAATCCAGATCCTCCAAGTCTTTTGTGTCAGTCCATTTTATGCCTGTTCCCTCGTTGGTTGCCGTTGTCTGTCGCATTACCCAATCAATTGCAATCAGGAAGATCATTGGTGATAGTAGACAGCCTTGCCTCACCCCGTCCTCACTTTGAAGGCTTCCGTAAGTTTCCCGTTGTGGATTACTTGGCATGCAGCATTGTCGTATAACTGTTGGATGAGATGTATAATTGTCGATGGGACCCCGTAGTAGCGAAGTAGTTTCCAAATGACCTCTCGATCGACGCTGTCGAAGGCCTTTTCAAAGTCGATGAAGTTGAGATAGAGAGTTGACTGCCATTCCAAGCTTTGTTCAATGATGATCCGTAGAGTGGCGATTTGATCAATACATGATTTGTTTCTCCTGAATCCGGCCCTATTGGTTCCGCGTATTCTGAGAACCCCTACAAGACAGTTTAAACATTCTTAAATGGCTAGCTAGTTCATAGATTTCGTGATTTGATACCATGTTTTGATATGACCATGCCTGACTTTTCCTACCAATCCCTTATGGGGGAATTCAATTTATCGACATGCAGTCCCTCACGACAGATATTTCATATATCATGACACCTTGAGTACTCTTTGTAGGCAATCGCATAACATATGGTGTTTTCAACATAAATGTTAAGTCAGATATTCTGTATGCTTCAGAGATTTGACACTTCGCTAAAAGTATTTTCTACAGGCTTCAGATTTGTCTCAACGGATGATCTCGCTTTCTCCATACTGAAGATAAGATAGCTGACTAGAAAGTTTTCGCTACAGGGATATCTGGAAACAAACCAATCAACAATCTATTGCCTAACACAAATACTGAAGAAAACTCAGGATGAAGTGAATATACACTCAGGAGACTTTAGTGACATCACGTGCCAGTGCCTCAAGTATAACCTGAAAGCTCGAAGACGAGTTGGATTTGGGTTGAAGTGTGACTTGAAGGAGATTGCGTGCGGATGAGATGAAAGCTTATAAGCAGTTGCGCAGCCACCTAAAGAGGAACCTATGGAAAATATGATAAAGTATAAGTGAACTGTTTCCAATCGTAACCCAAGGGAATAACAATATTAATAATGTTATTTATCAAATACGGAGCTTGGAATAGCAGTCAGTCAGCTCTCTGCCTCACTCAACTTCATTGACTTTGAAAAACCTTCAGCAGACGAAGTCTATCGAGACGCGATATGGAAACTACGCCGCTACTATGAGGTGCCCCAGCAATTATTCACTTTGTCCAAAAGTTGTATGATAATGTTGCATGCCAAGTAATCCACAACGGGAAACCCACAGAATCCTTCGGAGAAGTGGAGACGGGAGTAAGAAAAGGCTGACTGGCTACCTACTATCTCCAATGATTTTTCTGATTGCTGTAGACTGGATAATGTGACAGGCAGTTGGTGGGCAACAAGGAAACAGGCATAAAATGGACCTACAGAAAACAAACTTAAAGGATATGGAATTCGCCGATGATATATGTCTTATTTCACACAAACTGGAAGATACGCAAATGAAGGCGAGACGTTGGTGGAAGATGCATTCAGAGAAGATAGGCATTCATGTGAACATAGAGAAAAAAAGATTTGGTGATGAATATTCCTGGCCAACAGCAACAACAACAGAAAACAATCAGCCAGCATAAATGGGAGAAATCTGAAAGAAGCAACCTCCTTCACCTACCTATCTACCTGGGAGGCATCGTTTCAACCACAGGCGGACGCAACTGATGAGAATATCAAAGTGAGGATCAGGAAAGCAAGACAAGCAAGCTTTCACTACTCTCAAGTCTGTGTGCAGGTCAACACCACTCAGCATAGAAAGTAGGATTCGAATTTTCAAATCCAAAGTGAAGTCAGTGCTACTTACGATACGTACGGATCAGACACTTGGCGCCGTGCCGCGTCACGAAGGGCACTTCGAATAAACCACAGACTTTCATCAACAGCTGTCTTCGCTCAATACTCGAAACCAGATTTATTATTTATTATTATTATTGCTCCCTTGGGGCGTGGCGCTAGCAACTCCACCCCTGTAAAACAACCAAATCGCTACAGAAACTTCAACGAATAAATACATTAAAAATTCTAAAAACATAAACAATAGCCTTACTTTTCGTTGGAATCGGGGAAGTGAAATGACGCAGGCTGGTGAAAGCCTTCGGGAAGCCAGTCAGCCGATGTGCCTTCTTTCGATGAAGGCGAAAGTAAGGATGTGTACCTGGGATGTTCGTACAATGTACGAAACTGGAAAGGCTGCCCACATAGCCGCTGAAATGAGAAGGTATAGAATAGAAGTGCTGGGAATCTGCGATAGCAGATGGAACGGAACTGGAAGGTGCCAACTACCTACTGGAGAGACAGTAATCTATTCCGGCCACCTAGAGGACAACCATGGGCACACCGAGGGGGTGGCCATCATGATGTCACCAACAGCCAGCAGCCAAAGCTCTCATGCAGTGGGAACCAATCTCCTCCAGGATAATGACAGTCAGGTTCAAATCAAAAGGAAGGAAAGTTAGTCATTCAATGTTATGCGCCTACAAACGTCTCAGAACAAGAGAAGAAGGAGGCGTTCTACAGATAACTACAAGCAATAATGGTCAACGTCCCAAATGGCGATATCAAAATCCTGATGGGCGACATGAATGCGAAGCTGGGACGAGACAACACAGGAAGAGAACTCACCATGGGTCGTGAGGCCCTCGGTGAAATGAACGACAATGGTGGACTCTTCTCTTCTTCTCTTCAAGACCAGATAGCTGACCTGAAAGGAACAGCAATAGTGAGGGATCCCTGACAATGAACGAACCAACCCAGTAGGAACTAACTACGCAACAAATATGCAGGAAGAAATGGAGGTGAATTGGATTGGCCATACTCTGAGAAAACAAACCATTAAGTGAGTGACATCACACGCCAGGCCATCCCTCGAATGGAGCCCAAAGGGTAAGCGGAGAGTTGGTCATCATTACGAGGGTGACATGAAGGAGGTCATGCGAAGAGGAGATAAAATCATGCAGGCAAACTTGGAGCAAGGTGAAAATGTTGGGGGAGAACGGAACTCAATTGAGACGTGCAGCTGAAGCCACTTGTTCGTCGAGGAAATAAATGAGGCAGCAATAATAATGAAATTTATCAAATGATATTACAGAACAATAGTTTCTTGCATAAAGGATACCTTCAATCTATTATAACAACATATCTTACCGCGTCATCCTGATAAACTAAGACAGCTTCATCAACAAGACCACATACTGTTAATTTCATTTTAGTTGGCATATCCGATTGAATAGTGATCACATCATCCAGTTCATGTCCTTTAATAGCATATCGATTATCTCTAAAATAAAAAATAAGCAGATTAACTGATAACAAACAGCTAATTCCAGGGACTTACATAACTTCTTTTTGTAAGCCTAATACATCACAGAATTTCTCCAGAGTGATACGACCAGTGGATTCAGGATCGAAAAGAGTTTGCCAACGCTATAAATAATAAATAAATGAACAAGAAATAATGTTGACTGAAATTTTACAGAGTATGCATAATACATGGTCAATGAGAGACAAAAGCGAAATATTCGAAGTGTTAGATGGTTGCAGACAGCCAGCAGGAACAATTTGATTGTACACTTTTTGTTAGTTGAAGAAATTAGAGATATTGCACATGATTTTTGTTTAAAACGATTCTTGTTAAAATATACTTAACTGCCATTACCATTGGAAATACATTTTACTGTTGGGAACTTCGCCTACTCTCTGACCGCTGCTACTTACTCGCTTCACTCACACCGTGTTGTATCCTTTGGATTTATTGTAGAAGTCTACTATCCTCATCCAAAGATAATTCTACAACCGGCACACAGCATCTACAGCAGACGCAATTCCAACAGTGAATACTTCACCTATTTGGGAAGTTGTATTAGCACCAACGGACTGATTGGCGATGAAATCTCAGCACGGATCCGAAAAGCTCGAGCTGCTTTCGCTGACTTACACCATCTCTGGCGTAGGCGTGACATCCGGTTATCAACCAAGGGACGTGTGTACTGCTCATCAGTTCGCTCCATCCTTCTCTATGGCTCAGAAACATGGCCAATACGCGTTGAAGACATGAAAAGGTTGACTGCTTTCGATCATAGATGTCTGCGATCTCTGTCTTACGTTAGGTGGTTTCACAAGGTAAGTAATGTTGACGTTAGGCGTAGAGTGTTGGGCAAAGAGGGAAAATCAATTGACGAGGCTATAAAGTTACATAGACTAAGATGGCTAGGTCAGGTGGTGCGCATGCCTAACCACCGCCTCCCCCGACGGGCATTGCTAACTGATATAGATGGAGGTTGGAAAAGAGCCAGTGGTGGCCAAACAAAAACATGGCCTCATAAATCCATGAAATCCTTGACAGTTAAACTGAGTCAGGTAGGGAGATGCAGACTTCTGGGTTGGGGCCTCGGGACTCTAGGAATCAATGGCTGGAGACAATAGGTGACATGGCTCAAAATCGTTGTCAATGGCCAGCGCAGATGCATTCAGTCTCTTTAATCTTTCATATTCCTTTCTACCATTACCCATTCTGTTTCACTCTTATACTTGTCAGACTGTATTGATTCTCTTCACTCATCTTCTTGTCTACCTCTGTGTGGTATTTGGAAGGTGGCAACTCGAACTGGTGCACTTCGGTGGCAAGTTCTATGTTGAATCCAGACAGACAGACCCGTGGATTATATAAATAATTTGTAGCAGAGGACTTAAACTTTATATCCAAGTGACCCTTTTTATTACTATAACTCGTTACTGCATTTTATTTGTTGGTAATATATTGTTATTTAACGTCTCATTGACTTGGATTATTATTCTCATATTTGTAATGTTAATGACCTCTCATAACAGTCGCCTACAAATTAATTGGTGAGCCCGTTTAGGACACGGATTATTTTGACATATTCATATTCTTATTTTTGCCATTTTGTATATTCACTGTGATTTTGTTTGTGGTCTTATATTTGTATCCCATTTCGCACCAACATTCTCATATCTATAATGTCGTCACCTCAGTCTGGTACATCAACCGAGCAGACAACTAGTAGCGAGACAAATGCCACAATAAATGCCATCACTGATTTCCGTTTACCGCAATACGGTTTCGCAGAACCCAGGATTTGGTTTGCGGTAATTGAGCCGTTGTTACAAGCACGAGGCATTAAGTCCCAGATAGCCAAATATGGTGTAGTGCTGGCAGAACTCCCTCCGTCAGTATTGACAGAAATCTGCGACTTCATCGAAAACCCCCAACAGAAAACCAATTTGACAAACTAAAAGCCGTCCTTATATAACGCACCAGTTTGTCAGATGAGAAAAGAATCCAACAATTACTCATGGGCTATGAACTAGGACCACGTAAACCATCCCAGCTCCTCAGGCACATTCGCCAGTTAATCGGACACAATAAAGCAGACGAGGTAGTGCTGAAACATATGTAGTTGCAACGTTTACCCAGAAATGTCCAAGAAATTTTAATCATCTCAGGAAAGTCGTATGACTTAGACCCACTAAGTGACATGGCAGATAGTATCATGGATGTCTTATCTGATAACACCATAGGTCACATAGCATCTGATAGTGCGACACCGAACCTCTAAGCCTAGGTTTCGCCCTTACTGGGACTCATCAGCAAGGTGTATCTGCAGCACTCATGGAATTGAATTCCCTCCTGAGGTTTGAACTGATGTCACTCAGTGCTGAAGTCTGAGATGTTTCTACTCAACTATTCAGCACAACGACTGGATATATTGATTGCTGGTGAACCACCTAACCTGTTGACCACATCGCACAACCAACGAAGACAAGATACGTGACTTCTGTTACTACCTAGTGACCAATCAACAATTTATGCAACTTAAAAATCCCCATTGAGTCATATTAAAGAAAAGGTGTTCAGCAAAAAGTTACTCCTTTCGGCGACATCATTCTCAACCTATAGAAACGCACATATCTAGCAAACAACCTTAGCAACAAAATGATTATTTCCAGAGATGTGTCATTAGAATTGTAAATTTTTAGATAACAAATTACATAATTTTCAAGAGTTGTTTATACGAGTTTGACCATGGATTGATATCACCCAGAGAACCATTGAAAACCAGCACCGGAGTACTGGACAGCGTACTGCCGATGATTCCCAAACTAGGCCGGAGGAAACAGTTGTCCATTACTCCGGTGCTGGTTTTTGCAATGGTTCTCCAGCTAATAAATATCCGTAGTCGTAAAAACGAATGTAATCTTTATAAACCAACTATTGAAAATCAAACTGATGCTTGCTAGTGACTTGCTACAGAACGAAGTTTCCTGGAGTTTACTGAGTAGACGTGAGCAGTGCGGTCCATCCAGAAGGGAAATCAGTTCCATTCATGCATGGAACTCCCAACCATTTAACACCAACCTTGACGTTTGATTCAAAATGTGTAAACTGCTTTTATCATGAAATATGTTCGGTTGTAGAGGTGAGCAGCTTTTTTAGTACTTATGGCAATGATTATTTTCAGTCTCAGAGTTTTACACCAAGAAAGAAGCTTTACAATTTCCGTAGTGTTTGTGTGTTGTTGTGTTAATACATAATGAGATTGTCAGCCTCATGGCCAGCCTTCCTCTCTTCCACAGGATTACTACCTGACAGGAAACCTTGTGAGGTTTAAGGAGTGCATTGGCTAGGAATCGAACTTCAAACCATAAGTCTGGTTGACAAGGATTCTGTCGATTAACGGGTGATACAATTTTGAGGATGTTAATGTACCGCAATAAATGACTTCAATTGATGAAAAATGTCTTTATCAATTATTGATGAAGTCAATTGAAGTGGTTACAATTTGGCCGAATTCATTAAAAAATATAATCGAATGTGAATTAAACTGACCAAAAAATTATGTTGAGCAGCTATACTTTATAAATAACTAGAAGTACCTTATAATTCAACCAATGGAATATTTGAAAGATCGTCCAAAAGATCTTATTTTTAAGTCTTCAACAATCCAGATTTTTGCCGACCATTTTTACTGAAAAAACTGCTAACATTATGTAGAAATAAGGGGAATATTGTATATTGCAGATGCTGTCAGAAAACAAATTTAACTGAATTTGTGATAAGCGATCGAATTTCAGTACTAGGAACTTCCTACAGGAGTGCGACATTTCGACCCGCCACATTCTATACAGCACATATAGGTAGTAGGACAGAGAAGAAATTGAATAGAATTATAATGTAAAGAAACGTACGGGAGGCGGATTGACTAATTGACTGGCTTGCACAGATTTACAGAAGTTCTCGTCGCCGCAATCCCCGCATGTAGCACACAAAGCAAGAGGGAGAGAGTAAAGAGAGATTCAAAAGAGAGGTAATAAACGGAAGTGTGAGTGAGAGAAAAAGAATAGTAATATGGAAGAAGAGTAGAGTTTTATCGGATATGACTGGTAAATCACAAAGGATGAATGCATCTCCGCCAGCCATTGAGAACGATTTTATGCCACATCACAAATTGTCAACAGTCTTCATTGCTTCTTAACATCTCGCGGACCCTAACCAGTTAGGCAGGCAGTCTACACCTTACTACGAGGCTGGCTGGCTCAAATTAACTGTTATGGATTCCATTGACTGATCCCATACTTTGTTTTGTCCACCACAGACTCTTTTACAAAGTAATTCTATATCAGCTAACATATCCCGTCGAGGATGGAGATCGATGTATGAATCGATGTAACTTCACATTCTCGTTGATTGATTTCCCCTCCTTACCTAGCACTCGACGCCTAACCTCAGTATTGCTCACCCTCTTATTCCATTTCACACGGGAGATAGAATGCAGGCACCTGCGATCAAAGACAGCTAGTCGGCCTTCCACTTCCAATGGCCATGTTTTAGAGCCATAAAGGAGGACGGTGAGGACTGCTGAGCAGTACACACGCCCTTTAGTCGACAGTCAGCCGGATGTCAAGTCTACTAGACCAGAGATGGTGTAAGTTGGCAGGCGAGTACCAAACTAGCCTTCTGTATCCGTGGTGAAATTTTGTCAGCGATCAACCCTCTGGCGTTGGATGATGCAGCTCCCCAAACAATTGAAGTGGTTAATACGCTCAACCAACCATTTCACTCCTTGCCTATCTTTTAGCTAGGAATGAGTCGATGTAGTCCAGTCCTGTAGCGTCATTTTACTTTTGACGGGAGAAAATCGCATGCTAATCATTCGAAGATCGCTGCTCAGGTCAAGATGTTCAGAAGACTCTACATTTTGTCAGTGTCTTCACCTAGTTTGGAGGACTTCATCATCCACATATTCTAAGTCAAAGAGATTACGGGAGGCAGAATATTTAAACAGTAGAACGCGATGAACATGAGGACTCAGTGTCTTTAAGGTGTTCCTGGATCTGCATCAATGAGAAGGCTTTTGATCTATATCATCAAAAATCTCCAATCACTGATCTTTAAAGTGTCTTAGTTCCCGAAAAAGGTAGTCTATATTCCCCAACGTGACGTAAACCAATTATCAAAGGCTTTGTAGCTTAGAAGTGCCTCGGCGACACATCGGTTAGGACGCTCGCCGACTACGCCCCATGTGGTGTGGGGTTCGATTCCCGGCCACCGACGCACTCCTTTACCTCGCTAAGCCAGAAATAATGCTGGTAGAGAGGAAAGGTTGGGCATGAGGCTGGCTAGCAACCCCATCCTGTAAGAATAAACACTACTGCTACAGAAACTTCAAGCCACTAGCTTGAAGCTGCCCTATGTTCCACTTGGAACGTGAAGAAAAAACTTTTTTGTAGCCTAGTGTCACGTTTTGATCTCACTACGGCTAATTGGTTCCCGGCCTAATTCGGCACGTGCAATATGTGTCCTAACCATTTCCATGGACACAGTTTCACAAACGAATCAACTGACCTACCCTCCTTACCTAAAACTCTAAGCCTATCCTGAATATTATTCATCACACGAAAGAAACTGCAAACATTTGTATTGAAAGACAACTAGCCGCTTCATATCTTCCACTTTCAACGACCAAGGAGAACAGACAAAAGTGTTGCACTATACACTTTTCCTTCCATCAGTAGTCGGATACACATCCACGCCAAATGTTGATTTAATTCGGCAGACGTCACACATGAGCCTTTCTTATCCATGCGGAGGTTCAGCTGATTTAATTTATCAACTGAGCAAAGTTGTTAACACTCTCAAGCACTTAACTTCATATTTTTAAACTACGGTTTTATGATTTGACATATATTGACGCATAATGAGGCAAATCTTAGAGTTAATTAACATTCAAAATCTATTGTTGATATTCGATAGACTGATTGTTGAAGGCAATCAGTTACAGGAAGCCTTGCTTGACCTAGGTTTTGTGCTAGTTGGCACTCACTCACCAGTCAGTCAGCAAGGCGCGCCTGCAAACTTGATGTCAAGTCATCTAGATAGCTGGCCACATTGCAAACTTGACTCATGTGAATATATGTGCAATAAGTAATCCCTGTGGAGCCTTTAAAACAAAATAATTTAGTTTATCTAATACCCTACCTACGATGAATGTCAGGTCAGATACATAGGTCAAACTAGTAGAACAGGGGCAGTCAGTCAGACTAGCCGAACATAAAATCCTAGTAGCGAAATCTAGATTGGTTGACCCGAGTAAGATAAGAAATCTAGAGAATAGTTCAGCTATAGCAGTACGCCACATGCAGTTACACACAACCACACAACAGAATCGGATAAGATGACAGTTGTGAAATCAGATATAACAGGGTGGAGGGAGAGACTGATAACAGAAGCTTTGTTTGTCGAATCAACTGCAAATATATGTAATAGGAATGATTCAACAACTTTCCAGTGGAACATCTGGAAAATTCTACTACCACGCGTACGACAAATTGGAGAGAACAAAGAAAACCATAAAGGTCAAGTTTCGAAGTTGTGTGATTATAATTCCCGATATGATTGTGAACAATAAATTTTGTTCGAAACCTTGTTTGTCATCCAGTGAATAATACTGTTTCACACTGTGTGTGATAAATCCGATAAACAAACTAATGTGGAATTGACTGATGTGATAGAATTCAGTTTGCACCAAACAAAGGAGACTAGACACACAAACACACTTTACACTAGGCACTGATGAATGTCCAATCACAATATTCATAATCTATATTAAACTTATGTGAGTCAGTGGCATAGCAGTTAGGACTCTCGTCGATCATGCACATGGTCCGGGGTTCGATTCCCGGCCGACGCGCTCCTTTACCTCGCTAAGCCAGAGGTTGGACATGAGGCTAGCAATCCCATTCTGTAAAATAGACAATGCTACAGAAACTCCAAGCAACTAGCTTGAAGCCCTATGTTTCACTGGGGAACGTGAAGGAAAGAAAAAGAATGTTACACTTATAACTTACATCAAGCATTGTCTCCTCTACATCATTCTCTTCGGTATATTTACGCAGTTCTGGCATAGTAATCCATCCTAAATAAATTTTTGAAAAATAAATCAGGTTATAATTTTTATCCTCAGAATATACGTCGTACTGAAACAAACAAATATAGATTGATAAGTGAAGCGTTATTCACTGAATCTGCTAAGAATACACACAATAGGAGGGATTCAACACCTGTCCACTCAGATGAGCGGACATTTTATCATCCAGTAAATAATATTACTCCACTGTGTGATAAGTGCGTCGGTGCCACGGTGTTTAGGATGCTCGCCGACCTTGCATATGTTCCACGGTTCGATTCCCGGACACCGACGCAATCCTTTATCCTCGCTAAGCCGGTAATTGAGCTGTTAGAGAGGAAAGGTTCGGCAGGTTTGGCTGGCTAGCAACCCCATCCTGTAAGAATAAACACCATTGCTACAGAAACTTCAGGCCTCTAGCATGAAGCCTCCGTATGTTCCACTGGTAACGTGAAGGAATAAAAGAACAACTGTGTAAGAGAATTAAATTGTTATGAAATGACATACTGCTATAGTGGTCAAGTTTTATAGATTTGATAAACCATCAGAGACTTCTTCATGTGGATGTCTACCTCAATTCAACTTTTACAATCAATCACCGATGCATATCCAAAATTTCAGAAAACCAAACTATCAGGTTTCATGTTCATTCAATTTCTCTATTGATTTTACTTAGATAAAACTCACGATGTTCACATCTCTAAACGATTCCAGCACTGTTGGATTCTACAGCAGTGTAAAAATGTCAAGTTTCAAATCACTAATATTATTGATTATAGGATTTCATCATGAGTTGACATCGGTTAGAGGACCAATGGAAAACTTGCAGGGAGTACTACTGGACAGTCAGCTGTTTGGTCCTAATTTGGGACTCTTTAGAAGCACGCATCCACCGTTACAGTTGGAACCCAGGACCTTCCAGCGACAAGCCAGAAAGCAAGCAAGCTCGTAGACCATTAAGCTACTGGGATCCAATCCACTGGCCAGTCCATGAATTCCAACCTCTGAAAATTCACGATATAGGGCGACCGCTAGCTAGTGTCATCGCTGACGAGTATTTGCCCTCACACCCGACCTGCTGCACCTTACTGGTCATGACATCCAACTAGAACCTACCTGAACAAGACCAGTTGCTGGTGAGCATCTCATTGATTTTCAAGTATTGTTATAAAGAAAATATTATACAAGATCTTGGTGGACAACCCTATTTCTTTCTATGAAGTAACCAGTTGATACAGTACTGACATGTATCACGAAGATTTATTTTAAAACAATGGTTCAATATTCAAAAAGTGAAAGACGAGATTCACCTGCATAAGTAAACATATATCCCAGATTGACAGAATTCAGAATTCATTGGCCATTGGATTCGGTCCACATGGTTATATAGTCAATGGGCGGACTTTGCAAAATGAAGGCTCTGAACCCAACCCCCCGTGGAATTATGGGAGAGTACTGTTGAAATAGCACGTCAGTGGCACTGCAGTAGAATGCTTGCCAACCGCGTCTCATAATATCCGGTGTTCTATCTCTGGCTGGCGCACCCTCTACCTTGCTAACGCAGTAATAAGACTGGGAAGGAGTCTAGCAAACCCATTCCGTAAAAATAAATAGACACCACTGCTACCGAAACTTCAAGACTCTTGCTTGAAACCTCTTTATGTTCCACTAGGGAAAGTAAAGAAATAAAATAATCTGTTGAAGAGTTCCAAGCACGAACTAAACAATCCTCTAGTACTCTGTGGTTTTCAATTCAATCTAAAACACCAGTTAGCACCATGCAGATGCTTCGTGCTAGTTTAGGCAACTTCATCGGTGTATAATCATGATACCACTGTGTATCGGAATCAAGACCTTCACGTTACACTGGCAGCTCACTGAGCATTCATCCAGTGTGATTGAATTCATGATATGGTGCTATTACAAATCGACTATTCCACGCTGTCAAGGTGAATAATACTACCGGTTGTAACTTCTCATTAGAACTTTGAGATATCTATTATATTAGCTTAATTAACTGTGTTGAAGGCTTTAAGTAATATGAGGGAAAAAGAAATCACTCAGTTACCTGATGCATCTTATCTAATTATGGTAAATTACACTAATATTTCTAATTTAGGCATAAATCTTTTATAGGTTTCATACATGTGATACCTTGCAAACATTTCGACTAATGCCCAAAAGCTGTAATTACCAAGGAGATTATTTCAAATCTGTAGTGTTACCAGTGTTATCCTTTCAATTAGGTTATAAAAATAATTGTGAAACTAGTAATGATAAAATAAATAAGAGAGAATATAAGACATCTACTGTTATACCATATAAGGAGGGGACATCTGAAACCCTTCCTACGTAGGATTCTTGCTAAAGCAAGAATTAGGGTGGCATTTAAACCTACAAACTCACTCACATAGGACAAGCTCTTTAGGTTGAAGGATCCTGTCGGTTGATCCAATTAGACAAAGTCATATAATTTACAAAATACGTTGCAGTAACTGTGAGTGAGGTCAGCTATATAAGTCAAACTAGTAGGTCAGAGTAATCAAGTTGTCGGAACATAAGAATTTAGCAAAGCTAAGAATGATTGACCAAGCGAAGATAAGTAATTCAGAAAACAAACACAGTAATCGCACTACACACAATAGCACACAACCACACAATAGGGATGGAGAGGGTTAAATTTTTAAGAAGTAATCTAGGTAGGTGGAGATAGAGAGAGGTTGATTACTGAATCCTTGTTCATCGAGTCTACATCTAACACAACATATGCAACAGAAATGACTCAATGCAAATACCAGAGACAGGTGTGGAAGATATTATTACCACCAGTCAATAAAATCAGAGGAGGATAATGAATAGTCTTAAAATCCTATTTCAATTCAAATACATCACATCATTCTAACAAGTTACCTATTTTGACTATAAAAACACTCGTCTTATTTCCCATCTGATTGTACTTGATTGACAACACTCATATTATTGTTTCTCAATGTACCATATGCTATATTGATTTTTATTCAAATGTCTAATCAATTTTTACTCATGCATATAAATGAAGCAAGAAAGTGAGTTGTGTGAGTAGTGACTTGATATGATTATGAGTGCCACTAATTCGTGCTCGAAACGTGGTCATCAGTAAATATTACTGTATAACAGACATTGTGTGATTCATCGAAATAAAATCTTATCCATAATAGGTTATAAAGGATGAATCACATTATGTGGAATAGATAGTAAATTAAAGTACTGGCGGACAGCACTGTTAATTTTTGAAAGAGGCTAAAACTATGGTGGTATTTAAACCATCCAATTCACTTAGAGATACACTTTGTGTGTTTGTCTTAACGACTTCATAAATCTAGTTATATTACCAAACACCATGTAATGGCTGTAACTGAGGTTGCTCACATAAATAAAACTAGTAGATCGAGGTCAGTTACATCATTAGAACGTTGAAGTTTACCTAGATCTTGACTGGCTGCCCCTGAAATGTATTCACCTGCATGTAATCATACAACATAGTAGGATATGGCAACTTTTAGTAATGTAGTTAGCTGAAAAGAGGTTTATCACTGAATCTTTGCTCATCGAATGAACACTACACATGTCCAGTCGAAGTGATGTAACACAAATCCCGAATATATAAAAAATTAAAATTACATAATGGAGCAGAGCTATATAAAGCAAGTTATCAGGCTGTGTGAATCCATTATTGTGATGATTATGCACATCAATGAATTTTCGCTCAACAGGTTATCCAATAATTAATACTGTTTCATCAGTGTGTGTGTGTGTGCGCGTCAAATATCGAGTAAACTTATCTAATATGGAAAAGTAGCTTAAAAATCCCCATTGAGTCATGTGAAAAAGAGAAGACATTCAGCGAAGAGACTCTCTTCGACGGCGAGTTCATTCACATAGCTAGCTGTACAACCGGATTTATATACAGTTATTGATGTGCGTGTGTGTGTGCGTACATGAGGTTTGTCAAGTTTAGATAATTAATCAATTAGGTAATACAAGAATGATTAATTAGACAGCAACTAAAGTAAGATTGAGTTAGTTAGTAAGTTAGATGACGTAATATAATTGACTAAAATGTTGCTATCCAGTATAAACGTTCCCTAGTAAAATGCCTGTTCTCAAGAGCCCGAAAAATATGCACGAGTGACACATTGATGGATGAGCTTCGACACATACATTCAGTTCTATTAGCTAATGGTTATCCAGAAAACTTCATCAATTGTCACGGTAAGGATAGACCACATCTTGAAAAGACAGCTTCTATGCCAAAGAAAGCTATCTTTATTAACTTACAATTCAAAGGTGACCAGATTATGCAGTTGACAGCTAGCTCAAAGAATTCGGTCAGCCATCAAACGCACATTCTACGCCACCGAATCTCTTTTTCTCACTTGCTGAACATTTTCGATCCCTTTACCTACGATTAAAGGACGAAATTCTGTGGACTCTACTTCAAACTGTATCTACAAGTTCACCTGCAGCTGCGGTGACACCTGTATAGGTAGAACTAACAGAATGTTCCAATGTCGTCGAAAAGAACATGTTCCAAAATGGCTACTAAATCATATAGAAAATCCCAATGTAATTAATCTGAATAGAAATCCAGTATCATCCATTGCAAAACACTTATCAATGTCTGGTCACAAAATCAATATTAATGACTGTTTCACAATTATTTCATCACATAACTCTAATTCAAGGTCGGTTATTGAAGGTAATGGAAGCACTTTGGATTAATCCTCACATACAGCCTAAACTGTGTGTACAAAAATCAGTAGACTTCAATCTTCGCCTACCCTGAACTGCATGACATATCTTAATATGATTGGTCATTAGTATGTATTTTTGTTTTTATTTAACTGAGTAACTGTCATGAACTTTATTTTATTTTATTCTTGTTAACCATGTTAGTTGTAAAGCGGTTGTAAAAAAACTACGAAATGACGATGATATCATCTCGCGAAATTTGTCTTCTTAATGCCTTGTTCAAGTTTCAACTTTGGTCAAGATTGCAACAGAAGAAATTACAGGTACAGACTGAGTAGAGGTAGGGCAGAGAATAATGCCATCTAAATTAGGGCTAAAAGTGAGCAACTAAATTGGATGACGTAGCATAAATAACTGGCGTTGGTCAAGTCAGTAACAGTGGTACTGAGGTGTAGAAATTAAATCGTGTAGGGGGTAGAGAATAGGAAAGTTGAAAATGTAAAATATTACAATTGTAAAGGCAAAATAATACTAATGAAGAGACAGAAAGGAAGAAAGAAAGAAATAGAATTTACCTGTCGGGTATTAAGAGTGATTACTTCCATTACGTCATCCAATTTATTTGCTCTATTTTAGTCCTACTTTTGATGGCATTATTCTATAGCCCACCTCTACTTAGTCTCTACCTGTAATTACCTCTATTGTTATTCTCACCTAAGTTGAAAGATTTTAGTCATTTATATTACGTCGTCATCTACCTTACTAACTAACTCAAACTTACTTTAGTTGCTATCTGATTAACCTTGTTTTTTTATATTAGATCATGAACACACATGCACACAAAATAACTGTCTATAAATGTGATTGTACAGCTAGCTATATGAATGAATTCACCGTCGAAGAGAGAGTCTCTTCGTTGAATGTCTTCTTTTTTTCATATTGAATAAAATTCCACTGCAACATTACTGTAGAATCAGTGAGGAGATCTGATGTACTCCGTAAAAACAACGACATCAACCAAATTTTTCACACTGATATCAGTCAAGTCAGTCCTTCCAAATGAGTCTAGAACTTGATGCACGCGTCATGAAAAGTAGTTCCAACAGAGTCAGCTGCAGAATTTCATGACCAGTTGGTCAAAAACGACAAAGTGACAGCCTAGTATCCAACATATATATACTCAAGGAAATAGAAATCGATAGAATCAAATATGCTGAGAAGACCATTAGGTGACACCATACACCCGGCCATCGAGTGGTAAACGACGAAAGACTTCAAAGAACACAATACAATAGTGATGTCCTTCTAAAGATCTATGCTTCACACTATCCAGAACTCTATTCTCCATTATAAATTATTGACATTGGTGTTAATGATACTCAAAATGCCTTACCTTTTCTTCTCTTATCGATCATAAAATAGACTTCAGTAAATCCATCCATTCCACTGAAATTCCGACTACAGTAATAGAGGTCGTTGTAGTAGTAGTAATAATTTTAATAATAGTAATAGTAGTACTATTACTATTTGATATAAAAGCCTTGAAACTCGTCTATGTGCCTTTTTTAAATCCCAACTCCTTTTTAAATTATCTTTTTTCCAATGTTGGCCCGTTTGTTAATACCCTCACTACGTTTGTGTGTGTGTGCGTGTTTGTAATCTGCACAATCAACCAGTAAGATGTACTCAAATGGTATGTTTACATGTTCATACAGGCACACACACATACAGACACAGAGGTAGACAGGTAAGTCAAGATCAGAGGAATAGATCAATAAATAAATCAAAATTGCTATGATAATTCCATATTAGTTTGTTTAGTAGATATATCACACACGATGAGTGAAACAGTATTATTATTATTATTTACTGGATGCCACAGTTCCGAAAACAATTTATTATTACAAGTTAATTGGTGGGTGCACATTTCGTCCTATTCGGAGCTCGTCATCTGGAAGTAACTACACTCCCCATCAGAGAGCCTCGAATCCAGTGCCCACAGTTTCAAACGCCAAAGTGTTATCCACTAAACCACTTGGGCCATAAGAACCATCACCTCTTGTGCAACTGGGTTTGAGCCTCGATGAGAACATCATCAATCACTTACTGTGGAATACAGGTATATCCAGCTGGAGAACAAGTCACAAATACGACAAAATGAGAGTCCTGACTGGATTTCACTGCTAGTCACATGATCCACCAATTAACTTCTAATTACGTGCCCAGAAATTGTCGAAGCATCTGTACAAGAAGCGGACATGTCAACTTGAGGTGGAGGACTTCTGTCCAATCAATCGATGAGAAAATCTAAAATTGAATCAAATATATTACTTGTTATATTTCTAATACAAATACCATTTAAACACCTTACCTAATTCCTCCTATCCTTAAACAATTTTATCAGTTTAGATTGATTAGGTCGTTTATACATTCATTCTGTAATACCATTCCTTTCTAGATGATACTTCATATTATGTAAAAACTGTTCCTGGAACATAAGTTCAGGTATTTGATTTGGTTTTACGAATTTTCTGTTGAATTATACATGCGATTGTACAGTGTATTTGAAAATCATTTATCGAAAAGAAAATTTCCATCATTTTGTTAGATCTTATGTTTATAAAAGAAAACCATCTTCAACTCTGTGGAATAATGCCGTGAACAAAAGTAGTGGCATACAGTTTGGCTAATGTAAAAGCAACAGAATAAGGTTCCGGGTTCGAATTCACCCCAGTACTATCATGGTGCGGCGCACTACTGAAGAGGCTTAAAATAGTACCGAAAAACTATTCATTCCTTTACGACTCCAAATGACTCTTCAGATGATATTGGTTACGATCAAGTTTTGTCATTATTATTTCCCTTAAGTTCTAAATAGAACATAGGGCTTGAATAACACATCTAAACTTTGTTCTGATTTCTGTCGCCCTTTTCAGCTGACTAGCCACTCCATTGTTCATAATCTCTCATCTACCCAACGTATGCCTTTTCTATCCATCTCCATTGGCTTCTACATACTTTCGGTTGAAGAATCGGCTCTCCGCTGGTTTATCGCTAGCCAGAGTTTCTTGTTACTTATTGTTTCTGGCCATTTTATGCTGAATGGTTGATTGTGTGTAATTTCATGTAGTGAGTGGTATAGCTGAACTATTTTCCAGATTTCTGTTTTTATTCGGGTCAACTAATTTAAGTTTTGCTAAATTCTGGGCTCTGCCAATATGACTGACTCCGTCCTACTACTTTTACCTATGTATCTGACCTGGTAATCATCGCAGGCAGGGTATTAGATCAACTAAATTGTCTTGTTTAATCGGCTCCACAGGATCCAGAGGATGAAAGTCTTAAAATCTAATGTAACAGCAAGGTGAAGGGAGAGATTGATAACGGAAGCTTTATTCACCATGAAATCAACTGCAAATACATGCAATAGGAACGACCTGTCCATCCAGACATCTGGAAAATTCAACTACCCCTACAACGACAAATAAAGAAGCAATAAAGAAAACTATAAAACTCAAGTTCCAAAGTTGTGTGGTTATAATTGGTGACGTGATTATGAACAATAATAACATGTTTTTAATTCAGCTTTAGATTTTCCCATCGATTGATTGGACAGAAGTCCTCCACCTCAAGTTGACATGTCCGCTTCTTGTACAGATGCTTCGACAATTTCTGGGCACGTAATTACAAGTTAATTGGTGGATCATGTGACTAGCAGTAGAATCCAGTCAGGACTCTCATTTTGTCGTATTTATGACTCGTTCTCCAGCTGGATATACCTGTATTCCATAGTAAGTGATTGATGATGTTCTCACCGAGGCTCGAACCCAGTACCCATAGCTTCGAACACCGATGCGCTGTCCATTACACCACTTGATCTACAAGAACCACTTTTTGAGACCGATCACTTCAGTGCATTCAATTGACGTGAAAGTCTAAACTGAATTCGATAATCAATGAAACCTGTCTCGTGACCCAAATAGTCTAGTGGATGACGCTTTGGCGTTTGAAACTATGAGCACTAGGTTTGAGCCTTGGTGGTAGGAACATCACCCACTCACTCACTGAGGAATGCAGATACATCCATCTGGTAGACGAGTCCCAAATAGGACGAAATGCACGTCATTCTGGATTCCACCGCCGGTAACCATCCACCAGATGACTTCATAACAAGTAATGACAAAGATAAACATTAAAAATATAATTAATTAAGTAAACGTTGTACAATATAATTAAACGGAATTATGGCAAGAATATTATCCTGGCGATGATAAGGCCAGTGGGCATACATTATTCACATGGCAACCAAATAAGCTGTTTATACACGTCAGAATTAGTAACTATTCGGGAACTTGAAAAAGACCTAAGGGTTCATAAGTAAGCAGTAGCATTTCAACAGATGACAATAAAAGGGAATGAAACAGCTCTTATTTAATAGATTGACTTTACTGTAATTTTTTCTTATGCTTTGAAGGTTCTGTAGCAATTGGAATGATTTTGTGGTGTAGGGTAACTGGTCGCACCCTACTTCTGTTTGCCTGGTTTAAAACTGTTTGATCAACTAGGCAAGGTTCAAGACATCCTGGAAAGTTTACTGGACAGTTGTTTTGTCCTAGTTAGAGATTCGTTAGCAGTACGTACTTTTGACTCTACAGGAGATAGAAATCAGGGCTATTAGGTTACACAGATTATTTGTAGAAGAAATGAAAGCTGATGGAGAATGATAGAACAAGCTTAAAATAGACTGTGGAGAACAGAGTGGAATGGTGATGTACTGCTGCAGGCATATGTTCGACCCTGCACCTAAGAGAATAATAATATTTTAATGTTCTTGTAATGAGGTGAGAAAATTTGAAATAAGGTTTTGAATAAACTGTCGACAGAAGCAAATGATGACGAGGATTAAAAAAACATGTTTTTTACACTGAAATGTGATACACAGGACATTCGCACTAATTTTAACTTGAAAATTACTTCCTTGGAATGCATTGTGACGCCTACTACTCTAGGTGTCTACGATACACGGCCTCAGCAGCGTATCACTATTTCTCTACAGTCCATTTAGGCTGGCATCGCGATCACCTATAGGCTTTCATTTTTTCACTACAAGTCCTCCTCCATATCACCCTTGGACCACCGTCAAACTATTCTTTCCCATCTGGGCTTCACTCAAGGTCACAACTGGTACGTAATACTATTGAACAGTCTCTTCAGCTTGTATTCAACTCATCTGCACTTTCTTCGGCATAATTTCTGGGTTATAAAATCTTGGTTGGTTTATTGCCAGAGATTCTTCTTGTAAAACCTCTCCAACAATCTGATCTTCAGGATGGGGCGAAAGCAGATGTTGATAAAAGTCTGCAACATCCTGTTGGAAATGCCTTCTGTGACGAATCAAGTCCCTGACTCATGTAGGAGGACTGGTTTAACACTGGTGTTGAAAATCCGAATTATGTTCTTTATACTTGATATGTATCCATATATATATATATATATATATATATATATATGGTGGTCTCTCTCTTTCTGTTGCTCTCTTAGTCTGTGACCATTTCACTTTGATGAACATGTCTCCTTTAGCAATGTATATTCCCCTTATATTATATATAATATGTGTGTTTGTTGACATGTCTGCTATATTTTGCTATGTATATATGGATCGATACTCCATTATAATTAGCCATTCATCTTAAGACTGTTTATTGATTGTTAACACACTTGGTTGGACATTCATATATATTTTGCTCTCACACTATTGTGTGATATATACATTTGATTCTCCTTGTGTTTGGAAAAATAGAAGTATCATTGCAAACCTAGTGATCTTCTGATTTCCGTCTTTCTTGCGTCAGGACTATTAAATTCTCGACCAGTACATAATTAATAATTTGGCGACGAGTACATAATAATACTTTTTTTATTTCTTTAATTTCCTAGTGGAACATAAGGTTGCCTAAAACTAGAGCTTTGAAACTGCGGTAGCAGTGGTGGTGTTTATTTTTATGCGGTGGGGTTGATAGTCAGCCTCATGCCCAACCTTCCCTCTTAACCAGTCTTATTACTGGTTTTGGCGAGGTAAAGAAGTACGTTGGTGGTCGGGGATAGAACCCAGAACCACATGATGCGTGGCTGGTGGCGAGCATTCTATCCCCGGTGCCATTGATGCGCTATTTTTACTTAGTGCAAAAGATTTCCACATTGACTCCAGACCAATGTTGGCCTATCTCGCTTTTCCCATCTCACCGGTTACATCATCATTCAAGCTGTCTATAGCTGAAAGTATGCTGCCTAGATAAGTGAAAAAGAGAATTTACCTTAGACACTTTTGTTATTGATGGTTAAGTATCCACATTACCTCTGTCTTCTCTGCATTCATTACTTGAAGTGCTTGCTCCACTGATTCATCTGTTGACTTTCTGGTTTACGCCTGTAGATCTTCGATTTTGTGTGACACTAAACGTATATTGTCTGCGAAGTTTTTGAATCTCCAGTGTCTCTACTGGTGACTGGCCGTATTCAGGCAGGTATTTACTTGATCTTCCAGTGGGAAATCGTGACCAGCAGGGCAGAGCAGGTCGGATGTGAGGACAAATACCCGTCGAAAAAAACTGGCTAGTGGTTTCGCTATATAGTAAATTGGTATATATTTTTTCTATATTTTTTTATATTTTTGATTTACAGCTTGATTCCACACTGTATTTTTGGTACAAGTATGGAATTTTCAGCATGGATATCGGTAGCCCAAATTTTGCGGGCCGACCATAGATATCAAGTGTGCGTCGGCGGGGGTTCGAACCTCGGACCATGTGCATGGTCGGCGAGAGTCCTAACCACTGTGCCACCGACGCACAGAAGTTAGAATTCCTGGGCTGGCCATTGGAACGAATCCTAGTGGCTTAATGGTCTACGAGCTCGCCTTGGAACCAGAAGGTCCTGAGTTCGAGTCCCGGTGGTGCGTACTCCTGAGGAGTCCCAAACTAGGACGAAACAACCGCCCAATACTCCCTCACTGGTCTTCCAATGGTTCTGTAAATGATGTCAGCTCATGATGAATTCCTGTTTCCAGTCTATACTGTCTGTTCAACATATACCCATCAGATAGCATACTAAACGATAAAATGATTAAAAAAATGCTATGAGAGACATGGTCGAATAAGCGAAACTACGTCTGATAGTATTCAAGCCAAGATTTCATCGGATAACGAAGACATCGTCAATCATATCAGGTGGCCGGCCAGAAAAGATCAGTGACAGGGAGGGATCTCTGGCAATGAACGAACCAACCCAGTAGGAACCCACTGTACAAGAAATATGCGGGAAGAAATGAAGGTAGATTCGATTGGCCATACTCTGAGTGACATCAGACGCCACGCCATCGCTCGAGTGGAAGCTAAATTCGAAGCGGCCAGTTGGTCGTCAATTCGAGAGGGGGGGTGACACGGAGGAGGTGATGTGAAGAGGAGATGAGAGCATGTCGGCAGATGTGTAGCCAGGTGAAAACGTTGTGAGAAAACCTAACTCAATGGAGACGTGTGGCTGAAGCCCTACTTTCCTCTAGGAACTAAACGAAACAATAATAATAACGCGAAGACATAGAAACGACTAGTAATAAATTAAGATTGAAAATTGGTCCTTTGGTCTTCAACAGATCTTAATAGATTTCAGATCTTGATAAAATTATACCAGGACTATAGATTTACTTAGTTATTGAAGTATGACTGAGTGACTTAACTTATGTGTCCAAAAAGTATCCGTTGTTGGACTTCCATTACCCTGGTGACTCACCTCCTAGTACTCTTTGTTTTCTAATTTTGTTAATTTTGTTAGCTTATCTTTTCACTCCACCCCCCTCTATGTGTTTCGCTTGACTCTCTTAAGAGATAATTTTTCTTGATCTTCTGAGTTCTGTTCACTGTAATACATCATCAACTTCTCATCTGACCTCATATGCACCGAGATTGCAAAATTTTGATCTTCTCTTTTCTACTTACGTAACTATTGCTAATTGTCTTTTGTTACCACTTCAACAACACAACTGTTAATGATTTTTTTCAAGAAACTTCTCTCTAACAAGATACATATGTGTATATATATGTCGTAACCCTTTAGACACCCTGTAAATCGCAACGCCTTATTTTACTATGATGCTCTGACAATATGCTTGCAATGAACAAAAGTTTGCTAAAATTGTACAAATTTTATTTTTATTTTATTAAAAAAATTCAGGTTGTACGCAGCTGGTGATGAGAACCAACGAAACCGGATCCGGATCCGGATTATTCTGCGCGCCAATGTTTCATCTTTCTTTGTTCAAATTTATAAAAAAGGGAATCATTGTATGAAATGACTTGAGTCAATTGATAATAGTTTCAAATCAATTGATCTATAGACATATTTGATATCACGTGACGTCTGCATTCTATAAAACATCAAAACGTTCAGTAAAGTTGCATTTTCGTGCCAGACTCTCAGACTTCACGTGAATCACAAATAGTAAGATTTCAATCGATAATAACTTAAAAGCGTTCATATGAAATAATTCGATAATTGCATATCAAAGTAAAGCTGTTTACAACTATTGGATTAAAAGTTCCTATCCTGTAAAACCTTGTCGTTATTCATCGATGAGAACGATTCTCATACATATCAATTATATTATTATTATTCCCTTAAGTTTTGTGTGAAACATAGGGCTTCAGAAACACATCTACACTTTTGTTCTGTTTTCTGCCATCCTCTTCAACTGGGCCTACGACTGACCAAACTCTCTCATCCTCTATGTCACCCTCATACCGACCACCCACTCATCGCTTCCCGTTTAGATTCCACTCGAGAGATGGCCTCCACTTTCACCTACATATTTGTTGAGCAATCGGCTGTTGGTTGGTTTGTTCTATAGTTTCTTGTCATTTATCTTTTCTAGCCATTTGACGTTCAATATGGAGCAAAGGCAGCTGTTGATGAAAGTCTGCACTGGTCTGTTGGAAAACCTTTTTTTGTGACATGCAGTGAAAGTTTCTCACCTGTATAGAACAACTGACTTGATAGTGGTGTTGAAAATGTGAATCTTATTCCTTATGCTGAGTGACAGCGGAAGATTTTCAAACTGGTTTCAGGTTGGTGGATGAAGAAGGCGTATCATGCCTTTCCGATTCTCGTATGGCTTTGACATCACCGTCCGTTCAGTCTGTAGTTGAAACAATGATGCCTTGCCAGATAAGTAAAAGAGTTAACCTCCGTTAAATCCCTCCCACTAATGGTGATTAGTGATGGTTGTTGTTGTTGCTGTTGATCGGTTTTCCTTCATAACCTCTGTCTTCTCTATGTTCACCTGCGGTCCTGTTTTCGCTGCCTCTTCATCCAATTTGTTGGTTTTTTTTTCGCTTGCAAGTCTTCGATTTTGTGTGGCATTAAACATGAATGATCCACGCAGCAGGCAGCAGGCAAAAGGGACCTGAGGACACTATATCAGATAACCAAATCTCTATCCGGGAAGAGACCAACACAAGCGAAACCTATAAAAGACAGCCAAGGGAACCCAATTACCAAGGAAGAAAAACAGATTAAACAATGGGCGGATCACTTCAAAGGACTCTTGAACCGACCATCACCCGCAACCCGTCCAGAAATACCAACAACAGCGCGCAAACAACTGCAAGTTGACACCAATCCTCCAACGAGAGCTGAAGTCTTGAATGAAATCAAGCTCCTGAAAGCTGGGAAAACAGCCGGACCAGATGGAATACCCCCTGAAGCACTGAAAGTAGACCCAGAGACGACAGCAGACATGCTGACTCCATTATTGCAAAAGGTCTGGAAGGAGGGAAAGGTGCCTACTGACTGGAGGAAAGGTTACTTCATGAAATTACCAAGAAAAGGCGACTGAGGACTCTGCAAGAACTGGCAAGGAATCATGCTCCTGTCGACGCCAAGTAAGATCCTGAGTCTCATCATCCTGAAGAGAATAGAAGACGCACTGGATACAGAACTCCGACCAGGACAAGCTGGCTGCATTCAGGAAAGGCAAATCATGTACTGACCAAATCGCAACTCTACGCATCATCATCACAGAACAAAGCATGGAATGGCGATCAAACCTCTACCCCAACTTTATAGACTTTGAGAAGGCCTTCGACAGCGTTGATCGTGAAGTAATTTGAAAACTACTCGAGTACTACGGTGTACAGTGCCCCAAATATTCACCAACCTTATTCAACAGCTGTACGACAACGGAACATGTCAACTGATCCACAACGGAAAACTCAGCAAGGCGTTTGGGGTAAACACAGGAGTCAGACAAGGGTGCTTACTATCACCAATTATATTCCTAATTGTGGTGGACTGACTGCATTATGCGTCAGACAGTGGGAAACGAGAAGACAGGGATATCCTGGACCGACCGACGTGAAGAACCTAGAAGACCTGGATTTCGAGCGTGGATAATTTATGTTTGATGTCACACACAATCGAAGACTTACAAGCGAAAACCGACAAACTGGTCGAAGAAGCAGCCGGTGAAAACAGGACTCCAGATAAACATAGACAAGACGAAGGTTATGAAAATAACCAACCAACAACAACAGGAACATCCAGCGCCAATCACCATCAACGGGAGGGGTTTGAAAGAGGTTACTTCATTCACTTCACTTATCTAGGGAGCATTGTCTCAACCACAGGAGGAGCGGACGAGGATGTCAAATCGAAAATCAGGAAGGCTAGAAACACATTCATCAGCCTGAAATCAATCTGGAAATCTTCGTCACTCAGCATCACCAACAAAATTCAGATTTTCAATACAGACGTAAAGTCAGTTCTTCTATACGGATCAGAAACTTGGCGGGTCACAAAGAATATTTCCAAAAGGCTACATACCTTTATTAACAACTGTCTTCGATCTATACTGAAGATCAGATGGCCGGAAAGAATCACCAACAAGGAATTATGGGAACAAACAAAGCAAGAACCAATCACCAACGAACAAATATGCAGGAGAAAGTGGAGATGGATCGGACACTCGCTGAGGAGACCGCTGGGTGACATTGCGCACCAAGCCCTCGAGTGGAACCCGAAAGTGAAGCGGCGTGTGGGACGTCAGTGCAAGGGTGATATGGAGGAGATCGTGTGAAGAGGAGTTGAAAGAATATGGATTAACATGGATGCAGGCGAGAAGTATAGCAGAAGACAGAAGAAAATGGAGATGTGCAGTTGAAGCCCTATGTTCCACTAGGAACCCAAGAAAGCAATAATAATAATAATAGATGGAGTCTTCGCATCGGTCAAAAAGCAGCATATTCTTATCTTCTCACTCACTGCCAGCATCCAGCCTGACGCTTAATCATGTCGCGCCCCACAATTAGAACTATCATCGGTGACAATAGGCAGGCAACCAGCTTGTCTTATTCCATTCTGTATTCACTTCGAATGCCTTGTTGAGTCAATTTTCCCTTGTGGATCACCTGACACGTGGCATGGTCATATAACCAACTGTTGAATGAGGTCTAAAATTACTAGGGCACTGTATTTATTTTTGATTACAGTTTGATTCCTCACCGTATTTTTGGTACAAGTATGGAATTTTCAGCATGGATATCGGTAGCCCAAATTCTTTTGCCGGCCGACCATAGATATCAGGTGTGCGTCTGTAGGGGACGGAACGTCGGACCATGTGCATGGTCGGCGAGAGTCCTAACCACTCCGCCGCCGACGCCATAGTGTTGAAGTAGTTTCCAAATCAAGTCCAGGTAATCGCTATCGAAGGCCTTTACGAAGTCGATAAATCGAGGTAGAGGTCTGACTACCATTCTATGCTGTGTTCAATAACGATGCATAGAGTTGAAATTTGATCAGCACATGATTTGCCTTTCCTGAATCCACCTTGTTCCGGTTGGCAGAGTTCTGGATCCAGTGCATTCTTTATTCTCCCTAGGACGATGCAAGTTGGTATTTTACTTGGCGTGGACAAGAGTATTATTCCACCCCAGTTCTTGTAAAGTGAGGCGTAAGTTGTCCTTCTTTTGTAGCCTGACAAAGTGTAGCCAGCCTTTCTTCCAGTCAGTAGGTACCTTCCCCTCCTTCCTTCCAAACCTGATGCAATCATGGCGTGAGCTCATCTGCTTCAGTCTTTGGGTCCGTGTTTTTTTTCCACCTACCCAGGCAGCACAATTTTGGATTTCAAAGCTGGTCAGAAGCAGAAACAGAAGACTGATCTTCATTACCCTGAAATCAGTGCGGGAATCTTCCGCACTCAGAGTAAGGAACAACCATCCGAATCTCCATTACTCATTTCGAATCATTGAACTATATATGGGTTCAGAGACTTGGCATATGTATCACTAAAGTGGCTTTTGAACAGGCCGCTGAAAAATTTCATTCACATCTGCATCTGCTGACTCCATTTTGAAGATAAGATGGATGGATGGATGGATGGATGGGGGGGGGGGGGGGGGGGGGTGGGGATGGATGGATGGATGGATGGATGGATGGATGGATGGATGGATGGATGGATGGCCAGAAAAGATAAGCAACACTGGTTGTAGACAACGAACCAACCAAGAAGTTGTCTCCCAGCAAATATGCAGAAAGATATGAAGACGAACTGGACATACGCATTGGTGAGACCGTTAATTGGCATCACATACTAGGCAGATTCACAAGTAAAATGCAGAATAGGAAACGAGAGACAAACTGAGAGTGGATCCGAGGGTGGGGGGTTGGCCCCGGGGGTTGCCCCCCCCACCATCTATGGTCGGCCTGCAAAATTTGGGCTACCGATATCCATGCTGAAAATTCCATACTTGTACCAAAAATACGGTGTGGAATCAAGCTGTTAATCAAAAATCAAAAATCGTGGAGGAAATCATGTGAGTAGGAAATGAAAGCAGTGAACTGAAAATCATGAAGCTAACTGAAAGCGGCTATACAGAAGAGACTGAAATGTTGATGTACTTCTAAAGTTGTATGTTCGGCAATGTTAAACTATACACTCCCGAGGGGTGCAAATGCACGAGTGACTTAGAGCCGACCAACCATAAAAATAAGTGATTCATGCACAAAATTGCATGAAAACACATTAAACAGAGTGTCTTTCTCTGACGACTTAAATACATGTCCCAGTTATAATGCGTAGTATCAGTTATCAAGTTAGACTAGTTTCTGTACATGCGTATTCACCGAGGCGACCTAAGGCAAGCTTTGTTTTGTGACACCTTTATTGTTCTGATCCTCTTTTTCAGTCTTACCCAAAAGCCCTCGGTTGAATTACTGTGGTTTCCAGTAAGAAGATGGACGACTACTTACTAAGAAAATGTGGATATTTCATACATTTATTTCCCTTAATGAGTTTGAAGAAAGCAAGAACTACAGTTTTAGCAGAATAAATTGGTACCATCAGTGTTTATTTCGTCGCCTTCTCGTCAGCTGCTTACAGGCCAAAGATATTATTAAATATATATCTACCGAAACAATTTTAACATACTTGCACAGACAGTTCATTTTAAACAAAAATTAATCAATCGAACAATATATGCATACAGTAATAATATATGCACATATGTATGATATCAAATACTATTTCGAACAATAATGATCATACACAATGGGAACTTTTCAGCATTACGCATTCCCATGAAAGAGAGATGAAAAATATCCATTTACCGAGGCAAAGAAAGACTGATAACTGTTTCTTTCTGAATGCACAAATCAGGTTTCAGGCGCCACTTGATGGAAATAGCCTCAGCGAACTTAAGGACAATTGAACTCTTTTGCTTATTGATACTTTTGAACGGCTTTTCGACGTCCAACTCATGACCCCATGTCAATGAAATGCCTGGCGATGGCACTGTTTAAAGCATTTGTTCCTTTTCTTTAAAATGAACTCTGTGCAAGTATGTTAAAATTGTTTCGGTAGATATATATTTAATAATATCTTTGGCCTGTAAGCAGCTGAGGAGAAGGCAACGAAATAAACACTGATGGTACCAATTTATTCTGCTAAAACTGTAGTTCTCGCTTTGTTCAAAATGTGGGCAATAAAGCAGATTAAAATAAATAATACAAACTCCAAACCTATCCCTAGTCGAAACCCTAACCGTAACGAGCTATTAAGACACTGTCCATATAGAACTTAAAAGCTTGATCTTGGTGAAATTTGCTCTTTAGTTGATGAATAGCATTCATATTTGCGCTGTAATAATAATTATTAGTGTCGTTAGCCAACGACTAGCATCCGGTCAAGGTCATTGGAAGCTTCACACTCCTGGGACCCTACAGTTTAGCTTCGCTTTGTGTTCCATTTGAAACCAAAGGGAATAATAATGATAATTATAATAACTACATCTAGAATGATGTTGTGAATTTAGGGAGACCTAATACTAAAACTTAAGGAATTAATCCAAACACTAAGGTGAGACAGATCCAGCATTCTAAAACGTAGTGTAAGTTGTTGGAAAGACAGAGAGACGTTGATCATTGAATCCCCTCCTGATATGCATCCATATATATATATATGTGTGTGTGTAAGGTGATCTCTCTTTATGTTTGCTCGCTTAGTCTGTGACCATTTCACTTGTATGAACTTGTCTCCTTTAACAATGTATATTCCCCTTATATTATATATAATATATGAGTGTTTGTTGACAGTCCGTTGCTTATTGACATATATCCATATATGGTGGTTTTTGACATGTCTGCTATATTTTGCTATATATATTTCGTTCTCACAATTTGTGTGACTGACTTACCACTTACTTTGGTGTGATACCACTTTTGCATTCTCCTTGTGTTTGGAAAATAGAAGTATCATCGCAAACCTAGTGGTCTTCTGATTTCCGCCTTCTTGCGTCAGGACTATTAGTTTCTCGACCAGACCATAACAATAATTAGCGACGAGTACATAACAATTTGAAGTGGCCCTAAAAAGGGCCGGTTTCACGTTCACTGGCTCCAAGCCACACACACACCGGTCTTAGGCCTTCCTTTGTCGTCTTGGGCAGCAGCACAGCCTGGATATTAGAGAGGACACCACCCTGGGCGATGGTTACACCACCAAGCAGTTTTTTCAACTCCTCGTCATTGCGGAGGCCAATTGCAAGTGACGAGGGATGATACGATCTTCTGTTGTCGCGCGCGGCATTGCAGCCAATTCGAGAACTTCAGCGGCCAGGTATTCAAGAACTGCCAAATAGACTGGAACCCCAGCACGACGCGTTCAGCGTAGTTCCCCTTGCGCAGAAGACGATGAACACGACCGACTGGGAACTGAAGACCAGCACGAGCATCGGGTCTTTGCCTTCGCCCTCCCTTTTCATCAAATCTTCCCGTTATAAAAGATATGACGATGACAAAAGGATGATACCAGAGATATGCAAAATATTACTCTCCATACAATCAAAGAAAGGATAATATCTAATCGAACTATTCAAACAAAGTTTGGAAGTTATTGCATTATGAACTGATTTCGGTAAGAGGACCATTAGAAATCCTTCACCGAGTACTAAACAGTTGTTTCATCAGCCTACTTTAGGACTCTTCATCAGTATGCACCCATCACCATCCATTTACAAGATGGACAAGCTCGTAGACCATGATGCCACTCAGACCCAAACCACCTGACCAGCCACTGAATTCTAACTTCTGCTAATTCATGATATAGCCCAAGTGGCACTAACCATTATCATCGCTGGCGGGTATTTGTCCTCACACCCAACCCGCTCTACCTTACCAGTCACGACTTCCCACTAGAACATAAGTAACTACTACCTACCTGAATAAGGCCGGTTGCTAGTGAGCATCAGATTGATATTCAAGTGTTGGTTTGCAGTAATTTAATTGATTTCTGGATTTCATCATGAACTGTGTGTGTGAGGGCAAATACTCACCAGCAATTGCATTCGCTAATGGTCGCGCCACACCATGAATTGGCAGAAGTTGCAACTCATGAGCTAGCAACTGGATCAGGTATCAGTGGCTTAACAGTTAACTAACTCGTCTTGTAATCAGAAGGTCCTGGGTTCGAACCCTGGCGATGGATGTGTACTGATGAAGAGTCACAAGCTAGGACGAAACAGCTGGATATCTAGTACTCCTTTTTGACTTTTCAATGTTGGAAAATGTCATCAATTAGTACGATAATACTGTAATACTATGTGATTTTATCATATTTATTAATTTGTTCTATGTGAGAACCTAAGTAAATTGTAATAAACTTAAAATAGACGTTTACGTATGCTTGTAAAATCATGTGCACACCACTTAATGAATTTTGCAGCAATCCCCTGCAGTGCAAATAAGCTAAGTGTGTATACGTAATGCGATATTTTGTAGCATTTTGTTTTTTTTTTCATAATTTTTTAACACTTTGGCCCCCATCTGATGGTATGAATTACCCTACCAATTGAGATTACCAAGGATTCTTTCAATCAACCTATAAGATTGGCATGTTTGCGAAAAGAAAAGCAATCTTTAACTGTAAAAAATAAAAACATTCACAAAATCACTTAAGTGTTTAGATTCTATTTTTTAATCATGGTTAAATTACTTAACCGCTTATGAGTTATTAAAGTTAATTCGCTTATTTCCTGGGGGTTGATTGAATGACAGATTGTGAAGCACTCAGTCTCTTAAACTATAACAATAATAATAATAATAGTATTAACTGATACCTATTACATAAGATGTGTTTCTCGTGACTTAATAGCTTAGTTGAAAACGGTTTGGCGTTTGAAACGATGAGTGCTGGGTAAACAGTCTCAGTGAGAACAATAATCAATCGCCTAGGTTAAAGGCAAACTAATCTAATGAATCCCAGATGAGAGAAGGGGGGAAATGCACATTCCGGAGCTCAGTGCTTGTTAACATCGACCAGTTAGTTCCCTTTACTAGCTTGAGTAGAGAAAGAACGAACATATATATTTGCAGGATAATACGAGGTCGTTTTATTTCGTCGATTCTCTTCAACTACTACCTACCTACATCAATTAGAAGTTAAAGGATTTCTGACAGTGAAATTATAGGCCACATAATTCGAAATATGATGGAGGCAGATGAATTTTTAAACTATTATTATTATTATTATTACTACTTCCTTTGGTTCCTAGGTGGGTGTCCGCGGGTCCCCGGCCTTGGCCAAATCTCAAAATGAAAAAAAATAAAATAGGGCTTCAGCCGCACGTCTCCATTGCGGGTTCGGTTATCCGCCAACGTTTTCATCTGGCTCCACAAGTCTGCCCACATGCTTTCATCTCCTCTTCTTATTACCTCCAAATCACAGTGGAGAATAAGCCCATCTAAATTCAACTTGATTTTAAGGGTGAAAATATAACAGCACTTGTCAACAGGAGATTAACGACGTTACTGGGCAGAGCCTATCCTGCAGCTAAGCTGGTTCCTGTCTACCGAAAAACTTTCTTTTTGGCTCAGTTAGAAATCGATAGATATCCTTCTCGTGTTAACTCCAACTATATATATACAAATTTGCGTAGGTGGCACAGCGGTTAGGATGCTCGCCGACCATGCACGTGGTCCGGGGTTCAAACCCCGGCCACCGACGCACTCCTTCACCTCACTAAGCCAGAAATAATGCTGGTAAAGAGAAAAGGCATGAGGCTGGCTAGCAACCCCATCCTGTAAAAATTAACACTACTACAGTAACTTCAAGCCTCTAGCTTGGAGCCAAATGTTCCACTGGGAATGTGAAGGAAAAAAAGTATATACAAATTTACATGTATCTGTAGGAGTAGTTACTTTAGCATAAGAGAAAGAAGGGCATATCTACGATTTTATGAGCATGTACCAAAAAGGTTATGTCTAAGGGGAACAAATGCTTCAAAGAGTGCCATCTTAAGGCATCTCCTTGACACGGGTCATCAGGTGGACATCGCAAGATCGTTCAATATTATCAATAGGCAAAAGAGTCCAGTTTCCTTAAGTTTCTCGAGTCAGCAAATTTGACACTCACAAAGAAGCAGTTATCAGTCTTTCCTTGCCCTAGTAAGTGGATGTTGTCACCTATCTTCCACCTGATTACGTAATGTTGGAAGTTTCCATTGTGTATGATAATTATTGTTCGGAATAGTGTTCAATATCATATATTATTATTACTGTATGCATATATTGATCGATTGATTTTTGTTTAAAAATGAACTCTGTGCAAGTATATTAAAATTCTTTCTGTACATATACTAAGTAATGACTTTGGTCTGTAAGCAGCTGATGAGAAGCCGACGAAATAAGCGATGATGGTATCATTCATGGTATTATTCAGCAAAATTTTTTTTTTTTTTTTTTTTTTTCTTTTGAGATTTGGCCAATTTGCACAAGGGGACCCGCGGAGTCCTAACCACTGTGCCACCGACGCACTGTTTTTCTTGATTTATTCGAAACCAGTTTTCGTCTGTCTAATGAACACAAGGGAAGAAATATTCACAGAAACTGAAAAAAAAGAAATAAAGTTGCTCTTAAAATAATTTCCCCCTGCTAGACTCATTCCCCTTTACAATATTGTGTGCTCATAAATTCAGTCAAAAGTAGATAAGTATCCTGCTCCACATGCAAATCCAACTGCATTTGCCTATTCACATGCACTTGCGGCAGCTAATATATAGGAACGATTGAGAGAAGAGCGTCTACCAGATTCTCAGAGCATATCCCCAAAAGTATTCGTTCGAAAGGCAGCAAAGTTTTCTCAAGCGCGATCCCCAGCCGCCCCCTAAATGACACACGATATACTCAGGAAATCAATCGGGCTTTCAAAGTGAACAGTACACTTCGATTCGCAAAAGCCATTGCCATTAAAAGACTTCAACACAACTTCTGTAAACAGAAAGATGGTGTGACTAATCTCTCACTACCTTGGGTAGCCGTAATTGATTTGTTCTGTTGCATAATACTCCACTTAATTTTGATTTTCACACAGTGAGTTGAACTCACTACTAAGTTTGCAAATCTACTCAATTGTTTTGTCTATGTCATAATTATACTTTACTATTCACTCTCACCCTCATGAACACGTGATCACACTAAGTATGAATTCACTGTGTTGTTCGATTGTGCATTTTGTTTCCATATCATTCTTGTTTCGAAGATAAATCTGAAATGCAACACCACCTTGTCGAACTGTTATATAAATTCCTGGCATATAAATTCCTGTACGAAATGGGCAAAGGCTATAATGTCAGACCCTCTGCACCCCCTTTATTCACACCTGTCCCCTTGTATCTCATCAGGTAGGACGAGAAGTCAATATAAAAAGATATATGCTCGTACTACCAAGTATAGAAATTCTACAATACCCTATTTAGCGCGTACTTTATGTGACGAAGACTCTGTTAGACGTGAAACACATAAGTTACTATGTAATTAGTACAGTGAATCGACCCTTTTATCGCTCATCTTTCTGTATTTTATGGTGTTACACTTTCTATCGTTTAAATCGTTACTCTGCTATTTTATATTAGTTGGTATTACTATTATTACTACAATTTTGTACTTTATACATATTTTTCTCCGTATGGCACACAGTATTTTGCTACGTAGCTGCTACAACAATCGTTTTATTACTATTATGTATTGTGTATTTTTAAATTTTTTTTGTCGTTTTTGGGTAAATTAGATGCAATATTGTACTGAATGCTGAAAATTCCTTGCTGTATCATGAGTACTGTTTTTGGAATAAAGCAATTATTATTATTATTATTATTATTATTATTATTATTATTATTATTATTATTATTATTATTATTATTATTATTATAAGTAATTACTATTTTAACACTGAGTAATTCATCTGCTTAAGGCTGCCTACTATTTTTAATGATTTTCCCTGATTGCAGTAGACTGGATAATGCGAGGGACAGCGTGCTTGGCAACGATGAAACTGGCATAAAATAGACCCACACAAAACAAATTTGGAGGATTTGGAATTCGCCTATCATCATATATGTCTGATTTCTTACAAAGTGGAAGATATGCAAGTGAAAAACAACAAGTTGACGATATAAGAAGCATCCAGAGGAGATAAGACTTCACGTGAACACAGAGAAAACAGATGTGATGATGAAGATTCCTGGCCGACAGCAACAGCCACAGCAGCTACAACGGCAGACAACAATCAGACAGCATAGATGGGAGAAATCTGAGAGAAGTAACCTTCTTCACCCACTTACTGACCTACCTGGGAAGCATTGTTTGAAATAGGGACGGACGGAACTAATGAGCATATCAAGGCGAGGATCATGTAAGCAAGGTGTTGTAATTTTTGTAATAGAAGTATTAGTATTTCACGATGACGGAATTCAACCAAAACACAGGGAGGGATGAACTCAGGAATTTGTAATTTGGCGGAATTATTATTCAATTCATATAAGAAATATATTAACAAGCAACAGTAAGTATTTAAACAATACTGAGATAGAAATTGTCAATCACCACACAAGGCAAGCAAGCTTTCATTACTCTCAAATCAGTGTAGAGGTCAAAACCACTAAGTATGAAAATAAAAATAAGATCCGTATTCTCAACCCCAATCTCAAGTCAATGCTACTGACCATACGTACGGATCAGAGACTTGGCACCGCGACGCGTCATGAACAGCACTTCAAACAAACTACACATCTTCATCAATAACTGTCTTTGCTTAATAGTTCTTAAGATCAGATGGCAATTAGTACCTCTTGATTCCATTTTACTAATCCCATCATTCACCACTTTCTTTTCTTAACCACAGAGTGTAATTCGAATTACTTCTATAATCTGTATTAATTACTCCATACATATAGACAGACATTGAGTTGGTCAGATTAAAAATCCATTCTCATGTGTAAGAACAGTGTTCATGACTTCTAGAGAAGCTTCCCGCAGCAAAACTCATAACAGTATACAGCACCACTCCTTCTTTAATCCACTCAAAACTGGATAAATACCCTGCTGATGTCACCTCCAACTGCGTTTATGAATTCACGTGGACTTGTGGGAGCAAGTACATTGGAAGGACAGAAAGAAGGGCTTCTATCCGATTTTCTCAACATATTCCCAAAAACCTGTGCCTGAAAGGAAGCAGATATTCCCAGAGTGCAATTATTAGACACATTTTTGATACCACACATCTCGTAGAGATTTCTAAGTCCTTCAAAATATTAAATAGACAAAGGACAGCAAATTTACTACGATTTGCCGAAGCAATCTCAATCAAACGACTTAAACCAGACTTATGCATACAGAAAGAGAGTGTGATTAACCTCTCACTCCCTCGGTAACTGAATTTTGATTTTGAATACATTAATTAGTCATCTAATTCAGTGATCTCAACTCACTGAACAAATCTTAATCTCATAAACTGTAACCGCTTTTGTTTTTTGAGCTGCTATGTGAATCTACAAGCTAACACGGTTCCATTAATTAATTTTTTCTGCTTTCTGTCTTACCGCTCCCCCCTTTTTTCTACTTTGAAAGCGTATAAATTGATGATGAAAACTTAAACTAAATAAATTGTAATGCTGCTTACATTTTGGATGCATCAGTTTTATAGTATCTCTTCTCTACCACCACTCAAACATTAAAGTGTGTTATTATCGTCTATATAACCATTGTAGTTTCAGGTAGTCTGCAGCTGATGAGAACCTGTGAAATAGAATGATGATATCACATTTTATACTGCAAATTTCATCTTTCTTTCTTTATCGAAATTTATCAAGGGAACTAAATGTATGAATAAACTGAATTATTCAAGTATTGATTTGTAGGGATTTGATTGATTCATTGATTACAAGATTTCTTTATGAGCTGATATAGATTAGGGGGGGAACCATTGTGCTTGAAAGTGTGTCATCCAGTAAATAATAATAGCACTGTGTTCAGGCTGCGTGTGATGTATCTATCTAATAAACAAACTAATATGGAATGACATACTACCACAATGCCCAAAGCGGTAAGTTCACCCCGCTTGATACAACGGCGTCATCTTGGCAGTTGAATTTGTTCTCTTCCCTGAAGGTGTTTTCGTCTGTATAATCAGCTTCTTAGGGAAGTAAGATTCAGAGACAGGTTATCCTCTTTTAGTGGAATCCAGCATAATTTCGTATTATTTTTATTCACAAGTAAATATCGATTCATAACAGAATCGATATGAAATTTCCTTCCTCATTTGAAACTATCAGTTTGTCTCTCATCTAGAAACATATAAGAGGTATTGGCAAACTACAAGTCATATTTTCTACACGACCGATGGTGATTCCTCGATTGAAACGCGGAGTATGTAGACTAGACACTTTCAATTATATGTACCAATTCAACTGAGCTTGTGGTGGAACAAGTTATATTGACCATTCCCCTAGGGACTTGGTTTTTCGTGCTCCCTCGAAAAAATCTCCCAGTATGACTAAGTAAAGGTTTGGTAAAAGCCATCGACCATCTGGTACAAACCGGTCACAAAGCCAGTTAGCACTGAAGAATCCTTCTCTGTCATCCACCAGGTGCCAAATAAATTGCCAAAAGCATCAAAGTACCCCATGTTCCAAACAGCAGAGGCTAACGTAATGCGCCTGAAACAACCAGTGCTTTGTGTGCAAAAGAAGCAAGTCCAACTAGCCACCACTACTACCCTGGCCGGCCTACAATAGAGACTATAAATTCATGAATTCGTATTATTGTCTTTCCTAATTTTTCTGACATTCAGCTTATTTTATGTTGATGCCATTGAACTGTAATCCATTGATATTATTACTACTATTGATTCGATGTTATTTAAACAGAAACATTAATGTTGTTCATAACACTAATTCATTCATTCACTATAATGTATATAAAACTGTAGGCCTGATGATGAAGGGGTTATCGAAAGGAGTACTCTTTGTTCAGTATCCATTCTTTTCAAAAAAACTTTAATAGGCATTTATAATTATATAAATTTTAATGTTTGTGATTCTTATTTTCTCTATGTTGATGATAGGTGATACATGTGAAAGCTGACAAGAATGAAATGCTTTTTTCCTTCACGTTCCTAGTGGAACATACGGCCTCAAGCTGGTGGCTTGAAGTTTTTGTAGCAGTGTTTAATTTTACAGGATGGGGTTGCTAGCCTGGTGCCCAACCTTTTCTCTTTACCAGCATTATTTATGGCTTAGCGAGGTGAAGGGGTGCTTCGGTGGCCGGGAATCGAACCTCGAACCATGTGCATGGTCGGCGAGCATCTTAACCGCTGTGCCACCGACGCGAGAATGAAATGTTAAAAAAGTTTATTGATGCACATCCGTCGCTTACCTTAACTTGTGAAGAAGAACATGATGGTGGACTACATTTCCTTGACGTCCATTTGAACAGAAGAGAGATGCCTATAGAAAACCTACATCTGTAGGTCAATATACACATTTTCTCAGTTATGTACCAATCCGATACAAAACTAATCTGGTCAGATGGCACACGAATAGACCAAGTCGTATCTGTACAGATGACTCCGTAGAAAATGAGCTAGGATATATCCAAAATACGCTAGTGCAAACAGGTTATCCTAGTAGATTTGTAAGGAGAGACACATGAATACCAGGTACAATAAAGAAAAATTGACAACAGTTGAAAAGAAACAACTGTCCATGAAAGTGAAATTCAATAGGGACGTGGGTAGTGAAGTCTTACATCTGACATTATTGAGAGCGGTAAAACGGACTTATACTGCCCCCACCCTTTGTTTGGCACTTTCCAGCCAACCAATTATGATTGCTCAAGCGAAAGACAAGCTACCAAGTGGCACAGCTAGAAATTTAGTTGCTCCTGTGGAGAAAGCTATATAGGGCGAACAACAAGACAGCTTAACAAACGTATTAATGAGCATCTTCCTTCCTTCATGGTTCGGAAAAGGTCAAATAAAATCCATATGAAGTTCTATTTTGACCAATTTGATTGATAGCGGTCACCAAGTGGAGGGAAGCAGTACATTCAAAGTTATCTGTCTGATTCCATCGAGCCTTTCGAATGGAATTTGAACCCATCTGCCAAACACATAGCCGAAGTTATGGGAATTAATTTGAGAGAACAATCCCAGTGTCTTTGTATACGAAAAAGTCTGTTCTACCTTTGTCTCTTCCTGGGCCTAGGTGAATTCTATCCAAAACCCTCCCACCCTTTCTTATCATCCCTCTCCTTCGTACTTTTATGATATTTATTTAAACTCTGATTATCGTTCCATTTCACCTTTTAGATTTGACCTTATTTATTCATTTATCGAATTGTCTACATATGCCCACATATCACTTACTACCTTTGTTATTTTTATCGCCACCTGCATAAACCTTATTATCAATATTTTGTTATCATTATAATCACCGTTATTAACTACGTTCAAAACATTTACCACATTATTGTTATTATTATTTGATCCACAAAATCACCGTCAATGGTTAAAATTTATATATATATATATATATATATATATATATATATATATAAGTAAATTAGAGTAAAGCCCGAAGATCTAATTGAGAACAACAACATTGTTCGCTTATATGTGTCTTGTTCTAATATTATTAACCGGAATATTTAAAGATTAGAAAAGGAAAGAGCACTGAACAGATGTTTCACCGCGATCCAGGACAACTCAACAGTACGATAAAACCACCCCACGAAGGATCGAACGCGCATCATTGAAGGAACGAAGTGGGGCTGATCATCGACCATTTAGCCACCTGGCCTAGGATTCAATGACATGTGTATTCTCACTTCTATCATTCCGTAAGATAGCATTACCTCCAACCAGTATCATCGCTGACAAGTATCCGTCCTTACACCTGACCTTGGTGTACCTCATTGTTTCACTGTATCTATGATGGGTATATATCCAATAAAAACAAATTCATATGCAACGAGAACTTTAATTCTTCAACTCATTTAACTCTATAGTGATGAAAACATAAAGACAATGTGATGTTCATCTTGGATGATGGGACTCATAAAATCATGTCTTACAACATACTTTCAATTCAATACTCAAATATATGAGCAAATAAAGGGAACACCAATGGGATCATCGCCCATATGAGGATCAATAGCTGAAGCCATTATGCCAAGATTAGAATTAATAGCCCTTCCTACCTATAATTAAACCGAAAATCTGGACAGGCACGTTACGTTGATGATATATTTGTAATAATTAAAAGAAATGATTTAGAATATACCCATAAATTAATAAACAATATACAATTGGTGGATGGTGGCTAGCAGTGGAATCCAGGACAACGCGCATTTCATCCTATTTGGAACTCGTCCATCAGCTGGATGTACCTGCATTTCTCAGTGAGTGATGATGTTCCCACTGAGGCTCAAACCCAGTGCCCATAGTTTCAAACGCCACAAGAAGCCGGCATGTCAACCTGAGACCGAGCACTTCGGTCCAATCAATCGACGGGAAAATCAAAAATTCAATTCAATAATTAATAAACAATATATTTGAAGACATCAAATTCACAAGAGAAGAAGAATTAGACAATAACGAAATCCCATTTTTAGATGTCTTAATCAGGAGAAACAACACAGGAAATTTAGAAACACAAGTATATAGAAAATCAACACCGACACACAGATCGAATGCTCAACTATTCTAGCAATAATCCAATTACTCACAAAAGAAACTGTATGCGGACATTGTTCACAAGAGAGTTCAAACACATTGTAGCACTTTAGAGTTGAAAAGAATGGAAGAAAAATACCTACAAATGGTCTTCAAGAAGAATGGTTATCCAAAAAAAATTTCATCAAAAAGTGTTTAAAGTCGAATCAAAGCACCAACAAAGAACCATCATCAAAGACCAAAAAGAAATTCATCCTACCAGACATCAGAAATATCTCTGAAATAACGGCTAGAATAATAAAACCGTTTGATATAGATGTAGCACACAAACCAGTCGAATAGCTTAATTCGATCTTATGCAAATCAAAAGATCCAACAGAAAAAGGAGATAAAATTAACACCATTTACAAAATAAATTGTATGAACTGTAACAGACATTACATCGGCCCCGAATGGGGGTCCCCTTCGAATAAGAATCCAAGAACACAAATCAGCCGTGAAAAGACATGCTATATACTCTTTAGTATCAATGCATACAGACAAATATGGACATCAATTTGATTGGGGGATAATGTCGAAATCTTAGACAGAGGAAACACCAAAAATGCAGTCAGGGAATTCCTAGAAGCCTGATACTGAAACGAGTATGCAATTAACAAACACGTTAATATAGATGAAATATATCAACTAATAAAAAGTAAATCGCATGTGACGAGAAAGTTTAAAATCCCAATCAAGAGAAAACAGTTGGTTGGTCACCAGGAGACGCAATTGTATCATCACTCATAGAGATTTTAAATTATTTGACTTTATGCTAAATACTGCGCTGAAAGGGGATGTTGTCCAGAAGGAGGATGAAAGCTCCGCAACTAAAGCAACCAGCTCAGAGAACACAGCATTCAATAAGAGATTTTCACTCAGTTTTCGAGTATCAAAAATGTCATTCAATGAAAACAATAATAATCTGATCGAAGAAGTACTAGTTAAATGATAAAAAATTATATTTGTAAAATCTCAGCGATACTGAAATAAGTATTTCCAACGTTTCCTGTGTTTGGCAATCTGGTCCGAACTTCATCACAGAAATTAATCAAAATTAACATAATAGAGGTTTGTATATAAAAGGAACATTTTTTGTTTTTAAAACTTTGTCCAATCATGATACATAAAACAAGTATCAACAGGTATAATAAACAAAATTGTATGAGTTGTGATCAAAATTTGACCTCGGACTTACAAATATTGATCTACCTTTCTTAAACACTTTAAACACAGTGTGTATGTGTGTGTGTGTGGGGGGGCTAAGTAGTTGTAAAACTTTTCTTAACGTCTCCATAAGAAGATATAGACAATCGGGGATTTTGACCAAGTACTATTAATTAATTAGTAATACATATTCATTCTTATTTATTAATCAGGATTTCCTATGCATCAGCTAACAAGATCACACCTTCGCGTCTGTTCAAATTGTTAGTATCTAGAATTTTATGATGATTAGACGTTAATATATGTGTAAAACTTGGGCACTGTGGTATTAAGTAATTCCATATTAGTTTGATTATTAAATGTATCACAGAGTGAAACAGTATTGTATACTGGATGACAAGGTTTTGAACACAATTTATTGTTCATAATCATATCAGTTTTTGTCACACGACTTCGAGATTTGATTTTTATAGTTTTCTCTGTCTTCTCCAAGGGAAAATATACAAACAAACTGAGGGAGTTGCCATGGGATCACCAATATCCCCGGTGGTAGCAGATATATTCATGGATAGGTGGGAAAAGATAGCGATTGAAACGTTCACCCCCACCCCAAAAGTATGGTGGAGTTATGTAGATGACACATTCACTGTACTCAGAACACAAGATATAGATAGATTTTTCGAGCACATCAACTCGAAGGTAGAGACGATTCAATTCACTTATGAATTGGAAAGTCAGGAAGGACGGGGAGCTTCCAATGTTAGATTGTAACGTAAAAAAGAAAGAAGATGGAAAGTTAAACACACTAGTATGTGATTTTGCAGGAAACCCACACATTCAAAAAGATATTTGGAATTACAATCATCCCCGCCTATGTCATTCAAAATAGGATTGGTGAAATTTTTAAGTGACAGAGCACAAAAACTAAGTAGTACCAAGGAAAATCTAAGACAGGAAGTGAAACACATAAAAGAAACCTTGAAACTTAATAATTACCCGGATAAATTAGTGAGGAAATATGGAAGGAAATGTAAAAATAAAACAAATAATGATAGTAGCGATAGTGACAATAATAATAATGATAGCAATAATAATAATGGTAATAATAATAGTGATAATAATAATAATAATATTAATAACGACACCAACAATAAGGAATGTAAATCATCAACAATAATTCCATACAAAGAAGGAACCTCGGAAGCCTTACGCAGAATTCTTAACAAGGCAGGAATAAAAGTGGCATTCAAACCCACAAACTCAATTAGAAACAAGCTTTGTCGGTTAAAGGATCCTGTAGAGCCATTAAAACAAAACAATTTAGTTTATCTAATACCCTGCAATGATTGTGAGGTCAAATACATAGGTCAAACTAGTAGAACAGGAGCAGTCAGACTAGCCGAACATAAAAACTTAGCAAAATCTAGATTGGTTGACCCGAATAAGATAAGAAATCTATAGAATAGCTCAGCTATAGCACTCACTACATGCAGTTACACACGACCATATAATAGGCTTGATGGATAGGATGACAGTCTTAAAATCTAATGTCACAGGGTATAGGGAGAGAATGATAACAGAAGCTTTGTTTATCAAATCAACTGCAAATACATGTAATGGGAATGATTCAACACCTGTCCCAGATATATGGAAAATTCTACTGCCCATACAACAAATAGGAGAAGACAGAGAAAACTATAAAACTCAAGTTTTGAGGTCGTGTGACAAAAATTGATATGATTATGAACAATAAATTGTGTTCGAAACGTCATCCAGTATACAATACTGTTTCACTGTGTGATACATTTAATAATCAAACTAATATGGAATCATTAGACGTATTTTCAAAATTATGGTGTTTATGATTAGAAGGAAGTTGAAGCACCCTGTCGAACTTATTCCTCTGTCTTCTTTTGGACTAGATTGAGCAGGTTTATTCCGACCTACTGGAGTTGTCAGGTGATGACTCGACAGCTACAGATTTAGGATAGGCATTTTGTTGCAGAAAGCAAAAACAAGAGATGTTTCTTTTGCATATATATAAACCTCTGTTATGATAATTTCGATTAATTTCTGTGATGAAGTTCGGACCAGATTGCCGAACACGTTGGAAACGTTGGAATTACTCATTTCAGTATCGCTGAGATTTTACAAATATAATTTTTTATCATTTAACTAGTACTTCTTCGATTAGATTATTATTGTTTTCATTGAATGACATTTTTGATACTCGAAAACTGATTGAAAATCTCTTATTGAATGCTGTTTACAAATATGCCATCAACACACACGCGTAGGAGGAGGAAGGGATGCGCATCAACACTGTTGTGTTTCTCTTATTTTTTTTGTATTTTTGTTTTATTTTGAAGTGTAGTTAAGTGGGTTTTTTACGTATACATGAAAAAAGCCAACATCTCAATCTTATTTTTTAAAGATGTGAGATAACTTTGTTTGTGTGATTCACAAAACGTTTTTAGTTTTGTTTTTAAACTCTCATGTAAAACCTATTTTTTTTAAAAACGAAACTGTCATACCGATGTAAAACATATGAGTAAATTACTTGGTTAATAATGAACTTTATGTGGTTGCGTTGTGTGTGTTAACTAATACTGCCCCAGTGTACACTGGTATCAAGATAAGTTTAAGAAACCACTTAATAATAATAATAATAATTTGCTTTATTCCAAAACAGTACTTGTGAATACAGAATGGAATTCTCAGTATTTCACTACATACAGTATTGCATCCAGTTTGTACATTAACAATAAATAAAATTCTACATAGATTATGGGTAGTCTCAGTTATATTAATTAATATATGTGTAAAACTTGAGCACTGTGGTGGTAGTAAGTAATTCCATATTAGAACAAAGCAAAAACTACAGTTTTAGCAGAATAAAATGGTACCATCAGTGTTTATTTCGTTGCCTTCTCGTCAGCTGCTTACATGGCAAAGACATTATTAAATATATCTACAAAAACAACTTTTAACATACTTGCACAGAGTTCAGTTTAAACAAAAATAAATCGATCAATCGAACGACTTGCTCTTTGGTGCAATCAAAAATCGATAGATATCCTTCTCATGTTACCTCCAACTGTGTATACAAATTTACATGTATCTGCGGGAGCAGTTACATTGGAAGGACAGAAAGAAGGGCATATCTACGATTTTCTGAACATTTACCAAAAAGCTTACGTCTAAAGGGAACAAATGCTTTAAACAGTGCCATCACCAGGCATCTTCTCGATACGGGTCATGAGGTGGACGTTGAAAAGTCGTTCAAAATTATCAATAGACAAAATAGCTCAATTCTCCTTAAGTTTGCTGAAGCCATTTCCATCAAGTGGCGCCTGAAACCTGATTAATGCGTCCAGAAAGAAGCGGTTATCAGTCTTTCTTTGCTCTGCCTGGTAACTGGATAATTTCACCTCTCTTTCCTCCGAATGTGAAATGCTAAAAGTTTCCATTGTGTTTGATTATTATTGTTGGGAATAGTGGTTAATATTGCATATTTATATATGTATATATTTTTAGTGTATGCGTATACTGATGGATTGATTTTTGTTTAAACTGAACTCTGTGCAAGTATGTTAAAATTGTTGTTGTAGATATATTTAATAATGTCTTTGCCATGTAAGCAGCTGACGAGAAGGCAACGAAATAACCGATGATGGTACCATTTTATTCTGCTAAAACTGTAGTTCTTGCTTTGTTCAAATTCATTATGAAATTCCATATTAGTTTGTTTATTAGATGTATCACACACTGAGTGAAACAGTATTATTATTTACTGGATGACAAGATTTCGAACAAAGTTTATTGTGGCTCATAATCATGCCTATCAATTGTAATCACAGGATTCTGAAACTTGAGTTTTAAAGTTTTCTTTGTCTTCTTCTATTTGTTGTCGTATAGGTTCCGAACACATCAACAGGAAGGTAGAGGCAATTCAATTCACTTATGAATTGGAAAGTCAGGAAGGACGGGGAGCTTCCAATGTTAGATTGTAACGTAAAAAAAGAAAGAAGATGGAAAGTTAAACACACTAGTATGTGTTTTTGCAGGAAACCCACACATTCAAACAGGTATTTGGACTTCCGATCATCACATCCTATGTCAGTAATAAATACGATTGGTGAAATTTTTAAGTGACAGAGCACAGAAACTAAGTAGTAGCAAAGAAAATCTAAGACAGGAAGTGATACACATGGAAGAAGCCTTGAAACTTAATAATTACCCGGATAAATTAGTCCGGAAATATGTAAGGAAATGTAAAAATAAAATAAATAATGATAGTAGTGATAGTGGTAATAATAATAATAATAGCAATAATAATAATATTAATGACGACACCAACAATAAGGAATCTAAATCATCAGTAGTACTTCCATACAAGGAAGGAACCTCGGAAACCACCTTACGACGAGAATTCCTTACAAGGCAGACAGGAATTGAAGTGGCTGACATTCAAACCACCTACAAACTCCATTAGAAATAAACTTTGTTGGTTAAAGGATCCTGCCAGTTGGGCCAAATGAACAAAAGAATTTAGTTTATCTAATCCCCTGCTTACAATGATTGTCAGGTCAAATACATAGGTCAAAGTAGTGGAACAGGGGCAGTCAGTCAGACTAGCGGAGCATAAAAACCAAGAAGCAAAATCTAGATTAGTTGACCTGACAATAAGATAAGAAATCTAAAGAATAGTTCAGCTGTTGCACTCACTGCATACAATTACACACAACCATAGAATAGGATGATGCGATAAGATGACAAGTTTAAAATCTAATTTCACAACAAGGTGGAGGGAGATATTGATAACAGAAGCTTTGTCTATTGAATCAACTGCAAATACATTTAACACCTGTCCACCCGGATATATGTAAAATTCTACTACCCCTAAGATGACAAATAGGAGGGAACAAAGAAAACTATAAAACTCAAGTTTCAAAGTCGTGTGATTATAATTGATTGTTATGATTATGAACAATAAATTTTGTTCGAAACTGTGTCATCCAGTAATTAATACTGTTTCTGTGACTGTGTGATACACCCAATAAACAATCTAATATGCTACTCTCAGTTAATTTTGACAACAACATATTAGCATGTTGGTAGCAAGGCCAAAAGTGAACAGAATGTTTGAAGGTGCTTAGAAAAGTAGATAATACTAGCATATTTACTGGAGTAAGCGGTAGCAAAAAGGTCGAGATATACAGAGTGTGAAATAACGAAGAAGAATGTTTGAGGTTTAAAAAAGAGAAAAGAAAGGGAAAAGAAAAGAAAACGTTGTACCTATAAATGATGTGAGTTGGAAAGACGAGATCCAACTGTTCTACTGACTATTTAATAAGTTATAAGTTTCACGCCTGATGCTTCCTTTATCGCACAGAACACGAGTTGAGTTTTTGTACTTGCTAGTGGAGCATAGCGTTTTCTATATAGGCTTTTGGTTTTCCCTGATGAGATACAAGGGGAGAGTTGTGAATGAAGACGGTGGTGTGAGTTAGATAAAATGAATTTAGTCCATTTTTCACATGATTCCATGTGCTTGTCGACTAGAATATTAACAAGCTGGTTAAGTGGCACGTTGCTTACTCTGCTGACAACCTTTAACACCCTGCTTAATAAGGTATAGTCTTTCTTCAGTAGCCAGCCCTGGAAAAACTAAGGGGGAACAATAGAGAATAATAGTCAGGATGCAAGAGTTAACGAATCGTAAGAATAAGGATTGGGTTGGGTTATTCCAGAATGTCTTAACTTCTTGATGTAGAAGGTAAGACGGAATATTTTCTTAGAAATCATCAAGATATGAGACGATCAGAAAGGATAAGAAGATAGAATGACGCCAAGATATTTGATTTCCGACTTGGTCTCTAGTTCAGTGCCATCTATGTTGCACACCTCGTGAGTGCTAACCAGTTTGTTTAGGTCAGTCAGATGTATGCCCAAAGGTGAAAGTGAATGTTTGACATTTAGAGAGATTTTAGGTAAGATCGTTTTCCTTGGATCACTGGCTGATTTCTGATAAAAAGCCATTTAGTTTGGAGCAGTCACTTTGACATTTGACAGGAAAAGATATAGTCAGATCGTCAGCATATTTAACAAAAATTAATGTCATTTGAAGACGGCAAGTCATGTAGAAGTTACTGAGAAGTTACGGTCTTTCGAAATTCCATATGACAATGTAAATTCAACTGGTAACACATCTTCAGTTTAGCAATTTCAACCAGTAACTTCACCAAAATGGACATAATCGCTACAAAATACAGCCGCTTGTCTCATTCACTGTACGATTTCTTCTATATGTCATGGAAGATTCCAGTTATCAGGAATGAAGATAAAAATGTTTAACCTCCTCAGAACATACAGCAAACTTATGTGTATGAGCTTATTCATTTTCAATTACCTCATTCTCTGCAGCTGCTATGATAACAACCGTTGCCTGTAGTCAATTTACAATCTGAAAATCGCAAATAACGAAGCTTTAAAGCCCTCAGACGGAAATAACAGTCATTTCTACGCATAACTTCTTTAAATACATGCCTTTCTTAGCAGTAATTCCTCAGGGATATCAAGACACTTTTACGCATTAATTCGAACACAATACTGAAAAATATTGCTTTTTTCGGCTACAGAAGCCTAAACTAGTCTAATATACTCCATTTTCACAAAAATAAACGCTTATAACGCCTCTATACGCATGAGCGCGATAACCCATACAGTGCGCGAAAATGCACTGCGATAGGCTTTATCCTCACCCGTGACTTTAAAGTGAAGCTGTTCAAAAATCCCTCGGTGGTTGATAATAATAATAATAATAATAAAGCTTTATTTCAGACAATATGCGAACATATGGTACAAGAATTTTCAGCGTAACTCCATTGTGAATAAGAATTCATTTTGATGAAATCATACAGTGTTGTACAGTAATATTTACTGATGACATTTAATGCTGATGTCTTTAAATTTCAGGGCAAAATATATATAGACAAACAGATAGTGTCGCAATGGGATGCATCACCAATATCCCATATTGCAGCAGATATCTGAATGAATGAATGACAGCTGGTAAAATACCGCTCTCAATACATTTAATCTTGCTGCAAAAATATGGTGAAGACATGTGAATGACACTTTCACAGACAGTGTTTAAAACAGAACATATCTCTAGCTTCTTGACACATATAAACTCACTCACTAGTAAAGGAAATAAAATTCATATTCGATTTGGAAAATAAACACGGAGAATTAGCCATGATATCAGACTGTAAAATAAGACAAACAGAAGAAGGCAAACTGCATACTAGCGTTTATCAAAAACTAACTCATTCTAGTAGATATTTAGACTTTAATTCATCTCATCTGTTAACTGTCTGTGAAGGCAAGCTCAGTTAAGGGTCTAACAAACCGAGCAGTAGCACTAAGTAGTAAAGATCTAAATGATGAAATAAAACAGATAGAAGAAGAGTTGGTGTTGAATAACTATCCTATAAAATTCACTAAGAAGATCTGAAAAGGTCAACATGAAAATAATTTTGAAACTAGTGATAACATAAATCAGAAAGAATATAAGGGATCTACTGTTATACCATATAAGGAGGGATGGGACATCTGAGACCCTACCTAGGATTCTCGATAAAGCAGAAATTAGAGTGGTGGCATTTAAACCTACAAACTCACTCAGAGACAAGCTGTGTGGGTTAAAGGACGCAGTTGACCCAATTACACAAAACAATATAATTTACAGAATACCTTGCAATGAATGTGAGCGAGGTCAACTACATGCGTCAGACTAGTAGATCGGGAGAAGTGAGGTTATCAGAACATAAGAATTTAGCAAAAGTTAGAATGACTGATCCCATTAGTAATAAGTAATATAGAAAACAAACTCGGTAATTGCACTGCATGCATTAACACACAACCACACAATGGGGTGGGAGAGGGTTAAAATTCTAAAAAGTAATCTATGTAGGCGGAGAGAGAGGTTGATTACTGAATCCTTGTTCATCGAGTCTACACCCAACAAATACAACAGAAATGACCCAACGAAAATACCAGAGATATGGAAGAGATTATCACCACCAGTCAGTCAAATCAGAAGAGGATAATAAATAATCTTAAAATTCTATTTCAATTCACATACATCATCACAACATTCTAACAAGTTATTTATTTATTTTACTTTAAAAACACTCATCTTATTTCCTATCTTATTGTATTTAACTGATAACACTCATATGATTATTTCTGAATGTACTTTATCTTATATTACTGATTTTATTCAAATGTCTAATCATCAATTTTTGCTCTCGTGTATATAAATGAAGCGAGAAAGTGAGTAAGTAGTTCCTTGATATGATTATGAGCAGGAATAAATTGTGCTCGGAACGTGGTCATCAGTAAATATTACTGTTTAACGGACACTGTGTGCTTTCATCTAAATAAAAAATATTATCCATTTGAGTCATACTCTACCATAGGGTCTAGGTTTTATACTTGTATCAATTTTCAGCGTATTTAGTTCCAAAATACATTTTTCTTCATATAGAATTTACATGTAAAGTATTAATCTGAAGTTGATCTTCATTTCCTTATAGAACTGAACAGTGTTTACTTAGTAGCAAGTTAAATCAGCGGAAAATTTCGTATATAGGTCATCTGATATACTTTATTATTATTATTATTCCCTTGGGTTCCGAAATGGAAAATACGACTTCATCGACACATCTACATTTTCTTCTATTCTCAGCTGTCCATTGCATTTGGATCCACGATTCCCCATCATCTTTCGACTCCTCCTCACCAAACGACTTTCTCCATGTCACACTGGCACCAATGACCCACGAAAAATCAAGTTCCTAGACAGATGCCCATTATAAATTGCCTCACCACAAGCGTAGTTGAATTGGTACATACAACTGGAAGTGTCTAGTCTATGTACTTCATCTTTTTGTCGAGGAATCACCATTGGTCTTGCAGAAAATATGACTTGTAATTTGTCAGCATTATTAGGCCTTTCAACTGATTTTCTTAACTTCTTCGCAATTATTTCGCTAGCTATATCGCCCTTGCATTGCAGTCGTATGTATAAAGGCTTCTTGTTTACAGTTAGTGAATAGTCCTTTTCATCTTTACTAGTCAAATGTTTCCTGATAAATTTGTCTGGATAGCTATTTTCAAATTAAGTAAGGAACCTTAGCCACACGATTAGAGCTATATGCTCGGAAGATGAAATAAGGATTCTATGTGATACCTTGGTTGAAAATAGCTATCCAGACAAATTCATCAGGAAACATATGACTAATAAAGTTGAAAAGACTAGTTATATCAAAACTAGCCATTTTTTCATCATTCTCTAGTTGAATGTCGTTTAGTTTATTTTTCATCTCATATGAATTAGTCAGCTGGTCTAAAGTTTGAGCGATTTCTAATGGGGCATAATGTTAGAGCTAGGTGTTTTGATAATTCATACGTGGGGGTATTTCTAAAATCTACTATTGGTCTTATGGGGTAACCTGGCTTGTGTATTTTAATAGTACCATATATTCTACTAGCATTATTAGTTTTAGGCATTAAATTAAACCATTTTGACTCACCCAGTGATGGCTTCATTCTGCGTATTAATTCCGCTGTAGATTTCTTAACCTTATTCATTATTGTATCTACAGGCTTCTTAATTTCCTCATATGGACCCGTTTGAATATGTTCATTGACTTTCTTGATATGTAGTCAGATTTATCCAAAACTACGGTGGCGTTTCCTTTGTCAGCTTTTGCGATGACAATGTTTTTATCCTGTTTAAGACTAATTAAAGCTTCCCTTTCTGGTTTTGTTAAGTTTGATTTTGTTTTCTTTTGATTTTTTAGGGTTAATGCACACATTGTGCTTGAACCTCTTCTGCTGTAGTCTTATCTATTGAGTTTAGTGCTGCTTCTATGTTAGGAATGACGTCCTCTGGTTTTAATTTATTAACTGTTACGTTGAAATTAAGTCCTTTTTCAAGTACTTTTTATCTCATTAGAGTTTAGTTCCCTTGATGAGAGGTTGATCACCCACTTTGTTCTGTCGATAGAGGATGAAGCATTGATATCAGTTTCATTTGTTGTGTTTTTTCTTCAATCAGTTTGTTGAATTTTTTTGATGCATGATGAATGACAAAGATTATATAATTGTTGTTGACGCATCCAAGAAAGCTAGAGAATCCGCATTAAGAAAATCAAAAATCACGCAAATCAAAAAATTCAACAAACTAATTGAAAAAAAAAGAACACAACTATTGAAACTGATATCAATGCTTCATCCAGGTATTTTAACCTTGAATAGCAGTCGTATGCATAATGGCTTCTTGTTTACGGATAGTGAATTGTCCTTTACAGTTTTCTCAGCCATATGTAAGCTGATCAATTTGTCGGGATAGCTATTTTCAATTTAGTAAGGATCCTCAACTACAAGGTTACGGCTATTGGCTCAGAAGAGGTAATTGAAAAGGAACTGAGGATTCTATATGATACCTTGATTGAAAATAGCTATCCAGACAAATTTATCAGGAAAAATATAACTAATAAAGTTGAAAAGAACTATTCACATAAATGCTGTGAATAATACTAATTCATACACTGTTATAGATGGATATATAAATATACAACCTGATGATCAGGATCAGGTTGTTGAAGAGAATATTCTTTTGTTCAGTAACCATTCTTTTGAAAAATTTTAATAAGCATTTTTATCGATTAATAAGAAATCAAGGATTATCTAGCTGTAGAATACTTGCCGACCACCTTAGTAACCGGGGGTTCAGTCTGGCCTGACGAAGCATTCCTTAAATGTCAACGGTAATGTTATACATTCCATTTTGAGAATTTCACGCAGGAATTATAAATGATTACGTTAATAATAATAATAGGTAAGCAGCATTTTTATGCGTCGTTGGCATATCGGTTAGAACGCTCGCCGAGTATTCACATGGTCCGGGATTTGATCCCTTGCCAATTGACGCACTCCTTTACCTCGCCAAGTCAGAAATAAAAGCTAGTAAAGAGGAAAGGTTGGGCATGAGGCTGGCTAGCAACCCCATCTGTAAAAATAAACACCACCACTGCTACAGATACTTTAAGCTTTTAGCTTGAAGCTGCCCTATATTCCACTAGGAACGTAAAGGAGTAAAATAATTCCATTCAGAAGTTAATTCTGAATATTTTGTCTAGAATGCTAATGGCATCTTCGCAATTTAACCATCCAACTCAGTATAAAAACGAGAAAAACACTAGGAAGATAACCTTCACAAGAGTGTTAGGCATTAGGGTGAAAGCCTTACTCCACAAAAATAAATTCATCACTACCTAAAGCTGAAAGCTTTATAGGTTGAAGCCGTGTGATTTACTCAGAAAGCAAAGGAATGAAATGAGAAGAAGATTTACTGAATTGATAATAATAGTAACAATATTATTAAAATATTTCTTCTTGTCTACACAGAAAAATATCAATTGTACAGGTATGGATAGGTTATTGCTTAAATGACATAAATGCTGTTTATGCTAAATTTTCATGGTTGATTTTCTTTAGGCAGTAAAGATGCTAAAAACTGGAAAGCAGCAGGACCTGACTGAATCCCAGCAGAAAATGGACCCCAAGAAATCAGTGGACTTAATGACACTACTACTTCAGAAGATGCGGAAAGAGGGCAAGGTACCCGAGGATTGGAAGAAAGGTTATTTATTCAAATTGCCAAAAAAAAGGAAACTTAAGCCAATGAAAAACTGGCGCAGAATTACGCTCCTATCCATCCCAAGCAAAATACTAAGCCGCATCATCCTAGAGAGAATCAAACAAGCCACCGTGGATTGAAAAAATTCTACCGGAACAAGCTGGATTCAGGAGAAACAAGTCATGCATCGATCAAACTACAGCACCAAGGATTATCATTAAGCATAGCTTGGAATGGCAGTCAGCTATCTACCTCAGTCAACTTCACTGATCTTGGAAAGGCTTTCGCCAGGGTATATCAAGAGGTGATTTGGAAACTACTTCGCTATTACGGGGTGACGCCAACAATTATATACTTCATTCAACAGTTGTATGCCAGGTAATCCACAACGGGAAACCCACAGAATTCTTCGAAGTGAAGACAGAAGTAAGAGAAGGCTGACTGGTTGTCTGCTATCTGCAATGATTTTCCTGATTACGGTAGATTGGATAATGCCACAGACACACAGCGGCTGGCAGCGAGGAAACAGGCATGAAATAGACCCACATAAAAAACAAATTTGGAGGATTTGGAATTCACCAGTGATATATGTCTGATTTCCCACAAACTGGAAGATATGCAAGTGAAAGGCAACAAGTTGACGATATAAGAAGCATATCGAGAAGATAGAATTTCAGCTGAACATAAAGGAAGCAGATGTGGCGATGAAGATTCCTGGCCAACAGCAACAGCGACAGCAGCAATAGCAGATAACAATCATCATAAATGGAGGAAATCTGAAAGAACCAACCTCATTCACCTACCTACATACCTACCTACTGGGAAGCATCGTTTCAACTACAGGCGGATGGAACTGGTGAGGATATCAAAGCGAGGATGGGGAAAGCAAGGCAAGCAATCCCTCATTTCTCTCAAGTCTGTGTGGAGGTCAACAGCAATGGTCAGCATGAAAAATTAGATCCGGATTTTCAACTCCAATGTGAACTCAGTGCTACTACACATATCAGATATTTGGCCAGCGCGTCACAAAGGGCACTTCGAACAAACTACAGACTTTCATCAACAACGGTCTTCGCTCAATGCTCAAGATCAGATAGCCAGAAGCGATCAGCAGCAGAAAGCGATCTCTGCGAGCGAACCAACCAGGAAACGATTGTGCAACATATGTGCAAGAAGAAATGGAGTTGGATTGGCCATACTATTGGGAAACCATCAAGTTAAATCCCACATAAGGCTATCGCTCGAGTGGGACCCAAACGGGAAGTGGCAAGTCGGTCGTCAGCGCAAGGATGGGGTAACATGGAAGAGGTCATGTGAAGAGGAGATGAAATCATGTGAGCAGAAGTGGAGACACGTGAAAACGTTGTCAGAGAACGTAAGCCGCAACGGAGACGTGCGGCTGAAGCCCTATGTTCCTGTAGGAACTAAAAGAAATAATAATAATAATAATGTTCTTTTGGACTTTGTTCAGTGGGAACAATTTAAAAACCAGTCAGTCTTTGTTGCACACTGAGAAATATGGTAACAATGTCTTTGCATTAACAAAAACTCCCCAGTTCTGTGCTGGATGAACCACTAAGACTTGGGGAAAAATAAAGCTTGAAATCAATCCTCCGACATAACTTTATTTTGTACGGTATCAAATCTTATTAAGATGGTGTGTTAGTTTGAAATGAGTAGTATATTTGTATCATTTTCTCAGCAGTGTCATTGTAGGATACCATCATAAATGATGTAATTGTATTTATTGCAGAGACAAATATCGATCATAGTCAATTTGGAATTGTTTTACTGCATCAAATAGATGATAGTCCTTCAGAGTTGGCCAAAACCGTCATTTGTAGCTGCATTCTAGTCCGTAGGCGTAAGTTGACTAAAATGTGGAAAACTCATTGTAAACCATTTGTGCCTTCGTTTTAAATCATGAATACTGCTCGTATAGATTGTTATTCAGTAACCTCAGATGGTAACCGGGGTGCTTTTAAGGATGTTGACTTATTATGAGCCAACAGCTTGAAGAATTGATAGGATCCCACGCATTTTGTTATTGACTGTTAATCTCGCATATATGGTATATCATCATTACCACACATTTTGTTATTGACTGTTAATCTCGCATACATGGTATATTATCATTTCTCACGCACTTTGTTATTGACTATTACGACCAATTATTTCAAATGCTGTTGGCTGTCTATATTGTTGTAAAATGTATAAATACCATGACTTTCTTTGTCGTTGTTGTTGTACTACAATACACAGTCACAGTCCAGTCTTTGTCTTTTGATATTTGCGTGCTTCACTGAATCGGAAGGTACTGCAAGCAGATAGGCATATTAGTCAGGCGCAGACAGAACAAGGTGACAACGTCCTCATCTAATTCCCTACAGTTATAACAAATTGGCGACGGGGTTTTACCTTAATTCATTGCAGCTATAACAAGCAAGCGACGACGGGTTTTATTCTGTTCAGCGCAGCTATAGAACATTTTTGACTGTGTTAATTACAACCCAATTACAATGTCTATCTCTCTGGACGATCTCAAATCTATCTTGCAGCAGCAGCAAGTTCAGAATGAAGCAGCTCAACTAAAATTAATCGAAGCTCTCACTCAGAAGCTGTCCATTCAAGTTCCATCAACATCTCATTCAGACAAATATGAAAGCATCTCAAATTCCATCAGTGAGTTCAACTACGACCCAATATCTGGTCTCGTATTTGATGCATGGTTCAATCGTTACGAAGACGTTTTCCGTATTGAATGCTACATGTTTGATGATGCTGCCAAAGTCCGATTGTTACTAAGAAAACTTGGTACTGTTGAGCACAACAGATATGTTAACTTCATTCTGCCCAAGAACCCACGTGAGTTATCATTCGATGAGACAGTCACCGTTTTATCACAAATCTTTGGTGAACAGTCATCCATGTTTAATATTCGGTATCAATGTTTTCAGTTGACAAAAATGCCTTCCGATGATTATGTCACTTACGCTGGCAAAGTGAACAAGGAATGTGAAAGGTTCAAACCACACGAAATGACATCAGATCAGTTCAAGTGTTTGATTTTTATTTGTGGGTTGAAGAACCCAGAAGATACTGACATACGAACTCGACTTCTGTCACTCGTGGAACAAGACCCGAAAATGACTTTACAAATGGTGACAGCAGAATGCCTACGCTTAATCAACTTGAAGCACGATACTGCTATGGTGGAGTGCAAACGACAGTCGTCTGAATTTGGTTCAATTAACACAGTGAAAAGTCCTCCGATCACCGTTAAGCACACAGCACGTCAGTCTCAGAATTCAGCTAAACCTCCTTCAGTGTGCTGGCACTGTGGTTCGTGGCATTTTGTCAAGTTCTGTCCTTTCAAGAAACATAAATGCCGTAATTGTCACCGTTTTGGACATAAGGAGGGTTACTGTCCACCGCAGAAAAATCTTCGGTGAGGAACAGAAGTAGTCGTTTCAAGCTGAAACAATCTCCTCGAGTACAGACCATTTTCACAACTTCCAAAGTCGATTTCGCCAGCAAACGTAAGTACATTACACTAGGTATTAACGGCAAACATATTCGTCTTCAGTTGGATACGGCATCAGATATCACCTTAATTTCCCGAACTACGTGGCGCAAACTTGGTGCCCACAGATTCTGCCGACCGAGCATGTCGCCAAGAATGTCTCTGGAGATATACTGAAACTCGTGGGTGAGATAAATTGCCAGGTTCAGTTTGGTGAGCATCAGTTCAATGGTGTATGTTACGTCACAAACTACCATGATTTGAATTTGCTTGGTCTTGACTGGTTAGACAAGCTCCATATCTTCAATGTACCATTAAATTCAGTATGCTCTAATGTTTCGTCCTCACCACACAACGTTGTTCCCGGACATGTATCTGATCAATCTCTCTTGCAACGCCTGCGTCAAAAGCACGCTTCTGTCTTCCAGGACAAACTTGGTTGCTGCAAACTGTTTGGCATCCAGCATATTCGTAGCCCCCCGTATCATCCCCAATCGAATGGACAGGCTGAACGTTTCGTCGACACCTTTAAGCGTGCTTATGCAAAAGCGAAGGGGGAGGGAACAACAGAAGAAATTTTGGATAGATTCTTGCTGCATTATCGTACGACGCCAAATCCTTCCGCCCCAAATCAGTTATCCCCAGCGGAAATTATGTTTGGCCGGAAGATCAGAACTGCCCTCGACTCAATTAAGCCTAGGCAAGTAAAGCAGGGCTGCAGAAATACAAAAATGGAAAACCAATTCAATCGCCATCACGGAGCTAAACGTCGAGTTTTCAAATTGTATCAGCAAGTTTATGTACGAGATTTTCGCTATTCACCTCCGAGATGGATTCGAGGACAAATAGTGGGGCAGAAAGGAAGGGTTTTATACAAAGTGAATGTAGAAGGACAGTTATGTGTCAGACACACGAATCATATACGAGATGCGTCAGATAGACCCGACAATGGGAGACGAGACCTCACGTTAGAAGTATTAGTAGATACATTTAATCTTCCGCAGCCGGAAGCCCGGGACACAGATCACACTCTATCCAGTACCACGCGAAGGTCAACTCGACAAAGAAGAGCTCCGAAACCTTTTCAAATAGATCCAAAAAGCAAGTCCTACACTTTTTACGGGGAGAGGTGATAGGATCCCACGCATTTTGGTATTGACTGTTAATCTCGCATATATGGTATATCATCATTCCCACACATTTTGTTATTGACTGTTAATCTCGCATACATGGTATATTATCATTTCTCACGCACTTTGTTATTGACTATTACGACCAATTATTTCAAATGCTGTTGGCTGTCTATATTGTTGTAAAATGTATAAATACCATGACTTTCTTTGTCGTTGTTGTTGTACTACAATACACAGTCACAGTCCAGTCTTTGTCTTTTGATATTTGCGTGCTTCACTGAATCGGAAGGTACCGCAAGCAGATAGGCATATTAGTCAGGCGCAGACAGAACAAGGTGACAACGTCCTCATCTAATTCCCTACAGTTATAACAAGAATGATGTGGTATATATACGTAAGTAGCATAAAGTCCTGTTCAACTTCACTTTCACTGTAGGTCTGTGCAGCTTCCATCCCAAGGCGAGATGAAGGCGACATTTGAGACAGGCAGGAATGTACCAGTGAAAGGCAAAATTTGTGGACATTAATGGAACTTTAATGTATATATATATATATATATATATATATATATATATATATATATATATATATATATTGCACATAGCTGTTTAGTAAACATATGTATTCGGACATTCAACACAAATGTGAAGCCAGTCAGTGAGCTCTTCTATACCGGTCAGAAACTTGCACTACGTGTGCATCACGAAAAGCATTTCCAACAGGCCACTGCAGAGGTTTATCAACAACTTCTCCCTGCATTGACTGGCTGGCTTGCTGGCTCCGTACTGAAGATCAAATAGCTTGCCAACCAGAAAGGATTAGCAACAAGAAACTCTGGCTAGCGACAAACAAACCAACGATGGCCCGATTGATAAACCAACAAATATGTGGGAGAGAACAGAGATGGATTTTTATTTTTTTTTTTAATTTTTGATTTACAGCTTGATTCCACACTGTATATTTTTGGTACAAGTATGGAATTTTCAGCATGGATATCGGTAGCCCAAATTTTGCAGGCCGGCCATAGATATCAGGTGTGCGCCGGCGTGGGCTCGAACCCGGGACCATGTGCATGGTCGGCGAGAGTCCTAACCACTGTGCCACGGACGCACATGGATGGAGTCGGCATACACCACTGAGGAGGCGGTCGAATGGCACTGCACGCAGTGCAGGCCGTCCCTCAAGTGGAATCCAAATAGGAAATGATGAGTGGTCGTCAGTGCGAAGGAGACATGGAGGAAATCGTGTGTCGATGATGAGGAGTGTGAGGAGGAGATGAGAGAATATGGGGAACTGTGGACCCAAGCAGCTGAATAGGAGAACACCGAATAGAAGAAAGTGTAAATGTGTTGTTGAAGCCGTATGTTCCACTCGGAACCCAAGGAAATAATAAATAATCTATAATGAACACACATATCGATATTTTCTTCGTTTTTTTAATGCATCTATGCACCTAGTCTCTTTATCTCTTATGTAAAGTAATTAGAGAAGTTTTACACGTTCTCTAGGCATTTAGAAGTTCCAAAATTTGATTTGTCGTAAAAAAAAATAGTGCATTTTTATTGTTTGTGTAATCAATGGAATTTAGATAGTTTTTACTTCCAGCACCTGCCAAGTGATCCACAACGGAAGACTCAGCGAGGCGTTTGGAGTAAACACAGGAGTCAGACAAGGGTGCTTACTATCACCAATGATATTCCTAATTGTGGTGGACTGACTGGATTATGCGTCAGACAGTGAATGGGAAACGAGAAGACAGCGATATCCTGGACCAACCGATGTGAAGAACCTAGAAGACCCGGATTTCGTGCGTGGATGATTTATGTTTGATGTCACACACAAAATCGAAGACTGACAAACGAAAACCAACAAAGTGGTCGAAGAAGCAGTCAGCGAAGACAGAACTCCAAGTGAACATAGACAAGACGGAGGTTATGAAAATAACCAACCAACAACAGCAACAAAATCCAACGTCAATCACCATCAACCGGAGGAATTTAAAAGAGGTTACTTCATCCACTCACTTATCTAAGGAGCATTGTCTCAACTACAGGAGGAGCGGACGAGGATGTCAAATCGAGTGAGAATCGGGAAGGCGAGAAACACATTCATCAACCTGAAATCAATCTGGAAATCTTCGTCACTCAGCCAACATCAACAACAAAATTCAGTCGGATTTTCAATACAAACGTCAAGTCAGTCAGTTCTTCTATACGGATCAGAAACTTGGCGGGTCACAAAGAACATTTCCAACAGCCTGTCGCAGACCTTTATTAACAACTGTCTTCGCTCAATACTGAAGATCAGATGGCCGGAAAGAATCACCAACAAGGAATTATGGGAACAAACAAAGCAAGAACCAATCGCCAACGAACAAATATGCAGGAGAAAGTGGAGATGGATCGGACACTCGCTGAGGAGACCGCTGGGTGACATCGCGCGTCAGGCCATTGCTCGAGTGGAACCCGAAAGGGAAGCGGTGTGTGGGACGTCAGTGCAAGGGTGACATGGAGGAGATCGTGTGAAGAGGAGTTGAAAGAATATGGATTAACATGGATGCAGGCGAAAAGTATAGCAGAAGACAGAAGAAAATGGAGATGTGCAGTTGAAGCCCTATGTTCCACTAGGAACCCAAGGGAGCAATAATAATAAATAATAACTGCCAGCATCTGAACCTTATAACTGAGTTGCGGATTCTGACTTCTAAGAGTAAACTGTTCCACATCTTAAAATACACAACTATGAAGTTGTTTTCACGGAGTGATGTTTTAAAGGCTTTTATTGTTTTAGGATTCCATCATGAACTGACCTCAAATAGAGGACCATTGAAAAGCCAGTTGGGAGTACTGGGCACCTAGCTGTTTTGTCCTAGTGCTTGAGACTTTTTATGCACCCACCCACCCAGGACCTTCGGGTAAATAGTGAGCAAGCAAGCTTGTAGACCATTCAGCTACTGGGACCCACTTCAATTACCAGCCACTGAGCCCCAAGTTCCACCAATGCACCAATGATATGGTGCGACCGTCACTAGCGAATGTCATTGTTGGCAAGTATTCGTTCTCACACCCACTCCACTAGTCATGACTTTTATTGTTACCGTGCATGTTTAGTTACACAGATGGTAACATCAACAATTTATTAGTGGAACACTTTATAAACAGTTAAAGCTATTGTGTTCACTTTTTTGAAAGAGTAGCGGGTCTTGACATTATTATTATTATGGTTGTGTATAAAATAATGCATGATTGTTTATCATCACGTGTACCAAAATGACGTTTTGTTTTATTATAAGCACACCGGTGCTTACAAGACGCCTTCTCTCTCTCTCTCTTGTTGTATGTCATGAGATATGAATTTTATTTCACAATTTTAACAGAAATTCTTCTGTGAAACTAAATGCACAAAAACTTGATATATAAACGCGTGATGAACCAAAATGTCAACAAATAACTTGACACTAACATTATTTTGCTAACATAATGTTTTCGTGACAGTTAAACACATCTCATCTATAAAAGTATCACAATTAACACAACAAATAAATACTTGATGAATTTTATAAATTATTATTAATGTTTTATTGTGAATAAATTTCTTTAAAAAAAACGTGTATCAAAAAAACAAAGCGCGAAAGAAAGCTCTAAAATTTTCTAGTGAACAGTTGTGACAGTTTTAAAAAATTAATACAGAATGACTTCGCCTTAAGAAGTATTGAAAACCAGATGAGAGTGTTGGAGAGCTGTTTCGTTCTAGCTTTGCACTCTTCAACATTTTATTCATGCATGACCGTAACAGCTATTAGATCCAAGACTGTCAGGTCACAAGGTGACCATTCAGCCACTCAGATCAAATCCAGCGGACTATTATGTAAAATAGTTATTCCCCTTTATAAATTTTGATAGCGTTATTAGAAGACGGAGATTATCTGAAAAATGTGATGTGATGTGATGTATTTGGGCTACACACTTCGAACAGTCTGATCACATATTTACTTGTCAAGTCGATATATACATATGAAAAAGTTAAATTAAAAATGTGCTCGCTACTGACTTGCTACAGGTTGGAGTTTCCTGAGTTCTAGTGAGAAGTCGTGACCAGTGAGGTCCAATTAGATGTCACGTGTGTGGATGGATGTCCCACCAACGACAATGGTTGGTGTCGCGCTAAATCACGAATTGGTAGAAGTTAGAATCGCAGAGCCATGGAATCGGGTCCCAATGGCTGAATGGTATACGAGCTTGCCTTGTAACCGGAAGGTCCTGGGTTTGAACCCCTTGTGGAGTGGGTGCGTACCGACGATGATTCCCAAACTAGGATGAAACAGCAGCTGTCCAGTATTCCCTGGTTTTCAATGTTTCTCTAACTGATATCAATCCGTGATCAACTCGTAAAACATAACTAATCCTTACAAACCAAAACTATAAAAAAGTGAGAGAAAACGGAATTAACAATAATTAACACAAACGTTTGGTAATCCAATCAAATAAGGATTACCAAGGTAGGTAGGTTAAGAGTAATAACAAACTGTTTTTGAATACACAAGGGGGGCTTAAGTCTATGAATAGCTATAGCCTCAGCGTATTTCAGCAAACGCCCTTGACCTTAAAGGCTGAGTTAACATCAATCTTATGGTTCATCTTGATTAGATGTTTAGCTATAGACGAAGTTGGTAGTCTGACGCCTGCATCTATTGGTTTTTCACAATTCATTTGTTTTTCTAACCATTTTTGGGATATGCTCTCCCACCCTCACGTGTAAATTAATTCTTTTTTTATCACTTTGTTTAATTTAAACTTTCTATATATATTGACTTGACAAATAAATGTGTGAGGGATCAGATTGTTCGAAATGTATAGTGCAAATACATCACATTTTTCGGACTATTATTTCTAACTTCTACCAGTTTAAGATATAACACAAGAGTCAGCCAGAATGACCGGTAAGTATTCATCATCCCGTTCAACTTGGTGAACTCCGTTGATCAAGACTTCCCACTAGAACTACCCCAGGCAACTTCATCCTGTTGTCAGCAACAGACTAATTTTCATTGAATTGAATTTTTTCATTTTCCCGTCGATTGAGCCCCAGTGGGAACATCATCTCTCACTGAGAAATGCAGGTACATCCAGCTGATGAGTCCTAAATAGGACGAAATGTGCATCCTGGATTCCACTGCTGGCCACCATCCACCAATTGTAGACTAATTTTCAGTTATTAGTTTGCAGGAATTTAAGTCATATGTATATATGCTACTGAATGGCTGATATAAGTAGTTGCATCAAGTGTATCAAGTTTGACTCACATCAATGAGTTATATCAGTTTGAACAACTCAGAATTCTGGTTTTATGTTTTGGTAGATCAAACTATGGACACAACAAAGTATACAGCGAAAATATTCATTCAGACATCTATAAAACACAAAATATTTGAGCAAAGAATATTCTTTTCGATAAATTCCCCTCTTCTCGCTCTACAACTATATATATATATATGCATGTTTATATACATAGAATATTCTAGATTAGTCCTCAATAACAATATTAGTGTTTTTTAAATAATATCGATTTGTAAAGTAAGATAACAGTGGAATTACAGTTCAATAAAGATGCTTAAGTAGTAATAATAATATAATGGCAAATAGAATATCAGCTAAAATTGAGACAATTTCTACCAAACCTGAGGATCATTCAAACCTAGTTGGCCAAGGTAAGAATAATGTCTGAACTAACTCCTTCTTTTGGACACATAAATTACGCTTCTTAATGTGGATCCCAACAGCCAGCCTCAGCAGTGTTTGCTAGTCGAACTCTTAAGACGAAATTAAAATTAGTTTGTATGTGTTAAATTTCTTTGAAAGACACGTTGACATCAATCTTGTGTTCTGTCTGTATCCACAAGAATAGCCCTACGAATAGATTTGGTTTGTCCTTTACTTACCAACACAGGATGATGTTCTGAAATCCAACGAGAAACACGCCTAATTGTACGGCCTATGCAACTAACTGGCTCACTCCGCAGGAGCAGTTAAATTTGTAGATACACATGGAAGAGGTGAAATTAGGCAGTTTATCTTTTACTGCGAAATGCAAAAGAGAAGTGATGGGTTGTGTTATTATCTCGCTGATGTTGTCCCCAAGAAACTGTATTTGTAAGAATAAAGCCTTTTTAGGAACTGTTGGTATCACGGCCTTTGAGGTTCAAATTATCCTCAACTTTTTGTAGAAATTTCCTCAATTTTAGTTGATATTCTATTTACTATTATATTTTTATTATTATTATTATTGTAATTTAAGCATCTTTAGTAAACTGTAATTCTACTGTGATCTTACTACACGAATCGATATTATTTAAAAAACGCTAATATTGTTATTGAGGACTAATCTAGAATATCCCATATATGCAATTAAAATAAATGATTAAATTAGATATTACAAAAAATATTTATCAAATTTAGTGTTGGACGGTTAGTTGATTATTCCAAATAGATTACAAATATCAATGAAGTTATGATGTACAACTGAGTGAAGAACCATGCGTAGCATGAATTGGTTGGAATATGTTTCTGTCATGCCTGTTGAACTCCCTCAAACTACTCGGAGGTAGCAGTTAACTGAGCAAGAACATATAGGTAATAGCCAGCATCTATATTTGCAAGTTAACCACGTTAGAGTCTGTATATCACTAAGCGATTCAACATTTGAACAAAGCAAGAACTACAGTTTTAGCAAAATAAAATGGTACCATCTTTTATTTCGTTACCTTCTCGTCAGCTGCTTACATGGCAAAAACATTATTAAATATATCTACAACAACAATTTTAACATACTTGCACAGAGTTCAGTTTAAACAAAAATCAATCGATCAATATACTCATACACTAAAAATATATACATCTATAAATATGCAACATTAACCACTATTCCAAACAATAATAATCAAACACAATGGAAACTTTTAGCATTTCACATTCGGAGGAAAGAGAGACGAAAATATCCAATTACCAGACAGAGCAAAGAAAGACTGATAACCGCTTCTTTCTGGACGCATAAATCAGGTTTCAGGCGCCACTTGATGGAAATGGCTTCAGCAAACTTAAGGAGAATTGAGCTATTTTGCTTATTGATAATTTTGAACGACTTTTCCACGTCCACCTCATGACCCGTGTCGAGAAGATGCCTGGTGATGGCACTGTTTAAAGCATTTGTTCCCTTTAGACGTAAGCTTTTTGGTACATGTTCAGAAAATCGTAGATATGCCCTTCTTTCTGTCCTCCAAGTTCCTAGAAAAGCATAGTGCTACAGCAATACGCCAACATATCACTCTCTTCTTTTAGATGTCTTTACGACTACCACTACAAGCTTTCGTCTCCTTGAAACACGATCTTCTCGATTTCATCGTTGCACTCACACGCAACTTATCTCCCATTTTCTATTCGGGTTCCAATTGACAGCCTAATTAGCCCGCGATGTCACTGAACAGTCTCGTCAGTGTGTATGTCAAATCTATCTTCATTTTCTTCTATCTATTTTTTGGACAATAGCTTCTTAGTTAGTTCATCGCACATCCAGAGAAGAAGAGGCGAATGTTAGCGATGGTCTGTAGTAGATAGTTCAAAATACTCTAGGTGACACGCTCACCAAGTATCTGAATATTGTACCTAACTAATAAACAGACATTTGATTTTAACAAACATAGAGAGAAATTTTGCTATTAGTTTTAAAACCCAAAAACAAATTTTATTTTCATTCTGCATAGAATGAATCATTCAGTAAATATCAGTGAAATATCGGTCAATTTAAATAATCAGACAATGGAATGAAATTTAAACGAACAAACAAAACAGTCAGTCAGTCAGTCAGTGCTTAATTTCATAAACTGCTCTATTTGTCTATGTGTATTAAGTTACAGCCACGCATACTAATCTCCATAATATGTGATATATATGTATTTATATATCTGTGTCCGAAAAATGTGATATAAAATTGTTTTCGAAAGCAGTTTAGACTATATATAAAGAAAAACATAAACTCGCAAGTGTTGGTTTTGTAGGAATTTTGTTTGATTGGTTAGAGGATTTCATTAGGAGCTGGCATCATTAAGAGAACCATTTTGTCAAACCAGCTGTTTCTTCCTAGTTTGGGACTCTTCTTCGAGACGCGCTTACCGCCGGTGTTTGGACCCAGGATCTTCTGGTTGCAAGCCGAGAAAGATCGTAGACCATTAAGCCACTGGGCCCCGATCCAATGGCCAGCCCATGAATTTTAACTTCTGCCAATTCATGACACGGAGAGGCCACTTAGTAATGTCTTCTTCGATGAGTTACTGCCTCACCTTCAGCCTACTATACCAGGACGAAACAGTTGTCCAGTACTCCTAGCTGGTTTTTCAATAGTTCTCTAACTGATGTCAGCTCATGATGGTGAGGACAAATACTCGCCAGCTATGACATTAAATTGGCGGTTGCGCTATATCGTGAACTGGCAGAAGTTAGAATTCAAGAACCATTGGATCGAGCATTGATCGAGATTGAATGACAAGCTCACCTTGTAACCAGAAGGTCTTGGGCTCGAAACCCTGTGGGGCGGGTGTGTAATGATGAAGAATCCCGAACTAGGATGAAACAGCTGTTCAGTACTCCCAGGTTTTCCAATGGTTCTCTAACTAATGTCAGCTCATGATGAAATCCTGTAACCAGTCAACCAAATCCCTACAATCATCAATACTTGAAAACATAAGGAAATCGTCCAACCAAAACAAATATAAACAACTACAAAGAGGCTTATGGTTTTCTGTAGATTCATTAGATTACCTGTTTAAAGTGAATTGAACACTACTCAAAGAATAGATAACAGCAGCATGAATTAGACACACTGTTAATGTAAGAAATCTCCAATGAGTCATTCAGTGAAGAGTTACTCTTTTCAGCGGTATCACTCTGAAGCTGTACAATTTGTTTATTTATTTTTCTTAATTTTGATTATAGCTTGATTCCACACCGTATTTTTGGTACAAGTATGGAATTCTTTCCAGCATGTGCTATCGTTAGGCCAAATTTTACAGGCCACCCATTGATATCAGGTGTATGTCGACTGGGGATCGAGCGGCGGACCATGTGCATGGTCGATGAGCGTCCTAACCGTTGTGCCACCGACGCACTAGAGCCAGAAACAACCGGTATTCCCAGCCGGGCACTCATGCAAGTACTAACCAGGCCCAACGTTGCTTAACTTCGGTGATCGAATGAGAACCTGTGCTTCCAGAGTAGTAGGGTAGCATGTATATGCAGATTAATTATCTTAACAACAAAAGGAATATTTCCAAAGATGTGTCATTACAATTGTAAATTCTTGATAAAAAAAAATTGCGTAATGTAGAAAGCGTTAATCGGGTTGAAACTAAAATAAAAGTAAATCAGTAACTTGAGTGGCATAGTACAATAGACGGGGTTGAGTAGAATTCAACTAAAATTTGAACGACAGTCAAGTTAACAACAGTGTTGACAAAGGGCTAGAGATTTAATAGGGGTTGGGGGAAGAAAATATCATACAATTAAGAAACAATCATAGATATATTGAATTGAAATTTTGATTTTCCCGTCGATTGATTGGACCAAAGTGCTCGGTCTCAGGTTGACATGTCGGCTTCTTGTGCAGATGCTTCGACGATGTCTGGGTATTTAATAATTAGTATACAATTGGTGGATGGTAGCTAGCAGTGGAATCCAGGATGCGCATTTCGTCCTATTTGGGACTCGTCAGCTGGATGTACCCGCATTTCTCAGTGAGTGATGATGTTCCCACCGAGGCTCGAACCCAGTGCCCATAGTTTCAAACGCCAAAGCGTTATCCACTAGACCACTTGGGGCACGAGCCTCGGTGGGAACATCATCACTCACTGAGAAATGCAGGTACATCCAGCTGATGGACGAGTCCCAAATAGGACGAAATGCGCTTCATCCTGGATTCCACTGCTAGCCACCATCCACCAATTGTATACTAATCATAGATATAAGTATAAAACTTGGTCATTGTAGTAGAGTATAGCTCCATCATGGATAAGATTTTATTTTGATAAACTGTCACACAGTGGTGTTATACAGTAATATTAACTGATGATGACGTTTCGAGCCCAATTCATGATTGCCACTCATAATCATATCAAGGCACTACTCACACAACTTTCTGGCTTCATTTATATACATGAGTGAAAATGATGATTAGACATTTGAATAAAAACCAGTATAGGATAATGTACATTCAGAAGAAATAATATGAGTGTTATTGATCAATTACAATCAGATGGGAAATAAGACGAGTGTAATAGAGAAGATTTGTAGCTCAGGTGGATGATTTGCAATTAATAGTGTTCTCTGAGCTCAGAGAACACTATTAATTGCATTAGACGAGTGTTTTTATAGTCAAAATAAGTAACTTTTTAGAATGTCTTGATGTGCTTGAATTGAAATGGAAGTTTAAGATTATTTATTAGTATCCTCCTCTGATTTGACTGACTGGTGGTAATAATATCTTCCATATTTCTGGTATTTGCATTGAATCATTTCTTTTGCATGTGTTGGGTGTAGACTCGATGAACCAGACAGGACTCAGTAATCAATCTCTCTCTCTCCACCTACCTAGATTACTTCTTAGAATGTTTACCCTGCCCTACCTTATTGTGTGGTTGTGTGTTAATGCATGCATCGCAATTGCTAAGCTTTTCTCTAAATTACCTATCTTTCTGGGGTCAACCATTCTTATACAATTGGTGGATGGTGGCTAGCATTGGAATCCAGGATGCGCATTTCGTCTTATTTGGGACTCGTAAGCTGGATGTACCTGCATTTCTCAGTGAGTGATGATCTTCCCACCGAGGCTCGTGCCCCAAGTGGTCTAGTGGATAACGCTTTGGCGTTTGAAACTATGGGCACTGGGTTCGAGCCTCGGTGGGAACATCATCACTCACTGAGAAATGCGGGTACATTCAGCTGACGAGTCCCTAATAGGACGGAATACTCATCGTGACTGGATTCCACTGCTAGCCACCATCCACCAATTGTATACTAACTAAATGCCCAGACATCGTCGAAGCATCTGCACAAGAAGCCGACATGTCAACCTGAGACCGAGCACTTCGGTCCAATCAATCGACGGGAAAATCAAAAATTCAATTTCAACAATCAACCATTCTTACTTTAGCTGAATTCTTATTTTCTGTCAATCTAACCACCACCGATCTACTAGTTTGACCTATTTAGTTGACTCAACGAACAGTCATTGCAAAGTATTTCGTAAATTATATTATTTTGTTTAATTGGGTCCACTGGGTCTTCTAACCTATAGAACTTATTCTATCTGAGTGAGTTTGAAGGTTTAAATGGCACTATAATTCCTGCTTCATTGCGAATCATACGTGGGGTCTTAGATGTTCCCTCCTTATATAGTATAACAGTAGATGCCGTATATTCTCTTTTATTTATGATTTCATCATAAATTTCTTCATTATTTTTATTTCGCTTTCACCCTTTTCTGATCTTCCTAATGAATTCTATAGGATAGTTATTTAAAACCAACGCCTCTTCTATCTGTTTTATAGCATCATTGTGTGAGTAACTTGATATGATTATGAGCAGTAATAATTTGTGCTTGAAACGCGGTCATCAGTTAATATTACTGTGCAACACTGTGTGACAGTTTATCAAAATAAAATCTTATCCATAATGGAACTAAGAAACAAAACGCACAAAAAATTTCGTATTTGGTGTTCTGATAGATCAAGTCGATTGTAGATTTAATGACTCAACAAACTTCATCTTTTGTCTGCAGCGTTTAGGATTTAACATATGATGAATTACCATTGCTTCTGAGGTTTGAAGAAGTTTGATTCATCGTACTCTTTTAGCAAGATTCCCATATATTCTGTAGATAACTGTGGTGTTGTTATGTGGGTTTGCTTGGTTTCCTGATTCGATAGCCGTGGGTAAGTGTTCGTTGATACGTTTGGATAGTCACCAGATGCTGGAAGCCCGTCAACTCCAAATCCCGTAAAAAGCTCTGTACGTTTCCCTCTTCAAAAGCTGCAGACCATATGGTCTTTATTTGTTTGTAGGCAGCGATATCAAACATGAAGGTGAAACACAGTAGTATGTGGCAGCAGGATTGTTCATTAGTAAACTGATATATGGATCGATCGAATTTATATACCCTCCATTAAAATCACCATCTGCACTGTGTGTGCGCCTATTTCGTCTCCTCTTCACATTTTCTATGTCATTTTGTAAGGACTTTGCATTTCCGCTTTTCGTCACTTCCACTATGTAATACTCTTGGAGATGGATGATATTGCAAACTATCGGCATCAGCCACACTGGAAAAGCGACTAAGCAATTGTAGAATAAAAGCGGAAAATGACAAACAATTACAAGAAACAAATATAATATGATATATAAATAATTATGACATGAGAAAAACTAAAAAATGGATAAAATAAAAAGTGAAGGGTGATATTATCAAAGGAATAGGCGAAGTGCCGATACAATCCTTCATGTGTAGAACAGTCCTCTAGCAGACGCGAGTAGACGTCTACTCTTATCTTGAAAATTTATTTGTCTTCGATATGAGTTTTTCTACTAGGAAGCTTATTAACAAATTCACACAACTTTGTCAAGCAAAGGCAGACCTTGATATGATCATGAGCAATAAATTGTGCTGGAAACGTCATCAGTAAATATTTCTCTATAACACTGTGAGACTTTATCAAAATAAATTTTATCCATAATGGAATTCGATATGAGATGTAGAAAAGCACACCTTCATTCCTTTGAAATTGGACTGCACGGCAAGAGTGAACAATAGACACCAAAGTCAAATGACCTTGATTTAACCGATCAGATTCTTCTAGATGAAAAGTGGTACTTAATTTTCATGGTAGTGTACCTACGATATATTTGTAATTAAAATGAATCCTATAGAGTATATATCTGTAATATGCTGCAAAACCTGGTCCCAAATTCTCATAGAAGAAATGGTTATAGACATATCAAACCAGTGCATTATCTATTTCTCCAGCTGTAGCAGATACTGGTTGTATGTACGCAATATATTACCATAGGAGAGCTTTGATTTCCAGAAGTGTCTAAAAAAATCACCAATTATGTACGACCTACCAATCTTTACAGACTTCCTCATATGAAGTGGTTCCATCAGATTGAGGCTATAGCCCTACAATACTTTTGCAGAGTCATTATCGCTGCACATATGCAGGTTTTATTCCTTTCTATCAACGCATTTTCCACAAAGAAGTCAAAACCCAAATCTAGGAGAGATTTTCAACAAGATTTATGACTAGCAACCATTTGTAATGCTGAGCTATCTGATTGGTGAAATCAAGGTCATTTGACTTTGGTGTCTATTGTTTACTCTTTCCGACTGCACTTCAACTAAATATGGAACAGATCACTGGATGAAATGAATAGGGTCTCTACGCACAACTAAAGAATTTTCACCGCATCCCAAGGCCTTTCTCCAGAGAAGATTGATTAGCTTCTCCAGAGTCATACTTTGATTAATTCGGAGTGAATGATCTCCACCTTCCTTAACACCAAAATGAGCCTGGGGCTTAAATAAATACATCAGACTTATTCGACTTGAATGCTTTCTCAATAAACGTCTAACCCATCCACGTAAACTTTAGGTATTTAAGGTTTTGTTTTAACAGGTACACCAAGCCAGTTACTGACTTCATTTTGCTCTCTTTCCCTGTGCTGTGAACATGCATGCACCCTGGGTTCGTGTTCCAAACATACTGGCCATAAAAGCCACAAAATCTTTTCTGTGAATAACTTGAGTATTTTGTTCTACTTAAACATATTGCTCATCGGAACACATTCAGAAATAACTCAGTCTTTTTGGTTTGCGCCTTGTTTTTCGTACCTGCAAGTTAGGCAGTGCACTGATTGGTTGGTAATAAGGCATATTATGTTTACTAAAGCTCATGTTGTGTAGCATACAAGCAGCGTAACCAGCACTTTACAAGTGGTGAGCCCATCTGTCTATTTTAGCCCCATTTATACATGTTCTGATTCTTTTGCTGTTTGTATTGGTTTCTCTTTTCGCACTCCGGTTATCCCCATTTTTCGCACTTGTCAGTATGTTCATTACTCTTTGATCTTGATATATCTCTATATGTTATATAACTTGGTGTCTGGGAACAACTATTCTGTGAAGATGGCAGTTACGCTACAGCTTCCCATCTTTTGGGCACGTCACATGTCTTGCGTGTTTAGGGCGATTTCGCACTCCATCATATTCACCCACGAGAACTGTAGGCCAACTTCGTTATTAATAATAATAATAGTTATAATGTGTATTCTCATATAAACATATAAATTTATATGAAAATGCATGCCATTTTTACAGTCACGATCAAGTATGATATAATATCAAATCGTAGATTGTCTACAAGTTAATAATGTTTCAACAGTTAAATATTTGATATATATATATATATATAAACACTGATTGTCTGAACCAGGCCGTATAGTTATTGAATTGTACAGTTGTCCTCCAGGTTGCGCGGGAAAATCGACTTCGTCTCGTTTTCATCCCGTGGTTGTCGGCATACGATAACCAACCAATATTGAGGTAAGTACAACGTTTACAAGGGATTGAAATCTGTTTTAGAAAAATTAAAGTGCTAAGGTGAATCATTAAATTGTAATGAAATAGGTAAGTGCAAGTATCATTAATAAATGCGTTTATAAAGGAAACTCCCTAGGCTGACAACGTTCATTTGCAATGTATAATGCTACGCATATAGCTTCTACTACCATGATGTCCACTTTTGGTTTTAATACATTTATCCTCATGCCGGTTTTTTTTATTTTATACCTTTTTGTGCATTTGGTGCACAACCGTACCTCACAGAGAATAGGAACAGAATGATCCTAATCGAATTCATACAGAGCTATAATACGTTAGGTTTAAAGGAATATAATGAGGACCAAGTAAAGACGTTATTAGAAAATGAATGAGATAAGACATTGTGAAGTGGTTTTTAAAGATACGACAATGGACAGCAAGTTAATTTATAGATGCCCCATAAATCTATGCAGAACCCATGCGGTCGCTTCTCAACAGTAGGCTGAGCGAACGGTATATACTTAAAGGCAGAAGCATGATTTGTTTAGGCGTTCATTATTATCTTTTTCAAGATAAAGATCTAAGCCCTCATAAAAATCTCGAGCCGTCAAATTGTATATTGCTGTTCCTGCAGAATGGGGCGATTCACCTTAGTGACCACCACCATATCTAATGATCAGCTGACGCCACCCTCTCTCTCTGAACACATTATGAAAGAGGCTTTTGATATTCTTGACTGTTTCTCCTTGAGAGTTGCCCCTAAAGTCCAAGAAGCTGATTAGATCTAGAAGTCCTTCTCACAGTTACGCCACTAGCTCCCTCAGTATATCTTCCTCACGTTTTAAAAGAAGACGGTCAGAATCGAGAAGATAACCGCCCGGAAATGGCTGGTATCATATACGTTATTGTGCCAATGTCCACTAACAAATCGGGGAAGCTGTGAACCGACATGTAGTCGAAACCGGGTTCGCTGGTGAGCTCTCTCTTTTTCACCTACTATATGCCGCAGATGGTAATTCTGGGACAGGCTTAAAGGTTGATACCGCAGCAGAAGCTTGCATAATCCTATATGCAACAGTAAAGCCTACGGCCAACATCTCCACAGGTACGTGTAGCGCATCACAACTTGCAGTAGAAGATTCCTCAACCTTAACATCGAACCTTACCACCTACAATGCTACCAGTTGCTGGTAAGTTCTGTCAAGCATGCAGTGATAAGTTGTGTTGCACGACTGTCTGTCTCCCGCCTCGTGACTCATAGGCCTTCTCTGAACACACTCTATTCAACTCCTGACATTTTGGGTCTACACTCTATTATATCCGGGTTTCTATTGAAAATTAAATAATCAGCCCCTTTCAAAATTTGGATAGTGTTGTTAGAAGACGAGGATTGTCTAAAAAATGTGAAGTATTTGTGAAATACATTCCAAGCGATCTTATCACACGTTAACTTGTCAAGTCAATTTATATGAAAAATGAAGGCCAATAAAAGTATACAAAATGACAAAAAGGATTTAATAATGATAGGAAAGATGACACAACGTCTAGTTATCCAATGAGATAAGGATTACCAAGGAATATAGTAATAACAAATCATTTGTGAAGAGACAGGCGGGGAGGGCTTAGGTTTACGAATAGCCTCAGTGTATTTCAATAAGCGCCCCTGACCATTTTTATGGACGACTTTGAGAGCTGTGTTAACATCATTCCTATGGTTCATACTGATCAAAGTGTTTGGCTATACATGAAGTTGGTAGCCCATCACCTGCGTCTACTGATTTTCCAAAGTTCATCTGTCTTTATAACCATTTTGGAATATGCTGTCCCACTTTCAAATACAAAGCGCGACTACTCCACCCTATGTGTGTGTGTCCATACACGCACGTAAATTGGCGAATACCGTGGGATGTGTGATCAGACCGGTCGAAGTGTATTGCGCAAATACATCAAATTTTTCAGTGTCTTTCACTGTATCCCAGTGTAACAACAGAAGACAAGGGCCAGGCAACAGATCGTTTTTTACGATAATCAACGCGTATTTATACATTATTTATATACATTAATAAGGATTATGCAAGCAGCAAAAGGCAGTCTTCTAATTGGTTGTTTCTCGGAAGTTAGGCAGACAAACACTGTCAATGTAGTTGAAGATTGAACGATCAATTCATGGTTGTTTGCTCAAAACCAACTTCCCCAATTTTCGCGGAGGCATCAATACGACAGTCATCGTCTCATCGGTCGCTGTTCAGAAAGAAGTCAGTAGAAAACCGTCAGAAGTAATATTGTGATTTATTATTGTAATATTTGTTCACAGACCTTAGTCATACTTGATTTATATGTTGGTGTGACAATAAAGAATCCTCGAGTCAACAACTGGTGTTTTGGTTTTTTCGTCCGTTATTACTAAGCGTTTCTGAGAAACTTCAAGTGACAGCGTGAGCCCGAGCGTAGCAAGAGCTGGGCATTAACGGTTTATGAGACGTGGCTGACAGTTTCTGACGGTAGAAACAGATTCTGGCGGATTCAAACAGTTGGTGAAAGTTTGGATAGTCACCGTTCATTTTTCCTGGTGCCGGTCAAGTCCTCTTTGAACAAGCAATATCTGGAACGTTTTTGGAATTGGGTCAAGTTCAACAATGCCTGGGTCAAAGAAGGGACAGAGCGTCTTGGATGCAAACAGGAAAGTAAGTCATGGTGACTTGTCTGTTACTTGTAACGATGTGTCTGATGTTAAGCATGACATGGTTGATGTTACTGTTTCGCCGTTCAGGGATAATAGGAACATCAAACTCCCTAAATTTGAACCACGGTGTTTCGATGGAAACCCGGCTGATTATTTACAATTTGTAAAGGAGTTTGAGATCATGTTGAGTAGTTTTCTATTAAGTGATGAATTAAAGTTAATGTATTTGATGAGGTATTGCACTGGAATTGCTGCAAGAGCTATACAGTGCTGTAAGATTATGAAGCCAAAAGAGGGCTACTACGAGGCTATGAGCATACTACGTCAAAGGTTTGGAAGACCTTCAATGATTGTAAGGAACGTATACGAAGCTGTCAAAGGTAACGGCAGTCAACTTCAAGATGACTCCAAGGCACTTACTGAGTTTTTAGATAATCTTATGACTTATAAGAATACCTTGATTTCGATGAATTGCATGAGTGACCTCAACTCGAGTTTTATACTAGAAGTAATAGCAAGACGCCTACCTACTCGACTGCAAAGGAAGTGGGTGAAGATAAGCTCCCGTATGGAGGATGAGGGTATCGAGCCAAAGTTTGATGATATCCTGAAACTGGTAAATATAGTGTCAATCAATCGATGAGCAAGTTTGCCAGTATATTGAATCTCACCCCTAGAATAGAGCAGTCTGAGTGCGAAACGCAATCATTGATGACGAATAGGCCTCAGAGAGGTGGATATCGAGAAGGCTCCATGATGTCTAGTAATGCATATAGACCTAGTGAGTGTAACAGGTTTCGTAGTACATCCTCAACAGATAAGTTACAAGATGCAAGACAAACACGGTTGTGTTTTACACGTTTGCAAGAGGTGCATACAAAGGTGAACTGTGAACCAGTGAGCAAGTTCAGTGATAAGCTAAATGTAAACTCCAGGCCTGACTCCGAATTGTGTGACGATAACGGTGCGGTCAGGAAGTCTGTAGTTGCAACTGGTAAGCCATTGTTGAATAGAGTGTCACAGAATGGAGTTACTGCTTCAGAGTGCAGTTCTGACTCCACAAGTTTACAAGGTATTACTAGTCAGAGTGAAGGTATAAAATCTTTGGGGATTTGTGAAAAGGAACCAAAATTGTCTACTTCTGTTATTAAAGAGTTTGAAAATGATGAAGTCGACCAGATAGATGATGGTAAATTGAATATTTGTGATAATGATCATGATAGTGCAGATTTGTCTTTGGTTGATCATGATGAGATGAGGGATATGCCTACTACTGCTAAGTTAATTAAAGGTTCTGTACAACGACAACGTGAAGTAGAAATAAATGTAGATGCAGTTGCAGAAGGCATACATACTTGTGAGACCGTCAGTGTGATTGGTCAGCATGTAGCCCACCTATCATCAGATGATAGTGCTAAACCCGAACTAGTAGTGAAAGACAGCAGTGGTGGTAATCTTGCAGTTAGACAACTTTCTGAAAGCCGAACAAGAACAGCTTCTGATCCACCGCTAAGTTCATCAACTGGTATCAATCAGTTGTCGTCGGTGTTGTCATCCACAATGAAAAGGACGCCCATCAACTCAAGTATCTTGTGCAATGACTATGATAGTATTGGTGCGTTTGAAAAGACGAAAGATATTGGTCAGTTTAGTGAGAATAAGCCAAGTGTAAACGAGAGAGTAATTGTTAAATTGACTTGCACGAATAAAGGCATTTCTAGTTTCAAGTTACTATTCGAATGCTATTATCTTTGGTGTAAATTACTCTGTGCCTACGCTTGGTTGACCAGATACGTCGTGTGTTTGTTCGTCATCTATATTCCACGATACAATGACATGAGCGTGTTACCGTTCAGATTTGAGGATATAGCTGATAGAAGGAAGTCAGCAAATGAACTCTGCAACGATTTTCCAACCTAGAGCGTCAACCTGAGAAGGGTTGTAGGCGTACTGCTGTAAGTCCTACAATTCTTCAAAGGGTAGCGCATCAATGAGCAGTCCAATGTGCTTGGTGTGTTGTTTTGTACATATGTTCATGTTGTAAATATTGTTTTGGTATCATCTCTCATCTATCTGTTGGTAATTATATTTGTGTCTGGACGACTTCCACTTGTATCACCAACCTGAGAAGGAATGTAGGCGTACTGCTGTAAGTCCTACAGTTCTTCAAGGGTAGTTCGTCAAGGCAGAATCCGCAACATTTGATGTAGTGATTGTACATATGTTTGTGTTAAATAATTGTGTGAGTTCCAATTATTGTAATTGTTGGTTAATCTTGTTTGTGTCCGGACATTCCACAACTTACAATCGTCAACCTGTGAAGGGTTGTAGGCGTACTGGTGTAAGTCCTGCGATTCTTCAAAGGAATTCCATCAAGATATGATCCGCGAGTTTCTGTGTACTGCTTGTATATACGTGTGGTGTGTCTTATCAATTTGTGATTTTGGATTAATTTTGTTTACTCGTTGTTTTCGTACCTTAATGTTATTGCATAATTTTGTTAAAATTTTCGTCGTGATTACTTCTGAAGTTGTGTCCACTCTTCTACATCCGTGAATGAATTGATTGATGTTAGAGACAGCAGATGGGTCGTATACGCCGGGGGGCTAGGTTAGTGCTGAGAATGACATGCACACGGAGATAATTGTTAGCTGTGGTCCCACACGCTGGGGAGGAAGAGTGTAAACGACTGAGGCTCGCATACGTCACCGTTACTAGAATTGAGGCAGAATGAGTGACAAGCGATTTCAGTGATAATTGGTAGTGAGTAGATAAGAGGATGTGCGTAGAGTATCGTGAGGTGCCACTATGGTCACGTTGCATTCTGCAAGAGTCATTCTAGCAAGTGGCGATCGTGTTGCAAGTTGTCAAGAGGAGGCCTCTATCTGGAGGCGCAGGTCGTCATCGATGTGTGAGATTGTGCTGTGGGTATGCTTGTGGTGTGTTGGCTTTTCTGTTTGTTTTCCATTTCAGCTCTGTCCGTGTGACCCAGGTTCTCGCAATGGCATCCAAGTCAACGTGTATTGTTCGTGATGGAAAAAAGGGATGGATCCCATTTTGCCGGGGAGTGTCAATGTAGTTGAAGATTGAACGATCAATTCATGGTTGTTTGCTCAAAACCAACTTCCCCAATTTTCGCGGAGGCATCAATACGACAGTCATCGTCTCATCGGTCGCTGTTCAGAAAGAAGTCAGTAGAAAACCGTCAGAAGTAATATTGTGATTTATTATTGTAATATTTGTTCACAGACCTTAGTCATACTTGATTTATATGTTGGTGTAACAATAAAGAATCCTCGAGTCAACAACTGGTGTTTTGGTTTTTTCGTCCGTTATTACTAAGCGTTTCTGAGAAACTTCAAGTGACAGCTTGACTCCGAGCGTAGCAAGAGCTGGGCATTAACAGTTTACGAGACGTGACTGACAAACACAGTCTTTTGATTGGTTGTTTTATATATTTTTTCGGAAAGTAGAGCCATCCATCTGCGAATCATATTTGCCCACGTTTAAGTCTGCTGTGTTTGGTTGTTGAATCAGCCTAGATTAATGTCTACCAATCAGCGTCAAATAGCTTCGTGCGCAGACGTTCCGACCTTCTGGGTGCTACATCCTCTAGTTGAGGATTGTTACTGACCGGCTTGTCCCACTGTACCCATCTTTGGAGCTGACTGGCGTTAACTCGTTTACTGTTTATCACCTCTTCGGATGGTATATACTTGACCCCGTCTTTTTGTGATTGTGTATGGTCCTTCCCACTTTGGAAGGAGTTTCCGTGAACCTAGCCCGCCTCCAACTGTATATCTCCTGTCTCTACACTTCACTTGGTCCCCGACTGCAAAGGTAATGCACTGCGTCCTTTCTCATCTGAGACTTCATGACATCACTGCGCTGCTTCCGTATTACATTCTTGACTGCCTCTTTCCTCTCTGCTTTTAATTTCGTCGTACTCCACTTTTGGTGCATGGGCAGGTCTCATTGTGTACCGGTAATCGTGGTTTTCTACCATACATCAGTTGGAAGGGTGACTTCTTCGTTGTTTCCTGAGTGGTAGCCCGATGTGTTAGTAAAATCAGTGGAAGCTCCGTTTCCCAGTTCCCGCCCTTCGAGGCCAGCCACTCCTTCAGTGTACGGTTGTTTCTCTCCGTTAGGCCATTCGTTTGTGGATGGTATGGGGTCGTTCTGATCCTCTTGATGCCCAGCTGTTGCAAACGGGAAGTAAACTCTTCACTCTCGAAACAGGGACCTTGGTCTGTCAGTATTGTCTTCGGTACGCCGTGGTCTGCAACAATGTGTCTAACTACTGCATCTGTCACGGTTCTTGCACGTTGGTCTGGGATTGCTACGGCGTCTACCCATCGTGTCGCGTGTTCCGTCATCACCAAGAGGTACTGATTACCATTGGATGTCTGAGGAAATGGACCCATGACATCTACGGACCACAAGTCACCTATCGCGGTAACTGGAATCGACTGAAGTGGTGGTCGTATGCACCGGTCACCTTTCATCAGCTGGCACCGTGGACATCCAAGTACGTATCTTGCTACGTCTTCTCTCATACCTGGCCAGTACATACTTTGTCTTAGGAGGTCGGTCGTTCTGGCCACGCCTGTATGCGCTAGCTGGTGACATTCTTCTATCATGTCGTGGCGCGACGATTGAGGTATGACAGCCAGCCAGCTTCCGTCGTTCTCTCGCCAGGTCAGAGTCCCGTAGGCATTCACTCTGAGTCGATCCCTCTGTCTGAGTAGTGTGGTTAGCTCCTTACTCGCCGTAGTTTGATCCACTTCTATTCCGTTGGTGATCACCTGTATTACTGTATTCAGCGTATCGTCCAACCTCTGCCTACGTGCAAGTCTTAGTGGGTCTTGTTCTACTGCATGCACTCCGTAAGCGACCTCGGGCAACTCAGACTCATCTTCTGGTCTCGATAACAAATCTGCCAAGACATTTTCACTTCCAGGAACGTGTGAGATCGTAAAATCGTACTCCTGAAGACGCAACATCCACCGTGACAACTTCCCCCGTGGGTCTCTCGCTGTCTTCAAAAATTGTAGCGGCTTATGATCAGTTTCGATGTGGAACCGCCGGCCGAGTAAATAAGGTCTCCATTTGTCGACTGCCCATACCATTGCTAAACATTCTTTCTCTATCGTTGAATACTTTCTCTCTGTGAGTGTCAAAACCCTACTGGCATACTCAACGATTCCCTCGTCCTGTCTTAGGACCGCACCTATAGCGTAGTCACTGGCATCTGTGCACACTGTGAACTGTCTTCCTGGCACAGGTAGTTTTAGCGTCATTTGTTGGTGGTCGAGCAGCTGTTTAATTCTGTCGAATGTCCTCTGCGATTCTTCCGACCAAACAAACTTTGGCTCACCTAGTAGCCTGTATAGAGGGGCTGCTATCTCATTGAAGTTCTTCACGAAGCGACTATAAAACGCTGCTCTACCCAAGAATTGTCTCAGTTTTCTCTTTGAATTCGGGGCTGGAATCGTTTTAATCGTCAAAATTTTCTCCGGCAGTGGTTTAATCTCACCATTTCCCACTTTATGTCCCAACAGAGTAACATTCTTTTTGGCTATCTGGGACTTGGTTTTGTTGACGCGTAGTCCAAACTCTTCGATGCGTCGCAGCACGGCTTCTACATGGTTGACGTGATCGTTTTCGTTTTGACTGTATATGACGAGATCATCACCATAAACCTCCACGTTTTTCAAGTTCCTAAGTAATAGCTTCATCAGTCGTCTGAACGTAAACGGTGCACCTGCTAGTCCAAACGGCATGCGTTTAAATCGATATTGTGTCTGACCCACGATGAAAGCCGTCTTATCTCTATCACCTTGTTTTATCGGTATCTGCCAGTATCCTGAGCGAAGATCGAGAACCGAAAACACATTCGCACCTTGTAGGCGATCTAAAGTTTCTACCACTGTTGGCATGGCACACGGTCTTAACTCTGTCATACTGTTTAACTGTCGAAAATCAACACAGAATCTATACTTCCCATTCGCTTTTTTTACTAACAGCACTGGAGAGTTGTACGAGCTATCAGCTTCACCGCTGCTATCTCGCTGGTCTCATACATGTTGATATGCCCGTATTTCGTGATCACTACGTTCGCTTGCGTGTCGATTATTGCAACAATCTCACGCAGAAATTCCGCTCCTAATATCGTTCGCTGTGGTTCGGGTACAACAATGAAAGGAAACGTCACCTCACAGCCGCCAACAACGACCGTGCAGTTCGATCTACCCGTTATACGCAACACATGCCCGCCTACTGTCTGTACTGTCAATGAACACTGACTAACACTCTTACATAAATTCTTATCTATTAACGACACGGCCGCTCCTGTATCTACTAAGCATACTACTTCTCGATCATTTACTCGCAATTTCTAATACACAGCCCCTTTCTCAATAGCCCCCACTAAATCTAGGTTCATACGAAAGAAAGAACAAGTATTATACCGACTGAAATTTTTTCTTTTTCGCCTTTCTGGGCAGTATCTTCTCCAGTGTCCCGGCTTACCGCATTCAAAACATCGGTCTTATCTATCAGCCAACTTTAACGCCGCCACTTCCCGCTGCAATGCTTCAATTTTCTGCTCATATTCGTTTGCTTTTGGTTGGTCTATAGCGGCTACAGTTGTGCTCAGCAGCTGTCTGGTCACTTTCGCCAGCTCACTAATATCCATCGGCTGCGTTGAGTTAACCAGTTGTATTCGCTGGGAAATGTGGTCTGGGACACTCTCGACGAATTGGGAAGATAGTAACTGCGCTTCTGATTCTTCATCCAAAGTGGGAAGCGCGCGTCGAAGTAGATTCGTCAATTTCACCGCCAACACTAGCAGGTCTCCATCAGGTCCCAGCTTCGTTGACCGGAACTGCTCCATCGCTAGCTGTCTGTCTGTTGCGCTGTCAAACTCCGACACCAAACTTTCAACCAATTTCTTCCAAGACGCTGTGCCATATGACCTGTCTACGCTGTCATATGCCGCCTTCGCTCGGCCTCTCAACAGCGTCCCCAGGACGACTGCCTTCGCCGCCTGCTCCTGAAAAAGACAGTGTTCTAATTGGTTGTTTCTCGGAGGTTAAGCAGAAAAACAGTCTCCTGATTAGTTGTATTCGATATTTCTCGGAAAGTAGAGCCATTTATCTGCGAATCATATTTGCCCACGTTTAAGTCTGCCGTGATTGGTTGTTGAATCAGCCTAGATTAATGTCTATCAGTCAGCGTCGAATAATGTCTGCCAATTGGCTAGCAGCCTGCTCTCACCACACCAGTACATCAAGTTCAATCTGACGAATTGCCAGATTGGCACCCACTTTGTGACTTTCCTCAGACAAATGACCGGTAAACGTGGCATTCGCCTCTTATCTGGGAAGGTGCAGGAGACTTCAGTACCAACCCCCCTGAAATATTCGGCATGGCATTTACTGCCATTGTTATTCCTTAATGCACGAATGTAGTAACAGCACCGACAAATTTAAAGGGTGAATGCAAAATACTAACTCTAGCTCCAGAAGCATTGGAACTATTTCAAAAATTATTGCGTCCACTGCGGATGCCATTATGTAAGTCCACCTGGACGCAAAGCTTCCTCTCAGTATTTCTGCTGATACTGCTGTCGCAGCTGTCCTACAAAAACTTACCGATGATACACGTGTTGTGCCAGAGAGTTACGAACCTGTGATATTCGTCTAACTTGACTAGAATACCATCTAGAAACAACAGTACGGCCGAATGATCGCTTGAAAGTGTCCCTCACACTGAAATAGACACAAAAGCCAGATCTAAGGGAATATTTCATCATTCACAATTCAAGCCATTTATAGTTTTCAAAACCTCAGGAATTGAAGCCATAAATAAATAAACTTACCCGACTGCTTGTATGTTACTGTCAATCCTTAGAATTTCAAGTTCAAAATAAACCAGTTAATAGCTGTCCAGCCAGGGTATCATACCACTGCATGAATGAACCATGACCTCACGGTTAAAAAGACAGGCTGTCCGCCCTAAAGTTGTGGTCGCTTCCTGCTTCCTTTGCCGGGAATCTATCAGTATGTGAGAAGCAATATAACTCGTTCGGTCACGAATTTATGCTTCACCGAAGGTTATCAGTTTGCTGTTTTTAATAATCACAAACCTCTCGACACTACTGGTAGGTACTCCCCAAATGGATTATTTCACTTGGGCTACGTCTCACAATTCACGTCGGTCATCCGACATGTTTCTGGTGCTACTAATCCTGTGGCAGACTCACTGTACTCAACCCGCACCCTGATAGTTCTTCAAGCTGTTAGTGTGTATAATACAATGGTACGTATAATAACATATTCTCATTTATTGACACATGAAGTGTACCAACCTACAGACCACCACGTTGATTGACATATATGGAGTAATTATGTTCATAGTTTTCAAATGCGAAACGACATATGTCGGACAATGACACTGAAATTGCACAGATCAAGTCACTGTATGGAGATACAGGCAGTGTATGCGGTATAATCCTGGATAGCAATACAATTCAAAATTTAATTAAAGGCACGCAATAATCAAAGTTTGTGTCACAAATGGTCAGTATGATAGTTTATTCGTAAAGTCGTAAGAATGCTCGCTTATAACGTTACTTGGTCTACCTGTGGTAATGCCTCTTATAATAATGTATATATTTCATATAAACATAAATTTACATGGAAATGCATGCCATTTTTACAGGCACGATCAAGTATTGAGGGCTCGAACTATAGGAGCTACAGAGATCTGCCTTTTCTGTGACCCTGAAAACTTGTAAGAATTAAGGGTCAAAAATGGCAGGCAAACTGCTGAAAAGATGTCTAAGGCCCGTCATATTATCGCATCCACTATGTTTCTTATTCTTTTTCCTCTTATCTACTGAAAAATCCAGTCCTGCCGGTTGACCAGTTCCTTCTGTTAGGCCTTCATGGCATTTGCACACGAGAGCCCTTTGAGTATGACGATCATTTTCCTCTTTAGCTGGATAATACCTATTTAAGGAATTGTCTGCTTGGGTAACTGACCTTCCTGGTAGGTGAGTCAAATTCAACCACTACTTACTTCCACACTGAATGTGCGTGGTAAGTTCAGCTGTCTCGAACTACTGGTAAAGCTTCAGGTGCTATAGCGGCATTTTCCTCATTCGGTCAGATAACCATGACTTGTTGGTCTGCCATGCAATCGCTGTGTAGCCTAAAATCCTGAAAGTTCTTGGTAAGGTTGAAAACGTTTTTCTCACTTTTATACTTTGTAGTGCACACTGAACCCTTGAACTTTTGATTGAACTCACTCGCCCTCTCGTTTGGCACCTCTTCATATTTTGGGTTTCAACTCTACTGAACACATCTGGTTCGCTCTTCTGTTGTGCTTTCATTCAGTGTACTCTCCGAGCCTACCGCCAATCAAGGCACCAGATAAGTTGTATAAACTCCTTATTTATCAAGTTTCACATCTCATTTGTATAAAAAATATAACACTGTTCCGACACACCTATTATATCAAGTCTTTTTACTCGGCTTTGTTCGTCAATATTTACACGTTAGGTAGAGTACAGCTTAGGGCATAAAATGGTGAAGTTTTTGTAAGAGTGTTCATTGTTGAGGTCTACCCTAATTCAGCACTACTCTTACAACTTAATCAGCCTTTTTGGTCTTGTTTTATTAGACAGGGACTTTGTTGTTACCATTTATTCATATTTAATCGTAGTTAATAATAATCGGCAATATTTTAATTGAATGTAGATCTAAGATGGGGAATTGGGACGCCATACTCTGTGGTGACTAGATCTTCAGAAAGAGAGGGAAATAATCCGGCAGTATTAACACAGTTCCGCATACTGGTATTAAGAGTCGCGTATATATCCCTCGCTTTCATAGTATGCCTATATTACCACAGTCCATCACTGAAATTGCACGAGGAAACCAAGAGGACAGGATACAACATCCATATGCATTATAAGGCAATATGTCACACACATCAAGACTAGAAAGTTACGCGCAAGATATCACAATAACTAGGGGGGTTTCTGGAAAAAGTTTCAAATACTAGGCCTGTCAATGTAGTTGAAGATTGAACGATCAATTCATGGTTGTTTGCTCAAAACCAACTTCCCCAATTTTCGCGGAGGCATCAATACGACAGTCATCGTCTCATCGGTCGCTGTTCAGAAAGAAGAGTAGAAAACCGTCAGAAGTAATATTGTGATTTATTATTGTAATATTTGTTCACAGACCTTAGTCATACTTGATTTATATGTTGGTGTAACAATAAAGAATCCTCGAGTCAACAACTGGTGTTTTGGTTTTTTCGTCCGTTATTACTAAGCGTTTCTGAGAAACTTCAAGTGACAGCGTGACCCCGAGCGTAGCAAGAGCTGGGCATTAACGGTTTATGAGACGTGGCTGACAGTTTCTGACGGTAGAAACAGATCTGGCGGATTCAAACAGTTGGTGAAAGTTTGGATAGTCACCGTTCATTTTTCCTGGTGCCGGTCAAGTCCTCTTTGAACAAGCAATATCTGGAACGTTTTTGGAATTGGGTCAAGTTCAACAATGCCTGGGTCAAAGAAGGGACAGAGCGTCTTGGATGCAAACAGGAAAGTAAGTCATGGTGACTTGTCTGTTACTTGTAACGATGTGTCTGATGTTAAGCATGACATGGTTGATGTTACTGTTTCGCCGTTCAGGGATAATAGGAACATCAAACTCCCTAAATTTGAACCACGGTGTTTCGATGGAAACCCGGCCGATTATTTACAATTTGTAAAGGAGTTTGAGATCATGTTGAGTAGTTTTCTATTAAGTGATGAATTAAAGTTAATGTATTTGATGAGGTATTGCACTGGAGATGCTGCAAGAGCTATACAGTGCTGTAAGATTATGAAGCCAAAAGAGGGCTACTACGAGGCTATGAGCATATTACGTCAAAGGTTTGGAAGACCTTCAATGATTGTAAGGAACGTATACGAAGCTGTCAAAGGTAACGGCAGTCAACTTCAAGATGACTCCAAGGCACTTACTGAGTTTTTAGATAATCTTATGACTTATAAGAATACCTTGATTTCGATGAATTGCATGAGTGACCTCAACTCGAGTTTTATACTAGAAGTAATAGCAAGACGCCTACCTACTCGACTGCAAAGGAAGTGGGTGAAGATAAGCTCCCGTATGGAGGATGAGGGTATCGAGCCAAAGTTTGATGATATCCTGAAACTGGTAAATACTAGTGTCAATCAATCTATGAGCAAGTTTGCCAGTATATTGAATCTCACCCCTAGAATAGAGCAGTCTGAGTGCAAAACGCAATCATTGATGACGAATAGGCCTCAGAGAGGTGGATATCGAGAAGGCTCCATGATGTCTAGTAATGCATATAGACCTAGTGAGTGTAACAGGTTTCGTAGTACATCCTCAACAGATAAGTTACAAGATGCAAGACAAACACGGTTGTGTTTTACACGTTTGCAAGAGGTGCATACAAAGGTGAACTGTGAACCAGTGAGCAAGTTCAGTGATAAGCTAAATGTAAACTCCAGGCCTGACTCCGAATTGTGTGACGATAACGGTGCGGTCAAGAAGTCTGTAGTTGCAACTGGTAAGCCATTGTTGAATAGAGTGTCACAGAATAGAGTTACTGCTTCAGAGTGCAGTTCTGACTCCACAAGTTTACAAGGTATTACTAGTCAGAGTGAAGATATAAAACCTTTGGTGATTTGTGAGGAGGAACCAAAATTGTCTACTTCTGTTATTAAAGAGTTTGAAAATGATGAAGTCGACGGTAAATTGAATATTCGTGATAATGATCATGATAGTGCACATTTGTCTTTGGTTGATCATGATGAGATGAGGGATATGCCTACTACTGCTAAGTTAAATAAAGGTTCTGTACAACTACAACGTGAAGTAGAAATAAATGCAGATGCAGTTGCAGAAGGCATGCATACTTGTGAGACCGTCAGTGTGATTGATCAGCATGTAGCCCACCTATCATCAGATGATAGTGCTAAACCCGAACTAGTAGTGAAAGACAGCAGTGGTGGTAATCTTGCAGTTAGACAACTTTCTGAAAGCCGAACAAGAACAGCTTCTGATCCACCGCTAAGTTCATCAACTGGTATCAATCAGTCGTCGTTGGTGTTGTCATCCACAATGAAAAGGACGCCCATCAACTCAAGTATCTTGTGCAATGACTATGATAGTATTGGTGCGTTTGAAAAGACGAAAGATATTGCTCAGTTTAGTGAGAATAAGCCAAGTGTAAACGAGAGAGTAATTGTTAAATTGACTTGCACGAATAAAGGCATTTCTAGTTTCAAGTTACTATTTGAATGCTATTATCTTTGGTGTAAATTACTCTGTGCCTACGCTTGGTTGACCAGATACGTCGTGTGTTTGTTCGTCATCTATATTCTACGATACAATGACATGAGCGTGTTACCGTTCAGATTTGAGGATATAGCTGATAGAAGGAAGTCAGCAAATGAACTCTGCAACGATTTTCCAACCTAGGGCGTCAACCTGAGAAGGGTTGTAGGCGTACTGCTGTAAGTCCTACAATTCTTCAAAGGGTAGCGCATCAATGAGCAGTCCAATGTGCTTGGTGTGTGATTTTGTACATATGTTCATATTGTATATACTGAATTGATATCATCTGTCATCTAGCTGTTGGTAATTCTGTTTGTGTCCGGACGACTTCCACTTGGATCATCAACCTGAGAAGGAATGTAGGCGTACTGCTGTAAGTCCTACAGTTCTTCAAGGGTAGTTTGTCATGCCAGAATCCACAACATTTGATGTAGTGATTGTACATATGTTTGTGTTAAATAATTGTGTGAGTTCCAATTATTGTAATTGTTGGTTAATCTTGTTTGTGTCCGGACATTCCACAACTTACAATCGTCAACCTGTGAAGGGTTGTAGGCGTACTGGTGTAAGTCCTGCAATTCTTCAAAGGAATTCCATCAAGACATGATCGCGAGTTTGTTTGTACTGTTTGTATATACGTGTGGTGTGTCATATCAATTGGTGATTTTGGATTCATTGTGTTTACTCGTTGTTTTCGTACCTTGTTGTTATTGCGTAATTTTGTTAAAATTTTCGTCGTGATTACTTCTGAAGTTGTTTCGAGTCTTCTACATCCATGAATGAATTGATTGATGTTAAGGACAGCAGATGGGTCGTATACGCCGGGGAGGCTAGGCTATTGCTGAGAATGAAATGCACACGGAGATAATTGTTAGCTGCGGTCCGACACGCCGGGGAGAAAGAGTGTAAACGACTGAGGCTCGCATACGTCACCGTTACTAGAACTGAGGCAGAATGAGTGACAAGCGATTTCAGTGGTAATTGGTAGTGAGTAGATAAGAGGATGTGCGTAGAGTATCGTGAGGTGGTGCTATGGTCACGTTGCATTCTGCAAGAGTCATTCTAGCAAGTGGCGATTGTGTTGCAAGATGTCAAGAGGAGGCCTCTATCTGGAGGCGCAGGTCGTCATTGATGTGTGAGATTGTGCTGTGGGTATGCTTGTGGTGTGTTGGCTTTTCTGTTTGTTTTCCATTTCAGCTCTGTCCGTGTGACCCAGGTTCTCGCAATGGCATCCAAGTCAACGTGCATTGGTCGTGAAGGAAAAAAGGGTTGGATCCCTTTTTTGCCGGGGAGTGTCAATGGAGTTGAAGATTGAACGATCAATTCTTGGTTGTTTGCTCAAAATCAACTTCCCCAATTTTCGCGGAGGCATCAATACGACAGTCATCGTCTCATCGGTCGCTGTTCAGAAAGAAGAGTGAAACATCGTCAGAAGTAATACAATGATTTATTATTGTAATATTTGTTTTCAGACCTTAGTTCGCTTATTTTTTTTATATGTTGGTGTTACAATAAAGAATTCTCAAGCGGCCAATCGGTGTTTTGGTTTTGCGTCCGTTATTACTAAGCGTTTCTGACAAACTTCAAGGAACATTTTGAGTCCCAGCGTAGCAAGAGCTGGGCATTGACGGTTTACGAGACGTGACTTACAACCACTGTTATCTTTATTGATTTGCCCCAGTTCAGCTTTATCATATGTCGATAGGTGGACTACACGCGGATCATTTACACTGATTGTCTCACTGGTATCCATACCTTCTGCAACCGCATCTGCCTTTAATTCTACTTCACTTTCAAGTAAAACAAAACCTTTATTCAAATCAGTAGTAGTAGGTATTCCGCTCATCTCATCATGATCAGCCAAAGACAGATGTGCACTATCATGACCATTGTCACAAATATCCAATTTACCGCCATTGGTATGATCGACCTCATTTTGCTTACCACTATACTTGCTCACTGCATCACAGGTCGCTTTTGTATGTACTTCTTGCAAACGGGCGAAACACAACCGTGTTCGTCTTGCAGCTTGTAACCTATCTGTTGGGGGCGTCCCACGAAAGCTTTCACACTCATCAGGTTTGCATGGATCACTAGACATCATACAGCTTTCTCGATATCCGCATCTCTGAGACCCTTTCGTCATAAATGATTGCATTTTGCTCTCTGATTTCTCTATTCTAGTGGTGGGATGCAGTATACTAACAAACTTGGGCACTGTAGTAGAGTACAACTCCATTACTCATATCATATCAACTTGATATGATTATGAGCAATATTTTGTGCTCGAAACGTAATCAGTTAATATAACTGCACAACACTGTGCAAAATAAAATCTTATCCATAATGGAATTATACTAGCAAAACTTGCTCAAGGCTCAGTTGGCACTGTCTTTCACCAGCCTCACAATATCATCGAATCAAGGCTCCAAACCATCTTCCTCTAGCCGGTAACCAACCTTTATGAACTTCCTTTGTAGACGAGCCGGTAATCTCTCGGGAATAGTCTCAAGCACGGAACTTGAATTCAATTCAACTACGCATTTAAGAGACACAAGAGTATTTCTATATACCATTAAACTGTCCAAAAACTCTGTGAGTTCCTCTGAATTATGGTTTAACTGTGATCCATTGCCTTTCATAGTTTCAAAAACGTTACGGGATGTCATAAATGGTTTTCCAAACCTTTGACGTAGTATCCTCATAGCCTCTGTATATCCTTCGTTCGGGGACACAAACTTGCAGCACTGTATGGCTCTTGCAGCAACACCAGTGCAATGCCTCAACAAACACATTAACTTCATTTCGTCATTTAAAACAAAACCACTCAGCATGACCTCAAACTCCTTGATAAACTGTGGCTAGTCGGCTGGGTTTCCATCAAAGTACCGGGGTTCAAACATAAGAAGCCTTAAAGCACTACTATCCCTAAACGGTGAAGCGTGAACATCAGACTCACCATGCTGAGCATCATGCATATCATTACAATTAACGGGCAACTCATCGTTACTTACTTTTTTGTCTTCTTACACGGTGCCACGCCCCTTCCCTGGCATTATCCAACTTCACAAGAGGATCCAAATTGCGTTGATAATTTGTGTCAAAAGAGAATCTGGCTGCAGACCCAGTAAGTACACCGAGAAGAGTTCCAGAAGGTGCTCCAGAAAACGAAGAGAAGAATTAAAACTGTCAAGGAACTTAGCGCTAAGTTCCTATTGTAACGAAGAGGCTCCGAACAGATAATTACTATGACTTTCTCGACTTTAACTCCAAACACAAGCATTGTAAGAAGGAAGTTATATTGTTTGACAATTCAAACGGAGAATGATACAAGTATATAAACATATGTTTTATACAAAATTATTATGCACTTTTTCGTCGAACTTGTACACGATCGAACCATTCGCGCCTTTGAGTTGCCCACCAATGATTACCACTTCCAATAAACAAGCGTTCACTGTTTATAGCCATCGACAACTTCTCTGCTACGGCGGCGGTGCGACCGTCGTTTGCAAAAATCACATTCAAAATCTGAGGCGGTTCTGCAAATAACAGCATTACAGGCCTTGTCAGCCACGTCTCGTAAACCGTTAATGCCCAGCTCTTGCTACGCTCGGAGTCAAGCTGTCACTTGAAGTTTCTCAGAAACGCTTAGTAATAACGGACGAAAAAACCAAAACACCAGTTGTTGACTCGAGGATTCTTTATTGTAACACCAACATATAGCCAACTTTAAAATTAAGCTTTAAAACTAAGGTCTATGAACAAATATTACAATAATAAATCACAATATTACTTCTGACGGTTTTCTACTGACTTCTTTCTGAACAGCGACCGATGAGACGATGACTGTCGTATTGATGCCTCCGCGAAAATTGGGGAAGTTGATTTTGAGCAAACAACCAAGAATTGATCGTTCAATCTTCAACTCCATTGACACTCCCCGGCAAAAAAGGGATCCAACCCTTTTTTCCTTCACGACCAATGCACGTTGACTTGGATGCCATTGCGAGAACCTGGGTCACACGGACAGAGCTGAAATGGAAAACAAACAGAAAAGCCAACACACCACAAGCATACCCACAGCACAATCTCACACATCAATGACGACCTGCGCCTCCAGATAGAGGCCTCCTCTTGACATCTTGCAACACAATCGCCACTTGCTAGAATGACTCTTGCAGAATGCAACGTGACCATAGCACCACCTCACGATACTCTACGCACATCCTCTTATCTACTCACTACCAATTACCACTGAAATCGCTTGTCACTCATTCTGCCTCAGTTCTAGTAACGGTGACGTATGCGAGCCTCAGTCGTTTACACTCTTTCTCCCCGGCGTGTCGGACCGCAGCTAACAATTATCTCCGTGTGCATTTCATTCTCAGCAATAGCCTAGCCTCCCCGGCGTATACGACCCATCTGCTGTCCTTAACATCAATCAATTCATTCATGGATGTAGAAGACTCGAAACAACTTCAGAAGTAATCACGACGAAAATTTTAACAAAATTACGCAATAACAACAAGGTACGAAAACAACGAGTAAACACAATGAATCCAAAATCACCAATTGATATGACACACCACACGTATATACAAACAGTACAAACAACCTCGCGGATCATGTCTTGATGGAATTCCTTTGAAGAATTGCAGGACTTACACCAGTACGCCTACAACCCTTCACAGGTTGACGATTGTAAGTTGTGGAATGTCCGGACACAAACAAGATTAACCAACAATTACAATAATTGGAACTCACACAACTATTTAACACAAACATATGTACAATCACTACATCAAATGTTGTGGATTCTGCCTTGACGAACTACCCTTGAAGAACTGTAGGACTTACAGCAGTACGCCTACATTCCTTCTCAGGTTGATGATCCAAGTGGAAGTCGTCCGGACACAAACAGAATTACCAACAGCTAGATGACAGATGATATCAATTCAGTATATACAATATGAACATATGTACAAGATCATACACCAAGCACATTGGACTGCTCATTGATGCGCTACCCTTTGAAGAACTGTAGGACTTACAGCAGTACGCCTACAACCCTTCTCAGGTTGACGCCCTAGGTTGGAAAATCGTCGCAGAGTTCATTTGCTGACTTCCTTCTATCAGCTATATCCTCAAATCTGAACGGCAACACGCCCATGTCATTGTATCGTAGAATATAGATGACGAACAAACACACGACATATCTCATCAACCAAGTGTAGAAACAGAGTAATTTACACCAAAGATAATAGCATTCAAATAGTAACTTGAAACTAGAAATGCCTTTATTCGTGCAAGTCAATTTAACAATAACTCTCTCGTTTACACTTGGCTTATCCACACTAAACTGACCAATATCTTTCGTCTTTTCAAACGCACCAATACTATCATAGTCATTGCACAAGATACTTGAGTTGATGGGCGTCTTTTTCATTGTGGATGAAAACACCAACGATGACTGAGTGACACAAGGTGATGAACTTAGCGGTGGATCAGAAGCTGTTCTTGTTCGGCTTTCAGATAGTTGTCTAACTGCAAGATTACCACCACTGCTGTCTTTCACTACTAGTTCGGGTTTAGCACTATCATCTGATGATAGGTGGGCTACACGCTGATCAATTACACTGACGGTCTCACAAGTATGCACACCTTCTGGAACTGCATCTGCGTTCAATTCTACTTCACGTTGTAGTTGTACAGAACCTTTATTTAACTTAGCAGTAGTAGGCATATCCCTCATCTCATAATGATCAACCAAAGACAACTGTGAAGTATCATGATCATTATCACGAATATTCACTTTACCGTCAACTTCATCATTTTCAAACTCTTTAATAACAGAAGTAGACAATTTTGGTTCCTCCTCACAAATCATTAAAGGTTTTATATCTTCACTCTGACTAGTTATACCTTGTAAACTTGTGGAGTCAGAACTGCACTCTGAAGCAGTAACTCTATTCTGTGACACTCTATTCAACAACGGCTTACCAGTTGCAACTACAGACTTCTTCACAACACCGTTATCGTCACACAATTCGGAGTCAGACCTGGAGTTTACATTTAGCTTATCACTGAACTTGCTCACTGGTTCACAGTTCACTTCTGTATGCACCTCTTGCACACGTGTAAAACACAACCGTGTTTGTCTTGCATCTTGTAACTTATCTGTTGAGGATGTACTACGAAACCTGTTACACTCACTAGGTCTATATGCATTACTAGACATCATGGAGCCTTCTCGATATCCACCTCTCTGAGGCCTACTCGTCATCAATGATTGCATTTTGATCTCAGACTGCTCTATTCTAGGGGTGAGATGTAATAGACTGGCGAACTTGCTCATAGATTGATTGACACTAGTATTTACCAGTTTCAGGATATCATCAAACTTTGGCTCGATACCCTCATCCTCCATACGGGAGCTTATCTTCACCCACTTCCTTTGCAGTCGAGTAGGTAGACGTCTTGCTATTACTTCTAGTATAAAACTCGAGTTGAGGTCACTCATGCGATTCATCGAAATCATTCCATTCTTGTAAATTAGCAAATTATCTAAAAACTCAGTGAGTGCCTGGGAGTCATCCTGTAATTGACCACCATTACCCTTAACAGCCTCGAATAATTTCCCTGCAATCATCGAAGGTCTTCCAAACCTTTGACGTAATATGCTCATAGCCTCGTAGTAGCCCTCTTTTGGCTTCATAAACTTACAGCACTGTATAGCTCTTGCAGCATCTCCAGTGCAATATCTCATCAAATACATTAACTTCAATTCATCATTTAATAAAAAACTACTCAACATGATCTCAAACTCCTTTACAAATTGTAAATAATCGGCCGGGTTTCCATCAAAACACCGTGGTTCAAATTTAGGGAGTTTGATGTTCCTATTATCCCTGAACGGCGAAACAGTAACATCAACCATGTCATGCTTAACATCAGACACATCGTTACAATTAACAGACAAGTCACCATGACTTACTTTCCTGTTTGCATCCAAGACGCTCTGTCCCTTCTTTGACCCAGGCATTGTTGAACTTGACCCAATTCCAAAAACGTTCCAGATATTGCTTGTTCAAAGAGGACTTGACCGGCACCAGGAAAAATGAACGGCGACTATCCAAACTTTCACCAACTGTTTGAATCCGCCAGATCTGTTTCTATCGTCAGAAACTGTCAATCACGTCTCATAAACCGTTAATGCCCAGCTCTCGCTACGCTCGGGCCCACGCTGTTCCTCGAAGATTTCAGAAACGCTTAGTTATAACGGACGAAAAAACCAAAACACCGATCTGCCGTTTGATATTTCTTTATTGTTACACCAACATATAAAAAGAATAAGCGAACTAAGGTCTGAAAACAAATATTACAATAATAAATCATTGTATTACTTCTGACGATGTTTCACTCTTCTTTCTGAACAGCGACCGATGAGACGATGACTGTCGTATTGATGCCTCCGCGAAAATTGGGGAAGTTGATTTTGAGCAAACAACCAAGAATTGATCGTTCAATCTTCAACTCCATTGACAGTGGTGGTAATCCTGTGGTTAGACAACCTTCTAAATGTCGAACATAACAGCTTCTGATGCATCGCTAAGTTCATCAACTGGTATCAATCAGTCGTCGTTGTTGTCATCCACATTGAAGATTACGTCCTTGAACTCATGTGTCTTGTCCTGTGACTATGCTAGTATAGGTCTGTTTGAAAAGACGACAGATATTGGTCAGTTTAGTGAGGATAAGCCAACTGTGTATGAGAGGGTAACTGTTAAACTGACTTGCACGTATAAAGACATTTCAGGTTTCAAGTTACTATTTGAATGTTATTATCTTTGGTGTAAATTACTCTTTGCCTTCGCTTGGTCGGTCAGATACGTCGTATGTTTGTTAGTCATCTACATTCCACGATACAATGTTATGGGGATTTCACCATTCAGAGTTGAGGATAGAGATGATGAAAGGTCAGCAAATGAACTCTGCGACGATTTTCCAACCTAGAGCGTCAACCTGAAAAGGATTGTAGGCGTACTGTTGTAAGTCCTACAATTCTTCAAGGGGTAGTACATTGGTGAGCAGTCCAACGTGCTTAGAGTGTTGTTTTGTACATATGTTCATGTTGTAAATATTGTTTTGGTATCATCTCTCATCTATCTGTTGGTTAATTATATTTGTGTCCGGACGTCTACCACTTGTATCATCAACCTGAGAAGGAATGTAGGCGTACTGCTGTAAGTCCCACAGTTCTTCAAGGGTAGTTTGTCAAGGCAGAATCCACAACATTTGATGTATTCATTGTACATATGTTTGTGTTAAAAAATTGAATTGGTTCCAATTCACCTAATTTTTGGTTAATTTTAAATTTGTCGCACTGTGTGAATCATCTTGTAATGTTGTTGTAAGTACTTCTGAAGTCGTTTCTAGTCTTCTAAACTTGTGAACAAGTCGAGTAGTGTTAGAATCAGTGTATGCGATTTGATACGCCGGGGATGGGATTGTGCCAGAGTGATATGAAGCAACCAACACCTCGTGAACCAGATCAGTGGTGGTACCGTCTACACAGAGCGAAGATCCCACGCGCTGGGGGGAGCGTGTCGGTGTGATGTGGTATGATGGTTGTGTGTTGAGATCTTTTGCCTTGCTTTTCCATTTTAGCCTAGTCCCGGTTGGCCCGGGTTCCTGCATTGGCAGTTCAGTTCGAGGATATCGGCACTATGGAAAAAAGGGATGGACCGTTTTTTGCCGGGGAGTGTCAATGGACGTGAACACTGAACGTTTACTTATTGGAGCTGGTAGTCATTGGTGGACAACTCAAGGGCGCGAACGGTTCAATCGTATACAAGTTCGAAGAGGACGAAAGAATACGAATAAAATCGTGTACTTATTCGGACTTTAATTGCTAAACAATATAACTTCCTTCTTACAATACTTGTGTTTTGGAGTTAAAGTCGAGAAAGTCATAGTAATTATCTGTTCGGAGCATCTTCGTTACAATAGGAACTTAGGGCTAAGTTCCTTGACACAAGCCGGCCTGTAAGATATCTCACGAATTTCTGTAGTGCTCAGGGGGTAGCATCTTTACAAGAAGCTGAACAGTCTTCTAGATGGCATATCAATATAATTTATATCTGTACAATCATTATTGCTTTTTCGTTGAGGAGCCGGACCAATGTTTATTTCTCGAGCTGTCAAAAATGCATATTGCTTCCCTGCAGATCGGAGCGATTCACTTTTGCGGCCATTGCTAGGCAAAGTTAAACTTTGGACACCACCAACAACCAATCAGCAAACGACCTTGAATGGACCAATCACATTAAAGAGACATATATGATGAATGGAAATGTATATTTATAGAAAAAAGCATAAAATAGATAATAAAAAAGTTATATGGGATATACTTCCCGAACATGGGAGAGAAACATCTCCCAGTTTAGCACGGGACTGTCAATGGAGAAGTTTCACCGTATCCTGTATATATATTCATCAAAATGACCATAAATGAGATCCTTTTGAGATCCATTTATAGCCCTTATCCTATTTTTCAGCCTGCCACAAAATCCTTCAGTATAATTTGTAGGTGTCCTCATATTGGGATCGACAAAATCACTTGAATGGTTCACTCTATGATGAATATATCCCAGAGATGACAGAGAAGTGTAACCTTTCCACTCATCCGTGCGTATAATTGACCATCGCTTAACAAGTCTAGTAATAGTAGGTATAAGAGTAGTTACTTTTCTATCTACTATCCTTTCGACGAATCCCTTTCGGAGGGAGTCGTCATACAGACCTATATCCCAAATATTGTTCGCTCGCTGGCGACCACGGTTGTATTTCTTTTTTACCAGCACTGTTTCATCGGCATGCACGATATCGTCTTCTCCACGCAACAAACAAGTGATTTTCTCCATTTTCCATGATGCTATGTCTCTGCAATGCTGGTACCACTGGACTGTTGGGACGAGGCTATTCTCCGTCTTGGCTGCTGCTGCCCTCACCGGCTGTTTCAACACCCAGTAGTTGCAGTTATATAAAATCTGGATTAGGGAGAGGTGCGACCTAGCGAAAAAAGTTCCTACGACATATTAAAATAATCAGCTTACCCTCTCTAATACTAGCACGCTTCAAACATATAGCACAACGATGAACAAATCCATCAATTGATCTGCTATAGCTTTTTGAACTCATGATACTACCACATGAACAAGTTCGCTCCTTCCGGAGCAACCCTAAATCCAGGCAATACTGGAAAACACTATCCTCCTTGAATTGCAACCGTAACCTTGTAAGGGCACGCATTTGAAATGAATCAAGCGCTATAAAACTTTGAACTACGTTCGTGAACCTCATTGGATAATTCGACATCGTTCGTGAATCTCATGGGACAATTCGCTGATTGGTAGTTGGTGGTGCCGAAAGTTTAACTTCGCCCATTGCTATATCTGGTGATGAGCATGCGCCACCCTCCCTCATGACGCAAACCTGGCTAACTACTACTGTTGCCGACAATGAAATCAGTATAAGTGAAGTGACTCTATCCAAGCGAGATGGGAACGAGGAAGCATGAGTTGCCATTAAGCAGCTTAGGTGAGTACTAGCAGCGGATCCAACATTTGGTGAAATCCAAGACTGTATGATGACATTTCGCCGCAGACCATACCAGGTATTTGTTGGGTGGAGTCTATCGACCCCCTACCTGTGAATCAGAACATGTCCAGCTACTGCTCATCACTGTCTCAGAGATACGGTATCTGGGCTATGACAAAATCACTACGGCTGGAGACTTCAAAGTCGTATCCGTTAACCCTAGCTCTGGATATGCTCAGGAAAATTCGGTCGAAATATGCTGCACACCTTCATAAAAATGTAGGATTGGCTGAGAATGCTGGAGATGATACTAGGTGTGGCCCCATTGGAAAGTCATCACCATCCTAACTAGTGACCAGCTACTGGTCGAAAACGTCCAAATCATGACCCTTCCAGGTAGCAGTAACCATGCCACCACAATGTTTGATCTTGTTCTTTGTTAGCGCTTACGGCTGAATGAAAGAGATACCGTGCTTACTATACCAAGGCCAACTATGCCAAAATCTGATGACTTTTGTCCGACACAGAATGGCCTTCATGCAATTCTTCCCATTAACAAACTTAAAAAAGCAAGAAAAACAAATGTACCAGGATAATATGAGCTCATCTTTTATGATCTCGAGGAGTCTTTTCAACTAATTACAACCTGAACGATAAAAAATATGGGTTACATTAAAGATTTGAACATACCTTTTCACGATCGCAAGGAGTAATTGGTAGAAGGAAAAGTAACATTAGTACGGAATGATTTAACTAATTAAGAGTTACAAACACTGTCAATGTAGCTGAAGATTGAACGATCAATTCATGGTTGTTTGCTGAAACACAACTTCCCTACATTTTCGCGGAGGCGTCAATACACCAGTCATCGTCTCATCGGTCGCTATTCAAAAAGAACGTAGGGAAACCGTCAGAAATAATATCGTGATTTATTATTGTAATATTTGTTCATGGACCTTAGTCTATTATGCTGCTTATATATTGGTGTTAGAATAAAGAATTCTCGAGTCACCAATCGGTGTTCTGGCTTTCGCGTCCGTTAGTACTAAGCGTTTCTTAAAGGCTTCGAGGGACAGCGAGAGGCCTGGCATCGCAAGAGCTGGGCATTAACGGTTTTTGAGACGTGATTGACAAACATTGACTATTTATAGAATAATTAGACAATTAGGCTTGGAAACAAAACAGTGTTACGTATATATGTGTCCAGAATGGTCTACCGACTGGGCCGAGTTAGCTGTACAGTAACATTGCGAAATGGTGAAATGAACTATTCACAATGCAGTCTCAGATACCGTCCAATTGACAAAACTACAGCCTACGAAAGGACCCACATAGATGAAGAGGGGTGCACAGCGTATCTTGGAGGGAAAGAGGAAGGATTAGTCTAAAAGAGACTCTCTAAGACACAGACTAATCATGAAGCATACCCAGAACCCAAGAAACGACACAAAAGTGAGATCAAGAATAACGGGAGGTTATTTCAAACAGATGTTGCCGGAAAACTCCTGGCAAACACCGCGTACTACAAACCACATGTAATCACCTACGGTACCACTCCTTATGGGATCAATCAAAGCTGTGACAATCAGATAGCTTTTAAGAAACCTGCTAGTTAAGCTGCTCGAACAACTTTCAGCTCGCTCCTGGTCGGCTTTAACTAGAGGTAACTCTCAAGACCGTCGCGTAGCCATCTGTCCGGTTAGACCTGAGCTCTAGCCACACTACTCTTTAGACTGGCCTACATAACCCGGTGGCCAGTTTGTTCTTAACACCGCCCCCACTAGCAAAGGGAGAATCTAGCTGTCACTGCGGGTGTATTTACTGGCGATGATAGGGATAGATTACGCACATGTGCAATCACAATACAAAGCCACTGCTGGGCCGTCGCCCTCTGAAAATTCTGTTGCCCACCAAGTGTTTCAGTCTGCACGGATAAACAAATTGATCGTAGACAGAGAAACGCATGACATTCTGTTGACTTGATGAAATTCTTTTGTCCTCTACTGCAGAACAAACTATGCAGAGGTTTCCCGAAGGCCAAAAAACCCTTACATTGCAACCAGGAAGCGGATACAGAGAAGTAAACTTGGCTTACGCCGGCTCGTAAAAGAGATACTGGATGCATGGTTGATTAACGCCTACCAATCCATTGTTCATGCAGTAATTAAAAACTTGACCCTCTTAGAATTTGTTCGGCAAATCCAGAACAGAAGGCCTAGTTTGACTTAAGTAAACACGTGGATCCATTTAGTTGCTGAAGGTCGTGTATTCTAGCAACTTCTATGGTTTAACCTAGCGCACTATGGACTGCAAGCACCTTAGAACAGCAGCTAGTCTACAGCTAGACATGTGAAGTATTATTATTGCTTCAGAAGTAACAAGCAACACGTAATTTTTTTATTTATACGCAGCTAGGAAAAAGAACATCGTCAAGCTAATCCTTATGAAATGACCAATGAAGCCAGCGGAACGTGAAAATCACGAGTTAGTATGGTATGAAATTAAAAACCCCACATATTCAGGTATTTCATAAATGTCCTAGACCTTTTCATCCTGTACCAGTAGTATAAGAATTTGACTGTGCGTATCAAAATAGTAACCCACAATTGTCATCAAGGGTGTGACACAGAAAAATGGGTGCGGTTTTCCTAGTCAACGGGGTTCTTAAACCTACATTGACTGTTGTCGAAAGCCTTCAAACAGTGGAGCTCCTCATTATCATTCAGAACATCAAACTGAGACTAAAGTGTTAAAGAAAGGAAATAAATGACGGTTGAGCAGAAAGACGCACGAGGAGCCTACAAAAATTCATATGAATATATGCATATATGTTGAACGTATTTAAGACCTCTCAAACCCTGGCATACGTGCTACAGACAAGTTGATATCAACCAGATTTGACTGGCCTAGTATAACCCGTTTTTTGAAGGCTTGCATAAGCTCTTGTATTCGATGACGGCTCTAATAAATGCATAAACACGCTATTCATATCAAAGGCATTCCTCAGACCTTAACCACTTTCATATGGATATCATTTGCCTACTACCTCCCTCCAACGGCCACTGGTACTTACTGATATACGTAGGTCATTTTGTCTGCTGTTTGGAAGCTATCCCTTTGGCGGATACAACAGCCGGTACAATTCGGTGAGTCTTCGTCGAAGGATCGACTGCACAATTTGGACGTCCTTCCACATTGGCGACTGGCCCTGGGGAACTACCTGAATCTGCAGCCTTCAAGAAGCTTCTAGAACTACTGAGAACCCTGACCACAGCATACTAGATATCAGACAATGGACTCGTAGAGACTTTTCCACGGTCACCCTAATGATTCTCTGATGGTCTACAAAGGCGCCAAATGGACGGATTCTGTCATTCAAGTCTTTCTTAGCATCCTCTCCATTCTCAAAGTTGAAATTAAATGCGCCTAGATACAGCTAATTTATTGAGCCACATTCTCTTTACCCGACGGAGTGTTTTCTCCAGAAGGCTGTCAACCAAGTGCTCTGGATATCCAAGGCCACTTTCAGAATCTCAACTTCGAACAGCTCCAGCTCGTGTACAAAGAGATAGAGAGGGCTGCTGGATTTTAGACTCTGTAAGCCTCTACAAGCTCAGTATGATGGAGCTTTAGAGGGTCAGAGTTTTCCCTTTAATGGATAGTACGATGTAGACCAACTTAGGATCTAATACACAAATTTTTAACGTATTCGTTCCACGCAGATCAAAGGTAAGGCAAGGGATGATCGTCCTAATTACAAAGTATATTTCGGGACCAAATCGTATTGCAATGTTGAGTGCGTAACCAGCTAGAGATCGCGCGCCAAAGAACGAACGTAGCGTGACGGCGTGCCAAAGGGCGTGGATGCTTGACTGTGAGCCTTTAACCAAACAGTTCCACTTAAACAGTGAGGGTTAGCATCTGATGTTCAGTGATGAGTGCTGTGGCTATTAATTCTGGGGAATCACCTATCGCTGCAGACCTTTCAATCTGATCCAAATGCAAGAAAAACTCTCAGTCATTGACAAAGCAAGTTGTCTGGACGAGGTGAGTGTTGATGGCTTGAAGGCAACTTGTCTCAGAGAAGAATCGTCTTCTCCTGCATCGCCAAGACCAGAAAAATCCTGATCATGGAAACTTGAACCAGACTAAAATAGTGACAAAGCTCCTACACTGGAATATAATAGTAGCAAAGTGGCTATGATAAACACTGGTTGGCGTACACATTGGCCCAAGTGGCATGGGGATCTTGTCAGCTACATTGCTTTAAACCCTGCGGATCCACTAACGATAAAAAGTCTATGCTAAATTACTCCACCGACACGCGTATGCAGTAACCGTAGCTAGTTGCAGCAGCTGCTTACTCTCTGTTTGGGATATGGCCAGTAAAAAGTGGTACTTGGCTGACACTAGTGCAAAAGTCAGAGTCCCCCCACAGCCGATTTGGCCACCAACCAGTCTGCTGATATCTTCTTGACAAGTATGCAAGAATGAAAGGTTCGATCATATATATAGCGAAGGAAGTCTAGTTCTGAGTGACTGTTACTGTTACTACAACTATCCAGCCTTTCATTTTATTCGTCTCACTGTTTTTTCTAACTTTAGAGTTTGCCGTCCCCTCGACTTTCCTTCCTTTTTCTCTTCTCTCCTACTTAAGTTTCACATTCACTTCTCATGACCTGTTGCTCATCTATTATGACTTCTGATTTCGTAAAAATTATATTTTTAGTTTGTTTCCCAATGAGCTGAACAAGTATCTTGCGGATTAGCATGTGATTCCAAAATGGACATTTCCCTGGAGCCAAACGTCCTGTAGCGTTTATCTCAGCTACGGTGGCCAAGTGAGAGATTTTCTGCACTGAGATCCTTTAAAGTAAAGAGCTGCTCAAAAATGCTGAGAAGCTGTCCCGACGTTTTAAACAAGGTCGTTGCGAATCTATGGGATATTTGAAAGCCCTCTGTCAGACTAACAATTTATCCACACTTATAATGCCAATAAATCACTTTTCCTAAAATTACCTTTCACAATTAACACAAAGTTGACCCAAAATTTAACTAGCTGGTAACATTTATGTGACTAACTTGGATGGAAGTCGATTTACTAATAAGATATGCTAACGAAGTAGATGGCGCTAAATCAAACCTTGTGAGTTCCGTAGACAGCAATAATCGCTTTGGTAACATGCGTCCAATGAGATCTCTAGTTCATAGAGGTGGTGCAGTTGGCATGGGTTTGGTATCAAAAGGAATGGTTATATTTGCTGGTAACTCTCATCCAGAGTTAGTGAAAGCTGTTTGTCAGCATCTTAACGCTCGTCCTGGAAATTGTTCAGTGTTCTTCCGATCAAGTCGTGAAACTGAGGTTGAAATACGCGAAACTGTTCGAGGTGATTATTAAAAATATACATTTAATCATTATTCGAATAATTTAGGTCGAGATGTGTATATTATTCAATCGGGTACTAAAGATGTCAATAATGATATAATGGAGTTATTAATCATTGCTTATGCTTGTAAATCAGCCTGCGCAAGGAAAGTTATCGCAGTAGTGCCATATTTACCCTATTCAACACAGACTAAACGGAGAAAGCGTGGACCTATCACCAGTAAACTTGTCGCCAAAATGTTATGTTCTTCAGGAATCAACCATTTGATTACCTTAGATCTGCATTCTAAAGAAATTCAGGTAAATTTTATGAAAAAGTGAATCTTATGATTTGGATCTAAGGTTTCCGAATCATTTTTAAGCTGTAGAAATGTACATTGTGATAAGACTCAGATTCAGATGATAAAGGACAGGAGGTTCTTCAGATTTATTGATTGAAGATAGAAGGCTTCAAGCCTATGTTAATCCCTGTCGGATAAATATCCATACTTTTCTAACCATTTCTTGAATATGCCAATTATCGACGCAGAAAGCACTTATTCTGGGAGTAGTTTCCAAGAATTGATGACTCGATGTGAGAACCAGTACTCCACAGCTGCGTAGTTTCTCCTCGGCTGTTGAATTCCCGGACTATGTCCTCTGAGTTGTTCCGATTTGGTGGGAAGAAAAAGAGAAAAAAATTCAGGTTCATAGTCTTTGTTAAGAAGATTTTAAACATCGAGGTCTGTCTGTCTGTCTACGATATGACAGGGAGAAGGATTTAAACTGTTTAGTCTGCCCTTTTATTATAAATTAGTCATGCCAAGAAATATACATGTTGCCTTCTTTTGAACTCTTTTTAGAATGTGATCCCCTTAAGACAAGGACTGGCTGCGTGGATACAGCTTTCCAGTCTTGACCTCACTTGAGATGTATATAAAAAGGTGAACATATCTCCGGTGGTTCTAATGCTCTGCGAATCCCCCTTAAAGACTTGAGACTACCTGCAGCCGCTGCGCGACAATGTGCTGTAGTTTTTACGTCGTAACTTATTACGACACCTAAGTCCAAATGAGTCTGAACTGATGGGAGGGTTATTCCTTCTAGTTCGTAGGAACTGATGGTTGATTGTCCAATGCGCATGGTTGTGCATTTCTCTACGCTGATCGGGAGCATCCGTTCTTTGGACCACTCTAACATTTTGGTGGTCGTGTCATCGTCACCGTTCAGCTCCCTCCAAATGTTTAAGTCATCTGCATATGGGACCATATGGATATCAGTGATCACATATAACTTATTGTAATCTGTGTATCTTTTTAGAGGTCTAGTTTATCTTTGAAAGCGTTTACCGATGTGGGTGACATCACTTGGTCGGGTAAGGAGTTCCAATCGTTGACCATCTTATATGAGAATCCACACACTTACTTTGTTCAACATCAATCTGGACATTTTCTTGTAATCATCTTTCGATGCTGTCCTGGGAGGAAAGAAGACGTCGAGAAGGTCAGCACCTAAATTACGCTTTAATATACGATATGTGCCACAATTGAACTTCCTCTTCTCCGTTGGCACGATAATAGGAAGAGATTTAAATGTTCCGTTATCTTCTCATTTGAAAGGCTGGAGATATCACAGTAATTTGCTTCCAACCCTTTGTATTCCTCCCAAGACCTATACATCCTTCTTAAAGCATGGAATGGCTATTTGTTAACAGTGTTCTTGGTGAGGTGTGATGTTGAGAGTTGAGTACTTGAAATAGGCTTATCTAAGCGCTTAAGAGTCTTTCAAAGTGCCCATTACTTTCGAAAAACCTTAGCTTCAACTGTATTACAATATGCATTTGTTCTCGAATCACAGCTTACAGCAATTCCCAAATCCTTTTGTCCCTTAACATCAAATGGTTCTGTATCCGCTAGGAAGTACGACATGTAAGACCTCTGACCCAGGCGCATTACCACACTGTTCTTGAAATTAATTCCCAAACTTCAGAGGTTACAGCTTGTAAGGTCTAGTGATACTACTACTTTAGCTGACCAAATCGCGATTGGTGGAGCTGGGTTTAAACCTGTTAGTCAGTGGTTGGAAGTCGAGTGCTTACACCAATGAGGCACATCCCTAGTGTGGAAAGGATAATGCTAGTGGATCTCTAATTATGGTTCTCTAAGAATCTGTCACCTTAAATGGGCTACATAAGTTGTAGTCATATCGGATGTTTGAAGGCTTACAGATATCAGCTATCCTTACCCAAAAGTTCAGTAACTGGCATACGCAACCATATAAGTGTGCTGTTCTACAAAGCATGACACTTGCTTCAAACTAGTGCACTAACTGTGGTTTACATTTCATTGATTTCTTAAGCTTTCTCAACTGAATATTTCACTGGCTCAAGGGTTTTTCAAATATCTTTTCCGAGATGTCGTCGTTAATCAGATCCTAAAACTGCTTATCTAATATATTATTATACTACAGATTGTGTCTCAGGGGATTCATTTGTTAATTGACTAATCCCTTTTTGCTGCAATTTATGCTTTTATGTCTGTTTTGTGGCTTAGAGCATTAAATTTCTTTTCAGAAAGTGGCTATTATTGGTATTATTATGTTACTTATCAACCAACTGTGATCCCATGCAGTTGGCAATGAACCACACCCACTCTGTGAGGGCTAATGATGTTGTCTAAACCCGAATCGGGGTTCGAATCTGTGACCCGGCTAGCCGAAAGTCAACGGCCTAAACCAATAAGCCACAGCTGCAGCTTCAAAAGTGATCATAGGCATAACTTACTATCAGGTGTTCTCTTCCACCACTATTTTGTAAGGGACTGCTTAAAAAAAAAATCAATTTTGTGGGGTATTTAACTGGATATTAGTTTGTTAGTGTGTCCGTCTGTCTGTTTTCAACATAGAACTCTGCACTGATGTGCAGCAGTTCAAGTCGCCACACTTTATGTAGCACACAAAGCAAGAGAAAGCAGAAGAAATGCATAACAGAGACAGTAAACAGGGAAACGAAGAAAAATATTGTTTCATTGGGTATTATAAGTCACAAGGAGTGAATGCATCTGCGCCATCACTGAGAACGATTTTGAGCCATATCACGGATTGTCTGCAGCCATTGGTTTTCACCGTCCCGAAGACCCCAACCAGGAAGTCTACATCTTCCCACTTGTCTGGCTTAAACTAACTGTTATGGATTTCATTGACTGATGAGGCCATGTTTTAGTTTGACTGCCGCTAGCTCCTCTCTAGGCTGACACTATGTAAGCTAACATTGCCTGTTGTCGAGGAAGGCGATGGCTAGGCATGTGTAACATATGTCCTAACCGTTTCAGTCGATGTAGCTTCACAGCCTCGTTGATTTATTTCCCCTCCTTACCTAGCACTCGACCAATGCCTAACCTTAATATTGCTCACCTTATTATACCACTTCACACGGGAGATAGAACGCAGGCACCTATGATCAAAGACAGCTAATCTTTTCATGTCTTCCACTCTCAATGGCCAGGTCTCACAGTCATCCGTGAAGGAGGATGGAGAGGACTGCTGAGCAGTACACACCACACATCCTTTGGTCGACAGCCAGTCGGATATCACGTCTACACCAGAGCCGGCGTAAACTGACATATGCGAAACTAGCTTTGTGTATCCGTGCTGAGATTTCGTCAGCGATCAACCCGTTGCGACTGATGCAGCTTCCCAAATAAGTGAAGTGGTCAACACGCTCAACCATTTCCTCCCTATTTCTAAGCTAGGAGTAAGTCAATGTAGTCCAGTCCTGTAGCATCTTACATTTGGTGGGAGCGAATCGTATGCCACACATTCGCAGATTGCAGCTCAAGGTGCTCAGAAGACTCTGCATTTTGTCAGCGTCTTCACTGAGAAGGACTATATCATCTGCATATTCTAAGTCAACGAGATTATTCCCTGGTAACCATTCAATCCCTGAGTTGCTGAAGGCAGTCAGTTAGAGTTAAGTCCACTAGTATATCTATGATGAATTTGAGTAGAAATGGGGATAGTGGGCATCTCTGACAGACACCAGTGGTTGTCACCACTTCAGGTGACAACTCTCCATAGGCTCTCACCTAGCTGCAAGAGTTTGAGTAGAGTGCCTTGATCAGTGCATTGTTTTTCTTGCCATTCCTTTTACAGCCAAGCATGACCAGAGTACCTCTCGATCGACAGAATCGGATGCCGCCTTAAGGTCAAGAAATATGACGATTGTTGAACGCCAGTAAGTATGCCTATGTTCCAGAATCTGTCAAAGGGTAAAGGAAGATATGATCAATATACCCTCTTCCTGGTCTAAAGCCTGGCTTGTTCTCTCGTGTTTGAACCTCCCGTAGACCAGTTTGTTAATCAGCTGATGTTAATCCACCGATGTATCTATATACATCTCTTCCCCTTTATCCCACAGCATATTTCCCTCTCAGCATTCGTTCTCAGCGATTCTTCTTAGCTGGCTTCAAGACTATTCAAAAGCTTTCATTTTCCCGTCACGATCACCATGTCATTTTCGGACCCACGCCCAACTCGTCGCTTGCTTCCTACTTGGGTTCCACTCTAGGGCCTGATGCATGATGTTACTCAACAGTCTCTTAGGCTTATCTCCAATCTATCTCCATTTCCTTCTGCATATTCGTTAGGTAACAGGTCCTTGGTTGATTCACTATACTGCCAGACTTCTTTGTTACCTATCCTTTCTTACCTACCGACCATTTTATCTTCAGTATCCATGCAACTGCGATGGTTAATACATGTGTTACGCATGCCTAGCCATCACCTCCCTCGACAGTGGGCAATGTTAGCTGATATAGGGTCAGGTTGGAAAAGAGTCAGTGGTGGTCAAACCAAAACATGGCTTCATCAGTCAATGAAATCTACAAGAGTTAGTTTAAGCTGCTTAGGAAGTTCCTGACTTCCTGGTTGGGGTCATCTGGACGGTAAGAACCAATGGCTGGAGACAATTGGTGATATGGCCCAAAATCGTTCTCAATGGCTGGCGCAGATGCATCCACTCCTTGTGACTTATAATTTCCAATGAAACTATATTGTTCTTCGATATCACTACTCTTTTTGTCTCATATCCCTGTTTACTGTTTCTGTTTTGCATTTCTTTTTACTTTCTTTCTGGTTTTGTGTGCTACATGGAGTGTGACGACTCGAACTGCTTCACATTGGTGCAAAGTTCTATGTTGAAACCAGTCAGTTAGTCAGTCACTACACATGCAGCGAAGGTAGGAGTGTTGATAAAAGTCTGCAATAGTCTGGTGAAGATGCCTTTCATGACGCCTGCTCTTTCTCTGAACCACATAGAATCATTGCCAAACTTGACATTAGTGATGAAGATCCGAGGTTTGTTCCTTATTCTGCGTGCAGCAGAGTTCCATACTGATTGCAGCGTGATGAAGGTCTGTCTTGGTTTTCCAATCCTGGCTGGCTTTGATATCCTCATCTGTGCCGCTTAAATAAGTGAGAGAGGTTATTTCCTTCAAATATCTCCTGTTGATGGTGCTTGCTGCTTACTGGTTTGTGCTACCTTCGCCTCAGCCATCACTAATGTTTACTTGAAGTTCTGTCTTCGTTGTTGATCTTGCTTATAGATCTTCGAGTTGGCAGGATACATAAGGCATAAATCGTCCTCGAAGTTCAAATCTTTCAATGTGTGACGAGCATGAAGTTGGGATACGCTTCAAATCTGGCTATCCATCAAAGGATTTCTGTACTGTACAGCAGCAGTTCGCTCTATCCTCCTTCATGACTGTGAGACATGGTCATTAAAAGTGGAAGATATGAAAAGTCTAGCTGTCTTTGACCACAGATTTTTTGCATTGTCCCCCGTCTCAAGTGATATTACGTGCTGATTAATATTGAGGTTAGGCGTAGAGCTCTAGGTAAGAAAGAGAAGCCAATCAATGAAGTCGTAATGGTGAATCGATTAAAATTTTTTATTTTTTATTTATTTTTGATTACAGCTTGATTCCACGCCGTATTTTTGGTACAAGTATGGAATTTTCAGCGTGGATATCGGTAGCCCAAAATTCGCAGGCCGACCATAGATATCAGGTGTGCGTCGGCGAGGGCTCGAACCCCGGACCATGTGCATGGTCGGCGAGAATCCTAACCAGTGCCACCGACGTACATGTTGAGCACCCTGAAGCACTGACTATCCTCAGTGAGAAGTGTTAGCGGACGTTGGATTAGGACCGATTAAACTAAATCCTATGGTCAACTCATTATTATTATTTTGTTTTCTTTAGTTCCCAGAGGAACATAGGGCTTCAGCCGCACGTCTTCATTGCGCTACGTTCTCTGACAACGTTTTCACCTGGCTCCACGTCTGCTCGCATACTTTCATCTCTTCACATCACATCCTCCATGTCACCCTCGCACTAACGACAAACTTGCCGCTTCTAATTCGAATTCCACTAGAGACATGACCTGGCGTGTGATGTCACTTGATGGTTTCCTCATAGTATGGCCAATCCACCTCCATTTCTTCCTGAATATATGTTGCACAATTGGTTCCTGATGGGTTGGTTCGCTCGCAGAGATCCCTCTCTGCTGCTGATCTTTTCTGGCTATCTGATCTTGAGTATTGAGCGAAGACTGTTGTTGATGAAAGTCTGTAGTTTGTTCGAAGTGCCCTTCGTGACGCGCTGGCCAATTATATGATCCGTATAGTAGCACTGAGTTCACAATGGAGTTGAAAAACTGGGATCTAATTTTTCATTCTGAGTGCCGTCGACCTCCACACAGACTTGTGAGTAATGAAAGCTTGTCTTGCCTTGCTTTCCCTATCCTCGTTTTGATTTCCTCATCAATCCCATCCGCCTGTAGTTGGAACGATGCTTTCCAGGTAGGTAGGTATGTAAGTAGGTGAAGGAGGTTGATTCTTTCCGATTTCTCTCATTTATGATGATTGTTATCTGCTATTGCTGCTGTCGCTGTTGCTGTTGGCCAGGAATCTTCATCGTCACATCTGCTTCCTCTATGTTAACCTGAAGTTCTATCTTCTCTAGATGCTTCTTCTATCGTCAACTTATTGCTTTTCACTTGCATATCTTCCATTTTGTGGGAAATCATCGGCGAATTCCAGATCCTCGAAGTTTATTTTTATGTGGGTCCATTTTATGCCCGTTTCTTCGCTCTCTGTCTGTCGTCAACCCATAATCTTTCATTATTAGTTTTAGCTAGCCATATGTGTGGAGGTGTAGACTGGCTCACTGAGATCATTGGGATGCTGTGAACTTATAGCTTAAGACTATGTGTAACATATATGGCTTAAAATCGTTCCCATAGGACTCAAATTAGTTGTGGATTTATGGGGTTTCATTTTTTTCTCAATCTGCATGTTTTTATTTCTTTTCGATTTTAGGGATTTTTCGATGTTCCCGTTGATAATCTGCGTGCTTCACCATTTTTAACTAAATACATTGAAACATACATAGCTGATTATAGAAATGCAGTTATAGTGGCTCGTAATCCTGGTGTTGTACCACGGGCTACTAGTTATGCAGAACGTTTACGTTTACCGCTTGTTGTTATTCACGGGGAAGAAAGAGATGAAAGTGATAATACCGACGGTCGTAATTCTCCACCATTGGATCAACCTGTTTCAGAGAAAAGGTTTGTAAAACAGGGTTTTTGGGTTCGGCTGTATAAAGTTTTGTATTATTTCGTTTACTATTTCAGTATATATGCGAAGGTTGGGATGCTACTACCTGGACACCCAGATCAAAGTTAGTGGTTGTCTTAAGGGGTAACGCGCACTCGGAGCCTTTGACTTGAAGTGTAATCTGCAAGAACTGCATTTCCATAGTCTCCGATGAACAAATTAGGTTCATCATACGCCATTCGATTTGTTCTAATTCTGTTACTCTTTACATTAACATAGATTTGAAGTCAGGATTTCCTAGCTACTGTAGGTAGACCGGTATGTCCACCAGTGTGGCGGGGGTTGTAAGCGCTAGGCGCTAGCATTCACTCCCTCACTTTTGTGAGGAACACCCCTTCCAAGTGAATGAGGCTCACCTGGCTGCCAAAGACTATGAGAGCGTGGTCACATTAGTGCATTTTGCGAGGAAGACCGAAGTCTACGCACCCTCTGCCGTACCAGGTCGTTTATGAGGATAACGTATATATATATATATATATATATATATATAAGGGTGACATAGTTGATATAATTGCTCGGAAGTGGCTTTAGAAGTGAAAATTAAAAGTTTTAAATAACGTGGTGCTCAATGGCACAAAGTTAGAAATTTGATTAGGATAAAATTGTTATTGAGTGAGAAGAGAGGTGGTAGTTGAGTGTCAATTTAACAAGTGTGAAGAGAGTGTGAAAATGTACAACAGGGAGCATATGAGAATGATAATAGTGAATTATTTATTGAAGTAAAAGTAAACTAAAAGTAAAATTAAAAAGTAAAGAAAAATCAAATATTTTTTTAGGGAACAATTAGTGAAGAGGTTAAGACCAAGGTAGAATAAGAGACTGGACAAACTTTCTTTTGTATACAGAGTTCAGGGATGTATTGACGAATTGCTAGCGCCTCCGCCATACACAAAAGCTGAAACCTGACGCCTTGTGTACCATTTTGCTTCACTTTGTAGATGATCTTGAAAGACGACTCTGGTGGAGCTACGTGGCCTGAGTTAACCAAATGCTCGAGAATTGAGCTAGTAATTGTCTTACGTTGTCCCTTTGCTAACCATGCCGGATAATGTTCAGAGATGCGTTTGGGAAGTGTGCTCCTTGTGTGTGTGTGTGTGTGTGTGTGTGTGTGTGTGTGTGTGTGTGTGTGTGTGTGTGTGTGTGGTCAATATAACTAGCTCCCCACGAGCCAGTGGATTTATAAACACATATTGAGGTGGCCTAAAGTGTCAGTTTATCCTTAACACATCCATTGATCACCTTTAAATTCGACATTGATAAATAGGAGTTTCTTCGGCACCGTCTGGGTTCTTTCAGGCTTTTGCTTTAATTTCATGTTTTTTCTCGATGAATCTTGGAGGATATCCGTTTTCCATTAGGACTTGTCTGAGTCGTTCCAGTTCCCCGTCGATTGTATCACTGGAACATATTCTTCTTATTCTTGACAATAAGGGGTGGATCACATTTTTCTTTCTTCTCAAAGGGACCCAACTACGAAAATTTGTGTATTGACCACTCCATATCGGTTTCCTATAGATCGATCTTTGAAGAGAACCATCAGATCTCCTTTTTAGAAAAAACATCAAAAAAATGGAATCCCGACGTGAACTGAATGGCATGATAGCAGCTGTTGAACTCTTTAGTTATCAATCCGATGTCGGTATTCTCGTAGCATATGATGAAAATATCCTCTGAAGATGATGTCGTCGGTAGAGAAAATTTTCTCCGCTGAATTCGTCTTTATTTTCTTCATGACTCAATGGGTATTTTCGGTGATATATAAACGCACAAGTGAGCACTTATCCTATATTCTGATGTCATCTTAGCTGAAGTTAGTATACGTGTTAGTACTTTTTGTGAGCAGCCATCTTTCAGCTATACAACAAATTAGTGTGGTCGGTAGATGGTCAACTTGTATGATTCCACGTAAGCTTTATCCCTCAAATAATTAGCGACTGTATTTATTTGAAAAATTTTTTTATTTTGATTATAGCTTGATCCCACTCCGTATTTTTGGTACAACTATGGAATTTTCAGCATGTGATATCGGTAGTCCAAATTTTGCAGGCCGACCATAGATATCGGGTGTGCGTGGACAAGGGATCGAACCCTGGCCCATGTGCATAGTTGGCGAGAGTTCTAACCGCCATGCCACCAACGCATAATACAGAGTATTCCAGTGGTTACAGTGTATTCTTGGCTACGTGGATTTCATTTCTGATAGATTCAGTGGCTGACATGAAATTATCTATTTTGCAAAGACTATTAGTGAACGCTTTAGTCTCAAATTGTACTGCTGGTTTTGCGAGATTTGTTAAAGTCATTTGTACTTTTTTAAAAGACTATAAATGTCACACTAGTTACTAGTATCCAATCAAAATGTTTAATATCATTTGGGCGGAAAAGATTCCATATGAACCAGGTTATAATATGAGCCACATTTACTGTGTGAAGGCTGGTGATACTACCCAGTTGCCCAGACTAAAGTAGTTGGTGTGGGATTCGAAACTTGGTACCCACTGACTAAAAGTTGAATGCATCCTTAAGCCAGTGAGCCGCGTCTCCACTTAGACAAATAAAGAATTCAGCAAACTTTGTTCATGTTAGATAGTTGAAGGCAGTCATCAGGAAGCTATGAACCAAGGTTTGGTGCTTTTTGACGCTCATCACCAGAACGTATCTGCAATCTGGGAATCGAACCTTCGCCACCCAGTTCTGACCTCCTGTAGGACTGTGATGGATACAGCAAATAGTCAGTAGGGTGTAATCAATGTCTCATGTGTCTAATTCTTGGTGTTGATACCAACTGGATTCTCTCAGTCAAGCTTTCTTTTGAATTCACCAACCTGAGGGGCCCATTTAAGTTTTTCTAACTTATTAGTTTAGTCCCGAGCTCCACTCAATCAAATTATTCATTCGACATTCACTGATTTTGATACATGCGAAACAACATATCACTTAGTTTACAGGCTAACCAATTCACCGAGTGGTTCATTATTATCATTTTCAATATTATTATTCCCTTAAGTCCCGAGTGGAGCACGGGGCTTCAACAGCACATTTCCATCCCTTTGTGTTTTCTGCAGCTGCGTGTAGCTCCCTGATAGTATAGCGCTGAGTATCTTCGCCTGTTATGTGCAAGGCTTGGGTTCGATTCCCAGTCGAGTAGCTGGCTTTTTGTACGTCGGTGGTAGTACAATAGTCGCCAACCACGTAAGTGGTCTGGGATTCGATTTCCGGTCGATACACTCCGAAGCCAGACTTAGCTGGTAACAAGTCTGGTAAAGAAAGAAGTTCAAGTGTATGAGGGCAGCAACATCATCCCCGTGAAAAACATCACGGTTACTGAAACTTCAAATCTCAAACATGAAGCTATTTGTGTTCCTTTTGGGACACACACACACACACAATGGGATGAAATAGAAAGTGATGCATTAACTTACCAAAAGAAAATTGTTTTATATATTTCTTTCACTTTTTTTTTACCTTGTTTTTAATTTTTAGTAAAACTACCCAAGTAGGTCTTGAATTGTTACCAATGATGATACCTAAAGCCAAGCCACCATTGACGTTAGTTGGAGATGTGAATTCAAGAATTGCTATTATTATTGATGATATTATAGATGATGTATCAAAGTTTGTTACTGCAGCTGAGCTGCTTCATGAACGGGGTGCATATAAGGTATGTGAGATGATGGCGTACTGAATCCTCATCATTTTACGTGTTATTATTTTTTCTATTATTGGTTTTGTAGGGATTTTTTGTTTGATTGCATGGAGGATTTCATCACGAGCTGACATCAGTTAGACAACCACTGGAAAACCAGCTGGGAGTACTGGACAGCTCTTTCGTCAGCCTAGTTTGGGACTCTTCATCGGTACGCACCCACCACCACGGGTTAGAACCCAGGACCTTCTGGTTACAAGGTGAGCTAGCTCGTAGACCATTGAGTCACTGGGACCCGATCCAATGATCAGTCCATCAATTCTGACTTCTGCCAATTCACGACATAGCGCGACCTTTTCGGAATGTCTCCTTCGATGAGTTACCGCCTCATCTTCAACCTGCTGTACGCTACCACTGGTCACGGCTTCCCAATAGAACCCCAGGTTAACTGCCTGAATAGGGCCAGTCGCTAGTGAGCATCAGACTGATTTTCAAGTATTGGTTTTGTGGGGATGAAATAGTTGTCCAGTACTCCCAGCTGGTTTTCCAGTGGTTCTCTAACCGATGTCAGCTCATGATGAAATCCTCCATTCAATTATCCTTTCTCGCCTAAATTTCCGTTTGTTATATTTTCTTTGGGAAACTCAGTACAGTCCATGCTTTGTTATTTATCCAATCGTTGCTTTTTGGAGGTGGGATTTAATGTTGCCTTCTCTGAACTGGATGATCTAATCGAGAAGCTCTGAGCATGTTGTCTAGGAAGATAATGAAAGCTTCACAAGTAAATTATTCATCTGAAACAATTTCACAACACCGAGGTACTCACTTGTTCTACAAATCTTTTCTCTCATTTCTAAGGCGACGTTAGTAGTCAGTTGTAGAGGCTAATCACATGGTCAACTAACAACCGTTACCTTGACATCGTGGTTGGGCTTGCATATCTCAATGATCCAACAAAATACCCTCTGGCTGGATCGAATGTTCCAGGTTCTACCATACCAGAAAGGAGGTTTAGGTTGGGGTCAGAATAAAAGCAGTTACTGTCATATTATAAGCTGTTTACCGTATGCTGGGAGGGGGTCTGAGGGCGAGGTTGTACTGCCGACCAATAGGGATGCAGCAACTGTAAGGTGTTCCCTTCGTACTATCGTCATATGGTCGAGTGAAATACCACACCTGAATCTTGTATGCATGCCTGCGAAACAACATATATCCACTGCTCGAGATGCTAGAATTCTGGCTTGTGACGACTCCTGTTAACCGGCTTGGCAAAGAGCCTTGACGTTGAATACTACGGTATGTAATTGGCAGTTTGGTTTCAAGAGACTATCAGTGGTGTTTTTCTGGCTCTTGTCTCTATCTCCTATCTCCGGGGCGCTAACTGTAACTAAGGTTACAAAGGGCTGTCTCTAATCTAAATAGTGTCAAAGAAAAGCGAGACCTGATGGAATGATCTCAGGTAGTTAAGCATATTGATGGTGAACTTATTGTCTGGGCTAAGATATAAGGTAATCTGAGATAATCTTGTTGGTGTCTGGTGAAAATATTTGATTGTCCTAGAGAAACACTGGAAAAATTATGAACATACCTTTTAGGATTGTGCCTTTCCACACGTTTATCAGTAACTTCCTTAACGTAGTTCACAAACACATAGACCATAGATCCTCTGGCAATCTATCAACTGCAGTTTGAAGTTGCAGTAAATGCCTACCTATCCAGCTCTCAGTTGAGTTGATCTGATTTAAGGTGAATCACTTCAGCATTCTTACATTCGGCCTTATTTTGCGATCTTCGTAGAGACTTCCAATAGAATTTTGGATAATGATTTTAACTCCATGTATGATTCAACGAATTGAATAGATACCGTTTGCTGCCTCGGCCAGCCTAGCGCTAAACTTCACGAATTCATTGAGTTCTTTCAGTGCTACGGGATACCCGCAGATTTTCAGTAATTTTAAATGTTCCCATTATGATAATCACAGAACACGGTTTAAGCAAGAAAATAAATATTTTCGGTGAATTCTCATCAGGTTTTACACAATTACATAATAAAATTATTAAACATAAATATATGAAACCATTATGGTTGGTAGAATTAAAGTTCAGGTAAATGTGTAGGGTCTTGTACTTTGAAGTCTCTGTAGTGATTTGATTGATTTTCCCGGAGTGGACACAGGGTGAAGAGCGAGTGAGGAGCCATCAAGTCGAGGAGTTGCATCAGTGGGAGGAAGGCAGGGTAATAGGGATGAAGATGAAGACAAAGATAAGTGAGGATTAGAGAGGTTTTGTGTGCATTTCGGATTGTGAGGGCGATTGTTACTTCCCGGCTGCCCACACCGTGGAAGTTGGTTGCGTGACCGCAGAGCCTAGGGGACAACTGCTTGAGGCCGGTCACACGCGGCCTGTTTTTGTTTGTTCTCTTTTGTTTGGTGTGTCTCAGTAGCATACTTATCACTCCTGCGCTGTGACACGGCAGCAGGAAGCGCGGTCGTTGTTAATCCGGGCCACGGCCGATCCGGCATGAAATTTCGTGAATTTGTTTGAATCATGGTCTTGGATGGGGTAGCTGCTTTTTGTTTAACCACTATCCAAACAACCTACCTGGCATGGTAGGACCTCAAGAGACACAAATCTCAGCCAGTATAGCTTGATTAGGTCATTGCGGTGTTCAAGCCCCCGACCACCACGTCAAGATAGCAGCTTTCGGTCGGGATAGGGTCACTAGCCGGGAGGTTCCAACCCTCTCCTCTTTTCTCAGACTTGGGACCGGTTGGAAAACTAGGCGAGGAAGCATCATTTCAACGACTTACTGGCGACAGAACGGATGAAAATGTCGAACCGAGAATCGGAAGGGCAAGACATCTTCATCACTTCCATATTAATCCACAAACTGGACCCACTGAGACCCATCTTAGATATGTCATTCTCCTTACCATAAATCGCCAAATGGATTACAGAGGTCCTTACGCCTGTAAGAGACTCATTATCAAATCATTCTGTAAAAAGTTCATTTGATCTTACAGAAATGCTAGACACCTTGAACATTAAGGAAAAGGTTATGTGTTCAATTGACATAGAATCTTTATTCACCAATGTTCCCCTTCATGAAACTGTTGATTTCATTTGCGACTACATCACAAGCAACGGGATAAACTTACCTATTCCTGTAACGTACATCAAAGACATCATCTTAATGTGTACAGAAAATATTAGATTCACATTCCAAGGAAAAGCATACAAACAAATCGACGGTGTTGCAATGGGTAGCCCTCTGGGGCCCCTGTTAGCAGATATATTTATGTCGAAATTAGAGAAACAAATGCAAGGTATGCTTGGAGAATTTATGCTGTACAAACGTTATGTAGATGATACTCTTATTATTAGTAATAATAGCAAATCTATTGAAAACTTTATCACCCTATTTAATCATATCCATCCAAATATTCGAGTGACCTCCGAACTAGAATCCAATAACAAACTCGGTTTCCTGGATATTACTATGACTAGGAGAAATGATGGAACGATTCAGCGCTCTATTTTTCGTAAACAGACGTGGAGTGGACAATATCTTCATTTTACCAGTTTTGTTCCTATCCAGTATAAACGTTCCCTGGTGAAATGTTTGTTCTCAAGGGCTCGAAAAATATGTACGAGTGACACATTGATGGATGAGCTTCGACATATACATTCAGTTTTACTAGCCAATGGTTATCCAGAAAACTTCATCAATTGTCACGGTAAGGATAGACCACATCTTGAAAAGACAGCTTCTGTACCAAAGAAAGCCATCTTTATTAATCTACCATTCAAGGGCGACCAGATTATGCAGTTGACAGCTCAAAGACTTCGGTCAGCCATCAAACGCACATTCTACGCCGCATCTCTTTTTCTCACTTGCCGAACATTTTCGATCCCTGTTCCTACGATTAAAGGACGAAATTCTGTGGACTCTACTTCAAACTGTATCTACAAGTTCACCTGCAGCTGCGGTGACACCTATATAGGTAGAACTAACAGAATGTTCCAATGTCGTCGAAAAGAACATGTTCCAAAATGGCTAGTAAATCATATCGAAAATCCTAACGCGATTAATCTTAATAGAAATCCAGCATCATCCATTGCAAAACACTTATTAATGTCTGGTCACAAAATCAATATTAATGACTGTTTCACAATTATTTCACATAACTCTAATTCAAGGTTATTGAAGGTGATGGAAGCACTTTGGATTAATCACATACAGCCTAAACTGTGTGTACAAAAATCAATAGACTTCAATCTTCGCCTACCCTGGACTGCATGACCTATCTTAATATGATTGGTCATTAGTATGTACTTTTGTTTTTATTTAACTGAGTAATTTTCATGAACTTTATTTTATCATTGTTAACCATGTTAGTTGTAAAGCGGTTGTAAAGAAACTACGAAATGATATCATCTCGCGAAATTTGTCTTCTTAATGCCTTATTCAACTTCTATATTAGTTTGTTTATTAGATATATCACACACAGTGAGTGAAACGGTATTATTTAATGGTGACAAAGTTTCAAACACAATTTATTATTGTTCATTATCATTCCATCAATTATAATCACACAACTTCGAAACTTGAGTTTTATGGTTTTCTTCGTCCTCTCCTATTTGTCATTAGGGTAGTAGAATTTTCCAGATGTCAGGGAGGGTGGACAGGTGTTGAATCATTCCTGTTACATGTACTTGCAGTTGATTCAATGATGAATGAAGCTTCCATTATCAATATCTCCCTCCACCCTGCGGTTATATTAGGTTTTAAAACTGTCATCCTATCCAGCCTATTGTGTGGTTGGTTGTGTGTAATTGCATGTAGTGACTGGTAGCTGACATGTAGCTGAACTATTCCCCAGATTTCTTATCTTATTCGAGTCAACCACTCTAGATTTTGCTGCTTGGTTTCTATGCTCCGCTAGTCTGACTGACTGACCCAGTTCTACTACTATTTTTTCTCATGTATTTGATCTGACAATCATCGCAAGCAGGGTATTAGATAAACTGAATTGTTTTGCTTTAAAGGCGTTACTGTCAGGATACTTTAACTGACAAATCTGGTTTCTAATAGAGTTAGTGGGTGGTTTGAATGCCAGCCAGTCTTATTCTTGCCTTGTTAAGAATTCAGCGTAAGGTTTCCGAGGTCCCTTCCTTGTATGGAATTACTGCTGATGATTTAGACTGCTTATTGTTGGTGTTGTCTTGCGCATATTTGACATGCATATCGTAATTATTATTATTATTATTTATTTTTATTTTTACATTTCCCTACATACTCTCTGACTAATTTATCATAATAATCATTAATTAAGTTTCAAAGCTTCTCTTGTATGCTGGAGGCAGGTTGATAACAGCGGAAGCTTTATTTATCGAATCAACTGAAGAGAATACGTGTAATAGGAATGATTCATCAACTTTCCAGTGGAACATCTGGAAAATTCTACTACCACGCGTACGACAAATAGGAGAGAACAAAAAAAACTATAAAACTCAAGTTTTGGAGTCGTGTGTAATTGATGATATGATTATGAATAATAAATTTTGTTCGAAATCTTGTCATCCAGTAAATAATACTGTTTCACTCACTGTGTGTGATATATCTAGTAAACAAACTAATATGGAATTACTTACCACCAAAGTGCTCAAGTTTTACACATATATTAAGACATTCATCACCCTGAAATCATTTTGGAAATCTTCCGCACTGACTCAACATAAAAAAAACAAGATTCATATTTTGTTCACAGTTAGTTCTTTTATATGGATGAAAAACTTGCACTGTGAGTCACGGAAAGCATTTCCAACAAGTTACAGATCTTTTTTTTTCAACAACTATTCTCTTCGCTGGCTGGCTCCATACTGATGAACATCAAATGGCCTGCCGGCCAGCTAGCCAGTCAGTCAGTCAGAGAGAGTTAGCAACAAGAAACTCTTGCTGGCAACAGACTAACCAAGAACCTATCGCTCAATAACTATGTAGGAGAAAAACTGAGGAGACCATCGAATGGAATCACGAGTCAGGCCATTGCTCGAGTAGGGCGTGTTGGTCCGTTGGTGACATGGAGAAGATTGTGTGAAGAGGAGATGAAGGGGATTATGGGCAATCGTGGGGTCAACCAGCTAAAGAGAACCGCTAATGATAGAACAAAGTAGAGATGTCCTGCTGAAGCCCCATGTTCCACTTGGAACCCAAGGAACAATACTACTACTACTACTAATAATAATAATAACACTTGTAGGATAGATGGAAAAACAACTATTATGTCATATCACTTACATAATAGTGTTTAGTTATATAATAAATTGTAGAACTAAGATTAAAATGTGCAACTATATAACACAGTATGATATATTAATTATAGCGACCTCGATTTATTTTCCTGTGATACTGATATGCCTGAACATTAATTCAATTTTTATCAGCCAACTCCGGTATCAAATGTGTTCCATAATTTAAAAAATTTTATTATATAACTGTGTATAGCCTATCGGGAAATTATCGTAAATACGTATTTACTTGCTTAAACTGTGCTCCATAAAATTATCATAATGGGAATTACCTAAATTGTGACACTCATTATATAGTAAAGAAAGTGCAATCAAAAAGTATCCAGCTCAGTAAATTCAAAAATTCATGAGCTATTGAGTCAGGTCCCAGTGGGTAAATTGTCTGCGAACCGGTAGCTCCTGGATTCGAACTCCCTGTAGTGGGTGCGTACTGATGATGAATTCCAGACACTAGGACGAAATAGATGACTGTGCAGTACTCCCTGCTGGTTTTCAATGATTCTGTGACTGATATCAATCCGTGGTCATTGGAGATAGAAATCTCGTCTCTGTTTATTTCATAATAGAACTCAGTAATTCTAGTGCCTACATTTTGCCGTGTACTTAAATCGTACGACTTTCAGGATGTAAATATCACCTGATTGATTGTAGACAAATACAATGAATCTGAGTGTATACATACCTATTTATTTAATATCTGTGTAGAATTGGAGCACTTTGATGGTAGAATGTAACTCCATATTAATTTGTTAATTAGGTATATCATACACAGTGAGTGAAACAGTATTATTATTTACTGGATGACACAGTTTCGAACACAATTTATTGCTGTTCATAATCAAATCGATCGATTATAGCCACACAACTTCAAAACTTGAGTTTTATAGTTGTCTTTATTCCTTACTATTTGTCGTAGGCGTGGTAGTAGAATTTTCGAGATGTCTGAGTAGACAGGTGTTGAATCATACCTATTACATGTATTCCCTCTCAGTTGATTCGATAAATCAAGCTTCCCTTATCAATCTCTCCCTCCAGCCTGCTGTTACATTGGATTTTAAAACTGTCATCTTATCCCATCCCATCCTATTGTATGCATAGTTGTGTGTAATTGCATGTAGTGAGTTCTACAGCTGAACTATTCTCTAGATTTCTTATCTTATTTGGGCCATCTAACCTAGATTTTGCTAGGCTCTTGTGCTCCGCTAATCTGATTGACTGACCCTGTTCAACTACTTTGACCTATGTATTTGACCTGACAATCATCTCAGTCAGGGTATTAGGTAAACTGAATTGTTTTGTTTAATTGTCTCCACTGTCAGGATCCTTTAACTGACAAGACGTGTTTCTAGTGGAGTTTGTGGGTTTGAATACCAGTCACTTTTATGCCTGCATTGTTAAGAATTCTCGCCGTAAGGTGGTTTCCGAGGTTCCTTCCTCGTATGGAAGTACTACTGATGATTTAGACTCCTTATTGTTGGTGTTGTCATTATCTTGCACATGTTTGACATGCATGTCGTCATTACTGTCATTACTATTATTATTATTATCACCATCTTTACTACTATCATTATTTATTTTTACATTTCTCTACATATTTCTTGACTAATTTATCAGGGTAATTATTAAGCTTCTCTTATATGTGTCACTTCCTGTCTTAGATTTTCCTTGGTACTACTTAGCTTTTGCGCCCTATTACTTAAACATATCACCCATCCTAATTTTACTGACGTAGGTTTAGACGATCGGGAATTCGAATATAAGTTTGAATGCGTGAGTTCCCTGTAAACACTAGTGTATTTAACTTCCCATCTTCTTTCCTTTCTACGCTACAATCTAACATTGGAAGGTCCCCCTCCTTCCTGACTTTCCAGTTCGTAAGTGGATTGAATTACCTCTACCTTCGAGGTAATGTGTTGGAAAAGTCTATTTATTATATCCTGTGTTCTAAGTACAGTGAATGTGTCATCTGCATACTATACCTTTGGGGTGGGGAGCGATTCAACACCTGTCCATCAAGGCTTCTGAAAAATTCTACTACCCCTGTGGCAACAAATAGGAAGGAATAAAGGAAAACTATAAAAACGAAAGTTTCGAAGTCGTGTGATTATAATTGATGATATGTTTGTGAACAATAAACTGTGTTCGAAAGTGTGTCATCCAGTAAATAATAGTGTTTCACTGTGTGATATATCTAATAAACAAATTAATTTGGAATTTCGCATTTATTTCGTGTAAATGTTTTACAATGCCTTAAGTATCCACTACACTTTAAAAATTCTCACTCTAATATATATATACATATATTAATCTAGCATTCTAAAAGGTCAGAAAATTCCCTTTATAGGTCAGTCATCAGCACAGTTAAACTTTAACGATCCGTAGAATGTGAACGTACGGGTGACCTTGAAGTTTGTTTTGCATAAAAATGACGTTTATTTACAAGAGAGATAACATTGATGAAAACAGATTAAACCGGATGTTTCACTCTGACATGAATTGAAAATGCTTTCGAATTATAATGAAAAATATCAGTTTTTAAAGCCATTATTATTATTAATGTTCCCTTGGGTTCCTAGTGTAACAAAGGGCTTCAACTGCACGTCTCCACTTGCTTCTGTCTTCTGCTGTTTTTTTCACCTGCATCCATGTTAGTCCATGCTGTTTCAACTCCTCTTCACATCATCTCCTCCATGTCACCCTTGGGAAGCGGCGAGTGGGACACTCACAATGGCCTGACGTGCGCGCGATGTCACCAGTGGCCTCTTCAGCGAGTGTCCAATCCATCTTCACTTTCTCCTGCAGATACGATTTTATTTTGATAAATCACAGTGTTGTGTACAGTAATATTAAATGATGACCACGATTCGAGCAGAAATTATCGCTTATTATGCGATTTATTAAAATAAAATCTTATCTTTGAACAAAGCAAGAACTACAGTTTTAACAGAATAATATGGTACCATCATTTATTTCGTTGGCTTCTCATCAGCTGCTTACAGCCTAAATAAATTATGAGGTTTAAGTACAGACATGTTTTAACATACTTGCAAATTTTACATGTTGTCAGTTGACAGAAATTTCCACAATAGTAAACAGTGCTCAGAAAATTGCGCTTATATATTTTCACACAGGCAGTTCAAGTTAAAACAAAATAAATGTATGCAGAAAATGGTAAAGGAGTTGCGTAATAAAGATGAGATGTGCGTTAGATGCATAGTGACTAGTAAGTTAGGTAACAATGTACTGAGTTGAGCTCAAATCATAGAAACAAGAGACAAGCAAAATAACAGATTATAAAAGGGAGGGTGAGGTTAAAGACAAAGATTACGTAATCAGATGAGAGAAAAAAAGGCATCCAGTTACCAAGGCAAGGAAAGACTAATAACTGCTTCTTTCTGAACACATAGATCTGGTTTCAAGCGTTTGATAGAAATCGCTTCAGCGAACTTAAGGAGAATTGAGCTCTTTTGCCTATTGATAATTTTGAACGACTTTTCGACGTCCACCTCATGACCCGTGTCGAGGAGATACCTGGCGATGGCACTGTTGAAAGTATTTGTTCCCTTTAGACGTAAGCTTTTTGGTACGTGTTCAGAAAATCTTAGATATGCCCTTCTTCCTGTTCTTCCAATGTAACTGCTCCCCAGATACACGTAAATTTGTATATACAGTTGAAGTTAACACGAGAAGTATATCTAACGATTTTTGATTGCACCAAAGAGCAAGTTGTTCGATAGACGGGAACGAGCTTAGCTGCAGGATAGGCTGTGGCTAGTGATGTACTCAGCCTTCTGTTGATCATCGCTGCAATGTTTTCACCTTTATAGTCAATCTGAAGGTAGACTGGCTTTTTACCCACTCTGATTTGTTTTACACTTGTGACTTCAGATCTTCTATACTTGTTGATGAACTTTTGAGGATACCCATTTCTCTTCAATATCTTTTCAAGGAACTCAAACTCCTCCTCTAGTTTCTCTCTCTCTCTCTTATCTATAATGGAGTTATACTCTACAGCCACAGTGCCCAAGTTTTATACTTATATCAGTTTTTAAGTTAGACTAGTTTCTACCACACGTATACATCGAGGTGACTGAAGACAACTTTTTTGCGTGATCCATTTATCTCTCTTATCCCGTTTTTCTGTCTTACTCAAAAGTCCTCGATTGATCAAAAACTATTTACTAGAAAAATACGGGACATAAAAACCAACAATACCAATTTCCGAACCTAACGCTAATCCTAACCCTAATCATGACCGTAACCCTAGTGAGCTATCAACACACTGTCTTGACAGCACTTAAAAATGAGATCGCGATGAAGTTTGCACCAAAAATTCATGAGCAGCATTCATAGTGACGCTATAATAATGATAATACTAATGGTGAGTCTCGCTATCCAACAAAGAGTGTGCTTTCCAGGTCGTTGGTGCGTTCGCACTCCTGGATCGTGATACTTTAACACTTTGCCAACTCGTCGTCACCACCAGTTGGTAATATGTCAGGAAAATGATTGATTAATGAGTATCACTCATGAGTGATTAACATTGACAACTGAAAACACTGTGGGGCGGATAAAAGCCAAAAAGAATTAAGGCCATGGGTAAACTGCTTCGGGATACTTAGTGCGGAGTTTTCTTTGAGTATAGAAAGAACTTCTGCTGTGGACGGGAGATGTAGCCGTAAACCACCCTTGGAACAACTTGGCCTTACAGTCATATATCATCATGAGTTGATATCAGTTAGAGAACCACTGGAAAAACTGGGAGTACTAGAAAACTGTTTCGTACTAGTTTGAGACTCTTCAGCAGTATGCACCCACTGGGGTTTGAATCGAAGACCTTCTGGTTACAAGGCCAGCGAGCTCGTAGACCATTGAGCCACTGGGACCTGATCCAATGGCCAGTCCATGAATTCTAACTTCTGCCCAATTCATGACTAAGCGTGACCACTTGGCGAATTAGTCTGATGCTCACTAGTGACGCGCCCTATTCAGGCAGTGACCTGGGGCTCTAGTGGGAAGCCGTGACCATAGTAGGGTACAGCAGGTTGAAGATGAGGCGGTAACTCATCGAAGAAGATATTCCGAAGTGGTTGCGCTATGTCGTGAATTGGTAGAAGTCAGAATTGATGGACTGGCCATTGGATCGGGTCCCAGTGACTCAATGGTCTACGAGCTCGCCTTGTAACCAGAAGGTCCTGAGTTGGAATGCTGACGGTGGGTGCATACCGATGAAGAGTTCCAAACTAGGCTGACGAAAGAGCTGTCCAGTACTCCCAGCTGGTTTTCCAGTGGTTGTCTAACTGATGTCAGCTCATGATGAAATCCTCCATGCCAACAAACACAAAATCCCTACAAAACCAATACTTGAAAATTATATATCATTTTGAAAGATATCTCTATTGATGTAGAATAATGCGCGAAAACAAGGTGTTCACGGTTCTCGCCTACAACTTGAAGATACCCTACTTCTACAGCCTATGTACTTAGTTCTATAGGATATTTGATTACTATATTCACGTGAATGTTTCCAACATTGGAACATTTTGTTTCATATTTGAATGAATAAGAAGGTGCATGGCGAAAGTGAGGTGTAAATGTGCATCGGAGAATGTTTTTTGAACTGTTCTCAGTAATCTGCTTCGAAGAATTTCAACTGTTGACGTCACCTATCGATTTCAGGTTTACAGTTAATTTCTTGAACGTTTTGTCTTTTGCGGATACAGTTGTATGATGCACAAGGGAAAAAAACGCTGAGCTGTGTATCCTGAAGCAGTTTCGGCTAATCCCATTTACTATAAACGTAACGGTAGGAGACAAGAGATTCGGTAAAGGAAGGAATGTTTATTCAGAATTCAGTATCTCTATATAGCAACCACTGTGCGTCGGTGGCACAGTGGTTGGGACTTTCACCAACCATGCACATGGTCCGGGGTTCGAGTCCGCACCGACGCACATCTGATATCTATGGTCGGCCTGCAAAATTTGGGCTACCGATATCCATGCTGAAAATTCCATACTTGTACCGAAAATACAGTGTGGAATCAAGCTGTAAATCAAAAATAAAAAAAAATATTATGTACACCACCTAATCTTCAACGCACCAGTTGCACAGATCTTCCGTGTTGTGCCTGCTACTTCTCGCCTTCCTTAATACTGTGTTTCTTTCACGTCTTTCATGTTTCTCCGCAACTCTGAATCATTTGCTTTCTCTGACATGAAATTTATCTCCCTCCTATTGGATGTTTTTTTTATGCCGGTGAACGTTTCTATGCATACTACTGATAAATCTTATCAGTAGCATACGCCACATTGGATTGCATGCCAAATTATTGTACAAGTTTTTAAAAATAGTAAAAAATTTAAGGCCACAGTAGGGAAATAAATTGGATTAACTTCAGGATTTTCTTTGTGTATAGTAGTGTTATTATTACTGCCTTGGTTTCCAAGTGAAACATAGGGCTTCAGCAGGACCTCTCCACTTTGTTCTATTGTCTGCTCTCCTCTTCAGCTGACTAGCTACACGATTGACCATAATCTCTCATCTCCTCCTCCTCCTCCTCCTCCTCGCCATACGATCTCCTCCATGGCACCTTCACATCGACGACCCATTCGTCAATGCCCATTTGGATTCTACTCTATCTGTGGCCTGCACTGCACGTGATGTCATTCGATCACCTCAGTGGTGGCCGATAACTGCTACCTTGTCGTGGTGGTCGGGGGGCTTGAATACCGTTATGTGACCCAACATGCTAAACTGACCAGGACTCTGTCCCTGCAGGTCCTACTATGTCAGGAAGGTTGTTTGGATAGCGGTGGTTAAACTAAAAGCAGTTACCTTGAGGTACATGGGCTCCAGTATCCAATTGAATCAAATGGCGTATGAACCCATATGGGTCACCGGCAATAACCATGGGAATGCAGCTCCTGACGCTGCTCCGCTGCCTTGCGGATCAGACTCCAAGTCAAAGGCTCAGGGGGGGTGGTCCCTTAATAAAACCACCTGCTTCGGTCTGGGCGTCCGGGCCAGTACCTCAGCCTTCACACAATGAATTGAATAAAGCAACCAACAATCAAGGAAACTTATCGCGTGCTATTACACGTGTTGCAATTTCCTTCTTTCTTCCCTTCCCGCGATGATAGTTAACGAATACTGTTTGAACTTGTTAATCATGACTGTTTTCCTTCCAGATGAAGTTCTTTATCCGTTCTCTACTTATATATATTTCTCTTCTTTCTTTTTTCTTTTGATCTATGTTGTTTTGTTATTATTATTGTGTGGCGCATCCTTCTTGGTGCCATATTGTACCAAGTTTTTATGGGTTTAAATAAATAAATCAATGGCGTGTTCCCGATCCATTTCCATTTTCTCCTACATATATTTGTTGAGGAAAATGTTCTTGGTTTTAATTAGTTCATCGCCAGAGTTTCTTGTCACTGATTCCTATCTCTGTGGTTGACTGTCTGGCCGTTTGATCTTCAATGTATGTGGAGAGCAGTCAACGAAGTGGGCAGCTGTTGGTGAAAGTCTTCAGTAACTTTTTTGAATTGTTGTTCGTAACGCACAGGCCCAAATTTCTGACCCATATAAAGCTGACTTGATATTAGTGTTGAACAGAAAGAGGATCTTGTTGCTGCTTATGCTGAATACAGAAGATTTCCAAAAAATGGTATCAGGCTGACGAAGGCGTATCTCTTACCTTTCTGGTTCTGACTGGCTTTGACAGCTTCACCTGTTCCACCTAGTGTTGAAACCGTGCTTCTTTAGATAAGTTTCTCCCGTTGATTGTGATTGGTTGTTGTTGCTGCTGCTGTCGACTGGTGTTATGTACTCGTCGCCAATTTTCTGTTATGTACTGCTGAGTGGTTAATAGTCCTGACGCAGAAAGGGGAAATCAGAAAGACCACCTCGTTCACAATGATACTTGTATTTTCTAAACAAGGAAAATAATAATGACTGTCACACAAGTGTGTGTGTGTGAGTGAAATGGTACGTAGTGTATGAAATGTGTGAACAAGGTACATACAAGTATACAATACAAAATTATATATGAAAATGGCTAATACACATGAACCAATAGAAAAACAGTCTTATCATGATTGGTTGTAATGTCATGTGACAACAAGGTCACAAATTGTTCATTTAGTTAATGGACAGACAAGAGCATATTGTCAGTTATAATGGAATATCGATCCATATACACATAGTAAAATTTAACAGACTGTCAAAACAAGGTAGATATCATGTGACTACATGTCAGTTGGTTATCTTCATCACCTGCATCTTCTCTATGTTCACTTGGAGTCTTGTCCTCGCTGTCTGGCAGCTTCTTCAGTTAGTTTGTAGGTTTTCGCTTGCAAATATAAACTATCCATGCGTGAAATCCAGATCCTCTAGAGTTTTCTTATCGGTCCAATGTATTCCTACCTTCTCGTTACTCACAGTCTAACGCATGACCTTACCGAGGGTAGAATCCAGGCCTTCAGTTTGCAAGGTGAGGTGACGTTAGGCGTAGAGTGTTGGATAAAGAGGGAAAATCAATCGACGAGGCTATAAAGTTACATAGATTGAGATGGCTAGGTGACGTGCTGCGTATGCCTAACCATCGCCTCCCCCGACGGACATTACTAGCTGATATAGGTGCAGGTTGGAAAAGGGTAAGTGGTGGCCAAACAAAAACATGGCCTCATCAATCCATGAAATCCTTGACAGTTAAACTGAGTCGGTCAGGTAGGGAGATGCAGACTTCCGGGTTGGGGCCCTTGGGACTCTAGGAATCAATGGCTGGAGACAATAGGTGACATGGCTCAAAGTGATCGTTGTCAATGGCCAGTGCAGATGTATTCAGTCTCTGTAATCTTTCATATTCCTTTCTACCATTACCCATTCTGTTTCACTCTTATATTTGTCAAACTCTATTAATTCTCTTCACTCATCTTCTTGTCTACCTCTGTGTGCTATTTGGAAGGTGGCAACTCGAACTGTTGCGCTTTGGTGCCAAGTTCTATGTTGAATCCAGACAGAAGGTGAGGTTGTTGACCATTCAGCCAATGAGTTGGAATCCAGTGACCCATGAATTTTAACTGGTGTCTATCTGATAATTTTTTCAATTCCTTTACATCCCCAGTGGAACATAGGGTGACTTCAAGCTAGAGGCTCGAAATCTCGGTAGCAGTGGTGTTTATTTTTACAGGATGGGATTGCTAGCCAGCCTCATGCCTAACCTTCCCTCTTTACCAGCCTTATACCACTGGCTTAACGAGGTAAAGGAGTACGTCGTTGGCCGGGGGTCGAACTCTGGGCCACATTCGTGGTTGGTGTGTTCGATAAATATATAGCGCCAACACTAGCCACCGTCATGAGTGACTATCTGTTGTCCTCTTGCTTGGCGTGGTGAACCCTATAGACCACTTTTTACTAGTGAGCAGTGAATGGTTTCAATAAGGATTCATCTACGCTTGTCTGTGTTACCACATATTTTGTTTTTTGTCTACTTACACAGTCCAATCTAATCCAGCTGGTGTGTGTGTGTGTGTGATTATTATTATCATTACAACTTCTCTTACTTTCCTTCCACTCTCTATTCCTTTTTGTTTTTCTTTTTATTTTAGATATTTGTTATTGCAACGCATGGACTACTCAGTTTAGATGCTCCACGTTTACTTGAAGAAAGTCGTATTGATGAAGTTGTTGTCACAAATACTGTACCGCATGAATTACAAAAAATGCAATGTCATAAAATTCGTACAGTTGATATTAGTCCACTTCTGGCTGAAGCTATCCGACGTATTTATAATGATGAATCGATGTCATATTTATTTATGAATGTACCTAAAGATGACTAGAGATATATATATATCGATGCCTGATGACGATGACGTCGACAACAACGCCAACGTTGTACGTGTACACGTGTTCGTCTTCGTGTTCGCGTTTATTTTTCCTGTTGTTTTTTTTCTTTCATTGACTAACCCTGATGTTTGTGTGTCTGTGTGTGTGTGTGTGGACGTTCAGTGACAGTGTGTTGTCCGCGGGGGGGGGAGGGAATTAATTCTAAGTGCAACACTTATTAACTTTTTATTACGCAATAATGAAGAGAAAAAACAGAAAAAGTACAATTAACAAAAACTATTTGAATAAATATTTTTTTTCTAGGCTTATCATTATTCTATGAGTTTATCACAGTTATTACAGTTATCTCGTTAGTTATTTCAATCATTTTTGCGTGATTCAACTTTACCTGTCCATTTGCCTTACTTAGTTTGATTCACTTTTTTGTGTTTGTGTGTGTGTGTGAAGAGCAACGAAATCGCCATCTCATATTTTTTTCACCCACCCGATATCTTTCTTTTTCATCTGTTATTTGTACATAATGATAAAGTTAACTCAATTTTTTTTATCAAGATATATATATATATACCTAGAGACATGATTTTTGACTTCAGACCTGTACATACATGCCTACTTGGCCATTGAGAGTGGAAGACATGAAACACCTGACTGGCTGCCTTTGATCATAGGTGCCTGAATTCTATCTCCCGTGTGAAGTGGTATAATAGGGTGGGAATATTGAGGTTAGCCATTGGTCGCGAGTGCTAGGTAAGGAGAGGAAGTCAATAGACGAGCCTGTGAAGCTACATCGACTGAGGTGGTTAGGACGTGTGTTACGTATGCCTAGTGATCGACTTCCTCGATGGGCAATGATAGCTGACATGGGGTCAGGCTGGAAAAGAGCTAGCCGATGGTGGTCAAACCAAAACATGACTGCAGCAGTCAGTAAAATCCACAACAGTTAGTTTAAGCCAGCTAGTCACGTAGGAAGATGTAGACATCCTGACTGACTGGTTGGAGTCCTCGGGATGGTAAACACCAATGGTTGGAAACAATTGGTGATATGGCTCAAAGTGATCGTTGTCAATGGCTGTCGCAGATGCATCCACTCCTTGTGACTTATGTTTTCTAATAAAACTATATTGTTCTTCGTTATTACTATTTCTTTTGTCTCACATTTCAGTTTACTGTATCTATTATGCATTTCTTTTACTTTCTTCTGTTGCTTTGTGTGCTACATGGAAGGAGAGTGGCGACTTGAACTGCTGCTGCACATCGGTGCATACTTCTATGTTGAAAACAGACAGACAGACGTGCATACATGCAAATAATTCACAAACTTGGTACAGTATGTGGACACCAATGAGATACGCGGCAAAAATTGTTGTATCATAATTTATGCGAGGTCTGCGACGTTGACTGTCCGGATGATATGTGCTCATTGAGAGTGGGAGATATGAAAAGATTAGGTAGGCTATCGCTGATCACAGATTCCTGCGTTTTATCTCCTGTGTGTGTGTGTGTGTGTGTGTGTCAGGTGGCATAATAGGGTGAGTGATATTGAGGTGAGGCATCGATTGAGTGCTAGGTAATGAGGGAATATCAATCGACGAGGTTGTGAAGCAGCTGCATTCATTGTGATGGTTAGGACATGTGTTGCGCACGTTGAGTCGTCGATCACTTTCCTGGATGGACAAACACTTGGGAAAATGCTGGTGGTGGTCAAACTAAAACATGACTTCATCAGTCAATGAAATCCACAACAGTTAGTTTAAGTCAACCTGCGAGTCACGTAGGGAGGTGTAGACTGTCTGACTGGCTGTTTGAGGTCCTCGGGATGGTGAGAACCAATGAAGGCTGGAGACAATGGGTGGTGATATGGCTGGCGCAGATGCAATCACTCTTTGTGATTTACCAGTCATATCTATTGTTCTTCGGTTCAACTGTTCTTTCTCCCTCACTAACACTTCTGTTTATTATCTCTCTCTTTTCAGTCTCTCTTTACTCTCCTCTCTTGCTTTTCGTGGTATATGGAGGGAGAGTGGCAAGTCGAACTGGTGGAGGACCTCTGTGAAAAGTTCTATTTTGAAACTAGTCAGTCAGTTAGTCCGGACGACAAGCCTGAAAAGTAGGTAGGGGTGGGGTTGTCTTTAAGGGGCCGCCTTCCTCACCCTTTCCTAGCATTTGACTTTTGAAGTCTGATTCACAGAGAACATAGTGGGGCAGCGGTGTTGCCGATAACCAAAACAGACTCATCACACACACACTGTTCCATCCGTTCGGATTCTGGAGCCTGTGGTACACATCCCTAGGCTTGGAATGAAGTTTTTACCAGCTTGCTTAGATAGACATCTACACGTCCACCAGTCCGGTGATTGTATAAACACCAACTAGATGTTCGCATTCCTCTCTCTCTCTCTCGCTGTAGGAAGCCAGTGGATACGAATTTTCCGGTTACTAGAGCCTATGATGAACTCGCGTGACTGATTGGATTCAACGTAGAATTTTGTACAGATGTACAGAAGTTTGAGTTGACACTCTCCTTCCATATACACCACACAAAGCAAGAGAAGAGAGCAGACATTCAAAAGAGACAAATAGTTAACACAAATATGAGTGAGGGAAAAAGATTAGTAAATATCGAAGAACAGTAGGAGTTTTATTGGATATGACTGATGAGTTACAAAGATTGGGATGAATATTCACTAGCCATTGAGAACCTATGGTTTTGAGCCAGATCATCAGTTGTCTTCAGACGTCAATGGTTTTTTCCATCCTGAGGACCCCAACCAGGCAGGCAGTCTTCGCCTCCCTAAGCGGCTAACTTAAACTAAAGAACATCCCGACTTATCCTACAGTAGTTCGTAGTCGGTGGCAAGTTACTAATACTCAACCGAACCTAGAAGTCAGTTCAAATAGCCCACTCGTTGTAACTGGCCTCAAACAGTTGTCTCTGGGGACATACATAACACTAATCCTCTTTCAGTTTCGATTATTCCAAGAATAAACCAACTTCCACACTGTGTAGGGTGGGGTGGGCAGCCGCTTACACACATCTCCAAAAGCACACGAAGCCCTTCTGATTATCATGAAGACATGAGAGCATTTCGAGAAGACCACTAAAGTCATAGATGTGTGATATACAGCTATCGAAGAAAATATCTGCGTATTGCGATTCAGTTTGCTATGTGTTATGTACTGGTCGAGAATTTAATAGTCCTGACGCAAGAAAGACGGAAATCAGAAGACCACTAGGTTTGCGATGATACTTCTATTTTCCAAAACACCAGGAGAATCAATATGTCACACAAGAGTGTGAGAGCAAAATATATAAGAATGTCCGAACAAGTGTGTGAGCGAATATTCAAAATGAACAAATCAATAGACAGTCTTAACATGATTGACTAATTATAATGGAATATCGATCCATATATATACATAGCAAAATATATCAGACTGTCAAGCAAAGCACACATATTATATGGATACATATCACTATGTCTTTCTTTATGATTGTGATACATGGTTATCGCTAGTGAATGGTATAAAGAGGCTAGCTGCCTTTGACCACAGTCGTTCTCTAGTCAGTGATTCTTTAAATGATATCAATTCGTTAACAGACTTTAAATCTGACTGGTTTCAACATAGAACTTTGCACAGACGTGCACTACTTCGATTTGACACACTCTCTCCATGTAGCATACATAGCGAGAGAAGAGAGATAATTCACACAAGTGTGAGTGAGCGGAAAACAATAGTAATATGGTAGAACAATATAGTTTTTAATTGAATATGACACGAAAATCACAAAGAGTGATTGCATCTTCGTCAGCCATATCACCATCCATTGTCTCCAACCTTCATTGGTTCTTACCATTCCCAAGACCCCATCCAGTCAGTCTACACCTTCTTACGTGACTGGATAGCTTTTACTAACTGTTGTGGATTTCATTGAATGATGAAGTCATATTTTGGTTTGACCAAAACGCACTAGCTCTCTCTTTTCCAACCAGATCAATCCTATCTGAGTTAGCTAACATTGCCCATTGTCGAGGAAACTCTTAATCAATCCAATCCCAATAAAGTAAGACTAGAAAAAGCAAATAGAGCTTGTTTCAGTCAGTGTCGTCAGAAAGGACAATCTTCCCAGGTTTGTTTTATTATTTTCTTTTCCTGACGTTCCCAGTGGAACATAGGGCTTTGAAGTTTGTGTAACAGTGATCTTTTTTACGGTGTGGGGTTGTTAGCCTCATGCCCAACCTTTCATCTTTAGTGGATCTATTACCGGTTAGGCGAGGGTTAGGAATGCGTCGGTCGAGAATCGGATCCTGGAGCTTATACATGGTTGGTGAGCATTCTACCACTGCCGCACAATTTTCTGAAGTGGTTATTCACTGCACTGAATGTGAATACAAAGTCAACATTGTCTATCATACACAGAAAAGAAGGAATTTACTCATGTCTGATTATAAAATCAATATGCATATGTGTGTATGTATGTATGTATGTATGTCTGTGTGAATGATTATTTCTCAAATATTTTACATAATTTTAATTTCAGATTATCAAGAGATGACTGAGTTAATATGCACACTTTAGATTAATTAATTAATTAGTTAATTAGTATACATTCCAAATTATCTCTTTGTTGGAAGCGATCGATTTCAGATTTCACCTATGTTGGACTAACACTGATCTATTCAGTGTGAAATAGAATGAATGAATGAATTATACACGATTGTAGAGAAACTGTAAAATCTATGATACCTATTCTGCTATATTTAACAAATGTGATATCTGGCTATCGATTAAATGGCGTGTGTACTGCTCAACAGTCCTCTCCGTCCTCCTTTATGGCTGGCTGTGAGACCCAACCACTGAAATTGAAAGATGGTGAAAAGGCTGGCTAGCTAGCTGTCTTTTGTTCATAGGCGCCTGCATTATATCTCCCATGTTATGTGGCATAATAAAGTGAGTAGTAATATTGAGGTGAGGTGAAGAAATCAATCGATGAGGTTGTGAAGCAGCTGCATTGATTGAGAAGGTTAGGACATGTGTTATGTATGCCATGCATCCCTAGCCATCGCCTCCCTCGACAGTAGGTAATGTTAGCTGACATGGGGTCAGGCTGGAAAAGAGCCAGCCGATGGTGGTCAAACCAAAACATGACTGCAGCAGTCAGTAAAATCCACAACAGTTAGTTTAAGCCAAGTAGGAAGGTGTAGATTGGTTGGGGTCCCAGGGATAGTAAAAAAAACCAATAGCTGAAGACAGTTGGTGAAATGGCTCAAAATCGTTGTCAGTGGTGCAGATACATCTACTTCTTGTGACTTATAATTTCAAATAAAACTATATCGTTCTTCGATATTACCATTTTTTTTGCCTCATATCTCTGTTTACTGTCTCTATTTTGTGTTTCTTTTTGCTTTCTTCTCTGGCTTTGTGTGATACATGTAGGAAGTGTGGCGACTTGAACACTGCTGCATATATCAGTGCAAAGTTGTTCTATGTTGTGACCAATGAGTAAGAGGTACTAAGTGTTTGAAAAAGCTGAGTTGAATTACAGTACACAGTACCTGTTTGTGTGAGATGGAGTGTACACTGCTTCTCTGAAGAGGGTGTATTGATTATATCTTAACTCTTTGACCGATTCTGGAACATAGGCACACTTACCGGCGGCTTCCAACAGTCGGGATTCGATTCTGTCGACTAAGAGGTAGTATGGCGATGTTTGGCTGTGAAGGTAATGCTGAGAAAATACATCACACTGATCAAGGCCATCACTCTACTCGAACTCATACAGCCAGCCAAGTGAAAGCCTGTGGAGAGTTATCACCTGACAACTGTGATGACAACCACTGGTGTCCGTCAGAGATCCCTACTGTACCCGTTTTTCTTTAATTTCATAATAGATGTACTAATCAACTTAACCCTTACGGACTGACTTCAGCAACTAACCAGAGGTGGTTGACTTGTTACCATCAAGGAATAGTCTCGTTGACTTAGAATATGCAGATGATATAGTCCTCCCTCCTAGGTGAAAACACTGACAAAATGCAGATTCTTCTGAACATCTTGAGTTAAACAGAAATCTTTGAATGTTTAGCATGCGATGCTCTCCCCTTGTCAAATGTAATATGATGTTAAAGGACTGAAATACTTCGACTCACTCCTAGCTTAAAGATAGGCCGAAATGAAGTGGTGCGTGCTGACCACTTTACTAGTTTGGGGGGAGTTGTATCAGCCTGTACCAGCGGATTGATCGCTGACGAAATCTCACCATGGATACAGAAGGCTCATTTGGCATATGCCTGCCAACTTATTCCATCTCTGGCTTAGTAGATGTGACATCTGGCTGGCTGTTCAGCAGTTCACTCTGTCGTCCTTTATGGCTGTGAGCGAAACATGGCGATGTGAGCCAAGGAGAATGATGAGGCTCAAGAATGCTTCGTGTGCTTTTGGAAGTGTGTGGGCGGTTGTTACTTCCCGGTTGCCCACACCGTGGAAGTTGATTGATTCTTCAGGTACCTGAAACAAAAAGAGTGTGACCGCAGAGCCCAGGGGACAACTGCTTGAGGCCAGCGGTCACACACGGCCTGTATGAACTGGTTTCTGGGATTGGTTCCGTATTAGTAAACTCACCGCCGGTTACGAACCACCGTAGAGTAAGAGTCGGGATGTACAATTTTTTCGGTCAGCCCTTTCTAACCCCTTCTCTCCAGAGTGGAGAGACAGCATAGCTGACATGCTGATCATCTGAAGGAAACACCTCACTGCTGTTACACCCCTGTTCCCCAGCAGTACGACTTCGCCCTCAAACCCGTAGCATAGTGTAAGAAAGATTCTTACACAATGCCGGTAATTGCCTTTAGTCTAATCGCTATCCTAACAACCTTCCTGACATGGTAGGACCTTCAGGAACATTGGTTCCAGCCAGTGTAGCTTATTGGGTCATCGCGATGGGCAAGCCCGTTGACCACCACGTCAAGGTAGCAGCTATCGGTCGGTAAAAACCAATGGTTGGAAACAATTGGTGATATGGCTCAAAATCCTCGTTCTCAATGGCTAGCGCAGATGCATCCACTCCTTGTGACTTATGTTTTCCAATAAAACTATATTGTTCTTCGTTATTACTATTCCTTTGTCTCACACCTCTGTTTACTGTTTCTACTATGCATTTCTTCTACTTTCTTCTGTTGCTTTGTGTGGTACATGGAGGGAGTGTGGCGACTTGAACTGCTGCTGCACATCAGTGCAAAGTTCTATGTCGCAAACAGACAGAAACATAGCGATTGGAATTGGAAACATGAAAAGGCCACCTAGCTAGCTGTCTTTAATCATAGGTGCCTGAATTCTACCTCTCGTGTTAGGTAGCATAATAGAGTGAGTAATATTGAGATTAGGCATCGGTCGAGTACTAGGTAAGAAGGGGGGAAATCAATCGATGAGGTTGTGATGCAGCTGCATCAATTAAGATGGTTAGGACACACATATTACGGATGGATTGCTAGGCATTTCCCTTTCAACGAGCAATGTCAGCTGACATAAGATGTAATTACATTCTATCACCAAAGTGCTCATTTTCTAAACTTACACTGATGATGATTGTCTGAGTTGCATATGCAGAAGGAAGTACTTTAAACATTTGTTCCTTCCTAGCCAGTTGAAGTAAACCCCACACAGCAGATTTGACTATTTATCAATGCTTTCTTTACTCAGAGTTTTTTATTTTTTTAAAAAAAACGCTTTGTTTTGCTTCCTATTTCCTCTGACTTCTTTCCAAATGAAAATATTTGTGATTTCACTCACTTTGTTTTTTTTATATCACATGAATTGATACTTCCTTTATATTTGAGATTTAAGGAAATGCCATTCTGTTAATCGAGATCATATAACTTTCGATTTATCAATGTCAATGATTTTTAAACACAAGCAACAAGCATTTTGTTGATAAAGAAGGATAATAGTGAATTCATCCAGTTTCAGGAGAATTCTTCAACTGAATACTCTATATATGTGTAAGGTTGATATTAGATAGTTGGAGGCAATTGGCTATAGGAAGCCTTGCTTGACACAGGTTTTGTCGTAGTTGGCACTCATTAGTCAGTCAGTCAGTCAGTCAGCAAGGCGTACGTATCTGCAATCTTGACGAAACTTATGTCCTTTGTGAGATTCGAACCCGCGTCACCCAGTAAGTGCTGCATTTAGAGACGTTATCAACACTGAGCTATTCAGGCTCACGAATGACCTCCTGTAGGACTGTAGTGGATATTTTGATTGGACACGAGTCAGTAACTAGTCCTTTGTTGTTTGGTACGGACTGAATTCTAAAGTCAGTCAAGTTTGCAATATGGCTACCATTGCCACACTAGGTGGCTCACCTTTGTGGTGTACTGTGAATGTTTGATATATTAGATGGTTGCAGACGGCAATGCAGGCGCAAAGCCTTTGATCTGGATTTCGTCCTGTTTGACACTCACCAGTCAGTCAACAAGACGTATCTGCAATCATCTTGAAGAGACTCATATCTCTTCTCTGAGTAAGATACTGGCTCTGTTGTTGATAAGTTGCACTTTACCAGACCTTACTAGTCAGGCAATAAATTCAGTACTCTCCCTACCCTGTAAATATTGACGGCAAACACAAATTAAAAAGTCTCACTTGATTCGATATATTCACTCTTGATCAGTAAATTTTGAGTATAATAAAAGGGCGAGATATAATCCAGGGAAAAAGACTTAGAACTTATCTAACGAATCTATGACGGCATTACAAACTCGAAGAATATTATGCATTGGATCATAGGAATTATTAAAAAGACGGTTGCAGCGAAGAAAATTTTCTTTTCGACAAAGTCATCAACTAGACAGGGCTGTACATTCGTGTATTTACATTAAATGTGTGTGAGAAAGTTCCAGTACTATTTCCGGTCAGAGGTCAGATTAATAAAATTACTAAGCGTAATAAACAGAAGATAGGCAGTTAGTGGCACTATTCTAGAAGCATTTCAGGTCAAAGGACAAATTGAAAATTCCAATGTGTAATAATCAGGAAAATCGGATAGAAAAGACAAAATTACATGTATCTGCGGGAGCAGTTACATTGGAAGAACAGAAAGAAGGGCATATCTACGATTTTCTGAACATGTACCAAAAAGCTTACGTCTAAAGGGAACAAATGCTTTAAACAGTGCCATCACCAGGCATCTTCTCGACACGGGTCATGAGGTGGACGTTGAAAAGTCGTTCAAAATTATCAATAAGCAAAATAGCTCAATTCTCCTTAAGTTTGCTGAAGCCATTTCCATCAAGTGGCACCTGAAACCTGATTTATGCGTCCAGAAAGAAGCGGTTATCAGCCTTTCTTTGCCCTGGTAATTGGATATTTTCACCTCTCTTTCCTCCGAATGTGAAGTGCTAAAAGTTACCATTGTGTTTGATTATTATTGTTCGGAATAGTGTTTAATATTGCATATTTATAGATGTATATATTTTTAGTGTATGAGTATATTGATCGATTGATTTTGTTTAAACTGAACTCTGTGTGGGCAAGTATGTTAAAATTGTTGTTGTAGATATATTTAATAATGTCTTTGCCATGTAAGCAGCTGACGAGAAGGCAACGAAATAAACATGATGGTACCATTTTATTCTGCTAAAACTGTAGTTCTTGCTTTGTTCAAATTCATTAAGGGAATAAATGTATGAAAATGAGAAGAACTGACTCGACATTGGTGTTGAAAATGCGAATCTTGTTCTTTATGCTGAGTGCGGAAGATTTCAAGACTCTGGTTTCAGGTTGATGAAGGCGTATTTTGCCTTTCCAATTCTGAATTTGACATCTTCATCCGTTCCGCTGGCCTGTAGTTGAGTCTATGCTTTGCAGATATAAGTGAAGGAGTTAATCAGTAAACGGTATTACGTCATACATTTCCTTCTCTTGCCAAATTTCGATACGGAAAAAAAGAAAGAAAGAAAGAAAGATGAGATTTACAGGATAAAATAATGATCATAGCATCCTTCTGTTTCACAGGTCCTACCTTATCAGCTGTACACCACTAACTGAAATTACAATGCTTAGAAATAATGACAATCACATACTTCAGTGTTTGAATGTCAGTCCTGAAAAAAAAAACGTTATAAAATTGAGCGTAACCACAAAAATATAAGCATTACAATTGGCTTCGGTTTAATTTACCATCAATTTATTTGCAAATACAATTTAGCTGCTCCTGTGGAGAAAGCTGTCTATATTATATGGGGCAAACAACTAGACAGCTCAACATACATATTGATGAGCATCTTTTTCTTCATGGTTCGGAAAAGGCCAAATAAAATCTATAAGAAGTTCTATTTTGTCTCATTTGATTGATGATGGGGGTCGCCAAGTGGAGAAAAGTAGTGCCCCTTCAGTAGTTATCTATGCCATTCCATCGAGCCTTTCGAACAGAATTCGAACTCGCCCGTTTTACACATAGCCGAAGCTATGCGAATTAATTGGGGAGAACAATCCTATATTGTCTTTGTATACAACAAAAGAAGTTTGTTCTACCTTTCTCTCTCTCTCTTGACATATTATTATTGTATCCTTTAGTTCCTAGAGGAACATAGGGCTTCAGCTGCGCACCTCCATTGACTTCGGTTTTCTGACAACTTTTTCACCCTGCTCCAGGTCTGTCCACATGCTTTCATCTCCTCCTCGCATGACATCCTCCAAGTCACCCTTGCACTGACGACCAACTCGCCGCCTCCCTTTCGGGTTCCACTCGAGCAATGGCTTGTCTAGTGATGTCACTTGATGGTTTCCTCAGTGTATGGCCAATCCATCTCCATTTCTTCCTGCCTAGGTAAAGTCTAATTAAGGAAAAACCTCCATTTCATTCGTACTTTTATGATATTTATTTAAACTCTGATTATCGTTCCATTTCACCTTTTAAGATTTGACCTAATTTATTTATTTATTTGAATTGTCTACATATACACACATATTACTACCTTCGTTATTCTTATCGCCATCTGCATAAACCTTATTATCATTACTTTTGTTATCACTATAATCATCATTATTAACTACGTTCAAAACATTTTGTAACAACAGAAGACAAGAGCCGCAACGGATCGTTTTTATTACGGAAATCAGCACGTATTTATATATATATTTCCTGTACATTATTATAGCTTATTCAAGTAGACAAACACAGTCTTCTGATTGGTTGTTTACGGGTCTCTCGGAAAGTGAGGCCATCTATCTGCGAATCTTATTTGCCCACGTTAAGTCTGCTGTGATTGGTTGTTGAATCCGCCTTGTTCATATTTTCTCACGGCCAATATTAGTGACCTAGACATTAACGTAGATTAATTTCGACCAATTGGCTAGCAGCCTGCTCTCACCACAATTAACCACATTAATATTATTATTATTATCAACGTTATTTGAACAATCTTCATTGGTTAAATTTTATTTTATGTATAAATCTATGCAAATTGGAGTGAAGCTTGAAGAAGATCCAATTAAAAACAACAATATTGTTCGCTTACATGTGTCTTGTTATGTCTTGATATGATTATGAGTGGCAATAGTTTGTGCTCGAAACGTGTCATCAGTTAATACAACTGTACAACACTGTGTGATTTATCAAAATAAAATCTTATCCATAATGGAGTTATACTCTACTACCACAATGACCAAGTTTTATACTTATATCAAGGTGTCTTGTTCTAATTTTTATGCTTTCAAAATAGAAAAGGAGAATGATGGAAGGCAGGAGAAGATGGAATACAGAAAAATCTAATGATTACTGTTAGCATGTAGGCTTAGAAAGCAACTCAAGAAGGTTATATTTTATAGGATTGAAAATAATGCACGGTCAGCTGAAATCACTAATATGGATGACTAATCAACGTAATCAAAATGAAGTTACGAAACGAGAGAGCCAGATATTGATTACACACTCTCTCTTTCTGTATGCATAAATTTGGTTTGAAACGCTTGATTGGTTGATGTCACCTCTAACTGCGTTTATAAATATTTACGTGCCGTGCACTTGCAGAAGCAAGTATATTGGAAGGATAAAATGAAGAGCTTCTATCTGATGTTTTCAGCGAATATCCCCAAAAGCGTATGAATTAGATGATGCAGATATTTACAAAGTGCAATTACCAGACACCTTGTGGATTATGGGTCATCTCATCGAGATTTCTAAATCATTCAAAACATTCAACATACAAAGGACAACGAATTTTGCTACAATATGCTGAAGCAATTGCAATCAACTGTTTCAAACCAAATTTATGCATACAGAAAGAGAGAGTGTGATCAATCTCTCACTCACTCACTCTCTTGGTAACTGCATTCTGATTACGTTGATTAGTCATTCCTACTAGTGATTTTAGCTCACTGAGCAGGTTTTCAATTTTATGAACACTATAATCTTCTTGAGTTGTCGTGGGAACTTACAGGCTAACTATGTTTATTAGATTTTTCAGTTTTCTATCTTCCCGTCTGTGGTGATTGACAATTTCTATCTCTGTATTGTTTAAATACTTACTGTTGCTTGTTAATATATTTCTTATATGAATTGAATAATAATTCCGCCAAATACAAATTCCTGAATTCAGCCCTCTCTGTGTTTTGGTTGAATTCTTGTAATTCAGTCATCTGGAAATACTAATACTACTAGTACAAATAATTACAACATTTTGGCGTCGCGATGGAACTAAATAACCTTGGAAAGTTTCCTATAATTGGTTCACCGTGGGAAATTGCTTGTTATCTTGAATGCTTCGACACATGGTGCATGTCAAAAAATGTTCGGGATGACAAAATTTCAGCACATTTCATTAATGCTATTGGGCTAGATACGCATAGCCTAGTAAAGACTCTGTCGTTTCCAGATAAACCAATTTCTCTGTCATATGGTAAGCTCCGTGAACTTCTGATAGATCACTTCCATATAACTACTTTTGAGACATGAGAGAGGGCTCAATTCAACAAACTGGTTCGTGCTCCCAAAATTAGAGACTTCATTCTTCAAATTCAAATACAAGCTTCAAGGCGCAAATTTGGAGATCATCTGCATACTCAACTACGTGATCGTCTAATTGCTGGAATCAATATTCCTAAGTTAGAGAAAGAGTTGGTTCAGATTCCTTCCTGTACCTTTCAAACTGCTAAAGATTTATGTATTACATATGAAGATGTCAACAGTGAATACTCTGCTCCCACTATGTCAGTATCTGATATCATGCTTTCCAAAGTCGATAATACAAGTGGTCACGAAAAATCAAGTGCCTAGAGCAACGCCTCGTGCTCGAGAACATCTCCCAGCATGGCTAAGTAAAGGTGTAGTGAAAACTATTAACAGCTCGATATTGGAACATCTGGAGAAAACAGGCCACAAAGCCAGCGAGCGTAGAAGAATCCTTCTCTATAATCTACCGGTTGCCTAATAAATTGCCAAAAACATCGAAGCACCGCATGCTTTAAACAGCAGAGGCTATTGCAATCGGCCTCAAACAACCAGTGCTCTGTGTCCAAAAGAAGCCAGTCCATCCAGCCCCTACTATTGCAATGCCCTTCAGTAGAAGCTATAAACTCATGAATTTGTAATATTATCTCCCCTAATTTTTCTGAAATTCAGCTTATTCTATGGTGATGCGATTCAGCTGTAATCTATCAGTATTATTGATTCGATGTTATTTAAACGTTAATGTCGTTCATAACACTAACTCATTCATTCACTATAATGTATGTATAAATGTATAGCCTGATGATGAAGGGGTTATCGAAAAGAGTCCTCTTTGTTCAGTATCCATTCTTTTAAAATTCAGTTTTCATTCTCATTTGGGAATATTCTGTCTGTACAAACGATGACGAGAGCAGTTAGGAAATGAAACTTTGTCATACCAGATGAGTATATATATATATATATATATATATATATATATATATATATATATGACACCCAGTAATACAGGATTATTAAGTGGAGAGCATTTCGAGTGCAAATTATTGATAAACATGCGAATATCAGTGTTTTACATGACTTAGTAGTAATAATTTGTGAATTATCGGCAATACGCATGCACCACAGGGACTTCGAACCGAGGACCTTCCTGTTGCAAGCTCGTATTCCATTCAGCCACTGAGACTTGATTCAATGGCTAGCCCATGAATTCTACCTTCTACCAAATCGTGATATATTTAGCGCAACCACCAACGAATATCACTGGCGGGAAATCTATCCTCACATTCGATTGGCTAGACCTCACTGGGACACTGAATCGGATCCCAGTGGCTGACTGGTACACGAGCTTGCTTGCTTGTAACCGGAAGGTCCTAGATTTGAGCCATGATGGCGGGCGTGTACTGCCAATCAATCAATCAATCCGTGGTTAAACTCGTAAAAAACAAATTTTATCCTTACAAATTAACTCTTGAAAATTAATCTGATTCTCGTTAGTGATTCGCTACAGGATGGAGTCTACTGGAGTTCAACTGAAAAGTCGTGATGTCAAGTGATGTCAATCAAGTTTGTAGTGAGGATGAGGTTCCCACCGATGACATTTATTGGTGGTCGCCCTAAATGTATCACAAATTAGTAGAAGTTACAATTCATGCGTTGGACATTGAATCGAGTCCTAGTGGCTGAATGGTATACGAGCTTGTTTTTCTTGTAACCGGTGGGCATTGGATCGAAACCCAGTGGGCGCGCACCAACGATGATTACTGAATTGGGAAGAAACGCCTGTCCCGTACTCTCTAGTTTTCAATGGTTCTCTAACTGATAACGAACCGTGATCAAACTCGTAAAAAAAATTTAATCCTCACAAAATCAACGCTTGAAAACAGTAAGAAAGCTAGTGGTAACAGGATTTCATTATGAGCTGATATCGTTTAGAGAATCAGTGGAAACCAACGAGTATTGGACAGGCGTTTCGTCCTAGTTTAGCACCCTTTATCAGTACAAAATCACTAGGGTTCGAATTGAGGATCCCTCGGTTATAAGGCAAGTTTGTAGACCATTAGACCGCTGGAACGCGATCCATTGGCCAGAGCATGAATTCCAACTTCTGCCAACACTTGAGTATGAATTTGATACTTACTAGAGAATGACCCAATTCAGGTAGGTAGTTACTTGGGGTTCTGGTGGGAAGTCGTGACCAATAGGATACAGCAGGTCGGGTATGAGAACAGATTCTCTCCAGTGATGACGCTTGCTAGTTCCTGTCGTGCTCTATCGTGAATTGGCAGTAGCTGGAATTCATTGACTGCCTATTTGATTGGATCCCAATAGCTAAATGGTCTACGCCAGCTTACTTTGTAACTGGAAGGTTTTGAGTTTGAATCCTGGTGAGTGATGCGTGTCGATGAAGAGTCCCAAACTAGGACGAGGCGGCTGTCCAGTACTCCCAGGTGGTTTCTCAATCGCTCTCTAACTGATGTCAGCTTATGATCAACCCCTCCCTCCCCCCACCCCCCCAACAAATCAGACAATATCCCTACAATACTTGAAGAGTCACCTTTTTTGTATTTGCTTTAACCTGTAGTCATGCCTGTTCTGTTCATTGTGACTGTGATTCAAGTAATCGCATCTAAAATCAATCAATAGAACTAGTCAAATGGTTGGTCATACTGGATTCCCGGACAACATACTCCCAATCGGAGTGACAATTAATCAGAGAAATATCAATATATTATCAAATTAAAAATATTCACATTCTTCGTCATAACTACATAAGATGAATTCTAACACGTACCGTTTTTTATGTCACACTTATCTGTTAGACAATTTGTGCACAAATATAATTTTATTGCAGAAATATTCATTCAGACATCTATAAAACACAAAATAATCGAGTAAAGAATATTCTCATCAGATAGGACGAGAAGTCAATATAGGAAGTTATATGCTCGTACTACTAAGTATAGAAATTCTACAATACCGTATTTAGCCCGTACTTTATGTGACGAAGACTCTGTTAGACGTGAAACTTACAAGTTACTATGTAATTAGCCCAGTGAATCGACCCTTTTATCGTTCATCTTTCTGTATTTTATGGTGTCACACTTTCTATCGTTTAATTATTACTCTGCTATTTTATTTTAGTTGGTATTACTATTATTACTACAATTTTGTACTTTATACATATTTTTCTCCGTATGGCACACAGTATTTTGCTACGTAGCTGCTATAACAATCGTTTTATTACTGTTATGTAATGTGTATATTTTTTTTTTTTGTCGTTTTTGAGTAAATTAGATGCAATATTGTACTGAAATGCTGAAAATTCCTTGCTGTATCATGAGTACTGTTTTTGGAATAAAGCAATTATTATTATTATTATTATTATTAATATGGATATCCTAACAGCCAGAGCCTCAGCAACATTTAGTAATCGAACCCTTAGGGCGAAGTTGAGATTTGTTGGTATCCGGTAAATAACTCTAAAAGCCTGGTTAACATCAATCTTGAGTTCTGTATCCACAAGATGAGATAGAATAGCACTAAGAATAGATTTTGTTTGTCCTCTGCTTAACCACATAGAGTGATGTTCAGAAATTCGACGAGAAACACGCCTTATTGTGCGGCCTATGTAGCTGGCTCCACAGGAGCAGTTAAATTGGTAAAAGGAAAAACAAAATCTATTCGCAGCACTATTCTATCTCATCTTGTGGATACAGAACAAAAGGTTTATGTTAACCATAGTTTCAAGGCCATTTACCGCATACCTATGAATCTCAACTTCGCCCTAAGGGTTCGATTACTAAATGTTGCTGAGGCTCTGGCTGTTAGGATATCCATATTAAGAAGCCTAATTTATGTGTCCAAAAGAAGTTAGTTCAGACACTGTCATTACTTCGGCCATCTAGGTTTGAGTGATCCTCAATTTTTGTGGAAATTTCCTAATTTCAGTTGATATTCTATTCGCTATTATAATCTGTATTACTATTATAATTTAAGTATTTTTAGTGAACTGTCATTGCATTGATCATACTTTACAAATCGATATTATTTAAAAAACACACCAATATTGTTATTAACTCCCAGTCTTGAATATTTTGTGTATATAAACATACACGTAAATAATTGTAGAGCCAGAAGAGGAATTTATCGAAAAGAATATTCTTTACTCGATTATTTTGTGTGTTATATAATTTTATGGCTATTATGATGAAATCATCGTCAATAAGAATTCTTATCACTGGAATCTTTCGTTTATGTCTAAGTAGAATAATTTGAATTCAATTTTCGTTCTCATTTGGGAATATTCTGTCTGTATAAACAATGATGGAAGCATTTAGGAAATGAAAGTTTGTCATACGAAACAAGTTTATTTCACAATTATTAGTGTTCTCTGAGCTGGTTGGTCTAGTTGCAGAGCTTTCATCGTCTTTCTGGACGACATCTTCAGCGCAGTATTTAGAATAAGGTGAAATGATTTAAATTTCTTCTTCATGCACTGAAGATGTTGTCCAGAAAGACGATGAAAGCTCTACAACTAAACCAACCAACTCAGAGAACACTATTAATTGTAAATCATCCACCTGAGTTACAAATATTTTCTATTATAACAAGTTTATTTCATATATATATGTATGATGCACAGTAATAGAGTATGAGTAAGTGGAGGGCGTTTGGAATGCAAATAATTGATAAACATACGAATATCAGTGTTTCTACACGACGTGATAACTTTTTATTCCTTTACGTTCCCAGTGGAACGTTCCCAGGGCAGCTTCAAGCTACTAGAGGCTTGAAACTTCGGTAGGTGTGGTGGGATGGGGTTGCTGCTAGCCTCATGCCCAACCTATCCTCTTTTTACCGGTTTTATTTCTAGTTTAGCGAGGTAAATGAATGCGTCATAGGCCGGGGATCGAACCTCTAACCACCTGCATGGTTGACGAGTACTCTACCGCTGTGTCACCGATGCACGAAGTGATAATAATAATAATTATTATGATATTCACCTTATTCCAAGCCGTAACAGTGATGCAGAATGGAATTTTCAGCGTCTGTATACATATTGCAATAATTTAGCGCCTTTTAAATAAACATGTGCATACATAAAATTAAAAATAGCACTAAGAATGTAACCACTATAATAAACAGAAAGTTGGTGGAGACATAATGAATTATAAACAGATAGATAATATCATAGATAATACACGTAATGATAATAGTAATAATAATCTTTGCTTATACTTTGCAGTTCGGTTACTAATTTAAAAAGCCTATAAGTTCCTTTCTGACATCTGACTGTCACCCTTCACACAAATTATTATTATTATTGTATCCTTTAGTTCCTAGAGGAACATAGGGCTTCAGCTGCGCACCTCCATTGACTTCGGTTTTCTGACAACTTTTTCACCCTGCTCCAGGTCTGCCCACATGCTTTCATCTCCTCTTCACATGACCTCCTCCAAGTCACCCTTGGACGACCAACTCGCCGCCTCCCTTTCGGGTTCCACTCGAGCGATGGCTTGTCTAGTGATGTCACTTGATGGTTTCCTCAGCGTATGGCCAGCCAATCCATCTCCATTTCTTTCTGCCTATTTGTTTCACAATCGGTTCCTGATTGGTTCGCTCCCAGAGATCCCTGTTACTGTTCTTTTCTGGCCATCTGATCTTGAGTATTGAGCGGAGACAGTTGTTAATGAAGGTTTGAAGTTTGTTTGAGATGCTCTTTATGACGCGCTGGCCAAGTCTATGATCCGTATAGTAGCACTGACTGACTTAAAATTGGAGTTGAAAATCCGGATCTTATTTTTGATGCTGATTGCTGTTGACCTCCACACAGATTTGAGAGTAATGAAAGCTTGTCTTGCTTTTCCGATTCTGGCTTTGATGTCCTCGTCAGTTCCGCCTGTAGTTGAGACGAGGCTTCCCAGGTAGGTGAAGGAGGTTGTTTCTTTCAGGTTCTTCCCATTTATGCTTATTGTGGTCTGTTGTTGCTGTTGATGTTGGCAAGGAATCTTCATCATCTCTGTTTTATCTATGTTCACGTGAAGTCCTATCTTTGATGCTTCTTCTGCCAACTTGTTACTTTTCATTTGCATGTCTTCCAGTTTGTGGGAAATCAGACATATATCATTGGCGAAATCCAGATCCTCCAAGTCTTTTGTGTCAGTCCATTTTATGCCTGTTCCCTCGTTGGTTGCCGTTGTCTGTCGCATTATCCAATCAATTGCAATCAGGAAGATCATTGGTGATAGTAGACAGCCTTGCCTCACTCCCGTCCTCACTTCGAAGGCTTCCGTAAGTTTCCCGTTGTGGATTACTTGGCATGCAGCATTGTCGTATAACTGTTGGATGAGGTGTATAATTGTCGATGGGACCTTCACACAAAACCCATGCTAAATATAGTAGTATGGTAGAATTTTTTTATATTTAGCAGCTGGACAAGCGAAAATTCTTACTAAGTTTCTTCTGATCTTACCCGAAGATACAGGGGAAAAGTTGAGAATTAATAGAAAGGATGTTCGGATGTATCAGACAAGATAACTTTAGCCAACTGCTTGCAAGAATTGAATTCATTTGTCCCTTTTGACAGCAATGTCAATTAGTTGAGTCAAAGGCATGCACACTACTAACCCTGCCTTTTGAGAAATCCAGGGAAGAATAAATGGGGCGAAAAATTATACTGTTTCAACTCCTCTTCACACGATCTCCCCCACGTCACCCTTGCACCGACGTCCCACTCACCCCTTCCCTTTCGGCCTGGTTCCACTCGAACAATGGCCTGGAGCGCGCGCGATGTCACCCAGCGGCGGCCTCCTCAGCCACTCTCCATTCAATCTCCACTCCATCTTCTGCATATATGTTGGTTGGCGATTCCTTCTTATTTTGTTTTCTTTGTTACCATAGTTCCTTGTTGGTGATTCTTTCCGGCCCGGCCATCTGATTTTCAGTATAGATCCAGCGAAGACAGTTCTTGATAAAGGTCTGCAACAGGCTGTTGGTTGGAGATATTCTTTGTGGCCCGCCCGCCAAGTTTCTGATCCGTATAGAAGATCTGACTGACTTGACGTTTGTACTGAAAAACCGATCGAATTTTGTTGTTAATGCTGTCTGAGTGACGAAGATTTCCAGATTGGTTTCAGTCAGGTTGATGACATTGATGTGTTTCTCGCTCGCCTTCCCGATTCTCGCTAGATTTGACATCCTCGTCCGTTCTCACTGCCTGTAGTTGAGACAATGCTCAGTGCTAGATAATTGAGTGAATGAAGTAACCAACCTCTTCCAAATCCCTCCCGTTGATGATGATTGACGCTGGATGTTGCTGTTGCTGCTGTTGTTGTTGGTTGGCTATTTTCATCACCTCCGTCTTGTCTATGTTCACCTGGAGTTCTGTCTTCACTGTCTGCTTCTTCGACCAGTTTGTCGGTTTTCGCTTGTAGGTCTTCGATTGTGTGTGATATCAAGCATAAATCATCCACGCGCTAAATCCAGGTCTTCTAGGTTCTTCACGTCGGTCCAGGATATCCCTGTCTGCTCGTTTCCCACTGTCTGACGCATAATCCAGTCAGTCCACTACGATTAGTAATATCATTGGTGGTAATAAGCCAGCACCTTTGTCTGACTCCTGTGTTTACTCCAAACGTCTCGCTGAGTTTTCCGTTATTGACCACTTGACATGTGGCGTTTTCGTACAGCTGTTGTATAAGGTTGATGAATATTTAGGCGCTGCAAGCCGTAGTACTCGAGCAGTTTCCAAATTACTTCGCGGTCAACGCTGTCGAAGGCCTCCTCAAAGTCTATAAAGTTGAGGTAGAGGTTCGATTGCCATTCCATGCTTTTTTCGATGATGATGCGTAGAGTTGCAATTTGGTCAGTACATGATTTGCCTGACTTTCCTGAATCCAGCTTGTTCTGGTCTGAGTTCTGTATCCAGTGCGTCTTTTATTCTCCCCAGGATGATGCGACACAGGATTTTACTTGGCGTCGACAGGAGCATGATTCCTCGCCAGTTCTTGCAGAGGCGAACAATAAAGAAGGTGAATGGTCAAAATATGAACTAGTAAATTGTAAGAGAAGAGGTGGGGTTGAGTTACATCAGCAGAAAGTCTCAACTTCTTTATGTAATAATTTTTTTAGAAATCAACAGGATATCAGACGGACAGTAGAGATTGGAAGAGAAAGTGATGCTGCCTAGATTTTAGAGATATTCGATTCACTCCATATGAACAATATGACATTTACTTGGATTTGGTTTAAGAGCATTTAAGTGAGACCATTTGTAAACTTCAGGTAAGAATCTATTCATTTAAGAATAATCCAATGCAAAAACTACTCGGAAAGAAATGATTAGATCATCGGCATATTTAGTGAAGTTACCTTTGGAAGAATATTGAAGGTCAAGCAAGAAGAAAGAAAAGAGAAATGGAGATTGTACAGTGTTTTTAGGTAAACCAGTTTCCGTTAGCAACAAAGTGGACCGCTTTCCCCTTAAAATAAGATATGGTTTTCTACCCAAAAAATAAGAAGACAGCCACCATGTCACCCAGGACTCAGTACTTACTGAAATTAGCTTGTTTAGTAAAATTAGCTCTAGGAATAGAGTCGAAAGCAGCAGTGTAGTCTATAAATAAGGCTCGAACAAACTTTGCACCTTTAATGAGGACTTGAAACAATATTGAGGTGGAGCACAGCGACAGCATCTAATGTGCTTCTACTACATTTATAAGGAAACTCTTTTCGGTCATTAAAAAAAACTCACAGAAGGTTTAAGAGTATGTAGGAGAAGTTTCTGCATCATTTTCAAAAGTGCAGACGTGATGGCGATTGGCGCAGACTTGTTTTATTTAACTAACCTTAATTGCTAATTTATCTCACTAAAATTTCCCATACATGCAGCCTAAGTGTTGCAACATTCTGACTGGACGTGCCTGGAGTAGATTCGATCAACAAAGATTCAGTGAATAAGGAACCTTTCCTTCTCTCTCTCTCTCTCCCTAATTATATTACTCTTTGTTATACTTTCACCCTGTCTCCTCGTATGTGTGATTATATGTAAGTGAATGAATGCACTGAGATGATCGAGCTATTTTCTAGATTATTTAACTTAGCGGGATTGATCATTCTAGAACTGGCTAAATTCTAGTATTCTGAGAATTTAAATATCTCAGATCGACTAGTTTTATGGCGAAAGCTGTCTGAAAGCCAAAATTGTAGACGACAATTTACTTCAATGTTTACGTCCCAAATCAGGTTCATGAGAAAAAAACAAGAACAAAGTTTAACCTTGAGGAACTGAACAACCAATCACAACAGACTAAATGCGTGAAAATATGATTCGCAGGTATATGACTTAACTTTCTGAGAAACGGTTACAAGCAGTACAGAATATCCTTCAGTAAAAAAAAACTACCACTCAGAAGACGTTGTTTCTCTGCTAACAATAACGCTTATAATAATGTACATAGAAATCTATAAATACGAGTTGATTTTCTCATTGAACGATCTGTTTCCTGGCCCTTGTCTTCTGTCGTTAAAGTTCGACCTATGTAACTGACCTCATAGTCATTACATGTTGATTGGTAAATTATATATCGAGTATTGGTTTTGTAGAAATTTTGTTTGATTGCATGGAGGATTTCATCATGAGCTGACATCAGTTAGAGAACCACTGAAAAACCAGCTGGGAGTACTGGACAGCTGTTTTGCCGGCCTAGTTTGGGACTCTTCATCGGTACGCACCCATCGCCACGGGTTAGAACCCAGGACCTTCTGGTTACAAGGCGAGCTAGCTCGTAGACCATTGAGTCACTGGGACCCGATCCAATGGTCAGTCCATCAATTCTGACTTCTGCCAATTCACGACATAGCGCGACCACTTCGGAATGTCTTCTTCAATGAGTTACTGCCTCATCCTCAACCTGCTGTACCCTACTGGTCACAGCTTCCCACTAGAACCCCAGGTTAACTGCCTGAATAGGGCCCGTCACTAGTGAGCATCAGATTGATTTTCAAGTGTTGGTTTTGTGGGGATTTTGTTTGATTGCATGGAGGTCCAGTACTCACAGGTTTTCCAGTGGTTCTCTAACTGATGTCAGCTCATGATTAAATACTCCATGCAATCAAATTATATATCGCTATTATTGTTGCATCATTTCTATTGCATATATAACAAAGACTCAGTAATCAGTCACTCTCTCTCCACCTATCTACGTTACTTTTGAGAACTATAGCTCTATCCCATCCTGTTGTTTGTTAGTGGGGGTATTGTAGTTATCATTGTTATTCTTCATTCTTTGATTTACAAGTTCAGCTTCAATGGTACATCTCTGACATCATTTTAACTGGTCTCATGACCGCTGACACAAGTTTTCAGTTCCTCGTCATATGATCCTTTCTGTATCAGACTTGGACGTCAAACACATTGTCTGTCATTCGAGTTCCACTTGAGCAACTGCCTGTTATGTGATATCCTCTGATGATGATCTTATCAACGGATTTCTAATTTACGTGAGTTTATAGAAATGGAAAAAGCATGAACGGTACATGTGTACATCAAGATAATATATTTATCAGCATACCCATCGAAGAAAGGGTAAAAATCATATGCCAGCAGTCTGAACTACTTCCTTTTCCAGAAAATGAGCTACGAAAATTGCTACTTCTATGTACAAAGAATATTCAAATCCAATTCAACAATCAACTGTACCGGCAGATTGACGGGGTTGCTATGGTTTCACCTCTGGGTCCTGTTCTTGCTGACATATTCATGGTGCATCTTGAACAGACTAGAATGAAAGAAGAAATAGAAAGAACCACCTATTACTGCAGATATGTCGACAAGACGTTTGTGATCTTCAATGATATAGAACACGCGTCCGCAATGTTTGAGAAACTCAATGCGGTTCATATCAACATTGCATTTACAATTGACTACGAAAGAAACAACCAGTTCCATTTCGTAGATGTCAACATAAAAAGAAGAAACGATGGGGCGATTCAAAAATCTGTCTACAGGAAAGAAACTTGGACTGGTCAATACTTAAATTATCACAGCTTTTGCCAACCAGTTACAAACGAGGTTAGTAAAAATGCTCTTCAGCAGAGCCAAAGAAATATTTTCGGAAAACAAGATTGTGAAGAAGAACTCGTGGTCATCGAAAAGAACCTTATCGAGAATGGATATCTCCGAAAATTCATATTAAGTATAGAAATGAAGAAGCACACAAAGGGAAACCTGACACCGTTGAAAAGAAACCCGTTTTTTTATCTGCCTAGCGTACAAAGGGAAGACGTATCCACAAGAACACAAAAAAGAATCACAGATTCATTAAAAAGAACATTTCCAGCAGCCTGGCTGATCCTACTTCACAACACTGTGTGCTCGTTAACCCAGTCAAAAGTAGATGAGTACCCTACTCACGTCAACTCCAACTTCATTTACCAATTCACGTGCACCTGCGGAAGCAAGTACATAGAAAGGACTGAGAGGAGAGTATCTACTAGATTTTTCTGAGCACATTCCTAAGAGTCTCCGTACGAAAGAATTAGTTTCTAGGGTTTTGTTTGTTTCACGTTAGGCTACAAACTTATATAAGATAGTAAACTACTGAAAACTAGGGAGTACTATAAGGTCAACTGTTTCGTCCTAGTTTGGGGCACATCGTCAGAACTCATCGACAGGACCCAGCACAAAATAGTATAACATCATTTCTCACAAATCGTTTGATTATCTCTTGTAATGGAGTTATTATGTGAAGGTATCATTTCTCACGCATATTGTGATTTAGTGTGTGTGATCAATTCATCTTTTTTTTGTCTTACCTTGATCTCTGTCGGATCACCAACCAATCAGGATAGATATTTCCAGCCAAGAAGAAGAATAATACATTCTCATGGTTGTGAGCCGACTTTATTATGGTTAAGAAAATGCATAAATATCATGTGTTGTTACTTAAACTTATTATTATTATTATTGTATCCTTTAATTCCTAGAGGAACATAGGGCTTCAGCTGCGCACCTCCATTGCCTTCGGTTTTCTGACAACTTTTTCACCCCGCTCCAGGTCTGTCCACATGCTTTCATCTCCTCCTCGCATGACCTCCTCCAAGTCACCCTTGCACTGACGACCAACTCGCCGCCTCCCTTTCGGGTTCCACTCGAGCAATGGCTTGTCTAGTGATGTCACTTGATGGTTTCCTCAGAGTATGGCCAATCCATCTCCATTTCTTATTGCCTATTTGTTTCACAATCGGCTCCTGCTGGTGGTTCGCTCCCAGAGATCCCTGTTGCTGATCTTTTCTGGCTGGCCATCTGATCTTGAGTATTGAGCGGAGACAGTTGTTAATGAAGGTTTGAAGTTTGTTTGAGATGCTCTTTATGACTCGCCAAGTCTCTGATCCGTATAGTAGCACTGACTTCACATTGGAGTTGAAAATCCGGATCTTATTTTTGATGCTGAGTGCTGTTGACCTCCACACAGATTTGAGAGTAATGAAAGCTTGTCTTGCTTTTCCGATTCTGGCTTTGATGTCCTCGTCAGCTCCGCCTGTAGTTGAGACGATGCTTCCGAGGTAGGTGAAGGAGGTTGTTTCTTTCAGGTTCTTCCCACTTATGCTGATTGTTGTCTGTTGTTGTTGTTGCTGTTGATGTTGGCTAGGAATCTTCATTATCTCTGTTTTTTCTATGTTCACGTGAAGTCCTATCTTTGATGCTTCTTCTGCCAACTTGTTACTTTTCACTTGCATATCTTCCAGTTTGTGGGAAATCAGACATATATCATCGGCGAAATCCAGATCCTCCAAATCTTTTGTGTCAGTCCATTTTATGCCTGTTCCCTCGTTGGTTGCCGTTGTCTGTCGCATTATCCAATCAATTGCAATCAGGAAGATGTTACTTAAACTAGAAAGTATAGTATTAATACAATAGTCTTACATTCACAGGTCAGCCTTTGTCTTTTGATATTTGCGTAGCTCAGTGAATCGAAGGGTGCAACGGACAAATAGACGTATTAGCGCCATTGTGAAGTTGATTACCGTTATAGTAATTAAAAGGCGTAGATATAACAAAGTAGCCGCGGATTTATTCATTTCAGATCAGTTCACTTATAACAAATTGGCAACGCAGTTATAACGCGTACCTACCACAGGGATTCTAACCCAGGATTTTCCAGTTACAAGCAAGAAAGCTCGTATACCATTCAGCCACTGGGACCCGATTTAGTCACCAGCTGTTGAATTCTAACTTCTGCCAGTTCGTGATATATTTAGCGCAATCACTAACCAATATTATCGGCGGGAACTCCATCCTCACTCCTTACTCGATGGATGTCACTGGTCACAACATCTCGCTAGAACTCTAGGAAACTCCGTCCTTTAGCCGGTCACAATGGCCAGTTCATAAAATTTTAACATTTCCAATTCATGACATATTTAGAAAGCAGAAGGATTGAGTGAAGAAATATTTACTTTTCAAATAGATCCTTATCTCTGTCTGTACTCTATTATACACATTTAGCATTTTTATCACAATACACAACAGTTTACCAATCAAGTGGCGGTATGTTAGTTAATAATAATTAGTCAGTGTCAACATGTCAAGCAGTGGGGTGATAATTAACGAAGAAAATCAATACACACAATTAACAGGTAGAAATGTTTCCAACAAGTTGATTCCGTAATGCGTGATTTGGGGGAAAATGAAGAGTAATTAAGGAATAAGCGAGTGCTGAAGTTGATTGCGTAAAAGATTGTTAAAGAAAAATAAAACGATTTGGACAATGTGCGTCGGTGGCACAGTGGTTAAGACTCTCGCCGACCATACACATGGTCCGAGGTTCAATCCCCTGCCGACGCACACTTGATATCAATGGTTGGCCTGCAAAATTCGGGCTACCGATATCCATGCTGAAAATTCCATACTTACACCAAAAATACAGTGTGGAATCAAGCTATAATAAAAAAAACTTGCAATTAGAGATGAAGTAGTCATAAGAATAAAATAATTTGGAAAATTGTAATTTTTAAAGATTCAGGGACGAAGTAGTCCGGTTTGTACATTCATGTAATGATGGCCGAGTTTCGGGAAAGTGGCTTCTGAACGCGCACAGGTTTGCCTTCTTCAGACAGATTCATGTGGCTTCATCTATAGTGTGCATACGGCGAACTCGTGTTGCAAAATTAAAATTAGAAGGAATGTGATAAATAATTTTAAATACTGTTTTCACATCAGTTTTATGCTCACTAAGTACGAGGTGTGCTAAAATAGAGCTACAAATAGATCTTGTTTGTCCCTTGCTTAACCATACTGCAGGATGATGTTCTGAAATACGTTGATGAACCTGCCTAATTGTACGCCCAACAAAGCTGGCTCCGCAGCTGCAGTCAAACTGGTAGATACACATAGAAGTGGCAAATTCAGGCAGTTTATCCTTATTTCTCGAACATAGAATAGGGGTGGTTGTGAAGAGACAACGTACCTCTTCTGCATAATAAGCTGTTTTAACTACATTCTTCAGGCGCTGTGTTATTATTTCACTGATGTTGTCACTGAGAAACTGCAGTTTTATGAACAGTGGTTTTTCAGAACTGTTGCCATACTGACTCTCCTTGGTGCTGAATTCATATTTTTCTCAATAAACTTATATGGATAACCATTTTTTCTAGGTAATTCTCTAATAATCTTAAGCTCCTCATTGAGGCAGTCGTATGAACAGATTAACCTGGCTCTAGGAACCAGACAGTTTACCAGGTTACGCGTTTAATATATTTCAAAGGTGCAAAACTCAAATAAGTGAATGTACTGACTTGTTGTTGTGATATATTTAGCGCAATGATCAAAAAATGTCATCGGCAGGAACTCCATCCACAATCACAACTGGATGAACCACACTGGTCACGACTTCTCAGTAGAACTCAAGGCAACTTCGTCCTTTAGCCAGTCAAAAAGGAGTAGACAAGGAGTTACGCGTAGGAATTATACAAGTCACATAAGTCCAGAATGATACATGATTTAAAAGGATTGACTAATTATAGGACAATTAGATGAATGTTCTTGAAAACCGAAGACAGAATTTAAAATCCTGGTTGGAAACTCACCATAACTAGAAAGATTATAACAATAAATCGGGTTACGTAACCAGAGAAAATATACCTTTTTACAAGATATTAAGAGAAAAAGGTGTAAGATGAATGACGTCCAGATAAATTAGAAGACATAGAATAAAAAATACATGACATTTAAAAACAACTCCACCCCCCCACCATAAAACATTTTGATAACGTTATTAAAAGACACAGTGTATCTGAGAAATATAGTGTGTGTGTGTGGCGTATTTACGCAGTACACATTAAGAAATCCGGATCACATTAGGGCATCTCTATGTCCATTTAATTTATCTCAAGTGAAATGTCAAATAAAATAAACAAAATGAAGATAAGGGACGTAAGAATAATGAACATAGGATAATCAGCTGATATTACCTACCTACGATTATGTAATCGGAGATAAGGATTATCAGGGTTGGGTTATATTATATATATATGTCCAAACCAAGTTCACTTTTAACAGTCTCAAAAATTGGGCACTGACTATATGATATTCAATATAATAAAGGCTCCTTTTTTTATTTCCCAATGAATGAAAAACAAAACGAGATTGTTTTGTTGTTTTTACTGACGTTTCGCTATTTAATGCTGCTGCTAATAGCTTTATCAAAGTAGTAGTATTAAACCAGAATCTACAAAGTCCACCCAGCTTATATATAACTGATATGTATCCACATATATATATATATGTGTTTTTGTATGGTGATCTCTCTTTCTGTTGCTCGCTTAGTCTGTGACCATTTCACTTTGATGAACCTGTCTCCTTTAACAATGTATATTCCCCTTATATTATATATAATATGAGTGTTTGTTAACAGTCCGTTGCTTGGTGACAGATATCCATATTATATGTGTGATTGTTGACATGTCTGCTATATTTTGCTATGTATATATGGATCGATACTCCATTATAATTAGCCAATCATGTTAAGACTGTCTATTGATTTGTTCACACACTTGTCTGGACATTCATATATATTTCGCTTTCACAATTTGTGTGACTCTACTTTGGTGTGATACCACTTTTGCATTCTCCTTGTGTTTGGAAAATAGAAGTATCATCGCAAACCTAGTGGTTTTCTGATTTCCGTCTTTCTTGCGTCAGGACTATTAAATTCTCGACCAGTCCATAACAATAATTTGTCGACGAGTACATAACAATAACAAATTAATCATCGTTACTCTGCATGGGATTCTCAATCTAATTGTGTCTACAAAATAAAATGCTTGCTTGGAATGTGATGCGATGATATACATCGGACAAACATACCCAAAGAGGAATCAAGGTAGTCAGAAGAAATGGACACCGTAGAGCCGTCTCTGTTCGACCACCAAGAAATAAATCCATTTAGTTAGCTAAAAAAGCTTTAAAAAATTCATCAGCCATGCTATAGAATTATGTCACAAAATCGATTTTGACAATATTGATATAATTTATAAATATTTTGGAAATCATGAAGAACGTTTAATATCATTAAAAGCACTTCATATTATCAAATGGAGTCGAATTTTCTGAATGGGAATGATGGAATAAAACCGAATTCGACCTGGTTATAACAGGCCCCCCCAGCCTCCCCAATGAAGTGACGAAATCAACATGCATGTGATAAGCAATTTCATCATGTAAACACCTGGACTGACGTGAAGAACCTAGAAGACCTGAATTTCATGCGTGGATAATTTATGCTTGATGTCACACAAAATCGAAGAATCACAAGCGAAAACCGACAAACTGGTCGAAGAAGCAGCCGGTGAAGACAGGAATCCAGGTGAACATAGACAAGACGGAGGTGATGAAAATAGCCAACCAACAACAACAGCAACATCCAGCGTCAATCACCATCAACGGGAGGGATTTGGAAGAGGTTGGTTACTTCATTCACTCATTTATCTAGCATTGAGCATTGTCTCAACTACACACAGTCGGAACGGACGAGGATGTCAAATTGAGCGAGAATCGGGAAGGCGGCGAGAAACACATCAATGTCATCAACCTGACTGAAACCAATCTGGAAATCTTCGTCACTCAGCCAAGATCAACAACAAAATTCGGTCAGATTTTCAGTACAAACTTCAAGTCAGTCAGATCTTCTATAGGATGAGAAACTTGGCGGGTGGGTCACAAAGAATATTTCCAACCAACAGCTGTTGCAGACCTTTATCAACAACTGTCTTCGCTGGATCTTTACTGAAGATCAGATGGCCGGGTCGAAGAGAATCACCAACAAGGAACTATGGTAACAAAGAAAACAAAACAAGAAGGAATCGCCAACCAACAAATATGCAGGAGAAATTAGGGAGGTGGATTGGACACTCGCTCGCTGAGGAGGCCGCTGGGTGACTTCGTGCGCGCATCAGGCTATTCCTCGAGTGGAACCAGACCGGAAGGGAAGCGGCTAGTCGGTCGTCAGTGCAAGGGTGAGATGAAGGAGATCGTATGAAGAGGAGTTGGTTGAAAGAGTATGGACTAACATAGATGCGGTGAAAAGTACAGCAGCAGAAGACAGAAGAAAGTGGAGACGTGCGTTCGAAGCGCTATGTTCCACTAGGAACCTAAGGGAACAATAATAATAAACACAAGCTGCTTTTACAATTTTATACACTTATCATATCCAACAATCTACACATGTTTTTGTTATCTTTACCAATTAATTGGCCAACTTGACAGCGCTAAAATTCCCCGTGCCGATGAACGATGATTAAGTTACTGTATATATAAGCTGAAAATTTGTAAATTCTGGTTTAATATCATTACTTTGATAAAGCTATTAACAGCACTAAATAGCGAAACGTCAGTACAAACAACAATATCGTTTTGTCCTTTTCATTCGTTGGAAAATACAAAACTTTTTTTATTATAATCATAAATTGACTTGTGCATACGAGGAAGGATCTAATCCAACTACTACTATTGAATGTTCTGTTCACCTTCGTACCCACCAATATAAATTAGCTGTCTGTTTGAAAGGACATTCTCTCATATTTATCAATCAATCAGTCAGTCCATGCTGGGGATTGAGAACACCAATTCGACCAGGAAAAAAATTGCACAAGAAGCTTGATGCTCAGATAGAAATGTGCACTCACCAGGTTGATTAATAAACATTATATAAAAGAAAAGAAATTCAGCAAAAAGTTACCCTTTTCATCGATTCATTATAAAATAACAGAGAAGATTTGTTGCTCAGGTGGATTATTTTCAATTAATAGTGTTCTATGAGCTGGTTGGTCAATCCAATTTTCGACCGAAACGAGTTAATCACTTAGATAATGATATTGAATTTGAAAACCCTGTTTAGTCAAACAAAGGATCTAGTTTTATCATCCACCTTGGAAATAGAACGCTTCAAATCCAGTCTAGTGAATTGTTGTTATCAGTACAAAAACCTCAAATGCGACAGTAAACGTTTCTTGAAAAAGGAGCACAGAAAAGAACTGAAAAAACTGATTAATGATGAAAGGCTGATAATCACAAAGCCGGATAAAGGATCAGGAGTAGTCCTTCTCGATAGAAGTGACTATATTAAAAAGATGAATGATATACTGAAGGACATACAGAAGTTTCAAAAACTTGAGGAGAAGAAACATTTCAATAACAAAATGGAGAGCGAATCAACCAGACGTTTGAAGAAACTAAGGGAGGAGAAGATATTTTCTGAAAGTTTATATGAAGAAATCAGACAAACGGGCACGTATACGCCAAGATTGTATGGCCTACCTAAAGTGCATAAACCAGGAGTACCATTAAGACCAATACTTGATATGCAAAATTCGCCCTACCATGCTCTAGCTAGATGGTTAGTAAATATTCGCAAACCTTTGCATGAGAAGATAGTGAAATATAACGTCAAAGATGTATTTGAATTCGTAGACAGAATAAAAGATATTAATATCAAAAACAAAACCATGATATCTCTGGACATAACATCGTTATTCACAAATGTGCCTCTAAGAGAAATAGTTAATTACACAGGTGAACAAGTGCACAAGCTGTCGATAAACATTGGCATACATACTGAGATCCTAAAAGAATTGATATTAAGATGTACCATGAATGTAAATTTCAAATTTAACGACATGCTTTACAGACAAGTGGATGGAGTGGCGTTGGACTCGCCGTTGGTTCCTATTCTGGGTGATTTCTTTCTAACTAACCTCTGAACAACCTTATCAGTGAGCTCTCATTTTATTGCCGATATATGGATGATACCTTTATTCTTTGTGACAATGGTTCTGATAGTGTGATGAGAACAGGCTGCTAGCCAATTGGTAGACATTAATTTACGTCAAAGTCTAGGTCACTAATATTGGCCGTGAGAAAATATGAACAAGGCTGATTCAACAACCAATCACAGCAGACTTAACGAGAAACCAGAAACAACTAATCAGAGACTGTGTTTGTCTGCTTGAATAAGCTATAATAATGTACATGAAATATATATAAATACGTGCTGATTTCCGTAATAAAACGATCTGTTGCCGGCCCTTGTCTTCTGTTGTTACAATAGGAGTACAATAATTACTGAATTCATTGAAGTACATTCGGCTATGAAATTCACATGCAAGAGGAATCCAAAAACAGAATCGCCTTCCTGGATGTCCTACTTACAAGAAAACCAGATGGTAGCATAAAATGAAACTTGCATAGAAAAAGCACTTGGACAGGACAATATACACATTTTCACAGCTTCGTCCCTATCAAGTACAAAAGAAATTTAGTAAAGACCCTCACTCGGCCACAGAGTTAGAGCTATATGCTGAGAAGAAGTAATTGAAGATGAACTAAGCATTGTATATGATACTTTGATCGAAAATGGCTATCCCGAAAAATTTATCAAGAAACATATGGCAAGGAAAAATGAAAAGGAGCACTCACTATCTGTAAAAAAGAAGCCTCTTTATATACGACTACAATTCATGGGTGATATACCAAGCGAGATAGTTGCGAAGAAATTAAGAAAATCAGTTCAAAGAACTTTTAATGCTCTGGCGAACTACACGTATTATTCTCCACACTACCGATGGTGATTCCTCAACTGAAAGATGAAGCACCTAGATTAGCCCCCTTAAAATTGTATCTAGCAATTTAACTGCGCTTGTGGAGCCAGTTTTATTGGCCGTTGCTCTAGGAAATTGATTTTTCGTGCTCTCTCGAAAACATCTCTCAGCATTGCTAAGTAAGAGTGTAGTGAAAATTATTAACAGCTCGATATTGGAACATCTGGTGCAAACAGGACACAAAGCTAGACAGCGTTGAAGAATCCTTCTCTATAATCTACCGGGTGCCAAAGAAATTGCCAAAAATATCGAAGCACAGCAGGCTCCAAACAGCAGAGGCTATTGCGATTCTCCTCAAACAACCAGTGCTCTGTGTCCAAAAGAAGCAAGTCCAGCCAGCCCCTACTACTGCCCTGGCCGGCCTTCAGTAGAAGCTTTACACTCATGAATTTGTACTATTATCTCCCCTAATTCTTCTGACATTCAGCTTATTTTATGTTGATGCTATTGAGCTTTAATCTATCAATATTATTGATTTGACGTTATTTAAACAGCAACATTAATGTTGTTCATAACACTAATTCATTCATTCATTCACTATAATGTATATATAAATGTGGAGCCTGATGATGAAGGGGTTATCGAAAAGAGTCCTCCTTGCTCAGTATCCATTCTTTTGAAAATCAAAAACATTCAAGTGGATGACAATGAAATAATAGAACTTGAATTGAACATAGAAAAGATGAAGGTGATGAACATAACCAACCACCACCAAAGGCGGCAGCAGCAATAGCAACAAAAACCAGCACCAATCACCATTAACCGGAGAGATTTGACAGAGGTTACTCCCTGCCTTCACTTATCTGGCTAGAAAGGACTATTTCAACCACAGACGCAGATGGCACGGATGGAGATGTCAAAGCCAGACAGCCAGGCAGTCAGTGGGGATTGCAAAGGTGAGATACGCCTTCATCAACCCATCTGAAACCAGCTTTTAGATGATATTGTGCACTCACTCACTCACTCACTCACCCACCCAGCCAGTATAAACAACAAGATTCATTCGGATTCTGTTCAACACAAATGTGGAGTCAGTCAGACAGTCACTCAGTGAGTTATTCTTTACGGGTCAGAAACTTGCACTGCTCACTCTTCACGAAAAGCAGTTCAAACAGCAGCCAGATGCAAACTTCTATAAACAGCTGCCTCCTCCGCTGACAGGCTGATTGACTCCATACTGAAGGTCAAATTGCCGACTAGCTAGCTAGCCAGCCAGAAAGAGTTAGCAAGAAGAAACTATAACTGGCAACAAACTAACCAATAGCCGAGTGCTCAACAAATATGTGGGATAAAATGGAGATGAATAGAATGGGCATATGCCACTGAGGGAGCAATCGAGTGAAATAGTGAGCCAGGCTGGCCCTCCAGTGGGATCCGAATGAGGAGCGACGAATGGGTGTGGTCAATGAGAGAGCGACATGGATGAGATGGCGTATCGAGGCGGAGTAGGAGGAGCATATGAGAGATTATGGAGAATTGTGTAGTTAGCCAGCTGAAGGGCACAGCTAAGAATTTAAGAAAGTGTAGATGTGTTGTTGAAGCTGTGTGTTCCACTTGGAACCCAAAGTAACAGTATTGATAACAGTATGCTTTGTGAATGATTATCAGCGCCAATCAATTGTGCGTGAAGTTTTTATCGAACTCAGCATTTCTATGATGGAATTAGACGATGTCACTTCACGAAGGTCATGTATAGACTAGAAAGTATGTGAATAACCGTAGGATTTGTACACTTCAGTATGCAAGTACGATTGACAACATATGATCACTAAACAAAGCCTCAGAATGGCACTCAGTCGAACATACTCTGCAGCTAATCTCATTTTGATAGATAAAACGAAATTGATATTGTCCCCCGTATATCTTCAGGATGTTTCAAGGGCAGTATCATGTCCCATTGTCTTTGGAAACTGACATGTAAGTACTGAATTCCATCAGTTGAGTTTAAAATGCGTTTTCACCACTGGTCAAGTGTGAGTAGACTCTTATTTTCCTTTTAAATACTTTCGTATGGCCATCGATTAATAGGCTCTGTCAGATAAGTCCTATTCCCTACCTTCATGCGACATTGTGGGGGGCGTTTCTCACAAAAGTGAAAGAGTGAATCCAAACGTCTGGTGACATTAACAGCCAGATTGGTGGACATACTTGTCTACCTAGAGGAGATAGAAAAAACGCTGATTTCAAACCTGTGATGTACATTGACTATAGAACTCGAACAAATCGACTGGCGAATGAATCTATTCTAATCATCTGAAATCAAGGGAATGTAACAGTCTTGATGATGATTCACTGCCTTATGCATCTCAGAATCCAAGTTAAAGGCTCGCCAAGTGGCAGCTTAAGACGCCCATCTGCTTCGGTATGGGAGTCTTTGCGGTATCCCAACCCACATAGAAACTATAAGATTTTGTGTAGTACATCTCTTGGGGCCAATAATGTACCAAGCTTTTATTTTATTAAGTAATAATAATACTATGTAGGGTGGGAAAGACACAAAGCCAATACCGCAGATATGGAATATATTATTATCGATAAAGTCAAAGGATAGGCAATAACAGAATTATATTAATAAAGTTTGAAAGTTATGTGAGTGAGCAGCAATAACAGTTGTATTCGAAACGATATCATTAAATAAATACTATTGTATCATTGAGTCAGTTTGCATAGATCGCTATATAAGGAATTGATTTCAGTTATTGAATTAGTTGTCTTCTCTGAGTAGCTTGATTAATAAAAAGCATATTTGAAGACACATCAAATTCACGGGAGACGAAGAAGAATTAGACAACAAAATCCCTTTCCTAGATGTCTTATTCAGGAGAACAAACACAGGAAATTTAGAAACACAAATACATGGAAAATTAAAGCACACACACACAGACCGTATACACAACTATAACAATAATAATAAAACCCAATTACCCACAAATGCAACTGTGTTCAGAAATTGTTTAAAAGAGTTCAAACACACTATAGCACTCCAGTTTTGAAGAGAATGGAGGGAAAATACTTACAAATCACCTTCAAAAAGAATAATGGATATGCTCACAACTTCATCAAAAATTGTTTAAACTCTAGTCATAATACCCAACAGCAAGCAAACATCAAAGACCACAAGAAAATTCATCAGTCTACAATATATAAAACTATTTCTAAAATATCAGCTTGAATATTAAGACTGTTTGAAATAGATATACCACACAAGCCGACCCGCCAGTACTATCACTTCATTCGATATTGTGCAAACCGAAAGATCCACACAACAGAAACAGAAGCAAGATAAAATTAATACCATTTACAAGATAAATTCGCATCTATGAATTGTAACAAACATTACATCGATCAAAGTGGACGTCCTCTTCGAATCAGAATACATGATCACAAATTGGCCGTAAAAAGACATGATATATATTCATGTTTCATATCAATGCATGTAGACAATTATGAACATCAATTTGATAATCGGGACAATGTGGAAATTTTAATTAAAGGAGACATCAGACAGTAATACACTCAGGTAATTTTCAGAAGACTCGTACTCAAGTGAATCAGTCGACGATTAACAAACTCATTATTATAAACCAAATTTACCAACTAATAAAAAGTACATCATAACATGTGACAAAAAAGTTCGAATACCAAGTCAATAAAAATATGATCAATAGAGATGTGAATTAACAACCAGTCATGACAGTCATTGCCAGCAGATACAATTACATCATCATTCATGGAGAATTTCGACAGGTCCATTTTACACTCAATCACTTCCTCGCTGCATATCTTCCTAATCCTCGAGGCAAGAGCGTATATCAGGTTCCTCTTTCTGCTTAGGGGCACGAAGATTTGAAATTTGATGAATTGTCCATTCCATGTAGGCTTTTTGTATATGGACCTTTTCAGGGAATTGTCGGCGTTTCTTGTCAGATGGACGTCGAGGAAGAGGAACATCCCGTCGGATTCAGTCTCAGGTGTAAAGTCGATGTTTGGGTGGGCATTATTGAAGATTTGAAGTAGGTATTTTAAATCACAATTCTCATCACAAATAATGAAGGTATCATCGATGTATCTCTTGTAGAGATGGAGGTGGTTGATAGTCGGTGATAAGGAGTTTTTCTCTAAGCTAGCCATAAAGCAATCGGCTAGGAGGGGTCCTAAGGGAGAACCCATTGCTACTCCATCTACTTGCCTGTATATTTCCTTGTTGAAACTAAAGTATACGTTGAAGGTGCATCGAAGAAACAGTTCTTTCAGGTAATGGATCGGTATACCGACATTGATGCTCTTGGATTGAATGTAATCACAAAGGAAACATACGGTTTCTGTCAGTGGAACGTTGGTGAAGAGAGACACGACATCCAGGGAGACCATTTTCTTTTCTGCTACATTGACATTTTTAAATGAATTAACAAAGTCAAATGTGTCACGAAGGTTGTGTCTTGACAGCTTTTCTTTCACCGGCCCGAGAATTTCCACGAGCCAATTTTCTTCGCTGCAACTCTCTCCTTAATAACTCCTATGACCCAATGTGTATACTCTATAGTGATGAAAACATAAAAACGCAATATTCAACTTGAATGATGGGACTCATAAAATTATGCCTTACAACATACTTCCAATTCAATAATCAAATATATGAACACATAAAGGCACACCAATGAGATCATCGTCCATATCAAGATTAATAGCTGAAGCCGTCATGCAAAGATAAGAATTTAATAGCTCTACCATCCATAATTAAACCGAAAACCTGGGTACGTTACTTTGATGATACATTTGTAATAATTAAAAGAAATGAATTGAATTCTTGATTTTCCCGTCGATTAATTGGACCGAAGTTCTCGGTCTCAGGTTGACATGTCGGTTTCTTGTGCAGATGCTTCGACGATGTCCGGGAATTCAGTTAGTATACAATTGGTGGATGGTGGCTAGCAGTGGAATCCAGGATGCGCATTTCGTCCTATTTGGGACTCGTCAGCTGGATGTACCTGCATTTCTCAGTGAGTGATGATGTTCCCACCGAGGCTCGAACCCAGTACCCATAGTTTCAAACGCCAAAGCGTTATCCACTAGACCACTTGGGCCACACCAATTGTATACTAACTAAATGCCCAGACATCGTCGAAGCATCTGCACAAGAAGCCAACGTGTCAACCTGAGACCGAGCACTTCGGTCCAATCAATCGACGGGAAAATCGAAAATTCAATTCAATAATGAATATGACTCGTTGCACAAGAGGTGGGCAGCTCTCGTGGCTCAAGTGGTCTAGTGGATAACGCTTTGGCGTTTGAAACTATGGGCACTGGGTTCGAGCCTCGGTGGGAACATCATCACTCACTGAGAAATGCAGGTACATCCAGCTGACTACGAGTCCCAAATAGGACGAAATGCGCATCCTGGATTCCACTGCTAGCCACCATCCACCAATTGTATACTAATTAAAAGAAATGATTTAGAATATAGCCACAAAATTAATAAACAACATATTTGAAGACATCAAATTCACCATGAGAGAAGAAGAATTAGACGACAACGAAATCCCATTTTTAGATGTCTTAATCAGGAGAACCAACACAGGAAATTTAGAAACATAAGTACGCAGATAATCAACGTACACAGATCAAATACTCAACTAAACTAGCAATAATCCAATTACTCACAAGAGTAACTGTGTGCAGACATTGTTTAAAAGGGTTGAAACACACTGTAGCACTCCAGAGTTGAAGAGAATGGAAGAGAAAATACCTACTAGCGGTCTTCAAAAACGAATGGTTATCCACAAAATTTAATCAAAAAGTGTTTTTAAAATCGAATCACAACACCAACAAGGAACCGTCATCAAAGACTACTAGAAAATTCATCCTACCATACATGGGAAATATCTCTGAAATAACAGCTAGAATATTGAAACCGTTTGATATAGATATAGCACACAAGCCAGCCAGTCAATTCAACAGAAAAAGGGGATCAAATTAATACCATTTGCGAAATAAATTGTATGAACTGTGACAGGCATTACACCGGCCAAAGTGGGTGTCCCCTTCGAATTGGAATCCAGGAACATAAATCAGCCGTGAAAAGATATGATATATATTCATGTTTCATATCAATGCATGTAGATAATTATGAACATCGATTTGATTGGGATATTGTCAAAATCTTGTACAGAGGAAACACCAAAAGCGCCAGGAAATTCTTAGAAGCCTGATACTCAAACGAGTATGCAATTAACAAGCACGTTAATATAGACCAAATATACCAACTAATAAAAAGTGATTCCCTTAAGACGAGGAAGTTTAAAATCCAAGTCAATAGAAAATGATCGATACATATGTAAAGATGGTTACCGAAAGACACAATTCTACCACTCATGAAGAAATTTAAATCACTTCACTTTATGCAAAATATTGCGCTGAAGATGTTGTCCAGATGGGCGACGAAAGCTTCGCAACTAAACCAGCCAGTTCAGAGAACACTATTAATCGCATACCATTATCAAGCTGTACAATTGCATATATATGTAGTTGTCTAGGCAATAAAAGGAATATTTTTAAAGATTTGTCAATAGAGTTGTAAATTTTAGATAATAAATTTCGTTAATGTGTTGGAAACTAAAATAAGATTAAATAAGCAAGTTGGATGACGAAATCTAATTGACGGCGGTGAGTAGAGCTCAACCTAAATTAAAATTGAAAAAAATGTCAGGTTAACAACAGTGGTGATAAGGGGTGGAGGCAGAAAATATCCATACAATTAAGAAACAAACGAGTAAAGATATGAAGAAGCAAAGATCACATATTTGATGTTAAGATAGATCAGGTTCATTGTAGATTTAATGACTGAACAAACTTCCTCTTTTGTATTTCGAATTCAGGATTTACCATGTGAATCGTCACTGCTTCTGAGGTTTGAAGAAGTTCGGTTCGTTGTACTCTTTTAGCAAGATTCTCTCGTATTCTGTAGATAACTTTGGAGTTATTTTGTACGTTTGCTTGCTGTCTTGATTCTATCAGGTGTTCCAGAGTAGAGCTTCGGAGGACCTTTCCTGTCCTTTATAAAACCATAACTGTGGTTAAGTGTTCGAAGAGACGTTTGAATAGCAAATCTTTGGTATGGCTGACATACCTAGCTCCTTCACACGAACAGGTAAATTGGTATTAGCACGTTGATGAGGCCAGCCAACAGTGATAGCTTATCCATCATGTTCATTAGAATCATTGGTTTCGTAGAGAAGGTTAGTCGAAGTTCGGCTGAGCGGGACAAGCGGTTTCTCAGTGTTTCTGTCAGTGAGTCTCCACTGAATTGTGGATTCAGGCAGAGAAGGGTTTTGGTAGCAGAAAGTGTGGGCGGTTGTGGTTTCATAGACTTTGTGATGAAACATTCTGGGTAGCCATTTTCGATTAGAATTCTCTTCAGAGTGTTTAGCTCCTCTTCCATAATATCAGGGCGGAAAATTCTGCGAATTCTGTGGCTTAGTGAACAGATCAAGTTTTGTTTCGTATGTAGAGACATTCAACTATGAAAGTTAGTGAGTTTTTCGTTCCATGTTGGTTTTCTGTAGATGGATGCTTTTAGCGTTCCATCTTGTTTATGTCTTGTTAATTATTAATAATAAAGATAAGATTTCCCTTAGATATCGAGTGAATATCGGTCAATGCTGACGTTTCTATAGCCATGTTAGATAATGTGCCTTGACTCTTTTCTTAATACGTGACCCGCACTGAACAACCTCAGTATCTGTCTCCACAGCAGCAAAGTAGTAAGAAACACTTGAAACTAGATTAAGCACTAAGAGACACTTTATCGCAACGTTTCATACCCATGTTACACGATTTTTCAGTTAGGGATGTTGCCACCTAGCTATTTATGTTTGAAATAACCCCATGTGGTCACACCCACAGATCAGTATGGATTGACGAATTTAAAGTGTATAACTTGATAACCATATTGCAAAATTAACTTTTGGAGGGGATTCATCGCTATAGGCTAAAAACCCTGACACCATTTCTAACTGAACTCTACTGACTTTGATAAAGCCTTCGTCAGCGTTGAGTGTGGAGTAATTTGAAAAGTGCTTCAACAATATGGAATGTGATACCCTAGAACAACTATCAGTCTCATTCAACAGCTACATAATAAATACCTCACTTAAAGTGATTCAAAATGGAAAGCTCAACAAAGAGTCGGAAATGAAGAAAAGAATTAGACAAATCTGCCTAGCATTATCGATGGTATTCCTCATTATGCCGGAATTAGATGATGCAACAGGTTGTGGGGGACGAGAAGACAGGCGTACGCTAAACAGATTAGCGAATTCTGGAGTTCACGAAGATTTTCAAGCAGAGATGGACAAGTTTTCAGAAGAGTCTCAGTGAAGACAGGATTTCAAGTAAGCATAAATAAGACTGAAATCGCAAAGTTGCATCACCAACAATAACAGCAAACAGTCAATGAAATTCCCAACAGTTGGTCTAAGCCAGCCACGTAGGAAGGTGTAGACTTCCAGGCTGGGGTCCTCGGGACGGTAAAAAGCTATGGTTGGAAACAATTGGTGACATGGCTCAAAATCGTTCTCAGTGGCTGGCGCAGATGCATCCACTCCTTGTGACTTATGATCTTCAATAAAACTGTTTTGTTCTTCGTTATTACTCTTTCTTTGTCTCACACCTCTGCTCACTGTTTCTATTATGCTTTTCTTGTACTTTCTTCTCTTGCTTCGCGTGCTACATGGAGTGTGGTGACTTGAACTTCCGCACATATGTGCAAAGTTCTATGTCGAAAACAGACAAACAGAACAGCAAACATCAATAACCCTCACTGGCAGGAATCTAAAGGAAGTAACCTTTTGCAATTACCAGACCTTGGCAGCAACATTTCAACCTCAAGTAACACAGTAAAGATGGTCAAAGTTAGTCAGAATCGTGAATTGCTTTGAAAAATGTGTGACAATTGATTGAACGCAGCAAAACCAACAAGATCAGGATTCTTGTTAACACTAATTTCAAGTCAGTCATGACTTTTTATGTAGTTCAGAGATTTGACAGGAGCACTACCAAAAGTATTTCCTATGGATTGACTACATTTCGTTGTCAAGGTCAGATAACCGTCCAGAAAAGATAAGCAGTAAGAAACCCTGGCAATGAAAAGCTCAACCAAGAATTTACTGCCTAACAAGTAGGCAGAAGGGGACGGCATAATGCACTGGCAAGTGCTGAAGTAGATAGAAGCAGAATACGAAGAGACGAGCTTGAAGGAGGTCATCTGAAGAGGAAAGTCAAAATTTCGAGGAGATCGTAGTGCTGTCTGAAAAAGTGAGTGAAGTGACTCAAATTAAAAAAAATTGTGACATGTTTCTGAAGTAGATTATAAATCACTCCAACACAACCCTAGGGCATGTATTTTCACATCGTCACTCTCAATATTTCCACCAATCCAGAGACGTTTTTATCCCAGAAAAGGTATCTAAACTTGTACAAGATGAAAGTAAGAGTTGATCACGGATTGTTATCGGTTTGAGAACCATTGAAAACCAGCACCAGAGTTTGAATAAAGCAAGAACAACAGTGGTGGCTTGTACAGAATAATATAGTACCATCATCTATTTCGTTCGCTGGCTTCTCATCAGCTGCTGCTTACAGCCTAAATAAATTATGAGGTTTATGTACAGAAAAGTTTTAACATACTTGCAAATTTCTTTCATGACATCAGTTGACAGAAGGTTCCAAAATCAGTGAACAGTGCTCAGAAAATTGTGCTTATATTGTTTTTACACCGGTAATTCAAGTTTAAACAAAAATAAATGTATGCATACAGTGGTAAAAGAGTTACGTAGTAAAGATGAGAGATGCATCGTAAGATGCTGAGTGACTAATAAGTTGGGTAACAATATAATGAGCTCAACTCAAATCATAGAAACAAGAGATAAACAAAATTACAAATTATAAAAGGGGGGTGGGGTTAAAGACAAAGATTACGTAATCAAATGAATGAGAGAATAAAGACATCCAGCCAGCCAACGGACACCATAAAAATTTGCAAATATGTTATAACTTTTCTGTATATAAACCTCATAATTTAATTGGCTGTAAGCAGCCGGGCTGATGAGAAGCCAACAAAATAAACGGTGATGGTACCATATTATTCTCCGCAAACCACTGTTATTCTCGCTTTATTCAAATACTCACGTATTGGTTCTTCAAGGAATTTTGTTAGATTGGTTACAGGATTTCATCATGAGCTGACATCAGTTAGAGAACCACTGGAAAACCTGGGAGCAATGGACAGCTGTTTCGTCCTTGGCTTGGGACGCTTCTGCAGTACGCAGTGACCTGGGATTCTAGTGTGAAGCCGTATCCAGTAGGGTACAGCAGGTTGAAGATCAGGCAGTAACTCATAGAAGAAGACATTTCGAAATGGTCGCTCCATGTCGTGAATTGGCAGAAGTTAGAATTCATGGGCTGACCATTGGATCGGCTGGTCCCAGTGGCTCAATGTTCTGCGAGGTGGCCTTGTAACCAGAAGGTCCTGGGTTCTAACACCACTGTGGTGGGTGCGTACTGATGAAGAGTCCCAAGCTACGATGAAGCAGCTGTCCAGTACTCCCAGGTTTTCCAGTGGTTCTCTAACTACTGTCTGCTAATGATGAAATCTTCCATGCAATTATTCAAATTCATCAAGGGGAATAAATGCATGAAGTTTCGGAAAAATCAGCACCGAAGTACTGGACAGCTGTTTTCTCCGGCCTAGTATGAGAATCATCAGAAGTATGAAACCACTCCACGAGGGTTCGAACCCAAGACATTCCGGTTACAAGCTCGCACACCATTCAAATACTGGGACCCGATTCAATGACCAGCCCATGAATTCTAACTTCTGCCAATTCATGATTTTGTTTAGCACGACCACTGGAAGGTCGTGAGTTCGAACCCTCTTTAGGGTGGGTGCGTATTGCCGATGATTCTCAAACTAGGATGGAGGAAACAGCTGTTCAGTACTTCGGTGCTAGTTTTCAATTGTTCTCTAACTAATATCGATCCGTGGGTAAACTCGTAAAAAACAAATCTAACCCTTGTAAACCAAGTATGGAAAAATGAATGTTTATTGTCATGTATAAAGCTCATATCACAATTTCTGACTTTAGCAACATTATTATTATTATCAACAGTGAGCTTATTATTATATAGATCACAAGATGTAATTCATTCCATGTTGACAATAATGTTTTTTCGAAATGTACTCATTCTTAGCATTACTTATTCAAAACAAAACGCTTACAACTAACTACTCAATAAAAGAATTTGTCAGTAGTAATAATAATAACAATAGTAAAATAATCATCGTTGAAGATAATGCTGTCATAAAAAAAACAACAACAGAAAGCGACAAAAACAAGGAGCAATTAGCATACACCCCACGTACACGCACAGACGCTGTTTACGACTTCTGCTAACAGTAACTAACAATCTGTTGATGCCTTCCTTCAGTAACGCTTTTATCAGATGGTATTATTATTATTATTATTATACTGGAAATATGATTTCAATACTAATGTCAATACGTCACCGACATCAGTATACTCGCCAACTAGATGAGAACAATGATAGCTAATAATATTGATTCTACATGTGTAAATAACATGAGATATGTGAAAACAAAAGCTGTAAATATTGTCAGTTATGACTGTGTTTTATGTTTGTTTGTTTGTGTTTTTGGTGTGCATAGAAATATGCCAAATAAAAAATGATGGAAAAATGTAGTAGTAGTAGTAGTAGTTATTGCAGTTATCGTACGCTTATAATGCAAAGTTATTTTTTTTCAATGGGAGAGTAACGGGAGATTAGCGCGTTGATTCTTTAACCGCTAAGATGGAATCCTATCATCCTACCTCATGAATTCTATCCAACTGCTGTGGTGTTTTAATTTGCAAGGAACTGATTGGTTACTGGTTTGATCAATTATCAACGGTACTCTTCCAAACTAGTACTAGTGTGCTGAGAGCTGGCTGTTAGTCAAAATTGATGGACAGTAATTCACGTCAATGTTTATATCCCCAATATTAGTCGTGAGAAGAATGAGAACAAAGGCTTTGCGTAGGCGGATGCAGTTAACATGTAGATAATCTGACATTCAAGAAACAGTCACAAAGAGATGAAAGATTAACGTTCAGCGAGAAACCACCCGTCAGAAGACTGTGTTTGTTTGCTTAAAATAATCAATAACAATGTACATGAAAATCTATAAATATGTGTTGATTTCCTCAATAAAGGATCTGTTGCTTGTCCCTTGTCTTCTGTTGTTACATTTGGTGTCGCTGCCTACCGACAAATGGAAATCCTATGTCCTGCAGTTTTCGATGGAGACATATGGATCTTCGGCAGGACTTTGAGGCTTCTGCGCAGTTGAGTGGCATTCAGCATCTGTCAGCGATGAGGCTGCTACTTGGGACGCTACTGGGAGGTCGAGAGAAAGCAGCATATAGAAGTGCGAGGCGAAATACCAACGAATGTGCGACAGGGTGAAACAAACAGTCTCCAAAGTGGGAAGGATGACATATGATCACTTTGAAATGGGTTACGCAGACACAATCGCAATGATAAACAAAGAGAAACAGGTGAATATCAGCGAGCGCCGACATTCCAGACAGCAAGACAAACGATCAAAACCCCTAGAACCAAGAATACCGAACCAACTTCACTCGCAAGTCTTTCACGTGGGGACGAGTGTGGTGAGAGCTGGCTTCTAGCCAAAGTTGGTGGACAGTAATTTACGTCATGTTTACGTCCACAATATTGGTCGTGAGAAAAATAAGAACAAAAACTTACTCAACAACCAACCACAGCACACTTTGCGTAAGCGGATACAATTTGCAGGTAGATAATCTGAACTTCAGTAAACGGTCCCAAAGAGATGAAAGATTAACTTTCAGTGAGAAACAATCAATCAGAAGACTGTGTTTGTTTGCTTACAATAATCTATAATAATATACATGAAAATCTATAAATATGTGTTGATTTCTTTAATAAACGATCTGTTGCCTGGACCTTGTCTTCTCTTGTTACAAAGTGACTTCATGAAACCGTCCATACTAGGAGCCGACATGTGAACAGAAAACAAACATTTAGGTCTAACATGATCAGTCAATCAATCAACCAACGAGAACTACTAGCACAAGTCACTACCGGAAGAATAAATTTGGAAAGACATCAGCTTCTTCCCTTATCTAGAAAGCAAAGATTTAAGTAAAAGCGGACAAAGTAGATGGGGATGAGAAACACAGCCAGAAAGATAAAACAAACCTTCATCAACTAATACCACCTTGGAAGTTTTCCCAAACTTAGAATAAAAAATTTTAACCAATGAGGGTGATTTTATGGATCAAATAACAATAATAATGTAGTAAATGTTTTTGAACGTCATTGATAACGATGATTATAATGATAACAAAATATTGATAATAAGGTAGCTGCTGTTGAGAGCGTCGGTGGCACAGTAGTTAGGACTCTCACTGACCATGCACATGCTCCCAGGTTCGATCCCCTGCCAACGCACACCTGATATCAATGGTTAGCCTGCAAAATTTGGGCTACCGATATCACATGCTGAAAATTTCATACTTGTACTAAAAGTGCGGTGTGGAATCAAGCTATAAAATATGAAAATAATGGGTATATTTGAAGATTTGAAATTTGGAACACGTAAAGCGATCTTCAACCGATGTCATCAGCAAATATCTATCCTGACGTCCAATTTGATGAATCCCATCGGGCATGACTTCTCACTACAATTCCAAGCAACATCATCCTGTAGCGAGTCACTCACAAGTGATCACTAAACTCATTTTCAAGTATTGATTTGCCAGGATTTGATCATAGACTAACCTAATTATAAACATACTTTGTTGCCGGATGTCAACAAGCACGACACCTAGGTATCGTAGGGCTTACTGTGAATTGTCTCTAACCACCTATTTTCCAATGCCTAATTCAGAAATGATTTTACAGTGATCTCATGAAAATTGTCTGTAGTAACATTGATATAAGAATAAAACTTGTGCACTGTGGCGGTAGAGTGTAATTCCATTATGGGTAAATTTTTGTTTTGATAAAGTCTCACAGTGTTATACAATAATGTTTACTGTATAACACTGTGAGACTTTATCAAAACAAAAATTTACCCATAATGGAATTGTCTGTAGTAAATTAAACTGTCATTATCATTCCACAGATAAATTTATTCATAAATTTGACAGCTTTAACATCCCATGACTCTGATTGGTTGCTTAAGTTCATTCTGTAGGTTGCTCAGCTATACTTCACTCAAATGATTACCATCTTTTTTCAGTTAATTTTCAATATGGTACATAATCACATCTTTACAGAAATATCTCCAAAGTCTAAGGACATTTCTGAAAAAGAAAAAGACAACAACGATAAAACGAGTTGATGAAATCTCAGACTGACGTCTGTATGGTAAATCTTGCTTGAAAGTATGTCAGTTAGAATCCAATTTGTACAAAAACATTTAATCGTCAAAGATAGATAGACAGGCAGACAGGCCAATCAGAATTCAGCCTTTCTCGTAGACGCCCATTAATAATAAATAAATAATTTTTCCTTCACGTTCCCAGTGGAACATAGGGCTCCAAGCTAGTGGCTTGAAGTTTCTGTAGCAGTGTTTATTTTACAGGATGGGTTAGCTAGCCTCATGCCCAACCGTTCCTCTTTACCAGCATTATTTCTGGCTCAGTGAGGTAAAGGAGTGCGCCGGCCGGGATCGAACCCCGGACCATATGCATGGTTGGCGAGCGTGCTAACCGCTATACCACCGACGCACAATAGACGCCGATTATTCAGGTTATATTCTTATATCATTTGTTTTGACGTTTTAATTATCGTCCATGTGAGTTTTATGATGTACTAGTTGGAAGCAGGGAGATTTATCAGACAGCTGTCAAACGTTCATTACTGTCAGCCAGTATTCATGCTAACCGCAATCTGCCACTCTCATACTTTTGCATTCCAAGGTGAACTTGTGGATTCAACCTTCATTATTGGTGATATTTGTGTCTTTACTGAATTTGCAACCAGTTAAATGCGGTTTAGAAGTTCATCAGCCTGAAGTCAAACCAGAACCACGTACATGGTCGGTGCACGAGTAATTTTACTTCTGAAACAACGACAATTTGAAACTTTCGTCTCATAGTTTTCTTCATTCTTTCCTAAGTGTCATCGTATGGGTAGTATAATCTTCCAGATGTCTTTATAGACAGGTGCTGAATAATTCCTATTACACGTGTTTGCAGTTCATTCAGTAATGAGTAAAGCTTCCTTCATTATTCTCTACCTTTATCCTGTTACATTAGATCGTGAAAAATGTCATCTTATCCCATCCCATTCTATATTATATGATTGTGTGTAATTGCACTTTGTGAGTGCTATAGCTGAAATATACTTCAAATTTCTTATCTAATTAAAGTCAACTAATCTAGATTTTGCTGCTTGGTTTTTTTTTGCTCTGCCAGTCTGATTGACCCCGTTCTACTACTCTGACCTACGTATTTGACCTGACAATCATTCCAGACAAAGTATTAGATACAGTAAATTGTTTTGTGTTAATTGGCCGCACTGTCAGAATCGTTTAAACGAAAAATACTTGGTTCTAATTGAGTTTTTGGGTGGTTTGAATGGTAGTCACTTTTATTCTTGCCTGCATTGTTAAGAATTCTCAGCTGTGAGGTGGTTTTTGAGGTTCCTTCTTTTTATGGAGTTAGGCACTACTGATGATTTAGATTCCATATTAATGGTTTTGTCATTATTATTATTATTATCACTATCACAACCGTTATTATTATTATTTATTTTGTTTTTACATTTCCCTACATACCTCCTGATTAATTTATCATTATTTGAGTTTCAAAGCTTCTCTTAAATTTTCCTTGGTACTGCTTAGTTTTGTGCTCTGTCACTTAAACATTTCACCAATTCTATTTTCACTGACATAGGATGGAATGATTGGAAGTCCAAATATCTTTTTGAATGCATGGGTTTCCTGTAAACACTAGCGTGTTTTACTTCCTATCTTCTTTTCTTTTCCGCTACACACCTAACATTGGAGTCTCCCCTTAATGACTTATGAATTCATAAGTGAATTGAATTCCCTCCATCTTTGAGTTGATGTGTTTTCAGTTAGGTGAATATGTCATCTACCTACCTCCACCATATTTTTGGGGTGGGAAATGATTCAAAGCCTGTTCACCCGGAAATCTGGAAAATTCTACTACTTTTACGACGACAAATAGGAAACAAAATAAAGAAAACTATAAAACGAAAGTTTCGAAAAGATTGTATTCGAATGTGTGTCATATTAATTTTTCTTTTCCTTGACGTTCCCCAGTGGAACATATTGCTTCAAGCTAGCAGCTTAAAGTTTGTGTAACAGTGTTTATTTTACAAGATGGGTCGCTAGCGTGTTGTAATTATTTGTAATAGTAGTATTAGTATTTCGAGATGACCGAATTAAAGGAATTCAACCAAAACACAAAGATGGATGAATTTAGGAATTTGTATTTGGCGGAATTACTATTCAGTTCATATAAGAAACATATTAACAAGCAACAGTAAGTATTTAAACAATACAGAGATAGACATTGTCAATCACCACATAGCCTCATGCCCAACCCTTACTCTTTACGAGTATTATTTCTGGCTCACCGAGGTAAAGGAGTGCGTTGGCAGAGGATCGAACCCCGGACCATGTGCATGGTCGACGAACGTCCTATTCTCTATACCACCGACGCACAGCGTGTGTTATGTAGTATATAGTAATACTGTTTCACACTGTGTATTATATATATATAATAAACAAATTAGTATGGAGTTACATATTACCACAGTGCCCGAATTTTAAACATATATGAGTAGTGTCATTTGAATTGCATATGTTTTGTGTTCATTTTACGAATGAAAATTACGTCATTAACCTCTCTCTCTCTGTTTTTCACCATCTATGTTACTTTTTAATATTTTTAAAGCCTATCGTGTAAGCACATGCAAGTCAATGCATTGCAATCGTTATTTAACTTACCGCGGCTAAGCATTCTGGATCTAGCTAAATTTCTATATTTCGATAGTATAATTGATCCCGATCAACTACTTTGACCTATATGTAATTGATCTCTCAGTCAGTACAACATAATAATTGTTGAATTATATTATTTTTGTTTTGTAGGAAGAAATATCGGGTCGTTAAGTAAAAGCAGATTCACCTCTGGGTGATTTTCTTTATTCACTTACATGGCGCCAGTAGCATAGTGGTTAGGACTCTCACCGACCATGCACATGGTCTGGCGTTCGATCCCTGCCGGCGCACACTTGATATCAATGGTCGGCCTGCAAAATTAGGGCTACCGACATCACAAGCTAAAAATTCCATAACTGTACCAAAAAATACAGTGTGCAATCAAGCTGAAATCAAAAATAAAGAAGTTTCCCAGTAGAACATAGGGCGGCTTCAAGCTGGAGGCTTGAAATTTCGGTAGCAGTGGTGTTTATTCTTACGGGATGGGATTGCTATCCTCATGTCCAGCCTTTCCTTTTTATCAGTGTAATTACTGATTCAACGAGGTAAAGAAGTGTGTCCGTGGCTGAGGATCGAAATTCGAACCGCATGAGGCGTGGTTGGTGACCATTCTACCGCTGTGCCACCGACTCTTGGATACAGTGTACGGATATATTTACCTAGAAAATGATTAAAGCACCCAGAAGACAATTTAAAATAAATAATAATAAATGGGTAGTTCAAATAACTAGCTTCACGAACAGCATGCTGTCAAGCACATCTCGATCCAGGAAACTTACTTTTAACTAACCAAAGGACTGTTGAGTCTTAAAAGCAGGTGATAAGCACCTGTGTCTATCATAGTTTTTCAAAAACGAAGAGGGGAAATTCTCCAACTCATCTGAAAATGAATCTTGACGTTTACTTTTTCTGCCCAAAACGGAAAACTTTATTCAGGACATCTTGACAATATTTACCCATATTACGTTATGTGTGAAACTTGGGCACTGTGGTTGTAAGTAATTCCATATTAGTTTGTTTATTCGATGTATGACACAGTGAGTGAAACAGTATTGCCATTTACTGGATGACACAGTTCAGAACAAAATTTATTATTCTTCATAATCATACCAATCATTTATAATCACACCACTTTGAAAATTGAGTTTTATAGTCTCCTCTGTCCTCTCCTATTTGTATTTGTAGAGGTAGTAGAATTTTCCAGATATCTGGGTGGACAGGTGTTGAATCATTCCTATTACACGTGTCTGCAGTTGATTCAATATATGAAGCTTCCGTTGTTATCAATCTCTCCCTCCACCCTGTAACGTTAGATTTTAAAACTGTCATCCTATCCCATCTTATTGCATGATTGTGCTATTGCACATAGTGACTGGTGTTATCTTGCGCATGCTTTACATGCATGTCGGCATTAATATTATTATTATCAGTGTCACTACTATCATTATATAAAATTTAAATAAATAATGATAGTAGTGATAGTGATAATAATTAAATATTAATGATGACATACATGTCAAACATGCGCAGGATAATGACAACACCAACAATGAGGAATTCAAATCATCAGTACTACTACCATACAAAGAAGGAACCTCAGAAATCACCTTACGGAGGAGAATTTTTAACAAGGCATGCAAGAGTAAAAGTGGTTGAAATTAAAACCACCCACAAACTTACTTAGAAACAAGTTTCGTCGGTTAAAGCATCCTGACAGTGGAGACAATTAAACAAAACAATTCAGTTTACCTAATACCCTGGCTGAGATGATTGTCAGGTCAAATACATAGGTCAAAGTAGTTGAACAGGGTCAGTCAATCAGATTAGCGGAGCACAAGAGCCTAGCAAAATCTAGCTAGATTGGTTGATCTTAATAAGATAAGAAATCTAGAGAATAGTTCAGCCGTAGATAGCACTCACTACACGCAATTACACGCAATCATGCAATAAGATGGGATAGGATGACAGTTTTAAAATCTAACGTTACAGGGTGGAGGGAGAGATTGATAACAACGGAAGCTTCATATATTGAATCAACTGCAGACACGTGTAATAGGAATGATTCAACACCTGTCCACCCAGATATCTGGAAAATTCTACTACCCATACGATGAGAAATAGGAGAGAACAAAGAAAAGTATAAAACTCAAGTTTCGAAGTCGTGTGATTATAAATGATTGGTATGATTATGAAGAATAATAAATTTTGTTCTGAACTGTGTCATCCAGTAAATGGCAATACTGTTTCACTCACTGTGTCATACATCGAATAAACAAACTAATATGGTATCTTTGCCCATAATTTATATCATAACCAAAAGTTAGACCATAAGATACTCTAATGAATTTTCTAGCCCTTAAAATAATAGGCACACGCAACAGATAAGTACACTCATTTCTTCAGTTTTGCACCTTTGAAATATAAACATAACTTGATAAAGGGTCTGGTTCATACAAATAGGATAATCTGTTCAAATGACTATGTAAATGAGCAGCTTAAGACTACTGAAGAATTAATCACTTAGTAAAAGTGGTTATCAAGATAAGTTCATTGAGAAAAAATATATGATTGTACTACCAAAACAAGCCAGTTGGACAGCAGCTGCAAAAAGCCATTGTTCAAGGTAATAACATCAGCAAAATAGAAACAAAGTGCTGGAAAAATACACCTAAAGTGCTTTCAATGCAGGTGAGGTGTGTTGGCTTTTTTACTATCACTCCTATTATAATAAAAAGCAAATATCTCCTCGCCAAATGATTCTGCTATTATCTATGCAATCAAAATAAGAATATTAACAAAGTTAGGTTGGTTTTAAATGTCAGTCTTATTAATTTCAGCCTTATTACCAATCTTAAACAAGGCCTCTGATGTTCCTCCTATATATATGAATGCATTCCACTGGGCAATGATAATAATAACAATAATAATTGCTTCATTCCAAACAGAGTACTTTTGATACAATTATGGAGTTTTCACCATGTAGTACAGTAGAGTATTGCATCTAATTTTCTCATTACAAGGGCCAATCATTTAAAACAGGCCGTTTACATTGATAATATCGTTCAATAAGATTATTAGTATACAATTAAATCAAGTGAAAATATTAACAAGAATGGTAAAATAATGAGGGCGTTTACTTGGAGTTCCTCAGTAAGTTCGCGATTTCTTGCCTTACACACTTTACTTACACACTTTGTCATCACATAAAATGTGTGCCTACCAAATAAGGTATTGTAGAGTTATTGTACTTAGTCATCCAAGCATATAGTCTTAATATAGTTGCTTCTAGTTCTCCTACTCGATGAGATAGATGCAAGGAGAAAGTCACGTAGGGAGAGGATGTTCAGAGTCTGGCAAGATAATATTTGCTAGTTTTCTGCAGGAATCCAGGTGTCTATCTACAGTAGTAGTATAAATGAGTTGGTTTAGTAATACAGCACTAACCCACACTATTGAAAACGCTTTTAGTGCCATCCTCAGTATAAAAAAGTCTTTCTTAAGTAGATAAAGCAATAAGAAGACTTAATTTGTCTGAATCGTGTAATGTATTTGCGCAACACATTTCGAACAATCTGATCACACACGGACTTGTCATAGGAATATATATATATAAAATTAATAAAGAGGTAAGAGGTGAGAAAAATAGACTTAGGTCGAGTTAAAAGGATACGTTGAAGGTCAAAAAATAAAAATGAAGACCACTAAACCAAATAGCAGAGGTAATAGTACATCTGCTATGGTATCAAAACAAAATTTACCAAGGAAGGTTTAATGTGATGACAAATTGTTTTTGAACGCATAAAGGTGGCTTGAACTTTCTAATTGCCTACTAGGGCTTCCACAAACTTTAGGATACGCCCCAAACACGTTTTATAGATAGGTTTAAAAGATCTGTTAACATTAATTTTATGACCTGTCTCTATAATATGTTTCGCAATAGAAGGGCTAGGTCTCCTGTTCTCACCGTTAATAGGTTCTGATGATTCCATTTGTTTCTGGAACCATTTTGGAATATGCTCTGAAGCCCTAACTTGCAGAGATCGATGAGTCCTCCCTATGTATGTGTGTCCACACGTACATTCAAATTGGTAAATACAGTGGGATATGACGTCATTTTTCCCATGTTCGAAGAGCTTAGATAGATATAATGGCTTTACATTCTCCATTATTATTATGATATTAGCTGCATAAAAAGTCTTTTTAACAGCAGCGTTCAGCCTTTGTCTAGTTATCAAGCTGCTTTGATGTCCCATATAGGGTAGCTTGATGTACACGTCTTTCTTAGGGTCGAGTTGGAGAGTGGGTCTTGGTGTTCCATTGACTACTTTATATCTCCTGATGAACTTGTCTGGATAATTGTTATCAACCAGAGTTTGTGTCAATATTCTTTCTTCTTCATCAAGCGTGTCTTCAGTGCATATTCGTCGGATTCTACTGAAGTAGCCTAAAAAAAAATTAATTTGTTGGGAATAGTATAGAAGGATAAGTAGAATACAAATATTAACAAATGGTAACAGGGCAGAGGAGATGATACCAGATTGTCTTAACTTCCTTACACAGAACTTTAATAAAATATCTTTCTGAAAACTAACATGATTGGGTGGGTGGCGGGAGGGAAGACCAGGAAGGTTGATCAGAGATAATACACAGTGCAAGGTGGTATTTAACATTCGATTTGGTTTCAACTTTAGTGCCTTATATAATAACAGAACCATGCGAAACAACCAGTTCATGTAAGTCATGCTTTTGTCTGAAAGTGAATTCAAGAATATGGCATTTTCGAGGGATTAGACGTAACACCAATTAATGAGGACTACTGACTAATTTCTGATAGAAAGTTATTCATTTTGGAACACAATCTGACTGAGAAGTAACTACCGTCAAGGGGAACAGCCAAAACATCGATATACTTAACAAAATTGGCTTAGTCAGAATGGGGAATTTCATGTAAGAAGAAGGAAAACAGAATAGGAGAAAGAACAGTGGAGGTACTACTCATTGTAAACAGTGTACTGCCTCCTATCAGAAAAATAGGAATAAAACCACCTGGTAGTCTGGCACTGTGCTTGTGTTACAGCAAGCTTTTTTAATAAAAGAGGCCTAGGTTCAAAGCCAAAGGCGGATGTGTATTCAGGCAAGCCAAACCGAATTTAATTGGCACTTCCCAAATTAGAAACATTATTATGATATAATGCGACAGTGACATCTAACATACTCCTGCAACGTTTGTAAGCAGATTGATTAAGGTCCTACCAAGAAGCAGGCACAGTGTTATTAGAAAATGGATAACTGAAAATACCAGTGAAAGGATGACATATTATTTCAACACATTTATTGAGAATATTACCTAGTACACCATCTGAACCAAAGGACTGGGTGGGTTTCATGGATATGCAACACTTGAAGCCATGCCTGATTTAAAGCCAGAGAAGCGGAGCATTTGAAATCAGAACATAAGCTGACCGACATATGTAGGACTTATTAGGAGTACAAGCATCAAGTGAAGAAGGATCATTATCTGTTTCCTTATTTATCACCGGTGATTTCTTTAAATAGCTTCCAGATATTTGATGAGAATCTGAATGACAGGAACTTTTGATTATGGATCCTATTTAATCTCTGTATTTCTGAATTAATTAAGATGCTTAGTCTATCAACACCAGGATTATCTTTCATTTCGCATAACATTTCTTTTTCTCAGAGAAGCGTTTTGAACTGTTGTTATAACTGCACTGAATTAAGGTAAAACCCCGTCGCCAATTGTTATAACTGCAGGGAATTGAATGAAGACGTTTTCACCTTGCTCTGTCTGCGCCTGAACTAATCTGCCTATCTGCTTGTCGTACCTTCCGACTTAGTAAAGCACGCAAATATCAAAAGACAAAGGCTGGACTGTGACTGTGTATTGAAGTGCAACAACGATAAAGAAAGCCATGGTATTTATACATTTTACAACAATATGGACAGCTAACAGCATTTGAAATAATTTATCTTAATAGCCAATAACAAAGTGCGTGAGAGATGATAATATACCATATGTGCGAGGTTGACAGTCAGTAACAAAATGTGTGGGAATGATAATATACCATATATACAAGATTAGCAGTCACTACCAAAATGTGTGAGAATGATAATATACCATATATACAAAATTAGCAGTCAATACCAAAATGTGTGAGAATGATAACATACCATATATGCAAGATTAAACAGTCAATACCAAAATATGTGGGATCCTATCACCTCCCCCGTAAAGAGTGTAGGACTTGCTTTTTGGATCTATTTGAAAAGGTTTCGGAGCTCTTCTTTGTCGAGTTGACCTTTGCGTGGTACTGGATAGAGCGTGATCTGTGTGTCTGACACATAACTGTCCTTTTTCATTCGTACGATAATGCAGCAAGAATTTATCCAAAATTTCTTCTGTTGTTCCCTCCCCCTTCGCTTTTGCATAAGCACGCTTAAAGGTGTCGACGAAACGTTCAGTCTGTCCATTCGATTGGGGATGATACGGGGGGCTACGAATATGCTGGATGCCAAACAGTTTGCAGCAACCAAGTTTGTCCTGGAAGACAGAAGCGTGCTTTTGACGACGGCGTTGCAAGAGAGATTGATCAGATACATCTCCGGGAACAACGTTGTGTGGTGAAGACGAAACATTAGAGCATACTGAATTTAATGGTACATTAAAGATATGGAGCTTGTCTAACCAGTCAAGACCAAGCAAATTCAAATCATGGTAGTTTGTAACGTAACATACACCATTGAAGTGATGCTCACCAAACTGAACCTGGCAATTTATCTCACCCACGAGTTTCAGTATATCTCCAGAGACATTCTTGGCGACATGCTCGGTCGGCAGAATCTGTGGGCAACCAAGTTTGCGCCACGTAGTTCGGGAAATTACGGTGATATCTGATGCCGTATCCAACTGAAGACGAATACGTTTGCCGTTAATATCTAGTGTTATGTACTTACGTTTGCTGGCGAACTCGACTTTGGAAGTTGTAAAAACGGTCTGTACTCGAGGAGATTGTTTCGGCTTGAAACGACTACTTCTGTTCCTCACCGAAGAATTTTTCTGCGGTGTACAGTAACCCTCCTTATGTCCAAAACGGTGACAATTACGGCATTTATGCTTCTTGAAAGGACAGAACTTGACAAAATGCCACGAACCACAGTGCCAGCACACTGAAGGAGGTTTAGCTGAATTTGAGACTGACGTTCTGTGTGCTTAACGGTGATCGGAGGACTTTTCACTGTGTTAATCGAACCAAATTCAGACGACTGTCGTTTGCACTCCACCATAGCAGTATCGTGCTTCAAGTTGATTAAACGTAGGCATTCTGCTGTCACCATTTGTAAAGTCATTTTCGGGTCTTGTTCCACAAGTGACAGAAGTCGAGTTCGTATGTCAGTATCTTCTGGGTTCTTCAACCCACAAATAAAAATCAAACACTTGAACTGATCTGATGTCATTTCGTGTGGTTTGAACCTTTCACATTCCTTGTTCACTTTGCCAGCGTAAGTCACATAATCATCGGAAGGCATTTTTGTCAACTGAAAACATTGATACCGAATATTAAACATGGATGACTGTTCACCAAAGATTTGTGATAAAACGGTGACTGTCTCATCGAATGATAACTCACGTGGGTTCTTGGGCAGAATGAAGTTAACATATCTGTTGTGCTCAACAGTACCAAGTTTTCTTAGTAACAATCGGACTTTGGCAGCATCATCAAACATGTAGCATTCAATACGGAAGACGTCTTCGTAACGATTGAACCATGCATCAAATACGAGACCAGATATTGGGTCGTAGTTGAACTCACTGATGGAATTTGAGATGCTTTCATATTTGTCAGAATGAGATGTTGATGGAACTTGAATGGACAGCTTCTGAGTGAGAGCTTCGATTAATTTTAGTTGAGCTGCTTCATTCTGAACTTGCTGCTGCTGCAAGATAGATTTGAGATCGTCCAGAGAGATAGACATTGTAATTGGGTTGTAATTAACACAGTCAAAAATGTTATATAGTTGCGCTGAACAGAATAAAAACTGTCGTCGTTTGCTTGCTATAACTGCGATGAATTAAGGTAAAACCCCGTCGCCAATTTGTTATAACTGTAGGGAATTGAATGAAGACGTTTTCACCTTGCTCTGTCTGCGCCTGAACTAATCTGCCTATCTGCTTGTCGTACCTTCCGATTTAGTAAAGCACGCAAATATCAAAAGACAAAGGCTGGACTGTGACTGTGTATTGAAGTGCAACAACGATAAAGAAAGCCATGGTATTTATACATTTTACAACAATATGGACAGCTAACAGCATTTGAAATAATTTATCTTAATAGCCAATAACAAAGTGCGTGAGAGATGATAATATACCATATGTGCGAGGTTGACAGTCAGTAACAAAATGTGTGGGAATGATAATATACCATATATACAAGATTAGCAGTCACTACCAAAATGTGTGAGAATGATAATATACCATATATACAAAATTAGCAGTCAATACCAAAATGTGTGAGAATGATAACATACCATATATGCAAGATTAAACAGTCAATACCAAAATATGTGGGATCCTATCAACTGTGAAGAAGAGAAGCGGTCAGGTCTTAAGAGGAGTGTCTCTTTTGAACAACAAACATTAAGACAGAATTTGAGATAAGGTGTTACGTTTTTAACTCCATTATGGATAAAATTTTATTTTGATAAAATCACACAGTGTTGTACAGTGATATTTACTGACGACTACGTTTCGAGCACAAATTATTGCGACTCATAATTATATCGAGGCACTACTCACACTACTCACTTTCTTGCTTCATTTATATACATGAGTAAAAATGTCAGCTCTTGATGAAATCCTGAAACCAATCAACCAAATCCCTACAAGCCAACACTTGAAAATTAATCTGATGCTCACTGGCGACTGGCCCTATTCAGGCAGTTAACCTGGGGTTCTAGTGGGAAGCCGTGGCCAGTAGGGTGCAGCGGGTCAGGTGTGAGGACAAATACTCGCCACGGAAGACATTGGCTAGAGGTCGCGCTATGTCGTGAATTGGCAGAAGTTAGAAGTCAAGAACCATTGGATCGGGTCCCAGTGGCTCAATGGTCTACGAGCTTACACACTTTCGTCATCACATAAAATGTGTGCCTACCAAATAAGGTATTGTAGAGTTTTTGTACTTAGTCATCCAAGCATACAGTCTTAATATAGTTGCTTTTAGTTCCCCTACTCGATGAGATAGATGCAAGGAGAAAGTCACGTAGGGAGAGGATGTTCAGAGTCTGGCAAGATAATATTTGCTAGTTTTCTGCAGGAATCCAGGTGTCTATCTACAGTAGTAGTATAAATGAGTTGGTTTAGTAATACAGCACTAACCCACACTATTGAAAACGCTTTTAGTGCCATCCTCAGTATAAAAAAGTCTTTCTTAAGTAGATAAAGCAATAAGAAGACTTAATTTGTCTGAATCGTGTAATGTATTTGCGCAACACATTTCGAACAATCTGATCACACACGGACTTGTCATAGGAATATATATATATAAAATTAATAAAGAGGTAAGAGGTGAGAAAAATAGACTTAGGTCGAGTTACAAGGATACGTTGAAGGTCAAAAAATAAAAATGAAGACCACTAAATCAAATAGCAGAGGTAATAGTACATCTGCTATGGTATCAAAACAAAATTTATCAAGGAAGGTTTAATGTGATGACAAATTGTTTTTGAACGCATAAAGGTGGCTTGAACTTTCTAATTGCTAGGGCTTCTACAAACTTTAGGATATGCCCCAAACACGTTTTATAGATAGGTTTAAAAGATCTGTTAACATTAATTTTATGACCTGTCTCTATAATATGTTTCGCAATAGAAGGGCTAGGTCTCCTGTTCTCACCGTTAATAGGTTCTGATGATTCCATTTGTTTCTGGAACCATTTTGGAATATGCTCTGAAGCCCTAACTTGCAGAGATCGATGAGTCCTCCCTATGTATGTGTGTCCACACGTACATTCAAATTGGTAAATACAGTGGGATATGACGTCATTTTTCGCATGTTCGAAGAGCTTAGATAGATATAATGGTTTTACATTCTCTAATATTATGATATTAACTGCATAAAAAGTCTTTTTAACAGCAGCGTTCAGCCTTTGTCTAGTTATCAAGCTGCTTTGATGTCCCATATAGGGTAGCTTGATGTACACGTCTTTCTTAGGGTCGAGTTGGAGAGTGGGTCTTGGTGTTCCATTGACTACTTTATATCTCCTGATGAACTTGTCTGGATAATTGTTATCAACCAGAGTTTGTGTCAATATTCTTTCTTCTTCATCAAGCGTGTCTTCAGTGCATATTCGTCGGATTCTACTGAAGTAGCCTAAAAAAAAATTAATTTGTTGGGAATAGTATAGAAGGATAGGTAGAATACAAATATTAACAAATGGTAACAGGGCAGAGGAGATGATACCAGATTGTCTTAACTTCCTTACACAGAACTTTAATAAAATATCTTTCTGAAAACTAACATGATTGGGTGGGTGGCGGGAGGGAAGACCAGGAAGGTTGATCAGAGATAATACACAGTGCAAGGTGGTATTTAACATTCGATTTGGTTTCAACTTTAGTGCCTTATATAATAACGCAACCATGCGAAACAACCAGTTCATGTAAGTCATGCTTTTGTCTGAAAGTGAATTCAAGAATATGGCATTTTCGAGGGATTAGACGTAACACCAATTAATGAGGACTACTGACTAATTTCTGATAGAAAGTTATTCATTTTGGAACACAATCTGACTGAGAAGTAACTACCGTCAAGGGGAACAGCCAAAACATCGATATACTTAACAAAATTGGCTTAGTCAGAATGGGGAATTTCATGTAAGAAGAAGGAAAACAGAATAGGAGAAAGAACAGTGGAGGACTGCTCATTGTAAACAGTGTACTGCCTCCTATCAGAAAAATAGGAATAAAACCACCTGGTAGTCTGGCACTGTGCTTGTGTTACAGCAAGCTTTTTTAATAAAAGAGGCCTAGGTTCAAAGCTAAAGGCGGATGTGTATTCAGGCAAGCCAAACCGAATTTAATTGGCACTTCCTAAATTGGAAACATTATTATGATATAATGTGACAGTGACATCTAACATACTCCTGCAACGTTTGTAAGCAGATTGATTAAGGTCCTACCAAGAAGCAGGCACAGTGTTATTAGAAAATGGATAACTGAAAATACCAGTGAAAGGATGACATATTATTTCAACACATTTATTGAGAATATTACCTAGTACACCATCTGGACCGAAGGATTGGGTGGGTTTCAGGGATATGCAACACTTGAAGCCATGCCTGAGTTAAAACCAGAGAAGCGGAGCATTTGAGATCAGAACATAAGCTGACCGACATATGTAGGTTGTACAGTGATATTTACTGACGACTAAGTTTCCAGCACAAATTATTGCGACTCATAATTATATCGAGGCACTACTCACACTACTCACTTTCTTGCTTCATTTATATACATGAGTAAAAATGTCAGCTCATGATGAAATCCTGAAACCAATCAACCAAATCCCTACAAACCAACACTTGAATACCAATGAGATGCTCACTGGCGACTGGCCCTATTCAGATGGGTAGTTACCTGGGTTCCAGGTGGGAAGTCGTGACCAGTAGGGTGCAGCGGGTCGGGTGTGAGGACAAATACTCGCCACGGAAGACATTGGCTAGAGGTTGCGCTATGTCGTGAATTGGCAGAAGTTAGAATTCAAGGACCACTGGATCAGGCCCCAGTGGCTTAATGGTATACGAGCTCGCCTTGTAACCGGAAGGTCCTGGGTTCGAATCCAGGTGGGTGCGTGTTATGTACTCGTCGAGTAGTTAATAGTCCTGACGCAGAGAGAGGGAAATCAGAAGACCACCAGGTTTACGATGAAACTTGTACTTTCCAGACAAGGAAAATAAATGTCACACAAGAGTGTGAGTGAAACGGTATTTCACACGAAAACATGGGAACCGGAATAGTAAAGTGTACAAAGCAAAAGTATATATGAAAATGGCTAATACACATGATCCAATAGATAACGTCTTACGATGATTGGTTGTAATGTCATGTGACAACAAGGTCATACATTGTTTATTTAGTTAAGGGACAGACAAAAGCATATTGTCAGTTATAATGAAATATCGATCCATATACACATAGCAAAATATAATAGACTGTCAAAAACAAAACACACACACATCATGTGGGTACATATCAGTGCGTACTGCTGAGGAGTCCCAAACTAGGACGAAACAGCTGTCCAGTACTCCCAGGTTTTTGAATGCTTCTCTAACTAATGTCAGCTCATGATGAAATCCTGAAACCAATCAAATCCCTACAAACCAACACTCGAATAAAAATGGATGATTTGTGAGAAAAAAGAATATTCCTTCTGGTGACTTCTTTTTCTTCTACAGTTTCTGAGGAAATAGTTGAATTCGCAGATATATGGAGAGATGGAGTCACTTACATCTGCCGTTATTACAGGTAGCCTTCTTTCCCCAATCGGGAACACCTACCAGGGTGGCAAGGGAAAGGGTAGGGAAAGTTATCAATAATTCGATATAAGGCCATCTGATCTAAGTAAACCATAAAGCTAGTACTGAGGAATCTTCTTTCAAAGAATTTAAATATGGTTTCCTGCCAAAAATCATAGTTTGTTTTTCACGCCCTCTCGTGTTTACATAGAATCAAGTGCACAGTTTTCATATAACACAAATCGAAGTGGTAGAATGGTAGAATGAATTTTCTTGTGGTCTTTGATGTCGGCTTGTTTTTGGTGTTATGACTCAAGTTTAAGCACTTTTTACCTTAAAAATTCTCATTGAGTTATATGAAAAAGAGAAGATGTTCAACGGAGAGACTCTTTCATGGAATTCATTCACATAGCTAACTGTACAATCGCATTTATATATAATTATTTTTTTTTTGTGTGTGTACATGAGGTTTGTCAAGTTTAGATAGTTAATTAGGTAATACAAGAATGATCTAATATAGAGACGAAGTGAATTAGACAGCAACTAAAGTAAGATCGAGTTAATAAGTTAGATCATGTAATATTATTGACTAAAACATTTCAACTTATATGAGGATTGCAACAGAGGTAATTACAGGTAGAGACCGAGTATAAGTGGGATAGAGAATAGTGCCATTTAAATTGGGACTAAAATTGAACAAATAAATTAGATGACGTAACAAAAATGACTAGAAACTGAGTGTTCGTCAAGTCAGTAACAGTGATGATGAGGTGGGGGTAGAGAACAGAAAAGTTGAAAATGTAAAATATTACAATTGAGAAGACAAAATAATACTAATGAAAAGACAGAAAGAAAGACACAGAATTTACCTGTCGGGTATTAAGATAGATAACGTCCATTACAGGTGTAGTGATTGAACGAACTTCTTCTGCATGCAGAATTCAGGACTTATGCAGGTGAACTGCCTTTACTTCTGCAGTTTGGAGAAGTTTGATTCGTAGACTTTTAGGAAGACTTCTTCGTATTCTGGAGACGACTTAGATGTTTGTTTGGACTGTAGGTTAATGTCCGGAATCTACCAGATGCTCTAAGATAGAGCTATGGGGGCATCATTTTTCTCCTTTGTAAAACCATGCTGGTAGGTGTTCGGTGATTCGTTTGGAAAGCAAACGCTGGGTACGGCCGACATACCTACTAGGTGAATAACTAGATACACAATGATAAGGCCAGCAGTGGTAGCTTATCCTTCACGTTCATACGAACCATAGGTTTCGTGGAGAAGGTTTATCGTAGTTCAGCTGCGAAGATGGTTTTTTTTTGAGGTTGTAAGCGCTGGCGGCTTTTGCGGTTTTGTATTCATGGGTTTTGCAATAAATCGCAAATTCTCGATGAGGATTCTCTTGAGATTGTCCAGTTCGTCTTCTATGGCATCCGGGGTGCAAATTCTGTGAACTCTCTATCTGAGTGAATGGATCAGCTTCCATATGGTGTATAGAGGTACCCAACTATGAAAGTTAGTAAGCTGTCCATTCCATGTCGATTTTCTGTAGATAGATCTTCTTAGTGTTCCGTCTTGTTCTCGTCTTGTTAACTGAACATCAAGAAAGGATATTTTAGAGTTAAACTTTTTCTCTTTTTATGATGACAAGTGTGAAGCCAGCTAAAATAGTCAAATGGCGATGTACTCTTGAAGCCCTATGTTCTACTCATGACCCAAGGGAATAGTAGTGATAATATTAGGAGACTGTGATAAATCTTCACCTTCTTATTTGTCATTTTTGAATTACAAAATCGATTGGATTTATTACCAGTCCACCCAAATAACTAGTAGTCAGAATTCCACTAGTTCGAACTGATTCAGCAATCTGATCTAAGTGCTAAACAAAATCCACCGTTAATAGGCTATGACTTAAACCAGCGAAAAGGCCATCTAGAGCTGAAATCACTTTGAAATCTGACTGGTTGGCTGACAAGCTCTCTATACGGGTTGAGGTTTAAGTGTTTGCTACCTACCGTCTGATAATAATCCACTGTGTTTATCTCTAGGCCAGTTAATATAATACTAGTCTAGATTTTGAGGTTGATTACCAAAAAATTATTACAATAGGATTTTGCAACATACAGTTTGGTTACCATAGTTACCGATTGTGTGTGTGTTTTGTCTTTTTCCAGTTTCATGCATTACCGCTCACCGAATTTTTTTTTCAAAAAATGCTTTACAAATGTTTCTTTTCTAGGGCACTTTTGGGGTTTCACTAAGTTTTCCTGTATCTTTCACTCTTTGTGTCTCCACCTCTCTGTTTTTGGAGTAATGCACAAAAATGAAAATCATTCACGCAAGCAGATCACATAATCTAGGGTTAGTTACAACAAATATAAATGGTGATTACGTTGAACAGTTAAACTTGCAACGCCTAAATCTAAAGGGGATATTATATATCCCAATAATAAATAAATCGTGAATAGATAGATCAAGTTTAGAAATCCTGTTATATAAGGCTGGATTCCTTTGGATTTCTATCCACATTCATTCATGGATGACGTTCTCACTCACTGAGCATTTTACTACTGTCTGTCTCCACCTCTTTTTGTGTCATTGAATATTATGATTAGTCAATAATAAAGATTTCAGTTTGATAACAGAATGACTCATGATGTAATTAAGGACTCTGATTTTTTGTTTATTTGGTTCCGGTTACATAAATTTGGCAAAATTTGACTTTATTATTATGATTGATTATTATTGTTATTACTCCCTTGGGTTTCGAGTGGAACGTAGAGCTTCAACAACACATCTAAACATTCTTCTATTCTCTGTTCTCCTCTTCATTTGTCTTGGCCAACAATTCCCCATAATACTTTCTTCTGATAGATAGTCTGAACTGTGCGCGATTACATACGTTGGCCGTCGCAGTGGCGTTTGCCGGTTCTATGCATCTCCAATTCTCTCCTGCATGCTTTTTGAGCAATCGAGTCTAACCAGTAGGTTTGTCGCGAGTCAGAGTTTCTTGTGCATTTTAATTAAGGTTTTTATATTTCCCAATGAATGAAAAAACAAAACGATATTGTTGCTTTTACTGACGTTTCCCTAAGAGGTGGGAAAATAGACTTAGGTCAAGTTAAAGGGACATATTGAAAGGTAAAATATCAATGAAAATCACTAAACCAAAGAGCAGGGGTAATAGTACATCTGTTATGGAATCAAAATAAAGTTTACTAACTAGATCATCGTTCGTCAGTCTGGGGTCATTTTTCGTTGTCAAATTGGTCAACTGGTAAAGATAACAAAATCAACAATTGGTGGATTGTGGCTAGCAGTGGAATCCAGGATGCGCATTTCGTCCTATTTGGGACTCGTCAGCTGGATGTACCTGCATTCCCCAGTGATTGATGATGTTCCCACCGAGGCTCGAACCCAGTGCCCATAGTTTCAAACGCCAAAGCGTTATCCACTAGACCACATGGGCCACAAGAGCTGGCTACCTCTTGTGCAACGGGTCATATTAATTAAATTGAATTTTTGATTTTCCCGTCGATTGATTGAACCGAAGTGCTCGGTCTCAGGTTGACACGTCGGCTTCTTGTGCAGATGCTTCGACGATGTCTAGGCATTTAATTAGTATACAACTGGAGACCGAGCACTTCGGTCCAATCAATCGACGGGAAAATCAAAAATTCAATCCAATAACAAAATCAAGTCTAGATTGTTGGATTTGATCAGTGTGTGACATTATAAAAGCAGTGTGTGTGTGTGTGAACTTGTTTATCACATTCGTGTTGATTTTGTCACTTCATGGGGTAGGAAGGTGTTGTAACTAGGTCAGATTCTGTTTTAGTCCACCATTCCTATTCAGGATTCCACATGATATGAAGTACTGGCTTCTGATATTAGAAGTTCTTTGTGATTTCTGAAGTTTTTCTGGATTATTTCAATATTGTCAAAATCAATTTTGTGGCCTAATTCTATAGCGTGTAGATAACCTATGGCTGGTTGATGATTTTTCAAGTTTTTCTAGTTCAACTGGATTTCTTGGTGGTCGAACAAATGCTCTACGATGTTCCTTTCTTCTGATTCTGATTTCTCAAGATGTTTGTCCAATGTATATCGCATCACATTCCAAGCAAGCATTTTATTTTATAGACAAAATTAGATAGAGAATCTTTCGGGATTTGGTCTTTTATATAACTTTGACTTTCAATATGTCCTTTTAACTTGACTTAACTTGTCTAAATTTATCACCTCTTAACTCTTTGTTATATAAAAGCTGAGTGGATTTTGTAAATTCCGGTTTAATATCACTACTGTGATGAAGCTATTAGCATTAAATAGAGAAACGTCAGTAAAAACAAAATGGTATATATATTCATATAAATTGTGTGTTTATTTGACAGTCTGATATATTTTACTATGTATATATGGATCGATATTCCATTATAATTAGCCAATCATGTTAAGACTGTCTATTGATTTTTTCATTTTGAATATTCGCTCACACACTTGTTCGGACATTCATATTATATTTTTGCTCTCACACTCTTGTGTGACATTATTGATTCTCCTGGTGTTTTGGAAAATAGAAGTATCATCGCAAACCTAGTGGTCTTCTGATTTCCGTCTTTCTTGCGTCAGGACTATTAAATTCTCGACCAGTACATAACACAAAACAATCTCGTTTTGTTTTTCATTCATTGGGAAATACAAAAAACGTTTATTATAATGAATATCATATAGCCAATGCCCAAATTTTTTCAAACCGTTAAAAGTGAACTTGGTTTGGACATATAGAATTTTTTATGTTTCTGATTCCTTTTGGCCTGCCATTTGATCTTAAATCTATAGCAAATTGCCAGAGTAAACCTTGCCTAGTTTATTAGCTCGCTTTTCTCAAGGTGGTTGTTCCAAGCCTGGGGAAAGAGACTGTTGAGTGTGGGGCTAGCAACCATATCGCCAAAAATCAATCAAGCTGCTACAACAAATTCAACGTGCAAGGAAAATATTAAAAAAAACATAAAATATATAAGCCCTCGAAATAAGTAAATGTACACCTTTGAAAATTAAGTTACAAGAAATAGCAGATCTGTTTTTCCTGACTGACTTATCTGTTAAGTAAACAGACGTAAAAAATGAAGAAAATTTTCTTTTCAGCGGTTTATTTACATAAGTTGTACACAGTCGTAGAGAATTCCTAAAACCAATCAGATACCGGCAAAATGTATCCTTGAAAATGTATTCCTTAATGGAAGGTATAATCTGGAAGGGAGATGATTAATTGGAAATTAGAAAATGAAGGGCAGAAGTTGGGATGACGCAATAAATGTGAGAAAATGACTCATCAGTATAGTTGTGTAGAGCGGACAAGAGCTGTTGTGGGAAGATGATCTGTATGAAAATGCAATGTTATTAATGAACAGTAGTAGAGTTGTGGTGAGAGCTGGCTGCTAGCTAAAGTTATAGACAACAATTTACGTCAGTGTTTACGTCTCTAATAGGAGGCATTAGAAAAAAGTAATAACAAAGCCTAAACTTGAGGAACTCAGCAACCAATTATAGAAGACTTAACGTGTGCAAATACGATTCACAGAGATATGGCTTAACTTTCTGAGGAACGTTCACAAGCAATACAGAATAACCTTCAGCGGGAAAACAACCAATCAGAAAACGCTGTTTCTCTGCTAACAATAACGAATATTAATGTTCTTAAAAATCTAAAAATACCTGTTGATTTTCTCAATAAACGATCAGTTACTGCGCCCTTTTCTTCTGTCGTTACAGAGTGGTAATAAAATAAGGATAGAATAATAATAATAACAATAATAATAGAATTACACGATAAAATGAAGCAAAATTGTAGTAAGAACGTTGCTCTGGCCACTGTAGAGCGAGTGAGTGTATGCAGTGCATTTTAAAGACACATCTGTTTATCGTTTTCTTAACATGACAAGTTCACTTTATCACATCGCATTGTCTAATGGTTAGTAAACATGTTGGAACTAATTCAAAGGCGAATCTCTTGTCAATCATTCCGAGTTGCCTATGAATTTTGCCCTTTCCACTCGAAGCGTCAGCCGTTTTAATCAAATAGGGCTTCCGTTAAATATGGTCTATTTATCTGAAAACTTTCATTAACAGAAATAATATTGAAACGGTATAAGACGACAGACTTGGTAAAAGGAGTGTTTATTTGGAAGTTGTTATCTCTATAATAGCCAAATTTTGTACACCGCCTTATCTTCAACGCATCACATTTGCACAGATATTCCGTGTTGTGCCTGTTACTGATAAATCTTATCAGTAGCATACACCAAAATATGACTATCTTGTTTCAATGAGATTGAGCTTTGTAATACCTAATTATCATTTGAAAGAATTTCTGTTGGCTCCGGTGGCTTGGACATGTGCTGCGAATGTCATCCCAGAGGCTTCCGTACAGGTCTCTGTTCGCTAGCCCTGAGACAGGTTGGAAAAGGCGGAGAGGTGGTCAGTCCATCACGTGGAGTCGTGGGATGAAGGAATTTTGCGCTAGATTAGCATCGGTTGGTGTGTCACGACTCCTTAGTTGGAGTCCGAGAGGTAGCTCAAATCGATGACTCGAAACGTTATCGGATATGGCCAAGAATCGTAATCAATGGCGGACGTGTTGCAATTTCCTTCTTTCTTCCCTTCCTTATGATAGTTAACGAACACTGTTTGAACTTGTTAGGCATGACTGTTTTCCTTCCAGATGAAGTTCTTCATCCGTTCTCTACTTATAGATATTTTTCTCTTCTTTCTTTTTTTCTTTTGATCTATGTTGTTTTGTTATTATTGTGTGGCGCATCCTTCTTGGTGCCATATTGTACCGATTTTATTCTGCGTTTAAATAAATAATAAAATAAATAAACACTCAGCCAGCCAGCCAGCCAGTTAGCCAGCAAAAACAACAAGATTCGTTCAGATTATGTTCAAGACAAATGTAAAGTCGATCAGTGAGTCAATCAGTCAGTACTTCTATACGGGTCAATAACTTGCAGTGCTTACACGTCACGAAAAGCAGTTCGAACAGGGTCCCGCAGATTTTATCAACAGCTGCCCACTCAGCTTGCTGGCTGGCTGGCTGGCTCCATACTGAAGGTCGAATGGCCGACCGGTCGGTCAGCCAGCGAGAAAGAATCAGCAGCAAGATACTCTGCCTGGGAACAAAGTGACCAATCGCTGAATGCAGGCCATCACTTGTGTGGAATCTTTCTGGGAAGCAATGAGTTGGTGGTTGGTGTGAGAATGACATGGAGGAGGTCGTGTAGTGGGGAGGAGGAGGAAGGGGTGAGAGATTGTGGGGAGTTGTGTGGCTAGCCAGCTGAAGAGGAGTACAGAAACTAGAACGAAATGGAGAAGTTTTGTTGAAGCCATATGTTCTACTCAACACTCAAAGGAATAGTAATAGTGTATGATAATGCGTAAAATTATCTTATGTAAAAGTAGAATATGTCTGTATCAATTAGTTTTTTACAAACATCGAGTTACAGTTAACATAAGAGCACCACAAAAACTCACAAAATGTAAACAAGATAAGGCACTGACAGGACATATTCACATGAAATAGACAACCTATGAACTTCTGCAGTTGGATAACTTCACTTACCAAGAAACACCTCAGACGTTCAATGAATCAGGGAATCTTCAACAATCGTTTATATGACTAATCTTAAAGGCATTTTAGATAATTTTACGTTGTCATTTTATTTGCTTTTTAACAGCTTTGTTTGTTTTTAGAAATATATTGAAAGTTATTGATATTTTCAACTGTTGGTTAATAGGAATATGCTTAGTTTTAAGTTAGACAACAAAGTGACATCAATTAGGCAATCATTGAAAACCAGGAAGTACTGAAGTACCAAGGGCTTCAGACTCTTTAGCGGTAGGCTACCATCAATCCACTGAAGAATAAATAAATTCAAGATCTTTAGATCATGAGGTGAACTCGTTGACCATTCTGGTACTAAGCAGGTCTCAGACCTTTCCTGAATAATAACTTCTATCAATTCGCTAGTCTCATCGATGAGTTTTTCTCCGCACACCCAAGTTGTTGGGCTCCACTTGTCCCTCCCTACCTGTCACTAAAACACTATACAATTTTGTCTTGATCTCAAATTAGATGACGAACTGACATTTTCAAGTATTGGTTTTATTGCAGGGAATTTTGGTTTGATTGGTTGGAGGATTTCATCATGAGCTGACGTCAGTTAGCGAACCATTGGAAAATCAGCTGGGAGTACTGAAAAGTTGTTTTGTTCCAGTACAGTAGGTTGAAAATGAGTCAGTAACTCATTGAAGAAGACATTACGAAGTGGTCGGGAATTAGAATTTATGGGCTAGCCACTAGATCGGGTCCCATTGGCCGCTTGATGGTCTACGAGCTTGCTAACCTTGTAAGCAGAAGGTCCTGGGTTCGAGCCCTGGTGGTGGGCGCGTAATGTGATGAGTCTCAAAATAGGCGGACGAAACAGCTTGCTGTCCAGTACTTCCTAGGTGGTTTTCCAATGCTGCTCTAACTGATGTGAGCTCATGATGAAATCCTCCAACCAACTGAACTAAAGTTTTTTCAAAGGGTACATGACATACATCCTCGCTTAATTGCTACAGTGCAACTCCATTTCACTCTCATTAGTCTTAACTACATATACATATATAGTTGTTTTAGTCAATCTGGGATAGAACGCATCATACTATTCAATGTTTTTAATGGATATTATCTCCCTTAGCAACCAATCCGTTAGACTTCATCAATTTAATTTCATTCAATCCGTTTTTTTTCTTCACTTATATGTTTTATCAACCTTGTGATCTATGATCTAGACAAGCGTAATAGGCAATTAAAGGGTATTTAGTTGATAAATACTACATAAGTAAGTGTATGATATAATTGCTTTTGTTTTTTCTCTAAATGTCTGACTGATATTATGTAATCACTTTACATACAAAATGTCATATGATTCCATATGTGATACTGACGATTATTATGTTTCTTTGTTTTAGTTTGAAGTTGTGCTCGACTGGGCTGGATTATGCTCTTGTATAACAGAATGGAGAAAATCTGTAGCTCGGGTGGTTAGGACTCTCGCCGACCATGCATATGGTTCGGGGTTCGAGCCCACGCCGACGCACACTTGATAACTATGGTCGGCCTGCGAATTTTGGGGGGGCTACCGATATCCACGCTGAAAATTCCATACTTATCCCAAAAATACGGTGTGGAACCAAGCTGTAATCAAAAATAAAAATAAAATAATAGAGAAGATTTGTAGCTCAGGTGGATGATTTGCAATTAATAGTGTTCTCTGAGCTGGTTGGTTTAGTTGCGGAGCTTTCGTCATCCTTCTGGACAATATTTTCAGCATGAATTTCAGCATAAAGTGAAATGATTTAAATTTATTCATGAGTGATACAAGTGCATGCATCTCCCGGTAACCATCTTTACATCTGTATTGACTATTTTCTATTGACTTGGATTTTAAACTTTATTGTCACGTGGTGATTTACTTTTTATTAGTTGGTATATTTGGTCTCTACTAACATGTTTGTTAATTGCATTTTCGTTTGAGTACCAGGCTTGTAGGAATTCCCTGCTGCATTTTTGGTGTTTCCTCTGTCTAAGATTTCGACATTATCTCCCCAATCAAATTGATCTCCATAATTGTCTGTATGCATTGATACTAAAGAATTTATATTATGTCTTTTCACGGCTGATTTGTGTTCTTGGATTCTGATTCGAAGGGGACGCCCATTCTGGGCCGATGTAATGTCTGTTACAGTTCATACAATTTATTTTGGTAAATAGTATTAATTTTATCTTGTTTTTCTGTTGTGTTTATCTTTTGGTTTGCACAATATCGAATGAAGTGATTGTGCTGGATGGCTGGCTGGTTGGCTTGTGTGCTGTATCGATTTCAAACGATTTCAGTATTCTAGCTGTTATTTCAGAGATGTTTTTTTTACATATGATAGGATGAATTTTCTTGTAGTCTTTGATGATAGTTTCTTGTTGGGTGTTGTGATTCAATTTCAAACACTTTTTGATGAAATTGTGAGGAGGATATCCATTCTTTTTGAAAATAGTTAGGATGTATTTGCCCTTCATTCTCTTCAACACCGGAATATTGCTACAGTGTGTTTGAACTCTTTTGAACAATTTCTGAACACAGTTTCATTTGTAGGTAATTGGGTTATTACTATTGTATTTAAGTATTTGGTCTGTGTGTGTGCGTTGATTTTCTATATATTTGTGTTTATAAATTTCCTGTTTTAGTTATCCTGATTAAGACATCAAAAAATGGGATTTCGTTGTCGTCTAATTCTTCTTCTCTTGTGGTGAATTGGATGTCTTCAAATACTGAATTGAATTTTTGATTTTCCCGTCGATTGTTTGGACCGAAGTGCTCGGTCTCAGGTTGACATGTCGGCTTCTTGTGTCAATAATTAATATGACCCGTTGAACAAGATGTGGCTCTCGTGGCCCAAGTGGTCTAATGGATAACGCTTTGGCGTTTGAAACTATGGGTACTGGGTTCGAGCTTCGGTGGGAACATCATCACTCACTGAGAAATGCAGGTACATCCAGCTGATGGACGAGTCCCAAATAGGACGAAATGGGCATCCTGGATTCCACTGCTAGCTACCATCCACCAATTGTATCTCTTCAAATATGTTGTTTATTAATTCTGTGGATATATTCTAAATCACATTTCTCTTAATTATTACAAATGTATCATCAACACATAACGTACCCAGATTTTCGGTTTAATTATAGTTGGTAGAGCTAATAATTCTAATCTTTGCATGACGGCTTCAGCTACTAATCTTGATATGGACGATGATCTCATTGGTGTGCCTTTATGAGTTCATATATTTGATTATTGAATTGGAAGTATGTTGTAAGGCATAATTTTATGAGTCCTATCATTCAAGTTGAACATTGCGTTTTTATGTTTTCATCACTATAGAGTAATTGTTGCATAGTTTCTGCTGCTAGTTTTCGATTATTTGAAGTATATATAATGCTGTGACATCAAAGGATACCATTATTTCATTGTCATCTACTTGAATGTTTTTGATTTTCTCTAAAAAATGGATTGACGAATCGATAAAATGGTCGCATGATTCTGTCAATGATTCTAATTTCCTGAAAGGTTCTTTAGATAGATTATATGTTGGTGTTCCTGGAAGCGAAACGATTTGTTGTAGGGGAATGTTTGGTTTGTTGTGTAGTTTCGGTCTACCATAAAAATCGAGGTAAAAAAGAGCCGTTAAATTTCATTCGCCATTTTTATTTTATTATAGCTTTATTCCACACTGTATTTTTGGTACAAGTATGGAATTTTCAGCATGTGATATCGGTAGCCCAAATTCTGCAGGCCGACCATTGATATCAGGTGTGCATCCGCAGGGGATCGAACCTCGGACCATGTGCATGGTCGACGAGAGTCCTAACCACTGTGCCATCGACGCACATTGATCTTGTTTTGTGATTTGTCTTGATTTCATTAGTGTATTTGACGTTGTTCTGATTTTATTATCTAATGTTTATATAGGGATTTTCGTCAACTGTTGATATACATTATTATCTTTGATTAAATCGTCTGCTTTATTCATGTAGTCTTCCTTTATATTGAATTAATTGTGTTCTCTGAGATGACGATTGATTTAATCATTGTGAAGCCGCTCGTCGTCCTTAAAGTTAAAATCTTCAGCTCAGGTTTCAGTGTAAAATGGACTTGTCGAAATTCTCTATGAATGATGATGTAATTGTATCTTCTGGCTATGACTGTCATCACTGGTTGTTAATTCACATCTCTATTGATCATATTTTTATTGACTTGGAATTCTAACTTTCTTGTTGTGTGATGATTTACTTTTTATTAGTTGGTAAATTTGGTTTATAATAATGAGTTTGTTAATCGTCGACTGATTCGCTTGAGTACGAGTCTTCTGAAAATTACCTGAGTGTATTACTGTCTGATGTCTCCTTTAATTAAAATTTCCACATTGTCCCGATCATCAAATTGATGTTCATAATCGTCTACATGCATTGATATGAAACATGAATATATATCATGTCTTTTTACGGCAAATTTGTGTTCATGGATTCTGATTCGAAGACGATGTCCACTTTGACCGATGTAATGTTTGTTACAATTCATAGATGCAAATTTATCTTGTAAATGATATTAATTTTGTCTCCTTTTTCTGCTGTGTGGATCGTTCGGTTTGCTTAATATCGAATGAAGTGATAGTACTGGCGGGTGGGCTTGTTTGGTATATCTATTTCAAACAGTCTTAATATTCAAGCTGATATTTCAGAAATATATTTATATATTGTAGCTTGATGAATTTTCTTGTGGTCTTTGATGTTTGCTTGCTGTTGGGTATTATGACTCGAGTTTAAGCAATTTTTGATGAAGTTCTGAGCATATCCATTCTTTTTGAAGGCGATTTGTAAGTATTTTCCCTCCATTCTCTTCAACACAGAAGTAGTGCTACAGTGTGTTTGATTTTGATGTGGTTATGTTCTCTGAGCTGGATGGTTAATTTACAAAGCCTTCATCACCCTACTGGGTGACATCTTCAGTGAATACTTCAATTCGCTGAAGTGAGCTTTTAGATTTCTCCACAAGTTTATTAGTCATCTCTCCTGGCGGGTGACCTTGGATGTGATTGGATGTTTTGTGTGTTTTCACACCTTCTAGTTAGCTACTTGTTTTGCAACTGATTGTTTCTTTGACTTGAACCTTGACCCTTTGTGTGTGAAGTTTCTTTCTTATTGGTTGATAAATTTTGTCTATCTCTATGTGTTTATTGATTGATGATTCACTGGAATGCTAGACTGGCTTCTAAAAATTCTCTATTATTATTATTATTATTGCTCCCTTGGGTTCCTAGTGGAACATAGGGCTTCAACTGCACGTCTCCATTTGCTTCTGTCTTCTGCTATACTTTTCGCCTGCATCCATGTTAATCCATATTCTTTCAACTCCTCTTCACACGATCTCCTCCATGTCACCCTTGGACGTCCCACACGCCGCTTCCCTTTCGGGTTCCACTCGAGGGCTTGACGCGCGATGTCACCCAGCGGTCTCCTCAGCGAGTGTCCGATCCATCTCCACTTTCTCCTGCATATTTGTTGGGCGATTGGTTCTTGCTTTGTTTGTTCCCATAATTCCTTGTTGGTGATTCTTTCCGGCCATCTGATCTTCAGTATAGAGCGAAGACAGTTGTTAATAAAGGTCTGCAGCCTTTTGGAAATATTCTTTGTGACCCGCCAAGTTTCTGATCCGTATAGAAGAACTCTGACTTTACGTTTGTATTGAAAATCCGAATTTTGTTGTTGATGCTGAGTGACGAAGATTTCCAGATTGATTTCAGGCTGATGAATGTGTTTCTCGCCTTCCCGATTCTCGATTTGACATCCTCGTCCGCTCCTCCTGTAGTTGAGACAATGCTCCCTAGATAAGTGAATGAAGTAACCTCTTTCAAATCCCTCCCGTTGATGGTGATTGACGTTGGATGTTGTTGCTGTTGTTGGTTGGTTATTTTCATAACCTCCGTCTTGTCTATGTTTACCTGGAGTCCTGTCTTCGCCGGCTGCTTCTTCGACCAGTTTGTCGGTTTTCGCTTGTAAGTCTTCGATTTTGTGTGACATCAAACATAAATCATCCACGCGCGAAATCCAGGTCTTCTAGGTTCTTCACGTCGGTCCAGGATATTCCTGTCTTCTCGTTTCCCACTTGTCTGACGCATAATCCAGTCCACCACAATTAGGAATATCATTGGTGATAGTAAGCACCCTTGTCTGACTCCTGTGTTTACTCCAAACGCCTCGCTGAGTCTTCCGTTGTGGATCACTTGGCAGGTGCCGTTGTCGTACAGCTGTTGAATAAGGTTGATGAATATTTGGGGTACGCCATAGTACTCGAGTAATTTCCAAATTACTTCACGGTCAACGCTGTCGAAGGCCTTCTCAAAGTCTATAAAGTTGAGGTAGAGGTTTGATTGCCATTCCATGCTTTGTTCGATGATGATGCGTAGAGTTGCAATTTGGTCAGTACATGATTTGCCTTTCCTGAATCCAGCTTGTTCTGGTCGGAGTTCTGTCTCCAGTGCGTCCTTTAATCTCTCCAGGATGATGCGACTCAGGATTTTACTTGGCGTCGATAGGAGCATGATTCCTCGCCAGTTCTTGCAGAGTGAGGTTAAGTCGCCCTTCTTTGGTAGTTTCACGAGGTAACCTTTCCTCCAGTCAGTAGGCACCTTTCCCTCCTTCCAGACCTTTTGCAATAATGGAGTCAGCATGTCTGCTGTCGTCTCTGGGTCCGCTTTCAGTGCTTCAGGGGGTATTCCATCTGGTCCGGCTGTTTTTCCAGCTTTCAGAAGTTTGATTGCGTTCAAGACTTCAGCTCTCGTTGGAGGATTGGTGTCAACTTGCAGTTGTGTGCGCGCTGTTGTTGGTATTTCTGGACGGGTTGCAGGTGATGGTCGGTTCAAGAGTCCTTTGAAGTGATCCGCCCATTGTTTAATCTGTTTTTCTTCCTTGGTAATGGGCTTCCCTTGGCTGTCTTTTATAGGTTTCGCTTGTGTTGGTCTCTTCCCGGATAGAGATTTGGTTATCTGATATAGTGTCCTCAGGTCCCTTTTGCCTGCTGCCTTTTCAGCTTCAGTAGCTAGATTGTCGTAGAATCGTCTTTTGTCCTTCCTAGCACTTTTCTTCACTTCTTTGTCCAGTGCTTTGTAAGTTGAGCTCAGCGTCTCCTTCTCCTGTCCGTCCTTGCATTGAATCATTTTCTCTTTCACCATTCTCCTCTCTTCTATTAATTTCCAAGTGTCCGTTGAGAGCCATTCCTTGTCTTGTCTCTTCTTTCTTCCTAGAACCGTTGAACACGTTTCGTTGAGAATCGCCTTCAGAGACTTCCAATGTTCTTCCACGCATGATTCTTCAGTGATGTCGCGTAGTGTTTCCTGCTTTGCTCTGACAGTTGCAGTGAAAGTGTCTTTTGTGGTTGTGTCCTTCAGTAATTGAGTGTTGAACTTGCATTGTGGCCTATCCCCAGCTATCCTCGAGGCTTTTAGTTTCACCTTGAAAGTCCCTTCTACTAGATAGTGGTCTGAACCCACATCTGCTCCTCTCCTTGACCTTGTGTCCAGTAGGCTCCGTCTCCACTTTCTTGAAATTGAGATGAAGTCTATTTGGTTCTTGGTGTTTCCATCTGGTGAAATCCATGTCGTCTTGTGTATATCCTTGTGTTTGAACACACTACCACCAATCACCAAATCATTGAAGGCGCAGAAGTCTGAGAAGAGTTCACCATTGTCGTTCATTTCACCGAGGGCCTCACGACCCATGGTGAGTTCTCTTCCTGTGTTGTCTCCTCCCAGCTTCGCATTCATGTCGCCCATCAGGATTTTGATATCGCCATTTGGGACGTTGTCCATTATTGCTTGTAGTTGTCTGTAGAACGCCTCCTTCTTCTCTTGTTCTGAGACGTTTGTAGGCGCATAACATTGAATGACTGTAACTTTCCTTCCTTTTGAGTTGAACCTGGCTGTCATTATCCTGGAGGAGATTGGTTCCCACTGCATGAGAGCTTTGGTTGCTGTTGGTGACATCATGATGGCCACTCCCTCGGTGTGCTCATGGTTGTCCTCTAGGTGGCCGGAATAGATTACTGTCTCTCCAGTAGGTAGTTGGCACCTTCCAGTTCCGTTCCATCTGCTCTCGCAGATTCCCAACACTTCTATTCTGTACCTTCTCATTTCAGCGGCTATCTGGGCAGCCTTTCCAGTTTCGTACATTGTGCGAACATTCCAGGTACCCATCCTTACTTTTGCTTTCATCGAAAGAAGGCACATCGGCTGACTGGCTTCCCGAAGGCTTTCACCAGCCTGCGTCATTTCACTTCCCCGATTCCAGCGAAAAGTAAGGCTATTGCTTATGTTTTTAGAATTTTTAATATATTTATTCGTTGAAGTTTCTGTAGCGATTTGGTTGTTTTACAGGGGTGGAGTTGTTATTTCCTCTGTCTAATATTTCAACATTGTCCCAGTCGAATTTATGTCCGTGGATATCATGTCTTTTGACGGCTCGCTTGTGTTTGTGGATACGAAGACAAAGGGGACGTCCACTTTGGCCAATGTAGTGTTTTTCACAGTTGCTACAATTTATTTTGTAGATGATGATGTTGATTTTATCTTCTTTCGCTGTTGAGTCTTTTGGTAGACATAGAATTGAGTGAAGTGACTTTGTTGGTTTGTGCACGACGCCAATTCCTAAAGGTATGAATAGTCTTGTAGTGATTTCTGATATATCTTTTTTATTTTTGATTACAGCTTGATTCCACACCGTATTTTTGGTACAAGTATGGAGTTTTCAGCATGGATATCGGTAGCCTAAATTTCGCAGGCCAACAATAGATATCAGGTGTGCGTCGGCGTGGGCTTGAACCCCGGACCATGTGCATGGTCGGCGACAGTCGTAACCACTGTGCCACCGACGCCTTTATATATGGTAAGGCGATTTTCTTTGTGCTTTCCTTGGGGGCTTTTGATTTGATAGGTTTGCTTGAGGGTATATGTCTTTTGATGAAATTCCATGGATATCCATTCTTTTGAAAGACGTCCATGAGATATCTTTCTTGAATGTTCCTTAAGGTGGGAGTGCTGTAGTGATTCCTGACCCTCTTGAATAGTGTTTGTTTACAATTCCTTTTGTGTGTTATTGAATTGTTGCTGTTGTAATTCAGGATTTGGTCTGTGTGAGTTGATTTTCTATAAACTTGAGTTTCTAATTCCCCTGTGGGGTTGTTCGCCTGACTAAGACGTCCAAAAAGCTCACTTCAAATTGAAGTATTCGCTGAAGATGTCACCACCCAGTAGAGTGATGAAATCTTCACAAATCAACCATCCAACTCAGAAAACACAACCACATCAAAATCATCCACCTGAGCTACAAATCTTTTCTATCATATCTAACTTAATCTTACGACTGTGTTTGAATTCTTTTAAATAATTTCTGAACTTAGTTTCTTTTGTGGGTAATTGGGTTATTACATTTGTAGTTGACTGTTTGGTCTGTGTGCTTTAATTTTCCATATATTTGTGTTTCTAAATTTCCTGTGTTAGTTCTCCTGAATAAGACATCTAGGAAAGGGATTTTGTTGTCTAATTCTTCTTCGTCTCCTGTGAATTTGATGTCTCTTCAGATATGCTTTTTATGAATCAAGCTGCTCAAAGAAGACAACTAACTCAAGTATTGAAATCAATTCCTTATATAGCGATCTATGCAAACTGACTCAATGATACAATAATATTTATTTAATGATATCGTTTCGAATACAACTGTTATTGCTGCTCGTAATCAAACTAGGCTGCTCATTCACATAACTTTCAAACTTTATTAATATAATTCTGTTATTGCCTATCCTTTGACTTTATCGATAATAATATATTCCATATATGTGGTATTGGCTTTGTGTCTTTCCCACCCTATATAGTTTTATTATTACTTAATAAAATACAAGCTTGGTACATTATTGGCCCCAAGAGATGTACTACACAAAATCTTATAGTTTCTATGTGGGTTGGGATACCGCAAAGACTCCCATACCAAAGCAGAGATGGGCGTCTTAAGCGGCCACTTGGCGAGCCTTTAACTTGGATTCTGAGATGCATAAGGCAGTGAATCATCATCAAGACTGTTACATTCCCTTGATTTCAGGTGATTAAAATAGATTCATTCGCCAGTCGATTTGTTCGAGTTCTAGAGCCAATGTGCACCACCGTTTGAAATCAGCGTTTTTTTCCATTTCCTTAAGATAGACAAGTATGTCCATCAGTCTGGCTGTTAGTGGCACCAGACGTTTGGATTCACCCTTTCACTTTTGTGAGAAACGCCCCCCCCCACAATGTCGCATGAAGGCAGAGAATTGGACTTATCTGACAGAGCCTATAAATAAAATGGCCACACGAGAGCATTTTAGAAGGAAGACAGGAATCTGCCCACACTCCTTCGTAACATGTCGTTTATAGGGTGGGGGGTGGGCAAGTGTAACAGCAGAAGACAAGACACGGAAGCCAGGGTATATTTTCATTGACTGAACCGCTAAATATGTACAGTTTTAGATTCTCTAACCAAACACTAAGGGTGTGATTTTTGTTTATATTAAACGATGTGAGATAGAATGTTTAAATATACATAATATTCTGGTGCCAATGCAGTATTGAACCTTAGAAATATGTGAGGATAATATTCCGTTGTAACACATTGTCTGTATCTCACCACCACACAGGTGGGCTTCTAAAGACAGTGGAATATGATATTATCATTTGAATACCCTCAAGGTATACAGGATAATATTAGTTTCGTTTTGCTGTATGAAAATGAGTTTAGCCGCATAGTATGTTCGACTGAGTGCCATTCTGAGTGTTTGTTTAGTGATCAGATGTTGTCAGTCGTACTTCCACACTGAAGTGTACAAAACCTACGGTTATTCACATACTTTCCAGTCTATACTTGGCCTTCGTGAGGTGACATCGTCTAATTCCATCATAGAAATGCTGAGTTCGATTAAAACTTCACGCAGAATTGATTGGCGCTCATAAACATTCACAAAGCATATTGTTATCATCACTATTCTTTTAGGTTCCAAGTGGAACACACGGCTTCCACAACACATCCACACTTTCTTAAATCTTCAGCTCTGCCCTTCAGCTGGCTAACTACACAATTCTCCATAATCTCTCATATGCTCCTCCTACTCCTTCTCGACACACAATCTCATCCATGTCGCTCTCTCATTGACCACACCCATTCATCGCTCCTCATTCGGATTCCACTGGAGGGCTAGCCTGGCTCACGATTTCACCCGATTGCTCCCTCAGTGGCATATGCCCATTCTATTCATCTCCAATTTCTCCCACATACTTGTTGAGCACTCGGCTATTGGTTAGTTTATTGCCAGTCATAGTTTCTTCTTGCTAACTCTTTCTGGCTGGCTGCCTAGCTAGTCGGCAATTTGATCTTCAGTATGGAGTCAATCAGCCTGTCAGCGGAGGAGGCAGCTGTTTATAGAAGTTTGCAGCTGACTGCTGTTTGAACTGCTTTTCGTGACGAGTGAGCAGTGCAAGTTTCTGACCCGTATAGAATAACTCACTGAGTGACTGTCTGACTGACTCCACATTTGTGTTGAACAGAATCCGAATGAATCTTGTTGTTTATACCGGCTGGGTGGGTTGATGAAGGCGTATCTTGCCTTTCCGATCCCCACTGACTGCCTGGATGTCTGGCTTTGACATCTTCATCCGTGCCGTCTGCGTCTGTGGTTGAAATAGTGCTTCCTATCCAGATAAGTGAAGGCAGGGAGTAACCTGTGTCAAATCTCTCCGGTTAATGGTGATTGGTGCTGGTTGTTGTTGTTGCTGTTGATGCTGCTTTTGATGGTGGTTGGTTATGTTCATCACCGCCATCTTCCCTATGTTCAATTCAAGTTCTTTCTTCGCTGCCTGACAGTGTGTTAGTTTTTGCCTTCGAGTCTTTAAGTTTGTGTAGGTGACATTAAACATAAACATTTTCACACGCGATATCCAGATTTTCTGGAGTGTTCTTATCGATCCAACGTATTCCTTTATCTAATCACCAACGTCAAAGATTATGTATCGCATCTTTTCTCCCTGTTCTGATTCCCGGGCGTCTTTATTCTGTTTTTACTTTTTGTGTCCTTGACGGTCTCTGTCCGTTCCATTCGCAGCCTCGTCATATTCCACTTCTGATGGAGGACCTAGGTTCTGTTGTGTAGCGATTTGGTAGCGATTTTTTCATACCAAACTTCAAAAGACAACGAATCCCTTGGCTATTCAAGAACTTAGGCTTAGGTCTTTGTGCACAAAAGAAGTTTGTGCAGTCCCTATGTATAACTTGTTCAGGACAAGAGCCAGGCAACAGATAGATTATTGAGAATTTCAAGAGGTATTTATCGATTTTTATGTACATTATTATTATTAGCGTTATTGTTAGCAGAAAAACAACGTCTTCTGATTGGTTGTTTTCTTGCTGAAGTTTTTTTTGTGCTGCTCGTGACCGTTTCTCAGAAAGTTAAGTCATATATCCACGAATCGTATTGGAACACGTTAATTCTGCTGTAGTTGATTGTTGAACTCCTCAAGGTTTGACTTTGTTATTGTTTTTCTCATGACCCTGATTTGTGACGTAAACATTGACGTAAATTATATTTTCTACAATTTTGGCTTGCAGACAGCTCTCACCACAGTCTTTTTTCGATATTAAGAACACAATAATAATAATAATAATAATAATAATAATCGAAGTAATAAGGGAAAAGTACATAGAATAACTAAATAAATGAAATAAATAAATGTCTATCCCTCTACGGCCAAGGCAGCAGTAGGGATTGTACATACTTCATTTGTACACAAAGGTCTGGCTTAAAGTCATGAATTGCCAAGGCCTCAGCTGTCTTTAGAAGTCTGTAACGAAGAAAACGCGGGAAGTTAGCATGAATTCTATATATGACCTTGAAATCATGGTCAGGGTTGATCGAGTGACAGGAATCGATGAGGTGTTGTAAGATAGAGCTTCGCACACATTTCCTTTCTCCCTTGTAAAACCAAGCTGGAATATGTTCTCGTATCCGTGTGGAGAGCATTCTCTGACTACGGCCAATGTACCTTGCTCCACAAGAGCAGGTGAACTGATAGATGCACATGGAGGCGGTCAGACGGGGGAGCTTATCTTTTACAGAGGTAGAGAACAATTTGCGGCTCGTGAACGTCATATGTAATTTCGCTGCAGGGAACGTTTTACCAACTGATTTAGAAAGACGATTTTTGGAGCATATCTGAAGCTTGATCTTTTTTGAATTCCAAGTTCAAGAATAAGGTTTTCTTTGGAACTGAGTCGGTGACCAGTTTAGGCTGTTTATCTTTCATGTTTCTGTCAATAAATCGGTTAGGGTAACCGTTTTCTGCGAGTGTGGCTTTCAGTAAGTCAAGTTCTGAGTCGACGCAATCAGAACTACAAATTTTCCTTATCCTAAAGCAGAGTGAATGAATTAAATTCATGTTTTTTCGATATGCCAGGAAAAACTTAAGGGGAGCAGTAAAGTAAAATAGGTAAGATACACGAGTTAAAAATTTTAAAAGCTGAGGTTGAGTGATTCCAGATTGCTTTACCCTCCCTGATGTGGTAGCTTAGAGTAAACATTTCCTTGGAGATGGATGAAATATGGGATGACCAAGTAAAGTCAAAAGATAGAATTATACCAAGGTATTTTGTGTTCCAGTAAGTAAAACTATTGCAGTCCCCTCCATGCGACAAGCATCGTCTGTACTAACCAGTCTCTGTAGATCACGTTTATGTCTAGAGGAGAAGTCAATAGTCCGGCATTTTGAGAGATTTAAGATAAGATAAGATAAGCTTTATTCCAAATCAGTACTTGTGATACAGAATGGAATTTCAGCATTTCATTACAATATTGCATCCAGTTAGTACATTAACAATAAATATACTTCTACATAGATTAAGGTTATCTCAGTCAGTTTTGACAACAACATATTAGTATGTCGGTAGCAAAGCCAAAATTTAAACAGAGTGTTTGAAGGTGTTAGAAAAGTAGATACTACTAGCATATTTACTGGCGTAAGCGATAGCAAAATGGTCGAGATATACAGAGTGTGAAAGAAAGAAGAAGAATGTTTTAAGTAGAGTTTGCAAGGAAGAGAGAAACAAAACAACACATAACAAAATAAAAGGTAGAGAGAAAACGTTGTACCTGTAAATGATGTGACTTGGAAAGACGAGATCCATTTGTTCTACTGACTATTTAATAAGTTAAAGGTTTCCGCCTAATGCTTTCTTTATCGCACAGAACACGAGCTAGGTAGGGTATGGATGAGTTTTTGTACATGCTAGTGCGGGCATATAGTTTCCTATATAGGCTTCTGGTTTTCCCTGAAGAGATACAAGGGGAGAGTTGTGAATGTAGAGGGTGTTGTGAGTCAGATAAAATGGTTTTTGCCCATTTTTCACATGAGTCCATATGCCTGTCAACCAGAATATTAACAAGCTGGTTAGGTGGCACGTCGCTTACTCTGCTGACAACCTTTAACATCCTACGTAATAAGGTATAGTCTTCCTTCAATAGCCCAGGAAAGACTAAGGGGGAACAAGAGAGAATAATAGGCAGAATATGGAAGTTAACAAATTGTAGGAGTAAGGGTTGGATTATTCCAGAATGTCATAACTTCTTCATGTAGAAGGTAAGACGGAATATTTTCTTAGAAATCGTCAAGATATGAGACGACCAGGAAGGATCAGAAGATAGAGTGACGCCTAGGTATTTAATTTCCGACTTGGTTTCAATTTCAGTGCCATCTATGTTGCACATCTCGTGAGTCCTAACCAGTTTGTTTAGGTCAGATTTGTGCCTAAAGGTGAAATTAACTGTTTGGCATTTGGAGGGGTTTAAGGTGAGACCATTTTCCTTGGACCATTGGCTGATTTCGGATAAGAAGCCATTTAGTTTAGAGCAGTCACTTTGACATTTGACATAAAACTATTCAGCTTGGAGGTCTGTTTGAAAGTTGGCTACCTTCTGTCCCATCTACATATTTTTGTCCAGTCAATAAACCAGAAAATAAGAAATGCGTGGATACCGAATAATAGTCTTCAGTGTTACCTCAATTTTCTCATGTTCTGCAATGTTAAAATCTACGTGTTTTATCAAAGTTCGCACCATGTGAGGTAACTTTACTGTTTGCCTACCAGTCTTAATAATTACACATCCCTTTCCAAGATTTATGCAGTCCAAAAACAGTTTTATATGTATTGCATAATATATTTTATCCCTTAGTACTGAAATATGGTTATAATCACACCTTTTGCATAAATTTCATCACGGAAGATAAAGTTTCTTCCTAATATATTATCGTTTTCTTAAGATCCTAGAGACACATAGGGCTTCAGTCACATATCTCCATTGCGTTTCGTTCTCTAGAAATGTTTTCACCTGGCTCCCTGCATATTTTTTGCACAATCAGTCCCTGGTTGGTTCACTCCCAGAAATCCCTGTTACTGATCTTTTCTGGCCGGCCATCTAATCTCGAGTAGTATTGAGCGAAGACAGCTGTTGATGAAAGTGTGTGGTTTGTTCGAAGTGCTCTTCATGACGCGCCGGCCAAGTCTCTGATCCACATGGTGAGTAGCACTGACTTCACATTGGAGTTGAAAATTCAGAGTGTTGATCTCCACACAGACTTGATAGTAATGAAAGCTTGCTTGCCTTGCTTTCCTGATCCCCGCTGCTTTGATATTTTTCATCAGTTCCGTCCGCCTTTAGTTCAAACAGTGCTTCCCAGGTGGGGTAGGTAGGTATATGCGGTTGTTTCTCTCAAATTTCTTCCATTTATGCTGGCTGATTGTTGTCTGTTGCTGTTGCTGTTGGCCAGAAATCTTCATCACCTCTGTTTTCTCTATGTTCACCTGAAGTCCTATCGTCTCTCGATGCTTCTTCTATCGTCAACTTGTTGCTTTTCACTTGCATATCTTCCAGTTTGTGAGAAATCAGACATATATCATCGGCGAATTCCAGATCCTGCAAATTTGTTTTGTGTGGGTCTATTTTATACCTGTTTCCTGGTTGCCCGGCCAGCTGTCCGTCGCATTTTCCAGTCTACCGCAATCAGAAAAATCATTGGAGATAGTAGGCAGCTAGCCAGCCTTGTCTTATTCCCGTCTTCACTTCTTCGAAGGGCTCCGCGAGTTTCCCTTTTGTGGATTACATGGCGTACAGCACTGTCGTATAACTGTTGCATGAAGTGTACAATTGTTGGCGGCACCCCTTAGTAGTAGCGAAGTGGTTGCTAAATCAACTCTTGACCAACACTCTCTAAGGCCTTTTCAAAGTCAATGAAATTAAGATAGAGAGCTGACTGCTATTCCAAGCGCTGTTCAATGATGATCCGTAGTTTTCTATAATCATATATTATATTACGAGTTAATCACGGCTTGATATCAGTTAGAGAAGCATTGAAAACCAGCACTAGTGTACTGGACAGGTATTTCATCCTAGTTTAAGAATCTAACTGATATCAATCCGTGATCAAATTCGAGAAACAAACCTAACCCTGACGAATCAGTTCTTGAAAATTAATCTGATAATCACTAGTGACTTGTTGCAGGACAGAGTTTCCTAGAGTTATAGTGAGTAGAAATTCGAATCCATGGGTCACAGTGATTGAATGGTCTACAAGCTAGCTTGCCTTGTAACCAGAAAATCCTGGGATCGAAATACAGTGTGGTTTGGTACTCCCGATGATTCCCAAACTAGGACAGAGGAAACAGCTGTCCAGTATTCCGGTGCTGGTTTACCCAATGATTGTCTAACTCATATCAGTCCGTCATCAAACTCGTGGAAACAAAATTAATCCTTACAAACCAACCATTGAAAAAAAAACTTATGTATACGATTGCATAGTTTGATAACAGGTTGATTGAAAAGACAGAGCCTATTCGCTGGATATTGTGTTCATGTTACTTTAGGAATTATACATATACATATATATATATATATATGCCCCAGACTATTATGTAATTGACGTCAGGAGAACAGTTGTTTATGAAATAAGGATGAAAAGGGTGGCGAGGAATCAATTTGATAAACATCTGTTTATGCTATAACTGAAATGCAAAATAGAACAGTCAAATAACAATGCAGTATGCATTATATAATCGTATAAGCTATACATGCACATAAACGCTTACAGCTGGGCTTTTTTTAATACGCCTATACTTAATACTTGAATACTATTCAAGTGTGAAGTTAATTTTTGAAGACAATTGTTTATACACATTTCGCATATGTATCTATTCAAAGTCCAAGTTATATATGATTTCTATTCACTTTTCTGATGATAAATCTTGAAAGTTCCATGTTTTATTCTTGATTCTGCATATTTCCCGTCAAGATGTTTGATCATATCATTTTGGGTGGGGTTGGCGGACGGAGAGGGTGGCAAGTATCATATGAAGACAGTAACACGAGAGAAGTAAAACTTAGAAAAGTAATTTACCAAGTATTCAAGTAATGGTTTCCAGTGAGTACTGAACAGCTGTTTCGTCAGCCTAGTCCGGGACTCTTCATCAGTGCTCAACCATAGAGCTTCAAACCCAGGACTTTCTGGCTACAACGCGAGCAAGTTCGTCGACCATTAAGTTGCCTTGTGGGACCCGATTCAGGGGCTACTCAACGTATTCCAACTAGCCAGTTTCATAGCTAGCAAGTATTTGTCCACAAACCTGACTTTCTGCACACCAGCGATCAACATCTTCACAGTGGAACCCTGGTATCTAACGACCTTAATTTTGAGCAATCTCTAGTGAGTATCAGGTTGCCATTCAAGTGTTGACAGAAGTTGGAATTCACATGCACTGGCCATTTGGTCAGCTTCAAGTGGTTTTTGATGGTCTATTGACCTCGCCTTGTAATTGGCAGGTTCATGGTTCATTCCCCCCCCTGTAAAGGGTGCTTACTTCTGAAAAGTGCTGAATTCAGATGACGAAACAACTGTCCAATACTCCATGTTATTTTCCCATTGGTTCTCTTACCAATGTCAACTCATGATGAAATCCTGTAAACAATCAAATCCCTACAAACCAACACTTCATAGTCCTAATAGATAAATAAATAAAAAAAAGACTTAGAGCAGTACTCACTAAAAGATACTTTGCAACAGGTAGGGCAAGGATGAAAGTAATCTCAAGGTGTTCTTGCACAGTATATAAGTAAATTTCTCAACAGATAATCCAGTAGTGTAAGCAAAGTTAATACCACATCGCAAACTTAATTGATAGAATTTATTGTACACCAAAAGATAGGAGTAGAAGTACTACACCAGATAGTGACTGACCAGTGTACAATCAAAGCTTAGTAATAACGCCTTTGACTGAAGCATTCACTGGGTGATGCGAGTTTGGATCTCAGAAGAAACATAAGTCCCTCCAAGATTACAGATACGCCTTGCTGACTGACTGACTGACTGACTGGTGATTGCCAACTAGCATTGAACTTAGGTCAGTCAAGGCTTTCATGTGTCGCGGATCGCCTCCAACCATCTATTATCAACATTTCAAAATGCATGATGGTGGTGCACCACCTAGTAGCATTGTGGACACATTGCAAACTTGACTGATGATAGAATTCTGTTTTGCACAAAACAGAGAACTAAAAACATTACACTAGTTACTAGTGTCCAATCAAAAGTACTTTTAGAACAGCTGAAGTGTATCACTTGATATGAATCAACCCTGCATAAGACCAACTACCTAAAGAATTTCAAAGTTGCAACTAACCACCTCTAATCTGTTGTTATATTCGTTTTCACAATAGAGTAAAGATAAATTTAATTTGTAGACAGAATTAATAATGAAAGTTTTATAAAAGAAGACAAGCTTATCCAGTCTTCACCTCATTAATCTAATCATTAATTAATATGTGCATAGTTAAATTTCTATTAGGACATTAGAAAGAAGAGAACACGAAGTTCAGCAAAGACAATTGTCTTTTCGGCGACTTCATTCTCAAAAACAACTGTACATTCGTATTTACATGCATAACTTTACACAGATACAATTTTTGTTTACTTGATTCCACATAATTACGAAGGTGAATAAAAGGTTGACGAGAGGCTTAGAAACAAAAATTACACAGGATAAGGATATAATTGTAAAATAGTTATTTTAAACGAATTATAAATGTAAGCAGATGGAGCATGGAAACAAATTTAAAATAACTGTTCTTATAATTGAAAAAATGTGATGAATTGAATGAGGACAGGAAGAATAAGAATTACACACTCAGAGAACGAAAAAAAAACAGAAAAATGGAAGCTAAGGGAACATACCGGACTAGGTCCATGGTAGTTGTAGAGGTTGGACTAATTTCTTTTGAACACACAGCTTCGGCTTTTCGATGCGTATTGCGAGTGCTTCTGAAGTAGTACAAAGAAGTCGGAAACATACTGCTTTTGGTAGGTTTCTGTTGACTTTGCAAATTACTTCGAATGAATCATTTGAGATTTTGTGGTGGAGGTGTTCATCAGATGTTCAATAATGGCACTTCTGATTGAACCAGTTCCTGTTGTATGAATCCATGATGGGTAGTGTTCTAAAACACGTCTTGAAAGGATACGCATACAACGACCTTTGTACCGGGCTCCGCACTACCGGCTGAACTGATATATGCACATTAAATCAGTCATATGCGAGAGTTCTTCTTTCGCATTGTTTCGAAGTATTGGGCAGCTAGAGAATGCCACTCTTAGTATTGCTGCAGGGAAGGTCTTTTTTAAAGAGCTGGATACTCTCCTTTTTAGGATATCAGCTGAATCCTAGCTTCTATCTGAAGCTGAAAATTATTATTTCAATTTGATTCCATGCTCATTTTCTATACACACTTGTAATTTGTTGTAATCCTGTGTAAGTATGTTTCTAAGCCTCTTGCAAACGACATTTAGTTGCATATAGTTGTCACCTTTTATTCGCCTTCGTAATTATATGGAATCAAGAGAAAATTGTATCTGCGTGAAAATATGTATTTAAATGCGATTGTACAGCTGCTTTAAAAAATGAAATCGCTGAAAAGACAGTTGTCTTTTCTGAACTTCGTGTTCTCTTCTGCTTACAGTGAAATAAATAAACAAATGAAAGTTCGCACCACTGATCCATTAGTTATTCGAAATCATTGAATTAATATCTACAAAACTATAGACTTTATTAAGTATCTCATTATTTAGAAAACATGTTCGATTTCAAATTATTGAGAAGAATATTTACTTCGTTTAAAACAGCTTTCGTTTTCAAGTATCAGTTTGTGGGGATTTGATTAGTTACAAGATTTCATCATGAGCTGACATCAGTTAGAGAACCACTGGAAAACGAGCTAGAAGTACTAGATAGCCGTTTCGTCGGCTCACTTTGGAGCTTTTCAGTAGTACGCGGCCATCACGGGAGGTTTGAATCCAGGGCTTTTCCATTACAAGGCGAGGTCACAGACCATTATACCACTTAGACTCAATCCAGTGGTGAGTACATGAATTTAAACTACTGCTGATTCACCATATATCCTGACCTTTAGCCAAAGTCATCACTGGAGAGCATATGTCCTCATGATGAAATACAGTGACCAATGAAATCCCTGTAAACTAACACTTGAATATCAATCAGATGCCCATTAGCAACTGACCCTATCCAGTTAAGTGGTTTCCTGGGTTCCAGTGATAAGTTATGACCAGTGGAGTACAGAAGGTTGGATGTGGCGTCAGCTAGTTGTCTCCAATGCGTGTGTCTAACGCATTCCCATTTTCTTTCTGCATATTCTTTGGGCAATAAATAGCTTGTTGGTTTATTCATTGTCAGAGGTTCTCCTTCTAAATTCTTTCTAGCCCTTTTATCTTTCGTATCGAGCAAAGGTAGATGGTGATAAAAGTTTAAAGCCTGGTGGTAATGGTTTGTGTAGCGCCACAAGTCCCTGAAGTGTATAGCAATTACTTGACATTAGCGTTGGAAATCCAAAGATTGTTCTTTATGCTGGCTGTAGAAGGTTTCCACAATCATTTTAGAGTAATGAATGCCTATCTTGCTTTTCCGATCCGATCATGGTTGACTCTAACATCTTAATCCATGCTGCGTGTGTTTTTGAGACAATGTGGCTTAGATACATGAAAGAGGTGACCTTCCTCAAATTTCTCCTGTTGGTAGAGATTGGTTCTTATTATTTCTGGTTAGGTAAATGATAATAGTAATTGTGTAGTGAGAGCAGGCTGCTAGCCAATTGGTAGACATTAATCGACGCTGATTGGTAGATATTAATCTAGGCTGATTCAACAACCAATCACAGCAGACTTAAACGTGGGCAAATATGATTCGCAGATAAATGGCTCTGCTTTCCGAGAAATATCGAAAACAATCAATCAGGAGACTGTGTTTGTCTTCCGAGAAACAACCAATCCGAAGACTGCCTTTTTCTGCATGCATAAGCCTTATTAATGTACATAAAATATATATAAATACGCGTTGATTTTCGTTATAAAACGATCTGTTGTCCGGCCCTTGTCTTCTGTTGTTACAATAGTAGTAATAGCTTCATTCCGGAAAAAGGCATTTATACACACTACAGAATTTTCAAAGCGTTTTCATAGCTACTGTTTATACACTATTTGCACAGAATCTTCTAGTAATACAGAAACTTATTATATGTCTATATTATCGGAAGCATTACTGTTCCATCTGAAACACACTCTAAAACTACCCTCTCAATGTCTTCCCTCCATTTTCTTATGGAACAAAAATCGTAGCGGTAGGCATGAGAAATGTTTATCAGTGTAAATAATGATTTATAGACGTAATTAATTAGTAAAACAAACCAAAATGCAGCAAACACGAGACGCATTTAGACGGATGGTAAATTTAATTTGTCAACCCAGGGATTTAAGCAGGCTGATTATAACCGTTGTCATTGTGAACGATTATTGGATAGCTGTTTTAATGGTTATATTAATGTTTAGTGGATATTATAATGTTTTTGTGTGTCTCAGCATATCTTTCACATGATAAAATTAAATACATATTTTATCCTGTTTTGGACTCGTTAATTGGATTTGTCAGCATTCTGAGTAATCTAATGCCTGCTGGGTACTAGTCTCTATGAGAACAACATTATTCGCTTGAAGTTAGATGGTAGGAGACTCTGCTTCTTAGATTTCAACTCGAATGACATCATGGTAACTGTGTGAGTTGTCAGTGATTCATCTGGACTGGGAGACAACATGTTAATGGAGATTGAGTGCTTCAGTAAAATAAAATCATTTGAAATAAAAATATTATTACTGCAATGTAGTTAATTGTTACAAGAAATGAGTAGAAAGTGTACTTTTGACATCTAATCAGATTATAAGACATATTTTCAAGTATTGGTTTTTGTAGGGATTTTGTTTGATTGTATGGAGGATTTCGCCATGAGCTGACATCAGTTAGAGAACCACTGGAAAACCAGCTGGAGTACTGGACAGCTGTTTCGTCAGGCTACTATGAGACTCTTCAGCGGTACGCACCCACCACCTAGGTTCGAACCCAGGACCTTTTGGGTACAAGGTGAGCTCGTAGACCATTCAGCAGCCACTGGGACCTGATCCAATGGTTCTTGAATTCTAACTTCTGCCAGTTCACGAATTCAAGAACCATTGGATCAGGTCCCAGTGGCTGCTGAATGGTCTACGAGCTCGCCTTGTACCCAAAAGGTCCTGGGTTCGAACCTAGGTGGTGGGTGCGTACTGCTGAAGAGTCTCAAAGTAGCCTGACGAAACAGCTGTCCAGTACTCCCAGCTGGTTTTCCAGTGGTTCTCTAACTGTTGTCAGCTCATGACGAAATCCTCACTATAAGATATATCACGGGCATCTCTTTGTCATGGTTAATGCTTTAAGCAGGTATTAAACTGCAGAATTTATTTATGCTAAGTGTAGGCGAACATATCCAATGTGTACATAGCTTACATGCTTAACAAGAGAAAAGAACAAGAAGTTCAGCATATGTATCATTGATATAAAAATAGCACTTGTACACTGTGACGGTAGAGTATAATTCCATTATGGGTAAAATTTATTTTGATAAAGTCTCACAGTGTTTGTTATACAGCAATATTTACTGATGATCACATTTCGAGCACAATGTATCATTGCCACTCATAATCATATCAAGGCACTCACTCACACAAAGTTATAACTTCCTTTATATAATTCCATCACTATTTTCCATCCCTTGACTTGATTGGTAGTAATATTTTCCATATTTCCGGTATGAGTGATGAGTCATTCCTGTTGTACGTGTCGGGTGTAGACTCGATGAACAAGGATTCAGTAATCAACCTCTCTCTTCATCTCCATCTACATATATCACATTTCAGAATTGTAACCTTTCCCACCCAACTTATTGTATGGTTTTGCGTTAATGCATGCAGTGCAATCGCTTAGCTTTTTTCTAAATTACTTACCTTCGCGTGGTCAATCATTCTAAACGTAACCAAATTCCTATGTTCTGATAATTTCACTACTCTTGATCTACTAGTTTGATTGACCTATGTAGTTGACCTCACTCACAGTCATTGGAAGGTACTTTGTAAATTACATTATTTTGTTTAATTGGGTCAAACGACAGGGTCGTTTAACCTACAGAGCTTGTTCTATCAGAGTGAGCTTGTGGGTTGAAATGCCACACTAATTCCTGTTTTATTGAGAATCCTACGTAGGGGTTCAAATGTCCCCTCCTTATATAGTAAAACTACTGTGGATGACTTATATTCTCTCTTATTTATGTTATCACTATTTGTTTCAAAATTATTTTTATTTTGGCCTTTTTCGATCTTTTTAATGAATTTTATAGGATAGTTATTTAACACCAAAGCCTCTTCTATCTGTTTTAGTTCATCATTTAGGTCTTTTCTTGTGCTACTTAGTGCTACTGCTCTGTTTGTTAGACACTTAACTAAGCCTGCCTTTACTGACAACGAACAGATGAGATGAATTAAAGTCTAAGTATCTAATAGAATGAGTTGGTTTTCTGTACACACTAGTGTGTAGTTTACCCTCTTCTATTCGTTTTATTTTACAATCTAACATCACAGCTAATTCTCCTCTGCTACGATAAGGGATATTAGTGATCCATTACATTGCTACACCATCTGTTTGTCTATATATATATATATATATTTCGCATTGGATTTTAAAGATAGTAGATGTGAGGTATAACTGAATCCCTAAAATAATTTCTTGAATGGACTGCTTCGTCCTATGAGTGTGTTCAGAATCTGCTGTTAGTTCTATTTTAACTGCTTCTAAGGCCGCCATATTGACTGGTATATTAGTATAAAGACTAGTTATATCAAAACTAACCATTGTTTCATCATTCTGTAGTTGAATATCATTTAGTTTATGAATTAGTTAGTCTAGAGTTTGAACGATTTCTAATGGGGCATAATATTAGAGCTAAGTGTTTAGCGAAAATTTGTGTCTTTTCGTTGATTTCATTCTCAAAAGCAGCCGTACAATCACGCCTATATACAACGTAACTTTAGATACATACAATTATTATTTAATTGCATATAATTACGAAGTGGGAGACTGAAGGTGGTAATAATTTTCAACGTGATATGAAATTTCGAAGATGGGAATACAGAATCAAGCGGGCTTTAGAGACAAAAAAATACACAGAATAACAAATGTTCTCAACGATTATTATTATTTATTATTATTATTCTTTTTATATCCTTTAATTCCTAGAGGAACATAGGGCTTCAGCTGCGCATCTCCATTGCCTTCTGTTTTCTGCCAACTTCTTCACCCCGCTCCAAGTCTGCCCGCATGCCTTCATCTCCTCTTCACATGACCTCCTCCAAGTCACCCTACCGTCGCACTGACGACCAACTCGCCGCTTCCCTTTCGGGTTCCACTCGAGCAATGGCTTGCCTAGTGATGTCACTTAATGGTTCGCTTTCTCAGACTATGGCCAATCCATCTCCATTTCTTCCTGCTTATTTTGTTGAGCAATCGGTTCCTGCTGGGTTGGTTCGCTCATTGCCAGAGATCCCTGTTCCTGATCTTTTCTGGCTGGCCATCTGATCTTGAGTGGTATTGAGCGAAGACAGCTGTTAATGAAGGTCTGAAGTTTGTTTGAGATTCTCTTTATGACGCACTAAGTCTCTGATCCGTATAGTAGCACTGACTGACTTCACATTGGAGTTGAAAATCCGGATCTTATTTTTGATGGTGAGTGCTGTTGACCTCCACACAGACTTGGGAGTAATGAAAGCTTGTCTTGCTTTCCCGATCCTCGCTGCTGCCTGGCTGTAGTTGAAACTATGCTTACCAGGTAGGTAAGTAAAGGAGGTTGTTTCTTTCAGGTTCCTTCCATTTATGCTGATTGTTGCTGCTCAGGAATCTTCATCATCTCTGTTTTATCTATGTTCACTTGAAGTCCTATATTTGATGCTTCTTCTGCCAACTTGTTGCTTTTCACTTGCATATCTTCCACTTTGTGGGAAATCAGACATATGTATCACATTGGCGAAGTTCAGATCCTCCAAGTTTTTTGTGTGAATCCATTTTATGCCTGTTTGCTCATTGCCCGTTGTCCGTCTCATTATCCAATCTACTGCAATCAGGAAGATCATTGACGATAGTAGATAGCCTTGCCTCACTCCCGTCCTCACTTCGAAGGATTCCGTAAGTTTCCCGTTGTGGATTACTTGACATGCAGCATTGTCCTACAACTGTTGGATGAGATGTATAATTGTCGATTGCACCCTGTAGTAGCGAAGTAGTTTCCAAATGACCTCTTGATCGACGCTGTCCGCTGACGGCCTTTTCAAAGTGGATGAAGTTGAGTGATGTCGAGAGGTGATTGCCATTCCAAGCTTTGTTCAGTGATGATCCGTAGAGTGGCGATTTGATCAATGTATGACTTGCTCCTCCTGAATCCAGCTTGTTCCGGTCGAAGTTTTTCATCTCAACGATTAGAGGTGTGTTTTAAATGGGATGAGCATAGAAACAAATTGAAAGTATAATTTTTTCAAATATAAGTATAAAAAATATGTAGGGAATGAAAAAAAAATGCCGGAAACTATGAGGTCAAACAGAACTAGATCCATGCTAGTTGTAGAGAAGTCGGACTAGTTTCTTTTGAACATAAAGCTCTGGCTTTTTAATGCATACGGCGAGAGTGTTTCTGCAAAGAAGTGCAAAGAAGTTGGAGACACACTGACTGATTTTGGTAGATTTTTGTTCACTACTTAGTAAATGACTCTGAATGATGAGTCAGTTGAGACGAGGTGACAGGTGTTCAGTTATTGATGTGTTCTGATTGAATCAGTGCCTCCTGTTTACACCTATGCTGTGTAATGTTCTCTAATACGTTTTGACAGCACCCGCATAGAACAAACTACCCACTTAGCTTTGTGAATGTTATGTACTCGTCGCTAAATTATTGTTATGGACTGGTCGAGAAACTAATAGTCCTGACGCGAGAAGGCGGAAATCAGAAGACCACTAGGTTTGCGATGATACTTCTATTTTCCAAACACAAGGAGACGAAAATAAATGGTCTCACACCAAAGTGGTAAGTAAGTAAAGTAGTTGTAAAGTCACAAGATTGTGAATGCGAAATATATATGAATGTTCCAGACAAAGCGTGGGAAAAAATCATTAGACAGTCTTAACATGAATGGCTAATTATAATGGAGTGTCGATCCAAATATACATTGCGAATATAGCAGACATGTCAACAAGCACTCATATTATATATAATATAATATAAGGAGAATATACATTGATAAAGGAGACAAGTTCATACCAGTGAAATGGTCACAGACTAAGCGAGCAAACAGAAAGAGAGACCAACATACACACACATAAATATATATGTGGATACATATCAGTGAATCAATATTTGCACATTGGAGTAGTCGTATGCGTAAGTTTGTCCTTCACAGTTATGAAAATTATTATTTCAGTTTGTTTCCATGCTCCATCCCACATTCACACCTGCATTCGTTAAGAAGTTATTTTCTAATCCTGTGTAATTGTGCTTCTACTAAGCCTCTTGTAATCTATATTCACACTTTCAAACACCTTCATATCAGTAAATTGAATATTCCCATAATTTATTCAGAACAAAAACAGTTAGAGCGAACAATCCTATTTTCAATAAAGGTACTCTTCTTCATACGAACTGTGATCAAGATTTGACCGGATAGTTGCAAAATAATTGAGCGCTGAGTGAGAAGTAGATCTATATAAAGTTATATTTGTAAAATCTCAGCGAAATTGAAATGATTAATTCCAACGTTTCCTGTGTTCGGCAATCTGGTCCGAACTTCTTCAGGGAAATTAATCGAAATTAACATAACAAAGGTTTATATATATCAAAAACTTTTTGAAAGTCTGAGGTCGAAGAAGTTTTTGATCATAGTTCATACAATTTTTGTTTTGTTTTGTTTAGTATACCTATTGATTCATATTTAAAAATAAGAGATGTACTTTTATATATAAACATACAAGTCTATTTATTTATTTATTTCTTATACATATTGGTAACTGTTGCATGACTCATGATTGGACAAAATTTTAAAAAAACAAGAGGTGTCCCTTTATATATAAACTTTGTTATGTTAATTTCGATTAATTTCCCTGAAGAAGTTCGGACCAGATTGCCGAACACAGGAAACGTTGGAATTAATCATTTCAATTTCGCTGAGATTTTACAAATATAACTTTAGATATGTACTCTTCTTCAGGCTTTATAATTATAAATCCGTTAATTTAAGCAAACAATAGACAGTTAACGCGAATTAAAATCATATCAGAAAGTGTATTGTGGAAAAAGTACAGGTAAGATGAGATGGAACAACAGTCAGTTAGTTTTTTAGTTTACATGGCAATGAGAACATGAGATAAAATGAGATGAAGTAACTGAATTTAATGATGTATACATATACATATAAATATAAGCACATAAGCAGTTGAATTTATAGATGCACATTGATGAGGCCATCTTTGGTAATTTATCCTTGACTTGCTGTGTGACTACTGGTTTGGTTGAGTGAGTACCAGTTTAGGTACAGCGAATGTTCTCTCTACTGCTCTGTTATGTCAGCTGCAATTTCCCCTTTGTAACTTAATTTAATATACAAAGGTTTCTTATCTACGTTATCCATCGTTACCCAGTCTCTAAACATTGACATACACTTCGTCTAGGAAGTTTTCTGGATATCCATTTTCTTGCAGTGTAAGTTTCAGTTTATACATTTCTTCCTTAATGCATTCCTCTGAGTATATGGATTTAATTCTATGGCTAAGACACTTAACTAAGTTTTTTTTTTATTGAATCGGTGTGAAGATGTGAAAATGGTTGTACTGACTCGTACAGGTATCCTTTCTAAATAGGCTTCTTTGTCGACATCCATCTATCTTCATAGTAAGTAGGACGTCTAGGAAAGGTAAACTGTCATTGTCTTCTTCCTTTATATGTAAACTGAAAAGCTGGGTGAACACTATTAACAGCATTCAGAAGCTCTTGTTTATTAAGATTTCTATCACAAACCATAAAGGTATCATTATTATTACCACCTTTATTCACTGTTTGTTGTTACTATGTTGAATTAAATAATAATTATATTAATGCAAACTTATGTATAGAAATGCGATTGCACAGCTGCTTTTGAGAATGAAGTCATCGAAAAGTTAGTTATCTTTTCTGAATTTCTCATTCCTAATGAGACTAATATCAGTACAATGTGGTTTAAGCTACTTAAATATCCATATAAGTAGCATAGGTAGCAACATCTTAAGAGAAGCAATGACAATTTATTTTACAGGTAATGATTGGAGGTGAATTGAAAGCCTTTACTTTGCCTTGACGATTCCAACTACCAGACTTAGAATTACCAGTTGGATGACTTAACAGCTACTCTACGATATTTAGTAGCTGAGCCTTTGGACTGTTGTAATGATAATTGACAGGCGACTTGTTCGAATCCTACTTAGTGACGCAAATGTTTATTCCACCTTCACTCATTAATCATTACATTGATGAAGGTTTGCCAACCAACCGTCTGACCATCTATAAATCACTATGTCTATAGAGAATCTTCTGCTGAAGAAGAAGAAGCTACAGAGGCTGGATGAATTGCGTTTGGAAATCGTGAAATCACTATAGAATGTTCCTAACTTGATAAATATTTCCTTATTATTTCATACCAATAAACCTTAAATCTCCCTGATTAGCATTTTTAGATATCTTCACTGCAGTTATTCTGAAATTATTATACGACATTTGACGTAAAATTTGATGTAATTTTACCAGCTTACACAGTCCTCGTAATTATTCGGAGACAAAACAGTGTCATTATTATTCGTACTTGACTGACTGACTGCCTTCAACATTGAATTTTGCACCGATGTGAAGCAGTTCGAGTAGCCACACTTCACTCAGCAGACAAAGCAAGAGAAGGAAGTAAAAATAAATGTGATATGTATCCATATATATATGTGTATGGTGGTCTCTCTTTCTGTTGCTCTCTTAGTCTGTGACCATTTCATTTGATGAACCTGTCTCCTTTAACAATGTATATTCCCCTTATATTATATATAATATGTGTGTTTGTTTGACAGTCTGTCCTTGGTGATATATATCCATATAATATGTGTGTTTATTTGACAATCTGATATATTTTGCTATGTATATATATGGATCGATATTCCATTATAATTAGCCAATCATGTTAAGACTGTCTATTGATTTGTTCATTTGAATATTCGCTCACACACTTGTGTTCACACACTTTTTCGGACATTCATATATATTTTTGCTCCACACTCTTGTGTGACTTACTGATTCTCCTGGTGTTTTGGAAAATAGAAGTATCATCGCAAACCTAGTGGTCTTCTGATTTCCGTCTTTCTTGCATCAGGACTATTAAATTCTCGACCAGTACATAACAATAATTTAGCGACGAGTACATAATAAAATGTGAAACAGAGAAAGTAACGAGATATATGAGGCAAAAAGAATAGTAATATCGAGGAACAATATAGTTTCATTTGATATTATAAGTCACAAAAAGTGGATCTATCTGCGGCAGCCATTGACAACGATCACTTGGAGCCATTGGTGTTTACCGACCCGAGGACCCCAATCAGGAAGTCTACACCTTTCCGCGCGGCTTAAGCTAACTGTTGGGGATTTCATTGACTGGTGAAGACATGTTTTGGTGTACCCACCACTGGCTCTTTTTCAACCTGACCAATCCTACGTCAGTCAGTTAACATCACCCGTCGAGGAAGGCGATGGATGGCTGGGCATGCGTAACACATGTCCTAACCATCTAAATCGATGTAACTTCACAAACTCATCGACTGATTTCCCTTTCATCTTAATAGCACTCGACCGATGCCTCACCTCAATATTGCTCACCCTATTATACCACTTCACACGGGAGGTAGAACGCAGGCATCTACGATCAAAGACAACTAGCCTTTTCATGTCCTCCACTCTCAGTAGTCTTGTCTCACAGTGAGCCATAAAAGAGGACAGAGCGGACTGCTGAGCAGTAAACACACCCTTTGATCGATTGCCGGATATCACATCTACGGCAGAGACAGCATAAACTGGCTTATGCGAACAAGCCTTCTGTATCGTGCTGATATTTATTCAGCGATCAACCCTCTGGTGTTGGCTGATGCAACCCCTAAATAAGCAAAGTGGTCAACACGCAGCACCAACCACTTCACTACTTGCCTATCTAAGCTAGGAATGAGTCGATGTAGCATCATCTTACATTTGGCAGGAGCGAATCGCACGCCAAATACTCACAGATTGTAGCTCAAGGTGTTCAGAAGAGTGATCTTATTTTTGTCAGCGTCTTCACCTAGGAGGGAGGACTATATCATTTGCATATTCTAAGTCAACGAGATTATTCCCTGATGGTAAAAAGCCAATCCCTGAGTCTCTGAATTAATTTAGGGTTAAGTCCATTAGTACATCTATGATGAAACTGAATAGAAATAGGGAAGTGGGCATCTCTGATGGACACCAATGGTTGTCATCACTTCAGGTGACAACTCTCCGTGGGCTCTCACCTGGCTGTATGAGTTCGATTATAGTGCCTTAATCAGTGCAATGTATTTTCTCGGCATTCCTTTACAGCCAAACATCGCCAGAGTACCTCCCGGTCAACATAATCGAATGACGCCTTTAAATCAAGAGATAAAACCATTGTTGGACGCCGCCAGTAAGTATGCCTATGTTCCAGAATCTGTCGAAGGGCGAAAAGAGATATGACCAATACACCCTCTTCCTTGTCTAAAGCCTGCCTGACTCTCTCGTGTTTGTTCCTCTCGTGGACTGCTTAGTCGACACATTATTATTGAGCCTAGTCACCCTAACTTCTCTGTGATTATCACAGGAAGACTTGTCTCCCTTCTTTTATATCGGATAATCACCGACTTACACCAACCCGACGGGACTTCCTCTGACTTCCAGACACTGCCTGGTACCTTAGTTAACTCAAACAGTTATTCATCACTTACGTTCCTAATGGAACATCGAGTTTCAAGAGCTCAGTACCATTGTATTAAGGTTCTCCGCAACCCATTCTAGGTGGCTCCAAGATTGTTTAATAACCTTCATTTTGCTCTTCATACTGTGATGAAAACTGTCTACCAGCTAAAATCGGTAGACAGTAATTTACATCAATGTTTACGTCCCAAATATTGGTCATGTGAGCAGAACAAGAACAAAGACTGACTCAATAACTAATCACAGTACACTTCGTTTGCGTAGGTGGATACACTTAGCATATAGATGATCTGACACTCAAAAACAGCCACAAAGAAATGGAAGATTAACTTGCAGCGAGAAATAACCAATCAGAAGACTATGTTTCTCTGCTTACAATAATCTAAATAATGTACATGAAAATCTATAAATATCTGTTGATTTCCTTAGTGAACGATCTGTTGCCTAACTCTTGCCTTCTGACATTACAATACGACCTCTTCTGTATCACACACGGGCCCACCTCCATCTCGTTAGATGATTTGCATCCAAGTTCCACTATAGGTATAATGCATGCTGTCACACAACTAACTCCCTAAGTGCATCCAATCCATATCCACTTACTTCTGCTGTTTGTTGGTCAATAGATTCTTGGTTAATCTGTTTCCAGAGTTCTTTGTTGCCTATTATTTTCTGGATAGCCACCTTATATTCGCTGTTGAAGGAAGTTTTCCTTTATCTTTTAGAAATGTTTTCATTTGATGGTTGGGGGAATCGGCCACATGAAGCCTTGAATGACTTCGGTTCCATACTTGTTTTGCACTCACCAGTCAGTCAGCAAGGTACATCAACAATCTTGAGGGAACTCCCTAGGTCCAAGGCTTTCTGCCAATCGCCTCCAAACATCTAATATCAACATTTCAAAGTGCTTAATGATGGTGTGCTACCTGGTGCCATGGGGGCCACGGCAAAGTTAAAATTTAAACACCAGTAACTACCATCAATCAGTGAATGTCCTCGAACGCACCAATCACGTGAAGGAGGTATGTTTGTGCTCGGAATACACATTTATTTATGAGAGCTAAAAAAATGCATAAAAACTGTAGAAAAGTGTTACAGAGGATACTTTCCTGCCATAGTGATAAGAATAGATCTCACTTTTAGGTTGGAGTATCAAGAGAGTATAACTCCATTATGGGAAAAACGTATTTTGATAAAGTCTCACACAGTGTTATACAGCAATACTTACTGAGCAATAAATCGTGCTAGGAACGTGGTCATCAGTAAATATTACTGTACAGTATAAAACATTGTGAGACTTTATCAAAATGAATTTTACCCTCAAATGGAATGGAATTATACTCTACCACTAAAGTGAACAAGTTCTATTCTTATATCGACAGAGTAATTTAACCACATTCAATGCATGTGATTAATAACCTAGGCCTTTTAACCAATTCTCATCATTCCTAAACCCAACTGTAACGTGAAAATATCCCTAAACTAATTCTAATCTAGCTCAAACCAACCCTAATTTCGCCTTTATGAGGTTAATCTAACCCTAACTTTTCCTTGGCTTAAAGCGTAACTTAATCTTTCCCAAATCTAAGCTGAAACATCCCAGATATCCCATTTAATGGATAACGTAACACTCCGATAAGATATTTTATTGATGATGACAACATCACCTGACAGGTTTCACTAACTTGCTCAATGAGTGTTTCAAGGTCATTTTTGTGGTCGCGCTCCATTGGCAGTCAGTGGTGATTAAAGTTTAACTTGTCCGTGGCCACACTGTAAACTTGACAAACGCTAGAATCCAGTCTCCAGTAAACAAAGGACTAGACACATGAAACCAGTTAGTGTCCAATGAAAAGAAATGTTTTCAGGTGATGTATATAAAGAGTCCTCCAAGCATATCAATGCATCGAGCTGATATTAATGTTAAAAGCAGAACCCCCATACCTTGTTTCTTTTTCTAATTGCTTTTGATCATCACACTGATTTCAGAGTATAATTCACAGATGTTGCTGATGTAAGTGAAAGAGTGGATTTCGTTTAAACTTCTCAGAAAATATAACTGAATGATGCGACTGTACTGAAGAACAGGGATGTTATCATGTTTCCGATGAGTACCATTTAGGTAGACGATTACTATAATGTGATCTACGACCTTAGTTCAACTCTGATAAGATAGGAAAAGCAGTGCCGTTCAAACAGATAATTTTATAGGGCTCAAGACATTTTTATGCTTCCAGTATGTACGAACAAATCAGGAAAATGTTACATACTTAGCAAGTTAGATTTTGGAGAAATGACAATAATCTCTCGTTAAACCTCACGTATCCAAATTGACTGTGTTGTATGTTGCCACTTCGATTGAAATAGATCGACGATATGGCAGATTTCATTTCAACACTGGATGACTTTCTCCTCCATTAAACTAGTAACATAGACCAGAGATGCAAAGATCATATCATAACAATTCAGTACTTTTCTTATAGTTTTATATAAATATACATAGAATAACCACAATCCACGGATATCCTAAAGGAAACGAAACTATAAATGCAGTGGGTTCATCTCGTCACCTGAAGATCCTGGTTTTGACCAATGACCGGCTCAAAGGTCTTTTCTGACGAGGAGTTTCAAGCTAGGACGAAACAGCTTTCTCAAACTGAAGTCATTTTGAAAAGTCTTTCCAGACTAATGAAATCTCTTCGAACCAACCATTCAAAATATAAATGAAATACTTTTTAACTATTTTCTTGTTTTGTGTACACCTCGAACCATCAAGAGTTCACCAGAAGATTCAGTAGAACACATGACTTCCATGTAAAGCGACTGATCTCCCGTTGTAACAACAGAAGACAAGGGCCAGGCAACAGATCGTTTTATTACGAAAATCAACGCGTATTTATATATATTTCACATACATTATTATAGCTTATACAAGTAGACAAACGCAGGCTTCTAATTGGTTGTTTCGGGATTCCTCGAAAAATAGAGTTCTCTATCTGCGAATCATATTTTGCGACGTTAAGTCTGCTGTGATTGGTTGTTGAATCAGCCTTTTACATATTTTCTCACGGCCTGTATATATATAATGAAAGATGGGTGGACATATTCAGGAAATAAGGTGTATTGAATTACGATTTCACAGCTGTAGCTAATGTAATCAGCGAAAAGGGTCTCTTCTCTGAATCATATGCTTAATTTTCTAACTGCAGTTGCACTCTTCACTTAAAAATGTAGATATATAGACTAATGAGAGAGCTCAGTCTACACCCACACCAAGGACTAGACGCATCACGTTGGGCAAACCCGAATATTTTAGCCCTAATGTGTCTGACTGCAGCAAAGGATGATGCAGGTATGAATCTCAGCGAAGATATAAGTTCCTTGCGGACATAGTTTGTTGACGAATGACAGCAGACATGAAATATAAGTTCAAGGGTTCTTGCCGATTACCTCCAACCATCTGGCATCAAAATTTAGCATTATTGTATAAATTCGTCACAGTACTCTCATTAAAATCATTCTAGGATAAATGTAACAGTCAGGGTAAAAGTCAAGGCAAAAACATAAAAAGAGATGTCAAAGCTTATTGAATTTCGGGTATATCCGTATGATGCGTTTCAGGTGAGAAATATTACACCCACCTCCTCAGGCTCCACTACATGAGGCTAATACAAAACATAATGTCTATTTCTCGAAAAATAAGGTGCTGATTTTCACCTCTAATGTGAAGTCAGTGTTACTTACCATATGGATCAGAGACGGCGCCACACCACGTCACGAAGGCCACTTCATACAAACTACAGACCTTCATCAACAGCTGTTCTCGCTCAGTATTACTCAAAATCTGGAGGCCGACCAGAAAAGTTCACCAATAGTGAGGGATCTCTAGCAATGAACGAACCAACTCATTGTGCAAGAAATATATAGGAATAAATGGAGGTGGATTGGTTGACCATACTCTGAGAAAACAAACCATCAAGTGAGTGACATCACACCCTCCAGGCTATTGCTCGAGTGGAACCCGGCTGAATGGGAAGCGGTGAGTTGGTTGTCAGTGTGAGGTTGAGGTGACATGGAAGGTGTCATGTAAAGAGGATATTAAAGCATGTGAACAGATGTGGAGCCAGGTAAAAAGGTTGTCAGAGAACCGAACGCAATGGAGACGTATGGCTGAATCCCTATGTTAATAATAATACAATAATAGTGTTCATATAACAGAATGCTATCATGCTAACATAATTAGGATTTTGATCTTCATTCAACCGAGAATCAGGTATCATCAATTAATAAAGATCTATCATTTAGCAGTACGTCTGAATACTGTGCCTCAGATAACTTACTATCATGGATGGCTTGTGAATTAAGTATGTGGGGATGTGGCTCCGTGGTAACGCATTCTTTTCGAATGCAAGTGGCTCGGAATTTGATGCCCAACATCTCTAACCACAGCAATACGGAGACGTGGCCGTTTTAAACTCTCTCAGTTTATTAGCCGGTTCTAAGCGTGGAATATAATGAAAGGTTGAGCGCGCAGCTAGCCGTCTTTCATTGGAATATCAATACAATCACTAAAAAAGCATCAAAGTCTCCCAAAGATAGTAAAAACAAAAATTTATTCTTTACTGGAATCGGTAAAGCGAAATGATGCAGGTTGGTGAAAATCTTCGAGAAGTTAGTCAGTCAATGCGTCTTCTTTTAATGAAAGCGGGGATCATACTATAAAACGGTACGTGTCATTTGTAATAAGAATATCGATACTATCGAATTAGGGTCAAAATACCTCTGGAGATCAGTCAAATCATCAAAAACTCATTAGCTTCCTATCACTCCACTTCTTAATCCTCTTTTACACTGAATGTGGGATTGGACGTTGTTGATTATTGTATTGAGAATTGTTTGAAGGTGAACAGAACAGACCCCTCATGACAGAATAACACCATCCTTCCCCCATTGTTCCATTAGGAGACACTGGATACACACTGCTAAAGCGTTTCACACTGACAATATGAAATCGTTACCCACTGCTACATGATTCTAAGTAGATTCTACGTTTGAATCAATAAAATTTGCATAAAGTCTACTGCATAATATATTCTCGTTATCATTTGAGAAAATCGCTAGTTATATAACTTCACACAATGTTTAAGTAGTAAGCTGAATCCGTAAAAGGCTAACCATATACGAATCAAATAACAACTCTACTCAGCGTTGTCATCTAACAAAGTGTAGAATGGCAGTCAAACATCTTCGAAAGGCTCTCAACAGTGCTGACCGAGAAGTTATTTGGAAACTGCTTTAACACTATTGCGTACAGTGCCGAAGTCTTTATCGACCTCGTTCAACAACTCGCCATATATATACGATAATGCCACTTGTCAGGTGATCCACAATGAAAGAGTCAATGAAGGCTTTTCTGAATTGAATACAAGAGTAAGACAAGCTGGCTGTCTGCCTATTATCACCTACGTTAATATTCTTAATTGCGGTGCACCTTGTGGATTATGCAACACACCTTGATTGGGAAGTGAGAAGACAGGAATGCATTGCAATGACTAGTAAAAAGTCTCCAGAAGATCTACACTTCGCTGGTGATGTATGTTTAATGTCGCAAAACTTGAAGACGTCCAGGTGAAAACCAACAAACTCGCGGAAGAAGCAGCCCCAGTGACGACAGGACTCCAAGTAAACAAAGACAAGACAAAGGTGATGAAGATTAGCCAATCAACCAGCGCACCAACAGCAACAACAGCCAGCACCAATCACTATCAACGGGAGAGGTTTTATACAGGTTTACTTCCTTTGTTTATCTAGGAAGCACAGTTTCAATCACAGGCCAGCGGAATGAATGAAGATGTCAAAGGGAGCAGCAAGCCAATGTGTATCGGAAGACAAGATACATCTTCATCAATCTCAAACCATTCTGTAAATACTTCTTACTTACTTTACTTCGGCTATCTCCTACGGGAGGATGAGCCGGCTTCATGAACGTCTCGAATTATCGCTGCCCAGGCGCGGCAATTTGTAAGAGAGTTCATGAAGTTTCATGGGAATTTGGTACGAGTGATGTCCCCAGCATCGCTCGGCCTTTTGTTTGAGAGTGCAGCTATAGCCTTTACACAACCAAGTGTGACCTACAAGGCAGTAGGAGTGGAGTAGGGAGTCCACTATCCATTGGCAGCCGATGACCGGAGTTCGGTTCATACGCCTTTTTGAATGGGGCCAGACATCCAGGGCGCATCCAATAAGCCCTTTGTCCATACGTCTGCCGGTGAGCTCCAGTGAGCTTCATACGCCAATCGTTGGAGGTTTGGAATCAGGGTTTAGCCATCTCCCCTAGACTGTCATCCAATGGACAGTCAACCCGGTGGTGAGCGCCGGGCATCCGCTTTCGCCCTCTCACTTTGGTGAGAAACACCTCCGCCACGTGAAGGCAGTGAGTAGAACTTCCTCAGGAGAGGCTATGTAAGACGCCCGGTCATATGTAAATCTTCTGCATTCACTCACTCACTCACTCAGCCAGCCAGCCAGCCAGTCACCATAAACAAAAAGATTTTGTTCGGATTCTGTTCAACACAGATGTGAAGTCAGTCAAAAGAGTGAGTTCTTCTATACGCGTCAGAAATTTGCACTGCACATAAGTCATAAAAAGCATTCCACAACAGGCTACAGATTTTTATCAACGGCAACTCGATTCACTGGTTGGCTCATATCTCAGTGGTCTCTATTGTTTCTCTAACTGATATCAATCCTTAATCAAACTGACGACTAGTAATTTTGCCTTTTTTTAATTTCAGTTCACTGATATAGTTTTCTAACACGAGTCATCATTGATTTATGTTATCGATCAATACAATTATGGGATCATGCGATCGCCAGTGCATATGTAGTCCTTTACATCGTATTTAGTCATTTTTTCATAATAGCATTGATACATCTTTCCAGTCATTCATGATCCTTCAGTAACCTTAGTTATTACACAATATAGTTCTGTGTATTGATTGATCTCATTCTTGCTACGTGATCATGTGAACTATTCTTTACTCCAACTTATTTTCATGTGTTTATCGAATTCCACTAATTTTCTGTCATGAGTTATCAATTCCTTTTTCAAAATATATAATAGGAATTATTCATTGATTTGACCTGATCACTTTTTATAGTGTGATCCTGTTTGTTTCACATGGAATTTTAACTGTCTTTCAAAACTAGTATACGAATAGTTATATCGATCAGTAGGATTTATAGTACTCACAATCATGAGTTCACACTCATGGTTTGCGCGTGTGCGTGTGTGTGTAATTCAGATCACATGATATGATTTGAATAGAAATAGGTAGGTATTTTTAAGGACATTATTGGTGTTTTGTCACCTCAAACTCTGTAATTTAGGGACTCTTTGTAATTTTTATGGCATATGAGGTTAATTTATTCGATATTATAACATATATGTGGCTGAGTTACGTTTCGAGGACAATTTATCGCTCATAAATATATCAATGTGTATTCACGCAGTCAAGAGATTGCATTGCAATGACTGAGCTTTACTCCAGATTACTTAACTTAGCAGGTTCAATCATTACAGCTATTTAATTAATCAATTAATTAATCAATTTAAATTCCCATTTTCCGAATATCTAATTGATCCCGATCTTTTGATTACAAACTAGTCAGTAACTAGTGTAATGTGTGTCTAGTCCTACCTTCAGTGCAAACTGAATTCTATCAGTCAAGCTTGCAGGTTTTCTTACTCCATTATATATTGACTTTGAATGCCTCGTTGAGTGAGTTTCCAGTTGTGGATCACCTGAGACATGACATTGTCATATTGTCAGCTGTCGAATGAGATTGACAAAGACTTCATCACTGCACGCCGTAGTTTTGAAGTAGTTTCAAAATTACTTCTCAGTGAATGCTGTCTGTCGAAAGACTTTTCGAAGTGTTATGTTGCTGCTGCTGAGTGGTTAATAGTAGTTTTCCCCGTCGCCAAATTGTTATGTACTCGTCGCCAAATTATTGTTATGTACTGGTCGAGAATTTAATAGTCCTGACGCAAGAAAGACGGAAATCAGAAGACCACTGGGTTTGCGATGATACTTCTATTTTCCAAAACACCAGGAGAAGCAATAAGTGGTATCACACCAAAGTAAGTCAGTAAGTAAGTCACAAGATTGTGAGAACGAAATATATATATGACCTTCCAGATAAGTGTGTGAACAAATCAATAGACAGTCTTAACATGAATGGCTAATTATAATGGAGTATTGATCCATATATACATAGCAAAATATAGCAGACATGTCAACAACCACACATATACTATGGATATATGTCACCAAGCAACGGACTGTCAACAAACACTCATATTATATATAATATAAGGAGAATATACATTGTTAAAGGAGACAGGTTCATCAAAGTGAAATGGTTACAGACTAAGCGGGCAAACAGAAAGAGAGACCACCATACACATATATATATGGATACATATCACGAAGTCAATGAAGTTGAGGTAGAGGTTAGACTGCGATTCTATGCTTTGTTCCTTGATGAAGATGCGTAGAGCCGCAATTTGATCAGCACATGTCTTTCTTGAATCCAGATTTTTTGGTGGGTGGTGGGGTTCTGTGTCCAGTGCATCTTTTCTTCTCTTCAGAATGACACCACTTAGTATTTTACTTAGCGTAGACAAGATTATTCTTCCTCGTCAGTTCTTGCAGAGTTAGGCATAAGTTTCCCTTCTTTGGCAGTTTGACGAGATAGCCAGACTTTCTTCCAATTGGTAGGTGCCTTTCCTTCTTTGCAAATGTTTTGCAGTGATGCCATCAGCACATTTGCCGCAGTTTCTGAGTGGGTTCGTTTTTAGTGCTTCGGGGGAGATTCTTTCTGGCCCTGCTGCTTTCACGGCTGAACTTCAGTATTTTGATCGCATTTGGTACTCCAGCTTTTGTTGGAGGACTGGTATCCACTGGCAGGCAGTTCTGTGCGTGCTGTTGGTAGTTGGACTTCAAAAGTTCTTTGAAGTGATCAGTCGATTGTTTTATATGCTTCTTTTCCTTGATAATTAGGCTTCATTGATCATTCCTCTCTAAGGTTTATCTGGGAAAGAAGATGACCGCAGGTAAAACCATTCACGTGATGTTTAGATAAACATTTGTCAAAACGTTTCGACTTATTTTATTTTTATCAAACAGTGCGATTCAAATGTTGAATTGTAGAGTATCTTCATACCACAGGGCGTAATGTAAACTCTAAAGGGACTCAATAGATCATTTACTGATTACAGTACGCAGAAGGACGAGACGATCAACTAAGGCGGTACTGTATACCACTTATGGGCCATAAAGTTCCCGTTCTCCATTGAACATGACTGAATGTTGAGTCTCCTTCTGTGTGTTTGACTAGGTTTCCTCGACTGACTGGCCTACTAGAGTGTCTACAGAATACACACACTAAACACCAACTACTCTCTTGTTATTCTAAGTATGATAAGTGTGTGGAATCCTGATGATTATTTTGATAAAAGAATTTAATTACTAAACTATCACCGTTACTTCAAAGACGACAATTTTCATACAGTATTCTGTAATGCGGTCCTTTTTTCCTAATTTGATTGGACACTAGTCAGTGACTAGTGTAGTGTGTGTCTAATCCTTTGTTTGGTGCACACTGAATTCTATCACATCAGTCAAGTTTGTAATGTGGCCATCATATCACTTGGTGGCTCGTCATTACGGTGCACTGGGAACTGTTGATATTAGATGGTTGGCGGCAGTCGGCCATATGAAGCCTTGACTGACCTAGATTTCGTGGTAGTTGGCACTTACCAATCAGTCAGCAAGGCGTATCTGCAACCTTGAAGGAGCTCACATCCCTTCTAAGATTCGAACCCATGTCATCTAGTTCTGCAGGTAGAAACTTTATGACTGAGCTATTCTAGCTCGTTATTGACATCCTACAGGACTTGACTGATGCGATTCCGTCTGCACCGAACAAACAACTAGACACATCACACTGGTAACTAACTAGTGTAGGTGGCGCAGCAGTTAAGACGTCCGCCGACCATGCACATGGTCCGGGGTTCAATCCCCGACCGACACACTCCCTTTCCACGCTAAACACTTTACCAGTAATGAGACTGATAAAGAGAAAGGTTGGGTATGAGGCTAGCAATCGTATCCTGTAAAAATAAACACTGCTACAGAAACTTCAAGCCACTAGCTTGAGGCCCTATGTTCCACTGGGGAACGTGAAGGAAAAAAACCCAGTGTCCAATAAATGCATCCAATACAGCCTTACAGGAAGTAAATTTGGAGTCATGTATAGGTCAGAAAACGTAAAGTCTCTGACTGCAATACTCACTGGATAACGCGGGTCACAATCTCAGAAGGGACATGAGTTCCTTCAAGGTTGCAGATACGCCTTGCTGACTGACTGACTGACTGACTGACTAGGGAGTGTCAACTGGTACAAAACCTAGGACTAAGGCCTCTTGTGGTCAATTGCCTGCAACCATCTGACCTATATAACAGACCTTAGTTAAATTCATAACATAAAATTAAGTAGGTTATATTACTTTCCCTGATTTGATCGATTGGGTCGTTAAGTTGACAAAGTTGGTCTTTGAGTGAGTGAGTGAGTGAGCTGGTTTAAATTCTATCTTAACTAATATCAGGCTTATAAATAATATTTATAGGATATTGTAAGTTCCTTCTTTATATAGTAGTACTACTGAGGCTTTGAATTCCTTATAATTTATAATATTATTTTCATTATCTCAATTACTACTCTTATATTCTTCTAATGAGTCTTCATACATTTCTGAGTAAAATAAGTCTCCTAACTAAATTTTTGATGTCTTAGTAGTGCGCATTGAAAAGACCTAGTTAAGCAAAACAGTGCGTTTGTGGCACAGCGGTAGAATGCTTGACAACCACCACTCATATGGTCCGGGGTTCAATCCCCGGCCACTCACCCTTCACCTCAATAAGTCAGTAATAAGACTGGTAAAGAGGAAAGATTGGGCATGAGGCGGCTAACAACCCCATCCTGTAAAAAATAGTCACCCCTGCTATAGAAAATTCAAACCTCTAACATGAAGCTGCCCTATGTTCCACTGGGAACGTGAAGAAATAAAAAAAATTGGGCAAAATACTACCATTCACTGAATTTCATATAACGACAGTATGTGAAAACAATTACATAGGTCAGACTAGCAGATCGGGTTCAGTTAAATTATCAGAGCCTAGCAATTCCGCTAGATCTATAATGATTGACCATTATATATTAAGTAATTATGAAAAAAAAGCTTGACCATTGCATTTGATCACAAAACAGAGTGTATATGTGTGTGTGTGACACAGCAAAAGTATTAGACTGTAATATAGTAAGGCAGGAAAAGGAAAGTTAATCGCCGAATCATTTCTCACCATAGTAACAGCAAACATAAGGAATCAAGATGGCGTAACATTTACACCCGATATAAGGACAATTACAATAAAAACGTCAGGGACTAGAACTGTACAAAGAAAGTTATGGAGTCAATTGGTGGATGGTGACTAGCAGTGGAATCCAGTCAGGATAAGGCGCATTTCGTCCTATTTGGGACTCGTAGTCAGCTGGATGTACCTGCATTTCTCAGTGAGTGATGATGTTCCCACCGAGGCTCGAACCCAGTGCCCATAGTTTCAAACATCAAAGCGTTATCCACTAGACCACTTGGGCCACGAGAGCCGCCTCTTGTGCAACGGGTCATATTAATTATTGAATTGAATTTTAGATTTTCACGTCGATTGATTGGACCGAAGTGCTTGGTCTCAGGTTGACATATCGGCTTCTTGTGCAGATGCTTCCATGATGTCTGGGCATTTAGTTAGGATACAATTGGTGGATGGTGACTAGCTAAAGCTTTTTAAATTCATGACACCTACACATTAACAAATCCTCTCTTTCCTAAGCAACCATAAATGGAGGTAATACTATAAAATCTTATTCTCGTCGAACTGCAAGTGTAACTTTGTTAGATATGAATCAAGCGCGAAACAACCTTGAACTCACATGCATAAACCTCATTGGACCATTGGTGGTCATTCGCTGATTGGTTGGTAGTGGTGCTTGAAGTTTTACTTGGCCTGCTTTACTGAAGAATATTAAAAAGACAATGGGATTCTCATACTTGTTCAAGTAGAGTACTTAACAGATTTACTTCTGAAATTTAACTAAAATCATACATGATTGAAGGTCATCTAATTTAGAACAACACAAACAGAGAATGGATGGATGTGAATAGAGAGTGTATTCAGAGGAGATCCCACGAAAGTCCTATCAAGTGTTAGTTTACAGGGTGTGGTTGATTGGTTACTTAAATAACTCACTTTGTCCGTCTACGTCTTACTGAAGCTTTATTAATCTGCCTGATAGATCTCTTGGTTACAGGATTTCATCATGAGCTGATATCGGTGAGAGAACCAATGAAGAACTTGGAAGTACTTAGCAGCTATTTCGTCTTAGTTTGGGATTTTTCAGCGGCACAAACACAGTGACTTAGTAGTCAGTGAGCTGGTAACATGATCTAAAGGTCTTGGCTTCGATTACTGATGGAACGATAAGTAAATAGTGTTGAAGACTCCCAAAGTGTGACGAAACACCTGTCCAGTACTCCTTGCTGGTTTTCAATGACTATCTAACTGTTATTCATTTGTAACGAAATTCACAACGTCATTTAGGCTCACTGTTATTATTATTATTATTTCATTAAGTTCCGACTGGAGTTTTATCTTCGCTCCCTGACTCTTCTTAAAACTTGTTGGTTTTCGCGTGTAGATCTTCAAGTTTATATGACGCTGGACATGAATTGTTCTCGAATTCCAGATCTCCTACAGTCACTCTTTTACAATTACTATCCAGTCTACCACAATCAAGAATATCATCGTTTATAGCGGGCAGCCCTGTATTACTCCTATCCTCAGTTCATAGGCTTCGCTGAGGTTTCTGCTTTGAATCATCTGGCATGTCGTATTATCTATCATAAAGCCGTTGAATGAGGTTCATGAGGCTGTGGGGCACTCTGTGGTGCTGAAAAAGTTTCGGAATTATTTCTCAGACAACGCTGTCTAATGTCTTTTCACAGTCAGTGAGGTAGAGATTCGACTACCGTTCTATACTCTATTCGATGATTTTGATGCATCGTTTTGTGATTTGATTCGCATATGATTTGCTTTTCACGAATACAACTTATTCGTAGGGGCGTTTGGTATCTAAAGTGTCTTTTAGTCTTACCAGAATGACGCTTGAAAAGGACAGGAGCATGATCCCATCATAGTTTTCTCAAAGGCTAAGATCACTCTTTTTTATAAGTTTGACTCTGTAATATTTCTTCCACTCAATAGGTATCTTTACTTATTTTTTTAACTTTCTGCAATATCTCAATTATGGATAAGATTTTATTTTAGCAAATCCCACAGTGTTGTACAGTAATATTTCTGCAATATCGGCATGAGGATATCCGCTGAAGTTTGTGGATCCAATTTCAGTACTTTTAGAGGAATTTCTTCCTATCCTGTTGCTTTCCCGGATGACTTTCTATCATTTTTATGTCATTGAAGACTTCTGTTTTTGATTGATATTTGATTGATTGATTGATTGATTGATATTTCTGTTGCCGTTAGTGGTATTTATCGATGAGTTTCCGATGGTGGTCAGTTCAAGAGACGTATAGGGTATCAATGAAAGATGAAGTTCCAGAATTGAATAGTACACTTTGAATAACTTGTGGTACTGAAAACATTTCTATTGACTTTAAGCTGCGGTGAAACTTAGTGTGGCATATACTTAGCCAAATCAGTGACACTCACTAACAAATGGAAACGTTTTACATTCCTATTCGTCCCGAGTAGGGTTTCAAGCATTGAACTTTGAGGTATCAGTAAAGGTCGTGTTGTTGTTTCCAATAAGTAGGTTCGAAAACCACATCGTCAGCTTTCTTTCTTTTTATAGCCTATTATCGGTTCAGAAACTTGACCTAGTTTAAAAGTACATTAACCAAGGAACGAACCAAGACTTTTAGCGTGGTTGCTGAGAAACCTACTTTACATTACAGAGTATGGCGATCAGTTTCGCAACTGGTTCACACAATAAAAAGAATATGCCATTTGGTACGGGATTTCATCATGAGCTGATATTGGTTAGAGAACCACTGGAAAGCCTGGGAGTACTGGACAGCTGTTTCGTCAGCCTAGTTTGGGACTCTTCATCAGTACGCACCCACCTGCTCACTGGCGACTGGCCCTATTCAGGTTGTTAGTCACCTGGTGTTCTAGTGGGAAGTCGTCATCAGTAGGGTGCAACAGGTCGGGTGTGAGGACAAATACTCGCCAAAAAGATTGGCTAGCGGTTGAGCTAGATCGTGAATTCGCAGAAGTGGGAATTCATGTGATGGCCATTGGATTGGCGGGTCCCAGTGGCTTGATGGTCTACGAGCCAGCTAACTTTGTAACTTGAAGGTCTTGGGTTTTAGCCCTGTCCGTGGGTGGTTAGTAGCTCAAGGCACAGCCTCTTCCCTCTTTACCGACTCCATTACATGGTAAGAGAGGTTGAGCAGCGTGTCATTTGAGAATTTAATCCATACCATACATGACTGATTGGCTTGGAAAGCATTCTACCAATTGAAGCACCACTGTATACCATGAGCTGTGCTGATTAGGAGGCTGATTTGCACACTTTGTCATCCTTGCTTCACTTCGTCTGTTCTCCATGATTGTCAAGCTTTGGTATGCAGGGACTGGTTTATTGTTTACAAGATCGTCATCATGAGCTGACATCGGTTAGAGAACCATTAGAAAACTGGCGACGGAATACTGAACAGCTGTTTTGTCCTATTTTCAGATCATTCACACTCCTCACCCACTGGGGTTTGAACTCATGGCCTTCTGGTTATGACGCGACCCAATTTCTCCATGAATTTCATCTTGTGCCAATTTGTGAGATATATTTAGCACATCCTCCAGCTAGCATCACAAGCGAGTAAATTTACTCTTACGCGACTTGGCATGCACAGTAGATTATTGTCTTCTTACTAAAAATCCAGGTTCCATCCCATATAGAGCCCATAGCTAGTGAGCATCAGAGTAATTAACAAGTACTGGTTTGCAGGGATTGGTTGATCGGTTACATGATTTCATCATAAGCTGATATCAAGTTACAGAACCATTGAAAGACCGCCAGGCAGTACTGGACTGTTTTTTTTTGCTGTACTATTCTTTAAGCCACACATATCAGACACCCATTTGGTAAAACTCCTTAAACGTTAAGAAACATTTTCCCTGTTGCCTTGAAAATTCATCTCTTACCTCTTTCGTTATCTATCTATCTATCTATCTATCTATCTATCAGACGACAGTCTATTTCCTGAATGTCATAAATCAATAATAATTCACCATTTATTTTTCCCAAAAGTTTTCAATAAATCATTGAAACTTCCTTCCTTAAATACTATGTATCCCAACAGGAAAAAGTTGTGTTTTGGTAGACAAAAAAAAGTAAGCAAAAATGACATGACTTGATTGAATTTTTTTATTTTTCCTTTCGGCTGTTTTGTAGTTTGTCAACACACGCAGAGAGAGAGAGAGGGTGAATGATATTCTGTTGTTTTTCTGCTATGATAAATCTATGGTCTGGTTTTTTGAAAAAAAAAACACGACACAGATAGGTGACTAACGAATAACGGTATGTGTATATTTTTCTATGCCCAGGGGCACATACACACTAAGGTTAATGTGCTTTATCCAAAATACTTAAATCTGAAATATCGTTTAAATCAATTCTAGATATCCGAAATTCGCCATACCATCCTTTAACGAGATGACTAGTTATTATTTTCAATCCTTTATTTGAACTTGAAGTCAGTTGATCAATGGTAACTAGCAGGGAAGTCAAGAACTCAGATGCCTTTTTGTTAAGCAAGCTTTCCCTTACACAGAACGAGTCTTAGGCTGCTAACTGGATGTATTCTTATTTCTCAAACAGAATGCAATATTTTATTTTTCCTTCACGTTCCCCAGTGGAACATAGGGCTTCATGCTGGAGGCTTGAATTTCTGTAGCAGTGGTATTTAATTTTACAGGATGGGGTTGCTAGCCTCATGTTCAACTTATTCTCCTAACGAACATTATTTCTGGCTTAGCGAGGTAAAGAAGTGCGTCTGTGGCTGAGGATCGAACCTTGGACTATGTGCATGGTCGGCGAGCATCCTAACCGCTGTGTCACCGACGCAATGCTGTATACTGTACATTAAGGTGAATCTTCCTCCACGTTGCTTACTGACACCGGTTTTCCTCAAGGTGGTATTCTGTCTCTCGTCCTCCTTTTTTTCTTTCTCCTTACATGACTTGCCTCTTTCGAATGAAATCAACTTTGGTAAATATACTAATGATCTGACTGTCTCGATGTCAGTTACGTCCTGTTCTGACTAATCCAATCTTAGTTTAAGGCTGTTAGACAAAGACCATTTACTGAATCCTGATAGAAAGCTGTTCATCTTAGTACAGTCTGGTGGCCGGGAATTAACAAAGTTCATTTTATCATCGGAGTGAGGCAATTCATGTAAGAAGAAAGAAAACAGAAAAGCATAAAGGATAGCGGCTTGAGGGACACCAACCTAAGTAAGCAATGAAGTGGACGACTTCCCTTGACATACAGTGAACTACTTTCTTCGTGAGAAATAAGAATGCAGCCATTCGACCACCCAAAACTCACTTTGAATTTCAGCAAGCTTATTTGACGAAATATCCCCAGGTACTAAGTCGAAAGCAGATGTGTAATCTAGGAAAGTGCAGCGAACACTTATAGATGCTTTTGAACTGTAATCTATGGATATAAATGTTTTTCTGGTATGATAAATCTATGGTCTGGTATTTTTTTGAAAAACACGACACAGATAGGTGACTAATAAATGATAGTATGTGTGTATATATATGCCCAGGGGCATATACACACCAAGATTATATGTTTTGCCTAAAATACACAAACCTGAAATGTCGTTTAAGTCAATTCTAGATATCCGAAATTCGCCCCCACAATGCTTTCTCGAGATGATTGGTAATCATTTAAATTTTTTATTTGAACTTGAAATCAATTGGTGGATGACGGTGACTAGCAGTGGAATCTATCAGGATGTATATTTCGTCTTATTTAAGACTGGTCATCAGCTGGATGTAGTTGTCTCGCTGAGTCTTGAACCCAGTATCCATCATTTCAGACGCGCCAAAGCGTTATATAGTAGACCTTCTTAAGCTATGAGAGTCACCTACCTCTTGTACAACAGGTATTAATAATTGTCTAATTCAGTTGGAACTTTCGATTGTGCTTGACCGCAGGTTGACGTGTCGGTGGCTTCTTTTGAGGATACTTTGACGATGTCCAATCATCATTTAAGTTGAAGTCAATTGGTGAATAGTGACTAGCAGTGAAATTCAGGATGCGGTTTTCGTTATCATCTGGATGTACTTGTATCCTGGATTCCACCGCTAGTCACCACTCACCGATTACGTCATGAAAGGCTAGACTTCAGGCACCAGTAGGTACCAATGAACAAGTGACCTTGAAGGCAACAACAACCACAAGATAAAGGCGACTTTTGCATGTAAAATATACATATTCACGAAAATAATGAATTTAAAGGCATGAAATTGTTACACAGGTTTCCAATCTCTGACATGTGACAAAAATACCTCTGAGTCTTGGAATGAATTATTGACAGAGTAACCTAACCACATTCAGTGCATCATAATTGACTATCTAGGTCTTTTAACCCTAACAATAACCCTTATGTCTCTTTAACTTGTCCCTAGCCTAAAGCTTAACTTCATCTTTCCAAAATCTAACCTGAAACTTGCCAGATATCGCATTTAAGAACAAAACACTTCAATATGCATATTTTATTCATTATTACCATATTATTTGCCAGGTTTCTCTAACTTGCTTACTGAGCACTTCAAGGTCATTGGTGCGGTCGCAATCTACTGATACACTCACTGGTGCTTAAAGTTTAACTTTGGGCCATACGTCAAGTTAAGATAATCAGACATTGTCGGAGCATTTTGTGGTGATTGATTATTTCTATCTCTGTATTGTTTCAATACTTACTGTTGATTGTTAATATGTTTCTTATATGAATTGCATAAGAATTCCGCTAAATACAAATTCCTGAGTTCTGCCCTCTCTGTGTTTTGTTTGGATTCTTGTAATTCGGTCATTTTGAAATACTAATACTACGACTACAATAAATTACTACAAATTGGCGTCGCGAGGGATCTAAATAACCTGGGAAAATTTCCTATTAATGGGTCTCCGCGGGAGATTGCTGATTATTTGGAATGCTTCGATGCGTGGTGCATTTCAAAGAATGTTCGGGATGACAAAATACCAGCATATTTCATCACTGCTATTGGGCTAGATGCGTATAGCCTAGTAAAGACTCTGTCGTTTCCAGATCAACCTATTTCTCTGTCATATGTCAAGATTCGTGAACTTCTGATAAATCACTTTCATGTAACTACATTTGAGACCAGAGAGAGGGCTCAGTTCAACAAACTGGTACGTTCTCCCAACCAGAAGATTCGAGAGTACATTCTTCAACTCCAAATACAAGCTTCAAAGTGTAACTTTGGAGATCAGCTGCATACTCAACTACGTGATCGTCTAATTGCTGGAATCAATATTCCTAAGTTAGAGAAAGAGTTAATTCAGATTCCTTCTTGTACCTTTCAAACTGCTAAAGATTTATGTATTACATATGAAGATGTCAATAATGAATACTCTGCTCCCACTACGTCAGTATCTGATGTTATGCTTTCTAAAGTCGAAAATACAAGTGTTCATGGAAAGCAATCCAAACCGTCGTCCACAGGTAATAGAATGCAGCGAGAGATCAAAAACATTAAACCGTGTTTATCCTGTGGAAAGTTACATCTACGAAGCACTTGCCGTTTTCGGAGTGCTAAGTGCCATAAATGTGGTAAAGTTGGACACATCAAGACTGTTTGCAGAAGTTCGAATACTTATGTTGCTCAACATTCTTATAATTCTCCCAAGCTGTCTAGTAAAATGGAGTCAATGTGTCTTTCAACCTTTCAAAATACTCAATCTCATCCAATGAAAACCTCCACTACAAGTTCAGCAACTCAAGCGTCAACTGTTTTCAAAAATGAGGTAGCTGAGTTACAATGCGAACTGTCGAAAACACGAAAAAACCTGAATGAGATGAGAGAGCAACTGATTAAAATGGAGGAATTGATGCATATGCATAGACTGCGTCTGTTGAATGCAGAGCATACAAGTACCCGTGAAAGTCCTGCAAAACTTTTCAAATCTCGAATTCTCAAAAAGCATCTGATGTCCACGACTTCTAATGTACATTATTACAAAGGTAATGACTATAGACCTTCTGTTGGAATTATACTACAAAAAATGGGAAATCGAGTGGTGAAGATATTAGACATCAAAGATCACTCAGTTCATAACAGACACCTGGACAAAGTGACAATAAATGAAGTAGATAATTCAGAAATAAGTTCAGATAATACTGATGAAAATAATATCACAGAATCAGTTAGAAGGTCGCAGCTGCTTGCAAGCAAACCGAGACATCGTTATAAATACGCGAGGAGATATTCGACGTGTGGCGGATGTGGTGATTGACAATTTCTATCTGTGTATTGTTTAAATACTTACTGTTGATTGTTAATATTTTCTATAGTTTGGTTTGTAAGGATTAGTTATGCTTTACGGGTTGATCACGGATTGATATCAGTTAGAGAACCATTGAAAACCAGGGAGTACTGGACAGCTGCTGTTTCATCCTAGTTTGGGAATCATCGGCAGTACGCACCCACTGGGATTCGAACCCGGGACATTCCGGTTACAAGGCAAGCTCGTATACCATTCAGCCACTGGGACCTGATTCAATGGCTCGTGAATTCTAACTTCTACTAATTCGTGATTTAGCGCGACCCCAACCATTGTCGTTGGTGGGACATCCATCCACACACGTGACATCTAATTGGACCTCACTGGTCACGACTTCTCACTAGAACTCAGGAAACTCCAACCTGTAGCAAGTCACTAGCGAGCATCAGATTGTTAATATGTTTCTTATATGAATTGCATTATAATTCCGCTAAATACAAATTCCTGAATTCTGCCCTCTCTGTGTTTTGTTTGGATTCTTGTAATTCGGTCATCTTGAAATACTAATACTATGATTACAAATAAATTACTACGCATTTGCATAAGGAGACGAACACTTTTGTCCATTCAATCAACCAATAGGGAAGAAGTTCACATTGCGAATTAAATCTTTATTTGAACATCTAGTGAAATGTAGTTGGAATGATGTATTTGAATTCAAAGGTAGAATTAAATATAATTAACATGAAAGATAAAAACTATGATATCTTTCGGTGCTTTTAATCTGTAATCTATGGATATAGACGCCAATGTTGTCAATGACATGTTCGATGAACCTTTCTTGATTCTGTACTCAGATGTCTTATGTTAAATAAGCTCTCCTTGACACAAAAAGAAGTCTTGGGCTGCTAACTGGATGTACCCTTATTTCTCAAACAGAATGCAGTAAACTGTATATAAGGGTGAATCTTCTTCTACCTTGCTTCCTGAAGCTGGTATCTCTCAAGGGGCTGTTCTCTCTATCGTCTTCTGTTTTCTTTCTTCTTACATGAATTTCCGCTTTCAAATGAAATTAACTTCGTCAAATACACTGATGATCTAACTGTCTCGATGTCAGTTACGTCCTAATTTTACTGTTCCACACTCAATAACTCTCTGTCGGACATTAACCAGTCTTCTAAGATAAATGGTCTTACATTAAATCCCTTTAAATATCAGACAGTTAACTTTGCCTTCAGGCATAAACGTGATCTACACAAACTGATCCGTTCACAAGATGCTGATAGCAGAGAGGACATTGAAACAGAAGCTATGAGTCAAGCATAGCACGCCTTGAAATATTTCTGTCCTCTGATTTATCTTGATCATTCTATATCTCTATTGATTTCTACAAAAATATTCCGTCGAACCTTCTATATTAGGAAGTTAAGACAATCAGGTGTCACTTAATCTGTAATTCTACAATTTGTTAACTCTTGCATCTTACCTATTGCTAATTACTACTCCACCTTAGTCTTTCCTAGCCTACTCACTCAAAAAAGACTACGTCATATTCCGAAGGGTATTAAAGGTTGTCAGTTGGGCAAGTAGTGTGACATTAATTCCATTATGGGTAAAAAATTTTTTTTGGCAAAGTCTTACAGCGCTGTTATACAGTAATATTTACTGATGACAACGTTTCGAGCACAATTTATTACAGCTAATAAGCATATCAAGCTGCTCACCAACACAACTTTCTAACTTCGTTTATATAATTCCATCACTGTTTTGCATCTCATGATTTGATTGGTAGTAGTATTTTCCATATTTGATGAGTCATTTCTATTGCATGTATTGTGTTGGGTGTAGACTCGATGAACTAGGCGGATTCAATAATCAACCTCTCTCTCCACCTACCTATGTAACAATAGAAGACAAGGGCCAGGCAACAGATCGTTTTATTATGAAAATCAACACGTATTTATATATATTTCACATACATTATTATAGCTTATGCAAGTAGACAAGCGCAGTTATCTGATTGGTTGTTTATCAGAAGTTAGGCAGACAAACGCAGGCTTCTGATTGGTTGTTTCGGGATTCCTTGAAAAATAGAGTTCTCTATCTGCGAATCATATTTTGCCACGTTAACTCTGCTGTGATTGGTTGTTGAATCAGCCTTGTACATATTTTCTCACGGCCTGCTCTCACCACACCTATATTACTTTTAGAATTTTGAATCTGTCCCAGACACCCCATTGTGTGTGTTGTTGTGTGTTAATGGATGAGGTGCAATTGTTGAGCTTTGCTAAGAACTAGCTAAATTCTTATTTTCTGACAGGCAATCTCACTACTCACACTCATTGCTAGGTATTTTGTAAATTATATAATTTTGTCTAGTTGGCTCTATTGGGTTTCCTAACTTACAGAGCTTGTCTCTGAGTGAGTTTGTAGGTTTGAATGCCATTCTAATTCCTGCCTTATTAGGAATTAAGGATTCTTAAACTATTTCAATTTAATGTATAGTTTTTAACTATTAGCATTATTATCCTCATAATTACTGTACACTTTTTGTACACTTTCCACTTTATTGTCACCGGAAATATCAAGGAAGCGGTATTTCTATCAATCTTGGTCACGTATGCAATTTTGATGTTGTCCAGTAAATTAGATGCAATAATATTTTACTAAATGCTTAGAATTACACACTATATCATAATTACTGTTGTGGAATAAAGTAAATTGTTATTAATATTAGTAGTAATAACAATAATTCTTTAACTGTTATGGATGCCTATAACTGTAGAACTTGAAGTTGCTGAGAACGAGAATATTTTTGAACAAAGCAAGAACTACAGTTTTAGCTGAATAAACTGGTACCATCATTGTTTATTTCGTTGCCTTCTCGTCAGCTGCTTACATGGCAAAGACATTATTAAATGTATCTACAAAAACAATTTGAACATACCTGCACAGCGACTTCATTTTAAACAAAAATCAATCAATCAATTTATGCATACACTAATATATATATATATGTATATATATGTAATATTCACTTGATGACGCCATTACTGGAGAAGGTGTGGAAAGAGGGCGAAGTACCCGAGGATTGGAAGAAAGGATACTTATTCAAACTACCAATGCAAAAACTGGGCCATCCCAAACAAAATACTAAGCCGCATCATCCTGGAGAGAATCAAACACGCCGCCCTGAATAAAAAACTTCGCCCGGAACAGGCCGGATTCAGGAGAAACAAATCATGTATTGATCAAATCGCCACTCTACGGATCATCATTGAACAAAGCTTGGAATGGCAGTCACCTCTCTACCTCACTCAACTTCATCGACCGTCAGCGGACAGCGTCGATCAAGAGTTCATTTGGAAACTGCTTCGCTACTAAGGGTGCAATCGACAATTATACATCTCATCCAACAGTTGTACGGCAATGCTGCATTCCAAGTAATCCACAACGGGAAACTTACGGAAGCCTTCGAAGTGAGGACGGAGTGAAGCAAGGTGGCTGCCTACTATCGCCAATGATCTTCCTGATTGCAGTAGATTGGATAATGCGACAGACAACAAGCAATGAGAAAACAGGCATAAAATGGACTCACACAAAAGACTTGGAGGATCTGAACTTCGCCGATGCGATATATATGTCAGATTTCCCACAAAGTGGAAGATATGCAAGTGACAAGCAACAAGTTGATGGTGGAAGAAGCATCCGGAGAAAATAGGACTTCAGGTGAACATAGAGGAAACAGAGGTAGGTGATGAAGATTCTTGGCCAACACCAACAACAGACAACAATCAGCATAAATGCGAGGAACTTGAAAGAAAAAACCCCTTTACCTACCGACCTGTGTCGCATAGTTTCAAGTACAGGCAAACGAAACTGAAGAGGATATCAAAGCCAGAATCGGAAAAGCAAGAAAAGCTTTCATTACTCTCAAGTCTGTGTGGAGGTCAACAACACTCAGCATCAAAAATAAGATCCGGATTTTCAACTCCAATGTAAAGTCAGTGCTAGTATACGGATCAGAGACTTGGCCGGCGCGTCATAAAGAGCATCTCCAACAAACTTCAGACCTTCATTAACAGTTGTCTTCGCTCAATTCTCAAGATCAGATGGCCGGCCAGAAAAGATCAGCAACAGGATCTCTGGCAATGAGCAAACCAACCCAGCAGGAACCGATTGTGAAACAAATAGGCAGGAAGAAATGGAGATGGATTGGCCATAGTCTGAGAAAGCGAACCATCAAGTGACATCACTAGACAAGCCCTCGAGTGGAACCGAAAGGGAGGCGGCGAGTTGATCATCCAAGAGTGACTTGGAAGAGGTCATGTGTAGAGGAGATGGAAGCATGTGGGCAGACTTGGAGCGGGGTGAAGAAGTTGGCAGAAAACCGAACGCAATGGAGACGTGCAGCTGAATCCCTATGTTCCTCTAGGAACTAAAGGATATAATAATAATATGTAATATGTAATGGTTAACACTATTCCGAACAATAATAATCATACACACTGGAAACTTTTAGCATTTCGCATTCTGATGAAAATATCCATTTACCAGGATGGGAAAGGAAAGACTGATAACTGCTTCTTTCTGGTGGTATAAGTCAGTTTTCAGGTTCTTGATGGAAATGGCTTCAGCAAACTTGAGGAGAATTGAGCTCTTTTGTCTATTGATTATTTTGAACAACTTTTTGACGTCCACCTGATGACTCGTGTCAAGCAGATGCAATGGCACTGTTTAAAGCATTTGTCCCTTTTAGACATAAGCTTTTTGGTACATGTTCAGAAAATCGCAGATACGCCCCTCTTTCTGTCCTTCCAATGTAACTGCTCCCGCAGATATATGTGTGTGTATGATTATTATTGTACGAAATAATGTTTAATATTATATATATATTATTAGTGTATGCATAAATTGATCGATTGATTTTTGTTTAAAATGAAGTCGCTGTGCAGGTATGTTCAAATTGTTTTTGTAGATATATTTTATTATGTCTCTGGCCTGTAAGCAGCTGACGAGAAGGCAACGAAATAAACAATGATGGTGACACTTTATTCAGCTTAAACTGTAGTTCTTGCTTTGTTGAAATTCTTCTTTAGGGGGATAAATGCAAAAAAACAAGAAGATTCTTTGACCTTTACTAACTTGAACGAATCTCTCAAAACTCTTTACGGGCACTTTACTAAAAAATAAACAGTCGAAATAACAGTAAGGCATAAAGCTACAATACCATTTGTCTGCTTCTGACTTGCGTAATCTCACTTATTGACCTTAACTAACTAACTAGCTAGTAAAGTGACTGGAAGACAGCATCACTTCTAACCAGTATTATGTATATAGTGTGATCTTTCTTATATTGTCAACCAATCAAATTGTTGTTTATAGATTTTTGTTTGCAAAAAGCTGATTGGTTGTAATTTTATGTATTTGTCAATACCTTGATTATGATTGGTTAGAATATTTTGTATTAGTGATATTGCTGCTATTTTGGCAGACAGTTAGTTTATTTACCTTACTTACTATCACCACATACATTATTATTAGTTAGACAAAGTTGGATTCACCACATTTGCTCTTTATTTTTGTCAAAACGATAGAATGGATATTAGTCATATTTTAATATTATGAAGAAAAACACATGGATATATGTTTATACGATAAATTTCCTAATTTCTTTAAATGACCCATATGTGAAAAAGGATTAAATGAATTTAAATTGAATTATTAAAGCATGGATGTAGATCTTTCGGAACTTGATGATTGGTTAGGTACCTTGGAAGAATTACAGCTGGTAAGTTTGTCTTTGCGTTTGTTCAGTATATGTCCAATGTTTATTAATATATATATGCATTCTATGGGTTAATAATACTGATCCCAGCCCAAAAGTATGTGGAACCTTAGTTATAAGCATAAAAAATTGTTTTACTAAGTCGAATAGCAGATAAAGCCAAGCAAATATTTATGTGACAGTTAAAGAGAACAGTCAAAACGATGCCGACCAAGATAGGGAAAGCACCTGAACACGAACGTTAGGCTTTTTAGGATAGATTCCGACAGCGTCAAAGTTGAACAATAACGACCCAAGAGATGCGAACGCAGGAGTAACCTTGAGCCAACCAGCCATTAAAAATTAATGATTTTTTCACAAAAAGTGACGTTTATTTACAAGAAAATACATTAAACAGGATGTTTGTCTCTGACACAACCTGAGAGTAGCTCTTAATTTTGATGAGGAGTATCAATTTGTAAGTTAGACTTGGTGGTCACTCCAAACTATAGCAGCCCGAACCGAAATCACCTAGCAAATGGACAATGGACCTTCACAAGGAAAACTTTGACCAATCAGAATCTCTCAAAAAAACGGCGCATAATTTGAATAAACCGTTTATATATAAGTAATGCAATCTTAAATAATAGTTACAAGGGATGACGTTCTCGTTTATGTTCCAAGAGAACCTCCCAATTTCTCATAGGAGTTTCGATACTCATGTTAAACCAATTCATGTACATACACTCGTCGAGATAACTGTATATCATTGCATTTCTTCATCCATTCACCGATTTGAGCCGTTATTTTAGGTGACTCCAAAACCTCTCGATGGAATTAGTGTGAGTTCCATCAAAAAGATTGATAAAACCATTTTCATGGTTGACCGCTTGATGAATATAGCCCTGATTTGGTAACTGACTGTAACTACTGCATTCATCTGTATGAACAGTCTCTGCAGTACTGGTACCATTGCACTCCAGATACTTCCGAATTTTCTACTTCATAAACTGTTGCTGTTACTGGTCTTTTCAGTTTGCAAATTTGCAACGGAAAAGGTGTACGGCACCCATAAGTACGTCTGGAAAATGCGGAGTCACCTGATTGGTTGCTCAAGGTCATTTGTCCGTTCGCTAGGTAGTTTCGGTTTGGGCTGCTATAGTTTAGAGTTACTGACCTGTTTCTGTACATTTGTAGTCACCGAGATGACTTAAGGTGAGCCATTGTTTATAACCCGTTTACTGCTCTTATCCTGTTTTGCAGTCTTCCCTCAAAGCACTCGATTGGATTACTATAATTTCCAGTGAGGGGATCCACAACTGATTGCTAGGGAAATATGGATAGGAAGACATATTAAAATAAATAATACTAACTCTAAATCTGTCCCTAATAGTAATACTAATCTTAAAACTAACCTGAATTATAACCCTGATCCTAAAGCTTTTTCTTTTTTTCCTTCACGTTCCCCAGTGGAACATAGGGCCTCAAGCTAGTGGCTTGAAGTTTCTGTGGCAGTGTTTATTTTTACAGGATGGGGTTGCTAGCCTCATGCCCAACCTTTCCTCTTTACCAGCATTATCTCTGGCATAGAGAGGTAAAGGAGTGCGTCTGTGGCCGGGAATCGAACCCAGGACCATATGCATGGCTGGTGAGCGTGCTAACCACTGTGCCACCAACGCACGACCCTAAAGCTAATGCCTACAATAACACTAATCCTGACCCCAACGAGTTATTAACAAATTGTCCGAATAGTATTTAAAAACTTGATCTGGGTGTGATTGGCATCTTAATTCATGGATAGCGTTCATATTTGCTCTATAATAACGACAAGTGTCGTCAGCATTCAAGGTCATTGGAACGTTCACAACCCCGCGGGACGCTGTTGTTTAAATTCTAGGTAAAAAACCTTGTTTGCATCAAATTTGTGTTAAGAATCTATCCAATGAACTGAAATACAGCTGCGAGTAGACGTTGTTTGTCGTCTTTCTCACCACGCAGGATGATATTCGGGAATTCTGTAATAAACATGCCTGAAGAGCCTGTTACATAAGGCAAAGCATTAGGCGTGTTAATCTTTGGTTATCCGAACATCATCCTACATACTTGTTAAGCAGAGGATAATTTACGTTCATTCCCAGCTCTGTTTTAGCCAATCTTATCGATCCTAAATACAAAATAGATTTTAACGAGGCCCTTAAAGCTTAATTCAATTTCTCCCTTACGAGTTTGTAAGTTCTCGGAATCCATCCTAAGAAGTTCAGCTTGCTAATAGTTCTCTTTGGCCATTTGACTGTCTGTATGGAACAAAGGCAGCTGCTGATAAAAGTCCTATCCGTTACACTTTGGCCAAGTTTCTGACCCGTATAGAAGGATCGATTTGACGTTGATGTTGAAAATGCAAATCGTGTTCTTTATACTGGCTGAGTGCAATATGTTTCCGAAGTGGTTTCAGTTTGATGAAGGCGTATCTTACCTAGCTTTGACATCTTCATCCGTTCTGATTGCCTGTAGTTGAAACGATACTTCCTTGCTGGATAAGTAAAAGAGGTAACCTCTGTTATATTACTATACTATGCTACTGACAAATCTAATCAGTAGCACAGGCCACACTGTTATTGAACTTTTCGTTACCTTTTTTTCAACCATTTGGGTAAATGATCTATCATGCAAGTAGAAAATTGCCTTTTTGTCCAGCTTATGTATGAGGACGAAAGTGAGTAGATGTACAATGTCACCTTTAGGAATAGTCTCGTAACCAGGTATTCGTTTCGCCATAGTTCGTGTAGATTTCGTAGATGCCTTGCCTTACTCTAACAGATTCGCTTACCTATTCGTATACAATTAGATTTCCTTTAGCTGCACCATTCACTGATATTATAGCTGAAACAATATCAAAGGTATTTATTCAACACTTAGATGTCTCTAGCAAAATAAGAACTAATAGAGGAGATCAATTCAAGTCATAACTTTTAACTTGTTGAAGTTTCCAGGATAATACACAATCTACTGCACAATATATATCACCCTAAAGCGAATAGGGTGATAGAATAGTTTCATCGGCAATTTAATTATTATTATTATTATTATTGTATCCTTTAGTTCCTAGAGGAACATAGGGCTTCAGCTGCGCACCTCCATTGACTTCGGTTTTCTGACAACTTTTTCACCCTGCTCCAGGTCTGCCCACATGCTTTCATCTCCTCTTCACATGACCTCCTCCAAGTCACCCTTGGACGACCAACTCGCCGCCTCCCTTTCGGGTTCCACTCGAGGGCTTGTCTAGTGATGTCACTTGATGGTTTCCTCAGCGTATGGCCAATCCATCTCCATTTCTTTCTGCCTATTTGTTTCACAATCGGTTCCTGATTGGTTCGCTCCCAGAGATCCCTGTTGCTGATCTTTTCTGGCCATCTGATCTTGAGTATTGAGCGGAGACAGTTGTTAATGAAGGTTTGAAGTTTGTTTGAGATGCTCTTTATGACTCGCCAAGTCTCTGATCCGTATAGTAGCACTGACTTCACATTGGAGTTGAAAATCCGGATCTTATTTTTGATGCTGATTGCTGTTGACCTCCACACAGATTTGAGAGTAATGAAAGCTTGTCTTGCTTTTCCGATTCTGGCTTTGATGTCCTCGTCAGTTCCGCCTGTAGTTGAGACGATGCTTCCCAGGTAGGTGAAGGAGGTTGTTTCTTTCAGGTTCTTCCCATTTATGCTTATTGTGGTCTGTTGTTGCTGTTGATGTTGGCAAGGAATCTTCATCATCTCTGTTTTATCTATGTTCACGTGAAGTCCTATCTTTGATGCTTCTTCTGCCAACTTGTTACTTTTCATTTGCATATCTTCCAGTTTATGGGAAATCAGACATATATCATCGGCGAAATCCAGATCCTCCAAGTCTTTTGTGTCAGTCCATTTTATGCCTGTTCCCTCGTTGGTTGCCGTTGTCTGTCGCATTATCCAATCAATTGCAATCAGGAAGATCATTGGTGATAGTAGACAGCCTTGCCTCACTCCCGTCCTCACTTCGAAGGCTTCCGTAAGTTTCCCGTTGTGGATTACTTGGCATGCAGCATTGTCGTATAACTGTTGGATGAGGTGTATAATTGTCGATGGGACCCCGTAGTAGCGAAGTAGTTTCCAAATGACCTCTCGATCGACGCTGTCGAAGGCCTTTTCAAAGTCGATGAAGTTGAGATAGAGAGGTGACTGCCATTCCAAGCTTTGTTCAATGATGATCCGTAGAGTGGCGATTTGATCAATACATGATTTGTTTCTCCTGAATCCAGCCTGTTCCGGACGAAGTTTTTCATCTAGGGCTTGTTTGATTCTCTCCAGGATGATGCGACTTAGTATCTTGCTTGGAATGGACAGAAGCATAATTCCACGCCAGTTTTTACATTGACTTAAGTCTCCTTTCTTTGGAAGTTTGAATAAGTAACTGTTCTTCCAATCCTCGGGTACTTTGCCCTCTTTCCACACCTTCTCCAGTAGTGGTGTCATCAAGTCCGCTGTTGTCTCTGGGTCTATTTTCAAAGCCTCTGCTGGGATTCCATCTGGTCCCGGTGTTTTCCCAGTTTTAAGCATCTTGATTGCATTCAGGACTTCTGATTTCGTCGGGGGGTCAGTGTTCACTGGTAGTTCTGCTTCCGTTGTTGGTATTGCTGGACGTGTTGTAGGTGGCGGACGATTTAGAAGTCTTTTGAAGTGTTCAACCCAGTGCTTTCTCTGTTCCACCTCTTTGGTGATTGACTTTCCATTGTCGTCCTTTATTGGCTTAATCTGTGTCGAACGTTTGCCCGAAAGGTTCCTAGTTGTTTGGTAGAGTGTGGCGAGGTCTCCTTTGCCTGCAGCTTGTTCTGCTTCGTTTGCCATGGTTTCATAATATTTTCTTTTGTCTTCCCTGGCACTTTTCTTCACTCTTTTGTTCAGTGTATTGTAGCTTGCATTCAGCTCCTGTTTTTGTTGCTCGTCGTGCACTGGATAATCTTTTGCTTCACTGTCCTTCTCTCTTCTATTAGTTTCCAAGTGTCCGTAGTGAGCCACTGTTTGTCCTGTCTCTTTTTTCTGCCTAGAATTTCTATGCAGGTTTGGCTCCACACCGTTTTCAAGTTGTTCCAGTGCTTTTCAACGCCGACCTCTTCGCTAGTGTTGATTTGTGTCTCGGCTTTGTCCTTTATGCTTGCAATGAAGATGTCCTTTGTAGCCTGGTCCTTCAGCTTTTGAGTGTTGAACTTGGCTTGTGGTCTATCTGCAGCTCCTGATTCCCTGAAAGCTTTTAATTTGATTTGGATTGTCCCTTGTACGAGATAGTGGTCTGAGCCAACGTCTGCTCCTCTTCTTGCTTTTGTGTCCAGTAGGCTGCGCCTCCACTTCCTTGAGATTGAGATGAAGTCGATTTGGTTTTTGGTTTGCCCGTCTGGTGACACCCATGTAGCCTTGTGGATATCTTTGTGCTTGTATACACTGCCACCAATCACCAGTTCGTTGAAGGCGCAGAAGTCGGCGAAGAGTTCTCCGTTTTCATTCATTTCTCCTAGAGCTTCTCTACCCATGATGAGTTCCCTTCCCGTATTGTCTGGTCCCAGTTTGGCGTTCATGTCTCCCATTAGTATTTTCATGTCGCCAGCTGGAGTATTGTCCATTGTTGCCTGTAGTTGCCTGTAGAATTCTTCTTTCTTCTCGAGGTCTGCGTTGTTTGTGGGTGCATAACATTGTATGATTGACACTTTCCTTCCTTTGGAGTTGAACCTGGCGGTCATTATCCTGGACGAAATCGCCTCCCATTGTATCAGGGCTTTCGTTGCCGTTGGTGACATCATGATAGCCACGCCCTCGGTGTGCGTGTGGTTATCTTCTGGGTGACCGGAGTAGATCACTGACTCACCTGTTGACAATTTGGTGAGTCCACTCCCATTCCATCTGCTCTCACATATTCCCAGCACTTGTATTCCGTATCTTTTCATCTCGTTGGCGATCTGGGCAGCTTTCCAGTCTCGTACATAGTTCGGACGTTCCATGTTCCTACACAGACTTTTTCTTTTGGTGCAAGGAGGTTCACATACTGAAGTTCTGTAGCAATTTTTGTTTACAGGGTGGGGTTGCTAGCCTCACGCCTGAGAAAAGAATGATTACATTAAGTAAAAGTTTAGAGAGAAGCAACTTTTTGGGTTGCTCCCCTCAAAATCAGAAAATAACGGACAAACAATGAGAACAACATCAACAAAGGAAACAGTTCACAGAAAAAAGGGCAAAAAGCGACGACAACTATACAATAAGACAACATGCAATATAGTTCAGTACATTTAACTAAAATGATATCTTAACCATAAACTCACTGACTTGGAGCAACTTGAACATATAAATCCAACAATATATACAATTATAGATGTGTTTATGTTTAAAAATTCCACAAATCCAAACAGTGAGTTATGTGTATTATCTGTCAATAAGATTGTATTTTTTGGATTCAGTGTTCGAAAGGTTAATAATTGTGATAATTTCCGCAAACACTTTGCATAAAATTTTAGAGTAATAAGAGATTTTATTTATGACCAAAATGTAGCGTAATAGTCGGCAATTTAAAGCTACGTTTAAATCCCATCAGATTCCATCCTGGTGGCTTGAATGAATGGATGGTTTCAGGGTAGAACTTTGAACAGATGTGCACCAATTTCAGTCCTTGCGTCACACAAAGCAAGCGAAGAGATTAAACAGAGATTGAAAAGAGAGATAAAACAGAAATATGAGGCAAACAGAATAGTTAAATGGGAGAACAATGGAATTTCATTGGATATGACTGGTAAATCGCAGAGTGAATGCTTCTGCGCGAGCCATTGAGAACTACCAATCTGAGCCATACCACCAAGCGTCTCAAGGCTCCAATAATTCTTACCATTCCGATAACCCCAAGAAGTCAGGCAAACTATACACATTCCTACTTGTTTTACTGGCTTAAACTAACTGTTATGGATTTCATTCACTGATGAAGCCATGCTTTTGATTGACCATCACTGGCTTTCTCTCTTCCAACTTAATCCATTCTATGCCAGTGAACATCGCCCGTCGAGGGAGACAATGGCTAGTCATGCATGCTTAGCATATGTCCTAGCCATCTCTCCCAACCATGCAACTCTTTCACAACTTCTTCGTCAATTGATTCCCCCTCCCACCTACGTTAACACTCGACCGATGTCTCACCTCAATATTGCTCACCCTATTATACCACTTCCCTATCATGGGAGATAGAGCCCAGACACCTATGATAAACGACAGCTATCTGGCCTTTTCATGTCTTCCACTTTCAATCGCCATATTTCGCTCACAGCTAGCTTTAAAGAAGAACAGAGCGAAATGCTGAACAGCGAAAAAGCCCTTTGATCGACAGTCAGCGAGCCGGATATCACGTCTACTAAGCCAGAGATGGTGTAGGTCACTGTCTGCCTTGTGGTTTATTATTTGACAGGCTTGCTTCGTGGATCGATTCCTGATCGGGTCATGAGCAACATACTGGTGGAGAGTTTCAAACTAGAATTAAACAGTCAGTTGTTCACTAATTGTTTCTGGTTTTCGACAGCCTCCTTACAGGTGTGTCAGTTCGTGATATGATAATAATAATAATAATAATAATAATAATAATAATAATAATGGTAAAGCTTTATTTAAGACAATGTGCGAATATACGGTACAAAAATTTTCAGCGTGTTCAGTTCCAAAGTACTTTTTTCTTCACACAAGATTCACATGTAAAGTAATAATCTGAAGTATATCCTCATTTTGTTGAAGAATTGTACAGAGTTTACTTGGGAGCAAGTTAAATCATCGCGCAAGTTTATGTATAGGTCATTTGATATAACTGGAAGATTAAAACAACGATAAATCCAGATGAAATTAAGCATTTTGGGGGAAAGTAATTTCGGTAGCCCAATGATTTAAGCAGGCCGCCTTTATTTCTAACCAAGTGTTAAATCGAAACTCTAAAAATCTTTTTATGGCTTAGTCTGATTTGATTTGATTTATTTGAACTAAATACCTTCCAGACATATTTTAACATTTCAATGAATCATGTTTAATAAACCAATATAACTTACAAGAGAGAATAATAATTTCAACTAAATAGATACCATAAATTAATTCATATGGTTTTTGAACTTCACTACATAAAAAAATAACAAAAAAAGCCCCCTATTGTTATGGATGTTGAGATCAAAGTTCAGTCATTTAAATAAAAAGTGAAATTAATCCAAAGCCTATTAAAAAGACACATGATCTCAATATCAATCACTAGTTCATTGATGGCTTGTGGGTTGGTGTCTTGAAGCTGTCTGTACTAAGAAGTCATGGCCAGTGACGTCAATCATGACATTGATGGCATTGCTTGGTGATCGTGATACATCTACGAATTGAGAAGGTTGGGTCATTGAACTACAGCCGTTCAAGTGGCTGCATCAGTCATTGTCAGTGAGTTGATCGCTGACGAAAACTCAGCACTTATACAGAAGGCTTGTTTGGCATTTGCCTGCCGAATTACGCCATCTCTGGATTAATAAACGTGATATCTGAGATCCACTGATATTTCTGACACTATTCTTCAAACTACTCCTAACTCTAATCTTAACTCCTAATCCCAACTGTAACCCTAGTACTAACCTTAGCCCGAGAACTAAAACCTTGATTTAAAAACTATAACCTTACCTAAAAGTATAGATTTGCAGAAAAAGTACCGTGTAAACAAGTACACTACAATATCTGTCCTCTCCAAGTCAGAAAAGCCAGTCATGATTTGATTTGGAATGACCTTTTGTATTGTGTCCTGTTTGATTGGTTCTTAAAATTCAACTTTTGAAAGACCTTGATGTTGGCTAGGATGTTTTCAAGTATTGGTGATTTGTAGGGATTTCTTGTTTGATTGGTTGGAGGGATTCTTATCATGAGCAGCTGACATCATTTAGAGAACCATTAGAAAACCTGAGAGAAGTTAAAATTCATGGACTGGCCATTGGATTGTGTTGCTGTGATTTAATGGTCTGCGAGCTAGCTCGCCTAGTAACCAGAAGGTCGTGGGTTTGATCCCTGGCGGCAGGTGGTTGCGTATTGATGAAGATTCCCAAACCAGGTGCACAAAGCAGTTGTCCAGTACTCCCATGTTTAGCCTCGTCGACAAATTTCTGGGTGGAAAAGTGAAGTCGAGTGATGTAGTGATGCAGAAAATCGCTGCTGTTCAGGATACAGGCAAAAAAGATTTCTTCAGAGAAATGCTTTCAACTCTAAACAGTAATTAATAACCATAACTTTGAGTTAGTTGTGATCTATACTATAGTAAGAGCTTTTTCATTCAGGAAATTATGTTCAAACACAATACTGGATTCTCAACGTAACTTCTTGCACAGTATTTACTCCCCTTAAAGTATCTTTGAGTAGAATATTCATAGACGGTACACCGTATGACGAAATGTCATTCTATCTAAGGTGAAACTCAATTCTCTGCGACATTTCCCCTTCATTCCCTCCTTGAAGTGTTCCACAGCGGTAGTTTGGAAGGTCAAATAAACATTTGCTTGAGTTCATATTGCATTCCAAGGACATGATTAGTGGATTAAAACAATGTAGCATAGAGAGTGACTAGAAGCTTTTACTGACAACCAATTTGTTTTTTAAAGTAATATTATTTGAAGTTTGACCACGGATTCATGTCATTTAGCGAACGATTGAAAACCAGCAACAGGGAGTACTGACAGCTGTTTCGTCCTACCTTGGGACTCATTCGTAGTAGGTTTGAAACTCTGGACCTTTCGGTTAAAAGCAAGCTCGTGTACCATTCAGTCACTGGGATCCACTTCAATGGCCAGTCCATGAATTCTTACTTCTACCAATTTGTAAAAATTAACACGACCACCAACCAATGTCATCATCGATGGGACATCCATCCTCACAGTTGAATCAGGTCTCAGCGTTTGGATGGTAAACGAGTTTGCTTGCTTCTAACCGAAAGGTCCTGGGTTCGAACCCTGACAGTGGTTGAGTAAGTATCCTCGATGATTCCTAAACTAGGATGGAGAAAATAGTTGTCTAGTACTCCGGTACTGGTTTTCAATGGTTCTCTCTAATTGATATCAATCCTTCGTCATACTCTTAAAAACAAAATCAATCTTTACAAACCAACTATGGAAAAAGTTGTTATTATTATTATTATTGTTGTTCCCGTAACATCATATCTAACGTCGACAATAAATGAATGAATGTTTATTGAAATCAAAGTACATTAGCTCCTTTTGACGAATTTATGACAAAACAATAAGATGACGTAACTTTTTGTGGTACACGTGTGTAATGTCGTGCACTTGTGCAACACATTTAAGACAGTCTGACCACACACACACGAACGCGTACTTGTCATACATAGATATTAAATAGTAACAAGGGAGGGTGGATAAAAGATCAGGATCACTGATAAGAGTTAGGGAAATGTGGTAAGGAAAAAAAGGTAGTGTGGATGGAAAAAAATTATTCAGTAAAATAAACATTGGGTTTAAAATAAGATAACCCCAAGATAGCTTCAAAGTAATAACAAATAACTTTATATCATATAAAACAGATTTAGGCCGTCATTTTTTTTATGAATAAGGCTTCAACTAATTTAAATATATAACCAAAATTTGTTTGATATATACGTTTTAAAGGTATGCCTGAAATCACGGAAAATACCCATTGAGTCATGAAGAAAATAAAAGACGGATTCAGCGAAGAAAATTTTCTTTATCGACGAAATCATCCTCAAGAATAAGGAGGATATGTTCAAGTGATACAATCGATGGGGAATTGGAGCGACTCAGACAAGTTCTCTTAGAGAATGGATATCCTCCAAGATTCATCGAGAAAAATATGAAGCTAAGAGAAAAGCCCGAAAGAATTCAGACTGTGCCGAAGAAACTGCTCTTTATGAGTGTTGAATTTAAAGGTGATACTGCAGCTGAGATCTTGAAGAATCGCTTACGCAGATCACTGAGGAAAGCCTTCTTTATGGCTGAGCTACGTATCAATTTCTACAGCCGACGAATGATCAACGGATGTGTAAAGGATAAGCTGCCGCTTTGGGCCACCTCAATGTGTGTTTATAAATTCACATGCTCGTGTGGAGCAAGTTATATTGGCCGCACAAAGCGCACGCTTTCCAAACGCATCTCTGAACATTATCCGGCATGGTTAGCAAAGGGACAATACAAGACAATTACTAGCTCAATTCTCGAGCATTTGGTGAACTCAGGCCACGTAGCTCCACCAGAGTCGTCTTTCAACATCATCTACAAAGTGAAGCCAAATTGTACAAAAGGCGTCAGGTTCCGGCTTTTGTGTATGGCGGAGGCGCTGGCAATACATCAATACAACCCTGATCTCTGTATACAGAAAAAGTTTGTCCAGTCTCTTATTCTACCTTGGTCTTAACCTCTTCACTTATCCTTCCCTGTTAAAAAATATTTTTGATTTTGTTCTTAATCTTTAATTTTACTTTTAGTTTGCTTTTGCTTTAATAATTAATTCACTATTATCAATTTCATATATTTTCACACCTTCACACTTGTTAAATTGACACTCTAATAACTTTATTCTCACTCAAGAGCAATTTTAACCTTTTCTAACTTCTATCTTTGTTCCGTCAAGTACCATGTAATTTACAACTTTTAATTTTCACCTCTAAAGCCACTTATGATTAATTACAGCAATTATGTCACCCCCTATTATTCAATAATAGACCACTATACATTCTTCTAAGTATAAATACGACTGTACAGCCTCTGAAGATGATTTCGTCGATAACGAAAATTTTCTTCGTATGCCTGAAATTAACTTGATGAAGTGTCTTTATGATCTGCTTCTCTATAGGATGACATTGGGCACCTATTTCCAGGGTTTACTGTCGTTATTGTTTTCTTTAGTTCGGTACTCTGCCAACCTTCCCATCTGGCTCCACGTATGCTCAGATGCTTGCATCTCCTCTTCACATGACCTTCTCCATATCACCCCAACCTCGCAATGACGACCAAATCGCCACTTCCCATTCAGCCGGGTTCCACTCGAGCGATGGTCTAGTGGTGTTAATGTCACTTGATGGTTTGTTTTCACACAGTATGGCCAGTCAATCCACCTCCATTTCTTCTTCCATATTTGTTGAATAATCGGTTTCTCCTGGTATGGTTCGTTCATTGCTAGAGATTTTTCACTATTGCTGATCTTTTCTGGCCGGCCATCTGATCTTGAGTGGTATTGAGCGAAGACACAGCTGTTGATGAAGGTGTGTAGTTTGTTCAAAGTGGCCTTCGTGACACGGCGCCAAGTCTCTAATATGTATAGTAAGTAGCACTGACTTCACATTGAAATTGAAAATTAGGATGTTATTTTTCGTGCTGAGTGGTGCTGTTGATCTCTACACAGACTTTATAGTAATGTAAACTTGCTTGTCTTACTTTCACAATCCTCCCTTTGATGTCCTCATCAGTTTCGTCCACCTGTAGTTGAAACGATGCTTCCCAGGTAGGTTGGTAAAGGAATTGCTTCTTTCAGATTTCTCCAATTTATGCTGATTGTTGTCTGTTGTTGTCGCTGCTGTTGTTGTTGGCCAGGAATCTCCCCCCCCACCCCTTTCATGTGGACTAAATGACTAGGCTCACTTATACTGGAAAAAAAGCCCGAAACAAATACAAACATATATATATTTATGTAGAGAGGAACTCAGTTTACAGAAAGCAGTATTCACATAAAATACAGTTGTTTGGTGAGTTTACAATTGTCCCAAAATACACACGTATAGAATTGTAGTGATTAAGGCTAGTTTGGAGTAAGCCTACCAAATTTCGCCATCTCTGGCTTAGTAGATATGTTATCCAGCTGGACATCGACCAAAGGACATGTGTACTGCTCAGCAGTCCATGCCATCCTCCTTTATGGTAGTGAGACTCGGTCATTGAGAGTGGATGACATGAAAAGGCCAATTAGCTGTCTTTGACTACAGGTGTCTGCGTTCTATCTTTCGTGTTAAGTGGGATAACAGGATGAGTTATATTGAGGTGGGGCATCGGTCAAGTACTAGGTAAGAAGGGAAAGTCAATCAACGAAGTTGTGAAGTTACACTGATTGAGATGGTTAGGATGTGTGTGACGTACGCCTAATCATCAATCACCTCCTTAATATATGTGTAAAAATTAAGCACTGTGGTAGTAAGTAATTCCATATTAGTTTGTTTATTAGTTGTATCGCACAGTGAAACAGCATTATTTACTGGATAACGTTTCGAACAAATAATAAGATAAGAAATCTAGAGAATAGTTAAGCTATAGCACTACTTGCAGTTACACACAACCATACAATAGGATAGTGCGTCGGTGGCACAGTGGTTAAGACGCTCGCCGACCATGCACATGGTCCGGGGTTCGAGCCCCAGCCGGCGCAAACCTTTACCTCGCTAAGCCAGTAGTGAGACTGGTAAAGAGGAAAGGTTGGGCGTGAGGCTAGCAACCCCATCCTGTAAAAAACCAACACTGCCACGGAATCTTCAAGCCTATAGCTTGGAGCCTTATGTTCCACTGGGAACGTGAAGGAAAGAAAAAAAATACAATAGGATGGGATAGGATGACAGTTATAAAATCTAATGTGACAGCAGGATGGAGGAGAGATTGATAATGGAAGCTTTATTTATCGTTGAATCAACAGCAAACGCGTGTAGTAGGAATGATTCAACAGCTGTCCACCTGGTAGACGACGACAAATACAAGAGGACAAAGGAAACTATTAAACTTAAGTTTCGAAGTTTGCTAACAACCACCAATGGCTTGAGACTATTAGTAGTAATATGGCTCAAAATGATCGGTCTGAGTTCACCTTCTGCAATCCCACATAAAACATTCAGAGTGGAAAAAAATGAAAAGCCTGGCTAACTGTCTTTGATCATAGATGCCCGCGTTCTATCTCTCATGTGAAACGGTATAATAGAGTAAGCAATATTGAGGTGAGGCGTCTAGTGCTAGGTAGGTTGGAGGGGAAATCAATACACGAGGGTGTTAAGTTACATCGATTGAGATAATCAGGACATGTGTTACGCATGTACAGCCATCCATCGCATTTTTTGACGGACAATGTTAACTGACTGACGTAGGATGGATCAGGTTGAAAACAGCTAGTGGTGGTCACACCAAAACATGACTTCATCAGTCAATGAAATCCCCAAAAGTTAGTTTAAGCCACGCAGGAAGGTATAGACTTCCTGGTTGAGGTCCTCAGGGTGGTATTAACTAATAAGAGCTGGAGAAAATTGGTGATATGGCTCAAAGTGGTCTTCCTCAATGGCTAGCACAGATGCACTCACTCTTTGTGATTTATAATATCCAATAAAACTATATGGTTCTTCAATATTATTATTCTTTTTGCCTCACTCACACTTGTGTTAATTATCTCTGTTTTGAATTTTTTTTACTTTCTTCTCTTGCTTTGTATGCTAAATGGAGGGAGAGTGGCAGTTGAAACTGGTGCACATCTCTGCAAAGTGCGACGTTGAAATCATTGAGTCAGTCAATCCTGTGCAGTTTGAATTAGTGTGTAAACATTCAAGGTGGAAGGGTTGAACTCCTGTGACACATGTGGTTTCAGGATAGACCTATTAGATATCTCATTGGAGGCTGACATTCTCAAAGCATTTGACTAATAATTTGAAGCATTACAGACAGGTTGACGTTTCAAACCATAGTGATAGTCTGCAGGAAATGAAGATGCCAGAAGTCGTAAAGGTGATAAAAAAATAATTGAGTTTCAGCAATGCAAAGAAGATGAAAGTGTATAGTCTTCGAAATGTTTCTCTTCCCTTTTTAGATTACTATACGGGTTGAGTTTGTTGAAACCTAATGATCAGTGTATCAACAAGGTGCCCGATTATCGTACTACTTATAGGGTAACTTCCACCTTTCTGTAACCATGAGGGTTAGTGTTCTTTATCCTTTTCACATAGGACACGCGTCAAACGATCAGTTTATGTGCTTTCACAGGAACAGATGAACTGATATATACCTAAGGTAATAATACACTTTACAAAATCTCGCTGAGGTGTGAAGCTAGCAACACTATTCCGTAAACCCACAGCCAATGAAACTTGAATCCGTATGTATCAGTGGAAACGCTAAGGGATAAAATGAAAATATCACTTAAAACATACTTAGAATAGATACTAGGGTGAGGAAAAAAGCTGTCACTAGGTGTTTTTGGCGTACAACTAAGCAACCGGCGCAAACAGATATTACATCTGTGTAAAACACCTTTAAAATAGTCAAATGAATACAGCGTATTCCTCTAAGAATGTAATACAAATCCACACAAAATCCACAGCTTGAAATGAAAATTCAAGTAACAAAGGTTTCGCCTTTTTTTCTACCTTTTCGAGTATACTGAAGCGAAAAGCGTGGCAAGTTTGTTTCTCAATAACTCAATGTCCTCAATCTTAGGGACTGGCTTCTTTGTATTCTAGATTATTTGTATTAGTAGCTGACCAAGGAAGAGTAGATTGGAAAAGAGTTAGACAGGGGTGTGGTAAAACCATAACTTGGAATCAGTTAATTAATTCTTTATGTCCAAAACAAAGTTACTTTTAACAGTTTGAAAACATTTGGGCGTTGGGGTATATAATATTCATCATTATAAAAGTTCTCTTTGTATTTCCTGATGAATGAAAAACAAAATGCGGTATTGTTGTTTTTACTGACGTTTCGCTATTTAATGCTGCTGCTAATAGCTTTATCAAAGTAGTGATATTAAACCAGAATTTACAAAATCTCAGCTTATATATATTGCAACTTTATCATCTTTCCTCAGCATGAGGTGATTCTGGTCACGTTGTCGAGTTGGCCAATTGGTAAAGATAACAAAACCAGCAGTAAATTGTTGGATTTGATAAGTGTATAAAATTATAAAAGCAGAGCGTGTGTTTACATGATGAAATTGCTTATCACATTTGTGTTGATTTTGCCATTTCATGGGGTTAGGTGGGGGGGGGGTGGCTGGAACAAGGTAAAATTTTAATTTACTCCATCATTCCTATTCAGACAATTTGGATTCCATTTGATATGAACGGGTTTCTGATATCAGATGTTATTTGTGATTTCTGAAATTTTTATGGGTTATTTCAACATTGTCAAACTCGATTTTGTGGCCTGATTCTTTGACAGAATTGGTTTTTAGTCATATAAGGAGGTTTAAACTGTTTGGTAGGGATGCTTGGGATGAATAAGAACCACCAATGACTTGAGACTATTTGGTGGTAATATGGTAAAAATGATCGGTCTGCATTTAATTTCTGTGATCCTCGATATCGACTAAACTGCCATTGTTTTCTCATGTTATTGTTCTTTCTCCCTCTGTGCATTTTTGCTACCTTTGCATCGTACGTGGAGTACAATTACTTGAACTAGTTGGTTCACTTCTATGCATGTTGATAGTCAGTCTCAGACGTTGACGACTATTCACCACATGATCTCTGACGAAATCTCAGCACGAATACAGGGGGCTCGTTTCGCATTTGTCAGTTTACGCCGACTCTGGCGTAGACGAGATGTTCGACTATCGACCAAAGGGAGGGTGTACTGATCATCAGTCCGCTCCGTCCTCCTTTATGGTTGTGGGTGAGACCTGGCCACTGAGAGTGGAAGACATGAAAAGCCTGACTAGCTGTCTTTGATCATAGGTGCCTGCGCTCTATTTCCCGTGTAAAGTGGTATAATAAGATAGGCAACATTGAGGTTAGGAGTAGAGTTCTAGGTAAACAGAGGAAATCAATCGACGAAGTCGTGAAGTTACAAAGACTGAGATGGTTAGGACATGTGCTACGTATGCCTTGTCATCGCCTCCCTCGACGAGCAATGTTAGCGGATATAGGGTCAGGCTGGAAAAAAGCTAGCGGCGGTCATACAAAAACTTGGCTGCACCAGTCAATGAAATCCACAACAGTTGGTCTAAGCCACGTAGGAAGGTGTAGACTTCCAGGCTGGGGTCATCGGGACGGTAAAAATCTATGGTTGGAAACAATTAGTGACATGGCCCAAAATCGTTCTCAGTGGCTAGCGCAGATGCATCCACTCCTTGTGACTTATGATCTCCAATGAAACTGTTTAGTTCTTCGTTATTACTCTTTTGTCTAACACCTCTGCTCACTGTCTCTATTATGCTTTTCTTGTACATTCTTCTCTTGCTTCGCGTGCTACGCAGAGTGTGGCGACTTGAACTTCCGCACATTTGTGCAAAGTTCTATGTCGAAAACAGACAGACAGAATGCAGTCAAGACAATTTATGCTCTTAATTTTGAAGAAACGTTTTAGAAAAAAACAGTCATTTCCTTCAGTTCTTTTCAAAACTAAACTTATTTTGTATATATGAGTTATAGAACCACTGGAAAACCTGCAGGGAGTACTGGACAGCTGTTTCGTCGTGTTTAGTCATGATGAAGTCCTCCATCCGACTGAACAAAATTCCTACAAAACTAATACTTGATGCTCACTAGTGACTGGACCTATTCAGGCAGTGACCTGAGGTTTTAGTGGGAAGTCGTGACCAGTAGGGTACATTAGGTTGAAGATAGGGCAATAACTCATCAAAGAAGACATTGCGAAGTGGTCGCGCTATGTCGTGACACAGACAGACGTTAGAATTCACAAGCTGGCCATTGGATTGGATCCCAGTGGTTTAGTGGTCTCTACCAGCTAGCTCGATTTGTAACCAGAAGGTCCTGGGTTTTAGACCCCGGTGAGTGCGTACTACTGAAAGGTTCAAAACCAGGTGGACGAAAAGGCTGTCCAGTATTCCCTGGTGGCGGTTTTCCAATAGTTCTCTAATCAGTGTCAGCTCATGATGATGAAATCCTCCATCCAATCAAAACAAAAATCCTTACAGAAGCAATACCTGAAAATTTATTTTGTAGTCATTGTGAACAGCCTTCAGAAGTAATCGGTTGAAAGAAAGGCATTATTATTAATCAAGTTGACAATCGACTCGATAATTTTTCTAAAAACAAATACAAATTCGGCTTTAACTGTGGACATAAGACAAATAGACAAAATTATGACGAAAAACATATATATCCAAAAAAACGAAAAAAATTCAATATCCGGCTAGTTAGTTATTCATTTTCAATTTTTTTTATGCAAAAGACGTGACATACAGACAGAATGTCTATACATATATATGACAGACTGTTAATTTCAGCCTCCAATAGAAAAGACTAAGTTAAATGAAGGTGTTCACTCCTATGACCGTTGCCAAATTGATAATACTGATATAGAAATCAAGTTTGAAGTTAACTTATCTTGGATTAATTCTTTCTACTGACTTATCTTGGTATTCTTGTGTCTTAGCAATTTCTTAAAGAATATTTTGTCTGACTTTTTACATTAAGTTGAGGTACTCCTCAGGCATAACTCAACGCCTCCTCCTGTTACAGTTTGTCAGCTCGTGTATCATACCTATTCTTCTCTACTGTTCACCCTTTCTTATTCTTTCTGCCGGGTTGCTTAAAAAAGACTATGTCATATACTTTGTAGAACTCTGAAGACTGTCAGTTAGTAGAGTCTGACAAGGTATTCCATTGGGCCATATCGTTGACATTATCACTGGTAGGCACTTGATTTCATGCAACAAATTCGCTAAAGGAATTTTGTTAGATTGTTAGCATCCCCCAATGTACCCGCAGCTCCAATCTTGTGTCTCCTCAGGTAAAACAAGAAATCATTTCATCAAAAGACTTTATACACGTACGTCTAAGTATAAACATTCCACTGTACCATATTTGGCAAGTCTGTCTGTCTGTCTGTCTATTTTCGACATAGAACTTTGCACAAATGTGCGGAAGTTCAAGTCGCCACACTCCGTGTAGCACGCGAAGCAAGAGAAGAATGTACAAGAAAAGCATAATAGAGACAGTAAACAAAGGTGTGAGACAAAAGAGTAATAACGAAGAACTAAACAGTTTCATTGGAGATCATAAGTCACAAGGAGTGGATGCATCTGCGCTAGCCACTGAGAACGATTTTGGGCCATGTCACTAATTGTTTCCAACCATAGATTTTTACCGTCCCGATGACCCCAGCCTGGAAGTCTACACCTTCCTACGTGGCTTAGACCAACTGTTGTGGATTTCATTGACTGGTGCAGCCAAGTTTTTGTATGACCGCCGCTAGCTTTTTTCCAGCCTGACCCTATATCCGCTAACATTGCTCATTGTCGAGGGAGGCGATGGCTTTGGCAAGTATTTTATGTGATGAAAATAGTGTCAGGCACGAACTAACTAACCTTCTTTGCACTAGTAAATAAACCATTTTACTCCATCCTTATCCCACCAAGCTTAAGTATTAAGCATTGTTCTTCTCATATTCATAGTCCTCACAAATTTTTGTTTTTGTTTATTTTTCGATGAATTTGAACGTCATTTAAGCTGTGTAATAAGTGTTATTTTTTGTCTTTCCCCTCACTAAACTGTATCAACAGAACATTAGATTCAATAATCTGTAACATGCTAAAATTTCTAAACTGAATCACCAATATTGTTTGAAACAAACTCAGTGTTATTATTATTAAATTAATTATTCTCATTTTGTACTCCGAATATTTTTGACTTTATGCCGAAAATGTGGACAAATTTCTCTAGTTAATTTTATTTTTATTTTATTTATATTTTGAGTAAATCAGAGGCAAGGTATTGTGACAAATACTGAGAATTCCATTCTGTATTATAAGTACTGTTTTTGGAATAAAGTGGATTATATATATATATATATATATATATATATTTTTTTCCTTTCTTTTTAGTAAAAACTTTTATGCCAGAAAATCATTTCAAAATTTGAAACCTTAAATTTCCTCAAAATTTATTTTTGCTTGTTTTTTTCCATTTTTTTCTCTTTGGGGTACAACCAGCTTGTCTATTCACGCATGGGTTCCACTCCACTTACTTGACGATCGCCTAAACATATGTTCATTTGATCTCCACTTCTTTCTTTACATATTTGTTGAGTATATGTTCTTGGTTGGTTGGTTGGTTGCACTGTCTGTCACAATTCATTGTTACTTATGCTTTCTGACCTACCAGCCATCTGATCTTCAATATTGAACTAACAAAGGCAGCTATTGATAAAGGTCTTCAGCAATATAGTTTGTTGGAAATGTTTGTGAGATGCGTCAACTAACTAACCGAAGCATACATAAACACTGACTTAACATTAGTATTGAACAGAATTCAAGTCTTGCTGCTTATTTTGAGTGTGAAGTAAGTGAGCTTTCACATTGATCTTGCAGGTAAAGAAAGTCTGTCTTGCTTTTGTCGATTCTATCTGACGTTGATATCCTCATGTGTGGTGGCTATAGTTGGAATGATGTCGGCCTTGATAGCAAGTGAAAGAGACGATATCTTCTAGATTTCTTCCTATGATGGTGATGATTGGTTCTTGTTCTGGTTGGTTATATATATATATATCCATAAACTCTATCTTCTCCATATGCAGCTGTAGTTCACTGGCTCTGCCAACATATCAGTGGTTCAATGGCAGAATGCTCTCAAACCACTCAAGTGATCCCGATCTGACAACTTCCCGAAGCACCTCGAAACTTCATAGTGTGTACTAGATAAGTTTATTTGAAATATAACACAGCGATGGATTATCAACGACTGGATGACGTTCCGAGCATAGTTTTTTGCTCATAATCATATTATTTCAGTGTTATGTATATTTTCTCTGTTTATTTCGTCTCTTTATCTTCTCTTTGTTGTCTGTTACCACTTTCCATATCTCCGGTACAGGTGTTACGTCATTCCGATTGCACGTGTTCGATGTTGAATCGATAAACAAAGCTTCGATGACTAACCTCTGTCTCCACCTAACTATATTACTTTTTAATACTCTCACCTTGTCCTACCCACCTTATTTTGTGATTACATACATCCAAAAGGTTGCAGACCTTTATTAACAACTGTCTTCGCTCTATACTGAAGATCAGATGGCCAGTCCGGAAAGAATCACCAACAAGGAATTATGGGAACAAACAAAGCAAGAACCAATCGCCAACCAACAAATATGCAGGAGAAAGTGGAGATGGATCGGACACTCGCTGAGGAGACCGCTGGGTGACATCGCGCGTCAAGCCCTCGCGTGGAACTAGGCCGAAAGGGAAGCGGCGTGTGGGACGTCCAAGGTTGACATGGAGGAGATCGTGTGAAGAGGGAGGAGTTGAAACAGTATGGACTAACATGGAGGGATGCAGGTGAAAAGTACAACAGAAGGAAGACAGAAGCAAATGGAGACGTGCAGTTGAAGCCCTATGTTCCACTAGGAACCCAAAGGAGCAATAATAATAATATAACATGCAAGTGAATGCAATACAATGCAATGGCTGGGCACTGTTGTTTCCAGGTTAATTTAACTTGCCAGGTAGTCAATCATTCTAGGTCTAGCTAGATTTTCATTTTCCAGTAATTTACTTGACCCTGTTCTACTAGTTTGACTTATGTGAAATTGACCTTACTGTTATTACATTGTATTTATTAAATTATTAAATTATTTTTCTTAATTGGATCTGTTGGATCCTTGAGCTGACAAAGTTCATCTCTGAGAGAGTTCATCGGTTGTTTTAAATGTCACCGTAATTTCAGCCTCATTGAGAATTCTACCTAAGATCTCTGACGTTCCTTCTTTGTACGACAGTATTACTCCAGAGGCTTTGAATTCTATATTATTTTTGTTAATTTTATTATTTCTATTAATAATCATACTTTTTCTATGGTTCCTCATATATTTTTGAATAAATCCTGGCAGGTAGTGTCTTATTCGCTAGTAATACTTCCTTTATTTGTTTGATTTCCTTATTTAAATCCGCTGCCTTAATAATTAGGCTCTTGACCCAATTACTTTTTTCATCCACATTCCCCAGTGGAACATACGGCTTCAACAAGCTAGTGGCTTGAAGTTTCTGTAGCACTGGTGTTTATGTTTACAGGATGGGGTTGCTAGCCAGCCTCATGCCCAACGTTTCCTCTTTACCCGCATTATTTCTGGCTTAGCGAGGTAAAGGAGTGCGTTGGTTGGGGAACGAACCCCGGACCATGTGCATGGTCGGCGAGCGTCCTAACCACTATGCAACCGACGTACTACCATTGGAAATGGAAGACATGAAAAGACAGGCTAGTTGTCTTTGATCAAAGGTGTCTGCATTCTATCTTTCGTGTGAAGTGGTTTAACATGGTGAGCAATATTAGAGTTAGGTATCGAGTGCTAGGTAGATGGATGGGAGGGAAAATTGATTGATGTGATTGGGAAGTAATATCAATTGAGATGGTTAATAGTCCTGACGCGGAAAGAGGGAAATCAGAAGACCACGAGGTTTACGATGATACTTGTATTTTCCAGACAAGGAAAATAAACGTCACACAAGTGTGTAAGTGGAAGGGTACTTAAATGTACGAACGTGGGAAACAAGAATAATGTATAAGAATAATAAAGCAAGAGTATATATGAAAATGGCTAATACGCATGAACCAATAGATAGCCAGTCTTAACATGATTAGTTGTAATGTCATGTGACAACAAGGTCATAATTGTTCATTTAGTTAGTGGACAGACAAAAGCATATTGTCAGTTATAATGAAATATCGATCCATATACACATACCAAAATATAATAGACTGTCAAAAACAAAACACACACACATCATGTGACTACATATCAGATATGTGTTACTCATGCCTAGCCTAGCATCGTCTTCCTTGACGAGTGATTTTAGCTAACATAAGATGGATCAGGTTGGAAAACAGAAAACTATTGATTGTTGGCCAAACGAAAACATAATAATAATAATAATAATAATAAAGCTTTATTTAAGACAGTATGCGAGTATACGGTACAAAAACTTCCAGCGTATTCAGTTCCAAAGTACTTTTTTCTTCACACAGGATTCACATGTAAAGTAATAATCTGAAGTATATCTTCGTTTCGTTGAAGAATTGTACAGCGTGTACTTGGGAGCAAGTTAAATCATCGAGCAAGTTTATGTATAGGTCATTTGATATAACTGGACGATTAAAACAATGATAAATCCAGATGAAGTTAAGCATTTTGGGGGAAAGTAATTTCGGGAGCCCAATGATTTAAGCAGGCCGCCGATGACCGCCGATGGCTTCATCAGTAAATGAAATCCACAACAATTATTTTAAGCCAGCCAATCACATAGGTAGGTGTAGACTGGCTGGCTGACTTGTTGGAGTCCTCTGGATGGTAAAAACCATTGAAGGCTGGAGACTATCGGTGATATGGCTCAGATTGATGGTTTTCAGTTACCAGTGCAGATGCATCCACTCCTTGTGATTTATAATATCCAATAAAACTTCTTTTTTCATATTACTATTTTTTTTGCCTCACTCACACTTCTCTTTATTATCCTCCTCTCTTTTGAATTTTTCTTTACTCTTTTCTCTTGCTTTGTGTGCTACATGGAGAGGAGTGTGGCAACTCGAACTGCTGCATATCTGTGAAAAGTTCTACATTGATACATTCAATGGACATTGTTTACCTGTAGTTCATTAGGTCAACCAATGTGTCAAAGGTTCAACGACAGATTGCTCTCAAATCACGCACGTGATACGGATGTGTGACTACTGCTCGAATCGCCTCGGAACATTATTAGGTCTACTAACTGGCAGTTAGTCTGAAACAGGGGAAAGCTTTTGGGCGTGTGGATGGCAACCTCAATTTGTCTGAGGAAATAACCCATCCGCAACGGAAACACCAAAAGCTTAGAGCCTTATATTCAAATCAGAACTTATATATATATATATATATAAAACGTTCTATCTTTAGGTCAGATCTATTGAATGAATCACTATTTAGCCGGCTATTGATTATTTCGAGATATATGCAGTTATTGTCATACAGTCGTCTCTGTTATTTTCATGTCAACATTAGAAGAAGCGGCATAGTAGTTATTTTCACCTTTCGTGTATTTCCGCATGCATAAATTTAATTTTCTTTTCTTTTCTTCTTGTTTTTGAAGTTTTCGATTCATGCGCTAATTGACTAGGCATTTATTCATGTAATATAATAACAAAATAATAATCAATATGAGTGAATATAACTTAGGAGTTTAGATAAAATAGTCGAAACATTTTCCTACTCTACAACATCATATTTAAGGGAAAAGGGAGTATGTTTGAAAAGTTCCTGAACAAAATTATGACTCAGATACTTCCTGGTATAAATTATACTGTGTGTATACGGAGTGTGGAGAAGCACTGCATAATCCAAAGGAAGTTATGTAACCGGGTTCAATAAACTCCTTATCAAATGACATAATGCTGTCAAATAATGGTAGTTACAATGGATAGGGGAATACTAAATTTTGTAAAACTCTCTACAATATGGATTTTAATGGCTAGGACACGTGTTGTGCATGCCAAGCCATCGGTTTTGACGATACGCAATGTTAGTTGACTAAAGGTTGAGCCCAATTCAAACTTGACATCATCCCATGAAGTCTCGGAGCCAAGTAGAATGATGTGTAGACTGTTTAGTGGTTGGTGTTGACTACAGGATGCTAAGAACCCGAATGGTTTGAGATTGTTGCTCCTGGTATGACTCGAAATCATTCTCAGTGGCTGAGATGTTGTATTCAGTCTTCTCAATCTTCCACATTCAATAAACACTCATGTTTTGGTTTGAGGCCAGCCAGCCAGCTAGGCAGTGACGTAGGGAGGTATAGACTGTATGACTGCCTGGTTTGAGTCCTCGGGATGGTATAAACCTATGCAGCTTGGAGACAATTTTTCATATGTTGTCAATGACTGGTGCAGATGTATTCACTCTATATGACTTTCCAATCATATGCAATAAAACTCTACTATTCTTCCATATTACTATTCCTTTTGCTTCAGACTTCCCTTCGTTATCTGTCTTTTGAATCTCTCTGTATTCGCTTCTCTTGCTTTGTATGGTACATGGAGGCATTGTGGCAATTAGAACTGCTGAACATTTGTGCAAAGTTGTTCTATATTGAAGACAATCAGTCAGTCTACTTTGCTGAAGTTATTAGCAGACACAGGTTTATCATTCATGGAGAATTCCAAAAACTGTTCACTTCATACTGGAGTTATCTCTGAAGTAGGTTGTCTAGGAAGGCAGTTGTTTGCAATTATATTATCATCCAGTTCAGAGAAGAACAGAATCACATGCTAATCACACACCCACCCCCCAATTGCCTTCCAAATACCTTTTCATACATAATGCAGAATTATAAAACCTTATAATTAGCTTTTTTTAAGTAGAAATTATGTATAAAGTCAATAATTAATTTATAACACCTGAGAAACCTTTTAAAACAAAGTTTTTAAAACTTGTTTAAGCATGTGCATAGTTTGAATAAACTTAGTTTTTGTAGGACATAATCTAATCAAGCAATCGGTAATTATTTTCATTGAAAACGTTTAATACCTGTGTAACTTGCTCTAGCTTCAATCACATCCACAGACACACACACATTTATTATTTGTTTACAACGTTGTACAATCGCCCTTGCAGATGAACCTCTTGAAGTTGTCGACTAGTTCGTGTTTCTAGATAGTTGTGTGAATGCTGGCGGATGTATGAAATGTGTGGAATCTCTCACCGTATGATGAAAGCAAATTTAAACCATCTGTTTAGCCGTTTCAACGTCAATCTGACCGTTAAATGTAGGGTTATTTACAATCATTCTGTGTAGAAAATCTTGCTGTATTCCTATGAATCCTGACCCCTCTGAATGATTGGCGACTCTGAGTATTCTATTGTCGCTGCCTCCACAGAAGTGCTTGCGTGATATTCAATAGTTGTGTTAGTAGTTCTGAGCTCAGGAAGCGTACGTCTGGATACGTTGGAGGTTAGCATACATTGACCGTAGTCACCTCTGAATACCAGCTTTGGTGGTTTAGAATGTCGAATGATTGACATAACCAAGGCTGCAATACCATCCACTGTTTAGTAGCTTTGAAACTTGAACAGAAAAAGCAGAGGGGTCCGGGTCAGCCCATGACATAACACCTCTCTCTCTCTCTATCTCCACCTACGTATATTACTTTTTAGAATTTTAACCCTCTCGAAACTAAATGTGTGATCGTGTGTTAATGCGTGCCTGCAGTGCGATTGGTGAGTTGTTTTTCTAAATTATTTATCTTCGTGGGATCAACCATTCTTACCTTAGCTAAATTCTTATCTTCTTACAGGCAATCTCACTACTCCTAATCTACTAGTTTGACTGACCTATGTAGTTGACCTCATTCGCAGTCATTGCAGGGTATTTTGTAAATTATATTTTGTTTAATTGGATCCACTGGATCATCTAGCCTATACAACGCTTGTCCTGCCTGAATGGGTTTGTAGGTTTAACTACCACCCTAATTCCTACTTTCTTGAGAACCCTACTTCGGGTCTCAGATGTCTTATTTGTGTTTCGTTATCATCTGAGTGGAACCTGAGCGATAATTCGAAAAGCTAATTCGAGGCATTACCAGATGTGTAACCCCAAGAATCTTAATCAATGGCGAAAAAGTCACAATTTCCTTCTTTTTTCTCTCTCAGAAAGCAATAAATGATAAATGATCTTGATAAATATCCTTCCTTCCTTCCTTCCTTTCTGGATGACCTCCTTCATTTAACTCTATTCCTTTTTCCCTCATCTATTGTTATTTTATTACTTTTGTGTAGCGCATCTCTTGATCCCCATAATGTGTACCACTTCTTTGTCTTCATTAGTATTGTAATAACAGAAGACAAGGGCCAGGAGACAGATCGTTTATTAAGGAAATCAGCACGTATTTATATATTTCATGTACATTATTATAGATTACTGTTAGCAGAAAAACAGTCTTCTGATTGGTTGTTTCTCACTGAACGCTAACCTTACATCTCTTTGTGACTGTTTCTTGAATGTCAGATCATATATATATGATAACTGTATCCACCTACGCAAAGCCTTTGTTCTCACTTTGCTCACGACTAATATTTGGGACATAAACATTGACGTAAATTACTGTCCACCCATTTTGACTAAAAGGCCAGCTCTCACTTCAGTATAACTGTTCACTTTGAATACACCACTCAGTATTGAATTCAGAAAATTCTACTTAACACGGCAGAGTAGTTCACTCTTTCCACTAATTGGTTCCAAATTTATAATAGTCATCAGTGTTGATTATTCTCGACTGACAACTGTATTATCGGCACTTAGTTAGGCGCTTGGCTATAGATGAAGACGGTAGTCATCCTCCTGCATTTATTATCGATTCACACTTTCTTTTGTTTTTCTAACCATTTGAGTGTATATTCCCCCACCCTCACATACATAAGCGCAACTACACTCCACGCTATGTATGTGTGACTATAAACACATATGTTATAATAGGTATACCTCATAGGAGGTAACATATTCCCTTGTGCAATGTTGAGGCTTGTCATAGAGCATTTTTCTTTGATATCATCTTACGATAATTGTAAGTCAGGCTGCATCGAAATTCACTTCTTGTCTTATAAATTGTACTATATATATAATTTCCCCGTTTGTAAGGTGATTTGATGAAAACCTCTGTCTTTGAAACACACTGGATTGTTGGCTTTGAAACTAACTGACTTCTACATCGATTCAAAAATCTTCAAAGGAGGATGTCCATTTCTGACATGTTTAATCGTCAATGTTTTATTGTCACCCACTGTAACATCAGCTATACAAAAATACACTGAATCGTCTCTTAAACAAGCACTTAGGTCAAGCCCTCTCTCCTTTGCAATATTGTAATGGACAAGAACTATGGTAATTTAAATACTGTCTTTCCTAGTGGGGGGATTTTATAGATTGACCGGTTTATTGAACCGCCCTGTCCTCGACTCAAAAGTATGACATCTAGAGATGCTAGTTAGCCGCAAGTTTCTTCTTCACATGTGTACAATTTATGTGATTTTGCACAGAATTAAAGTCTACTCAGTAGATGAGTCAGAACAGGTGTGATTCAGTGAAGAGTGGTCTCTTTTGAACGAATTTATTCTCAAGCTGTACAATCGTATATTGTACATGACTTTCTGATAATAATCATATGAATAGTGAGAAACAATCTGATTGGTGGGTAGTGACTAGCAGTGGAATTCAGGATAACACGCATTTCGTCCTATGTGGGACTCGTCCACCAGTTGGATGTAACTGCATTCCCCAGTGATTGATGATGTTCTCATCATAGTTTGAATCGCCAAAGCATTATACTTTAGACCACTTAGGTTGCAACAGCCGGCCACCTCTTGTGCAATGGGTCACCAATTCACTTGTAATTAAATGCCCAGACATCATTGAGGCATCTGCACAAGAAGCCGACATGTCAACCTGGACCGAGGAGCACTTCAGTCCAATCAATCAATGGAGAGGAAAATATAAAATTGAATTAAATTTCAAAAAAAGTTGATTTTGTTGTTTATAAAATAGGTTCATAGATGGAATGTATAGATCTTAGAAGAGGAAGTGTAAAATGAGTGAGAATTAATTATCAGCAGTCTGTACCCACTGATTTTCGAACCTGGAACATTCCAGTTACAAAAGCAATAATACCGTCCTCTTTGTCTGTAGATCGGTAGTATCAATGAATGGGAATTGTGCACTGAGAAAATTGCCTGAGCAGCATTTCTTTCAAATATGCTGTTGGTATCCACGTGTTGAACTGGTTAGCCATCTATATATTTTCCTGTTCAAAAACAGACAGTTTCCATAAATGGGATATTTGTGAAAAGTGATTCACTATCGAAAGACAGCATAGCTTTGTAAGTAATATTCCAGTCTTGTGTGAAACTGATGAATTAGAAAAGTGTCATGGAGCGATTACATGCACAGATGTCAGGCTGGAAAAAAGCTAGCGGCGGTCAAACAAAAACTTGGCTTCACCAGTCAATGAAATCCACAACGGTTGGTCTAAGCCACGTAGGAAGGTGTAGACTTGCTTCCTGGTTGGGGTCCTCGGGACGGTAAAAATCTATGGTTGGAAACAATTGGTGACGTGGCTCAAAATCGTTCTCAGTGGCTAGCGCAGATGCATCCACTCCTTGTGACTTATGATCTCCAATGAAACTGTTTTGTTTTTCTTATTACTCTTTTGTCTAACACCTCTGCTCACTGCCTCTATTATGCTTTTCTTGTACATTCTTCTCTTGCTTCGCGTGCTACACGGAGTGTGGCGATTTGAACTTCCGCACATTTGTGCAAAGTTCTATGTCGAAAATAGACAGACAGACAGACAGATGTTTCTTTACAGGTTCAACAACATCAGCCAACATATCTATAAGTGGATGAAGTGGCTGGCCAACTTTGTGGTAAACCATAAAGCTTTAGTATTATTGAACCCATTGGTTGGATATAATCATAGATATTGTAACTCATTGACAGATAGGTTTTCATTCTATTTTATGATATTAGACAGTTGGAGGTAATCGGACACAGGAAGCCCTTGTTGGGACCTAGGTTTCGTGCTAGTTGAAACTCATCAGTCAGTGAGCAATGTGTATCTGTAGCCTTGAAGGAACTCGTTTCACTCCCCCTGAGATTCGAACCCACGTCAGCCAGTGTTGCCTACAGTCAGAGATGTTACCACCACTGATCGATTCTGGCTGGCTCGCGATTGACTCCCTGTAGGACTGTATTGGATACTTTGATTGGACACTTGTAACTAGTGAGACGTGTCTAGTCCTTTCTTTGGTGCAGACTGAATTCTATGAGTCAGCTTTTCATTCTTTTTTTAAGATGTTGGTAAGCTTTTTATCAGTCAGTTTTATCTCTTTCCTTGGAATCTTAATAAAATTTACTTTTGTCTGAGGGTATATTTTTCATCTTCTCCATGTAGAGAGTAGTCTTTTCGGTCTAAAAGAACTACACCAGCGCACCCTTGTGAGAATGAGGTATCAGTAGATGTTTTTTATCTCTTAACTGTTTCAATTCTCCTCAGTACCGCTCTTTTAGGTGGTTGCGGACTTTAGATCTCGCATTGTGACAAATTCCCATTGAGACATATATCAAATAAAAACAAGTGATTCAGCGAAGAGACTTTTAGACTCCCTTGGACAAAAGCAGAGTCGAACGACCGTTATACTTTGCTCTAGACAAACAAGCAGGTGAATCGATGAACGCATATAGAGTTGGTCAAATGAAGGATCTTGTAGGTTACTGAACAGTAATGGTCGACTGGAAAATGTTATGCTCAACGATTCAACAGGAAACGTCATAAAAACCTATGAATTTATGACACAAGTTCCGTAACCAAAAAAGTGCTGTATATTTGAACCTCGAATTTTTTAAAGGTCATTTAGTTGCCGACATCCTTAAAATAAGGATCTCAAAGTCTCTGAGACACAGGACATTCTCTGCAGCATTACCATTGAACATAGTGTTTTCTGGTCAATAATTACTCTTCGATAGCTTGAAAGACAACACGTAGTAGTTGACCAACTCTATGTTCACCTGCGCTTCTGGACCAAGATATATCGGTAGCTCAACGTGGCTTTTGTACAGAAAGGTGCAAGAACACTATCCTGGGTGTTGTGAAAACGAAGCAGAATACTTAGAAAATCTGGTCGATACTGACCACCTTTAAAATTATCTATAAAAAGCGAAAATTCATAAAATGTACACATCAGCCAACTCCATATTAGTTTGTTTATTAGATGTATCACACAACGAAACAGTATTATTTACTGGATGACTTTTCAAACAAAAATGTATCACTGTTCATAATCATATCAGTTGTAATCACACGACTTCCAAACTTGAGTTTTATAGTTTTCTCTGTTCTCTCCTATTTGCCGTCATTTGGGTAGTAGAATTTTCCAGATATCCAAGTGTACAGGTGTTGAATCATTCCCATTACACACACGTGTTTGCAGTTGATTCGATGATGAATAAAGCTTCTGTTATCAATCTCTTCCTCCATCCTGATGTTGCATTTGATTTTAAAACTGTCATCCTATTCCATCCTAAAGGGGCATTCAAACCCGCAAACTCAATTAGAAATAAGCTTTGCGGTGAAAGGAAGATACCAGTGGAGCTTTCAAAACAAAACAATTTAGTTTATCTAATACTCTATATACAATGATTGTCAGGTGAAATACATAGGTCGAAGTAGTATAACAGGGTCAGTCGGACTAGCTGAGCATAAAAACCTAGTAAAATGTGAATTACTTGACTATACTATGATAAGAAATCTGGAGAATAGTTCAGCCATAGCAGTCAGTAAATGCAGTTACACACAACTCCACAATAGGATGATGGGATAAGGTGAGAGTTTGTTTGTTTTGTTTTTGTCTGTCCTTTGCCAAACCACGATGGGAGATGTTCACTAACACGTTGGCTAAGCTCTCTATTAGTACGCCCAACAGAACTGTCACAGCAGGTACGTACCGCTTATGGAAACAGTTGATTATATTTGTCAAGAAATCACCTATAGGCAATTAGACTTAGGAATTCCCTTGTGTAGCCTCAAAGAATTACTTCTTAAATGTACAATGAATGTTCACTTTGTCTTCAATAATTCATACTATCGACAAGTAGATGGAATAGCTATGGGTTCACCATTAGGCCCAATATTAGCTGAATTCGTTCTCGTAAAACTTGAAAATCGGAAATTGAAAGACATCATCAATTAGTTGGATATGTATTACCGATATGTCGATATGTTGAGAATGTTAACATAAACGATTGTTGCTGAAATTCAACAACATCCACCCTTCGCTTACCTTTACTTCTGAAGAGGAGCAGGAGAATAAACTACATTTCATGGATGTCTTGCTAAATTAGGAGAGAAGAAGGGTCACTTGGGAGAAGTGTGTACAGAAAAAGCACATTCACAGGGCAATAGACACACTTCCTTAGTTACGTGCCCGTTAAATATAAAAGGAATGTTGTAAAATGTCTCGCGAGCAGAGCAAGGAAGATATGTACGGATGACCTCTTACAAAAGGAATTTGAATATATTCACGATTCCTTGACGGAGATGGGCTATCCGAGTAGTTTTATAAAAAAACATATGAAACCATCAAAGAAAAAACCTGAGACTCGGTACGTACCTACGGTGACAGTTATGTTGGGTGTACTAATAGAGAGTTTAGCCAACGTGTTAGTGAACATCTCCCATCGTGGTTTGGCAAAGGACAGACAAAAACAATCCATAGCTCAATTCTGTCACATTTAATTCATAGTGGTCATGTAGTCGAGAAAACGAAAGCCTTCAAAGTAATTCATTATATCCCACCGAATCTTTCTAATAGACTTCGTATTCGTCTACTGCACGAACACAGCTGAGGCGATAGGCATTCGAACTATTAAACCTAAACTATGCATTCATTCAAAAGAAGTTCGTACAGCCATTATCCTTCCCTTGGCCTATTAAGACATAACCAACTAAAGACTTCTACACCAACCCTTATTTACATATATTAAAATCAGCCAGCATTTCGTGGTTTTGTAGAAACTTAACCTATTCTTGTCACCCGGATGCTGACCTTTCTGACGTAACAACCTGAAAGCTTCATCTTTTCTCTGATCGCCTTCTGAAATATTCATAAAAATCAGTCAAACTAGTAGAATGAATACATTGCAAAAAGTGTAATCAATTTGCATCAAATAACACACACACACACACACACTACCCCTCTCTCCACCGTCCCTTTCGCTTCTTCGCACCTTGCATGTCACATTATTATCTGTCTATCCATGTCTGTGTCTGTAATACTCAGATGTCTCTAAAAAATGAACACTTTGAAGCATTCTGCCTATACACAGCATGTGTCTCAACAACATTTTAGCAGATGGATAGATAGACAGAAATGACGGACACACACACACACACTCAGACACAGTATTACAAAACAACACATCATCCTAAGCGGTTGGTGTTGCTGTTGTTGGTGTTTTTTCTTTCGCTGTTTCTTAACTGATGAGTTATTATTATTATTGTCTAAACTTCAGTTTGTTGTTAACGAAATCGATTGATGTCTGCATGCATATATATGACCTTAAAACTAGGCAGTTATTTCTGTTATTTCAAGCATTTTCTTTCGTATATTATTTTGTTATTTTTCATATCGATGAAAAACTAGTCACTATGCCAGTTGTAGTACTTGTTGTGCTTGTTGCCTTTCTGTCATCAATTGCTATATGATCAACACAAAATAAATTTATCAGAGTTTTCAAGCTAATCACTCACCCCTACCCCCCTCACCTATCACCACTTCCAGCACCCCCACAACAACAACGACAACTACTGTCATATTGATAGATTTTGTTTACCTACCTTGACAATCAATGCCTTGCTTTCATATTCTCTGTCTTTCTTTCTCAATAATAATAATAATAAAAATCAAAAGACAGTAGTGAGCAGCAATAATGGCGATTGGAAAAAGCTACGTAATCGCCAGCATTTTTTACCATTCTGTGCGTACTGCCAATGATTTTATCAAAGTAGGACACGGAGGATACAGCTGTGTAGTACTCCCTGCTGGTCTTTAATAGTTCTCTAACTGATATCGATCCGTGATCACACTCGTCAAATCCCAGTGGGTGCGTACTGATGAGGAGTCCCGAACTAGGACGAAACAGCTCTCCAGTACTCCCAGTTGGTTTTCCAATGGTTCTCCAACCAGTGTCAACTCATGATGAAATCCTGTAACCAAAAATAAAATATTTGAACAATGATAATTTTTAAAAGACTTAGGGAGAGGAACAGACTGTCTCAGGATTTTGCATTCAAGTAACAATGGCCAAAGTAAGGAAATTTGTTGTACCAGTTTCTTGTGAAATCACACAGGTTTGGCTTCTTCAGATGGATTTTCTATGGCTTCAGCTGTATGTAGAAGACGAACTCATGAAGCAAAATTGAGATTACTAGGAATGCGATAAATAACTTTAAATGCTGTTCTACCATCAACTCTGTTGACTGTTAACTGTCTACAAGATGTGTTAAAACAGAGTTACGAATGGATCGTGTTTGTCCATCGCTTAACCATGCTGGAATGTAGAGAAACATTGGAAAGCAGGCAGGGAGCACTGGATGGCGCTTTCCTTTTTACTATGGTACTCTTTAACGCTCATGTTTTTACCGGGGATGGAATTGTGAATCGACCTTCAGGTTACGAGGCAAGCTTGTTGACCATTCAGCTACTGGGAATCTGATGTCTTGTCATATCACTTCATGATTTCATTGTGTTGAAGAAATGAAATATTGAATACTATTCAGGAATGACTGAGTCGTGATTGACTATCAACCTGAACAAACTTTGCAAAGTAGTATAACAGTTCAATTAGGCACATTCCATATTGAACACAAAGGTAGAGAAAGAGGAAAATGTTTCATAAGAATTAAAATATGCAGAACTGTGAGGCAGAGCGAATATAAGCATGGAGAAACATGAGAATTTATTGATTTCTGAGATATTACAAAGGTTGATGCATTACTTACAGTCTCAGGCATTTGAATTTTAGCGTCTCGATAACCATAACCACATATTCTATTTACCTCCCGGACTAATACACTTGCGTAATGCACTTAAATATCTTTCCAATATATATATTCCAGTGATGATTAAGGCGTTTCTGACCTCAAGAAAGCTACTTATATTATTGATAAGTTGATCTTACCTTCAGAGTGATTGGTTTACGCTAATCACATTCAGTTTCCCAGAAAAACTTCAAATTAACTAAGTGGTGAGCACACTTCACTGGTAACCCATTAAAGCTGCTCAAAATTGCTTCATTATTGTTATAAATTTAGCCTAAATAAGAAAATAGGCATTCATCAAAAGGCCATATTAGTTAATGTCAAATTTAATTATTCACTACTCTTTTGATATATTGAGTTATAATAATGATTAAGTGTCGGTTTGTAGGCATTTGATTGATTACAAGTGTTTGATCACGAATCGCAAATAGTTAGAGAATAGATTAGCTGATGAAAAGCCCTATACAAACATTAGGTAAGAAAATAAAAATAGATAAACTAACGAAATTAGGACAAATTACAAAACAATATCAATGTGGCGAATGAAATCTAACGGACATATTTTACCATTAGTAGTGTTCTCTTAGCTGGTTGGTTTAATTGTGGAGATTTCGTCGTCCTTCTGGACCACATCCTCCTTCAGCGCAACTTTTACAGTAATCTCAACTGATTTTAATTCTCTCTGAGCGATCTATAGAATTGTGTCTCCTGGTAACCGTCTTTACATATTTATTGACCATTTTCTATTGACTTGGATTTCAAACTTCCTCGACCGGAACAGACCGGATTCAGGAGAAACAAATCATGTATTGATCAAATCGCCACTTTACGGATCATCATTGAACAAAGCTTGGAATGGCAGTCACCTCTCTACCTCACTCAACTTCATCGACTTTGAAAAGGCCGTCAGCGGACAGCGTCGATCGAGAGGTCATTTGGAAACTACTTCGCTACTACAGGGTGCAATCGGCAATTATACATCTCACCCAACAGTTGTAGGACAATGCTGCATGCCAAGTAATCCACAACGGGAAACTTACGGAAGCCTTTGAAGTGAGGACGGGAGTGAAGCAAGGTGGCTGCCTACTATCGCCAATGATCTTCCTGATTGCAATTGATTGGATAATGCGACAGACAACGGAAACCAACGAGGGAACAGGCATAAAATGGACTGACACAAAAGACTTGGAGGATCTGGATTTCGCCGATGATATATGTCTGATTTCCCATAAACTGGAAGATATGCAAATGAAAAGTAACAAGTTGGCAGAAGAAGCATCAAAGATAGGACTTCACGTGAACATAGATAAAACAGAGATGATGAAGATTCCTGGCCAACATCAACAGCAACAACAACAACAGACAACAATCAGGCAGCATAAATGGGAGGAACTTGAAAGAAACAGCCTCCTTCACCTACCTGGGAAGCATCGTTTCAACTACAGGCGAACGGAAATGACGAGGATATCAAAGCCAGAATCGGAAAAGCAAGACAAGCTTTCATTATTCTCAAATCTGTGTGGAAGTCAACATCACTCAGCATCAAAAATAAGATCCGGATTTTCAACTCCAATGTGAAGTCAGTGCTACTCACTATACGGATCAGAGACTTGGCCGGCGAGTCATAAAGAGCATCTCCAACAAACTTCAGGCCTTCATTAACAATTGTCTTCGCTCAATACTCAAGATCAGATGGCCGGCCAGAAAAGATCAGCAATAGGGATCTCCGGGAGCGAACTAATCAGGAACCGATTGTGCAACAAATAGGCAGGAAGAAATGGAGATGGATTGGCCATACTCTGAGGAAACCATCAAGTGACATCACTAGACAGGCCATCGCTCGAGTGGAACCCGAAAGGGAGGCGGCGGGTTGGTCATCAGTGATAGGGTGACTTGGAGGAGGTCATGCGAGGAGGAGATGAAAGAATGTGGACAGACCTGGAGTGGGGTGAAAAAGTTGTCAGAAAACCGAAGGCAATGGAGGTGCTCAGCTGAAGCCCTATGTTCCTCTAGGAACTAAAGGATACAATAATAATAAATTTGGTCTATATTAACATGTTCGTTAATCGCTGGTTGATCTGCTTGAGTACCAGGCTTCTAGGATTTCTCTGGTACTTTTGGCTGTTTCCTATGTTTAGAATTTCGACACTATCCAAATCATCGAATTGATGTCCATAATTATGTAAATGCATTGATATGAAAGACTATATACCATGTCTTTTCCCAGCTGATTTGTGTTCTTGGATTCTAATTCGAAGAGGACGCCCACATTGTTGACTGAGGTAACGATTATTGGAGTTCATACATGCAATTTATTTATTTATCAAAGGAAGAGCAACAGTAGTCATGGATACAAAAGACTACATAAAGAAAGCAGAAGATTTACTCAAAGATAATGATGTATATCAACAGTTGACGAACAGCCCTATACAAACATTAGATAACAAAATCAAAATAACGTTAAGTAAACTAACGAAATTAAATTTAAAAAAAAACAAGATCAACATGGCGAATGAAACCTAACGGACCTATTTTACCTCGATTTTACGGCAGACCAAAACTACACAAACCAAACATTCCCATACGAACAATCCTTTCGCCGCCAGGAACACCGACGTGTAATCTTTGTAAAGAACTTTTTCGGGAAATTAAATTACCTAACAGAGTCATGTGACCATTCTTTCAATTCGTCAATCCAATTTTTAGAGAAAATCGAAAACATTCAAGTAGAAGACAATGAAATAATGGTGTCCTTTGATAATGTCACAGCATTATATACTTCAATTAGTCCAAAACTAGCAACAGAAACTATGCAAGATTTACTCTATAGCCATGAAAACATAAAAACGCAATGTTCAACTGGGATGATGGAACTCATAGAATTATGTCTTACAACATACTTCCAATTCAATACTCAAATATGTGAATAGATAAAAGGACACACCAATGGGATCGCCATCATGCAAAGATTATAAATAATAACCCTGCCTACCTATAATTAAACTAAAAGTCTGGGTACATTAGGTTGATGATGCATTTGTAATAATTAAGAGAAATGATTTGGAATATATCCACAAATTAATAGAAAAAACATATTTGAAGACATCAAATTCACCACGAGAGAAGAAGAATTAGATAACGAAATCCTATTTTTAGATGTCTTAATCAAAAGATATCATCCTGGAGAGAATAAAGGACGCACTGGATAAAAACTCCGCCCCACCGGAACAAGCTGAATTCAGGAAAGGCAAATCATGTACTGACCAAATTGCAACTCTACGCATCATCATCACAGAACAAAGCATGGAATGGCAATCAAACCTCTACTTCAACTTTATAGACTTTGAGAAGGCCTTCGACAGCGTCGATCGTGAAGTAATTTGGAAATTACTCGAGTACTATGGCGTACCCCAAATATTCATCAACCTTATTCAACAGCTGTACGACAACGGCACCTGCCAAGTGATCCACAACGGAAGACTCAGCGAGGCGTTTGGAGTAAACACAGGAGTCAGACAAGGGTGCTTACTATCACCAATGATATTCCTAATTGTGGTGGACTGACTGGGTTATGCGTCAGACAGTGGGAAACGAGAAGACAGGAATATCCTGAACCGACGTGAAGAACCTAGAAGACCTGGATTTCGCGGATAACTTATGTTTGATGTCACACACAATCGAAGACTTACAAGCGAAAACCGACAAACTGGTCGAAGAAGCAGCCGGCGAAGACAGGACTCCAGGTAAACATAGACAAGACGGAGGTTATGAAAATAACCAACCAACAACAGCAACAACATCCAACGTCAATCACCATCAATGGGAGGGATTTGAAAGAGGCTACTTCATTCACTTATCTAGGGAGCATTGTCTCAACTACTGGAGGAGCGGACGAGGATGTCAAATCGAGAATCGGGAAGGCGAGAAACATATTCATCAGCCTGAAATCAATCTGGAAATCTTCGTCACTCAGCATCATCAACAAAATTCGGTTTTTCAATACAAACGTAAAGTCAGTTCTTCTATACGGATCAGAAAATTGACGGACGGGTCACAAAGAATATTTCCAAAAGGTTGCAGACCTTTATTAACAACTGTCTTCGCTCAATACCGAAGATCAGATGGCCAGGCCGGAAAGAATCACCAACAAGGAATTATGGGAACAAACAATGCAAGAACCAATCGCCAACCAACAAATATGCAGGAGAAAGTGGAGATGGATCGGACACTCGCTGAGGAGACCGCTGGGTGACATCGCGCGCCAAGCCCTCGCGTGGAACTAGGCCGAAAGGGAAGTGGCGTGTGGGACGTCCAAGGGTGACTTGGAGGAGATCGTGTGAAGAGGAGTTGAAAGAATATGGATTAACATGGATGCAGGCGAAAAGTATAGCGGAAGACAGAAGCAAATGGAGACGTGCAGCTGAAGCCCTATGTTCCACTAGGAACCCAAGGGAGCAATAATAATAATAATCAAAAGAACTAACACAGGAAATTTGAAAACACAAGTATATAGATAATCAATGCACACATACGGATCAAATACTCAACTATACTAGCAATAACTCAATTACCCACAAAAGAAACTGTGTACAGACATTGTTTAATAGAGTCGAAACACACTGTAGCGCTCGCTACTAACCGTCTTCGAAAAGAGGAATGGATATCCTCCTCACAACTTCATCAAAACGTGTTTAAAATTGAGTCATAACACCAACAAGAAACCATCATCAAAGACTAAAAGAAAATTCATCCTACCATATACAAAACGAAGTATATCTGAATTTAAGAGCTGTAATATTGAAACCATGTGAAATAGTTATATACCACACAGGACAACCAGCCAGCCAGCCAGCACAATCACTTCATTCAATATTGTGCAGAGTGAAAGATCCACACAACAGAAAAAAACGATAAAATAAGTACCACTTACAAAATAAATCGTATGGACCTCAATGAAAAAAAATACATTGGTGAAATTGGGCATTCCCTTCGAATCGGAATCCAAGATCACAAGTTAGCTGTGAAAAGACATGATATATATATATATATATATATATATATATATATTCCTGTTTCATATCAATGCATGTAGATAACTATGGACATCATTTTGATGATAGGGACAATGTCGAAATTTTAATTAGAAGAAACACCAGACAGTAATACAGTCCGGGAATTCCTAGAAGCCTGGTACTCAAGTGAATTAGCCAGCGATTAACTAACACACATTATTATGGACCGAATCTGCCAACTAATGAAAAGTAAATCACGTGACTAGAAAGTTCAAATTTTCGAGTCAATACAAAACGATCAATACATACGTCAAGATGGTTGCTGCGAGACGCAATTCTACCTGTCATTCATGGCGAATTTAAATCAATTCAGTTTATGCTCAAACTTGCCCTGAAGGGAGATGTTGTTCAGAAGGACGACGAAACCAACCAACTCAGAGAACGTAACTTACTGCAAATCATCCATCCTAGCTACAAATCTTCTCTATTAGATAGAGAACTATTGGAAACCAGAGGGGGATGATGAGTACTGAGCAAGTGTTCTGTCCCAGTTTTTTGACTCTTCAACAGTACGAACTTTTGAGTGACTCCACTAACCCACTGGATTCCGCATAACTGGTATGTCCTCTGCTCAGTTCTAGGTGATGTCATGAATAAGCACTGTTGAAGAATACACTAAACTAGGACGAAACAGTTATCCCCAGTACTCTCTGGTGGTTTGCAGTGGTCCTCTAAATGAAGTCAGTTCATGATATAATTTAAAATTTGAAAAGTTTATCAGAAAACTGAAGAGTTTTAAAGCAACTATTCTTTTTTTCATTTCGAAATTGTCAATTGAGGACACAAAAATCGATGATGGTTTAAAATACAAGATTCACGAGTTTCATGTAGAAGGGGGAATCCTTTCATTCATTCTTCTCGGCTTTATATATTTTATAGTTTCTCTGCATTGTTTCGCATGACTGGTTTATTATGATTTTGTGTTGTTTTTATATCGGTTTGTGAAAGACATTGAATCTGAAATTTAGTTAAATATCTGTTAGCTAGCTTATAGAAATAAATATATACTTCCCAAGAATAAATAACCTTGAGGTAGGCTTCCCAAAATTTAAATGATGATTCCGTTTGTAAGACAGTAAAGACAAGATTAGTAACTCTCATTGGATAGTATTATAGGCCTCTACTCTATTTTCGTGCGTCAGTAGCACAGGGGTAGAATGCTCTCCAATCACGCCTCATATGGTTCGGGGTTCGACCTCCGGCCGACGCACTCCTAATGCTCACTAAGCCAATAATAAGACTGGTAGAGAGGGTAGGTTGGGCATGAGTCTGGCTAGTAACCCCATCCCGTAAAAATAAACATCACTGCTACCGAAACGTTAGATCCCTAGCTTGAAGTCCCGTATGTTGTTCCACTGGGATCACTTGGGAATAAAAATAACAAGTCTATTTTCAATTTAAATAGGCTTGTGGTGAACATCCTATTCCATAGGATTATTGATATAAATATAACACTTAGGCACTGTGGTGGTAGAGTATAACTCTATTATAGATAAGATTTTATTTTGATAAAGTCACACAGTGTCTGTTATACAGTAATATTAACTGATGAACACATATCAAGCACAATGTACTGCTGCTCCTGATCATATCAAAGCACTATTCACACAACTGTCCTGCTTTATTTATAGACATGAGTAAAAATTGATGATTTGACATTCGATTAAATAAAATCAATAATATAAGATAAAGTACATTCTGAAATAATAATATAAGTGTTATTCATCAAATACAATCACATGCGTCGGTGGCATAGCGGTTAGGACGCTCGCCAACCACGCACATGGTCCGGGGTTCGACCCCCGGCCGGCGCACTCCTTTACCTCACTGAACCAGAAATAATGCCGGTAAAGAGGAAAGGTTGGGCATGAGGCTAGCAACCCCATCCTGTAAAAATAATCACCACTGCTACAGAAACTTCAAGCCACTAGCTTGGAGCCCTATGTTCCACTGGGAACGTGAAGGAAAAATTATTATTATTACAATCACATGGGAAATAAGACGAGTATTTTTAGAGTCATAATAAGTAACTTGTTAGAATGTTGTGATGTACTTGAATTGAAATAGAATTTTGAGATTATTTATTATCCTCTTCTGATTTGACTGACTGTGGTGGTAATAATATCTTCCATATTTCTGATATTTGCATCGAGTCACTTCCATTGTATGTGTCGTGTTGGGTGTAGACTTGATGAACCAGCCAGGATTCAGTAATCAACCTCTCTCTATCTCCACCTAACTGCATTACTTTTTAGAATTTTAACCCTCTCCCACCCACCCTATTGTGTGGTTGTGTGTTAATGCATGCATTGCAATTGCTGAACTTTTTTCTAAATTACTTATCCTTGTAGGACCAACATTCTTACCTTAGCTAAATTCTTATGTTCTGACAGGCAATCTCACCACATCTGATCTACTAGTTTGACTGACCTATGTAGTTGACTTAATTGACAGTCATTGCAATGAATTTTGTAAATTATATTATTTTGTTTAATTGGGTCAAACGACAGGATCCTTTAACCCCTACCTGCAGAGCTTGTCCTATCTGAGGGAGTTTGTAGGTTCAAATGCCACCACTCTAATTCCTGCTTTATTGATTATTTAACCTACGTTTGAAACTAGAGTAGAATGTGTGTTCCGTTATTTCTTACTTTCGATGGTTGTTAGGTAAATAGGTAGGTCAGTTTCGCTTTTTCATGGAAAGAAGGTGAACACTTATGCACATCTACGCAAGATTCTATTCACTACTGATTGGTAGATATGAGTAGTAGTAGGATGACTACGTAGAATGACCGTTTCGCTCGTTTAACGCCAAGCTCGTCATTGGCGTATCTGGTTTGACTGAACTCAACGATTTAATTAGCGAATTGTGAATTTGATCCTTATAGACATTTGGTTGTCTATTCAGAGGTGTCATATTTTAAAGTATTGGTTCTTGTAGGGATTTCGTTTGATTGGTTGGAAGATTTCACCATGAGTTGATATCGGTTAGAGAGCCATTGGGAAACCAAGAAGGGTTGAACTTGGCAGCCTTGGCTGCTTCATCCTTGTTTGGTACTCTGCATGGCTGGCAACCACCGCCAGGGCTGAAACCCTAGACCTTCTGGTCACAAGGTCAACGATCTCGTAGACTATTGAGCCACTGAGACACGATCCACTGGCCAGTCCATGAATTCTAACTTCTACCAATTCACAACATAGCGTGACCACTTCGCAATGTCTTCCTCGATGAGTAATTGTCCTCAGCTTCGACCTTCTGTACCCTACTGGTCACGACTTCCCACTAGCGCCCCGGGTAACTGCATGAATAGGGCCAGTTGCTAGTGTGCATCAGATTAATTTTAAAGCATTGCTTTTTAGAGATTTTGTTTTTTCTAGGTAGAAGGATTTTATCATCAGCTGATATCGGTTAAAGAACCATTAGAATACTTAGAAGTACAGGAAAGCTGTGAATGTATTCTTTTAAGTGATTTTAGAAAAATTTATGATTACCTAAAGTCATGTATGATAAACTAGTCAAAACTAATTAGTCATCCATTTAAAAAAAAACAGAGGTGTCGTCCACCCACATAGTTTTAACTGATTCATGCAAAATTTCAAAAACATTTTAAAAAAAGTTGTAATGAAATGAAGCAAGTTTCTCATTGGCAAGTTAATGACTTGAGCGTAGGTGTATATCAACCACTTCACGTGATCCAAGTTTGATTCTTGCCTGACGCCCCTCCCAGATCTCGCTAACGAAATCTCAGCACGGATACAGAAGGCTCGTTTGGTATACGACAAGATACGACATCTCTGGTGTAGGTTTGATATCCGACTGTCGACCAAATAACGTGTATACTGCTCAGCTATTCACTCTATCCTCCTTTATGGCTGGTTGTGAGAAATGGCCATTGAAGTGGAATATTTTAAAAGACCTGATACCTGTCTTTGATTATACGTGTCTGCGTTCTGTCTCATGTGTTAAGTGGTTTAATAAGGTGATCAATATTGATATGAGACCTCGGTCGAGTGCTAGGTAGGTGGGAGGGGAAATCCATCGCCGACGTTGTGAAGTTACACCGACTGAGATGGTTAGGGCATGTCTTACGCATGCATCCCTAGTGCATCGGTCGCCTTCCTCGATGGACGATGGTAGCTGGCATAGGATTGATGAGGTTGGAAAACGGAGAGCCTAGTGGTGGTCAAACAGAAAAATGGTTTCACCAATCAGTCAGTGAAATCCATGACAGTTATTTTAAGCCAACCAGCCAGCCACGTAGGGAGGTGTAGACTGTCTGACTGACTGGTTTATGTCCTTTAGATGGTAAACACCAATTAAGGCTGGAGACAGTTTATGATATGGCTCGAAATCCTCGCTGTCAATAGCTGGCCTCATGCAGATGTATTCACTTAATATGGTTTGCCAGTCATATCCAATAGAACTCTATTCTTCTACCATATTACTATTCTCTTTCCCCCACTCACAATTTTGTTTATCATGTCGCTTTTGAATCAGTTTTTACTCCCTTCTCTTCCTCTGTGTGGTATAAGGGTGGAGAGTGGCAACTGGAATTGGTGCACGTCTGTGCAAAGTTCTACGTTGAAATCTGTCACTCAAAAACTCGCATAACCGTTGGTGCACCGAAGGGAATGAGGAAAGTTTGGAATGAGGTTAGCAACCCCACCCAGTAAAAAAAACCTATACCACTATGGGTATAGAAGAAACTTTAAAGGTTTAAGCATGAAATCTGATGTTCCGATTTTGAAGGCAAAGAAATTATAAAATACGAGGCTGCAGAATACACCACGGACCGTTTAGACAGGAAATGGAGAACAAATGTGGTATTGGGGTGTTTAGCCAATTCGCCAATTGATTTAAGGATGATTCATCCACTTATAATAGTTCAGAATGAAAAACCTATTCAAAAAATGATTCATTTTTATTGAAAAGCTTAAATGATTCTTAAAACAAAGTCTTAATGAGTAGTAGTTATGACCACATAGGTGATTTTAGAAAGGTTGACTTTCTAGGGAATAAAGATATTTAATCGGTCCGTGGTGTCTTAAGCTTTTGAAAGACGTGATGCTGAATCATGCTGCTATTCCCCATCCTGGAAAGGCTAAATAAATCAGGAAAAGCAAATCGTGTACGAAACGAAGCGTAATGCTGCTTGGCATAGTCATGGACAGAGTATAGAATGAGGATGAATAGTGTCAACTGTGAAGTTATTTGTAAACTGATTCAGCATCACACAGTGCTTCTATGTGTACTTCAGAGACTTGAGATGTACGTCACGGAAAGCATTTCCAGCAACAGTCAGCTCCAGACTTTCGTTAACGTCTGTCTACCTTCGATTGCTAACCACAAAGAATAAACAGCAAGGAGGAACTATGGGAACCACCAAATCAACCAAGAACTTATTTCTCAAAAAATATGCAGATATAAATGGAGATGTATTGGACTTACACTGAAGAAACGATTGAATGATGTTACACACCAGTTAGGCTTTGGTCAGACAGTGACAAGAAGTAAATCGTGTAAGGAGGGGATAAACGTTTGTGCTGTTGATTGTGGAACTAGCTAAAAATGATTGTAGAGAATAGAGCAAAATGGAGTAGTGCTCCTGAAACACTCTGTTGCACTGGAAATTTTAGGAATAATAATAATACAATAATAATGATATAATGGATAACTACTCAAGACTACTAATCCAGAAAATACTGATTCGAATTCTATCGTCAACCAGATTTTCACTTTAAAATCTAAAGTATTAATTTTGATGCAGTATGAATACAGTTCATTAAGCAGATTGTTGACTTAGTTAAGCAGAGGACTTCAACAGTAGTACCGGGACATTTCGTTTCTAATTCTGCCATCATATTTCATGTCCATAAGTAAACGAAAGAATCTAGATTGTGTATAACTCGGGACTGGTCGCAGTATGCGCTTTTCATCATAAATTTTAACGTCACAGTTTGTCCATCTTCTCGTTTAAAGCGAACCTTTCAAGCTGCTATTCCATTAATACCTTGATCTTGTGTCAATTTACTTCTCATTCGTTGTTGTTTTCTGTGTGGAACATAGGACGGCTTTAAGCTGAAGCTTTGAGTTTCATTAATGGGCGGTGTTGCGTTTTTGAGAGTTGGTGTTGTCAGAGTCACATATAATGGTGCTTACTACCCAGACAGGTGAGGTTTAGAATTACGTCAGCCGTGAGTCAAATCCATTTACCTTGTACACGGCTGTAGGGCATTCTACTATTCAACCGGCGATGATATATCTTGGATGAGTTATATCCATCCATCTACAACCTTGTAGCTCACTCGAAAAATTGCAATCACACACACACACAACTTTCAGACGTGTGTCGACTAGCATGAAAGCTAGGCCAAGCAAAGATTCCTGTGATCGATTGCTTTTAACCGTCTAATATCAACAATTCAAAGTTCACTATGATGGCAAAGCACCTAGTGGCATGGTGGCCACATTGCAAACTTGACTGATAGAATTTAATCTACACCAAAACAGAGGACTAGACACAATCCACTAGCTAGTGACTGTTTTCATATCAAAGTATCCAATACAGTCTCCTGCAGGAGGTAAATTGCGAACCTGAATAGCTAACTGGTAACTTCGTCTCTAACTGCAGCACTAGGTAACGCAGGTGCTACGTATTGAGGGGAAATCAATAGACGAGACTGTGAAGTTAAATTCATTGAGATGGTTAGAAATGTGTTAGGCATTCATCCTTAGCCATTGCTTTACTCGACGGGCAATGTTACCTGACATAGAATTAATCAGGTTGGACAAGAGCTAGTGGTGGTGGTCAAACCAGAGCACGGCTTAATCAGTCAATGAAATCCATAACAGTTAGTTTAAGCCACGTTGGAAGATGTAGACTTCCTGGTTGGCGTTCACGGGACGGTAAACACCAATGAAGGCTGGAGACAATTGGTGATATGGCTCAAAGTGATCGTTCTCAGTGGCTGGCTTGGCGCAGATGCGTTCACTGCTTGTGACTTATGATTTCCAATGAAACTATATTGTTCTTCGTTATTACTATTCCTTTGTCTCACACCTCTGTTTACTGTCTCTATTATGCATTTCTTTTTACTTTCTTCTCTGACTTTGTGTGCCACATGGAGAGAAGTGTGGTGACTTGAACTGCTGCACATTGGAGTAAAGTAGTTCTATGTTGAAACCGGTCAGTCAGCCGGAATCTCAGAAGAGACATGAATTCCTCCGAGGTTGCAGATACGCCTTGCTGACTAACTGGTGATTGGCAACTGACACGAAACCTAGGTCAAGCAAGTCTTCCTGTAGCCGACTGCTTCCAACCACAACGGGAAACTTACGGAGGCCTTCGAAGTGAGGACGGGAGTGCAACAAGGCTGTCTACTATCACCAATGATCTTCCTGATTGCAGTAGATTGGATAATGCGACAGACAACGGCAACCAACGGGGAACAGGCATAAAATGGACTCACACAAAAGACTTGGAGGATCTGGATTTCGCCGATGATATATTTCTGATTTCCCACAAACTTGAAGATATGCAAGTGAAAAGCAACAAGTTCGCCAAAGAAGAAGCATCAAAGATAGGACTTCACGTGAACATAGATAAAACAGAGGTGATGAAGATTCCTGGCCAACATCAACAGCAACAACAACAACAGACAACAATCAGCATAAGTGGGAAGAACCTGAAAGAAACAACCTCCTTCACCTACCTACCTGGGAAAAATCGTTTCAACTACAGGCGGAACTGACGAGGACATCAAAGCCAGAATCGGAAAAGCAAGACAAGCTTTCATTACTCTCAAATCTGTGTGGAGGTCAACAGCACTCAGCATCAAAAATAAGATCCGGAATTTCAACTCCAATGTGAAGTCAGTGCTACTATACGGATCAGAGACTTGGCGAGTCATAAAGAGCATCTCAAACAAACTTCAAACCTTCATTAACAGCTGTCTCCGTTCAATACTCAAGATCAGATGGCCAGAAAAGATCAGGAACAGGGATCTCTGGGAGCGAACCAATCAGGAACCGATTGTGAAACAAATAGGCAGAAAGAAATGGAGATGGATTGGCCATACTCTGAGGAAACCATCAAGTGACATCACTAGACAAGCCATTGCTCGAGTGGAACCCGAAAGGGAGGCGGCGAGTTGGCCGTCCAAGGGTGACTTGGAGGAGGTCATGCGAGGAGGAGATGAAAGCGTGTGGACAGACCTGGAGCAGGGTGAAAAAGTTGTCAGAAAACAGAAGGCAATGGAGGTGCGCAGCTGAAGCCCTATGTTCCTCTAGGAACTAAAGGATATAATTATAATAATAATAATAATAATAATAATATGAAGAATAGTTCTGTGTTTAGTGAAAACCCTGTGTAACAACAGTGTCCTCTCTTCAAAGTCTTTGTAACACGGTGATTCTATCTCAAGCAATGAACACTAATTCCTATATGATTGTACACCTTGAAGTTGATATCACTGAAAAGAGAGTGACTATTCTATGAACACCACTCCTTTTTATATGACTTCATGGAAAGTTTTATTGGAGAGCAAAGTTCATGTTATCCCCAAAACAACTATACGATAACACACAAAAAACCCACTGAAAAAAAAAGAAAAGAATACACACACACACACAAACGAATAGAGATAAAACTGTGTGAACACATTCTCTCAAAAAAAAAATCATTCCGGGGTTATGAGAATAATTCACTACACTATTTTCTGAAATAGGACTCTAAAACATGTTCAATTTTTCAGGTTTTTTGGAAGCTATCAGTAGTTCACACGAATTTCATACAAATAATAGTAGGACATTTCAAAATCAAAAAAAAAACTGAAATTAATTCAGAGTTTTACATACACACACCCACATGCACTTTCATTCCAATCTAGTTGTATAGGTTTTACAAGTGAATGCAATGTATTATAATTTATAGTTCTATTTTCTAGTTTATATTGTAATCGGTCATCCCGTACCTCTCTTACTGCGTGTGTCTGAATGAATAATTGGACAGGTGTGAGTGATATGACAGAGTGTCATTCATTCGCATAATAGTTGACCGAATCCACCTTTGTAATTGAATTAAAAATAAAGTAGGCATCAGAAACTAGATCTTATCGTTTTTAAGTGTAAGTCACCCATGACTTGGCCAATTCTGACGAGGCCGATGATATGACTGTTTCCATACCGATGGTTAATTCTCATTCAAATTGTTCCGAAATAACTAACTTTTTATCAGAAATTAGTTAATGGTCCTCGTCAAATGGTTTAAGATTAATCCCTTCAAGTGTCAGGGGGTTAGTTTCACTTTCAGACGCAAGCGCAACTTGCATGAACTGGTTAATTCTCACGGTTTCATTAATATAAGATAAGATAAGATAAGCTTTATTCCAAATCAGTACTTGTGATACAGAATGGAATTCTCAGCATTTCACCACATACAGTATATTGCATCCAGTTAGTACATTAACAATAAATATACTTCTACATAGATTAAGGTTATCCCAGTCAGTTTTGACAACAACATATCACCATGTCGGTAGCAAAGCCAAAATTTAAACAGATTGTTTGAAGGTGCTTAGAAAAGTAGATACTACTAGGATATTTACTGGCGTAAGCAAAAGCAAAATGGTCGAGGTATACAGACTGTGAAAGAACGAACAAGAATGTTTTAAGTAGAGTTTGCAAGGAAAAGAGAAACAAAACAACACATAACAAAATAAAAGGTAGAGAGAAAACATTGTACCTGTAAATGATGTGACTGGGAAAGACGAGATCCATTTGTTCTACTGACTATTTAATAGGTTAAAGGTTTCCGCCTAATGCTTTCTTTATCGCACAGAACACGAGCTAGATAGGGTATGGATGAGTTTTTGTACTTGCTAGTGCGGGCATATAGTTTCCTATATAGGCTTCTGGTTTTCCCTGAAGAGATACATGGGGAGAGTTGTGAATGTAGAGGGTGTTGTGAGTCAGATAAAATGGTTTTCGCCCATTTTTCACATGAGTCCGTGTGTCTTTCACCAGAATATTAACAAGCTGGCTAAGTGGCAAACTGCTTACCCTGCTGACAACCTTTAACATCCTACGTAATAAGGTATAGTCTTTCTTCAATAGCCCAGGAAAGACTAAGGGGGAACAATAGAGAATAATAGGCAGAATACGGAAGTTAACAAATTGTAGGAGTAAGGGTTAGGTTACACCAGAAAGTCTTAACTTCTTGATGTATTGAAGTTTAAACTAAATCGAATGTTAATTACCTTGGACTGTGTATTTTCTTTGATCACTTTTCCTGGTCTTCCAACCCCATCCCTCCCCAATCATGTTAGTTTCCGGAAAGATATTTTGTTTAACGTTCTGTATGAAGAAGTTAAGACGATCTCGTATCGTTTTATTAGTTCTTGTGTTCCACCTATATTTCCTTACTATTCCCGCTTAGTCTTTCTCGAGTTACTTAAGAAAGACTTAGTTATACTGCGAAGGGTGCTCAAAGCTCTCAATAGGGTGGCGAGTAGGGTGTTACTAAACCAACTCGAAATAAATACTCTTGTAGACAGACACATTGTCACCTGTCAGACTCTGTGAACATCCTCTCCATACTTGACTCTCTCCTCCCATCTATCTCATCGGTGTAGGGGAACTAGAAGCAACTATATTAAGACTGTTTGCTTGGACGACTAAGTACAAAAACTCTACAATACCTTATTTGGTAGTCACACATTTTATGTGATGAAGAAAGTGCATGAAGCGCAGGACATTACTAACTTACTAAGGAACTCTAAGTAAACGGCCCCATCATTTTATCATTCCTGTTAATACTGTCACTTGACTTAAATTTTATATTCATAATCTTATTGAACAATACTATACCCTGTTTTAAATTATCACCCCTGAAATGAGAAAATTAGATGATGCAATACTGTACTGTACTACATGGTGAAAATTCCATATTCCTACCAAAAGTACTCTGTTTGGAATAAAGCCATTATTATTATTATACTATTACTGTAAAACCCCTGAAGGAATCAACAAGAAGTCAATACTAGGATTGGATTGGTTTCAAATTTCATCAGTTATCATAAACAGCAAGGAGTACTGGCAAGCTATTTCGCCCCCAGCTTGATACTCTTCAACTGCATTCACAAGTGAACTCATCAAGGAGCAAATACGAGACTTTCAGATTCTGAGACGAGCGAGCTTCTTGACATCCCTTGTCACTGGGACGGAATTCTAACTTCTGTCGGTTTTGATGATTTTATAATGACACTATTATCGACAGATATCCACAGATATCGTGAATTAACAGAAGTTAGAATTCATGAGATGTTGGATTTTGTTCCAGTGGCGGAATGGGTTGCGTACTTTTGAAGAGTCTCAAACTGGGACGAAACAGATATCCATTATTTTCAGGTGGTTTCTAATAGTTCTCTAACAGATGTCAATCCCTGATAAGATTTGAAAGTCAGCTGTTATCGTATTACTTGTTGTCTGTATGAGTTTATGTGTGTGGTCAATAATCACGATTCTTCCCATTAACAGCACGATGATAATATGACGCTCAGCGTTTATTATTTCTCAGATTCATCTTCTCAAATGTGAACAACTCGAACTAATCAACAAAATTATGAATAACCAAATAAAGGATTTGGATGTACATTTTTTCACAACGACAAGGAGTATGTGATATGATATATGAGTAACTATGGCGACTCTGCGTGTTCGATCCTCGCTGTCTCCGCAGGATTGCTTGCGTTCGATGGAATCATCGCGTGAGTAATTCTGAGGTTCGACGGCGTGTGTTTGAACACTGTGTAGATCAGCATTCATTGAGTGTCGTCATCTGGAAACACCGGCTCTGGTGGTGGCTTGGACATGTGCTGCGAATGTCATCACAGAGGCTTCTGTACAGGTTTCTGTTCGCTAGCCAGCCCTGGGACGGGATGGAAAAGGCGGAGAGGTGGTCAGTCCATGACGTGGCGTCGTAGGATGAAGGACTTTTGTGCTAGATTAGCATCGTTTGGGGTGTCACGACTCCCTGGTTGGGGTCCGAGAGATAGCTCAAATCGATGGCTCGAAACGTTTTCGGATATGGCCAAGAATCGTAATCAATGGCAATTTCCTTCTTTCTTCCCTTCCCGATGATAGTTAACGAATACTGTTTGAACTTGTTAAGCATGACTGTCTTCCTTCAAGATGAAGTTCTTTATCCGTTCTCTACTTATATTTTTTTCTCTTAATCTATGTTTTATTATTATTATTATTGTGTGGCGCATCCTTCTTGGTGCCATATTGTACCAAGTTTTTATGCGATTAAATACAATAAAATAAAATGAGTAACTATATTTCGGAAAGAAAATATCTAACATGTGCTAGTTGCTCTCTTGCTGATGTAATCATCATCGAACGAACAAAAGCAAGTCTGTGTAAACAGAAATAGACACACACTAGTTAATCGTGAACGATATTGCCAGCTAAACTTACAAAAAACCAAGTCATGCGGTATTTTTTATTACGTCATCAATGCTTCGACATATATATTCTTTCTATAGTTTGGTTTGTAAGGATTAGTTATGTTTTACGGGTTGATCACGGATTGATATCAGTTAGAGAACCATCAAAAACCAGGGAGTACTGGACAGCTGTTTTCATCCTAGTTTGGGAATCATCGCAGTACGCACCCACTGGGATTCGAACCCGGGACATTCCGGTTACAAGACAAGCTCGTATACCATTCAGCCACTGGACCCGATTCAATGGCTCGTGAATTCTAACTCTACTAATTCGTGATTTAGCGTGACCCCAACCATTGTCATTGGTGGGACATCCATCCACACACGTGACTCTAATTGGACCTCACTGGTACGACTTCTCACTAGAACTCAGGAACTCCAACCTTAGCAAGTCACTAGGAGCATCCGATAACTATTTAAAGAAGTTAATTGATGCTCACTAGTGACTTGCAAGGTTGGAGTTCCTGAGTTCTAGTGAGAAGTCGTACCAGTGAGGTCCAATTAGATGTCACGTGTGTGGATGGATGTCCCAAGACAATGGTTGGGGTCACGCTAAATCACGAATTAGAAGTTAGAATTCACGAGCCATTGAATCGGGCCAGTGGCTGAATGGTATACGAGCTTGCCTTGTAACCGGAAGGGTTCGAATCCAGTGGGTGCGTACTGCGATGATTCCCAAACTAGGTATTATCTTATCTGTTTATAAAATATTGCTGTTTTGTCTGAGCGTTAATCACCCCTTTACTCAGTGTTTACTTTCATAATGGTAAAAACATTATTTTCTGTAGTTATTTTGTCCATTTTTTTTGACATACTTTTAGTGTCTAGTCCCCATTCTTTGGTACAGACTGAATTCTATCACATTAGTCAAGTTTTGCAATGTGGCCACCATGCCACACTATATGGCTCGCCACAACAGTGTACTTTGAAATATATTGACATTAGATGGTTAAAAGCAATCGATCACAGGAATCCTTACTTGGCCTAGGTTTCGTGCTAGTTGGCACTCACTCACTCACCAGTCAGTAAGACGTATCTGTAATCTTGTAGTAACTTATATCTTTCCTGAAATTCTAACCGGTGTTAAACATGACTGATAGAATTCAATCTGCATCAAACAAAGGCCTAAACTCATGGTAGTTTTCAATCAAAGTATCGAATACCATCCTACAGGAGCTTAGTCGCGAGCTATGAATACCGCAGTGATAGCAATATCTCTGAATTCAGCATTGTGTGAAACGGATTTGAATCTCAAAGAAGGGACTTGAGTTCCTTCAAGGTTGCAGATACTCCTTACTGTGACTAGTGAGTGAGTAACAACTAGACCGAAACCTAGGTCAAGGAAGGATTCCTGTCGACTAACTCCATCCATGGCGAGAAAAAGTAGATCTGAGCTCCCCCTCCTTTTATCTTGGAATTTATATTTTTGTTGTATTGTTCAGGTTGTAGAGCCAGGTGAAAAGAAGAATCCACGAAAAAATTAGACTTGCGAATACTGAGCAGCTATTTCTTCCTACTAGTTTGGAATTCTTCATAAGTAGGCACCCACTAAGGCCCAAACCCCAGGACCTTTCAGTTGCAAGATGAACTTGTAGACCATGCAGCCACTGGTACCCGGTCATATTCGGCCAGCCCATGAATTCCAATTTCTGCCAATTCACGATATAGCGTGACTGGCTTTTAACAATGTCATCGCTGGAGAGTATTTGTCCTCATACTGGATCTGTTGTGTACCCTACTAGTTAAAACCTCTCACTAGATAGAACCCAAGTAACTACTGCCTATCTGAATTGGGCATCAGATTAATATTCAAGTGGCGCTTGAATTCTAACCATTGCCCTTTGTCATTATATATGGCTCAACTGACAGCCAATGTTAAGGCCGATTAGCTGTTCTCTTACCTGAGTTAGAGTGAAATCAGGTGGTTACAACTGGTCTACAACCCCACCTTGTAACCGGAAGTCCCTATGTTAGAAACCCAGAGGGTGCATACTAGTGAAGAGTTCCAATCTAGTGGGACGAAACAGCTGTCCAGTACTCCCTACTGGTTTTCCATTTGTTCTCTAACTGATGTCAACTAGTAATCAAACTTGGGACCGAGCAAATTCTTGCGAACCAGTACTTAAATATTCAAACATTGAGGTCATATTATGCTGGTATATATATTCGCCATTCTTGCTTTGTTCAACTTAAATTATCTGTGGCGAATGTGAGGAGAAAATGTCTCAGTTTTATTGTTACTTATGGAATCTACCTTCACTGGTGTTAATTTAAAAGACTCTGTTTTATCCACAGATTATTTAATAATATTTTGCACAACACTAATTCCAAATTAAAGCTTTTTAATCTGGATTACATAACCCACTGTTTTGAATAATGTCAAAGTGAAGGTTATATTAAAATATGCAAGAGTATCTACTGTTTTATCCATTATGATCAATCAATCAGAACCTCTTAGTCAAGATGGTTCAGCATGTCATGAAGAATAATAATTCATTCCAGTGTTTGTTTTATGCATTCCTTTGCGTTCCCTGTACAACTGATGATTTCAGTAGTGGTTATGTTTCATTTTATTTCGGTTGGGCTGCTAACTTTACCTCTCTATGAGGCATACTGTAGCCTGGATGAGGTTTAGGAAGTGCATCGTTTAGTGATGCAAAGCTGAAGACAGATACGCACTCGTAGCCTTAATATATATCACAGCAAAGACTTGACTCTTATTATTTTGTTAAAGGTATGACTGACTTGCTAATGAGCTGTAACAAGTATTTAACTGGACAGTAGTCATAAACGTAGTCTAGTAGTATCAAGAGACCATCTTTTAAAACCACACATTCTATATACCCAACCTCTTACTTGTCTTAAAATTGCATAAAACAAGCGTGTAACGGTATAAAACGAAACACTTGGTAATGTTTATAAGCAATCAAGTATCTCTGCATAGCGAAATCATGTACACCTTATCTTCAAAGTTTAGATAATAAAGAGAAGATTTGTAGCTGGATGGTTAATTCGCGAAGCTTTCATCACTCTACTAGGCGAAGATGTCACCCAAGACAAGTTCCTTCGTTTAATCTTCGAATACCATTCTTCATGGTGTTAGGCATTACATCGTCTACAGTGCGATATGTAGATCTATTGTTAAGGAAGAAAAGACTAATGATGAGAGATGTTTGAAGGGGCACGCGCATTGTAGGGTACATAAATTTGTTATACCTTATATCTTCAATGCTTTATTTGCACATCCTTTGCATATTGATCGAATATCACCCACAACATTTGATAGCTTGTGGGATTCTCCACGGTATTTGTAACATTCTTCTCAAAGTTCTCTTCTTCGGTTGCTTTTTTTCTAGTGTCTAAAACATATTGTTACTTTTCTGAATTTGTGTACTGACATACTACTTATATCCGATGATAAGTAGCACTCACCACACTATATCAACTCAGGATATGAATATTATTCTCATTGAAATTCATTTTGCTATTAAATTCCACTTGCTGAATTGATCTGGGTGGTGAACAGATGGTCAATCCTATCGTAATCCACTTTTTCCCACACTGTCTAACAATTTAAATTTTAATACTTCATTTCCACAATATGGTTTAGTGATGTTTAAAATTAGTGTATGGCTTCAGATTGTTTTGTAGATGTGTGTCACTATGACAACTGTTTGATCATTGTTTATTATTTTCACGTTTTTTGAAAGTATTAGAGAGAGATGCATATATATATGTATGTCACTATAATGCATAAGAATGAATTTACGTATTAGATGGTTAGAGGTAATCGGCTACAGGAAGCCCTGGAATTAGTTGAAAGATATTGCTCTTAATGTACTTAAATCTTACTCCGAAAATATACTGGAGTTGTATGTGGATGACACTTTCACACACAGTGTTAAAAACAGAACAGATCTCTTTCTAGCCTCTTGACACATATAAACTCACTAGTAGTAAAAGGAATAAAATTCATATTTGAATCGGAAAATGAACAAGGAGAATTAGGAATGATGTTGTTAGATTGTAAAATAAAATGATCAGGAGAAGGTAAACTGCACACTTGCGTTTATAAAAAGCCGACGCATTCTGCTAACAGATATTTAGACTTTATTTCATCTCATCCGTTATACATCTGTAAAGGCTGAAGTAGTTATGTGTCTTACAAACCGAGCAGTAGCACTAAGTAACACATCACAAAAAAGCCTACATGATGGAATGAAACAGACAGAAGAATAGCTGGTTGGTGTTAAATAAGTAACTATCCTATAACATTCATTAGGAATATCAAAAAAGGTCAAAAGGCAAAATAAAAATAACACTGAGACTAATAATGATAACATAAATAAAAGAGAATATAAGGTATCTAGAGTAGTTTAACCATATAAGGAGAGGACAGCTAAGACCCTGCTATAACGTAAGATTGTTTAATAAACCAGGAATTAGGTTGGCATTCAGACCTACAAACTCCCTCAGATAGGACAAGCTCTGCAGGTAGGGGTTAAAGGATCCTGTCGTTTGACCCAATTAAACAAAATAATATAATTTACAAAATACTTTGCAATGACTGTGAATTAAGTGAACTACATAGGTCAGTCAAACTAGTAGATCAGAAGTGGTGAGATTGCCTGTCAGAACATAAGAATTTAGCTAAGGTTAGAATGGTTGACGCCACCCGCGAAGATAAGTAATTTAGAAAACAAACTCAGCTATCTAGCACTGCATGTATTAACACACAACCAGACAATAGGGTGGGAGGGAGAGGGGTAAAATTCTAGGAAGTAATGCAGGTAGGTGGAGAGAGAGAGAGAGAGGTTGATTACTGAATCCTGGCTGGTTCATCGAACCTACACACCCAACACGACACATACAATGGAAGTGACTCGATGCAAATACTACAGATATGGGAGATATTAATACCACCAGTCAAATCAGAGCAGGATAATAAATAATGTTAAAATTGTAACAAGTTACCTATTTATTCTACTTTAAAACACTCGTCTTATTTCCCATCTGACTTCATTTGATTGATAACACTCATATTATTATATCCGAATGTACATTATCCTCATTGATTTATCATTCAAATGTCCAATCAATTTCACTCATGTAAATAAATGAAGCAAGAAAGTTGTCTGAGTGAGTGAGTGACTTGATATGATTATGAGTGGTAATAAACTGTACTGGAAATGTGATCATCAGTAAATAGTACTGTGTAACAAGCACTGTGTGATTCATCAGAATAAAGTCTTATCCATAATAGAGTTAGCTGGCAGGAATTCATGTGTCTACTCTGAGATAGGTGCACACACATATCACTAGCCCCTTGCTTCAGTCAGAGACGTTATCTACCTCCTAATATTAACCATTCAACCAAATTGCCTCACTCTGATGAAATAAACTTTGTGAAGTACGCTGATGATTTAACGGTTTCAATGGCTGTTAACTCCCAGCTAGATTGTACTAAAATAAATAGCTTTCTATCGGAAGTCAGCAAATGGTCTGAGTCTAACGGTCTTAAACTGAATCCTTCTAAGTGTCAAACTGTTGATTTCAGCTTAAGATGTAAACGACAGTTAAAAGAAGTCATCGATTCTCATGACAGTTGTAAAATTGACGACAATGATATAGGAATCAAATCAGAAATTAAGTATCTTGGACTCATTCTCTCTTCTGATCTCTCCTGGTCTTCCCATGTCTTAGCAATCTCCAGTAAAATATTCCGCCTGACATTTTACATTAAGAAGTTAAGACACTCGGGTATAACTCAACCCCTCATCTTACAGTTCATAAACTCTTGCATCCTACCTATTCTTCTTTATTGCTCACCCTTATTCTTTCCTGGTTTGCTTAAAAAAGACTATGTCACAATTCGCAGAATACTGAAGACTGTCAGTAGGGTGAGTGGTGTCCCAGTGGACCACATAGTTAACGTCGTTGTCGATAGGCACTTGACTTCGTGCAATAAATTTGCTAAAGGGATTTTGTCTGACTTGGAGCATCCGCTTTACCCTCAGCTTTCACCTTGCATCTCCTCAGGTAGAACAAGGAGTAACTTCATAAAACTGTATGCTCGCACGTCTAAGTATAAGAATTCTATGATACCATACTTGGCACGTATTTTATGTGATGAAAATAGTGTCAGGAAAGAATTAACTAACCTTTTTTCATCTAGTAAATAAACAATTTCCTCCATCCATCCATCCTTATATGCCTTCAAGTTTTACTTTTATTACTTCTATTATATTTATGGTCCTGTTGCTTCTTTGTTTTACTCGCATAATTGCAGACAACACCTTATCTCCATGACGGCTGTAATCTTCGTTTTTCCCTTCACCATATCATGTAGAAAGAACATAATATTCAATATTTTTAAACATGTTAGGATTTCTATACCACATTGACAATACTGTGTGGCACAAGCCAACGGCAATTTTTACTTGTGTTGTTATTATTATTACCCTAGCTGTTATCATTATTATTGCTATTTCCATTTTATATGCTGCATGTTTTTGACACTACCTCTATTGTAAGTGTGGAAAATTTTCTGTGTGATTAATTTTATTTATAATTTGAGGAAATTAGATGCAGTAATATTGTGATTAATGCTGAAAATTCCATTCTGTATCACAAGTACTGTTTTTGGAATAAAGTAAATCATTATTATTATTATTATTATTATTATTATTATTATTATTATTATTATTACACCATGATGGTGAGCCACCTAGTGGCTTAATGTGGCCAAACTTGCAAACTTGACTGATGTGATAGAATTTAGTCTGCATCAAACAAAGGACTGTACTAGTTAGTAATTAGCTGGAATCCAATCAAATTAATGAGTTCACGTCAATTTTCTAGTTAAAGAAAGCTTAGATATGATAGAGAAGATTTGTAGCTCAGGTGGATAATTTTGATGTGGTTTTGTTCTCTGAGCTGGATATTAGTTTGCGAAGCTTTCATCACCTTACTGGGTGACATCTTCAGCGCATACTTCATATTGAAGTGAGCTTTTAGGTTTCTCCACGAGTTTATTAATCATTCCTCCTGGTGACCTTGGACGTGATTGTTGTTTATGTATGTTTTCACACCATCTAGGTTACTTGTGTTGGAACTGATTGTTTCTGTGACTTGAAAGCTTCTACGTACTTGAATATCCTATATGACAGCATTTTCATAGAGTAAATAAAATTGATTTTGTCTTTGCTGATTCCATCAAAGCATCCGAACGACAATGTCACATCCAACTGTGTGTTTACTAATTAACATATATGCGTGATCACACGTACACATTGGAAAGACCAATTGATCTCTGCAAATCAGGGTTACAGAAAACATTCTTCAGTGGCTACAAGAACATTTTAAGGTGGCTGGATTCAAGTGAAACCTGGAAACAAATGTTCAACGTATCATCAATTGCAATGCACATCATAGAAAAACAGGTCAAAAGACTGACTTTTTAATGGAGTCATTAAACCCAAAGATAAAAATAGATTTGAGTCACATACTTATTTTCGTTGACATTTCATTGTGAATTGGTGGATAGTGACTAGCAGTGGAATCTAGTCAGGATGGCCATTTCGTCCTATTTGGGACTCGTCCATCAGCTAAATGTACGTGTATTCCGCAGTGAGTGATGATGTTCCCACCGAGGTTCGAACCCAGTGCCCATAGTTTCAAACGTCAAGCACTTCATTCTAATCAATCGAGAGAAAAATCAAAAATTCAATTAGATAATTAATATGACCCTTGGCACAAGAGGTGGCTGAATGTTGTAGCCCAAGTGGCAAGTGGATAAAGCTTTGGTGGTGTAGCTGCAGAATGCAGGTACATGCAGTTGATGGACGAGTACCAAGTAGAACGAAATGCGCATCCTGACTGGATTCCACTACTAGTCACTCCCATCCAGCAATTAATTTCTGATTACATGCCCAGACATCGTCGAAGCACCTGCACATGAAGCCGACATGTCAAGCTGAAACCGAGCACTTCGGGTTCAATTTCATTATTAATAATAATAATAATAATTTGCTTTATTCCAAAACAGTACTTGTGATACAGAATGGAATTCTCAGCATTTCACTGCAGTATTCCATCCAGTTAGTACATTATCAATAAATAAATTTCTACATAGATTAAGGGTAATCTCGGTTAGTTTCGACAACAACGTGTTAGCATGTCGGTAGAAAAGCCAAAATTTAAACAGAGTGTTTGAAGGTGTTAGAAAAGGAGATACTACTAGCATATTTACTGGCGTAAGCGGTAACAAAAATGGTCGAGATATGCAGAGTGTGAAAGAACGAACAAGAATGTTTTAAGTGAAAAAGAAGAGGAAAGGAAAAGAAAGAAAGCAAACGTTGTGCTTATAAATGATATGAGTTGGAAAGACGAGATCCAGTTGTTCTACTGATTACTTGGTAAGTGAAAGGTTTCACGCCTAATGCTTTCTTCATCGAACAGAACACGAGCTAAGTAGGGTATGGATGAGTTTTTGTGCTTACTAGTGTGAGCACATAGTTTTCTATATAGGCTTCTGGTTTTCCCTGATGAGATACAAGGGGAGAGTTGTGAGTGAAGAGGGTGGTGTGAGTTAGATAAAATGGATTTCGCCCATTTTTCACATGAGTCCAAGTACCTGTCAAGCAGAATATTAACAAGCTGGTTAGGTGGCACGTTGCTCACTCTGCTGACGACCTTTAACATCCTGCGTAATAAGGTAAAGTCTTTCTTCAGTAGCCCTGGAAAAACTAAGGAGGTAAAATAGAGAATAATAGGTAGGATGCAGGAGTTAACGAATCGTTGGAGTAAGGGTTGGGTCATTCTAGAATGTCTAATCTTCTTGATGTAGAAGGTAAAATGGAATATTTTCTTAAAAATCGTCAAGATATGAGACGACCAGGAAAGATCAGCATATAGAATGACGCCTAGATATTTAATTTCAGCCTTGGTCTATATTTCAGTGCCATCTATGCTGCACACCCCGTGAGTGCTTACCAGTTTGTTTAGGTCAGATTTGTGCCTAAAGGTGAAATTAACTGTTTGGCATTTAGAGGGGTTTAAGGTATGACCGTTTTCCTTGGACCATTGGCTGATTTCGGATAAAAAACCATTTACTTTGGATCAGTCACTTTGACATTTGACAGGCAAAGATACAGTCAGATCGTCAGGATATTTAACAAAATTAATGTCATTTAAAGATGGTAAATCATGTAGAAACAAAGAAAAGAGAAGTGGGGAGTGTACAGCACCTTGGGGGACAGTGAGCAGCAGCACAGCAGAGGAGGATTTATCTTTGTAAACAGTGTACTGCATTCTGTTTGAGGCCTAGGGAATATGCATTATCAGACTAAATGTGACTAGTATGTTAACTGTTGAAATCGACAATTCAGTAATTTTAAATTAATGTGTGGTTCTCTAAACTATGTAGAATTCGATACTAAATATGGTGATGTCTTACTTACTGGGCAAGCATTTACACCTGTTTGACGTTAGTTGCTTCTTATCTACTTATATAAACTAGTAGTATATATGAACATACACTAATTAATATTAATCACTTCCATAAATTGGATAGTTCAATATTTGGATTGCTGTTTTAATCATTTGAGATGTTAACTCTTCTCATTATCACCACCACCCCCTAGTCAGTCATAAGACATGATTTATGTCAAATTTTTTTGTCTGTCTGCACTAGCCAAACATGCGCACATCTCACATCTCAATATGTGAGTTTTTTTACTCGAAGTTTCTGCCTCTTTTTTAATTTCTTCTGACACAGACGAAAACAAAATTCCACAGTCTTTGATTGACATTATTCAAAACTCTGGCATTTAGTGTATCAAAATGTATTTCTTAGGAAAATAAATGATATCTTGATATGAATAAACCAATAAGTTTTATTGATTATGCGTGGAAAAAGATACTTCAGTTCCTTTGATTTTAGTGAAAGGTCTGTCTTTTCTAGAGGTTGCTAACCTAAAAAACGTCATTATTACTACCTACTGTTCCCTGAGGTTTAGGGCAAAGTTCTACAATAACATCTGTCTGGATTCAACATAGAATTCGGCACTGAAGTGCACCAGTTCGCGTTGTCACGTTCCAAAATAGCACACAAAGGTAGACAAGAAGATGAGTGAAGAGAATCAATACAGTCTGACAAGTATAAGAGTGAAACAGAATGGGTAATGGTAGATAGGAATATGAAAGATTACAGAGACTGAATACATCTGCGCCATTGACGTCGATTTTGAGCCATGTCACCTATTGTCTTCAGCCATTGATTCCTAGAGTCCCGAGGGACCCAACCCCGGAAGTCTGCATCTCCCTACCCGATTCAGTTTGGCTGTCAAGGATTTCATGGATTGATGAGGCCATGTTTTTGTTTGGCCACCACTTACTCTTTTCCAACCTGCACCTATATCAGCTAGCAAGTAATGCCCGTCGGGGGAGGCGATGGTTAGGCGTGCCTAGCACGAGTGACCTTGAGCAGACCAATTAAAAAAATGAGGAATTTTTGCACAAAACAATACATATATTAACATAAAAATGCATGAAAAAAACATTAAACAGGGTATTTTTCCCTAATATGTGATAAAAATGTGTCCGGATTATAATGAGAGTGTCAGTCTTTAGATTAAACCTATTTCTATACATATACTCGTCTAGATGACTATAGATAACTTGGTTTTGAGAGCCATTTATTGCTCATATCCTATTTTTCAAACTCCCCCAGAAAACCTCTATTGAATTAGTACGAATTCATCCGAATAGTTAACTCGATTGCGTATAAATCCTAAATCTTATAAGCGGTTGTATCCTGCCCATTCATCCGTGTGGATAGTAGTGCCAGGCAAAATGAGTCTTTGAATAATAGACAAAAGTGTGTCATCACTCCTGTCTGGAATATGTTCTGAATATGGGTGTCTTAAATGCTCAATACCCAAACGTTGTTAGCTCTAGCACTTTTGAGATTGTATTTCATCTTTATAATCACTGTTTCGTCAATGTGAATGAATACACCGACTGCTCCTAACAATTGTGTAATATTATTCATTTTCCATGAGGCTAAACCTCGACAAAACTGAAACCACTGCACAGTTGACGTCAGGGTATTTTCTGTCTGAGCGTCAGTGTTGAGCTCATTCTGAACTTTGAAATCCAGTAATGTCAAAGAAACAAGTATATTCATCAAACCCTGTCATTACTTTGTTATATCTGCGCCTTTTAACTACTATAACGGCAATGAACGCTAGTAGTACACTAATACGTCTTTTCGTCCGGTGTGCCTTCCGATTATACTGAACCACTCAAATATCAAAAGACAAAGGTTGACCTTTGACTGTAAGATATTGTATTATGTACTATACTATATACTATTTTATATACTATATACATCGGTCAACAAAGTGGGCGTCCACTTCGAATCAGATATATAGGAACACAAATGATTTGTGAAAAGACATGATATTTATTCCTGCTTCATATCAATCCAAGTAGACTATTATGGACATCAATTTGATGATTGGAACTATATAGAAATTTTAAATAGAGGAAATACCAAAAATACAGTCAGGGAATTCCTAGAAGCCTGGTACTCAAGCGAATCATGTTAATATAAACCAAGTATACCAACTAATGCAAAGTAAATCATGTGACGAGGAAGTTTAAAATTCAAGTCAATCAATAATGATCAATACATATGCAAAGATGGTTACCAGAAGACGCAATTCTATCGTCATTCATGGAGAATATTAAATCAGTTCACTTTTTTTTCTAAGACTTGCACTGAGGAGGAATGTTGTCCAGATGGACGACGAAAGCTCCGCAACTGAACCAACCACCTCAGAGAACACTGTTAACTTCAAATCATCCACCTGAGCTACAAACCTTTCCCTATTACTACTTTGTTATGTCTGCGCCTGTTAATTACTATAACGGTAATGAACTCGACTAGTACGCTTATACGTCAATTGTCCGTTGTGCCTTCTGTAACTATGATTCAGACAAATATCGAAAGACAAAGGCTAACCTGTGACTATAGGATATCGCATTCTATTTATACTATGCAGTTTAAGAAACATAACATGGCATTTATACACTTTCTTAACTATGATAAATTGTATTCGTTTGAAATTTCTATCCTGATTGGTTGGTGCTCAGACAAAGAACAAGGTGAGACACACAATAAATCACACAATATGCGTGAGAAATGATGGTACATTCACCTAGTAACTGCATCACATGATAAATCACACGATTCGTGAGAAAGGATGATTATATACTATTTTATGTTGGATCCTATCAGGGCTTGTGTCTAGCGTGTGATATCAGTACCTCCTTTTTCTTGTGCATATTCGTTAGGATCGTGTAACCAGATTACCTAGGTGCTTATCTCTTCTGCCTGATTGGCCATCTGATCTTTATTATTATTATTATCGATCCAGTGAAGGTACTCATCGATGCTTATTTGTATTAATCTGTACACTAAATCTCTTAGTCCAATAGGAACAGTGACTTGATGTTAACTTTTAAAATGTATCTCTCAATCCTTAATACTTAGCACAGTAAATTATACAGTGGTTTGAGAGGATTGAGTTTGTCATGTTATTCGCCCCTGTTAAATATAAGATTTCGCTTTATAGGACTGTACTAACATTGACTCACTCATCATAGCTTAAAGATAGGTAGGAGTGAAGTGTTTGGTGTAGCGTGTTGACCACTTCATTTTTTTACGAAGTTGCATCAAATCCATCTGTAAGTTGATCACTGACAAAATCTCAGCTCCGATACACAGAGGGCTCGTGTGGCATTCACCTGCCCATATCGGCCATTTCTGAAGTAGATCTGATATCCGGCAGGCAGTCGACCAAAGGATGTGTTTACTGCTCCGTAGTTTGCCTCCATCTCCCTTTATCTCTGACTGCAGGACATGGACATTGAAAGTGGGAGTTATGAAAGGACGGTTAGCTGTCTTTTATCATAGGTGTTTGCATTCTATCTCCTGTGTTAAATGTCATAATATGCTGATTATTGTTGAAGGTAGGCCTTAGTGGAGTGCTAGGTAGGTGGGAGGGGAAATAAATCAACGAGCATGTGAAGGTACATAGATTCAGATGGTTAGAACATGTGTTACGTATGTCTAGCTGTCGTCCTCTTCAACAGGCAATGTAAGCTGACTGATATAGGGTGGTTTCAGGATTTCATCATGAGCTGACATCAGTTAGAGAACCACTGGAAAACTTGGGAGTACTGGACAGCCGTTTCGTCCTAGTTTGGGACTCCTCAGCAGTACACACCCACCGGGATTCGAACCCAGGACCCTCCGGTTACAAGGCGAGCTCGTAGACCATTGAGCCACTGGAACCCGATCCAATGGTCCTTGAATTCTAACTTCTGCCAATTCACGACATAGCGCTATGGACGAAACAGTTGTGCAGTACTCCCAGGTTTTCCAATGGTTCTCTAACTAATGTCAGCTCATGATGAAATCCTGAAACCAATCAAATCTCTACAAACCAACACTTGATATAGGGTGGATCAGGTTCGAAAAGAAAGAGCTAGTGATGGTCGAATCAAAGTATGGCTACATTAGTTAAAGAAATCCACGACAGTTAGTTTAAGCCAGGCAGCCAGCCACTTACGGGATGTATAGACTGGCTATCTGACTGGTCGGGGTCCTCGGGATGGTATGACTCAAAATGGTTGTCAATGGCTAGGGCAATTGTATTCACTCTTTGTGATTTGTCAATCATATCCAATGAAATTCTATTGTCCTTCCATAATTACTATTCTTTCTCCCTAACTCACTCACACTTCTGTTTATTATCCCTCTTTACTCTTTTCTCTTGTTTTCTGTGCAACATGGAGGAATTGTGGCCATTTCGAAGTGCTGAACATCTGTGCAAAGATCTGGGTTGAAACCAGTTAGTCAGTCAGATTAATAAAGATCTATCCTTCTTTTCCAAACTTGGCTAGGTTTGATATCCTAATCTGTGCCACTTCCTGCTTGTCGTTGAAACAATGCTGCTTAGATAAAATAAATGTGTTGGTTTTCTTTATTTTCCTCGCATTCATTGATTGTTGAGTGATCCTTATCGTTGTTGTGGTTGTTGTTGGTGGTGGCGGTGTGTGTTTAGGCATCTTTACCACATGTATCTTCTTTATGGCCACCTGAATGAACATCTATCTTCACTGCTTATTGTACTAGGCTAATAGTTCTTCATTATTTGGCGACATCAGATCTATTCCACGAAAACCACATCGTTTAGCGTCTTCTCGTCAATCTAAATTATGTCTGTCATCATGATAGCACCACACCAACAATAGCACTAATATCTCTCTCGGCATTATCGATTTATAATATACTAAAGTCTGATTGGTTAGATGAAAGAATACAGGTTGAAATCGTTCTATTTATTCAGGCTTACATCAATTTCCTTGAATTTATAAGTATTCGTTTTGTAGGGATTTTGTTTGACTGCATGGAGGATTTCATCATCAGCTAATGTCATTTAGAGAACCACTGGAAAGCCAGCTGGGAGTGCTGAACAGCTGTTTCATCCTAGTTTGGGACTCTTCAGCAGTACTCTTCCACTGGGTATCGAACCCCGGGACCTTCTGGTTACAAGGCGTGCTCATAGGCCATTGAGCCACTGGGACCTGATCCAATAGTCCTTGAATTCTAACTTCTGCCGATTCACAACAAAGCGCGACCATTTCGCAGTGTCTTCTTCGATGAGTTTTTGCCTCATCGTCAACCTGCTATACCCTACTGGTCGCGGCTTCCCACTAGAACTCTAGGTTAACTGCCTGAATAGAGCCAGTTGCTAGTAAGTGTCAGGTTTTTTTTCAAGTATTGGTTTTGTAGAGATTTTGTTGGCAGAAGTTAGAATTCAAGGATCATTGGATCGAGTCCCAGTGGCTCAACGGTCTACGAGCTCGCTGGCCTTGTAACCAGAAGGTCCTGGGTTCGAGCCCCGGTGAAAGTACACTGATAAAGAGTTCAAAACTAGGACGAAACAGCTGTCCAATACTCCAACGTTTTCTTTGAATTTACCATCAAAATGATTTTTGTACGGGGTGTGAATCAATGAATCATTAGAGTATATAAAATGCACTAAGCTGTAAGAATTGATTTACAGGATAAATATAATTCAGAATGTGTCTCTGTGTCATACTAGCCGAATAACAGTTGAGACTATATTGAATCTTGAGTGGCCGACTTCTGCCAATTCATTAATAGATGAACAAAACGTAGATATACAGACAGGCGTGTGTATATAAATGGTACATACAATACACGATAATATTTTCTTGAATTACTGACATGTCGTCATTGTACATCCCCCAGTTTTGTTTGTACTTCAATCAGAGGTCAACACAATAGACTGACAACTATGTTCAAGAGCTTAAATACTTAAGTGAGTATTTAATGCAGACTGTAATTAAGCGATATGCTGTTGCTAGGCTTTCAGATACACATAGTTGAATTAAGTATGTACAAATACTAGTCCATGTCTAACCCCTCTGTGTTTTGTGAATGATGACAGCAATATATCGTTTATCCTCACCCTATAATGATTTGACAAAAGACAGGAAAATGAATATAGGCGAAGTTCAATAATAGCGTCCCAAGGGGGGGGGTGCGAATGCTCTAATGACTTTGAACGTATGCTAGTCGTCGGCTAACGGCATCTGTCATTATCACAGCTGAAATATCATGGCTATATTCACCACCTAAGCAGCAAATTTCACCCATATTACGTTTTTAAGTACTGTGTGGACAATGTGTTAATAGCACGTTAGGGTTAGGATTAAGGTTAGGGCTAGTGTTGGGGATAGATTTAGATTTGGCATTATTTATTTTAATTTGTTTTACTATTCACATTTTCCTGGTAAAAATAGTCATCGAACCTCTTATTGGAAATCGTAGTAATTCAACTGATGCCTTTAAGGGAATACGGCACAACAGGATGAGAGAGAGATGAACTTATCACAAAAACAGCTCATACTCAGTCACCTCGGTGTACAGAAACTAGTCCAAGTTAGCCGCTGATACTCATCATCATAACTGGAATGTTTGTTTAAGTCATGTCAGAGAAAGATACCCAGTTTAATGATGTGTTTTCATGCATGATAAGTAAGTATACTTCATTTTTTGTGCAAAAGTCACTTATTTTTATGACTGGTCGGCGGCTGAAGGTCACTCGTACGTTTGCATCCCTTTGGACGCTATTGTTGAACGGCCAAGTTAAACTTTAAGCACCACTAACTAACTACCAGTGGAGTGCTACCACCACCAATGATCTTGAAAAGCTCACTGAGCAAGTTAGTGAAACCCGGCTAATAATAATGTCATCATCAATAAAATATGCTCATCGAAGTGTTACGTTATCTATTAAATGAGATATCTGGCAAGTTTCAGCTCAATTTTGGGAAGATTAAGTTACGCTTAAAGTCAAGAACAACTTAGGGTTAAGTTAATCTAATACAAACGACATTAGGGTTGGTTCGAGTTAGATTACAGTTAGATTAGGGATATTGTTAGGGTTAGAAGACCTAAATAATTAATTACATGCAAAGAATGTGGTTAGATTACTCTGTTGACATAAGAATATAACTTGTACACTTTGGTATAGTTTAATTCTATTGGGGTAAAATTTATTTTGATAAAGTCTCACAGTGTGTGCTGTATACAGTAATATTAACGATGACAACGTTTCGAGCACACTTTATCGCTCAGTAAATATTACTGTACAACACTGTGTGAGACTTTATCAAAATAAATTTGCCCACAATAGAATTACACTCCAACGTAAAACTAAGAACTATTTTTATCCCATGTGAGAGGAAGCTATCGCCTGTAACACTTCTTTACAGCTTTTATACAACTTTTATTTATTATTATTATTGTATCTTTTTGTTCCTAGAGAAACATAGGGCTTCAGCTGCGCACCTCCATTGCCTTCTGTTTTCTGACAACCTTTTCACTCCGCTCTAGGTCTGTCCACATGCTTTCATCTCCTCCTCGCATGATCTCCTCCGAGTCACCCTATCACTGATGACCAACTCTCCGCCTCCCTTTCGGGTTCCACTCGAGCGATGGCCTGTCTAGTGATGTCACTTGATGGTTTCCTCAGAGTATGGCCAATCCATCTCCATTTCCTCCTGCCTATTTGTTTCACAATCGGTTCTAGCTGGATTGGTTCGCTCCCAGAGATCCCTGTTTCTGATCTTTTCTCGCCGGCCATCTGATCTTGAGTATTGAGCGAAGACAGCTGTTAATGTAGGTCTGAAGTTTGTTTGAGATGCTCTTTATGACTCGCCAAGTCTCTGATCCGTATAGTGAGTAGCATTACTGACTTCACATTGGAGTTGAAAATCCGGATCTTATTTTTGATGCTGAGTGCTATTGGCCTCCACACAGATTTGAGAGTAATGAAAGTCTGTCTTGCTTTTCCGATTCTGGCTTTGATATCCTCGTCATTTCCGTTTGCCTGTACTTGAAACCATGCGCCCCAGGTCAGTAGGTGAAGGAGACTGTTTCTTTCAAGTTCCTCCCATTTATGCAGATTGTTGTCTGTTGTTGCTGTTGATGTTGGCCAGGAATTTTCATCACCTCTGTTTTATCTATGTTCACTTGAAGTCCTATCTTCTCTGGATGCTTCTTCTGCCAACTTGTTGCTTTTCACTTGCATATCTTCCAGTTTGTGGGAAATCAGACATATATCATCGACGAAATCCAGATCTTCCAAGTCTTTTGTGTGAGTCCATTTTATGCCTGTTCCGTTGTCTGTCGCATTATCCAATCTACTGCAATCAGGAAGATCATTGGTGATAGTAGACAGCCTTGCCTCACTCCCGTCCTCACTTCGAAGGCTTCCGTAAGTTTCCCGTTGTGGATTACTTGGCGGCGTGCAGCATTGTCGTATAACTGTTGGATGAGATGTATAATTGTCGATGGGACCCCGTAGTAGCGAAGTAGTTGCCAGATGACCTCTCGATCGACGCTGTCGAAGGCCTTTTCAAAGTCGATGAAGATGAGTGAGGTAGAGAGGTGACTGCCATTCCAAGCTTTGTTCAATGATGATCCGTAGAGTGGCGATTTGATCAATACATGATTTGTTTCTCCTGAATCCGGCCTGTTCCGGTCGAAGTTTTTGATCCAGGGCTTGTTTGATTCTCTCCAGGATGATGCGACTTAGTATCTTGCTTGAAATGGACAGAAGCATAATTCCGCGCGAGTTTTTACATTGACTTAAGTCTCCTTTCTTTGGTAGTTTGAATAAGTATCCTTTCTTCCAATCCTCGGGTACTTTGCCCTCTTTCCACACCTTCTCCAGCAGTGGCGTCATCAAGTCCGCTGTTGTCTCCGGGTCTATTTTCAAAGCTTCTGCTGGGATTCCATCTGGTCCTCCTGCTTTCCCAGCTTTTAGCATCTTGATGGCATTCAGGACTTCTGATTTCGTCGGGGGGTCAATGTTCACTGGTAGTTCTGCTTCCGTTGTTGGTATTGTTGGGCGCGTTGTAGGTGGTGGACGATTTAGAAGTCTTTTCAAGTGTTCAGCCCAGTGCTTTCTCTGTTCCCCCTCTTTGGTGATTGACTTTACATTGTCGTTTTTTATGCATACAACTTTTATGCATAAATATATGTATTCTAAACACAAAAATGCCTCCTTCACGTGCTTTGGTGCTTTCGAGGTCATTTACTGATTGATTGATGGTAGCTAGTGGTGCTTAAAGTTTAACTTTGCCAAAATCTAATCCATTCTATATTTTCTGAAATTCTAAAACTGCTCCCAGCCGTATCACATAGTGATGATAATAATAATAATAGTAATAATTGTTCCCTCAGGGTTGACAGTGGAACAGAGGGTTGCAACAGTACATCTCCAGTGTGTCTTATTCTCTGTGGTTCTCTTTAGCCAGGTCTGACGACTGCTCATAGTCTCTCACCTCATCCTCACACAACCACCTCGATGTTACTCTCAGATATCCTACTCGTTGTTCTCCACTCATATACCACTGGAGCTGTTGTTACCTTGCATGCGATGTCAATCGGGCGTCTCGCCTAAGCCTATGTGTCTGACGCGTGTTCATTTTCTTTGAAATATTTTTTTTTAAGTAATAGGTGTTCTTAATTGATTCCTTTCCTAGATTTTCTTGCTGTAACATTCTTCAAAGTGACAGGTAGACGCTTTTTATGAATGAAGTTCTCATTCAAATGGGTGATACTATTGTTGAAAGTGATTAAACCGTTATTTACCCAAGTGTATGAAACACCCTTTTTTAATGCTGCTAATTTACACTTCTCTGTCTGATTTCAACACAGAACTTTGCACCGGTGTGCTGCAGTAGTTTAAGTCGCCACACACTAATTCACATTTACTATTCACCAGGAGACGTATGATTCGGTATTATTATATCAAGAGTGAATTACCGTTTATATCCATCCAGCTTTATGTGTATCTTTTCTTCCACATGCTCCTGTGAAACTGATTATACTGGACACTGTAAGCATGTTCTCACCCCACCCGACATGACCCCCCCCCTCACTACCCCGAAAAAAAGCTTCGCTGAACATATGCTACCACAGTCTGGTTGATGGAAGGGCGGTCAAAGGATGATGTGAATACTTTCTTGCACCAGATCCATTATTCCCTCACTTGATTCATCCTTCAAAGTTATCCAAAGCTCTAAATTGCGTCTGTGGCACAACAGTAAGGATGCTTGCCGACCATGCACATGGTACAGGGCTCGATCCCTAGCCGCCGACTCACTCTTTTACCTCATTAAGCCAGTAGTAGTATGACTGGTAAAAAGAGGAAACGTTGGGTTGGGTATGAGGCTAGCAACCCTATCCCGTAAAAATAAACACTGCTACCGAAACTTCAAGCCTCTAGCTTGAAGCTGCCGTATGTTCCACTGCGAACGTAAAGTGTAACAACAGAAGACAAGGGCCACGCAACAGATGGTTTATTAAAGAAATCAACACATATTGATAGATTTTCGTGTACATATTATAGGTTATCTTTAACAGAAAAACACAATCCTTTGATTGGTTGCTTCTCACAGAAAGTTAACCTTGCATTTCTTTGTGGCTGTTTCTTGAATGTCAGATCATCTTTATGCTAACTGTATCCGCCTACGCAAAGCCTTTCTTCTCCTTTTTCTCACGACCAATATTGGGGACATAAACAGTGACGTAAATTACTGTCCACCAATTTTAACTAACAGCCAACTCTCACCACAAAAGGAATAAAAAAAGCGCAAATTTCAATCACTGTAAAAGTTTACGTTTTCACCACATATATGCGTATAGCCGAGACTTGTAGCTACACGTGGACATAAACCCCGCACTATCTATTCGAAAAAAATGGTTTTTTAAAGCATCCTTTCTTTACCTTGGTTCGTGGTAATGTTCTTCTTAAACCTTATCACTTGAATTCATTCCATACGTTACTGCATCTTCACCATCTTTATTATTCTCACCATCTCATTGCACTTTTAGTCTTCTTTTTTGACAACCCTTGACCTATTCATTTTTTAAATTGTGATATTTTGTAATTCATTCATTTCAAATCATATTATATTATTATTATTGTTCCCTTGGGCTCCGAGTGGAACATGGGGCTTCAACAGCACATCTCCACTTTGTTCTACTTTCTGTGTCATCCTCTTCAGCAAGGGCCACGATGTCCCAGACTCTCTCATTTCTTCCTCACATAGTCTCCTCCATGTCACCCTAGAACATGTGTGTTGTGTATTGACTGAGGAATTTCGAGTGATACTTAACACCCTTTTCAATAGTGTATAGCTGTTTGAAGAAATGAAATCACTGAATAGGGAGATGTATCTCGGCTGAATAAAACACTGGGATTTTCTTAATGTATAAGTGAGTATATTTCAGGAAATCAAAATAGGAATAAAAGAGCGACAGTGTGTGGTGAGAGTTGTCTGCTAGACAAAAATTGATATACAGCAACTGAATTCAGTGTTTACTTTCTAAATCTTGGTCATGAGAAAGAACAGGAACAAAGGGTAAGCTTGAGGAACTCAACAACCAATCACATAAGAGTTAGCGTGTGCAAATACGATTCGCAGATATATGGCTTAACTTTCTGAAAAATGGTCACAAACAGTACAGAACAAGCTTGAGCGAGAAAACAGCCAATCAGAAGAGGTTGCTTCTCTGCTAACAATAACGCTAATAATAATGTACACATAAATCTATAAATATCTGTTGATTTTTCCAATAAAGGATGTGTTTCCTGGCCCTTGTCTTCTGTAGTTACAGAATAAATAAAAATATACTAACGGATGCCTTTAAACTGAAGACAGGAGTAACATAAAGTTCTTCACTATCATCGATTATATTTCTGATTATGCGGTACTGGATCATGCGGAAGACTGTGCATAGGGAGAGTGGGAAGACAGGAGTACGCTGAACTGGAAGATTTCGATTTCACGTGTCGGTGGCACAGTGGTTGGGACTCTCGACGATCCTGCACATAGTCCGGAGTTCGATCCTTTGCCGACGCACACCTGATATCTATGGTCGGCCTGTAAAATTTGGGCTACCGATATCACATGCTGAAAATTCCATACCTGTACGAAAAACACGGTGTGAAATCAAGCTGTAATCAAAAAAATATATTATGTTGACTGCCATACAAACTTTATGACTTACAGGTGAAAAACAACAAACTGGCTGAAGAGGCTGGCTGGCAAGGGAGACAGGATTCCAGATGAACATAGAGAAGGTGTAGACGGAGGTAATGAAAATAACCTACCAACAATAACATGCAACAATAATAATAATGTTTTTTTTTTCAAAGAGGTCATTCTGTTCACGTGTCGTAACACCATCATTTCAACTACAGGCGACACCACGGATAAGGATATCAAGACCAGCATTGGAAAGGCAAGGCTGACCTGACCAACATCACACTAATGAAATCATTTGGAAAATATTATGAACTCAGGTAGCATAAAGAACATAATCCGGATTTTCAATACAAATATTAAGTCAATTCTTCTATGTGGATGACAAACTTGCATTTTTAACAGACAACTGCTGACTTATCAACCATTGCCTTTACTGCCTCCATAGGGAAGATCAAATGACCAATCGGCCAAAAAGAAGGATTAACAGCAAGATATTCTGAGAATGCGTCAACTGAGAAACTACTGCTCAACAAATTCGTAGGAGAAAATGGATATGAAGTGGGCATACATTGAGGAGGAGGCCGTTGAATGACAAGGCATGGCAAACCTTTGCTCGAGGGGAACCCAAATAGGAAACTAGAAATGAATGCGGCACTCTAGGATGAGCTGAAGGAGGAGGTCGTTGGAGGAAAATGGATAATTGTAGGACTACTAACTAAGCAGAACCGCAGAGAATAAGACAAATTGGAGATGTACTGGTGAAGCCCAATGTTTCACCCAGAACCCAAGGGAATAATAATAATAATAATTTCTTAAGGGAATAATGAATGAATAAGGACTGAATGAAGTGAATGTGACAGTCTCAAATATCTTTATCACTATCTGGCTTTTCTTCCATTTAAAACTGTATTGGCAACTAAAACCATTCAATCAAAAGTCCCTACAAACCAATACTTGAAAATCAATGAGATGCTCACTAGAGATTGGTCTTATTCAGGTAGGCAGTAGTTACCTTAAGTTCTAGTGGAAATTCATGACCAGTAGGCTGCAGCAGATCGGGTGTCAGGATAAATACTCACCAGAAGTTGGAATTCATGCACTGGCCTATAGATCAGGTCCCAGTCGCTGCTGAATGCCAAGTCATCGCCTCCCTTGACGAGCAATGTTAGTGGATATAGGGTCAGGCTGGAAAAAAGCTAGCAGCGGTCAAACAAAAACTTGGCTGCACCAGTCAGTGAAATCCACAACAGTTGGTCTAAGCCACGTAGGAAGGTGTAGACTTGCTTCCTGGTTGGGGTCCTCAGGACGGTAAAAATCTATGGTTGGAAACAATTAGTGACATGGCTCAAAATCGTTCTCAGTGGCTAGTGCAGATGCATCCACTCCTTGTGACTTATGATCTCCAATGAAACTGTTTTGTTCTTAGTTATTACTCCTCCTTTGTCTCACACCTCTGCTCACTGTTTCTATTATGCTATTCTTGTACTTTCTTCTCTTGCTTCGCGTGCTACACGGAATGTGGCGACTTGAACTTCCGCACATTTGTGCAAAGTTCTATGTCGAAAACAGACAGACAGAATGGTTTACGAGCTCGCTGGCCTTATAACTAGAAGGTCATGAGTTCGAACCCTGGTGGTGGGTGAGTACTGATGAAGAGTCCTAAACTAGCTGAACGAAACAATTGTCTGTCCATTAATCCCTGATAGGTTTTTTAAATGGTTCTCTAACCGATGTCATCTATTGATAAAATCCTGTAACCAATAAAACCACCAAATTTTTTATTGTGTGTATGTGTTGTTGATGTTTGTTGTTTTGGTGATTATTGAAAAGAATTACTACAACAAAGTGTGTTTACCAAAAAAAAAATACGCAGCTTAAAATGAATAGCATTCATTCATTCATTGATTTATCCACCTATCTAATCTATCTATCTATCTATCCATCTATCCATCTATCGTTTTACCCACATATTGATTGTGTGACCACAGCGAAAAACAAACCAAAACAAACAGTCTTTCACGCACCGGTTGTTATTATGAATTGAATGAATGAATGGATGGATGGATGGATGGATAGATGGCTAAGTACCCAAAGTACCGGTAGTAGTAGTAGTAGTGGTGTAGTAGTAGCCGTCATATGCCTTGTGTGTCGTACATCACTTGCCCTCTCTTACTCTCTCTCTCTCTCTCTCCGTGTCTGTACATTCTATAACCCTATAGCGACATGAATAGTAGACAGATTGAAAACATCTTTTGCATTTTTTGTTTTGTTTTGATTTTCTGTTTTAAAGATGTTTTCACACTAGCTTTTGGATATTTTAAAGAAGCATACCTAGGGAGTCACAAATACAGACAGAGGGCGAAGGCAACGCGGGGTGGGCCGCTGGCGGAAGACAGCGCTTACGTGCGTGCTTGCTTGTGTGCGTGCGTGCGTGTGGTGATCGTAATTAGGGACACATTATACACAACAAAAAAGAAGAAAAGTCATCAGTCTTCTTCTCCTTCTTCTTTCACTGGTCTTGGTGATTAATTCTGTGTATTATAAACAAACATCATTTTTTTTTGTGAAATGGAAACGTGTGTGTATCGTTTGGAGTGTGTGTGCACTCGTGTAATTATAAGCGCGTACTTTATGATTGATTATACTGTGTCTATGTGTGTTCACATTGTAAGTGAAAAAAAAGAATTGGAGGAAAGCACCTGACTGACTGGCCATTTAATAGAGAAGTCATGAGGATGATTTCCATCTGGGGTAGTATACGTTTGTTCTTTCTGATGTGGAAGATTTCATTCTGTCACTCTCTCCCTCTCTCTCTCTCTCTCTCTCTCTAGACAACACACTTGTAGATTTCAGGCTTTAATATAAATTGAATTTATTTAGATAATTTATTGATTTTCATCCATATCGATGGTTTTTACGGACTTGGAGTTAAACTTTATTTTTTTTATGATATGTGCTTATCTCTTTTTCTATAGTTGATAAATTTTATCTGTAAAAATGTGTCTCAGGATTTCATCACTGGAAAACCATCTGAGGGTACTGGACAGTTGTTTCGTCAGCTTAGTGTTAGACACACCCAACACCAGGGTTTAATGTCAGGACATCCTGGTTACAAGGAGATCATTAGGCAACTGGAACCCGATCCATTTGCCAGTCCATGAATTCTAACTTCTGCCAATTCATAATATGACTCGACCACCACAGCTTCACCTGTTGTACTCTACTACTAACCAATACTTGAATAAAAATGTGTCTATTGGTCGCTGATTGATTGTCTAATAAATGAGGTTTCTCAGAATTCTTCTGGCATTTTTGAGGTTTCTAATGTCTAAAATATCTACACTTTCCTAGTCAAATTAGTTGTTCATCGTTGTCTACATATGCAGCATTGATATGAAACAGAAATATATGTCGTTTGTTTTGACAGGTTCAATTTCTTGGGTTTTGAGTCGAAAGGGAGGGGAAGCTTATTTTAGCCGATGTGGAGCTTATCACAATTCATTGAATTAATTTTGTAGACGGTATTGATCTTGTCTTCTTTGGTTGTCTGAAGTATTTTCGTCTGACTAATATTCAACGAAGTGATAGTTGTAGCTTGTGATTGGGAGATATCTGTTTTGAATGACTTTCGTATTTCAGCCCTTATTTAAGGAACATTCTTCACACATATATACTCATGGTAGGATGAGTTTTCTTGTGATGGTTTCTTCCTGTAGTCTGATACGAATTTAGACATTTTTGACGAAATGTTAACGGGATTTATTTTACTTGAAAACAGGTAATACCTGTTTCTTTTCTCTTCTCTTCAAGACTGGAGTCGTGTAGTCTGATTATGGTTCTATCCATAATTAATGTCTGCTGATACCTAATTCATCGTGAAAGTACATAGCTTCTAGGGATTTTTCTGCCATTCACGGTGCTTCCATTGACTAAAACTTCTACATTTTTCCCAGTCAAATTAGGGTCCATTGTAGTCTACATTACAAAACTGTCGTCTTATTCCATCCCATCCGATTGTACGGTTGGTTGTGTGTAATTGCATGCAGCTGAACTATTCTCCAGATTCTTATCTTATTCGAGTCAACTAATCTAGAGATATTGCTAAGCTTTTATGCTCTGCTAGCCTAACTGACCCTGTTATACTACTTTAATCTATAGGTTTGACCTGATAATCATTGCAGGGTGTTAGATAAACTAAATTGTTTTGTCTAATTTACTCCACTGGCAGGATCCTTTAATCGACAAAGCATGTTTCTAATTGAGTTTGTGTGGGGTTCGAAGCCAGCCACTTTTATTCTGTCTTCACTGATAAGATTCTTCTCCGTAAGGTGGTTTTGAGGCTCTTCTTTGTACGAAAGGAAGTACAACTGATGATTTAAACTCCATGTTGATGGTGTTGTCATCATTCTGTGCATGTTTGGCATGCACTTCGTCAGTAATATTATTATTATTTTATCACTATCACTACTATCATTATTATTTATTTTGTTTTTACATTTTCCTACTGATATGTATATATATATGTGTATGGTGGTCTCTCTTTCTGTTTGCTCGCTTAGTCTGTGACCATTTCACTTTGATGAACCTGTCTCCTTTAACAATGTATATTCCCCTTATATTATATATAATATGAGTGTTTGTTGACAGTCCGTTGCTTGGTGACAGATATCCATATAATATGTGTGGTTGTTGACATGTCTGCTATATTTTGCTATGTATATATGGATCGATACTCCATTATAATTAGCCATTCATGTTAAGACTGTCTATTGATTTGTTTACACACTTGTCTGGACATTCATATATATTTCGCTCACACAATATTGTGTGACTCTACTTTGGTGTGATACCACTTATTGCATTCTCCTTGTGTTTGGAAAATAGAAGTATCACCGCAAACCTAGTGGTCTTCTTATTTCCGTCTTTCTTGCGTCAGGACTATTAAACTCTCGACCAGTACATAGCAATAATACTTTAGTGACGAGTACATAACACGTACATATTTCCTGATTAACTTATCAGGGTAATTATTAATTAAGTTTCAAAGCTTCTCTTATATGCCTCACTTTCTTTCTGAGATTTTTCTCGGTACTGCTTAGTTTTTGTGCCCTGTGACTCAAAGATTTCACTAGTCCTGTTTTTTGTTGACATTCAATAGGATGGTTGGGAATTCAAATATCAGTTTAAAATGAGCGGGTTTCCTCTAAACACTAGTGTGTTTAACTTCCTGTCTTCTTTTCCTTTCACACTACAGTCGAAAATATAAAACGAAAGTTTCGAAGTTGTGTAATTATAATTGATGATTTGATTATGAACAATAGCAGACTGTGTTTGAAAGTGTGTCATCCAGTAAATAATAATAATAATACCGTTCCACACTGTATGATATATCTAATAAACAAATTAATAAATTAATACTTGAAAATTAATCTGATGCTCACTAGTAACTGGCCCTATTCAGGTAGTTAACCTGTGGTTCTAGTGGGAAGCCGTGATCAGTAGGGTACAGCAGGTTGAAGATGAGGCAGTAACTCATCGAAGAAGACATTGAGAAGTGGTCACGCTATATCGTGAATTGGCAGAAGTTATAATTCTTGGGCTAGCCAATGGATCGGGTCCCAGTGGCTCAATGGTCTACGAGCTGGCTCGCCTTGTAACATGAAGGTCCTGGGTTCGAACCCCGGTGGGTGAGTACTGATGAAGAGTTCCAAACTAGGATGAAACAGCTGTCCAGTACTTCCAGGTTTTCCAGTGGTTCTCTAACTGATGTCAGCTCATGATGAAATCTTCCAGGAAATTAATATGGAATTACATACTACCACAGTTCCAATGTTTTACACTTAAATTAGTTCGATATTAGATCACTTAGTCAAAACAGACAAATAAAAACAGGTATTGACTAATCTTTTTCTATCATCTATCGTGTGTGCCTAATAAGCTGGAACAAGCCCAACAGATAGGGAATACTCTCAAAAAGCAGCGTGTACACTAAATTATCTATCTGATATTCAAGTATTGGTTTGTAGGGATTTGATTGATTACAGGATTTCATCATGACCTGACATCAGTTAGAGAACCATTGGAAAACCAGCGGGTAGTACTGGACAGCTGTTTCGTCCTAGTTAGGGAGTCCTCATCAGTACGCACACACTGCCACGGTTCGAACCCAGGACCTTCTCGTTACAAGGTGAGCGAGCTCGTAGACCGTTAAGCCACTAGGACCCGATCCAATGGCCAGCCGATGAATTCTAACTTCTGCCAATTCTTGACATAGCGTGACCGCTAGCCGATGTCATCAGCGAGTATTTTTCCTCACACCGAACCTTCTGCACTATACTGTCACGACTTCTAGCTAGCTCACTAGTGACTTGCCCTATTCAGGTAGGTAGTTATTTTGGGTTCTAGTGAGGAGTCGTGACCAGTAGGGTGCAGAGGGTCGGGTGTGAGGACAAATACTCGCCGAAGACAACGGCTAGCGGTCACGCTATGTCAAGATTTGGCAGAAGTTAGAATTCATCGGCTGGCCATTGGATCGCGTCCCAGTGGCCTAATGGTATACGAGCTCACCTTGTAACCAGAATGTCCTGGGTTCGAATCCTGATTGGTGCTTACTGATGAAGTGTCCCTAACTAGGACGAAACAGCTGTCCAGTACTCCTTGGTTGGTGGTTTTCCAATGGTTCTCTAACTGATGTCAGCTCATGATGAAATCCTATATATCACATAAATGAAAAAAATAAAACAGATTTTGATTGGATGGAGGATTTCATCATGAGCTCACATCAGTTAGAGAAGCACTGGAAAACCACCTGGAAGTACTGGACAGCTGTTTCATCCTAAGTGCTGTCAGGACTCTCACTGACCATGGACATGGTCGGCTAGCAAATTTAGGCTGCCGATATCATAAGCTGAAAATTCCATACCTATACCAAAATTATTGTGTGGTTTCAAGTTATAATCAAAAAAATAAAAGTGTGTTCTCGTGGAACTAACACCTTTGGCTCATCACTGGTGAAGGTTAAAGATAAAATATAAAAAATAAGAAAACCAACAGAATTATGTATACCAGATCAATTGTGGAGACTGTAATACCGTACATGGAGGAGAAACTTCCAGACAGGTAAATATAAGAGTGAAGGAGCAGAAACACTATCTGAAGGTGGTTCCAAAGACCTCTGCAAACTTAAAGAAGCTAGAAAACAAATCAGCGATTGTACTGTAGTCAATAGAAACAGGACATAAAAAATTGACTTTGATAAGACTTAGGTTTTACAGAAAGGTTTTGGTTCGTATAAAGAAGGAGTAACTGACTCTAGAAGCTTTTTGCATATATGGATGAATTCCAACAGACATGTGAAGGTGTGATATTAGCTGATGCTTGGAAACTCCTGTTTAATAAATAAAAAATGAATAGGTATCACTAATTAATCATACTTAATGTAAATTCCTGATTGTCTGTATCTTCTTATGGAGAGACTTACAAATGTTTTACAACTGTTTACCTATACAGACATACACACACACACCATTGTATACTGCATTACATACATATTTTTTATATTCATTTATCTACGACCATGAACTTTTGGTTAAACGTAATCTGATGAAAAGTACACTCTGTTTAAAGTGTTTATCAAAAGCAGACTAATCTGATGCTCGCTAGTGATTTACTACAGAACGGAGTTTCCTGGAGTTCTAGTGAGAAGTTGTTATATACTCGTCGCTAAATTATTGTTATGTACTGGTCGAGAATTTAATAGTCCTGACGCAAGAAGGCGGAAATCAGAAGACCACTAGGTTTGCGATGATACTTCTATTTTCCAAACACAAGGAGAATCAATATGTCACACAAGTGTGTGAGAGCAAAATATGAATGTCCGAACAAGTGTGTGAACAATCAATAGACAGTCTTAACATGAATGGCTAATTATAATGGAGTATTGATCCATATATACATAGCAAAATATAGCAGACTGTCAACAACCACACATATTATATGGATATATGTCACCAAGCAACGGACTGTCAACAAACACTCATATTATATATAATATAAGGGGAATATACATTGTTAAAGGAGACAGGTTCATCAAAGTGAAATGGTCACAGACTAAGCGAGCAAACAGAAAGAGAGACCACCATACACACACACATAAATATATATATGTGGATACATATCAGAAATCTTGACCAGTGAGATCCAACCCGTCAAGTGTGGGGATGTTTTTCCCACTGATGACCACTGATTGATTGGTGCCAGTCGCTCTAAATCACGAATTGGTAGAAGGTAGAATTCATGGGCTAGCCAATGAATTGCCGAATAGTTTACGAACTTGGTTGTTTGTAACCGCGGATGCGTTGTTGTTAGTCAGTCACCTCTGTATCCTCAACTTCTAGGCGAAATCAATTCCTGATAAAGACTTTCCTTCCTTCAAAAATATCTTCTTTACTTTGTTTAAATATAGACTACATTATAATGTGGAAAAAAAACAGTCAGCAAACGAAAGCTTTTTTTTGCTTTCTTTCGACAGTCATATGATGCACAGGTGTTTCTTTATTCATTATCTTGTTTAAAAAGGTTTCACTTTTATTATATTTCAGTCACATGGAATCTTTCTGGTGTGACCCAACCCTTAAGCCTACAATTTGTTAACTTCCGTATTCTGCCTATTATTCTCTATTGTTTTCCCCTTAGTCTTTCCTGGGCTATTGAAGAAAGACTATACCTTATTGCGTAAGACGTTAAAGGTTGTCAGCAGGGTAAGCAGTTTGCCACTTAGCCAGCTCGTTAATATTCTGGTGAACAGGCACATGGATTCATGTGAAAAATGGGCAAAAACCATTTTATCTGACCCACAACACCCTCTACATTCACAACTCTTCCCATGTATCTCTTCAGGGAAAACCAGAAACCCATATAGGAAACTATATGCCCGCACTAGCAAGTACAAAAACTCACCCATACCCTATCTAGCTCGTGTTCTGTGCGACAAAGAAAGCGTTAGGCGGGAAACCTTTAACTTAATAAATAGTCAGTAGAACAAATGGATCTCGTCTTTCCAAGTCACATCATTTACAGGTACAACGTTTCCTCTCTACCTTTTATCTCGTTATGTGTTGTTTTGTTTCTCTCTTCCTTGCAAACTCTACTTAAAACATTCTTGTTCGTTCTTTCACACTCTGTATATCTCGACCATTTTGCTATCGCTTACGCCAGTAAATATCCTAGTAGTATCTACTTTTCTAACACCTTCAAACACTCTGTTTAAATTTTGGCTTTGCTACCGACATGCTAATATGTTGTTGTCAAAACTGACTGAGATAACCTTAATCTATGTAGAACTATTATTTATTGTTAATGTACTAACTGGATGCAATATACTGTATGTGGTGAAATGCAGAGAATTCCATTCTGTATCACATGTACTGATTTGGAATAAAGCTTATTTTATCTTAATCTTTACAAAAAACTGGTAATAAACTTGTCTTCACTCAAAAATACTGCACTGTTTTTCTTTACTGCAAATTAATAATTGCAAGAGTGGAAAATCGCTTAATTCTTTTCTCCTCACCCTATAATCGACAAATAAAAACGAATGACACGGGGAAAGACTTCAACAAAATCGTCTATTTCTCTGTTCATGATCTGATATAGTCAACTGATTGGTTGTAATGAGTAGTAATCAACTTTTTATATCACTCAGTCAATCAGTAAGTAGTATAGGGCATCATGTGATTATACTTTTTTTTTTTAGTGCCGTTCACCTATGGTATCATAAAGATGGATTACATATTGTGATGCGAGTGATTTTACCGATATAAAGGCATTTTGTGAAGGAAATTTCACTACCACACGCCTAACTGTGTTTATTTTGGTTGGGAGTATTAATTCAGGCAAACATACTTTGAATTGATTAAAAATTCCCATTGGAAACTGTGTTTTTTCAAAAGAATGTTTACTGAACAAAGAATATTCACATTTTCGATAGCCTACTCTTCATTATCCGGCTGTACAGTTATATATCCTTCCATAATAGTGAATGAATGAATTAGTGTTATGAACAACAATAATGTTGCTGTTTAAATAACATCAAATCAGTAATATTGAAAGATTACAACTGAACAGCATCAACATAACAATAAACTGAATGTCAGAAAAATAAGGGAAGGTAATATTACAAATTCATGAATTTATAGTCTCTACTGAAGGCTGGCCAGGGCAATAGTAGTGGCTGAACTTGCTTCTCCTTTTGGCACCCAAAGCACTGGTTGTTTCACGTGAATCGCGATAACCTCTGCTGTTTCGAGTATTCAGTTCTTGTATGTTTTTGGCATTTTATTTGGTACCCTGTAGATTATAGAGAAGGATTTTTCAGTGCTATCTAGCTTTGTGGGAGCGGTTTGGACCAGGTGATCTAATATCGAACTGTGTTGATTGTTTTTACTCAGCCTTTACTTAGCCATATTGGGAGATTTTTCCGAGCTAGCATAGAAATCAAGTTCCTTGAACAACGGTCAATATAAGTCGCTCCACCACAAGAGCGAATGAACTGGCAGATACAATTCGAAGAAGTGGTTAGTCTAGGCACTTCATCTTTCAGTCGAGAAATCACTTTAGGTCCTGTAGAAAATAAGACTTTTGGTTTGCCAGAATGACACGTTCTGAACTGATTTTCTTAAATTCTTCGTAATTATTTCTCCAGGTATTTTAACCTTGAATAGCAGTCGTATGCATAATGGCTTCTTGTCTACGGATAGTGAATTGTCCTTTACAGTTTTCTCAGCCATATGTAAGCTGATCAATTTGTCGGGATAGCTATTTTCAATTTAGTAAGGACCCTCAGCCACAAGGTTATGTCTATTGGCTCAGAAGAGGTAATTGAAGACGAATTAAGGATAGTATATGATACCTTGATTGAAAATAGCTATCCAGACAAATTTATCAGGAAACATATAACAAAGAAAGTTGAAAAGAACTATTCACACTAATGTTGTTAATAACATTAGTTCATTCATTATTATGGATGAATATATAACTGTAGAACCCGATGATGAAGAGCAGATTATGGAAAATTTCAATATTCTTTGTTCAGTAACCATTCTTTTGAAAAAAAACATACTTTTCCAATTTCCTGATCGTTACTTACTCTCATCAGTATGACAATCACGCTAATGATTGGTATGTATAGAGAGTTCTTCCTGGTTTGAGTAGTATTATGTATGCATACATCATTCCCTTGGGTCACGATTAGAACATATGGTTTCAGCAGCCCACATTCCGTTTCGTTCTATTCTCCATATCCGTTTTCACTTGGCTGCAAGATTGTGCATATTAACTGTCATTCCTCTTTACACATTCTCCTCCATGTCTTTACCTGAGTCCACATTGTCGCTTCTCATTTTAGTTTTACTCTAGAACCTTTCGGGTGATAACGCTCAAAGGTCTTTTCAGCTAATATCCAATCCATATCCACTTTGTTCTGCGTACTTGTTAGAAGACAGGTTATTGATTAGTTCCCTGCCAAAGTTCCTTATTGCCTATCCTTTATGGTCAGTCATCTTTATCTTCAGTATTGAACCACCAAATACAGGAGTGCATACATATATGGGATCAGGGTTTAATTAGATATAATAAATTTATGAGATAAATGAAGCATAAGTATGGGTGAGGAGATTTAATTAGTTTTTTTTTTAAATTAACCTTGGTCGAAGAAGAGAAAAGCGTAGGGTTATTCTCCACAGTTACCATAGCTTCGGTGTTGTGTTAAATGACGTGTTGGAATTCTGTTCGATAGGCTCATTGGAGGAATGCAATACACAGCCTTTGAAAGCACTTCTTCTGTCCACCTAGTGAGGAGTGATCAATAACAATCGAATAAGACAAAATACATTATCATATAGATTCTGTTTGACCTTGTCCAAATCATAAAATCTATCATGGCTGAGAGAAGAAAGAGTTGTTTCTAAGTTTTCAATTTCAATGAAGAGCCATAAAAATGACTTATACCACTACTACTACTACTACGACCGGTTTTATATTATTTTCCAACCAAACAATTATCACTAATTAAATGAAAGATAAACTTCCTAGCTGCGCCATTTTTATGTGGATTTATAAGTTTACCTGGTCCAGTAGATTAAGTCATACAGGAGTAAACAAAATAGACAGCTTAACACTCGAGCGAATTTCTTCACGGGTCAGCAAATGTCAAACAAAATGTATAAGAATTACCATTTTCTCTCATTTGATTGATGACTGTGGTCACTAAATGGACAGCGAACGTACTGAGTGGAATTTGAAACCATCTTTCATACATATATATATATATCATGGGTCGTTGGATCAGGTCCCAGTGGCTTAATGATATGTGAGGCTCGCCTTGTAACCAGAAGGTCATGGGTTCGAACCCTGGTGGGTTCGTACTGCTGAACAGTCCCAGACCAGGTGGACGAAACAGTTGGCTTGCCAGTACTCCCTACTGGTTTTATAATGGTTCTCTGAGTGATGTCAGCTCATAATGAAATCCTCCATCCAATCAAACAAAAACCCCCTACAACACCGATACTTGAAAATCTACACATGTGTATGTGTACATATATATATACTCTGGTGACAACACGCCAAGTCTGTGAACCACTTAGAAGCACTAACCTCAACATTATCGTTGAAGATCTACATCCTGTTCCTTATGCTGAAAGCAGTAGATTTGAACAATGATTTCAGATCAATGCACATCTCTCTAGCTCTTCCGATGCGATGCTGGATGATTTCGACACCGTTATCTGTACCACCGCCTCTAGCTCAAATGATACTGTCGAAGCCAGTAATTGAAAGAGGTAGCTTCCTTTAGATACTTTAGATTAATGCTTGTTGTTGCTGGTGGTAGTAAGATGTCTTCTCAGGACTGCAGGTGAACACAGAGAAGACAGAGGTGATGATGAAAATAACCAACCAACAGCGGCTACAACAACAATCAGAACCAATCACGATCATTGGGAGAGATGTAACAGAGAGGTTGCCTACTTCACTAATCTGGCAAGGCAGCATCATTTCAACTACAGGCAGTGGGAACGGATGAAGATGTCAAATAAAGTCAGAATCGGAAAGGAAAGATACACCTTCATCAACCTGAAACCAGCTTGGAAATCTTCTATACTCAGTATAAGGAACAAGATTCAGATCTTAAACACCAATGTCAATTCGGTCCTTGTATACGAGCCAGAAACTTGCACTGCGCGTGTGTTACGAAATGAATTGCCAACAGGCTATAGCAGACTTTCATCAACAGCTACCTACTTCGTTGGTTGGTTCCATGCTGAAGATCAAATGTCTGGACGATGAAAAAACCAACAACTGAGAGATGATTGCTCAACATATATGTAGGAGAAAATGGGGAAGGGTCGGTATACATTGAGTGAGCCGTTGAATGACACTGCGCGCCAGGCCTATGAGTGGAATCCGGATAAGAAGCGACGATGGAGGGTGGTCGATGTGAGGAGATGAGAGATTATGGACAATCGTGAACCACCCAGCTGAAGAGGATGGTAGAATATAGAAGAAAGTGTAGATGTGTTGTTGAAGCCGGCCCTATGTTCCACTCAGAACAGAACTCAAGGAAATAATAAGAATTATCTGGAATTATCATCTGGAATGATGTTTTTGATCTCAGTTCATGAATCTGTCATTTACTGTTTCAAGTTGATGCATTTTTAACTTCCAGTGTTACACAACTAAAAAAGTTTAGAGGAAAAAATAGAATTTGTAGAAATCATGTGATGATGCAGGTGTTCTAAGAATAAACTGTCTGATAAATTCTAAAATACAAAGACTAAACGGGATATATAATGAAAATTTTTCCTATCATGTGAGAATGTTTCTAACATCTGCAAAACTTTTCAGGCAACATACAAGCAGAAAACAAATTTCAATTGAAGCTTATCCTGATGTAAATGCCTTAAGTGGGTACATCTTTTGTAATACAACAAGCTAATAGAATTGAACTTGATGTTTCTATTCATGTAAATGATTATTTTCCTGGGTTTAATAACATAAAGGATGTATTTTCACCTTTTAAATCATTAAATCCTACACACAGCCTAGACCCCAAAGGTGTACCGAACATTTTGTTTCAAAAGTGCTCTAATGTCTTGTGTCATCCTCTTACGTAAATCTTAAATGCATAATTCCACAAAAAGATACAGAAACCTGTTGCCTAGAAAGAAACAAAGGTGGTGCCTGTACGTACCAATGTCATCTTCTGGATCAGGTCTAAAGCTTAGGTCAATCGTCATCACGTCTTCATTTTTAAAAACTATGGAGAAACATTTCTTACATGTTCTTAAACCTTCTATGAATTCTTTTAATGACCAAAAAACAGTTTCTCTATAAATACAGTAGAAGCACATTAAATGTTGTCGCTGTACTTCACCACAATATTGTCTCAAATCTTGATAAAAGCACAAAGTTTGTTCAAGCCACATTTTTAGATTACAGTGACACTTTTGATTTTATTCTTCGAGCAGTTTTACTAAGCCAACTTGATTTCAACAAGCACTGTGTCCTGGGTCACAGGGTGGCTGTCTTCTTGTTTTTTTTGGGTGGTAGAACACAATATACTATTTTGAATGAAAACCGCTCCACTTGTGTTTTCTAACGGGAAATGGTATGCCGCAAGACGCTGTAGTCTCTCCATTCCTTTTTTTTTATTTCATTTTGCACGACTTTCCATATTCTCCTAAAGCTAACCTCATTAAATGTACCGATAATCTACCTAATTCTGTCCCAGTAGTTTCTACATTGGATGGTTCGTATATGAATAGATTCTGATCTGAAGTTAACAACAAATGATCTCACCTAAATGGTCTTAAACGGAATCCACATAGATGTCATAGTGTTGATTTTATTTTGAATGCCGACATGACTTACGTGGACTGATTCAATCTCATGATTCGTGTGTAAAATTGACGCCAATGCGAAGATGGGGGAGTTAATCGACTATCCCTTATCTAGGAATCAGTTTTTTTCGAATCTCTCTCTGTTGGTCATCTCATATGCTGTTGAATTCTAAGAATTTTTTTCGTTTGGTTTATCACGTAAAGAAGTTAAGACTATCTGGAATAATTCAACCCCCTTCTCCTGCAATTTACTAATTCACATATTCTGACCATTCATCGTCTTTATTGTTTCCCCTTATTTACCCCTAGACTTCTCAAAAAAGACAGTGTCATAGAACATTGAAGACTGTAAGTAGGGTTAGCGGTGTGTGTGTGTGTGTCTTTGACTCAACTAACTGACATTGTTATTATGGTTAGGCACTCGAATTCTCGCAAGCAGTTCGTTGAAGTTGTCTTGTCTGATCCCGAACATTCTCAAATTTCTTCGTGTTATCTCTTGGAAGTGAAACTTCTTAAGAATTTATGCTCGTACAGCTACTAAATATAAGACAATTCTACCATACCACCATATTTAGCAATGGGTTTTATATGAAAGGAGACAGTCAGATATCAGAAAGGATCTTATAAACCTTTTAAATCAGTAGTCACTGAACTGCAATATATAAGCAAACAATATTATTACGTGCATTACCTATGATGTTATCTATCTATTTATAATTCACTATGTTTTCACCAACTTTCTATTTATAGTCGTTTCATTTTTATTATTTTAAATTTTATGTGCACACATATTTATTTAAAAGGAGCTAAATTATTGCAATATGCATAAAAACGCTAAAAATTTCATTCTGTATAATTATTATTGTTATTATTGTTTGGAAATAAAGTGGTTTTTTCGTATCATTCCCTTGGGTTTCGAGGAGTGTACATAGGGCTTCAACAACACATCGCCATTTTGTTCTGTTTGAAACTGTCCTCTTCAACTGCCCATAATCTCTCTCATCTACTCCTCCACCTCACCACCACCACACACCACAAGATCTCCTCCATGTCACCCACACACCGATCACCCACACATCCCTTCTCATAGGAATTCCACTCGAGCGATGGCCTGCATTGCACGTAGTGGTGTATACTATACTGTATCCATCTCCATTTTCTCCACATATTTGTTGAGCGATTGACTCTTCGTTGGTTTGTTCGTCACCAGCCAGAGTTTCTTATGCTAATTTTTTCTGACCAAAAGGATTATTACAATATCATTATTTTAAAGTTAATCATTGTATTTCAGTCAAACTTTCACATACTTCACGAATACGACTTTTACATATATATCAAATGCAGTCGGAATTCGTTGGACCCAGTCAAATCTCTGTTTATGTTCAAAAGAAATTCATACAGACCCTTCATTATTATAGCTTATTCAAGTAGACAAACGCAGTTTTCTGATTGGTTGTTTTCGAGTTCCTCGGAAAGTGGAGCCATCTATCTGCGAATCATATTTGCCCACGTTTAAGTTTGCTGTGATTGGTTGATGAAACAGCCTTGTTCATATTTTCTCACGGCCCATATTAGTGACTTTGACGTAGATTAATGTCAACCAATTGGCTAGCAGGCTGCTCTCACCACACCCACAGTATGTATGACTAACTAAGTGACTAGATTTCAAGAAAAAACTTTGCTCAGAAGTACAACAATTCAAGACATCACACTGTATGTAGTACACAAAGGCATAAAAGAGAGAATCAAAGTGAACGGTAGCATGAAAAAGCATGAGTTTTTATCGCATCCTGAATGCATTTGAGCCATTGAGAATTACTTTTAGTCACACCACCAACAACAATCTCAAACCATTGGGTTCTTAGTATCCTGAGGTCATGACGAAACCACTAAACAGTCTACACACCATCCTACTTGGCTCCAAGACTTCGTGGAATAATGGCAGATTTAAATGAACTCAACCCTATGTCGACTAACATAGCGTGTCGTCAAAGGCGACGGCTTGGCATACACAACACGTATCCTAGGCATTACAATCCATAATTGTATAGAGTTTTACAAAACTTAGTTTTCTCCGCTATCATTATTACAACTACCATAATTTGACAGGATTATTTCACTTTATCATTTGATAAGGTGTTTATTGAACTCGTTACATAACTTTGTCTTGATTAAGCAATACTTTTTCACACTCCGAATACACACAGTGTAATTTATACCAGGAAGTATCTGAGTCATAATTTGTTTCAGAACTTTTCAAACATACTCCCTTTTTTCTTAAATATGATGTTGTAGAGTGTGAAATGTTTCAACTAACTTATCTAATTGCCTGAGTCATATTCACTCATATTGATTATTATTTTGTTATTATATTACATGAATAAATGCCTAGCCAATTAGTGCATGAATCGAAAACTTCAAAAAAGAAGAAAATTAAATTAAATTTATGCATGCGGAAAATCACAAAGGGAGAAAATGACTACTATACCGCCTCTTTTTAACCGTTGACATGAAAATAACAGAGACGACTGTATGACAATAACTATATATATCTCGAAATAATCAATAGCCGGCTAGATAGTGATTCATTCAATAGATCTGACCTAAAGATAGAACGTATATATATATATATATACGTGTTTTATTATAGCTTGATTCCACACAATACTTTTTGGTAGAAGTATGGAATTTTTAGCATGTGATATCGGTAGTCCAAATTTTGCATGCCAACCATAGATATCAGGTGTGCGTTGGCAGAAGATCAAACCTTGGACCATGTGGATGGTAGGCGAGAGTCTTAACCACCATGCCACCAACGCATATATATATATATATATACATAAGTTTTGATTTAAATATAGGTGTGTAAGCTTTTGGGCTTTTCTCCTTATATGAGTTGAAGTTGCCAGCTCACGCTCAACCATCCTTCTTTTTCAAACTTACTGCCAGTTAGTAGACCTAATAATGTTCTGAGGAGATTCGAGCAGTAGTCACACATCCGTATCACGTGCGTCATTTGAGAGCATTCCGCCATTGAACCACTGACACATTCGTAGAGCTACAGCTGGACATCATGTATTGATCATTTTTCAACGTAGAACTTTGCACCGATATGCAGCAGTTTAAGTCCTTACATTCCTTTCATGTTGCCCATAAAGCAAGAGAAGAGAGTAAAGAGAGTTTCAAAATAGAGAGAGTGAGAGATAGTTTACACGAGTGTAAGTGACGGAAAAAGCATAGTAATGTGGAAAAACAATCGATCTCTGTTGATTCTACCCTTTCCTTAAATGTTACTCTTAGATATTGTGAGAAACAGCGAAAGGTTGAGATGTGAATATAACATCACAGACAAAATACCGCATGCCACAGACTTAGGCTTAACAACGCAACCAAGCAATATACTTTGGAATCCTTATGAATCATTTAGAAGTCACCTTGTCAACCTTAACCAACGAAATTCCGACACTTCTCTGCAGGACATAAAAAACATTTACCCGGAGGTGGAAGAGTTTTTTTGTCAAATGAACCTCAGACTACATCACGAATACGGTCTGCTTCTATGAATCATTTATTTTTTTTGTATTAATGTTAGTATTCTCATCTAACTTCTGTACGTACAAATTCATAAATATAAGAGCGATTTGCGTCTTATCCACTAAACACATCAGCCAGTCGAAGGTTACCGGTTCCCTTTTTTATTCCTTAATGTTCCCAGTGAAATATAGGATGGCTTTAAGCTAGAGACTTGAAGTTTCGGTAGCAGTAGTGTATATTTTTACGGAATGGAGTTGATAACCTCACATGACCAACCTTCCGACGCACGACGCACTAGTATGACTGGTTCCTAACATATCCTGAATAAACCTGACTAATTGACCAAATCTTTTGTACCACACAAACGCTTGATGGATTTATTACCTAGCTCGAATTGGATACTGGTAATGGCAACGATATATATGGTGCTGAATAATGGTTAGTTTTAGAACTTCTTAATTATATCCAGTGAGTCGGTGGCACAGCGGTAGAATTGTCGCCAACCACACCTCATTTGGTTCGGCATTCAATTCCCGACCACCGACGCGCTCCTTTACCTCGCTAAGCCGGTAGTAATAAGACTAGTAAACAGGAAAAGTTGGGCATGTGGCTGGCTAGCAACCCTATTCCGAAAATATAAATAAACATCACTGCTACCGAAACTTCAAGTTTATAGCTTGAAGCCGTCCTATGTTCCGGTAACAATATAAAGGAATAAAAAGAAAATAAATAACATTCATAAAAAGAAAATGAATTCAAGTGTTGGTTTGTAGAGATTTGATTGGTTTCAGGATTTCATCATGAACTGACAGTAGTTAGAGAACCATTGGAAAACCTGGGAGTACTGGACAGCTGTTTCGTCAGCCTAGTTTGGGACTCTTCAGCAGTATGCACCCACCGGGATTCGAACCCAGGACCTTCCGGTTACAAGGCGAGCTCGTATACCATTAAGCCACTGGGACCCGATCCAATGGCCAGCCGATGAATTCTAACTTCTGCGAATTCACGACATAGCGCGACCGCTAGTCAATGTCTTCGGAGAGTATTTATCCTCACACCCGACCAGCTGCACCCTACTGGTCACGATTTCCTACTAGAACCCCAGGTAACTACCCACCTGAATCGGGTCCCAGTGGCTTAATGATATACGAGCTCACCTTGTAACCGGAAGGTCCTGGGTTCGAATCCCGGTGGGTGCGTACTGCTGAAGAGTCCCAAACTAGTACGAAACAGCTGTCCAGTACTCCCTGGTGGTTTTCCAATGGTTCTGTAACTACTGTCAGTTCATGATGAAATCCAGAAAATAAATTGTTGTAAAAAACGCTCGAAATTCCCTTCTTCTTAATTATTATTGTTGTTTGGAATAAAGTGGTCATTATTATTATTATTATTATTGTTAACCTCCTACCCCCTTTATCTTTATGTTTTATTTATTAGGGACTGGAGAAAACCGCAATTTCTAACACTAATAATAACAATAATAGTAATATTAATAATGAGAACTATGATTCTACTAAAACCTCCAACTTGCCACCTCCGCGTGTAAATAATGCTAGTCCCATATGTTTGAATAAACCACCAAGTCCACGTCTTCCAACCAACTTGTCCTCATCTCCTCATTCACACACATTACACACACAGTCATCAACTTATTATTGGACAGGAAATCCTACTGGTCCAACATTCTCTTCTTCCAATCAAATTTCAAATATCTCTCAAGGATCAGCTTATCCGCATTCGCCATCATCATCAACGTCACCACTAACGACGACGTCAACAACAACAACCTCAACGCTGATAAATAATGGTAGCAACAGTATCAATCCTACAAATCCGTCATATGCTGCAAAACCTCCTGGATATAATTCCGTGTCATCAACACGTTTATTGAATAGAACAACAGATATTCCTGTGACTGAAAATGGGAGCAGAGGAAATGTTTGTGTTAAAAAGACTATCTCACAGAAACCGTCAAATCATGTGTCTTTCAACTTACATAATCCACAAGGTAAGTTATCATTTATGCTTCTTATACAATTGTTGTTGTTATTTGTCATTGTTTCCTTTAGTTCTTGGAGGAACATAGGGGGCTTCAGCCACATGTCTCTATTGCGTTCAGTTCTCCACCAGTTTTCACATGTCTTCACACGTCTGCCCGTATGTTTTTATCTCCTCTTCGCATTACCTCCTCGTCCATGTCACCTCATCCTCACACTGACGGCCAGCTCAACGCTCCCCGTTCAGGTTCCACTTGAACTGTGGTCTGGAATGCGATGTCACTCACTTGATGGTTTGTTTTCTCAGAGTATGATCAATCCAATCCACCTCAACTTCTTCTTGCATATTTGTTGCACAGTTAGTTCCTGCTGTGTTGGTTCTTTCATTGTCAGATATCCTTGTCGCTGATTATTTCTAGCCGGCCATCTGATCTTGGGTAATATTGAGATAAGACAGCTGTTGATGAAGGTCTGTAGTTTATTCGACGTCGCCTTCCTTACGCGCTGGCCAAGTCTCTGATCCGTATAGTAGGTAGAACTGACTTCACATTGGAGTTGAAAATCCGGAACTTATTTTCGTTTTCATGCTGAGTGCTATTGACCTCCACACAATGTCTCATATATATGAACTTAAAATTTAAGTGTTGGTTTACAGGGATTTGATTGGTTACAGGATTTCAACATGAACTGACATCTGTTAGACTAACATTGTAAACCCAGCCATGGAGTACTTGAGAGATGTTTCGTCCATTTAATTTGGAACTGTTCAGTTGTACACACCCGTCACCGAGATTCGTACCCGCTGCCTTCTAGTTACATGGCAAGATTGTAGAAAATTCAGCCACTGGAACCCAATCCAATAGTCCATGAATTGGAACTTCTGCCGATTTATGATATGGCGCGACCACTAGCGAATGTCATTAGTGAGTATTTTTCTGCAAACCCGACCTGATGTACCCCATGATGATGAAATCCTGAAACCAATCAAATCCCTGCATACCAACCACTTGAATATCAATCTGAAGCTCACTGGTAACTGGTCCTATTCAGATAGGTAATAGATACCTGGGTTCTGGTGAGATGTTGTAACCAGTGGGGTACAACAGGTCAGATGTGAGGGCAGATACTCTCCAGCGATAACATTGGCTAGTGCCAGTCACGCTACATCGTGAATTGGCAGAAGTCGGAATTCATGGACTGGCTAATATGATCAAGTCTCAGTGGCCTAATGGTCTACGAGCTAGCTCGCCTTGTAACCAAAAGGTCGTGGGTTCTATCCGTGGCGGTGGGTGCATACTGATGAAAAGTACTGCCTGGCTAGTTTTCCAATGGTCCTCTAACCGATTTCATTTCATGATGAAATCCTGAAGTAAAATTGCCTCGTTTTCCTTTTCGTAATCCTTCTGAGTATAGTAGTTTGTTTGTCTGTCAAACTAAGATATATATATTGTGTTCATCTTGTTGACTTTTAATATTTCCAACAACGACAACAAGCACCAATGACAATCACTGGGAGATATTTGAAGCAGATCATCACTATCGCTTACATAGGCAGCATCATTTCAATTAAAGATAGGAGGGACCGATGAGGACGTCAAAGTCAGTTAGACAGTATCAGAAAAGCAAGATAGACATTCATTTGTCTGAAATTAGTCTGAAAATCTACTGCACACCATTTGGTGAATAAGACTCTTATTTCCGACAATAGTGCCACACACACTTACTTCACAATTACTCAGATTATTCAATGACGCATATACGAATATTGAGTTTACTATGGAACATGAAAGCGACGGAAATTTCCACTTCCTCGACATTGCCATGGAACGCCCAAAAAAGACAGTAGTCTTCAGAAGTCAATTTATCGAAAACCTACATGGAAATGACATTACTTACATTTTAATAGTTTTTGTCCAAATAGCTTTAAACGCGGAGTAGTCAAGACTCTGTACTATAGAGCGACGAGAATATGCTCTACAGAGAAATTCGAGGAAGAATTGGACTTTCTTGAAAGGATGTTGAAGAGCAATGAGTACCTTCAAAGGTTCATCAACAAAGTATGGAAGATCTGAAGTCACAAATGTAAAACAAATCACAGTGGGTAAAAAGCACTCTACATTCAACTTGATTATATAGGTGAAAAAATTGCAGCAATGATCAGCAAAAGGCTGAGTACATCACTAGCCATAGCCTATCCTGCAGCAAAGCTCATCCCCGTCTATGGAACAACTTGTTCTTTGGTGCAATCAAAAATCGATAGATACCCTTCTCATGTTAATGCCAACAGTATATACACATTTACATGTATCTGCGAGATCAGTTTCATTGGAAGGACATAAGAAGAAGGGCATATCAACGATTTTCTGAACATGTATCAAAAAGCTTATATCTAAGGGGAACAAATGCTTTAAACAGTGCCATCGCCAGTCAACTCCTTGACAGGTGTTATGAGGTGGACATCGAAAAGTCGTTCAAAATTAACAATAGACAAAAGAGCTAAATTCACCTCACGTTTGATGAAGTCATTTCCATGAAGCTCTTGAAACTTGTTTTTTGCGTTCAGAAAGAAACAGTAATCAGTCTTTCTTTGCTCACCCTGAAAACTGGATATTTTCACCTGTCTTTCATCTGATTATGTAGTGTCGAAAGTTTCTATTTTGTATGATTATTTTTGTTTGGAACAGTGTTTAACATTACATATATATATTAATTGATTGATTTTTGTTTAAAATGAACTCTGTGCAAGTATGTTAAAATTGTTGTTGTAGACATGTTTAATAATGTCTCTGGGCTGTTAGCAGTTGACGAGAAGGCAATGAAATAAAAGACGGTGCCACGTTATTCTGAAAAAAAAACTGTAGTTCTTGCTTTGTTCAAATAGTGCCATTGGCACGGTAGAAGTAGTGTAAGACTTGGTAAAAGAATGTTTATGGACAATTAGGTATCTGTATATTAGCTAGCGAAATTATGTACACCACCTTATCTTCAACGCACCATGTGCACAAATCTTCCGTGTTGTGCCCGCTACTTCTCACCCTCCTTCATATTGTCTTTCTTGGTGTTCCTTTCAATCATATATCCCATGCTTGTGCACAAAGCTGTATCATTTGCTTTCTCTGATATTAAATCTCTCTCTCTCTTCCTTCTATTTAATGCTTTTTATGCCAATGAACATCTCTTTATATGCATATACACTACTGATAAATGTTATTAGTAGTACACGCCACATTATGTCAATGCTTCTATGTGCTTCAGTGATATGGCATGTACACTACTACATCAAGTATTTCCAAAAGGCTACCATAGAGTTTCATCAGCAGTTGCCTTTCCTAGCTTGATAATGAAGTTCATGCGATCAGATAGAAAGGGTAAGTGTCAAAGAAACTCTGGTGACAAGCGAACCAAGAACGTGTGTTACCCAATAAAACAAACCTAAGAAAGTGGAAATGAGTAAGAAATGCTCTGAAGAGACTGTCGAGTGACATCCCCCGCTCCAGAAGGCACTCGGGTGGAACCTGAATGCTGAACGACGAATTGGACGGAAGTCCGACGGTGGCATGTAGGAGATTTGGGTGAGGAGGGAGATGTTAGCTGCTTATGGGCAATCGTGGAGTTAGCTAGATGGAAAAGACTGAAGGAGATATGATTATAATGATGACGTCCTCTCCAAGCCCGATGTCCTGCTTGAAATCCAAGAGGATAGTAATATTCAATAAAAAATTCTAATTTGCTTCTACGTCAGCTTTATTGTATGGTAAATAGTATTATTATTATTATTATTTATATTATTATTCCCTTGGGTGAAGAGTTCATTAGAAATGTTTCGAACTACTTTGGGACTCTTCAGCAATACACGCGTAGAAGATTGAACTTAGGGCTTTCAGGTCATAAGTCGAATAAAATGCTTTCTTTAAAACAGAATAATTTCCACTACAAAAGTTAAAAATGTTACAAGTGATTGGAAAATCACTAAAAATATCCGAAGGTATACCATCATCAGTAAATATCATAAAACTGATATAAGGAACATTATATACCTGATGATTACTAGATATCTGTAAAATGATTTTAAAGCATGTGTTTGTGTACCTTGTGACTGATGTGTTTTTTGTTTTGTTTTTCTTTGCTTGATAAGTGTACTATTGGTTAACTGGAAAACAAAACAGTGTTGTCTTTATTTTTTTGTAAACAACAGTTTTCCCGTTGTGTGCGTGTACTAACTGCTGAAGAGTCCAGGACTAGATGGACGAAATAGTTGGCTATCTAGTAGTCCCAGCTGGTTTTTCAATGGTTCTTTTAACCGATGTCAGCTTATGATGAAGTCCTGCAACCATCTTTCCTTTGAATTTCATTCAAGTGACCAATTAAGTGGAGAGAAAATTTGCCTTTTATTCCTTTGAATCTTTTGTAATAAGGATGTTAGACGTCATCAAAGTTTTGATGAAATCTTCTCTAAGAACAAATGACTGAATACACTGAATACACACACATATATATATGATAGTAATATCTCTGTGTTTCCTTAACTTCTTCATAGTGTAGTCCTTATCAACAAACAGGAAAGTGAAGTTATTTCAGTCGTCTGTATGAATGATATAATCGATGATCTTAAAGTTGTGATTGGCTGTTAAAATTTGCATCAGTACAAGAAGCCGACATGTCAAACTGAGACCGAGCACTTCGGTCCAATCAATCGACGGGGAAATCAAGAATTCAATTCAGTATTGAATTACGTCTAATCATTTATCATAAAGAAGAATAGGGAGAACTGTTGTGCAAGACATACTTCCTATCATCAACAGCCGGATATCACATTTACGCCAAATAATGATGCAAGTTGGTAAATGACAAATAAGCGTTTTCTTATCCGTGATAACATTACATTAAAAATGTTAAGGCACTCCTCAGGCATAACTCAACTCCTCCTCCTCTTACAGTCTGTCAACTCGTGCATCTTACCTATTCTTCTCTAGTGTTCACCCCTTCTTATTCTTTCCTGGATTGCTTAGAAAAAGACTACGTTATACTCTGTAGAACTCTGAAGACTGTCAGTTAGTAGGGTGAGAGTAGTATCTTATTGGGCAATATCGCTGACATCATCAATGATGATAGGCATTTGATTTCATGCAAACAATTTGCTAAAGGGATTGTATCATACTGTGAGCATCCACTACACTACCCGAAGCTACAACCTTGTGTCTCCTCAAGTAAAACAAGAAGTCATTTCTTCAAAAGACTTTATACACGTACGTCTAAGTATAAAAGTTCCCTGTATACCATATTTGGCGGCACCTACTTTATGTGATGAAAATAGTGTCAGGCACGAACTAACTAACTAACCTTCTTTGCACTACTAAATAAACCATTTCCTCCACCCTTACAACATCAACCTTTATTGTTATTGTTCTTCTCATATTTATAATCTCGAAAAATACCCATTTATTCATAAGTAAAAACACAGTTTTAGTTCAGCGAAGAAATTTCTTTTCAACGACCAGTTTTTGTTTTTATTTGTTTATATTCTCAATAGTATGAACATCATCATTTAAGCTGTGTTATGTAACTGTTAACTTTTGTATTTCCCCTCACCATACTGCTATATGAACAGAACATTAGATTCAATACTCTGTAATAACATGCTAGAATTTCCAAACTCAATCGGCAATACTGTTTGAAACAAACTCACTCTTATTATTGTTCTAATTTTGTACTTCAAATATTTTTGACTTTATACAGAAAATGTGAACAAATTCATCTGGTTAATCAGATTTTAATTTTATTTATATTTTGAGTAAATCAGATGTGAGGTGTTGTGACGAATGGTGAGAATTCCATTGTGTACCACAAGTACTGTTTTTGGAATTAAGTAGATTATTCAAGTATTGGTTTGTGGGGATTTGGTTGATTGGTTACAGGATTTCATCATGAGCTGACATTAGTTAGAGAACTATTGGAAAACCACCACTACCAGGGAGTACTGGACAGCTGTTTCGTCCTAGTTTGGGACTCTTCAGTAGTACGCACCCACCACCACGATTCGAACACAAGACCTTCCGGTTACCAGGCCAGCTCATATACCATTAAGCTACTGGGACCTGATCCAATGGTCCTTAAGTTCTAACTTCTGCCAATTCACGACATAGCGCGACCGCTAGTCAATGTATTCGGCGAGTATTTGTCCTCACACACGACTGGCTGCACCTTACTGGTCACGACGTCTCACTAGAACCCCAGGTAACTACCTACCTGAATAGGGCCAGTCGCCAGTGAGCATCTCATTAGTATTCAAGTATTGGTTTGTAGGGATTTGGTTGATTGGTTACAGGATTTCATCGTGAGCTGACATTGGTTAGACATTGGGTTTGAACCTTGGCGGTGTGTGCGTACTGATGAAGAGTCCCAAACTAGGACGAAACATCTGTCCAGTACTCCCAGGCTTTCCAATGGTTCTCTAACCAATGTCAACTCGTGATGAAATATTATTATTATTATTATCTCCTCCTAACCACGAGACCTCCTTCATATATAACCCTCTCATCGATAACCAATTTTGATTACACTCGAGTGATGGTCTGTATTGCGCGTGATTTTATCCGATAACCTCGTCAATGGTATATGCCTGATCGTTCTTCATATTCTCCAACATTTAGCATTAATGGATGGAAAACTTTAGAACCTACCTGATGAAGAAGAATTTATTGAAGTCACCTCATTATTCACTCTATTTTATTCTTGTTCTAAATAATAAACCTACAAATAAATAAATAAATAAAATTAGTAAATAAATGAGGGCGTATGTGAACGCACACACACACACACACACAAAAAAAACGGAGTGTGCGTCAAATTGAATTAAATGTGACTGGCAAGATTGTATTAAAAATGATTGATGAAGACCCCACAGCATTAGGTCCTTTGACCTGAATTATTTCTATGCCATCATTACACCTCAGCCATATATCATCATCATCGTGACTATTAAACAACGTTATGTGAATATTTCGGAATAAAGCATAAAAAAGCCACAAAAAAAACGAATAATATAATAAATTCAAAGAGAACAATCAATTATAATTATTTTTCAAGTTTTGCCTTTTTTTTAGAGAATTGATTGATTGTACAATTGATCACAAGCTGACTGATAGCAGTTAAGAAACCGATTAAAAGCCAGTTTTTAGATGCTGGATATCCATTTCGACCTTCTTTAAGACTGACTCTTCAACAATTCTAAGCCACGGGGATCAAATCCGACACCTTCAAGTCACAAGGTCATTAGATTCTGTTTTGATGACTGAGTGATCAACAGCCTAGCCTTGTAACTCCAAGCTTTTTGTGTTTGATCCCTGAAGGCGGCATTATGATTTTGTATTGCTAAAGTAGCCCACAAAACAACTGTCCAGTACTTTTTGTCCGTTTTTAATGGTTCTTTAAATGAATAAAAATGCCCATTAAAATTTTCACAAGAATGGATACTGAACAAAGAGTACTCATTTCGTTAACCCCTTCATCATCAGGCTCTACAGTTATGTATACACATTACAGTGAATGAATGAATTAGTGTTATGAACAACGGTAATGTTGCTGTTTAAATAACCATCGAATCAGTAATATTGATAGATTACAGCTGAATCGCATCAACATAAAATAAGGTGAATGTCAGAGAAATTAGGAAAGATAATATTACAAATTCATGAAATTATAGTCTCTACTGAAGGACAGCCAGAACAGCAGTAGTGACTGAACTTGCTTCTTTTGAACACAGAGCATTGGTTGTTTGAGGCGAACCGCAATAGCCTTTGCTGTTTGAAACATGCTTCGATGATTTGGGCAATTTGTTAGGCACCCAGAAGATTATGGAGAAGGATTTTTCCACGCTGGATATGTGGCCGGTTTGCACCAGATGGTCCAATATCGAACCGTTAATGGTTTTCACTACATCTTTACTAAGCTATACTGGGAGATGTTCTCGAGAGAGCACGAAAAATCAAGTCCCTAGAGCAACCGCCAAGAATAACTCACTCCACAGGCGCAGTTGAATTGATAGATACAATTGGAAAAGTGGCCAGTCTAGGTACTTCATCTCTCATCAATTGAAGAATTACCATCGGTTGTGTAGAGAATAATACGTGTAGTTCACCAGCATTAAAAGTTCTTTGAACTTATTTTCTTAATTTCTTCGTAATTATTTCACTTGGTATATCGCCTTTTGAATTGCAGTCGTATATTAAAGAGGCTTCTTGTTTACGGATAGTGAGTAGTCCTTTTCCGCTTTCTTTCTTTCTTTCTTGTGAAGACAGTATTCTTCTGACATTCAGCTTATTTGATGCTATTCAGCTGTAATCTATCAATATTATTGATTCGATGTTATTTAAACAGCAACATTAATGTTGTTCATAACACTAATTCATTCATTCATTCATTCACTATAATGTAAACATAACTGTAGAGCCTGATGAGGTTCCTTAAATGGCAAAGTTGCACTTTAGACATCTGATAGGTGTGAAAGAAGTTTTTCAACCTCATTTTTTGTCTTTTTATTCCGTTTGTGGTCTACATAGAGTTTAGCGATTTGAATTAGCTGCACATCAGTGGAAATTTCTATGTTGAAACCAGATAGACAGTTATTTAATTGCAATTCTCCAAAAGTACCCATTCAGTCATGAAGAAAATAAAAGACAATTCATCATCAGTGAAGAAAATTCTGCTTCATCAACAAAATCATCTTCCTTCAGAAGGGCTGTAGAATCGTATTTATATTTACCAAAAAACACGTATACTAGTCTATTAATGAGTAATAACAACTGGGGTGGCATAATTGATACAATGACTCAGAAGTGGCTTTAGAAGTAAAAATTAAAAAAAAAAATTAAAAGACAACGTAATACTCAACAACACGAATAAAGAAAGCGTTAGAAATTCTATGAAGTTGAAGAATTGCTATTGAATGAGAAGAAAGGTGATTGCGTGTCCACTTGACAAATGTGAAGACGGTGAGAAATTGTACAAAAAAGAACTTGTCAGAGTGATAATGGTGAGAATTAATTATTAAAGGTAAAAGCAAACGAATTATTAAAAATTCACAGGTAACGACTATTGAAAAGTTTATGACCATCATAGAATAAAAGACTGGACAAACGTTTTCTGTATGCAGAGTTCGGGGTTGTATTGCCGAACTGTCAACGCCTCCGTTATCATTCGCAAATGTCGAAACCTGACGCCCTCTTTGTACCATTTGGCCTCATCTTGTAGATAATCTTGAACGACAACTATAGTGGAGCTCTGTGGTATGAGTTCATCAAATACTCGAGAATTGAACTAGAAATTTTCTGGCATTGTCCTTTTGCTAACCATGCTGGATAATGTTCAGAGATGTGTTTAGGAAGTGTGGTCTTTTTCTGATCAATAAAAAAACTAGCTACACAGGAACAAATGAATTTATAAAAACACAATTCTAAAAGAAGGCTTTCACTTCCATTCAGCCCCTTTGGGACATTATTTTTTATTATTTTTATTCTTATTATATGTGCAGTATTGAATGAGTCTTACTACTCACTGTTTGATTGTTCCTTTTATTTTTTATAAATATCCGAAAAAGAGGTCAATTCGATGAAGGTTACCCAGTGTACTTATTGAAGGTTGGAGTCTTTTCAGTATAGATAAGATTTTATGATTATAAATCATGCAGTGTTGTACAGTATTAATTACTGATGACCACCTTTCGAGCACACTTTATTACAGCCAATCACAATCATATCAAGGAGATACTCACGCTACTCACTTTCTTGCTTCACTTATAGACATGAATAAAAATTGATGATTAGACATTTGAATGAAATCAGTAATATAAGATAAAGTACACTCAGAAATAATAATATTAGTGTTACCAATGAAATACAATCAGATGGGAAATATGATTTTTTAAAAGTAAAACAAATAAGTAACTCGTTAGAGTGTTATAATGTGAATTGAATGCATTTTAATATTATTTATTAATCTCCTCTGATTTGACTGGTGGCAATAATATCTTCCATATCTCTGATATTATATTATTTTGTCTAATTGGGTTTACCGACAAGGTCCTTCAGTTTACAGAGCTTGTCCTAACTGAGTGAGTTTGAAAGTTTAAATGACACCCTAATTCTTGCTTTATTTGAGAATCTTTCGTAGGGTCTCAGATGTCGCCTCCTTATATGGGTGAAACTACTGTAGATGTCTTATATTCTCTCTTATTTATGTGATCATTATTCGTTTCATCATTATTTTTATTTTGCTTTTGGCAATTTTTGATATTCCTAGTGAATTTTTATAGGATAGTTGTTTAACACACCAACCTACAAACTCATTCAGGTAGGACAAGCTCTGTAGGTAGGTTAAAAGACCCTGCCAGTTGACCCAATTAGACAAAATAATATAATTTACGAAGTACCTTACAATGACTGTGAGTGAGCTGAACTAAGTAGGTCGAACTACTAGTAGGTTGGGTCGGTAAGGTGATTATCAGAACATAAGAATTTAGCTAACGTTAGAATGACTGATCCCACGAAGATAAGTTATTTTGAAAAAAAACTGAGCAATCGCACTGCATGCAAGCATTAACACACAAGCAAAAAAATAGGGTGGGTGAAAGAGAGTTAACATTTTCAAGAATAATATAGGCAGGTGAAGAGAGAGAGAAAGGTTGATTACTGAATCCAGCCTGGTTCCAGTGAGTCTACACCCAACACAACACATGCAATAGAAGTGACTCAACGCAAATACCAGAGATATGGAAGATATTATTGCTACCAGTCAAATTAGAGGAGGCTTTCTAACAAGTTATTTATATATTTATTTTACTATAAAAACACTCGTCTTATTTTCCATCTGATTGTATTTGATTGATAACACTCATATTAATACTATTTCTGAACGTACTTTATCTTATATTACTGATTTTATTCAATCGAATGTCTAATCTGATAGTGTGAAATATTCCTATTATTATGAATTAAAAGTCAATCTGAACGAAGAATATTCTTTGCAATAATTTCACCTCTTCAGGTTCTTACAATTTTAAAATATGCAATATTTGTTGTCGGTACAATAGTGATGATTAGTTGGTGATGCGAAGGATACATTTTTTAACGTAGAATAACAGATTTGTAGTTATTGGGTGTCAAAATAAATCACAGTATGCTTGTGTGATACACGTGCTCTGAGCTGAAATCGATTACCAAAATATTTCGGTGAAATGGAAGACAATGTTGGTGATTAGTCGTCATAATAGACTTGTAGACTATGGGGTAGGAACATTGACAAGTCAGTTCAAGGTTATAAAAAGTGTCAGGTGAGTGAATGGTATGTACAAAGTGGTCTGTGTTAAACAGGAGATAGTAAGACTACAATGAGAGGTTCATAGTGAAATAACGAATGTGTCACATGAAACAGATGGAGGTATATATTGAGAAAAGAGATAATATCACTAATAATAAGTCCAGATAGTATAAATGAAAATTCGATAGTATTGACGTAATGTTTCCATGATGGGCATAAATTATGACGAATAATAAAAGTAATAATAATAGTAATTGCAATGATAATATTTGTAATAATAAGCAAAGGAAAGAAAACCAAGAGGGTTAAGAAGAAGGAGCACTCTTGGTGAGAAGTAGAATCATTAATCCAAGTTTGGCCACTGTCAGAACAGCGTCTGGACGTGATCATTTTGGATACAAAGTTCCCGTCTAGTCGATCTTATTGCAACAGCTTCAGCTATTTGTAGGAGACGTAAGCAAACTGTACGTGATAGCGACTTCGGAATTCGTTATATGTAACCCTGAAAGCTGTGTTGACATCGATACGATGTCCAGTATCGACCAAGTTTGACAGGATCGAGCTTTTTATGCACTTAATTCCCCCCCCCCTGAACCAAGCTGGTAAGTGTTCTCGAACCCGTAGACGAACCTGCCTAATCGTGCACCCTATATAACTTGAACCACAAGAACAGTTGACATGGTATATGCATGAAGAAGATTTAAGGTTAGGTAAGACATCTTTGAGTTGCTCCGTGAACATTGGACGGCTAGTGAAGGATAGACACAGACGTGCGGAGTAGAAAGTTTTCTTTATCGTCCTAGTTAAACGTTGGGATAGAATCTCCGCAGGAGTATCTCCCTTGAATTGGAGACGTAAAAACAGAGGCGTTTTCTCCACCGTTGTCAATTTTCCTACCCCATACTCTACAAATCTATTATGAACACTAATCACAACCATAGTCTCCCACTTAACCGAAATATTTTGGTAATCGATTTCAGCTCAGAGCACGTGTATCACACGAGCATACTGTGATTTATTTTGACACCCAATGACTGCTTATCTGTTATTCTACGTTAAATATGTATCCTCCGCATCACCAACTGGTCATCACTATTGTACCGACAACAAATATTGCATATTTTATAATTGTAAGAACCTGAAGAGGCGAAATTATTCCAAAGAATATTCTTCTTTTAGAATGTCTAGTTATCAGTTTTTACTCATGTTTATAAATGAAGCAAGAAGGTTGTGTGAGCAGTGCCTTGATGTGATTACAAGCAGTGATAGTCAATTGTGCTCGAAACGTAGTCATCAGTAAATATCACTTGTATAACAAACACTGTGTGACAGTTTAGAAAAATTAAATCTTATCTAAAATGGAGTTTATACTCTACCACCACAGTGTCCCAGTTTTATCCTTATTTTGGAATCTTTCACCTTATGTATTGTATGTATACATTTATATATATATATTATGTAGTTCATTCTATGTACAACTAAAAGAATTAACACTCAAGTGCAAAAAATTGAATTTCTGAAAGTAGAGGTTTTCATTCCTAAACAAATAATTTTAGGCAAACATCATTGAAATTTTCTCCCTAAATCTACTTTGTTTTCACATTTGTGTGTGTATCAATTTCTTGAAAATGTGAAGGAAATAAAAGCAGAGATTATTTATGTTATGATGTACTTATAAGAAATACACAGAGAGAGGGGAAATATATAATCATGATTGTGTTTTTTCTGTGGTTTTCGCAGAACTTCCTACAATTTTCAATGAATACAATGAACATACACGCACACATGCACAGCACACACACACACACAACAGCACAGCAAAACAAAAAAGGAAAACTATAACCGTTTCAACTTTCAATGGATTTCAAGATTTTAACCTCTTTTTTCCCCTAAAAGTCTTAATTTTGGTATACCCACATGATCTTGTTGTGACTTAAGTAGTAATACATAAACAATTATTATTATTACTACTACTACTACTACTATAATAAAAATAATAATAATAATACAACTTCTTTCAGCAGAGTTTACATGTGATCTGACCACTTTGTGCACGTGTATGTGCATTTGTGGGTATCTCTGTGTATGTGTGCTAAGATGCTGTTTTTCCCCCCATAAGATCTTGAATTATTCGAACAAATAGTTGAACACTGGAAGAAACAATTCTTTTAGAAAGTATCAGCTTTTTGCAGGGATTTTTGTTTTTCGATTGGATGGAGGAGCGGGCATCAGTTAGAGGAACCATTAGAAAACCAGTAGGGAGTTACTGGACAGCTGTTTCGTCCATCTAGTTGAAGGCTCCTCGTCACTACGCACCCACAACAGGAGGTTTCAACTCCGGACCTTCTGGTTACAAAGCCAGAGAGAGAGCTCGTAGACTATTCAGCCACTGAGAGCCGATGCACTACTGGTCAGCTCATGAATTCTAACTTCTGCCAATTCACAACATATCGCTACCATTTCGCAGTGTCCTCTCTTCGATGAGTTACTGACTCACTTTCAACCTGCTGTGTTAACCTACTACTGGTGACCATTTCCCACTAGAACCTCAGGTTAAGTGCCTGAATAGGGCCCGTCGCTAGTGAGCATCAGAGATAAATTTTCAAGTATTCGTGGGAAGCCATGAGACCTGTAGGGCACAGCAGGTTGAAGGTGTGACAGTAACTCCATCGAAAAAGAAGACATTGCGAAGTGGTCGCCCTATGTCGTGAATTGGCAGAAGTTGGAATTCATGGAAAGGTCATTGGGGATCAGATCCCAGTGACCTAATAGTCTACGAAGTTCTCTGGCCTTGCAACCAAACGTTCATGGGTTCGAACTTCAGTGGACAAGGGTGCGTACTGATGAAGAGTCGCAAACTAATTTGACAAAACAGTTGTACAGTACTCCCGCGTGGTGGTTTTCCAATGAGAGATGCTCTAACTGATGTCAGCTCATGATGAAATCCTCCAGCCAATTAAATAATTCCTTCTTCTCTTTGGAAACTGATTATTAGTCATTTTGAATGTGTCAGTCATGGATGTATAAACTAAACATTGTTTAGTATTATTACCCTCCCCCCCCCTTGGAGTTTGAGTGGAATAAAGGATTTTAATAGCATATCTCTGTTTCGTCCTGTTGTCTAAAGTGCACTTTAGCTTGCTGGATGATTACTGCTCAGAAAGCTGTCATTTCCTCTTTAAATAATCTTCTCTGTGTCACTCTTGACCTTACTCCCTCTGTCTGTCTGTTTTCGACATAGAACTTTGCACAAATGTGCGGAAGTTCAAGTCGCCACACTCCGTGTAGCACGCGAAGCAAGAGAAGAAAGTACAAGAAAAGCATAATAGAGACAGTAAACAGAGGTGTGAGACAAAGGAATAGTAATAATGAAGAACAAAACAGTTTCATTGGAGATCATAAGTCACAAGGAGTGGATGCATCTGCGCTAGCCACTGAGAACGATTTTGAGCCATGTCACCAATTGTTTCCAACCATAGATTTTTACCGTCCCGAGGACCCCAACCAGGAAGTCTACACCTTCCTACGTGGCTTAGACCAACTGTTGTGGATTTCATTGACTGGTGCAGCCAAGTTTTTGTTTGACCGCCGCTAGCTTTTTTCCAGCCTGACCCTACATCCGCTAACATTGCTCGTCGAGGGAGGCGATGGCTTGGCATACGTAACACATGTCCTAACCATCTCAGTCTTTGTAGCTTCACGATTTCGTCGATTGATTTCCCCTGTTTACCTAGAACTCTACGCCTAACCTCCATGTTGTTCACCTTATTATGCCACTTTACACGGGAAATAGAGCGCAGGCACCTATGATCAGAGACAGCTAGTCTTTTCATGTCTTCCATTCTCAGTGACCAGGTCTCACTTACTCACCTTGCTACCAACGCCTTTCTTGTTTCTTTCCATTTGAGCTACACTCGAGTACCGTCTTTTCAGTGTTATATCCAGTCCATTTTTATTTCATTTGACATATTTGTTAAGCAGAGTTCTTTGTTGATTACCCTTTTGGGTCGCCATCACAACTTCATCATCGATGCAGCGATGGCAGCTTTTGACGAAAGTATACAGCGTGTTTGAAATGATTTTGGTAACTCTTCAAGTTTCTAAATCATATATATATATATATATATATATATATATGCCATTACTTATCATCAAGTGAAAGACCTATCGAACGCTAGAGGAGAGCACTGGGTGGCTTCTTCGTTCCATTTCGCTGACTTAATCCTTGTCTATAAGTAGCACCATGTATGGCTTGCAATTTATCCTCTTCTGTGATACAAAAGACGATATAACAAGCCTGACTAAAGTCAAACCTTAGTTAAAAGACCATGTATGATTGTTTTGTTTACTTAAAGAAGTTGCACTGACCCTCAAATGGACGGATTCCGAAGCAAATAATAATAATAATCTACTTAATTCCAAAAACAGTACTTATGGTACACAATGGAATTCTCAGCATTCGTCACAATACCTCACATCTGATTTACTCAAAATATAAATAAAATTAAAATAAAGTTAACCAGATGAATTTCTTCAGATTTACGGTTTAAAGTTGAAAATATTCGAAGTACAAAATTAGAACAATAATATGAGTGAGTTTGTTTCAAACAGTATTGTCGATTAAGTTTTGGAAATTTCAGCATGTTATTACAGAGTATTGAATCTAATGTTCTGTTGATATAGCAGTATGGTGAGGGAAATACAAAAGTTAACAGTTACATAACACAGCTTAAATGATGATGTTCATACTATTGAGAAAATAAACAAATAAAAACAAAAACAAAAATTGATAGGATTATAAATATGAGAAGAACAATAACAATAAAGGTTGATGCTGTAAGGGTGGAGGAAATGTGGTTTATTTAGTAGTGCAGAGAAGGTTAGTTAGTTAGTTCGTGCCTGACACTATTTTCATCACATAAAGTAGGTGCCGCCAAATATGGTATACAGGGAACTTTTATACTTAGACGTACGTGTATAAAGTCTTTTGATGAAATGACTTCTTGTTTCGCCTGAGGAGACACAAGGTTGTAGCTGTGGGTAGTGTAGTGGATGCTCACAGTCTGACAAAATTCCTTCAGCAAATGTGTTACATGACATCAGGTGCTTATCAGTGACAATGTCAACGATATGGCTAAATGGGATACCACTCGCTCTACTGACTGACAGTCTTCAGAGTTCTACGAAGTATATGACATAGTCTTTTCTAAGCAATCCATGAAAGAATAAGGGTGAACAGTAAAGAGGAATAGGTAAAATGCACGAGTTGACAAACTGAAAGAGGGGGAGGCGTTGAGTTATGCCTGAGAGGGCCTTAACTTTTTAATGTAATGTTATCACGGATAAGAAAACGCTTATTTGTCATTTACCAACTTGCATCATTATTTTGGCGTAGATGTGATATCCGGCTGTCGATGAAAGGAAGTATGTCTTGCACAACAGTTCTCCCCATTCTTCTTTATGATAAATGATTAGACGTTATTCAGTACTGATGCAAATTTTAACAGCCAATCACAACTTTAAGATCATCGATTATATCATTCATACAGACAACTGAAATAACTTCACTTCCCTGTTTGTTGATAAGGACTACACTATGAAGAATTTAAGGGAACACAGAGATATTACTATCATATATATGTGTGTGTGTATTCAGTGTATTCAGTCATTTGTTCTTAGAGAAGATTTCATCGAAACTTTGATGACGTCTAACATCCTTATTACAAAAGATTCAAAGGAATAAAGGCAAATTTTCTCTCCACTTAATTGGTCACTTGAATGAAATTCAAAGGAAAGATGGTTGCAGGACTTCATCATAAGCTGACATCGGTTAAAAGAACTATTGGAAAACCAGCTGGGACTACTAGATAAGATAGCCAACTATTTCGTCCATCTAGTTCTGGACTCTTCAGCAGTTAGTAAACGCACACAACGGGAAAATTGTTGTTTACAAAAAAATAAAGACAACACTGTTTTGTTTTCCAGTTAACCAATAGTACACTTATCAAGCAAAGACAAACAAAACAAAAAAACATCAGTCACAAGGTACACAAACACATGCTTTAAAATCATTTTACAGATATCTAGTAATCATCAGGTATATAATGTTCCTTATATCAGTTTTATGATATTTACTGATGATGGTATACCTTCGGATATTTGTAGTGATTTTCCAATCACTTGTAACATTTTTAATTTATTTTTTCTTGACGTTCAACTAACGAGACGCCAACAAGACGGTACATTAAAAAGATCCATCTACAGAAAGCCAACGTGGAACGGACAGCTCACTAACTTCCACAGTTGGGTGCCTCTATATACTAAACGAAACTTAATCCGTTCACTAAGCCACAGAATACGTAGAATTTGCAGCCTGGATGCCATAGAAGACGAAATGAACACTCTTAAGAAAATCCTCCTTGAAAATGGCTATCCAGAAAGATTTATCACAAAATCAATGAAACCCAGACCAGAGAAGCCGACAACACCCAGTGCTCCAAAAAGACTCCTCTACATGAACCTACAGTTCAATGGAGACCAATCTACAGAAATACTGAGAAATCGGCTCTCCCGCTCATTGAAGAAAACCTTCCCTGCAGCTGAGTTACGACTGACGTTCTCCACGAGACCAATGATTCGTATGAACGTGAAGGATAAGCTACCGCTGTTGGCCTCATCTATGTGCATCTACCAATTCACCTGCTCGTGTGGAGCCAGGTAAATCGGCCGTACTCAGCGTTCGCTATCCAAACGCGTCAACGAACATTTACCTTCATGGTTTTTTAAAGGAGAAAACCGATGCCTTCGCAGCTCGATCTTTGAACATTTGATCGACTCTGGACACCAAGTCAAACCAGAAACAAACTTCAAAGTTATTTACAGAATACAAGGCAATCTTGCTAAAAGTGTACGGATCAAACTTCTCCACATCGCAGAAGCAATGGCAATTCATCTGCTAAATCCTGAACTCTGCATACAAAAGAAATTCGTTCATTCATTAAATCTACAATGGACGTAATCTTTCTTAATTTCAGTCTTACTAATTGTATTATTTTGTCTTTTTCATTTTATTTTATCATTTTATTATTTCACATCTTCATTTATATTATTCTCTACCCCACCCTTTTGTAATCTCTACCCTCATTAACAATGTTGCTAACTTGACCCACGTCCAATTTCTAGTCAACTATGTTACGTCACCCGATTAACTTACTTATTTTCAACTGTATTACTCTCTAACCCCACCCTTATTTAATTTTAACCACCACTCATTAACACTGTTGCCAACCTGACCTACTCTGAATTCTACTCAACTGTATTACGTCATCCAATTCACTTAATCAATTCTATTTTATTTTCTATCTTAACGTTTGTCTCCAAGCCAAATAATACTTACATTACATAATTATCTAAACTTTATAAATCTAATGTACACACACACAAACAAATTTGTATATATATGCGATTGTACAGCTCAGTGAATGAATTCGCCGAAAAGAGTCTCTTCACTGAACGCCTTCTTTTCTTTTTAATTTTGTAGCGGAAATTATTCTGTTTTAAAGAAAGCATTTTATTCGACTTATGACCTGAAAGCTCTAAGTTCAATCTTCTACGCGTGTATTGCTGCTGAAGAGTCCCAAAGTAGTTCGAAACATTTGTAATGAACTCTTTACTAGTTTTCAGTGTGATTATCAGCTCTAAATAACATCAGTTTGTGATCCAGCTTGAAACCAATTATGTCTTCTTAGTCTTCTACCATTATATTTTGAATTTTATTCCTTTACGTTCCTCTTCCTGGAACATGGGCTTCAAGTTAGAGCCTTGAAGTTTCAGTAGCATTGGTTTTATTTTTATGAGAGTGAGGCTAGCTAGCTTCATGCCTGATCTTCCCTCTTCACCACCGATCTAACAACTGACTTAGATAGGTTTGGGAATACATCATCCAAAGATCGAAGCATGATTGGCAAGCGCCCTACCCCTTGAATCACTGATACACAAAGTCTTTTCTTAAATTTTAAATCTTTAAACTCTACTCCATCCGGTACTCCTTGAATACTGAACAGACAAGTAGTAGTACAGCGTAGACTTCATGTCGATTTCTCCCGTTTTGAATTTCAGCCGCTTCAAGTGGTTGATTGTTCAACGAGCTTGATATTTTAAACTGAAGGTCTCAAGTTCCATCCCTGGAAAGGTAGTGAATGTGACAGGGATGAAGAGCTCTCCAAAAATAAGACGAAACAGATGTCCAGTACTCTTTGCTAGTGAGATTTAACCCGCTGAACTCACTTTGAAATAAACTTTATCAGAATAACGAGTATAACGTCAAGTATATAGATCACACTAGTAGATCGGAATCTGTTAAATTACTGGAATATATATAAATGTAGTTACAACTAGAATTATTGTCCTTCTTAAGTTAAATATAATCAAGGAAAACAGTTCATCCCTTGCAATGCATTCACTTCCATGTAGTTACACAATAGAATGTGTGTGTGTGTGTGTGGTAGCTAGAGATAGAGATAGAAGTTAATCTTTAGTAATAGTTGGTTTGTAAGAATTAGATTTTGTTTTTACGAGTTGTCTGGAGTTCTAGTGAGAAGTCATCACTGGTGAGGTTCATCCAGGTTTCAATTGTGAGGATGGAAGTACTTACTTACTTACTTACTTTACTTCGGCTATCTCCTACGGGAGGATGAGCCGGCTTCATGAACCATGAAGTTTCATAGCAATTGGGTACGAGTGATGTCCCCAGGATCGCTCGGTCTTTGTTTGAGAGTGCAGCTCTAGCCTTTACACAACCAAGTGTGACCTACAAGGCAGTAGGAGTGGAGTAGGGAGTCCACTATCCATTGGCAGCCAGCCGGTGACCGGAGTCCGGTTCATTCGCCTTTTTGAATGGGGCCAGTCATCCAGGGCATCCAATAAGCCCTTTGTCCATACGTCTGCCGGTGAGCTCCGGTCAGCTTCATACGCCAGTCGTTGGAGGTTTGGAGTCAGGGTTTAGCCATCTCCCCTAGACTGTCATCCAATGGACAGTCAACCCGGTGAAGAGCGCCGGGCATCCGCTTTTGCCCTCTCACATTTGGTGAAAAACACCTCCGCCACGTGAAGGCAGTGAGTAGGACTTCCTCAGGAGAGGCTATGTAAGACGTCCGGTCATATGGGAGCATTTCAAGAGGTGAACGGAGGGGTGGCCAACCCGCAGCGCAAGACACCCACCCCCGACCATCCTGAGGCTTTGGAGGCAGGATGGAAGTCCCACCGATGTTATTGACTAGTGGTCTCGCTAAATCATAAATAGGTAGAAGTTAGAATTCATGGACTGGCCACTGAATTCGGTCCCAGTTGCTGAATGGTATACGAGCTTGCTTGCTTGTAACCAGGAGATCGTAGGCTCGAATCCCCTGTCGGGTGAGTGCGTACTTCCGATGATTTCCAAACAAGGCTGACGAAACAGCTGGCTGTCCAGTACTCCCTGTGGGCTGGTTTTCAATGGTTCTCTAACTGATATCAATCCGTGATCAACTCGCAAAAACAAAGAGAGGTTAATCACCGAATCTTTTTTGAATAAAGTAAGAACAACAGTGGCGGCTTGTGCAAAATAATATGGTACCATCTTTTCTTTCGTTCGCTGGCTTCTCGTCAGCTGCTCGCAACCTAATTAAATTATGAAGTTTAAGTACAGAAAAGGTTTAACATACTTGCAAATTTTTCATGGTGTTAGCTGACAGAAGGTTCCACAATTAGTGAACAGTGCTCAGAAAATTGCGCTTATATAGTTTTACACAGGTAGTTCAAGTTTAAACAAAAATAAATGTATGCATAAAATGGTAAAGGAGTTGCGTAATAAAGACGAGAAATGTGTAAGATGCTGAGTGACTAATACATTGGGTAACAATATACTGAGTTCAACTCATATCATAGAGACAAACAAAAATACAAATTATAAAAGTGTGGTGAGGTTAAAGACAAGGATTACGTAATCAAATGAAAGAGCGAATAAAGACATCCAGTTACCAGGCAGGACAGGGAAAGACCAATAACTGTTTCTTTCTGAACACATAAATCTCGTTTCAAGCGTTTGATAGAAATTGCATCGGTAAACTTGAGGAGAATCGACCTCCTTTGTCTATTGGTAATTTTAAAGGATTTCGCAATTTCCACCTCGTGCTCCGTGTCGAGAAGATGTCTGGTAATAGCGCTATTCTTCCCTTGAGACGTGGGCTTTTCAGCACATGTTCTTCGAAGGTAACTGCTCTCGCAGATACACGTAAATTTGTATTCACAGTTGTAGTTAACACAAGAATGGTATCTGTCGACTTTTGACTGCACCAAAGAGCATGTTGTTCGATAGACGCAAACCAACTCAGCTGCAAGATAGGCTCTGGCTAGTGACGTACTCAGTCTTTTCTGTTGACCATTGATTGCTGCAATGTTCTCACCTTTAAAATCTAGTTGAATGAAGACAGGCTTTTTTTGCTCACTGTGATTTGTTCAGTATTTGAGCCCTCACATCTTTCATATTTGTTAGTTTCTCTGTGGAGCATATTCTCGTCGCTCTGTAGTACAGAGTTTTGACTAGCTATCGTTTATGGCTATTTGCATGTATGAAGTCACCGAATCTTTGTTCATCGAATCCATACCTAAGACGTGCGATTAAAATAACGCAATGGCTGTATTGAAGATGTATGAAAAATTATAGTAAATATATTATTATTTCCTTTAATTCCTGGAGGAACATAGGGCTTCAGCCACGCGTCTCCATTGCCTTCGGTTTTCTGCCAACTTTTCCACTTCGCTCCAAGTCTGCCCACACGCTTTCATTTCCTCTTCACATGACCTCCTCCAAGTCACCCTCACACTGACGACCAACTCGCCGCTTCCCACTGTGTCGGGTCCCACTCGAGTAGTGGCTTGTCTAGTGATGTCACTTGATGGTTTCCTCAGAGTTTGCCCAGCCAATCCACCTCCATTTCTTCCTGTTTATTTTTTGCACAGTTGCTTCCTGCTTGGTTGGTTCGTTCATTGCCAGATATCCCTGTTGCTGATCTATCCTGACCGGCCATCTGATCTTGAGTATTGAGCAAAGAAAGGTGTTGATGAAGGTCTGTAGTTTGTTTGAGGTGCTTTTTATGACGCGCCAAGTCTCTGATCCGTATAGTATAAGTAGTACTGACTTCACATTGGAGTTGAAAATCCGGATCTTATTTTTCGTGCTGAATGGTGCTGTTGATCGCCACACAGACTTCAGAGAGAGATGAAAGCGTGCTTGTTTTGCTTTCCCGATCCTCGCTTTGATAGCTTCACTTGTTCCGTCCACCTGTAGTTGAAACGATGCTTCCCAGGTAGCTAAAGGAGGTTGTTTCTTTCATAGCAAATATATAGGGAGAACAAATTATAAGGCTTTCTGATGAATACACGTATGATATCATTATGAGCAGTAAAAAATCCTTGCTGAAAACATCATCCATTTATTATAGCACAGTGTATCACTCACTCACTCTATGTTACTTATTATCAAACTAACTTATCTGTATGTAATTTGTTTTTTGCAACTGATATGTAGTCAATCTTCCATTCGTTTTTTGCCTCAAAAATAAAATCTCATGCCATTAAGCTTAATGATAATCATGATAAAATTGCATAACGTTTTTTTATTCTTTAAGACTGTGACTTATGCATATATATGTAATTTATGCTCCTGATATATTAGGGCATCATATTTAAACAATGATATATACATATACGTGTATTTTGCAGATATCGTGCACTTATGGCGCCTTTTTTTCAATTTCCCATGATACAGTTTTCATAAGGTCGCCAATATCGGATATAAATTTGAAATGATCGAGACTAATAACAATCTTGCGATTAGGGTTCGATGCTTCAATGTACTAATTAACTGATCTAAAGATTGAACACCAAAAATATTTTGTTTTCAATAGCTCGCTTCTGATCCGTAGATCGCACACAAATAAAGGTAGAAAACAGACTGATTGGAGGTGGTAACAACATCATATGCAAATGGAGAGCAAGTCGGAAATTAAATATCTAGGCGTCATTCTATCTGCTGATCTTTCCTGGTCGTCTCATATCTTGACGATTTCTAAGAAAATATTCCATTTTACCTTCTACATCAAGAAAATAAGACATTCTAGAATGACGCAACCCTTACTCCAACGATTCGTTAACTCTTGCATCCTACCTATTATTCTCTATTTTACCTCCTTAGTTTTTCCAGGGCTACTGAAGAAGGACTATATCTCATTAAGTAGGGTGTTAAAGGTCGACAGCAGGGTAAGCAACGTGTCACTTAACTAGCTTGTTAATATTCTGGTTGACAGGTACTTGGACTCATGTGAAAAATGGGCTAAATCCATTTTATCTAAATCACACCACCCTCTTCACTCACAACTCTCCCCTTGTATCTCTTCAGGCGAAACCAGAAGCCTATATAGAAAACTATGTGCTCGCACTAGCAAGTACAAAAACTCAACCATACCATACTTAGCTCGTGTTCTGTGCGATCAAGAAATCATTAGGCGTGATACCTATAACTTATTAAATAGTCAGTAGAACAACCTGGATCTCGTCTTTCCAACTCATATCATTTATCAGCACAACGTTTGCTTTCTTTCTTTTCCTTTTCTCTTTTTTTTCATTTAAAACATTCTTCCTCGTTCTTTCACACTCTGTATATCTCGACCATTTTTGTTACCGCTTACGCCAGTAAATATGCTAGTAGCATCTACTTTTCTAACACCTTCAAACATTCTGTTCACTTTCGGCTTTGCTTGCTACCGACATGCTAACGTGTTGTTGTCGAAAGTAACCGAGATTACCCTTAATCTATGTAGAATTATATTTATTGTTAATGTACTAACTGGATGGAATACTGTAGTGAAATGCTGAGAATTCCATTCTGTATCACAAGTACTGTTTTGGAATAAAGCAAATTACTATTATTATTAGTAGTAGTATTATTATTATTATATTACCAACCTTGGAAAGTTTAGCCAAAAAATCACTAATTAAATGAGCCATACAAGTTCGATTTTCAAGATTTCTCACTCCCATTTTAAAGATATTCCTTCTGCGCTTAAGTCCAATAGTTTAATTTGTCCAGAGTATCAACTCTACCCATCCTCATGGAGGAGGTGAGCATAGAATAGCGGTCATACTTGTCTACCTTAACTTCGTCAACTTTGAAAGGATCCTCGATGGCATTGACTTTGAGGTAATTTGGAAACTATTGCAACACCACGGCGTACAGTGCTTAAACCTTTATCGGCCTCATTCAACAGCTCTATGACAGTGCCACGTGTTAGATGATTCACAATGAAAGAATCAGCGAAGCATTTTTCTGAAAAAAAACAAGAGTATGACAAGATTGCCTTATATCACCAATTGTATTCCTGATTTTTGTGGATTAGCAGACAGCAATACTGTGAACCAATAAGAAGATTCTAGAAAATATGGATTTCTCCTATGGTTGATTTATGCCTAATGTCACACAAACCCAATGACTTACAGTTGAAAAACCAACAGTTTCACAGAAGAGGTTGGCAACAGAGACTGGACTTCAAGTGAACTTAGAGAAGACGGAGGCAATGAAAGTAACCGACCAACCAACAACAAGAAGCACCAATCCCTGTCGAAAGAATAAATTAGAATGAGGTCAATGCCTTCACCATAGTTTCAACTACAAGCTGAACGGATAAGGATGTGAAGACTGGAATCGTCAAGGCGACACACATCTTCACCACTCTCACATCAACTTAGTTATTTTATGGACTGAGCACAGCGAAAGAAATTCAGATTTTCAACACAAATGTTAAGTTAGTCAGTTCTTCTACATGATTCAGAAATTTGACGAGTGAGCCACGAAAAGCATTTCCAAGAAGCTGGTGGAAACTTTTATCAACAGCTGCACCCTTCGCTGACTCCATATTGAAGATCAGATGGCTAGTGAGTGAGAAATCAAGAATCTAGTGTTCAGCAAACATACAGAAATTTCATACATTTATTCCGAGCCGCTAGCTATACAAAAGCTCAAACCCATGTTGTATCCAAAAGAAATACGTCCAACCCATGTCCTTGCCATCGCCATCATAACACAGGTAATTTTTTAGTAATGACCATCCCATCGCCTTTCTTATCTAAACTTCCTGTTTATTCATGTTATTTTTAAGTTTTTCTTAATCCCTGTTTACACTACCATATTTTCATACCCGAACTTCGTGTTTATTTTGTCATTTTACTATTTCTACATATGTAATCCCTGATTGTATAAACAATTATTCATCACATTAGTTTTTTTATCCAAACATCCTGTCTATTTTTGTTATTTCTACATTTCTAACCCCCAATTGCACAATCAATGTCAATCATCTTAGTAATTATGACGCTACTTTGTTTGAGTTTTATCCGTCCCTTCGCCTGTTTATTATGGCATTCTAATTCCAATTTTAATTTTTATTAATTTGACCCTTGACCGGATATTATTCTGGAACTTTCCAATCCATTTGATATAAATACACGAACGTACAGCCTAGATGATGACTTCGTCGAAAAGAAACTTTTTTCGCTGCAATTGTCTTCCTTATAACTCCTATGACCCAATGTGGATATTCCGACATTTATTCCTGTTAACGAATTTGAATAAAGCAAGAACAATAGTAGTTTTTGCAGAATAAAGTGGTACCATCACTGATGGTTTCGTTGGCTCCTCATCATCCGCTTACAGCCAAAGACATCATCACGTTTATCTACAGAAACAACACTGTTCTGAACAGTAATGACCATACACAATGGAAACTTCCGGCATTATGTAATCAGGTGAAAGAGAGGTGAAAATTTCCAGTTACCAGGGCAAAGAAAGGCTGATGATAAATGTTTCTTTCTGAACGCATAAATCAGGTTCCAGGTTCTTCATGGAGATGGCTTCAGCAAACTCAAGGAGGATTGAGCTCTTTTACCCATTGATAATTTTGAACGATCTTGCGACGTCCATCTCGTGACCCGTGTCAAGGAGATGCCTAGCGATGGTACTGTTTAAAGCGTTTCTTCCCTTTAGACATAAGCTTTTCGTTACATGTTCAGAAAATCGTAGATTATGTCCTTCTTTCTTTTCTTCCAATGTAATCACTTCCGCAGATACGTGTAAATTCGTATATACAATTGGAGAAGGATATCTATCGATTTTTGATTGTACGAAAGAGCAAGTTGTTCGATGAACAGAAACGAGCTCAGCTACAGAATAGGCTCTGGCTAGTGATGTCTCAGTCTTCTGTTGACCACTGCTGCAATGTTTTCACCAGTATAATCACGTTGCTTGTAGATTGGCTTTTTCTCCACTCCAGAAGTAAATGAAGGTTCATGAGATACATGTTGAGGAGACGATAGAATGATATTGCTCGAGTGGGAACCCCAATGGGAAATGGCAGATGAGTTGGACGTGTGTCTGAGGGTTACCTAGAGGGGATTGTGTGAGAAGTAGGAGATGAGAGCCTCTGAGCAATCATGAGGCCATCTATAAGGGGACCGCCTAAGAGGAAGCTCTATGTTGCAGTTGGAACCCAAGGGAATAATAATAATAATAATAGTTTAAGTTGGTTAGAAAACACTAGAGGTCTTTAACATTCTATACTTTCTTAAGGCTTGACTGAGCATCGGTTGCCAACTCTTTAAACTTGTCAGGATATTCGTGTTTATCGAGGTTGTTTAAATGTCATGTGTATCATATAGTATCTCAGTCATGTGTTTCGACTGATATTTGTGATAATGATATCTAGCTATCTTGTCAACTGTCAGTCTGTCCTCTCATTGTTTTCACATGTAAGTGGTATTTTTATTGTTTTCGTCGTTATAGCTGACATTTTGTGGTGAAAGTTGTAATTAATTACTTGCGTATGATCAACATAGTTGCAGCCTGCTCTAGATTGTACTACAGGTTACGTATCCCTTTTGAAAAATTATATTATTCTATTCTTAATCCTAAACGAATATTAAAGGTCGAAAAAAAACACACGATAAGATGACGTAATTTATCTGGTATAGGGTGTGTATTGTGTATCTGAGCAACACATTTCAGGTATTCAACACATACACATAAACCTTGTTGTCGAATAAGTTTGAATTGTGGTGAGAGCAGGCCGTGAGAAAATATGAGCAAGGCTGATTCAACAACCAATCACAGCAAAGTTAACGTGGCGAAATATGATTCGCAGATAGAGAACTCTATTTATCGAGGAATCCCGAAACAACCAATCAGAAGCCTGCGTTTGTCTGCTTAACTCCTGATAAACAACCAATCAGATAAGTTTGAATGTATACCGTTTTAGTTAAAAAAAATTTGTCAGTCAAAGAGATGATTGGAAACTAGAGAACACTGAACATCAGTTTCGTCCTATTTTGAGGACTCTTCAGCTATGTTCCTCCATGACCCCACAAGGAATCGATCTCAGGATCTTAAGGTAACGCGAACAAGGTTGCCCAACCATTCAGCTGATTGGCCTGAAATCACATGATGCATACAATCCTAAAATTGTCAACTGGCGATACAGTGCTACCGCCACCAATGTATACGATAAGGATCCACTTCCCTTGATATGGTAGAATTCACTGCTCGTGACTTCTCAGTACAGCTTCAAACAGTCTATTCAACAGCCATCAATGAGATGGAGATTGATATTTAGATTATAGGATTTGTTAAGAGAGAACATCAATCGATAAGGTTGTGAAGCTACGTAGTTTGAGATGGTTAAGACTTGTGTTATTCAAGTCTAGCTATCGCCTTCCTAGATGAACAATGTTAGCTGAAATAGGATCGGGTAATATAAGAGATAGTGGTGGTGGTGGTGGTCAGACAAAAACATGGAATCAGTACACAAAATTCCTTCATGGTAAAATTTATTTTGATAAAGTCTCACAGCGCTGTTTTACAGTACAGTAATATTTACTGATGTCCATGTTTCGAGCACAACTTTCTGCTGCTCATAATCATATCAAGCTGTTTACTCATACAACTTTTTGACTTCGTTTATGTGATTCTTCTATTTCCCATCTTTTCATTCGATTGATAATAATATCTTCAATATCTCTAGTACTTGCGGTAAGTCATTCTTAGCGTACGTGTTGTGTTGGGTGTAGACTCGATGAACTAGGCATGATTCAGTAATCAACCTCTCTCTATCTCCACCCACCTATAATACTGTTTAGAATATTAACTGTGTCTCACCTGCCCTACAGTGTGATTGTGTGTTAATGCATGCAGTGCAATTGCTGAGCATTTTTCTAAATTAAGATAAGTTAAGCTTTATTCCAAATCAGTACATGTGATACAGAATGGAATTCTCAACATTTTACTACAGTATTCTATCCAGTTAGTACATTATCAATAAATAAATTTCTACATAGATTAAGGGTAATCTCGGTTAGTTTCGACAACAACATGTTAGCATGTCGGTAGCAAAGCCAAAAGTGAACAGAATGTTGAAGGTGCTTAGAAAAGTAGATACTACTAGCATATTAACTGGCGTAAGCGGTAAAAAAAATGGTCGAGATATACAGAGTGTGAAAGAACGAACAAGAATGTTTTAAGTAGAGTTTGCAAGGAAAAGAGAAACAAAACAACACATAACAAAATAAAAGGTAGAGAGAAAACGTTGTACCTGTAAATGATGTGAGTTGGAAAGACGAGATCCATTTGTTCTACTGACTATTTAATAAGTTAAAGGTTTCCGCCTAACGCTTTCTTTATCGCACAGAACTCGAGCTAGGTAGGTATGGATGAGTTTTTGTACTTGCTAGTGCGGGCATATAGTTTTCTTTATAGGCTTCTGGTTTTCCCTGAAGAGATACAAGGGGAGAGTTGTGAATGTAGAGGGTGTTGTGAGTCCGATAAAATGGATTTTGCCCATTTTTCACATGAGTCCATGTGCCTGTCCACCAGAATATTAACAAGCTGGCTAAGTGGCATACTGCTTACCCTGCTGACAACCTTTAACATCCTACGTAATAAGGTATAGTCTTTCTTCAGTAGCCCTGGAAAAACTAAGGAGGTAAAATAGAGAATAATAGGTAGTATGCAGGAGTTAACAAATCGTAAGAGTAAGGGTTGGATTATTCCAGAATGTCTTAACTTCTTGATGTAGAAGGTAAGACGGAATATTTTCTTGGAAATCGTCAAGATATGAGACGACCAGGATGGATCAGAAGATAGAGTGACGCCTAGGTATTTAACTTCCGACTTGGTTTCAATTTCAGTGCCATCTACGTTGCACATCTCGTGAGTCCTAGCCAGTTTGTTTAGGTCATATTTGTGCCTAAAGGTGAAATTAACTGTTTGGCATTTGGAGGGGTTTAAGGTGAGACTGTTTTCTTGGACCATTGGCTTATTTCTGATAAAAAGCCGTTTAGTTTAGAGCAGTCACTTTGACATTTGACAGATAAAGATACAGTTAGGTCATCAGCATATTTGACAAAGTTAATGTTAATTGAGTTAATTAATTATCTTCGCGAATGGGGTTAATCTTTCTAACCTTAGCTAAATTCTTATGTTCTCACAGGCAATCTCACTACTCTTGATTTACTAGTTTGACCTATGTAGTTGACCTCACTGACAGTCACAGCAAGGTATTTCGTAAACTATATTATTTTGTCCAATTGAGTCAACTTACAGGATCCTTTAACCTACAGAGTTTGTGTCCTGTCCAAGTGTGCTTGAGGGTTTAAATGCCAGTTGAATTCCTGCTTTATTAAACCTACAAACTCATTCAGATAGGAAAAGTCCTTTAGGTTAAAGGATCCTGTAGGTCGACCTGATTAGACAAAATAATATAATTTAAAAAATACCCTGCATTGACTGTGAGTCTAGTCAACTAAATGGATCAGACTAGTAGATCAGGAGTAGTGAGATCGCCTGTTGGAAAATAGGAATTTACTGGCTGAGGTAGAAACGATTGACCCCGAGATGATAAGTAATTTAGAAAAAGGTTCAGCAATCGCACTGCATTCATTAACACACAATCACACATTAGGGTGGGTGGGAGTGGGTTAAAAGTCAGAGAATTAATATATAGGCAGGTAAAGAGAGCGAAAGGTTGATTACTGAATCCTGGTTCATCGAGTCTTCACCCAACACAACACTACACGTGCAGTAGGAATATAGAAAATACTACTACCAATCAAGTCAAGCAATGAAAAATAATGGAATTATATAAACGAAGATAGAAAGTTTTGTGACTACCTTGCTTGATATGATTATGAGCTTTATTTTAGAAATAGAGAGTGAAGTGGTAGAGCACGCTGGCCGCTTCACTTATTTGGGGAGTACCGTCATCCCCAACGGGCTGATTGCTGTTGACAAAATCTCAGCACGGATACAGAAGGCTAGTTTCTCATACAATAGTTTACGCCATCTCTGGCGCAGACGTGAAATCTGACTCTCTGTCGGCCAAAGGAGGTGTGTTGTGTACTGCTCAGCAGTCCTCTCCATCCTCCATTATGGCTGGCTGTGAGACATGACCATTGAGAGTGGAAGACATGAAAAGATTAGCTGTCTTCAATCACAGGTGTCTGCGTTCTATCTCCCGTGTGAAGTGGTTTAATAAGGTGAGCAATATTGAAGTTAGGCATTAGTCGAGTGCTAAGTAAGGAGGGGAAATCAGTCAAAGAGACTGTGAAGTTATACCGATTGAGATGGTAAGGACATGTGTTGGTTACACATGCCTAGTCATCGCCTTCCTCGACGGGCAATGTTAGCTGACATAGAGTCAGGCTGGAAAATAGCCAGTGGTGGTGGTGGTCAAACCAAAAACTGACTTTACCAGTTAATGAAATCCACAACAGTTAGTTAAAGCCAGTCACGTAGGGATATATAGACTTCCTGGTTGAGGTTAATACCAATGGTTGGAAACAATTGGTGATATGGCTCAAAGTGATCATTCTCAATGGCTGGTGCAGATGCATCCACTCCCTGTGACTTATGATTTCCAACGAAACTGTATTGTTCTTCGTTATTACTATTCCTTATATCTCATATCCCTGTCTACTGTCTCTGTTATGCATTTCTTCTACTTTCTTCTCTTGCTTTGTGTGTTGCATGGAGTGGAGTGTGGCGACTTGAACTTGTGTACATCGGGGTACAGTTCTATGTCGAAAACAGACAGACAGATAGATGTTATATACTGAAAAAAATTATCTAATAAAGATATATATGTGATGGACAAATTGTCTGGGAAATCCCTCCCGGATCATCTATTTGAAAATATCATTAATTTGACATTTGAATATCATACATTAATTTTAACCTTTAATTATTTACCTTTGTAACTGTTTAGTCTCTAACTGCAATACTTCCGTTTGTGGTTGGTTGGTTGTGTGTACACTGACAATTTGTTACTTAACAATATGCGTTTGCTCGTGTAAATAAAGGTGATTCTAACTCGGGACTTTTTGTGAGAAGTATGAGTGTATGATTCTTGCAGACAGAGCTTATGATTATACCTATTCGGTGAAAATTTATTCTCCTCGATTATAAGTTACGGAAACTTTTACAGTTGGGCTTTGGTTAACTAATTTATTCGTAAAGTACTTGTTTTGTTTAAAATTGAATTTTAGATTTTCTCATCGATTGATTGAACCCCAAAGTGCTCCTTGGTCTCAGGTTGACATGTCTGTCGGTTTCTTGTGCAGATGCTTCGACAATGTCTGCTAGGCATGTGATTAGAAGTGAATTGGTGGATGGTGACTAGCAGTGGAATCCTGTCAGGATAAGACACATTTCGTCCTATTTGGGACTCGTCCACCAGCTGGATGTACTTGCATTCCTCAGTGAGTGGCTCTTGAAACTATGGGCAATGGGTTCGAGCCTCTGTGGTAACATCATCACTCACTCACTGGGGAATGCACGTACATCCAGCTGGGGAATGAGTCCCAAATAGGACAAAATGCGCTATATCCTGGATTCCACTGCAAGTCACCATCCAGCAATTAAATTCTAATTGCTTGTTTTATGTTTAGAAACTTACATTGTTGTTCAATAGAACCGCTAAAATACTGAAAAGCAATCGCCGTTTCTTCACTATTAGAACATTTTGTGATAGTGAGCGTCTCAACAAATTTTTGTTGGCTATACAATAAAAATAGGCGATCAGTTTCTTGCGATAAGATCATAACCGAAAATAGATCTACTCATTACAATACTATTCCTACCCAAGTTCCACATATTAACGTAGGTTATATGGCCACCATGCTAGTAGACGTTTCGCCATGATATAATTAGTTACCACCCAGTGTCCCATCCAAGTATCCATATACATTACAGGCCTACACATACAGGAAGTCAGTCGCACACTTGAACATATCACAATGGTAATGTTTGTATTAGCAACACTGGGGTGACTTGGGTTCGAGTCTCATAGTATTCTCTTTATTTATTGTTCCCTTGGGTTCCTAGTGGAACATAAGGCTTGAACTACACGTCTCCACTTGCTTCTGTCTTCTCGCGTACTTTTCATCTGCATTCATGTTATTCCATATTGTTTCAACTCCTCTTAACACCATCTCCTCCATGTCACCCTTGCACTGACGACCAACTCGCCGCTTCCCTTTCGGCCTGGTTCAACTCGAGTAATGGCCTGACGTGCGCGCAAAGTCACCCAGCGACCTCCTCAGTGAGTGTCCTATCCAACTACATCCACTTTCTCCTGCATATTTGTTGTTTGGCGATTGCTTTTTGTTTTGTTTGTTCCCATAGTTTCCAGTAGTTGGTGATTCTTTCTGGCTCGACCATTTGATCTTCCGTATAGATCCAGCGAAGACAGTTGTTGATGAAGGTCTGCAACAGGCTGTTGGTTGGAGATATTCTTTGTGACCCGCCCGTCAAGTTTCTGATCCGTTCCGTATAGAAGAACTGAGTGACTTAACGTTTGTATTGAAAATCCGACCGAATTTTTTTTGTTGATGCTGACTGAGTGACGAAGATTTCCAGATTGGTTTTTCAGGTTGATGATGAATATGCGTGTTTCTCGCTTGCCTTCCCGATTCTCGCTCGATTTGACATCTTCGTCCGTTCCGAATTCCTGTAGTTGAGACAATGCTCCCTAGAATGAAGTGAGTGAATGAAGTAACCTCTTTTAAATCCTTCCCGTTGATGTTGATTGGCGCTGGATGTTGCTGCTGCTGCTGTTGTTGTTGGTTGGTTGGTCCAAACATCTACCGACAATGTGTTAAAAACTTCATGCAATTCTTCCCATTAATAAACTTGAACAAAGCAAGAACAACAATTGTACCAGGATAATATGAGCTCATCTTTTATTATTTCGAGGATTCTTGTCAACTGTGTTATGTATAAATATATATACACCAAAAATTTTACGAATTTATATTTTATGCTAAATATATATTAGACAGTTTCTAAATAACCATTTTATATGGAATATGGCATACAAGGCAGACGTTATAGCCATTAGGTACACAGAGAGACAGTTTTGTTTATATTCGGTCCAGTATTATTATTATTAATGTTTTAATAAACATTATAAGTGATACACTAGTTAAACATATATATAAATCATCATTTCACAGTGAAATAACGTTGGTGTCTGTATTCTGGTGTTTTTTTTGTGTGTGTGTATGTACATGGATGTGAGTGTCTCCGTCTCCGAGTGTTTATCTTATCAACAATGAGAATCATCGTATGAGAATAACATGGAATGACGAAGTTCCACCCAATATATAATATGCCTATAACAAGTCTACTGATGATATAATTCATGCAGACATACATAAATTACGATTAGATTGCAATGCAGAAGGTTACTTAATGTACTATAACGCCATATGTAATACTACTGAATAATCCATATGAGTAGTTGATTATCTCTTAGATTAACCAGCACAATGCTTAGTTTGAAATACTAGATAAGATTTGTAGCTCAGGTGGATGATTTCCAATTAGTAGTGTTCTCTGACGAGCTGGTTGGTTTAGTTGTGGAGCTTTCGTCGTCCACCTTCTGGAAAACATCCCTCCTTCATTCAGAGAATTCCTAGAAGCTTGTGGCAATCAAGTGAATCAACCAGCGATTAACAAACATGTTAATTAATATGGACCAAATCTACCAACTAATAAAAAGTAAATCCCATGTGACGAGAAAGTTTAAAATCCAAGTCAGTAGAAAATGATCAATAAAGATGTAAAGATGCTTACCAGGAGAACGCAATTCTATCTATCGCTGATGGAAAATTAAAATCAGTTCATTTTATGCTAAAAATTGCGCTGAAGGAGAGATGTTGTCCAGAAGTACGATGAAAGCCCCGCAACTAAACCAACCAGCTCAGAGAACACTATTAATTACAATCCTTATTTGTTTACCAGGCAGATTATGGAAGTGGTCCAAACGCACCATACAACCGTTTACCTCGTTTACAGTCAACCTCATTAGGAGGCGTGTAACAGATTTGAAATCGTGGAAAATATCTAGCAGGACATTGAAGAGAAAAGAACACGAAGTTCAACTGCCGGAAGATATCTATCTATTCAGCGATTTCATTCTCAAAAGTAACTGTACAACTGCATTTTTATTACATACATTTACAAAGACACAATTTTGGTTTAATTCAGCATATTAACGAAGGTGGTAATAATTTTCTACTTGATATGAAAGTAATTCCATATGAAATCGCCGAAAAGATATCTTTGCTGAACTTTGTATTCTCGTCTTTCTAAATATCCTTATGGGCGTTTTCCAAGATCTGAAAAAGAGCAAGGACCCTTTGACAGTGAAGGAACTCAACGGGTTTCTACGTTACTCTGTCAAACTTGCCGAAGTAAATGCAAAAATCCATATTAGTTTGTTTATTAGATGTATCACATAGTGAAACAGTATTATTTACTGGATGACAAAGTTTCGAACAAATTTATTGTGGCTCATAATCATATCATCACTTATAATCACACGACTTCGAAACTTGAGTTTTACAGTTTTTTTTGTCCTCTCCTATTTGTCGTCGTAGGGGTAGTAGAATTTTCCAGATGTCTGGGTGGACAAGTGTTGAATCATTTTTAGTACACATATTCTCTTCAGTTGATTCGATAAACAAAGCTTCTGTTATCAATCTCTCCCTCCAGCCTGCTGTTACATTGGATTTTAAAACTGTCATCTTATCCCATCCCATCCTATTGTATGCATAGTTGTGTGTAATTGCATGTAGTGAGTTCTACAGCAGAACTATTCTCTAGATTTCTTATCTTATTTGGGCCATCTAATCTAGATTTTGCTAGGCTCTTGTGCTCCGCTAATCTGATTGACTGACCCTGTTCAACTACTTTGACCTATGTATTTGACCTGACAATCATCTCAGGCAGGGTATTAGGTAAACTGAATTGTTTTGTTTAATTGTCTCCACTGTCAGGATCCTTTAACTGACAAGACGTGTTTCTAGTGGAGTTTGTGGGTTTGAATACCAGTCACTATTATTCCTGCATTGTTAAGAATTCTCGCCGTAAGGTGGTTTCCGAGGTTCCTTCCTCGTATGGAATTACTACTGGTGATTTAGATTCCTTATTGTTGATGTTGTCTTGAGCATGCTTGACATGCAAGTCGTCATTTATGTTAATTACTTAATACCACAGTGCCCAAGTTTTAAGCACGTATGATTATGAACATGTTTGAAAGGTGTGAGTGAATATAGAGATTACAAGAGGCTTAGTAGAAGCACAATTATACAAGATTAATGAATAGTTTCTTACCGAATGCAGGTGTGAAAGAGGGATGAGCATGGAAACAAATTCAAATACTAATTTTTTTTTAACTGTGAAGGACAAACTTCCGCATATGTGCTTATATCAGTTCACCAGCTCTTACGGAGCTAGGTACATAACTCGTCTTACACACGGGTCCTTTCAAAATGTGTTACAAAACACTACCCAGCAAAGACAAGGCATTGATTCAACCAGAAGCACCATAATTGAACACCTCCATCAGCACGTGATCACAGCATCTCAACTGACTCATTATTCAGAGTCACTTACATAGTAAACATAAATTTACTAAAGGCAGTCAGTGTGTTTCGGACTTCTTTGTACTACTGCAAATACCCTTGCTATATACACTGAAAAATCGGAGCTTTGCGTGTTCAAAAGAAACGAGTCCCAACTTTAAATTTACCATGGACCAAGTTCCATTTGACGCCTCAGTTTTCGTTTGTTTCTTCCATTCCCTTTACTTTTTTTATATTAACAGTTAAAAAGAATATCAATATGTTTCCATGCTCCATCCCCCATTCTCACCTGCATTCGTTAAGATACTATTTTCTGATGCTGTGTAATTTTGTTTCTTCTAAGCCACTTGTAATCTAAATTCACACTTTCAAACACCTTCATATCAGTAAATTGAATATTCCCATAATTTATTCAGAACAAAAACAGTTAGAGCGAACAATCCTGGTTTCAATAAAGGAATTCTTCTTCAGGCTCTACAATTTTAAATCCATTAATTAATTTAAGCACACAATAGCCAGTTAACGCGAATTAAAATCATTTAAGAAAGTGTATTGTGGAACAAGTATAAGTAAGATGGGATGGAACAACAGTCAGTTAGTTTTTTTAATATACATGGTCAATGAGAACGTGAGATAAAATGAGATGAAGTAATTTAATTTAATGATGTATATATATACATATAAATATAGTCAACATAAGTACAGGTTTCGAGGGTGAGTGTAATCAGGGTGTGTGAGGCAGACAGTATGAATACTGCAGAAAATAAACCAAGAAATGAGGTGGACTAGACATAAGTTCAGGGGTGACAGTAACGACAATAAGAATGATGATTGTAAAATAACAACGATGATGTGGTGTAAAATTAAAAGTACTATTGGTGAATGATTGTCATATAATAATAACAATGAATTTAGTGAAGTGAAATGAACAGGATTTTGTCAAATACGATAACAAGTTAGAAAAGAACTACTTAAACCTAAAGTGATAAGATCATAAGAAAGATCATAATGAAATCATAAAAAGTCGAAAATGAACGTTTGTCAATGAAACAGAGGAATCGAAGAAGACGAAGAAAAGTAAAGAAAATTGTTAAAGGAATTTCTAGTGTTAATGTTTATGGAGGATTTGTTGGCTTTATTGTAGGCCGTGGTAAACATGAACATACCTCTTCGGTATACAAAGAGTTGGTCTTCCGGTATTAATTGCAACCACTTCATCTACTGATAGAAGACGTAGTCGAGCTCCTCTAGAGAAATTACTAGGAACGCGATGAATAACTTAGAACACCTGGTCAAGTTTTATCTGATGTGTAGTATCTACCAAGTGGTGTAAGACTGGACTATTTGCGCATTTGGTTACCCCATTACTCAACCATACAGGTACATGTTCACGCGCGCGCATGGATAAAGCCCTCTGAGTACGGCCAATGTAACTAGCTAGCTCCACATAAGCAGTTGAATTCATAGATACACACTGATGAGGCCATCTTTGGTAATTTATCCTTGACTTGCTGTGTGAGTACTGGTTTGGTTGAGTGAGTACCAGTTTAGGTACAGCGAATGTTCTCTCTACTGCTCTGTTATGTCAGCTGCAATTTCCCCTTTGTAACTTAATTTAAGATACAAAGGTTTCTTGTCTACGGTATCCACCTTTACCCTGTCTCTAGACATTGACATATACACTTCGTCTAGGAAGTTCTCTGGATATCCATTTTCTTGCAGTGTAAGTTTCAGTTTATACATTTCTTCCTTAATGCATTCCTCTGAGTATATGCGTTTTATTCTATAGCTAAGACACTTAACTAGGTTTTTCTTGTCTAATCCTGCGTAAATTTGTTTTTACTAAGCCGCTTGTAATCTTTATATTCACTCAAACCTTCAAACACTTTCATATCAAGTTGAAAATTATCATCACCTATAGTGATGACTGTTCGTTACTATTATGTTGAGTTAAATAATAATTGTATCTGTGTAAACGTATGTATAATAGCGAAAATTCGTAGCTCATGTCGATGATTTGCAATTAGTTGTGTTCTCTGACCTGATAGGTTTAATTGCGAAACTTTTGTCGTTCTTCTGGATCGCCCATATCAGGATTAATAGCTGAAGCCGTCATGCAAAGATTAGAATTAATTGCCCTACTGACATGTATCCATATAATATGTGTGACAGTCGGTTCTATTTTACTATGTATACATGGATCGATATTCCATTATAATTAGCCAATCATGTTAAGACTGTCTATTGATTTGTTCATTTTGAATATTCGCTCACACACTTGTTCGGACATTCATATATTTTTGCTCTCACACTCTTGTGGGACATATTGATTCTCCTTGTGTTTGGAAAATAGAAGTATCATCGCAACCCTAGTGGTCTTCTGATTTCCGTCTTTCTTGCGTCAGGACTATTAAATTCTCGACCAGTCCATAACAATAATTTGGCGACAAGTACATAACACCTACCACTATTCATCATAATTAAACAAAAATTCTGGGTACCTTACGTTGATGACACATTTGTAATAATTAAAAGAAATGTGATTTGGAATATACTCATTAATTAATAAACAATATATTTGAAGCGACATCAAATTAACCATGAGAGAAGAAGAATCAGACGACAATGAAATCCCATTTTTTTAGATGTCTTCATCAGGAGAACCAACACAGGATATTTAGAAGCACAAGTATACATGAAATCAACACACGCAGATCAAATACTCAACTATAGTGGCAATAACCCAACACGATTACCCACAAAAGAAACTGTGTGCAGACATTGTTTAAAAGGCAGTTCAAACACACTGTAGCACTCCGGTGTTGAAGAGAATGGAAGAAAAATACCTACTAACCGTCTTCAAAAACGAATGGTTATCCACATAATTTTATCAAAAAGTGTTTTTAAAATCGAATCACAACACCAACAAGGAACCGTCATCAAAGACTACTAGAAAATTCATCCTGCCATACATGAGAAATATCTCTGAAATAACCGCTAGAATATTGAAACCGTTTGATATAGATATAGCACACAAGCCAGTCAGCCATCCATCTAGCACAATCTCTTCATTCAATATTGTGCAAACTGAAAGATTCACACAACAGATAAAAAAAGATAAGATCAACATATGAATGAATTGCAATAAACATTGCATTGGCCAACAAAGGGGACGTTCCCTTCGAATCCGAATCTAAGAACACAAATTCGCCGTAAAAAGACATGATATATATATTCCTGTTTCATAGCAATGCATGTGGATAATTACGGACACAAATTTGATGATTGGGATAATGTCAAAATTTTAAACACAGCACGCACGAAAAATGTAGTCAGAGTATTCCTAGAAGCCTGATGGTGTACTCAAGTGAATCACACAGCGATTAACAAACATGTTAATAGAAACTAAATATATCAACTAATAAAAAGTAAATAACATGGGACAAAAAAAATTCAAATTTCAAGTCAATAAAAATAATAAATATAGGTGTAAATCAACTACCAGTCAGCGAGATGGTTGCCAGGATACAAAATTATGCCATTCATAAAGAGTTCAGATGAATTCATTATATGCTAAAACTTGCTCTGAAGATGTTGTCTAGAAGGATGACGAAAGCTTCCCAATTAAATCAACCTGCATCTTAGAGAACGCAACTAATTGTGAAACATATGTATATAAATGTAATTGTACAGCTGCTTTTGCGAATAAAACCGCTGAAAATATGGACATCTTTGCTGTTAAACTTCTTGTTCTTTTCTCTCTAACAAGCTTGACATAACTCAAAAACCAGAATACCGGCTAGCAGCTTCAATGAACTGGTAATTCTATAAGCGGGTACGCGTCTGATGAATTCATCTGCGACCCGTCAAAATGGCCGTCTGGTGTTTAGATCACTTTGATGTGACTTGGAAGCACGCACTACTAGTTCGTGGTGCGTGGTAATCAACAATTCATACTAATTAGTTATTCAGTAGTATATAGGGCACCATGAATCTGTGCTTACTTTCCTGACTGTCATTTACGGTAACAAAGAAGATCAATAATCGCTAAGCTACTTTGGCGCATTGGTCAAACGTTTAACCAAATTCACAATTTTCGCGGATTGCAAATTTTAAAGGTGAAACTTCACTTCAATTTCTTTTAGAAACTAAGATCATTTGGATGACAATCAACAAAGTTGTGATAAGTGTGTGACACTACATTCTGCTGACTGAGCGATGTCATAACTGGATTAGGTAAGAGACGTGATAACAGACCTTTTGTATTAAGGAAAAACCTACTATTAGTTGGAGGATTTCATCATGAGCTGGCATTGGTTGGAGAAACATTGTAAGCCAACTGGGAGTACTAGACAGCTGTTTCGTCCTAGTTTGGGACTGTTCAATAGTACGCGCCCACTGCCAGGGGTCAAACCCAGTACCTTACGCTTACGAGGTGAGTCCCTAGATCACTAAGCCACTGGGACACAATCCAATGGCAGGTCCATGAATTCTAACTTCTGTCAATTCATGACATAGTACGAATGTAACGACAGAAAGCGAGAGTCAGGCAACAGATCGTTTATTAAAGAAATCAACACATATTTATTGATTTTCATGCACATATTATAGATTATTGTAAACAGAAACACACAGTCCTCTGATTAGTTGTTTCTCACAAAAAGTTAACCTTGCATCTCTTTGTGGCTGTTTCTTGAATGTCAGATCATCTATCTGTTAACTGTATCCGCCTACGCAAACAAAGCCTTTGTTCTCATTTTTCTCATGACCAATATTGGGGACATAAAAATTGACGTGAATTACTGTCCAGCAATTTTGACTAAAAGCTAGCTCTCACCACATGACCACTTCGTAATGTCTTCTTCGGAGAGTAACCAGTATGTCATGAGTTGGTAGAAGTTAGAATTCATGTAGTGGCCATTGGATCGGGGCCTAGAGGCTTATTGATCTACGAGCTCACCTCGTAAGCGGAAGATCCTGGGTATGAACCTCGCATGGAGAGTGTGTACTGATGAGGAGTCCCAAACTAGGGTTGACGAAACAGCCATCCAGTACTCCCTGCAGGTTTTCTAATGGTTCTTTAACCAGTGTTAACTTATGATGAAATCCTTCAACCAATCAAACAAAAAATCCCTACAAAAAAACCAATACTTGAAAAACTTAGCATATTTATATTTATGTTTAGCCACATACAAGGTTGGCTAAGCCAGCAGGTAATAAACTGTTCCGATTGGCTGATTGTTGATTTTCTGAACCCTTTTTTTTAATTTTGGCTGCTTCCCAACCAATCTGCGTCTATATATTACTGATAAATCTTATCAGTAACGCACACTACAATATAAGTAATCGGACACCATTCTCATCGACAAGTATTAATTGCTTTTCAGTCTGTGATTTAGCAGGCAGGTGTATTCAGCAGAGCTTTTAGTGCATAGCATTTAAGCGTTATACATTAGTTTTCACTTACCCCAGAGAGTGAACATCCTACTTAAAATACCTAAAGCTTCTTTCATAGTACATTATAAAAGTTTTTGTTTTTGTTTGTTGAATTTTTGCCGGTATAATTTGAAATTAAACTTTAGCGATGCATATTAAATCAATTGGTCATAGATTCAGATATTGTTACGCCTGTGTAAGTCTGGACAGTTGTGTGTGGTAACGCCCATAGCTTTATATACGTAAATTACTATAAAAATATTAGATAAGCTGATTTGATATAACGCACAATGAGTAATACAGTGTATTAATAACTAGGTGACGTAATCATTGCTCATAATCATATCAGTTGATATAGATGATATATGTTTTTTTATTTTTAATTCCTTTACGCTCCCAGTCTGTCTGTCTGTCTGTTTTCGACATAGAACTTTGCACAAATGTGCGGAAGTTCAAGTAGCCACACTCCGTGTAGCATGCGAAGCAAGAGAAGAAAGTACAAGAAAAGCATAATAGAGACAGTGAGCAGAGGTGTGAGACAAAGGAGGAGTAATAACGAAGAACAAAACAGTTTCATTGGATATCATAAGTCACAAGGAGTGGATGCATCTTCGCTAGCCACTGAGAACGATCAGTTTGAGCCATGTCACCAATTGTTTCCAACCATAGATTTTTACCGTCCCGAAGACCCCAACTAGGAAGCAAGTCTACACCTTCCTGCGTGGCTTAGACCAACTGTTGTGAATTTCATTGACTGGTGCAGCCAAGTTTTTGTTTGACCGCCACTAGCTTTTTTCCAGCCTGACCCTATATCCGCTAACATTGCTCGTCGAGGGAGGCGATGACAAGGCATACGTAGCACATGCCCTAACCATCTCAGTCTTTGTAACTTCACGACTTCGTCGATTGATTTCCCCTGTTTACCTAGAACTCTAATCCTAACCTCAATGTTGCTCACCTTATTATGCCACTTTACACGGGAAATAGAACGCAGGCACCTATGATCAAAGACAGCCACTCAGGCTGTTCATGTCTTCCACTCTCAGTGGCCAGGTCTCACTCACAGCCATGAAGGAGGACGGAGTGGACTGATGAGCAGTACACCCGCCCTTTGGTCGATAGTCGAACATCTCGTCTACGCCCAACATCATGATCAATACAAAATCGCAAAATTTCATACCGGATCGGCCGTGGCCCGGATTAACAACGATCGCACTTCCTGATACCGTGTCACAGGGCAGGAGTGATAAGTATGCTACTGAGATACACAAAACAATAACGAACAAAGAAAAGCAGGCGGCGTGTGACCAGCCTCAAGCAGTTGTCCCCTGGGCTCTGCGGTCACACAACCAACTTCCACGGTGTGGGCAGCCCTCACAATCCGAAACGCTCCCAGTGGAACATAGGGTGGCTTCAAGTTAGAGGCTTGAAGTTTCAGTAACAGTGGGGGCTATTTTTTCGGGTTGGGGTAGCTAGCCAGCCTCATGTTCAACCTTCCTTCTTTACTAATCTTATTACTACCGGCTTGGCGAGGTAAAGCTGTGTGTCGGTGGTCAGGTATCAAACCCTGGACGCGACCACTTGAGGCGTCGTCGGGGAGCATTCTACCGCTGTGCCTATATTCTATAGTTAAGTTACTTTTGAAGTTATTTTCTGGGTTTGCTTGATGTGTTCTGATTCGATCAGGTGTTCCAGAATAAGACCGCTGTTTTAGGATCTTTTTTCTCTTCTCTTTATAAAACCATGACTGTGGGTAGGTCTTCGATGATAAGTTTGGATAGCAAACGCCGGGAACAGGTTATCCTTCGCGGTCATGTGAATCATTGGTTTCGTAGAGAAGGTTAGTCAGAGTTAAGCCGCGAAGAAGTTTTTCTTTAGTGAGCGGGAGAGTCGGTTTCGCAGTTTTTTTGATGATGAGTCTCCATTGAATTGTAGATTTAAGTAGAGACGACACCTTTTGGAAGCGGAAAATGCAGGCGGTTTTGGTTTCCTAGATTCTGGGATGAAATGTTCTGGGTAGCCATTTTTGAGGAAGATTCTCTACAAAGCGTTTGGCTTCTCATTCATAAAGTCAGGGCTGCAAATGCTTCTGATTCTTGGCTCATTGAACAGATCACGTTTCGCTTTGTGTATAAGCTCACCGAACTGTGAAATCTGGTAAATTGTGCGTTCCGTGAATTAACCCTAACTCACTTCAGACACTCAGGAATTGACTTGTTACCAGGGGATAGTCTTACTGACTTAGAATATGCAAATGATATAGTCCTTCTAGGTGAAGATGCTGACAAAACCCAGCGGAGTCTACTGAACACCTTGAGCTGCCATCTTAGAATGTTTGGCATGTGATTCGCTCCCGCCAAATGTAAGATGATGTGTTACAGGATTGGACTACATTGACTCCTAGCTTAGAAATAGGGAGTGAAGTGGTAGAACACGTTGACTACTTCACCTATTTGTGAAGTTGCATCAGCCAGAGCCAGATGGTTGATCTCTGACGAAATCTCAGCTCAAATATAGAGGGCTCGTTTCGCATATGCCAGTTTACGCCGTCTCTGACGTAGACGTGGTGGCTGGCTGGTTGTCTACCAAAGGACGTGTGTACTGCTCAGCAGTCCTCTCCATCCTCCTTTATGGCTGACTGTGAGACATGGCCATTGACAGTGGAAGACATGAAAAGATTAGCTGTCTTTGATCATGGGTGCCTGCGTTTTGCTGTGTAAAATGGCATAATACAATGAGCAATATTGAGGTTAAGTAAGGAGGGGAAATGAGTCGACGAGGCTGAGATATTTAGGATATGTGTTACGTATGCCTAGTCATCGTCTTCTTCGATGGGCGATGTTAACTGACATAGTGTCAGACTGGAAAAGAGCTAGCGGTGGTCAAACTAAAACATGGCTTCATCAGTCAGTGAAATCAACAACAGTTAGTTTTAGTCACGCAGGAAGGTGTAGACTTCCTGGTTGCTGACCTCAGGATGTTAAGAACCAATGAAGGCTGGAAACAGTTGATGATATGGTTCAAAATCGTTCTCAATGGCGCATAAGCATCCACTTCCTGTGACGTATAGTACCCAACGAGACTATATCGTTCTTCAATCTTACTATTCTTTTGTCTGATATCCCTATCTACTGTCTCTATTTTGCATTTCCTTTTACTTTCTTCTCTGGCTTTGTGTGCTAAATGAAGGGAGTGTGATAACTTGAACTGGTGCACATCGTTGCAAAGTTCTATGTCAAAAACAGACACAGAGAGAGACAGAACTGTGAAAGCTGGTAAGTTGTACGTTCCATGTTGGCTTTTCTATGGATGAATCTGTTTAGTGTTCACGTCTTTTTCACTTCTTGTTATCTGAAATTTACAACTCAAAAGACCACATCCTTGGAAATATTCATTTTGTTGCTAGGAAAATTTATACAGTTTGAGAATGATATCGCCAAAAAAGAGGGCTTAACTCTTTGCTGAACACCTTTTCAATTAATTTTTAAGTGTCAATTTGCAGGATTCAAAGTACTGAAGGGTCTTAAACAATGGAAAAAAAACAGTCCAACTTTTTTTTGCCTCTTTGATCTGAGTTGATTCATGATACACTTCTGATGATGACAACATAGGCCGCAAACGAAAGAAACACCCGTCAAGTATTGAGACCATGTCAGTCTCATTGACAGGCAATATAATGGTTGACATGACCGGTTTCTTACTACTCATTTCATTCATTTAATCAGTAGTATATGCATATATCATCACAATTTTTATTTAATTTTTGTAACTTGCCTTGTACATATTTCAATTTTCTTTTTTTGTTTTGTTCTACTTAGAAGCTACTGCTGAACATGATTTGAGTAGTCTGCTTAGAGAACTTGAAGTCGTCGAAGAGAAAATGAAAGAACTTGAACAAGAAAATAATCAATTCACTCGAGTAAGTACTAGTCGTAGTATCGAATGTACATGGTTGCTTCATAATTTGAATTTGAATTATTAATATTAGAAATACTTTTATTCGTAGTATGAGTGATGACTTTGAAAAAGTCTTCGACAGTGTCAACCGTAAAGTTATTTAGAAATTGTATCAAAATTACTCGGAGAGCACCCAAAAACCATCAGAAACCTTGTAATGATAGAAGACAACGGCCAGGCAACTGAACGTTTGTTGAGAAAATCAACAGATATTTATAGATTTTTATAGACATTATTATTAGCGTTATTATAAACAGGGAAACAACGTTATTGATTGGACCGAAGTGCTCGGTCTCAAGTTGACACGTCGGCTTCTTGTGCAGATGCTTCGACGATGTCTGGGTATTTAATTAGCATACAATTGGTGGATGGTGGCTAGCAGTGGAATCCAGGATAACGCGCATTTCGTCCTATTTGGGACTCGTCCATCAGCTGGATGAACCTGCATTCCTCAGTGAGTGATGATGTTCCCACCGAGGCTCGAACCCAGTACCCATAGTTTCAAACGCCAAAGCGTTATCCACTAGACCACTTGGGTTACGAGAGCCACCACTTGTGCAACGGGTCATATTAATTATTGAATCGAATTTTTGATTTTTCTCGTCGATTGATTGGGCCGAAGTGCTCGGTCTCAGGTTGACACGTCGGCTTCTTTTGCAAATGCACAAGAGGTGGCTCTCGTGGCCCAAGTGGTCTAGTGGATAACGCGTTGGCTTGCGTTTGAAACTATGGGTACTGGGTTTGAGCCTCGGTGGGAACATCATCACTCACTGAGAAATGCAGGTACATCCAGCCGACGAGTCCCAAATAGGACGAAATGGGCATCCTGGATTCCACTGCTAGCCACCATCCACCAATTGTAAGAGAAACAACTTATTCTAATTGGTTGTTTTCTCGCTGAGAGTTCTTCTATCATCTTTTCGAGGCCGCCTACGCAAAGTCGGCTGTGATTGGTTGTTGAATTAGCCTTTGTCCTTGTTTTTTTTATGACCAAGATTTGGGAATGTAAACATTGACATAAATTGCTGTCTACCAGTTTTGACTAGCAGACAGCTCTCACCATAATAATAGTAGCACTTTTTTATATTCAAAAGTATAATAGACATCAGAGGTATTCATCCAACGGAACCTTAAGAAGGTCAGGCCATATAGAAAACCTACTTGGAACAGTCAACTAATAAATTTCTATAGTTGGATACTCCTTGACCGAAAATGAAATCTAATTAATTCCCTTGCTATTTGGATCCGATGCCTCTGGAGTCTTGATGTCTTGGAAGCAGAGTTGCATCTTCTAGAAGAAACCTTCATCCCAAACGGATATTCGCCAAGACTCATCAAAAAGAAGATCAGACTAAAAGTCTGGAGGAATGAAACATTACTTATCACAAAAAAGCAACTCTACATGAACTTGGATTTCAAGGCAAATATAGTCTGCAATATCCTTAAGAGAAGAACATCAACTTCTTTGAGAAGAACATTCTACTCAGCAACGCTGTGCCTAGTTTTCTCCAGTTGCCCAGTGGTCTGCAAAAGCCTTAAGGACAAAATATCGCATCTAACTAATTCTGTGTGCATATATACATATACATCAGTTCACGTGTTGCTGTGGAGCCAGGTACCCTGGTCGTTGGAGGCATATCCTGTGTAAAGTGGGTTGAAGAACACTATCCCCAGCATGACTACGAAAAGGTAATCTTGGTCGTTTAAAGATTACGATAATCGAACATCTCGTCAACCCTGGTCATTCCCTCTCAACAAACGTCTCCTCCTTCAGAGTAATCAACAAAGTGAAAAACAATCAACCATAAGCAATACATTTTCGTCTCCTTTGCATTGTTGAAGCCATAGGCATTCAACTGGAAAACGAGGAGTTATGTATACAAAAGGAAATCATTCAACCACCCCTAGTATCATCTTCTTCTGACTTGAAGTTTGTGTGCTTGCTTTTTCAACTTATTTAACTCTTGTACTTCTTTAGAGCTCTTACATAATTTCATAATTTCCTTTGTTCCTATATGTATCCTAATCAAAACTCAGTCATTAAACTATTCATCTTATTACGTAACTGTGTCGCGCTTATTCAACTGCTTTTATGCATTGACTAACATCGACAACACTGTTTTTTGACAACTCATCACCACTACCCTCTTACCAATCTTCAACCCCCCTCCTCCGTCGCCTACTTACTATTTGATTATTAATCACATTTTAGGGGGATATTTTGATGACACAAACAATAACCTTAACTGGTTAGAGGATTTCATCATGAGCTGACATTGTTTAAAGAGCCATTGGAAAACCTGGGAGTACTAGACAGTCGTTTTGTCCTAATTTGGGACTCTTCAGTAGTACGCACCAACCGGGGTTCGAACCCAGGACCTTCTGGTTATAAGGTGAGCTAGCTCGTAAACGATTCAGCAACCACTGGAACCCCATCCAATGACCAGCCCATGAATTCTAACTTCTACCGATTCACGATATAGCACGAAAGGTAGCCAGTGTCTTCGGCGAGTATTTGTATAATGGTCTACGAGCTAGCTCGCCTTGTAACCAGAAGGTGTCCTAATTACAAATCCTGTTGGCAGGTGAGTACTGATGAAGAGTATCAAACTGGGATGAAACAGCTATCGAGTACTTTCAGGTTTTCCAATAACTCTCTAACCAGCTCATGATGAAATCCTCTACAAACCAATCTTGAATAACCTTAAATAATTTTCAATTTTGTCTGACAGAGGTGATGTACACACACATATATACAAAAATAATAATAATAATAATATATAATTGCGATTGTACAAATAGCTAAGTGAAAGAATTCCCCACCGAAAAAAATTGACTCTTCGTTGGACTATTTGTTTTGTTTAAATATCTTAAGTACTCGAATAGTGGTACAGGCGATCAGCTCAAAATCATCTGCATTATAATAGAAGTTTTTTTTGTATTTCCCAATGAATGAATGAAAAACAAAACGATATTGCTGGTTTTACTGACGTTACGTTATTTAATGCTAATAGCTTTATCAAAGCGAACTGTTGAGACACCTGGATATCATGACTACTTCAAAGGTGAGGTAGTTTATCGAATATCACACGATTCGATTTCATCCGTGCTTAGATTGAACTACAGTAGATCGCGAAAAAAACAGGTAAGAAGTTAAACACAATATACAACGCTTAGCATCTTTTATGCTCCTGAAGATAATCTGTCTGACAGACAAAACATTGGCTGTCATTTTATAAATCTTAACTTATTACTGCAAAATATTAATAATAATTAACTAATTGACACTAAGGACACGGTAGCAAAAAAGGCTGAATAAGGCTCTTTGGAATATAAAGTTCCAGATTTTCTTTATAGACCGCTAGAGTTTACACTTCATCCAGTAGATATAGGTGAAATCCTTTTGAACAGCTTGATCTTACCTGATATACATAAAAGGAATCTGGTCAGACGATCTTTAAGTATCTCACTCGCAGTGTCACCTCTAAATTCTAAGTTTACGCGCAACAACACTTTTAACTACCTTATCAATCTCTGTATTTCTCGCATGTACTTTGCTATTGGCCTCTACGAAGCAGAGTGGACACGCGTTCTCTATGGAAGGTTTCTTTTAGTTGTTTTAGTTCATTAACAACACCATCTTCACTACAAATTCTCCGTACCAGCGTTGAGAGAGAGAGAGAGAACAGATAAGATTCCTTTTTCTTATCTATGGGGACAAAACTGTAAAAATTAGTCAGATGTCCTGTCCTTGTCAATTTTCTGTGAACAGATCTTTTCAAAGACCCGTCAACTCTCCTTGTGAGTAGCACATCAAGGAAAGACATTTTTTATATATGTCCAAACCAAGTTCACTTTTAAGGGTTTGAAAAAATTTGGGCATTGGGTATATCATATTCATTATAATAGAGGTTTTTGTATTTCCCAATGAATGAAAAAACAAAACGATATTGTTGTTGTTTTTACTGACGTTTCGCTATTTAGTGCTAATAGCTTTATCAAAGTAGTATTATTAAACCGGAATTTACAAAATCTCCTCAGCATATATATATAACAAAGAGTTAGGGGGTGAGAAAAAATATAGACTTAGTTCAACTTAAAAGGACATATTGAAAGTCAAAATAACAATGAAGATCGTTCAAACCAAATATCAAAGGTAATAGTATATCTGTTATTATATCAAAAGGAAGGCAAAGGTAACGAGAACATTCATCTTATCCCTCCCTCCCTCTTACGAATTCCAATGTGAGAAGCAATAGTAGCGTGACATAAGAAGTAGTACATATTCGTGTGTGTGTGTGTGTGTGCGTCAATATGTTATATGAATCTGTATTTTATGACAGACAAGTCCTATTTGTGTATTTGTTTAGGTCGAATTTGGAAATACAGTTTATACCTATACGTGAATTTGGAGATGTCTATCTGCATGCGCATAGTTTACATTAATTTGATGATATTAGATGGTTGGAGGCAATCGGTGGTCACAGGAAGCCTAACCTGACCTAGGTATCGTGCCAACTAGGCACTCTTCACCAAGGAAGGAAGGAAATCATTCAATGTCTTTCATTATAATAGAGGTTTCTGTATTTCCCAATGAATGAAAAAACAAAACGATATTGTTGTTGTTTTTACTGACGTTTCGCTATTTAATGCTAATAGCTTTATCAAAGTAGTATTATTAAACCGGAATTTACAAAATCTCCTCAGCATATATATATAACAAAGAGTTAGGGGGTGAGAAAAAAATATAGACTTAGTTCAACTTAAAAGGACATATTGAAAGTCAAAATAACAATGAAGATCGTTTAAACCAAATATCAAAGGTAATAGTATATCTGTTATTATATCAAAATAAAGTTTACTAACTTGATCATCGTTCGTTAGTCTGGGTCGTTTTTTGTTGTCAAGTTAGCGAACTGGTAAAGATAGTAAAACCAAGTGTAGATTGTTGGATTTTGTCAGTGTGTAGAATTATGAAAGTAGTGTGTGCTAACATAGTGAACTTGCTCACCACATTTGCGTTGATTTTGCTACTTCATGGGGGAGGGTGTTGTGGCCAGGTTAGATTCTGTTTTAGTCCATCATTCCTATTCAGGCAATTTGGATTCCACTTGACATGAAGTGCTGGCTTTTGATATTAGACGTTCTTTGTGATTTCTGAAGTTTTTCTGGATTATTTCAATATTGTCAAAATCAATTTTGTGGCCTGATTCTATAGCGTGTAGACCTATGGCTGATGATTTTTGAAGTTTTTCTAGTTCAACTGGATTTCTTGGTGGTCGAAGAGAAGCTCTACGGTGTTCATTTCTTCTGATTTTGATTTCTCGAGATGTTTGTCCGATGTAGATCGCATCACATTCCGAGCATTTTATTTTATAGACACAATTAGATAGAGAATCTTTCGGGATTTGGTCTTTTATATGGACAAGGTTGTTTTGAAGTGTGTCCGATGTTTTGAAGAAAACTCTAATGTCGAGCTGATTGAGTACTCTTCTGATATCGTCTGACGTCTCTGCTCTATATGGAATCATCTATAAATCATCTGCGTTAACTGAATTCCCATTCAAACATATAATACTTGAAATTTTCTGCATTTCTCATATCGTTTTATTCCCTGAATAATTGAAATGTACTCCATGCAGATTTTCAATTGACTTTCAACTCTTCTACTGGATATTTTTCAAAGGAAGAGATGAAGGAAAAACATCTCCAGGGGATTGTTTTTTGACTTCAAATCGAATAGCATTACATCAAGAGCGATTTAATATCCTCAAATATTTTCAGTTCAGATTTCGTGGCGAATCAATATCAGTTAAAAAGATTCATTAAACGTCATGCTGCATCACTGGACAGTTGTTTAGACCCAGTTTAGGTCTACTAATCTTCAGCATACTGCTCATCTCTACAATTGTATCAGAGATCGAACCCTGAACATTTTCAGGTTACCAGGCCAAGTTGGCTGACCATTTAAGCCACTTGGACAGTAAATCGTTGATACTTGAATTCTAACTTCTGTCAGTTTTGTGACAAAGCGTTACTCTTTTGAAAATTGGTTTTGTTCTCTGAGATGGTGGTTGATTTGATTGTAGAGATTTCGTCGTCTTTCTAGACATCACCTTCAGTGCAGTGTTAAATGGACTTATTTAAATTCTCCAAAAAATGGTGTAATTGTATCTCCTGACAACTATCAGTCGTAACTGGTTGTTAATTTACATCTCTATTGGTCATTTTTATTGACCTTGAATTCGAACTTTCCTGTCATATGTGACATGATAAATTCGGTTATATTAGTAATGTGTGTTTGTTAATCGCTAGTTGATTCACTTGAATTCCATCAGGCTTCTAGGAATTCCCTGACTACATTATCGCATTCATCAAATTAGTTTCCATCATTAGGCATGTCTTTTCACGGCTGATTTGTGGTCCTGGATTCTGATTCGAAGGAGACACCCATTTTGTTGACCGATGTAACAATTATTGCAGTTCATACAGTTTATTTTGTAAATGGTATTAATTTTATCTTGCTTCTGTTTTTGTTGTGTGGATCTTTCGGTTTGCACAATATCGAATGAAGTGATTGTGCTGGCTGACTGGCTGGCTTGTGTGCTATATCTATTTCAAACGGTTTTAATATTCTAGCTGTTATTTTAGAGATATTTCGTTTTGTATATGGTAGGCGGAATTTTCTTGTAGTCTTTGATGATGGTTTCTTCTTGGTGTTGTGACTCGAGTTTAAACACTTTTTGATGAAACTGTGAGGAGGATATCCATTCTTTTTGAAGACGGTTAGTAGGTATTTTTCTTCCATTCTCTTCAACACCGGAGTAGGCTACAGTGTGTTTGAACCTTTCTAAACAATTAGGTGATTGCATTGATTTTCTGTATGACTTGCGTTTCAAAATTTCCTGTGTTGGTTCCTCTGATTTGTTATCTAATTCTTCTGCATCTCTTTTGAATTTAATGTCGTTTAATCCCAAATCATTTTTTTAATTATCAAAAATATATCGTAAAAGTAAAGTAGCCAGGGTTTTGGTTTAATTATAGGTAGGAGGGGCTATTAATTCTAATCTTTGCATGACGGCTTCAGCTATTAATCCTGATATGGATGATAATCTTATTGGTGTTCCTTTTATCTGTTCGTATACTTGAGTGTTGAATTGGAATGACGCGTTACTCTCTCAACTGATGCCTTGGGTGAACATCCAATTCCCGACTTTCTAAGAGTTCTCAGAACACATTTCAGGACATTCTTTCTGTAGCCTTCACTGAGGTGAGGATCAATATTATAGATTAAAGGTGTTTTTGTAGGGATTTAGACAAATTTATGTGAAGCGATACACTTCGGGTTTATCTCTCCCTACATCAGTGATGTCAAGTACACATTATACCTGTTTTGACTGCAATTTATAAAACGACTTATAATATGTTAATTTTGTCAGTTTGGTTTGATATAAAGTTAGGCTACATCACAAATGAACAATAACTCTAAAGACAATGGATTATTTCTAACAGCTCTATACAAAATGACATAAACTAAAAAAAAACCTAGAAATCAATACCTTGTTCATTAGCTAGTGGGTTTCAAGTGGATTTATAGAAATTCTCCTTAAAACTTTATGCTTATTCGGATACACCAGGTATCGTAGGTGTGTAGCGGTAGAATACCGGCCTAGGTTCGAATAACTGTCTGACGCTCAAACGATAGTAGGCAAGGGAAGCAAACATGCAACCCAATTCAGTGAAATCAACATCATCGGTATTAACACTTCAAAGCTCAATCTTCAAGGTTCTTGTTTCGGCACTTGTTCACAAGGCCTGTCTGCAGTCTCCTCTGAGATTGAAATCTGCTCTTCAGGCTCATGACTAACCTCTTGTGGGACCGGATAGTAAGAAACTTCATACTCCTAGGCCTTTATGTTGGCACAGACTGAATTCGATCGCTCAGTAAACATAATGAAATAAGAAGGACATGCTTTTGATGTTGTTATTTGTCTGAATCACGTATTGTATGTATTTGCTCAACACATTTCGAAAAATCTGATCGCACACAGACTTGTCATAGGAATGAATATATATGAAATTACTAAAGAGTTAAGAGGTGACAAAATAGACTTCTTAGGTCAAGTTAAAACGATATACTGAAGGTCAAAATAACAATGAAGATAACTTAACCAAATAACAGAGGTAATAGTACATCTAACCTGGCTGGTGTATCAAAACAAAGTTTACCAGTCAAGGTTTACAGTGATGACGAATTGTTACTTCGAACGCTTAAAGGCGGTTTAAACTTCCTAACTACCAAACACGTTTTATGGATGGATAGGTTTAAAAAACGTGTAAATATCAATTTCAAGTCCTCTCTCATCTATAATATGTTTCGCAATAGAGGAGCTAGGTCTCCTGTTCTTACCTTGAATGGGTTCTGAAGATTCCATTTGTTTCTGGAGCCATTTAGGAATATGCTCTGAAACCAGAGCTTACTTGCACAGATCGATGAGTCTTCCCTATGTATGTGTGTCCACACGTACATTCAAATTGGTAAATACAGTGGGATGTGCAGTCATTTTTCGCGTGTTCAAAGGGCTTAGATAGATAGACAGATATTATTGGCTTCACATTCTCAATTATTATTATGATATTAGCTGCATAAAAGTCTTTTTAACCACAGCAGCATTCAGTCTTCGTCTAGTTATCAAGCTGTTATGATACCTCCCTCCATATAGGGTAGCTTGTTGTACACGTATTTTTTTTAGGGGGGTGGGGGTTGTACAGTACAGCGCAAATACAACATTACACGGTTCAGAGAAATTACATCTTCTTGTTGCTTGATCTAAATTCATTTAGGGAACTAATTGTTTTCAAATAAATTTCTTTCACATTCCCCATCCGTTCGTAATGAGTAGCCATTGTAGTTCTAGTGATAAAAGTCTCTGTTATCTTGTCTAGCATATAATTGATTTGATTTTTACACATTTGGTCGTATATATATATCTGAGTAATTGAATAAATATTTGATAAACTATTCATCAAGCGGCTTGTTTAACAAATAAACAAACGAACGACAAAACACTGGAACAAACACATACACTACCTACCCTTTTTCTTTGAATGTCTGTGCATGCTGCGCTTATAAAAATAAAAAAGCATTATTCGATAGACTTTGTTGGGATTGAGGCGGGTAGAGGAAACCTTCTTTTTTCAGACGAATGAATGAATACTAAGTCTGTCTTTTAGACCATCATATCAAGATTTCTACGTTTGTTTTTTTCTCTTTTTACGCTACTTTGGATATGTCCAAAATTGGAGATTGTTTATCCTGTTACATTTGAAAAAGCGGTAAATTGAAAAAAGGAGTGATTTCTTCTAAGGTTTTGTGTATGGATTTCTGTTTCTTTTTGGGTTCTGAAAGGAACCGAAGCGCTTCTAGCTTTTAGCTTTGAAGTTTCGGTAGCTGTGGTGATGTTTCATACATCGTGAGACTGTTATCCTCACATGCAACCTTCCTTCTTTTACTGAGATGAGCTAACTGTTTGCTAGTTATTTAGGCGAAGTGCGTCTGTCGAGAGTCGAAAACAGGTTTCGTGTATGGCTGGAGAGAGAATTTTACGTCTGAATGATATGTATCCGTATATATATATATATATATATATATATATATATGGTGGTCTCTCTTTCTGTTGCTCTCTTAGTCTGTGACCATTTCACTTTGATGAACCTGTCTCCTCTAACAATGTATATTTCCCTTATATTATATATAATATGTGTGTTTGTTGACAGTCTGCTATATTTTGCTATGTATATATGGATCAATACTCCATTATAATTAGCCATTCATGTTAAGACTGTCTATTGATTTGTTCACACACTTGTTCGGACATTCATATATATTTTGCTCTCACACTCTTGTGTGACATTTTTGATTCTACTTGTGTTTGGAAAATAGAAGTGTCATCGCAAGCCTAGTGGTCTTCTGATTTGCGTCTTTCTTGCGTCAGGACTATTAAATTCTCGACCAGTTCATAACAATAATTTGGCGACGAGTACATAACAATTTGGCGACGGGGAAAACTACTATTAACCACTCAGCAGCAGCAACATAACACTGAATAAGGAATTCACACTCATTATTTTACTTTTTACTGTTTGCTAATATCTCTCAGTCAGGTTTTTTTTCATAGTTCCGGTTTGAGATAGATCTCGAAGCCAGTTAACCGGAAGTGATTCGTTCAAATTTCGTCGTCACCATAATCTGTTTCATGGATAGTTAGTTTTCAGATTATTGCTACTATAATTCCCTTGGGTTCGAGTCGAACACACGGCTTCAACAACACATCTCCACTCTCTTTATTTTATGCCAGCCTCTTCAGCTGGGTTCATGATTTCCTAGGATCTTTCATCTCCTTCTCCTCCTCACCACACGATCTCCTCCATGTCATCCTCACACCGATGGCCCACCAGTCGCTTTCTATTTGGATTCCACTTGGAGGCCTGGCGTGCGATATCATTCGACGATCTCCTCAATAAATGGCCAATCTATATCCATTTTCTCCTACATATTTGTTGAGCAATCGACTTTTTGTTGGTTCGTCGCCAGCCAGATGTTCTTGTTACTCACTCTTTCTGGTTGGTCATTTTGGTCTTCAGGATGAAACGAAGGCAGCTGTCGATGAAAGTCTGCTGTGGCCTTTTCGAAATCCTTCTGGTTACACACTGATCGAGTTTCTGACCCATATAGAAAAATGACTGACTTAACACTGATGTTGAAAATCTAAATCTTTTTTTTAAGCGCTGACTGGCTGAGTGAGTCTAGGAGTTTTTCAAACTGGTTTCAGTTGGATAGATGAAGGCTGACTTTGATGTCTTCATTCGTTCCATTGAGGCCTGTAGCTGGAGCAATGCTTCCTAGATAAGTGAAGGAGGTAGCCTCTGTTAAATCTCTTCCATTGATGATCATGAGTGCTGGTTGTCGTCGTTCTTACTGTTGATTGTTTATCTTCATAACCTCCGTCTCCATCTTCTCTATGTTTACCTGGAGTCCTGTCTTCGCTGCCGGCCAGCCAGTCTTTTCTGCCAGTTTGTTGCCTTTGACTGCCTGCTGGTCTTTAAGTTTGTGACATTAGACATTTATCATTTTCGAAATCTGCAATTGGGACTCGACCTAATGGCCAGCCTATTATTTCCAACTTCTGCCAATTCGCGATATATTTAGCTCGATTGGTACATGCCTATGTTATTGCTGGTGTGAGTATGTCTCAACTCCTGACCGCTTGGTGAACCCCGCTAATTTGGTCACGACATTTCACTAGAACCAACTCCAGGCAACTGCATCCTGCAGCCAGTGAGTGCCTACTTCCGATGAATGCCAAATAGCTGTCCACTCTTCCCTGGCTTTCTGTTGTTCGTCATGATCAAAAATATTGGCAGCAGTATAAGTGCCTTTTCTTGTGACTGTAGATAATCTTAATGTAGAACTTCACTAATCACGTCTCCACTGAACAGCATTTTCAGAAATAACTTTTTCTTCTTAACCTTAATCGATTTCATGGTTCAGAAAATGTCAAATAAATTCTTTAAGAAGCTCATTTGATTTCTAGTGGTCACTCATTAGATAGTAGAATCGTTTTCAAGGTTATCTGTCGATCGTAATCCATTTAACCTTTCGAACGGAATTCATACTCGTCAATTACACATACTTGAAACAACGTGAATTCGACAGAACATACCAAGTTTTGTTATATCAAAAGAAGTTTGTTCTACCAATGATTCTACTTTCACTAAGGTTTATTCTTTGGTGAACTGATTAAAACTTCTCACCTTCTCTTGTTCTTCACTTCGATTGTCTATCCACTTCATCTATAGTATTACGTAATTTTTAATTTTATACAACTTTACTTCATTTCATGAATAATCCTCATCCAAGTAATAATGAAACGAACAAATTAAGTAGCTCATGGAATCCGTTTTTTCCAGGTGTACAATCGCATCTGGCCACTCCGTCATATTTTATGGCTGTGAGACCTGCCCATTGAAAATGGGAGACATGAAAAAGCTAGCTGTTTTTGATCACAGGTGCCTGTGTTCTATCTCCCGTTTGAAGTGGTATAATAGGGTGAACAATATTGAGGGTAGGTCAAGCGCTAGATAGCTGGTAAGGGAAATCAATAGGCGAGGCTGTGAAGTTACATCGGTTGAGATGGTTAGGACATATGTTACGTATGCCCAGCCTAGCCATCGCCTTCCTTGACGAGCAATGTGTTGCTGACTGACATAGGATGGATCAGTTTGGGGAATATAAAGCTAGCAGTAGTCAAACCAAACATGTCTTCATCAGTCAATCAAATCTACAACATTTAGTTTAAGCCACAAAGGAAGGTGTAGACTTCCTGGTTGGGATCCTCAAGGCTGTAAAAGCCAATGAAGGCTGGAGAAAATTGTGATATGGATCAAAATGGTTTTCAGTGGCACAAATGCATCCAGTCCTTGTGACTTATGACATCCAATAAAACTATATCGTTCTTCAATATTACTATTCTTTTTGCCTCATATCTGTGTTTACTATCTCTGTTTTCCATTTCTTTTTGCTTTCTTCCCTTGGTTTGTGTGCTAAGTGAAGTGTGGCGACTTGAACTGCCGCACATCGGTGCAAAGTTCCACGTTGAAAACAGTCAGTCAGTCAGATGGCTGAAACTCTAGTCATTAAGACAACGAAACCGTAGGCCGGCATACAAAAGAAAATTATTAAATCATTTCTACTATCATGGTAAGAACTTTATTGTAGCAATGTTTATTTTTTACAGGATGAGATTGCCAGCCTCATGTCCAACCTTCCCTCCTAACCAGCTTTATTACTGACTTAGTGAGGTAAAGGAGTGCGTCGGTGGGCGGCGATAGAACTCGAGACCACATGAGATGTGGTCAGCGAGCATTCTGAAGCTGTGCCGCTGACACACAGTGCGTCTGGTGCACACGGTCCGGGGTTCGATCCCCGGCCACCCACGCACTCCTTTACCTCGCTGAGACAGAAATAACGCTGGTAAAGAGGAAAGGTTGGGCATCGGATTAGCAACCCCATCCTGTAAAATAAACACTTCTACAGAAACTTCAAGCTACTAACTTGAAGCCCTGTGTTCCACTGGGGAACGTGAAGGAAAGAAAAGCCACCGACGCACACGTAACTCTAATTCACTCACTCAACTCGTCTTGTGCATTGAGATATGGTATAAAAAAATAAATTGACTTGAACGTTATTGTACAGCTAAAGACGGGGAATGAATTCGTCGCGAAAATAAGCCTCTTCATTGAACTATTTTTACTTAATTTATCACTTTTATTATTATTGTTATTAAACTTTGTTGAAATCCTTGTTTTTTCAGCGTTACAGTCTTGCATCCTCTTCCAATGGAAAGCGTCAAAATCAAACTTCATCTGACCAATCGCATACTGAGAATGCACAGAGTTCTTCAGCTGTCAATAATAATAATAATGATATTAACGATCAACCAGTTGTCTCCTTACCAGTCCCCGTTAGAAAAGGTAGCTTAGTAAACAAAAGCAATGGATTTATTTGTGCAGAATGGGCGGCTAAATTAAATCATGATGATTATGATAATCATTATAATAATACTAATAATAATGATAGTAGTAGTAGTAGTATAAGCAGAAGTCGGAGTAGATTTGCTAAACAAGAGAACACTTCACCGTCACCCTCACCACCTCCCCCACCGCCAGCATTTCTTGGTGCTGGTGATGCATGTGCAAGTCCAACTAACACATTACCATCGCCTTCACATTCATCACATCCACAGATACTACAACAATCACAAGAACAAGAACAAAAATCCCATCAAGGTCATCATCATCATCATCATCACCAACTCAATGAAACTTCATGGTCTATATCAAATTCGAATAATTATTCTACAGGTGGAATGAAGTCACAGGCGTCAAATTCGCATGATGTTGTCAATTCAGATTACAAGTTACGACAACCACAACAACAACAACAACACCACCAAGTAAACCAAGTACACGGGACATCTCCAACTCCTGGTTACAATTCACAATCATATCAAATTGTGGATAATCAAAAACAACTTATTAATGAATTGAGAGGATTCTATAGGGTAAGAATTTGCGGCTTTTATGGTTGCTTTTTTATGATAAATTTTGTTTTATACTTGATTTTGATGTTGTTGTGTTCTCTGAGCTGATAGTTAATTTACGAAGCTTTCATCGCCCTACTAGACGACATCTTCAGCGCATACTTCAATCTGTTGAAGTGAGCTTTTAGATTTCTCCACGAGTTTATTAGTCATCTCTCCTGGCGGGTGACCTTGGATGTGATTGGATGTTTTTGTGTGTTTTTACACCTTATAGGCAGCTACTTGTTTTGCAACTGATTGTTTCTTTGACTTGAACTTTGACCCTTTGTGTGTGAAGTTTCTTTCTTATGGTTGATAAATTTTGTCTATCTCGATGTGTCTATTGATTGATGATTCACTGGAATGCGAGACTGGCTTTAAAAATTCTCTAGCATTCTTGTTGTTTCCTCTGTCTAATATTTAAACGTGGTTGTCCCAGTCGAATTGATGTCCTTGGTTGTCTGTATGCAGTGATATGAGTGAGGGAGTGATATCATGTCTTTTGACGGCTAGCTTATGTTCGTGAATACGAAGACAAAGGGAACGTCCACTTTGGCCAATTTAGTGTTTTTCGCAGTTGTTACAATTTATTTTGTAGATGATGTTGTTGGTTTTATCTACTCTCGCTGTTGAGTCTTTTGGTAGACATAGAATTGAGTGAAGCCACTTTGTTGGTTTGTGTACGACGTCAATTCCTAAAGGAAGGTTTGAATAATCTTGTAGTGATTTGATTTTGATTTCAGCCTGACTCCACACCGTATTTTTTTGGTACAGATATGGAATTTTTAGCAGGTGATATCGGTAGCCCAAATTTAGCATGCCGACCACAGAGATATCAGGTGTGCATCGGCGTGGGTAAGGGAATTTTCTTTGTGCTTTCCTTGTTTTACTTGATTTTTGGTTGAATTCAACTAAAATGATGGTTGCGGAGAAGAAAATCTTATTTTCGATGAATTCATCAACTAGAAGGTTGTACATTCGTGTATTTATAGGAAATGGGAGAAAGTTCCAGAACTCTATTTCCGGCCAAAGGTCAAATTATAACAAGATTACAAATAGGGATTAAAACGTTGCGATAACAAAATAAAAACACCGCGAATACGATAAAAACATAGTAAGATAATAATTATTGGAGAAACTGACTTATTTCTGCAGTTAGAGATTGTTATATTTCCCTTGGGTTCTGAATGGAACATGGGGTTTTAACAACATATCCTCACTTTCTTCTGTTCTCCGCTCTCCTCTTCAGCTGTCTAGGCCCATGACTGCTCACAATCTTTCATCTGTTTGTTGCCGCTAAATCTCTTCTATGTCACCCTCGCACCCACGATCCATTCTTCATACCCCATTGGGGTTCCACACAAACTATGGCCTGCGTTGCGTTCGACGTCATTTTGTAACAACAGAAGACAAGGGCCAGGCAACAGATCGTTTTTTTATGAAAATCAACACGTATTTATACATATTTCACATACGTTATCATAGCTTATGCAAGTAGACAAGCGCAGTTATCTGATTGGTTGTTTATCAGAAGTTAGGCAGACAAACGCAGGCTTCTGATTGGTTGTTTCGGGATTCCTCGACAAATAGAGTTCTCTATCTGTGAATCATATTTTGCCACGTTAACTTTGCTGTGATTGGTTGTTGAATCAGCCTTGCTCATATTTTCTCACGGCCTGCTCTCACCACAATTTAACGGTCTCCTCAATGGCGTATGCCTATTCTATCCATATATCCATTTTCTCCTACATATTTGTTGAGTGATCGGCTCTTACTTTGTTTGTTCCCAGCCTCTCGCCCGGCCAATTCGATCTTCAGTAAAGAGCCAGCCAGCCAGCCAACCAGTGAAGTCGGCAGCTATATCTTGTGTTCTAAGTACAGTGAATGCATCATCTACATACCTCCCCACCAATATGTTGAAGTGGGCAGCTGTTGATAAAAGTCTGCTGTTGTGACCTGTTGAAAACGTTTTTCGTGACGTGTACGCAGTGCAAGATTTTGACCCGTATAGAGAAGAACTCACTGACTGCCTGACTTCACATCTGTGTTGAACAGAATCCGAACGAATCTTGTTGCTTATGCTGACTGGCTGGCTGACTGGGTGAGTGAGTGAGTGAGTGCAGAAGACTTCTGAACCGCTTCCAGGTTGATGAAGGCATATCTCGCCTTTCCGATCCCCATTGGCTGGCTTTGACGTCTTGTAGTTGAAACGGTGCTGGCTGACTAGATAAGTGAAGGCAGGAAGAACCTCTGTCATATCTCTCCCGTTGGTGGTGATCGGTGCTGGTTGTTGTTCTTGCTACTGGGCGGCTGGTTAGTTATTGTCATCCCCTCCAACTTCTCTGTGTTCACCTAGAGTCCTGTCTTCGCTGCCTGCTGGTCTTCGAGTTTGTGTGAGTGATATTATTATACATAAATCATCCACACGCGAAATCCAGAGTTTTCTTAACGGTCAGTACAGCGTGTTCCTGCCTTCTCACTCTCCGCTCACAGTTTAATTTATAATCCAGTCCACCATAATTAGGAATATCATCCGTGGTGATAAATAGGAGATAGCTAGCTTGTCTTACTCCTGTCTTCACTTCGAATGACTCTCTGAGTTTTCTGTTTTGCATCACCTGCCTGACATGTAGCATCGTGTCTTAGAGCTGTTAAATGAGGTTTACGTTTACAAGGGTAAAAGTGAAATTTAATAAACTGTCTGTTACATTTAGGCTTTCCGCAGATAGGATGTCCTTAGCGAGTTATCAACATTTTTTCGCATTTTAAAATCCAATTACATTCAGCCTCTACAATGAAGTCAGCGTTTGGGAGGACTGTTATTTAAAGCCTTTCAGCAAGTTTCCAAGATCCAAATTCTCATCAGAAATAATGAAAATATTATCAATGTATCTTTTGTTGAGATTGAGGCTTATTGATTTTTGATATTGAGACAGTATTTCCCGGGTTAGCCATAAATAGAGTCGGCCAACGGCGGGGGTCCTAGGGAAGAAGCGTTTAAAGTGCTGATATGTATCCACATATATATTTATGTGTGTGTGTGCATGTTGGTCTCTCTTTGTGTTTGCTCGGTTAGTCTGTGACCACTTCACTTGTATGGACTTGTCTCCTTTAATAATGTGTATTCTCCTTATATTATATTATATTAATATGAGTGTTTGTTGACAGTCCGTTGCTTGGTGACATATATCCATATATGTTTGTTGGCATGTCTGCTATATTCGCTATGTATATATGGATCGACACTCCATTATAATTAGCCATTCATGTTAAGACTGTCTAATGATTTTCCCACGCTTGTCTGAATTATATATATTCGCATTCACAATTTGTGTGAACTACTTACTTTACAACTGCTTTACTTACTTACCACTTGGTGTGAGACCATTTATTTTCGTCTCCTTGTGTTTGGACAATAGAAGCATCATCGCAAACCTAGTGGTTTTCTGATTTCCGCCTTCTCGCGTCAGGACTATTAGTTTCTCGACCCGTCCATAACAATAATTTAGCGACGAGTACATAACAACCGTACCTTTTCAGTTCCAATTTTTCCAATAATATATTCATTTCTATTATAATATTAACTAGATGATATTTAGTAAAGAGACTCTTTAGTGAATTTATTATCAAGCTGTACAATGATTATTAAGAAACACTATATTTGGTGTAAGGAAATTTAATTAAAATGTGTGAATATAGTCCAATATCGAGCTGAAAGACAATGTTAAAAGTCATCTCGAAGAAGACATCACGAAAGGGTAGCGCTATGTGGTGAAGTGTCAGAATTTAAGGCTTATATGGGCTGACCATTGGATTGGGTCCCCGTGGTTTAATGGTCTGTGAGCTCGTTGGCCTTGTAACCAGAAGATCCTGAGTTGGAACCCAAGTGAGGTGGGTACGCACTGATGAAGCGTTTCAGAGGAGGTGGACGAAACACCTGTCCAGTATTCCCTGACCGATTTTCCAATGGTTCTCTGACTGATGTCAGCTCAGGATGAAATCCTCCATGCAATCAAACAAAAACCCCTATAAAATCAATACTGGAAAATATAGAATAGTTCATAAAATGTATAAGATCTTGGATTAGGATATAAAATAATGTGATTTGTAGGCAAAAACGGTATTACGTAACGTGGTGAGGAGTTGTTTCATAAGACAGATTTTAAGATCACAAAAAAATTAAAAGCACTGTGGGAATTAGGAAAACTTATATAGATTAAATAAATAAAATAGAAAAAAAAATAATCAAACTTTTATCCCTTTATGGCCAAGATAGAATGATGAAAGTGGCTCATGAATAGATCTTCTTAGTGTCTTAATTTCTCGTTTGTTAAACTTTGTTATCCATGTGAAACTGATTCGCTGACTAACGGTCAATGTACCTTACCCTACAACAGTATGCAAACTGATAGATAGATATACATACATGAAGGTTGCCAAATAAGGCAGTTTATTTTTTGTCACTAGACGGAGAACAACTTCCAGCTGGTGGTAGTCAACTGGAGTTTGAATGCAACTACCTTCGCTGCATACTGAAAATCAGATGGCTGGTCAGACAGGATTCTTTTTTATTCCTTTACCATCCCAGTGGATTATAGGGTTTAAAGCGAGAGCTTTGAAGTTTAGTCAGCAGTGGTGGTATTTTTTACAGACAGGATGGAGGTTGCTAGCATCACGCCTATCCTCCCGTCTTTGCTGACCTGACTACCGGTGTGGTGAGAGCAGGCTGCTAGCCGATTGGTTGACACTAAGCTACGTTAATATGGGCGTGAGAAATATGAACAAGGCTGAGTCAACAACCAATCACAGCAAAGTTAACGTGGCAAAATATGATTCGCAGATAGAGAACTCTATTTGTCAAGGAATCCCGAAACAACAATCAGAAGCCTGCGTTTGTCTACCTAACTTCTAAACAACCAATCAGATGACTGCGCTTGTCTAGTCTTCTGTTGTTACGCCGGGACCACATGCATAGTTGTCGACCATTCTACCACCAAACTACTGATTCCAGCGACGTCGCAAAGGATTGACAAGAATGAACTCTGGCAGTGCAGCAAACCAACCGATAGCCACCAGTCACCCAACAACTTTTCGCGGAGGTTAATAGAGATGGATAAGACATACGTTGGGGAAAATCGTTGATTGTCAACACGCTCTAGACGACAGTCCGTCAAGTGGAACCAAAACTGGAAACAGTGAATTGGACGTACCTCCATGGTTGACATGGGGAAGATGACAGCTTATTAGCAATCGTGGAGACAACTAACGACAATTTCGTTGAAGTGGAGATGTGTTGTTGAAGCTCCTTTGTTTTCACTCGGAACTTAAGGGAATAGTAATAATAATAATAATAATAATAATAATAGAAAGTTTTTCGGAGGGCTAAACAACAAATTAAGAACAAGAACGTTGAACAATTTTGTTTCATGTATATTACGCTACCAGTATATTCTAGTTTCTTGATTACAAAACAGAAATAAATTATTCTGTGTTATCTATCAACCTATAAACTAAACTATCACTGCTCTAATGAACAATGTGATAATTATTCACAGGAAGGCAAACTAAGAAAGAAATATCATGTTATGCAAATTTTCTCTAGTAGTTGTTGTTTTCTAAGCTACTTTAAGTGTGTGTGCGTGTGTGTGTGTGTGTTTATAACTGCCTGGTAGTTTTCAAACTCTGCGCACCAATGTTCAATGTCCAATGTGTTGTGTTGTATCGTATACCACTGCTTCTTCTATTGGACACATTGAATGATGAACCATTTTTGACAAAGTCATAAAAAACAATCAAAGTTGTTTTGTTTTTGTTTGTTTGTTTGTTTGCTGGGTTTTTTTTTCTTCTAATTTTTGTTCATCACTTTGCCATTTTTTGTTTTAAAACTTTTAGTCATTCAACAAATGATATCTTTAAAAAGGATTATATGACTCACATAGATAATTTAGAAAGTTGTAATCACTGATGATATGTTGACCTAAATTCAATGTCCTTAAGAGGTTTGTTTTTGCATTTGTTTATATCGCCTGCTATCTATCTGTTTGTCTGTCTGTCTGTCTATGTATTCGATTCGCATTTCTTCACAAGCAGATGAGATAAATTGAAGAATTCAAAAATAAAAATGAATTTTCCAGGAAAAATACTTACTGTATTTGGAATATCAATAAAAAAAGAGAAAAAAACTTGTCGAAATTGTACATCTTTGATTTGACAGATTTTTCATCAGTGTGATGTATATTTTTTTTACCTTGAAATTGTGTGTAAAATACATTAGAGAGAGAGAGAGAAATGAATAATTAAGCTTAGAAGTGAAAAATATCTCGAGTGGAAGTGGTAGAATGGATTACTCCATATTAGATAAGTTTTTTCCGAGTTTGATCACGGGTTGACATCAGTAAGAGGAGAGAACCATTGAAAATCAGTCACAGGGAGTACTGGACAGCCAGCTGTTTCCTCCGTCCTAGTTTGGAAATCATCGGTAGTACGACTCCATCCCACAGGGGGGTGGGTTGGAACCCAGGACCTTCCGGTTACAAGCAAGCAAGCGAACAAGCTCGTATACCATTCAGCCACTGGAACCCTCCGATCCAATGGCCAGCCAGCCCATGAATTCTAACTTCTACCAATTTGGGATTTAGCGCGACTCTGGCACTAACCAATGTCATCAGTGTGACATCCATCCTTATTCTTGATTGGATGGATCCTCACTTCGTCCTGTAACAAGTCACTAGCGAGCATCAGATTAATTTTCAAGAGTTTGGTTTGTAAGCATTAGATTTGTTTTTACAAGTTGATCACAGTGTTATAACTGTAGGGAATTGAATGATGACGTTTTCACCTTATTCTGTCTGCGCCTGAACTAATCTGCCTATCTGCTTGTCGTACCTTCCGATTTAGTAAAGCACGCTAATATCAAAAGACAAAGGCTGGACTGTGACTGTGTATTGAAGTGCAACAACGACAAAGAAAGCCATGGTATTTATACATTTTACAACAATATGGACAGCTAACAGCATTTGAAATAATTGATCTTAATAGCCAATAACAAAGTGCGTGAGAGATGATAATATACCATATGTGCGAGATTGACAGTCAATACCAAAATGTGTGAGAATGATAATATACCATATATACAAGATTTACAGTCAATACCAAAATGTGTGAGAGTGATAACATACCATATATGCAAGATAACAGTCAATACCAAAATATGTGGGATCCTATCACACAGATTGATATCAGTCAGAGAACCATTGAACCATTGAAATATGTCGGGGTCGCACTAAATCACGAAATGGTAGAAGTCAGAATTCATGGATTGGTCACTGATTCGGATCCCAGTGGCTGAAGGCTATACGAGCTTGCTTGTTGGTACGCGGAAAGGTCGGGATTCGAACCCCCTGGTGGTGAGCGTGCACTTACGATGATTCTCAAACTAGGACGGAGGAACACAGCTGTCTATTACTCTGGTGCTGGTTTTCAATGGTTCTCTAACTGATATCAATCCGTGATCAACTCGTAAAAACAAATCGAATCTTTACGTACCAATCATAGAAAATTAGATAAGTTTATTTTAAACATCACTCACAGTGAGTGATGCAGTATTATTAAACTGAATGACAAGGTTTCGTGCAGAATTTATTACTGCTCATGATCATATCAATTTTAGTCACACAGTTTTATGATTTGTTGTGTATATGCACTTCTCTAGCCCTCTCTGTCTTCTTTCGTCATCCCCTTGTTGTTTGTTGCAACTTTCCATAACTTCAGTGAAGGCGTTGAGTCACTTTGATTGCATACGAGCAGTGTTGAGACGATAAACAAAGCTCTAGTCATTAACCTCTCTTTCCACCCTGTCCCACCGCATGGCTGTGTGATTACGTGCAAGTGAATGCGATGCAATGTCTGAGCTTTTTCTAGTTTATTTAACTTACTTAGTTGGGTCAATTATTCTAGGTCCATAGCTAAATTCTTATGTTCCAATAATAATCCAATTGACCCCGATCTACTAGTTTAACGTATGTGCGATCAACTTCACAGTTATAATTACATGTTATTTGATAAATTACAATATTTTTCTTAATTCGACTTGTTTAGTCCTGAAACCAACAAATTCTACCTCTGGGTGAGTGGGTTGCTTTAAATGCCACCTTAATTCAAGCCTAATTTAGAATCCTATGTATGGCATCTGAAATTCCTTCTTTATGCGGCAGTACTGCAGAGGCTTTGAATTCAATATTATTCTTGTCAATCTTGTCAGTTCTATCGTTAATCATATTTTTCCTATGGTTCTTCATAATTTTTTCAATAATTTCTGGTGGGTAGTGTGTTATTCACTAGTAATATTTCCTTTATTTGTTTGTATTCATTGTTCAAATTTTCCGACCTACTACATAGTTGGGCTCTTGACCCCATTATATAGACGTTTAACTAGACCGCAAAGTTAAACTTTCGACACCACTAACAACCAATCAGCAAACGACCTTGAACGAACCAATTACATTAAAGAGGCATATATGATGAATGGAAATGTATATTTATAGAAAAAAAGCACAAAATAGAGAATGAAAAAGTTACATGGGATATCTTTCTCGAACATGTGAGAGAAACATCTCCCAGTTTAGCATGGGACTGTCAATGCTTTTCCATCTGCTATCCTTTCGACGAATCTCTTTTGGAGGGAGGTGTCATACAAACCTATTACCCAAATACTGTTCGCTCGCTGGCGACCACGGTTGTATTTCTTTTTTACCAGCACTGTCTGATCGACACGCACGATAACGTCTTCCCCACCCAGCAAACAAGTGATTTTCCCCATTTTCCATGATGCGATGCCTCTGCAATGCTGGTACCACTGAACTGTTGAGACATGGCTATTCTCCATCTCGGCAGCTGCTGCTCTCACAGCCTGTTTCAACACCCATTAGTTGCAGATATACAAAATCTGGGTTAGGGAGAGATGCGACCTAGTGAAAGTAAGTTCCTACGAAATATTAAAATTATCAGCTTACCCTCTCCAGATGAACAAACCCATCAGTTGATTTGGTATAGCTTCTTAAAGTAATGATACAACCACACAAACAAATTCGCTCTTTCCGGAGCAACTCAAATCCAGGAAATAGTGGGAAACACTAACCTCCTCGAATTGCAACTGTAGCCTTGTAAGGTCACGCATTAGAAATGAATCAAGCGCTATACAATATTGAACTGCGTTCGTGAACCTCATTGGATAATTCGATATCGTTCGTGAATCTCATTGGATAATCCGCTGATTGGTAGTTAGTGGTGTTGAAAGTTTAACTTCGCCAACTAGACTTATCTGCCTTTACCGAATCAAGATGGGATGAATTAATGTCTAATATATCCTATGGTTGATTTCATCCTTAGAAGTTGTACAATCCCTCCAGAATGCGCATTTCGTCCTATTCGGGGCTCGTCATCAGCTGGATGTATCTGCATCCTCTAGCGAGTTGATGGTGATGTTCCCACTGAGGCTGAAACCCAGTTCCAACGACAGCAAACAATAGTTGTCAAGGTCGAATGACCTTGAATCAACCAATCGGATTCTTCTAGGCGAAAAGTGGCATTTATTGTATAAAATAGTTCATTTATAAGATATATATACATATATGTGATAAAAATGAATTATATGGGTTAAATATTTCTATTATGCTGCAAAACTCAGTCCAAGTTTCTCATTAGAGTGTCCATAGACATGTCAAACCAATGTTGATACAAAAATTCATCTAAGTGGCTGTATACATTTTTCATTTGGGCCCAGAATCCTTCAATAGTACTTGTATGAGTTCTACAAATGGGATCCACTAACTCTGTAGAATGATTGACTTTATGATGAGTACAGCCTAAAAATTACATTTGTAGTAAATAACCTCTCCATTAGTCATCTGTGTGATTGGTACTACCTGGCCTAGGAAGCCTAATGGTTGTATTATTAGTATTAAAACATCGGCACTTCTGTTTGGTATGCTTTCTACCAACGTTTTTTTCGAAGATTTGTATCGCACACTTCCAATAGCCAAACACTGTGTCCTCTTCACCTACGACGGCAATTCATTTTTCGTTTAATTACAAGTATTGTTTCGTCAGTCAGAACCACGACACTAATTCCTTCAAGTACTGAAGTAATTCCATTGATCTTTAGTGAGGCAATATCCCGACAGTGCTGATATGACTGCACTGTGGACATTTTATTATGTTTTCTTCTGCAGCTGTAGCAGATACTGGTCATCTCACTAGCCAATTGTGGCATATATGCAATACTTTACTAATGGAGAGTTTCGATTTCGAGAAAAAGGTATCTAAATTGCCGGCATAATATACAACTAACCAACTCTTACAGACGTCAAGTGTTGGTTTGTAGGGATTTGATTGGTTACAGGAATTCATCATAAACTGAAATTAGTTAGACAACCATTGGAAAACCTGGGAGTACTGGACAGCTGTTTTGTCAGCTCAGTTTGGGACTCTTCAGCAGTACGCATTCACCGGACATCAAACCCATGACCTTCTGGTTACAAAGCCAGCGATCTTGTAGACCATTTGGCAGCCACTGTGACCCGATCCACTGGCCAGTCCATGAATTCTCACTCAGCCTGGCAGTATTTCTGAAGAATCATTGTCCTTCCACCACACGGGCATTTTTTAGTCGTCCCTACCGACTTATTTTCCACATCGAAGTCAAAAACTAAATCTGGGTGAAAATTGCAATGAAGATTATGTGAACAGCAGCCATTTGCAATACTCGGCAGCGACCTGATTGGTTGGTTCAAGGTCATTTGACTTTGTTGTCTACTCTTTTCTCTTTCCCCAGTGCCCATCATTTCAGTAGCACCAAGACGTTATCCACTAGACGACTTAGGCCATCTCTTTCTTGTGCAGTGAGTATCAGTTATTGTTACTCAATTCAATTTGCACATTCCTATTAATTGTGATTGGATCGAAGTGTTCGGCCTCAGGTTGACTTGTTAGCAGCTTCTTGTGCGCGGATGCTTCGAAGATGTCTGGGAAATTGAACGCTTTGGCGTGTGATACTATTGGTACTGGGTTCAAATCCCAGTGCAAGTACTATCACTCACTCACTCACTGGGGAATCCAGGTACATCCAGCCGACAGACGAGTCCAAAATAAGACGAAATGCACATCCCGGATTCCCTTGTTAGTCACTATCCAACAAAGTGATATTATAATTGTTCCCTTGGGTTCTGAGTAGAACATAAGGCATGAACAGCAAATCTTCTTTTCAGCTGCCCACACGGTTGTCAATAAATTATCATCTCCTTCTCTCACGACCTCTCCCATGCCACCCCCAGACCAACGCCTAACTCGTCTGTCGTTTCCCATCTGGGTTCCACTCGAACGAGGGCCTGCATTGTGGGCGATATCATTCAATGGTCTCTCCTGCGCTTGCCAACTCATCTGCATTTTATCCTGCATATTTGTTGAATGATAGTTCCTTGGTTAATTTGTCTCCATAGTTTCTTATGGTTGATGATCATTTCTGCCTATGTGATGATCTCCAATATGGAACCAACGAAGGCAACTATTGATAGAGTTCTGCAACCTTTTCGAAAGGCGTCTCGTGACTCGCAGTGCAGGGGTGTCTGACCCATATAGTAGAACTGACTGACTTGACATTAGTGTTGAAAATATTGACGAATCTAGTTGAGTGCTGGAGATTTCCAAATTGATTTCAGATTGATTAAGGTGGACTTTGCCTTTCTGATTCTGGCTAGTCATAACATCTTCATCTGTGTTGTATAGTCTGTGGTTGAAATCGTACTTTCTATTATAAGTGGAAAAAATGGACTCTTTCAAATTCCTCCTGTTGACAGTGATTGGTGCTGGTTGATGTTGTTGATTCTGTTGGTTGTGATAGAGAAGATTTGTAGCTCAGGTGGATAATTTTGATGTGGTTTTGTTCTCTGAGCTGGATAGTTAGTTTGCGAAGCTTTCATCACCTTACTGGGTGACATCTTCAGCGCATACTTCAAATTGAAGTGAGCTTTTAGGTTTCTCCACGAGTTTATTAATCATTCCTCCTGGTGACCTTGAACGTGATTGGTTGTTTATGTATGTTTTCACACCTTCTAGGTTACTTGTGTTGGAACTGATTGTTTCTGTGACTTGGACTTTGGCCAATCGTGTGTGAAGTTTCTTTCTTATTGGTTGATAAATTTTGTCTATCTCGATGTGTCTATTGATTGATGATTCACTGGAATGCCAAGCTTCTAAAAATTCTCTAGCATTCTTGTTATTTCCTTTGTCTAATATTTGGACGTTGTCCCAGTCGAATTGATGTCCGTGGTTGTCTGTGTGTAGTGAAATGAGGGAGTGTATATCATGTCTTTTGACGGCTAGCTTATGTTCGTGGATACGAAGACGAAGGGGACGTCCACTTTGGCCAATGTAGTGTTTTTCACAGTTGTTACAGTTTATTTTGTAGATGATGTTGGTTTAGAAACTCAAGTTTATAGGAAATCAACTCACACAGACCAAATACTGAATTACAACAGCAACAACCCAATAGCACACAAAAGGAACTGCATACAAACACTATTCAAGAGAGCAAGGACTCACTGCAGCACTCCCACCTTAAGAAAAATTGAATAAAAGTATCTCATGGACGTCTTCCAAAAGAATGGATATCCCCGGAATTTCATCAAGAGACATATACCCGCAAGCCAACCTACCAAAACAAAAGCCACCAAGGAAAACACAAAGAAAATCGCCTTACCATATATAAAGGATATCTCAGAAATCACTAAAAGACTCTTCAAACCTTTAGGAATTGACGTCGTACGCAAACCAACAAAGTCGCTGCACTCAATTCTATGTCAACCAAAAGACTCAACAGCAAAAGAAGACAAAACCAACATCATCTACAAAATAAACTGTAACAACTGTGAAAAACACTACATTGGCCAAAGTGGACGTCCCCTTCGTCTTCGTATCCATGAACATAAGCTAGCCGTCAAAAGACATGATATCCACTCCCTCATTTCACTACACACAGACAACCACGGACATCAATTCGACTGGGACAACGTTCAAATATTAGACAAAGGAAATAACAAGAATGCTAGAGAATTTTTAGAAGCTTGGCATTCCAGTGAATCATCAATCAGTAGACACATCGAGACAGACAAAATTTATCAACCAATAAGAAAGAAACTTCACACACAAAGGGTCAAAGTTCAAGTCACAGAAACAATCAGTTCCAACACAAGTAACCTAGAAGGTGTGTGAAAACACACATAAACAACCAATCACGTCCAAGGTCATCAGGAGGAATGATTAATAAACTCGTGGAGAAACCTAAAAGCTCACTTCAATTTGAAGTATGCGCTGAAGATGTCACCCAGTAAGGTGATGAAAGCTTCGCAAACTAACTATCCAGCTCAGAGAACAAAACCACATCAAAATTCTGTTGGTTGGTTGGTTATCTTCGCTGTCTGCCTCTTCTATCAAAGTGCTGGCTTTTGCCTGTAAATTTTCCAGTTAGTATGAAATTAGACATGAATCATCAGTGAAATCCAAATTTTCTAGAGTCTTCTTGTCAGTCAATGCAGCGTATCCCTCTTTTCTCACACCTGACGCACGGCACTGTCGCATAATCCAGTCCACCATAATTAGGAATATCATCGGTGATGGTAGGCAGGCAGCCTCAGACATCGTCAAATCATTCGCTCACAAGAAGCCGCCGACATGTCAGCCGTAGTCCGAACACTTCGGTCCAATCCATTAATCAGCGGAAAAGTCGAAATTGAATTAAAAAAATAACTTCACGTTGTTACAGTTATTAGTATTATTAATTAATTGGTGAAAATGGTGACTAGCAGTGGAATCCAAGATGCGCATTTCGTCCTATTTAGGACTCGTCCACCAGCTGGATGTAGCTGTATTCCTCAGTGAGTGATAATGATGTTCCCACAGAACCCAGTACCCATAGTTTCAGACGGCAAAGCATTATTTACTAGACCACTTGGGCCACGAGAGCCAGTCACTGTGGAATTCAGGTGCATCCAGCTGGTGAACGAGTCCCAAATAGGACGAAATGCATATCCTGGCTGGATTCCACTGCTAGTCACAATCCACCAATTAACCTCTTATTACATGCCCAGCAGGTATCACATCGAAGCATCTGCACAAGAAGCCGACAGACATGTCAACCTAAGACCGAGGAGCACTTCGGGGTCCAATCAATCGATGGGAAAATCTTAAATTGAATTTAATAGTAATAATAATCATTATTATTATGTAGTTTAACGTAGTAGTAACAAGGGCTGATAAAGGTGATACTAATTTTCATTTGGATATAAACGTTTGAAGGTGTAAATGATGAATACAGATCACAAGGTTTGGGGTGGGGTATAGAAGGAAAATTACATAAGATTACAAAATAGTTGCATAATATATGATGAAATAATAATCGTCTTTTACAAAATGACGACAGGTGTGAATGGGATGTGCACAAAAATACATTACTGAAATAACAGATTTTTTTGTGTAATTGAAGATAAAAAGACGGTAGATGGAATGAGAGAAAAACGACGACTAAACGAACCCAAAGGAGTTAGATTCTTAATAGACGTAGGAGTCGGACTATAGTTTCTTTTAAACACGCATACCTCCAGTTTGTCAGTGCATCTGGTGTGAGCTTTTGAAGTACAAAGAAGTCGGAAACACTATTCATTAGTATGTTGAATTCAATAAAATAATTGTAACTATGTGAAAATGTGTATTATATATATATATATATATATCTTTTGAAGATGAAGTCACCGACAAGATATCTTTTCTGAGCTTCGCGTTGTTTTATTTCTTTTTATTCAGAACAAAATATTTAGAGCGAACAATTGTTTTCAATAAATTCTTCTTCAGGCTCTACAATTATAAATCCATTAATGTAAGCATACAATAGCCAGTAAAGGCGAATTAGAATCATATCAGAAAGTGTATTGTGGAACAAGTATAAGATGGGATGAAACAATAGTCATATAGTCTTTTAATATGCATGGTCAATAACAACATGGGACAGAATGAGATGAAATAATTTAATGATGTGTGTATATATAAATATAGTTAACAGAAAATACAGGTTTCGAGATGAGTGTAATCAGGGTGTTGAGCAATATGAAAATAAACCAACGAATGGGGGTCTAGACTTAAGTTCAAGGTTGAAAATAACAACAATAAGAATGATGTAAAATAATAACGATGAATGGTGTAAATTAAAATTAAATGTACTATTGATTGTCAAATAAAATATGAATATATAAGTGGAATGAACAGGATTTTGTAAATACGATAGCAAGTTAGAAAAGCACTATTTAAACCTAAGGTAATAAATCATAAGAAAGGTCATGAAATCATAAAAGTCGAAATGAACGTTTGTCATGAAACAGAGGAATAGAAGAAGGAAAAGAAAAGAAAATGGAAAGGAATTTATAGTTTAATGGAGGATTTGTTGGCTTTATTGTAGGCCGGTAAACATGAACATACTTCTTCTGTATCAAGGTGGTCTTCTGGATTAATTGCAACTGCTCAGCTACTGATAGAAGACGTAGTCGAGCTCCTCTAATAAATTACTAGGAACGCGGTAAATAACTGAGAACGCTTGGTCAAGTTTATGACACGATTTTCGACTTTTATGATTTTATTACCTTAGGTTTAAATAGTGCTTTTCTAACTTGCTATCGTATTTAAAAATCCTGTTCATTCCACTTATATATTCATATTTTATTTGACAATCAATAGTACATTTAATTTTAATTTACACCATCATCGTTATTATTTTACATCATTCTTATTGTTGTTATTTTCAACCTTGAACTTAAGTCTAGACCACCCCATTCGTTGGTTTATTTTCATATTGCTCAACACCTGATTACACTCATCTCGAAACCTGTATTTTCTGTTAACTATATTTATATATATACACACATCATTAAATTATTTCATCTCATTCTGTCCCATGTTGTTATTGACCATGCATATTAAAAAACTATATGACTATTGTTTCATCCCATCTTATACTTGTTCCACAATACACTTTCTGATATGATTCTAATTCGCCTTTACTGGCTATTGTATGCTTACATTAATGGATTTATAATTGTAGAGCCTGAAGAAGAATTTATTGAAAACAATTGTTCGCTCTAAATATATTGTTCTTTTTTTTTGATTTTTAAAACGAAAATGGGAATTAATTTTCGATAAAGTATACCACGATTATCATTATTATTATTATTATTATTGTTATTCTTCCGTATACAACAAAACTTTATTTCTGCCCTTTGGAACTGCTTTTATAGTGATTGGATCGATTTTCAGGGGGGAGGGAGGGTGACTACCTCCACGTCAAAACTTCTTACTTGTCAAGTTTGATCACGGATTGATATTAGTTAGAGAGAAAAACTGAAAATCAGACAGTACTGGACGACAGCCAACTGTTTCCTTCCTGGTTCGGGAGCCATTGGCAGTACATACCTACTGCCAGGCGAATATCACTACTGACGCGAGTGTTTGTCCTCAATCTCGACGACTTTGTGGAATCCACTGGTCATGCTTTTTGCACTAGAACCCACTCCAGTCAACTTCATCCGGTTGGTGTCAGTCACTAGCGAGCATCACATTAGTTTGTTTGTCGTAGGGATTTTTGATTTGTTTTTAAACTCAGTGGGTGCGCGTACTGATGATGAGTGCCGCCAAGGTGTAGGACGAAAGAGTTTTCTAGTACTCCTTAGGTTTTAGTGATTCTCTAACTAACTGATATCAGTCCTTGATCACACTTGAATGAAACAAATCAAATCCCTACAAACAATCTAATGAAAACTTCTCACCTTTTCCGGACAGGCAAGTAAACTGTCTCAATACTAAAAAAAACCTGGTTTCCAGCCGAACAGAAAGGAGAAAGCAACAAGGAACTGTGGGAACGAATAAACCAAGAACCTTTTGCAGAACAAATAGGCTGAAGGAAATGGAAGTTGATAAAACAAACGCATAAGGAGACCATGGAGTGGAGCCCGTTGGGGGAAAGCTGAGACAAGTTTCGGTGTGTAGGTCAGTGGGGGAGACACAAAAGAAATCATGTGAATAGGAAATGATTTCTTGTGTTCGAAACGATGGAATTAACTTTAAAATCAGCAGAAGACACAGGCTGAAAAGCCTTCTTGTATTCATGAAGCCCTTTGTGTTGCATTTGAAATCCAAAGGGATGAATCATGAGACTAGAATAGCCTATTTCACTTGTTAGATTTTATCATGAACCGATGTCAGGGGATCGAATTCCATGACATTCAAGTCAGTCATTAATGCAGAATCCAATGACTAGCCAATAAATTCTAATTCAGTATTAGTTTGTTTATTTAGATATATGACGCACAGAGTGAAACAGTATCATTTACTGGATGACAAGGTTTTGAACACAATGTATTGCTGTTCATAACCATATTATCAATTATAATCACACAACATCAAAACTTGAGTTTTATAGTTTTCTTTGTCTTCTCCTATTTTTGGTATGAGTAGTAGAATTTTCCGGATATCTGGCTGGACAGGTGTTGAATCATTCCTATTACACGTATTTTCAGGTGATTGGATGAGCAAAGCTTCTGTTATCAATCTCTCCCCCCACTCTGCTGTTATATTGGATTTTAAAACTTTCATCTTACCCCATCATCCTATTGTATGGTTGTGTGTAACTGCATGTGGCGTACTGCTATAGCTGAACTCTTCTCTAGATTTCTTATCTTATTCTGGTCAACCAGTCTAGATTTCGCTACTAGGATTTTATGCTCGGCTAGTCTGACTGCCCCTGTTCTACTAGTTTGACCTATGTATCTGACCTGACATTCATTGTAGGTAGGGTATTAGATAGACTAAATTGTTTTGTTCTAAAAGCCCCACTGGCAGGATCCTTTCACCGAAAAAGTGTTTTCTAATTGAGTTTGTGGGTTTGAATGCCACTTTTATTCTTGCCTTGTTAAGAATTCTGCGTAAGGTTTCCGAAGTTCCTTCTATTTTTTTATTTTTATTTTTGATTACAGCTTGACTCCACACCATATTTTTGGTACAAGTGTGGAATTTTCAGCATGGATATCGGTAGCCCCGAAAATTCGCAGGCCGGCCATAGATATCAGGTGTGCGTTGGCGTGGGATCGAACCCCGAACCATGTGCATGGTCGGCGAGATGTCCTAACCACTGTGCCACTGACGCACAGTGTATGGAATTACTACTGATGATTTAGATTCCTTATTTTTGGTGTTGTCTTGCGCGTATTTGATATGCATGTCGTCATTAATATTACTTTTATTATTACCACTATCACTACTATCATTACTTATTTTATTTTTACATTTCCTTACATATTTCCTGAATAATTTATCCGGGTAATTATTATGTTTCAAGGCTTCTTTTATGTGTATCACTTCCTGTCTTAGATTTTCCTTGGTTCTACTTAGTTTTTGTGCTCTGCCATCCAGTAAACACTACTGTTTCACGCAGTGTGTGTGTGATAAATCTACTAAACAAACTGATATGGAATTACTTACTACCACAGTGATCAAGTTTTACACAAATATCAATGAATTCTAACTTTCTTCTACTTTGAGATATTTACCATGAACACTAGAACAAAATATTGTTGCAGAGTATTTGTTCCACGCAACGACTCAATAGAATTTCATTAGACGATATCATCCTGTAGTCAGTTTAAGTGATTAGTAGAAGTTAGAATTCATGAACTGGTCACACTGAATTCTATTTTGGTGTCTATGAATGATCAATAAACTCTCCTTATGACCTCTAGGTACTTGAAGTTCGATCCCCGGCAGTAAGGTAATGAATACGTGTGTGTACTATATAAAAGAGTCGACAAACAATTAAACAGTACTCAGAGTTGGTTTTCAAAAATTCTCAAACCTGAAGTCAGTTAGTTCGTAATCAAATTAGAATTTTAAAAAGAATGGATACTGAACAAAGAGTACTCTTTTCGATAACCTATTCTTCATAAGGCTTTACAGCTATATATACATTATAGTGAATGAATGAATTAGTGTTATGAACAACATTAATGTTGTTCTTTAAATAACATCGAATCAATAAAATTGATAGATTACAGCTCAATAGCATCAACATAAAATAAGCTGAATGTCAGAAAAATTAGGAAAGATAATAATACAAATTCATGAGTTTATAGTCTCTACTGACGATCAGACAGGGCAGTAGTAGGAGCTGGACTTCCTTCTTTTGAACACAGAGCACTGGTTGTTTGAGGCGAATTGCGATCGCCTCTGCTGTTAGGAGCATGCGGTGCTTCGATGATTTTGGGAATTTATTAGTCACCCGGTAAATGATAGAGAAGGATTCTTCAGTTCTGGTTGGCTTTGTGGCCAGTTTGCACCAGATGGTCTAATATTGAACTGTTGATAGTTTTAACTACACCTTTTCTTAGCGAAAGTGTGATATGTTTTCGAGAGAGCACCAAAAATCAGGTCCCTAAAGCAACGGTCAATATAACTCGCTCCACCACATGCGCGGTTGAATTAGTAGATACAATTTGAAGTGGCTAGTCTAGTCTAGGTACTTCATCTTTCAGTCGAGGTAGCACTATCTGTCGTGTAGAGAATGCGACTTGTAGTTCTTCGGCGATAAAAGTTCTTTGAACTGATTTTCTTAATTTCTTCGTAATTATTTCACTTGGTATATCACCCTTGAATTTCAGTCGTATATAAAGAGGCTTCTTGTTTACAGATAGTGAGTAGTCCTTTTCCGCTTTCTTTGTCATGTGTTCTTTGATAAATTTGTCAGGATGGCTATTTTCGATCAAAGTATCATATATAATGCTTAAATCATCTTCAATTACTTCTTCTCAGCAAATAGCTCTAACTCTGTGGCTGAGGGTCTTGATTAAATTTCTTATGTACTGGAGAGGAACGAAGCCATGAAAATGTGTATATTGTCCTGTCCAAGTGCTTTTTCTATGCAGATTTCAATTTGGTAATGAGTGTTAATTTAACCTCAAGGTTTTATGCAAACAAAATATGTTTTTTCAACCATTTCAATCTATCACATGCTTTCTTACTCTGAAAACATTTTCCCCTTCGACGTTTGCGTTTGTTTGTTTGTTGTTGTTTTTTTACCTAGAATTCAAGTACAAGAGCACCGTCAGAGTTAACTGTCCAATCTGGTATGGAGAAGTACAAGAATTTTCCCAACTCCTCCTCAAGCCCATCACCGCCATTTAATAATTACCAACAAAATTCGACGACAAACAACAGGTTAATACCACTGACAACGGATCAATTTGAAATGGAAAAATCCATTAAAATCAATAATAATAATAATACTGATAATAATGTTAATAATAATCATACCTATGCTAGTTCAAAAAGTTCTGATGGTTATCGTTCGTGTGGATCATTAACAACTTATCAAGGATCAACTAGTCACTATGATCAAGGAAGAATGATAATGATTGGTGGTAGTCAACAAGATTATTGTGATGATAACAATGATAATAATAATAATAATAACAATATTGATGCAATTGTCCGAGGTGGTGGTGGTGTTGGCGGTTGTGGTAGTGGTGGTAATCCGGGGAGTTGGACACCACCAGATCATGCTTATCTTCGACGCGAATGTCATAAAACAAATTCATCATTAGTAGTTACAACAAGAGGTGGAAGTGGTAGTGATGGTCTGTCGAATTCAATGAGTCCTGAAAGCTCCTTATCGGATAAATCAGTAAGTTAGACTATTTTCAGTGTTTCAACATCGATGGAACAGTTTCTATGTCTTTGTAATACTTTTATTTTTGAAATTCGTTGGCTTTTAAAGGCTATTTCGCTTTGATTTCTGACTTAACTGGTTGATTGACTGAATATCAGTGGGGAATATCACATGAAAGTGCACCAGTCTGTGTGTTCAAGAAATGTGAAGTTGAAAGAAGAATAACTTGAAAAGACACACTTGGGTTTAATGTATATCGCAGATCATGAAGAGTGAATGTTTGTATTTTTGTCATTGAAAACGATTTTGAATTACATCACCAAATGGTCTTCAGACACATTGCTCCGTAAACTATGGAGGATCCTAACCGAGTGGTCTACACCTCACTGTATTGCTCAAACTTAGTGTCAATGATGCAGGGTTTTGATTTAATCACTCCTTACTTTTTCCCAAGATAATCTTATGTTATATAACAATTCTCGTTGAGGAAGGTAGGGGCTTCGGATGCGCAACAAGTGTAGTAACCTCGTAAACAATATTGAGGTTAGGCCTCAAGCACCAACTGAGGAGAGGAAATCAATCAATGAGACTGTGAGGCTACATGTGTTACGTATGCCTAGCCTAGCCATCGCCTTCCTCGACGGGCAATGTTAGCTGACATAGGACTGGTCAGGTTAGAAAAGCATCAGTGATGGTCAAACGAAAACATGGCCTCACCAGTCAATGAAAACCACGACACTTAGTTTAAGCTATGTAGGGAGGTGTAGACTTTCTGGTTAGGAGGTCCTCGGGACGGTAAACACCCATGGTTGGAGAAAATTGGTGATATGGCTCAAAGTGATCGTTCTCAATGGCTGGCCTGGCGCAGATGCATCCACTTCTTGTGACTTATAATACCCAATAAAACTATATAGTTCTTCAATATTTCCATTCCTTTTGACTTATGTCTCTGTTTACTGTTTCTGTTTTGCATTTCTTTTTACGTTCTTCTCTTGCTTTGTGTGCTGAGTAAAATGTGGTGACTTGAACTGCTGTACATCAGTGCGAAGTTCGATGATGAAACCCATCAGTCAGTCAGTCAGCCAGTCGTAACCATCTCAATTGATGTAGCCTTCAAAAAGCTCACTGGCAGTCTTCCCTTTCTAACATAATACTCTCCACCTAACCTCAATATTTCTCAAGATGTTATACCAGTTAATAGGCGAGACAGAAAGCGAAAACAGCTATTCTTTCATTACTTCTACTTTCAGCGGTTATGTTTCGCTGGCTCTAAAAAGAAGCACATAACGAAGTAGTGCACGGTAAATACGCATCCTTTAATCCATGATTGGATATGACGTCTGACTTCACACACGCCTCTTATATCCATGCTGAAATTTCGTCAGTCATCAGTACATTAGGGGAACTGACACAAGTGCCCAAAATGGGCAAAGTAGTCGACATACTCACCACAACGTGTAATATCTCCTGATCATCAGTGTCCATTCCAAGATATCATTGATTATCAGTTGAGAAAGATGAGGGTTGACCAATAAACTTGTATTTTATTTGTATAGGTAATTCACTCCTTGTGTTTAGAATGGAAAATAGGACCTGAGAGACACATTTGGATTGCACTGTCTTCACTTTCAGTCGGATGCATCACTGCCGACAAACTTTTGATTTCCTCTTGGCATGACCTACTTTTGTGTTCCCTTCTGTTACCAGGCTCATCGAGTTCTACGGGTGCTACTTCGATTGAAGTATTTTCTGATCGCCATTCCTGTGTCGCTTAGTCTGCAGAAAGCTGTTAATAATCTACTGAGGATTTTTGACGATTTTCTGAAAATTTCGAGATAATATGCCGATTTCTTTTCATTGGAATAGAGATAGTGCCAAACGTCTTTAGGATAAGTGACGTTTAGCGTTTGGCACTGAGATTACTTGTTTGAATGCATATTCAGTAAGATCGTTAGACTGAAGTTATCCTTGGTCTTGTATTTATTGTTTTTACGTGTGCATAAACCCTCATACTATGAGAAAGTGAAGAGACATTTTCTGTCAGTACAGCCTAATCATGCTGTGTATCGAAAGATTGTTGTAATAGGTGATGGTGAGAATGTGCTTGGATTTTCGTTGACGAGTGAATACATCTGCGGCACCTGTAAGATATGTCACTAAGAGTCTGTATCTGTTGACTGTTAGTCTTCTAATGACTTCACTTAGGCGAGCTATACCTCTCTATGTGGCCCAAATTAATAGTCAATGACTTCAATAAGTAACTCGATGTTATGTTGTATGACCACTGGAAGACTGTTTCGTGATGGAATCCGACTTCAGGTGCGTGACTGACCATCGAGTAAGGCAGTGGAGGTGAGTGTGACTAAAACATAACTTATCCACCTTAATCAATGGAGCTTGTTACAGAATCTCATTGATTTGCTTACCTTCCTTATCCTACAGTCGACGTATAAGCCAATATACCCATCTAAGCCCTTTGAACATAAGAAAAACAATGTCACATCCCACTGTATTTTTATCAATTTGAATGTACGTGTGGCCACACATACATACATACGGAGGACTCATCGATCTCTACAAGTAGAGGCTGGCTTCAGAGCATATTCCTAAATGGCTTCAGAAGCAAATAGAATCCCCAGAACCCATTAATTGGTGAGAATGGACGACCTAGCTCCTCTATTGTGAAACATATTATAGATGAGAGAAGACATGAAATTTATGTTTACACACATCTTTTAAACCTATCCATCCATAAAATGGTGTTTGGGGAATGGCGTATCCTAAAGTTTTGTGGAATTTTCTAGATAGCAATTAGGAAGTTTAAACCACCTTTATGCGTTCAAAGCAACAATTCATCAGTACACCAAGCTTATCATAGTAAACTTTTTTTTGATACCATAGCAGATGTACTATTACTTCCGTTCTTTGGTTTAGTGATCTTCATTGTTCTTTTGACCTTCAGTATGATCTCGAAAGCAACAATCTCGTGAAGGAGGCATTTTTGTGTATAGAATACATATGTTTATGAAAAAATGCATAAAAAATTGTAGAAAAGTGTTACAGAGGATACCTCCCTCTCATATGGGATAAAAATAGCCCTCAGTTTTAGGTTGGAGTATCAACAGAGAGTAATTTCATTATGGGTAAAATTTATTTTGATAAAGTCTCACACAGTGTTATACAGTATATATTGTGCTCGAAAAGTGGTCATCAGTAAATATTACTGTATAACACTGTCAGACTTTATCAAAATGAATTTTACCCTCAATGAAGTTATAATTTACCACAGTGCACAGGTACTATTCTTATATCAACAGGAGTAATTCAACCACATTTCTATGCATGTAATCATTTAGGGTTCGATCCCCGGCCGACGCATTCCTTTATCTCTCCAAGTCAGAAATAAGGTTGGTAAAGAGGATAGGTCGGGCATGAAGCTGGCTAGCAACCCCATCCTGTAAAAATAAACATTGCTACAGAAACTTCAAGCCACTAGCTTGTTGAACCCTTACGCTCCACTGAGAACGTGAAGGCGAAAAAAAAATCATTTAGGTCTTCTAACCCTAACAATAACTCTAATCTCTCTTGAACTTAACCCTAACGTGAAAACATCTTTAAACTAGCTGTAATCTAACTCGAAACAACCCTAACTTGTCCTTTGCTTAAAGCGTAACTTAATCTTTCCCAAAACTGAGCTGAAACTTGCCAGATATCCCATATAATAGATAACATAACATTTCGATGAGCATATTTTATTGATGATGACAACATTATTTATTTGCCAGGTTTCACTAATTTGCTCAGTGAGTGTTTCAAGGTCATTGGTGCGGTCGCGCTCCATTGGGTGGTTAGTTAGTAGTACGTAAAAATTTTAACTCGGTCAGTTTTGTTAATTCAACATGTATTCTGGTACAGGGTACAAAATAAGTTATTCTATTAATTACTTTACAGGGATCAGAAGCTAATGAACTCAGTCGTCTTCAAATGTCAGACAGTTCAGAGAATAATCAAAGAAATAAAGTAAGCATAATTTAAAAGTGTTGTCTTTTTTTTCATTGATATTAGTTCTTGATATTTTTTGCCGGTTTCTTCATTCCTTCACGTTACAAGTTACAAACTTTCAGTATCGTGTTTTTTTACGGAGTGAGGTTACTAGCCTCTTGCCTAATCACTTTCCCTATTTAAGACACTGACTATCGGTTAGAGGAGGTTTAGGAGTGTGTCGACTGAGAATCGAACTCCAGACTACGTGTGGGGTTGGTGGATGAGCATTCTACGTCTAAATCATCGACGCGTATCCATTGTCTGAAAAACTTCAAATGAATTTTTGGAAGATTTATACTTCGTACATATGTATGTCTTAAATCCCACCGTGTGTGTGTTCAGTAGCTTAGCAAATGATCGTGCATTTCATCTCACTCGAAAGTGACGAGATTATGTACAGCTCCTTTTTAATGTCCACATTACTTTTGACCTTCTTTTCAACTAATTACTATCAAGGTATTTTGACTTCCATTGTATCCTCCTTAGACAAAGGGGCCAAGTATGTCCGTTGTACTTTCCTTGATTACACATCTGCTTTTGACTCTGTACCTAGAGGCCTTTTGTTAAACAAGCTTAGCCTTACACAAACTGAGTCCTGGGCTATCAACTGGCTGCACTCTTACTTCTCCAATAGGATGCAGTACACGATATATAATGGTGTAGCTTCCTCTCCTTTGCTTACTGAAGCTGGTGTTCCTCAGGGTGCTGTTCTCTCGCCGTTTCTCTTTTCCTTCTTCTTACATGACTTACCTCTCTCAGACGAAATCAACTTCGTCAAATATGCAGATGACCTGACTGTTTCGCTTCCCGTTAAGTCTCAGTCAGACTGCTTCAAATTAAATAGCTTCCTGTCGGACATCAGTCAGTGGTCTAAAATAAATGGCCTAACGCTGAATCCCTCAAAATGCCAGACTGTCGACTTCTCCTTTAGGCATAAACGAGATCTACAAACACTAGTAAGCACTCATGATGTCTGTAGAATCGAGGGGACTATAATTGAAACAAAGTCTAATGCAAAATACCTCGGATTAGTTATATCTTCCGACCTTACTTGGTCATCTCATATCCAAATGATTTCCAAGAAAGTGTTTCGTCTAACCTACTACATTAAGAAACTCAGACTAACTGGAGTCCCTCAACCTCTGCTTACACAATTTGTCAACTCTCGTATCCTACCTATTCTACTTTACTGTTCCCCGTTAGTCTTTCCTGGGTTACTGAAAAAGGATTATACCATCCTGAGAAGGATGTTGAAGGTAGTTAGCAGGACTAGCGGTGTAAAACTCAGTCAGCTCGTCACAACATTAGTGGATAAGCATCTGAATACATGTGAGAAATGGTCTAAAACCATACTCTCTGACCCCCAACACCCCCTCTATTCCCAACTCTCTCCCTGCATCTCATCAAGTAGAACCAGAAATCAGTATAAAATAATATATGCTCGCACAACCAAGTATAGGAACTCAACGATACCATATTTGGCCCGTGTTCTAAGTGACAGAGACAATGTTAGACGTGAAACCTATGACTTGCTTTGTTGTTAATAACAGAATTTTGGCCCTTGTTTTTTCCCCCTTACACTCTCTTATTTGTACTCTATAGTGAACAACCTTCTTAAACATACTTAGCTGCTTAAAATTATTATCATTGGCTTACATTTTTATTCTTTATTCTACTCCTTCTTTGTACATCTACTGGGTCCGACTATATTATCACTATGATTATTAAAAATTGTCCCGTCATTAACCATCATGTAACATTAGTTTTGTGGTTGTTCTTTGTTCGGCACTATTTAACTGACAATCTTGTTTGTTATTGCCACTATCACCATCTTAAAAAATTTTGTATTATGCATGATTCCTCACACTACCACTACAAACAACCGCATTAGTGCTGACAATAAAAAAACACAACCTGAAATGTTTATCTTATGATTGCTTAGTGTTGTTCAATCAAATTAACTGATCATCTTGGCTATAAACATTTTTTTAAGAACATCTCATAATTTCCCGTATGATTATAGCTGTTACTGTTCACCACGCATACACATATCGTAGCTTCCACTAACTAATACTGAAATATTTTTTTCATTATTTGTGTTCGTCTTCTTTTTTACTTGGTATTTTTATTTGCATTTTTTGTTATTTCTGTTTTTTTTGGTTTTTTGTTGTATTTTTTATATATTTTATTTTTTTATAATACTCCTTTTAAATGTACGATGAAATTAGATGCAATATTGTAGATATGTGCTGAAAATTCCACACTGTACCACAAGTACTGTTTCTGGAATAAAGCGAAATTGTTATGTTATGTTATGTTATTATTATTATTATTCCCTTGGGTTCCAAGTGGAACACAGGGTTTCAACAAAAAACATCTCCACTTTGGTCTTTTCTCTGTTGTCCTCCTCAACTGGGTCCACGATTCAATTGGTGGATGGTGACTAGCAGTGGAATCCAGGATAACGCGCATTTCGTCCTATTTGGGACTCGTCCACCAGCTGGATGTACCTGCATTTCTCAGTGAGTGATGATGTTCCCACCGAGGCTCGAACCCAGTACCCATAGTTTCGAACGCCAAAGCGTTATCCTAACTAAATGCCCAGACATCGTCGAAGCATCTGCACAACCTGAGACCGAGCACTTCGGGGTCCAATCAATCGACGGGAAAATCAAAAAAATCCAATTCAATGGGTCCACGATTGCCTATAATCTCTGGTCCTCTCCTCCAAGTCACCCTCTCACGTCACTTCCAATTAAGATTCCACTGGAAACATGACATGAACTGCGCACAATGTCATTCGACGGCTTCCTCAGTGGCGTATGCTCTGTCCATCTCCATTTTATCCCCTACATATTTGTTGAGGAGTTGGCTTTCGGTTGATTCATCGCCAGCCAGCCAACCAGCCAGAGTTTCTTGTTGCTAAATCTTTCTGGCTGGCCGGCCGGCCGGCCGACTGACCGTTTGATCTGCAGTATGGAACCAGATGTCATTCGAAGGTCTCCTCCTCCTCAGCCTCAACGTAAGCCTTTTGGAGGTTCTCTCAACGGTGACCATACCACGTTGAAAACAATGGTTCTCATCCGCCTAAGAAAGTTAAGCAATTCTGGACCCGATAAGTACTTGCAGTCTCAATGGCTTATTGGTCAGAAAGACACTTTCAGTGTACATATCATTCATGCCTTTCTTATTATCTTTTACTAAGTTTATTTTCCACCACCATAACCCTTATTAAGTGCCAACCCCTTTATAGTTTAAACTAAACTTATTATGTCTCTAATATTTTATTATAGTTCACAGTTTAACCTCTTTATTTTATCGCTATACTTGATATTTGTCAGCCCTTACTTGAACTTACATTCAGTGTTTGCCATTCGTTGGTATTTGGTTCTTTGTATTTTGTGGCAATCATATTTTCAAGAATTGGTTTTGTAGGAATTTTTGTTTGATTGCATGGAGGATTTCATCATGAGCTGACATCAGTTTAAAGAACCACTGGAAAACCAGTTGGGAGTACTGGACAGCTGTTTCCACCGTCCTAGTTTGGGACTCTTCAGCATTGCGAAATGGTCGCGCTATGTTGTGATTTGGCAGAAGTTAGAACTCAAGAACCATTGAATTGGGTCCTAGTTAGTGGCTCAATGGTCTACGAGCTCGCCTTGTAGCCAGAAGATCCTGGGTTCAAACCCCATATAGGTTGGGGTGTGTACGGATGAAGAGTCCCAAACCGGGTTGACGAAACAGCTATCAAGTACTCCCTCGTGCTGGTTTTCCAATGGTTCTTTAACTGATGTCAGCTCATGATGAAATTCTCTACGCAAGTAATCATATCTCTGTTACACCACTCAATATAACTCATCACTCTCCGCTACCCCCATCCCCAATGAAACTTACATTCTGTTGAGTACAAATGCAACATTAATATATGTCATCATAGTTATCGATTCACATATTTTTATTTCATGTTTTGAATGACTGACTATACACATTTGACAGACATTCAGTTGACAATATTAACTAACGAACTATCATTCCATAGTATACATAAACTCCAATACTAGAGTTTCTAATATCATTTTTTTCACGTGGCTTTATTGTCTGGCTATGCTATTTGTATTCTAATGGATTGATGGATTTATAACTGTATAGCCTAGGGAAGATTTTATCGAGAAACGACTATTCTCTCTCAAAATCACCATCTTTTTCTGATCTAAAAATTAATTGAATATTTTCAAGACTCCTGGGCAACACCACCAACAACAGACAACAATCAGCCAGCATAAATGAGAGGAACCTGAAAGATTCAACCTCCTTCACCTACCTACCTACATGGGAAGCTTCGTTTCAACTACAGGCCAGCGGAACTGACGAGGATGTCAAAGCGAGGATCGGAAAAGCAAAGAAATCAAGCTTTCATTACTCTCAAGTTTGTGTGGCGGTCAACAACACTCAGCATCAAAAACAAAATCCGGATTTTCAACTCGAATGTGAAGTCAGTGCTACTACCTTCATTAACAGTTGTCTTCGTTCAATACTCAAGATCAGATGGCCGGCCAGAAAAGATCAGCACCAGGGATCTGTAGGAACGAACTAACCCAGTAGGAACCAATTGTACAGCAAATAAGCAGGAAGAAATGTAGGTGGATTGGCCGAGTTGATCGTCCAAAAGTGACTTGGAGAAGGTGATTTGAAGAGGAGATGAACGCAAATGGACAGACCTGGAGCCAGGTGAAAACTTTAGCAGAGAACCGAATGCAATGGAGACGTGCACCTGAAGCCCTATATTCCTCTAGGAATTAAAAGAAACAATAATAATAAATAAATAAAAAACCACTACCAACTTATTGATCAGGTTTCATTTTATATCGTCAGTATCTCTTGTCAGCTGTTTACAACAAGGTTGAAAAGAATAGAAGAAAAATACCTACTAACTGTCTTCCAAGAGAATGGATATCATCACCACAATTTCATCAAAATAGTGTTTAAAATCGAATCACAACACCGGCAAGAAACCATCATCAAAGACTATAAGAAAATTCATCCTACCATATACAAAACGAAGTATCTCTGAATTTAACAGCTAGAATATGGAAACCGTTTGAAAAAGTTCTATAGCACACAAAACAGCCAACCAGAAAGCCAGCACAATCACTTCATTCGATATTGTGGAAATCGAAAGATCAACACAACAGAAAAAGAAGCAAGTTAAAATTAATACCATTTACAAAATAAATCGTACGAACTGCAATAAACAATACATCGGCCAAAGTGGGCATCCCTTCGAATCGAAATCCCGAAACACAAATTATCTGTGAAAAGACATGATATATGTATTCCTGTTTCATATCAATGCATATAGATGATTATGGACATCAGTTTGATGATTGAGATAATGTCTAAATTTTAAACAGAGGAAACACTAAACATGCATTCAGGGAATTCTTAGAAGCCTGGTACTCAAGTAAATCAACCAGCGATTAACAAACATGTTAATATAGACCAAATGGCACAGTGGTTAGGACTCTCGCCGACCATGCACATGGTCCGGGGTTCAAGCCCTCGCCGACGCACACCCAATATCTATGGTCAGCCTGCAAAATTTGGGCTACCGATATCACTTGCTGAAAATTCCATACTTGTACGGTAAACACGGTGTGGAATCAAGCTGTAATCAAAAAAAATATATATATACCAACTAATAAAATCCAAGTCAATAAAAAATGATCAATACAGATGTAATGATGGTTACCGGGAGACGCGATTCTATCTATCGCTCATTATTATTATTATTATTATTATTATTATTATTGTATCCTTTAGTTCCTGGAGGAACATAGGGCTTCAGCTGCGAACCTCCATTGCTTTCTGTTTTCTGACAACTTTTTCACCCCGCTCCAGGTCTGTCCACATGCTTTCGTCTCCTCCTCGCATGACCTCCTCCAAGTCACCCTTGCACTGACGACCAACTCGACGCCTCCCTTTCGGGTTCCACTCGAGCGATGGCTTGTCTAGTGATGTCACTCACGTAATGGTTTCCTCAGAGTATGGCCAGCCAATCCATCTCCATTTCTTCCTGCCTATTTGTTTCACAATCGGTTCCTGGTTGGTTCGCTCATTCCCAGAGATCTCTGTTGCTGATCTTTTCTGGCCGGTCATCTGATCTTGAGTATTGAGCAAAGACAGCTGTTAATGAAGGTCTGAAGTTTGTTTGAGACGCTCTTCATTAAACGCTAGCCAAGTCTCTGATCCGTATAGTGAGTAGCACTGACTGACTTCACATTGGAGTTGAAAATCCGGATCTTATTTTCGATGCTGAGTGCTGTTGACCTCCACACAGACTTGAGAGTAATGAAAGCTTGTCTTGCTTTTCCGATTCTGCCTTTGATATCCTCGTCATTTCCGTTCGCCTGTAGTTGAGACGATGCTTCCCAGGTAGGTGAAGGAGGTTGAATCTTTCAGGTTCCTCCCATTTATGCTGGCTGATTGTTGTCTGTTGTTATTGTTGCTGTTGATGTTGGCCAGGAATCTTCATCACCTCTTTTTTATCTATGTTCACTTGAAGTCCTATCGTTGATGCTTCTTCTTCGGCCAACTTGTTGCTTTTCACCTGCATATCTTCCAGTTTGTGGGAAATCAGACATATATCATCGGCGAAGTCTGGATCCTCCAAGTCTTTTGTGTCGTTCATGGAGAATATTAAATCAGTTCACTTTGTGCTAAAACTGGCGCTGAAGCGGGGATGTTGTTCAGACGGGCAATGAAAGCTTCGCAACTAAATCAATCAACTCAGAGAACACTACTTATTTCAAATACCTTTAGTTAATTACAGAAACAAAACATCGTAGAACAGTTAAGAAAGGTCATTGTATATGTATATTAGATGAGTAGAAATATTAAGTTTTAGTAAAGCATAACGAATTCTGATAATAATAATAATAATATATGCAAGGTAACTGAAGTTTCTGGAATAAAACGTTGGGTGATGGGGGGAGGGATGGGTAGGTAGTCATAGCAACAAGATAGTGAGTTGCATAAATTATATAAAACCACGTCAGTTCTTAGTTAATTAGGTACCAAAATACATAAGAAGCATAGCCCTCAATAAATGATGTGTGTGTGTGTGACCAAGTAAAAGTGATAAGGCATCAACATTTGCATCTCATAAAAGATTATGTAATCAACCAGAAGTTGACACTGTAATAAACTAAGGCAGAGAGAGAGACCTACTGCAGCTTCTTTATGGAATACATAAGTCAGATTTTAACCGTTCAAGACAGGTAGGATTTAATGAATTCATCAAATTTCGGTAGAACTCATCCTCAGCTGAATACATTGTGAGATATAAGACTGATAGACTGACAGATATGCTACATTGAATAATTCATGCAAAACGACAGGTGTGAATGTTTTTCAGGTCATGTTTAAGTAGATAAGGGGAGAAGGGGGAGTACGAGAGATTCAAATTAAGATAAAAATGTATTACACGCTTCATATACATCACTTAGGTAAACTTTCTATAGTTTGGTTTGTAAGGGTTAGTCTTGATTTTACGAGTTGATCACGGATTGATAACAGTTGGGGAGAACCATTGAAAACCAAGGATTACTGGAAAGCTGCTGTTTCCTCCATCCTAGTTTGGGAATCACCGGAAGCTCGCACCCACCTTACAGGGGGTTCGAACCGAGGACCTTCCGGTTACAACTAATCAATCTCGTATACCATTCAGCCACAGCCACTGGGGCCCGATTTATTGGCCATCCCATGAACTCTAACTTCTACTACTTCGTGATTTAGCGCGATCCCATGGATTGAGTTTCCTGGAGTTCTGCTGAGAAGTCGTGACGAGTGAGATCCATCCAGCCGAGTGTGAGGAGGGATGTCCTACTTACGACAATGGTTGGGGTCGCGCTAAATCACGAATTGGAAGAAGTTAGGATTCATGAGCTGACCATTGAATCAGGTCCCACTGGGTGAATGGTATACGAGCCAGTTTGCTTGCTTGTAACCGGAAGGTCGTGGGTTCGAACCCCCTGTAAGGTGAGTGCGTACTCCCGATGATTTCCAAACTAAGATGAAACAGCAGCTGTTCAGTACTCCCTTGTTTTCAATGGTTCTCTAGCTCATATCAATCCGTGATCAACTCATAAAACAAAAAAACTTACCTCAATAATTAGTCGTTAGAAAAAGAACTTAAATATATAAAGAATTGAGAACTGAGTAATATTAGTAATAATAATAATAGTAGTTCAGTATTCGTTTGTAGGGATTTGATTGATTGGTTACAGGATTTCATCATGAGCTGACATCAGTTAAAGAACCATTGGAAAACCAGCTGATGGGTACTGGACAGCTGTTTCGTCAGCCTAGTTTGGGACTCTTCAGCAGTACGCACCCACCACAGGAGGTTCGAACCCAGGACCTTCTGGTTACAAAGAAGATTTCACCGTCTGCAATGGAAAGTCCTCCACTACCTCACTTACTTTAGCTAGTTGTTCCTCAAGGTGCTGTTCTTTCTCCTTTTCTGTTTTCTTTTTTCTTACATGACTTGCCCCATTCTGATGTAGCCACTTTTGTCAGGTATGCTGATGACCTCTCTGTTTCTATGCCTGTCAACTCTCAGGCAGATTGTTCCAAAGTAAATAACTTTCAGTCAGAAATTAGTCAGTGGTCCTCTTCAAATGCTCTTAAGCTGAGTCGGTCTATACGTCAGGTAGTCAATTTCACTTTCAAACGTAAACGTAACCTACGAAAACTAGTTAGCTCACATGGCCCTACTATCGTTGACGGCATAGAGGTTGAAAATACATCCAATGTCAAGTACCTTGGGATGAATTTTTCCACCGAACTCTCCTGGTCCTCGTACATCTTGCTAGTTACTAGAAAGATGTTTCACTTAACGTTCTACGTTAGGAAGTTAAGGCAGTCTGGTATAAAGCAGTCTTTGCTTTCTCAGTTTGTTAATTCTTGTATTCTACCCATCCCCGTTTACTGCTCCCCATTAATCTTTCCTGGACTACTTAAGAAAGACTTTGCTTTGCTGAGAAGGGCAGGCACTAAAAGCCGTTAGTAGGGCTAGTGGGATATCGTTAAACCAACTGGTTAACACTATTGTGGATAGACATATTATGTCATGTAAGAAACTAGCGAATACAATGTTGTCAGACCCTGAGCATCCTCTCTATACGCATCTATCTCCTTGCATTTCATCTGGTAGAACTAGAAGCAGCTATAGGAGGCTATATGCTAGGACTAACAAGTACAAAACTCCACAATACCTACCATATCTGTCACAGCTGTTATGTGATGAGAAATCCGTTAGGTATGACACGATCAACTTACTGCGGCACTCTAACAAATAGTCCCATTAGTTTTTGTTTTCCTTTCCTCGTTACTATTACACTGTTGTTCACGTCTTCTATTACACAGTAATTTTATATTTCATATCCTGTGGTGCATTGTTTAAAATGTAAACGAAAACGCTGTTTTTTATTATTAATTTCTTTTTTTGGGTGTTGCTTTTTGATTTTAAAAATGTTATAAAATTTATGAGGTAATTAGATGCAATATATTGTAATGCACGCTGAAAATTCCATACCTGTACCACAAATACTGTTTGGAATAAAGCTGTTATTATTATTATTTCATCATTATGTCAGCTCATGATTAAATCCTCCAACCAATCAAACTTAATCCCTACAAAAACCAATACTTAATATGCGAATTTAAACAGGTCAAGTAGTCCACGGTAGGCGAAGATTGAAGTCTATTGTTTTGTTTTACACATAGTTTGGGATGTATGGGATGAATCCCCGAAACTGCTACCATCACCTTCAATAATCAACCTTGAATTAGAGTTGTGTGATGAAATAATTGTAAAGCAGTCATTAATATTGATTTTGTGACCTGACATTAATAAGTGTTTTGCAATGGACGATGATCCTGGATTTCTATTCAGATTAATAACTACACTGAGATTTTCTATATGTTTTAATAACCATTTTGCAATATGTTCTTTCCGACGACATTGAAACATTCTATTGGTTCCACCTATATAGCGTGTGTCACCGCAGCTTCAGGTGAACTTGTAGATACAGCTTGAAGTAGAATCTGCAGAATTTCGTCCGTTAATCGTAGGTACAGGGATCGAAAATATTCGCCATGTGAAGGAAAGAGATGTGGGGGTGTAGAATGTGTGTTCGCTGGCTGACCGAAGTCTTTAAGCTAGCTGTCAACTGCATAATCAATCACACAACAACTGGCGGTCAAGTAAACTTGCCTGGCCTATATCGCTTAAACAACATGTCTTCAGCTTCCGTCTTCCAACTTTGCCCAAACGTTTGAGCAGTCTATGGTTCTGAAAAATGTCAAGGTTAAGGAATCACAGTAAGTTGAGAACTTGCCGTCACGTGAGTCCACACCTTTATGCAGACTCCATGTCCACCATAGACACCAGAAGGAGAAAGTGAAATGCCGCACTTGATGTTGGATACGAACGAGTGTGGAAAGTCAAGCACTCCCTCAAGTTTAATTACCAGTCTTCTTGTGATACTATAAATTCCATTTTTACTACATATATATATATATATTATTGATTTCTTCTTAAAAGTTATTCATCTACCTATTTTTGTTTATCACAAAAAAAAACGACTGCCTAGAAAGATAAACAGTTCAAACAAGGAAAATTAAGGGGGGGGATTAATTTCACCCATCCCCCAAGAGAAACTATCTTGTTGCCTGATTGATTTATGTGTTTGCACTTTCTTACCTGTGAAATTATGACCACTGCTATTACTACTAACAACCCTTATTACACACAGAGTTGTTCCAGGCAATTCGGTGAATAATAATAGATAAAAAAATAAGCAAAAGAGAGAGTGTGTGTGTGTGTGTTGTGAATGAATCAATTTAAAGTGCATTCCAAGTTTTGTTTTGCTTGTAAACGATCTTTCTGTATGTTTTATATTAGTATCATCTTTGAAATTGTTTTCGTGTTTTCCATACAACCCCGGTTAATTTCTTTGATTAGTCAGCTTGAATAAATACAAGAATGTTGTTATTCAAATGTGTTGGTTGGAAGATTTCATCATGAGCTGAGACTACCGGATGGGTGTTTCGTCCAATTTTGTGTCTCCTCATCAATATCCATTCTCTGCGAGGGTTTGGACCCAGAATCGTCTGGTTACAAGGTGAGGTAGCTCATAGACCATTAAGCCACTGCGATTCGATCATATGGCCAGCCTATGAATTCCGACTACTGCCGATTGAAGATATAGTGTGACTGCCACTAGTCAATGTGATCACTGGTGGTAAGTATTTGTCCTCACAGTCGAACTGCTGTACCCTACTGGTCACGACTTACAACTAGAACCTCTAGTAACTGCCTACCTGTAGAGGGGAGTCATGACCAGTGGGGTACAGTCGGTCGGGTGTAATAACATTCGCTAGTGACAGTCGTACCATATCATGAACTGGCAGTAGTCAGAATTCATAGGGTGGCCATATGATCGGGCCCTAGTGTAACAACAGAAGACACGGGCCGGCGACAGATCGTTTTATTACGGAAATCAACACGTATTTATATATACTTCATGTACATTATTATAGCTTATTCAAGTAGACAAACGCAGTCTTCTGATTGGTTGTTTCTCGGAAGTTAAGCAGACAAACACAGGCTTCTGATTGGTTGTTTCAGGTAACCATCGAAAAGTAGAGCCATCTATCTGCGAATCATATTTGCCCACGTTAAGTTTGCTGTGATTGGTTGTTGAATCAGCCTTGTTCATATTTTCTCACGCCCTATATTAGTGACCTAGACATTGACGTAGATTAATGTCTACCAATTGGCTAGCAGCCTGCTCTCACCACACTAGTGGCTTAGTGGTCCATGAGCTCGCCTTGCAACCAGAACGCCCCGGGTCAGAACCTTCAGGGTGAGTGCGTACTGATGAGGAATCTAAAACTAGTGGGACGAAACAGCTGGCTGTCCAGTACTCCCTGGCCTGTTTTCCAATAGTCCTCAAACCGCGGTGCTCTCCGCGTTGGGCGACTGAAAGAGGTGATATGTGATTTTTGTTGTTGGTCGGGTTGTCTCAGGTTGAGTATATTCATCGCAATCGTCTTCATTCGAAATCTTATTATGTTAAACCTTCATTGAAGGTTTTTAACGGCTCTAATCAATTTGCTTATAAACATAGTAGGTATACTTTAGATTCCACTGTTGTCAAGCATCATAATATTGTCTCTAGTTTAAATAGAGGTGTTAAATATGTTTGGTGTGCCTTCCTAAGTTGACACATCTGCCTTTGACTCAGTACTCAGGCCTCTTTTGTTAAATAAGCTTACTGCGACAAAAGCTTGACTAATAAGTGGTTGCATGTCTGTTTTTCTGAGAGGGGAGGAAGTACACAGTTTACATTCGGAAGTCCTCCACTGCTTCCCTTAGTCTAGCTGGTGGTGTTCCTCAGGCAGTTGTTCTTTCTTCTTAGTTGACTGGCGGCATTCTAACGAAGTCAATTTTGTTAAGTATGCCAATGATCTGACTGTTTCTATACTGACAGTTACTTCTCACTCAGATTTTTCCAAAATGAAAATAGCCAGTGGTCCTTGATGCAAAATGATCTAAAACTTAATCCCTTTAAAATGTCAGTCAGGTGGTTAATTTCACTTTTTGAGATGCAACCGCAACTAACATGAACTGGATAGTGCGCACAGTTCCACTATCATGGATGGCACTGAAGTTGAAACTGAATGGAATGTTAAATACCTCGGACTGTGTATTCCCTCTGATCACCTTCACTGGTCATGTTAGTTTCTGTTTCTTTTGAGGTTCTATGTGAGAAAGTTAATACGATGTATTATCATTCCATCTCTACTCTTACAATTTTTTAATTCCTTCATTCTGCCTATACTTCTTTACTGCTCCCTCCAGCTTAATCTTTTCCGAGATACTTAAGCAAGTCTTTGCTATAATCACAAAGGTCACGAAAAACTGTCAGTACTGTTGGCGAGTGGGGTATTGCTAAACCAACTCATCAATACGATTGTAGATAGATAGACAGGCGTACTTCCACAAGGAATTAGCAAATATTACCCTGTCAGACCCTGAACATCCTCTCCATACGTGACTCTCTCTCCTTGCATTTGTCTCATCAGGTAGGGGAACTTTAAGCAATTCTATAGAAGACTGTATGCTCAGACGACCAAGTATAAAAACTGTACGATACTTTATTTGGTAGGCAAACATTTTATATGATGAGGAAAGTGTGTAGGGCAGGAAATTACTCAGTAACCTACTGTGGAACTCTAAGTAAACGGACTTCGAACCCACGACCATCCGGTTACAAGCAAGCAAGCAAGTTCGTATACCATTCAGCCAATGGGACCTGATTCAATGGCCAGCCCATTAAATTCTAACGTCTACCAATTCATGATTTAGCACGGCCATGAATTGGTGGTGGTTGTGTACTGCTGATGATTCCCAAACTAGGACGGAGGAAACAGCTAGCTGTTCATTACTCCCTGTGGCTGGTTTCCAATAGTCGTCTCTAACTGATATCAATCCGTGGTCAAACTGGTAAAAACATTAGATATTACTAACAATCATCCTCAAAGTTCAGATAACCAATCACAGAGACACGTATATATCGCGCTTATGATGATGATGGTGTGGTGAGAGCTGGCTGCTAGTCAAGTTGGTAGACAGTAATTTACGTCAATTTTTACGTCCTAAACTTTGATCGTGAGAAAAATAAGAACAAAGACTGATTCAACAATCGACCATAGCAGACTTTGCGTAGGCGGATACACTTTGCAGCTAGACAATCTGAACTTCAATAAACGGACACAAAGAGATGAAAGATTAATAACGTTCAGTGAGAAACAACCAATCAGAAGACTGTGTTTTTCTGCTAACAATAATCTATGATAATGTACATGAAAATGTATAAATATGTGTTGATTTCCTTAATAAATGATATGTTCCCTGGCCGTTGTCTTCTGTTGTTACAATGATACGTAACTCACTCCATATTAAGATCAGCTGTGATGATGTCGCCTGCAGAAAGAACGTTAAAAAGCTTCAACAGTTATATCACTTAGTTAAGAATTAAACACAACCACATCAAAAATATCCACCTAACCTGAGCTACAAATTTTCACCACACTCATTCTTTAATTTTATATTACATCATAAAACGATGAAACGAATTGGGTTTTATTGGCGAGAGAGAAATATTCTACAACAGATGTTATACATTAACAAAATATGTTTTTAAAAAAATGAAAGACAATAAAACAGATTTATTTTGGGAAATTTTACTAATTAAAGCTTCCTGACTTTATTTTTCCACTTATATATTGAGATAATGACAGTGAAATATATCTGAAATTTTGCTGATGGTATTTTTTAAAACCAGGCATAAATCTGAAACAAAAACAGCCTACTATTTTATTCTGTTTGGTAATAAGGCTAGCAGTGGAATCCAGGATTTCGATTTCGTCCTATTTATGGACTCGTCTTCAGTTAGATGTGCATTTTTTTTCCTTCACGTTCCCCCCAGTGGAACATAGGGCGTAAAGCTAATGGCTTGAAGTTTTTGTAGCAGTGTTTAATTTCTTACAGGATGCGGTTGCTAGCCTCAACTGGCCCAACCTTTCCTCTTTACAAGCTTATTATTTCTGGCTTAGCGAGGTAAAGGAGTGAGTCTGTAGTTGGGAATCGAATTGCGGACTGTGTGCATGGTAGGCGAGCGTCCTAACCAGTGTGCATACATCCCTGCTAAGTTAAGTCATGATGTTCTCACTGAGATTCGAACTTTGCACGCATTGTTTCAAACACTAAAGCGTTATTGATATAAGTATAAAATTTTTGGGGCAAAGTTAAACTTTCGACACCACTAACAACCAATCAGCAAACGACCTTGAACGAGCCAATTACATTAAAGAGACATATATGATGAATGGAAATGTATATTTATAGAAAAAAAAGCCCAAAATAGAGAATGAAAAAGTTACATGGGATATCTTTCTCGAACATGTGAGAAAAACATCTCCCAGTTTAGCATGGGACTGTCAATGCTTTTCCATCTGCTATCCTTTCGACGAATCCCTTTCGGAAGGAGGTGTCATACAAACCTATTACCCAAATATTGTTCACTCGCTGGCGACCACGGTTGCATTTCTTTTTTACCAGCACTGTCTCATCGACACGCACGATAACGTCTTCCCCACCTAGAAAACAAGTGATTTTCCCCATTTTCCATGATGCGATGTCTCTGCAATGCTGGTACCACTGAACTGTTGAGACATGGCTATTCTCCATCTCGGCACCTGCTGCTCTCACAGCCTGTTTCAACACCCATTAGTTGCAGATATACAAAATCTGGGTTAGGGAGAGATGCGACCTAGTGAAAGTAAGTTCCTACGAAATATTAAAATTATCAGCTTACCCTCTCCAGATGAACAAACCCATCAGTTGATTTGGTATAGCTTTTTAAAGTAATGTTACAACCACACAAACAAATTCGCTCTTTCCGGAGCAACTCAAATCCAGGAAATACTGGAAAACACTAACCTCCTCGAATTGCAACTGTAGCGTTGTAAGGTCACGCATTAGAAATGAATCAAGCGCTATACAACATTGAACTGCGTTCGTGAACCTCATTGGATAATTCGACATCGTTCGTGAATCTCATTGGATAATTCGCTGATTGGTAGTTAGTGGTGTCGAAAGTTTAACTTCGCCGTACAGTAATATTATTAACTGATGACCACGTTTCCAGCACAAACTATTGCAGCTCATAATCATATCAAGTCACTCACTCACACAACTTCCTTCCTTCATTTATATACATGAGTGGAATTGATGATTAGACATTTGAATAAAATTAGTAATATAAGATAATGTACATTCAAAAATAATAATACGAGTGTTATCAATCAAATACAATCAGATGGGAAATAAGACGAGTGTTTTTCATAGTCAAAATAGGTAACTTGTTAGAATGTTATAATGTGAATTGGAACAGAATTTTAGCATTATTTATTATCCTCTGATTTGATTGGTGATAATAATATCTTCGATATTTCTGGTATTTGCTTTGAGTCATTTCTATTGAATATGTTGGGTGTAGACTCGATGATCCAGGCAGGATTCAGTAATCAACCTCTCTCTATATCCACTTCCTTATGTTACTTTTCAGAATTTTAATCCTATCCTCCCCCACCTTATTGTGTGGTTGTGTAGTAATGCGTACAAAGCGATTCCTTAGCTTTTGTCTTAATAACTCATGTTCGTGGGTCAATCATTCTAACCTTAGCTAAATTCTTATGTTCTGACAGGCAACCTCGGTCATCCTGATCAACTAGTTTGACTGACCTATGTAGTTGACTTAATTCACAGTCATTGCAAAGTATTTTGTGAATTATATTATTTTCTTTAATTGGGTCAACCTACAGGGTCCTTTAGCCTACAGAGCTTGTCCTACCTGAGTCAGTTTGTAGGTTTTAATGCCACTCTAATTCTTTATGTAAAAATCCCACGTAGGTAGGGTCTCAGATGTTCCCTTCTTATATGGTTCAGTTGTAGAGATGCCTTATATTCTTTCTTATTTATGTTATCACTAATAGTTTCCCCATTATTTTTACTTTACTCTTTTGACCTTTTGTGATCTTTCTAATGAATTTTATACGATAGTTATTCAACACCAACGCCTCTTGTATCTGTTTCATACCACTCAAATGGACTAGTAGTGATTGGAAGCCAGATTGAGGTCATCCAAACACCGGATGGACTGGAGTGAAGTGATTGGTAGAGCGTGTTGACCACTTCACTTATTTGGGAAGTTCCATCAGACAACTCCCAGAGAGTTGATTGCTGCTAACAAAATTTCGGCGCGCGGTTAGAAAAGGCTCGTTTGATGTACACATATCAACTTACGTCTTCTCTGGCTTAGTAAATGTGGTATCAGGCTGGCTGGCTAGCTGGCTGTCGACCAAAGGGTGTGTGTAATCCTCAGCAGTTCGCTTCACCCTCTTTTATGGCTGGCTGTGAAACATGGCTATTGGAAGTGGAAGATACGTAAAGAATAGCTGCCTTTGATCCTAAGTGTCTGCGTTCTATCTCTCGTGTTAAATATCATAATAGGGTTAGCAATATTGAGGTTAGGCTTTGGTCAAGTGTTACGTAAGGAGGGGGTAAATAAATCGACGAAGTTGTAAAGTTACACCGATTGAGATGGTTCGTACATGTGTTACGGGTGTCTAGTCGTTGATCATCTTCCTTGTTGGGGAAGGTTAGCTGACTGACATAGGATCAAGCTAGAAAAGAGTTGGTTGTTGTGGTTAAACAAAAACATGGAATCAGTCTATAAATCGCGTAATGAGGTGTAGACTGGCTTCCTGATTGAGAACCTCAAGATGGTAAAAACCAACGAAGTCTGGAGATAATTGGTGATATATGGGGCTCAAAGTGATCGTTGTCAATGGTTGGCGTAGATGCATTCACTCTTCGCGATTTGTCATATTCACTGAAACTCTATTGTTCTTCCATATTACTACTATTCTTTTTCCCTCACTCAAACTTCTGTTTATTAACTCTCTCCCTCTTGAATCTCTCTTCACTCTCTTCTCTTGTTTGTTGTACTACATAGAGGGACTGTGGCAATTCGAAGTGTTGGCCGACTGTGCAAAGTTCTACGTTGAAACCAGTTAGTCAGTCAGTCAGTCAATTGTCACATAGTTTGTGATCTGCTTAATTTGATTCTCAAAGGAAACTGTAGTAAAAACTTTCACCTCATAAATTGTGTTAACTGCGAATTTTGAATTTGACTTACCGTGTGACACCATGTAGCCAGTCAGAAGTTGGCTGGTCTGAATTGAATATCGCCTCTTTGGGCTGAATCCAATCGGGTATACTCCTACTAGGCACGGCGTTGAACGGACGAAACAGCTGTCCAGTGTTTAGATCACCTTGATCTGGTTAGCAAGCAAGCAAGCACTACTACTAGCTGGTATGATTAATGTATAACTACTCACCTCAGTTAATCAGTAGTATATAATTTTAATCAAATTTACAATTTGGAAATTGTATATTTTGAGGTGAAATTTTACCATAGTTTTTTTCGAGAAATCAAAAACAACAAGAAACATTTGGATCACAATACATGATCGATCTGCTTGATACCATGTAAAAGGCCATTAAGAATGTGACAAAGAGTTGTACAGTAGCCTTTCGAAATTTCAGACGACGCTTGACCTTCGATTGAAACATTCGTTCTCAGTTTTGAGACTAAATTCCCCCTACATTTTGGCCATATATGATCAAATAATTTGTGACTTTGCATGGCATTACTCTTATTATTCATCAGAGTGACTGACTGACTGACTGATTGACTGGTTTCAAGGAAGAACTTTTCAAAAAATGCGCAGCAGTTCACGCCTGCCACACTCTCTCCATGCAGCACACAAAGCAAGGGAAGAGAGAGACAATAAACAGAATAGTAGAGTATGATTGGATATGACTGGTAAATCACAAAGAGTGAATGCATCCGCACCAGCCATTGAAAACGATCATATTGAGCCGTATCACCATCGATTGTCTCCAGCCTTCATTGATTTTTTTCATATCCCGAGGACTCCAACTAGTCAGTCAGCCAATCTACACCCCCCCTCCCAATGTGGCAGCTGGCTGGCTTAAACTAACTGTTGTAGATTTTCTTGACTCATGAAGCCATGTTTCGGATTGACCACTACTGGCTCTTTTCCAACCTGATCCATATTATGTCGGCTAACACTGTCGGTTGAGGAAGGCGATGGCTAGCGATGCATGCGTAACACATGCCCTAACCATCTCAGTAGATGCAACTGCTTCACAGCCTTGTCGATTGATTTTCCCTCCCACCTACCTAGCACTTACTCGAATCCTAACCTCCATATTGTTCACCTTATTATGCCACCACCTAACACGGGGAGACAGAACACAGACACATATGACCAAAGAAAAGTAGCTGGCCTTTTCATGTCTTCCACTTTCAGCGGCCATGTCTCACAGTCATCCATAAAGGAGGCTGGAGCAAAGTGCTGAGCAGTACACAGTGTAACGGAGGAGAACAAGAGACTTTTTCACGGAATATTTATTAAGAATCTGATATCTCTATATAGGTAACTTATATCCACACCTTATCTACAAGTCGTCATTTGCACAGATCTTCCGTGTGCTTCTGCTTGCTACTTCTGCTTTTCCTCCTTCGTGTTGTGCGTTTCTCTTGTCTTCTTTCTGTGCCTCCCATGTTTTGCTGTCATCCATTGGTTCATTTCCCCTCTCTATCTCTCCGCTATTTATTATTTTTTTTATATGCCGATGAACATCTACCTCGCTTTCTCTATCTTTCTTATATACTACTGATAAATCTTATCAGTAGTAGCACATACCACAACAGTAGACTAAAACAAGACTGACAGTATTTCACCCAAAAACTATTCAAATTGTGTGCCTTGAGATAATTGTGTGTGTGTGTGTGAGTGTGTCTAAATTCCATTGCATTTATGACGTCATGCATGGCATACATACATGAATAGCTGAATAATAGTGTGTGTGTGTGTGTTTGTATGCAGTAGAACACGGACTGGTACAATCAGACTGAAACAATAGTCTTTGTCTGAATATATATGTGTGTGAGAGAGACAGAGGGGATGCTACAGAAGGAGTTACTAAGGTAGTTATGCGTCTAAGGTCATCTAGATTGTGTGTGCGTGTGTGTGCATGTAACGACCCTGGTGGAAATATTGAGATTACCGCCAAGATTTTAAAAATAGTAACCAGACAACCTTGGCTTAGTTAATATAAACAAAATAACGAGTAGAAAAAAGGAATGTGGTGAAATAAAAAGTGTAAAATATCAAAATATTGATTGAATAATAACATGCACGTTTAAAAAAATTCTAATCTTTTTACTCAGTATGTTTGACGGGTAGAGGGTGGTAATATGGATTCCCCCGGGAGGAATGATGTGCAGTTTGTGTGTTTGCTAACTCAAATTACTTGAGTTAATATAAAAATGGTATTTAAGACTATGGAGACTTTTGTAAGAAATCATAAGACAAGTGAAGCTTTAGTTGGACACTTGCAGCTAGTGTGATGTGTGTGTGTCTAGTCCTTTGGCTTGGTGCAGACTGAAGGTTTCCTACATGGCCACCATGCCACTAGGTAGCTCGCCATCATGGTGCACATTGATTTTATGATATTGTATGGTTGAAGACAGTCGGCGACAGGAAGCCCCAACCTGACCTAGATTTCGTGTGATTGGGCACTCACCAGTCAGTCAGCAAGGCATACCTGTGACCTTCAACAAATTCATGTCCCTTTTGACTGATAGAATTCAGTCTGAATAGCTCAGTGTGGTAACGTCTGTGACTGCAGCACTGGAGGTGACGTGGGTTCCAATCTCAGAAGGGATATGATTTCCTTCAAGGTTGCAGATATACGCCTTACTGATTGACTGATAAGTGCCAACTAACATGAAACTTAGGTCAGGTTGGGCTTCCTGTGGCCGATTGCCTCCAACCAGCTAATAAGTGAAGCTTTTTGAAATATTCTCGTGCATACTTTTTAGTACTCCATACTTAATTGGTATTATTTATTCTTTTCTTGGTTTCCTAATGGAACACTAGGACTTCAGCAACACGTCTCCATTTCATTCTGTTTTCTGTGGTTTTGTTTTTATTCAAGTGTTGGTTTGTAGGAATTCGATTGGTTACAGTTCATCATGAGCTGACATCAGTTAGAGAACCATTGGAGAAACCAGCACGAGGGAGTACTGGATAGCTGTTTCGTCCTAGTTTGAGAATCTTCAGCAGTACGCACCTACCACAGGAGGTTAGAACCCAGGATCTTCTGGCTACAAGGTGAGCTCGTATACCATTAAGCCATTGAGACACCCAACTCAGTAACCTGCCCATGAGTTCTAACTTCTGCCAATTCACGACATAGCGCGATCCGAAGCCAGTGTCATCGGCGAGTATTTGTCCTCACACCCGACCTTCTGCACCCTACTGGTCACGACTTCTCCCACGCACGGTCTTCTGAATTTCATCTTTGATCCGATGCCTAGCTCATTTCTCTCCCTCTCTCTCTCAGTTCGCATTCAGGTTTCACTCGAAGCGTCCTCAGAGTATTAGGGTCCAATCCGTCTGTAATTTATTCTGCATATTTTCTGAGGATTAGACGCTTGGTTAGTTCGTTTCTAGGCTTCTTCCAGTATCGAGCTAGAGAAGGCAGATGTTGAAGAAAGCCTACAGTAGCCTGTTAGGGATGTTTTCCACGATATATTCACCGAGTCTCTGAACTATATAAATATGTATAATGTTGAAAATCCGTCGGTGGCACAGCGGTAGAACGCTCGCTAACCACGCCTCGATTGGTTTGGGGTTTGATCCCTGGCCACAGACGCATTCCTTCACCTCGCTAAGCCAGTAGTAATAAAACTGGTGAAAAGAGGAAGGGTTGAACATTAGGGGCTGGCTAGTAACCCCACTGCTACTGAAACTTCAAAGCTCTAATTTGAAGCCCCCTACGTTCCACTGAGAGGAACATGAAGAAAATGAACAACAAATCAATTAAATTTCTGTCGCAAGATTCTCACACTCTTGATGCATAACCGAAAGTATTTCTAGTCATAATCTGAATTTTATGCCGGAATGCAAGTTTTTTTGTTTGTTTTATACCTTCACAACCCCAGTGGAACATAGGGTGACTTCAAGCTATAGGCCTGCAGTTTTGATCGCAAAGGTGTTTATTTTAAAGGGGATGGGGTTGCAAGCCAGCCTCATGCCCAATCTTTCCTCTTTACCAGTCGTTTTACTGGTCAAGTTGTGGTGAGAGCAGGCCGTGAGAAAATATGTACAAGGCTGATTTAACAACCAATCACAGCAAAGTTAATGTGGCAAAATATGATTCACAGATAGAGAACTCTATTTGTCGAGGAATCCCTAAACAACCAATCCGAAGCCTGCGTTTGTCTGCCTAACTTCTGATAAACAACCAATCAGATGACTGCGCTTGTCTACTTGCATAAGCTGTAATAATGTATGTGAAATATATATAAATACGTGTTGATTTTCATAATAAAACGATCTGTTGCCTGGCCCTTGTCTTCTGTTGTTACAAAGTAAGGTTAAGAAATGCTTCGGTGGCTGTGGACTGAACCCCAAACCACATGAGGCGTGGTTGGTGAGCATTCCTACCGCTGTGCCACCGACCCCAGAGTGTTATAGATCTCCTCACTGATTCCAGATTAATGAAGGCCTATTTTGCTTTCTCTATCCTATTCTGTCCTCATTCAATACAACGTTGTTTTGCAAAGTTTAAGCTGAGTGACCTAATAAACATGACAAAGCAAGCAGTCAGTCAATCAGTTAGTTAGGTATCAGATTTCAAATGTTCGAGTTTAGGTGTGTTCTGTTGGTTTTTTGTTGTGTGACTATTAGATTAACGAAAATGCAAGAATCTTAGTGTGCTGACTTTTAACTAAGATGTTTGTTCTAAAAAAAATAATAAACTTTTAACAGTTATGTAATCGTTGACGAGGATATCAAAGCAGTCAGGATCGGGAAAGCAAGATAAGCTTTCATTACTCTCAAGTCTGTTTGGAGGTAAACAGCACTCAGCATCAAAAATAAGATCCGGATTTTCAACTCCAATGTGAAGTCACTCCTAGTATATGGTTCAGAGACTCGGCGCTTCATGAATAGCACCTCAAACAAACTACAGACCTTCATCAACAGCTGTCTTCGCTCAGTACTACTCAAGATCAGATGGCCGACCAGAAAAGATCAGCAACAGGGATCTCTGGCGATGAACGAACCAACTGTGCAACAAATATGGAGGAAGAAATGGAGCTGGATTGGCCATAAACTGAGGATACCATCAAGTGACAACAGTAGACAAGCCCTCGAGTGTAACACGAAAGGGAAGCGACGAGTTCGTCGTCCAAGAGTGACTTGGAGGAGATCATGTGAAGAGGAGATGAAAGCATGTGGGCAGACCTAGAGCCAGGTGAATAGAACTCAATGGAGACGTGCAGCTGAAGCCCTATGTTCCACTAAGAATTAAAGGAAATAATAATAATAATAAAATAATGGTTCTAGGCTTTTAGAGTTAATATCAATATTATTATATGTTAGAGTATATGCATGCATTCGTCTATTGGTTAGAGTAGTGTACATTTGAGAAGATAAGAAAAGTGTAGATTTTGAATAAGTTGTGTTCTCTGACAAGCTGATTGACTTAATTATGCAGCTTTCGTTGTCTCCCTTCTTCTTCCAGACAACATTCCACTTCAGTGAAGGTTTTAGTATAAAATGAACTGATTTAAATTCTCTATGAATGATAGAATTGTGTCTCCTGACAACCACTGTCATGACTGGTTGTTAATTTACATCTTTATTGATCATTTTTATTGACTGGAAATTTGAATTTTCTTGTCACATGTGATTTACACTTTATTAGCTGGTAAATTTGGTCTAAATTAATATGTGTTTGTTAATTGTTGGCTAATTCACTGGTGTTTACCAGGCAGGCTTCTGAGAATTCCCTCCCATTATTCTCGGTGTTTCCTGTGTTTAAAATTGCCACACTATCCCAGTCATCAAATTGGTGTCTATAAATATCCACCTGCATTGAAACGAAAGAATGCACATCATGTCTTTTCACAACGAATTTGTGATCTTGGATTCGAATGCTAAGGGGACGCCCATTTTGGCCTATGCAATGTCTGTTATTGTTCCTACACACAATTTATTTTGTAAATGATATTAATTTTATCTCCTTTTTCTGTTGTGTGGATCTTTCGTATGGCACAATATCGAATGAAGTGATTGTGCTGCTGCCTGGTTCGCTAGTGGACTTGTGTACTGTACCTATTTCAAACGGTCTTGATACTCTAGCTGTTATTTCAGAGATACTTCGTTTTGTATACAGTAGGATGAATTTTCTTGTATTCTTTGATGATGGTTTCTTCTTGGTGTTGTGACTCTATTTTAAACACGTTTTGATGAAATTGTGAGGAGGATATCCATTCTTTTCGAAGACAGTTATTAGGTATTTTACCTCCATTCTCTTTAACACCGGAATAGTGCTACAGTGTGTCTGAACTCTTCTAAACAATGTCTGCACACAGTTTCTTTTGTAGATGATTGGGTTTTCGCTACTATAGTTGAGTATTTGGTCTGTGTGTGTGAGTTGATTTTCTATATACTTGTGTTTCTAAATTTCCTGTGTTATTTCTTTTGATTAAGACATCTGAAAATAGGATTTCGTTATCTAATTCTTCTTCTCTCGTGGTGAGTTTGATGTCTTCAAATATGTTTTTTTTATTAATTTGTGGATATATTCCAAATCATTTCTCTTAATTATTACAAATTCATCATCAACCTTATGGTACCCAGAGTTTTGATTTAATTACAGGTAGGCAGGGCTATTAATCATAATCTTTGCTTGATGGCGATCCCATTGGTGTGTCCCTTTATCTATTCACATATTTGAGTATTGAATTAGAAGTATGTTGTAAGACATAATTCTATGAGTTCCATCATTCCAGTTGAGCACTGCGTTTTTATGTTTTCATCACTATAGTGTAATTGTTGCATCGTTTTTGTTGATAGTTTTGGACTAATTGAAGTATATAATGCTGTAACATTATCAAAGGACACCGTTATTTCATTGTCTTCTACTTGAATGTTCTTGATTTTCTCTACAAATTGTATTGGCAAATTGATAGAATAGTCGCATGACTCTGTTAGGTAATTTAATTTCCCGAAAAGTTCTTTACAAAGATTACACGTCGGTGTTCCTGGCGGCGAAATGATTGTTCGTAAGGGAATGTTTGGTTTGTGTAGTTTTGGTCTACCATAAAATCGAGGTAAAATAGGTCCGTTAGTTTTCATTCGCCATGTTGATCTTGTTTTTTTTTAAATTTAATTTCGTTAGTTTACTTAACGTTATTTTGATTTTGTTATCTAATGTTTGTTTGTATAGGGCTGTTCGTCAACTGTTGATATACAATATTATCTTTGAAATCTTCTGCTTTCTTTATGTAGTCTTTTGTATCCATGACTACTGTTGCTCTTCCTTTGTCAGCTAGTAGAAAAACTGTCTTTTCTATTCTTCAGTTTCTGCAATTCATTTTGCTCTTCAGTGCTAAGTTGGGAATTACGTCTTTTCTGTTTGATTATAAGTATAGTAAATTTGTAACGACAGAAGATAAGGGCGAGGCTACAGATCGACTAATGAGAAAATCAACAGGTATTTATAGTAGCTTGAAAATTCCCATTCAGTCATAGAAAAGAAAAAGTGTTCAGCAAAGAGTTACTCTTTTCGGCGATATCATTCTCAAGCTGTACAAATCGCAAATTTATAGTAATTTGTCTTGGCAACAAAAGGAATATTTCCAAAGATGTGTTAATGCAATTGTTAGTTTTTGACAAACAAATTACGTAATTTTGAAGGCGTTAATCGGTTAGAAACTAAAATAAAGTTACAAAAGTAGGTTGGGTGACGTAATCTAATTGATAGGGTTCAATGAAAAAATGAATGAGAGTCAAGTTAATAATCTGAGTAGAATTCACTTAAAAATAAACGAAAATCGAGTTAGCAACAGTCGTCATGAGCGTAGAGATTTAATAGAGGGTGGGGGTAGAAAATAATGCAATTAAGAAATAGACAAACAAAGAAGAAAGAGGTAAGACAAAATTACGTATTTGGTGTTAAGATAGATCAGGACCATTGTAGATTTAGTGACTGAACAAACTTCTTTTGTATGCAGAGTTCAGGATTCAATATGTGAATTGCCATTGCTTCTGCAGTTTGAAGAAGTTTAATTCGTACTCTTTTGGCAAGATTCCCACGTATTGTGTAGATAACTGAGAAGTTGTTTTGTGGGTTTGCTTGGTGTCCGGATTCGATCAAGTGTTCTAGGATAGAGCTGTGGCGGGGGGATCTTCTTTCTCCTTTATAAAACCATGAAGGTAAGTGTTCGCTGATTCGTTTGGATAGCAAACGCTGGGTACGGCCGACATACCTAGCTCCACATGAGCAGGTGAATTGGTAGATGCACATTGATGAGGCCCCCAGTGGAAGCTTATCCTTCACGTTCGTGCGAATCATTGGTTTCGTAGAGAAAGTTAGTCTGAGTTCCGCTGCGAAGAAGGTTTTCTTCAGTGAACGGCACAGGCGGTTTCTAAGTATTTCTGCTGAAGAATCTCCGTTGAATTGTAGATTCAAATAGAGAAGTTTCTTGGGAGCAGTAAGCATGGATGGTTTTTGTGTTTTCGGCTTCATAGCTTTTGTGATGAAACGTTCCGGGTAACCGTTTTCAAGAAGGATTCTTTTCAGGGTCTTCAGCTCTTCTTCTATAGTTTCCGGACTGCAAATGTTGTGGATTCTGTGAGTCAGTGAGCGGATCAGATTTCGTTTTGTATATATAGGCACCCAACTGTGAAAGCTGATGAGTTGTCCATTCCATGTCGGTTTTCTGTGAATGGATCTTTTGAGTGTCCCATCTTGTTCGCGTCTTGCTAGTTGCACGTCCAGGATTTTCATCATGAGCTGACATCAGTTAGAGAACCACTGGAAAACCTGAGAGTAATGGACATCTGTTTCGTCCTAGTTTGGGACTCTTCAGCTGCACGCACCCATTGGGGTTTGAACCCACGACCTTCTGGTTACAAGGCGAGCTCGTATACGATTAAGCCATTGGAACCCGATCCGATGGCCCACGAATTCTAACTTCTGCCAATTCACGGCATAGCACGACTCCAGCCAATGTCTTCCTTGGCGAGTATTTGTACTCACACTCAACCTGCTGCACCCTAGTTTTTATAGATTTATGGATTTTTATGTACATTAATATTCGTTATTATTAGCAGAGGAACAGTGTCTTCTGATTGGTTGTTTTCTTGCTCAAAGTTATTCTGTCATCTCTTTGTGGCCGTTTCCTAGAAAGTCAGGCCATATTATCTCTGCGAATCGTATTTTCACGCGTTAAGTCTGGTGTATTTGGTTGTTGAGTTCCTCAAGGTTAAGCTTTTTTCCTGTGTTTTTTCTCATGACCCCGATTCGGGATGTAAACATTGACGTAAATTGTGTTGTCTACAATTTTGGCTGGCAGATAGCTGTCACCACACATTGACGTAATTCTTATTGTATTTCCTTATTTAATTCTGATGATTTTAATGATGATGCTAAGGAAGCCCAAGCATCTGTTTCTACAGGGTCACCAGTATTGTGTAGTTCAGTCCCTTCTGAAGAAGTTGTTCTTCTGTTTTTGACAATGGTTGTTTCGATAGACTTACTAAACGCAACCACTTAAAGTTTCTTCAAATGGTTGTTTAGATATCTTAGGTAATTTTCCTTCGAGGACAACTCGTCTTCGTTCTTTGTGTTGTTCGCTTAATATTTTACTGGCAGTATTCAATGTTGACAGATCTTTTCGGGTGAGAGTCTGTTCAACCTTTTCTATTTGAAATTTAATCATATTCTGGTATTTTTTAAATCCTATTGTGTGCATCCCTAACAAGTGATAATCCCATGAAACACACGTGTTTCAAATAAGGTATTGTTGAGATTTAATTTCACCTTTGATGATTTAACCAATGGCTTGGAGCTCAATAAACCACAAATTTTTACTTCGCTCAATTTTCTTCCCAATTGCATCTTACTTGTTGGATGCCACCACCAGGCATGAATAATTCTCATTACCCAATCAGTATATTGTGGAATTGACAGAAATTTGAATTTGTGAGTCATTAAAATTCATTCAACTCTCAAGGTTGAATAGTCTGGCTGTGTAATCTGAAGGTCTTGGGTCGAACACCCCATTAGTCCGTCTCCTTGTGCGTGTGGGTTAGTAGTCCAGGGGCGGAACACTCACCAACCACGTCTCGCATGGTCCGAGGTTCAATTCTTGACCACTGACGCACACTCTTAAACCTCACTCAGCTGGTAGTAAGACTGATGAAGACGGAAGGCTGGAGGATGGCGGCGTGAGGAAAAACACAACTCCGGCTACTGAAACTCTAAAGTTTGTAGCTTGAAACTCCTTTATTCCACAAGGAACGCAAAGGAGTGACATTATCTAAGATATTTCAAACATCTGGTGAATTCAGGACATTCAGTCCCGTTTTGAAAGGTCTTTCAAAGTCATTTACAAGATCCAATCAAACATCTTTTTCAAGGCATCTGGCTGGACATAGCTTAGGCACACTACCAATCCAAAATTTCAAGCCCATACTCTATGTATACAGAAGAAATACGTCTAAATGTTGTCTCTACCAAAGCCATCATCACACATTTACTTGCCGAGTCGATTTATATGATAAATGAGAAAGGCCAATTAATAAATTAAATAAAATGAGAAAAAGGACTTAAGAATAATAAAAATAATTGACACTGCGTAGTACTCAACGGCACAAGAGAAGAAAGGGTTAGAAATTCTCAAAAGTTAAAATTGCTATTGAGTGAGAAGAAAGGCGGTAGTTGAGTGTCAATTTAACAAGTTTGAAGAGGGTGTGAAAATATACAAAAGGAACATATGAGAGTAATAATAGTGAAATAACTATTTAAGTAATAACACGCCAAAAAATAATTTAAAATAATTAATATTTTTTACACGGAACGACTAGTGAAATGGTTAAGACCAAGGTAGAATAAGAGACTGGACAAACTTTTTCTGTATACAGAGTTCTGGGTTGTATTGACGAATTGCCAGCGTTTTCGTCATATACAAAAGACGAAACCTGACGCCCTTTGTACTATTTGGCTTCAATCTGGTGGAGCTACTTGCCTTGAGTTCACCAAGTGGTCGAGAATTGAGCTAGTAATTGTCTTGCATTGTCCTTTCGCTAACCACGCCGGATAATGTTCAGATTTCCAACGAATTCTTCCTTTGTGCCGTTGTTGAGTACTACGTAATTTATAACTTTTATTTTTACTTCTAAAGTCACTTCTGAGTAATTATATCAAGTATGTCACCTCCCTCCTATTACTCAATAATAATGTGCGTCTGTGGCACAGTGGTTAGGATTCTCGCCGACCATGCACATGGTCCGGGTTCGAGCCCTCGCCGACGCACACCTGATATCTATGGTCGGCCTGCGAAATTTGGGCTACCGATATCCACGCTGAAAATTCCATATGTGTACCAAAAATACGGTGTGGAATCAATCTGTAATCAAAAATAAAAAAAATAAATTATAATTGACATTATATTTTTTTATTTATTTTTGATTTACAGCTTGATTCCACACTGTATTTTCGGTACAAGTATGGAATTTTCAGCATGGATATCGGTAGCCCAAATTTTGCAGGCCGACCATAGATATCAGATGTGCGTCGGTGCGGGCTCGAACCCCGGACCATGTGCATGGTCAGCGAGAGTCCTAACCACTGTGCCACCGACGCACATAATCAGGCAGGGATTACCTAATAACTCATTTGGAAGATTTATAACTTTTATGTAGTGGAAATGTCCAGTTCACATTTGAAGGTGAGCCCTTTTGACAAGTGGATAGCATTGATACGGAGAGTCCATTAGGACCTTTGTTGGCGGATGCTTATATATATCTTATATTGAAAACCTGTTCGTTGATTGAATTGCTAAAGTGTCTTTCTAAAGAAGATATGTTGACGGCGGCATTATTTTGATATGCGATGATCATGAAGATGCAAGTCACCTACCTACTGAATAGATTCAACTCCGTACAGAATCATATGAGTCTTATATGCGAGGATGAAAGCCGTGTCCACTCTGCATTTTTAGACATACTTCTGAGTTGGAGAGTTGATGATGATGGCTCAATAAACCGATTAATTTATAGAAAGCCTACTTGGATAAGGCGGTATTTAAATGATCACAGTTTCTGTCTACTGCAGAATAAGAGAGGCTTGATGATGAAGTGTTTATTGAAGATAGGATTCAACGTATTTGTGCAGCTGATGTAGCCAGGCTGAAACTATAATACGGATGGATACTCTTGTTGAAAAAAGGATAACTCTACTTATAATTAGACCAAAAATCTGTGTACGTTACGTTGATGATACATTTTAATAATTTAGAGAAATGTGATTTAGAATATACCCATAAATTATTAAATAACATATTTCGCCGATGATATATGTCTGATTTCCCACAAACTGGAAGATATGCAAGTGAAAAGCAACAAGTTGGCAGAAGAAAGAGGTGATGAAGATTCCTGGCCAACATCAACAGCGACAACAACAACAGACAACAATCAGCCAGCATAAATAGGAGAAATCTGAAAGAAACAGCCTCCTTCACCTACCTGGGAAGCATCGTCTCAACTACAGGCGAACGGAAATGACGAGGATATCAAAGGCAGAATCGGAAAAGCAAGACGAACTTTCATTACTCTCAAGTCTGTGTGGAGGTCAACAGCACTCGGAATGAAAAATAACATCCGGATCTTCAACTCCAATGTAAAGTCAGTGCTACTATACGGATCAGAGACTTGGCGAGTCATAAAGAGCACCTTAAACAAACTTCAGACCTTCATCAACAGCTTTCTTCGCTCAATACTCAAGATCGAATGGCCAGAAAAGATCAGCAACAGGGATCTCTGGCAATGAGCGAACCAATCAGGAACCGATTGTGAAACAAATAGGCAGGAAGAAGTGGAGATGGATTGGCTGGCCATACTCTGAGGAAACCATCAAGTGACAACACTAGACAAGCCATTGCTCGAGTGGAACCCGAAAGGGAGGCGTCGAGTTGGTAGTCAGTGCGAGGGTGACTTGGAGGAGGTCATGCGAGGAGGAGATGAAAGCATGTGGACAGACCTGGAGCGGGGTGAAAAAGTTGTCAGAAAACAGAAGGCAATGGAGGTTCGCAGCTGAAGCCCTATGTTCCTCTAAGAACTAAAGGATACAATAATAATAATAATATTTGAAGACATGAAATTCACAAGGAAAGAAGAATTAGACGACAACGAAATCCCATTTTTAGATGTTTTAATCAGGAGAACCAACACAAGAAATTTAGCAACACAAGTATATAGAAAATCAACTCACACACACAGATCAAATATTCAACTATACTAGCAATAATCCAAATACTCACAAACGAAACTGTGTGCAGACATTGTTTAAAAGAATTCAAACACATAGTAGCACTCCAGAGTTGAAGAGAATGGAGAAAAAATACCCATTAACCATCTTCAAGAAGAATGGATACTCACAAAATTTCATCAAAAAATGTTTAAAATGGAGTCACACCACTGACAAGAAACCATCATCAAAGACCACGAGGAAATTCATCCTACCATACATCAGAAATATCTCTGAAATAACGGCTAGAATAATGAAACCGTTTGATATAGATGTAGCACACAAACCAGTTAAATCGCTTAATTCGATATTATGCAAAGCGAAAGATCCAATAGAAAAAGGAGATAAAATTAATGCCATTTACAAAATAAATTTTATGAACTGTAATAGACATTACATCGGCCCAGAGTGGGCGTCCCCTTCGAATCAGAATCCAGGAACACAAATCAACTGTGAAAAGACACGATATATATATTCTTTCATATCAATGCACACAGACAACTATTGACATCAAGTTTATTGGGATAATGTCAAAATTTTAGACAGAGGAAACACCAAAAATACTGCCAGGGAGTTCCTAGAAGCCTGGTACTCAGACGAGTATGCTATTAACAAACACGTTAACATATAGACCAAATATACCAATTAATAAAAAGTAAAAATCACATGTGACGAGAAAGTTTAAAATCCAAGTCAAGAGAAAATGGTCAATACGCATATGCAAAGATGGTTACCGGGAGACGCAGTTATATCACTCATGAAGAAATTTAAATCATTTCACTTTATGCTAAATATTGCGCTGAAGCGGAGATGTTGTCCAGAAGGACGACGAAAGCTTCGCAAATAAACCAACCAGCTCAGAAAGCACTATTAATTGCAAAAAAGGATATCCTTTAAAATTTTTAAACCGGTGTAGAAGTCCAATAGTTTTAAAACCTCAAATCTATTACGTTCCTTAAGAAAGATGCTTTCATTAAATTTATCATACAATGAGGAAATAAATTATAGGATTTTGAAACCGCTTATTGCAGCTCGGCATATAATTATTGAAAATACCGAAAATAGGCTCCACTACAAACCTTAAAAGTGCAAAAGTGGTTATGTCACACCCCACACTATACACCAGTTTACGTGTGTAGGTATCAACGCATACACAGAGAGGAGTAATCACTCTTTGTATATGAGAGTGGGAGAGCATATTGTGAAGTGGCTAGATAAACATATGAACTTTGGAAAATCGATAGACTAAGGTGACAGACTCTATCAACTTCGTCTATTCGATATGAACTACAAGAATGATGTCAAAACAGATTTTAAGGTTATTTTTTTTAAATGGTCAAGGGCACTTAATGAAATATGCTGTGGTGAAAGTTATTCGTTCTTATTAGCTGCTGTTGATAATCTGGAAGGTTAAGCTCTGAGACAAAAAGTTGTCCAATAGGTAATAAGCTGTTCTGACACGTTATTGATTTTCATGAAGTTTAAACTGTTTTGATTGGTTGCTGATTTACTGAGGGTTAAAGCTTGAGATTATTTCCTGACCACAACGGAAGTTAAATTCAAATTTGAGAATTTAGCGCCTATATATATATATATATATGTCCAAAACAGTTTGAAAAAATGTGGACACTGGGTTTATGATATTCATTATATAATAAAGGTTTTCGTATTTACAAAGGAATGAAAAACAAAACGATGTTGGGTTTATAGAAGTTTCTATTTTTAATGCTAATAGCCTTATCAAACTAGTGACAGACCAAAATTAACAAAATTTCAGCTTAAATATAACAACTTAATCATCATTCATGAGCATGGGGTCTTTCTAGTGTTGTCAAGTTGCCCAGTTGATAAAGATAAAAATATCCGGTTTATATTTAATTCAATTTTAAATTTTCCCTTTTCGATTGATTGGACCGAAGTGCTTGGTCTCAGGTTGACATGTCGGCTTCGTGTGCAGATGCTTCGACGATGTCTGGGTATTTAATTAGTATACAATTGGTGGATGGTGAATAGCAGTGGAATCCAGTCAGGATAAGGCGCATTTCGTCCTATTTGGGACTCGTCCACCAGCTGGATGTACCTGCATTCCCCAGTGAGTGGGTGATGATGTTCCCACCGAGGCTCGAATCCACTGCCCACAGTTTCAAACACCAAAGCGTTATCCACTAGACCACTTGGGACACGAGAGCCAAGGGTCATATTAATTATTATGAGCCGTTGCACAAGAGGTGGCCAGCTCTCGTGGCCCAAGTGGTCTAGTGGATAACGCTCTGGCTGGCGTTTGAAACTATGGGCGTTGGGTTCGAGCCTCGGTAGGAACATCATCACTCATTCATTGAGAAATGCAGGTATATACAGATGGTGGACGAGTCCCAAATAGGACGAAATGCGCCTTATCCTGACTGGATTCCACTGCTATTCACCATCCACCAATATTAGGTGTAGATTGTTGGATTTCATAAGTGTATAAATTTATACAAAAACAGCGTGTATTTACATAATGAAATTGCTTATCACATCCATGATGATTTTGTCATTTCATAGGGGAGTAGGGAGGTGTTGTAACCAGGTCGTCCATTGTTCCTATTCATCAGACAATTTGAATTCCATTTGATGACATGAAGTACTTCTGATATTAGATGTTCGATGGTTGGCTGATGATTTTTCAAGCTTTTCTAGTTCACTAACTAACTGAATTTCTCGGTGATTGGTCGAACATAAGCGGCTCTCTACTGTGTTCATTTCTTCTAATTCCCTTGATTTCTCACAATATTTATCCGATGTATGCCGCATCTACTTACTTCTGTTTAGCCAATAACTTAAAATGGTTGTGTGATACAATTTTTGGCCACTTCCTATCAATATGCATCCATATATATATTACTACTAATAATTCTTATTAGTAGTAGCACACGCCTCACAACTATCACTACTATCACAATACTCTAAGCCTTCTGTGACATTTTGTCCTCTTTCAATGACATTTGAAATGAATTAATGCAATTAGTCTGACAGTTTGACTTTTTCAAAAGGTAATTAAGGTACGAAGAATTCTTACCAATCTCAGATCAATACGTCTACGTGTACACATATGTACACATATAGAGATGAATAGTCATCATACAGCCATCTAATCGATATTCTATAATAATAACAATATTGATAAGTTATGTATATATATATATATATATATATATATATATATATATATATATATATATATATATATATATATATATATATATATATATATATATATATATATATATATAATATAATTCATGAATATGTGGGTATGCATGAGTGTGTCTACACTTTTGACTTCATATGTTTTCTTGTCAGCTCCACCTGCTTCTCCTTCGCGTCCTCTTAAGGTTCCAATGTCTGTCTGGATTTTTCCACACACACATACACTTAAATCGCTGTAAGGAATCATTGCCTGAAGAAAAGAAGCAGAAAAAGACAAAAATACCCCGGAAAAAAAGAGGTTGTGGAGAGGTGGGTGAGATGGAGAGAGAGAGAGAAGGAAGGAATGATTCGTCTGACCTTTCGTTGTTTATTTATTATGACGGTGAGGGGAATTGGCTGACGTGGTACATGTGTATATACGTGTACACATACACGTTGTACATATACACCTACCTACACGTGAATATTATCACGCCAATATATATAACATTGGCTGGCAGTTAAGTGTTCTGATAAAAAATGGAGACACATGTTGTTAAAGGCATTCGATTTTGTCTCACTCACTAACTGGCTAACTAACTAACAGACGTAAAAAGACGTAATAGAAATCAACAGTTTGTATGAAGACAGGAAAAGGAAGGCAAAGGTAACGAGAACATTCATCTTATCCCTCCCTCCCTCTTACGAATTCCAATGTGAGAAGCAATAGTAGCGTGACATAAGAAGTAGTACATATTCGTGTGTGTGTGTGTGTGCGTCAATATGTTATATGATCTGTGTTTTATGACAGACAAGTCCTATTTGTGTATTTGTTTAAGTCGAATTTGGAAATACAGTTTATACCTATACGTGAATTTGGAGATGTCTATCTGCATGCGCATAGTTTACAATAATTTGATGATATTAGATGGTTGGAGGCAATCGGTGGTTACAGGAAGCCTAACCTGACCTAGGTTTCGTGCCAACTAGGCACTCTTCACCAAGGAGGGAAGGAAGGAAATCATTTCCTGGATTCGAAAGAGGTTTTTGTATTTCCCAATGAATGAATGAAAAACAAAACGATATTGTTGTTTTTACTGACGGTTCGCTATTTAATGCTAATAGCTTTATCATCAAAGTATTATTAAACCGGAATTCACAAAATCTCAGCATATATATATAACAAAGAGTTAGGGGGTGAGAAAAAAAATATAGACTTAGTTCAACTTAAAAGGACATATTGAAAGTCAAAATAACAATGAAGATCATTCAAACCAAATATCAAAGGTAATAGTACGTCAGTTATGATATCAAAATAAAGTTTACTAACTTGATCATCGTTCGCTAGTCTGGGATCATTTTTGGCTGTCAATACTATTACCTTTGATATTTGGTTTGAATGATCTTCATTGTTGTACAATTGGTGGATGGTGGCTAGCAGTGGAATCCAGGATGCGCATTTCGTCCTATTTGGGACTCGTCAGCTGGATGTACCTGCATTTCTCAGTGAGTGATGACGTTCCCACCGAGGCTCGAACCCAGTACCCATCCAATCAATCAACGGGAAAATCAAAAAATTCAATTCAATGATCTTCATTGTTATTTTGACTTTCAATATGTCCTTTTAAGTTGAACTAAGTCTATATTTTTTTTCTCACCCCCTAACTCTTTGTTATATATATGCTGAGTGGATTTTGTAAATTCCGGTTTAATAATACTTTGAGAAAGCTATTAGCATTAAATAGCGAAACGTTAGTAAAAACAACAATATCGTTTTGTTTTTTCATTCATTGGGAAATACAAAAACCTCTATTATAATGAATATCATATAGCCAATGCCCAAATTTTTTCAAACCGTTAAAGTGAACTTGGTTTGGACATATATAAAAAATGTCTTTCCTTGATGTGCTACTCACAAGGAGAGTTGATGGGTCTTTGAAAAGATCTGTTCACAGAAAATTGACAAGGACAGGACAACTGACTAATTTTTACAGTTATGTCCCATAGATAGGAAAAAGGAATCTTATCTGTTCTCTCTCTCTCTCTCTCTCTCAACGCTGGTACGGAGAATTTGTAGTGAAGATGGTGTTGTTAATGAACTCAAACAACTAAAAGAAACCTTCCATAGAGAACGCGTGTCCACTCTGCTTCGTAGAGGCCAATAGCAAAGTACATGCGAGAAATACAGAGATTGATAAGGTAGTTAAAAGTGTTGTTGCGCCTAAACTTAGAATTTAGAGGTGGTGACACTGCGAGTGAGATACTTAAAGATCGTCTGACCAGATTCCTTTTATGTATATCAGGTAAGATCAAGCTGTTCGAAAGGATTTCACTTATATCTACTGGATGAAGTGTAAACTCTAGCGGTCTATAAAGAAAATCTGGAACTTTATAAACCAAAGGGTTTTATTCAGCCTTTTTTGCTACCGTGTCCTTAGTGTCGATTTATTAATTATTATTAATATTATTTTGCAGTAATAAGTTAAGATTTATAAAATGACAGCCAAAGTTTTGTCTGTCAGACAGATTATCTTCCGGAGCATAAAAGATGCTAAGCGTTGTATATTGTGCTTAACTTCTTACCTGTTTTTTCACGATCTACTGTAGTTTAATCTAAGCACGGATGAAATCGAATCGTGTGACATTCGATAAACTACTTCACCTTTGAAGTAGTCATGATATCCAGATGTCTCAACAGTTCGCTCTTTATTTATCTTTGATGGCATTTCTGGCTAACTGACTTTGACAACATATGTTTTCGTTTTATCTTCCATCTTAAATAGTATAATATGGTGAGTTTTAATATTGGGGTTAGGCTTAGACTGTTTGTCTGTGTGGAGGTCAACAGCCCTCCTCAGCATGAAAATGAAAATAAGATCCGGATTTTCAACTCCAATGTGAAGTCAGTGCTACTATACGGATGGATCAGAGACTTGGCCAGCGCGTCATAAAGAGCACCTCAAACAAACTACAGACCTTCATTAACATTTGTCTTCGCTCAATACTCAAGATCAGATGGCCGACTAGCCAGAAAAGATCAGCAACAGAGATCCCTGGCAATGAGCGAACCAACACAGCAGGAACCGATTGTGAAACAAATAGGCAGGAAGAAATGGAGATGGATTGGCTGGCCATACTCTGAGGAAACCATTACGTGAGTGACATCACTAGACAAACCATCGCTCGAGTGGAACCCGAAAGGGAGGCGGTGAGTTAGTCGTCAGTGCAAGGGTGACTTGGAAGAGGTCATGTAAAGCAGAGATGAAAGCGTGTGGGCAGACTTGGAGAGGGGTGAAAACGTTGGCAGAAAATCGAAGGCAATGGAGACGTGTGGCTGAAGCCCTATGTCCCTCTAGGAATTAAAGGAAATAATAATAAAACTGTTATGCAAGGAGGGAAAGTCCATCGATTTGATTGTGAAACTACATCGATTGAGAGGAATAGGACAAACGTGTTTCGTGTGCTAAGCCACACACTCCTCCCCGATCCGCAGTGTTAGTTGACCATCGGATTAGGTTTAAAAAAAGAGTTAAGAGGTGGTGGTGGTGGTGGTCAGATCTAACCATGGCATTGATTCACGAAGTCTTCTACAATTGGTTTGAGCGATGCAGAGAGTTGTCTACTGTATGGTTGATGTCCTCAGGATAATATAAGAACCAATGACTTGAGACTGTTAGTGTAGTATTGTGATGAGAGAGCTGTCTGTTAGCCGAAATTGTAGACAACACAATTTACGTCAATGTTCACATCCCGAATCGGGGTCATGAGAAAAAAACAGGAAAAAAGCTTAACCTTGAAGAACCCAACAACCAATCACATCAGACTTAACATGTGCGAATAAGATTCGCAGGTAGATGGCTTAACTTTCTAAGAAATGGCCTTGAGCTAGAAAATAACCAATCAGAAGACGTTGCTTCTTTTTGCTAAAAATGACGAATAATAATGTACTTAAAAATCTATAAATATCTGTTGATTTTCTCAATAAACGATCTGTTGCCCAGCCCTTTTCTTCTGTCGTTACAGTATGATCGTAAAATCATTCTTATTGCAGGATAGATGCATTCACTCTGTGTGATTTTTGAGATCCACTAAATCGTCATGTTCTCGCATAATACAATTCTTTCTCCAAAGCATAGTTCTGCTGCCAAAGTAGCTACACACGTAAACTGATATACATAGTTAGAGATGTTAAAGGAAATGTAATATAAGTCACCTAAATGCATATACTAACTATGAACATTATTCGGTTGTTGGTTTGCATAGATTGAATTGGTTACAGGACTTCGTCATGAGCTGATATTGTTTCGAGGACCTACCTATTCAGGTAGATATTTACCTGAGTTCTAATGAGAAGACAGGTCTGTCTATTGAATCGAGTCCCAGTAACTTAATAACCTACGATTACGCTGGCCTTGTGACTAAAAGGTCCTGGGTTCGAACTCTGGCAGTGGGTGTGTACTGACTAAGAGTCACAAACTATCACGAAAAAAACTGTCCAGTACACTCGAACCAGTTTCCCAATGGTCCTATAACCGATGTCAGCTCATGATGAAATCCTGTAACTATGATTATTAATTTCACGGGACTAAAAATGGATTTTCACTGCGTTATTGGTTCAGTGATTGAAAGCTAGCCATCTATGCACACGTGATCTGGATTCGATTCCTAGGAGATTCACACAGAAAGGTAGGAAGGTTTAACGTGAGGCGAACACCCTCATCCCGTAGAAAGCAACACAAAGCCTAGGAAACTTGAAAAAGAAGCTTGAGGTTCTTTATGTCTCTCAGATCGTAAAGAAATGAGTATTTATTGATTTTCAACCATCATTTTTCTTAAGTGCTACTCTATTTTATAACCCAACAGTGTGATTTGTATTCATCTTTTTGTTTGTTTCATGTTTTCAATTGAATATTTTTAGCTGGTTGTGCGCGTTTTTCGTCCGGATAAAACAACTAAAGCCATTCTAATTGATCATCATATGACTGCTGGTGAAGTCGCCAGTATGATGATTGAGAAAAACTTTTTACAACCTTCAATACACTTAGCCCTGGTAGAAAAAGTTCCAGCTTTAAAAATTGGTGAGTTTCATTGCTTTTTTTTTGCTGAGAAGTCTTTAAATGGAATTATGCTAATTGATGTGAGGTTGATATGTTGTTATGCTTCAGGACGACGTCTACCGTTCAATGGTAGAAATGCTAGGAACCAGTCACGAGGGAGGTCCTGGGTCCAATTTCTGGCAGATGCGCCTTCAATTCTTGAAAAAGATGGAAGGTTGGATGTCAGATTAGCAACTCTACTCCACTGTAAACACATAAAAGGTGTTTGAAGCCTTGTGTTCCACGATCTTAACACAGAATGGTAGTTTGGGGCCAAGATCATTTGGAATGTAGGTGGTTTGACTCCGTTCAAACAACCAAATCATTCAAAGTCTACTATTTAACCCATCGAGGTTCAACTAGTCAGATAGTATAATTGACATTCATGAAATAGACAGAGGTTACTCATTGGTTCTACTGACTATTTAATAAGTTATAAGTTTCACACCTAATGGTTTCTTTATCTCACGGAACACGAGCTAAGTAGGGTATGGTTGAGTTTTTGTACTTACTAGTGCGAGCATATAGTTTCTATATAGGCTTCTGGTTTTTCCTGATGAGATACAAGGGAAGAGTTGTGAATGAAAAGGGTGGAGTGAGTTAGATAAAATGGATTTAGTCCATTTTTCACATGAGTCCAAGTGCCTGTCAACCAGAATATTGACAAGCTGGTTAAGTAGCACCTGTGGCTTACCCTGCTGACAACCTTTAACATCCTGTGTAATAAGGCATAGCTTTTCTTCAGTAGCCCAGGAAAAACTAATGGGGAACAATACAGAATAATAGGCAGAATGCGAGAGTTAACGAATTGTAGGAGTAAGGGTTGGGTTATACCAGAATGTATGTGTTAACTTCTTGATGTAGAAGGTAAGACGGAATATTTTCTTAGAAATCATCAAGATATGAGACGACCAGGAAAGATCAGCAGATAGAATGACGCCTAGGTATTTAACTTCCGATTTGGTTTCTATTTCAGTGCCATCTATGTTGCACACCTCGTATATATATATATATATATATATATACATTTTGGTTAGGCATTTCATCCTATATGAGACTCGGCAGCTAGCTGCACATGCATTCATAATGACTGATGGCATTCCTTACCGATCATGGTATAGCAATTTGCTTGATTACGCTTTCTCACTTATGATCTCCTTTCGTTGATTTTTAATACCCTGAAATGGATCATTGTTTAATAGCTCAGTGAGTAATGTTCAACACAGTAAGTACTGAATCGCCGTACATTAACTCCTGAAATGCAAGGACTGATAAGTTTAAACTGAAATGAAATGGAAGTTATGCATTCCACTGAAAAGGTGACTGTTAAACGAATAACATCAAGAATCATTTTTCAATTTTTTGAAAGATTGATTGGTAGTGTACAAAGAATAACTTTTACATCATCAGATTTCATAGTTATACATCCATAATAGTCAAAGAACTATTGTTATTGACAACTTTATCAGATAAGGCAGTTGTACATCCATAATAGTTAACGAAACAATGTTATTGACAGCATATCTGTTTTTTAAGTAACATGGAATTATTGACATTGAAATTCGAATTTGTATCGGCGAATAGATTGTTAATAGATTACAAATTGGTAGAAGTTGGAATTCAATTCATGGACTAAATGGTCTACAAGCTCACCTTATAACAGGCAGGTCTTGGGTTCGAACACCACCTGTGGAGGGGTGCTTACTTCTGAAGAGTCTGAAACTGGGACGAAATAGCTGTGTTGTATTCCTGGGTTTTCCAATGGTTCAGTTCATGATGAAATCCTGTAACAGTGTAACAGCAGAAGACAAGACACGGAAGTCAAGGTACATTTTCTTCAAGTGATCAAACCACTGGTTTACATTAAACAATGTGAAATAGAGTGTTTAAATACACATAGGATTCTGCTGCTAATAAAGTATTGAACCGTTGGAATATGTGAGAATAATATTCCGTTGAAACACATTGTCTGTATTATACCACCACATTCACCTCCACCCCCGCCACTGTCAAATACTTTCGACTGAAGTGTGTTCGGTCATCTTGGTTCTGGCGTCTTTGTTTGCTTATCTTGCTGTATCCATTTCTGGAGCTGGCTGACGTTCACCAGCTTCTGTTTGTTTGCATTTCTGATGGTATATATGTAATCCCATCTCGTGGTGAACATGTATGGTCCTTTCCACTTGGGAAGCAGTTTGTATGACCTTGGCTCGTGTTCGCCGGTATTTCGCCTCACACTATCATATGTTGCCGTCATCCGACCTCTCAGCAACGTTTCAAGTGACAGCCTCTTCGTAGACGGATCTCGAACACCTTTCAGCTGTTCGACAGTCTTTAAGTCCTGCGAAAATATCCATACGTCTCCTTCTTCAAAAACTGCAGAGCATAGGCCTTTTATTTGTTGGCAGGCAGCGATGTATATATATATATATATATATATATTCACTGACTAGCTCATGAATTCTAACTTCTACCAATTCGTGATTTATCGCGACTGGCACCGACCAATACCATCGGCGGGAACTCCACCTTCACACTTGAATGGATGGATCTCACTGGTCACGACTTCTGACTAGAACTCGTAAAAACAAATCTTATCCTTACAAACCAACTATAGAAAATTAATCTGATGCTCGCTAGTGACTGGCTGGCTACAGGACGGAGTTTCCTGGAGTTGTAGTTAGAAGTCGTGACCAGTGAGATCCATCCACCCAAGTGTTAGGATGGAGTTCACGCCGTTGACATTGGTTGGTGCCAGTTGCGCCAAATGACGAATTGGTAGAAGTTAGAATTCGTGGGCTGGCCAGTGAATTGGTTCCCAGTGGCTGGGATGGTATATGAGTTTGCTTGCCTGTGATCGAAAGGTGTTGGGTTCGAACCCCAGTGGGTGCCGATGAATCATGACTTGTGGTATGGATAACAGGAGTTCCAGCTCTACGGGCTTTAAAAGTTCTTTAGATCGATTATCATAACTTGTTGGTTATTTATTTCACTTAGTGTGCATCACCTTTAAATTGCAATCACATATACAAAGGCTTTTTTGTTTACAGATAAAATTATTATATTTTCGATTTTCTCCGGCATGTTTTCCATAATTTAATTAATTACTTATTAATTATTTTATTAGTGTTAATGTCCATCTGTCTGGTCATTTAAAGTTTCTCTAGACTAGACAGAAATCATGACAGGTGTAATTTTATTTATAGTTTCTTCCTGTGTTAGTTTGCAGGGATTTGATTGGTTACTTGTCTGACCATTAGTCGATATCAGTTAGAGAATCATTGGAAAACCAGCCACAGACAGTAATTGACAGCAAATTGGCATAATTTGAAATTTATGAGCCAGTGGATCAGATTCCAGTAGCTGATAGGTTTATGAGCTCGCCTTGTAGCCGGAAAGTTCTAGGTATTAACCACAATGCATGAGTATTACTGAAGAGCTCTAAACTAGGACGAAACACCTGTCCAGTACACTGTCTACTGCTTTCTCAATGGTTCTTCAATTGATAAATGTAATTTCGCATAATATTTTCATCGTTGGAAATGAAAATGAAATTTACTGTTTGCTAACGGGTGGTCAGACTTTTGAAGTGGTTGTAATCGGATAGGATAGTCGAAGGGTTTGTATGTTCAGCTAGATTACACCGTTATATTAGCAAGTGTAGTTTGAAAAAATGCTTACAGGAAAATTTACACAGTTCGCGGTGATTACAATATTCGATCTGCTTTATGCCATAAATGGTAACCGAAAAGGTAGGCATAAATGCATTTTGCTATATACTATTAATTGATCGATATGAGTAGTCGCATACCACCAACAAGCTTATACTTTATCCCGTAACTGCTTAAAACCCTGGTTTAAAAATTTATTCCTGTTTCTACAGTGTATTATTATGTCCTTTAATTCCTAGGGGAACATGGAGCTTCAGCCGCGCGTCTCCATTGCGTTCGGTTTTTTGCCAACCCCGTTCCAAGTCTGCCCACATGCTTTCATCTCCTCTTCGCATGACCTCCTCCAAGTCACCCTCACACTGACGACCAACTCACCGCCGCTTCCCTTTCGGGTTCCACTCGAGAAATGGGTTGTCTAGTGATGTCACTTGATGGTTTCCTCAGAGTATGGCCAGCCATCCATCTCCATTTCTTCCTGCCTATTTGTTTCACAATCGGTTCCTGCTGGCTGGTTCGCTCATTGCCAGGGATCTCTGTTGCTGATCTTTTCTGGCTGACCATTTGATCTTGAGTATTGGGCGAAGACAACTGTTAATGAAGCTCTGTAGTTTGTTTGAGATGATCTTTTTTAATAATAATAATAATAATTGCTTTATTCCAAAAACAGTACTCATGATACAGCAAGGAATTTTCAGCATTCAGTACAATATTGCATCTAATTTACCAAAAACGACAAAAAAAATTAAAAATACACAATACATAATAGTAATAAAACGATTGTTATAGCAGCTACGTAGCAAAATACTGTATGCCATACGGAGAAAAATATGTATAAAGTACAAAATTGTAGTAATAATAGTAATACCAACTAAAATAAAATAGCAGAGTAACGATTTAAACGATAGAAAGTGTGACACCATAAAATACAGAAAGATGAACGATAAAAGGGTCGATTCACTGTGCTAATTACATAGTAACTTGTAAGTTTCACGTCTAACAGAGTCTTCGTCACATAAAGTACGCGCTAAATAGGGTATTGTAGAATTTCTATACTTAGTAGTACGAGCATATATCTTTTTATATTGACTTCTCGTCCTACCTGATGAGATACAAGGGGACAGGTGTGAATAAAGGGGGTGCAGAGGGTCTGACATTATAGCCTTTGCCCATTTCGTACAGGAATTTATATGCCTCTCGACTATAGTATTAGCGAGCTCATGCAGTGGCAGACCACAAGCTCTACTCACAGCATTTAATACTCTTCGTAATATGATATAATCTTTTTTGAGAAGCCCAGGAAAGATTAATGGAGAGCAGTAGAGTACAATAGGTAAAATACAGGAGTTTAAAAATTGCAAAACTAAAGGTTGGTTGATACCTGATTGTCTTAACTTTTTAATGTAGAAGGTAAGACGAAACATTTTCTTAGAGATAGATAAGATATGGGATGACCATGAAAGGTCAGAGGAAAAAACTAGTCCAAGGTATTTAATACTTGATTTGGTTTCAATTTCCGTGCCATCTATGCTACAGGGATCATGAGAGTTAACTAGTTCAAGTAAGTCACGTCGATGCTTGAAAGTAAAGTCAAGCCTGACATTTGGAAGGATTTAATATAAGACCATTTGACTTGGACCAGTTGTTGATGTCCAACAGAAAGCTATTAAGTTTGGAGCTGTCAGACTCGGAAGTGATAGGCAGTGATACAGTCAGATCATCTGCATATTTGACAAAGTTAGTTTCGTTTGAATGAGGCAGGTCATGTAGGAAGAAAGAAAAAAGAAAAGGAGAGAGGACAGCACCTTGTGGAACACCGGATTTTGTAAGCGAGGTAGAAGAAGATTTGCCGTTATATACAGTATACTGCATTCTATCAGAAAAATAGGAATGCAACCAACTCTTAGCCCAGGATCCTGTTTGTGTCAACGATAGCTTATTTAACAAAGGCCCCTAGGTACAGAGTCAAAAGCAGATGTGTAGTCTAAGAAAGCACTACGAACATATTTAGCACCTTTGTCTAAACAAGAGACAACATTGTGATATAAGACAACCGCAGCATCCAAGGTACTTCTACCATGTTTGTATGCAAATTGTTTAGGATCATTAAAAGGTTTCAAAGCGGGTTCAAGACGAAGTAAAAGTAATTTTTCCATCAATTTTAAAAAGGGGGAAGTAATTGCAATAGGCCGAAATTTAATATCAGAACCAGAAGATGGTTTTGGTATAGGGATAATTTTAATGTTTTTCCATGCAAAAGGTAGAACGTTACCGGAAAAAGAGCATTAAAAATGTTAGTAAGAGGATAACACAAAATATCAGCACAATTCCTGAGGACAATGGCAGGTATGCCGTCAGGACCAAGGCTTTGAGAAGGCTTAAGAGACCGGAGACATTTAAGCACATCAAGGGTATTAAAACCACTAAAGTTATTGTCAATATGATTTGTATCATTTGGAAGGGTATCAACAGAAGAGCGTATGAAAGATTTATTAAGAGTGTCAACATTAAGAGATGGAACAGAAATACATCGCTTACCGTTAGTAATTTCTTTGGAAATCCAGAATTTTATTAGGCAGGGACCGGCAGTTGGTACTAATGATAACTGGAACAGTGGTGTGATGTATGGGTGTAGATTTTAAGGCACGCTGCCAATCTCCATGGTGCTTTTTCTTGAGTTTATTGCAAATATGAAAGTTTTTGGGTTTAAAACGTTTTATAAAATCCTGGGAGTGGATAATACGATTAGAATGCATAATGTGATATGTAAATACCAATAAAATACGAGTAAATAGATGCAAAAATGTACATGGAATGTGGTAGCCCAAAATGTTCAAACAGGCCGCCAAGGTCATTCGATGACGCGCCAAGTCTCTGATCCACATAGTAGCACTGACTTCACACCACAATTGAAAATACGGATCTTATTTTCATTTTCATGCTGAGGAGGGGTTTTGACTTCCACACAGACTTGATAGTAATGAAAACCTATCTTGCTTTCCTGATCCTTGCTTTGATACCCTCGTCAGTTCCGCCTGTAGTTGAAAAGATGCTCCCTAGGTTGGTAGGTAAAGGAGGTTGTTTCCTTCATGTTCCTTCTATTTATGCTGGCTGATTGTTGCCTGTTGTTGTTTCTGTTGGTGTTGGTGTTGCTCAGGAATTTTCATCGCCTCTGTTTTCTCTATGTTCACCTGAAGTCCTATCTTTGATGCTTTTAATGCCAACTTTCACTTGTAAGGGTTGCAGAAAAACTTACACCAATTTTTACTACCTGACGCTAATATGAAGATTTCAAGATTAACCACGAATTGTTTTTTACTTAGAAACTCATTGAAGACCAACACGGACTAATTGGACAGTTATTTCATCCTTGTTTTAGACCCTTTTACAATACACACCCATAAGTCCTCACCAGGAATCGAACTTAGGACCTTCAGGTTACGAGGCGAGCTCCCTAACCATTCACTTGCTGGGATGGGATTCATGAATTCTGATTTCTGATGATCTGCGATATCTGATGTGACAGCCAACCAAATCATCAGATAGTATCTGTCCTCATGCAAAACTTGATGTGAACCTTACTGGTCACGACTGCCCACTACCACTTCAACAGGGGTTCAACCTGTAGTGAGTTAGTCGCTAGTGAGCACCAGATTAAATTCCAAAAGTCTTTCTACAGGGATTTGATTGACTTCAGGTTCAATTAAGAATTGACTTCAGTTGGAGTTTCACTTTTTGGATTATAGTCTAATCTAATCTTTCTATTTTCTGAATATTTTAGAACGAGTTTTTGAAGAACATGATCTCTTATCCGATTGTATTTTGGCTTGGCCGACAAAAAGTCAAAATATGATCTTTTTTGAAGAACGACCTGATCACTTTGGTCTTGTTGAATCACCTGATGTAAGTTTGTTTTTTAAAGAAACATTTACTTTTATTGATATTTAAGTAACTCATTTGGTAATGCTATTACTAGCTGGAGGATTTATGTCCATAGAGTTGATAAGTCCCAAATTGGACGAAATGTGTGTCTTGAATTCCACTACCAACTACTGTCAGCCAAATAGCAATATGATTTACTGATTGCATTATGTTATAAGAAGAGTGTGTTTCGATGAATTTAGTCAGTATAATAAAAATACGCTGGAATTCCTGTGGTTTGAATTACTGATATCCAATGCTAACGAGCGGCAATAACTGGTGAACCGTAAATCTAAGCGCTTACTGCTTGCTAATCACCTCTATCCACTCAATACAAATGTATATGAATTGTATTCGTAGGAAAATATCAACAATGTATCGTTCTAAAAAATGGTCGAAACTTTTTCAGGACTAACTACCCTTTGTCTCCCAACTACATCGGGTTCCACTGGAGGGCTTGTCTCCTTAGTGTTTTTTTCCAATCCACCTTCATTTGTTCAAGCATATTTGTCTGGTGATAGATTATTGGTTGGTTTTCTGTACTGTCTCCTGCCTCCCTTTTCAGCTTGGACCACGATTGCCTACAATCTCTCATCTTCTCTTCAAATGATCTCCTTCGTGTAACCCTAAGATGGCCGCTTGTCGCTTCCCATTAGGATTCTATTCGAGCGATGACCTGCATTGCGCGTGATATTATCAACAGTCTCCTCGATATATGCTTAATCCTCGCCTAGTTAACCAGCTTGCTAATTTCCTAGCTGATTCCAAGCCCGCGTTAAAAGGAAGGGTTGGGCGTAAGACTAGCAACCCTACACCACTAAACCTATCAAACCGCTGGAGAAACTTTAGCACACAAAACGCCCTGCAACAGCCTGTTGGAAATGCATTTTTCACTGACATGAAAGATACTAGACCCCCCCCCGCTTCCGGGATTATCAAAATTTATAGCCTAGTGAATTTATTCCCTGAGAAGTAATTAGGCTGTTGAAAGGATAGAGATGTTGGAATTTGGAGTTTCAGTGTGTCAGAACACTCATCGTTCACTGAGATAGTAATGTATGCAAAAGTGATAACTCCTAAAAAGGATGAAACACTCGCGCACCTTGACGATTCCCATTGGAAGTCACTAGCACTAGGTGTAAATTGAAATTCGCAAGTGTTAGATTGCAAGGATCTCACTGATATCAATTTTGATCACGAATTGGCTTCAATTAGAGAGCCTACTGAAAACCAGGAAGTACTGGACATCGGTTTCGTCTCAACCTATAACTCCTCATCATCACTCACCCTATGATCCCATCTCTAGAATTCTAACTGAGGACGATTTCCCTCTGTAACCTGAAAGGCCTAAACTCAATCTCCGAAAGAAGTCACAGATACATTCTGTTGAAGAGTCTCATACAAGGACGAAAAAGTTGTCCAGTACTCCATGCTGGTTTCCGTAGTTCTCTAACCTGGGATCAGTCAGTTAGCCAGTCAGTTCGTCATCAAACTTGAAAATTCAAACCTCATTTCTTCTTCCTTTCTTTTGAAATGTTAATATCATAATCATCGATCCGTTTTACATAATTCATGCTTCAGTTAACTCTAACGAACTAACTAATTAAAATAAGTAGCTAGATAGTTCTTCTTTCAATTGCGAAAATGAGAGATAATTATGTTAAACTATGCCTTCCATTTTGTTTGTCTGACAGACAATTTAAACAGTGTCTTTTCATTATTACTAATCAGTATTCTAAGAGGCAGAACAATGTCTAGTGGTAGTTAGTATACGCTTGATTGATGCATAATTATTGATTAGTGGGAGACCACTTGTATCGCCTTCGTTTCTTAAATGTTTGAGGCAATCAGCAAGGAAGGCCTACCTCCTACCTAGGCTTTGTGCTTGTTGACACTAGTCAGTAAAAGAGAAATTGATGAACCAACTCTGTAAAATATTCGATACCGTTCGGAAATGCTACTATTGAGCTATTTAAAGTCAAGATTGTCTCTCAGTTGAACAGTAATAAATGCACATATTGGTCATTAGTGAATTACCAACAACACGCATAGAATTGCCAGTGGAGACCAATCCTCCAACGAAAGCAGAAATCCTGAATGCCAACTGGAAAGGTGGCAGGACCGAACGGAATCCTCCCCAATCTGAATTACTGAAAACGGATACAGAGACTGTGGTAGATATGCTCACACCATTATTGCAAAATGTTTAGGCGGAAAGAAAGGTGCCACCAAGCCACCTTTTCAAGTAACCAAACAAGGCCTCTGCATAACTGGCATGGAATCGTACTCTTGTCCATGCCAAGTAAATTACTGAGTCATGTCATACTGGAGAGAATAAAGGATGTATTAGATGCAGCACTTCGCCTGTCAAAACAAGCTGGGGCCAAGTTAAACTTTCGACGCCACTAACTACCAATCAGCGAACGACGTCGAATTATCCAGTGAGATTCACGAATGTAGTTCAATGTTGTATAGCGCTTGATTCATTTCTAATGTATGACCTTACAAGGTTATGGTTGCATTTCGAGGAGAACAGTGTTTCCCATTATTGCCTGAATTTAGGGTTACTCTGGAAGGAGCGAACTTGTTCGTGTGGTGGTATCATGACTTTAAAAAGCTAAAGCAGGTCAACTGATGGATTTGTTCATCGTTAAGCTATACGTTTGAAGCGTGCTAACATTAGAGAGAGTAAGTTGATAATTTTAATATTTCGTAGGAACTTTTTTTGCTAGGTTGCATCTCACCCTACCCCAGATCTTGTATATCTGCAACCACTGAGTGTTGAAACAGCCGGTGAGAGCAGCAGCTGCCGAGACCGGAGAATAGCCTCGTCTCAACAGTTCAGTGGTACCAGCATTGCAAAGATATTGCTTCGTAGAAAATAGAGAAAATCACTTGTTTGCTGAGTGGATCCCGTTACGAGGACTCATACGAATTCCATTGAAGGGTTTTCGGGCCGCTTGAAAAACAGGATAAGGGCTATAAGTGGATCTCAAAAGGATCTCATTTATAGTTATTTAGATGAATATATGTACAGGATGTGGGGTGACTTCTGCATTGACAGTCCCATGCTAAACTGGGAGATGTTTCTCTCACATTTTCGAGAAAGATGCCCCTTGTAAGCGTTTTCTCCTTTTTTTCTATAAATATACGTTTCCATTACCATAAATGCCTCTTTAACGTGATTGGTCCGTTCAAGTTCGTTTTCTGATTGGTTGTTAGTGGTGTCGAAAGTTTAACTTTGCCCAAGCTGGATTCAAGAAAGGCGAATCATGTACTGATTGAATTGCAACTCTACGCATCGTCAACACAGAACAAGGCATATAGAATGGAAGTCAAAACTCTACCCCAACAACTTCGTTGACTTCGAAAAGGCCCTCGACGAGCAGCATTGACCGAGAAGTAATTGGGAAACTGCTTCAATACTACGGCGTGCATCGCCCAAATCTTTATCAAACTCATTCAACTCATCCCAAGTGTCACGTGGTCCACAACAGAAAACTCACTCAGCAAGGCGTTCAAAGTTAATACAGGAGTAAGACAAGCTGGCTGTCTCCCCAATTGTGGTGGACTGGATTATGCGTCAGATTGTGCATGGGAGTGAGAGGACAGGAATATACTTCGCTTGTAACAACAGAAGACAAGGACCAGGCAACAGATCGTTTTATTATGAAAATCAACACGTATTTATATATATTTCACATACATTATTATAGCTTATGCAAGTAGACAAGCGCAGTCATCTGATTGGTTGTTTATCAGAAGTTAAGCAGACAAACGCAGGCTTTTGATTGGTTGCTTCGGGATTCCTCGAAAAATAGTGTTCTCTATCTGCGAATCATATTTTGCCACGTTAAGTCTGCTGTGATTGGCTGTTGAATCAGCCTTGCTCATATTTTCTCACGGCCTGCTCTCACCACACGCTGACCTCAATAAGAAGACTCTCAAAGATCTAGATTTCACGTGTGGATGATGTATGTTTACTATCACTGACACAAACTCGAAGACTTGCAGGCAGGCAGGCAGGCGAAAAATGGCTACAAACTGGCTGAAGAGGGTGACTGGTGGGTGTCAAATACAGGACTCCAGTTGAACTAAGAGGATACGGAAGTGATGAAGATAACCAACAAACAGTAACATCAACAACAACAACCAGCGCCAATCACTGTGAACAGGAAAGACTTGACAGAGGTTATCTCCTGCCTTCATTTATCTTGCTGGGAAGCGCACGGTTTCAATCACAAACACAGGCGACACGGATGAAAATGTCATAGTCATCCAGCCAGGCAGAATCAGAAAGGCGACATACGGCTTCATCAATCAACCTGAAACCAGTTTGGAAATCGTCTGCACTCACTCACTCACTCACTCACTCAGCCAGCCAGCCAGACAGTCAATGAGTTCTTCTGTGTGGGTCAGAAACTTCCACTGTGCACTCGTCACGAAGAGCATTTCCAACAGGCCACAGAAGACTTTTGTTAACGACCGACCCCTTCACTGGCTGGCTGGCTGACTGGCTCCATCTTGATGATGATCAATTGACCGGCCAACCAGGAAAAATTAGCAACAAAAAACACCGGCTAGCGGCGAACAAACCAATGGGCGAGAGCCGATCACTCAACAAATATGTAGGAGAAAATAGAGATAGATAGACTGTGCATACTTTGAGGAGGAGGAGGAGGAGGAGGAGACTGTCGAATGACATCACGCGCAATGCTGCAGGCCATCACTCGAGTGGAATCCTAATGAGAAGTGACTAATGGATGGCCGGTGCCAGCGTGACACACAGAGAGAGGACATCATGTGGCGAGGAGATCGAAGAATATGGGGAATCGTGGACACAGGCAACTGAAGAGGACAACAGAAAAAAGAACAAATTGGAGATGTGTGCTGTTGAAGCCCTATGTTCCTCTCAGCCCTCAAAAGAGTAACAATAATACAAGGAAAGGTGTATAATAATAATAATTATTATTATTCCTTCACGTTCCCAGTGGAACATAGGGCTCCAAGCTAGCGGCTTGAAGTTTCTGTAGCAGTGTTTAATTTTTACAGGATGGGGTTGCTAGCCTCATGCCCAACCTTTCCTCTTTACCAGGATTATTTCTGGCTCAGTGAGGTAAAGGAGTGCGCCGACCGGGGGTCGAACCCCGGACCATATGCATGGTCGGCAAACGTCCGAATCGCTATACCACCGACGCACAGCATCCAAAAGAGTAACAATAACACAAGGAAAGGTGTATGCTATAACAAATATGTGAAAAGAGATTGTGAAATGGTCAGCAGCGGTACAATGAACGTAAAAATTTGAAATTTGATTTAGTGAAAATTTTGCATCAAATTAGAAACTAGGTGGTTGAATGTCCACCATTGACAGTTGTGAGGGGTAGGTGAGAAAGGGATGAGTATGCAAATAGTAGGATACACAAATAAGGAACGTGTTATCTTAGTAATGAAGAATTAATTTCTAAATATAGAGAAGCAAACATGATACAAAATGTTTAAGATCGTAGTAGAATCAGCGTCTGAATAAACCCTTTTCAACGCACAAGGTTTTCGATGTTTTTTATTGATGAATCGCTACCTCCTCGCCTCCACTTTAAACAAGTGTCGAAACATGACACCCGTATCACTATACAGTCTTACTTTTTAGACCATTTTTTAAAAGTGAAGTCCAATTGATCTGCATAGCCTGACTCTTCTACCAGATGCTTACATATTGAGTTACTAATTGACATTCATGACTTTCTTGTTAACCATGTTGGATAATGTTCAAAGATGCGTTTGGAAAGTATATACCCTTTGAGCAGCGCATATTACTAGTATAATCATGCTAATATTCGGTATGATATATTTTTGTTGAAAAAATTCCACTTTTTTTATTTTCTTTATTTTTAGTATTGGATTGGTGAAGATAACAATAAACAAGGCTTCCGTACTGCTGAAGCTATTCAGGTTAGTCCTTCTTTAAATATTCCCATTTATAATATTAGAACAAGACATATAAGCGAACAATATTGTTTTCAATTAGATCTTCTTCAGGCTTTAATGAGCATCTTCCTTCATGGTTCGGAAAAGGTCAAATAAAGTCTATACGAAGTTCTATTTTGGCTCATTTGATTGATAGTGGTCACCAAGTGGACAAAAATAGTACTTTCAAAGTTATTTACCGCATTCCATCAAGTCTTTTGAACGGAATCAGAACCCGTCCTTTACACTAAGCCGAAGCTATGGGAATTCGAGAGAACAATCCTAGTCTTTGTATACAAAAGAAATTTGTTCTACCTTTGTCTCTCCCACCCTTGGCCTAGGTGAATTCTATTCAAAACCCTCCCACCCTTTCTTATCATCCCTCTCCTTCGTACTTTTATGATATTTATTTAAACTCTGATTATCGTTCCATTTGATTTGACCTAATTTATTTATTTATTGAATTGTCTACATATATGCATATACTAACTTTGTTATTCTTATCACCTATATAAGCCTTATTAACAATATTTTGTTATTATTATAATCATCGTTATTAACTTCGTTCAAAACATTTACCACATTATTATTATTATTTGTATTATTATGATTACTATTATTGTTTGATCCACTAAATCACCGTCATTGGTTAAAATTTTATATATATAAATCTATGTAAATTAGAGTAAAGCCTGAAGAAGATCTAATTGAAAACAATATTGTTCGCTTATATGTCTTGTTTTAGTCCTTCTTTGATTATGTTTGTTTTTTTGTTTTTGGTGAAGTCTCAGGAAATTATTATTATTATAATCCCGAGTGGAACATAACGGCTTCAACACACACACACACATCTCCACTTTGTCCTGTCTTCTGCCGTCCTCTTCAGTTTGGACCAAGACTGCCCACAATCTCTCATTTCCTACTCACACGACCTCCTTCATGTCATCCCATACTCACACTGACGATCAACTCGTCGCTTTCCATTCAGCGGGATTCCGCTCAAGCAGCGGCCTGGTGTGTAATGTCACTCACATGATGGTTTGTTTTTTCACAGTATGTGCTGCCTGCCAATCCACCTTCATTTCTTTTTGTATATTTGTTGTACAATTGGCTCCGGCTGGATTGGTTGGTTCTTTCATTGCCAGAGATTCCTGTTACTAATCATTTCTGATCATCTGATCTTGAGTAGCATTGAGCGAAGACAGACAGCTGTGGGAAGATTTCATCCAGTAAATCTTCGAGCGAACCCCGAACAAGTATAAGGTTGATGAGATTGTTTGCAGAAGAGATGAAAACTTGTGTTGGGTATTCATTCGTGAAGCCAGCTAAAATAAAGGCAGCAGAGAAGAGAGTGAAGTAGCAATGTATTGCTGAGGCCCAGTTCTCCATTAGTGACCTATAGAAGGAAAAATAATTATGATGAAAGAATGAGTTGAATTGAAAATAGGCTATCCGGAAATTCTAAACACAGTTTACTGTGCAAAAAAAATGGAAATCAAAACGGTCATTCAGGCTGTGGATACAAAAATTTTCTTAAAACACACACAAAGTTCAGTTACTTTCCTTGATGAAAGGCTGGAGCTTTGGTTGTATGTAAGAGATGTAAACGAAATCCTTTAAAAAAGAAAACAGCATCACCTTAATTTATATGTGAATTTGAATAAATTCTGTCTTTATGCTGTAATAATATGCTCCAGAATAGAGTCATTCAATTTCCTCTATTCTACTAGATAGCAGTAAATCATTTCGCGCTCTTAGTTAGTCTTATATTCGTAGTATAGTTCTTGTTCCTCCCTTTCTACTACGAGTGTAGAATATAACGGCTTCAACGCTTGAACTTGGAAGTTTCAGGAACAGTGCTCTTCCTCCACGTGATACAGTCTCTAATGTCACACCCAACCTCGCCTTTTTTTTACCCGGCTTATTATCTGCCGAGTAAAGTCGAAGAAGTGCATTGGACACCAGTCAAACCAAGACTACGCGAATACACATCAATGTAATATAATTTTATGTTATTTTTTCATATACTACTAATAGTCATTTATAAAGTTATATTTGTAAAATCTCAGCGAAATTGAAATGATTAATTCCAACGTTTCCTGTGTTCGGCAATCTGGTCCGAACTTCTTCAGGGAAATTAATCGAAATTAACATAACAAAGTTTATATATAAAGGGACACATCTTGTTTTTTAAAATTTTGTCCAATCATGAGTTATGCAACAGGTATCAATATGTATAATAAATGAATAAATAGAATTGTATGTTTATATATAAAAGTACATCTCTTATTTTTAAATATGAATCAATAGGTATACTGAACAAAAAAAAACTAAAATTGCATGAACTATGATCAAAAACTATTGAATTGAATTTTTGATTTTCCCGTCGATTGATTGGACCGAAGTGCTTGGTCTCAGGTTGACATGTCGGCTTCTTGTGCAGATGCTTCGACGATGTCTGGGTATTCAAGTAGTATACAATAGGTGGATGGTGGCTAGCAGTGGAATCCAGGATGCGCATTTCGTCCTATTTTTGGGACTCGTCGTCTGGATGTACCTGCATTTCTCAGTGAGTGATGATGTTCCCACTGAGGCTCGAACCCAGTACCCATAGTTTCAAACGCGGTTCGAGCCTCGGTGGGAACATCATCACTCACTGAGAAATTCAGGTACATCCAGCTGACGAGTCCCAAATAGGACGAAATGCGCATCCTGGATTCCACTGCTAGCCACCATCCACCAATTGTATATGATCAAATACTTTTTGACCTCAGACTTTCAAAATTTGTCTACTTTTGTAAAAATATATGTGTATATGCAGTATATGCAGGATACAACGGTGTGTGTGTATGTGTGTGTGTGTGGGTGGGTGGGTGGAACAGTCATAAACATTTGCTGTTCTCCTATGAGCTGTGATCAAGATTTGACCGGATAGTTACAAAATAATTGACATTTTTATAAATATAATTTAATTCTTATAGATTTGTTATTCTCTCCATAAGAAGACGTAGACAATCGGGAATTTGACCAAGTGTGACTACTTGTTGATACATATCCAATTTTATTTATTAGTCAAGATTTCCCATGTATCAGCTAACATCACACCTTCACATTTGTTTAAACTGTTGAGTATTCACCCATATATGTAGGGCTTCTGAAGTCAGTCTTTCTTGATATGAACCAAAACCTTTCTGTAAAACATCAAAGTCTTATCAAAGTCGATTTTGTGTCCCGTTTCTATTGAATGTAGTGCAATCGCTGAGTTGTTTTCTAGCTTCTTCAAGTTTGCAGAGCTCTTTGGAACCACCTTTAGACATTGTTTATGCTCTTTCATTCTTATATTTACCTGTCTAGAAGTTTCTCCTACATATACTGCGTTACAATCACCACAATTGATCTGGTATACGCAATTCTGCTGGTTTTCTTGTTCTATTTTATCCTTAACCTTCACCAGTAATGAGCGTAAGGTGTTAGATGCACGAAAGTACACTCTTATGTTATGTTCGTTAAGGATTCGCTTTATTTCATCGGAGTTTTCTTTGCGGTAAGGAACCACCGCTGTACTAACCCAATTCTTAGGAGCAGGTTTTGATTCATCCTTATCTTCACATTTAAGTATCTTTTTATGAAGGCTTTAGGATAATTATTTGATTAAAGAGTGGATTGAACTAATTTTAGTTCCTTGTTAATATCTTCCTCCTCAGTAACTAGACGTTTGGCTCTGTTGAAAGTCTGAGGTCAAAAAGTTTTTGATCATAGTTCATACAATTTTTGTTTTGTTTTGTTTAGTATACCTATTGATTCATATTTAAAAATAAGAGATGTGTTTTTATATGTATAAACACACAATTCTATTTATTTATTTATTTCTTATACATATTGATACCTGTTGCATGACTCATGATTGGACAAAAATTTAAAAAAAACAAGAGGTGTCCCTTTATATATAAACCTCTGTTATGTTAATTTCGATTAATTTCCCTGAAGAAGTTCGGACCAGATTGCCGAACACAGGAAACGTTGGAATTACTCATTTCAATTTCGCTGAGATTTTACAAATATAATATTTTACAAATGTCTACTTCTCACTCAGCGCTCAATTATTTTGCAACTATCCGGTCAAATCTTGATCACAGTTCGTATGTACTAACTACTAATAGTAGTCATCTTTTCACACAAATGTTTTTTTTTTCTTTTCAATAGACAATGTTAAATGATATTGATAGCCATGGTTTTCCTGAATGGCGTGATTACTTGTTTATACGTAAACCTGGTGATAAATCATGGTCTCGACGACTTTGTATTCTAAGAAGTTCTGGACTGTATACATCAAATAAGAATAAGAAAAATCTTTCGGTAAGTGTAAACATGTGTGTATATATGGGCGCATAATTGAGTGTTATTCAACAATTCTTTGAGTGTGACTGCATTTCTTTCATTCCGAATGGAATGTTGACCTCACAGATTGAAGCTTCAAGTTTTGGTAGCACCTGTCAACTTCATTTCACCAGGCTTACTACCGGTTAGAAGAGATTCAGGAGTGTGTGTCAGCTGTGAATCGGACTCTGATCATCTTTGCATAATTGGCAAACATTCTATCTCCGAAGCCATTGACAGACTAATATGTCTGGAAGAGAAAGTTTATCACAGGCTCACTAGCATGACCAGAAGTACAACCTAGAAGACTATCAATGAATACTAACTTAATGCGCTGGCTGATCTGTCCTAATCAACAGAAATAAGAATCTGCTAGACGTCGATAAGAGAGCTTCTATGGTCTCAAACAACATTCAAAGTGCTAGACAGAAACTCCTGTATGTATATATAGCTAGAATGACTCTGGAAATGCAGTGATGCATTCAGGGATACATTTAGAGTATCAACAGTCTATAAGAATCCAGCAATCCAAACAGAGAGAAAAAAACAAAGGTCTCACGCCACTCCGTGATAACTCCTTCAAATAGTTGTTTTAAGGTTTTAGGTATTTTTGTTGTGATAGTGTATTATAAGATTACAGCTCAGTATGTTATATCCTACTGACTAACTGATACTCTCACCAATCAGTAGTAGTGCTTGGGTACGTCCAGCTGACGAGTCCCAGATAAGAAGAAATGCTCATACTGGATTCCACTGGTAGTCGTCATCATCCACCAATTAACCTCTAATTACATACCCACACATCATCGAAACATCTGCTCAAGAAGCCTAAATGTCAACCTGAAATCAAACACTTCGGTCGAATCAATCGACGGGAAATTTTAAAAAATTAAATTAACATGACCCGTTGCACAAGAGGCGGCCAGCTCTCGTGGCCCAAGTGGTCTAATGGGTAAGGCTTTGGCGTTTGAGAAAGTATATGCAGTGAGTTCGAGCCTCGGTGGGAACATCATCACCCACTTACTGGGGAATGCAGGTACATCCAGCTGTTGGACTAGTCCCAAATAGGAGGAAATCCGCATTATCCTGGATTCCACAGCTAGTCACTTTCCAGCGATTAAATTCCATTATGTTATTTGCATAGATTAGACCTTATAAGTTTCCAGACTGTAGATGTTACAAATTTCCTGAAATAATTTGAACGCCAAGTTACATTGAATCATTATAAATTATTTAACACAATCCTGACGGGTAAAAAAAAAGAAATCAAAACAAGATCTGTTTTCTGAACGTTTCGCTGTGTAAGCTGCCATATCTTCTTCATCCAGCGGAGTTATTCGGATTTTTATTAATCACCAAAATATATATTCAAAAATTTTTCACATAAATTGAAGTCAGTTTATTTGTAGGAGGTCCTTGTCGATAGACATTTGTACCAATAGAAATATGTAAGCAGTCATCATATATTTGTAATGACTAATGTCAAATGGTCCCTGTGCTTATTTGTCTGTATGTGTGTATGAGTGAGTATATGTTGTTTGTCATATGGAAAAGACGTGATAAACATGATAATACATTTTTTTCAGTGGTCATGGAGGTTCATAGAGGTTTTTGTTGTTTTTTCAGCTGTCTCGCTTCATTAGAGTTTGCCATATAGGCAGGTGATAAGTCTATCCCTTGTCTCCTTCCTATTCACTGCATTCGATGTGGTTGAAATGTGCAAGGCTTCAGAGGTCAACCTTTCTTTATGTGTTGAATGAAAGCCTGTTGCTAGAATTTCAACATCGTCGAAATCAATTTTATCTCCGTTGTGCATAGATAGCATGCATTGCTATAGTTGATCTTTTCTTTAGACTTTTTAATTCTACTTCATTTCTAGGTGGACGCTCCGTGTGTATCCTTGGTTCATTCACTCTGACCTTCACCTGTCTACTGTTCTCCCCACAAAGCAAAACTTTATATTCTGAACACTTTATTCAATAGACACAATTACTTTGTAATGACATTTTTGTGACCATATCTTTGACATTCACCAAAGCTTTGTCTAAAGAATTAGAGGGCTTGAAATAGACTTTAATATTATATGAAGCAAATAGTCTTTGAAGTTTTTCAGCTGTCTCCTTTCGATATGCAACGGCTGTCGTCGATCGATAGACAAGATTTTTCAATTTTCTCCTGTTTCCCTTCTGCTTCAATTTATGTACAAAATATTTTTGACTATAGATATATTGAGGTGGTGGACTTATAGCTCAGGTGGATGATTTTTATGTGGTTGTGTCCTCTGACCTGGATAGTTAATTTGCGAAGTTTTCATTGTCCCACCCCTACTAGGCAACATCTTCAGCGAATACTTCAATTTCAAGTGAAGTGAGCTTTTAGATTTCTACACGAGTTTGTTAGTCATGTCTCCTGTTGACCTGACCTTGAGAACGTGATTAGTTGCTTTTACGTGTTTCCACACCATCTAGTTTACTTGTAGTCTTGATGTTGATTGTTTCCTTGACTTGAACTTTGACCCTTTGTGTGTGAGGTTTCTTTCTTATCGCTTGATAAATTTTGTCTATCTCGATGTGTCTATTGATTGATGATTCACTGGAATACCACCAGACAGCCTTCTAAAAATTCTCTAGCATTCTTGGTGTTTCCTTTGTTTAATATTTGAACGCTAGTTGTCCCAGTCGAATTGATGTCCGTGGTTGTCTGTATGTAGTGATCTAAGTGAGGGAGTGGATGTCATGACATCCATCATATGTCATGACATGAATTTACTATGGAACATGAAGGCGACGGAAAGTTCCACTTCTGCGACATCGCCATGCAACGCCTAAAAGATGGTAGTCTTCAGAACTCAATTTACCGAAAGCCTATATGGAAAACACAATACTTACATTTTAATAGTTTTTGTCCAAATAGCTTTAAACGTGGACCAGTCAAGGCCCTATACTATAGAGCTAGGAGATTATGCTCCAGAGAGAGAAATTAAAAGAAGAATTTATATTTCTCGAAAATATGTTGAAAAGCAATGGTTACACTCAAAGATTCATTAAAACAGGTACGGAAGATATGAAGTCACAAATGTAAAACAAATCACAGTAGGAAAAAAGCCAATCTACTTTCAGCTTGATTATAAAGGTGAAAATATTACAGCAGTTGTCAACAGAAGATTGAGAACGTCACCAGCCAGAGCTCATCTTGCAGCTAAGTTCGTCCCTGTCTATCGGACAACTTGATCTTTGGTGCAATCAAAAATCGATAGATATCCTTCTCATGTTAACTCCAACTGTGTATACAAATTTACATGTATCTGCGGGAGCAGTTGCATTAGAAGGACAGGAAGAAGGGTACACCTCTAATTTTCTGCACATGTACCAAAAAGCTTATGTCTAAAAGGAACAGTTGTCATGACGTCCACTGTCTTGCTCATATCGCTGTATACAGATAACCACGGACATCATTTCGACTTGGACAACCAACCTTCAAATATTAAACAGAGGAAACAACAAGAATGCTAGAGAACTTTTAGAAGGCTTCCTGTGATTCCAGTGAATCATCAATCAATAGACACATCGAGATAGACAAAATTTATCAACCGATAAGAAAGAAACCTCACACACACAAAGGGTCAAAGTTCAAGTCAAGGAAACAATCAACACTGTTATGTACTGGTCGAGAATTTAATAGTCCTGACGCAAGGAAGACGGAAATCAGAAGACCACTAGGTTTGCGATGATACTTCTATTTTCCAAACACAAGGAGAATCAATATGTCACACAAGAGTGTGAGAGCAAAATATAAATGTCCGAACAAGTGTGTGAGCGAATATTCAAAATGAACAAATCAATAGACAGTCTTAACATGATTGGCTAATTATAATGGAATATCGATCCATATATACATAGCAAAATATATCAGACTGTCAAACAAACACACATATTATACGGATATATATCAAACACCAAGACCACAAGTAAACTAGATGGTGTGGAAACACGTAAAAGCAACTAGTCACGTTCTCAAGGTCAGGTCACCAGGAGAGATGACTAACAAACTCGTGTAGAAATCTAAAATCTCACTTCACTTGAAATTGAAGTATTCGCTGAAGATGTTGCCTAGTAGGGGTGGGACAATGAAAGCTTCGCAAATTAACTTATCCAGGTCAGAGAACACAACCACATAAAAGTTTTTGACTATATATCTTGACAGTTAATAAAATCTGAATAATTCTACTGCCTGAGGAAGCTGTGGCAGCTTACACAGCGAAATGTTCAGCAAGACAGATCTTGTTTGATTGCTTTTTTTTTCTTAAACACGCTGGGATTATTTTAAATAATTTGCAAAGATTAAATCTTATGTAGATGTGATACATACATACTGTGAACCTAATTTTTGTATTCGACTTTCAATTAAAATTTAGAACAAAAAACTACGATTGTCTTTGATCCCCCCCTCCTTTCTTTCTTTCGTTTTTGTTCTTCTAAATGTGAATACATATCACAGTCGACAGATCTCATTCGTATTTTGGTTTTGGATGGACCATTGAAATTGTATACAACTACAGGTGGTTGGACACGTATGCGTGCACCTACACCGCATGGGTTTGCCTTTAAGGTGAGAAATTTATTCTTCCCGCCCCCCCCGCCGCCAGAAACACACACTCTTTTTTCCCTCCAAAACATTTTTTTTCAAGAGCTTATCGTATCATTTTGTAGTGCAATACAATACAGTGCAGTACAGTACAGTATTGCTCCCTGGTGTGTATTTGTTCTATTTTGTTAACTATGCCATACTATATATATATATGTATCGTAAAGTTTTGAACAAATGGTTTTATATTTTATATATTGATTCCCCTTAATGAATTTGAATAAAGCAAGAATAACAACAGTTTGTGGCGCAGAATAAAATGGTACCATCATTATTTATTTCATTATTTGGCTCCTCATCAGCTGCTTACAGGCCAAAGTCACTACTAAATATATCTACCGAAACAATTTTAACATACTTGCACAGCGAGTTCATTTTAAACAAAAATCAATCAATAGATGTATATAATATATTAAACACTATTCCGAACAATAATAATCATACACAATGAAAACTTCTCAGCATTACGTAATCAGATGAAAGAGAGGTGAAAATATCCAGTTACCAGGATGCACAAAGAAAGACTGGTAACTATCAGCTTCTTTCTGAACGCATAAATCAGATTTCAGGCGCTTGGTGAAGATTACTGCTTCAGAAAACTTGAGGAGAATTAAACTCTTTTGCTTATTGATAATTTTGAACGGTCTTTTGACGTCCACCTTATGACCGGTGGTGTCAAGGAGATGCCTGGTAATAGCACTATTGTTATAAGAATTTGTTCCCTTGAGATGTAGGCTTTTTGGTACATGTTCAGAAAATTGGAGGTGTACCCATCTTCCTGTTCTTCTAATGTAACTGCTCCCGCAGATACATGTAAATTATATACATACAGTTGGAGTTAACATGAGAAGGATATCTATCGTTTTTTGATGGCATAAAAGATCAATTGTTCGATAGACAGGGACGAATTTGGCTGCAAGATGAGCTCTGGCTGGTGACGTTCTCAATCTTCTGTTGATAATTGTTGTAATATTTTCACCTTTGTAGTCAAGTTGAATGTAGGTTGGCATTTTCTCCACTGTGATTTGTTTTACATTTGTGACTTCATATCTTCCGTACCTGTTTTAATGAATCTTTGAGTGTAACCATTGCTTTTCAACATATTTTCGAGAAATATAAATTCTTCTTTTAATTTCTCTCTCTGGAGCATAATCTCCTAGCTCTATAGTATAGGGTCTTGACTAGTCCACGTTTAAAGCTATTTGGACAAAAACTATTAAAATGTAAGTATTGTGTTTTCCATATAGGCTTTCGGTAAATTGAGTTCTGAAGACTACCATCTTTTAGGCGTTGCATGGCATTGTCGAGTAAGTGGAACTTTCCGTCGCCTTCATGTTCCATAGTAAACTCAATATTGATGTGTGCATCATTGAATAATCTGAGTAAGCGTGAAGTAAGTGTGTGTGTGGCACTATTGTCGGAAAAAAGGAGTCTTATTCACCAAATTGTGTGCAGTAGATTTCCAGAATAATTTGAGACAAATGAATGTCTATCTCGCTTTTCTGATACTGCCTAACTGACTTTGACGTCCTCACCGGTACCTCCTGTCTTTAGCTGAAATGATGCTGCCTATGTAAGTGATACTGATGATCTGCTTCAAATATCTCTCACTGATTGCCACTGGTGCTTGTTGTTGTCGTCGTTATTGTTGGAAATATTATAAAAATTGACAAGCAAAACACAATATTTATCATAGTTAGGTTGACAAACAAACAAGCAAACAACTCTACGACAGATTGTACTCAGAAGGATTACGGAAAAGAAAATAACTCAATTCTTCACCTATTTACCGCATAATTTAACCAAATATTGCTTATTTACTACAAAGAGGTGTGGCAGCTAAACATATTCGTTTTGGATTGATATTACAATTTATCAAAGTTTTTGCATCAGAGACTATGGGAACAAATCCTACAAATCGTAAACTGGTAGGTATCAGAAGAAGAATTAGAGTGAACTATCTTAGTGTCGATAAATTCTTTTAATCAGGATTGATAATCTTAAACCCACCGATGTGTAAACGCAAACTGAGTGTGAGTGTGGTGAGAGCAAGCCGTGAGAAAATATGAGCAAGGCTGATTCAACAACCAATCACAGCAAAGTTAACGTGGCAAAATATGATTCGCAGATAGAGAACTCTATTTGTCGAGGAATCCCGAAACAACCAATCAGAAGCCTGCGTTTGTCTGCCTAACTTCTGATAAACAACCAATCAGATGACTGCGCTTGTCTACTTGCATAAGCTATAATAATGTATGTGAAATATGTATAAATACGTGTTGATTTTCATAATAAAACGATCTGTTGCCTGGCCCTTGTCTTCTGTTGTTACATGAGGACAAATACTCGCTGAGGATGTTGGCTGGAGTTTTGAATTGATAGGCCTGTCATCAAATCCCATCTTATTGGCTGAATGGTCTGTCAGTTCGCATTGGCTGGTTTTCAATCCCCAGTTATTTCGTAGGTCATTGGTGTGTACTTCTGGAGAGTCTGAAGACAAAAGAGGAAACAGCCATCCAGCACTTCCTGCTGGCTTTTTCATTGCTTCTCTAGCTAATACTAATCGTGAAACAAAATTGTTTACTGATACGTATTTACAATCCTTAAAAGGTATAGGTTTCTAAGGGTAAGTTGTATTCACTGATATCAAAGAAGTAATATGAGTAACTACAGACGTATATGTTCAAGAGTGACAAATAATAATTGCATGAAGGATTTCATCATCATGAGCTGACATTGGTTAGGGGACCATTGGAAAACCTGGGAGTATTGAGCAGCTGTCTCATCCTAGTTTGGGACTCTTCAGCGGTAGGCACCCACCGAGGTTCGAACCCAGGAACTAGGAAGAAACAGCTGTTCAGTACTCCCAGGTTTTCCAATGGCCCTTTCACCAATGTCAGATCATGATGAAATCCTGTAACCAATCAAATCCGTAAAAAAACCAACATTTAAATATCGATGAGATGCTCTCTAGAGACTTGCCCTATTCAAGTAGGTAGCTGCCTGGGGTTCTAGTGAGAATTCGTGACCAGTAGGGTGCAGCAAGCCGAGTGTGGGGGGACAAATACTTGCCGAAGAAATTGGCTAGAGATTGCGCTATGTCGTGAATTGGCAGAAGTTAGAATTCATGGGCTGGCCATTGGATCGGGTCCCAGTGACTTAATGGTCTCCGAACTTACTGGCCTTGTAACCAGAAGGTCCTGGGTTCGAATCCCCTGTGGTGGGTGCGTACTGACGAAAAGTAACAAACTAGCATGAGACGGCTGTCCAGTACTCTCTCATCTCTATTTCATTCTGTCTGCTACAGTCTTTTTATTAGCTGACACACATACTTTCATTTCTTCCACAGACGATCTCCTCCATGTCCCAGGTGCATGATGTGTAACACAATGATCTCCATTTATTATAAGAAAATAACTTTAGCACTGTGGTGGTAGAGGATAACACTCCATTATGGAAAAAAAATTGATAGAGTCTCAATCGTGTGATTCCATTATGGGTAAATTTTGTTTTGATAAAGTTTCACAGTGTTATACAGTAATGTTTATTGACGACCATATTTCGAGCAAAATTTATTGCCACTCATAATCATATCGAGGTAATCACACGACTTCCTAAATTCATTTATATAGTTCCATTGTTTTTCTCTTGATTTTCACTTGATTTGATTGGTAGTAGTATTTTCCATATTTCAGGTATGAGTGACGAGTCATTCCTATTGCATGTGTTGGGTGTAGACTCGATGAACAAGGATTTAGTAATCAACCTCTCTCTCTGTCTCCACCTACATAGATTACTTCTTAGAATTTTAACCCTCTCCCACCCTATTGTGTGGTTGTGTGTTAGCGCATGCATTGCAATGGCTGAGCTTTTTTCTAAATTACTTATCTTCTCGGGGTCAACCATTCTTAGGGTGGGAGAGGGTTAAAATTCTAAAAAGTAATCTAGGTAGGTGGAGAGAGAGGTTGATTACTAAATCCTTGTTCATCGAGTCTACACCCAACACATGCAATAGGAATGACTCGTCACTCATACCGTAAATATGGAAAATAATATTACCAATCAAATCAAGTGAAAATCAAGAGAAAAACAATGGAACTATATAAATGAAGTTAGGACGTCGTGTGAGTAGTGCCTTGATATCATTATGAGCAGCAATAAATTGTATTCGTAAAGTGGTCATCAGTTAATATTACTGTATAAAATAACACTATGTTATGTTTATCAAAATAAAATCTTATCTGTAATGGAATATTTTTCATTAGCTTTGGTATTCGTATAGTTGATTCTAAATAAACCAATAATTTTTCTTCTATGTAGCTTGAAGCAACCAAATGTCAAAGTCTTGACGCATCTCATGCTATATTCTAGTATAAGTACACTAATGCTGCTTCTAACGCAGTGTCTTTGTAATTAGTTAAGATGCAGCTCTATTAATAAGCCTATAAAGTATCTAAAACATTTGATTCCCTTTATGAATTTAGATAAAGCAATAAGAAGATGACGTAATTTGTCTGAATTGTGTGATGTTGTAATTGCGCAACACATTTCGAACAATCTGATCCATCACACACGGACTTGTCAAAGGAATAATAATATATGAAATTAATAAAGAGGTAAGAGGTGAGAAAATAGACAAGTTGGGTCAAGTTAAAAGGACATATTCAAAGTCAAAATAACAATGAAGACCTTTAAACCAAATAACAGACGTAATAGTACATCTGCTATGGTATCAAAACAAAGTTTACCAAGGAAGGTTTAATGCGATGACGAATTGTTACTTTGAATGCATAAAGTTGGTTTAAATTTTCTAATTGCCAGGTCTTCCACAAACTATGGGATACGCCCCAAAAAACACGTTTTATAGATAGGTTTAAAAGATCTGTTATCGTCAATTTTATGTCCTGTCTCTATAATATATGTTTCGCAATAGAGGAGCTAGATCTCTTGTTCTCACCATTAATGGGTTCTGAAGATTCCAATTGTTTCTGGAGCCATTTAAGAATATGCTCTGAAGCGCTTACTTGCAGAGATCGATGAGTCTTCCCTATGTGTGTGTGTGTGTGTCCACACGTACATTGAAAAATGAAGTATTCAGAACACAAAGACTCACTTTACAACTCGCCCCTAAGAAAGACGTGTACATCAAGCTACCGTGTATCGAGCATCATAGCAGCTTGATAACTAGACAAAGACTGAACGCTGCTGTTAAAAACACCTTTTATGCCGCTAATATCATAATAATAGAGAATGTAAAGCCAATATATCTGTCTAAGCCCTTTGAGTATGCGAAAAATGATGTCACATCCAACTGTATTTACCAATTTGAATGTACGTGTGGACACACATACATAGGGAAGACTCATTGATCTCTGCAAGTAAAGGCTGGTTTCCGAGCATATTTCTAAATGGTTTCAGAAGCAAATAGAATTCCAAGAACCCATTAATGGTTAGAACAGAAGACCTAGCTTTTCTATTGCGAAACATATTATAGATGGGGAGAGGAGACATGAAATTGATGTTTACACGTTTTTTAAACCTATCCATCCATAAAAAGTGTGCTACTGCGGTGAGAGCAGGCTGCTAGCCGATTGGTTGACACTAATCTACGTTAATGTCTAGGTCACTAATATGGGCCGTGATAAAATATGAACAAGGCTGTTTCAACAACCAATCACTGCAAACTTAAACGTGGACAAATATGATTCGCAGATAGATGGCTCTACTTTCCGAGAAATATCGAAAACAACCAATCATAAGACTGTGTTTGTCTGCTTAACTTCCGAGAAACAACCAATCAGAAGACTGCCTTTTTCTGCTTGCATAAGCCTTATTAATGTACATAAAATATATATAAATACGTGTTGATTTTCGTAATAAAACGATCTGTTGCCAGCCCTTGTCTTCTGTTGTTACACTACTACCTCTGTTATTTGGTTTATTGATCTTAATTGTTATTCTGACCTTCAATATGTCCTTTTAACTTGACCAAAATAGTCTGTTTCCTCACCTCTTAACTCTTTATTAATTTCATAAATTTATATTCCTATGACAAGTTCGTGTGTGATGGATCAGATTGTTCAAAATGTGTTGCGCAAATACACGATTCAGACAAATTACGTCGTCTTATTATTGCTTTATATTAAGTATCTACTTTGATTGTTGGCATATATATATATATATATATATATATATATATATATATTATATATAAATAATTATCTTTAACAGTGTTTGCATACACTTTATCTTATTTCAGCCTTATTCCGCACAAGATCCTGCTTCAACGCATGTATTTTGCTTCTGTGCTACAGATGAGAAAGCTCTACGTCATTGGATATGTCGGTTACGTATAGCTAAGGTGAGTTGTAGATGTATCTGAAATATGTATGACAAATTATTTTCGAAGCTTTCCAGCACTTTTATCATGAGATGATATCGGTTAGACAACCATTGGAAAACTAGCTGAGAGAGAGAGTACTGAACAGCCAACTGTTTCGTCAGCCTAGTTTTTGGACTCTTCACCAGTATGAACCCCGAAGGGGTGGTGGTGATGATTTGACCCGGTGGTTTCCACTTGAATATTTTTTGGGAGCTGTTTTCAGCCGCATTACTAACTTACTTTTATTAGTTTTTCCACACATTCTACTTTTCCTATTTTTATCCCCGATGGTGTTACGTAAAGGAGTAAAAGATTCACTTGTATTTCTACTGTACTACTTTTCTCCATGCAGTTGATTCTCATCTATCCATTTTGTATGTCTTGCAGTGGTATCGCAATGTAGTAGTTTGTCGCGTCAGTGATACAGCGGTAGAATGTTCGCCTACCACTTAGGTGGTCGGGGTTTTGATACCCGGCCACCGATGCACTCCTTTACCCCTCTCTAAGTCAGTAGTAATAAGACTGGCAAAAAAGGCAAGGTTTGGCATGTGGCTAGCAACCCCATCCTGTTACAAAAAAAAATACCGAAACTTTAAGCTCCTAGCTTGAAGCTGCCCCCTATGTTCCAATGAGAAAGTACAGGAATATAAGTTTCACATTCCTTTCGTTCCAGGTATTGCTGTTTTTAAGAGAGCGGTTACTCTGGTAGCTTCACACTCAACGTTTTCTCTTTCTCAGGCTTATTACCAACTGTTAAGAATGAGTGATTTGGGAATCGAACCACAGACTGCGAGCATGGTTAGCGAGTAGTTTATCAAAAGACACGTTGAAGATTGAGTTCAACTTCTCCTTTGGTTGTTCATCTCGGCACTACTGGTTCATCTTTTGCTTCTCACCATCCTTTCTCTTCTGTATCAACTTTCAGGTGTCCACAGACATCTACTTTTTTTCTCTCTTGAATTTCCTTCCTGCCCAAGATGTCTATATAGATGGCTTCTTCCGTATTGATCCCAGAAAGTTTTAATGTTCTTCATGCAGTTTTCCTCTATGATATTGATTAATGTCACTGACTTTTTCCAGACAGCTGCATTGTAGGTGCCATTTGAAGCTTTGTTTTTCAGTGTATAGGCATTAAACATGAATTTTGGTCTATCTCCGGCAGTTTTCAATTTTCTATTGAAGGTCCCTTGCACTAATTGAGATCGTCTGAGCCGATATCTGCTCTCCTCTTCGATTTTGTGTTCTGAAGACTGCGTTTCCCCTTTCTTGAAATTGAAATGAAGTCTATCTGATCTTTAGTGTGTCCATCTAATGAAACGCATATCATCTTGTATATATCCTTGTACTAGTACACGGTTACATCTAATCGCCAGATTCTCAAAGTCACAGAAGTCTGCGAATTGTTAACCATTCTCATCATTTATTTCGCCACAAACCTTCTGCCCCATGATGTGATTAGTTCTCTTTCTGTGTTGTCTACCCTAAACTTCAGTATTGTGTTTCGGTGGCACATTGCTTAGGACTCTCGCCGACCAATGGACATGGTCCGGGTTTCAATCCCCAGCCGGCACACATCTGATATCAATGGTCGGCCTGCTAAATTTGAGCTACCGATATCATATACTAAACATTCCATACTTGTACCAAAAATACTGTGTGGAATCAAGTTATATAATAAAATAAATAAGATTATCACCATATCATTAGGCGTTTGATGTCGCCATCTAACTTTTGGATCTTATATATTACTGTTTGTAGTTTTCTATAGAAGTCTTCTTTCTTTTCTTGCTCTGTATTGTTTTTTGGGAGCGCAATGTTTAATAATTGTAAATTTAGTCTTGAAGGTTCGCTGCACTCTAAATAATGAATGATCTTCCCTCTTCTTCTTTGCTTAGAAATGGCTAGTAAAGTCGGCAAGTTCTTATGAACATGGTGTTCTATTTTTTTATTACTATTATTATTGTTTCCTTTAGTTCCTAGAGGAACATAGGGTTTCAGCCACACGTCTCCATTGCGTTCGGTTCTCTGACAACGTTTTCACGTGGATCCACATCTGCCCACATGTTTTCATCTCCTCTTCTCTGCGTAACCTCATCCATGTCACCCTTGCACTGACGACCAACTTGCCGCTTTCTATTGGGGTTCCGCACGAGCGATGGCTCACCGTGTGATGTCATTCACTTGATGGGTTTTTTTCTTAGAGTATGGTAAGTCCACCTCCATTTCTTCCCGCAGATTTGTTACACAATTGGTTCCTGATGGGTTGGTTCGTTCATTGCCAGAGATCCCTGTGACTGGTCTTTTCTGGCCGGCCATCTGATGTTGAGTAGTACTGAGCGAAGACAGCTGTTGATGAAGATCTGTAGTTTGCTCAAAGTGCTCCTCATGACGCGCCAAGCCTCTGATCCGTATAGTCAGTAACACTGACTTCACATTGCAGTTGAAAATCCGGACCTTATTTTTTTATTTTCATGCTGAGTGGTGCTGTTGATCTCCACACTGACTTGAGAGAAATGAAAACTCACCTTGCTTTATCAATCCACGATTTGATATCCTCATCAGTTCCGTCCACCAGTAGTTGAAACAATGCTTCCTAGGTGGGTAGGTAGGTAGTAAAGGAGGTTGCTTCTTTTAGACTCATCTCGCTTATGCCGCTTGTTGTCTGTTATTGTTGCTGTTGCTGTTGGCCAGGAGTCTTCATCACCACATCTGTTTTCTCTATGTTCACCCGAAGGAAGTCCTATCCTTTCTGGATGCTTCTTCTGCCAACTTGATGTTTTAATTTTTACATAATTTGAGCCATCAGAAAACGATATTTATGTGTGTGTATGTGTGTAAAATTACATTGTATAAAATTCTATTTAACACTAATATTTTTATGATTTCTCTCTGATTATTTTAGTATGGACGACAACTGCTGACTGATTATCACATGGCCATCAGTCGAGTTCATCAACTTATAAGTCTTCAAACTCAATTATCCCATCATCATCATCATCCTGATCGTTCAAATCATCCCATGTTAAATATGAATCTACAATCCAAATCATCTTGTGATTATCTTTCACAATCTTCATCATCTATCCATACTGCTCAACAACAGCATCCGCCTCCTCATCCGTCTCGTCCTCCTGCTGCTGCTGCTTCAGTAGCTGTTTTGCCTACAGGAAGTTCTACAAGTCTTCTAGTCTCTAGTTCATCACCATCTGTCTTTCCATCACAAGATGATCATCCTTATTCAGATCAATATCGATACCAGAGGAAACCAGATCAATATTATCAATATTCTGCATCTAGTAGACAATCATTAAGTCCAAATATTCAATCCTCACATCCTATACGTCCTGTATCCCCACTAATGGGTATTCGTGCAAGAATGTCGAATAATCCTGTGGATCATCAGTCTTATAATATAATAAATCATAATCCTGCCTCAGAACAATTAGGCAGACAGAACAGATTCCCTGTAAACAGTACACATCATCCTATGGAAAGATATAAATAGGCGAATCTCTTCTGTCTCTCTCTGCTCGCCTCTCTTCAAATGTCGACTGTCTCCTGTATACTTTACTGGAATAAGAGGCTTTAATAACAGAGCGCACACACACCCCTCATAGAGATGTGCATCTGAATCAATGTATAAAAGCAAAGAAAGGTGTTTGTGTGTATACTTAGAGAGAAGATATCATCTCCACTGTTTTTATCCATTCTACTTCCTCAGATCTTCTCTCTCTCTCTCACTTACTCTCTCCCTACGTTCACCAAGAAAGAGTTACTCCTCAGATGTTCGATGATTAGATCCCAGAGAGACGTACACAACCGTAATCACATTGCAGGTTCAAAGCATTTTCTTTTTCTAAAAGTAAGGAATTATGATTTCCTGATTATGGTTTAAGTTTTATTCCCCCTCCTCTTCCCCAACTCAACTGATCAAGGTCGTCTTTCCTATAAATATATATGCATATACATATACATATAAATATACAGACATTAAAACAATCATTATATATAAAATATTAGCGCCAGTCAGACTCTGTTTGTTTGCTTTTTTTTATCACATTACAGATTTTTATCACTTTAAATCCATCGTCACCATCATCAACAACATGATTTTTTCTAGATTTGTAATTAACTACTGAAATCCTCAATTTAAGTAGTACATTTTATTATATCGTAAAAATTACTGGTGATTTCAGCAGAAAAACACACGTTGTTTTTTTTATTTGAAGGATAAAGATGAGGCGAAAAAAATAGTACACTTGTAAGATTCTAAAACCATAATTGATACTTGAAGGGATGATAATTTACTGCTGTTTCAATAATACTGATGAGGATAATAATAATATTCTTGGTTCAGGTTCATAAAATTTTAGAGATCTATCTATTCAACAAATAAATTCTGGTGAAGAAAAAATAATAATAAATATTATAAATTTATTCAAAATCTCTTTTTTATGTGAGTTTGTGTGTGTATGTGGGTTTTAAAATGAATAGAGAGAGTGGAAGTAATAAGGCTTGTTCCGCTTCTGATAGCTAGTACCTTCACAGGGGGATGGGGCTTACATATATTATTTTAGTTAGAGGATTTCATCATGAGCGCTGACATCGGTTAGAGAACCATCAAACAACCAGGAAGTAATTGGACAACCGGTTCGTCCCAGTTAGGAACTACTCAGCGCTACGCACCCACCAACTCTCTAGCCCAGGAACTTCCGATTATAAGACGATCTCGTACACCATTCAGCTACGGAGATCCGATCCAATAGCCAGCCGCCTATGAATTCCAACTTCTGCCAATTCAAGACATAGAGCGACTAGTACTTGCCATTGATATCATTGGCGGGTGTTTGTCCCCACAGTTTACCAAGGAGGAAACAGCGCTTTCAAGTACTCCCAGCTGGTTTTCCAATGGTTCTGTTACCGATGTCAGCTCATGAGGAAATCCTGTAATCAATCAATCAAATCTCTACGAACCAATACTTGAATATATATATTATTTTCATGCATTTATTCCACTTAATGACTTTGAATGAAGCAAGAACAACAATGGTATGACCATTGTTGATTTTTTGGCTTCTCATCAGCTGCTTACAGCCTGAATAAATTATTATTAAGTTCATGTACAGAGAATTTTTAACACACTTGCAAATTTTACATGATATCAGTTGACTGGAGGTTCGCGACCTGTTGAACAGTGCTCGGAAAATTACGGTTATATGAGTTTAACACAGGTCGTTCAAGTTTGAGTAAAGTAAATGTATGCAAAAGAGTTACGTAATAAAGACGAAAGCTGTGTAAGATAATAAATAGCTAATAAATTGAATGACAATTTACTGAGTACAACTCAAATCATAGAAACAAGAGACAAGAAAAATTACACTCTAAATCAAAGTGAGAGTGGCGGCGACATTAAAGCTAAAGATTACTTAATCAAATGAAAGAGAGAACAAAGACATCCAGTAATCAGGACGAGCAAGGAGACTGATAACTGCTTCCTTCTGAACATACAAATCTGGTCACAGGCGTTTGATAGAAGAGATTACTTCGATGAATTTTGAGAAGAACTAAAACCATATTGTCTGCAGATCATTTTAAGGAATTTCGAGATTTCCACCTCCTATGATTCGTAATCAAAGACATTCCTGGTAATGACACTATTGTAAGCGTTTGTTCCCATGAAACGCAGGCTTTTAGGGTACATGTTCAGAAAATCGGAAGTGTGTGCCCTTCTTTCTGTTTTCCCAACAGTAACAGTTTCCTCTCAGACATACGGAAATTTGTATACACAGTTGAATTTAACATGAGAAGATTATCTGTCGACTTTTGACTGAACCAAACAGTTGTGAACCAACTTAGCTGCAGGATAGGCCGGGGCTATTGATGTACTCAATCTTCTGTTGACTATTGCTCCAATATTTTCACCTTTAAAATCATACACCCGATTCTAGAGGACTGCAGAGAACAGGAGGAAATGCAGATGTGCTGTTAAAGCCCTGTCTCTCCCTCGAGGTCCAGGTGGATAAATAATCCCGACCGAAAGCTGCTACCTTGACATGGTGGTCGGGCTTGAACATCGCAATGACCTTATCAAGCTATACTGGCTGAGACTTATGTCTCTTGTGGTCTTACCATGCCAGGCAGGTTGTTTGAATAGCGGTTAAACAAAAAGCAGTTACCCAATCCAACATTATGATAAATACAAAATCACAAAATTTCATGCCGGATCGGCCGTGGCCCGGATTAACAACGATCGCGCTTCCTGCTGCCGTGTCACACGGCAGGAGTGATAAATATGCTACTGAGACACACAAAACAATGACGAACAAGGAAAAACAGGCCGCGTGTGACCGGCCTCAGGCAGTTGTCCCCTGGGCTCTGCGGTCACAGAGCCAACTTCCACGGTGTGGGCAGCCGGGAAGTAACAATCGCCCTCATAATCCGAAATGCACACGAAACCTCTCAATTACTCACTCATCTTTAACACCTCCCCGAATGGGATATAGACACAGGTCCTCCATCCCTAACTAAGGTTACTAAAGCTGTCACCAATCTGAAACAAGGCAAAGCATCAGGACCTGATGGAATGACTCCAGAGGTATTTAAGTACGGTGGAGACAGTTTACTATCTGCATTAACTGAGGTTCTAGGGAGCGTCTGGACATCAGAAGAAGTCCCATTGGGTTGGTGTAAGTCACTGATTATCCCCATATACAAGAAGGGAGACAAGTCTTCCTGTGATAATCACAGAGGGATTAGCTTGACTAATATAGTATCTAAAGTCGTAGGCTCAATAATCATGCGTAGACTAAGTGGTGCTCGGGAGGCACAAACACGAGAGAGCCAGGCAGGCTTCAGACCAGGAAGAGGGTGTATTGATCATATCTTCACCCTCCGACAGATTCTAGAACATAAGAATTCCTACCGGCGTCCAACAGTCATTATATTTCTTGACCTAAAGGCGGAATTCGATTCTATCGACCGGGAGATTCTCTGGAGAAGCTTGGCTGTAAAGGGAATTCCGAGAAAATATATTGTACAAAGCAAGAACTACAGTTTTAGCAGAATAAAATGGTACCATCTTTTATTTCGTTGCCTTCTCGTCAGCTGCTTACATGGCAAAGACATTATTAAATATATCTACAACAACAATTTTAACATACTTGCACAGAGTTAAGCTTAAACAAAAATCAATCGATCAATATACTCATAGACTAAAAATATATACATATATAAATATGCAATATTAACCACTATTCCGAACAATAATAATCAAACACAATGGAAACTTTTAGCATTTCACATTCGGAGGAAAGCGAGGTGAAATTATCCAGTTACCAGGGCAAAGAAAGGCTGATAACCGCTTCTTTCTGGACGCACAAATCAGGTTTTAGGCGCTTGATGGAAATGGCTTCAGCAAACTTAAGGAGAATTGAGCTATTTTGCTTATTGATAATTTTGAATGACTTTTCGACGTCCACCTCATGACCCGTGTCGAGAAGATGCTTGGTGATGGCACTGTTTAAAGCATTTGTTCCCTTTAGACGTACGCTTTTTGGTACATGTTCAGAAAATCGTAGATATGCGTCCAGAAAGAAGCGGTTATCAGCCTTTCTTTGCCCTGGTAACTGGATAATTTCACCTCGCTTTCCTCCGAATGTGAAATGCTAAAAGTTTCCATTGTGTTTGATTATTATTGTTCGGAATAGTGGTTAATATTGCATATTTATATATGTATATATTTTTAGTCTATGAGTATATTGATCGATTGATTTTTGTTTAAGCTTAACTCTGTGCAAGTATGTTAAAATTGTTGTTGTAGATATATTTAATAATGTCTTTGCCATGTAAGCAGCTGACGAGAAGGCAACGAAATAAAAGATGGTACCATTTTATTCTGCTAAAACTGTAGTTCTTGCTTTGTTCAAATTCATTAAGGGGAATAAATGTATGAAAATATATTGTACTGATTAAGGCACTCTACTCGTACTCATACATCCAGGTGAGGGCTTACGGCGAGTTTTCATCTGAACTGGTGACGACTAGTGGTGTCCGTCAAGGATGCCCATTATTTCCTTTCCTATTCAACTTCATCGTAGATGTGTTAATGGAATTAACCCTAAGTGATTTCAGCGACTCAGGGATTGACTTGATACCAGGGAATAATCTCCTTGACTTAGAATATGCAGACGATATAGTCCTACTAGGCGAGGACGCTGACAAAATGAAGAGTCTTCTGAACACCTTGAGCTGCAATCTACGAATATTTGGCATGTGGTTCGCTCGTGCTGTCAAATGTAAGATGATGTTACAGCACTGGACTACATGGACGCCTAGTTTAAAAATGGGAAGTGAAGTGGTAGAGCACGTTGACCGCTTCACTTATTTGGGAAGTACCATCAGCCAGTGCCAACGGGTTGATCTCTGATGAAATCTCAGCACGGATACAGGGGGCTCGTTTCGCATATTCCAGTTTACGCCGTCTCTGGCGTAGACGAGATATTCGACTATCGACCAAAGGGCAGGTGCACTGCCCTTATAGCTGTGAAACCTGGCCACTGAGAGTGGAAGACATGAAAAGATTAGCTGTCTTTGATCATAGGTGCCTGCGTTCTATCTCCCGTGTGAAGTGGCACAATAAGGTGAGCAATATTGAGGTTAGGCGTCGAGTTCTAGGTAAACAGGGGAAATTGATCGACGAATTGTGAAGTTACAAAGACTGAGATGGTTAGGACATGTGTTACGAATGCCCAGCCTAGTCATCGCCTTCCTCGACGAGCAATGTTAGTGGATATAGGGTCAGGCTGGAAAAAAGCTAGTGGTGGTCAAACCAAAACATGGCTTCACCAGTCAATGAAATCCACAAAAGTTAGTCTAAGCCAGCCATGTAGGAAGGTGTAGACTTCCTGGTTGGGGTCCTCGGGACGGTAACAGCAATGGTTGGAAACAATTGGTGACATGGCTCAAAATCGTTCTCAATGGCTGGCGCCGATGCATCCACTCCTTGTGATTTATGATTTCCAATGAAACTGTTTTGTTCTTCGTTATTACTCCTCCTTTGTCTCACACCTCTGCTTACTGTCTCTAATATGTATATTTTTGTACTTTGTTCTCTTGCTTTGTGTGGTACAAGGAGGGAGTGTGACGACTTGAACTTCCGCATATATGTGCAAAGTTCTATGTCGAAAACAGACAGACAGACAGGATAAATAATAATACTAATAAATCGGAACAAAAAGTCAAACAAACTGCTATTTTTACGGTAAGATGACAAAATAAGTGGGAATCAAATTCTCAATTCACACAGTTCTACGTGGAATTGCACCGCAATTCTCTTCGGAAACTGGAATTTTTTTGACAACAGTGTGTAATCGATCTACTTGATAAGGTAAATGGCGATCAAGAAGGAGGGCATAAATAAATGATGCTGTTATATACTACTGATTGGTGAATATGAGTATCTGGATAATACTACTTAAATCAGCCAGCTGTAATTGTTAGTCAGTTCAACCGTTCAGTATTTACACCCTTTCGATATGGCTAACAAGCACTATCCTGGTTGATATGATACTATGCAACTACTCATTTCAGTAAATCAGTAGTATGTAACATAATGTAAGCGTGATGTTCTTGGACAGATTCAGCATGAAAATAGGCCGTTTGTTCCCAATAATCTGATCATTTCAGGTGATCCCATCGTCAATGATATAAGAATAGAACTTGTGCATTGTGGTAGCGTATAATTCCATTGTGGGGTAAATTTTTTTTGATAAAGTCCCACACTGTGTTGCATGCAGTAATATTTACTAATGACCACGTTGCGAAAACAATTTATTACTACTTCTCATAATCATTATATCAAGGTTACTCACTCACACAACTTTCTAACTTCGTTTATATAATTACATCAATATTTTTCATCGCTTGATTTTATTGGTAGTAGTATTTTTCATATTTCCGGTATGAATGATGAGTTATTCCTATTAAATGTGTTGTGTTGTTGCGTGTAGACTCGATGAACCAGGCAGGATTCAGTAATCAACCTCTCTCTTCATCTCCATCTACATATATCACATTTCAGAATTGTAACCTTTCCCAACCAACTTATTGTATGGTTTTGCGTTAATGCATGCAGTGCAATCGCTTAGCTTTTTTCTAAATTACTTACCTTCGCGTAGTCAATCATTCTAAACGTAACCAAATTCCTATTTTCTGATAATTTCACTACTCTTGATCTACTAGTTTGATTGACCTATGTAGTTGACCTCACTCACAGTCATTGGAAGGTGCTTTGTAAATTACATTATTTTGTTTAATTGGGTCAACCTACAGGGTCGTTTAACCTACAGAGCTTGTTCTATCAGAGTGAGCTTGTGTGTTGAAATGCCACACTAATTCCTGCTTTATTTAGAACCCTACGTAGGGAGGGTCTCAGATGTTCCCTCTTTGTATAGTAGAACTGTAGATGCCTTATATTCTCTCTTATTTATGTTATCACTATTTGTTTCAAAATTATTTTTATTTAGGCCTTTTTCGATCTTCCTAATGAATTTTAAAGGATAGTTATTTAACACCAAAGCCTCTTCTATCTATTTTATTTCATCATTTAGGTCTTTTCTTGTACTACTTGATGCTACTGCTCGGTTTCTTAAACACTTAACTAAGCCTGCCTTTACAGACAACGAACGGATGAGATGAATTAAAGTCTAAGTATCTAATAGGATGAGTTGGTTTTCTGTACACTAGTCTGTACCCGCTAGCGTTTATAATAAACGCTAGTGTGCAGTTAACCTTCTCCTATTCGTTTTATTTTACAATCTAACTTCATAGCTAATTCTCCTTGTTCATTTTCCGCTTCAAATGTGAATTTTATTCCCTCCACTAGTGAGTGTATGTGTGTCAAGAGGCTAGAGAGAGATATGTTCTGTTTTTAACACTGTAAGTGAAACTGTCATCCACATATCTCCTCCATATTTGCGGAGTAGGATTAAATGTATTAAGAGCGATATTTTCCCAGCTGTCTGCTACGATAGGGGATATTGGTGGTCCATCGCATTGCTATACATTTTGCCTTGGAATTTAAAGATAGTAGATGTGAGGCATAACTGAATCCCTAAAATAATTTCTTCAGTGGGCAGCTTTGTCATATGACTGAGTTCAGGATCCGCAGTTAATTCTTTTTTAACTGCTTCTAAGGCTATAATGACTGGTATATTAGTGTAAAGCTAGTTACATCAAAACTAACCACTTTTTTCATCATTCTCTAGTTGAATGTCATTTAGTTTACTTTTCATCTCATATGAATTAGTCAGCTGGTCTAGAGTTTGAACGATTTCTAATGGGGCATAGTATTACAGCTAAGTGTTTTGATAATTCATAAGTGGGGTTATTTCTAAAATCTACTATTGGTCTTATGGGGTAGCCTGGCTTATGTATTTTATTACTACCATATATTCTACTAGCATTATTACTTTTAGGCATTAAATTAAACCATTTTGACTCACCCAGTGATGGCTTCATTCTGCGTATTAGTTCCGCTGTGGATTTCTTAACCTTATTCATTATTGTATCTACAGGGCTTCTGAATTTCCTCATATGGACCCGTTTGAATATGTTCATTGACTTTCTTGATATGTAGTCAGATTTATCCAAAACTACGGTGGCGTTTCCTTTGTCAGCTTTTGCGATGACAATGTTTTTATCCTGTTTTAAACTAATTAGAGCAAGTCTTAGTAATTTACAAAAAAGCTCATCAATTGTGATGCATGCATTGACACACAACCACACAATAGGGTGGGAGAGGGTTACAATTCTAAAAAGTAATCTAGATAGGTGGAGAGAGAGGTTGATTCCTGAATCCTTGTTCATTGAGTCTACACCCAACACATGCAATAGGAATGACTCACCACCCATACCGTAAATATGGAAAATACTACTACCAATAAAATCAAGTGATGAAAAATATTGATGTAATTATATAAACGAAGTTAGAACGTTGTGTGAGTGAGTAACCTTGATATAATGATTATGAGAAGTAGTAATAAATTGTTTTCGCAACGTGGTCATTAGTAAATATTACTGTATACAACACAGTGTGGGACTTTACCAAAAAAATTTACCCAAAAATGGATAATTGTCGGTCTAATTAAATTTGCAGGCCGACCATAGATATTAACATAACATAACATAACATAACAATTTCGCTTTATTCCAGAAACAGTACTTGTGGTACAGTGTGGAATTTTCAGCACATATCTACAATATTGCATCTAATTTCATCGTACATTTAAAAGGAGTATTATAAAAAAAAATATATATATAAAAAAAACCAAAAAAAAGAAACACAGAAATAACCAAAAAAAATGCAAATAAAAATACTGAGTAAAAAAAGAAGATCAACACAAATAATGAAAAAAATATTTCAGTATTAGTTAGTGGAAGCTACGATATGTGTATGCGTGGTGAACAGTAACAGCTATAATCATACGGGAAATTATGAGATGTTCTTAAAAATTGTTTATAGCCAAGATGATCAGTTAATTTGATTGAACAACACTAAGCAATCATAAGATAAACATTTCAGGTTGTTTTTTTTTGTCAGTACTAATGCGGTTGTTTGTAGTGGCAGTGTGAGGAATCATGCATAATACAAAATTTTTAAGATGGTGATAGTGGCAATAACAAACAAGATTGTCAGTTAAATAGTGCCGAACAAAGAACAACCACAAAACTAATGTTACATGATGGTTAATGACGGGACAATTTTTAATAATCATAGTGATAATATAGTCGGACCCAGTAGATGTACAAAGAAGGAATAGAATAAAGAATAAAAATGTAAGCCAATGATAATAATTTTAAGCAGCTAAGTATGTTTAAGAAGGTTGTTCACTATAGAGTACAAATAAGAGAGTGTAAGGGGGAAAAAACAAGGGCCAAAATTATGTTATTAACAACAAAGCAAGTCATAGGTTTCACGCCTAACATTGTCTCTGTCACTTAGAACACGGGCCAAATATGGTATCGTTGAGTTCCTATACTTGGTTGTGCGAGCATATATTATTTTATACTGATTTCTGGTTCTACCTGATGAGATGCAGGGAGAGAGTTGGGAATAGAGGGGGTGTTGGGGGTCAGAGAGTATGGTTTTAGACCATTTCTCACATGTATTCAGATGCTTATCCACTAATGTTGTGACGAGCTGACTGAGTTTTACACCGCTAGTCCTGCTAACTACCTTCAACATCCTTCTCAGGATGGTATAATCCTTTTTCAGTAACCCAGGAAAGACTAACGGGGAACAGTAAAGTAGAATAGGTAGGATACGAGAGTTGACAAATTGTGTAAGCAGAGGTTGAGGGACTCCAGTTAGTCTGAGTTTCTTAATGTAGTAGGTTAGACGAAACACTTTCTTGGAAATCATTTGGATATGAGATGACCAAGTAAGGTCGGAAGATATAACTAATCCGAGGTATTTTGCATTAGACTTTGTTTCAATTATAGTCCCCTCGATTCTACAGACATCATGAGTGCTTACTAGTGTTTGTAGATCTCGTTTATGCCTAAAGGAGAAGTCGACAGTCTGGCATTTTGAGGGATTCAGCGTTAGGCCATTTATTTTAGACCACTGACTGATGTCCGACAGGAAGCTATTTAATTTGAAGCAGTCTGACTGAGACTTAACGGGAAGCGAAACAGTCAGGTCATCTGCATATTTGACGAAGTTGATTTCGTCTGAGAGAGGTAAGTCATGTAAGAAGAAGGAAAAGAGAAACGGCGAGAGAACAGCACCCTGAGGAACACCAGCTTCAGTAAGCAAAGGAGAGGAAGCTACACCATTATATACCGTGTACTGCATCCTATTGGAGAAGTAAGAGTGCAGCCAGTTGATAGCCCAGGACTCAGTTTGTGTAAGGCTAAGCTTGTTTAACAAAAGGCCTCTAGGTACAGAGTCAAAAGCAGATGTGTAATCAAGGAAAGTACAACGGACATACTTGGCCCCTTTGTCTAAGGAGGATACAATGTTGTGATGAAACACAGCAGCAGCATCCAAAGTACTTCTACCCTGTTTGTAAGCAAACTGCTTTGGATCATTTGAGAAGCTTAGGGAGGGAATGAGTTTTTGTAAGAGTAATTTCTCCATCAGTTTCAAGAAAGGAGAGGTAATGGCAATTGGTCTAAACTTAACACTATCTCCAGAACCAGACTTGGGTACAGGGATGATTTTAATATCTTTCCACAGAGAAGGTACATTATTATTAGAAAAAGAAGTATTGAGAATGCTTGTAAGTGGGTTACTTAAAATATCAGCACATTTCTTTAAAACAATGGCAGGTGTAACAACAGAAGACAAGGGCGAAGCAACAGATCGTTTTATTATGAAAATCAACACGTATTTATACATATTTCAACTACATCATTATAGACAAGCGCAGTCATCTGATTGGTTGTTTATCAGAAGTTAGGTAGACAAACGCAGGCTTCTGATTGGTTGTTTCGGGATTCCTTGACAAATAGAGTTCTCTATCTGCGAATCATATTTTGCCACGTTAACTTTGCTGTGATTGGTTGTTGAATCAGCCTTGTTCCTATTTTCTCACGGCCCATATTAGTGACCTAGACCTTAACGTAGATTAGTGCCAACCAATCGGCTAGCAGCCTGCTCTCACCACACAGGTATACCATCAGGGCCTAAACTCTGGGAAGGTTTAAGAGATTTCAAACATTTAAGAACATCAGAAGTATTGAAACGATGAAAGTCACTGGTCGTGTTATTAGTTAAATTGAAGGCAGAGGGGACATTTGGAGGGCGGATAAAAGATCTATTGAGAGTATTTACATCAATAGAAGAGGCGTAATTATTATGCTTACCACAACCTGTAATTTCTCTAAAAAGCTTCCATATGTTTTCTGAAGTTTTACAAGACAGTATTGTTTGATTATAAATGTTGCTTAGTCTCTGGATTTCAGATTTAATTTGGATGTTTATTTTCCTAAGACCAGATTTATTCTTTGTCTTGCACAGCTTCTCTTTTTCTCTACGAAGTTTTTTGAGATGAGGGGAAGCGAAACGATCCATTCTTTTGAAAATTATCTGTTTTGGACAGCATATATCAAAACAGAATTTAAGATAGTCAGTCAAATTGGAAATAGTATCATCCAGTTTGTGTTCGTTGAAAAGTTCCCATTTAGTGTCATTTAGCATACATCTTAGTTTGAGCATATTTTCTTGTGAGTAACACCTTTGCTGTGTTCTCTTGGACAGATTTGAGAAGATATTAAAGTGAGATCTGCTGTATATCTTAGGTAATATCCGAATAATACAATGATCCGAGTTCATGATAGGAGCACGTTGGCGTACTTCATATATTTCCTCATCATTAATGAACACCAGGTCAAGGGTTTTATCAAGTCGAGTAGGGAATTTAACAATATTGGCATGACCTAATGATACGAGGAAAGAACAATCACAGCAGTTAAAATCTCCTGTGACAACTGATAAAGAGTTTTCAAGATGTGTAACGGCAAATTCAGTGAATTCATCAGCAAAATCAGATAGATCAGATGCAGAACAGCCAGGAGTAACATAAATGTTAGAGATGAAGACGTATTTGAATTTGGATAAGTGTTTCGGGCGGCATTTGACCGTTATACAATCAATAAAGTCATTAGAGTAAGAAAAACATACGTTACTTGAAGTTGACCATTGAGAATGAATGAAAGTTGCAACACTTCCACCTCTTTTCTTTCTGGAGCATAGTCGATCTTGTCTAAACAATGTAAAACCATTTAGGGAAACCAGATTGTCATCATAGAGTTCATGGAGCCATGTTTCTTGTAATGCAACAATCGCCGTATTGTGATAAGTATCAGATGATAAGAGAGACTGGAGATGCATAATTTTGTTGGGAAGTGAACGGCAGTTTGAAGTGACAATAACAGGAATGGTTGTACGATATAAAGGTGTCTGTTTAAGTGCACGCTGCCAGCCAGCATGATGTTTTCTCTTAGATTTATTAGATGCATTATTAGTTGCATGAAAGTCACATGGTTTAAAACGTTTAATGAATGAATTACTGTATTTTATGCGATTTGTGATCATATTTTATTAAAATTAGGAATGAAAACATGACTTATTAGATGCAATATGTAGATGCAGGAAAAAGGTAGCCCAGATGTCAAACAGGCCGCCAAAAGGTATCAGGTATTAGGTGTGCGACGGCGAGGGCTCGAACCCTGGACCATGTGCATGGTCGGCGAGAATCCTAACCACTGTGCCACCGACGCACGTTACGATACTCGCCGACCATGCACATGGTCCGGGGTTTGATTCCCGGCCGACGCACTCCTTTACCTCACTGAGCCAGAAATAATGCTGGTAAAGAGGAAAGGTTGGGCATGAGGCTAGCAACCCCATCCTGTAAAAATAATCACCACTGCTACAGAAACTTCAAGCCACTAGCTTGGAGCCCTATGTTCCACTGGGAACGTGAAGGAAAAATTATTATTATTAAATAAATTTGACTATTCAATTATTCCATCATAATCTAGACACACATTTATTTACTAGAGTCATTCAAATTCTTAATGTCTGCGGGTTCGAACTCAGCTATGATCCAGAGTTGTTGTTGTTGTGTTTGTTATTTTTTTTTCATTTCAATGTAGACGTCAACCCATAACACCAAGACTGCAGTCTGGTAATCTACGCTTACCCGACATGTGGTTTCATTAACATCTAAATCTTCGTCATTACTGTCAGCCTCTGAATTTTTGAAGTCAATTCCTAGAACAGATCTTTCGTAACCCAGGCCATGAGACAAGCTTTTATCTTAAGAGGACAGTGTTAACACTGTCATGACAGAAGACAAGGGCAAAGCAGTAGATCGTTTGATGAGGAAATCAACAAATATTTATAGGTTTTTATGTACATTATTATCAGCGGAGAAGCAATGTCTTCTGATTGACTGTTTTCTTTCTGAAGGTTATTGTGTACTGTTTGTGACCATTTCTTAGAAAGTTAAACCATATATCTGCGAATCATATTAGCACACGTTAAGTTTGGTGCGACTGGTTGGTGAGTTCCTCAAGGTTAAACTCTCTTACTGGTTTTCTTCTCATGACCACCACTCGGAATGTAAACATTGGCGTAAATTGTTGTCTGCAATTTCGTCTTGAAGACAACTATTAGCACAATACTACCGAGTTGCCCAATTCTGAGGTGTAAGCAAAGCGAGGTTCAGAGACCCAGGACCCAGTGGCTAAAAACCGACAACGTTAGCCAATTAGCCACATCATTAGAGCATCCAAATGCAAATGCATATTTCATACAATGATTCCCTTTTATAAATTTGAACAAAGAAAGAAGAAACATTGACGCGCAGAATAATCTGGATCTATTTTATTCCGTCGGTTCTCATCAGAAGCTGCGTACAACCTGAATTCTGTAATAAAATAAAAATAAAAAGTGTACAATTTTAACAAACCTTTGTCCATTGCAAGCATATTGTCAGAGCGTCATAGTAAAATAAGGCGTTGCAATTTACAGGGTGTCTAAAGTGTTACGACATATATATATTGGTAGAGAGAAGTTTCTTGAAAAAAATTAATTTACATTTGTGTTGTTGGGGTGGTAACAAAAGACAATTAGCAATAGTTACGTAATTAGATAAGAGAAGATCAAAATTTCGGTGCACATGAGGTCAGACAAGAAGTTGATGATGTAATACAGTGAGCAGAACTCAAAAGATCAAGAAAAATTATCTCTTAAGAGAGTCAAGCGAAAAATAAAGGACGGGGTGAAGTGAAAAGATAAGTTAACAAAATTAGAAAACAAAGAGTTACAAAGAGGTGAGTCACCAGGGTAATTGAAGTTCAACAACGGATTCTTTTTGGACACATAAGTCAGGCTTCAGTCGTTCTATTGCTATAGCTTCAGCGAACCTGAGAAGACTTGATTTTTCTGATCTCCTCTTATCTAATTACGTAACTGTTACTAATTACCTTTTGTTACCATCCCAACAACACAACTGTAAATTAATTTTTTCAAGAAACTTCTGTCTAACAAGATATATATATATGTCGTAACACTTTAGACACCCTGTAAATCGCAACGCCTTATTTTACTATAACGCTCTGAAAATATGCTTGCTAATGGACAAAGGTTTGTTGAAATTGTACACTTTTTTATTATATTAGTTAATTAAGGTTGTACGCAGCTCCTGATGAGAACCGACGGAATAAAATGGATCCAGATTATTTTGCGTCAATGCTCCTTCTTTCTTTATCCAAATGTATATGTTCGATTGACAAGTCATTCGTGTGTGTGTGTGTGTGTATGCTTCAATCACCTATTTACATTTCTTCAATATGAATGATTAATGCATAATGTCGTCTCACAAAACTAGAAAATCTACAGGTGAAGCTTACAAGTCCGCAGAAAAAGCAGCTAGCAAAGACAGAACGCCAAGTGAACATCATAGAGAAGACAGAGATGTGATGATATGTCTAGGAACAATTTCAGAATTGTAGAACATACAAAATGAATTAGATTTCTTTTTCTGTATTTTGTCAATTCATTACAGGCTGACTGACCAAACAGCATATTGCTAAGTCACCAATTTATGAAACACATGAGGATCAGGCGTGAATTAGCTGGGTGGGTACCAATCAGTCGGAAATGAAACCTAATTAAATTTCTTGCCACTCGCATCAGACGCATCTGCAGCTCTGATATCATGGAAGAAGAACTAAACTTCCTGAAAGAAATCTTCATACAAAACGGTTACCCATCAAGATTCGTAGGCAAAAACATCAAACAAAAAATCCAAAAGCAAGAGATCCCATCCGTGCCAAAAAAAGATACTTTATATGAACCTAGACCTCAAAGGAGACCTACTCAGTGACGTCATCAGAAGGAGAATTTCCACCTATTAAAGAAGAACTTTCCTTGCGGCAACATTGAGAGTAGTGTTCTCCAGTCGCCCACTGATCTGCAGAAGGTCAAAAGACAAGATCCCGCACCTGACCATTTCTATGTGTATATATCAGTTCATCTGTTGCTGTGGAGCCAGCCAGGTATATCGGTCGTTAAACGTGGATCCTGTCAAAAAGGATCAAAGAACACTACCCAGCGTGGCTGCAGAAAGGAACATATCGTCAACACTGGTCATTCCATCTCAACAAACGCCTCTTTCAAAGTAATCTACAAAGTGAAGAACAGCCTTCCAAAAACAGTACAATTCCGTCTTCTTTGCATCGCAGAAGCCCTAGCCATTCATTTGGAGGAACCAGAACTGTGCATGTAAAAGAAAATTATTCAATCACTTCTACTCTCATGGTAACAACTCCGTTGACTTGACTTAACTTTTGTTTGTATGCTTATTTTTCTAACTACTTAAAACCCTTGTGTAATTCTGTATATTATTTTGTTTCCATGTACACCATGAGCACAACTCTTTCATCAAACTATTCACGCCAACATGTAACTCTTATTTTAAGAATCATCTATGACAACTCATCACTTTTGTTAATATCCTCTTAAATCAACTTACTGATTGTATTTTCGTTTGTCAAATTTAATGTCCACACACATTCAAAACAAGCATATATATATCTGCGATTGTACAGTTATGAAAATGAATTCGCCGTCGAAAAGAGACTCTTCGCTGAACTACTGGTCTTCTGTCTATTAACTAAAATTTGGACATACTTTATTCTGTTATGTGTTTCTCAATAGCCTAGCAACAAAATATAGATTAATTTCAGTCTTCATTACAAAAACACTAAAATATGTGAGCACATGATTTTCATAATCTGAAGTGTGGTCAGTGTACTGACTTCTAATTCAAGTACAAACATGAATGAAGGGGATGTAAGATGACGACTTGTTGGTAGTGTAATCAAAATATATTCTGGTTTTTTGTACTTGTCACTTAGATACACACACACACACAGGCCTGTCTTTGATTGCACACTTGTTAGCAACTAGTGTGATGTGTCTAGTCCCTTTTGCTTGGTGCAGACTGAATTCTATCAGTCAGTCAGTCAGTCAGTCAGGTTTGCAATGTGGTCACCATGCCACTAGGTAGCTTGCCATCACGGTTCACATTGATTTTGATGATATTAGATGGTTGAAGGCAATCGGCCACAAGAAGCCCGACCTGACCTAAGTTTCATGCTAGTTGGCACCTGTCTGTTTCTCTACGTTTTGTCTATCTATTGATAAAGTGGGGTTGAAGTCATCTACCCAAGGTTCAATACAGTCTCAACTGTATATGTCTACTAAATTCAGAGAATCACATTTTGAATTATCCTGTGAATCGATTATTACAGCTTAGTGTATATTTTATGTACTATGATGATTCATTCACACGTAGTGAAAACATCATTTTAAGGGTAAATTCAAAGAAATTCACGGAGGCCGGAATAAATAGCACGATTTCAACCTGTATTTCTTCATTTAACCAATCAGATTTCAGTATATTATAAATCGATTACGCTGAGAGAAATGTTAGTGCTATTTGTGTAGAGAGCTATCGGGATGACGGACATATGTTGGACCAACATAAAAAGACAAGAGAAGATCTGAACTTCATGGATCATGTCTAATATTAAGAACACAGTATTCAGCGAAGAGACTCCCTCCAACAACGAATTTATTATCAAGCTGTACACTCGTGCATATATATAGTTTGTTAAGAAATTATATCCGGTGAGAGAATTAGATCAAAAGTGTGAATACATGAAATAATAATAATAATAGTATGAAATTTTCAAGAGTTAGTTCGTAAGGAATAAATTTGTTTCAGTATTTCATCATGAGCTGACATTAGTTAGAGAACCATTGGAAAACCACCTGGGAGTACTGGACATCTGTTTCCCCCGTCCTAGTTTGGGACTCTTCAGCAGTACACACCCACCACGTGGGGTTCGAACCCAGGACCTTCTGGTTACAAGGCCAGCTCGTATACCATTCAGCCACTGGGAACCGATCAAATGGCCCATGAATTCTAACTTCTGCCAATTTACGATATAGCGCAAACGGTAGCCAATGTCTTCGGCGAGTATTTATCCTCACACCCGACCTTCTGCACCCTAGTGGTCACGACTTCCCCCTTGAACCCCAGGTAACTACCTACCTGAATAGGGTCAGTCGCCAGTGAGCATCTCATTGGTATTCAAGTATTTGTTTGTAGGGATTTGGTTGATTGGTTACAGGATTTCATCAGTTAGAGAACCATTGGAAAACCTGGGAGTACTGGACAGCTGTTTCGTCCTAGTCTGGAACTCTTCATTATTACGCATCCACCGGAGACCACGAATTGGAGTTGGAATTCACAGACCATTGGGTTTGGCCCCAGTAGGTGATTGGTATATAAGTTCGCCTCGTTATCGGAAAGTCCTAGATTCAAACCCCGGTGTGTGCATACTGTTGAAGAGTCCTAAAAACCAGGGCGAAACAGTTATCTGACAATTGTGATTGTAAATAAATCAGTAGATCAATTAATTGTCTGTCCATTTATATTTTATCATATTTTCTTTAATGACTGAGCACTTTATATGCTGTCAATTGACACAATGTTAACTAATGGATTATTAATTAGTATTCCATCTTATACATGTACCCGCAATACAGTTTCTGGCATTATATTCATTTGCCTTTGCTGGCTGGCTATTTGTATTCTAACGGATTCATGGATTTATATCTGCTAAACCTGAATAAACAAAAAAAAAATATTTAATACCACATCTTCCAGTCAAATTGAAGCGTGTGCTGAAGATGTTGCCTAGTAGGGAGGGGGACAATGGGCGAAGTTAAACTTTCGACACCACTAACTACCAATCAGCGAATTATCCAATGAGGTTCTCGAACCCAGTTCAATGTTGTATAGCGCTTGATTCATTTCTAATGCGTGACCTTACAAAGCTATTGTTGCTATTCGAGGAGGTTAGCGTTTCCAGTATTTCCTGGATGTGAGTTGCGCCGGAAGGAGCGAATTTGTTTGTGTGGTGGTATCATGACTTTAAAAAGCTATACCAAATCAACTGATGGGTTTGTTCATCGTTGTGCTATATGTTTGAAGCCTACTAACGCTAGAGAGGGTATGCTGATAATTTTATTATTTCGTAGGAACTTTTTTCGCTAGGTCGCTTCTCTCCCTAAGGATAGCAGATGGAAAAGCAACTACTCTTATACCTATTATTACCAAACTTGTTAAGCGGGGGTCAATTATACACACCGACGAGTGGAAAGGCTACAATTCACTGTCATCTCTGGGATATATTCATCATAGAGTCAACCATTCAAGTGATTTTGTGGATCCCATTACGAGGACACACACAAATTCTATTGAAGGATTTTGGGGCAGGTTGAAAAATAGGATAAGGGCTATAAATGGATCTCATTTATGGTCATTTGGATGAATATATGTACAGGATATGGTGTAACTTCTCCATTGACGGTCCCATGCTAAACTGGGAGATGTTTCTCTCACATGTTCGAGAAAGATATCCCATGTAACTTTTTTATTCTCTATTTTATGCTTTTTTCTACAAATATACATTTCCATTCATCATATATGCCTCTTTAATATGACTGGTCTGTTCAAGGTCGTTTGCTGATTGGTTGTTAGTGGTGTCGAAAGTTTAACTTTGCCGGACAATGAAAGCTTCGCGTAAATAAACTATCCAGCTCCCAGAGTACAACTACATCAAAATCATCCGTACATGAGCTACAAATCTTCACAATCATATCATCCATATACTCAAAAGTCAATGAGATTATTTCGTGTTAACAAGTTAATCTCTGAGTCACTGAAGTGAATTACGGTTAAGTAATCCATTAATTAGTACATCTATGATGGAATTGAATAGAAATGGGGATAGTGAGCATCCCTGACGGACACTACTAGTTTTCATCACAGTTGTCAGATAACAACTCTCCTTAGGCTGGCTGACTGTATGTGTTCGAGTAGAGTGAGTGCCTTGATCAGTGCAATGTATTTACTCGACACTCCCTTCACAGGCAAACACTGACATAGGACGTGCCTCGGAATCTAATGCCACCTTCAGGTCAAGAAATGTACCAATCAATTGATGCCACTAAGTATGCCTATGTACGGGAATATGTCGAATAGTGAAGGGAAATATGATCGATACACCCTCTTCCTGGTCTAAAGCCTGCTTGGTTCTCTCGTGTTTGTGCCTCCTGAGCACCACTTAGTCTAAGCAATATTATTGAGCCTAGAACTCTAGATACTATATTAGTCAAGCCAATCCCCCTGTTATTATCACAGGAAGACTTGTCTCCCTTCTTGTATATCGGGATAATTAATGACTTACACCAAGCCAACGGGATTTCCTCTGATTCCCAGACGCTGCCTAGAACCTGTCTCCATCATCCTTAAATACCTCTGGAGTTATTCCATCAGGTCCCGCTGCTTTGCCTTGTTTCAGATTGGTGACAGCTTTAGTAACCTCAGTTAGGGATGGAGGACCTGTGTCTATATCCCATTCAGTGAAGTGTTAGATGTTCGGCAGTTTGAGCGTGGTTGTAGGTCAATAAATTGCTCCTCAAAGTGTCCTTTCCAACGTTCCAGTAGTCTAATCTTGGGAGCTAATTATGGTGCCATTTTTCTCAGAGGTTGTTTCAGTCATCATTTGCCTTTACCCACCTGTTTCCCTGATAAGTTTAAATAGTTTTCTGGTGTTACCACCTATCACTGATGCCGTTTCCATCTATTTCGCTTTTGTCACTCACCACTGTTCACGGTCGTTACTAAGGCTTCTTGTTAGTTTGAGCTTGAGCAGCTTACGCTCCTCATTATATGAGCGTCGATGGCACAGTGGTTAGGACTCTCGCCGACCATGCACATGGTCCAGGGTTCGAGCCCACACCTGATATCTATGGTCGGCCTGGGAAATTTGGGCTACCGATATCCACGCTGTAAATTCCATACTTGTACCAAAAATACAGTGTGGAATCAAGCTGTAATCAAAAATCAGAAAAAATCAGAAGCTCGCTAGAATCAGTCTTCTTGCGTCAATCAGTTCGGATAAGGTAGTAGAAATCCACTGACTTTTACTACCTTTTGGTTTTATGTTAATTACAACAGCCTTTACAGCTGTGTCTACAGCTAGCTAACTCGATATTGTGCCGTGCCTTCTCAGGGGATTCTTGTAATCGATTTCAGATACGCGTTTCGGTGTTTCTTCTTTAAACAGGGACTCAGTGTACAGATCAAGTAGGGGGGCGGGGGACGCGTAACTCTTTCGTTGCTAACAGTTCCTTTGTGTCCATTGTCCAATCATAAGCATAAACGTGTGCGAACCAGGGCATGATCGTAGTCAACACACTCATGTGTCCCAGAAGGAGCGACAGTCTTCTCACTGGCTCTTCCCAATGATAGCCGCCTATCGCTATGTCGTCTCTATATGACTCCAACTTTGATTTAGTCAACTGGATATGCGCTACTGAAGCCGCATATCTTCGGATAATATTTGAAATATCACAAATAACTTTTCGAGTTTGACCACGCACGGATTGATATCACTTAGAGAACCATTGAAAATCAGTCACAGGAAGTACTGCACAGCTAGCTGTTTCCTCCGTCCAATTTTGGGAAACATCGGCAGTACCCACCCACTCCACGGAAGGTTCGAACCGACGACCTTCCGGTTACAAGGCAAGCTAGCTTGTAGACCATTTAGCCATTGGGATCCGATTCAATGGCCAGAGCTCATGAATCCTGACTTCTACCAATTCGTGATATGTTTGGCACAACCACCAACTAATGTCATTGATGGGGAAAATCCATCCTCACACTTGACTGAATTGACCTCACTGGAACTCCAGGAAACTCACTTCTGCAGCATATCAGATTAATTTTCCATAGTTGACTTGCCAGGACTAGATTTGTTTTTACGACGAGTTTGACCACGGATTGATATCTCAGTTAGATTCTCAGACTAGGACGGAGGAAACAGCTAGCTGGCTGTCCAGTATTCCAAGTGCGCTGCTTTTCAATGGTGGTTCTCTAATTGTTTCTCGCCCAATTTCCGAACATAACACTGATTGGTTAGGCAAAGGAAAAACAAAATCTATTCACAACGCTATTCTATTTCATATTGTGGATACAGACAGAACACAAGATTGACGTTAACCAGGCGGCTTTCAGAGTCATTTACCGCATACCAACCAACTAATCTTAACTTCACCTTAAGAGTTCGACTACTATATATTACTGAGGCTGGTTGTTGGGATCCATATTAAAAAAAAACCAGATTTATGCATCCAAAAGAAGCTAGTTCAGACATTGTCCTTACTCACCTTGGCCAACTAGACTGGAATGATCCTGAATATTTGTGAAATTTCCTTAATTTTAGTTGATATTCTATTTGCTATTATATCCATTGTGATCTTACTTTACAAATCGATATTATTTAACAAACACTAATATTGTTAATGACTACTATTCTAGAATATTCTATGCATATAATTGTAGAGCGAAAAGAGGAGAAATTTATCGAAAAGGATATTCTTTTGCTGGCTCAGTTATTTCGTCTTTTTATAGACGTCTGAATGAATATTTTTGCTATATTGAAACCTATTCCTTACAAATCAACTCTTCTAAAAGACAAATAACTTTGCAAAACATTTATTTAAAACAACACGTTTAAGCGAACAATATTGTGGTTTCAATTAGATCTCATCAGGCTTAACTCTAATGATAATATTAATAATAGTAATCATAGTAATATTAATGGTCTTATCAATAATAAGGATGAAAAAATGAGGCAATCTGTGATAACACGAACAATGAAAAACAGTATGATTAAACAAACAATTGTTCAGGTGGAAGTAGTCGATAAAGGCTAGTAAAAACAAATGAAACGATTACGTAATGTTAGATTGTAAGGGAAGGAAATGAAACACGTTTATAATGAAGATAAGATTAAGGGATGATAAGAAAGGGGTTGGAAATATAAATAAGGGGTGGTGTAGAAGTCTTTAGTTGGTTGTTTTTGTCCGGACAAAAACAATCCGTAGCTCAATTCTGTCAGATCTAATTGATAGTGGTCATGTAGTCGAGAAAACGAAAGCCTTCAAAGTAATTCATCGCATCCCACCGAATCTTTCTAATAGACTTCGTACTCGTCTACCGCACACAGCTGAGGCGATAGGCATTCGAACTATTTGGCAACTACTTCGTTACTACGGGGTCCCATCGACAATTATACATCTCATCCAACAGTTATACGACAATGCTGCATACCGCCAAGTAATCCACAACGGGAAACTTACGGAAGCCTTCGAAGTGAGGACGGGAGTGCGACAAGGCTGTCTACTGTCACCAATGGTCTTCCTGATTGCAGTTGATTGGATAATGCGACAGACAACGGCAACCAACGAGGGAACCGGCATAAAATGGACTGACACAAAAGATTTGGAGGATCTGGATTTCGCCGATCATATATGTCTGATTTCCCACAAACTGGAAGATATGCAAGTGAAAAGCAACAAGTTGGCAGAAGAAGCATCCAGAGAAAATAGGACTTCAAGTGAACATAGATAAAACAGAGGTGATGAAGATTCCTAGCCAACATCAACAGCAGCAACAACAACAGACAACAATCAGCATAAATGGGAGGAACCTGAAAGAAACAACCTCCTTCACCTACCTGGGAAGCATCGTCTCAACTACAGGCGAATGGAAATGACGAGGATATCAAAGCAAGAATCGGAAAAGCAAGACAAGCTTTCATTACTCTCAAGTCTGTGTGGAGGTCAACAGCACTCAGCATCAAAAATAACATCCGGATTTTCAACTCCAATGTGAAGTCAGTCAGTGCTACTCACTATACGGATCAGAGACTTAGTGCGTCATAAACAGAATCTCCAACAAACTTCAGGCCTTCATTAACAATTGTCTTCGCTCAATACTAAGATCAGATGGCCGGCCAGAAAAGATCATAAACAGGGATCTCTGGGAGCGAACCAATCAGGAACCGATTGTAAAACAAATAGGCAGGAAGAAATGGGGATGGATTGGCCATACTCTGAGAAAACACGCCATGGGTGACATCACTAGACAAGCCATTGCTCGAGTGGAACCCGAAAGGGAAGCGGCGAGTTGGTCGTCAGTGCAAGGGTGACTTAGAGGAGGTCATGCGAGGAGGAGATGAAAGCATGTGGACAGACCTGGAGCGGGGTGAAAAAGTTGTCAGAAAACAGAAGGCAATGGAGGTTCGCAGCTGAAGCCCTATGTTCCTCTAGGAACTAAGGGATACAATAATAATAATAATAATAAATCTAAACTATGCATTCAAAAGAAGTTCGTATAGCCATTATCCCTCCCGTGGCCTAATAAGACATAACCAACTAAAGACTTCTACACCACCCCTTATTTATATTTCCAACCCCTTTCTTATCATCCCTTAATCTTATCACATGTTCATTACAAACGTGTTTCATTTCCTTCCCTTACAATCTAACATTACTTAATCGTTTCATTTGTTTTTACTAGCCTTTATCGACTACTTCCACCTGAACAATTGTTTGTTTAATCATACTGTTTTTCATTATTCGTGTTATCACAGATTGCCTCATTTTTTCATCCTTATTATTGATAAGACCATTATTATTACTCTGATTACTATTATTAATATTATCATTAGAGTTAAGCCTGATGAGATCTAATTGAAACCACAATATTGTTCGCTTAAATGTATTGTTCTAAATTTTACTATGGGAATATTTAATATATTGAAAACATTTATTCACAATCAAGAGTCAAGAAGCAAAATATTAATAACAAATGTTATTCATCACAAATTCATAAGTAAAAACACATTTTTTGTTCAGCGAAGAAATTTCTTTTCAACGACTTCATTTTCAAGCTGTACAGTCGTATTTATATTACAGAAAAAGGTTATTAAGTGGCACTAAATAATTGCTCAGTCAATGTACGTATATATGTGATAAAAGTTATAAGGGGTAGAGTTGAAGTGGATAAATTACAAAAATGTTAAAGATTGTTCTATAACAAAAATGTCAAGTGTTGTCTAACAAATTATGAAAATTAGGAGTACGATTACGATAAGAATGAAGATGTGAAGTGAAGTGGAAAGAATTCAAGTGGTAAAATAAAATAAAAACTAGAAAGAAAATTATTATGACCAAGGTAAAGAAAGGGGTTTGACAAAACGCTTTTGAACACATAATTTAGGTTTCTGTTCATGTATAGCTAAAGCTTCGGCTATGCATAAGTGAAGAAAACGTAAACTTTTGGATCGATTGGATTTTGCCATGTATATAACTTTGAAGGATGAATCACGTGGGGCTAAATGACCAGACTCTAACAGGTGATCACAGATAGACGACTTTGCAGTTCTACGTTCGCCTTTCATTAACCAAACCGGATAGTGTTCAGCTACACGTTTTCGGAGATTACGCTTACAACGTCCAATATAAACAGCTCCACAAGAGCAAGTAAAAGAGTAAATGCACATAGATGTGGACAAAAGCGGTAATCTATCCTTGACGCATTGTCTAATCATATTTCGGCTGGTAAAAACTAGATGCAGGTCAGCTGCAGGAAAAGTACGTTTAATACATTTAGATAAACGATTTTTAATCAATTCTGAAATGGTGTCACCTTTGAATGCAAGACTCATAAACAGTTTTTTCTTTGGTACTGTGACTTGTCTCGGGGTGGATTCTTTCTTGATGTTACGTTCAATGAACCTTTTGGGATAACCATTATTAAGGAGATTTGATCGAAGGTTGTCTAGTTCCCTATCGATTGTCTCTGGAGAGCAGATCTTACGAATTCTGGAGCATAAGGAGTGAATAAGATTTCTCTTTCTCCCTAAAGGTACCCAACTGTTGAAGTTAGTGTACTGCCCAGTGAATGTTGGCTTTCGGTAAATCGACCTAAGAAGCGTTCCATTCTCTCTTCTATCTAGCTTAACATCAAGAAAGTGAAACGAAGAATCCGACTCTTCTTCGATCGTGAAAAGCAAAGATGGGTGAGAACCATTAAATATTCTAAGAAGTTCAGCAGTTGAAGTGTTTTCATCACATACAATGAAGGTATCATCAACATATCTTTTATACATAAACAGACTATCGATGGTTTCCTTTAGTGGGCCATTCTCTAAGCTAGCCATGAAAACGTCCGCTAAGAGCGGTCCTAAAGGAGACCCCATGGCGACTCCATCTCTTTGGTTGTAGATGACATCATTAAATCTAAATTGCACATTCAGTGTGCATCTCAATAGTAGTTGTTTAAGATAATCAGTTGGTAAGCCAATGTTCATGTTATTTGATTCAATATACTCGCATAGATAGCAGATAGTGTCTACTAGTGGTACATTTGTGAACAATGAACAAATATCTAACGAAATCATATGCTTACCAGTCACATTAATTTCATCAACACAACTGACGAAGTCAAAAGTGTCAGAAAGACTATGTTTACATAGATTCAATCTAACTGCTTCATCACAAATTGTTCAGTGAAAGTGATAATAATAATCATTATTATTATTATGACATCAATTACATAACAAAATAACCAAGAATATGCATACAAACGACAGATGAGGTGGTAGAAATCGTGGAAAACACCCATAAGGGGCATTAGTAAGAAGAGAATAGGAAGTTCAGCAAAGATAACTGTCTTTTCGGCGATTTCATTTTCAAATGCAGCTCTACAATCGCATTTAAATCTATAATTTTACATGGATACAATTCTTGTTTGATTCCACATAATTACGACGGCGAATAAAAAGGTGATAATTATTTTCAACTAGGTGTGATTTTTACGAGAGGCTTAGAAACAAAGCTAACACAGGATTAGAACGGATAACGAATCCTATGTTCCTCTAGGGATTAAAGGATACAATAATAAATAAATAGAACGGATAACAAGTGTGTAGAAAAAATGGCATGGAAACAAAATTGAAATAATAATTTTAAACTTGAAATGGGAGTTAGGAGGTGCGAATATAGATTACGAGAGCCTAAAAAAACAAACATTACACAGGATTATAGCGAATAGTAGAAATCCACTGACTTTTACTAACTTTTGGTTTTAGGTTATTACGACTGTATATTGTTCCACGATTCCTCAGGTTGAGTCTTACTGTCGACCTTAGATATGCGTTTAGCTATTTCTTCCCTTAAATAAGGACTCAGAGTACTGATCAAGTTGGTGAGGAGTGGGGCACATAACTACTTCGCTGCTAACAGCTTTTATAAGTCCATTGTTCAACTGTAAGCATAAACGTGCACGAACCAAGACCGTGTCCCAGACGGAGTGATATCTGCCTATCGTGTTATGTGGTCACTGTTTCAGTCCAAAAGCCCTATATCTTCAGATAATATTTGAAAAATCATAAATAATTTTGCAAAACATTTAATCACAATCAAGAGTCAATAAGCAAAATAAGAATAACAATTTTTATTCGTCACAAATTGTTTAATGAAAATAATAATAATAATAATATGAATTAGATAACAAAATAACTAAGAATGCATACAAACGAGAGAGAGAAAAAAGGATATGCTTCGAAGAGGTAGAATATTAAAATAATTATTTCGACAAGGTCACAGCGATGTTAGTTAGTCAGTAAGTTAGTTCATTATTGTAGGAATGTGTTCCACAGAATGAAAGATACTTCCAAGAAGACATTTCATCAGTTAGCGAAACAATCAATGATGACGATACCATAGTCTGTACAATTCAATTATCTATCCTACATGTGTCTAGGATATCCAAAATGAAAATAATATTACGACTACTATTATTATTATAATGATGATTATTTCTTTTAAAATTATTTACAAATATATAAGAAATGATAATAATAATAATAACTAATAAGTACCGTTCAATGTGTTCAATTGATACTTAAAAAACTTGTACACACATTGAATATTAAACTTTCATAATAATTGAAATTTTAATTTCAACCGATCAATCACATATTGTGGCATACATAATACAGGATGAATAGGCTTCAGTTTATGATAAGCCACCTTCAGGGCAATGATAGCTGGATCTTCTTTTTCGCCTTCTTCTTGGTCAATTTCACCAGCACCAGAAGCATCGCCATTATCATGATTTGATCCACCATTTTGTGATGAAGAATGATGATCATGATGATGATGATTATTCTGTTGGCGGATGATAGCCATAGCGTTGGCATCTACACGAGCCAATAGAGATAGACCAGCCAGTCCGAATAGTGTATGAAATGGATCAGGCATATTCCCTGGTCGATCAGCAATCCCACCAGTTTGAATATCTTGTGAGGCTAAAATAAATCGAGTCAAATCATCGTGTTTAATCCATGTAAGTCGGCCAAGAATGGTGAGTGTAGCTACAGCCCACCTAAAAGAGTTAAGAGAGAGATAAAAAAAAATTGGATTGAAAAACATTTCCTCTTCTGGCTCTACAACTATATACATATAAGCATGTTTATATACATAGAATGTTCTAGAATAGACAACACCAGTGAGATACTAACACAGCACCTCAGAAATGCGGTGAAAAGAGCATTCCCTGCTGCTGAATTACGTTGTATCTTTAAAACCACTCCTCTTCTGCGTTTGGGAGTAAAAGACAAACTGCCTAATTTCGCTTCTTCCATGTGTGTACCTACCAATTTAACTGCTCCTGTGGAGTGAGTCGGTTACATAGGCCGTACAATTAGGTGTGTTTCTCGTCGAATTTCCGAACATCACCACCCTGCGTGGTTAAGCAAAGGACAAAGAAAATCTATTCACAGCGCTATTCTATTTCACTCATTTTGTGGATGCAGAACACAAGATTGACGTTAACCAGGCGGCTTTCATGGTCATTTACTGCAAATCAACCAACGAATCTTAAATTTGCCTTAAGAGTTCGACTACTAAATATTGCTGAGGCTGTGGAGATCCATATTAACAAGCCTAATTTATGCATCCAAAAGAAGTTAGTTCAGACGTTATCATTACCTTGGCCATACAGGTTTGAATAATCCTGAATTTTTTGTTGAATTTTCCTAATTTTAGTTGATATTCTATTTACTATTACTTTTTTATGCTTATTATAATGTGCACCTTTATTGAACTGTAATTCCACTATGATCTTAACGAATCGATATTATTCAAAAAACACTAATATTGTTATTGACTACTATTCTAGAATATTCTATGTATATAAAAATATATATAATTGTAGAGCCGGAAGAGGAATTTATCGAAAAGAATATTCTTTGCTCGATTATTTCGTATTCTAGAATAGTAGTCAATCTGCCTGTTTTCGACATAGAACTTTGCACCGATATGCACCAGTTCAAGTCGCCACACTCCATTCTATGTAGCACACAAAGCAAGAGTAAGCACAAGAAAAGCATAATAGAGACAGTAAACAGAAGTGTGAGACAAAGGAATAGTAATAACGAAGAACAAAACAGTTTCATTGGAAATCATAAATCACAAGGAGTGGATGCATCGGCGCCATTGACAACGATCACTTTGAGCCATATTACCGATTGTCTCCAGCCTTCATTGGTTTTTACTATCCCGACGACCCCAACCTGGAAGTCTACACCTTCCTACGTGGCTTAGACCAACTGTTGTGGATTTCATTGACTGGTGCCAAGTTTTTGTTTGACCTCCGCTAGCTTTTTTCCAGCCTGACCCTACATCCACTAACATTGCTCGTCCAGGAAGGCGATGACTAGGATGGGCATTCGTAACACATGTCCTAACCATCTCAGTCTTTGTAACTTCACAACTTCGTCGATTGATTTCCCCTCCTTACCTAGAACTCGACCGAGGCCTAACCTCAATATTGCTCACCTTATTGTGCCACTTCACACGGGAGATAGAACGCAGGCACCTACGATCAAAGACAGCTAGGCAGGCTTTTCATGTATTCCACTCTCAGTGGCCAGGTTTCACAGCTATAAGGGCAGTGCTCCCGCCCTTTGGTCGACAGTCGAATATCTCATCTACGCCAGAGACGGCGTAAACTGGAATATGCGAAACGAGCCCCCTGTATCCGTGCTGAGATTTCATCAGAGATCAACCCGTTGGCACTGGCTGATAGTACTTCCCAAATAAGTGAAGCGGTCGACTTGCTCTACCACTTCACTTCCTATTTTTAAACTAGGCGTCGATGTAGTCCAGTCCTGTAACATCATCTTGCATTTGGCGGGAGCGAATCGCATGCCAAAAATTCCCAGATTCCGGCTCAAGGTGTTTAGAAGACTCTTCATTTTGTCAGAGTCGTCGCCTAGGAGGACTATATCGTCTGCATATTCTAAGTCAACGAGATTATTCCCTGGTATCAAGTCAATCCCTGAATCGCTGAAGTCACTTAGGGTTAATTCCACTAGTACATCTATGATGAAGTTGAATAGAAAAGGCGATAATGGGCATCCTTGACGGACACCACTAGTCGTCACCAGTTCAGATGACAACTCGCCGTAAGCCCTCACCTGGATGTATGAGTACGAGTAGAGTGCCTTAATCAGTGCAATGTATTTTCTTGGCATTCCCTTTACAGCCAAGCTTCTCCAGAGAATCTCCCGGTCGACAGAATCGAATTCCGCCTTTAGGTCAAGAAATATAATGACTGTTGGACGCCGGTAGGAATTCCTATGTTCTAGAATCTGTCGGAGGGTGAAGATATGATCAATACACCCTCTTCCTGGTCTAAAGCCTGCCTGGCTCTCTCGTGTTTGTTCCTCCCGAGCACCACTTAGTCTACGCATCATTATTGAGCCTAGGACTTTAGACATTATATTAGTGAAGCTAATCCCTCTGTGATTATCACAGGAAGACTTGTCTCCCTTCTTGTATATCGGGATAATCAGTGACTTACACCAACCCGATGAGATTTCTTCTGATTCCCAGAGGCTGCCTAGAACCTCAGTTAATGCAGATGGTAAACTGTCTCCACCGTACTTAAATACCTCTGGAGTCATTCCATCAGGTCCTGATGCTTTGCCTTGTTTCAGATTGGTGACAGCCTTAGTAACCTCAGTTAGGGATGGAGGACCCGTGTCTATATCCCATTCAGGGAGGTGTTGGATGTTCGGCAGGTTGAGCGCGGCTATGGGCCAATTAAACTGCTCTTCATAGTGCTCTTTCCAGCGTTCCAGTCGTCTATCTTAGGAGCTAATTGTGGTAGGGATCGCCAGGTCAAACAGTGTCTCTCCTTATGTTTGAAGTTAGTGCTCACAAGAAACAAATGATTATCTGAACAGAACTGTAGGAGACGGTCACCGTTGTCGGTTCGCTGGCACGGAACTCTGTAGGTGCCACCAACATCCTTCTCAGATTGACACAATTTCCCTACTTGAGCATTAAAGTCACCAGCTAGAACGACTATGTCTGAGCCTTTAGCCTTTCGCATCAAACTAGACAGCTTTTGGTAGAACTCATCCTTCGTTTCATCTGAACTGCAGTCAGCGGGGGCGTCTGTCTGTCTGTGGGGGCGTAGGCGGAGATTACGAAAAGGCATCGGCGAGTAGTGCAGTCCTTCCTCCTTCTTACTGATCCGTTCAGGCGGACAGCACACATTCGGCTATCTACCGGGATCCAGTCAAGCAATGTCTTTTCTGCCCTAGTACTCAGAGCTATCCCTACACCAGCTAATCCTCGTGAACTAGCCGTCGCATCTCTTGACACCCTCAAGATGAATTTTGCAGATTCAACCTGTTGGCCAGGTGGGGTTAGGTGAACAACCACACTTGGGTCTTGTATGCGTGTTTCTGAAATACAACATACATCAGTGGCTCGGGATGCCAGGGTCTTGGCTAGTGATGCTTGTTGTCCTATTTGGCAAAGTGTCCTAACATTAAATGCTCCTATATGAAATTGGTGGCGTGGCTTTAGGAGACTATCGGTGGTGGTATTTTGGCTTCCGTCGTTTTTAGTGGACACATAGTGGAGAGGAAGTGAAGAGCTATCAAGCAGAAGAGTTGCATCAGTGGAAGGAAGGCAAGATGATAGAGATGAAAATGACGAAAAAGATGAGTGAGTATTAGAGAGGTTTCGTGCGCATTTCGGATTGTGAGGGCGATTGTTACTTCCCGGCTGCCCACACCGTGGAAGTTGGTTGTGTGACCACAGAGCCCAGGGGACAACTGCTTGAGGCTGGTCACAAGCCGCCTACTTTTCTTTGTTCGTTATTGTTTTGTGTGTCTCAGTAGCGCACTTATCACTCCTGCCCTGTGACACGGCAGCAGGAAGCGCGGTCGTTGTTAATCCAGGCCACGGCCGATCCGGCATGAAGTTTTGTAATTTGTTTGCATCATAATGTTGGATTGGGTAGCTGCTTTTTGTTTAACCGCTATCCAAACAACCTTTCTGGCATGGTAGGACCTCAAGAGACATAAGTCTCAGCCAGTAATAGCTTGATAGGATCATTGCGATGTTCAAGCCTGACCACCACGTCAAGGTAGCAGCTTTCGGCCGGAAAATAGTAGTCAATAAAAATATCAGTGCTCCTGTGGAGCCAGTTAGTTGCATAGGCTGTACAATTAGGCGTGTTTCTCGTCGGATTTCTGAACATCATCCTGCGGAATGGTTTAGTGAAGGACAAGCAAAATCTATTCGTAGCGTTATTCTATCTCACTCATCTTGTGGATACAGACAGAACACAAAATTGATGTCAACGAGGCTTTCAGAGTCATTTAACCGCATACCAATAAATCTCAATTTATTCAGAACAAAACATAGTTACAGCGAATAATTGTGGTTTCAATAAATTGTTCCCTCTTCAGGCTCTACAATTATAAATCCAATAATTAATTTAAGCATACAATAGCCAGCCAGCCAGCCAGTAAGGGCAAATTAGAATCATATCATAAAGTGTATTATGGAACAAGTATAAGTAAGATGGGATGGAACAATAGTCAGTTAGTTTTTTAATATGCATGGTCAATGAGAACATGGGACAAAATGAGATGAAGTAATTTAATTTAATGATCTGTGTGTATATACATATATATAAATAGCCAACAGAAAAATGCAGGTTTTGAGAGTGAGTGTAATCAGGGTATGTGAAACAATATGAAAATAAACCAACAAATTGGGCGGTCTAGACATAAGTTCAAGGTTGAAAATAACAACAATAAGAATGATTGTAAAATAACAACGATGATGTGGTGTAAAACTACAAGTACTATTGGTGAATGATTGTCAAATAATAACAATGAATTTAGTGAAGTGAAATGAACAGGATTTTGTCAAATACGATAGCAAGTTAGACAAAGCACTACTTAAACCTAAAGTGATAAGATCATAAGAAAGATCATAATGAAATCATAAAAGTCGAAAATGAACGTTTGTCAATGAAACAGAGGAATAGAAGAAGACGAAGAAAAGAAAATTGTGAAAGGAATTTATAGTGTTAATGGAGGATTTGTTGGCTTTATTGTAGGCCGTGGTAAACATGAACATACTTCTTCAGTATACAAAGAGTTGGTTTTCTGGCATTAATTGCAACCACTCAATTTCGCCTTAAGACACTTCGACCACTAAATATTGCTGAGGCTGGCTGTTGGAGTCCACATTAAGAAGCCTAATTTATATGTCCAAAAGAAGCCAGTTCAGATATCATCTTTACCTTGGCCATCTAGGTTTGAATAATCCTGAATTTTTGTGAAATTTTCCTAATTTTATTTGGTATTCTATTTGCTATTATATTTTTTATTATTATTATAATTAAGGCATCTCTAATGAACTGTAATTTCAAGTGTTGGTTTGTAGAGATTTGATTGGATGGAGGATTTCATCATGAGCTGACATTGGTTTTCCAACGGTCCTCTTGTAACAACAGAAGACAAGGGCCAGGCAACAGATCGTTTTATTATGAAAATCAACACGTATTTATACATATTTCACATACATTATTATAGCTTATGCAAGGAGACAAGCGCAGTTATCTGATTGGTTGTTTATCAGAAGTTAGGCAGATAAACGCAGGCTTCTGATTGGTTGTTTCGGGATTCCTCGACAAATAGAGTTCTCTATCTGCGAATCATATTTTGCCACGTTAACTTTGCTGTGATTGGTTGTTGAATCAGCCTTGCTCATATTTTCTCACGGCCTGCTCTCACCACACTCTAACCGATGTCAGCTCATGATGAAATCCTGTAACTGTGATTCCATTGTGATCTTACTTCACAAATCGATATTACTTAGAGAAACACTAATATTGTTGTTGATTACTATTCTAGAATATTCTATGTATATAAACAGTGTACAATTATATATGTCCCGACTAAGTTCACTTTTAATGGTTTGAAAAAATTTGGGCACAGGGTATATCATATTCATTATAATAAAGGTTTTGTATTTCCATAGAATGAAAAACAAAATGATGCTCTTGTTTTTACTGACGTTTCGCTATTTAATGCTAATAGCTTTATCAAAGTATTATTAAACCGGAATTTACAAAATCTCACCATATATATATAACAAAGAGTTAAGGGGTCAGAAAATACACTTAGGTCAATTTAAAGAGACATATAGAAATCCTCCATGGAATCAGACATATAGAAAGTCAAAATAGTAATGAAGATCACTAAACCAAATAACAAAGGTAATAGTACGTCTGTTATGATATCAAGACAAAGTTTACTAACTTGATCATCGTTCATCTGTCTTGGGTAGTTTTTTGTTGTCAAGTTGGTCAATTGGTGAAGATAACAAAATCAAGTGTATAGAATCAGGCACAAAATTAATTTTGACAATATTGAAATAATCAGAAAAACTTCAGAAATCACAAAGAACGTCTAATATCAGAAGCCAGCACTTCATATCAAGTGGAATCCAAATTGCCTGAATAGGAATGATGGACTAAAACAGAATCGCAACACCTCCCTCTCAATGAAGTGACAAAATCAACACGAATGTGATAAGCAAGTTCACTATGTAAACAAACACTACTTTTGTAATTTTACACATTGATCAAATCCAACAATCTACACTTGATTTTGTTATCTTCACCAATTGACCAACTTGACAACAAAAAGCGACCCCAGACTAACGAACGATGATCAAGTTAGTAAACTATATTTTGATATTATAACAAACATACTATTACCTTTGTTATTTGATATACGAGCCAGCTTGCCTCGTAACCTGAAGGTCCTGTGTTCGAACCCTGGCAGTGGGTGCATAGTGCCGGTGATTCCCAGAATAGGATGAAACAGCCTGCTGTCCAGTACTCCGGTGCTGTGGCTGGTTTTCAATGGTTCTCTCTAACTGATTGATATCAATTCGTGATCAACTCGTAAAATAAAACTAATCCTTACAAACCAACTGTAGAGAATTTATGTAAGCTTCTAGGCAAAAATTAGAAATGCATTTCAGCAACACACTTCATTTGAATACTGCTACTAATGATACTATTTGGTTGTGTTAGGACGAAGTAGGCGAAGAAGAGTTAACCTTATAAGATGACGTATTCCCTGAAAGCTAAATGTTCAAGCCAATGAACGAATGAATCATTAAGCTGATTTCTCTAAGCCTACGAATACCCAAAATGCAAAGTTTCCTCAACAAGTTTCCTTGAGCAGAAATCTTTGAGTATTTAGCATGCGATTCACGCGCTCCTGTCGAATGTAAGATCATGTTACAGGACTGGGATACACCGGTTGTCAGCTTAAAGTTAGATAAGTGAAGTGGTTGGTGGAGCGTGTTGACCACTTCACTTATATGGGAAGTTGTATCAGCCAACGCCAGAGGGTTGATCGCTGATGAAATCTCAGCACAGATACAGAGGGCTAGTTTCGATATGCCAGTTTACGCCGTCTCTAGCTTAGTAGACGTGATATCTGGCTATCGACCAAAAGGCGGGTGTACTGCTCAGCAGTTCTCTCAGTCTTCCTTTATGGCTGACTGTGAGACATGGCCATTGAAAGTGGAAGACATAAAAAGGCCGGCTAGCCTTCATTGATCATAGGTGCCTGCGTTCTATCTCTCATGTGAAATGGTTTAATAAATAATAATAATTTTTCCTTCACGTTCACACTGGAACATAGGGCTTTAAGCTAGTGGCTTGAAGTGTCTGAAGCAGTGTTTACTTTTACAGGATGGGGTGGCTGGCCTCATGCCCAACCTTCCTTCTTTACCAGCATTTTTCTCTGGTTTAGAGAGGTAAAGGAGTTCGTCGGCCGAGGATCGAACCCCGGACCATGTGTATGGTCGGCGAGCGTCCTCACCGCTATGCCACCGACGCACGAAGTGGTATAATAAGGTGAGCAATATTGAGGTTAGGCTTCGGTCGAGTGCTAGGTAAAGAGGGAAAATCAATTGACGAGGCTGTGAAATTACATCGACTGAGGTGGTTAGGATATGTTACGCATGCATCCCTAGTCATCGCCTTCCTCGACGGGCGATGTTAGCTGACTGACATAGGGTCAGGCTGGAAAAGAGCTAGTGGCGGTCAAACCAAAACATGGTGCCAGTCATTGAAATCCACAACAGTTAGTTTAAGCCAGTCAGCCATGTAGGATGGTGTAGACTTCCTAACTGGTTGGGGTCCTCGGGACGGTAAAAACCAATGAAGGCTGGAGACAATCGGTAATATGGCCGGCTCAAAATCGTTCTCAATGGCTGGCGAAGATGCATCCACTCCATGTGACTTATGATTTCCAATGAAACTATATTGTGCTTCATTATTATTGCTTTGTCTAACACTTCTGTTTACTGTCTCTATTTTGCATTTCTTCTACTTTCTTTTCCTGCTTTGTGTGGTATATGGAAGGAGTGTGGCGACTTGAACTGGTGCACATCGATGTGAAGTTCTATTTTGAAAATAAACAGACAGACAGACAGACAGACTTGTTAGTCAGTCAACACTTGAAAAACTAAAAAATTAAATAAAATAGAATCTGAACTTACCATGAATAACAAACATCAGGCTGCTTTTCAGGTCTACCATTCAAACCTCCACTCGGAAGTTGACGTTCTGCTAACCACCAAGCAGCACGATCTATATTCAGTCGACGTAACCGACGTAGGATAGCTAAAGCCCCGACAACACAATATGCTTGACCAGCGTGTGATTCACTCCCAGGTTGAGTACCGAAACAACCGTCTAAATTTTGACATTGTTCAAGGTATGTAGCACAGGCTTCAATATCAATAACATCATTGGATAGCATACCAAGTATGTGTAATATGGCAACAGCACAGAATGCAAAACGCGTATCTATTTCACCCCAAATATCTCCAGCGAAACTGCCATCTTTTTGCTATTTTCAAATAACGAAAAAGAAAATAATAATTTAATGTGATGCAATTGGGACGAAGTTAAACTTCTTAGACACCCATCAGTAATGACCTTAGAACAATCCAAAGAGTAAGGCAGATAATAATACATTCATTTTTAAGAGTTTGACCACGGATTGCTAACACAGTTAGAGAACCATTGAAAACCAGTCACAGGGAGTACTGGACAGCTAGCTAGCTGTTTCCTCCATCCTACTTTGGGAAGTCAAAATCCATGCGCCGGCCATTGAATCGGCTCCGGTCCCAGTGGTGGAATGGTCTACAAGCTGGTTTGTTTGCTTGTAATTGGAGGGTCTTGGGTTCGAACCCCTGTGGAGTGGGTGCGTACTGCCGATGATTCCCAAGGTAGGACGGAGGAAACAGCTGTCCAGTACTCCTCTGTGGCTGGTTTTCAATGGTTCTCTCTAACTGATATCAATCCATGGTCAAACTGTCTGTCTATTTTCAAAATAGAATTTGCACAATGTCCACCAGTTCATGTCGCCACACTCCCTCCATGTACCACACAAAGCAGGAAAAGAAAGTAGAAGAAATGCAAAATATAGACAGTAAACAGAAGTGTTAGACAAAGCAATAATAATGAAGCACAATATAGTTTCATTGGAAATCATAAGTCACATGGAGTGGATGCATCTTCGCCAGCCATTGAGAACGATTTTGAGCCGGCCATATTACCGATTGTCTCCAGCCTTCATTGGTTTTCACCGTCCCGAGGACCCCAACCAGTTAGGAAGTCTACACCATCCTACGTGACTGGCTGGCTGGCTTAAACTAACTGTTGTGGATTTCAATGACTGGCGCCATGTTTTGGTTTGACCGCCACTAGCTCTTTTCCAGTCTGACCCTATGTCAGTCAGCTAACATCACCCGTCGAGGAAGGCGATGACTAGGGATGCATGCGTAACATATCCTAACCACCTCAGTCGATGTAATTTCACAGCCTCGTCAATTGATTTTCCCTCCTTACCTAGCACTCGACCGAAGCCTAACCTCAATATTGCTCACCTTATTATACCACTTCACACGGGATATAGAGCGCAAGCACCTATGATCAAAGACAGCTAATCTTTTCATGTCTTCCACTCTCAATGGCCAGGTCTCACAGCCACGAAGGAGCACGGAGCGGACTGACGAGCAGTATACCCGCCCTTTGGTCGATAGCTGGATATCAGGTTTACTAAGCCAGAAACGGTGTAAACTGGCATATGCGGGACTAGCCCTCTGTATCCTTGCTGAGATTTGGTCAGAGATCAGCCCGTTTGCACTGGCTAAATGCAACTTCCCTATTTCTAAACTAGGAGTCAGTGTAGTCCAGTCTTGTAACCACATGCACGCCAAACATTCGTAGATTGCAGCTCAAGGTGTTCAGAAGACTCTGCTGTATTTTGTCAGCGTTCTCACCTAGAAGAACTATGTTGTCTGCATATTCTAAGTCAACGAGATTATTCCCTGGTAGCAAGTCAATCCCTGTGTCTTTGAAGTGAGTTAGGGTTAAGTTTATTAGTACATCTATGATGAGATTGAATAGAAATGGGGATAATGGGCATCCCTGACAGACACCACTAGTCATTACCACTTCAGATGACAACTCGCCGTAAGCCCTCACCGTGGTCAAACTCTTAAAAAAACAAATCTAATCCTTACAAACCAACTCTTGAAAATAATATATATTCATTAAAAAATACTGTTGAATGAATAGTGGTGATACTAGACAGGATATCTAGTTAGTTACATAAATAGGTTAGGGAAAGATTAAGGTCAGGTTTGCCCTCATAAATGACCTAGTACGACGAGGGTGAATAGACTTCGATCCCCACCTCCAAATGATCCCATATAGCCACACGTGTTCATAGCCTATCCACAATTTAAGTCTTATTCACTGGAGGTGTTCCTTACAGAAGTGAAATAGAGAACGAAAACATCTCGTTTAGACACCACCTAATGGATAGAAGACAAAAGGTAAGGGTTAATGGTGTACTACCACAGTGGAAAGCAGTATTGAGTGGAGTACCTCAGGGAACTGTACTAAGCCCCTTGCTATTCCTATTATACGTAAATGAGCTACCCGAAATTCTCACCTTATCTTCTTTCTTATTCGCGGACGACATTAGGATCTGAGAAACCGTAAAACAAATAACGGTCTTACAAAGTGATCTAGATAAATCAACTGAATGGCAGAATCTTTGGAGTACGGAAATTAATTCCAAGAAAGGCGCAGTAATGAACATAAATCAGATGTTTTACATTTTGTAGTCCCTGGGAGACACAGAACTGTCGGATGTTAATGGATAAAAGGACTTGGGAATTATTGTCAACCTTCCTTCGAAGTAAAGACGGGAGTAAAACAAGGCTGCCTACTATCGCCAATGATTTTCCTGATTGTAGTAGATTGGATAATGCGACAGACAGTGGGCAGCGAGGAAACAGGCGTAAAATGGACCCTCCCAAAAAACTTGGAGGATCTGGACTTCGTCGATGATATATGTCTGATTTCTCACAAACTGGAAGATATGCAATTGAAAAGTAACAAGTTGGCAGAAGAAGCATCAAAGATAGGACTCCAAGTAGACACCCAGAAAACAGAAGTGATGAAGATTCCTGAGCAACACCAACAGCAACAACAGACAACAATCAGCATAAGTTGGAGGAGTCTGAAAGAAGCAACCTCCTTAAACCTGCCTACCTACCTGGGAAGCATTGTTTCAACTACAGGCGGACGGAACTGATGAGGATATCAAAGCAAGGATCGGGAAAGCAAGACAAGCTTTCATTACTCTCAAGTCTGTGTGGAGGTCACCAGCACTCAGCATGAAAGTAAGATCCGGATTTTCAACTCCAATGTGAAGTCAGTACTACTATACGGATCGTAGACTTGGAGCGTCATAAAGAGCACCTCAAACAAACTACAGACCTTCATCAACGGCTGTGTCTCCACTCAATACTACTCAAGATCAGATGGCCGGCCAGAAAAGATCAGCAACAGGAATATCCGGGAGCGAATCAGCCAGGAACCGATTGTGCAACAAAACTGCAGGAAGAAATGGAGGTGGATTGGCCATACTCTGAGGAAACCATCAAGTGACATCAATAGACAAGCCCTCGAGTGAAATCCAAAAGGGAAGTGACGAGTTGGTCGTCAGTACGAGGGTGACTTGGAGGAGGTGATGTGAAGAGGAGATGAAAGCATGTGGGCAGACTTGGAGTCAGATGTAAACGTTAGCAGAGAATCGAACGCAATGGAGACGTGCAGCTGGGACCCTATGCTCCTCCAAGAATTAAAGGAAAAAATAATAATAATGATTTGAAAACAACGGCAAATTATAATGCAGCCGCAGCCGCAGGCTTTTTGAAAGCTATGAGATCTTCGAAGGGCTTTCAAACGATTAGACGAGTCTCTGTTCAAAGTACTCTACAAACGTACGGCAGGCTTTATCTAGAATACTGCATGCAAACGGTGAGTCAATGCTTCAAGAAGGAGGGGCATATCTTAGAAAGAGTACAAAGGGTAAGAACCAAATTAGTCAATGGTATCTCACACCTTCCTTATGACAAGAGGATGCAGCATTTGAATCTCTTCCCATTACCACAGCGAAGGAGGAAAGGCGACCTAATTCCCGTATAGCGTATATTAAAGGGTTATTTAGGAATTCACCTTTCTAATCTTTCCTCTCGCTCTAAGGTACATTTTCGAAGTCACCACAAAAAGCTGTTCAAACCAGCGGACGAATAAAAAAAAACTTGGTAAAGGAATGTTTATTTTAAATAGGTATCTCTATATAGCCAAACTATGTACACTTCATCTTCAGTGTACCACCTGCACAGATCTTCATCTTGTGGTACTTCTGGACTTCATATTGTGTTTCCTTGTGTTCTTTTCACGTCTCCTATGTATCTATCTCCACAATTCTGTCTCATTCGCCTTCTCTGACATCAAATGTGTCTCCTTGCTATTTGATATTTTTATGCCGACGAACGTCTCTTTATGTATACTACTGGGTGCGTCGGTGGCACAGTGGTTAGGACTCTCGCCGACCATGCACATGGTCCGGGGTTCGAGCCCACGCTGACGCACACCTGATATCTATGGTCGGCCTGCGAATTTTGGGCTACCGATATCCACGCTGAAAATTCCACACTTGTCCCAAAAATACGGTGTGGAGTCAAGCTGTAATCAAAAATAAAAAAAATAATAATTCTTATCAGTAGCACTCACTACAGTCTGAAGCTTGCTTGCTTTGGAAACCATAGGAACGCTACTACACTTTCTTGTGGATCAGAATTTAAGACAAAGACTCCGGGTGATAGGCCCTTAAGATAGTCTACCTGCTTAGATCTAGGTGTCCGCGACGTATTCCAACCCCTCGCACAAAATGATATTTTGTGTGGCACATTTTCTTGGTACCCATAATGTAGCAAATTTGTGTTATAGCAATAAATAATAATTCAGCTAACTATAGGTGATTATTATGTAACAGTTTGCTTCATCTGACTTTTGTCATTATGAGACTTGTCAGGTGACAATAAAATAATTAACGGTAATCTGCATAAGCGATTCTTCAGGATCACAGCTAAGGGATTAATCACCTTTAAATTCAACACTCATAAATAGCAGTTTCTTGAATATCACCTTCGAATTCTAGATTAAGCAGAAGTATTTTCTTTGGAACGGATCGGACTTGTCCGGAAGTCTTCTTAGATTTGAGATTCTTGTCTATGCACCTGGGAGGGAAACTATTTTCCATCAAGGTTTTTTGAAGATTACGTAGTTCTTCTTCAATCACTTCCTCGCTGCATATCTTCCGAATCCTTGAGGAAAGAGCCTATATCAGGTACCTCTTTCTACTTAGGGGCACGAAGCTTTGAAAGTTGATGAATTGTGCATTCCATGTGGGTTTTTTGTATATGGACCTTTCCAGAGAGTTGTTGGCATTTCTTGTCAGATGAACGTGGAGGAAATGAAATGAAATAAGACTGCTCAAACCATCATGGTTGGAGCACATTTCACAACGACACCCCAAAGGCTTTAACCAGTCAGCCACAAAACCTGAAAGTCTTTAAGAAGTAACCCGATTTGTATCAAAGAAAGCAACACAGGCTCAATGTCTGTCTGTCTGTCTGTTTTCGACATAGAACTTTGCACAAATGTGCGGAAGTTCAAGTCGCCACATTCCGTGTAGCACGCGAAGCAAGAGAAGAAAGTACAAGAAAAGCATAATAGAAACAGTGAGCAGAGGTGTGAGACAAAGGAGTAATAAAGAAATACAAAACAGTTTCATTGAAGATCATAAGTCACAGGGAGTGGATGCATCTGCGCCACTGAGAACGTTTTGAGCCATGTCACCAATTGTTTCCAACCATAGATTTTTACCGTCCCGAGGACCCCAGCCTGGAAGTCTACACCTTCCTACGTGGCTTAGACCAACTGTTGTGGATTTCATTGACTGATGCCAAGTTTTTGTTTGACCGCCGCTAGCTTTTTTCCAGCCTGACCCTATATCCGCTAACATTGCTCGTCGAGGGAGGCGATGGCTTGGCATACGTAACACATGTCCTAACCATCTCAGTCTTTGTAGCTTCACGACTTCGTCGATTGATTTCCCCTGTTTACCTAGAACTCTACGCCTAACCTCCATGTTGCTCACCTTATTATGCCACTTTACACGGGAAATAGAACGCAGGCACCTATGATCAAAGACAGCTAGTCTTTTCATGTCTTCCACTCTCAGTGGCCAGGTCTCACAACCATAAAGGAGGACGGAGCGGACTGATGAGCAGTACACCCGCCCTTTGGTCGATAGTCGAACATCTCGTCTACGCCAGAGTCGGCGTAAACTAACAAATGCGAAACGAGCCCCTTGTATTCGTGCTGAGATTTCGTCAGAGATCAGCCCGTTGGGGCTGATGGTACTTCCCAAATAAGTGAAGCGGTCAACGTGCTCTACCACTTCACTTCCTATTTTTAAACTAGGCGTCGATGTAGTCCAGTCCTGTAACATCATCTTGCATTTGGCGGGAGCGAATCGCATGCCAAACATTCGTAGATTGCGGCTCAAGGTGTTTAGAAGACTCTGCATTTCGTCAGCGTCTTCGCCTAGAAGGACTATATCGTCTGCATATTCCAAGTCAACGAGATTATTCCCGGTAGCAAGTCAATCCTGAGTCGCTGAAGTCACCTAGGGTTAAGTCCATTAACACATCTATGATGAAGTTGAATAGAAAAGGAGATAATGGGCATCCTTGACGGACACCACTGGTCGTCATCAGTTCAGATGACAGCTCGCCGTAAGCCCTCACCTGGCTGTATGAGTACGAGTAGAGTGCCTTAATCAGTGCAATATATTTTCTGGAATTCCCTTTACAGCCAAGCATCTCCAGAGAATTCCCGATCGACAGAGTCGAATGCTGCCTTTAGGTCAAGAAATATAATGACTGTTGGACGCCGGTAGGAATCCTATGTTCTAGAATCTGTCGGAGGGTGAAGATATGATCAATACACCCTCTTCCTGGTCTAAAGCCTGCCTGGCTCTCTCGTGTTTGTGCTCCCGAGCACCACTAGTCTACGCATGATTATTGAGCCTAGACTTTAGATACTATATTAGTCAAGCTAATCCCTCTGTGATTATCACAGGAAGACTTGTCTCCCTTCTTGTATATGGGGATAATCAGTGACTTACACCAACCGATGGGACTTCTTCTGATTCCCAGACGCTGCCTAGACCTCAGTTAATCGAAGTAACTGTCTCCACCGTACTTAAATACCTCTGGAGTCATTCCATCAGGTCCCGCTGCTTTGCCTAGTTTCAGATTGGTGACAGCTTTAGTAACCTCAGTTAGGAGGAGGACCTGTGTCTATATCCCATTCAGGGAGGTGTTGGATGCTCGGAAGGTTGAGCTGGCTGTGGGCAAATTAAACTGCTCCTCATAATGCTCTTTCCAACGATCCAGTGTCTATCCTGGAGCTAATTATAGTGCCATTTTTTTCCGAGATTGTCTCACTAGATTTGTCTTCTCCCACCCGTTTCCCTGATGAGTCCAAAAGTTGCCTGGTGTTGCCTATCCTCGAAGCTTTCTCCATCTCTTTGGCTTTTGTCGCCACCACTGTTCACGGCCTTGCGGAGACAGGCTCAATGAAGTATGCGTGAACCTGAAGACTGAGAATAAAATTGTTCATACAAGTAGAATTTATTTATGGCTACAAAAAATTTTCTCATGTTAAAACTGTCAATAGTTCTAGTAGGGATGACATTATGAACTTATTGTGAGAGAAAGAACAAGGAGAGATTCAGGTGATAAAAAACAGTAGGCTTTCGTGACTTGTAGAGATCTAATTTCTCTTTGAATGCGTACATCGACGGAGTTGATATTACTTGATCGGGTTAAGAGTTCTAGTCAATGATCACTTTATGTGAAAAACGCTGTTTAAGCATCATTAGGTGATGACCTCGCAAAAGTATCTTAAAGAAGAAGAAAAGGGTCAGAAAGGTCAACACCCAAATTCCTTCTTCATATGTGATATTCAAAAATTGTGTCACCACTACTTCTTTGGTATGATACAGAGAAGTTTACGTATTCCAGCCTTTTGTCATAATGAAGGTAAGAGATATCGCTGACTAATATAGTTCTAAGATTCGTATCTCATTTTGAAGCCTGAGCTAACCTCTTGCATGCAGTATTAACAGTAAGGCTTGAGATATATTTTGTTGAGTACTTTAAACATAAAATCGGTTACCTGAGCTTAAAGTTGCTTAAACTGGTTCCATGTAGTCTCACGTAGAAGCTGCATGGAACTAATTCAAGCAACTTTACGCACAAGTAAACGAACTTTTCATCCCTTGGTCTCTCCCAAAGGGACGAAAACATTGTCTTCTATGGATAAACCTAGAGATTCGTTAGTTACTCAGACGCAAACACAAATGTTGGAACCTGTTTGCCACACTTGAGACTCCTGAGACCAGGAAATCATTCAACACTGCAAAGAACAGAGCTGTTGCAGAAATCTGTCAATCAAGGATGAAGTTCGAAATACATCTCGCTCAAAATGCATCGGTACCACCAAGGCAAATTTTCTCGTACATGAAGTTCAGCAATAAAACATCCAAAGGAGTCCCAAACCTGACTATTGACGAAACAATCGAAGGGGGCCAGGAAAAAGCAGATGAGAAGGCAAACTACTTCTCCAAAGTCTTTACGCAGGAGTCGTATGTGCTCACCGATCCCCCTATGGTCTTAAACGCAGATGACTTAAGGATTTCGAGGTAGCTGAGAGGTGACAATGATACGATCACGTTGCAAGACCTCAACAAATTGTTAGTGGTCCAAGGAATGGATGCTCCCAATCAACGCAGAGAAAAGAGCAATCATGCTCATTGGACAAACAAAAGTCAGCTCTTACAAACTAGAAGGAACAACACTCCCATTAGTTCAAAATCACTTGGATTTAGATTTCATAGTAAGTTACAACTTAAAAAAATATAGCACAGTTTTGCACGGAGACAGTACATAGTCTCAGATCTTCATGGGCAATTTACAAAGCCCTTACTAGAATCACCAGAGACACATCCCCTCTTCGAATACATCTTTGTAAGGTCGAGACTAGAAAAATGTATCCAGGCAACCAGTTCTTGTGCTTCTAGAAAGGGGTTCAAAGGAAGGCAATACATATGATTCTAAGCATGACTAATTTATCACACAGAGAAAGAAGAAACAATCTAAATCTATTCTCCCTATCATACCGTAGACAGAGAGAATATTTAATCACAATGTTTAAAACTTTAAATAATGACTACGGACCTAACCTATTCTCTGTTCCTTCCCACCAGGTAGGAAAACCCTAGAGGACATAGCAGATGAGTTCAAAAGCCAAGGCGAAACCATATTGCTGTGAAGTACTGGTTCTCACATCGAGTCATAAACTACTGGAACCGACTACTCCCAGAAGAAGCAGTATCAGTGCCCTCAATCGACTCATTTAAGAAGGGTTTGAATGAGCATACAAATTTACTAGAGACAGATTTACATGGGCTTCAAGCTTTTATTCTCAGTTAATAAATCTGAACCTGATATCTGTTTGAAAGCTTTTCCAGAAAACGCATTACTGATCAACTTGTCGTTGTTAGACAGTAGGGTTTCACAGATGCCGTTAATTTGCCTACATATGTTATTCGCACTAACAGATAAATGAGACATTAGAATTGTTATGAGTTTCTATATGACGGAGAATATAAGATGGTTGTTTGTAATACGCAGAACAGTTTATTGATTCAAAGTGACTTAGGTTTGAAGTTATTTCTAAAAACAAACAGCCGAGTATTCATGAGGGCACAGGATGTTATGTGTCAAATAAGTTAACTTAAGCTTTAAGGAGTAGGTACATATAGAAGCATCGAATTGTGGTTTTACAATAAATTCTCCAATTTATGACATATAATGCCTTAAGCAAATCATAGTACCTGGTGTGATATATAGAAGCGCAAAGAAAAATATATAAAATGTGATAGACTTACTTGTAATTTGGCGACATATTCACAAATTTTTTCAACGTTAATGTTATCTAATGAGTCAAAAAGTGCTAGAATCTGAATGGCACTAAGTGTTGACAGTAGATGTGAATCATGTTTGGGTGACGGGGAGAACCCTCCATCAGCTTTTCTGCAACTCAATACGTAATCGACCATTTCATCTCTATCTACTTCGGATAAGGCATCGAGAAGATCAAGAGCCGTTAAAACCCAATATATGCCAGACATTTTGCAGTAGTCCATGGTGGAATCTGTTTTCTTGGTGCATTTTACTAAAAACTTTATGTGGCTTTGGATCAACAGTTCTTTTGGGTAGTTTTCTTTAATGTTTTCATCAATAATAGGGTGTGCCATCAGCTCCGACGTGACCTTCAACTGTACACAGCGCCACTTAATTTACGGGTAACGTATTGAAAAAGGATAATGGTTTTTAGAATTATTCACCAGGGTTTTCTCCATTGTTTGGCTTTGAATAAGTGAAAAGCAGCTGCTGATAAGATATGCTGTGTTGTAGCACTTATACTGGTTCATAGTTCGAGGCTAGAAACTAACTTCCAGATATAGACTATTCGACAGAGGTTATAGAGATTGAAAGTCATATCATAACATAAGTTCCATTCTGGTGGGAAAAACAGGATTGGGTAAATCAACACACGAATATTTACGCAAAACAGGAGGCTCTAGAATTAGGTTACTCCTTAATATATGTGTAAAACTCGGGCACTGTGGTAGTATGCAATTCCATATTAATTTTTCTGCTATGTATATAACACAGTGAAACAGCAGTAATTACTGGATGACGTTTCGCATATAATTTTTTGTTCATAATCATATTAGTTATAATCACACGATTTCGAAAAATAGGCTTTATAGTTCTCTTGACTCTTCCATGTGTCGTGGTACACTACTGTATATATATACTACTACTATATCTAATAAACAAATTAATATGGAATAAGATTGCTCCTTACTGGCCGATATGGCAGTGTAAGTAAATCTGGTCGATTCAGTCTCTTCTTATTACCCCCAATATCTTTGTAATGAACTCGTATAAGCCAGGAGGTTTCTTCGCACCCTCATGTCGTTGTTTCGAGGCGGTTGTAGTGCTTTGATGGATCACAGTACAATCTATCCCTTTGAGTACTACAGGTTTGCTGGTTCTAAAAAGGGAAGCTGTAATGTTTTGTTTTTTGAAGGGAGTGGATGCATGATTTCTTCAAGGGCAGTAGTTTCTCTGGGACTAGCTAACATTTTGTGGCCGGGCTGTCCTCTGGTTAGGTGGACAAACGCTCAAAAAAGGCTTTGGTAAACCAGTTAAAATAACAATATATTCTCTTATTTTGTGCATGAGGGATGCCAGTTTACAGGAATCATCAATATGATAAATTAAATATACGATCAGTGAGCACATAATAGTGTGTCGGTGGCACAGCAGTTACGATGCTCGCCGACCATGCACATGGTCTGGGGTTTGATTCCCGGCCGACGCACTCCTTTACCTCGCCAAGCCAGTAATAAAGCTGGTAAAGAGGAAAGGTTGGGCATAAGGCTAGCAACCCGTTTCTGTAAAAATAAACACCGCCCCAGAAACCTCAAGCCTCTCGCTTAAAGCCCTATACTCCGCTGGGATCATGAAGGATCAAAAAAGCACATAATAGTAATTATAATATTATAAAACACATACGTATTCCTACCTATGTTGGACACACCGGTTGTACAGGCACGCACAAGTATTATTTAAATTACATAAATTTGGTTTATTATGAAATTACACGGTTGCTGTCTTTTTTGTCTTTAGTTCAGTAAACCAAATAAATGGAAGGTGTGGCAGTATGACTGGGTGTAAAAGAAAGAAGACAACGACAATCCATGCATACATAACAGAGTTGAAAGAGAATAAAACAGTAGTATGGTCACAGAAAGTGATAAAAATTATACCGAAATGTTAACCTAAGTAAAGACGACTTAAGTGAGACATTTGGTGCCCCTTTAAATTCTCCCACAGTGATTCAATTAAGTATACTATGGTGTCCCTCTCTTAATATCCCTCAGATCAGGTGCACTGGCCTCTGCATTTTTTCGTCGTCCGTTTTACTACGGTGGCTAACGGTACACATACTCAGCATTAATAATCGGCAACCATACGCTGAACCTTTTGTTCCACTGGCAGTCTCGTTAGTCCAGATTTTATTGTTTCGAGAAGACTGGTACATCTTTTTAAGAGTGGTCATGCAATGACACCAAGAGTTTCTAGATTTACCCTTAAGTCAGGCTGCATAAATAGGCCGAGTGTAAGTGATCCCAACCGCCCACAATTGAAATACATTTTTTCGACTGCTTTGTCCACGTCTCCTGCGTAGTAAGCGCTAGTGCCAGGAGCAGCCAAAGATCATGCTCTGTCAAATTATGGGAGAAGTAGTTTCCGCATTAGCGGTAAAAGAATCTGTTTTTCTGGAATAAGGGCGAACTTTTCATGATAATGCTTAATATTGGGGGCCAGTCCGTTTTTCGTGGTCTGGTTCAACAGGTTAATTTGCTCTTCATGTAACCTGAGTCCTCTATAATTCTCAGGGTCCTCCACAGCATAATATGGTCTCAGTATGAAAGCTATGGACAGCTTAAGTTGTTAGAGAGTTAATTTATAAAGGTCAGCGATAACAATTGACCCATGTCTAGACACGTTACTTTGCAATGTCAGATGTTTACTATATATAAGTACACTAAGTCCTGCCAACCGACCTTACCGGCTGGACTTATTTATCACCTACTGTTGAAGTTCCGCTTGGAAATTCTTTTGCCAATAATTTTTAATAAAATTGTGTCATATGTTATCTAGATTGAGGGAAATTCTCATTTTTTGGCTAGTTATGTTAGTGTCCGCGTCTCTTAGTCTGAATAGCTTCACTAATTATATCTATTATTATTATTACTATCTCTTTTCTCTTGTCGACAATACCGAAGGACTAACTGGCGAAAGGATCAACTCCAATCACAGTAGTAACAGTCTTAACATACCTCATACTACAAACCACATATAATTAATCCAGCACTACTCCCTTTGGAGTCAACCAAAGCTACGACAGTCGAGTGGCGGGACAAGCTACGCAGAAGTTTACCGAAGATCAAGAACCTATACCTCACAATCAAGAAGCGAGCACAAAGAAATCAAATTGGTTTATACTAGCTCGTAAAAACGATATTGGATATTGGATATTGACTGCAACACACTTTCAGCATATTGGTTGCAATGCTTGGTGTTCCAGGTGGACTCTGTCAAAGTATCGCGATAATGAGGAAGACAGGATAGTTAGAGGGTAATGCCATTTACACAAATCGTCTACCTTCAGTTCATACTACCTAAATTGAACCTTAACTATAGTGTTCTGCTAAATCTTGCTCCAGTATTCACAAAACCTATTCTTTTTACTCCTTAAGTTTTTAACTTCTTATGAAGTAATCTGTTCATTAGGATGCATGCACACATATATAATATGTTCATAAAGATGTACGTGGAAACCTATTGGAAGCACTCATTAAGAAAGCTAGGGAGATGGAATATGGGGTACGAACATCTCTGGTACCAAGCAATATATTTGCGGTAGCCATAATAATCATAGTCTCAGAGCCTAACATCAAAAAAGGAGGGAGGGTGGTGCTAGCTGATCAGTAGATATGGTGGTGGTCACTAAGGTGAATCACCCCATTCTTCAGGAACAGCAATATGCAATTTGAAGGCCCGAGATATTTCTGATTTTTATGAGGGCTTAGGTCTTTATCTTGAAAATGATAATAATGAGCGCCTAGACAGATCATACTTCTGCCTTTAAATATATACCATTCGCTCAATCTATTGTTGAGATGCGACCACGCGGGATCTGCACAGATTTATGGGGCATCTTATAAATTAACTTGCTATCCATCGTCAGACCTTTAAATACCACTTCAAAATGTCTTATCTCATTTATTTCCTAATAACGCCTTTACTTGATCCTCATTATATTCCATTAAACCTAACATTTTATAGCTCTTTATTTATTTGATTCGATTTGTTCTATTCCTATTCTCCGTAGGGTGCGGCTGTGCACCAAATAGACAAAAAGAAATGAAAGAAAAACAACTGGCTAGAAAATAATGTATTAAAGCGAAAAGTGGACATCATGATAGTACGAAGTATATGGGTATTATTATACATTGCAAGTGAACGTTGTCGGCCCAAGGATTAATTACTTCCCCATTCTGTTTCCTATATAAATGTATTTATTAATTATATATTGCACTTACTTCATTTATTACACTTTAATGATTCACATTAGCACTTTAACTTTTCTAAAACAGCTTCCGATCCCTTGTGAACGTTGTACTTACCTCAATATTGGTTGGCTATCGTATGCCTACAACTACAAGATGAAAACGAAACGAAGTCGGTTTCCCCGCGCAACCTGGAGGACAACTGTACAATTCAATGGCAGCCTGTAGACGGCCGTAGGTCATTTGATCAGCTGATGGATATTGGCGTTATTTTTGGAAAAGACGTCAAGGTTAGGTCATTTTTCGTTGTTTTACACACTTTTTTACCTATATTCCTGCTAAAAGTTGATGAAATACGGCGTATTTAGCAGGAATAGGCAATGGTGTTGTTCTTATCCGGCCGTAGCTTACAGGCAGTTTACGGTTTGTTGAAAAAACGTACTTTTCCGTTCAGAATATGTCGAATTACTTGAAGACACATGTTATAACGACCATTTCGTGAATTTTTTTCGCATTTTAATGGATTACACATGGACATGATGAGGTGGGATAGCTCGTTTAGGTAATTATTTCAATTATTTTGTTGTGTACTTTTCCTAATGCTGACAAGGCTGCTCCACATGTATTTCTTTAAGAAAAGTCTGCAGAAATACTAAGAAATTATGTACGCACAGTATTTCCTCATTTAATGGCATAAACTTGACGTTTGCAGGCAGATGCAATATCGATTTTGTATTATTGAAAAATGTTTACTGACGTAATTATATACAATTCAACTAATTATTTCGTCATTTCAAACATATTTCATGGTTAATTATTGTGTTTACACTGATAACAATGTCTACATCTGTATAATTCTTATGTTCTTTTTCAGATAATATCTACTTTCGGGAATTTCATGGATTTGGGTGATAAAGAAAAAGATACCTGCACTGTTGTCGATTTTGTATTACATGTTAATTCATTAATAAATGTATTCCTCGTTATTCGTTTGTTTATTCTACTTGATAAGACCGAATATTAGCCCTTGCGTAATTTGTGAGGTATAGAGTATATGAGACTATCTTTGAAATCCTAAGTAGAAGCAGATATTCGGAGAAGCCTATTGGTAAAAGATTATGTTGTAGTCAAATAAAGTAAATATGTCTAAATCGTAGAGGAGGTATTGCGATTATGAAGCGTTTCGAGTTATCTATCGTCTTAGCAGAATACATATAATGATTCGCGATTCATAGTCACGAAGTGAGAGTAAATCTACCTGAGATAGTTTGCTTGTGATTTCTGCATGTCGCAGTGTACCATAAGGACAGACTATACCTATGCTGTTAAATGTATGACTCAGTGCAACTACGGTTATCGTAATAATTAAAAACAGAATGCCTAAGGTCCTCGGCCACGGAACACGGTACGTTGCTATCTACTCATATAATCACGTAAACAAAAGTCTTCCAGACGTCGCATTTACTCCTAACAGCTTACCCTCAACTTCTAACTTAGCACGTGTTACTTATGTTACTGGAACACAATCGCATTACAACAGAAGGAACACAGATTCATTGAAAAATTGTTTATTAAACAAAAATCAGATTTCAAATGTACATATAATTCAGATGAGTAGTCCTCTGTTACCGTCAGTAAGTTCCATCTGCGTACACGGCACGTATATGTTTTTCCATAAGTCTGAAAAGGTATAAGAAAAGCATAATTAACTTGGGTATTAAATGTATGACCTGAATAAAAAATTTTCCTGATAAGCACTTACAAGTAATCACTTTACAAACAATATATATATAAGTAGCCCAATAGTTTTCACTTAACTTAAGGGACTTCGCAACTTATCGTTGGTCGATATCTAGTAGGTCCATCGAAGCATCATGAAATGATAAAATTATTTAACGACAAGTTATGCAGTAGTTTTCAAAGTTTGTACAAATATTTTAGCAAAAATGACAACGACTTTATGACAAATGATAGGTCAGCAATAATAATAACATTCATGTTCATAGTGACTATAAAAACAATAATAGGTATTATTATCGCAACGAATTCATCATTAACTTAGATAGACAACTAATAATAATACAATCATATCAAATAAATGTATCACTTAATCTTAAGAAGCATGTGTTTACTTACTTTCACTGTATTCTCTCAATACTGATGTGCTCAACCAGCTTATTCCAACTGAATTTAAGATTAATTCTGAAAGTGAGTGAAGATCCAGTTTATGTCAAATAAAAACATGTACCTTACATGTATTACACTGCTTACTGAGACACCTGATACCTGCTTTCCTGTCTTCATGACAAGAACACATTATCTAGGTTTACTTACATATACATAAGTATACGTATATGCTGCATCAACTATGCCGTTTTTATCATGATTAACCAGACCACTGTGTATATTATACTTATTTAAGGATCTCTGAAGATAATGGTCAAGCGATAATTGAATTGGCGTGAAGTTATTACCTCTTCAGAACACTGTTTGCATTCTTGACACTCCTGAGAAGTCCTTAGATCTTAATTTGGCATGAATTCGTTGAATTCAGCAAATAAATCCACTGCTATATGATTTTTTCCTGAGCTGTAGTAGTTTGTGTTGTCAGTTATCTATCCAATTTGATAAAACGCTCCTGGAAATTCAGAACTTAACCAAGCAGCAAAATGACGTTTGAAATTACCTCAACTCGAATGACAAACTGGCCAATCACAAGCGAGCAAATCGCTTGTTTATCTCATTCGCGGTCACTCAAAATTACGGCCGTCTACAGGCTGCCCAATTCAATAACCATACGGCCTGGTTCAGACAATGAGTGTAATTATATATATACACTGGTGTCAGCTCATGATTAAATCCTCCATGCAATATATATATACTATATCAAATATTTAACTGTTGAAACATTATTAACTTGTAGACAATCTAAGATTTGACATTTACCATACATGATCGTGCCTGTAAAAATGGCATGCATTTCCATGTACATTTATGTTTATATGAAAATATAAATTATTATTATTATAACTGCTCTTGCTTGACGGGATACATACAACCGCAGTATACCGTCTGAGAACTACTGACTCAATAACATTGTATTCTTGGGATTATTCTGAACGAATGACTGCTAACATACCCCAGAACTATACTCGGAGTTATCAATGTCAGAGATATCAGACCACAAAGGTGTACTTTTCCTACTGGGATAGCTGTTACTCTGATTTCTTTCGAAAGCAAAGCTGAAGGCTTTGACTGTCTCCAGAATACTCAGAAGCTCACTCTTCTGGTGAAATTTACCTGTAACGTCCTCTTATCCTCTCTGACTGTGGTATCGCACCGATTCTTTGGGGGCAATTTATGCTGTATGATCTGAGACAAAGAGAGTTAACTGCGTAATGTTGTTAATTCATTCTGGAGGAGGTGGTCTGTAATACCTTTTATCCGGTGAGCACTGTTTTTTAGGGGGGTTATCGTTATTGTGGGGATGCGATCGTCTTTACGATAACTCTACCCACTCTCGGTGCTTGGCCTTGCTAGGGGATGATAGTTTCATTGCCAGGGTGTCAACTCCGCGTTCAGTTTCATTGGCCCAGAGTTGTCTTTGTGGTGACAATGTTGAGCAGAACAGCTATTTTCGATTCACCTTTCTAGGATGACTCAGTCAAAAAGTAATGCTGCGTGGTTGCTGTTCCTTATTGGTGGTTACAGTGACATATACTCTACTGACACGTGGTCACTTGTGAGAAATAATCTAGTCCAGATAGTTCGTTGTCCCGCCACCAGTATGTATCATTCTTTCGCGTAATCCAACAGTCATGATGACATTCATGTTTCTGTTGAAGATTTATCCGATCATTTTCGACACTATGTGATAGTATTTGAAGTCATCAAGGATGATGAAGTGGTTACCGTCGTCAATGTAGTTGAAGATTGAACGATCAATTCATGGTTGTTTGCTCAAAACCAACTTCCCCAGTTTTCGCGGAGGTATCAATACGACAGTCATCGTCTCATTGGTCGCTGTTCAGAAAGAAGTCAGCAGCAAACCGTCAGAAGTAATATTGTGATTTATTATTGTAACATTTGTTCACAGACCTTAGTGATAACATTTTTTATATGTTGGTGTTAGGGTGCAGTGTATGACCATTGTTCAATGATCTGGCCTCGTCTTTTTCGCATGATGCCCATTGTATGAGACAAGGTCCATCTGTATTACTCTTATGTCTGGTGATTAGACAATAACTGACATTATCACTTATGTCCTTTCTGTATCTTGTCATCTTATCTATGGTCAAATCTCAGTTTTAGTTGTAGTGATTTTTCTGTCAGAATGAATACTGAGGGTGCAAGATTAAAGCATCTTTACGTAAGAGCTTAGTGACCCCTTGGTCAATGTAGTCCTCACTCGTTATACTCTATCTAATATATGTGCTTCGTACTTGGGACGTGAGGTGGCTGCCTGGATCCTATTTTCTAGATGGGGTTTGAAATAAAGCGGATGCAATGTACGAAATATGTCGGCTTCATAACTTACAAAGGCCGTGTGCAGAGCCTTTAACATTCTAAATCCTTTCTTGGGCACGGCTTTACAGATAGCCGTCAAAACTGGATTTTTAGTGGAATCTCAGACATGTAGTGTGAGAAGAGGCCCTAGAATTGTAACTCTACACTTCGCCCATCCACATACAATACGGAGAATACATTTTACGACCTAGTATAAATCAAGTTGACTTCTGTTAGCTCTTTCTTGGCAGTGGGAAAAGTAGCTGTTGGTGAAGGGTTTCAGGGGAGGTAAAAACGGAGTGAAAGAAGACGGAAGCGCACTATAGTCCTTGGTCTCTGATACAAGACCCTTCATCAGTTGCTACGATAGTCTCTAACCCTATTATCAAATTAAAACTAAGTTTATCTGGACACATTGGATTCTAAAAATATAACATCTACCAGTCAATTTACATCGACCGTACTACCCAGCTATCCCATGCCAAAGAGAGATTGGTGGGGTGCGACTGACCTTTTCAAAAGCTATGTTTTTACTTGGCTAAAGGTTCATTAGTCTCAACACGGTGAATAGCACCATCATGAATATTGTTATTTTGACCATACCAGGAAGAGAAGAAACCTTAAAAAATTTATAGGTGTAGTTTCGAATACCCAACTGATGATGATATACTCTAATGACTTACGGTGGTTCAGTATTCGAGAACTGAGTTTCCGATTTATATGTGGTAAATTTTTAAATCCCTTAGAACGAGAGTCTTGCTTCCTAACGGTGCTTCAAAGTCTCTGGTGATTCTCAACGTGATACTCCCCTACACTATCTTGTTGTAGTTCTGTTAAATTCCAAATTAAGTATTTTGTGACAAAACTGAAGGAATATTTGAGTATGATGCGCCCCAAGTATTCAATGAGTTCCACAATGGTGTGGCTACTGCTTCATCCACTGCAGCTACTGTGAGTGATGGATGGATAGTTAGGTTAGTTTGGGAGGAGCTTATGAAATATTCATTATCCTTGTGACGAGCTTACATGAACCTTTGTTTTTTGGTGCTGACTTCTTGGCATTTTCAAAAGGTTTGAGATCCTTGCCTGATACTAATATCTATCCTGTCGATTGCTGTAACTTCTAGGAAAAGAGGAGAACCAGAGGGATTAATTTATTTTGGAGGACATGTATGGCGTGTACAAAGGAGTCGTCGCTACTGGGATGACAAAGGCGAAGTCGAACGGCATTTTAATCGATGTAGTGAGGTTTGACACTACTCTGAAGACGACTTTGGTGGAAAATCATATTGGATAAGGTCTGTGGGACAGTAGTTGTAATCTGTGGGATTTTCAAAAATGCATCCACTAACATTTATTTGGATTCACCATGCAGCCATCAAGACTAAAGTATTGCTGCCTGGACGCAATAAACAATTCAGCCAAACAAAGTTTATACATTCCAGGTAATATACTGCGTTCTTCTTTATAGTTCACTAAACTTCCTTCACTTCGAGATACAAGCAGTTCCATTCACTTGGCGATGAGCCTCAATCACTGTTTGAGGGCTGTACGGAATTGCTTTGAACATGAGAAAAACTGGTGGGAAGTCGAGCACTTAGGCTGATGAGCCACAAGTCCATTTACGTTCGCTTCTAGGTCGTGGTTTACTGCCCGTATTAATACCAGGGCTTTTCCTCCATTCCTTTGCATTCCGAATGGAACGTAGATTAGCAAGCTAACGCTCTGAAATTTCAGTAAAGGTGGCTCTATTTCTTACACGATGTGGTTAGTAGCTTTATTTGCAGACTTCCGTCTTACCGAGCTTACTGCCGGTTAAGAGGGATTTAAGAGTGCGTTGGCCCAAAATGGAATCCAGGACACTTCTGTGGTTAGCAAGTATTCTCCCAATAGTGCTACAGCTTTATCAGGCTAGTACATATGATCTGAGCAACTATAATTGGTTTAATCAGCTATTCACGATTTCACCGTTTTCAAGGTATGTACTTAATCCTCGAGGAATGGTTACTGGCGCGACCAATCATCTACAGGTTACCAAACAAGGAAAATCATCGGAATAACTTGCACTTCACCGATTATTCCATTGACCTAATATCAACCATAATTACTGTCTTCAAATTACACAGTTCCAAGTGAAATTTTATCAGAGTTTCTCTCAGAAACTGAAATTATTCTGCGCAAAATATATGAGCTACTAACCAATTGCAGATAAGATTTAATGAATTTCAAGTCTGTCCAAATAGCTAGAGAGAACCCGGGTGGTTTGAACAGTTTCAGCTGTCTCTCTCAGTCGAATCAAATCGAGTGTACCACCGATGAGGTGTCCGTCATCCGGTGTTTTTAACCACTTGAATCTGGCAGTCAGAAACTACTGGTTGATGAGAGCACATTCCAGTAGTACACAGAGTGATGCACTTTCAGTCAGATTTACAGAACTTCAATACTGTAGCGATTAGTAATAACTTTTGCTGCCCTGTCGACTGAAAATCACTTTTATATTGACCTGCTGATAAGCGCTTATTAGCAAACTTGATTGCTTCAGTATTAAAACTAACTTAAAAGTCCAGATGACATTTCCACTTGCGATTACTTCTGAACAGCACCGAACTGACATTGGCCTGGATTAATCATCATTAATTCCTTAGCGTTCTAGCTAAAGCAGTAAGGCTTCAAACCTGGAAGTCACAGTACAGCTTAGGCTTTCTACAAGTTTGGGGGTGGAGGCTACTGCTAACCTAACATCTAGACATACCCCTTCCCGGGTTCAAGAGTGTATCTGCTTAGAATCGAATCGTAACCATACACGTGGCTGCTGAGTACTCTGTCTGTTTTCGGCATAGAACTTTGCACATATGTGCGGAAGTTCGAGTCGCCACACTCCTCCATGTACCACACAAAGCAACAGAAGAAATGTATAATAGAGAATGTAAACAGAGGTGTGAGACAAAGGAACAGTAATAACGAAGAACAACATAGTTTCATTGGAAATCGATAAGTCACAAGGGGTAGATGCATCTGCGCGATTGAGCCATAGCACCAATTGTTTCCAACCATTGTTTTTCACCGACCCGAGGACCCCAACCAGTTAGGAAGTCTACACCTTCTTACGTGGCTGGCTTAAACTAACTCTTGTGGATTTAATTGACTGATGAAGCCATGTTTTGGTTTGATCGCCGCTAGCTCTTTTCCAGCCTGACCCCATGTCAGCTAACATTGCCCATCGAGGAAGGCGATGACTAGGCATACGTAACGCATTTCCTAACCATCTTAGTCGATGTAGCCTCACAGCCTCGTCGATTGATTTCCCCTCCTTACATAGCACTCGACTGAAGCCTAACCTTTATATTGCTCACCTTATTATACCACTTCACACGGGAGATAAACGCAGGCACCTATGATCAAAGACAGTTAGCCAGGCTTTTCATGTCTTCAACTCTCAATGACCACAAAGGAGGACGGAGCGGACTGCTGAGCAGTACACCCGCCCTTTGGTCGATAGCCAGCCGGATATCACGTCTACTAAACCAGAGACGGCGTTAACTGGCATATGCGAAACTAGCCCTCTGTACCTGTGCTGAGATTTCGTCAGAGATCAACCCGTTGGACTGGCTGATAGTACTTCCCAAATAATTGAAGCAGTCAACGTGCTCTATCACTTCACTTCCTATTTCTAAGCTAGGAGTCAGTGGTTGAGTACTCTACGCCTGAATCTTACCGCCCCACCTCTCTCCTCCCCGTCAACATACAAAAATATAAACTGCCTAACTAACGAATTACTACTATCATGAAATGTGACACCTTAAAATTTGCTCCTTTGCCATCAACTTTGACTTTCATCATCAACTGTGATATCGACAAGTGAAACCAGTGAATCCAAACAAAAAAATGCAACAACAACAACGAACAATTCCATTCTCAAAAAAGTTGTTATATATATATAGAAGTAGATAAATGCATAATACATAATAATAATATCAAGACAAATTCTTCAATGTTAGAATCTTATCTACCATTATCATTCTTCATTTCTCACAAACACACACACACATACATACACGCATATAAATGTATGTCTCAAAATGACAAAATTTCTTTCAATGTTATAAAAGGTTAGACACATTGTTAAGGCAAATCAGTAGCAGCAATAGTAGAATATTGTGTTTTGGTTAACATGAAGACAACATATGTTGAAAAATTCCATTGAACTAGGCGTGAAATCTGTGCTATCACATACGCTTGAAGAGAAGTGAGCAAGAGAGAGAGAAAGAGCACAGGGATAGAGCAGAGATCGAGAAATGCGTCATAGAAAACTGCACAAATTGAAAACTTGAAAAAAAATTCATAACATACAAAAACACAACTTCAAATATCCAATCGGACATCAGCTGACTCAAGAATTGTACGACATAAACTTGTGTACATGAATGAATCACCACGAATACGTTTCATTTTTATACCGAGTATACGATCATGTTGATCACGTGAATTGGATGATGATGATGCTCCACGAGTGGATGAAGAACCTTTCGATGTAGTAGATGTATTTGTGTTTATACCGCATGATGGATTCATAGAAGTATTATCATTATTGGAGGAATGAACAGAAGAAATTCCAGGCGATGAAGATCTTAGAGTCATACGACGTCGAACTGAAGCTTCTACTGCTCGAGCTGACACATAGACTAATTCCAATTCAAAGGATAGAACTGTTTTCCCCCAATCATTGGCAAAGACACACAGAAAACCAGACCTATTCATAGATAGAACCGAAAAAATTGAAAGAAAACATTTTTTTGTTTATAATAAACAAAGTCAAATTATAATTCTAATTTTAACAATAAATTTATTACTAAACAAGGACATCAATAAATATTGTATCAAAACAGGAGTAATTTGAGAGAAGGCACCTCTTTCCCTTACCTAACCGACTGGCCAACAACCATTTTCACCCAGAGGCGGCAGCACACACACACATATATAAGGGTATCAAATCTATTCAGGGTTGGGAAAGGGTGAGACAGACCTTCGGCTACCCTGAAGTCGGTGTGGAAATAATCTGCTGCACCGTACTCAGTAACACAATGAACAAGATTCGAATTGTCTACACTAATATGTGTGTGATTGTACGGACATGATATCTGGTTGTCAATTAAAAGATGTTAGTACTACACTGTCCCTCTTTGTGGCTATGAGACTGATATGTATCCATATATATATATATATATATATATATATATATATATATATATATATATATATGGTGATCTCTCTTTCTGTTTGCTCTCTTAGTCTGTGACCATTTCACTTTGATGAACCTGTCTCCTTTAACAATGTATATTCCCCTTATATTATATATAATATGAGTGTTTGTTGACAGTCCGTTGCTTGGTGACATATATCCATATATGGTGGTTGTTGACATGTCTGCTATATTTCGCTATGTATATATGGATCGATACTTCATTATAATTAGCCATTCATGTTAAGACTGTCTAATGATTGTTCACACCCTTGTCATATATATTTCGCATTCACAATTTGTGTGACTTTCTTACCACTTTGGTATGATACCACTTTTGCATTCTCCTCGTGTTTGGAAAATAGAAGTATCATCGCAAACCTAGTGGTCTTCTGATTTCCGCCTTCTTGCATCAGGACTATTAGTTTCTCGACCAGTCCATAACAATAAATTAGCGACGAGTACATAACAGAGACATAACTGTTGGAAGTTGAAGACTGGAAGAGGTTAATTGTCTTTCACACCCACAGATGTTTACGTTGTAACAAAAGAAGACAAAGGCCATGCAACAGATCGTTTATCACGGAAATCAACACATATTTATAGATTTTCATGTACATTATTATAGATTATTGCTAGCAGAAAAACACAGTCCTCTAAATGGTTGTTTCTCACAGAAAGTTAACCTTGCATGACTGTTTCTTGAATGTCACATCATCTATATGTTAACTGTATCCGCCTACGCAAAGCCTTTGCTCTTATTTTTCTCACAACCAATATTGGGGACATAAACATTGACGTAAATTACTGTCCACCAATTTTGACTACCAGCCAGATCTCAACACACTCGTCTCCCCGTCAAAGATTTGCGACTGGAGTTGGTTCGGTCTTCTTGGTTCTAAGGGCTTTGCTCGTTTGTTTCGCTGCATGAAATCTTGGCGCTCGCTAATGTTTACCTGTTTTTCTTTGTTTACCATTGCAATTGTGTCTGCGTAACCTCATCTCAACGTGACCATATGTGGTCCTTCCCACTTTGGAAACTGTTTGCCTGACCCTGTCGCACATTCGTCAGTATTTCGCTTCACACTTTCATATGCTGCTTTCTCCCAACCTCTAAGCAGCGTCCCGAGTAACAACCTCATCGCTGACAGATCTTGAACGCCACTCAACTGCGCAGAAGCCTCGAGGTTCTGCCCGAAGATCCATATGACTCCATCAAAAATTGCAGGGTATAGGCTTTCCATTTGTCGGTAGGCAGCGACACCAAATGTAACAACAGAAGACAAAAGCCAGGCGACAGATCGTTTATCAAGGAAATCAACACATATTTATAGATTTTTATGTACATTATTATAGTTTATTTAAGCAAACAAACACGGTCTTCTGACTGGTTGTTTCTTGAATGTCAGATAATCTCTCTGCTAATTGTTTCCGCCTACGCAAAGTCTTTGTTCTCATTTTTCTCACAACCAATATCGGGGACATAAAAATTGATGTAAATTACTGTCCATCAATTTTGGCTAACAACCAGCTCTCACCACAACGTCAATCGATGAAGTTATAAAACTGTGTTGACTATGATGGATACGACAGGTGGAAAGCATACCAAGATATGGTCTTCCTTATTCAACAAAATATTAGCTGACGACATATGATTAGAGCTAAAAATGTAGTCAAACATGGAATCAATCAATAAAGCCATTGATAGTTGGGTGTGAGTTAAATAAGGAGGTGTACACTGCCTAGCTACAGTCCTTAATACCAACACAGCTAGGGGGGGAGGGCTGCTGGTGACATGGGTCAAAATCACTCCTTAAATGGTGCAGATGCATTCACATTCTGATCACATGCGCTTGTCATGTATATTTTTTTTATATAAAAAGGCGGAAAACTGAAATCACTATTTAACTGAATTTTAGATTTCCCCATTGATTGATTGATTGATTGGACCGAAGTGCTCGGTCGACTCAGGTTGACATGTCGGCTTCTTGTGCAGATGCTTCGGCACGATGTCTGGATATGTAATTAAAATTTTTAATCGGTGGATGGTGACTAGCCTCGGTGGAGATATCATCACTCACTGGGGAGTGCTGGTACATCCAGCTGCTGACGAGTCCCAAATAGGACGAAATGCGCACTCCACTACTAGTAACCATCCATCAGTGAAATCACTAGAGATCTAAATAATGGATGAAAAGAACTGATTGAGGAGGATTCATTTATCGTCGTATTTACATAGGGGTTGCGCGTAACCAATGCTGAAATGACTAAAACAACAAGTCGAATCTGATAGTCCTACTGAGAATATGGAAGTTAAACACATCGAACATTATTTAATAGAAAGTATAAGGTAAAAAAGGGTTAAAAAGTTGACTCGAAAATCTTTTTCTTTAAATTTATACATTATACATAGATGCGTTTGAAAAGATAATAATAATAATACTTGCCCTTACATTCAACTCCGTCGATAATTTATCCTTTAAATGATTAGATTTTTATATCTGTGTCCTACATTGTATTAACTCACATTATATATCTAGGTATGACGTGTAACAAATAGGATTGCTATGTAACAACACCATTAAGTGGCCAGAAAAGCAATCAAGTTTACAAAGAATAATGTGTTGGCTTCTATAAACGACTTGGTACGAGCGAGGGTGGGTAGACGCAAGTCTACCCGCCAAATGCAAGATGATGTTACAGGACTGGACTACACCGACTCCTAGATTAGAAATAGGAAGTGAAGTCGGAGAGCACATTGACCACTTCACTTATTTGGGAAGTACCATCAGCCAGTCCAACGGGTTGATCTCTGACGAAATCTCAGCACAGATACAGACGGCTAGTTTCGCATATGCCAGTTAACGCCGTCTCTGGCTTAGTAGACGTGATATCCGGCTGGCTATCGACCAAAGGGCGGGTGTACTGCTCAGCAGTCCGCTCCGTCCTCCTTTGTGGTCATTGAGAGTGGAAGACATGAAAAGCCTGGCTAGCTGTCTTTGATCATAGGCGCCTGCGTTCTATTTCCCGTGTGAAGTGGTATAATACGGTGAGCAATATAAAGGTTAGGCTTCAGTCGAGTGCTAGTTAAGGAGGGGAAGTCAATCGACGAGGCTGTGAGGCTACGTCGACTGAGATGGTTAGGACATGTGTTACGTATGCCTAGTCATCGCCTTCCTCACCAATCGGCAATGTTAGCTGATATGGGGTCAGGCTGGAAAAGAGCTAGCGGCGGTCAAACCAAAACATGACTTCATCAATCAATGAAATACACAACAGTTAGTTTAAGTTAGGTTGGAAAGTGAAGACTTCCTGACTGGTTGGAGTCCTCTGGACGGTAAAAACCAATGAAGGCTCGAAACAATCGGTGACATGGCTTAAAATCGTTCTCAATGGCTAGCGCAGATACACCCGTCCCTTGTGATTAATGATTTCCAATGAAACTGTTTTGTTCTTCGTTATTACTATTCCTTTGTCTCACACTTCTGTTTACTATCTCTATTATGCATTTCTTCTACTTTCTTCTCTTGCTTTGTGTGGTACACGGAGGGAGTGTGGCGAATTGAACTTCCGCACATATGTGCAAAGTTCTATGTCGAAGACAGACAGACTTCCATCTTCCTCTCAAAATGCTACCACATGTAACCACGCGTTTATAACCTCTGCCAGGTGATTCCTATCCACTCCCTTCACTTGAACTTCCGGAGCTTACAACCGGATTGATAGACATGCAGGTCTATCTAGGGGAACTGGGGAAGGGAAATCAATCAATGAGGCTATAAAGTTACACCGATTGAGATAGTTAGGACATGCCTTACGCATGCATAGCCTAACCATCCCCTTCTTCGACAATGGGCAACGTTAGCTTACTCATGGATCACGTTAGAAAAGAAAAAAGCTAGTCATGGTGAAACCAAAAACATGGCTTCATCAGTCAATGAAATCCATAACAGTTAGTTTAAGCCAGTCAGTCATGTAGGGAGGTGTGGATTTCTTGACACTGACGGGTTGGGTTCCTCAGGATGGTGGTAATAACCGATCAAAGCTGAAGACAATTGGTGGTGAAATGGCTCAATGCGATTGTTCTCTATGGCTGGTGGAGATGCAGTCACTCTTTATGATTGATCATATCCAATAAAACTTCATTGTTCTTGCATATTACTCTTCTTTTTCCCTAATTCACACTTCTGGTTAATGTCTCTCATTTTTGAATCTCTCTTTGCTCTCTTCGGTTGCTTTGTGTGCAAAATGGACGGGGGGGGGGAGTGGAACTTGGAACTGGCGCACATCTGTGTAAAGTTGTTGTTCTACGTTGAGACCACTCGGTCAGTCAGTAAGGGGAGCTGGAAATCCTGATTTCAAACCTATGATAGTGTAAATGGGCTCAAGAATTTTGAACAGATCACATGACCTGCGGTGAATCCTATTTTGGTCACCAGCAACATTGGGGGCGTAGCTTCTCTGATGCTGCTCCACTGCCTTGTGATCAGGCTCAAGATATGGTCTCTTCAGACGACCACCAGCTTTGATCTGGACACACATTCAGGTAGTATTCCAACCATCACAAAAAGACTCTATGGAGTATCCCCCTTTAGTGATCATATAATACACCAAGTCAAGTCATTGTGTTAATAAAGCACAATACAAAAATGAAAAACAAGATATAAGGCAGCTAGCTAGCTTACCCTTTTAGCGCAAAACGTATCGAATGTTGTTTTAAAGCTGCAGTGATTCGATCAAATACCTGACCAGGACTTAAATCATTACGAACAATTAAAACATTATTCAAGTGGCGTGTTTTTCTCAGCCGGTCAACAACCAGTCGACCATCTGGTACAACTTGCTTCGGTGTAAGCGCTTTACGTAGACGTCCAAAATTACGCCAACCGCTAACTTCAGCGCTAGCGCCAGAACCAGAAGCCGAGCTAGTACCACCAATACCACCGGCACCGCCATATTCATCAGCTGAACTTTGAGATTGTGAATAGTCATCACCGATAACAGCACCAGGACTTGAGTGAAGTGATGATACTTCATGTTTTAGTTTAGATGATCCTGATGATGTATAGGCGACTACTGACAAATTGTCTTCACTTGTAGTCTCACTGACGGATATTGGATGTCGTCTTTGAAAAAAAAACAAGAAACAAAAAGCAAAGGATACAGTAAATTAGGAAGGTCAATGAGATTAAAAATTCGCCAACTAAACACGCGGTCCGATCCTACGCCGCCATAGATGCACTCCTAAACCTCGGCCAGCCGGTAGGAAGACCGATAACTGAGGTAAAAGAAGCGCCACCGGTGCTGAAACTCTGAAGCTCAAGGTTGAAACCCTATGCTCAACTATGCTTAACACAGAGCTTGGCTTTTGAAGTTCCAAATGGCAGTGGTGCCGGTTTTAACGGGTTGAAGTTGCTAGCCTCATGTCCAACCTTTTCGTTTTTAACGGGTTTTACTTTCGGGGGGGGGGGGTTAGAAGAGAGGGTTTAGGAGATTAGTGCCTTTGGTCGCCGGGAGATCAAACCTCCGAACCAAGTGCGTGGTTGACCAGTATTCTACAAGTGGACTCACTAACTGACGTGCAAGTTGATAAATAATCATACATAATACAAACAATGTAAATTAGATGTGAAATAATATTTCGATTGAAACTTAGAATAACGAAAAATAATAACGAACGCTGAGTGATCGCAAATTGGGTGAATGTATTAACTGAATAAAGCAATAGCTTAATTATTTTTCAAAAAATTCCGTTTAACTAATGTCCAAAATTAAAAAAAAACACTGCTGTGGAGGGATACTGTAACAACAGAAGTCAAGACATGGAAGCTAAGGTATATTTTGTGGACTTCGCCGATGATATATGTCTGATTTCACACAAACTGGAAGATATGAAAGTGAAAAGCAACAAGTTGGCAGAAGAAGCATCCAGAGAAGATAGGACTTCAAGGTGAACATAAAGAAAACAGAGGTGACGATGAAGATTCCTGACCAGCAGCAATAGCAACAAAAACAACAGACAACAATCAGCCAGCATAAATGAGAGGAACCTGAAAGAAACAACCTCATTTACCTACCTGGGAAGCATCGTTTCAACTACAGAAGGATGGAACTGACGAGGATATCAAAGCAAGAATCGGAAAAGCAAGACAAGCTTTCATTACTCTTAAGTCTGTGTGGAGGTCAACAGCACTCACCATCAAAAATAACATCCGGATTTTCAACTCCAATTTGAAGTCAGTCAGTGCTACTATACGGATCAGAGACTTGGCCAGCGCGTCATAAAAAGGCATCTCCAACAAACTTCAGACCTTCATTAACAGTTGTCTTCGCTCAATACTCAAGATTAGAAACAGGGATCTTTGGCGATTAGTGAACCAACCGAGAACCGATTGTGGAACAAATAGGCAGGAAGAAATGGAGATGGATTGGCTGGCCATACTCTGAGGGAACCATTAAGTGACATCACTAGACAAGCCATTGCTCGAGTGGAACCCGAAAGGGAGGTGTCGAGTTGGTCGTCAGTGCATGGGTGGTGTGACTTGGAGGAGGTCATGTGTAGAGGAGATGAAAGCCTGTGGGCAGACTTGGAGCGGGGTGAAAAAGTTGTCAGAAAACCGAAGGCAATGAAGACGCGCACCAGAAGCCCTATGTTCCTCTAGGAATTAAAGGATACAAATATATATATATATATATATTCCGTCCTCCTTTATGGTTGTGAAACCTGGCCACTGAGAGTGGAAGACATGAAAAGGTTAGCTAACTGTCTTTGATCATAGGTGCCTCCGCTCTATTTCCCGTGTAAAGTGGCATAATAAGGTGAGCAACATGGAGGTTAGGCGTAGAGTTCCAGGTAAACAGGGGAAATCAATCGACGAAGCCGTGAAGCTACATCGACTGAGATGGTTAGGACATGTGTTACGTATGCCAAGCCATCGCCTCCCTCGACGAGCAATGTTAGCGGATATAGGGTCAGGCTGGAAAAAAGCTAGCGGCGGTCAAACAAAAACTTGGCCTCACCAGTCAATGAAATCCACAACAGTTGGTCTATGCCACGTAGGAAGGTGTAGACTTCCTGACTGGTTGGGATCCTCGGGACGGTAAAAATCTATGGTTGGAAACAATTGGTGACATGGCTCAAAATCGTGGCTAGCGCAGATGCATCCACTCCTTGTGACTTATGATCTCCAATGAAACTGTTTTGTTCTTCGTTATTACTCCTCCTTTGTCTCACACCTCTGCTCACAGTTTCTATTATGCTTTTCTTGTACTTTCTTCTCTTGCTTCGCGTGCTACACGGAGTGTGGCGACTTGAACTGGTGCACATCGGTGCAAAGTTCTATGTCGAAAACAGACAGATATATATATATATATATATATATATATATATATATATATATATGAAAACACACTCGTCCCCCCGTCAAATACTTTCGATTGAAGTTGGTTCAGTCTTCTTGTTGGTGGAGTCTTTGTTTGCTTGCCTTGCTGTATCCAGTTCTAGAGCTCACTGACGTTCACCCGCCTCTCTTTATTTGCATTTCTGATCGTATATGTATGACTCCATCTCACGGTGACCGTATATGGTCTCTTCCACTTTGGAAGAACTTTGCATGATCCTGGTGCGTATTCTCCAGGGTATTTCGCCTCACACTATCATATGCTGACGTCGTCTGACCTTCCAGCAGCGTTCCAAGTTACAACAGCCTCTTCGCTGACGGATCTTGAACGCCACTCAACTGCGCAATAGCCTTGAAGTTCTGCAAGAAGATCCATATGTTGCCTCTTTCTTCAAAAAAACTGTAGGGCATAGGCTGTTTTATTTGTCGGCAGGCAGCGACACCAAATGTAACTAACAGCAGAAGGCAAGACAAAGACGCCAAGGGGCATATTTTCAAGTGATCACATCACTATTTAAATATATGCAGTTTATATTCTTTTTAAGCAATCACTGAGCGTGTGATAAATCATACAGTGTTGTACAGTAATATTAACTGATGACTACGTTTCATATCAACTTGATATGATTATGAGTGGCAATAGTTTGTGCTCGAAACGTGGTCATCAGTTAATATTACTGTATAACACTGTGATTTATCAAAATAAAATCTTATCCATAATGGAGTTATGCTCTACCACAATGCCCGCGTTCGACCATTGTTCTCTATGTTTCTAACCAACCATTCAGGAACATTTATCACCCATACAACGAGCGCTAATCCAATGTCATGCGACATGGACAGTCAGATATTTAGTATCATGGATGGTGAAAAAGTTGGTGTCTTCGAATAGAACAACCAAGTAGACTTTACTGGCTTCTTGGAGAGCAGATAACACACTGCGGGAATGTGGAATTGCAGGTCTGTCTTGAATTTCTGAGAGATCTCACGAATAAGACGTTGAAAGGGGAGAATTTACGGATTAGAAGTTCACTATTTTTCACTTGGCAACAGTGGATTTCATGAAGAGCAACACAGTTTAATAACGCTACTACACCAATAGCTAATGCGCGCTTCTATATGGACAGTCTTGGTGATCAAGAGATTTGTGAGTTGTTTGCTTTATTCAAGCCATAACGAAATACCGAGTGACAATGACTAGAATCCACTATCATGCACTATTAAGATAACTGAATTAATATTTCTTGATGGTGAGCGCTTGACTTAATTTGGAGAACCTCCCACAAGGGTATGTTGAGGCGTTTTTTGTTGGCATGCCTCAAAGTTAGAAGGTTGAGACCTCTGTAGCATCAGTTGTGAGTACGGAAGGTATGGATCTACAAAATGTTGAAGTGCAGAGTATGAATGCACCGCTTTCCTGAGATCTGTCTTGTGCAACGCACAAGAGTGCACACTAGGTTTATATGCGTTTGAAAAGATGGGTTCAAACTCCGATAAACTGCCTGTGTAAACATTTTACTGAGGGATCTTAATATAAACTATTGTTTCTTGCAAAAGTTGATACACCGTTAGACTCTAAGCATAATAGCGGCTCATAAACACTAGGCAACCTGAACTTCTGTGCAATGCTTTATATTGGGAAGCAATCAGGCACGTGGTCCCCTAATATTGGAAGAATGTGATCCATTCTATTCATCAGCTTGGTATGATTGTCTATAAGGCCTATCATTTCGGTGTGACGAATAACGACTTGTTGAGGATTAAAAATCTCGAAACTCTTGAAGGTTCTTGAAACTTTGAAAGATAAGTCTGCTGACCACCTTTCACGCTTGCATTAACACACTTTGTAAGAGCTTGTAACACCACGATACCAATAGTGTACATCGTAACAAAGCATTTAAAGAGAACAAAGTAAGCAAATAGTTGGTGTTATTTGGTGGGTGATGACAAGTAGTTGAAACCACGATGCACGCTTTGTCCAACCCCCCCACCCCCCACATTTCAGTGGTAGTTGTGTTCCACGGAGACTTGAATCCAGTACCGTTCGTTTTTAAACACACCACAAATAAGACGTAACTTCTAGTGGCCAGGGGAAATACTCACAGGGCACGCTAAAATTCCATAAAATCATTCCTATTTTAGTAAGCGCAAATACCCACTGTCAGCCACTAAAAGTCGGCCAACAGACACGCCTCGTGCCGAAGAGTATCACCAAAGGTAAGAGAATAATTATTAAACACAGAGCTTTTCACCCGATTTCCATCTAATGTCTAGACTCCCCACCACCTAGTTATTATTGGACAATTACTCATTCTTCTCTACAGTACACAAAAGAAATATTTACGAAAAAACGATGGAGGGCGTGGGGAAACAAGCTTACCTATCCGTCAATTGTGCATTATGAAATTCATTTGTCAAATTAATAAGTTGTGAATCGATTGATCGACTCGGAGATATACCTGGATGCTCCGTAATTTTACCTTTGAAAAAAAGTAAAGCAAGTAAATATGGTAAATAAGTATTACAAAAAAATACTAGTATGATATATATATATATATAGATGTAAACCAATATGGCCGTCCTACCGTGGTGTGTGCTACTGATATAAGATTTATCAGTAGTATACATACATATATATAAAAAGAGATGTTCATCGGCATAAAAACATCACATATAGTAGGGAGATAGATTTGATGTGAGTGAAAGCAAATGATAAAGCGCGTTGTGGAGACACACATGGGAGATGTGAGTGAAAGGAACACAATAGGAAGGAAGGTGAGAAGTAGTACAACACGGAAGATCTCTGTGCAAATCTCCACGTTGAAGATAAGGGGTGTACATAATCTGTCTATATAGAGGATACCAAATTTTCAAATAAACATTTCCTATACTAAAATCCCTCGTCTTCTACCATCACACTACTATGAAAGGTGTTGATTTAGCGATCATTAGACTTGGCTGCATAGCACAGTTACATCCATTTTGCTGTAAGGCATATTTGTTCATCACCTAATTGCAATGAACTGACTGACTGACTGATTGACTAAACAATTGACAGTTACAACACTGAACTCTGTAGAAAAGTCTACTAGTTCGACTTACCCCACTCCATACAGCACACAAGAAGAGACAAAAAAAAAGAGAGAAAGAAAGACATTGCAAAAGAGCATTGTTGAAGAGAAATGTATGAGAGAAAGAATTAATATAACAAGGAGGAAATAACCCAGGAAGACTTCATGTTTTAGTCTAGGAGATTACAGAGAGCGAATACATCATCTGTGCAACTATGAACAGTTTTGAACCTTTAGTAATTAACGTTGTACACAAACCAAGACAATCACTTCACTCAGGCAACCAGCCTCCTGTGTCAACCAAAAGACTCAACAGAGAAAGAAGATAAAACCAACATCATCTATAAATTAAATTGGCCAAAGTCGACGACGTCCTCCTCTTCGTCTTCGTACCCATGAATATACACTAGCAGTCAAAAGACATGACATATACTCCCCGTCACTCATATTGTTGCATACAGACAACCACAGACATCAATTCGACTGGGGCAACCAACGTTCAAATATTAGACAGAGGAAACAACAAGAATGCTAGAGAATTTTTTAGAAAGCTGCCGCCTTGTATTCCACTGAATCGTCAATTAACAGACATATCGACATTCACAAAATTTACCAATCGATAAGAAGGAAGTTTCACTCACAAAGGGTGAAACTTCAGGTCACAGAAACAATCAGTATCAATACAAGTAGCCTAGAGGGTGTGAAAACACACAGAAACAACTAATCACGAGGTTCGAGGTCACCCATTTGCAGAGATGACCAATAAGCTTGGAGAGAAATCTGAAAGCTCACTTTAAATTGAAGTATGTGCTAATATATGTGTAAAACTTGAGCACTGTAGTAGTAAGTAATTCCATATTAGTTTGTTTATCAGATATATCACATACAGTCAGTGAAACAGAATTATTTACTAGATGACACAGTTTCGAACAAAATTTAATTATTGTTCATAATCATATCATCAATTATAATCACACAACTTCAGAACTTGAGTTTTATAGTTTTCTTTGTCCTCTCCTATTTGTCGTACGGGTAGTACAATTTTCCAGATATCTGAGTGAACAGGTGTTGAATCATGCATATTACACGTGTTTGCATTTGATTCGGTAAACAAAGCTTCTGTTATCAATCTCTCCCTCCACCCTGTGATATTAGATTTTAAAACTGTCATGTTATCATATCCCATCATATTGTATGGTTGGTGTGTAATTGCATGAAGTGTAGTGCTACGGCTGAACTATTCTCTAGATTTCTTATCTTACTCGGGTCAACCAATCTAGATTTTGCTAGGTGTTTATGTTCAGCTAGTCTGACTTCCCCTGTTCTACTACTCTGACCTATGTACTTGACGTGAAAATCATTGCAGGGTATAAGATAAACTAAATTGTTTTGTTTGTATGTGCTGAAGATATTGCCTAGTAGGGGACAATGAAAGCTTCGCAAATAAACCATCCAGCTCAGAGATCACAACTGCATCAAAATCGTCCAACTGAGCTACAAATCTTCCCCATTATATCCAAATCTTACGAGCGAAAGACTTAATGCATCTAATATTTGACAGAGAGCGAATGCATTCGGTGCGTCGGTGGCATAGCGGTTAGGACGCTCGCCGACCATGCACATGGTCCGGGGTTCGATCCCCAGCCACTGAGGAACTCCTTTACTTCGCTGAGCCAGAAATAATGCTGGTAAAGAGGAAAAGTTGGGCATGAGGCTAGCAACTCCATCCTGTAAAAATAAACACCACTGCTACAGAAACTTGAAGCCCTTATGTTCCACTGGGAACGTGAAGGAATAAAAAAAAACAAGAATGCATTTGTGCAACTGAGAATAGTTTTGAACCAACAGTATCAAGCCATTACTTCTTAACATCCTAAGGAAGCCCAACCCCTTCCCGCCACCCCAACCAAGTATCTAACAAAATCAAGTGTTTATATTCATATCATCAAGTATAACACTGCAAAAAAAACAACCAAAACTTGAAGTGTATAGTTCCCATCCTTCTTTCCTATTTGTTCTACGGGTAGTCGAGTTCTGCACATGTCCGGGATGTCCAGGTGGTATTCGATTTATTTATATGAGTTGAAAAGCTACCACGAACACGATCTTCCAGTGTTGTATTGCATCAACAAAAGTAAATAAGATGGAAAGTGAAACACGCCAGTATCTTTACAGAAAACCTACACAATTAAACCGTTACCTAGATATCGGATCATTCCGTCCAAAGTGTCAACGACTATAGGTATTAGCGAAATGTTTAAGTAAGACGGTGAAAATCAAAGGTAGGAAGCATACGTAATAATCAATAATTACCCTGAACAAAACCGCGACTACTAACAAGGATAACATGCATGACAAACATACACAATGAGGTTAAGATATCAAAAATAAGGAAACCAAAACATCAGTATTGCTGCTGCTAGGCAAAGAGGGGGGGGGACCACTGAAAAATGACATAAGATCTTTAACAAGGCAGGAGAAAAAGAGTGGCATTCAAATGTACAAATTCACTTAGAAACAAATTATACCTGTTGTTAAAGGATCCTGTGAAGTCCATTCAACAAGGCAATTCACAGGATTTCATTATGAGTGAGCTGACATCGGTTAGAGAATCATTGGGAAAACTGGGATTAGTGGACAGCTGTTTTGTCCCACCAGTTTGGGACTCTTCAACAGTCCAAAAACGACCAGGGTTCAAACCTAAAACCATCTTGGTTAAAAGGCCAGCTCGTAGACCATTAAGCCAGCCCATGAATTCCAACTTTTGCCAATTCACGACCACTAGTGAATGTCATCGCTGGCGAGTATTTGTCCTCAAACACAGTTCATGATGAAATCCTAAAATCAATCAAATCCTTGCAAACTAACACTTGAATATCATTGATATGCTCAATAAAAACTGGCCTTATTAAGGTAGGGAGTTACCTGGAGTTCTCGTGGGAAGTCCTAACCAGAAGGGTACAGCAGGTCGAGTGTGAGAACAAATACGCGCCAGTGATGGCACTGATGATACTAGTACCAGTCGCTAGCACATGAATTCCAAATTCTGCCGATTAGCGATTGGTAACTAGCCAGTATCATCACTGGTGCGTATTTATCCTCACACTCGACCTGCTGTACCCTACTGGTAAGAATTTCCCACTAGAACTCCAGGTAACTCCCTACCTAAATATAGGACCAGTTGCTATTGAGCATATCATTGATGTTCAATAGCTATTGGATAGGCTCCCAGCGGATTAATGGTCTCCAAGCTCACCTTGTCAAACCGTAGCACTGGGTGCGTACTGATGAAGATTGGCGAATTAGGAACAAACAGCCAGCTGTCCAGTACTCCCTGGCCGGTTTCCCAATAACCGTTGTTCCATAACCGATATCATCTAATGATGAAATCCTGTAACCAATCCATCAAATCCCTACATATCAATATATATATATATATATATATATATATATATATATATATATATATATAGGTCAAAGTGGTAAGATGGGGTCAATTTTTTGATTAGCCGAACACAATAAAAACCTAGCAAAATCTAGATTAGTAGACTGTAATAAGATAAGAGACCTCGAAAATAAATAGCTCAGCAGCTATGACAATGCACATACACTCACAACACATCATCATCCAATAGGATGGGATAAAATGACAGTCTTAAAATCTAATATTATAACAAACAGCTTAGAGAGGGGGTAGATATCGATATAACTGAAACTTTATTTAAACATAAACATAACATAAGCTTTATTCCAAATCAGTACTTGTGATACAGAATGGAATTCTCAGCATTTTACTACAATATTGCATCCAGTTTTTACATTAACAATAAATATAGTTCTACATAGATTAAAGTTATCTCAACAACATATTAGTATGTCGGTAGCAAAGCCAAAATTAAAGTGTTTGAAGGTGTTAGAAAAGTAGATACTACTAGCATATTTACTGGCGTAAGCGATAGCAAAATGGTCAAGATATACAGAGTGTGAAAGAACGAACAAGAATGTTTTAAGTAGAGTTTGCAAGGAAGAGAGAAACAAAACAGCACATAACAAAAATAAATACAGAATGAAGAGCGAGAAAACGTTGTACCTATAAATGATGTGAGTTGGAAAGACGAGATCCATTGGTTCTACTGACTATTTAATAAGTTAAAGGTTTCATGCCTAATGCATTCTTTATCGCACAGAACACGAGCTAGGTAGGGTATGGATGAGTTTTTGTACTTACTAGTGCGGGCATATAGTTTCCTATATAGGCTTCTTGTTTTCCCTGAAGAGATACATGGGGAGAGTTGTGAATGTAGAGGGTGTTGTGAGTCAGATAAAATGGATTTCGCCCATTTTTCACATGAGTCCATATGCCTGTCCACCAGAATATTAACAAGCTGGCTAAGTGGCAAACTGCTTACCCTGCTGACAACCTTTAACATCCTACGTAATAAGGTATAGTCTTTCTTCAATAGCCCAGGAAAGACTAAGGGGGAGCAATAGAGAATAATAGGCAGAATACGGGAGTTAACAAATTGTAGGAGTAAGGGTTGGGTTACACCAGAATGTCTTAACTTCTTGATGTAGAAGGTAAGACGGTATATTTTCTTGGAAATCGTCAAGATATGAGACGACCAGGAAAGATCAGAAGATAGAGTGACGCCTAGGTATTTAATTTCCGACTTGGTTTCTATTTCACTGCCATCTATGTTGCACACCTCGTGAGTGCTAACCAGTTTGTTTAGGTCAGATTTATGCCTAAAGGTGAAATTAACTGTTTGGCATTTGGAGGGGTTTAAGGTTAGACCGTTTTCCTTGGACCATTGGCTAATTTCTGATAAGAAGCCATTTAGTTTAGAGCAGTCACTTTGACATTTGACAGGTAAAGATACAGTTAGGTCATCAGCATATTTGACAAAGTTAATGTCATTTGAAGACGGTAGGTCATGTAGGAAGAATGAAAAGAGAAGTGGGGAGAGTACAGCACCTTGGGGGACACCAGCTTCTGTGAGCACAGCAGAGGAGGATTGGCCTTTGTATACGGTGTACTGCATTCTGTTTGAAAAGTAGGAATGCAACCAGTTAGTGACCCAGGACTCGGTTTGTGTCATGGAGAGCTTATTTAGCAAGAGACTTCTAGGTACAGAGTCGAAAGCAGAAGTAAAGTCAAGAAACGTGCAGCGGACATATTTGGCACCTTTGTCTAATGATGAGACAATACTGTTGTGTAAGACGGCTGCAGCGTCTAAAGTACTCCTACCCTGTCTGTAGGCAAATTGTTTGGGGTCTTCGAAGCTTTTAAGGGAGGGTTCGAGTTTAAGAAGTACTAGTTTTTCCATGAGCTTTAGAAACGGGGAAGTGATGGCGATGGGTCTGAACTTTACGTTCTTGCTATTTCCAGGTTTAGGGACAGGGACTATTTTAATGTCTTTCCATGGAACAGGTACAACGTTTTCGGAGAAAGAAGCATTTAGGATATTAGTTAGAGGAAAACATAAAGCATCTGCACATTGTTTTAGAACATATGCAGGTATGCCATCAGGGCCAAGACTATGTGAGGGCTTACATAGTCAAATTTTTTATCAAATCAAGTGAGAAGACGACGTATGGTAGGGAATGATTCCACACCTGTCCATCCAGACATCTGAAAAAATGCTACCCCGTCTACAAAAAGTGGGAAGTGTCAACGTGGGGTTTCATAGTTGTGCAGTTACATTTGATTGGATTAGTATATGTGTAAAACTTGGGCATTGTGGTAGTATGTAATTCCATATTAGTTTATTTATTAGATATATCACGCACACACACAAGGTCTGAAACAGTATTATTATTATTATTGTTTACTGGATGACTACATGCAATTACACACAACCAACCATACAATGTGGGATGGCATGGGATAAGATGACAGGTTTAAAATCTAATATAACAGCAAGGTGGAGGGAGAGATTGATAACGGAAGCTTTATTCATCATCGAGTCAACTGGAAATATGTGTAATATGCATGAGTCAACACCTGTCCACTCAGATATCTGGAAAATTGTACTACCCGTACGACAAATAGGAGAGAACAAAGAAAACTATAAAACTCAACTTTCAAAGCCGTGTGATTATAATTCCTGATATGATTATGAACAATAATTAAATTGTGTCATCCAGTGAGTAACAATGTTCCACTCTGTGCGTGTGTGTGTGTGTGAGTGTGCGTGCAGCATACTCAATAAACAAAATTGATATGGAATTGACAAAAACATAACAGTTTGACCTTTCAATAATCCATAATAATATTCATTGTATATAAGTCATGTCGCATAGGCAAAACCCCACACAGTGACCTTCAGCTATCAATCAGAATTCACAGATAAAAAAAAGTCACATAATCGTTGAAAAATACACTGGAAACAAAAGTGCAAACGTGATATAAACACTCTATGGTTGTAGGTTATGTGTTGTAAAAATGTCTCCCAGTCACTAACATAGATAATCTATAGAGAAACTGTACCATGCGAGATATATCCATTCTCAAGTATTGGTTTCTCTAGGGATTTTAGTTTGATTGGTTGGAGGATTTCATCATGAGTTGATATGGGTTAGAGAACCATTGGAAAACCAGCGGGGAGTACTGAAAAGCCAGGTGTTTCGTCCCAGTTGGGACTCTTCGTCGGCACGTACCCACGGAGATTCGAATCCAGAACCTTCGGGTTATAAGGTGAACTCGTCGACCATTAAGCCAGTGTTCACACTACGTCATGAATTGGAAGAAGTTAGAATTCATGGACCATTGGATTGGATCTCAATGGCTTAATATATCTATTCATCTAGGTGACTGTAGGTCATGGTAACTTGGGGCCCATTGATATTTCTGACACAATTCTTCAATCTACTCCTAACCTCTAAAGGCGAAGTTGAACAATAGCGTCGCAGGAGTGCAAACGCTCAAATGACCTTGAACGCATGCTAGTCGTCAGCTGATGGCACCTATCATTACCATAGATGAAATATCAACGCCTTTCACCAGCTAAGCAGCAAATTTCATTTAGATTACGTCTTTAAGTACTGTTTGGACAATGTGTTAATTGTTCGTTAGGGTTAGAATCAGGGTTATAGTTAGTTTTAGGGTTGGAATTACAGTATGGAGAAGGGTTATGATTAGGATTTAGGTTACGATTTAGGATAGATTTACAGTTGATGTCGTTTATTCTAATTCGTTTTATTATCCACATTTCCCTGGTAACTAGTCGACGATATTCATGTTAGAAACCATAGTAATACAAACGAGGGCTTGTTGTTTTGCGGAAGACTGATTGCACAACAGGATAAGAGAGATGAAGGATTCACAAAAACAGCTCATCTTCAGTCACCTCGGTAAATACACGTGTACAGCAACTAGTCTAACTTAGTAACTGATACTCCTCATCATAACTGGGACGTATTTTTAAGTCATGTCAGGTAAACAGATACCCTGTTTTAATGTGTTTTCATACATTTTCTTGTAAATATACGTCATTTTTTGTGCTAAAGTCACTTATTTTTATGATTGGTCGCCTGAAGGTCATTACTCGTCTATTCGCATCCCTTCGAACGCCACTGTTTAACTTTACCCACCCAACCCCCAACCTCAACTTTAGAAGAGGTCATAATCCTACTTAACAGTATAGATTTACTGAGAATAATTAGTAGACAACTGTATCTACCTCCTTCTCCAAGTCTAAAAACAGGCAGGCAGGTAGGCAGGCATAATTGCAGTTGGAATAACTTTTCATAGCATTCCCTGTAATTGACTGGTTCTTGAAAGTCAATTCCATTATGGGTAAAATTTGTTTTGATAAATTCTCACAGCGCTGTTATACTGTAATGTTTACTGATGACCACGTTTCGAGAACAATTTATTACCGCTACTCATAATCATATCAAGACACTACTTGTACGACTTCCTAACTTCATTTATATAGTTCCATTATTTTTCTCTTGATTTTCGCTTGATTTTATTGGTAGTCGTATTTTCCATATTTCGGTATGGGTGGTGAGTCATTCCTATTCCACGTGTTTGGTGTAGACTCGATGAACAAGGATTTAGTAATCAATCTCTCTCTCCACCTATCTAGATTACTTTTTAGAATTTTAGCCCTCTCCCACCGTATTGTGTGGTTGTGTGTTAATGCGTTCATTGCAATTGATGAGCTTTTTTCTAAATTATTTATCTCCTCGAGGTCAACCATTCTTGTCCTAGCTAAATTCTTATGTTCCGACAACCTGACTACCGTCGACCTACTAATTTGACCAATGTAGTTGACTTAACTCACAGTCATTGAAAGGTATTTTGTAAATTATATTATTTTGGTCTAATTGAGTCAACTGACAGTGTCCTTTAACCTACAGAGGTTGTCCCTCAGTGAGTTTGAGGGTTTTAAATGCCACCACTCTAATTTCTGCTTTATTTAGAATCCTACGTAGAGCCTCAGATGTCCCTTATTTATATGGTATAACTGTAGATAACTTATATTCTCTCTTATTTATGCTATTTTTACTAGTTTCACAATTATTTTTACTATTAATGATTGATCCCACGAAGGTAAGTAATTTAGAAAAAACCTCATCAATTGCAATGAACGCATTAACACACAACCACACAATACGGTGGGAGAGGGCTAAAATTCTAAAAAGTAATCTAGATAGGTGGAGATAGAGAGAGGTTGATTACTAAATCCTTGTTCATCGAGTCTACACCAAACACGTGGAATACGAATGACTCACCACCACCCATACCGGAAATATGGAAAATACTACTACCAATAAAATCAAGCGAAAAATAATGGTACTATATAAATGAAGTTAGGAAGTCGTGCAAGTAGTGTCTTGGTATGGTTATGAGTAGCGGTAATAAATTTTTCTCGAAACGTGGTCATCAGTAAACATTACAGTATAACAGCGCTGTGAGAATTTATTAAAACAAATGTTAGCCATAATGGAATTACAGTCTACCACAGTGCACAAAATTTTATTCTTATTAACCTTTATTGTTTGTTTTAAATTCGTATCAGGAAATAAATGTTTTCAATTATTCTTATATCTTGAAAGCCGACTTTTGAAAGATCTTGGTTTTGGCTATTTATGATATTTTAACTTTGTTTAAAAGGTGCGGTAAAACAGATCATTCCCTGATGCTGAATTATGCTGTACCTTGAAAACCACCCCCCCCCATATTTTGCGTTCGAGAGTAAAAGATAAACTGCCTAATTTCGCCTATTCCATGTGTATCTACCAATTTAACCGTACAAATTAGGCGCGTTTGTCGTCGAATTTCCTAACACCACACTGTGTGATTAAGTAAAGGACAAATAAAATCTATTCGTAGCGGTATTCTATGTCACTCATTTTGTGGATACACACAGAACACAAGAGTGATGTCAACGCGGTGGTTTTCAAAGTCATTTTCCGCATAACAACCAACTAATCTTGACCTCAACTTAAGAGTTCATTCACTGAATATCGCTGAGGCAGTTGGGAACCACATTAAGAAGCCTAATTTATGTGTCCAAAAGAAGGAGTTAGTTCAGACATTATCCTTACCCGCTTGGCCATCTAGGTTCGAATAATCCTCAATTTTTTATTGTAGAAATTTCCCTAATTTTAGTTGATAATCCTATTTGCTATTACAATGTTTATTATTGTTGTTATTATAATCTATGCAAAGGCGAGCTCGTAGACGATTGAGCGCCACTGGGACCTGATCCAATGGCCACCCAATGAATCCTAACTTCTGCCGATTCATGACATACCGCGACCAGTTCTCAATGTCTTCTTCAATGATTTACTGCCTCATCTTCAACCGGCTGTACCCTACTACTCGTCACGGCTTCTCACTGGAAACCCCAGGTCAACTGCCTGAACAGCTCTGTCCAGTACTCCCTACTGGTTTTCCAGTGGTTCTCTAACTGATGCTAATCAGTTCATGATGAAACCCTCCATCCAATCAAAATAAATCCCCACAAATAACCAATACTTGAAAATTCCTGTAATAACTGTGAAAAGCAGAATATTTGATGACAAAAAGTGGACGTCAATTTCAACTTAGTATTTGAGATTATAAATGGGCGGCAGTTGTATATCACTGCTCTAGTAATTCCTGATGGCTTTCCAATAATGATTCCTTGGAGACCGAGGTCAGCGCTAATGATGGATGATGAAATCGTGTAACCAATTAAATCTAATCCATGTAACCCCAACACACATGAATTATGGATGTTACTCAAAGGACATACTGATATATACATAGGTTAAATGTATTAAAGAATAAAGGATACATCAAAAAAGGGCAAAAGGTCAAATATCAAATCGATGAAAAGTTCAATACCAATATAAATTAACAGAAAGGCAGGAAAACTTCTAAAAACAGCCAATTACAGTCAAGTTTATAAGGAGAGAAAGAGAGAGAGAGTGAGTGAGCGAGTGAGAAGGAGGGAGGGAGGGAGAGTTACATCATTCCTGGAGAATTCAAATGTGAATACACTTCATATTAAAGCTTCTACTGAAGGTGTTGTCTAGAGAGACAATGAATGGTTTTCAACTCAACCACCAATCAATCAACTAGGAGAGAATAATAATATTATTAACAGACAATTAGTCAGTGTTTAGCAACAACACACAGTTGAAGATCACGCCAACAAACTGTGTGCTTCGATGGCTGTCTGTCTGTCTATCTATCCGTCTATTAATACCTAGTCAAATGACTTATTTCATAATGCATTTTAACATATACTATCAAGAAATAAGCTTCCCCACATATTTAACACCAATAATTCATAATAAACAAATCTTAATAATTTTCAAGTATTGATTTTTGTGAAGATATAGTTTGATTGCATGGAGGATTTAATCATGAGCTGATATGGGTTAGAGAACCATTGGAAAACCTGGGACTACTGACCAGCTATTTCGTCCTAGTTTGGGACCATTCAGTAGTACGCATCCACCGCCACCGTTCGAACTCATGACCTTGTGGTTACAAGGCCAACGAGCTCGTAGACCATTAAGCCACTGGGACACGATCCAATAGTCCTTGAAGAGTCCAAAAACTAGGACGAAACAGCTGTCCAGTACTCCCAGGTTTTCTAGTGGTTTTTTAACTTATGTCAGCTTATACTGAAATCAACCTAAATCCCTACAAAAACCAATATCTGAAAATAATTCTAGTGCTCACTAGCGACTGGCCCTATTTAAGCAGTTAACCTGGGGTTCTAGTGGGAAGCCGTCACCAGTAGGGTACAGCAGGTTGAAGATGAGACAGTAACTCATCAAAGAAGACATTGCAAAATGGTCGCGCTATATCGTGAATTGGTAGAAGTTAGAATTTCAGGACCATTGGATCGGGTCTCAGTGGCTCAATGGTCTACGAGCTCGTTGGCTTTGGAACCATAAGGTCGCGGGTTCGAACCGTGGCGGTGGGTACGTACTGATTAAGAGTGTCAAACTAGGACGAAACAGCTGTGCAGTACCCCAGGTTTTCCAGTGGTTCCCTATTTGATGTCAGCTCATTATGAAATCCTCTATGTAATGAATAAGACGAGGCTGCTTTTGGGAGTGTGTTGCAAGTTATCACCTCCCGTTTCGCCCCCCCCACACACCGTGGAAGTAGATTTTTTTCTTGGGGTACCTAAAGCAGAACGAGAACTAGTGTTGCGTAACAGCAAAGCCCAGGGAACAACCGCTTAAGGCCGGTCACACACGCGACCTATCTGACCTGGCTTTTTGGTTTGGTTACGAATTAGTAAATTTACCGCAGGTTACAGACCACAGTAGGTAGGGTAAGTCGTGATGTACAATTTTTGGGGTCGATCTTTTCTAAACGCCTTTCTCCAGAGTGAAGAGATAGCATCCACCACCAGCAGTACAACTTCGCTCGCAGACACCCAGTATAGTGTAAGAAAAATCTTACACGATGTCGATAACTGCTTTTAGTCTAATCGCTATCTTAACAACCTGCAGAAAAATGAGTTCCAGCCAGTGTGTAACTTTTTGGATCATTGCGATATGCAAGCCTGGCGACCACCACGTCAATGTAGCAGCTTTCAGTCGGGAAAGGTTGCTTGCTATCATCGTCGATGATATTCCTGATTGTGGCAGACTGTATAATGCAACAGACAATGCGTGTAGAGCAAGAAGACGACGGATAACAGCTGGATCCACAAAAAGAGACTGAGCTTCATGGATGATTTATGTCACACACACACACGATCGAAGATCCATAAATAAAACCAACAAGTTGGCAGAGGAGTCAGAGAGGACAGAGGTGATAAAGATGACTAACCAAAAACAACAAGAGCCACTAATTACCATCAACGGGAGAAATCTGAGGGAAGTCACCACCTCTTACACTCATCTAAGCAGCATTGATTGGTTCAGCTACAGGCAGTGTAGATGAAAATTTCGAAGCTAGAGATGATCGGATAAGCAAGACAAACCGTCGTTACCTCGGAAATCAGTGTGGAAATTCTCTGCACTCAGAATGAAGAACAAAATTCTTCTAAATCGTTCAGTGACTTGACACACACCGAGATCATCACGCGCTATGCTACCGAGTAGAACCCGAATGAGAAACGAGTTCGGAAGTTCAACAATAACATGGAGGAGATCACATGACAAGGAAATGAAGGCTTGTGTTGGCAATCATGTAGCCATCTAAGAAGACTCCATAAAACAGAGTAAAATAAAGATATACTGCTAAAGTCTTATGTTCCACCCAGAACTCTAGAGAGTAACAATCTTGAAAGAACTATTACTACGATGCACATTCAACGCATACTTTAGTTTTAACAAGGAAATATACAGGCAAGTAGATGGAGTAGCAATGGGTTCTCCCTTAGGACCCCTCTCCAAGCCGACTCCTTTATGGCTAGCTTAGAAAACAACCCTTTATCAACAACTATCAACGACCTCCATCTCTACAAGAGATACATCGATGATACTTTCATTACTTGTGATGAGAATTGTGAATTAAAAAACCTACTTCAAATCTTCAATAACGCCCACCCAAACATCGACTTTACACCTGAGACTGAATCCGACGGAATGTTCCTCTTCCCCTATGTCCATCTGACAAGAAACGCCGACAATTCCCTGAAAAGGTCCATATACAAAAAGCCTACATGGAATGGACAATTCACCAACCTTCAAAGCTTCGTGCCCCTACGCAGAAAGACAAACCTGATATACGCTTTTTCCTCGAGGATTCGGAAAATATGTAGCGAGGAAGTGATTGAAGAAGAACTGCGTAATCTTCGAAAAACCCTTATGGAAAACGGTTTCTCGCCCAGGTTTATAGGCAAGAATCTCAAATCTAAGAAGACATCCGAACAACTCCAATCCGTTCCAAAGAAAATACCTCTGCTCAGTCTAGAATTCAAAAGTGATACTGAAGCAGATATCCTTCGTAAAAGCCTCTCCAAATCGCCTACGACTGACGTTTTTCTGCAAGAAACTGTTCAACCAGAACGCGAAAGACAAGCTGTGGCATTGGGCCACCTCAACCTGCTTATACCAGTTTACTTGCTCTTGTGGGGCTGAGTACGTTGGCCGTACTATGAGCCGACTTAAAAAAAGCGCTCGTGAACACTACCCAGACTGGTTAGTAAAAGGAAACCAAAAACGTGTATACAGTTCAGTGACAGAACATATGGTCAATTCAGGATATTCAGCACGTTTCGAAAAATCCTTCAAAGTAATATACAAGATTCAATCAAACCTATCAAAGGGAGTGAAATCAAAACATCTGGACATAGCCGAAGCGCTAGCTATACAAAAGCTCAAACCCACGCTTTGTATCCAAAAGAAATACGTCCAACCCCTGTCCCTGCCATGGCCATCATAAACAGGTAATTCTTTTAGTAATGACCATGTCATCGCCTTTCTCATCTAAACTTCCTGTTTATTCATGTTATTAAGTTTTTATTCATCGCTATTTACACTGTCTGTCTGTCTGTTTTCGACATAGAACTTTGCACAAATGTGCACCAGTTCAAGTCGCCACATTCCGTGTAGCACGCGAAACAAGAGAAGAAAGTACAAGAAAAGCATAATAGAAACAGTGAGCAGAGGTGTGAGACAAAGGAGTAATAACGAAGAACAAAACAGTTTCATTGGAGATCATAAGTCACAAGGAGTGGATGCATCTGCGCCACTGAGAACGATTTTGAGCCATGTCACCAATTGTTTCCAACCATAGATTTTTACCGTCCCGAGGACCCCAGCCTGGAAGTCTACACCTCCCTACGTGGCTTAGACCAACTGTTGTGGATTTCATTGACTGATGCCAAGTTTTTGTTTGACCGCCGCTAGCTTTTTTCTAGCCTGACCCTATATCCGCTAACATTGCTCGTCCAGGAAGGCGATGACCAGACATACGTAACACATGTCCTAACCATCTCAGTCTTTGTAGCTTCATGACTTCGTCGATTGATTTCCCCTCTTTACCTAGAACTCTACGCCTAACCTCAATATTGCTCACCTTATTATGCCACTTTACACGGGAAATAGAACGCAGGCACCTATGATCAAAGGCAGCTAGTCTTTTCATGTCTTCCACTCTCAGTGGCCAGGTCTCACCCACAGCCATAAAGGAGGACGGAGCGGACTGATGAGCAGTACACCCGCCCTTTGGTCGATAGTCGAACATCTCGTCTGCGCCAGAGTCGGCGTAAACTGGCAAATGCGAAACGAGCCCCTTGTATTCGTGCTGAGATTTCGTCAGAGATCAGCCCGTTGGGGCTGATAGTACTTCCCAAATAAGTGAAGCGGTTAACGTGCTCTACCACTTCACTTCCTATTTTTAAACTAGGCGTCGATGTAGTCCAGTCCTGTAACATCATCTTGCATTTGGCGGGAGCGAATCGCATGCCAAACATTCGTAGATTGCTGTTCAAGGTGTTTAGAAGACTCTGCATTTCGTCAGCGTCTTCGCCTAGAAGGACTATATCGTCTGCGTATTCTAAGTCAACGAGATTATTCCCCGGTAACAAGTCAATCCCTGAATCGCTGAAGTCACCTAGGGTTAAGTTCATTAACATATCTATGATGAAGTTGAATAGAAAAGGGGATAATGGGCATCCTTGACGGACACCACTAGTCGTCATCAGTTCAGATGACAGCTCGCCGTAAGCCCTCACCTGGCTGTATGAGTACGAGTAGAGTGCCTTGATCAGTCCAATATACTTTCTCGGCATTCCCTTTACACCCAAGCATCTCCAGAGAACTTCCCGATCGACAGAGTCGAATGCTGCCTTTAGGTCAAGAAATATAATGACTGTTGGACGCCGGTAGGAATGCCTATGTTCTAGAATCTGTCGGAGGGTGAAGATATGATCAATAGACCCTCTTCCCGGTCTAAAGCCTGCCTGGCTCTCTCGTGTTTGTGTCTCCCCAGCACCACTTAGTCTACGCATGATTATTGAGCCTAGGACTTTAGATACTATATTAGTCAAGCTAATCCCTCTGTGATTATCACAGGAAGACTTGTCTCCCTTCTTGTATATGGGGATAATCAGTGACTTACACCAACCCGATGGGACTTCTTCTGATTCCCAGACGCTCCCTAGTACCTCAGTTAATGCAGACAGTAAGCTGTTTACACTACTATATTTTCATATCCGAACTTCGTGTTTATTTTGTCATTTTACTATTTCTACATATGTAATCCCTGATTGCATAAACAATTATTCGTCACATTAGTTTTTTTTATCCAAACATCCTGTCTATTTTTGTTATTTCTACATTTCTAATCCCCAATTGCACAATCAATGTCAATCTTAGTAATTATGATGCTACTTTGCTTGAGCTTTATCCGTCCCCCACCCCCGTGTTTATTATGACATTTTAATTCCTAATTGTAATTTTTTATTAATTTGACCCTCAACCGGAAATAATTCTGAAACTTTCCCACCCACCCATTTATCATAAATACACGAATGTGTACAGTTGTCTAGTTGACGGTGACTTTGTCGAAAAGAAAATTTTCTTCGCTACAATTGCCTTTTTAATAACTCCTATATGATCCAATGTGTATATTCCGTGATTTAAAGATTAACAATAATAATAATAATTATTAATCTGCACAAAATTTTTTTTACCTCGAACTGGTTGAATTTTTCGATTAACTGAAATTGATGAATCACGATAAAGTGAATGAGGTGGAAAATTTTCAATATCACCTTTTGTAGGAATATTCCGGCATTTATTATTCTGAGAAGTGAATAGGCTATGCTTTGATGGAGACAAAGAGGTGTTGTTCAACTTGGCGTTTTTATCGATTTCACCAGATTCCTGTATATGTGTATATATCATACAAACAATAGAAAAGATTAAAACAACATAGGATGCATATATCAATATGAAAAAAAAAGTAAAACAATGAGTCCCACTGATAAAAAAAATTGGAAAGTGTAATAAGGAGACGATATTCAGCCCTAACACGTTGACCGCTGAAGACATCCCAAAACGGATACAGAAAGCTCGTTTGGCACTCTCACCTGCCAACTTACGCCATCTAGAGCTTAGTAGATGTGATATACGACTGGTTATCGATGAAAGCACGTGTGTACTGATCAGCAGTCCGCTCCGTTCTCATTTATGACTGACTTTTGAGACATGGTCATTGAAAGTGTAAGCCATGTAAAGCCTGGTTAGCTGTCTTTCTTCATAATTCATTTGTGTCTGTGTTCTATCTGTCTGCCTGTTTTTGACATAGAACTTTGCACATATGTGCACCAGTTCAAGTCGCCACACTCCGTGTAGCACGCGAAGCAAGAGAAGAAAGTACAAGAAAAGCATAATAGAAACAGTGAGCAGAGGTGTGAGACAAAGGAGGAGTAATAACGAAGAACAAAACAGTTTCATTGGAGATCATAAGTCACAAGGAGTGGATGCATCTGCGCCAGCCACTGAGAACGATTTTGAGCCATGTCACCAATTGTTTCCAACCATAGATTTTTACCGTCCCGAGGACCCCAGCCTGGAAGTCTACACCTCCCTACGTGGCTTAGACCAACTGTTGTGGATTTCATTGACTGATGAGGCCAAGTTTTTGTTTGACCGCCGCTAGCTTTTTTCCAGCCTGACCCTATATCCGCTAACATTGCTCGTCCAGGAAGGCGATGACCAGACATACGTAACACATGTCCTAACCATCTCAGTCTTTGTAGCTTCATGACTTCGTCGATTGATTTCCCCTCTTTACCTAGAACTCTACGCCTAACCTCAATATTGCTCACCTTATTATGCCACTTTACACGCGAAATAGAGCGCAGGCATCTATCTATCAAGTTTAATGGTATGATAAAGTGAGCAATATTGAGATTAGGCATCGAGTGTCAGACAGATGGGGGGTGGGATCAATCGACAAGGTTGTGAAGCAGTTGCATCGATTGAGATGGTTAGGACAGGATATGTGTTACGTATGCATCCCTAACCATCTCCTTCCTCAACCATGGGCAATGTTGGGTGACTGACATAGGATCAGGTTGGGGAAGAGCCAGTTAGTGGTGGTTTCAGTTAATGAAATCCACAACAGTTACTTTAAGCCAGCCAGCCACGTAAGAAGGTGTTGACTGGCTGGGGTCCTCAGGACGGTGAAAACCAATGGCTGGAGACAGTTGGTAATGTGGCTCAAAGTGGTCGTTGTCTATGGCGCAGATGTATCCACTCCTTGTGACTTATAATTTCCAATAAAACTGTATTGTTCTTCTATATTACTATTCTTTTTTTTTATTTTATTTTTTTTATTTACAGCTTGATTCCACACTGTATTTTCGGTACAAGTATGGAATTTTCAGCATGGATATCGGTAGCCCAAATTCTGCAGGCCGACCATAGATATCAGATGTGCGTCGGTGCGGGCTCGAATCCCGGACCATGTGCATGGTCGGCGAGAGTCCTAACCACTGTGCCACCGACGCGTCATATTTCTGTCTGGTGTCTCTTTTCAAACTTCCTTTACTTTCTTCTTTTGTTTTGTATGCTAAGTGAAGTGTGGCGACTCGAACTGCCGCATATTGATGCAAAGGTCCACGTTGAAACCAATCAGTCAGTCAGTCAGTCAGGAGACGGTGAGTGTGTCGGTGGCCAACCACAGACACACACACACACACATGTGATCCGGAACTCGATTTCTTGTCACTAAAGCTCACTTATACCTCACCCAGTCTACTAGTCGACAGTAAGGCCGGAAAAGAAAGAGTATTTGGCAGGGATTTAGCAACCTCACCCCGTAAAGACAACAGCGATACCATCATTTATTAAGTTGGCTGCTCATCAGTTGCGTAAAGCGTAAAGAAATTATTGAGTTTGTATGTATAGAACAATTTTAACATACTTCAAAATGTTACACCAATGTCGGCGGACAGGAGACTTCAAACTTAATAAACAGTGTTCAGAAAATTACACTTTTATATCGCTTATACCCCAAAAAAAGTTCACGCTTGAACAAAAATTATTGCTTGGATACGATGGCAAGGTAGTTACTTAGCAAAGACAAGAGATGAATAAGAAGATAAGTAACAACGACATGGTGAATTCAACTCAAATCACAGAAACAAGCAAAATTACAACAATATACCACATAGGAAAGGAGAGAGGTTGGAGCTTACGATTACGTAATCAAATGATAGAGAGAGAGAGAGAGAGCAAGAAAGACTGATATCTAACTGGTTCTTTCTGAACACTTATAAATTCGGTTTTCAGATGTCTGACAGAGATTGGGGAGAATTCGACTTTTTCGTCAATTGATAATTTTAAACAGCTTCGTGATGTACATCCCATAGCCCGTGTTGATGAGACTCATAAAAAGGGAAGTAAGTGTATAAAGAATAGAAAATAATTGCAAGACGGAATTTACTATGCAGTCTGGAGCTGATACTTATCACTCATTGAAGTTGAAAATCCCGATCTTATTTCCATTTTCATGCTGAGTGTTGATCTCCACACAGACTTGTGGGTAATGAAAGTTGTGTCTTGCTTTGCCTTCCCGATCCCCGCCGCCCTAAGAAAAGACTGAATTAGTATCCTTTTTATTCTTAAATCCTTTTATTATTATTCCTTACCTTAAGTGACTTTTCATTTTCTTTAAAATAAATTGAATTGTATGAAAGATTTTTAATATACTTGTGCGTTGAAGTTTCTGTAGCGATTTGGTTAAGTTTTGGGGGTGGAGTTGCTAGCACTACGCCTCATCATTATTATTACTGTATCCTTTAGTTCCTAGAGGAACATAGGGCTTCAGCTGCGCATCTCCATTGCCTTCTGTTTTCTGACAACTTTTTCACCCCGCTCCAGGTCTGTCAACATGCCTTCATCTCCTCTTCACATCACCTCCTCCAAGTCACCCTTGCACTGACTACCAACTCCTTTCGGGTTTCACGCGAGGTATTGTCTAGTGATGTCACTTGATGGTTTCCTCAGAGTATAGCCTCTCCATCTCCATTTCTTCCTGCTTATTTGTTTCACAATCGGTTCCTGCTTGGTTCGCTCCCAGAGATCCCTGTTGCTGATCTTTTCTGGCCATCTAATCTTGAGTATTGAGCGAAGACAGCTGTTAATGAAGGTCTGAAGTTTGTTTGAGGTGCTCTTTATGACTCGCCAAGTCTCTGATCCGTATAGTAGCACTGACTTCACATTGGAGTTGAAAATCCGGATCTTATTTTTGATGCTGAGTGCTGTTGACCTCCACACAGATTTGAGAGTAATGAAAGCTTGTCTTGCTTTTCCGATTCTGGCTTTGATGTCCTCGTCAGTTCCGCCTGTAGTTGAGACGATGCTTCCCAGGTAGGTGAAGGAGGTTGTTTCTTTCAGGTTCTTCCCATTTATGCTGATTGTTGTCTGTTGTTGTTGATGTTGGCTAGGAATCTTCATCATCTCTGTTTTATCTATGTTCACGTGAAGTCCTATCTTTGATGCTTCTTCTGCCAACTTGTTACTTTTCACTTGCATATCTTCCAGTTTATGGGAAATCAGACATATATCATCGGCGAAATCCAGATCCTCCAAGTCTTTTGTGTCAGTCCATTTTATGCCTGTTCCCTCGTTGGTTGCCGTTGTCTGTCGCATTATCCAATCAATTGCAATCAGGAAGATCATTGGTGATAGTAGACAGCCTTGCCTCACTCCCGTCCTCACTTCGAAGGCTTCCGTAAGTTTCCCGTTGTGGATTACTTGGCATGCAGCATTGTCGTATAACTGTTGGATGAGATGTATAATTGTCGATGGGACCCCGTAGTAGCGAAGTAGTTTCCAAATGACCTCTCGATCGACGCTGTCGAAGGCCTTTTCAAAGTCGATGAAGTTGAGATAGAGAGGTGACTGCCATTCCAAGCTTTGTTCAATGATGATCCGTAGAGTGGCGATTTGATCAATACATGATTTGTTTCTCCTGAATCCAGCCTGTTCCGGACGAAGTTTTTCATCTAGGGCTTGTTTGATTCTCTCCAGGATGATGCGACTTAGTATCTTGCTTGGAATGGACAGAAGCATAATTCCACGCCAGTTTTTACATTGACTTAAGTCTCCTTTCTTTGGAAGTTTGAATAAGTATCCGTTCTTCCAATCCTCGGGTACTTTGCCCTCTTTCCACACCTTCTCCAGCAGTGGTGTCATCAAGTCCGCTGTTGTCTCTGGGTCTATTTTCAAAGCTTCTGCTGGGATTCCATCTGGTCCCGGTGTTTTCCCAGCTTTAAGCATCTTGATTGCATTCAGGACTTCTGATTTCGTCGGGGGGTCAGTGTTCACTGGTAGTTCTGCTTCCGTTGTTGGTATTGCTGGGCGTGTTGTAGGTGGCGGACGATTTAGAAGTCTTTTGAAGTGTTCAACCCAGTGCTTTCTCTGTTCCACCTCTTTGGTGATTGACTTTCCATTGTCGTCCTTTATTGGCTTAATCTGTGTCGAACGTTTGCCCGAAAGGTTCCTAGTTGTTTGGTAGAGTGTGGCGAGGTCTCCTTTGCCTGCAGCTTGTTCTGCTTCGTTTGCCATGGTTTCATAATATTTTCTTTTGTCTTCCCTGGCACTCTTCTTCACTCTTTTGTTCAGTGTATTGTAGCTTGCATTCAGCTCCTGTTTTTGTTGCTCGTCAGTGCACTGGATAATCTTTTGCTTCACTGTCCTTCTCTCTTCTATTAGTTTCCAAGTGTCCGTAGTGAGCCACTGTTTGTCCTGTCTCTTTTTTCTGCCTAGAATTTCTATGCAGGTTTGGCTCCACACCGTTTTCAAGTTGTTCCAGTGCTTTTCGACGCTGACCTTTTCGCTGGTGTTGATTTGTGTCTCGGCTTTGTCCTTTATGCTTGCAATGAAGATGTCCTTTGTAGCCTGGTCCTTCAGCTTTTGAGTGTTGAACTTGGCTTGTGGTCTATCTGCAGCTCCTGATTCCCTGAAAGCTTTTAATTTGATTTGGATTGTCCCTTGTACGAGATAGTGGTCTGAGCCAACGTCTGCTCCTCTTCTTGCTTTTGTGTCCAGTAGGCTGCGCCTCCACTTCCTTGAGATTGAGATGAAGTCGATTTGGTTTTTGGTTTGCCCGTCTGGTGACACCCATGTAGCCTTGTGGATATCTTTGTGCTTGTATACACTGCCACCAATCACCAGTTCGTTGAAGGCGCAGAAGTCGGCGAAGAGTTCTCCGTTTTCATTCATTTCTCCTAGAGCTTCTCTACCCATGATGAGTTCCCTTCCCGTATTGTCTGGTCCCAGTTTGGCGTTCATGTCTCCCATTAGTATTTTCATGTCGCCAGCTGGAGTATTGTCCATTGTTGCCTGTAGAATTCTTCTTTCTTCTCGAGGTCTGCGTTGTTTGTGGGTGCATAACATTGTATGATTGACACTTTCCTTCCTTTGGAGTTGAACCTGGCGGTCATTATCCTGGACGAAATCGCCTCCCATTGTATCAGGGCTTTCGTTGCCGTTGGTGACATCATGATAGCCACGCCCTCGGTGTGCGTGTGGTTATCTTCTGGGTGACCGGAGTAGATCACTGACTCACCTGTTGACAATTTGGTGAGTCCACTCCCATTCCATCTGCTTTCACATATTCCCAGCACTTGTATTCCGTATCTTTTCATCTCGTTGGCGATCTGGGCAGCTTTCCAGTCTCGTACATAGTTCGGACGTTCCATGTTCCTACACAGACTTTTTCTTTTGGTGCAAAGAGGTTCATTCTGCTGAAGTTTCTGTAGCAATTTTTGTTTACAGGGTGGGGTTGCTAGCCTCACGCCTGAGAAAGGAATGATTACATTAAGTTAAAGTTTAGAGAGAAGCAACTTTTTGGGTTGCTCCCCTCAAAATCAGAAAATAACGGACAAACAATGAGAACAACATCAACAAAGGAAACAGTTCACAGAAAAAAGGGCAAAAAGCGACGACAACTATACAATAAAACAACATGCAATATAGTTCAGTACAGTTAACTAAAATGATATCTTAACCATAAACTCACTGACTTGGAGCAACTTGAACATATAAATCCAACAATATATACAATTATAGATGTGTTTATGTTTAAAAATTCCACAAATCCAAACAGTGGGTTATGTGTATTATCTGTCAATAAGATTGTATCCTTGGATTTAGTGTTCGAAAGGTAAATAATTGTGATGGTTTCCACAAACTCTTGGCATAAAATTTTACAGAAACGAGAGTTTTTATAAATAAGGGAAATGTAGGAAACGCCTCATGCCTCCCTCTTTATCCTGGCTTGGGACCGGCTAGAAAACTAGCGAGACGGAGGTTGTGAAAATTACAGACCAACCAACAACAACAGCAGCAACATCCACCGCTAGTCACCATCAACGGGAGGGATTTGAAAGAGGTTACTTCATTCACTTCACTTATCTAGAGAGCATTGTCTCAACTACAGGAAGTCGGAACGGACGAGGATGTCAAATCGAGCGAGAATCGGGAAGGCCAGCGAGAAACACATTCATCAACCTGACTGAAACCAATCTGGAAATCTTCGTCACTCAGCCAGCATCAACAACAAAATTCCGTCGGATTTTCAATACAAACATGTCAAGTCAGTCAGTTCTTCTATACGGATCAGAAACTTGACGGGTGGGGCACAAAGAATATTTCCACCAGCCTGTTGCACACCTTTATCAACCAACAACTGTCTTCGCTGGTTCTATACTAAAGATCAGACGGCAGGGGGGGGCGGAAAGAATCGCCAACAAGAAACTCTGGCTGGGAACAAACAAAACAAGAACCAATCGCCAACCAACAAATATGCAGGAGAAAGTGGATTTTGATGGATTGGACACCCGCTGAGGTGAGGAGGCCGCTGGGTGACATCGTGCATCAGGCCATTGCTCGAGTGGAACCCGACAGAATGGGGAGCGGCGAGTGTGTCGTCAGTGAGAGGGTGACATGGAGGAGATGGTGTGAAGAGGAGTTGAAACAGTCAGTATGAGCTAACATGGATGCAGAAAACAGGAGCAAGTAGAGACGTGAAGTTGAAACCAAATGTTCCACTACGAACCCAAGGGAACAATAACAATATAATAATAATATGGAAGATTTTATCATGAGCTGACATCAGTTAGAGAACCACTGGAAAACCTAGGAGTACTGGACAACTGTTTCGTCCACCTAGTTTGGGACTCTTCAGCAGTACGCCCCCATGCCACTGGGGGTTCGAACTCAGGACCTTGTGGTTACAAGGTGAGCTGGTAGACCATTCAACCGCTGAGACCCGATTCAAAGGCCAGCACATGAATTCTAACTTCTCCCGATTCACGAAATACCGTGACCATTTCGCAATGTTTTCTTCGATGAGTTACTGCCTCATCTTCAACCTGCTGTACCCTACTGGTTACGGCTTCTCATCCAATCAAACAGAATCTCTACGGAACCAACACTTGAAAAATAAAACGAATTGGCAAATTACTGTATACATAATCAGATTGTGTTCGAAATATCCCCCAAATGCACAAAAATACATTTCACACAACATTCTTTTCTTCTTAGATGAACACCCTCTTGTAAACAAACACTATCCAAAATTTATTAAAAAAGACTAATTGTTGTAAAGAAGTTATTTTTACAATATTGATAATTAATTGAATGTGTCAACTAGTTTTGGACCTACTAATACCCTTTTCTCTGTTAGGGATGCTCACTGTCCTCATTTCTGTTTAATTTCACTATAGATGTACTAATGGACTTAACTCTAACCGACTTCAATGACTCAGGAATTGTCTCGCAACCATCAAGGAATAAACTCGTTGACTTAGAATATGCAAATGACATAATCCTTCCAACTAGGTGAAGAAGACGCTGACGTAATGCAGAGTCTTCTGAACACCTTGACCAGCAATCGTCGAATGTTTAACATGCGATTCGCCCGCTCCTGTCAAATGTAAGGTGATGCTACAGGACTGGACTACATCAACACTAACTCCCAGCTTGAAGGTAGACACGAGGGTGAAGTAAGTGTGGTTGGTGGTGTGTGTTGACCACTTCACTTATTTGGGGAAATGCATCAGCCTCACAATAGTCACATTTCTGATGAAATCTCAGCATTGATACCGAAGGTTAATGCAGTGCACTCTCCGTCATCTTTTATAACTGGCTGTGAGACATAGCCATTGAAAGTCGAAGATACGAAAAGGCTAAATGTCTTTGATCAGAGGTGTCTGCGTTCTGCCTCCCGCCCCCCTGAGGTAGGTGGCAGTAGATGTAATAGGGTGAGTAATATTGAGGTTGGGAGTCGAATACCAGATAAGGAGGGGAAATCAATAGACGAGGTTGTAAAGTAACATCGATTGCTATGTTTAGGAAATGTGTTACACATGACCAGCCTAGCTATCTCTTTCCTTCCTTAATGGGCAATGTTAGCATCGGGTTGGAAAAGAGCTAGTGGTGGTCAGACCAAAACATGCCATCAGTCGGTGGCACAGAAGTTAGGACGCTCGTCGACCAAACACATAGTCCGAGGTTCGATCCTCAGCCGACGCATACCTGATATCAATGGTCGGCCTGTTAAATTTGGGCTACCGATATCACATGCTGAAAATTTCATACTTGTATAAAAAAATACTGTGTGGAATCAAGCTATAGTAAATTAAATTTAAAAAGAATTAAATCTGCAACAGTTAGTTTAAGTCGGTCAGCCAGCCAACCACATAGGGAGGTGTACACGTGTGTAAGTCTCACTCTGTTAGAGTTCCGAGGACAGAGTCGTATTGCTGACGAACAATATGAAGGTAACAGCAGTAAGCTGTTCCCTTCAAACCTACAGCAAGCCACCTATTCTATCTCTATACTCTGGGGACTGGGAGCTAGAAAAGGTCTAACCAGAAAACTATCCGTCTCGGCCGTGGGTGATGAGTCTCAAGAAGTTGTCCTCTGGGCTCTGAGGTCACACAATATCAATGTTCTTTCTGTTTTAGATATTTTGAAGAGTAAATCGATTTCCCCTGTGTGAGCATCCGGGAAGTAATAACTACCCAAACGCCTACTTCCATAAGTACACAAAACTCTTCTAAAGATTATTTCAAGATGAATTCGGAATTTGAACATTCTCTCTCTCTCTGAGGTAACTCAATGAACCCACAAAATAAACTAGTCACGTTATTTGTGTAAATAATTATAGCACTTGAGAGACAATAAGACAAACAGCCATGGTGATATAATAGAGAAGATTTGTAGCTCAGGTGGATGATTTTGATGTACCTTTGTTCTCTGAGCTAGCTGGATAGTTTATTTGCGAAGCTTGCGTTGACTCCTACTAGACAACATCTTTAGAGGAAAACGCTAAATTGGTCAAAGTGGACGACGTCCTCCTCTTCTTCTTCGTACCTATGAATATAAACTAGCAGTCAAAAGACATGACATCTAATCCCTCACTCTTATTGCTGTATACAAACAACCACGGACATCAGTTCGTTTGGGACAACGCTCAAATATTAGACGCATGAAACACCAAGAATGCCAGAAGACTTTTAGAAGCCTGTCTGGTATTCCAGTAAATCGTCAATCAACAGACACATTGACATAGACAAAATTCACCAGCCGATAAGAAGGAAGTCTCACACAGAAAGAGTCAAAGCTCACCACACCAATACCAATACAAGTAACCACTTAGAGGCTGTGAAAACACACACAAAAACAACCAATCACGAGGTGCAAGGTCACTCACTAGGAGAGATGACCAATAAACTCACTTCATTTCGAGTTGAAGTATATGTGCTGAAGATGTCGCCTAGTAGGGGGGCGGCAATGAAAGCTTCACAAATACATTATCCAGCTAGCTCAGAGAACACAACTACATGAAAGCCAAAGCGATGACAGTATTACGACATATCTACACCCTGAAATGAACCGCAGTCCAGGTTGTCACACTTTATAAAAGATGGAATGCTAGCAGAAATACATATATCAGGGGAAGAAGAATTATCATGGGCAGAATAATAAGGATGAGATTTAATGAATGCACAGCAAGTCGTCCACTGAATAGGCTCTCTTTTCGGCCAATTCGTTCATTCACAAAGCTGTGCAATCGCATTCTATGTATATAACGTTTCTCTTCATGAAAGGAAGAGGTTAGTAACAAGTGTGATGAGTAAACACAATCATAATTGTCAATATTAGTTAATGCATAAGAATAGTATGAATAATTGTACTGGGGTTACGTAACAGGATAAATTATTTTAACGGATGAGTTGTAATCAGGATGTGAGTAAGAACAAAGGAAAATATGGAATTACGTTAGAGTTTCAAAGAGTTGAAAAACAGGCAAACAAACAAACAAAAATTAAGTTATGACCGATCAATAATAAGACCAAAGATAACAGAAGTGATTGAGTAATCTTCGTTTGCACGCATAGCTCCAGTTTCTTTATGTGAATAGATTAAAACTTCAGAAATGTATGGGAGATGAAGCTTTAGTGTCTTTGACAGGTTGTTCTTCACTTTGTAGATTACTATGAAGGAGTTTTTGAGATGGACACAGTGTATGATTATATCGGGCTCCTTATAGGAACCATTCTACTGCATTTCTACAACCATTTGGGATAGTGTTCTTCAACCCTTTTAGACAGGATCCACGTTGAACGACCACTATACCACCTGGCTTCACAGCAATAGGTGAACTAATCGGATGCGAGATATTGTCTTTCAAGTGGCTTCTGAAGACTAATGGACATTAGGTGTTAGTGGAAAAGATGTTTTTCTCAAAGATATTGGAATTCTTCATTTAAGGATATCACAGAACTCGGGAGGAACAAACGAGGGAAAATCAAGCAGGCTTTAGACCAGGTAAAAGGTGCACAGATTATATCTTCACTCTCCGACAGATTCTAGAACATAGACACACTTTTCGGCGTCCAACAATTGCCATATTTCTTGACTTAAAAGGCGGCCTTCGATACCGTGGATCGAAAGGTACTATGGCAATGTCTGACTGTGAAGGGAGTGCCAAGAAAGTACATTGCACTAATCAAGGCACTCTATTCAAACTCACATAGTCGTGTAAGGGCTTATGGGGAATTGTCATCTGAATTGGTAACAACCAGTGGTATCCGACAGGGATGTCCACTTTCCCCATTTCTGTTTAACTTTATCATAGATATGCTGATGGAAGTATCCTTAACTGAACGTAATGACTTAGGAATCGACTTGTTACCAGGGAATAGTCTTATGGACTTAGAATATGCAGATGACAAAGTTCTGTTAGGTGAGGATGCTGAAAAAATGCAGAGTCTTCTGAACACCTTGAGCAGCAATCTTCGTATGTTTGGCATGCGATTCGCCCCTGCAAAATGTAAGATGCTGCTACAGGACTGGACTACGTCAACTCCTAGCTTAGTGATAGGGAGTGAAGTGATAGAACATTTTGACCGCTACGCCTATTTGGAAAAGTGTGTCAGCACCAACGCACTGATTGGAGACGAAATCTCAGCACGGATCCAAAAAGCTCGAGCTGCTTTCGCTGACTTACACCATCTCTGGCGTAGGCGTGACATCCGGCTATCAACCAACCAAGGGACGTGTGTACCGCTCACCAGTTCGCTCCGTCCTTCTCTATGCCTTTGAAACATGGCCAATACGAGTTGAAGACATGAAAAGGTTGACTGTTTTTCATCATAGATGTCTACGATCTCTTTCTCACGTTAGGTGGTTTAACAAGGTAAGTATTGTTGACGTTAGGCGTAGAGTGTTGGGCAAACAGGGAAAATCAATCGACGAAGCTATAAAGTTACATAGACTAAGATGGCTAGGTCACGTGGTGCGCATGCCTAACCATCACCTCCCCCGACGGGAATTACTAGCTGATATAGGTGTGCAGGTTGGAAAAGAGTAAGTGGTGGTCAAAAAAAGACATAGCATCAATCCATGAAATCCTTGACAGTTAAACTGAAATTCTGTAACTACAGTTTTAAAAGGTAACAGATAGGTGAGAGAGAGAGAGAGAGCGACACAGGTTGATCAGTGAATCTTTCTCCATCGTTTGTACACCCAACAAATGCAATAGGAATGAAATAACTCTGGTACCAGAGATAATATTACTGCCGATAAAACCAAAAGATGGATAGTGAGAATTATGTGAATAAAATTTGAAAGGTTAAGAGAGAGTGCACTGATAGGATAGGGATAACGGAACATTAAATTGTGTTCGAAACGACATCAGTAAATCAATAATACTGAATCACTGTGTGCTTTTATCAAATCGAATGATCCTATGATGGAATAAAACGATGTATCTTCAGTAAGCTCATATATGCAGACAGGACAGTATCCTCATTATACACCGTTACTCTCTACTCTTCAGTATAAAAAAAGGCGTTTGTTCAAGACATTTTTAAGACGAGACTTTATCAATCTGACCACAAGCAGTCGGAATGAATGAAGATGTCAAAGATAGCCAGAATGGAAAAGGTAAGATACGCCTTCATCAACCTGAAACTCAGTTTGGAAATCTGCACTAACTCAGTATTAACAAGAAGATTAGGGTTGTTTAACACAAGTGTTAAGTAAGTAAGTAAGTCTGTCTGTCTGTCTGTTTTCGACATAGAACTTTGCACAAATGTGCAGAAGTTCAAGTCGCCACATTCCGTGTAGCACGCGAAGCAAGAGAAGAAAGTACAAGAAAAGCATAATAGAAACAGTGAGCAGAGGTGTGAGACACAGGAGTAATAACGAAGAACAAAAGTTTCATTGGAGATCATAAGTCACAAGGAGTGGATGCATCTGTGCCAACCAGTGAGAACGATTTTGAGCCATGTCACCAATTGTTTCCAACCATAGATTTTTACCGTCCCGAGGACCCCAACCAATCTGGAAGTCCACACCTTTCTACGTGGCTTAGACCAACTGTTGTGGATTTCATTGACTGGTGAGGCCAAGTTTTTGTTTGACCGCCGCTAGCTTTTTTCCTGCCTGACCTTATATCCGCTAACATTGATCGTCGAGGGAGGCGATGGCTTGGCATACGTAACACATGTCCTAACCATCTCAGTCTTTGTAGCTTCACGACTTCGTCCTTCTATACGGGTCAGAAACTTGCACTGAGTGTCACGAAAAGGATTTCCAACCAGTTACAGACTCTTATCAACAGTTGCCCCCTTCGCTGGCTGGCTGGCTCCATACTGAAGATTAAATGGCCAGCCAGGAAGGATTTATAACGAGAAACTCTGGCTGGCAACAAGCCAACTAAGTGCCAACTGTTCAACACGGAGTGTGGCAACTTGAACTGCCGCACATTTGTGCAAAGTTCTATGTCGAAAACAGACAGACAGAACTGTTCAACAACCAACCTCCAACCAATCAAATATGTAGGAGAAAATGGAGATGGAGGTGGAGGCTGTCGAAAAAAACATCGCACTAACCAGGCCATTGCTCGACTGGAATTTTAATGGGTCACGTCACATCGAGGGTGATGTGAAGAAGATCGTGAAGGTTAGAGGAAGAGATGAGAGATTATGGGCAACCGTAGATCCAGGTGAAGAGGAGAACAGAAAATAGAAGAAAGTGGAGATGTGTTTTTGAAGCCCCATGTCCCACTCGAAGTCCAAGGGAATAATAATAATAACTATCGTCTTAAATTGCTTAAACGCTATAGAAACGTCAAAGAAAAGACTTCACCAATTCAATAAGGATCCCCCATTCCCTCCAGAAAGGTATTTATATGCTCTTTAATGGTCTAGTACGATTGACAAAGTTTGATCACTACTAAACAAAGTCTCAGAGTGACACTCAATAGAACTTGTTATGCTGCAAAACATATTTTCAGAGAGAAAACGAAATCTGTATTGTCCTGTGAACCTCCCGTTGTGTTTAGCAACTTACATGTAAATATTGAACTCCACCAGTTAAATTCACAATGTGGTGTCACCATAAACGACACAGTACGATTGAGGATGGACAGAACCCTATCTTCCTCCCAAAATGCTCTCATGCAGCCAAGCGTTCATAGACTTTGACAGGTAAAGAGTCCGACTCTCTACCTTCACGTAGTGTGAAGGGTGTTCATCACCAAAGTGAAAAGAGGTGAATCTGAAAGTCTGGCGCCGCTTACAACCGGACTGGTTGACAAACTTGAGGAGATAGAAAATACTCTGATCCCAAACAATCCGCGTTAGAATCTGAACAAATCGAATGGCTTATGAACCTATTTTTTGACCACCGGAAACAAATGGAACGCGTCGCACTTGACGATGATTCACTGTCCGGTGGATCAGAATCCAAGTCAATGGATTACGGGGGGTGGCCACTTAAGACGACCACCTGCTTCGGACTGGGCGTCGCGGCAGTATCCCAGCACCTTCACACAAATTGTGAGATCTTGTGTGGAGCATCTCTTGATGCTCCATTATGTACCAAGTTTGTGTTTTTTAATAAATCATAATATTAATATGTGAGATAAGAATGACGCACTGCCGATACCCGAGATATGGAAGAATATTACTACCAATAAAATCAAGAAAAGGACAAGAAATAAATTGAAATTATATATATTTTTAATTTTTGATTACAGCTTGATTCCAGACTGCATTTTTGGTATAAGTATGGGATTTTCAGCATGGATATCAGTAGCCCAAATTTTGCAGGCTGACCATGGATGATGGGTGTGCTTCGGCAGGGGATCGAATCCCGGACCATGTGCATGGTCGGCGAGAGTCCTAACCCCTGTGCCACCGACACACAAAGCCGGGAACATCTGGTATTCCCAGCCGGTCACCCATGCAAGTATTAACCGGGCCCAACGTTGCTTAACTTCGGTGATCGGACGAGAACCAGTGCTTTCAACGTGGTATGATCAAAGAGAGTTTAAAAGTTATGTGAATGAACAGCTCGATAAAATTATGAGCAGTAATCACAGTTGTGCAGGAATTGTCATCATCAGTATAAAGAACACCGTGGCCGGAAAAATTACACTTTGTTTTATAATATAGAGGAATCAACCACTGCAAGCTGATTTCACATCATAACCTAACTTTAGTCTTTCACAGTTTTCTCTGGAGCCTGTCTCGTCGTCGTCCTTCCCGCTCTTTTAATCCTTTGTGCTTTGAGTGGAACATACGGAGGACTTCAAGCTTCTTAAGCTTTGCAATTTCAGCAGCGGTTGTGTTATTTTCCATTACTAGATGGAGTTGTTAACCTCACACCTGACATTCCCTCTTCTTCTTTGGCTCACTGCTGGCTAAACGAGGTTCTACTGAGTGACAAATAGTGCAGCCATTCACACCTGCTACTATCCCTCCATGTAACACACAAAGCGAGAGAAGGGAGGAAAATACAGATTCAAATGGGAGATGACGAACAAAAGTGGGAGTGAGGTAAAGAGAATAGTAATACGGAAGAACAATAGAATTTTATTGGATATGACTAGTAAATCACAAAGAGTGAATGCATCTGCACCAGGTCAGCTATTGACAACGAAGATTTTGAGCCAGCCATGTCACCAGTCGTTTTCAGCCGTCACTGCGCCTTACTATCCTGAGGATCCCAACCAGCCAAGCAGTCTACACATCCCAACGTGGCTGGCTTAAACTAAATATTGTGGATTTGATTGACTGATGAAGCCATGTTTCGGTTTGACCACCACCACTAGCTTTCTCTTTTCCAACCTGATCCATCTTATGTCAGTAAGCGAACATTACCCCTTGAGGAAGGGAGGAGATGGCTAGGCTGGACATACATAACACATGCATCCTAACCATCTCAATCGGTGTAGCTTCACAACTTCATCCACTGAATTTCCCTCCTTACTCAATACACTCGACGCCTAACCTCAATATTACTCACCCTGTTATACCACCTTCAGTGTCTGTAAGTATGGTATGTGCTCTTCGCCGTCTAAGTGCAAAGTATTGTTACAAGATTGGCAAGAGCCTGTACCTGCACTCACTCTTGGGGGTAAACCGCTTCAAGTTGTTGATAAGTTTCTATATCTAGGTAGTTGTGTGAGTGCTGGTGGAGGGGTGACGGATGAGATTTCCAACCGTATAATGAAGGTTAGGGTGGCATACATCAACGTCAGCCATCTATGGCGCCGTCGCGACGTTCGCCTGGTTGTCAAAGGTCGCGTATACAATGCTTCGGTGCGGGATGCCCTGCTCTACGCCTATGCAAACCTGGCCTCTCAGAGCTGAAGATGTGCAACGACTCTGCGTGTTCGATCATCGCTGTCACCGCTGGATTGCTTGCGTTCAATGGCATCATCACCTGAGTAATTCTCAGGTTCGGCGGCGTGTGTTTGTACACAGTGGAGATCACCATTCATTGAGTGTCGTTATCTAGAAACACCGGCTCCGGTGGTGGCTTGGACATGTGCTGCGAATGTCATCCCAGAGGCTTCCTTACAGGTCTCTGTTCGCTAGCCAGCCCTGGAACGGGATGGAAAAGGCGGAGAGGTGGTCAGTCCATCACGTGGCGTCGTGGGATGAAGGATGTTTGTGCTAGATTAGCATCGGTTGGTGTGTCACGACTCCCTGGTTGGGGTCCGAAAGATAGCTCGAATCGATTGCTCGAAACATTATCGGATATGGCCAAGAATCGTAATCAATGGCGGACGTGTTGCAATTTCCTCCCTTCTTCCCTTCCCGAAGACAGTTAATAAACACTGTTTAAACTTGTTAAGCATGACTGTTTTCCTTCCAGATGAAGTTCTTTATCCCTTCTCTACTTAGATTTTCACTTTTAAACTATGTTGTTTTATTAATTATTGTGTGGCACATCCTTCTTGGTGCCATATTGTACCAAGTTTTTTCTGCGCTTAAATAAAAAATAACCACCGTCTAACATGGGAAATAGAATGCAGACACCTATAATAAAACACAGCTAGTCAGGATTTCCATGTCTTCCACTTTCAATGGCCATGTCTCACAGCCAGCCATAAAGGAGGACGGAGCGAACTTCTGAGCATTACATACACTCTTTCATCGATAGCCAAAGATGGCCAGAAGTTGGCAGGCGTTTGTCAAATGAGTGTTCTGTATCCGTGCTGCAATTTCGTCAAAAATCGAACTGTTGGGGTGGTCGAAACGCTCTACCAGAAATCGAACCCCAGGCCACATGTGTAGTAGGCAACCCGTTCTGCAACTGAATCACACACACCCACTATTGATTCGTATTAATACCCTCAAACCATTAGTGTAGTACATTTTGACGAGTTCATACTTTAAAAATACACATATATAATAAAGTGATAAAATACACCACCCACCTCAGTAAGTAGATCAGAAGCGCTTGACTCATCAATATAAGCAGCCTGTATTGAAATGTTATTATCACTATTATTCGATTTTACATGCAATGGTACACTGGGTATAGATGATTGAATCATAGGCCCACCAGATCCGCCACCAGCACCTCCACTACAAGGTAATGGAGTACTTGTAGGAGCTGAAACTGAAATTTTATCACTTTGAAATTGACGACAAGACAGGGTGTAATGTCGTCTAGATGGTGGTGGTAGTGCAGTCGACGGTCCATTACTACGACGTTGTAGTCGAATGAAAACATCTTCTTCTTCTAAAACTGACTCAATAATCATATAGGTAGCCATTATATAATCATATGGACGCTATTTTGAAATGATAAGGAAAAACAAAAAAAGGAAAAAATTAGAGACAGAGGGAGAGAGAGAGAGGGTGAGTGAATCAAAAAGTTTTACGAATGTTATAAAAAAGAGGGCCTGTTTACAATTTAATTTTGTATTTCCCGTTGGACAGAAATGTCCAATTTCTGTTGACATATTTATTGGCTCAGTGAAAGTAATCCACGACGGGAAACTCACGGAATCGTTCGAAGTAAAAAGACGGAAGTAAGACAAGCTGGCTGGCTGCCTACTATCTTCAATGATTAATTTCCTGATTCCAGTAGATTGGATAATGCTACAGACAGTTAGCGGGCAGTGAGGAAACAGGCATAAAATGGATACACACAAAAACAAACTTAGAGGATCTGGACTTCACCGATGATATATGTTTGATATCCCACAAACTGGAAGATATGCAGGTGAAAAGCAACAAGTTGGCAAAAGAAGCATCCAGAGATCAGAGACTTCATACATGACGAAGAATACTTCGGGCAAACTACAGACCTTCATCAACAGCTGTTATTGCTCAATACTCAAGATCAGATTGCCAGAAAATATTAGCAACAAGGATCTGTGGCGGCTAACCAACCCAGCAAGAACCAATTGTGCAATAAATAGGCAAGAAGTGGAGACGGGTTGGTCATACTCTGAGAAAACCATCAAGTGACGTCGTAAGCCAGCCATTGCTCGAGTGGAACGCAAATGGGAAGTGGCAGTGCAAGGGTGACATGGAGGAGGTCATGTGAAGAGGAGATGAAAGAATGTGGTGCAGACTTGGAGCCAGATAAAAACGTTTGAGGAGAAACAAAAGCAATGGAGACGTGACGCTGAAGCCCTCTGTTCCTTTAGGAACTAAAGGAAACAATTATATATATAAATATGCGTTATCGAACCTAGGATTAAGAAGACAACACAGACTTTCGTTAGTCTAAAATCGACGTGGAAATCTACTCCACCTAAGATATAAGGTCCAAATGTTCAACACAACTGTCAACCGGCTGCCCCTATATGGTTTATAGAGCTCCCATACGCGGTGATACGAAAAGTATTCCCAAAAGGCTAATATGCAGACTTCCATCAACAGCTGTCCACTTCACTAGCTCGATACTGAAGATCAGATGACCGGCCAACTAGAAAGGATGAGCTCAACAAGGAACCAAGAACCTATAACACCCAACAAATATGTAGGAGAAAATAGAGATGGATTGGATATGATAAGCTGGGGATACCTTTGAACGACATCCACCATATATGCTAGACAAATTCTCGAGTGGAAGCTGAATGACAAGCAAGTACACCACCCGACCGAAAGCTGCTACCTTGACGTGGTGGTCGGGCTTGAACACCGCAATGACCTAATCAAGCTATACTGGCTGAGACTTATGTCTCTTGAGGTTCTACCATGCCAGGCAGGTTGTTTGGATAGCGGTTAAACAAAAAGCAGCTACCCAATCCAACATCATGTCCAATACAAAATTACAAAATTTCATGCCGGATCGGCCGTGGCCCGGATTAACAACGACCGCGCTTCCTGCTGCCGTGTCACAGGGCGGGAGTGATAAATCTGCTACTGAGACACACCAAACAAAAAGAACAAACAAAAACAGGCCGCGTGTGACCGGCCTCAAGCAGTTGTCCCCTGGGCTCTGCGGTCACGCAACCAACTTCCACGGTGTGGGCAGCCGGGAAGTAACAATCGCCCTCACAATCCGAAATGCACACGAAACCTCTCTATTACTCACTCATCTTTGTCTTCATCTTCATCTCTATCATCTTGCCTTCCTTCCACTGATGCAACTCCTCGACTTGATAGCTCTCCACTTCCTCTCCACTCTGCGTCCACTAAAAACGATGGAAGCCAAAAAACCACCACCGACAGCCTCTTAAAGCCGCGCCACCAATTTCATATAGGAGCTCTTAATGTTAGGACACTTTGCCAAATAGGACAACAAGCATCACTAGCCAAGACCCTGGCATCACGAGCCATTGATGTATGCTGTGTTTCAGAAACACGCATACAAGACCCAAGTGTGGTTATTCACCTAACCCCACCTGGCCAACAGGTTGAATCTGCAAAATTCACCTTGAGGGTGTCAGGAGATGCCACAGCTAGTTCACGAGGATTAGCTGGCGTAGGGATAGCTTTGAGTACTAGGGCAGAAAAGACATTGCTTGACTGGATCCCGGTAGATAGCCGAATGTGTGCTGTCCGCCTGAACGGATCAGTAAGAAGGAGGAAGGACTGCACTACTCGCCGATGCCTTTTCGTAATCTCCGCCTACGCCCCCACTGACTGCAGTTCAGATGAAACGAAGGATGAGTTCTACCAAAAGCTGTCTAGTTTGGTGAGAAAGGCTAAACGCTCAGACATAGTCGTTCTAGCTGGTGACTTTAACGCTCAAGTAGGGAAATTGTGTCAATCTGAGAAGGATGTCGGTGGCACCTATGGAGTTCCGTGCCAGCGAACCGACAACGGTGACCGTCTCCTACAGTTCTGCTCTGATAATCATTTGTTTCTTGTAAGCACTAACTTCAAACACAAGGAGAGACACTGTTTGACTTGGAGACCCCCTTCATCAAACCAACGCTGGACACAAATAGACCACATAGCAATAAGCTATCGTTGGCGTGGGTCGGTAGGAGATTGTCGCTCCTTCTGGAACACGTGCGTAGATACCGACCATGCACTGGTCCGCGCTCGGGTGTGCTTACGACTGAACGGACGTAGGAAACAGCTGGCGGTAAAACCATCACGTCCCCAGCTCGATCAGGAAACTAAATCCGTATTTCAGGAAGAACTAGCTAAACACATATCTGTGTTCGACAGCTGTGCTCACCCTGAAGAAGCTTGGAAAAATATCCAGGCAGCCATAGATACAGCTGTAAAAGCTGTGAATAAGGTAAACCCAAAGGTGAGTAAAAACCACTGGATCTCCACCGCCTCATCCGAACTGATAGATGCTAGAAGACTTATTCCGGCGAGCTCCGAATTCAATGAGGAGCGAAAGCTGCACAAGAGGAAACTTACGAAAAGTCTCCGCAAGGACCGTGAACAGTGGTGGGCGACAAAAGCCAAAGAGATGGAGAAAGCTTCGAGGATAGGCAACACCAGGCAACTCTTTGGACTCATCAGGGAAACGGGTGGGAGAAGACAAATCATTAGTGAGACAATCTCGGAAAAAAATGGCACTATAATTAGCTCCCAGGATAGACGACTGGATCGTTGGAAAGAGCATTATGAGGAGCAGTTTAATTTGCCCACAGCCACGCTCAACCTTCCGAGCATCCAACACCTCCCTGAATGGGATATAGACACAGGTCCTCCGTCACTAACTGAGGTTACTAAAGCTGTCACCAATCTGAAACTAGGCAAAGCAGCGGGACCTGATGGAATGACTCCAGAGGTATTTAAGTACGGTGGAGACAGCTTACTGTCCGGATTAACTGAGGTACTAGGCAGCGTCTGGGAATCAGAAGAAGTCCCATCGGGTTGGTGTAAGTCACTGATTATCCCCATATACAAGAAGGGAGACAAGTCTTCCTGTGATAATCACAGAGGGATTAGCTTGACTAATATAGTATCTAAAGTCTTAGGCTCAATAATCATGCGTAGACTGAGTGGTGCTCGGGAAGCACAAACACGAGAGAGCCAGGCAGGCTTTAGACCAGGAAGAGGGTGTATTGATCATATCTTCACCCTCCGACAGATTCTAGAACATAGGCATTCCTACCGGCGTCCAACAGTCATTATATTTCTTGACCTAAAGGCAGCATTCGACTCTGTCGATCGGGAAGTTCTCTGGAGATGCTTGGCTGTAAAGGGAATTCCAAGAAAATATATTGCACTGATTAAGGCACTCTATTCGTACTCATACAGCCAGGTGAGGGCTTACGGCGAGCTGTCATCTGAACTGATGACGACCAGTGGTGTCCGTCAAGGATGCCCATTATCTCCTTTTCTATTCAACTTCATCATAGATGTGTTAATGGACTTAACCCTAGGTGACTTCAGCGACTCAGGGATTGACTTGCTACCTGGGAATAATCTCGTTGACTTGGAATATGCAGACGATATAGTCCTTCTAGGCGAAGACGCTGACGAAATGCAGAGTCTTCTAAACACCTTGACCAGCAATCTACGAATGTTTGGCATGCGATTCGCTCCCGCCAAATGCAAGATGATGTTACAGGACTGGACTACATCGACGCCTAGTTTAAAAATAGGAAGTGAAGTGGTAGAGCACGTTGACCGCTTCACTTATTTGGGAAGTACCATCAGCCCCAACGGGCTGATCTCTGACGAAATCTCAGCACGAATACAAGGGGCTCGTTTCGCATTTGTTAGTTTACGCCGACTCTGGCGTAGACGAGATGTTCGACTATCGACCAAAGGGCGGGTGTACTGCTCATCAGTCCGCTCCGTCCTCCTTTATGGTTGTGAGACCTGGCCACTGAGAGTGGAAGACATGAAAAGACTAGCTGTCTTTGATCATAGGTGCCTGCGTTCTATTTCCCGTGTAAAGTGGCATAATAAGGTGAGCAACATGGAGGTTAGGCGTAGAGTTCTAGGTAAACAGGGGAAATCAATCGACGAAGTCGTGAAGCTACAAAGACTGAGATGGTTAGGACATGTGTTACGTATGCCAAGCCATCGCCTCCCTCGACGAGCAATGTTAGCGGATATAGGGTCAGGCTGGAAAAAAGCTAGCGGCGGTCAAACAAAAACTTGGCATCAGTCAATGAAATCCACAACAGTTGGTCTAAGCCACGTAGGAAGGTGTAGACTTCCAGGCTGGGGTCCTCGGGACGGTAAAAATCTATGGTTGGAAACAATTGGTGACATGGCTCAAAATCGTTCTCAGTGGCGCAGATGCATCCACTCCCTGTGACTTATGATCTTCAATGAAACTGTTTTGTATTTCTTTATTACTCCTTTGTCTCACACCTCTGCTCACTGTTTCTATTATGCTTTTCTTGTACTTTCTTCTCTTGCTTCGCGTGCTACACGGAATGTGGCGACTTGAACTTCCGCACATTTGTGCAAAGTTCTATGTCGAAAACAGACAGACAGACACCACCAGTTGAGCGTCAGTTGGAGTGTGACATGAAAGAGACAGTGTGTTAGGAAGAAATGAAAGCTTTTGGGCAATCATGAAGCCAACTGGAAAGAACTGTGATGAACTGAGTGAAATGAAAATCTATTGCTGCAGTCCTACGTTTGTTCCACTCTGAAGCCAGGAGAGTAATAATAATAATAATAATGACAATAATATTAAGCAGAAATGCACATGAGAAAAAAATATAAACGTGAAGAAAACAGTATGAAAACTTGATGAGTTTGGGAGTTTACAAAGGGTGGGTACATCTGCGTCGATGGCACAGTGGTAGAATGCTCGCCAACCACGCCCCATGTGGTTCAGAGTTAGATCCCCGGCCACCGACGCACTCATTTACTCCGCTAACCTCAAAAGTAATAAGACTAGTAAAGAAGGAAGGTTGAACATGAGGCTAGCAACCCCATCCCGTAAAAATAAAAACACTACTGCTACCGAAACTTCAAGCCTCTAACTTGAAGACGCCCTATGTTCCACTGGGAACGTAAATGAATAAAAAACATCTGCGTCACTGAGACATATCTTGCCAACAGTTTCAAGCCATCGACTCTTGTCATTCCAGTGATGTTAACCTGACAGTTTACACCAGTTTCCATACGTAGTTGGTTGAAATCAACTTTCTCCAACTTTATGGATTAGTGATTTGACCACATCTTAGACCTTTTCAATCTAATCCTATGGTCAGCTGATGTTGTTCAATGAGGAAGATGGTGGGTGGTTCGACAAGCTGAACACGTGCTTTTATTCATCTCAATCAATGTGTGACCACCTAACAACCGCATCAAGTGACATGAATGCCCTCCTCCGCCACCATATTCTTCACACGGTTCCTAATTCATCAAATGAACTGATCAAATTCAGATGTGACTGACTAACTGATTTGGTTTCAACACAGAACTCTGAAGAGATATGCAGCAATTTGAGTTACCACACTCCCTCCATGTACCACACAAAGTAAGAGAACATGTGGTGAGAGCTGGTCGCTAGGCAAATCGGTAGACAGTAATTTACGTCAATGTTTACGTCCCAAATATTAGTCATGTGAAAATAAGATCAAAGACCGACAGCAGACTTTGCGTAGGCGGATACAATTAGCAGATAGATGATCCGACACTCAAGAAACAGCCGCAAAGAGATACAAGGTTAACTTTCAGGGAGAAACAACCAGCAATCAGAAGACTCTGTTTTTTCCGCTAACAATAATCTATAATATGTACATGAAAATCTATAAATATGTGTTGATTTCCTTCATAAACGATCTGTTGCCTGGCCCTTGTCTTCTTTTTTTACAAATACAGTAAAGAGAGATTCCAAAGAGTGATAATTAACACAAGAGTGAATGCAGGAAAAAGAATATTAATATGTACGAGCAATAGAGTTTTATTGGATATGATAAATCACAAAGAGTGACTGCATTTGCACCAGCCATGGAGAAGGATCTTTTTGAGGCATTATTAATTGTCTCCCGCCTTGATCGTTTATTACCATTCTGAGGATCCCGATTAGTCAGTCAGAAAGTCTACACCCGCCTACATGGCTGGCTGGCTTAAATTAACTGTTGTGGATTTCATTGACTCATGAAGCCATGTCTAGGTTTGACCCCCGCTACCTTCCTCTTTTCTAACCTAATCAATCCTGTCAGTCAACTGACGTTAGTCGTCGATGAAGGTGATGGCTAGGCTGGGCTAGTCATGCATAACACATGTTCTGACTATCTCGACCGATGTAATTCTATAAATTTAAATGTATTCATTATGCTTAGTAATCAATCACGATTTCAAAGATGGGACTTCAGGTGAATAGAGAGAAAACGGATGTGATCAAGATTCCTGGCCAACAGTAACGTCAACAACAACAACAACAGACAGCAATCAGCCAGCATAAATGAGAGAAATCTGAAAGAAGCAACATACTTCACCTACCTACCTACCCAACCCACCTGGGAAACATTGTTTCAACTACAGGCGGACAGAACTGATGAGGATATCAAAGCAAGAATCGGAAAAGCAAGACAAGCTTTCAAGTCTGTGTGGAGGTCAACAGCACTCAGCATCAAAAATAACATCCGGATTTTCAACTCCAATGTGAAGTCGGTCAGTGCTACTCACTATACGGATCAGAGACTTGGTGAGTCATAAAGAGCATCTCAAACAAACTTCAGACCTTCATTAACAGTTGTCTTCGCTCAATACTAAAGATCAGATGGCCGGCCAGAAAAGATCAGCAACAGGGATTTCTGGCACTGAGCGAACCAACACAGCAGGAACCGATTGTGCAACAAAATAAGCAGGAAGTAATGGAGATGGAGAGGCTATACTCTGAGGAAACCATCAAGTCACATCACTAGACAATACCTCGCGTGAAACCCGAAGAGTTGGTAGTCAGTGCAAGGGTGACTTGGAGGAGGTGATGTGAAGAGGAGATGAAAGCGTGTGGGCAGACTTGGAGGCAGGTGAAGACTCTGGCAGAGAACCGAACACAATGGAGACGTGTGGCTGAAGCCCTATGTTCCTCTAGGAATTAAAGGAAATAGTATATAATAATAATAATAATAATAATAATATGCATACACAACAACAACAACAACGTAGAATTACCTTTTGTAACATTCTAGCTAGCTCCACTTTAGGAATCCGAGTATAGGCAGTTATTTCAGCAACAATTTGCATATTCAGTGGCGACATCTATGGAAATTAAAAAAAAAAGAAAGGTAGAACAATTTAATAATAATTTAGTATACGATTACACTCATACAACACAATGCATAGACACAATAAAAACGTGGACAGGAAAAAGTTGACTTAGAAAGATCAATTCAACGCCGTACACATCTAGCTAAGACAAACTCACATGTGAAGTAGAATCTACCACGGTGAAACTGCCCTCTCATAGATGTCCTTCTTAAAAAGAAGGCCCCAAATGGAAGTATAAAAACAAGTGAAGTCAATAACCAACAAACTGAAAGTAAAAATCGATCCACAGAAAGCTTCAAAGCCAGTTCTCGTTGCAGTTCATATTTTCTTACACGTTCACAGTTATGATCCTTCAAGTACCCCGGGGCTAGCTATTTCATCTTGTGTCTTTCATTTCAACCGCTCCTGTGAAGTCAGTTACGCGCTGGCCATGTTGCTCTTATTTTATTTTCTGATTATTTATTCCTTTACGTTTCCAGTGGAACATAAAGCTACAAGCTACAGCTCTGAAGCTTCGGTAGCAGTGGAGTTTTTATTTTTTTACATAGGTGGGGTTTCTAGCCTCTTATCCAGCCTTATTACTAGCTTAACAAGGTAAAGGAGTGAATCGATGGCCTGGGATCGAACCCCAAACCACATGGGGCGTGGTTGGCGAGCAGTCTGCGGTTGTACCACCGACGCACTTGGAACTTAATTTTATTGTGCACTCGGGAACACCTACCAGTGTGGCTAAATAAAAATGTGTAGTTGAAAAACAAAGCCATTAACAGTTTGATATTAGATCGCCTCCATAGAACATTGAAGAATCTTTATCTAGCAATCTATCTATCGACTGCCGAATACATTTTCAAAGACCTCTCTCCGGATACAGAATAATCCATACACATAAGAAATGAATTTGGAATTCATTTCAAACAACCGGAACTCTGTGTGTACTCTGGCTTGCTGTGGTGGAATCTACAACTCTTAATTTATCTTATATTAATGCATATTATCACGTACACACACAGATGCTTGGAAATTCAATCTACTAATCGTGTTGATTCCCTGTTATTAATAACAATAATTATGAATGTATATCACTGGAGAACCTGACGAAGAGAATTTTATTTATTTAAACGCAGAAAAAAACTTGGTACAATATGGCAACAAGAAAGATGCGCCACACAATAATTAATAAAACAACATAGTTTAAAAGTGAAAATATAAGTAGAGAAGGGATAAAGAACTTCATCTGGAAGGAAAATAGTCATGCTTAACAAGTTTAAACAGTGTTTATTAACTGTCATCGGGAAGGGAAGAAAGAAGGAAATCGCAACACGTTCGCCATTGATTACAATTCTTGGCCATATCCGATAAGGTTCCGAGCCATCGATTTGAGCTATCTCTCAGACCCGAATCAGGGAGTCGTGACACACCAACCGATGCTAATCTAGCACAAACATCCTTCATCCCACGACGCCACATGATGGACTGACCACCTCTCCGCCTTTTCCATCCCGTCCCAGGGCTGGCTAGCGAACAGAGACTTGTACGGAAGCCTCTGTGATGACATTCGCAGCACATGTCCAAGCCACCACCGGAGCCGGTGTTTCTAGATAACGACACTCAATGAATGGTGATCTCCACTGTGTTCAGACACAGAGCTGACTCCAGAATGTCATCGATGGAAAAGTTAAAGAGAAATGGAGAGATTGGGCAACCCTGTCTAACCCCACTGTTGGTTGGAAACAGTGATGATAGTTGGTTGTATGCCCTCACCTCACTTTACCTGAGGTGTTTCTGTATAGAGCTTTCAAGATGTTAACAGATTTCTCAGGTACACCTATCTCTAACAGACAGTTTTAGAGCACAGTTCTGTCCAACGAATCGAAGGCAGCCCTAATATCAAGAAACACGACGATCGTTGGCCTGCAATACGTGTGGCGGTGTTCCAACAACTGATGAAGGGTGAACACATGATCAATGCATCCACGACCTGAACGGAACCCAGCCTGCTCTTCGCGAATCAATCCCTCACGTATTTTGCACAGCCTGCGAAGCAAGACAGCAGTCAATATTTTAGACGCGACTGGTAGTAGACTGATACCCCTATGATTGTCACACGAATTACGTCGACCCATTTTAAAGATGGGGACGATAATGGCTACGTTCCACATTGATGGTACACTCTCAGTCTCCCATAACTTCCTGAACAACCCATTTTAGAGCCATTGTGAGAGTTTCGCCACCATCTTTAAAAACAGCCGATAGTAGATTGTCTGGGCCAGGCGCCTTATGGTGTTTTAACACTTGGAGTTCCTTACGGACCTCCGCTTCGGCTGGTGGGTCGGTGCTAACCAACCAAGGAGCACTGGGGATAATGACATCAGACACTGAAGCTGGTGGCCAGCTAAACTGTTTCCCGAAGTGCTCTGCTCAAGAGAAATAAGTTACCGAAAAGAATATGCCTTTAATTTAATTTAGATGCTCCCGTTGATTGAAGTGTTGGACCGAAGTGTTCGACCACAAGCTGACATGCCACCTCCATGTGCGAATGTTTCGATAATGTCTGAGGATTTAACTTGAAGTTAGAACTCACTTTCTTCACCTATCTACGAAGCATCATTTCAGTTACAGCCAGGCGGAACGGATGAAGATGTCAAAAGCAACCAGTATCGTAAAAGGCAAGACAGACCTTTATCATCACTCTACAATCAAGTGTTGGTTTGTAGGGATTTAACTGATTGGTTACAGGATTTCATCATGAGCTGACATTGGTTAGAGAACCATTGGAAAACTACCAGGGAGTACTGGACAGCTGTTTCGTCCTAGTTCGGGACTCTTCATCAGTAGGGACCCACCCAGGACCTTCTGGTTACAAAGAGAGCGAGCTCTTCTGTCTGTCTGTCTGTTTTCGACATAGAACTTTGCACAAATGTGCACCAGTTCAAGTCGCCACGCTCCGTGTAGCACGCGAGGCAAGAGAAGAAAGTACAAGAAAAGCATAATAGAAACAGTGAGCAGAGGTGTGAGACAAAGGAATAGTAATAACGAAGAACAAAACAGTTTCATTGGAAATTATAAGTCACAAGGAGTGGATGAATCTGCACCAGCCACTGAGAACGATTTTGAGCCATGTCACCAATTGTTTCCAACCATAGATTTTCACCGTCCCGAGGACCCCAGCCAGCAAGCCAGTCTACACCTTCCTACGTGGTTTAGACTAACTGTTGTGGATTTCATTGACTGGTGAGGCCATGTTTTGTTTGACCTCCGCTAGCTTTTTTCCAGCCTGACCCTATATCCACTAACATTGCTCGTCGAGGAAGACGATGACCAGACATACGTAACACATGTCCTAACAATCTCAATCTTTGTAACTTCACGACTTCGTCGATTGATTTCCCCTCTTTACCTAGAACTCGACGCCTAACCTCAATATTGCTCACCTTATTATACCACTTCACACGGGAAATAAAGCGCATGCACCTATGATCAAAGACAGCTAGGCAGGCTATTCATGTATTCCACTCTCAATGGTCATGTCTCACAGTCAGACATAAAGGAGGACGGAACGGATTTCTGAGCAGTACACCCCCCTCCCTTTGGTCGACAGTCGAATATCTCGTCTACTAAGCTAGAGACGGCGTAAACTAGAACATGCGAAACGAGCCCTCTGTATCCGTGCTGAGATTTCATCAGAGATCAACCCGTTGGCACTGGCTGATAGTACTTCCCAAATAAGTGAAGCAATCAACTTGCTCTACCACTTCACTTCCTATTTTTAAACTAGGCGTCCATGTAGTCCAGTCTTGTAACATCATCTTGCATTTGGCGGGAGCGAATCGCATGCCAAACATTCCCAGATTCCGGCTCAAGGTGTTTAGAAGACTCTACATTTTTTCAAAGTCGTCGCCTAGCAGGACTATATCGTCTGCATATTCCAAGTCAACGAGATTATTCCCTGGTAGGAAGTCAATCCCTGAATCGCTGAAGTCACTTAGGGTTAAGTCCATTAGTACATCTATGATGAAGTTGAATAGAAAAGGCGATAATGGGCATCCTTGACGGACATCACTAGTCGTCACCAGTTGAGATGACAACTCGCCGTAAGCCCTCACCTGGCTGTATGAGTACGAGTAGAGTGCCTTGATCAGTGCAATATACTTTCTCGGCCATTGGATCGGATCCCAGTGTTCTAATGGTATGGTACGAGCTCGCTCGCTTTGTAATCAGAAGGTCCTGGATTCGAATTCTGGTAGAGTCCCAAACTAGGACGAAACAGCTGTCCAGCATTCTCTAAAGGTTTTCCAATGGTTCTCTAACTAATGTCAGCACATGATGCAATTCTGTAACTCTGAAATCAGTTAGGAAATCTTCACTCAACAGAAAGAACATGATTTGGATTTTAAAGACAAATGTTAAGTCAGTCAGCTCTTCTATACTATATGGGTGAGACACTTAGCAAGCGCGTCGAGAAACGCATTTTTAACAGGCCACTGCAGACTTTTATTAACAGCTGCCTCCTTCACTCACTTCATACTGAAGATCGAATGTCCAGCTGGGCAGAAAGAATCTCCAACAAGAAATTCTGGAAATGAACCAACCAAGAGCCTATTATAGATGTCTATCACTGTAGAATCGGATAAAGAAGAATTTATCGAAATGAATATTCCTTTAATTTAATTTGGATATTCCCGCAAACTGATTGGACCGAAGTGTTTGGTCTCAGGTTGACATGTCGGTTCCATGTGCGGATGCATCAACGATGTTTAAGAGTTTAACCTGAAGTAATTTACTGGATGGTGGTTAGGAGTAGAATCCAGTTTATACATTTCTTCCTACTTTGATTACAATTCGTCCAGTGGATAACACTTTGGCGTTTGAAACAATGAGTACTGTGTTTTAGCCTCACTGGTAAACACCATCACTGACTCACTGGACAGGCGATTCAGGTATACATCCAACTGATGACGAGTCCCAAATAGGACGAAGTGCATGTCTTGGATTCTACCAAATTACTTAAGAATATTCCTTTGTTAACTAATCATTCTTTTGTACCATAGATGGAAAGAATAAATAAACTAAGAATGAGGGGATTACGTCACTTCTCCGGTCATCTGAACAGCTAACACGTAATCCGTGTACACGAGATAGAGAAACTGGTGGACTTTGTACACTTATATGTATATTATTGATTAAACTTTTTCTTTTAAACAAAGTTATAAAATTTTTATAACGTCATGTATTCACCTATACACTTCGTGTTCTGCTTACACAATGTTATTCTTTCATGTGAACGATACTCACCTAACTCATTGATTTTTTTGTTTGTTAATATTTTCTATAATTACGTAATAGGTTACGATAGATAAACTCCTTGTTGGTTAAACTTTCTTTCTAACCCAAAGAAAGGATTTCAAACTCTGTCCTTTCTTTTTACTATGAATAATCTTGTAAATAGTTAATCCTTTCAACGCTTAATAATCGAACAACTTACACTATTATATTATTATTGTATCCTTTAGTTCCTAGAGGAACATAGGGCTTCAGCTGCGCACCTCCATTGCCTTCTGTTTTCTGACAACTTTTTCACCCCGCCCCAGGTCTGTCCATATGCTTTCATCTCCTCCTCGCATGACCTCCTCCAAGTCACCCTTGCACTGACGACCAACTTGCCGCCTCCCTTTCGGGTTCCACTCGAACAATGGCTTGTCTAGTGATGTCACTTGGTGGTTTCCTCAGCGTATGGTCAATCCATCTCCATTACTTCCCGCCTATTTGTTTCACAATCGGTTCCTGCTGTGTTGGTTCGTTCATTGCCAGAGATCCCTGTTATTGATCTTTTTTGACTGGCCATCTCATCTTGATTAGCATTGAGTGAAGACAACTGTCAATGAAGGTCTGAAGTTTGTTTGGGATGCTCTTTATGACGCGCTGGCCAAGTCTCTGATCCGTATAGTAGCACTGACTGACTTCACATTGGAGTTGAAAATCCGGATCTTATTTTTGATGGTGAGTGCTGTTGACCTCCACACAGATTTGAGAGTAATGAAAGCTTGTCTTGCTTTTCCGATTCTGGCTTTGATATCCTCGTCAGTTCCATCCTTCTGTAGTTGAAACGATGCTTCCCAGGTAGGTAAATGAGGTTGTTTCTTTCAGGTTTCTCCCATTTATGCTGATTGTTGTCTGTTGTTGTTGTTGATGTTGGCTAGGAATCTTCATCACCTCTGTTTTATCTATGTTCACTTGAAGTCCTATCTTTGATGCTTCTTCTGCCAACTTGTTGCTTATCTTCTAGTCATAGTTCCCATCTTTGTCGGTGTGAAAATAAAGTATGTTTACACCCTCTACTTTTGAAATTTATATGTCTCTTTTCAATATTGTTAAGGCCATAGACAGTTCAAAAAGAGAATCAGTGAAATAAGCAGTCAGTCTAAACTGGTCGCCGACTTAGTTCCAAAAAAAGCAACCTTATTGATGAGCTTGGAATTCAAAGGTGATCAAGCTTCAGATATGCTTAAAAATCGTCATCCTAAATCAGTTAGTAAGACGTCCTTAGCAGCAAAATGACATATGACGTTCATCAGCGGCAAGTTGTTCTCTACCTACCTCTGTAAAAGAAAAGCCCCCACCCCATCTGGCCGCCTCCATGTGCATCTATCAGTTCGCCTGCTCCTCTCGTGGAGTAAGGTACATTGGCCGTAGTCAGAGGACGCCGCTTTCCACACGGATATGAGAACATATTCCAACTGCATGGTTTTACAAGGAAGAAAGGAAGTGTGTGTGTGTGTGAAACTCTATTCTGGAACACCTGATCAACTTCTGTCAACCCTGACCATAATTTTAAGAGTATATACAGAATCCATGCTAACTTCCCGCATTTTCTTCGTTATAGACTTCTAAAGACAGTTGAGGCCTTGACAATTCATGACTTTAAGCTAGACACATCTTTGTGTACAAAAGAAGTATGTACAATCCCTATTTCTGTCTTGGCTGTAGAGGGGATAGTCATTTATTTATTTTGTTTATTGAGTTATTCTATGTACTTTTCCCTTGTTACTACGATTATTATTATTACTATTCTCACTCTGAATCTTTTCCACTTGACATTTTAAACCCAAAATTATTAATTTGTATATTTTTTATTTTTGCAATATTGAATTCTATCTTATCAAATTTCACACCATGTTATGTAACATTTTATATTCCTCTACTAATCTTATAATTATATACCTCTCTCCAAAATCTATATACCTTATGTATTATTCTATATATGACATTAATTATTTTGCTACTTGACATTCAACTATGATTATAATCACAAATATTTTAATTGCATTTCATATTACTATTATTATTATTATTATTTCGTGCGTTTACACTTTTGATATAATTACCTCACCGGATATAATTTCTTTAAAAAAAACCATATATATGTACGATTGTACAGCTTGATAATAAATTCGTTGTTGGAGGGAGTCTCTTCGCTGAATATCTTGTGTTCTTAAACAATAAAAAGACTGGGATCATATTATCACCCTGTTCTACACACATCAGTCTTGAAGTCAGTTTCTTCTATATGGGTCAGAAACTGTGACACTGTGTGACAGTCACAAATAGCATTTGCAACAAATTATAGACTTTTACCAATAGGCGTCCTCTTCGCTGACTGGCTGGCTGGCTCCATCCATACTGAAGATCAAATGGCAAGCCGACCACCCAACCAGAAAGAATTAACAAAAAGAAACTCTGGCTGGCGACGAATCAATCTAGAACTGATGGGTGAACAAATATATAGAAGAAAATGGAGATGGATAGAATCGGCATACGCCACTGAGGAGACCGTCGATTGACATCGCTCGAGTAAATCCAGTAAATAATAATACTGTTTCACTCACTGTGTGTGATATATCTAATAAACAAACTAATATGGAATTACTTACTACCACCACAGTGCCCAAGTTTTGCATTTGCCAGTTTACGCCGACTCTGGCGTAGACGAGATGTTCGACTATCGACCAAAGGGCGGGTGTACTGCTCATCAGTCCGCTCCGTCCTCCTTTATGGCTGTGAGCGAGACCTGGCCACTGAGAGTGGAAGACATGAAAAGACTAGCTGTCTTTGATCATAGGTGCCTGCGCTTTATTTCCCGCGTAAAGTGGCATAATAAGGTGAGCAATATTGAGGTTAGGCGTCGAGTTCTAGGTAAACAGGGGAAATCAATCGACGAAGTCGTGAAGCTACAAAGACTGAGATGGTTAGGACATGTGTTACGTATGCCCAGCATAGTCATCGCCTTCCTCGACGGGCGATGTTAGCGGATGTAGGGTCAGGCTGGAAAAAAGCTAGCGGCGGTCAAACAAAACATGGCCTCACCAGTCAATGAAATCCACAACAGTTGGTCTAAGCCACGTAGAAGGTGTGGACTTCCAGATTGGTTGGGGTCCTCGGGACGGTAAAAATCTATGGTTGGAAACAATTGGTGACATGGCTCAAAATCGTTCTCAGTGGCGCAGATGCATCCACTCCTTGTGACTTATGATCTCCACCAATGAAACTGTTTTGTTCTTCGTTATTACTCCTCCTTTGTCTCACACCTCTGCTCACTGTTTCTATTATGCTTTTCTTGTACTTTCTTCTCTTGCTTCGCGTGCTACATGGAGTGTGGCGACTTGAACTTCCGCACATTTGTGCAAAGTTCTATGTCGAAAACAGGCAGACAGACAGACATATACTAATAAGGAGTGAAGCGGTTGGTGGAGCGTGTGAGGAGTTGTGTCAGCCGCAAAGAATTGATCACTGACAAAATCTCAGCACGGATACAGAAGGCTCGTTTGGTATTCACCTGCCAACTTACTTCATCTCAAGCGTAGATGTGATATCCGACTGGCAGTCGATCAAGGGACACGTGTGCACTGCTCAGCAGTCCACTCTATCCTCCTTTATGGCTGACTGTGAGACATGACCATTGAAAGTGGAAGACGTGAAAATCGGGGCTGGGTATCTTTCATGACAAATGCCTGCATTCTATCTCTTGTGTTAGGTGACATAATAAGGTGAATAATATTGAAGTTAGGCATCGGTCAAGTGCTACGTAAGGAGGGAAAATCAATCAACGAGGTTGTGGAGCTACATGGATTAAGACGGTTAGGACATATGTTACGTATGCTCATTGGCTTCGTCGACAGGCAATGTTAGTTTACTTACACAGAATGGATCATGTTATAGAAGAGCCAGCTAGTGGTGGTCAAACCAAAAAATGTCTTCATCAGTCAACGAAATTCACAACAATTAGTTTGAACCAGCCACGTGGAGAGGCGTAGACTGCCTGACTGGTTTGAGTCCCAGGTATGGTAAGAAGCAATGACAGTTGGTGATGTGGCTGACAATGATAGTTGTTAATGGCTGGCGCAGATGCTTTCATTCCCTGTAATTTATCCTATCCAATAAAACTCTATTGTTCTTCCATATTTCTATTCTTTTTCGCTCAATAACTCTTGTGTTTATTATCTCTCTTTTGAACGTATCTTTACTCCTTACTCTTTTCTCTTGGTTTGTGTGCTGCATGAAAGGAGTATGGCAACTTGAAGTGGTGTACAGAGCCATGTAAAGTTCTACTTTGAAACTAGTCAGTCATTCATTTCCCCCCTTCCACACCTCTATTTTTTTTCAATAGACTGGTTAATAAACAAAAGAATATTCTTTTCGATAACTTCTTCAAGAGTTTCTAAAGTTATATACATCCATAATAGTTATTAACTGTAGTTATTAATTTATATTATTAAAGCTCATCGCTGGTATATTGTAGGCACCAAGGAGATGCAAGACACAAAGTCTCACAGTTTATGAGGGGACTAAGATACTGCCCGGACGCCCAGACCAGAGTAGGTGGTTGTTTCAATGGGACATACCGCGAGCCTTCGACGTGACGTGTGATCCACGAGGTAGTGGCAACAGTGTCAACAGCTGCATTCCTATGGTTTCCAGTGTCCAAAATAGGTTCATATGCCATTCGACTTGTTCGGATTTTAGACCCCACATACACCATGGGTTTGGAATCAGGGTTTTTCAGCTGATCTGGTGGGTAGACTAACAAGCTGACAGCGCCAGAGGTTCACATTCACTCTTATACTTTGTGAGGAACACCACCGTCTGTGTGAAGGTAGTGAATAGAACTTGCTTGGCACAGACTAGGAAGGCGAGCGTAATCTTCGATTCTTTGGATACGACTGCTACTTTTTGAAATTGTCAAACAGTAGCATATTGAGCATGCTCCATACAGCAACAACTGACTCAGGTAGCCAGGACACACAACCATATAACATCACTGTAGTAGGGTTAGACATTGTTGTCATTAATGGCATTCTAGAAACAACCTTGAAGGAAACAACTCGTGGTTGTGTAGATCTGTTGTCTAGAGGAAAACTTTTCCCCTTAGGCTAGCCAAAACGCAATTAGTTGGAGATATTTGTCTGCATGATGTATAATTTGCTCTATCTAATTAGCAAAGAACTGTTGCAAGATTTGCAGAAGCCTGTACCTACAGTCATTCTTGCAAGCAAAGTAATCGACAAGTTCGTGCGTTTACGTAGTTGCATGAGTGCTGGCAGATGTGTAACAGGTGAAGTTTCTTATCACATGAAGGAAGTGGGAATAGCAAACGCCGACCTGAGCCACCTTCGACGGCGCTGTAACACTAGTCTGACAATCCATCATACATAGGTGGAAGCCAAGAAAATATCTTCAGGGGGCCAATAAAATGTAGTATGTTGCATACGTTGAAACTTGTGAAGTTTCGTCTGGAAAAAATCAACTTTACAAACTTCCGCAAAAAGTCAGGTGTGTAATTTTACGTCGATGTCTATCCTTCTATCCTTCATTTCCGCAGTGCCCAAGAGAAACACCATGTTTCCACAAGCTGGACAGCTTTATCCCTAGACGACTGCTGTAGTGTTAGCTGCTTTTGGCCTTATCATTACCAACCTAATCTTTCTGGAACGGTAGAATCATTAGCAAATGTACCAAGTAGTATGCCTCATTGAGATATAGAAGTGTGTTTCATCCAATCAAGATAGAAGCACTATCTTTAAGAATAAATATCATCTACTTCTAGGAACCGTGGTAACTACTTATACACTTAGTTATGTTCACTATCTCTTAAATTTATTCATTCAGCTTAACAAACAGGCACTGACTCTATCTGACTGACTGGTTTCAACAACTTCGCACATCTGCGTGGCAGTTCGAGTTGGCGCACAAAGCAAGAGAAGAGAGTTAAGAGAGGTTCAAAAGAGAGACAATAGACAGAAATATGAGGCAAAAAGAATACGAATATGAGAAAGCAATATAGTTTTATTGGATATTATAAATCACAAAGAGTGAATGCGTATGCGCCAAAAACTGAGAACGATGATTTTGAGTCATATCATCAATTACCTTCCTATGGACCCCAACTAGCCAATCACGAAGTCTATACCTCCCGATGTGGCCGGCTTAAACTAACTGTTATGGACTTCATTAACTGATGAAGCCATTATCTCCTTTTCTATTCAACTTCATCATAGATGTGTTAATGGACTTAACCCTAGGTGACTTCAGCGATTCAGGGATTGACTTGCTACCTGGGAATAATCTCGTTGACTTGGAATATGCAGACGATATAGTCCTTCTAGGCGAAGACGCTGACAAAATGCAGAGTCTTCTAAACACCTTGAACAGCAATCTACGAATGTTTGGCATGCGATTCGCTCCCGCCAAATGCAAGATGATGTTACAGGACTGGACTACAGCAACTCCCAGTTTAAAATTAGGAAGTGAAGTGGTAGAGCACGTTAACCGCTTCACTTATTTGGGAAGTACCATCAGCCCCAACGGGCTGATCTCTGACGAAATCTCAGCACGAATACAAGGGGCTCGTTTCGCATTTGCCAGTTTACGCCGACTCTGGCGCAGACGAGATGTTCGACTATCGACCAAAGGGCGGGTGTACTGCTCATCAGTCCGCTCCGTCCTCCTTTATGGTTGTGAGTGAGACCTGGCCACTGAGAGTGGAATACATGAAAAGCCTAGCTGTCTTTGATCATAGGTGCCTGCGTTCTATTTCCCGTGTAAAGTGGCATAATAAGGTGAGCAACATTGAGGTTAGGCGTCGAGTTCTAGGTAAACAGGGGAAATCAATCGACGAAGTTGTGAAGTTACAAAGACTGAAATGGTTAGGACATGTGTTACATATGCCAAGCCATCGCCTCCCTCGACAATGAGCAATGTTAGCGGATATAGGGTCAGGCTGGAAAAAAGCTAGCGGCGGTCAAACAAAAACTTGGCTTCACCAGTCAATGAAATCCACAACAGTTGGTCTAAGCCACGTAGGGAGGTGTAGACTTCCAGGCTGGGGTCCTCGGGACGGTAAAAATCTATGGTTGGAAACAATTGGTGACATGGCTCAAAATCGTTCTCAGTGGCCAGCGCAGATGCATCCACTTCTTGTGACTTATGATCTCCAATGAAACTGTTTTGTTCTTCGTTATTACTCCTCCTTTGTCTCACACCTCTGCTCACTGTTTCTAATTTGCTTTTCTTGTACTTTCTTTTCTTGCTTCGCGTGCTACACGGAGTGTGGCGACTTGAACTGGTGCACATTTGTGCAAAGTTTTATGTCGAAAACAGACAGACAGACAGAAGCCATGTTTGGTTTGACCACCACTAGCTTTCTTTTTCCCAACCTGTTCCATCCTATGTCAGCTAACATTGACCGTCGAGGAAGGTGATGGACGACTAGACATGCATGATACATGTTCTAACCATCCCAATCGATCCAGTTGCTTTACAACGTCGTCGATGGATTTTCCATGCATACGGAGCACTTGACGGATGTCTAACTTCAATATTACCCATCCTATTATGCCACCTAACACTGATGAGCAGTACACACGCCCTTTAGTCGACAGCCAGTCGGATATTACGTCTACTAAGCCAGACACGGCGTAAACTGGCATATGCGAAACTATCCTTCTGTATGCGTGCTGAGATTTCGTCAGCAATCAACCCGCTGGCATTGGCTGATGAAACTCCGTAAATAAGCGAAGTGGTCAACACGCTCCACACCAAACACTTCACTCCTTGCCTAATCTTTAAGCTAGGAGTGGGTCGCTGTAGTCCAGTCCTGTAGCATCATCTTACATTTGACGGGAGCGAAACTGACTCTACCTGGTGTATGGTGGTGAGTTATACACGTCAGGGAATGAATACAATTTCAAAAGATTACAGATAAAAACAACTTGATTGTAACTGAGTTTCAACATAGGACTTTGCATAGAAGTGCCCGTGTAGCAAATAAAGGCAAAAGTAAAGCGAGGTTCAAAAGGAACTAAAATGTGCACAAATGTAAGAAAGAATAACACGAGGACTTAATATATGTAGAAGGTTACGAAGAGTGAATGCATCTGAATCATATCAACAATATTCTCTCTGGTCATTAGTTCTTAGCATCTCACGGAATCCAACCAGCCAATCTACAACTCCTTACGTGGCTGGATCAAACTAAATGTCAACGACTTCATGGAATGATGACACGTTTTGGTTTGACCACTCTCCCACGTGACTTTCAGGCTAATCCTAAGTCAGCTGACATTTCCTCAGTGAGAAAGCCAATGGTTTGACATGCGCAGTACAACGCACAATGTGCTTGTCATCGATTGACTTACCCTCCTTACCTGACAATACACCTGACCTCAATAGTACTCACCACATATTATATCACTTAGCAGGGGGGGACAAAACGCAAACATCCGCGGTTACAGACAACTAGCTTTTTCATATCTCCCACTTTCAATGATCATGTCTCACAGCCGTAAAAGACAACAACCAGCAATCGACCAAACTATTCTGTGTGATTTCTGAATAGTTTTCTCACTAAATGATGTACAATCGGGAATATATTTAGCTTTGTTGGCACTACATATCTGAGTGGTAATCATATACGATTTAACTATTATCATCAAAACAGTGTGTGTCAGTCTTAACAATTAAATATACTTGGTAGTACACTGAAGGTAAAAGATATATTATCAAGTCTATGAACCGGAAAAGTAACTATATGACTTTCATTAGCAGTGTTCGACAAGAAAAGTAGAGTTGAGTAACTCTGCTTGATTTCATTCATAGTTGGGAGAAACATTTATATTATAATTATTTGATGCTTTACCCGGGAGAACAATGATAACAGATGGCTACAGTTTATCAAAACTTTGGTAATGCCGAATTCACAGCATATGGATAGCGAAATACCAGTGGAAAATAGGTACATAAATATATCCTATTCCTTGGAAATGAGACAAAATCTCAGCACGAATACAAAAGGTTCGTTTGGCATTTGTCTGCCAGCTTACGCCATCTCTGGTGTAGACGTGATATCCAGCTGTCGACCAAAGGACGTGTGTACTGTTCAGCAGTTCGCTGAAGGTAGCTGTGAGACATGGCCAATGAGAGTGGAAGACATGAAAAGGCCGGCTAACTTTCTTTCAGCAGAGGTGCCTGCATTCTATCTACCGTGTTAGGTGGCATAATATGATGAGTAATATTGAGGTTAGACATCCGTCAAGTGCTACGTAAGCACGGAAAATCCATCGACGAGGTTGTGAAGCAGCTGGATCGATTAGGATGGTTGGGACATGTGTCAAGCATGCCCAGTCTAGTCATCGCCTTCCTCGACAATGGGCAATGTTATCTGACATACGATAGTGTCGGAAAAGAGTTAGTGGTGGTCAAACCAACACATGGCTTCAACAGTCAATGAAATTCATAACAGTTAGTTTAAGTCACGTAGGAAAATGAAGACTTCCTGGTTGGGGTCCTCGGGACGGTGAAAACCAATGGCTGGAGACAATCGGTGATATGGCTCAAATTCGTTCTCAATGGCTAGCGAAGATGCATTCACTTTTTTGATCCGCCATGCATATCCAGTAAGACTGCAGTGTTCCTCCATATTACTATTTTTCCTTCACACTTGTTTATTGTCTCTCTCTCTCTAATGAATCTGTTTACTCTCTTCTCTTGCTTTGTGTAGTACATATAGTGGAGTGTGGCCACTGGTACTGCTGCACTTCTGTGCAAAGTTCTACGTTGAAACCAGTCAGTTATTCAGTCAACCGGTGGAGCACTAGGCCGCTAGTTTAAAACCTACTCCGATCGAGATCTTCATTCTGACCTAGATCACCACCCATTCCATTAATAATAGCATGCCAACCCAAATGCGTCGGTGGCACAGCGGTAGAACGCTCGCCAACCACGCCTCATGTGGTTCGGGGTTCGATCCCAGGCCAATGAACGCACTCTTTTACCTCGCTAAACCAGTAATAAGACTGGTTAAGAGGGAAGGTTGGGTATGAGGCTAGCAACCCCATCCCGTAAAAATAATCACCACTGGGAACGTAAAGGAAGGAATTAGAAAAATGTCAACCCAATGCTATCTCAGATAGTGTCACAATCAATATCAGTTCGCAAACAGACTTATTCATGATAAAAAAAAAGCAATAAACAACTCATAAACTTGCATAACTTACTGGGATTTTCTCTTCATCTAAATCCACAGGATGACCCATAAAACCTTCAACTACCCATGGATGGCGTCGAAGATCGTCCATTTTTATACGCTTTTTAGGGTCGACGCATATCATTTGATTAAGGAGATGTCGACTAGTTTTGCTTAAACCGTCAGGAACTGCAAATAAACCTTTCTACCTCCAAATGTTAGAGAGAAATTCTTTGTAACTTACACCAATTGTTTGTGGAAGTTCTTCTGGTTTGGTAGGGTCAAATGGTAGGCGACCACACAGCAGAGCATACAGAATTACACCCATAGACCAAATATCTGCCTGAGAATGCGAAAAAAATTCAAAATATCTATCTGTCAACAACTAGAATTAGAATAAATTAACACCAACCGACAATACAAATAAATTACTCAGGTAAATCTGTTTAATTTCTGGTAGTTATGTTCTCGTTGTTTTGATGATAACCGGTTCTTATGATTTTCTAGATCATGTTGCAAGTGAAATCATAGGAGAATAATCAATTCTATGAAGAAGCAATTCTGATCAGTGAGCACTAAAATACACAATTCAGCTTATGAAAAATAGGACGTGACCATTGAGAAAGGAAAGTCTATCGATCAGGTTGCGAAGTTACATCGATTGAGATGGTTAAGACATGTGTTGCGCATGGTAAGTCACCGCCTTCTTCGACGAGAAATGATAGTTGGAAAAGAGTTTAGGGCCACCAAACCAAATCACGTCATCAATTCATGAAGTATTTTGCTGTTTCAGTCATGTGGGGAAGTGAAGAATCTCTTGAAGAGTTAAGAATCAATAGTTCAAGTCTGTTGGTGGTAAGGCCTTAAAGTGAACTATTAATGATAATAATAATTTGCTTTATTCCACAACAGTACTTGTGAAACAATGGAATTCTCAGCATTTTACTACAGTGTTGCATCCAGTTAGTACATTATCAATAAATAAAATCCTACATAGATTAAGGGTAATCTCAGTTAGTTATGACAACAAGATCTTGGCATGTCGGTAGCAAAGCCAAAAATTGAACAGTGTTTGAAAGTGTTAGAAGAGTAGATGCCGGCATATTTACTGGCTTAAGCATAAGAAAGGAACACAGCAGCACATAACAGAGAAGAAAAGGGAGATTAAGGGAAAAGAAAGAAAACGTTGTACCTATAAATGATATGAATCGGAAAGACGAGATCCAGTTGTTCTACTGACTATTTAATAAGTTATAGGTATCACGCCTAATGCTTCCCTTGTCGCAGAGAACACGAGCTAAGTAGGGTATGGTTGAGTTTTGTACTTACTAGTGCGAGCACTCGTTCACAGGTCATTTTCATGACAGAATCCGCCATTATTCTCAATACACATTCGTAATGATATGCATACATAAAAAACAGCTTATCAAAGGATTAACTTTGTTTGGAGAGGATCTCAATGAGTGCGTCTACTATTTCGATGCGCCAACCACTGAAAGTGTCAACGAAATCTCAACAGAAATATACAAAATCACTTCAAAATTTGCCAACTTACACAGTCAACGCTATTGGGGTGATAAACAAACCATTTTGATAATAAACAGCAAAAAGCTCCATATCTCAAGAATTCGAGGAATTAAATTATCAGTGTTTCATAATTCTAATAAATTGCTACTGTAATACCATTCACGTTTGGTATTAGCCTTTACTGAGACGCAGTTGAAGCTTCAAGTAATAAGTTCTGCCTAACTATAATCCAAACTAAATCAAAGGATATGACTTCTATACATACGATGCATACACTGAAATCCCACACACACAATCGTTATCATTCAAAGCTATCCAGAATGTTAGTGTGGACAAATTTGGAGCTATTGTATGTTGAATTAACCAACAGAAACAACGGCAGCGGCAAAATCCAGCACCAATCACCATCAACGGGAGGAATTTGAAAGAGGTTACTTCATTCACTTCACTTATCTAGGGAGCGTTGCCTCAACTGCAGGAAGTCGGAACGGACGAGGATGTCAAATCGAGAATCATCGGGAAGGCGAGAAACACATTCATCATCCTGACTGAAACCAATCCGGAAATCTCCGTCACTCAGTCGGATTTTCAATACAAACGTCAAGTCAGTCAGTTCTTCTATACGGATCAGAAACTTGGAGGGCGGGTCACAAAGAATATTTCCAACAGGTTGCATGCAGACCTTTATCAACAACTGTCAACTATCGCTCTATACTGAAGATCAGATGGCCGGGCCGGAAAGAATCACCAACAAGAAACTATGGGAACAAACAAAACAAGAACCAATAGCCAAACAACCAACAAATATGCAGGAGAAAGTGGAGATGAATTGGACACTCGCTTAGGAGGAGGCCGCTGGGTGACATCGCGCGCGCGTCAGGCCATTGCTCGAGTGGAACCAGGCCGAAAGGGAAGCGGCGAGTGGGTCGTCAGTGGAAGGGTGACATGGAGGAGATCGTGTGAAGAGGAGGAGTTGAAACAGTATGGACTAACATGGATGGATTCAGGTGAAAAGTATAGCAGAAGGAAGACAGAAGCGGCAAGTGGGGACATGAAGTTGAAGCCTTATGTTCCACTAGGAACCCAAGGGAACAATACAATACAATATATATGTTGAGTTGAATTCCCAACCAATGGGTCAGTTTGGAACCATATACCACAAGTAAATGTTCGGGGAGACAACCAAGGAGTATAGTTAAACCCTCACACAAGATATGGTTCATTGCCAAAGGAATGTAAATGCATACGGTTGTTAAGTAATCTCTAATTGAAAACAGATATGCAAAAAAGGGGAATGTTATGACCTCAGAAGTCATACAATTCTGAAGTTGAAACTGTTCCCAACTGGTATTAATGGACTTTATTCAATTGGGAATACTGTTTTCACAGTGGTCAAATGAGATTGTATATACCGAGAGGTTCATTGTGACAACTGATACTTAGCGTAGAGTGAAAAACCATAGTGAGAGCAAAGTTCGACATTTTATAGTTGGCGTCTATATACCTCACAAGATAAACACGTCAAGCTAATCTGACAGGAAAACTACATGAAATTTTAAGAATAAGTTCAAATATTCTTGAGTAATACTTTTGCATGAAAACCTGTTAGTGTGTCAGTGGTTCATTGGTAAAATTTTCGCCAAAGTTCCCTGTTGTTACATAATATTAGGCTCCCAACAACTAGTTCATAATCAATATGGTAAAATCGCAACTCTGAGGTTAGAACCTGACCTTAGAATACACCGAAACATTGAAATAATAAATCACTATTCCCAACCAGCGAGTTAAAAGCACACGGAAAGACAATATTACACTTACAGCACTCCCAGAATATTCCTTGTTCGCCAACACCTCTGGTGCAACGTATGCGAATGAGCCACAGAAAGTATTCAACATTGACAGATTATTACCCTGGAAATTGTTAACAATATTGGTACTTACTTTAGCACAAAGACCGAAATCGATTATCCTTACATTCTGATCATTGTCTAGCAATATATTTTCCTAAAACATTTAGTAAATCAGATTCAGATTTACCGGCTTCAGATCACGATGAGCGAAACCTTTAGTGTGTATATAACCAATAGCTGAGACGATCTGTCGAAATATGACCCGAGCCTCGACTTCGGACAAATGTTCCTTCTGTAGGATGTAATCGAACAGTTCTCCACCTGGAAGATACTACCAAAAGTTTGAAATTCAACTAGTTATACCTCCAGGACCAAGTAGAAGTGTGTTTGTGTCTCCACAACTTGATAGAGTTTATAAATATATTTGTGGTTCAGTTGTTTAAGAGCTTCGATTTCACATCGTACACGATATGCATCGGACTACAATAACAATTAGTCTTGTTTAGCAATACGAATACCCCAAGCTTTCTTTTGTCTAGTATTTTAATCGCGACTTTCTGGCGTGTGACTGCATGGATTGCTATGTAAAGAACGCCAAAGGATCCTTCAGCAAGTGGTTCACAGAAAAGATACAATCCTTGAAGTGCTTTTGGAGCTACAAGTGCCATCTGAGGGAAAAGTTGCTGCGCGGTAACAACCTACGTGCCCTACGTGCAGCCAGTCGAAAATCAGGCAACCCGCCTCATCAACAACGTCCTAGACTCGATGCCAACTAACGAAGTAACTATCCAGAATTGTCAGTCTGAATGCACCAAATATTTCTGAAGATTAGGTTTTTCGGAGTATAAAAATTGGCACCGTCGTCTGTAGTTGGTCTTTATTCTTTAATGTTGCCAAAAAATTCCCATGTTGTTTTTCTAAGACGACCCACTCTGTAGAGTACGCAGTTTAATGTTTATCAAGTAAGTGTTGCACTTCCAGACAATTTTATTTTTCCCCGTTGGTATTTTTGACCTTTTCCAGCCCAACTTGGATAGTAACTCTGACTCTTTTTACTACTCATGTGATCTCAAGAACTTAATCCCTCAGTAATCGGAAATAAATAATGGCTAACATACGTTGAAATCATTTGTTCAATTCCTCGTCTTCCAACGACATCGGGTGGTTTTGAGTTACATTGGGAATAACCTCATTCACTCGGCATGCAGATTCACTCAGTTGACGATTCCTAAATAGATTGGAGCGAAAGTCTTGGATTCCTCTGCCAGTCGCCACCAATTAGATATTATCTAGTATCTGCTTTACTCATACCTGGTAGCAAGGAATGGATAATGGTAATGATAACGGCTTCGTTTATTTAATGTTGACCTCGAACAAGTTTAAAAACATTGACGCCGAAGGCGATTTACACTGTTTCGATTTTGAAATGGCGTTCGGTGTCAGAAGTAATCTCACACTTATCACTGTATCCTTTAGGACTCAAGACTGACTTTTTTCCTGCACTGTAGAAAAATTATTTTCACCCGTCTCTCTTTATCCCATTTGGCGATGTGAATACAACTTCCATCACACCAAGGGTGAAGCTTCGCCAATCCAACCCTACATTGACATATTCCTGCTGTCTGTACATCACTTGGTTTCGTATTTAAAACGGCTTCCACTCCTTCCGCTTAGCTTTACCGTCATCCACCTTTGCTTTTCTCGTACTTCTAGGGGGCCATATCTGCGGTTATTCGTCCATCTGACTATCTTCCCACGTTGGTACCGTTGGCTAGGCTTCATGGTGCACTGGAGTTCGTGATATCCTTCTGTACATCATTTGGAAGGATGAGTTCTGTTTTAGTCTTTGTAATGATGTTCGTTGTGCCATTAATACCATCTGTTAGCCAGGTTCCCAATTGCCCCCTGTTGCTGCCAGACACTCCTTAATTGTAAAATTTTTCCTTTCTGTCAGACTATTAGTCTGAAGCGATACGATATCGTTCTTATCCTCTTAACATTTAGTTTTTCAATCCAAGTTTTGGGCCGTTTACCCTCGAAACATAGGCCCTGTCTATTAGTATCAACTCCACTACGTTCCTCAACTTTAGGTCTAAATACTATCTTAGTTACCGTCTTGGTAGGCCGGTCTGGAATATCTATCACAACTAACCAAGGCGTGGCGTGATTTGCCACTCTGTTTTTGGGGGGAAGTGACTATTTGTGTCTACCGACCATAAATTGCCGGCTGATGTTGCCAGAACCGATAGCATTTGTGGTCAGACACCCTGATCATCCATCATAAGCTTACGCTGAAGGCAGGAGAGGACATATTCTGAAATATTATCTCCCATGCTATGCCAATAGGCACTTCGATCCACGAAATCACATGGGTTTGCAAGACACACATGGTCCCACCGGCAGCACCCTGGGACCAACTCCTGACGAAGGCCCTTCAGGAACACCTCTATCTGGATACCACCTTTTCTTTAAAATAAGTTGTCCGAATGCATGCAGACCTAATTCACTGAAACAGTGTTATCAACTCCATACTTCCCTGTGACTCCTTGATTTCCTTCGCCTCACTTATAGCCCACTTATAGCATCCACGTGGTATCAACAAACCTGACAGGCATGGCTTCACCGTTATAACGCTCATACCGAGACCTCCTTTCTACCGTAAGACGTTTCTGATTTCCAGATATAAAAACATGGCTAGCATACCTCACGACTCTGTCAATTTCTATTAGAAAGAAATGCATGCTGCTTCTCAGGCACCAGTAGTTAGCGTCATCTATCGATCACATAAGAGTTGTCCAGTCCGAATAAATGCTTGCCGTGCCTTTTCACTTCATGTAAATTTTGTATTAATTAGCAACTGACAGAGAGGTTTCACTGCCTCTCAGAAGCTTTGAAAAACCAATTGCTGAACGTTTCTCTTCCTGAAGACTGTCTAGATTTTCTTCACAAAGTAGGTGTTATGCTTGCTTTGTCCCTCAGAATTTCCTTGTACTGTGGTCTTGATTCTTCATCTTACAACTTGAGAGAGTGACGTTGTTTTGGCAATCTGCAACACATTCCTGTTGATGTATAGTTTAGGGTCTTCAATATGCTTTAAGACATCACGCATATCCTGCATGTGGTTACCTTTTCTTTCACTATACGCGACTAAGCCATCCTCATATATTTCCATATTCAGATTCCCCAGTCTTCAAGTCGTCAACCTCGCGGACTTGGGGAGTATGCTTTCCATTTCGAATAGCTTTTCTTGGTCAAGGCAAGAACTATTTTACTTTTGTCATTTTTCTATTGGCTACAGAAATGACCTGGTTGTAGATAAAAAATGTTGAGTAGATTGACCTTCATCAGACGATGTAGCATTGCCATCATAGTTGACACCTCACCTGATTCCACTTGTCTTGGACTACCTTCTCTTAATCAACACGAAATCTTCATTTCCCGTCTGTTCTGCAGTAGGTCTTAAGGACTTCATGATTTGCTAGCTTTCTAAGAAACTAGTTAGTCCGGTTGCTTGAACCACTTTAGGCTCACTTTCGGTCGGCCGCAACTAGAAATAAGTCTCATAGTTGCTGTATGGCCATACATTCTGCGACATCTGATCTTTGGCCACACCATCAGCTGACTGTTCAGTCTAACCCACCTAACTTGTTGGCCAGACTATTCTCGACACCGCTCTGACTAGGGAAGGGAAAATACAACATTTACTGCTGCTCACAGGTGTGTTTATTAACGATGATATGGGCAGAGTATAGGCATACACAATCACACCACAAAACGCCCACCGAACTTTTGTCAATTGAAAATCCAAATAAAGCAGGACAATTATGAAAATAACACAGTAGAATGTGTGCATGCCAGTGCATTAACTTGACTGCATCAATCTCTGACTGAGCACAGTCCATGATGAAAGTGTCCATTTGGGATTTTCCCCCATTATTTTGCGGAATCCGTCAAGAATCCAAACTTCCCATTTAAAGTCCTTTCTAGTCCAAGAAAATAGGACTGGACGCCCAAGACAGAAGTTTTCCGTCATAACAAACTGGATTATAAATCGCCTGTATGTTTATTACTGAATGAGTGAACTTACTTCCCTCTATCCATGTTGTATGTGGAATCGATTCTTACAACATCCTGCAACTGCGAAACAAAATCTCATGAGTGAATTTCGTTTGTTCTGGTCTTAATGAAACCCAATCAACTTCTCACAGGGTTTCACTAACTGAAAGATATAACTACGACTCCATATTCCTGAATTTATTACCCATGAAGTCAGATTATCTTTATCAGAGGAGACTTTTTTACTTTTAACGTCATTAAGGGTGATTTGCTTGTAAAATTTCTTCTCAACATGACTCACGTCATTAGAGCAGCGCGATTGTTGCAGAAGCTGTTCTACCTTTTCTGCCTCTTCTAATATTGGTCACCGACCCCAAGGACATTTCTTCATGTACACTGGCATGTATGGATGAATATGCACCATACTGTAGGACATCATCAATTATTCACTACAATGCGAATATATGCGAAATGAAGAAAAACGGTTGCCAAATCTAAGCCTTAAATATGCATAGTACCTTATACACTTTGTCTTACGACTTGTGCTTCAATTTTAGGCCCTTTTTATCGCTCTAAATATGAATGTATTGAGAGCAGGACAACAATACCGTTATCATTTTATGATTTCTCCACCTTTAGAAAGTCTTCTAGTGCACTCCAGAATTCCTCCCGGATGAAAAAACGCCTTCTCAGCATTACTTTACGAAGACTTTCACTAACTGACTAACTGAGTTGTTTCAACGTACAACTTTGCACAGATATGAAGCATTTCGAGTTGCCACACTTCCCTCCAAGCGGCATATGGAGCAAGGGAAGAGAGCAGGGGATTCAAAACAGTGAATAAACAAAAATATGAGGCAGAAAGAGTAGTAATATGAGAGAACTATAGAATTTTATTGGATATTATAAATCACGAGGAGTTAACGCATCTGCGACATCCATCGAAAACGAAGATTTTGAACTATATCGCCACTTGTCTTCAGCCGTCACTGCTTCTTGCCATGCCGAGGATCCCAACCAGTCAGTCAGGCAATCTCCACCCACCTACGTAGCCGGCTTAAACAAGCTGTCATGCCTCTCATTGACCGATGAAGTCACATTTTGGTTTGACCACCAAAGCCTAACTTCAACATTGCTCACCTCATTATACTATTTAGCACGAGAGATGGAGCAAAGACATCTAAGATCAAAGGCAGCCAGCTGTATATCACGACTACTAAGCCAGAGATGGCGTAAGTTGGCGTGCGCCAAACGAGCCTTCTGAGATTTTTAGTGATAGACCCGCCGGCACTGTCTGATGCAACTTTCTAAATAAGTGACGTATATTCTGCTTTCACTTCCACTGATTACCGGCAACGAACTTCTGAAAAAACTTCGTCAGTTGGTACCCACTACTGCCACATCTTGTCATGGTCAATTCGGTCAAAAAAACAGAATACCGGAGCACACGACTGAGAGATATACACCAAGAAAATAACACACGCACAAGCGCAACTCAAGACATGCATAGTATCAAGGTAGTTGAAGATTGAACGATCAATTCATGGTTGTTTGTTCAAACCTAACTCCTCCATATTTTTCGCGGGAGTCATCAATCCAGCAGTCATCTTCTCATCGTCCGCTGTTCACTGGAAGAGAGAAAACTGTCAGGAGTATTATCGTGATTTATTGTTATAACGTTTATTCTTAGATTTTTTGTAAAATAACATAATGTTTGGCTCTGTATTGGCGCAAGAATAAACGGTTCTTGAGTCATCAATTCACGTTCTGGTTTTTCGTGTTAGTAAGCATAGTTTCTGTAATTCCTCCAAGGACAGCGTGAAGTGCATTGTAGGAAGACCTGTACATTGACACATAGGGACTCACAGGATCACGGTAATCGATCGCCACTAAGAGAGCCAACTAATCTCAATAAAGTGTATAATAGCAATAATAATTTATATTACGTATTATTATTGTCGCTGCCTTGGGTTCCTAGTGGAAAATAAGGCTTCAACTTCATGTCCCCACTTGCCGCTTCTGTCTTCCTTCTGCTATACTTTTCACCTGAATCCATCCATGTTAGTCCATACTGTTTCAACTCCTCCTCTTCACACGATCTCCTCCATGTCACCCTTCCACTGACGACCCACTCGCCGCTTCCCTTTCGGCCTGGTTCCACTCGAGCAATGGCCTGACGCGCGCGCGATGTCACCCAGCGGCCTCCTCCTAAGCGAGTGTCCAATTCATCTCCACTTTCTCCTGCATATTTGTTGGTTGTTTGGCTATTGGTTCTTGTTTTGTTTGTTCCCATAGTTTCTTGTTGGTGATTCTTTCCGGCCCGGCCATCTGATCTTCAGTATAGAGCGATAGTTGACAGTTGTTGATAAAGGTCTGCATGCAACCTGTTGGAAATATTCTTTGTGACCCGCCCTCCAAGTTTCTGATCCGTATAGAAGAACTGACTGACTTGACGTTTGTATTGAAAATCCGACTGAGTGACGGAGATTTCCGGATTGGTTTCAGTTAGGATGATGAATGTGTTTCTCGCCTTCCCGATGATTCTCGATTTGACATCCTCGTCCGTTCCGACTTCCTGTAGTTGAGACAACGCTCCCTAGATAAGTGAAGTGAATGAAGTAACCTCTTTCAAATCCCTCCCGTTGATGGTGATTGGTGCTGGATTTTGCTGCTGTTGTTGTTTGGTTGGTTACTTTCATAACCTCCGTCTTGTCTATGTTCACCTGGAGTCCTGTCTTTGCCTGCTGCTTCTTCGACCAGTTTGTCGGTTTTCGCTTGTAAGTCTTCGATTGTGTGTGACATCAAACATAAGTCATCCGCGAAATCCAGGTCTTCTAGGTTCTTCGCGTCGGTCGGTTCAGGATATTCCTGTCTTCTCGTTTCCCACTGTCTGACGCATAATCCAGTCAGTCAACCACAATTAGGAATATCATTGGTGATAATAGCTACCCCTGTGTGACTCCTGTGTTTACTCCAAACACCTTGCTGAGTTTTCTGTTGTGGATCACTTGACATGTGCCGTTGTCGTACAGCTTTGAATGAGGTTGATGAATATATGGTGCACTGTACTCAATAGTACTCGAGTAATTTCTAAATTATTTCACGATCAACGCTGTTGAAGGCCTTCTCAAAGTCCATGAAGTTGAGGTAGATGTTTGATTGCCATTCCATGCTTTGTTCTGTGATGATGATGCGTAGAGTTGCAATTTGGTCAGTACATGATTTGCCTTTCCTGAATCCAGCTTGTTCTTGTCGGAGTTCTGTCTCCAGTTCGTCCGTTATTCTCTCCAGGATGATGCGACTCAGGATTTCAATTCCCGTCGATAGGAGCATGATTCCTCGCCAGTTCTTGCAGAGTGAGGCGTCAGTCGCCCTTCTTTGGTAGTTTCACGAGGTAAAAATTCCACCAGTTGTGTGCTCGCTGTTGTTGGTATTTCTGGTTGGGTTGCAGGTGATGGTCGGTTCAAGCGTCCTTTGAAGTGATCCGCCTGTTGTTTAATCTGTCTTAATTCCTTGGAGATTGGGATCCCTTGTCTGTCTTCTATAGGTTTCGCTTCTGTTGATCTCTTCCCGGAAAGAGATTTGGTTATCTGATATAGTGTCCTCAGGTCCCTATGGCCTGCTGCCTTCTCAGATTCAGTGGCGATGTCAATGCAGTTGAAGATTGAACGATCAATTCTTGGTTGTTTGCTCAAAGTCAACTTCCCCAATTTTCGTGGAGGCATCAATACGACAGTCATCGTCTCATCGGTCGCTGTTCAGAAAGAAGTCAGGAGACAACCGTCAGAAGTAATCTTGTGATTTATTATTGTAATATTTGTTCACAGACCCTTGTAAATCCATTATTTTTATATGTTGATGTTACAATAAAGAATCCTCGAGCGGCCAATCGGTGTTTTGGTTTTTTCGTCCGTTATTATTAAGCGTTTCTGAGAAACTTCAAGCGACAGCGTGGGCCCAAGCGTAGCAAGAGCTGGGCATTAACGGTTTACGAGACGTGGCTGACATGCGAGGTTGTCGTAGAATCGTCTTTTGTCCTTCCTAGCACTCTTCTTCACTTCTTTGTCCAGTCCTGTGTAAGTTGAGCTCATCGTCTCCTTCTCCTGTCCGTCCTTGCATTGAATCATTTTCTCTTTCACCATTCTCCTCCCTTCTATTAATTTCCAAGTGTCCGTTGAGGGCCATTCCTTGTCTTGTCTCTTCTTTCTTCCTAGAACCGTTGAACACGTTTCGTTGAGAATCGCCTTCAGAGACTTCCAATGTTCTTCCACCCATGATTCTTCGGTGATGTCACGTAGTGTTTCCGGCTTTGCTCTGACAGCTGCAATGAAAGTGTCCTTTGTGGTTGTGTCCTTCAGTAATTGAGTGTTGAACTTGCATTGTGGCCTATCCCCAGCTATCCTCGAGGCTTTTAGTTTCACCTTGAAAGTCCCTTTTACTAGATAGTGGTCTGAACCCACATCTGCTCCTCTCCTTGACCTTGTGTCCGGTAGGCTCCGTCTCCACTTTCTTGAAATTGAGATGAAGTCTATTTGGTTTTTGGTGTTTCTATCTGGTGAAATCCATGTCGTCTTGTGTATATCCTTGTGTTTGGACACACTACCACCAATCACCAAATCATTGAAGGCGCAGAAGTCTGAGAAGAGTTCACCATTATCGTTTATTTCTCCGAGGGCCTCACGACCCATGGTGAGTTCTCTTCCTGTGTTGTCTCCTCCCAGCTTCGCATTCATGTCACCCATCAGGATTTTGATATCGCCATTTGGGACGTTGTCCATTATTGCTTGTAGTTGTCTGTAGAACGCCTCCTTCTTCTCTTGTTCTGAGAGGTTTGTAGGCGTGTAACAACAGAAGACAAGGGCTAGGCAACAGATCGTTTTATTATGAAAATCAACACGTATTTATACATATTTCAGACAACATTATTATAGACAAGCGCAGTCATCTGATTGGTTGTTTAGGTAGACAAACGCAGGCTTCTGATTGGTTGTTTCGGGATTCCTTGACAAACAGAGTTCTCTATCTGCGAATCATATTTTGCCACGTTAACTTCGCTGTGATTGGTTGTTGACTCAGCCTTGTTCACGGCCCATATTAGTGACCTAGACCTTAACGTAGATTAGTGCCAACCAATCGGCTAGCAGCCTGCTCTCACCACACTCGTCCCCCCGTCAAATACGTGCGACTGAAGTCGGCTTGATCTACTTGGTGCAGGCGTCATCGTTGGCTTGTCTCGCTGTATCCATTTCTGGAGCTCGCTGACGTTCACGCGCCTCTCATTGTTCGCCATTGCGACTGTGTCTGCGTAACCCCATCTCGAAGTGACCATATATGGTCCTTCCCACTTTGGAAACTGTTTGCCTGACCCTGTCGAACATTCGTCCATACTTCGGCCCACACCTTCATATGCTGCTTTCGCCCGACCTCCCAGCAGCGTCTCAAGTAGCAGCTCCATCGCTGACAGATTTTGAACGCCACTCAACTGCGCAGAAGCCTTGAAGTCCTGCCCGAAGATCCATATGTCTCCATCAAAAACTGCAGGGTATAGGCTTTTCATTTGTCGGTAGGCAGCGACACCAAATGTAACAACAGAAGACAAGGGCTAGGCAACAGATCGTTTTATTATGAAAATCAACACGTATTTATACATATTTCAGACAACATTATTATAGACAAGCGCAGTCATCTGATTGGTTGTTTAGGTAGACAAACGCAGGCTTCTGATTGGTTGTTTCGGGATTCCTTGACAAACAGAGTTCTCTATCTGCGAATCATATTTTGCCACGTTAACTTCGCTGTGATTGGTTGTTGACTCAGCCTTGTTCACGGCCCATATTAGTGACCTAGACCTTAACGTAGATTAGTGCCAACCAATCGGCTAGCAGCCTGCTCTCACCACAGGCGCATAACATTGAATGACTGTAACTTTCCTTCCTTTTGAGTTGAACCTGACTGTCATTATCCTGGAGGAGATTGGTTCCCACTGCATGGGAGCTTTGGCTGCTGGCTGTTGGTGACATCATGATGGCCACTCCCTCGATGTGCTCACGGTTGTCCTCTGGGTGGCCGGAATAGATTATTATCTCTCCAGTAGATAGTTGGCACCTTCCAGTACCGTTCCATCTGCTCTCGCAGATTCCCAACACTTCTATTCTGTACCTTCTCATTTCAGCGGCTATCCGGGCAGCCTTTCCAGTTTCGTACATTGTGCGAACATTCCAGGTACCCATCCTTACTTTTGTTTTCATTGAAAGAAGGCACATCGGCTGACTGGCTTCCCAAAGGCTGGCTTTCACCAGCCTGCGTCATTTCACTTCCCCGATTCCAGCGAAAAGTAAGGCTATTGCTTATGTTTATAGAATTTTCAATATATTTATTCGTTGAAGTTTCTGTAGCGATTTGGTTGTTTTACAGGGGTGGAGTTGCTAGCACCACTCCCCAACCCTCCCTCTTTACCCGGGCTTGGGACCGGCGAGAAAACTACTAAGCTAGTAGCCTAGCAAGCTAGTATCCGGCGAGGTTAACGGGTTAACGGGCGTATGAACGGGTGATTTTACAGTGAATGCATGCTATCTTTGCAGGCACGATCAGTTGTGTTGTAGTTTACATTTGTCAGGTATCATAAATTAATAGTTTTTCAAAAGTTTAAATTGTTCGAATATCGTACTGGCAATTAAAGCAGGTTCATATGAATGTTGAATTGTAAACTCTCCACTAAGGTCACCATCAAAGTATGACGAAACAAGCCTTATAGCTTTTTAAAGACACAGAAAATTCTATGAAAGGCCATTAAAAATCAAATCATGCCTGTCTTTCTGAACTTAGAGAGGGCAAATACAGTATTCCACTTATTCTCTAAAGCCTTTGTTTGTAAATCTATACCGCTGGGCCGGGATGTGGAATTTTACATTATTGGGCCAAGTTAACCTTTAAGCACCAATTAATACCAGTGGGTGGCGAACGCACCAATGACCCTGAGACGCTTGCAGAGCACATTAGAGCAACCTAGCAAATGATGTTGTCATCATGCACAAACATGCTCAATGAAGCGTCATGGGATATTTAGTAAGTTTCAGGTTAGGTTTTTGAAAGATTAGATCAAGATTTAGGCTATCGACAAGTTAGTGCTTGTGTAACCTAAAAGGGGATATATTAGTGTTGGTTTGGGTAAGAATAGGTTTATTTTAGGGATATTTTCAAGTTAGGTATAGGTAAACGAGAGAATAATGTCATTGTTAGGGTTAGAAGAGTTAGATAATCAATTACAATGCACCAATGTAGTTAAATTACTATGGTGATACTGCAACCGAAAACTAAGAGGTATTTTGTCGCATGTCAGAGAGAGAAAGACACCCCGTGCAACAATGTCGTGCCTTCCATTAAATTATTTTCGTGAATATATGTATTTTATAAACAGAAATCGCTTTTATCATGTGGTTGGTGTGCTCAAGGTTATTCTTACTTACTGGTGCTAAAAGTATAACTTCACCAGTTTAACTCTACCAAATCCACCACACCTGGTTGTAAACATCGAATAACACGACCACACAAAACTGGAGATGGAAAACCAAAAATCCGATTGACCAACATTCTTCTAGCCAATCAAAGACAAGAAAACCGGAAGCGAGGTGAGTTTAGAAGGCGACGGCGTTTTTCCTCACCCGTCCTTCGTTTAATCTTCTCACTGACTTCTAATGTCTGCTCGCTCCGCTAATTCTGATGCTGTGTTCTTCGGAGCATACAGGGACATCGTGTCCTGATCCAAAGACTCTCCAGCACAACCCCGTAGTGAACCGTACCAGTGGATTACAGTGTGAACTTGTAGAAGTCGACTACAACTATATTTCCAAGTAACCAGTATCTTTTACACTCATTTATCTGTATATCTATAATATAATAATAAGCTTGCTGCAAAACAGGCTGAAAGCTGGACAAATAAGTGGCTGCATTCCTATTTTTCTGATAGGAAGCAGTACGCCGTCTACAATGGAAAGTCCTCCACTACCTCACTCACTTTAGCTGGTGTTCCTCAAGGTGCTATTCTTTCTCCTTTTCTGTTTTCTTTTTTCTTACATGACTTGCCTCATTCTGATGTAGCCACTGTTGTCAAGTATGCTGATGACCTCTCTGTTTCTATGCCTGTTAACTCTCAGTCAGATTGTTCCAAATTAAATAACTTTCTGTCAGAAATTAATCGGTGGTCCTCTTCAAACGCTCTTAAGCTGAATCGGTCTGTATGTCAGGTAGTCAATTTCACTTTCAGACGAAAACGTGACCTTCAAAAACTAGCTAGCTCACACGGCCCCACTATCATTGACGGCATAGAGATTGAAATTACATTTAATGTCAAGTACGTTGGGCTGAGGTTTTCCACCGATCTTTCCTGGTCCTCTCACATGTTACTAGTTACTGGAAAGATGTTTCGCTTAACGTTCTACGTTAGGAAGTTAAGGCAGTCTGGTATAAAGCAGTCTTTGCTTTCTCAGCTTGTCAATTCTTGTATTCTACCCATCTCCCTTTACTGCTCCCCATTAATCTTATCTGAACTACTTAAGCAAGACTTTGCTTTGCTGTGAAGGGCACTAAAAGCCGTCAGTAGGGCAAGTGGGATATCGTTAAACCAACTGGTTGACACTATTGTGGATAGACATATAATATCATGTGAAAAAGTAACGAATACAATGTTGTCAGACTCTGAACACCTTCTCTATACTCAGCTCTCTCCTTGCATTTCATCTGGTAGAACTAGAAGCAGCTGTAGGAGGCTATATGCTAGGACTACCAAGTACAAAACTCCAGAATACCATATCTGGCACAGCTGCTATGTGATGAGAAATCCGTTAGGTATGACGCGATCAACTTACTGCGGCACCGTAACAAATAGTCCCATCGATTTTTGTTTTCCTTTCCTCGTTACTATTATATTGTCGTTCACATCTTCTATTACACACTAATCTTATATTTTATATCCTGTGGTGTATTGTTTAAAATGTAAACACAACGCTGTTCTTTTTATTTTTTTATTTATCTAATATTGCAAAAGGTCTGGAAGGAGCGAAAGGGGCCTACTGACTGGAGGAAAGGTTACCTCGTGAAACTACCAAAGAAGGGCGACTGACGCCTCACTCTGCAAGAACTGGCGAGGAATCATGCTCCTATCGACGGGAATTGAAATCCTGAGTCGCATCATCCTGGAGAGAATAACGGACGAACTGGAGACAGAACTCCGACAAGAACAAGCTGGATTCAGGAAAGGCAAATCATGTACTGACCAAATTGCAACTCTACGCATCATCATCACAGAACAAAGCATGGAATGGCAATCAAACATCTACCTCAACTTTATGGACTTTGAGAAGGCCTTCAACAGCGTTGATCGTGAAATAATTTAGAAATTACTCGAGTACTATTGAGTACAGTGCACCATATATTCATCAACCTCATTCAAAGCTGTACGACAACGGCACATGTCAAGTGATCCACAACAGAAAACTCAGCAAGGTGTTTGGAGTAAACACAGGAGTCACACAGGGGTAGCTATTATCACCAATGATATTCCTAATTGTGGTTTTATTAATATTAATAATAATTTATTTTCATATAAACATAAATTTACATGAAAATGCATGCCATTTTTACAGGCACGATCAAGGATGATATAATGTCAAATCTTAAATTGTCTACAAGTTAATAATGTTTCAACAGTTAAATATTTGATATATATATAATTACACATTGTCTGAACTAGGCCGTGTAGTTATTGAATTGTACAGTTGTCCTCCAGGTTGAGCGGGAAAATCGACTTCGTTTCGTTTTCATCCCGTGGTTGTAGGCATACGATAACCAACCAATATTGAGGTAAGTACAACGTTTACAAGGAATTGGAAGCTGTTTTAGAAAAATTAAAGTGCTGGGGTGAAACATTAAAGTGTAATAGATTAAGTGAGTGAAATATATCATTAATAAACACATTTATATAGAAAACAGAATGGGGAAGTAATTAATCCTTAGGCCGACAACGTTCATTTGCAATGTATAATGAAACCAATATATTTTATACTATCATGATGTCCACTTTTGGCTTTAATACAATTATTTTCAAGCCAGTTGTTTTTATTTCATGTCTTTTTTTCTATTTGGTGCACAACCGTACCCTCCAGAGAATAGGAATAGAATAAGTCGAATCAAATTCATAAAGAGCTATAAAATGTTAGGTTTAATGGAATATAATGAGAATCAAGTAAAGACGTTATTAGAAAATAAGTGAGACAAGATATTGTGAAGTGGTATTTAAAGATCTGACAATGGATAGCAAGTTAATTTATAAGATGCCCCATAAATCTGTGCAGATCCCACGTGGTCGCATCTCAACAATAGGCTGAGCGAATGGTATATATTTAAAGGTAGAAGCATTATCTGTCAAGGCGTTCACTATTATCTTTTTCAAGATAAAGATCTAAGCCCTCATAAAAATCAGAAATATCTCGAGCCTTTAATTTGTATATTGCTGTTCCTGCAGAATGGGGCGATTCACCTTAGTGACCACCACCATATCTACTGATCAGCTAACGCCACCCTCCCTCCTTTTTTGATGTTAGGCTCTGAGACTATGATTATTATGGCTACCGCAAATATATTGCTTGGTACCAGACATGTTCGTACCCCATATTCCATCTCCCTAGCTTTCTTAATGAGTGCTTCCAATAGGTCTCCACGTACATCTTTACGAACATATTATATATGTGTGCATGCATCCTGATGAACAGATTACTTTATAAGAAGTTAAAACCTTAAAGAGTAAAACGAATAGGTATTGTGAATAGTGGAGCAAGATTTAGCAGAATACTATAGTTAAGGTTCAATTTAGGTAGTATGGACTGAAGGTAAGGTCGGTTGGCAGGACTTAGTGTACTAAATTTTCATGACAGTCTTATATATAGTAAACATCTGACATTGCAAAGTAACGTGTCTAGACATATTATAAAAAGATATTAACACAGAACCAACGAAATTTTGGCGTTTTTTAACAATACTGCAGTGTGTGTATACTGAAGAATGGTGGTTAGTCTACAGGGAGCCGTAGAGTAAATCAAACCATATATGATAAGAGTATAATCAATAATATAGTTCGTATATCAAATATTACACTAGGTTCAATAATTGAGTGTTATAAGGGAAACAAGCGTGGTAAAGCAAGAGAACATTTGATGCATAAATATTTTAAGTATTTTAATATCCATCTAATTTAAGAGTTGAACATGCATGATTAATAAGTATTATTATATTAGTATATACATATGTAAAACGTTAAAAGGTGTGGATGCTATTACAATTATTTCCAGTGTTACTTTTACCAACACAACTTAGTGAAAATTATAGAGAATAGAAATCAGTAAATTAGTTAACGTTCGCTGCGTGAGTATTAGAGTCGAGATATACGTATGTGACTATACTGAAGACTGGACTGGCCTTCAATTTCCGTTCTACCAACAGTTGTGGTCTTTTAGACGAGCTAGGGTGGACATGTTAAAGTGTCTTTCTAGGCTCCGTTTGAACCCATCAGGGTTTTCACAACATCTTATTTCAGGTGGTAGTTGGTTCCAAAGAGTGCAATATTTTATGGTGAAAAAGTTTGCCCTAATGGATTTTCTGTGGGTAGCCACCTTGACAAGGTAGTCGTGGTTTCGCAGCTGATATGATTTAATATTTTCCCAAGTTATGGATGAGTTACTGTAGCAGTGTTTCCTAATGACTTTGAAGAGTAGAAATAGGTTGCACTTCACTCTCCTTAACCACAGAGGCTCTAATTTCAGACGTACACACCTGTCAACATATTCCACTTGTTGGTCGAACCCTATTATGCGTTTCGTGAGGAATCTCTGGACACTTTCGATTTTTTTTCTGTCTACAGTCCTGAGGTTACTAAATAGGAGAGCACAATATTCAAGTTTGGGACGGATACATGTCCTATATATAGCTAATCTTGCTTCTTGGGTGTAGAAGTTACGCAGTACAAAGCCAGTAAGTCGTTTACAGTCAGATACAACCTTATTTGCGTGATCGGAAAAGGATAAATCTGAGTATGTTATCCCGAGGTCTGTGACTGTGTTCAGTTTTGAGAGGAGCTTACCGTACATATATAGGCACATTATCGGTTTCCAGCGTCCAAGGTGGGTTATACCGCACTTGTCTGGGTTGAAAGTCAGTTGCCACTTTTCGCTCCAATCGCCTAGATCATTTAAGTCTTGTTGGATCTTGCTTTCGACGCTCATATCACCGTACCCATAATCATATACTATCTTGAGATCATCTGCAAAAAGGTATGGCTTGCCATACTTGATTACAGAGACTATGTCATTTATAAATAAGAGGAATAGAATAGGGCCAAGAACACTACCTTGTATTACACCACTGGTTATCGGCTTTGAGGAAGACAACTGGTGGTTGATTTTGACTAATTGCTCTCTTTCTGTGAGAAAAGAACTTATCCATTTGTGAAGATTTCCGGTTATTCCGTAGGATTGGAGTTTTGTTAGGAGTCTGATATGTGGGACTTTATCGAAGGCCTTGCTAACGTCAAGAAACAATGTTGTTACCGAACGCCCATTATCAATGCTTTGTGTGATGTAGTCAAAATAATCTAAGTGGCAAGTAATGCACGACCTTCTACTTAAGAAACCGTATTGGGATGGGGATAGTAGGTCATTTGACAGCAAGTACTGAATGATTTGAGTCTTAACTATCTTTTCCATTACACGTGAAACTACAGACGTGATGTTGATGGGGCGGTAGTTGTTGATATCAGCTATAGGCCCGTATTTATGGATAGGTACAATATAAGACTTCTTCCAGCAGTTAGGGTATGTCCCATCGCTTAATGAAATTGAGTATAACTTGAGTAAGAGTAAACTCATGTCATTACCACCTTTTTTCAGCAGAACGGAAGATATACCGTCTGGGCCAGTAGTGTTACTAAGCTTAAGATTTGCGACAGCTTTATCGATCTCATGTGTGGTGAAAATTATGTCACTTAAACATTCGTCTGTTTTACGTGGGAAATCCACGACTTCATCGTTCTCTAAGGTGTATAATCTGGCGAAGTGCTTGCTAAACAGTTCACATATCGCCTCATTATTTTCGTAAGCAATGCCGTCTAAGTATATTATTTTCGGATAGGGTGTTTTGGAGTTCATCAACCTACTTTTAAAAAGTTTGGCTATTTCTCCTGAGTTATGCGGTGCATGAATGGCCTGCATTTCTTTGTTTCTGAGGCCTATATTTCTCAACTCTTCAATTCTACTGAGAAGGGACGTTATGGCAATTAATGACGATAAGTCATGATATCTGTAGTATTTTATTGAGTGCTTACGTAGACTTCTTCTAAACGATGTCGGAATATAATCACTTTGGGGGAATCTGAAGTTAAGAATCTTCTCGGGTGCAATGACGTCGTGAATTGAGTTAATATTCTGATAGAAGTTGTTAAGAATTGCATCTAAGGACTGGTTCGAAAAGTACGAGTCCCAATTAGAACATCTAATTAGGTGCTGATACAAGTCCCAGTCAGCATGTGTGTACAATCTCATAGGTATCTGGCCAGCTTCATCTCTGCGTTTTGTTTCAGGAAAGATGTCAAAAGAACAAACTACTATTCTATGGTCACTACCTGGAAATTCATGTCCAACATGTACGGTAGATGGCGTTATGTTGTTCGTGAAAATAAGGTCTAGGATATTTGCGGATCTAGTGGGTGAATTTATGTGTTGTGTCCACCCTCCTGTGACGATGGAATTTATGAGATTATCGTACCTTTGGGGTCCTCGGAGTGAAGACCATGATACTTCTGGCAAGTTGAAATCGCCTCCGATAATTTTATAACTGAAAGGAAGATTGGCTGTAACATTAAAGATATTGCTAAGCATATTATCATATTCCCTGCTGGATGAAGGGGGCCGGTACACACAACCCACAAGTATAGGTTTACTTCTGACAACTTTTATTTCGACCCAGATCGAGTCATTGAGTTGTGACAGAATTGGGTTACTAAACTGGGTTGCACACATGGATTGTTCACAGTAAATTAGTGTTCCACCCCCACGACCTGTCCGTCTGTCCCCGCGAAAAAGGTTGTATTTATCAATCCTTAGGCTGTCATTGGAGATTTCACTTGTGCACCAGGCTTCGGTGATCATAATCAATGACGGTCTGCATATAGAAGCTATTGTACTTAGTGCTAAATGTTTGCTTAGAACTGATCTCGTATTTACTAGGATAATAGATAAACACTGGCTATGTGGTTTCAGTGAGCGGACAACATCTTGGTAAAATAATCCGTGAGTATCCTCTATATACATGTTATCAGACTCATTTACCAATATCTTTGGATCGTAGGAAGACTTCAGGTAGATTTTTGAGGTGGTAGTCAGGGATGGGCTTACGTTTGGATATGGTATGCAGTGAGAGACACCTGTGTGATAATCAGATATTAATATTTTAGAGATATTAGTATCCGCGTTTGGTGTCGACACTGTGTCAGCTATCTCCCGGGAAATATGCCTTGCCCTAGCTGTAGACTGTTCGCTATGCCAGCAAGGAATTGATCCGATATCATGCGTGCTATATGCATGATTCCAGGTGTTTCTGTTAACTGACGCTGGTGAAAATCCTGCCCTAAGGTATAACCGATATGTGTATTCGGTAATTTGTTGCCAGTATAAGAATGAAGTGTTGGTATCTGTTTCTGGTATTCATCAGACCATGGCAAGTTTTGTGCAGAAATCGGCACATGCTCCCCACTAGACACATAAGATATATGAATGGGTTCTGTTGGCTTGCTAAATGTGGTCTGTGGCCGATGTTTGGGGTATTTTCTATAACTTTCAGTAGACAGAATATTAGAAGTGGGCTGGTTGACAAGGGGTTTACGTAGTGGATGTGCAGAACAATACCTACTACTTTGCTGTGCTGTTTGTCTAGAATTAGGGATTCGATAAAATTGGCTTTCCACTTGGCACCAATTAGGCCTACCCCTAGGAGCTTCGTCTACCATATTTGACTTTCTCTTACAAAGAAGGCCTACAGGTGCTTTCGTCTCTTTCTTATCAAAGAGCTTTCTTGCTCCGGGTTTAGTATTTAATTTATTTACTTCTTTTTCCCCTATCTTATGATTATCTGGCTGATGATGGCTAACAGGGCAGTCAGCACATGCTATGTAGGGTTTCTGTGGCTTGAACACCTCATGAGCTTTAGTTTTCTTAATGGAAATGGGACGTTTGTCATAACGCCTAGAAAACTTGCCAACTTGGGTGGCTACATTCGACTGGTGCTTTACAGAGTGTGGATTGTCAGACCGAGGAGTAACTGACTTATAAGGCAATGGTTGGACCACCAGTGGGATGGGTTTTGATGGTTTCGGTGTCTTGACTTTTGCGTCAGTGTGAAAACGATGTATTTCAACATTATTTCCCGTTGACTCATCTATGTCCACCATTTCAGTGTCTGCATCAATATCGTTATATAATGCTTGGCTAACATTAGCCACTACCTGCGAAAATGTCTGTTGCATGCCGTGATCAGATATTTCAATAGACGGAATAACGCACGGAACATCATCTACAGTTATCCTATTAGAGTTATCAGGGTTCACTGTTCCTGAGCGGCATCGCCTTTGGCATGGTGTTAAATCAGGTGCAACCCTAATGTTAGTGTATGGTGTTGAAGAGCCTATTTTCTTACCCGATTTCAGAAAATTCCTGGCTTCTTCGGTAGACCTAAACTTGAAAAGCACAGGACACGGGTGGTTTGCAGATTTCTTACGAAGACGCAAAACCTGACATTCTGTCAACGACATATTACAAGCCTTTAGACACGAATTCTTAAGTTTGGCAATCGGCTCTCTGTCTGGAATGTTATAGGCCAAGACGTTATGTGAAGACATAATCCTCTTAACAGCTTCTTCAGCCAAATAGTCAATTATGCGCTCGGATTTGATTAGTGATTCAAAACAGATGTTTTGTGGTGGGTCACACAGTTGCGTGAGAGGCATAATGCTGTCAAACTTGCTCTGTAGTTCTGCTATTGACTTCTGAAGTGTCAGTAAATCATTTTTGCTACAAGCCGCATTCTCTGCTAATTCCTCCATGATATCAGATACCATAACTCTGGGTATGGCTGGTGTAAACAGTGTAGAATTGTCAACGGAGCTGAGGCCTTCAGATGGCTGACTAGTATTAGATCTCAGTCTCTTAACGGTACTTACACGTTTGATAGACTTAACCATTACAGAAATAAGAAACTTCACAATTTCCGGAAAAAAAGTCTTGAGGATATAAAAATAAGATAGCTGTATTATCGAAGTATCAAAACAACAACGATAAACAGATTTATATTGCAAAAATAAAAAGTCAGACTTTCCTTTACAGAGTTTGCTGTGGATAAAGTCCTGAGTTCCACGTAGTTAGATATGGTATCCGAGGATTCTTGACGTAGATTTCACGAGTGAATGCTATATGTTGTTCCAGTTGATACAATACAATCCTTGTTGACTATGGATAACTGGATAATGTGATGAAAGCGGCTAATTTCCAAAATATTAAGGAAAGATGATTCACGCAGAAAGTGAACACCCGTAGCGCAAGAGTTCAAAAGTTACAGAGTTGACTGACTTGATTATGCGTCAGACAGTGGGAAACGAGAAGACAGGAATATCCTGAACCGACCGACGCGAAGAACCTAGAAGACCTGGATTTCGCGGATGACTTATGTTTGATGTCACACACAATCGAAGACTTACAAGCGAAAACCGACAAACTGGTCGAAGAAGCAGCAGGCAAAGACAGGACTCCAGGTGAACATAGACAAGACGGAGGTTATGAAAGTAACCAACCAAACAACAACAGCAGCAAAATCCAGCACCAATCACCATCAACGGGAGGGATTTGAAAGAGGTTACTTCATTCACTTCACTTATCTAGGGAGCGTTGTCTCAACTACAGGAAGTCGGAACGGACGAGGATGTCAAATCGAGAATCATCGGGAAGGCGAGAAACACATTCATCATCCTAACTGAAACCAATCCGGAAATCTTCGTCACTCAGTATCAACAACAAAATTCAGTCGGATTTTCAATACAAACGTCAAGTCAGTCAGTTCTTCTATGCGGATCAGAAACTTGGCGGGCGGGTCGTTACCTTTATCAACAACTGTCAACTATCGCTCTATACTGAAGATCAGATGGCCGGGCCGGAAAGAATCACCAACAAGAAACTATGGGAACAAACAAAACAAGAACCAATAGCCAAACAACCAACAAATATGCAGGAGAAAGTGGAGATGGATCGGACACTCACTGAGGATACCGCTTGGTGACATCGCGCGCCAAGCCCTCCAGTGGAACCCGAAAGGGAAGCGGCGAGTGGGACATCCAAGTGTGACATGGAGGAGATCGTGTGAAGAGGAGTTGAAAGAATATGGATTAACATGGATGCAGGCGAAAAGTATAGCAGAAGACAGAAGAAAATTGAGACGTGCAAATGAAGCCCTATGTTCCACTAGGAACCCAAGGGAGCAATAATAATAATTATTTTTGGTTGGGCTTTTCGTTTCAAAATCTTATAAAATTGATGAGGTAATTAGATGCAATATATTGTAGTGCACGCTTAAAATTCCATACCTGTACCACAAATACTGTTTGGAATAATGCTATAATTATTAGATGCACTCGCATTACAATGAATGCTGCTGACGTTTTTCTTCTCCCATCATTTTAGCTTCTACATGACTTTTGGAATGAGAATAGAGAATGTGGGCAGTTGGCCACGTACACTAACAAATGATCTAAGAACTTTACTGGTCCCATATCCTAAGACTGCCTCGTGAACTTCCTATTACCCCCCCCCTCCGCAAGGCATCCTGGATGACAGCCGTGGAATATCAACCTTATACAAATAAACAAATCCCAATGACTACCTGTAAGGCCAGGATAAATCTAATTATTTAAGAAGTAAAGAACTTATGCTGGTGGTTGCATTTGAAATCTCACTGACTCGCGTGATGACAATTTCCACTTCCTACATGCTCTAATTGTAATTTTGTATGCCTTTGTTTAGCACTATTTTGGTTCCTGGCCGCATATAGACTGAAAATTACCTATTGCTGTAACAGTACCTCTTTGTATGTTTAACTGGACACTCACTGCTGAGGTAAGTCACTGGCAGTTAATATTGCCAAAAAAGTTATTATCGGTGAACTGACAAACGTTTGACAAAGCAATTTTACCCCTTTATGAATAACGTACGATGCCTAACTCCAGTAACGCAACCTTTAAATATAACGCGCACTTTGGATGAATTTCATCAATGGAGATGCTCCGTATTATACTATGTACATCGTTTCTGCCTGTGTAAAGTGACATTATAGGCATTATTGCATAACCTTTTCTAGGTGAGTATTGTGTAAGTGAATAATCGCAGATATGATTACTCCTCGTACATGTCATTCATTACGTTGATGATGCCTGTAAACTGGAGTCTACCATGTAAGAAAGCTGAGAATATATATTATTATTAACGATTGTGTATACAGTAAGAGCACAACCTAAAGTATTATTTACTAGGCTGTTGGACCATGAAAGTCACCTTTCTGGGGGGTTTAAGTCTCATTATGAGTACTACCAATCACTGGGATGCAAGCATTTGTAAAATTACCCGACGGGCTTGGGGCAAGACTAAACCCGTATCAGCCAAATAAGATGAAAATAACCACAAGGCGTACTCGAGGCATCCAGTATAAAGACGAAACAGCTGTTGTCAATGTAGTTGAAGATTGAACGATCAATTCATGGTTGTTTGCTCAAAATCAACTTCCCCAATTTTCGCGGAGGCATCAATACGACAGTCATCGTCTCATCGGTCGCTGTTCAGAAAGAAGTCAGCAGTAAACCGTCAGAAGTAATCTTGTGTTTTATTATTGTAATATTTGTTCACAGACCCTTGTAAATCCATTATTTTTATATGTTGGTGTAACAATAAAGAATTCTCGAGTGGCCAATCGGTGTTTTGGTTTTTTCGTCCGTTAATACTAAGCGTTTCTGAAAAAACTGCAAGGAACAGCGTGGGCCCGAGCGTAGCAAGAGCTGGGCATTAACGGTTTATGAGACGTGGCTGCCAAGTAACGTAAGGTCTTATAACCACAACTCCTATAGAATTAGTTCTGCTTGGATCAAAGACAAAGTAAAACACCAAATATACCCTCCGAAATACTAAGTGATGAATGAGGCGGGCAAATAGTTTTGAGGAATTATTTACCTCTGTGCAGTATGGAACGGTATGATTGTATAGCCTTGGTTAGATGTTAAAAATGGAAACGTTATACATCACTTTCTTAAAACGATTCGTTGTAAAATGTACATAACTTCGGAGAACAGTCTTAAATATGGAGTTGTATTGGGTCAAACTCAGAAGAAGGCTCCAGTTCAAATCCCGGTGGTCACTGAACAGTTATAGCCCAGCTCTGTTATTGTACATAACTTTGTCTTCTCCCGTTGAGACGTCCGGTAACTGTAAAGTGTTTCGATTCCAACCTGTGTTCTGCTCTTCACTTTTTACCCCAGTGTGCTTGATATATTATTGTCTGTGGTGTTCTACTACAGAGTGATGCTTGACGCTCCTCACTGGTTCATGCATACCTGCTAACCGTGTTGAATCCTCTGGATTTTGCGGAAATCTCTCATCCGAAAGCTATTCTACAGCCGGTGCACAGCTTCTACTAGTAGACACGACTCCAGAAGTGTATGCTTCCGTGGATTATATTGACAAATTGTAACAACGAACTCCAACCGCATCACCGATTTCTACAACCCTGTTAACTGTATTTTTTATAACATACTGTTAGAATATTATTTCATAAACGTGGCCTTTATTCTAATTTCTGCACAGTTACAGAGCGCTTGCTATTCAGTCCCCTACACCACTACAAATCCCTTATAAATAAGACTTTTAGTAATTATATTCCGAACCGTCATTATTCCTTTGGGTTCCAAAAGGAACATAGGGCTTAAACAACGCATCTGCACTTTCTCCTATTTTCTGCTATCCTCTTCATCTGGCTAGCCACGCGATTCTTTCATCTCCTCCTCAATGAAATATGACCTCCTCCACGTCACCCCCAAACCGACGACCCGCTCGGCGCCTCCCACTGAGATTCCACCCAGGCGATAGCTTGCCATGTGCATGATGTCATTCGATGACCTCAATGAGTGCCTAATCTATCCACCTCTATTTTCTCCCACATATTAGTTGAGCGATCGGTTAGTTTGTTGGTTAGTTTGTTCCCACAGTTTCTTGTTGCTAATTATTTCCAACCATTTGATCTTTAGCATGGAACCAACCAGCAAAGGGATTAGCTGTTGATAAAAGTCTGCAGTAGCATGTTGGAATTACTTTTATTGACACGTAGTGCAAGATTCTAACCCATGTAGGAGGACCGACTTAACATTTGCGTTGAAAATCCGAATCTCGTTCTATACTCTGTCTGAATGCAGATTTCCAAACTGGTTTCAGATTGATGAAGGCAAATCTTGCCTTTCCGATTCTGACTATGACATCTTCACCAGTTCCGAGTATGGTTAAAATGAAGGAGGTAACCTCTGTGAAATATCTCCCGCTGATGATTGGTGCCGATTGTTGTCGCTGTTGGTTGGTTATCTTCATCACCTCCATATGTCCACCCGGAATCCTGTCTTTGCTGACAGCTTCTTCAGTCATTTTGTTGGTTTTCGCCTACAAGTCTTCAATATTTTGAGACATTAAATGCAAATCATCCGTTCACGAATTCCAGATCTCTATAGTCTTCTAATCGGTGTTCTGGAGTATTCCTGTCTTCTTACTCCTCACTCATGATATGTTTTATAGTCCAGTACACTACAATTCGGAATATCATCGTGGGTGATAACAGGCAGTCATGTATTGCTTCTGTAGTGAATTCTTCATTGTAGATCACCTGACATGTGGCACTGTCATATGGCCAGATATTATATGAGGTTGTCAGCCACGTCTCGTAAACCATCAATGCCTAGCTCTTGCTACACTGGGACTCACGCTGTTCCTTGAAGTTTCTCAGATACGCTTAGTAATAACGGACGAAAAAACCAAAACACCGATTGGCCACTCGAGAATTCTTTATTGTAACACCAACATATAGCCAACTTTAAAACTAAGCTTTAAAACTAAGGTCTATGAACAAATATTACAATGATAAATCACAATATTCTGGCGGTTTTCTGCTGACTTCTTTCTGAACAGCGACCGATGAGACGATGACTGGTGTATTGATGCCTCCGCGAAAATTGGGGAAGTTGGTTTTGAGCAAACAACCATGAATTGATTGTTCAATCTTCAACTACATTGACAGAGGTTGATAAAGACTTGGTGGTGAAACAGTTTCCAGATTGCGCATCGGTCAACGCTGTCGAAGGCCGTTTCGAAGCCAATAAGCATTATGAGGTAGAGAGGGGATAGACTGCCATCGTCAATGTAGTTGAAGATTGAACGATCAAACTATCGCTTGTCAATGTAGTTAAAGATTGAACGATCAATTCACGGTTGTTTGCTCAAACCCAACTCCTCCATGTTTTTCGCGGGAGTCATCAAACTAGCAGTCATCGTCTCATCGTTCGATGTTCGTTGGAGGAGGGTTTGGAGGTTGGCGGTATAGACGTTTGCGCACAGTACTGAGTATATTAACGCAAGTTCTGACACAGACAACTTCCATTGTATTTCAATCTCGCGTACCAAAAGCAAAGCAAAAGACAGTATTTGATCGTCCAAATTACGCGGCGTATTTCAGGACCAAAACGAGTTGTGAGACGAACGCTTAGCTGGCTAGTGATCGTGCCGCACGTGACACGACAGAGTATCAAATGGCGGGGATGCTTGACCGAAAGCCTTCAGCTAAACAAGTCGACTTAAGCTCTAAGGGTCAGCATCCAATGTTCAGTGATGATTGCTGTGGTCAATAATTTTGGGGAATTATTTACCGCTACAAGAGAAAACTTTCTGAAGTATTATTGTGATTTATTGTTATAATATTTATTCTTTGACCTTGTGTATAATAACTTTATTGTTGGTCACAAATTGGGTTAAGAATAAAGGATTCTCGAGTCGCCAATTTGAGTTCTGGTTTTTCGCGTTGGTTATTACAAATTGTTTCTGAAAGACTTCCAAGGACAGTGTGAGGTTCAGCGTAGTAAGAGCTGGACATTGACAGTTTTTGTTAGTTTCTGACAGTTTCTGTTTGTCTTTCCTGGTGTCTACAAGTCTTATTTGGACAAGCATTATCTGGAACTTTCCTGGAATTTTCGCTCAAGTTCAATGATGCCTGGGTCAAAGAATGTTCAAAGTGTCTTGGAAGCAAGCAGGAAAGTAAGTGATGCTGAGTTTTTTGTTACATTTAATGATATGTATGATGCTCAGCATGATGAGTCTGTTGTTCATGTGTCGCAGTCCAGGGATAATAGGAATTTTAAACTGCCTAAATATGAATCTTGTTGTTTCAACGGAAACCCATCCGAGTATCCAAAGTTTGTAAAGGAGTTTGAAATCATGTTGGGTAGTTTTTAATTAAATGATAAAATGAAGTTGATGAATTTGTTGAGGTACTGCACTGGAGTTGCTTCAAGAGCTATACAGTGCTGTAAGCTCATGCCCCCTAACGAAGGATACTCTGATGCCATGAGTGTACTGCGTCAAAGATTCGGAAGAACTCCGATGATTGTAAGGAAATTATTCGAGGCTGTTAAGGGTAATGGTAGTCAATTACAAGATGACTCCAAGGCACTCTCTGTGTTTTTGGATAATCTGTTGAGTTACAAGAATTCGTTGATTTCGATGAATTGCATGAGCGATCTGAACTCAAGTTCCGTCCTGGAGGTAATAGCGAGACGCCTACCTACTCGACTGCAAAGGAAGTGGGTGAAGATGAGCTCTCGTATAGAGGATGAAGGTATTGAGCAAAGGTTCGATGATATTCTGAAACTGGTAAACGACAGTGTTAATCAAGCTATGAGCAAGTTTGCCTCCCATCTCTAGAATAGAGCAGTCTGAGAGCAAAATGCAATCATTGATGACGAAAGGATCTCAGAGAAGTGGATATCGAGAAAGCTTTATGGTGTCTAGTAATCCATATAAACTTGTTGAGTGTGACAGCTTTCGTGGAACGTCCTCAACAGATAGGTTACAAGTTGCGAGACAAACACAGTTTTGTTTCACACGTTTGCAAGAAGTGCATACAAAGATGAACTGTGAATCAGTGGGCAAGTTTAGTCGTAAGCTAAATGTGAAATCAGCGTCATTATGTTCTGACTACGAATTGTGTGACGATAATGGTGCGGTGAAGAAGCCTATAGTTGCAACCAGTAAGCCATTGTTGAATAAAGTGTCACAGACGACACCATAGTTTGTGCAGACGAAGAGAGTTACAGTCTCAGCGTGCAGTTCTGACTCCACAAGTTTCCAAGGTATTACTAGTCAGAGTGAAGGTATAAGACCTTGAAGGATTGAGCGACTTTATTGCATATCCCCTCAATGACGCTTGTTGCTATGTTGCTATTGGTTTCAAGTGACCTTGGTTTTGGAAGAAGATTTAACTGATGTAATATTGCGATTTCATAGACATAACTCAGGCTCATGGGTGAAAGAAAGTTATAATCCTGGAATAAGAACAAGTTGTTCATAAGGCAAGGAGGACATTATTTTTCAGTTTATTTGTATATATACTATCGTGCATTGAGTTTTACTGAGTTCTTAGTGCAACTGTATGTAACTTCATTTACATAAAGTAAAACATTACGAATACTCCTGTTTTTAGAATAAAAAACGTGATTATTTCCATTAATTTTAGCACTGAAGAATGGAATTTCTTCCACGTCAGTGTTATTTGATTGAAGTTTTAATCTCTGTAGGCCCTTAAAGGTATAAATTCGGCACGGAGAAGTGCTATGGAAACCGAAAGTACTTTTAGTTTACTAAATCTTACTGACTTCCCGTATAAATTTGATATCTGTCAAGTGTTTATGTAAAGTCTGCCGCAGTATTCAGCAAAGTAAATGTTGTAGTGCATAATTCCTAGACTTGCTGTAGTCATTGGTATTGCCAGGATATCACTTATTCGTTTTATGCAGCCGAAATATCCGATTTTCACTTTATTGAGGAAACACTGTGTTGCCTGCAAAAGTAGTGCGTCAATTTATGAGTTTCATTAGGCCTACAGAATGTTTTTTATTCATTGAAAACTGTTTGCGAATTACTCCATAAAACACATTTCCGAGTGGGATGCAACACAAGGTTGAATTCTTAAACTGTCATCCTTAAAACAGTTCAATTCAATCACACATGTATTAGTAGGATAGTCTATAGCTGACTTTAGAGACTTATCAGGGAATAGTCTCATCAACTTACAGTTTGCTGATGATATCGTCCACCTATAGGTGGATATTCATTTTGTTGCTATGCAATTAGTAGTGTTTTCTGAGCTGGTTGGTTTAGTTGCGAAGCTTTTTCGTCCTTCTTCAGCGCAATGTGTAGTATAAAGTGAAATAATTTAAATTTCTTCATGAGTGATATAATTGCGTCTCCCGATAACCATCTTTACATATGTAGACTATGCGAAGTAACCCCTGATGCTGTAGGATACGAAAATAATACCGGTGTTTGATTACAGGTGTCTGCGTTCTATCTCATGAGTAAAGCAGTATAATATGGCGAGTGCTGTTGAGGTTACGCATAAATGTTTAGGTGGGGAGGGTATATTAGTCTTCAAGGTAGGGAAGCTGAATAGGTTGAGATGGCTAGAAGGTGCTGGCATATCAAGCCATCGCCTTCCTCCAGGGACAATGCTGGCCAGCACATGTTAAGGTTTAAAATGTGTTTGGGTCAGTCAAGTGGAAAACTGGTATTGGTTCATAAAATCGTTGACGGTCAGCTGGAAGAACTACTAGAGATATGACTGCAAATCTTTGTTACTGGCACAGATGCATTCACTCTATGTAATCTCACGTATCTGTTCAACTCATGTTTTTCGTTGTCACTATTTATTCTCCCTCACACTTTCGCTCGTTAAACTTGCATTTAGTTTTATGTCTCTACCTACGTGTTCTACATGGAATGTGGTAAATTAAACAGGTGGACTTCTCTGCAAACTCATACTGAAAGCTAGTCAGAATGACACAGTCTAGGCATAACTAAATGCGAAACATTGATAAATGATCTCCAAAATTTCAACAAATGATAGGTGTAGTTCTTAATCTTGTTCTTTGCCAAATGAAAAATAGATACCTTTCAGTAATCTCTTCTTTCACCCGGGACTCGTCTCCTACTTTGCAAGTTTTTGTGCTTTGTCACTTTTGTGCTAAGCTTTCAGTCAGCATATGCCGTTGTTGTCGACTCAGGACATAGATGACTTTAGTTGAATAAGTTTTCGGTCGTGAAAACACGGGTCCTGAGGAGTTGACTGGTTGCATTATCATTTCTCAAATGGAATGCAGCATACTGTATATTAGGGTAAATATTCCGCCTCGTTTGCTGAAGCTGGTGTTCCTCAGGGTATTGTTATCTCTCCTCTTCTTTTTTCTCCCTCGTCTTACATGACTTTTCTCCTTCTAATGAGAGCAACTTCGTCAAATACGCTGGTGATCTGACCGTCTCACTTCCTATCATGTTACAATGTGACTGCAGCAAACCTAACTGCTTCCTGTCTGTAGTCTAAGGCATATGGTCTTACGTTAAATGCCTCTACATTTCAGGCAGTTAACTTTCCCTTCACTTATAAGCGTGAATTACAAGAATTGTGTTGTTTACAAGATGCTCGTATCAAAGAGGGCCCTGAAACAGAAACTAAGTCTAACATAAAATACCTTGAAGTAGTTCTATCCTCTGGTCTTTCTTGGTCATTCTATATCTTGTCGATTTCTAAGAAAACCTTCAGTCTAGCTTACCACGTTATGTGGTCAAGACAGTCAGGAATCATTCAACCTCCTTTTACAATTTGTTAACTCTTGCATCGGTCTTTACTGCTCCCCCTTATTCTTTCCTGAATTACTCAAAAACGGCTATGTCGTATTGTGCAGGGTATTAAGGCTGTCATTAGGGCAAGTGGCGTACCATTTAGTCAACTCGTTAATGGAGTAGTTGAAAGACATCTAAACTCATGCGATAAATGGTCTAAAACTATACTATCTAACCCTCAACATCTCCCATATTCTCAGCTCTTGCCTTTAACTTCATCTGATCGAACCAGAAGTCAGTGTCAAAGATTATATGATGGGTTTCGGAATTACGTAATACCAAAAATTGCTGTCGATTTCATTGGCAGCAGTTCACAGCCTACTGAGTTTACAGAAGTGCAATGCTCATCTCCCACTTTCTTGAGGAGACGTCAACTAGGATTCTAGGAAAGTAGCGCGTCAGTATGTGAATTTCATGAATCTGTAGACTGCATTCCATTCACTTAATACTGAAACTAAACTATGAGGGAACTGATATTTCCAAGAAGGGTATAATACAAGGCTCATTTCCACAACTGTAGTCCTTATTTTAGTTCACGTTCATCCTAAATGTATTAACCGAAAACATAAACCAAAAGTCAGTAACACGGACATAAGAATTAGTGTGAATAGAAGTGAATGAGATGAGTGACCTTTTATCCCTGTAGTACGCTTAACTAAAATACTCATGTGTATGAATGAGGCAAAAAGTTGTGTGACTGACTTGATACGATTATGAGCAATAATTTGTGCTCGAAACGTCATCAGATAATATTGCTGTACAACACTGTGTGGTTTATCAAAATAAAGTCGTATCCATAATGTAGTTATACTCTACCATATTGCCCAAGTTTTACACACATATCAAAAATATTCATCTTATCCATAATGTGTCACCCAACTGTTTCATTTTTATCTTCCTCATTTTAGGTTGTCAGTCTTCGTAGACATTCTGCTAGATGTCGTCGTACATAGTGTCTGCAAGCAGTCTTTCAATACATCTACCTCCCGCAAAGTTATTGTTACGATGCCTTTAAATCATTTACACTTGGCCGTAATACAGTTAGTGTGCTAATATTACTGATGCAATGACATGCAAGACTTGTACATGTTACTGTGACGTTGGCTTGTAATAACATTCCCTCCATAGTAAATAGAATGCTTGTGATAACAATTCGTCATTATCTTTTCATTGCGTTGATAGGTGCGTATATATTAGAAAAAAGCCAACCTTGTCGTATTAGTTCTCTAAATTACAATCACTAAGTGCCCATTACCTCTGCTGAATACCAAGTGCTACTCGTGGCCCATGAACTACTTATTACTGCATTCGTAAATAACTGTCAAACTATTATTACATAGAGTAGTGAAACAGAAGGCGTATGAAATTTAGATATTAATGTGTATCTGAAGTTAACGACACAATATATATGTACATGTTTCATTTCCAAGCAAGAGAATTTTATAGGGTGATGTAGGGCTGAGCGCAGTGAGTTAAGAGTGTATTCTTTACTGTATACATATTGTATGAGTGAAATGCTTCTATTCAATTTTCGGCAAAGCTTCAATATCGTCCTGCAGGGTTTCTTCAATGCACTCTCAGGGAACAATACTTGGTACTGAGGAATCCAGCCAAAAGCATCTGTGACACAGTCGAATGACTTTTTCAACTAAAAGCCGCAATACTGATATTAAGTGTGATTTACCTGTAAACTGAGGGACTCTAGTGTAACACAGCACCATATCCCAGCAGGGTATTCTTTGTGTTTTACAGGTACAAGTAGAATTCATGGACTAAGCATTTGTCAAATATGGAGGCGACCCACTGAGTCACTTAGACGAAGGGCTGAGGAAATGCGATATACCTTATACACGCACCTTCAGATGTAGGCATGTGTCACTTCACATGAACTCTGAGCCATATCGAGTAGGCATTCCTTTAAATCCACCCTACCTTGTACGCTGAATTTTTGTTCGTATATACGTGATGACTTGGTGCGTTTCGTGGTTTGCCTATAATTACGGAATGTACATTATATTAGGGAACACAAATGGATTTTGTGAAAACCAGTGGTGTTCCTTTTCTAGTCTTAACTGATGTCACATTGATTGACACGATTAAAGGAATAGATTGTAACATGGTGTTTTCTGTAGCTGCGAAACATAGATACCTAGTTTCGAATTGACATCATGCGTCTAATCCTGTTAACCTACGGGCATAGTTTATCCTTCACGATACCTAGAAGTCAAGAGCAGACTGTCTTGGACAGACCTAGTTTTACTTTGTGACTAATTGGTGAGTCACCTGGTGTTGTGGTAGTAGAAAAAACAACTCCAAACCTTAGTATTTTCTAGATATGAACATATTTACTTACTTTGGCGACAATTTCATATTAGGGATATTAACCTTTACTTAGTAATTTGGATCCGAAAGTAAACGCCATATTACTAAGTTATTCAAAAGACAGAATGATGAGTGAAATAGTACTCGGATACTTATTCTAACGAAACCGAATAATGATAATCGTTTAGCCTACCAATATGCCGCTTACTTTCAGTCTTAATTTAAAGACAAATTTAGTTGCTCACTAAATTAATAGTTTCAGAAGACTGCTCTACTCCTGTCTTCGAAATACTTTGCCCGATCGTGTTTTACTTCAAAATATTTGTATACTGGCCAGTTGATGTTGCTTATCCAGTTACACTGTTTTTCAGTTAATGTCGCACCTATTTCCTATCAAACGAAATATCCCTCAAACCATCAACGAGTAGCCATCGTTTTTAAATAAATAACCTTAACTATTCGCATGTAAACAATGCTAATGACTTTATCACTTACGTGATGTTTCAACTTTCGATTAATCAGTTTTCCCATTCATGAGCACCTGTTTCAATTTTAACGGATAGTTCTAACCTTTGACTACTGAATTAATACGTTTCGTTATATACCATCCTTACGAATTATAGGTACTAATAATAATCACTGCTAACAGATTTATCACGAGAACGAGAATGCACTCCATACTGACGACAATATACCTCAGAGGCGGTAGCATCTTCTAAACGCACTACTCAATACAACACATGACCCTAACTCTGTAGCTCACAACATTCTATAAAGTTAGTGGTGACTATTAACAAGTAGAATGTCTATTTGAGGTATAGGGAATATATTTATTAGTGATTCGACACAAAATACAAAATCAACGGTACTGGAAACCACTTTCTTCAGCAACGAATCCAACGAGGTCACTGGAACTACAGATTACCTAAAAAAAAGGGTGCACAGCATGTATACATGAATATAACTGCCAATATAATATTAACGAGATACCAAAGTAAGAATTAATGAAAGTTTATATCAATATGCGATTACATCAATTACTATTTTTGACACAAGTGGATATTTAGACGAAGTAATAAGACGTAATTTGTCTGAGTCGTGCATTGTTGTATTTGTGCAACACAATTTGGACAATCTGGTCACGCATGGACTTGTCATAGGAATACATATGAAATTAATACAGTTAAGAGGTCAGAAAATAAATTCACGTCGAATTAAGATCACATATCGAAGGTCAAAATAACAATGAACATCACTAAACCAAATAACAGGTATTAGTACATCTACCCTGACTGGTATCCAAACCAAGTTTAACAAAGAAGGTTTTGTGTGATGACAAATAGTTTTGGAACTCACAAAAGTGGTTTAAACTTCCGAATCACACTTCGGATTCCACAAACTTTAGGACCCAATCCAAACACGTTTTACAGATAGGTTTAAAAAAATGTGCAAACGTCAATTTTATGTTCTGTCCATATAACATGTTTCGAAATAGAGGAGCTGGGACCCCAATAATGGCTTCTGAAGATTCTGTTGCTTCTGGGGGCATTTAGAAATATGATGCGTAGCCCTTACTTGCAGAAATCGATGAGTCCCCCCTAAATGGATACAGCAACCGCTTCTAAACCTTACGTCCATAGCTTTAAGAGATGTCGGACACTACTTCTACGTGGTTTCAAATTAATTTTGTGAATTAACTTTGAACAAACGCATATAATTTGGCGTCAGGGCAATAACAAAAATCGGAAGTTTATGAAACCAAACTCAATAATAGAACAAAATGACGCACACCACAGATGTCTTTACGTACCTGATCACGAGAATGGTATTGAAATCCACCAAATTACTAAAATGTTGCAGTGTGCATTTAAATCATTTAAAAATTTTGGCAGAAAACAGTGAATGTTGTAGGTTATCGCAAAACATATCGCAGTTTCTGCCCATTCGTGAACACTAATTTTCCCTTGTATCTATGCATCCCATTGACTTTCAGCCATCAAAACACCACACGAAAGTGCGGAAGGATGCACGAATTCGATATCAATCATATTTCGGTTCCTGCAACAGTAATAGGTACTGCACAACAGCTGATAGGGAAATTCGAGATCGAGTACAGGTTTCCGCCAAGCTGCAAGGAAATCTATCGAATGACAGTCGTCGAAATGTACGCAAAGCTTACTCGGTATGCCAAATAATCATTGCATGAACCATGTATTTAAGCGTCCTGTCACACAAGCAATCAGTAAATGCTCAAGAACGATATCGAACAACAATTTTCATATAAATTCACACAACAAGAGCAAAATAAGCACCGAAATCGCGTCTACTGAGTTTGCTGGACGGCTAGCTACAACTCGAATCAACGAAACCGCGCAAATGCCGTTAAGGTTAAGCCAGAGGCGCCACTTCAAATAGGGGATATGCTTTATCAACGCCCTCTGATGCACCGCTAAGTTCAACTTGTGTCACTCAATCGTCGTCGGTGTTGTCATCCATAATGACAGAGACGTCCATGGACTCAAGTGTCTTGTGCTATGACTATGCTAGTATCAGTGCATTTAAAAAGACGAAAGATATTGGTCAGTTTAATGAGGATAAGCCGAGTGTATACAAGAGGGTAATTGTTAAACTGGCTTGCACGAATAAAGGCATTTCAAGTTTCAAATTACTATTTGAATGTTATTATCTTTGGTGTAAACTACTCTGTGCCCACGCTTGGTTGGTCAGATACGTCGTATGTTTGTTAGTCATCTATATTCTAAGATATAATGATATGGGCGTCTCATCATCCAGGGTTGAGGATATAGATGATAGAAGGAGGTCAGCAAATGAACTCTGCGACGATTTGCCAACCTAGGGAGTCAACCAGAGAAGGGTTTTTCGGCGTACTGCTGTAAGTCCTACAATTCTTCAAGGGTAGTACGTCGAAGCTCAGTCCATCGTACTTGGTGTGTTGTTTTGTATATACGTTCATGTTGCATATACTGAATTGGTAAGTCCTATGATTCTTCAAAGGAATTCCATCAAGACATAGTCTGCGAGGTTATGTGCACTGTGTGTATATATGTGTGGTGCGTCGTATCAGTTGGTGTTTTTGGATACATTGTGCTTACTTGTTGTTTTCGTATCTTGTTGTATTGCATAATTTTGTTAAAATTTTGTTCGTCGTGATTACTTCTGAAGTTCTTTCTAGTCTTCTACATCTGTGAATGAATTGATTGATGTTAAAGACAGCAGATGGGTCGTATACGGCGGGGAGGCTAGTGCTGAGAATAACATGCACATGGAGATAAGGAGTAGCTGTGGAATCAATGACTGAGAATGAATGTTTCTATTTAGGCCGTAGTCCCACACGCCGGGGACAAAAAGTGTAGACAACCGACGCTTGCATACGTCACCGTTACTAGAACTGAGGTAGAATGAGTGACAAGCGATCGCGGTGATAATTGGTAGTGAATAGATAAGAGGATGTGCGACGAGTATCATGAGGTGCTGCTATGGTCACGTTGTGTTCTGCAAGAGTCATTCTAGCAAGTGGAGTTTGTGTTGCAAGATGTCAAGAGGATCCCTTTAACTGCAAGCCATAGGTCGTCGTCGATGAGTGAGATTGTGCTGTGGGTATGCCTGTGGTGTGTTGGCTTTTCTGTTCGTTTTCTATTTCAGCTCTTTCCGTGTGACCCAGGCTCTCGCAATGGCATCCAAGTCAACGTGTATTGGTCGTGATGGAAAGAAGGGATGGATCGGTATTTTGGCGGGTAGTGTCAATGGAGTTGAAGATTGAACGATCAATTCATGGTTGTTTGCTCAAACCCAACTTCCCCATAATTTTCGTGGATCATCAATCCACCAGTCATCGTCTCATCGGTCGCTGTTCGTTGGAAGAGAGAAAACTATCAGAAGTATTTTTGTGATTTATTGTTATAACATTTATTCTGAGATTTTGTGTACAATAGCCTAATGGTTTGCTCTGTACTGGTGCAAGAATGAACGGTTCTTGAATCATCGATTTGCGTTTTGGTTTTTCGTTTTAGTTATTACGCATAGTTTCTGAAAGTCTTCCAAGGACATGGTGAGGTCCAGTGTAGTAAGATCTGGACATTGACAGCCGTCGTATGCCTTGTTCGATGATGGCGATGCGTAAATTTGCACTTTGATCGGCATATGATTTACCTTACCTGAATCCAGCTTTTTCCAGAGGGAGTTATGTATCCAGTTCCCTCTTTGTTGTCTAGAGGATGATTCGACATAGTATTTCACTTGGTATAGACAACAGCACGATTCCATGCCACCTCTTGCAGAGTAAGACGAAGGTCACCCTTTTTTGGCAGCTTGACAAGATAGCCAGCCCTTCTTCCAATCAGTGGGCACCTTGTTGCGTGCGTTATTTGACTAAACTTGCGTACACGTATATTCTAGTACTTCTTCACTTTTATTAATGTGTGCAGACGTTGTGGCTACTCGATGCCCACAACGTAAAACCAAAAGGCACTTACGAAGAGTACAATCGTGTATTATAGCAGTAGTCAAATTTCGAAATTGTGTCAAGGTAATATTCAACAGTAAATTGACAAATGTTTGCGAAGTACATATAAAATCGGTCTGTGTACACATATAATACAAGTATAAAAATTAGATTAAAAAGCATGTTTACAGTTGGTATAGGGGTACCACAACCTTTCCTTCCTTCCAGACCTTTCCAATAATGGCATGAGAACATCTGCCGCAGTCGCTGGGTCTGTTTTTATTGCTTTGGGGGAATTCTGTTCGGGCCTGCCACCTTTCCGGACTTCAGTAGCTCGACAGTGTCGGGGCACAGTGGTTAGGATTCTAGCCGACCATGCACATGGTCCGGAGTTTGAGACCCTGGCGACTCACACCTAATATCTATGGTCGGCCTGCAAAATTTGGGCTACCGATATCACATGCTGAAAATTCCATACTTGTACTAAAAATACAGTGCGAAATCAAGCTGTAATCAAAAATAAAAAATAAAATAAATTAGTGTTTCAGCTTCCGTTGGGAGACTGGTGTCCACTGGCAGTTCCGTGCGTGTTGTTGTTAGTGGTATTTATGGATGAGTTACAGGTGATGGTCGATTCAAGAGTCATTTAAAGTGATCAGCCCACTGTTTTATTTGTTTCTCCTCCTTGGTAATCGGGTTCCCTTGAACGTATATCTGATAAGCTTCTCTTGCGTTGATCTATTCCTGGATAAAGACCAGGTTATCTGATATAATATTCTGAGGTCTCTCTTTCTTGCGGTTTTAGTTGCTGGCCAGGGTGTGGTAGGATTGTCTTTTGTCCTTCCTAGCACCCTTTTTCACATCTGCATCCAGTGAGATGTACACTGAACTCAGCTTCTCCTTCTGTTGTCCATTTTTGCATTGAGTCATCTTCTCCTTCACCATCCTCTTCTCTTCCATTAGGTTTCAGGTATACATTGAGAGCCATTCCTTGTCTTATCTTCTTACTAGAACAGTTGTACACGTTTCCTTGAACACCGCCTTCAGAGAGTTCCAATATTCTTCCACACGGGTCTCCTCAGTGATGCCATGTAGTGAGTCCGACTTTGCTCTTTATCTGATCTGTAGCGAAGGCATCCCTTGTAGTTTTGTCCTTCAGTTTCTGAATGCTGAACTTGAATCACAGTGCCCTATCTCCAGTTTTTCTGAATGATTTCAGCTTCACTTTAAAGGTTACTTGAACTAGTTGATAGTCTGAGCCCACATCTGCTCCCCTTTCCGACTTTATATCCAGTGGGCTGCATCTGCACTTCCTTGAGCAGTACTGAGGTGAAATCTACCTGATTTGTGTTATATCCGTCAGGTGAAACCCATGTTGCTTTGTGTATATCCTTGTGCTTGTCAAGCTGTCTGGCGATCGATCACCAAATTATTGAAACCACAGAAGTCTGCGAATAATTTTCCGTTCCCATCCATTTCACCGAGTGACAGCCTCTCAACCCATGATGAGTGCTCTTCGTGTAGTAACACCTCCCAGTTTAACATTCATCCTACCAGTGAGGATTTCGAAGTCGCCATTTGGAATGTTGTCCGTTACTGTTTGAAGTTGTCTGTAAAATCTTCCTTCTTCTCTTGTTCCTCGTTGTTTGTAGCATTGTGCGTAGCATTGGATAATTGTGACCTTCCTTCCTTTTGAGTTGAATCTTGCTGTCATGCTCCTGCATGAAGAGATTGGTCTCCATTGCAATAGGGCTGTGGCTGTCACTGCTGACATCATGATAGCCACTCACTGCCTCAGGATGCTCGTGGTTGTCGTCTGGGTGATCAGACTGTAGCGTATTACTGACTCTGCAGTTGACAGTTTCAGTAATCCATATCCATTCCAAATGCTGCCGCAGATACCCAGCACTGCCGAGCCATATCTTCGCATATCTTTGGCTATCTGGGCAGCCTTCACAGTCTCGTACACTGTACGGACACTCCACATCCCATTCTTATTCTTGCTTCCATTGAAAAGATTCACATCGGCCGGCTGAATGGCTTCCCGGAGGCTAACTTTCACCAGTCCGCGTCATTTCGCTTCTCCAATCCCAGCAAAGAATAAGATTTTTATCTGAATTTTTGCGAATCGAATATATTTTTGGGTGTTGAAGTTTCTCGGGCGGTTTGAGAGCTTTGTGATGTAGGGTCGCTAGTCCCAATCCTCCCTCTTTACCCGGGTTTGAGACCGGCTAGAAAACTAGCAAGCCAGTTAACTATGCGAGGTTTCACACCATTATACAGACTGAAATTCTCAGTGTTTTTACACATTGCAACGATTTATCTTATATTCTTACATTAATAAAGCTTTGAAGTTTCCATAACAGTGGTTTTATTTTTATGAGGTGGAGTTGCTTGCCTCATGCCCAGTCGTCTATCTTCACTGGCCTTACGACCGGCTTCGTGAGGTTCAGGAGTACGTCGGTCGGCGATCGAACTCCGGAGTACATGCGTGGTTCGCAAATATCCTATCCCTGAAACATCAACGCACTGGAAGCTTTCTTACATGGAAAAGATTCTTCATTGTATATAACATTTAGTCTCTGTATTTCAGACTTTATAAGAGAGCCATTTATTTGAACATCAGCATAATCATGTGATTTATAAAAATTCTTCTTTTCTTTTCTAAAGTTTTGAAATTGTGATGATATCCCGTCAAACATAGTAAAAAGAGTGTAGCGGTAAATAATTCCCCAAAATTATTGACCACAGCAACCATCACTGAACATTGGATGCTGACCCTTAGAGTTTAAGTCGACTTGTTTAGCTGATGGCTTTCGGTCAAGCATCCCCGCCATTTGGTACTCCGTCGTGTCACTGTCGTGCAAGATAACTAGCTAGCTTAGCTTCCGCTTCAATCCGTGATGTGGTTCCGAAATACATCTCGTCATTTGAACAATCAATTGTGGTGTTTATCTTTGCCTTTGGTACACGAGAATCAAATAAATTAGAAGTTTTTGGTTTAAGATCTTGAGTTAATATACTCAGTATTGTTCGCGAACGTCTATACCGTTAACCTCTAAAAGAGTTTCACCAGGATATGTACATATCCAAAACAAGCAAGTTTAAAGATTAGTATAAATTAGATCCAAGACATGATGAAACATAAGAGCTACATGCACAGGAAGTGCAGTTTAAACACAAGGTCAAGAGGAATATAAACAAAATAAAGTTAACGGGTTAAAAACAATAAAACTATGTGAAAATAAATAATCCCTACAAACTACTTACCACTAGAAAGTAGTATATATTTATCGCGAAAACATCCACCGGTCGAAAATTGATGGCATAAGTTCACGAACGCACAACATCACGAATCAACAAAGTTAGAATTTATAGGTCATTGAATTCCAACCCAAGCTGGCTTCATAATCTGAACCTTCTGGGTTTGACTCTTATGGGGTTATGGTGCATACTGATGAAGACCTTCGAAATGAAATGAAACAGTTTGATGTCTAGTACAACTTCGCCTTCAGTGATCGACCTAACTAATGTTGACTCGTGACGGAATCTACAAGCACAGGAAAAAATTTAATGTCTTTCCAAGAAGTGGTCATAAGGTTAGAGGAAAATGACTCATTGAAAATACAAGTGAGAGGACAGCATAAGACGTTGGTACATATTTTGAGTATAGTTATTACAGTCATATGACCGAAGAACGTGATGAAGAATAAGTTATCGTAAAGAATATTAATTCTTCAGCTACCAAATTTTAGTTATTGATCACAAAGGTGAAGGATACTAGTATACCACGATTCATTGACAAAATGGCCAATATGGAAAGGCTCTTACTAGCCCTGATAGGAGGCATAGAAAACGTCAATTATGGAAGAATATTCTACAATTACAAGAGAATGTTACACAGTGAGTAGAGATGTAGAATATACGACATGTTTGTGTAAGGGTCAAGTAATTTAGTTGAATAGAGGTCTTTGAGGAATCCGGTTAAGAATATAGGTAAAGATACAATTAAGGATAAGAAATTGAATTGTCAAGACAAAATATTGCATATATATATGTATATATACATACATAATTGGTTCCTTTAGTTCCTAGGGTAACATAGGGATTCAGCCAGACGTCTCCATTGCGTTTGGTTCTCCACCAACGTCTTCACCTGGCTCCACGTTTGCCCACATGCTTTCATCTCCTCTTCACATGACCTCTTCCATGTCATCCTCGCACTGACAACCAATTCGCTGCTTCCATTCGGGTTCCACTGAAGTGATGGTTGGGTGTATGATGTCAGTTGGTGGTTTGTTTTCTCAGATTATGGCCAATTCACCTCCATCTCTTCTGGCATATTTGTTGCACAGTCGGTTCTTTCTGGGTTGGTTCGCTCATTGCTAGATATTCCTGTTGTTGATTTTCTGACTGGCCATCTGATCTTGAGTAGTAATGAGGGAAGACAGCTGTTGGTGAGGGTGTGTAGTTTGTTCGAAGTTGCTTTCGTGAAACGGCGCCAAGTCTCTGATCCGTATAGTAAGTATTACTGACTTCACATTAGAGTTGAAAATCCGGATCTTCTATTTCACTCTGAGTGCTGTTGATCTCCACACAGGCTTGTCTTGCTTTACCGATCCTCGATGCTTTGATATCCTCATCATTTCCGTCCGCCTGTAGTTGAAACAATGCTTCCCAGGTAGGTAGACAGGTAAATGGGGTTGCTTATTTCGTGACTGACTGACTTCACATTTGTGTTGAAAAGAATCCAAAAATTTTTATCCATACTGAGTGCAGTAAAGTTACAAACTGATCTCAGAGTGATGAAGATGTGTCTAACCTTTGCGAATCTGATCTCAGCATCTTCATCCTTTCCGTCTGCAGTTGAAACTATATTTTGTTGCATTAATTTTATATGATATTTGACTTAGTATTATAACTTTTTATATATATCATCATTTACACATGAGCACCTGAACTGTAATTATATGGGTGTCAAACAACTCGATGTTATTTAAACAAAAATATCATCAATATCTGTTGCTGTAAGGATAAAACATGGGCACTGTGGTAGAGTATAATTCCACTATGAATAAAAAATTTGATGGCATTCAAACCTACAAACTGACTCAGTTAGGAAAACCTCTGTAGGCTAAAGAACCCTATCGGTTAACTCGATTGAACAAAATAATATAATTTACAAAATACTTTGCAATGAGTGTGAATGAGGTCAACTACATACGTCGAACTAGTAGATCAGGAGTACTGAGATTGCCTTTCAGAACATAAGAATTTAGCTAAGGTTAGAATGATTAACCCCATCCGCGAAGATAAGTAATTTAGATTGCACTGCATGCATTAACACACAACCACACAGTGGGGTCATTGGGAGAGGGTTAGAATTCTTAAGAGTAATATAAGTAGGTGGAGAGGAGAGAGAGGTTGATTACTGAATCCTGCCTGGTTCATCGAGTCTACACCCAACACATGCAATCGAAGTGACTCAATGCAAATACCAGAGATATGCATGGAAGATATTATTACCACCAGTCAGTCAAATCGGAGGAGGATAATAAATAATGTTAAAATGTATTTCAATTCACATTATGACATTCTAACAAGTTACTTATTATTTTGACTATAAAAACACTCGTCTTATTTCCCATCTGATTGTAATTGATCAATAACACTCAGATTATTATGTACACTCATATCATGTACATTATCTTATATTGATTTTTATTCAAATGTCTAGTCATTAATTTTTACTCATGTATATAAACGAAGGAAGAAAGTTGTATGAGTGAGTGACTTGATAGGATTATGAGTGGTGATAATTTATGCTTGAAACGTGGTCATCAGTTAATATTACTTACTGTATAACAACACTGTGTGATTTTATCAAAATAAAATTTTATCCTTAATGGATATCTGTTGATCTTTGAATCTTATTATTATTATTGTTATTGTTATAATCAGAAGTTTATGCATCACATTGAATACTAAAACATCTGGTCTCATTTAGTTTTTTCTTGGTTCTTAATTTATCGACGAGCAAATATCTCAAAATTATAATAATGAATAAATATCCTTCATCCAAAGTTCAATTTGTCATCTTTGGTTTTTTTTTGCAAAATTGTTTAAATTTGCATTCTCAATAAAGTAAGAAAGACCAGATTTGTAGTATAAAATCATGCAATCATTCTATTTCACAGTGTGGCGAGTGCTACTGATAACATTTATCAGTAATATATATATATATATATATATATATATATATATATATATATATATTAGGAGATGTTCATCAGGATAAAAAATATCAAATATCAAGGAGATACATTTGATTTCAGGGGAAGCAAATGATACAGCGTTGTGGAGATACATGGGAGACGTCAGTGAAAGGAAAATAATGAAACACAATATGAAGGAAGGCGAGAAGCAGTACACCACAGGAGCTCTGTGCAAATGGCGTATTGAAGATGAAGTGTACATAATTTGGCTACGTAGAGATGCCGATTTCCAGATAAACATTGCTTTACTAAGTCTGTCTTATTCTAGCGTTTCAACAGGTTTCCCTCCATCAGCTGCACACCACTACTACCTCAAATTACAATGGTATAAATAATGACAGTGACATACTTCAATGTTTGTGAATGTCAGTAGCAGGGACAACATCATAAATAAACACATCCGACATACGAGCATTACAGCTGGCTTTATTTTAAGTAACCATCAACTTACATGCCTTTCAAAATAGAAAACTACGTGGTGGGAGAAAAAGATAGAAAACAGAAGCATTTAATAAACAGCGTCAGCTTGTATAAGTATAAAACTTGGCCACTGCTGTGGTAGAGTGAGTATAACTCCATTATAGATAAGATTTTATTTTGATAAATCACACAGTGTGTGTTATACAGTAATATTAACTGGTGACCACGTTTCGAGCACAAATTATTGCAGGTCATAATCATATCAACTTGATATATGATATGATTATGACCTGCAATAATTTGTGCTCGAAATGTGGTCACCAGTTAATATTACTGTATAACACACTGTGTGATTAATCAAAATAAAATCTCGTATTAAATGGTTGGAGCCAATCGGCAGGAAGCCTTAGACCTTGGTTTCGTGCTAGTTGGCACGTATCAGCAAGGCGTATCTACAACGTTGGAGGAACTCATGTCCCTTCCGAGATTCGAACCCGCGTCACCCAGTGCTGCAGTCAGAGACGTCCTCACTGAGCTATTCGAGCTCGCGATTGACCTCCTGTAGGACTGTAGTGGATATTTTGATTGGACACTAGTAACTGAAAGGATGTGTCCAGTCCTTTCTTCTCTGCAGACTGAATTCTATCAGTCAGGCTTGTAATGTGGTTCAAGGCTTCCTGTCGATTGCCTACAACCATCTAATATCATCAAATCAATGTGCACCGTGATGGCGAGCTACCTAGAACGGTGGCCACATTACAAACTTGACTGATAGAATTCAGTCTGCAGTAAAGGAAGGACTAGACACATCACATCAGTTACTAGTGTCCAATCAAAATAAAATCTTATCCATAATGGAGTGTCAGCTTGTAGATTTACAAAGTAACTCAAGAAGATTATAGTTCATAAGATTGAAAATAATGCTCACTGAGCTGAAAACACTAATATGGATGACCATTCAATATGGTCCAAATGCAGTTACCAAGGGAGTGAGCAAGAGACTGATTACACTCTCTCTTTCCGTATGTATAAGTTTGGTTTGAAATGCTTGATTGCAATTGCTTCAGCAAGTGTTGGTTTGTAGGGATTTGACTGGTTACAGGATTTCATCATGAGCTGACATTCGTTAGAGAACCATTGGAAAACCTGGAATTCGTGACCGCTAGGATGCAGCAAGTCGGGTGTGAGGACAAATACTCGCTAAGGAAGACATTGGCTAGCGGACGCGCTATGTCGTGAATTGGCAGAAGTTAGAATTCATGGGCCATTGAATCGGGTCCCAGTGGCTTTAATGGTATGCGAGCTCGTCTTGTAACCAGAAGGACCTGGGCTCGAATCCCTGTAACAGCGTACTGATGAAGTGTCCCAAACTAGGATGAAACATCTATCTAGTACTCCTACCTGTTGGTTTTCCAATGGTTCTCTAACTATTGTCAGTTCATGATGAAATCCTGTAAATTGTAGTAAATTTGATCTGTCTTTAATGAAACTTCTCAAGGGGACCAAATGTATGAAATTTGATTAGGACATTGACAAATATGTGTGTATGGGTGTTATCGCTGTGATGTTATTAGGTAACATTTAACAGGCCTAAAAATGAACTCGATGAGCGCTAATATTGATTATTATTATTATTGTTCCCTTGCGTTCAGAATGGAACATAGCGTTTCAACAACACATCTACACTTTCTTCTATTCTCTGTCATCCTCTTCAGTTGGCTAGCCACACGATTCCCCATAATCTCACACCTCATCCTCCTCCTCCTCCTCGACGCATGAACTCCTCCATTTCACCCTCATACCGACGACCAAATAGTCGTTTCCTACAGGGATTCCACTCAAGAGATGGCCTGCGTTGTACGTGACGTCATTCAACGGCCTCTTCAATGAATACCCATTCTTTCTATCACCATATTCTCCTACATATTTGTTGTGCGATAGGCTCTTGGTTGGTTAGTCCCCACAGTTTTTTGTTACTTATTTTTTCTGATCGGTCATTTGATCTTCAGTGTAGAGCCAGTCAGCAAAGTCTGAAACCTGTTGGAAATCCTTTTCGTTACACGCAGTGCAAGTTTCTGACCCATATAGAAGGACCAATTTGACATTGGTGTTGGAAATCCAAATCTTGTTCTTTATGCTTAGGCGGAGTGCAGAAGATTTGCAAACTGCTTTCAGGTTGATAAAGATGTATCTTGCCGTTTTGATTCTGACTGGTTTTGACATCTTCATTAGTTTTGGTTATGGTTGAAACGAAGGAGGTAACTTCTGTTAAATCTCTCTTGCTTTGATGGTGCTTGGTGCTGCTTGTTGGATGGTTATATTAATCACCTCTGTTTCCACCTTCTCTATGTCCACTTGGAGTCCGGTCCACACTACCTGCTTCTTTAGCCAGTTTGTTGGTTTCCGCCAGTAAGTCTTCGAGTTTGTGTGAGTGACATTAAACATAAATCATCCACTCGCGAAATCCATGTCTTCTAGAGTCTTCTGATGCGTGATCCAGCGTATTCCTGTCTGCTCGCTCCCCTTCTACAGTATGACGCATAATCCAGTCCACCACAAATAAGAATATCATAGATGATAATGGGCAGGCAGTCTTGTCTTACTCCTGTCTCCACTTAGAAAGCCTCACTGATAACTCCCTTGTGGACCACCTGACACATTGCAACGTCATTGATATGTATCCACAATTTATTTAATTAGTCTGTCATTTTGATATATGTCCACATTCAACTTCATTAGTCTTAAATTGGTTGTGTTCTCTGAGGAGCTGGTTGATTCAGTTGCGAAGCTTCCGTTGTCCACCATCTAGACAACATCCCTTCAGCTCAGGTTTCAATATGAAATTAACTTATTTAAAATTCACCATGAACGAATAATGATATAATTGTATCTCCTGACAACCACTGTCGTGATTGGTTGTTAATTTACATCTTTATTGATCATTTTTATTGATTTGGAATTTGAACTTTCCTGTCACATATGATGTAATTTTTATTAGTCGGTAAATTTCGTCTATATTAATGTTTTTGTTAATTGCTGATTCATGTGAGTAACAGGCTTCTAGGAATTCACTGACTGCATTTCGTTTTTGGTGTTTCTTCTATTTATAATTTCAACATTATCGCAGTCATGGAATTGGTGTCCATGTTTATTCACATGCGTTGATATGAAGCAGGAATATATATATATCATACCTTTTCACAACCAGTTTGTGTTCTTGGATTCGTATGCAAAGATGACGTCCACTTTGACCGATGTAATTTTTGTTGCAGTTCATTTTGTAAACGGTATTAGTTGTATCATCTTTTTCTGTTGGTGATATGTATCCATATAATATGTGTGTTAGTTTGACAGTCTGTTATATTTCGCTATGTATATATGGATCGATACTCCATCATAATTAGCCAATCATGTTAAGACTGTCTATTGATTTGTTCACACGCTTGTTCGGACATTCATATATATTTTTGCTCTCACACTCTTGTGTGACATATTGATTCTCCTTGTGTTTGGAAAATAGAAGTATCATCGCAAACCTAGTGGTCTTCTGATTTCCGTCTTTCTTGCGTCAGGACTAAAAATTCTCGACCAGTACATAATAATAATTTGGCGACGAGTACATAACAGTTGGATGTTTTGGTTTTCACAAAGTCGAATGAAGTGATTGTGTCGCCTCGTGTGATGTGCTTATTGCAAACGGTCCTAGTATTCTAGCCGTTATTTCAATGGGATTTTTTATATGTTTCAGAATGAATTTTCTTGTGGACTTTCATTTCGGCCTGTTGTCGCTGTTTTGATTCGATTTTAAACACTTTTTGATAAAATTGTGTGTGTGCTGGGGGGGGGTATTCATTCTTCTTGAAGACAGTTAGTAGGTATTTTCCCTCCATTCTCTTCAACAATGGAGTCTTACAGTGTGTTTGAACTCTTTAAAACAATGTCTGCACACGGTTTCCTTATTGGGTAATTGAGTTATTACTACTATAGTTCAGCATTTGGTTTGTGTGCGTTGATTTTCTATATACTTGTTCCTTAATCCCTTGTGTTAGTTCTATTGATTAAAATATTTAAGAATGGAATTTTGTCGTCTGATTGTTCTTCTCCTGTGAATTTGATGTCGCTTCAAATATATTGTTGATGGATTTATGAGTGTATTCTAAATCATATTTCTTCTAATTACTTAGAATATATCATCAACACAATGTAATTAGATTTTTAGTTTAATTATAGGTAGTAGGGCTATTAATTTTAATCTTTGCATAACGGCTTCAGCTGTATATGTCGAAAACGAACTCATAAAGCCTAATTAAGATTAAAGTGAGAACGAAAAATGTCTGTCAGAATAATATGAGCTCATTATTCATCGATTTGACCAGATTCCTATAAATGTCATACAATAAAAGGTTAAGAAAAGACAACCTCAGTTTACTTGTTCGTGTGGAGCAAAATATATCGGCAACAAACGTATTCTAGAATATTCCCTAGCTTTGTTAGTCAACCAGAGGAGAAAAGAAGAAATAGTAGCAGCTCTATCCTCGAACACCTCGTCAACTCTGGACATCGAGCACCTTCGCTCATGAATGTTTCACAGTACTACACAGAGTGCCATTTTACAGCCAATGTATGTTCTTGGAATAGCATTCGTAGGGGACAAAAAAATTTCGAATTACAAGTCAATAAAAATGATCGATAGAGATGTAAATTAACAACCAATCACGGCAATGGTTGTCAGGAGATACGATTATATCATCATTCACGGAGAATTCAAATAAGTTCATTTCATAATAAAACGTGCATTTTAGATGTTGTCCGGATGGACTACGAAAGCATCGGAATTCAGCTAACTAGCTCCTCAGGGAACACAATTAATTCAATATCATCCATCTGAACTATAAATATTCTCCATTACCTTAATAGGCTGTTAGTCGGATAAGTGCGTCGGTGGCACAGTGGTTAGGACTCTCGCCGACCATGCACATGGTCCGGGGTTCGAGCCCACGCCGGCGCACACCTGATATCTATGGTCGGCCTGCGAAATTTGGGCTACCGATATCCATGCTGAAAATTCCATACTTGTACCAAAAATACAGTGTGGAATCAAGCTGTAAATCTAAAAAAAAAAAAACAAACCACACGTTGTCACACATGATGAAAGTCAGCCAATCAAAATCCAGCATTCAGTCAAGGTCGACTATTGAAACTTGTGACTGGATTCAATATACACCATATACTTTTGTAGCCTTGATTACTGTAATTTTTTTGTTATTACTGGCTTGGAAATCCACGTTCAGCTACCCTACCGTGTTGGTCTTCTGGATTTTACTAGTTCGTGTCACGGAATTATTGACTAGGAAGTTATCTAGCGTTCATTATTATAAAGTAGCATTCGTAAATATACTCCGCGACATCATAACCAGTAAAATTTAGAACAACAAATCTTAGCGAACAATATTGTGCTTTCAATTAGATCTCATCAAACATAACTTTACAAATAAAAATTCAAATATAAACCAATAATGTTGTTTTGTCTATTGGATAAGATTGTGCATATAAATTGTGCAATCAGATATATAGATAGTAATGATAACGGCAACAATAATAATAATAACAATGGTTCTATCAATCACAAGGATGAAAAGGTGAGGTAATCTATGAGAACACACGAATAACGAAAAGCAGCATGACTAAACAAACAAATGTGTTCAGGTAGACATAGTAGTCGATAAAGGCTAGTAAAAACAAATGTGAACCGATTAAGTAATGCTACATTGTAAAGGAAGTAGATGGCTGTACGAACTTCTTTTGAATGAATGCATAGTTTAGGTTTAATAGTTCGAATACCTATTGCCTGCCTCAGCTGTGTGCAGTAGACATAATACGAAGTCTATTTGAAAGATTCAGTGGGATACGATGAACTACTTAGAAAGTTCACGTTTTCTCCACTACATGTCTTGTGAGCAGAGCAAGAAAGATATGTACGTTTGATCTCTTACAAAAGGAATTATAATATATTCACGATTCCGAGTAGTTTCATAAAGAAACCTACGAAAACATCAGAGAAAACACCTGAGACTCTGACTGCAAATAAGAAACCTCTATTTATTAGGTTAAAATTTAATGGTGACTTGTCAAGTGAGATTTATTCCAGAGACTTTCTATGAGCATTTGAAGAACGTTTTACACAGCAAACCAATGTTTGTTATTCTCTAGCCGACGAATGATTGGGACGCAAACGAAAGATAGATAGTTTTACCACATCTATGTGCATTTATCAATTCAACTGCACCTACGGTGAAAGTTATGTTGGGCGTACTGCTAGACAGCTTAGCCAACGTGTTAGTGAGCATCTCCCATCGTGGTTTGGCAAGGGACAGACGAAAACAATCCATAGCTCAATTTTGTCACATTTCGTTGGTAGTGGTCATGTAGTCGAGAAAACGAAAGCCTTCAGAGTAATTCATCGTATCCCACCGAATCTTTCAAATAGACGTCGTATTCGTCTACTGTAAACTGCTGAGGCGATAGGCATTCGAAATATTAAACCTAAAATATGCATTCATTCAAAAGAAGTTCGTACAGCCATTATCCCTCCCTTGTTGGTCTATTAAGACATAACCAACTAAAGACTTCTAAACCACCGCTTGTTTATATTTTCAACACCTCTCTTTCTTATCATCCCTTAATCTTATTATCACATCTTCATTACAAACGTGTCTCATTTACTTCCCTTACAGTTTGGCATTACTTAATTGGTTCATTTGTTTTTACTAGCCTTTATCGACTACTTACACCTGAACAATTCTTTGTTTAATCATACTGTTTTTCATTATTCGTGTTATCACAGATTACCTCACCTTTTCATCCTTATTATTGATAAGACCATTATTATTATTATGACTATTATTATTATTACTACTACTACTATGACTAATAACACAATTTATATGCACAATCTTATCTTATCCAATAGACAAAACACCATGATTGGTTTATATTTGAATTTTTATTTTTAAAGTTATGTATGCATATTCGAATTAAGCCTTATTAAATCTAATTGAAAACAATATTGTTCGCTTAAATGTGTTGTTCCAAATCGTAACCAGTTCCCATTGTGTTCAGTAGCTTACCCAAATGCTGTAAGTACTGATTAATAAAAAACAAAGCATAAAGACCCAAATGTTTAATAAAACATGCTCTGAAGATCAGCCTATTTAAACACAATAAATGTTAACGTTGTTTTTGGGCAACAGAGAATACGACTTATCTGAGGTGACTCTAGCAGCCCAAAACAAAACTGCCTGATAAAGGCCTTGTGAGCTTGCTTGCTTGTAACCAGAAGGTGTTGGGTTCGAACCTTGGCAGTGGGGGCGTACTGCCGATGATTTCCATACTAGGATGAATTAGCTGTCCAGTACTCCCCGGCTGGTTTTCAGTAGCTTCTCTAACTGATATTAATCCGTGACCAACTCGTAGAAAAAAAACCAACCCTTACAAACCAAACTAGAGAAAAAATAATGATTATCCTGTTACCTTTCTTATCCAATCTTCCTGTTTATTTCTGTCATTATTACGTTTTTAATTCCTATCTGCATTACTGGATTTGGTTGCTGTTTTCTATTTTTATATATGCTCGAACTTCCTACGTATTTCGTCATGACGATCCTCTTATTATCTTTATTACATTTTATAATTTTATTTATTTGACGTGAAATATTTCTAGAATAGTACTGTTGTGGGGGTGTGATACAGACAATGTCTACTAATTGAATATTATGCTCACATGTTCCCGCAGTTCAATACTGCATACAATACATCTGCTTGAACATTCGATTTGATGTTGGAGGGAATACATTTCCCACGATTATATACTGCATGTATGTGATATGTATTCACATATATATATATATATATATATATATATATATATATATATATTTATGTGTGTGTGTTTGTTGGTCTCTCTTTCTGTTTGCTCGCTTAGTCTGTGACCATTTCAGTTGTATGAACCTGTCTCCTTTAACAATGTATATTCCCCTTATATTATATATAATATGAGTGTTTGTTGACAGTCCGTTGCTTAGTGACATATATCCATATATGGTGGTTGTTGACATGTCTGCTATATTTCGCTATGTATATATGGATCGATACTTCATTATAATTAGCCATTCATGTTAAGACTGTCTAATGATTGTTCACACCCTTGTCATATATATATTTCGTTCTCACAATTTGTGTGACACTACTTACTTACTTTGGTGTGATACCACTTATTGCATTCTCCTTGTGTTTGGAAATAGAAGTATCATCGCAAACCCAGTGGTCTTCTGATTTCCGTCTTCTTGCGTCAGGACTATTAAATTCTCGACCAGTCCATAATAATAATTTAGCGACGAGTACATAACAGTATGTTTGAACATTCTATTTCTTGTCGTGTGATGTAATCCGAAATCACAGACTCAGTGACTGGTTGACGAATATAAACTGTATGGATATAAACAGCGGTTTGATTATTGAAAAATATACCTTGGCTCCCGTGTCTTACCCTCTGTGGTTACACTACTACCTATCTTACTTCAACTGACTGATTTCAGCGTAAAACTTTGCACAAGTGCAGCAGCTCGAGTTGCCACTCTCCCTCTATGTGGCACACGAAGCAAGAGAAGAGAGGACAGACTGATTCAACAAAATTATTATTATTATATCCTTTAGTTCTTAGAGGAACATAGGGCTTCAGCCACGTGACAACTCGAACTGCTGCACTTCGGTGCCAAGTTCTATGTTGAATCCAGACAGACAGACTCCACTGCCTTCGGTTTTCTGCCAACTTTTTCACCCTGCTCCAAGTCTACCCACATGTTTTCATTTCCTCTTCACATGACCTCCTCCAAGTCACCCTTGCACTGATAACCAACTCGCCGCTTCCAACTCGGGTTCCACTCGAGTAGTGGCTTGTCTAGTGATGTCACTTGATGGTTTCCTCAGCGTATGGCCAATCCATCTCCATTTCTTCCTGTCTGTTTGTTTCACAATCGGTTCCTGGTTGGTTCGCTCCCAGAGATACCTTCCTGTTACTGATCTTTTCTGACCGGCCATCTGATCTTGAGTATTGAGCGAAGACAACTGTTGATGAAGGTCTGTAGTTTGTTAGAGATGCTCTTTATGACGCGTCGAGTCTCTGATCCGTATAGTAAGTAGCACTGACTTCACATTGGAGTTGAAAATCCGGATCTTATTCTCATTTTCATGCTGAGTGCTGTTGACCTCCACACAGACTTAAGAGTAACAAAAGCTAGTCTTGCTTTTCCGATTCTGGCTTTGATATCCTCGTCAATTCCGTCCGCCTGTAGTTGAAACGATGCTACCCAGGTAGGTAGGTAAAGGAGGTTGTTTCTTTCACACAATTGTGAGTGAGGGATGAAGAACAGTAACACGGAAGAACAATAGAGTTTCACTGGATTTGACAAATCACAAAGAGTCAATGCATATACGCCATCACCGAGAACGATTTCCAGCCATACCACCACTACTAGTCTCTAGCCTCATTGGTTTTTACCATCCTGAGGATCCCAACCAGGAAGTTTACACCTTACTATGTAGCTTGCTTAAACTAACTGTTGTGGATTTGATTGACAAATGAAGCCATGCTTTCGTTTGAACACCACCACCACTAGATCTCTCTTTTCCAACTTGATTCATCCTAACTCAGCCAGCTAACATTGCCCATTATCGAGGTAGGCGCTGGCTAGACTAGGCATGCATGACACATGCCCTAACCATCTGAATCGATACAGCTGCTTCAAAACCTCCTCAATGGATTTTTCCTTCTTACCTAGCACTTGACGGATGCATAACCTATATAATGCTCACCTTGTTATACCATCTACCACGAGAGATAGAAGGCAGGCACCTATAATCAAAGACAGCTAACCTTTTCATATTTTCCACTTTCAATGGCCATGTCTCACAGTCAGGTATAAGGGAGGATGGAGCGAACTGCTGAGCAGTACACACGTCCTTTGGTCGACAGCCAGTCAGATATCACATCTACGCGTAGATGGCGTAGGTTGGCAGGTAAGTGCCGAATGAGCCTTCTGTATCCGTACTAAGATTTCGTCATCGATCAACCTGCTGGCACTGGCTAATGGAACTCGTCTAATAAGTGAATTGGTCAACACGGTCTACCACCTCAAGTCTGCCTATCTTTAAGCTAGGAGTGAGTCAATGTAGTCCAGTCCTGTAGCATCACCTAACGTTTGACATGAGAGGGTGAATTGCATGCCAAACATTCCAAGATTGCTGCTCAACTAAAGGTGTTTAGAAGACTCTGCTTAGTTTTCTCAGTGTCTCCACCTAGGAGGGAGGACTATATCATCTGCATATCTTAAGTCAACGAGATTATTTCCTTGTAACAAGTCAATCAATCCCTGAGTCGCTTAAGTCAGTTACAGTTAATCCCATTAGTACATCTATAATGAAATTAAACAGAAATGGGGACACTTACAGACATTCCCGACGGACACCACTAGTTGTCATCACTTCAGATGACAACTCGCAGTAGGCTCTCACCTAGCTGAGGCTATATCAGTTCGAGTAGAGTGCCTTGATCAGTGCAATGCATTTTCTCGGCATTCCCTTGACAACCAAACATCAGCATAGCACCTCTAGGTTGACGGAATCGAATACTCTATATTCTGTATCCGATTCTCCTGTTTATTACATTTTGTGATTTTATTAATTTAACCTTCGCCTGGAAATAATTCAGGAACTCTCTCACACACTTACTATAAATACACGAATGTACAGCCTATTTGATGCCTTAATCAAAAGAAAAGTTTCCTCTCTGCAAGCGTTTTTTTAATATACATATATATTATGAATACGGTGTTATCTACCTAGTTTCCCTGCCTTACTCATTGATGAATTTAAGTCTGGATACTGAACAAAGAGTACTCTTTTCGATAACCCCTTCATCATCAGGCTCTACATTTATACATACATTATAGTGAATGAATGAATTAGTGTTATGAACAACATTAATGTTTAAATAACATCGAATCAATGATATTGATAGATTACAAGCTCAATAGCGTCAACATATAATAAGCTATGTCAAAAGAATTAGGAAGGAGAATATTACAAATTAATGAGTTTATAGCTTCTACTGAAGGCCAGGGAAATAGTAGGGGCTGGACTTGCTTCTTTTGGACACACAGTGCTGGTTGTTTTTGAGGCGAATCGCAATAGCCTCTGCTGTTTGGAGCCTGCGGTGCTTTGATGATTTCGGTAATTTATTTGGCACCCGATATAATATAGAGAAGGATTCATCTACGCTGGCTTTGTGACCGGTTTGCACCAGATGTTCCAATATCGAACTGTTCATGATGGTTTTCACTACACCTTTACTTAGCCATGCTGGGAGATGTTCTTGAGATAGCACGAAAAATCAAGTCCATAGAGCAACGGCCAATATAACTGGCTCCACAAGCGCAGTTTGTTTATTGCCTTTTCTTTACCCACACCCTCATCACTTGTTTATTTTCAAAAGGTACTCTGTAGGGATTCCACGAACTTTGATCATTGATTGATACTAATTATAGAACCACTGAAAACCAAAAGGATGCAGAACTATGAAGCTGTTCCATCCTAGTTTGAGACTCTTCGACAGTGTCCAACCACGATCTTCAGGTTAGGAGGCACGTGCGTTGAACATTGAGTCATTAGGATGGAATTTAATCGTCGTAATATTCTAAGTTTTATCAAAACGCAATGGATTGGGCATTGCGCGCCAAGGCCTCGAGTGTAATCCCAATGGGAAGTGACAAGTGGGTCGTCTTAGGGTGACATGGAGGAGATCGTGTGGCGAAGAGATGAGAGAATAATGGGCAATCGTAGGTCCAGATGAAGAGGACGGAAGAGAGTAAAACAAAGTGGAGATGTTTTGCTGAAGCCCTATGTTCAACTTGAAACCCAAGGGAATAAAAATAATAATAATGAAAATATATATATGATTTGGTTTACAGAATCGATAATTACGTACTACTTAAATCTATCTGTACGTTTTACAACGCACATACAAGTGATACTTTGGCGTGTTCCGCTGACAAGATGTCTTAGTAGTGTGTAGATGCAGATTTGAATTTGTATGTCGTCTGCAAGAATATCGAAGAGATGGATTTAATGTCGAAGAGAAGAAATAAACACTGGAATCATAAATGGGAGTCAAAGTAGCACAATGCAGAAGACATCTGCGAATTATGATTCTAGAGTACTGTAGACGTATTGTGCTTTTATCTGTACATGGAGTTGCCAATACGTAATTCCGTTGCCGTATATGGTGACAAATGCTGAAAACACATGCTGTATTATAAGCACTTTTCTTGGAATAAAGGAGATTATTATTAGTCGTGTGTTCTGTGGTTACAATATATGTTGCTTTAGGACAATTATTATCGCAAAACAATCATCAAGGATTATTATTCTTATTCCTTTGAGTTTTGAGTGGGACATTGGGCTTCCAAACCACATCTACACTCTCCTCTTCAGCTGGGTCCACTATTGACCACATAATCTCTCATCTTCTCCATGTCACCCTCACACCAATGAACCACTCATCGCTTCCCTTTTGGATTCCACTTGAGCGATGGCCTTCATTGAGCGCGATGTCATTCGACGGTCTCCTTAGCGCATGCCCAATCCATCCATCTCCATATTCTCTTACATATTTTTTTGAGCGATCGGCTCTTAGTTGGTTCGCCGCCAGCCAGAGTTTCTTGTTGCTAATTCTTTCTGGTTAGTCGGTTGGCCATTTGATCTTCAGTATGGAGCCAGCCAGCGAAGTGGGAAACTGTTGATGAAAGTCTGTTGCAAATCCTTTTCTTGACACACAGTGTAGGTTTCTAACCCTTATGGAGAAACGAACTTGTTGTACTGCAAATGTGAACTTTGTTCTTTATGCTGCGGAGTGCAGAAGATTTCCAAACTGGTTTCAGGTTGATGAAGGCGTATCTTACCTTTCCGATTATGACTGGTTTTGACATCTGCATCCGTTCCGACTACCTGTAGTTGAAACGACGCTTCCTAGATAAGTGAAGGAGGCAACCTCTGTTAAATTTCTCCCGCTGACGGTGCTGTTTGTAGGATGGTTATCTTCACCAACTCCAACTTCTCTTCACTTGGAGTCCAGTCCACACTACCTGCTTCTTCAGCCAGTTTGTTGGTTTTCGCCTGTAAGTCTTCGAGTTTGTGTGAGTGACATTAAGCATAAATCATCCACGCGTGAAATCCAGATCTCCTAGAGTCTTCTAATCGGTGATCCAGCATATTTCTATATGACGCATAATCCAGTCCACCACAATTAAGAATATCATCGGTAATAATAGACAGACAGCCTTGTCTTACTCCTGTATGCGCTTCCAACGCCTCACTGAGTTTCCTGTTGTGTAGCACCTGACATGTGGCAATATAATATAGTCAGCTGATGAATGAGGTTGATAAAGACTTGGGGTACACCGCAGTATTGAAGTAGTTTCCAAATTACTTCTCGGTCAAATATGGACACAAGTAAACTCAACATAACTAAACAACATTAGACTGAGCGATCATACCACAGTAGCCTAAATACCCCAAGTTTTGAATAAGCATTAGCTGGACACAGCAGTAAAAAAAACCTAGGCATATCTGATGCAATATGGCTACGCATACAGCAGTACAAAGTTCTGAAAATGCAATTTTATATGTTAAACTTTGAAACCTTTAGTCTAGATAAATGACCATAAAGCAAGGTTTATTGGCACAGACTGGCAAGAACAACTCTGAAGCCATCCTCCAAACAAATATCTTATAAAAAGCGGCGTTGTTAAAGTATATTTAAAAAACCCAATCGAGTGGATATCTGATAGCAATGTTTCGATTTTTTTTTACCATTCGTTTACCGGTTGTTTAAAATAGCATAATGATCTAGGTATATGTAGATTAATTAAATCATAGTACTAAAACATACATACATACATACAATTATAATGATCAAGGTCATTCATACATCCTGTCCTTTTAGTTTGAAAAAAAAGAAATCGATACCTACCTACCTTCCTATCTTGCCTAGTCTTTATGCTAATATTGATTTTTGTCCTAGATTTCTGACCTAGAAAGCGATAATAATAAAAAATAACAACAACGACAACAATACTCCTTTAAAAAAAATACTAGATCATGTGATTGACTGCATGTGACCAAGACCTTGAAAAAGATTATCCAATCACTAAATAGCTACACAGTTTGACAATAAAATCTATTGGCTTTTTCTTCGCCCTTAACCAAGGTCATATTCATCTAAATAGGCAGATGCGAAATGTTAAAGCGAAGGAAAACAATGGAATAACAAAGAACATACACGACACAGAGAGAAAAAAAATGTATTTATTTAGAAGAAATAATAATAATAAGTGAAATATTTTCATCAGGTCTCTCTGATCGTTTTTTTCTTTGTAATCATCATAAGAGAATCTAAAATAGATAGACATATGTACACATCTAAGGAAAACAAAAATTATTGTCATTCTCCCCATCTCTTTCTCTCTCTGTGATTGAATCAAATCAAATAGGGGGGGAGGTTACAGCGCTGATGAAATCAAATAAATGCAAAGCTAATGATCATGTATTTATCAAAAATTAGAAACATTCAATTCCCTGATACAAGCAACAGATATTGTTAGTAGAGTAAGGATTGAATGAATCCTTTCAATTTCGGCAGAACTCTTCAGTACAAGAAGCACTTTAGGATATATATATATATATGATTGGCAAGTGAATAAACACTACAATGATGAATCTAGCGTGCAAGACAGGACAGGTAGATAGATAATAATTTTTGAAAATAATTAACATTGTAATAGATTTCTCGAAAATCTTTCTTAGGATGGAAATATAGAAGTTCAAAGCACGTGTGATTCAATTTTGTAACAAATTTATCATTAGGCTTTACACAACTGTAATATATGTATGGTTTTTCTCTCAATTATAAGTGTGATTTGTGACAAAAAATAATTCATGAATGAAATGTGGAAATCTTAAGATTAGTGGGCAATTAAAAGCATTATGCAGTACACAAAAAGGTGAGAAATTATGATAACACGACATGTGAATGATAATATTGAATTAATTACATATATAATTACCGAAAAGGCTAATACACAAGTGAAATAAATTCTGGGACTTGTTCAAAATGAAAATAATAATTATATAATAGCAATCGAAATAATAAAAAAAAGGGAAGGATGTATATACAAATTGAAATATGAGTACCCCAAGTAGAAATAGGAATTATGTAATGATTTAACACAGATGGACTGAGGACCATGACAGGGGGAGGACGGGGTGGGTGGTCGGTCGAACATACTTTTTCTGCTGGATACAAAACTCTCTAGTTTTTTTCTTTTATTTCTACATGACCAAAGCTTCAAGAATACAGATAATTAAGGGTTGATTATGTTACATCTTATATAGTAGACATAATTCTAAAGGTAATAAATAGGCTGTTCCACAGGAGCAGATGAACTGATAATAACGCATAGAGAAAGTCAACTGCAGGATCTTGTTCTTCAGAACAGAGTAATGCTTAACACAATGTTGGCGGCTAAATCCCTACCACACTAAATTCAATATTCTTTCATTATCACAGAGAGACAGACAGTGAGAGAAAGAGGGAGGGAGAACTTGAAAATGTCACAAATACCACACTGAATCGTCATAATAATACTAACAAAAGAAAGATTTTCATGACAATTAATTAACAAGTAAGATTCGAGGTGACCATCAATTCTCAATGTGCTTCTATGTATTAATGTAGAATATATATTCGGCAGCTGAAGGGGAACACTTCTACCGAAATTGTAAGATAAATTCACTAAATCCTACTTTGGTAAAATACACAATATATATGTATGTGGCTTGTTTGAAAGCTGGCAGTGTCCTGTAGAGAACATACACACACACACACACACAGAAAAAGTGATCAATCGATGGAAGTAGAGATAGAGGAGTGGTGACATGCAACAGCACAACAGAGAGGAGGGGGGGGCAGTACCGTACCACAAAAAGAAATGATCATTAAAATGATCTTTCACATATATGATTAAAACGTCTAGCATGATGATAATTATTACTTTGATAACGACAATATCGACCGTAATAACAATTTGGTTTTAGGACCACTTCATCTGGCAACTGGTCTGCACATATAGATACACGATATTTGTAAGCTAATTCACTCAGCACGTGTTCTCCACAACTTGTACAAACCAGGGAATTTTCACTCAGCACTAATGATGGATAGATAATTGTTGAACTGATAAATGTTGATAAACATTGTTCAATAAATCTTGGTATCGATATTCCTTGAGATGTTAAATAATCCTGTGAATGAAATGAACAGAAAAAACAAGAAATGTGATATGTTGTCACATGATGTGTGTTTTGTTTTTGACAGTCTGTTATATTTTGCTATGTGTATATGGATCGATATTCCATTATAACTGACAATATGCTTTTGTCTGTCCATTAACTAAATAAACAATGTATGACATTGTTGTCACATGAGATTACAGCCAATTATGGTAAGATTGTCTATCTATTGGTTCATGTATATTGGTCATTTTCATGCATACTTTTGTATTGTATACTTGTTCACACATTCCGCATACTACGTACCCTTCACTGTCACACTTGTGAGACAGTCATTATTTTCCTTGTTTGGAAAATACAAGTATCATCTTGAACGAGGTGGTCCCTCTTCCCTGGTTCCCTCTTTCCGCGTCAGGACTATTAACTACTCGACGAGTACATAACTAAATGAATCAAGAAAACTATAAAACATATTCATGAGATATCTCGCTGATAGGACCCAGAGCATGAAAGGAGAACGGTCTAACCTTAAATCCCTTCTAAATGCCAAACAGTCAATTTCACCGGTAGGCATAAATCTGACTGACCTAAACAAACTGGTGGTTAGCACTCACGTGGTGTGCAACATAGATGGCACTGAAATAGAAACCAAGTCGAAAATTAAATACCTAGACGTCATCCTAGATCTGCTGATCTTTCCTGGTCTTCTCATATCTTGATGATTTCTAAGAAAATATTCCGTCTTACCTTCTACATAAAGAAGTTAAGACACTCTGGAATACCCCGACCCAACGCTTACTCCTACGATTCGTTAACTCTTGCATCCTGCCTATTATGCTCTATTGTTCCCCCTTAGTTTTTCCTGGGCTACTGAAGAAAGACTATGCCTTATTACATAGGATGTTAAAGGTTGTCAGTTGGGCAAGAAACGTACCACTTAACCAGCTTGTTAATATTCTGGTCGACAGGCCCTTGGACTCATGTGAAAAATGGACTAAATCCATTCTATCTATCTAACTCACACCACCCTCTTCATTCACAACTCTACCCTTGTATCTCATCAGTCAGAGTCAGAAGCCTAGGTAGAAAACTATATGCTCGCACTAGCAAGTATAAAAACCCAACCATACCCTACTTGGCTTGTGTTCTGTGAGATAAAGAAAGCATTAGGCGTGATACCTATTCGTATATCTCGACCGTTTTGTTACCGCTTACGCCAGTAAATATCCTAGTAGTATCTACTTTTCTAACACCTTCAAACACTCTGTTCAATTTTTGGCTTTGCTACCGACATGCCAGTATGTTGTTGTTATAATGAACTGAGATTTCCTTAATCTATGTAGAATTTTCTTTATTGTTAATGTACTAACTGGATGCAATACTGTATGTAGTAAAATGCTGAGAATTCCATTATGTATCACAAGTACTGTTTTCGAATAAATCAAATTATTATTATTGTAGTATAGTACATTAAACAATATCTTTCGGTCACATGACAGCTTTTGTCTTTTGATATTTCTGTAGCCCAGTGAATTGGAAGGTACAACGGACAAATCGACGTATTAGCGTACTAGTCGAGTTCATTACCGTTATAGGCTAATTAATAGGCGGAGACATAACTAAGTAGCAAAAGGTTTATTCAGTGTAGCTCAGTTACATAAAAATTGGCAACGGAGTTATAACACTTACTTTAACGTATCTTCTTTATTCATCATCGGTAAAGCGTTAAAGTATTACGATCCATAGAATGCGAACCATTCAGGGATTGATTGACTTGTTGCCATCAGGGAATAATCTCGTTGACTTAGAATATGCACATGATATAGTACTCCCTCCCTAGGTGAAGACTCTAATAAAAACTAAGCAGAGTCTTCTGAACACCTTGAGTTCAGCAGCAATCTTCGAATGTTTGGCACGCGACTCACTCCCGCTAAATGTAAATGTAAGATGATGCTACAGGACGGGACTACATTGACTCACTCCTCGCTTAAAGATAGGCAAAGAGTGAAGTGGTTGGTGATGCATCTTGACCACTTCACTTATTTAGGGAGTTGAATCAGCCAACGCCAACGGGTTGATCTCTGACGAAATCTCACCACGGATACAGAGGGGAAGTTTCGTATATTCCAGTTTACGCCACCTTTGGCGTAGATGTGATATATCCGGCTGGCTGTCAACCAAAGGATGTGTATAATGCTCAGCAGTTCTCTCCACCCTCCTTTATAACTAGCTGTCAGACATAGCCATTGAAAGTGGAAGACATGAAAAGCCTGGCTAGCTGTGTTTGATCATAGGTGCCTATTGTTTTATCTCCCGTGTGAAGTGGTATAATAGGGTGAGCAATATTAAGGTGAAACATCGATCGAGTGCTAGATGAGGAGGGGATATCAGAAGACGAGGCTGTGAAGTTGCATCGATTGAGATGGTTAGGATATGTGTTACGCATACCTAGCCTAGCCACCGCCTTCCTTGACAACAGGCGAGTTAGTGGTGGTCTAGAAAAAACATGGTTTCATCAGTCAATGAAATCCATCGTTGTTAGTTTAGGCCACGTAGGGTAAAGTAGACTTCCTGGTTGGCGTCCTCGGGACAGTGGAGACAATTGGTGATATGGCTCAAAGTCCTCGTTCTCAATAGGATAGATGCATCCACTATATGGTTCCTCTATATTACTATTCTTTTTGCCTTATAACTCTGTTTTGCATTTCTTTTTACTTTCTACTTTTGCTTTGTGCGCTAAGTGAAGTGTAGCAACCCGAACTGCCACATATCGGTGCAGAGTTCTACGTTTATAAACCAGTCAGTCAGTTAGAATGCGAACGCACGACGAGTGACTTAGGGCAAACTAATAAAAAAAATCAGTGATTATTTACACAAAACACGAGATTTATTGACAAGAGAGGCAATATTAAAGAATAGATGTCATGGTCAAATGACTTTGAACCAACCAATCAGATCGCTCAGCATTACAAATGGATGCTTTTTATCATCTTCGCTGCAAGTTTCACCCTGATTCAGAGTTAAGGTCAGGGTAAGGATTAAGGTAAGGTTATGATTAAGGTTAGGTAAATCTTGCGACGAAGATTACGAAAAGGATCCATTTGTAATGCTGAGCGACCTGATTGGTTGAATCGGGTTCATTCTTCACAGTTACTGCATGAAAACGCACCAAACAGGGTATCTTTTTCTGAGGTGACTTTAAAAAACGTTCCCCCAGTTATGTGAGGAATGTCAGTTTTTAAGTCGGAAACCAATTTCTATACCGTATATATTCGTCAAGGTGACTGCGAGCCGTTTATTGCTCTTGTCCTGTCTTCCAATCTACCCCGTCAGAATTGCTCGATTGTGAATTGGAATGAGGTATGGAGTCGAGGGACTATCAGAATTAGTTAAATCGGTGATACATATATCCAAAATCTGAAAAGCGGTCGATTTCTGCCCATTCGCCGTCAGTGTGAATAGTAGTGTAGTACAAGGGATGGCTAGTATTTTCAGTAATTGGTAAGAGAGTGTCTAGGATAACCTCTATAATCCACTTTTAAAATTCTTTGTCGTAAATACCCAAATGTTATTGGCTCTAGAGCAACTGTGGTTGTATTTCTTCTTTAATAGGACTATTTCACCGATATGAACAGCTGCGCAAACTACTCCTGACAGCTGTGTAACAGTATTCAACTTCTAAGACGCTACATTCCAGCAGCAATCTTCGTATGCTTGGGATGCGATTCGCCTGCTCCTGTTAAATGTAAGATGCTGCTACAAGAATGGATTACATCAACTCCTAGCTTAGTGATAGGGAGTGAAGTGATAGAACATGTTGACCACTTCACCTATTTGGGAAGTTGTATCAGCACCAACGTAATGATTGGCGACGAAATCTCAGCACGGATCCAAAAAGCTCGAGCTGCTTTCTCTAGCTTACACAATCCCTGGCGTAGGCGTGACATCCGGTTATCAACCAACCAAGGGACGTGTGTACTGCTCACCAGTTCGCTCCGTCCTTCTCTATGCCTTTGAAACATGGCCAATACGAGTTGAAGACATGAAAAAGTTGACTGTTTTCGAACATAGATGTCTACGATCTCTTTCTCACATTAGGTGGTTTAATAAGGTAAGTAATGTTGACGTTAGGCGTAGAGTACTGGGCAATGAAGGAAAATCAATCGACGAGGCATGGCTAGGTGACGTGCAGAGCATGCCTAACCATCACCTCCCCGACAACGGACATTACTAGCTGATATAGGTTCACGTTGGAAAAGACTAAGTGGTGGTCAAACAAAAACATGGCCTCATCAATCCATGAAATCCTTGACAGTTAAACTGAATCAGGTAGGGTAGGAGGTGCAGACTTCTGGATTGGGGCCCTCGGGACTCTAGGAATCAATGGCTGGCGACAATAGGTGATATGGCTCAAAATCGTTGTCAATGGTGCAGATGTATTCAGTCTCTGTAATCTTTCATATATTCCTTTCTACCATCACCCATTCTGTTTCTCTCTTATACTTGTCAAACTCTATTGATTCTCTTCACTCATCATCTTCTTGTCTACCTTTGTGTGTTATTTGGAAGGTGGCAACTCGGACTGGTGCACTTCGGTGGCAAGTTCTATGTTGAGTCCAGACAGACCGACAGTTGTATTCGCTAAGGAGCTGTCGGATTCATTTGTGAAGCTTTAATTGTCCGTCTAGACAACATATTCAGCACTGAAGTGAAAAGTCATGTCAAAATAAATCAATAAATAAACAGATACTGCTCAACTTACATTTAAAATTTCTGTTTCTATCCGATTATTCAATAATAAAGTCCGAGGAATTGTGGTATATCTTGTTAAATCTGAAATGTGTTCAACAAAACAAGAAGAGTTTTAGTACGCGGCGAAAAAACAAAGAGAAAGAAAATGTTTGAATAAAAAAAAGAATGAACACAGATTTGCAGGATAATGTAAACTCATCTTATTTCGTCGATTTACTCACTCTTCAACTGCTGCGTTGTAAATCTTAAAAAATATTATCAAATTATTAGTTGAAAAACTATATTGACTCACTCCTAGCTTGAAGATAGACAGGAGTGAAGCGGATGGTGGTGTGTATGTGTGTTGGCCACTTCACTTATTTAGGGAGTTGCATTAACCCCCAATGCCCAACGGGTTGATCTGTAACGAAATCTCAGCGCGGATACAAAAGGCTCGATTAGCATTTGCCTACTAACTAACGCCATCTCTGGCATATATGCGATATCCAGCTTTCGACCAAAAGACGTGTAAGCTGAGCAGAAGTTCCCTCCATCCTCCTTTATTGCTGACTGTGACAGACTGCCATTGAAAGTGGAAGACATGAAAAGACTGGTTTAGTATCTTTGACCGTAGGTGCCTGCATTCCATCTCCCGTGTTAGGTGGGCTTCGGTCGAGTGCTAGGTGAGGCGAGAAGGTGAATCGAGGAGGTTGTAAAGCAGCTGCATCGATTGAGATGGTTAGGGCATGTGTTACACATACAATCCTAACTATCTCTTTCATCGACGAGCAATATTAACTGACTGACACAGACTGACTGGCGGTGGTGGTCAGACCGAAACCTGACTTCACCAATCAATAAAATTCACAATAGTTAGTTTAAGCTAGTCAGCCAGCCACGTAAGGAGGTGTAGACTGCCTGACTACACTAGTTGGGGTCCTTGGGATGGTAGAAACCAATAGCTCAAAATCGTCGTTGCTAATGGATTGCGTAGATAAATTCACTCTTGGTGATTTGTCATACCCAGTGAAACTTTATTGTTCTTCCATTTTAATATTATTTTTCCCTCTCTCACTCACACTTCTGTTTATTATCTGTCTTTTGTCGAGTCCGTCTTTACTCTCTTTTGTTGGTTTGTGTGGTACATGGAGGGAGTTTGGCAACTCGGACTGGTGTACATCTATGGAAAGTTCTAAACCGAAACCAGTCAATCAGTACGCATCCCCCACCCACCCAAGACTCATTATAACTTCTCTCAGTAGAACTCTCTAGGTAACGGCCATGTTGTAGTAAGTCATCAAGGCTTGCAGGGATATTTGATTGAGTTTAATTTTGATCAAGTGTTGATCTGAAGGTCCTGAGGTTCAAAACAAGGTTCCAAAGAAGGACGAAATAGCTGAGTCGAGGACTCTTTGCTGATTTTCAATGGTTCTCTAACTGAAATCAATTCGCGATCGAAAAAATTGAGATAATTCTTTATTAATTATCGATGCATATAACTGTAGAAAACCACCTGCTCATTAGCAACTGGTTCTATTCAGGTAGGTAGTTACCTGGGTTCTAGTGAGAATTCGTGACCAATGGCGTACAATAGGTCGGGTGTGAGGACATTAATTTATGGTCGCTCTATGTCGTGAATTGGCAGAAGTTGGAATTCATCGGCTGGTCGTCGGATTGGGTTCCAATGGCTAAATGGTTTACGAGCTAGCTCGCCTTATAACCGGAAGCTTTCGGGTTTGAACCCTAGCAGTTGCTAAGTTAGTATAACCAATCAAATCGAATTCCTGCAAACCAACATTAGAAAGAAATTCACCACAAAAGAGGAATATTCTTCTTTCTGTTCACTGATCATGTCATCCAATTCACGTCGGAATCAGAGATGAACTCGGAATTCCATTTTTTGGATGTTTTTCTAGAAAGGAGATCTAATGGTTCTCTTCAAAGATCGGTCTACAGGAAACCAACATGGAATGGTCAATAGTTTGGTCCCTTTTAGAAGAAAGAGAAACCTGATTCACTCTTTATCCTCAAGGATAAGAAGGATAAGTTCCAGTGGTACAATCGACGGGGAGCTGGAGGAACCCAGACAGGTCCCTCATAGAAAATGGATACCCTCCAAGATTCATCGAGAAAAACATGAAGTTAAAACAAAAGCCTGGAAGAAGCCAGATGGTATCGAAGAAACTGGTATTTATGAACGTTGAATTTAAAAATGATGCCTGCGACAGCCGAGATCCTGAAGTACCGCCTATGCAGATCGCTGAGAAAAGCCTTCTTTGCGGCAAAGCTACAGATCAATTTCTACAGCCGAAAAATGATCAATGAATGTGTGGAGGATGAACTACCGCTTTGCACGGGCCACTTCAATGTGTGTTTATAAATTCACCTGCTCGTGTGGAGCTAGTTATAGTGGCCACACATACAAAGCGCACACTTTCCAAACGCATCTCTGAACATAATCCGACATGGTTAGTTAGCAAAAGCACAATGCAAGACAATTACTAGCTCAATTCTCGAACACTTGGTGAACTCAAGCCACGTAGCTTCCACCACAGTCGTCTTTCAAGATTATCTACAAGTTGAGGCTAAATGGTACAAAGGGCAACAAGTTTCGGCATTTATGTATAATGACGGAGGCGTTGGCAATTCGTCAATACAAACCCGAACTCAATATACACAAAAGTTTGTCTAGTCTGTTATTCTACCATGGTCTTAACCTCGTCACTAGTCGTTCCCTGTGAAAAAAATTTTATTTGCACTATTATCACTCTGATATGTTCCCTGTTGTACATTTTCACACGCTTTCCACACTTGTTAAATTGACACTCAACCATCGTTATTGCCACTCAATAACAATTTGCCAAGAAGCAGTCTGCAAACAAAGGACCCCACTGCCATTGAGTATGACGTAATTTACAGCTTTCTTTTTTTTAATTTACTTCTGAGTAATTATATCAATTATGTCAGCCCAGTTGTATTACTCAATAATAGACTACTATACGTGCTTTCAAGTAGTGGTTTTGTAGGGATTTTTGTTTAATTGGATGGAGGATTTCATCATGAGCTGACATCAGTTCTACTGGGAAGCCGTGACCAGTAAGATACAGAAGGTTGAAGGTAAGGTAATAAATAACTCACCGAAGAAGACATTGCGAAATGGTCGCGCTATGTCGTCAATTCGCAGAAGAGTTGGAATTCATGAGCTGGCCATTGGATCGGGTCCCGGTGGCTCAATGGTCTACGAGATAGCTCGCCTTGTATGTAACCAGAAGGTCAGGAGTTCGAACGCCACGCAGTGGGTGCGTACTGCTGAAGAGTCCCAAACTAGGACGGGGGAAACAGCTGTCCAGTACTCCCAGTGGTCCTCTATCTGATGTCAGCTCATGATGAAATCCTCCATTCAATCATACTATACACGTGTTTTTGGTAAGCATAAATACGACTGTACAGCCCTTCTGAATGAAGATGATTTCGTCGATAAAGAAAATTCTCTTCGCTAATGATGAATTGTCTTCTATTTTTTCCTCATGACTCATATCTCAGTCATTTTATTTAAAAAAGAAGAAAAAAGAGTATTTTACAACTCACCTTGTAGTCGTGATAAACAGTAACCATTACATCCAGCACAACCAGTAGGATTGATCAATGAACAAAATGTACGCCGGCATATTTCACATTCAATTGTATTTATTCCACGTGGATGTAGTGATGTTTGACTTGGCATAGGTCGACGACAACATGCACAGAAACAATGTGATGAACCTAAAACACATTATAATAAATTGATAAAAATAAACTCTGTTATGTCAAAATAGTATCACAGTCCGTTAGACACACGATACAATTAAACGTATTTATATGATTTTTTACGATTTTGTTCAAGGATTGATATCAGTTAGAGAACCATTGAGAACAATGACAGGAGTACTGGACTGCTGTTCCATTCTATTTGAGAATCATCGGCAAGTACGCACCCACCACAACCGTTTCGAAAGCCAGGACCTTTCAGTTACAAACAAGCAAGCAAGTTCGTATATCATTCAGCCACTGGGATCTGATTCAATGGCCTATGAACTCTAACCTCTACCAATTCATGATTTAGCGAGACCCCAAAATCGTAAAAACAAAACTAATTCCTACAAACCAACTATAGAAAATTAATATGATGCTCACTGGTGACTTACAACAGGATGGAGTTTCCTGGAGCGGTTCTAGTGAGAAGTCGTGTCCAGTGAGGTCCATTCAGATGTCAAGTGCGAGGATGGATGTCCCACCTACGACATTGGTTGGTGGTTGCGCTAAATCACGAATTAGTAGAAATTAGAATTCATGGACTGGCATTGAATCGGGTCTAAGTGAATGGTTGAATGGTATACGAGCAGTTTTCCTTGTTACCGGAAGGTCCTGGATTCGAACCCTGGTAGTGGGTGCGTACTGCGATGATTCCCAGACTAGGATGAAACACCTGGCTGTCAAGTATCCTGTCCTGGTTTTCAATGGTTCTCTCTAACTGATATCACTCCGTGATCAACTCGTTAAAACAAAAATAAATACTTACAAACCAACTATAAAAAAGTATTTATATGAATAAAAGCCAGCAGCAATGAGATTAAAAAATTCGTCACTAGCTGAGTAATGCTTGAATCCTGATAAGTGTTATGTATTGACAGCCTGCTTAAAACTTCGGCTACCTAAAAACTTCCATTTCTCTCTCTCTCTCTCTCTATTGCTTACATTTTCTCTCATTCGGTTTGTTTTAATCGACTAATATATCACCCCTAATGGTATTCTCTACTCTTGTATGTATTTAAATTGTTTACAAGCTTCTGCTACGCAAGTTTCTACTAATCTTGAGGAATAGCCTGATTGTGACAGTGGCAACGTGTTCCTACACAACATGCAATAACTGTTCTTCAGTTATTTCCCTGGATCTCAAAATGTACTTCTGAACATCTTACAATTAGCTTTCACAGCTAGATCGATATCGTGGATTTCTTGAAGGAAGGAGACAAAGCAGATATATCACATAATGGAATGAATGGTTTCTGCTTCAGCTCAGAGAGTCTATTGTGTCACTGTCAATTAATTAATGTTTTCCTTGAAGATATTGTCCGAAGAGAGGAAAATATCATGCAATTAAACTTCTCTGAAAATTCTGTACACTTTATAAAAATACTGTTCAGAATAAAAATGCCAATATTATTACTATTGTGCCTGACAACTGCCGAATCACTGGAATATCACACTTACGAAAATTCTATGGTGCCTTTTTGGTGTTTCTCTTCTGTCTGATATAATTTGAACATTGTCCCAATAGAATTGGGTGGGATCCATGGTTGTCTGGATGAAGCGGCAATATGAGTGAGGGAGTGGATATTGTGTCTTTTGATGGCTAGTAGTTTATGTTTATGGATGCAAAGATGAATATTTGGCATGCGATTCGCTCCCGCCAAATGTAAGGTGGTGTTACAGGACTGGACTACACTGACTCCTAGTTTAGAAATAGGAAGTGAAGTGGTAGAACACGTTGACCACTTCACTTATTTGGGAAGTACCATCAGCCAAAACCAACGGGTTGATTTCTGACGGAATCTCACCACGGATACAGAGGGCTAGTTTCGCATATGCCAGTTTACGCCGTCTCTGGCGTAGACGTGATATCCGGCTATCGACCAAAGGGCGGGTGTACTGCTCATCAGTCCTCTCCGCCCTCCTTATTGGTTGTGAGACCTGGCCACTGAGAGTGGAAGACATTAAAAGACTAGCTGTCTTTGATCATAGGTGCCTGCGCTCTATTTCCCGTGTAAGGTGGCATAATAAGGTGAGCAACATTGAGGTTAGGCGTAGAGTTCTAGGTAAACAGGGGAAATCAATCGACGAAGTCGTGAAGTGACATCGACTGAGATGGTTAGGACATGTGTTATGTATGCCTAGTCATCGCCTCCCTCGACGAGCAATGTTAGCTGACATAGGGTCAGACTGGAAAAGAACTGGTTAGTGGTAGTCAAGCCAAAACATGGCCTCACAAGTCAATGAAATCCACAACAGTTAGTTTAAGCCAGTCACGTAGGATGGTGTAGACTTCCTAACTGGTTGGGGTCCTCGGGACGGTGAAAACCAATGGCTGGAGACAATTGCTGATATGGCTCAAAATCGCTCTCAATGGCTAGCGCAGATGCATCCACTCCTTGTGACTTATGATTTCCAATGAAACTATATTGTTTTTCATCCGTTATTACTATTCCTTTGTCTCACACCTCTGTTCACTGTCTCTACTATACATTTCTTCTACTTTGTTCTCTTGCTTTGTGTGCTACATGGAAGGAGTGTGGCAACTTGAACAGCCGCATATCGGTGCAAAGTTCTATATCGAAAACAGACAGACAGAAGATGATGAGGGAGTCTATTCTGACGAATGTAATTTTTTGTCACAGTCATTGCAATTTCTCTTGTAGATGATGTCGGTTCTATTTTCTCTCCGTGTTCAGTCTTTTGGTTGACACAGAGTTGAGTGGAGTAATTTTGTTGGTTTGTTTGCGACATCAATTCCTAAAGGACGGTTTGAAGAATCTTGCATTGATTTCTGAGATGTCGTTATTTATATATGGTAGGGCGATTTTTTTTGTGCTTTCCTTTGGGATCTTTGATTTGGTAGGTTGGCTTGGGGGGAAATATGTCTTTTGATGAAGTTCCGTGGATATCCATTCATTCTTTTGGAAGACATCCGTGAGATATCTTTCTTCATTTTTCCTTAAGGTAGGAGAACTACAATGAGTCCTGGCCCTCTTAAATAGTGTTTGTATACAATTCCTTTTGTGTGTGTGTGTGTGTTATTGGATTGTTGCCGTTGCAATTCAGTATTTGGTATGTGTGAGTTGATTTTTTCATAAACTTGAGTTTCTAATTCCCCTGTGGTTGTTCGCTTGACTAAGATGTCCAAAAATGGGATTTTGTTCTCGGATTCCTCTTCTCTGATGAATTTGACGTCGTTAAAAACGCTGAAAACGTTGACAAGTTGTGAGTTTTGTTCAAAATGTACAAATGTGTCATCTTATCAACCCACATAGAACAAATACTCAATAACAACAGCAACAATCTAATAACACAAAGTAATTGAGCAAAGAATATCCTTTTCGATAATTTCGTCCTCTTCTGGCTCTACAATTTATATATACAACCGTTTATATGCATAGAATATTCTAGATTAGTAGTCAATAACAATATTAGTGTTTGTTAAATAATATCGATTTGTTAAGTAAGATCACAATGGAATCACCACAGTTCATTAAAGATGCTCAAATTATAATAATAATAAAAATAGAATATCAACTAAAATTAAGGAAATTTCTACAAAAAATTGAGGATCATTCGAACCTAAATGGCCAAGGTAAGGACAATGTCTGAACTAATTTCTTTTGGACACATAAATTAGGCTTCTCAATGTGGATCCCAACAGCCGGCCTCAGAAATATTTAGTAAACCAACTCTTAAGGTGAAGTTAAGATTAGTTGGTTGGTATGCGGTAAATGACTTTGAAAGTCACCTCGTTGACATCAATCTTGTGTTCTGTCTGTATCCACAAGATGAGATAGAATAGCGCTACGAATAGATTTTGTTTGTCCTTTACTTCACCACTTTGCAGGATTAATAATTAATTTTTCCTTCACGTTCCCAGTGGAACATAGGGCTTCAAACTAGTTGCTTGAAGTTTCTGTAACAGAGTTTATTTTACAGGATGGAGTTGCTAGCCTCATGCCCAAGCTTTCTTCTTCACCAGCATTATTTCTGGCTCAGTGATATAAAGGAGTGTGTTGGTAGCCGGGTATCGAACCCCGGACCATGTGCATAGTTGGCGAGCGTCCTAACCGCTATGCCACCGACGCATTCATTGGTATTTCTCTGATGATGCCCCCGAGGAACTGCATTTGCAAGAATAAGGACTTTTTAGGAACTGTTGGTACTTTGGGCTGTTTTGATTTTAGATTCATATTCTTATCAATGAACTTTTCTGGATAAATATTTTCACTCAGCAACTGTTTAATATTATTAAGTTCCTCATCAAGACATTTATCCGAGCGAACTGCTCTTGCTCCGTGGCGGAATAAGCACTTTATCAGATTGCGTTTGTATTTGTACAGTTGCTGAGTGAAAATATTTATCCAGAAAAGTTCATTGATAAGAATATGAATCTAAAATCAAAGCAACCCAAAGTACCAACAGTTCCTAAAAAGTCCTTATTCTTGCAAATGCAGTTCCTCGGGGGCATCATCAGAGAAATACCAATGAATGCGTCGGTGGCACAGCGGTTAGGACGCTCGCCAACCATGCACATGGTTCGGGGTTCGATCCCCCGCCACCGACACACTCCTTTACCTCGCTGAGCCAGAAATAATGCTGGTGAAGAGGAAAGGTTGAGCGAGAGGCTGGCTAGGAACCCTATCCTGTAAAAATAAACACCACTGTTACAGAAACTTCAAGCCACTATAGTTTGAAGCCCTATGTTCCACTGGGAACGTGAAGGAAAAATTAATTAATTAATCAATTATTAATCCTGCAAAGTGGTTAAGTAAAGGATAAGCAAAATCTATTCGTAGCGCTATTCTATCTCACTTATCTTGTGGATACAGAACACAAGATTGATGTCAACGAGGGCGGCTTTCAAAGTCATTTACCGCATACCAACCAACTAATAATAACTTCGTCTTAAGAGTTCGTCTACTACGCATTGCTGTGGCCGTTGGGATCCACATTAAGAAGCCTAATATGTGTGTCCAAAAGAAGCTAGTTCAGACATTATCCTTATCTTGGCCATTTAGGTTTGAATTATCCTCAATTTTTGGTAAAATATCCCAAATTTTAGTTGATATTCTATTTGCTATTATTATTATTTGAGCATCTTTAATGAACTGTAATTCCGCTGATCTTACTTAACAAATCGATGTTATTTAAAAAAAAAAACACTACTGTTATTGACTACTAATCTAGAATATTCTATGTATATAAACATGTACGTATATAATTGTAGAGCCAGAAGAGGAAATTATCGAAAAGGATATTCTTTGCTCACTCAATCATTTTGTATTTTTATAGATGTCTGAATGAATATTTTTTAACTCATGGAAACATGTAACATATAGAAAATCAAAACAAGTGATGATTCAGCGAAGAGACACCTTTCAACAATGAATTTATCATCAAGCTGTACAATCGTATATACATGGATTGTTTTTAAGAAATTATATCCGGTGAGGGAATTCAATCACAGATGTGAATGCATAAAATAATAATATTAGTATGAAATGCGATTAAAAACTAAAATGTTTGTGATTATAATCATAGTTAAATGATTACGAAAAAGATGGGAGTGGAGCAATAAGAAGCGCGATCATTGAACATCTGGTCGATAATGATTACACAATAATCTCTATAACCTCCGCCTTTAAAGTCATCTACAAGGCAAAGAGTAATTTACCCCAATTCCTACGTACCTGACTCATCTGTATTGCTGAAGCCATCTTTGGCTATCGAAACAGAAAAGCCAGATCTCTGTGTACAGAAAAAGGTTCGTTCAACCCCTCCAACTTTCATGGCCTTAATTCCCAATCATATTCTAGCTCTACCAATTTTTCATTTTGTCTATCCAATTTGTATACTCTTCCTTTATTACGCCAATTGTTACTATTACTATTCTCACTTTGAACCGTCCCTGGTATTATTTCACCTGTTCCACTTGTCATTCTAAACCAATTCTTTTTTTTACAACGATAGATTCTATGCTATTAAATTTCACACACAGTGTTACGTAACTTTTTTTTTATTTTATTCGATTTGTCTACAAATCCTATAATTGCACGCCCTTTCTCAAGTTCTATCCATTCTATGAATTATTCTATATATGACAGACTTTATTTCTAAAATATCCGAGACCAATGTGAGTATAAACGCATGTTATCATGGATGTATCATCACTATTCACTAACGTACCGCTTATGGAAACAGATGATTATATTTGTCAAGAAATACCGATAGGCAATTAGACTTAGGAATCCCCTTGTGTAGCCTCAAAGAATTACTTCTTAAATGCACAATGAATGTTCACTTCGTCTTCAATATTCATACTACGATAAGTAGATGGAATAGCTATGGGTTCATCATTAGGCCCAATATTAGCTGACTTCTTGAAAACAAATTGAAGATAACAAGGAGTTGGATATGTATTACCGATATGTCGATGATACATTATCTTAGCTGATGGAATGTTAACATAGACGAATGTTGCTGAAATTCAACAACATCCACCCTTCGCTTACCTTACTTGTGAAGAGAAGCAGGAGAATAAACTACATTTCCTGGATGTCTTGCTAATTAGGAGAGAAGATGGGTCACTTGGGAGAAGGTGTACAGAAAAAGCATATTCACAGGGCAATACACACACTTCCTTAGTTACGTGCCTAGTATAAAGGAATGTTGTAAAATGTCTCACCTCTTACAAAGGAATTTGAATATATTCACGATTCCTTGACGGAGATGGGTTATCCGAGTAGTTTCATAAAGAAACATATGAAAATATGACATTAATTTGTTTAGCCACTTGACATTTAACTATGATTGTAATCACAAACACTTTAATTTTTTGTAATTGCATTTCATACTATTATGATTATTTTATGCATTCACACCTATGATTCAATTCCCTCACCGGATATAACTTCTTAAAAGACACCATATATATACGATTGTACAGCTTGATGATAAATTCATTGTTGGAAAGAGTCTCTTCGCGGAATCATCACTTGTTTTCTATTTTCTATAAGACTGAATATTTTCGCTATATTAAAATCCAATAATACACAAAAAAGGAGGTGTATAAAAGAAAATAAAAAAATTACAAAAAACAGGGGTTTAAAACATACATTCATTATCTCGTGTAACATGATTCCCAACACCAGCAAGCCTACTACCACCACCACTGCCACTACTACTTTGATCACGACGACCATTTGGTGGTACCCATGAACAAAAAATACAACTAGAGTTAAATGGGGTATACACTGACGATGACATCATAGTTGGTATAACAGTATCATTAGTCATTGGATAATTGACAATAGAAGTAGGATTATTAGTAGTAATAATTTCATTGACAATTGATGATGTAGTAGTCGCCAGGGTAATTTCATCAACATTGATAAGTGAAATATTAGAGGAAGTAGCAGTTGCAGCGGCACCACCACCCCCACCAGTGTGTAATAAACCATTACGACCAATACCTCCAGTGACTGCATATCTTTCGACTCTTTGCCTAATGAAATAAATAAAAAAAGAGGAGGGAAAAAAGAAGTAAAAATCAACATTACTATTATTATTATTGTTCCCTTGGGTTCCTAGTGGAACATAGGGCTTCCCAACTGCACGTCTCCACCTGCCACTTCTGTCTTCCTGCTGCTGTACTTTTCACCTCCATCCATCCATGTTATTCCATACTCTTTCAACTCCTCTTCATACGATCTCCTCCATGTCACCCTTGCACTGACGTCCCACTCGCCGCTTCCCTTTCGGCCTGGTTCCACTCGACCAATGGCCTGACGCAATGGCGCGCGATGTCACCCAGCGGGCCTCCTCACTCAGCGAGTGTCCAATCCATCTCCAGTTTCTCCTGCATATTTGTTGGTTGGCGATTGGTTCTTCTTTTGTTTGTTGCCATAGTTTCTTGTTGGTGATTCTTTCCGATCCGGCCGGCCATCTGATTTTCAGTATAAATCCAGCGAAGACAGTTAGTTGTTGATAAAGCTCTGGTCTGCAACAGGCTGTTGGAAGTATTCTTTTTGACCAGCCCACCAAGTTTCTGATCCATTCCGTACAGAAGAACTGACTGACTTGACGTTTGTACTGAAAATCCGACTGAATATTGTTGTTGATGCTGGCTGAGTGACGAAGATTTCCAGATTGGTTTCAGGTTGATGTGTTTCTCGCCTTCCCGATTCTCGCTCGATTTGACATCCTCGTCCGTTCCAGCTGCCCGTAGTTGAGATAATGCTTCCTAGACAAGTGAAGTAACCTCTTTCAAATCCCTCCCTCGTTGATGGTGATTGGTGCTGGATGTTGCTGCTGTTGTTGTTGATGGTTGGTTGGTTAGTTTTTTTCAACGCCTCTATCTTGTCTATGTTCACCTGCAGTCCTGTCTTCACTGTGTGCTTCTTCGACCAGTTTGTCGGTTTTCGCTTGTAAGTCTTCGATTTTGTGTGACATCATCCACGCGCGAAATCCAGGTCTTTTAGGTTCTTCACGTCGGTCCAGGATATCCCTCCCTGTCTTCTTGTTTCCCACTGTCTGACGAATAATCCAGTCAGTCAACCACAATTAGGAATATCATTGGTGATAATCAAAAAATTAATATAGGATATGAGAAATATTGGAGTGGAAACATACACACATACACAAAAAATATCTACCTAGAGTTAACCTCGCTTAACACCGGTGGTAGAGTGCTCGACAACAGGGGGGGGGAAGAGTAGATATACCGCTAGCAACCCCACACTTCCCATTCGACACCTACCACTAAAAACAACTCCAACGCTACTCAAACTTCAAGACTCAAGTTTCAAACCCTAAGTTCTGCTCTGAACCCGAGGGGAATTGCAATAAATAAGAAGTAACCTGACAGACTAGTTACAAAATACAACTTTGCGTCGGTGGCACAACGGTTAGGACTCTCACAGACCACCATGCACATGGTCCCGGGAGTCGATCCCCAGCCGACGCGCACCTGATATAAATTGACCGGCCTGCAAACTTTTCATGATGACCATGGTAAGGACAACGGTCGGAAGTATTTCTCTTGAAAACATAGAGTGAGCTTGAAATTCTGGATGGCCAGTGCTCCAGCTATTCCCAACCAGAGGCCTTGATTTCACTCCCTTGAGAGAGAGAGAGAGAGGTTTGATCGGATCTTGTATAGGACTTTGAAGGACTTTTTATCAAATGGAGCTGAGTGTCCTGAATTCACCAGATATTCTGTCACCGAACTACATACACACTTGCGCTTTCCCTTTGCTAACCAGCTAGGATGGATAGTGTTCGCGAGCACGTTTTACAAGCGGACACATGGTAGGGCCAATGTACTCGGCTCCACACGAGCCAGTGAACTGGTACATGCAATACATGCTGAAGAGGTGGCCCAATGCAACAGCTTGTCTTTCACGTGTTGGTTGGATAGTTTCTTGCAGGAAAATGTCACTCGTACGCTAGCAGAGAAGTGTGTTTTACTCAAAGACTTCGAAAGCCGTCTACGGAGAAGTTTTGCCGCAGTATCCCTTTTGTAAATTTGAGATTCAGCGGCGGGATCATTTTGGGTATGACATTTTCTTTGATTTCAGATTCTTGTTTATGAATGTGGGTGAGAAACCTTTTTTTTATCAAGGTCCCTCGGAGATTTCGTAATTCTTCGTCAATTGATTCCTCAGTACAAATTTCCCAGATCATCGAGAAAAGAGAGTAAATGAAGTGTCTCATTTTGCTTAGAGGAACACAAATTTGAAAGTTGAAAAACTGTCCGCTCCATCTGAGACTTTTGTAGATCGATCTTCTCAATGAGTTGTCAGCATTTTTTCGCAGTTGAACATCGAGGAAGTGAAATATTACGTCAGATTCAACTTCTGGAATGAAGTCGATATTTGGACGGGCCGATATTGAAGGTGTGAAATAGGTTTTCCAGATCCAAATTCCCACCTATTTACGAATATATATATACGAATATACAGCCTAGTTAATGACTTTGTCGTAAAGAAAATTGTCTCCGCTGCAACCACCTGCTTTAGTAATAATTCCTATGATCTAATTTGTAAGTCCCGAGTCACCTTGCGGTGGTTCGCGTAGCCAGTGGTGAAATCTTAACAACGGGAAGCAATACAGAAAACTAATTCAAACAGACGATGTATAGTTCCATAGGCTCTGTGGTCAAGCAACACTAATAGTCTTTCGATTTCAGAGGTACCCCAAAACGAAATAAAAATACTTCTAATCCTACTCACTCACACATACATAAACATACGCAAACACGGAGAACAACAAGTAACATTAAACTCACCTTCTATTTCGCCTATTGTATCGACGATTTTGATAATTATTTGTAGGCTAAAAGAAGGCAAATTAAATTGTAAACAATTATTATTTAAGTATTGGTTTGTGCAGAGGGGGGATTTGATTGATTGGTTACAGGATCTCATCATGAATTGACATCGGTTACAGAACCATTGGAATTCACGGACTGGCCATCGGATTGGCGGGTCCCAATGACCTGATGCCCTACGAGCTTGCTGGCCCTGTAACCAGAAGGTCCTGGGTCCGAGCCCCGGCGGTAGGTGTGTACTACTGAAAAGTCCCAAACCAGTGGGACAAAACAGTTGGCTGTCCAGTACTCCATGGCTGATTTTTCCAGTGGTTCTCTAACCGATGTCAGCGCATGATGAAATCCTATAATCAATTATCATTTACCAGAACACACACAGACACACACGTACACACACACAAACTTACAGTTGCCAATCTTCTTATTTCTTCTTTAATTTCATTTTGTTCTTCAGTTGACTTTGATTTCTCTGGATATTTACGAAGAAACACCTCGACTAAATCATTCAATTGATGATTTTTAGCATAAGCTGATACGTGTTTACGACACTGTAAAAGAAAACCAACCATCACACACATATATAAATTGTGTGTGCATAGATGACTTACCATTGGACATTCAGATTTTTGCCATTTCAACCAGCATAGAGTGCAGAAACTATGTAGACATGGTTGAACACTAAACAAAAACAAAACAAAAAATATTCAAGTGTTGGTTTGTAGGGGGATTTGATTGATTGGTTACAGGATTTCATCATGAGCTGACATTGCTGTTAGAGAACCATTGGAAAACCACCACTACCAGGGAGTACTGGACAGCTGTTTCCCCCCCCGTCCTAGTTTGGAACTCTTCATCAGTACGCACCCACCACGTGGGGTTCGAACCCAGGACCTTCTGGTTACAAGGCAAGAGAGCTCGTAGACCATTTATCCACTGGGACCCACCTATCCAATGGCTAGCTCATGAGTTCTAACTTCTGCCAATTCACGATATAGCACCACCCCAAGCCAATGTCTTCCTTGGCGAGTATTTGTCCTCACACCTGACCTGCTGCACCACCCTACTGGTCACGACTTGTAACCAGAAAGAAGGTCCTAGGTTCGAGCCCCACACGGTGGGTGCGTACTGATGAAGAGTCCCAAATTAGGACGAAACAGCTATCCGGTACTCCCTGAAGGTTTTCCAATGGTTCTCTAACATCAATGTCAGCTCATGATGAAATTCCTGTAAAGGAAAATTTTGATGAACAAAGATTTTACAAATGATTGAACATACATACCTACAACATTCAAAGTAGATATCTCCACAAATTACACATGTTAAACACGACTCCATTTCACTATCTGCAGACATTGATGTTGATGCTGTAGAAGACGAGGAGGATGTTGATGGTTGTGTTTGGCATTCCACAGGAGTTATCATCATCGTCGTCGTCATCTTCATTATCTTGGCTTTATCATGACATTCATCGTTAATGGAATCCATCTTCTGACTATTATCATCAGATAATAAAATACAAAATCCGATTCCTTCAAGAAGAAAAACAACAACAACAACACAAAAACAGTTTATATATGATGTTCAAGTTCACTTTTAACAGTTTGAAAAAATTTGGTGATATGTATCCACATGATGTGTGTGTTTTGTTTTTGACAGTCTATTATATTTTGCTATGTGTGTATGGTTCGATATTCCATTATAACTGACATTATGCTTTTGTCTGTCCACTAACTAAATAAACAATGTATGACCTTGTTGTCACATGACATTACAACCAATCATGGTAAGACTGGCTATCTTATTGGTTCATGTGCATTAGCCATTTTCATATATACTCTTGCTTTGTACACTTTATATATTTTTTCTTGTTCGTACATTTCGTACCATTTCACTCACATACTCTTGTGTGACATTTATTTTCCTTGTCTGGAAAATACAAGTATCATTGTAAACCTGGTGGTTGTCTTCTGATTTCCCTCTTTCCGCGTCAGGACTATTAACTACTCGACGAGTACATAACATTTGGGTATTCGGTATATGATATTCATTATAATAAAGGCTTCTTTTTGTATTTCCCAATGAATGAAAAAAGACAAAACGATATGGTTGTTATTACTGACGTTTCGCTTTTTAATGCTGCTGCTAAATAGCTTTATCACAGTATTATTAGGCATACTTATAGAATTGTGTTTTGACTGGATGCAATAGATCTACTAACCATTTAGCAAGTTTATGCATTGGGGATTTGCACATTGACAATATAGGACGACGTAGAGGATTATTAGGTTTATGTATTTTTGGCAACTCATACATATCCGGGAATTTACAATCTGATGGTTTTAATGAGTCAAATTTATCTTTACTTATAGCATTCAAAAACCTGTTTACAACACCTCCATCCCCTCCCTCATGAAGTGACAAAATCAACACTAATGTCATATATAAGTTCACTATGTAAACACACACTACTTTCATAATTTTACATACTGATCAAATCCAACAATCTACACTTGACTTTCTTATCTTTACCAATTGACCAACTTGACAACGAAACATGACCGCAGACTGACGAACGATGATCAAGTTAATAAACTTTGTTTTGATATCATAATTGACGTATTATTACTTTTGTTTAATTGGTGGATGGTGATTAGCAGTGGAGACGGAGCACTTCAGTCCAATCAATCGACGGGAAAATCAAAAATTCAATTATATTACCTTGATTTAGTTATTTTTATTGTTATTTTGACTTTCAATATGTCCTTTTAATTTAACTTGACCTAAGTAGTCTATTTTCTCACCCCTTAACTCTGTTATACATATGCTGAGATTTTGTAAATTCCGGTTTTAACTTCACCATAGATATGGTAATGGAAGTATCCTTAACTGAACTTAACGACTTAGGAATCGACTTGTTACCAGGGAATAGTCTTATGGACTTAGAATATGCAGATGACATAGTCCTGTTAGGAGAGGATGATGACAAAATCCAGCAGAGTCTTCTGAACACCTTGAGCAGCAATCTTCGTATGTTTGGCATGCGATTCGCCTGCTCCTGTCAAATGTAAGACGCTGCTACAGAAATGGATTACGTCAACTCCTAGCTTAGTGATAGGCAGTGAAGTGATAGAACATGTTGACCACTTCACCTATTTGGGAAGTCGTATCAGCACCAACGAACTGATTGGCGACGAAATTTCAGCATGGATCCAAAAACCTCGAGCTGCTTTCTCTAGCTTACACCATCCCTGGCGTAGGCGTGACATTCGGCTATCAACCAAGGAACGTGTGTACTGCTCACCAGTTCGCTCCATCCTTCTCTATGCCTCTGAAACATGGCCAATACGAGTTGAAGACATGAAAAGGTTGACTGCTTTCGAACATAGATGTCTACGACCTCCTTCTCACGTTAGGTGGTATAATAAGGTAAGTAATGTTGACGTTAGGCGTAGAGTGTTGGGCAAACAGAGAAAATCAATCAACGAGGCTATAAAGTTACATAGATTGAGATGGCTAGGTCACGTGGTGCGCATGCCTAACCATCGCCTCCCTCGACAGGCACTACTAGCTGATATAGGTGCAGGTTGGAAAGGAGTAAGTGGTGGCCAAACAAACACATGGCATCAATTCATGAAATCCTTGACAGTTAAACTGAGTCTGGTAGGGAGATGAAGACTTCCCGGTTGGGGCCCTCGGAACTCTAGGAATCAATGGCTGGCGACAATAGGTGACATGGCTCAAAATCGTTGTCAATGGCGCAGATGTATTCAGTCTCTGTAATCTTTCATATTCCTTTCTACCATTACCCATTCTGTTTCACTCTTACACATGTCAAACTCTATTGATTCTCTACACTCATCTTCTTGTCTACCTTTGTGTGCTATTTGGAAAGTGGCAACTCGAACTGGTGCACTTCGGTGCCAAGTTCCATGTTGAATCCAGACAGACAGACAGACAGATAAACAATCCGATTTAATAATACTTTGATAAAGCTATTAGCAGCAGCATTAAATAGCGAAACGTCAGCAAAAACAACAACAACATCGTTTAGTTTTTCATTCATTGGGAAATACAAAAATACGACCTTTATTATAAAAAAAAACAGTTAATCATCAACAGACAAGATAAGGAGAACTTACTTTTACTCTCATCGACTTCATCCCATACAAGATGGAAGTAATCCCCGTTATGTAGACTAATGCAGTCTTGATTCAACCATTTACCATTATTACATCGTGTCCCTTTGTCTTCACTACAATCATACAGCCAGATCACATTGTCTGGATCTTTGATCAGCATACAATGTGAAGCTGAGACATTCTCATCTTTGACGAGAATGGAACATTCTAATCAGTGAGAAAAAAGAGAGAATTAGATGAAAATGAAGAAAATGACGGTGGGGGTGGCGAGGGGGGGTTGGAACTACCTACCTTCAGATGATCCAATAGTAATCACTTCTTGAGATAGTTCATGCATACACGAATCATGTACAGGCAATAATTTAGCCCATTTCATCGCAGAGATTTCATCCTCCTGCTGCTGCTGCTGCTTGGTGGAACAATTCGTCATCACTGAAGACGTCAGCATTTCTTTTCTGCTGAATTCTGAATTGAGAAAAGAAAACAAACAGACGAAGTCCACTTTAAAGGAGTGCGAGTAATTTAAATCAAGTTTTATAGCAGGAGCAATGTAAGTCAGTAGTATGGAGAAATACATCCAATTGGTGAGTGGTGTTTATTTTTTACGGAGTGGGGGATCGCCAGCCGTTACTATCGGCTTAGCACAGTTTAAGAGTGCGTTAGCCACCGCGGATCGAACCACGAACTACATGCGTGGTTAGCGAGAGTTCCACCACTGAACTACTACTGATGCACACACCACTGTGAGAATACTGAATAGTAATTCCAATCTATTATGCATCCGAAATTACACGTTAAACAAACCAGGATCACAAACATCACAAATGCGAACCGTCTTAGAAGTAACCAGAGTTGAGTCGATACCTATGGTAAAGGTATTAAAACCAAAGCATCAAATAATGATTCTAAAATGATTATGATACTACTCATTAGTAGTGCTCCACCTTGCTGGGAAGTAAAGTGAATACAACTCAATGCGACCATAATTCAATGGGTACGAATATTATAATTACAGAATTCACCACCAATCTCACAAAACCAATATGAATTGTTAAATTATCAATGGTTAACTGTGACGGACGATACATACTAAATTCGCCACATAGAAAAAAAAACGACAACGTGTAACTCACATCCAACTTATCAGCACTACAAACCTCCAACGACTGGCGTATGAAGCTCACCGGCAGACGTATGGACAAATGGCTTATTGGATGCCCTGGATGACTGGCCCCATTCAAAAAGGCGAATGAACCGGACTCGGTCACCGGCTCCCAATGGATAGTGGACTCCCTACTCCACTCCTACTGCCTTGTAGGTCACACTTGGTTGGTTGTGTAAAGGCTAGAGCTGCACTCTCAAACAAAAGGCCGAGCGATGCTAGGGACATCACTCGTACCCAATTCCCATGAAACTTCATGGTTCATGAAGCCGGCTCATCCTCCCGTAGGAGATAGCCGAAGTAAAGTAAAGTAAGCACTACAAGACATGCTCTGTAGAATTAATGTTCATGTTTTGGATTATTAAGACGCAAACTCAGCACATTAATGGGTACTAAGAGAGGCAATGGACAGCTGTTTCTTCCTCGTTTCGGACTCCTTATCATTACGTACCCACCAGGGTTCGAACCCAAGACCTCCTGGTTACAAAGCAAGCTTGTACACCATTCGGCCAGTGGGACCTGACCCAACGGTCCATGAATTTCAACTTCTGCTAATTCGTGATATATTTAGAGCAACGGAATTGGCGAAATTCAGAATTCATCGACCGTTGGGGTTGGGTTACAGTGGCTGAATGATTTGCGAGCGCACCTAGTAACTAGGAGGTCCTGAGCCCGAACTCCGGTGGGTGCGTACTACTAAGAAATGCGCCAAACAAAATCTCATAATTTGTCAGATGGCTGTGATTCTGCTCGGAGATCCAGAATGCAGCAGATGACTTTAGAGGCCAGACGTCAAACCTTCAACTCGAAGTCTAATCCACGTGGTAGTGGAGCAGCGTCAGGAGCTATATTCTATGATTTCCGGTGACTAAAACAAGTACTTTCAGATCCTGGAGGACATGTACACTACCATAAGTTTGTTGTAAGGCTTTTTTTAAGTTCATCTAAGCAGACCCGCACGTCCATTAGTCCAGTTGTAAGCGCCAAACATTCCCGTTGAGGAAAAAAACAAACCACCGATGTAAAACTTCCTCTACACGATGAACACAAAAGTGCGTTTTTCTTCACAGAATTTATTTAAAAGACTCAATTCAATCATCACTGTTAAGATGGATATCGGATGAAGTTCGCAATGTTATCAACCAGCTTGTTTCTTTTATTCAGTATTTACTCAGATCCTTGCAATTGTTCAGAAGTAGATCACTCTTGGTGAGAATATTTCTGGAATGTTTGAGTCATCCTTATGCAACACAGAGAGTGAGTAATAGAGAGGTTTCGCGTGCGTTTCGGATTGTGAGGGCGATTGTTACTTCCGGCTGCCCACACCGTGGAGGTTGGTTGCGTGACCGCAGAGCCCAGGGGATAACTGCTTGAGGCCGGTCACACGCGGCCTGTTTTTGTTTGTTTGGTGTGCCTCAGTAGCATACTTATCACTCCTGCCCTGTGACAAGGCAGCAGGAAGCGCGGTCGTTGTTAATCCGGGCCACGGCCGATCCGGCATGAAATTTTGTGATTTTGTATTTATCATGATGTTGGATAGGGTAGCTGCTTTTTGTTTAACCGCTATCCAAACAACCTTCCTGCCATGGTAGGACCTCAAAAGACATAAGTCTCAGCCAGTATAGCTTGAATAGATCATTGCGGTGTTCAAGCCCGACCACCACGTCAAGGTAGCAGCTTTCGGTCGGGTATGCAACACATGAAACCTCATCGCCAGAAAAACAAAAGGTTTTCTACCTTGCATCGCCTTCAAGGTTGACAGGCAAGATACCCAACTGTTCATCATCACAATTACAGTTCACTTCGCTCCTAATTTACGCCACATTGAGATTTGAACGCTTAATTCAGATGATACAGAAAGACTACATCTTGTTGACCATGTGTCTTCATCCGATTACAAGGGTTATTAGATCAAGCAATAATGTGAGCAATGTCCACACTGAACTTAGAACTTTCCCCAGAAAAGACCAGTCAACCAATCAAGTTGGTTGATGTAGCCTAGCACATACGTCGAGCCACTGCCGTACTCAACAATAAGTGTTATCTGATATGGGATAAAATTAGAGAAGAGTTACAGTGGCTGAACTCCACTGAATTCATTGCCTCTCGATTTGAGCACTTGTAAGGAAGTGCACAGTACCTGGCTTTAATCCTCAGTGTACTCAGGATAAATGATTAATACAATTTGAAAACATCCACAATGGCGTAATGTATTCATTCTTTTCATTTTTGATATACCAATTAATGTTAATAAGCGCCTCCTGCAAAAGCATTGACTTAGAAACATCCTACAACAATGAGGATAGTTTCACTAATTGATCAACGAATTCCTGTGTTGCATCTCACAAAATCAGTTTCGATATTTGATCTACACTAACCATGAAACAAAGTGTTGCAACGGAGCGGCGGAAACATGTTCCCATTAAGTGGCACCACAAACGCAGTGTAAACTCGAAACTCAATTTTTGTCAAATATAAACGGCAATATCTCGAAATTCGAAGTATACCCAACCATATGAGATATTTATAAGCTTAAACACACTGAATATGGTAAATCATAAAGTTTGTATGTAGGTAGTAAGCATAAGGATCTTTCACCGGCTTTTGGATATTTAATAGAGGTATGATTCACTGGTTTGAAAGTACTCGGCTTCCTTCCAGTCAATTGGTTGGTGAGTTCGAACCTCGCTGCACCAAATTAAGCCTCACCTTGGGTAACTGCATAGTATCACATTCCCCATCACAATAAGTGTGTCTGAGGATCTGGTACATACAAGAACTTTGGAATTGCAGTCGTAAAAAACACTAAGGAGCAATAATCTCCCGGGTGAATATACTCGCATGAAGATCAGAATCCAATTAAAAGAAACTGTTAAATGCTAAAGTGAAGGTAACTTAACAATATGAAAGGAAATGTCGGAAAAAAACATAGTCGAATACAAAGTGAGAAATAAGACAGAAAAAGCACCAAGTGATGCATCTTACCTCAGAGGAAGGTTTCACAGAAGATCTGTTACAGCACGATCTCACAGAATAACAATCACTCTCACTACTGCCACTATACAGTTTAATTCATTTTTTTCCTTCACGTTCCCCAGCGGAACATAGGGCTTCAAGCTAGTGGCTTGAAGTTTCTGTAGCAGTGGTGTTTATTTTCACAGGATGGGGTTGCTAGCCTCATGCCCAACCTTTCCTCTTTACCAACATTATTTCTGACTTAGTGAGGTAAAGGAGTGCATCGGTCGGGGATAGAACCCGGACCATGTGCATGGTTGGCGAGCGTCCTAACCGGTATACCACCGACGCATTCATTAGTATGGCGAAAAATAACCAGGTCACCTCACCCACACTACAGAGACAATCTTCTTCTCATGGGAGTCATATCTCACATGATGTTCATATCTTTCATTTAGCTCTCCACTGACGATGACAGTACTACCTCTGAGAACAACAAATGACTAAGCAGCAAATACTCGCGCTATTTATATTTTTAGTAGAGAAAGGTGGCCAGTCATATTTGCCGAATGTCGCATGACTAAAATATTCACGAATATAGGTTATACACACTTCTGTCAATGTGCCTCGATTCAAGACAGACTTAGACACCAGTTCACAAATCGTTGTATACCTTGAAGCACTGAACAGGAGATTCCTCCTTAGTTCGCCAGTCTTCAGTTGACGAGATGAGCAATTCACCATTCCCTCAATGAGTTAGCCTATCTAACAATCCATAAATTATAACTTCTGTAAACATAACATGCCTAGCCATCACCTTCTTTGATGGTCAATGCTAGCTGACTGATATAGGATGGATCAGGTTGGGCAAAGAAAGAGCTAGCGGTGGTCAAACCGAAACATGGCCTCATCAGTCAGTGGAATCCATAACAGTTCGTTTAATCCACCTGCCATGTAGGGAGGTGTAGACTACTGGCTGGGTGGCTGGGGTCCTCGAGGTTAGTAAGAAGCAATGACGGCTGGAGACAATTATTGATGATATGAATCAAAGTGATCTTTGTCAATGACTGGCGCAGATGCATTCACTCTTTGTAATTTATAATATTCAATAAGACTCTATTGTTCTTCCACATTACTATTCTTTTTCCCTCACTCACACTTCTGTTTACTATCTCCCCCTTGAACCTCTCTTAACTCTCTTCTCCGGCACTGTGTGGCACATGGAGGAGGAGTGACAACTTGAACTGGTGACCATGTGTGCAAAGTTCTTTCTTGGAACCAATCAGTCATCAACATAACATAACTATCCAATGACATCGACCAGAAATCATTTCCACACCTGTCCTCCTTGTGGACCTCACAATCCAACTAATTAGAACTTCCGAAAGTCTATCTCAAAACCTGCAATGCATTAACGACGGATGTATTGGTAGATTTCCGGGAATGTGGAAAAATTTGACGATTGTTACTAATCAAGCAAATAAGCCGACTTGTTGACCCCCTCATCAACCACCACCCCACACCGCAAAAAAACGTTGATAAGAACACAACTATCTCCAAGATATATTCGATCTAAAACACCAAATGGAAACTCAACAAACCAACCAACACATCCGACAACTAAATAACATTATCTTCTAGGTTATGTAACCGCTTACAATATATCATTCATAAATAGGATACAAAACCCTAACAAATTTGGTACTCGAAACGGAATGTCATGTTGTTCATAGCGTGTAATATAGTAGCCAGCCTCGCAATGTAGCTACATCGCCAGAAATTCTCACAAATTAATAAAAAATGCATAAGCAACAGAACAGTTCTTTTTTACCTTCATGTTCCCCAGCGGAACATGGGCCTCCACGCTAGTGGCTTGAAGTTTCTGTAGCAGTGGTGTTTATTTTCACAGGATGGGGTTGCTAGCCTCATTCCCAACTTTTCCTCTTTACCAGAATTATTTCTGGCTCAGCGAGGTAAAGGAGTGCATCGGCCGGGGATAGAACCCCAAACCATGTGCACGGCCGGCGAGCGTCCTAACCGCTATACCACCGACGCAGTTAGTTGTAATAATGTACAAGCTTATAAATGTCTCCAAAAACAGCTTCACAGATGTGGTTGCTTCATTCGGAAAGTAATAATCATTCTATCTAAAGTAGGTAAAGATAATCCTGTTGAACAAGGACACTAACAAGATGCATAGATATCTCAGAGTTCTTGGGGTACGTTCCTCACCTTGCACTTCTACTTCACAACTGGTCGGTATGGTTACTACCACTTTCGAGTTTAGGATGTGAACTGGTTGAGTAAGGTCGACCATTTCACCTATCCGGTTAATCGTAAATATGCAGATACGCTGTATGCCTTTCACCCCATACGGCTGCAAGTGAATCTTGCTAAAGACTGACTCGTCTCACCATGTGACGGTGATTTATGCCTATGACAATGAGGTCCGAAGAAGCTTTAGGTATTCGACTACCAATATCTTCGTAGATTTTTGATTTGACACTAGTAACTAGTGTGATGCGTCTAGTCCTCTGATTGGTGCAGATTGAATTCTATCAGTCAGGTTGTAATGTGAGCACCATTCTAGCTAACTCGCCATCACGGTGCACATTGATTGCCTCCAACCATTTAATACCATCAAATCTTCGTAGATTGTTACGTAGGTCTCAGCCTACAGAGTTATCAATCACCATAGCTTGGAATGGTCCAAAATACGTGTTAGGCAAGTCTAAACAGCATCCATGTCGATGTGCTATGTCACCCGAAATAGAATTAGGTTGAAAGACTAAGACGTGGCACTAATCCATAAATTCTTTGCTCGTAAGGACAGCGTGAATTCTCAGCTCACAGTGAGCAATACCGTTAACCGATATGACCGGGAATTTATCAAAGTGATACACATGTATTTAAACCCTATAATACCTCAATTTCATCGACTTTGAAAAAGCTTTCGACAGCGTTGACCCAGCAAGAACTAATTTGGAAACTACTTCAACACTACCGCGTGCACTGCCCAAGTCTTTGTCAACCCTCACTCCAAAGGCTGGCTCTATATGACAATGTCACGTGTCAGGTGACCCACAACGAAAAACTCAGTGAGGCATTCGAAGTGAATACAGGAGTAGGACAAGGCTGCCTGCCTATTATCACCGATGATATTCTTAATTATTGTGGACTGGATGATATTGGCACACCGTGAGTGGGGAGCGAGGAGAGAGAAATACGCTGGACTACGATAAGAAGACTATAGAATGTTTGGATTTCGAGTATGATTTAATGTTTAATGCCATATAAACTCGATGATTTACGGTAGAAAACCAACAGGTTAGCAGAAGAGGTGTACATAGAGAAGACGGAGGTGATGAAGATAACCAACCGACCAACCAACCAACAACAATAAATAGTACCAATCACTGTCAACGGGAGAAATCTAAAATAGGTTACTTCCTCACTTATCTAGGATGTATCATCTCAACTACAGGTGGAACGGATGAGGATGTTAAAGCCACAAACGGTGAAGGAAACATCATCAGTCTGGAAATCTGCACTCAGCCAGCATAAAGGATAAGATTTGGAATCTGCGCAACACAAATGTGAAGTCAGTCACTGCTTCTATCAGGGTCAGAAACTCGGCTAGCATGTCACGAATACGATTTCCAACAGGTTAAAGACTTTTATCAACAGTTGCCCACTTCGCTGGCTGGCTCCATACTAAAGACCAAATGGCCACCTGGGCGGCCAGCCAGAAAGAATTAGCAACAAGAAACTCTGGCTGGCAGTGAACCAACCAACAGCCGATTGCTCAACAAATATGTAGAAAAAGATGGATGGATAGAATGGGCATAAGTTGAGGTGGCAGTCATATGACATCGCTTGCAGTGCAGGCCATCGCTCGATTGGAATCCCAATGGAAAGCGACGAGTGGGTTGTCGGTGTGAGCGTGACATGAAGGAAATCGTGCGAGGAGATGAGAGATTATGGGCAATCATAGGGGGGCCTCAAAGAATAAAAGAAAAAGGAGATGTTTTGTTAAAGGCCTATTCTCCCCTCATAATCCGTGGGAATAATAATATTATATTGGTCTAACTCTTACATATAAAGCACCTGACGACCTATAATCGTATGAATTAAATCCCAATTCTTCAACTTACATAACATTCGACTAGATGTACAAACCACTACAAACTACATTTGTTATATGTGAAACAAATCTTCAGAGAAGAGCACTGGCACTATTTATGAAAACCACACACACACACACACATTGGGCGAATGTCAAACCCTAAATTCGACAACTAATGAATTTGTGGCGACAAATCGAAGCCAAAAAAAACTGAAAGTCACTTAAACAGGATAACCAATACAATGATCTAGCATTCGCCTCAATTTATCGAACCATGGGTCACATACACAACTACTCAGGTTGAACATAGCCTGTACAAACTCCTCAGTTTTTCATTTATTATTAATAAAACACAAACTAGGTACATTATGCGCATCAAGAGATGTGCCACACGAAATCTCATAGTTTGTGCGAGGGCTGGGATACTATCTAGACACCCAAACAGAAGCAGGTGATTGTCTTTAGAAGACACTCGCCTAGCCTTTAACTAGAAATCTGACCCACCAGGTGGTGGAACATCCCTATGGTTGACGGTGACCAAAACAGGCTTATACACCATTCGATCTTTCCGAATTCTAGAGCCTATGTACACCATACGTTTGGAATCAGGGTTTTCTAGCTCCCTTAGGTAGACTTGAATGTTCACCAGTCAGGTTGTGTAACCTACCATACGTTTACATTTGTCTCTCACTTTTGTGGAAAAACACCCTTGCCACATGAAGGTAGAGGCAGGTTATGAACGTGTGGTCATGTGGGAGCATTTCGACAGGAAGATCGAAGTCTACCCCCGCTCATCTGTACCAGATTGTTTACGGAAGACAGTTTATCACTAGTCTCACATTGTACGCAATTTTTAACTCATCTTCTCCTTGAGGTAAAGTCACACCAACCTAAAATATTCTGATTTTGTTTTCGCCTGGGAGGCACATCATAAACACACGACACCAGAGGCCATAACTCAAAATCAATGATAAGTTGAGAATGTACATGGCATATCCGTCATAGCTATCATATACGAATGAGTCTACAGTAAGACTATGAGTAAATACTTTTGTGTACACGTCATGTTACGTACGCATAACAGTCTATCACCTTCCTCATCAAGTGATGTAAACAGGCAGAAGATTTCGGTGTGGTGGTCTAACAAAAACGTGGCATCAATAAATGTAGTTTTCGGTTTGAGCCAAATAAAGAGGCGTAGACTGTCTGGTTGAGGTTTTCAGGACCCTAACAACCAGTGATTTCAGAGTGTTAATAAATACGGTTCAAAATTACCTTCAATGGTGCAATAATGCAATCACACTTTGTGCTATCTCGTGTTCGTTAAATTATTATTTTTTTTTCATTTATTTATTTCTTCTCTTGTACATTACCATTTATTATAACTTCTTTGCATTTCCCATTTTTTATGAAATTTTGCAATTTGAACTACTACACCTTTGTGTAGAGTTCTATGTTGAAGTTCAGTTGAGTACAGTCCATTGTTTACACGCCAAGAATACAATCCAGCTGACGACACCCCCACCATACAGTAGGTTAGGAGTGGTTGAAGTACACAACACACCATATATACAAGGTATGCTATTTACTCATGCTACAACCATGTGCACAGAACATATTTATTTATCAGACAACATATTATCAACCATCTTATGAACATTAATTACTATATATTAGATGTCATTCATGATGAATTACTTTGGAATATTGGTGGTCGATTTCGTTGTACATTTATACATATTACACCCCCACACACACACACACAAACACACAGACACATGTTTTCGTCTATAATCTATTAACAATCTGGTTGTAAATGTAAGTCTTCCCGCCAAATGTAAGATGATGTTACTGGACTGAACTACATTGACTCCTAGTTTAGAAATAGGAAGTGAAGTGGTAGAGCACGTTGACCACTTCACTTTAGGAAGTACCATCAGACAGTGTCAACGGGTTGATCTCTGACGAAATCTCACCACGGATACAGAGGGCTAGTTTCGTACATGCCAGTTTACGCTGTCTCTGGCTTAGTGACATGATATCCGGCTGGCTCGCGACCAAAGGGCGAGTGTACTGCTCATCAGTCTGCTCCGTCCTCTTTTATGGCTAGCTGTGAGACCTGGCCATTGACAGTGGAAGACATGAAAAGATTAGCTAGCTGTCTTTGATCATAGGTGCTTGCGCTCTATCTCCCGTGTGAAGTGGAATAATAAGGTGGGCAATATTGAAGTCAGGCTTCGTTCGAGTGCTAGGTAAGCGGGAGGGGAAATCAGTCGACGAGGCTGTGAAGCTACATCGACTGAGATGGTTAGGATATGTGTTACGTATGTCTAGCCATCGCCTTCCTCGACAATGAGCAATGTTAGCTGACATAGGGTCAGGCTGGAAAACAGCCAGTGGCGGATAAACCAAAACATGGCACCAGTCAATGAAATCCACAACAGTTAGTCCAAGCCACGTAGGTACAGACTTCCTGGTTGGGGTGTTCGGGACGGCAAAAACCAATGGCGGCTGGAGACAATCGGTGATATGGCTCAAAATCGTTCTTCTTCGTTCTACTTTCTTCTCTTGCTTTGTGTGCTACATGGAGGAAGTGTGGCGACTTGAACTGCTGCACATCGGTGCAAAATTCTATGTGGAAAACGGACGGACAGACAGACAGACAGTTGTGAATAACTTTTGGAATTCTGATATCAATGATTCAAAGTTGTTTTTTTTTTAAAAAGAAGCCGTTAATGTTGTCAATAACAAGAAGACTTTATCACAGAAAGAATATTTTCTTTGTTCAGTAAATAATATTTTGAAATTTCTAATGGACATTTTGAATTAAATAAAAAAAATAAGTCAGACATCTTATGATAATTAACTAATCTATTTTTATTTGATTTTTTACAGAAAACATGAAGAATTCCATACGAAAACTCAAACAAAAAAACAATACGCAGAAGATTTATTACACAAACACAATGTGGTTTCTTTTTTGTGTGACACACAAAAATGAGTCACTAATGGAATTTGGAGTTTATATTTTTTTCTGTCCGCTTAAAATTTAAGAGAGCAGACTTATGGAGTAAATATTGAAATAACACTATTACAAAATGTGATGAAGAGAGATTTAGGTTACCGCAAAATTAAACTAGCAACCTATTTATGCATTAATCTCTTTACTTATGCAGTTAAAAAGAAAATATGATTATTCAGTGGATCAAATGATCAGAGCAAAATCCCAGTGAACATCTACTAAGAACAGTAGAATAATGCAGGAGGAGGGAAATTTAGTAATGTTTCTTTAAGAGAGAATGATGCCTTATCTAATCCCCCTCAGAAATATCCAATATATATATAAATGAAAGTTACAGCATCAACGATACTCCATAGGATCGAGCAGACATACTGAACAGGAATGTAAATATTGAGATGAAAAATATCCACAGCTTTATGTAAAATAAAATTATTAATAATAACTAGTCATGCTAATAGGGAAGTTAAAAGAAATTGAAGATGTATGCATCACTTACCAGACAAGTTTTATCCTAGGTTAACTTAACCTACAGCCAATATAGAGAGATTGTCATCAATCATAAATTTGTTAGAAAATAAACATAGCAAAAGTCTATGCTAGATGGTGGAAGCGATCGATATTGCCTAAAAGACTGTAATCTTAGTAGACAAGATAAATTTCCCATCTGAAACAAAGTAATCAATGGACAGAATCACAACTCAAAGATAAACATAAAAAATCGATTGGATTTTGGTATATTTTGCCACCCAACAGATTACGAATAACTTCAATAGTCTAAGTGGAAGCCTGGACCTGACGGACTTCCCCCTAGGCTGCTAATCTCCTTGGCTGATACAACAGACATTCCACTTACAGAGATTTCCAACATCTCGGACCCAGGTTAAGCTACCCAGGAACTGAAAAGATGCTTTTATAAGCCCCATCTTCAAAGAGGGAAACAACCAGTTAGTATCTAGCTACCAGCCTGTAAATCTGACCTACATTATAGCAAAGGTGTTAAAAACACTAGTAAGGGATCAGATCTTAGCTCATATGCGGAAACATGGCTTACTGGCAGTGGAACAGCATGGATTCCGACCAGGACGATTCTGTTTGACAAACTTACTGTTAGCTAGGAAAGATTGGGTTGAGGCCAGGGATAAGAATCATCTACTGGACGTTGTCTTTATCGACCTTAGTAAAGCATTCGATAAGGCATCCTATTTAGGTCTTCTTAGTAAAGTCAAACGTTTTGGATTAGACCAGCGCCTGTGTGAGTGGTTTAGCGACTATCTGATGGATAGAAGGCTGAAGGTAAGAGTTAATGGTGTACTGTCAGGGTGGAAAGCAGTACTAAGTGGAGTACCTCAGGGAACTGTACTTGGCCTCTTGCTATTCCTATTATACGTAAATGAAGTGCCAAAAATTCTTACCTCATCTTCCTTACTATTTGCGGACGATATCAAGATATGGAAAACCGTAAATAGTAACGATAATAGGTTGGTACTGCAAAATGATCTAGATAAATTAGATGAATGGGAATTAATTCCAAGACAAGCACGGTAATGAACCTAGGTCAGAAGTCTTAGATGTCGTACTCCCTGGGAGACACAGAAATGCCAAATGTTATGAAACAAAAGGACCCGGGAATTATTGTGAGGGATGACTTAAAAACAACAGCAAATTGTAATCGAACGCAGCTAAGGCTTTTCGAATCCTATGGGCACTGCGTAGGGCTTTCAAACGATTAGACGAGGGTATGTTTCAGGTACTTTATGCAACATATGACAGACCTCATCTAGAATACTGCATACAAGCAGTGAATCCATGCTTCGACAAGGAGACACATATCCTGGAAAGAGTACAGAGGGTGGGAACCAAATTAGCTAGTGGTATCTCACACCTTCCTTATGACATGAGGATGCAGCATTTAAATCTCTTCCCATTATCATAACAAAGGAGGAGAGGAGACAATTTTGGCTTATAGTATATTAAAGGGTGATTTAGGGATTGACTTTTTGTCTCCCTTTAGGATACACTCACGAGGTCACCACAAGGTACTCAAACCGAGGTCGAATAAAATACGTGTGGAATTTAGATTCTGTCATAGAGTGGTCAACGACTGAAACTCCTTACCTGATTCAGTAGTAACACCTCCATCGGCGAATGCTTTCAAAGAGAAACTAGATCTCTGCAGAGATATTTATTGCAATTTGCTCTTTCCCTCTAAATCCCTATTTCCTGTACAATGTAATTTTGTTTCCATCCACTCTGTATTTCATTTAATGAGATTTTGTGGAATTTGGTGACCGAAGCCAATAAACCTTTTACAAGCTCTCACACTGGGAAAAGTTCAACAATAGCATCCCAGGAGTGCGAACGCACGGGTGACCTTCAGCCGGCCAATCATAAAAATGATGAATGTTTGCTCAAAATATGATGTATATTTACAAGAAAATGCTTGAAAACGCATTAAACAGATTATCTTTCTCTGGCATGGCTTAAAAATACCTTCCAGTTATAATGAGGAATATCAGATGCTAAGTTAGACTAGTTTCTGTACATGTATTCACCGAGATGAATACAGATAAACTGTTTTTGTGAATCGTTTATCTCTCTCATCCTGCTTGCAGTCTTCCAAAAAAGCCATCTGTTGAATTGTTATGGTTTCCAGCAAGAGGATAAACGACTACTTACCAGGAAGACGTGGATAATAAAACAAATTAAAATAAATGGCATTAGCTATGAATCTATACCTAATCGTAACCATAAGCTTAATCCTGACCCTAACAATAATCCTAACCCTAATCATAACCCTTATCCAAACCGTAATTTTAACCCTAGTGCTAATTATAACCCTGATCCTAACCCTAACCCCAATATTTACCTTAGCCCTAATCTTAACCCTAACGACCTATTAATAAATTGTCCAAACAGTATTTCAAAACATGATCTAGGTGAAATTTGCTCCTAAGTTGGTGAATAGCGTTGATATTTCAGCTGTGATAATGACAGATGCCGTTGGTCAACGACTAGCATGCGTTCAAGGGGTCATTGCGGCGTTCACACTCCTGGAACGCTATTGTTGAACTTTGCCTCACACTGTTCTAATTATCACTTTTACAAATGTTCAGTTTACTTCTAGGTCTGTACACAGGTATGGGATTAATGAGTTGTATCGCATAAGAGTGGAAACAGAAGTGGACTGACAGTAATCAACTTCAGTCGTTTTAGTATGACTCATATCTAATTTGTCGACTACAACTAGGGAGTTAGGAACTTACCTTTAAATAATTGATCATACACTTTACAAAACTAAATATTACTTCAGACACCATAAGAATTTAATTAATCCTCTTAATGCAGTAACATAAATGTTGTATTGGTAACATGATTCACTGAAAAAATATTGTAAATTAACGTGATATAAGCAAACGAACAAGACTAGGGGGTTTATGTGCCAAATTTTCTCAATAAAAAACAAGAACTGGGTTTTGCGCAACCTTTCAAATAACAAGCTATACATAAGATAGGCTTCTATAAGTACGTTATGTTTACTTATGAGAAGCTACCTACACATTATATCGATAAATTCAGTATTATCGCCTAGCATACGATGGCATCACCCAAAACATTACCTCAAAGAGAGGAGCTTCAGGAAACACTGTGGTGCATGCCTCCAACGTTGTAAAGTAATAATGAAGAAATGCGCCAACTCAGTGACTAACAAAACCAACCTTGGTTACACAATCACACTAGGCAGTGTGTGCATACCCATTCCTATGCCACTTGTAATGAATCCTGAGACTCTAGTTTTCAATATACACATTCCATTACGCGGTAAAGATCCCTGTTAGTATCAGTGTTCTGAGTGTCTTTGGCACCTTATTTCTTACCAAGCATGGTTGTGAACTTTTACGCTTACAACAGTTACATTTCTAAAAAACCGGAGAGCAGTCATTATGGACTGCGACTGATAACAAAGTCTGGTGTATCCCTGATTAAATTCGAATAATTGCTAATTATTTATCGAAAATCTAACTAGAGGACAATTCCTGGTTGTCAGCTTGCTGAAGGTGAACAGAATTTACCTGCTGACTGCGACTTGTAGCGTAAAGAACCAAACAGCGCGGCTATCCGACAACCAATATCTTTGTTGCGAGCCCGTGATTACGAATTTTCTCCTTTGTTCTGACTTTCCAGGAAACCCTCAGGATATCGAAATGCACTAAGGTAAATACCGAAAAACTGCTGTTGTTGACGAGTGAGTGAAGTTTCAGAAGTAAGTAAATCTAAACACATTCTCCTTTAATTTCAACTTTGTCTTGTTCAATATTCAGTATAGGTTCTATGAGCTAGTATAAACCAATTTGATTTCTTTGCGCTCGCTTCTTGATTTTTAGGCAAAGGTTACTGAACTCCGGTAAACTTCTGCATAGTTCGTCTCGTCACTCGACTGTCGTAGCTTTTGTTGACTCCCAAAGGAGTAGTGCTGGGATTAATTATATATTGTTTGTAGTATGCGGTGTGTTAAAATTTGTTGATGCTGTGAATGGATTTGATCATTTCGCTAGTTAGTCCTCCGGTATCGTCTCCAAAAGAAAAGAAATAACAATAATAATAGATACAGTTAGCATAGGTTATTCAGACTAAATGACAGAAAAAGAAATAGTAAAAACAGACATCCAATTCAATTTATATATACTTTTGTGTATGTATATAATATCATTAATAATAATGTGCAAGTGTAATAGCTGGAGTAGCCAAAAGAGCAAGACGGGAGAGACTGTAAAGAAGTAAAACGACGAATTTAGTTGTCAACCCCTGAATGGTGTATGGGATTTTAAGGGGATTGGCCAATTAGAATCAGTCTTTGTATCGCTGCGTCATTGTCCGGCCTTTTCCACAAGGTATCCACACACAATGCCATTGCTACATCTGCTGGTAAGGAGTCCTGGGGATGACGAACCCGCATTGAAAAGAAGTGGGAGCTATCCTTCTGGGATTTCCATGAGGAAGCCCGTACCTATTCAGTGGCTGAACAACTTTACAGTCTACAGTTTACAGTTTACAATTTATTTAGGATAGTAGGCTATATGCCTGTGTTAATCCTTTCGATTTATTTCATACAGGAGGTCCAATCTCGCCTTGAATGAATCAACGGATGGCGCTGATACGACATGTTCCGGTAGGGAGTTCCAATGGTTCACAATTCGATGCGAAAAACGGATTTCCAGACGCAGACGATTCGACCGTGGTTTTTGAACCTTGAGGTGATGTCCTCGCAATTGGTTGGTGCTAGAAAGAAGAAATAATTTAGATAAATTAGCTCCAAAATCATTTCTTAGGATACGGTATGCTAGTATTAGGTCACCCCTAAGTCGCCTGTATGACAGTGGAAATAAACCCAGTCGACTTAACCTCTCCTCATATGACAGGGTTGAGAAACCCTTTATTAGCTTAGTTCCTACTCTTTGCACCCTTTCTAATAAGTCAATTTCGTATTTGAAACACGGGCTCGCTGCCTGGATCCCATATTCCAAATGAGGTCTGATATAAGTCGGATATAATATACGAAATATATCAGCGTCAAAGTTCGCAAAAGCCTTGCGTATGGCCCATAACATTCTAAAACCTTTAGTGGCTGCAGTTCTACAGTTTGTTGCTGTTTTCAAGTCATGCTGCACACCCACTCCCAAGTCCTTGTACTCAGTGACCACTGGGAGAGTAATGCCATTCATTGAGTAATTGTGCACGTGACTATGGGATACATGCATAACTACACTCTTGCTTAAGTTAATCTCCAAGGCCCAGCGCTTACACCAATCACTTAACAAGTTTAAATCTTCCTGCAAAGCAAGTTGATCACTGTCATCGTGCAAAGCCCTCCATATCTTGATGTCATCAGCAAACAGTAAGCAGGATGACTTAACTACCGATGGAATCTCATTAACATAAATCAGGAAAAGAAGTGGGCCTAGAATTGTACCCTGAGGAACGCCACTCTTAACCGATTCCCATGTTGATAAAACCCCGTTAACTCGTACTCTTTGTCTTCTGTCCTTTAGAAAGTCTTGAATCCAGTCTATGAATATGGCATCCACCGGTATATTAGCATCAGCTGAGCTTGCCCAACTTTCTCTGGCCAAAAGAAGGTTGGTCAAGCAAGAATGACCTGCTCTAAAACCGTGCTGTTCCACAGCGAAAAGTTTGTTCCCTTCAATGAACTGAATGATAGCATCACGAATTATTCTTTCTAGTAGTTTAACAACAATACTGGTCAAACTAACAGGACGATAGTTCTGAACTAAGTTTCTAGATCCGGTTTTGAAGACCGGACTAATGATGGCATCTTTCCAGTCTCTTGGACATTTAGACTGGTCCAGAGACATATTGAAGATTACCGACAATGGCTCGGCTATGCTTTCAGCCAATGCTGTTAATATACGTGGGTGGAGTTCATCAGGGCCACTGGACTTACCAGGATTGAGCCTTAGAAGCCACTTTAGGACAGTATCCTTTCCAATGTATAAGGGTGCCATTTTCAAGTTACCTTCTGGAAAATTTACAAAGCTGGTATCAATATTATCAGAGAATACTTGACTAAAGTGCTTGGACAAAGCCTCAGCCTTAGTCAAGTTATCCTCAGCCATGTTTGTCTGGTCATCTTCAAGCATAAGAGGTGGGATAGCATCACTCTTACGTGTTCTTCTCTTGATATATGAGAAGAGTCTTTTTGGGCAGCCTGGTGAACTTTTAACTAACTGGGTTTCGTAAGCTATCCTTGACTGGTGGATCAAAGTTTTACACTGGTTTCTGGTTTCACAGTATTTCAGCCGGAACTGCTGTAGCCCAGTAGAAACAAAGAGATTCCAGAACCTTTTTCTCCGTCTCAGGAGTGTTATAGCTTGTCTATTTATCCATGGTGGCCGATTTGTTGGCCTTTTAGGAACCCTCCAGGGGATGAGATCAGTGGTAACCCTCTCAAGTGTATTCTTAAATCTATCCCATTCATCTTCAATGGATGAGACAATGTTGACTGACCAGTCGGCAGTTGAAGCACGCTCCTTTATAGCCACTATGTCAGCATGCCAAACACTAGGCCGGGATTTGGGTTGAAAACTGACTAAATTGCCAGCCCTTAAGTTAAAATCTAACACCCCATGATCACTGTTTGCTAGAGGTGGATGAATAACTAGACCATCCACGTCGTCGTTGTCATGAGTAAGCACTAAGTCCAGCAAGGAAGATCCTTGGGTAGAACCGAATCTTGTACTACCTAAGACATGTTGTGTCAGGGCATTTTCCATGGTTGTCAAGAGTAACCGGCTGTCAAACTTATCAGCGGATCCTGGAGATGTGACAGCTACCCAGTCTATATGAGGTGCATTAAAATCACCTAGAATAAGACAGCTACTGTGTTTACTCCATTGTTTGAGGTGATCTAAAATGAAGTCATCACACTGACAATAGGGACTTCTATACAGAACTCCAATGAGTAGAGTGCCGGTTGCAAAGCTTACTTCACAGCTAATTACCTCACCTGTCCCACTGTCATGAGCTTCAGATTTCACGGAACGAACATGTAGGGAGTTGTTGATGTACAGAGCAACCCCGCCACCTCTACGACCCTTAACTCTGTCGCTGCGCAAGCAACTAAATCCGCATAGCTCAGGTGTGTCATCTAATCCCGAAACCAGCCATGTTTCAGTAATGGCCACAATACCTGGGCTAAGGTCTTCTACTAATACACCTAGCTCGTGAAATTTGTTCCCGATACTACGTATATTAGTGTACACTACCTTCAGGCTTCCTATGCGGTCTGGCCTATCCACACAGGTCTTGGAAGCATACGTTTCCAAGACCTGACTATTTGAAAACCCACCAGTTTAAGGTTAGTCTCACCATTTTTGCGTCTTGTTTCTAGCTGGGACAAAACTTCTTTTCGTTTAAGTCTGTCTTCAAGAGATAAATCAGGTCTGGCTGAAATTCCTGACCCGGCAAGGTTGTGTACATTAGCCAGTAGATGATTCCGTTCATCAGGAGAACCTAAGACTACTTTAAGCAACCTACGCTGATTAGAACATTCATCATCTCTTTTGCCTATTCTAATCAGCTTTTTAATCGATACTCCAGGGAAATTCGCTGGGAGCATCTTCCTTATAATACTACTCACTAATTTAAGGTCGTGATCGTGCCTTTTCACGGGATCAGATTCTTTGGACTCTTCCAAATTTCCAACAATTATGTTAGAGTCTAAGGAGAGCTTGTCGTATTTAGCAGTGGCTACGTCCTTTCTCACCACTATTGATGCAGCCTGGCTACAGGTGACAGACGTTTGCCTACCATCAATATTACTATATTTCTTTCGACTGCTTATTTTTGTTACCCATTTATCATCTGCCTGCAGTTGCTTCTCAGGGCTGCTGCAGTTTTTGATGGTACAATCAAGATCAGTGTCTGCGCCACCTTCATGGTGAACTTCGCTTACGGTGTTCTCTGGTTCTGAGGTGCTGTTTACAGCTTCCGTTTTTTACCTTTTCGCTTACTAAGACGCTTCGAACGCCTAGTAGGTTTTACTTCCGGGGTAACTGGGATAGTAACCGCCGGTGTGATAACATTCATGATGGCACTTACTGCTTCATCTTCAGACGGGCAGTCCGTGTCACTCTTACTAGCCACGCTATCATCAGGAAGTTCCATGGCTTTAGACAGCAGTTCGTGAGCCTCCCTTATTAAGGTCATCTTTGGGGAGCAACACATTCTGCACATCCAGTGGGATGTTGGAGCAGTACAGCGTTTGTATGCAGCTGGACGTAATCCAGTACACATCTTATGATACCATTTTTCACAGTTATTACACTGTATTCCATCATCTACCAAAAAGTAACACTCCGCCCTATTACATTTATGTGGTACTTTTGACATGATGAATTTCTACTGGAAACAGCCAAGACAATTTACCCAATATAGACTATATAAGTGGTTAAAATCAAAACTTAACAGACAAAAGTCAAGTTAAAGTTTTTTTAAATGTTCTTGAAGTGAATAACACAACAAAACAGCGATTTGTCAAAAACGTGAAATACGTGAAAAAAGCACTCCCTTTCAAACAGCGCGCAAACTTTGTTTGATGATTCTGGTCATTTGTTATATTGTAGGCAGCAGTCGTATCCCTCCTAAGCCGACGGTAGCTGCGTGTGAATAGTCCTAATTTCCTTAGCCACTCATCATGTGGTCTCTTTCGGAGACCAATCACTCCCTTTGTCTCCCGTCTTTGGATTCTTTCCAAGAAGTTGGAGTCTCTTCCAAGTAGTGGGGATGCAATGATATTATACACTTCAAGGTGTGGTCTGACACATGTTTTGTGCAACTTTAAAAAGAGCTCAAGAGTGAGTGCACCGAACTGTTTATGTGTTAAGTGTATGGCAAAATAAGCCCTCGCTACGTCCCCCGTGTAATTTGCGCTTGTGTCCATTTTTCTCGTCAGAACTAGACCTAAGGCATGCTCCGACGTTGTGCAGGACAAGCTTTCGTTGCACAGCGTGTAACGACCAAAAGGTGCGTAATTTCACCACCTTGCACTATTTCAGGTTGAAAGTCATACCAGTGGCCACCACCCGGTCTTCTGTAAGCTTTAGATTTGCCTGCAACCTATCTGAGTCTTCAGACCAACTTATTGCCCTCCGTATCTTCATGTCGTCAGCGTATAGACCAGTCGGGCAGCTCAGACGGCATGGTACATCAGTGATTAAAATCAAAAGCATCAGTGGTCCTAGGATAGAACCCTGTGACATTCCTGACGACGAGCTGTGCTAAGATGATAGGACTCGATTGGCCATAGTGCAGAATTTCCTTTCAGCCAGGTAGTCCTCCAACCGTGACAGAAGTGGCTTACCTATGCCCGCTTGCCTTATTTTGTGTAGGAGAAGGCCGTGATGAACTGTGTCAAATGCCTTCTCAAAAAGTCTACGAGGACATCATGGACTAGAACATTCGTACCCCAGCATGATGTCCAATCGTCCCAAGCTGATAGTAGGCTTGTTACATAGAATATACCTTTCCTAAAACCGTGTTGGGCTTCATGGAGTCAAATGGTCCTATCGAGGTGCTCTCTGATGTGATCATCGATAATAATTCCCAGTAATTTTGATACTAGTGGGAGTAGGGCTACTGGTCTATGACTCGTGATATTTTGTCTGTCCGCACACTTGAATATAGGAGAAAGGATGGCGCTTTTCAACTCTCTTAGCAGTTTCTAAAATCCATCGAGTGTTGGAGCAAATTGCATAAGGGCCTATAGAGGGCTCCGGCACACTATTTCAGAACAGATTACGTCATGTCGTCACATCCTGGTAACTTACCAGATGTGAGTCTCTGTAGCTTCCCTAGTACTATTACCGGATTTATCTAGGAAGCAGCCACTAGTTTTTCCTCCGATGAAATGGTAGTTTCACCACTGTGGTCCGTTCCAGTAATACCCACATTGTTGATTAACTATTTGGCGAAGGCTAAACCGAATGTTTCAACCATCTCAAGACTAGTGAGGTATTGATCACTGATCACTATCAATTAACTGTAAATCCAGTTGCCCCTTTTAGACCAGATTTTATTCGTAGAAAGTTGGCTTTGTATTGTGTTCATTCTATTTGTGGGCTAATAGTCGTCAACTAGTTTCTTTCGTTTTTTCCTCAGGTGCACTTGTTTTCTTGTGTTAATGATTGCTGTGCACGTCGAATTCACTGATTTCTTTGGGGTACGACATGCAATGTGACAGTTCCAGTCCGTAATTTCTCGAATATTATGCTACTCTGATTCCATCAGCATTATAACATTGCTTCAAACACCTTGCATATTGACAGTTCACAGTCTGCAGCAACCCAAAGCAGCGTATTTTACATTAAGTGCTGGTATTGCTGAATGCATCACAACTACTGCCTGAAAGAAAACGCCGTGCCTCCCTGGGGTAAGTATGACGGTCATTTGGGAACTGATACTGTTGGTCTCTTTGCGAAGTCACTATGTAACTGCAGAAGGCAGGACACGGAAGCCATTGTATAGTCTTCTTTGATCAAACCGCTAGTGGTTTGATATAAACTTTGAATTTAACTCCACATATATAAACAGCCACTGAGCATGTGATTTTGGCTTACATTAAGCGACATGAAATGGAATGTTCAGGTACACAGTGTTCTATTGCTAGTGCTGTACTGAACTGTGGGAATGCAATTCCACTGGAACACATTGTCCCTGTCAAACCACCACTATACGATCACTTCAGTTAGCCAGTACTGGAGACCCCTCTTCCGGGAGAAGCAGGATTTTCTGGCCTCCTACTTGAATCACTGGACTATCAGAATTTCCATCCGAGACAATTCATCTCAGTTTCCTTAGTTCTCAATGTTATGACCATTCAATTAAGTCTGTGGGTCACGAAATGTACTCATGCACATTTTCGGTTGTTTTGAAACCTACTATCTCTCATTTCTGAAAGACGGTATATCCAGATTCAAGATCACGATGGGCTACATGTTTTCGTGAATTCGTTTGCCACTGAGATTTGACGTGTTGCATATTTTAACGTGTCGAGGTAACTTTCTGTGGCTGGGAGCTACTATAAGCTTATTTTTAGTCCGAAGGTCATAGTAGTTAGGTTCATATTCAGCACTTATGGTGAACCTACAATCACTGAGCTAATTAGCGTATACTAGAGTAAGATGGTAGACTGTCCATAACACAAAATGAAATTTAATTGCAGTCTAATGAACCCCCCAAGAGGGCAATAATGTTAAGGTAAATCTAGCGAATTCTGAACTAATTGAAACATTCCATACTTACTAAATCCCGAAATAGATCTGAAATGGTTTGATTATGCGCAAAACTGGAATTGTGTGCTGGTTTCCAGCAATACTGGCACTAATTCAGCACTCTGTTCTTCTTCTAGGTATTTTCAGAAGAAGCTCGGAGCATGCTGTGTTTGCTTATCCGCCTTATTTCAGCACTCTTATCTAAGATTCAGCGTCCGTTGCTCCTTTTTTAATGAGGACTAGCGTTACCTCAGTGTATACTGGGTTGTTTTCAGGCAGATAAATTATTCATTTATCATAAAAAGGCATTATTTGGGCGTAGGTTACAATTAATTTAGACTTTTTGTAAGGTTTGGCCTTGAAGTGTTGCGACGGTATTAGTGATGGATCCTACTAGTTGTTTTTATTTCGGATATGCTTCGGCTGATAAACATAGTAAATAAGGCACGTATCGCTCGAATTTCTGACTCACTTCTAAACTGCGATCATTGCAAAACAATCAACCAAAGTCTGTTTTAAACCGTCACTCTAAGGCATGCTAACGGTAAGGTGGTGTAACAACAATTTGAGTTTACATGCTTACATTATGAATATGTACAGAAACATTAAGGTAATACTAACATTTTCGCAAAAATAAACGATTCACATGGGCATGTCGTGTTTGTAATGTTATCGTAATGTAATCGCAAACTGTCTAACCTTCTGGTGAGCTCTATTATTTCCCGCAGTGTAGCATCGGAATTTCTTTGGTTAAGGCTGACGAGCCGACGTCGTAATCGTTCATCAGCATTCCGAAACATGTCGTTTGGTTGCGGTGTTAATTGAGCGGATCGCAGAATTTCTTCCGTGGTGTTTTACCGACGTGCCAACCTCTCGTTTTTCTCAGAATATCTATGAGTAACATTTAAAGAAAGGGAACATACCGCAGTTTAGATATGGATCCAAGAAAGCGCACATGGAAAACTATATACGCAGTGTGTTCAACATGTGCATTAAGCCTCATTCTTGTCTACGAAGAAGGTTTGAATTCCTGCTGCTTAATTAGTTGAGGTCATGGATATTTAACGGAAGTAGAATATACGCCTTTGCAGGTCTAAAATTGCTTTTTTGGCACCAAAGGGTGTGAGAAGCCGTAATAAAGGCGGCAGCAAGGTATGCTCCGCGGAAAAGCCGTGAATTATCTTATCTTAGCAATTGTAATATCTAGAAAGCATCCACTGGCCCTCACGTATTTTATGTATGGTTATGTGGTCAGTCAGTTCCCTCATATTTTCCACAGGGTCGGTTCCGGGAGATCCTTTCCGCAGATACCATTTCAGCTGCCCGTGAGCATTTTTCACTCTTTTGTTAGTATTGTCACCCATGCTGATAGTAAACCGTTTGCACTATGCACGAGTTCTCTGCCAGAGCCTTCCGATGTTGACACTAGCTTCAGCATTTATCATAGCTATGAGGTTTGGGTAATTCCAAAACTCTTTGCAATATCTCCTGAATTATTGACCTACCTGTCATAACTGCACAGGTGCACCATTCGATGCAACCACTTTTTCACACGTTGATTCGGGAACTGTTTTGGTTATGTTCTTCCATGAAAATGAGGCTTACCTTTCATCTGAATGCCTGGCGTTCATGGAAATGTCATAAAGCAGTGCCCTCCTTCGGAGCGTTCATCTGTGCAATTCTACAGTCGAGAGTGAATGAATGACTAAAGAATAATACCACAAAGGATTATTTCGTTCTTAAGATAAAACATCACTGCGTCACATGACGTACTGAAGATGGCCGTTTCATTTGAAACTCCTGGATGAAGAGTAAATGCTATACAAAAAATACTCTGAAAATTGTACATATTGTGTAGACTTATTTTGCACGATAAAGGTATTATTATTAAAGTTAGGATAGCGAAATACATCGCCAGTGAATCCTCGAAATGTTTTTACTGGATTCCGTATAGCGAATTGCATACACAGAAATTCAAACAGCTCAAAACGGCAGTGATAGTTTCTTTTGGAGTGCCATCTGTTGCCATCAGGATTTGGTTATACGCTTTAACCAAGTCTATTTTAGAACATATAGTTGCGCCAGATAATGTTGCCCTCAAGTCTTGTATGTGAGGCAAATGATAGCAATCAGGGGTTGTTTTGGTTTTCACTCACCGGTAATTGCCAGTGGGTTGCCAATCGTTGCTATCCGTTTTCGGTACCATATGCAGTGGGAATGCCCATAAGCTATCCGATGGCCTAATGATGCCAGGGGTGAGCATATGGTCAAACTAATTTCTAGCGAGTCACAGTTTATCAGGAGCAAGTCGCCGTGCTTTAAATCTAACGGGTTGTCCTGAATTTATGATGTGATGCATAACATTGCTGGTTATGCACAGCAGATCGTTGGAGGGGCGCTTGTCAGCAATCAACTGGAAAGTTGGATCAAATGTCACCTTCCTCTTAACCAGTGACATCTGTGACCTACATAGGTGAGGTCTTTAATAGGCTGTCTAGTGGTGTGTTCTGCCAGCTGTTTATGGCTGAAATCTACCAGTAGATCATGATGGTTAAGTAGATTAGTGCCTATTTTAGACACTGTAACGTCAGGAAGAACAAAAATCTACAAGATAGGTTTGTGTAGACCTATTTTCAGATAAACGTATTTCCTACAAAAGGTTGCAATTGGTTTTCCATTTGCAGACTAAGTTGGAGGTAGGTGCCTTCTGTTGATCTTCTGCTGAAGCAGGAAGGAAGCTGACTTCGGCGCCTGTGTCGACTAAGTAACGGGTCTGGTTGGTTACATCATGAATGTAAAGTAGGCGACGGTTGGCACTGACGCGTGCCGGTGGGATAGTTTCCCACAGTCATTGAGACAATGCAGAAATTACAAGGTTTTCGGCAACATTTCGCTTCCGGGCCGTAGGTGTTGTGATACCAACACAAGTTAGGGTTTTTTAGTGAACGTGGCTTGGATTTAGAGCGACCACGTTAGTTTCGCCGTTGGTGGGAGTTTGGACGACTATAAGAGGAATTACAGGGTATATTTGACCTAAGTAGCTCCTGGGCAGAGTTGCATATCTCTATCACTACACTTGTAGGGGACTAATATTAGAGTTCACTAACATTCCAAGTATAAAAGTAATAATCCAAGTCAGTGGAGTGTTAAATCACAATATATTACCAAAAATACAGTGACGAGTTATAGCAACAAAAAGGATTACTTGAAGATAACGTCTAAGTCCTCGGCTACAAATTAATTATATAATCCACAGGCACGTTAATTGTTTGGACTGCGTCTGCTGTAGCTGCTGTGTTCCGGTTGTAGAAATGTCTTCGGTTGAGAGTAGTAGGCTCCTACAATAAATCCGAAGTATACAACACGGTGTGAGTGGAGCAAGTAAGCAGAAGGGACCAGGGAGAAGACGAAGTCTCCAACAGCAGAGTGTATTTTTCAATTGTACACGGAAGTTATGTATATTTCAACAAGAAGCGTTTTAAACAAAAATTATGTACAATATCTCGAATTTATACAAGTAACCAAAAAGTGTACAATCACATTGTTACGTACTCAACACGGCTCCCCCCTAGAGGTCCGGAGAGACAACCGGGAAATGATAAGTAAAACTATGAAGTAAATAATAATAGTAATAGCAACTTTTGGATAAAAATAGGGATATATTACAACATGCATAAACGCGAGAAGGTATGTGAGTCATGTAAAGTCTGAAAGCATATACAATTGGTTCAGCAATAAAAATTGAAAGAGAAAGTCATGTCACTTAAATTTGCACTAACCATGAACATAGATTTTTAATGTATAAAGAAAAATATGTAAATACACAGTAATTAAGGAGGGGAAAGAAACATTTAAAAAAAATATGGATTAAAGATCAATAGTTTTTGGAAAGGACACTACCTGTTTTTTCGGTGAGGTACATATAAATAAATAATAGTGATAGTAACATCAAAGTTTACGACGAAATACTAACCGTCATGATGATAATGTCTAAACGAAAAAGATAATAATAATTTTTAATTATTTTTCTTTTGTTAGTCCTCAAAATGAACGTAGCGAGCCGGTTTACTGATTTGCCGACCACTACGTGTGTGATATGGAGGGAGGATAAGACTTGGTGCCGGTGGAGGGGATTCGGATGTTTGATTATTTGATTGCGCAGCTGCCGATGTAGATTCGAAGTCGTTGTCGGTGTATGCGGGTTTGATTCGATCAATTGAAACAGTCTCTCGTCTTCCATTCTTGTTCACTGTAAAGTGTTTGTCTGAACGTTTAATAACTTGAAAGGGTCCTTCGTATGGAGGTTGCAATCCTTTTCTGATGGCGTCGACTCGAATGAAGACGAATTTGCAAGTTTGTAGATGTTTGTTGATCTGATCTCTTCGGGGAGATTGTCGAGGTGCTGTTGGTTGAAGTTGAAGCATTTGTCTAGTTAATCGGTTAGTGAAGTCGGCAATGTTCACGTCTGTGGAATCGGCTGAGGGGACTAGCTGTCCAGGCAAGGTTAGGTTGGTGCCATAGACAAGTTGAGCCGGTGTACATCCTAAATCTTCTTTGATAGTAGAACGGATACCAAGTAAAATCAAAGGTAAGTATTCACTCCACTTAGATGTATCATTCTGCGCCATCAGGGAGCTTTTCAGTTGTCTGTGGAATCTTTCCACTAGACCATTCGCTGCCGGATGATAGGCTGTTGTGGAGATATGTTTCACTCCCAGAAGTCTCGTCAGTTCGCGAAAGAGTGTCGATTGGAATTGAGGACCGCGGTCGGATGTAATAGTAGTTGGTACACCGTAGTTTGACACCCAACGGTCGAGAAAAACTAAAGCAACGTTTTCAGCAGATATGTCGTTTAAGGGGCATGCAATAGCCCAACGAGTAAATCTATCAATCGCTGTCAGGATATGTGTATATCCCCTTGATGTTGGCAATGGTCCCACGATATCTATATGGATATGCTGAAATCTCCTTTCGGGTAATTTAAACGTCTTCGGGGTTGTAATAGTGTGGCGGTGTACTTTGGAGCATTGGCATTGGATACATTCTCGTGCCCATCTCCGAATGTCAGAGTTCATTTTAGGCCACACGAAGCGTTCGCCGATCAGCCTGACCGTGGCGCGTACTCCAGGGTGGGAAAGCGAATGTAAATGTTCGAACAATGCTTTTCGGCAACTGAGAGGGACAAATGGACGATTAGTGCCGGTAGATACATCGCAGACTATGGTTGCATCCGATAAGGGGATAGGCACATCTTTGAGTTGTAAGGAAGAGTTTCTGCGGCAGGTTTGGAGTTCAACGTCATCTTTTTGTAATTGAGCCATACGATCAAGACTGATGTCTACCGACGTTTGGAGCTGGTTAATGTCACTTCTTGAAAGAGAATCGGCTACCACGTTCGCATCCCCTTTGATGTACTGAATGTCGGTTGAAAATTGGGAGATATAATCCAACTGTCTGGCTTCTCTAGGGGAGTGTTTATCAAGTGAAGTAGTGAAAGCATGACACAGGGGCTTGTGGTCAGTAAAAATAGTGAAATGCCGGCCCTGTAGTAAGTAACTGAAATGCTTCACTGCAAGATATATGGCCAGCAATTCTCTCCCAAAAGTGCTGTATCGTGTCTGAGCCGGTTCCAACTTCTTAGAAAAGAATGCGAGTGGGGTGACTTCGCCCTTCATCTTTTGTTGTAATACTGCCCCCACTGCTACCTGTGATGCATCTGTACATAAAATGAGTGAAGCTTCTGGGTTGATGTGAGATAACATTACGACGTTGGATAAGGCATCTTTTGCATTATTAAATGCTGCTTTTGCTTCTTCAGACCACTGAAATTTCTTCGAATTGCATCTAAGTAGGTCGGTCAGTGGCTGAACTATGGAGGCACATGATGGAATAAAACGTCGGTAGAAGTTGAACATCCCGAGAAAACGTCTAAGTTTCTTTAAGGAATCAGGTTCGGGAAAGTTCTTAATAGTTTCTATCTTATCTTCGGTAGGTCTGATGCCTTCGGCAGTTATTCGATGTCCTAAGAATTCAATGGAAGGGGAACCAAAAATACATTTCTTTGGATTGATAACAACTCCAAATTGTTCAAACCTTTGAAATAACAAGCTTAAGTGTTGCATATGTTCTTCCGTCGATGAGCTGGCAATTAAGACATCGTCGATATATACAAAGACGAAATCAAGACCTTGGGTAACTTGGTCCATAAAACGCTGAAATGTTTGAGCAGCATTCTTTAGTCCGAAAGGCATTCTCAAGAATTCGAATAATCCAAAAGGCGTAATAATTGCTGTTTTTGCAATGTCTTCTGGAGCGACTGGTATTTGATGATATGCCCTCACCAAGTCAACTTTAGTAAAAATGGTCTTTCCATGTAAGGTCAAGGAGAAGTCGTGGAGATGAGGTATAGGATAACGATCTGGTACCGTAGCGTTATTCAAAGCGCGATAATCTCCACATGGTCGCCAGTCATGATTAGTTTTAGGTACCATGTGCAGAGGTGAAGACCATGGGCTGTTAGATGGTCGTATGATACCTAACTGCATCATATGTTCAAATTCCGACTTAGCTGCTGCTAGTTTATCGGGTGGTAACCGTCGTGGACGTGCCTTCACAGGTTGTCCTGTTGTGATGATTTTATGCGTAACTGTATGAGATATATCTTCGACATTGTATGATGGTTTAAGGATTTTAGGAAATCGTTGCAATAAAGCAGAGAACATTTCACTCTCCGGCTTTTCTATGCAGATGCTATGAACAGAGTAGTCGCATGTAATACCATGGATCTTGAGTTGGGTGCAATTGTCAACCAGTTTTTTCTTGCTGATATCAACCAACAGATTGAAGTGACTTAGAAAGTCTGCACCTAGTATAGCGTGACGTACGTCAGCTACTATGAAGATCCATGTGAAACGTCGGCGTAGTCCTAAATTTAAAATCATTGACTGTTCGCCATACGTCTGTATGTTGGTTTGGTTGGCAGCACGGAGTGAAAGTTTTCCAGGTATTTTGGCTGATCGCCTGGATAGTGAGGGGGGGATAACACTGACCTCGGCGCCTGTATCTACCAGGAATAATGTGCCGGTAGTCAAATCCCTCACATAAAAAAGGCGACTGTGGTGATTGCCAGTAACAGCTGTCGCCATCACTGTCTGGCTGAGGCGTTTCCCTGAGCCTGGTTGGCTTCGCTAAAGCTGCACGGTTTTACACATTTCAGGGCATGACGTCCAAACTTCCAGTGATACCAGCATATATTGCTATCCCGAGAAGACGTGTAAGAACGCTGTCGTGAGAAGGATCGTCGTCGTGATGGTGACCTTCTCTGTGAGCTCCGCCTCCGGACTTGTCGATCAGACTTATTAGTTTCCAAATTGTCAATCCTTGCCGCTAAGTCTGCAATGGCGGCGAGTATCGGTGTGTCTGCCGTGGGTGTGGAATGACACGGTGTGGCACTATCAGATGCTACGTGACTTATGGTGTTATCAGATAAAACATCCATAATACTATCTGCCATGTCACTTAGTTGGTCTAAGTCATACGACTTTCCTGAGATGATTAAAATTTGCTGGACATTTCTAGGTAAACGTTGCAACCACATCTGTTTCAGCACGACCTCGTCTACTTTATGATTTCCGATTAACTGGCGCATGTGCCTGAGCAGCTGGGATGGTTTACGTGGGCCTAGATCACAGCCTGTGAGCAATTGTTGGATTCTTTTCTCATCCGACAAACTGGTACGTTGTATGAGGAGGGCTTTAAGTTTATCAAATTGATGTTCCGTCGGAGGATCTTCGATGAAATCGCTGATTTCTGTCAATACTGACGGAGGGAGTTCTGCCAGCACCATACCATATTTGGCTATTTGGGACTTAATGCCCCGTGCTTCTAGCAACGGTTCAATTACCGCAAACCAAATCCTTGGTTCTGCGAAACCGTATTGGGGTAAACGAAAATCAGTGATGGCATTTATTGTGGCGTTTGTCTCGCTATTAGTTGTCTGCTCATTTGATGTACCGGACTGAGGTGATGACATTATGAATATGGGGTTATTGGTACAAATTAGGATACAAATATAAACCACACACAAAATCACAATGAATATACAAAATAGCAAAAATAAGAATATGAATATGCCAAAATAATCCGTGTTCTTATCGGGCTCACCAATTAATTTGTAGGGGACTAATATTAGAGTTCACTAACATTCCAAGTATAAAAGTAATAATCCAAGTCAGTGGAGTGTTAAATCACAATATATTACCAAAAATACAGTGACGAGTTATAGCAACAAAAAGGATTACTTGAAGATAACGTATAAGTCCTCGGCTACAAATTAATTATATAATCCACAGGCACGTTAATTGTTTGGACTGCGTCTGCTGTAGCTGCTGTGTTCCGGTTGTAGAAATGTCTTCGGTTGAGAGTAGTAGGCTCCTACAATAAATCCGAAGTATACAACACGGTGTGAGTGGAGCAAGTAAGCAGAAGTGACCAGGGAGAAGACGAAGTCTCCAACAGCAGAGTGTATTTTTCAATTGTACACGGAAGTTATGTATATTTCAACAAGAAGCGTTTTAAACAAAAATTATGTACAATATCTCGAATTTATACAAGTAACCAAAAAGTGTACAATCACATTGTTACGTACTCAACACACTGACCCTACTCGAAGTCTTTCAGGCAACTGAGCATACTTCAGTGATTGGCCGTTTTCACAAAATTGCATCTGCAGAAACAACTAAGTCGCCCAAAGTAACACTGTGAAGTGTTAACAGGACAGCCTGTACTGACTGTGGCAGTTTGGATAAGGAAAGTTCTCTGAAAAGTCCTTCATCGAATTGACGTTGGCCAATAACTTCCTTCATTCTTGTCAGCATGCTCACAGCCGACTGATCACCTAGCTCCACGTTGTTAAGTATTTCGTCAAGACGCTGTCGATCCGTGAGAAAGTTCCTCCTCAGGAGGGTTGCATTAAGCAACTCATACGAGTTCCCGCGATAGGGCCTGGACATCAGCAAGGAGTTTTGAACGTTGTTCGTTGAAATCAGACTCCGATATCTGAAACCATGATTCAGTATTATTTGACCAAAATAGTACGAGCTGAATAATTTTGGAAGTTGAGCGAATACGAATGACCTTAACGGTATGATCAATCATGGCAGAAATATAGTTTCAAAACAGCACAGGAACAAATACAAAATGGAAGGAACTCACCGGATTTGTCTGTGTATTTGCCAAAGATGGAGTTCGCTGTAGGGGTCACCAGTTTAGAGACTGAAGGTATTGACGTTCACGGATAGTACGAAGTATACTAACACAGGATCTAATATCCACAACTTCTGTCGTATTCATTCCACGTAGACGAAAGGTAAAGCAAAACACCAGAATTGATCACCCAAATTACGAGATATATTTCGGGATCAGATCGGAGTGCGAGATGATTGCTCAACTAGCTGGGTATAGTAAACGAACGTGACACAACGGAGTACCAAATGGCATGGATGCTTACCGGAAGCCTTCAGCTAAACAAGTTGACTTCAACAGTGAGGGGCAGCATTTATTGTTCAGTGATTAATGAGGTAGGCTAATAATTTCGAGGAATAACCTATGGCTACAAGGCAAAACACAATTCATATTTCGAAAATTAACACAAATCATATGATAAAACTGCTAACATAGTTTACATGTGAACGGTTAAAGATGAAGTGGATAACCTATAATATATATTTAAAATTATTAGTGACTTCATCGTAGAAAAAGGAGAACAGCCTCATGAAACTACAGCCTTATTGAGTAACTTAATATTAACTTTGATTCACGGAGTAAATTGGAGTTTCTTGATAAAAAAGATGATCTAATCACCAAAGAAAGTAAATACGTCCACATCTCAAATAAAGGCTTTACATTACATAGCGATCAAAATTATCTACCCTGTTACCACAGCACTTCGACTGACTCACCAACTGTTGAAAGTCACTTACTCTCAAAGAAAAATTAAACCTACAGAAAAAAGTGTCCTTCTGACTTCTAGATGTCCTAATGTTCCATGAGGAAAAGCGCCTTGTACTCATCGGATTATACCGTTAGATACATGATTCATTCAATACAACTAATAACGTGATAACATTAATTGAAAACTCAATGCCCACAGTTTTTATTTACCGAACACTCTACAAATTCACTACATATCTATTCATCTAACCGTGTAAAAACGTGTTTCCCACAAGTCGTATCACTCCCTGAAACTCCTCCCACCCCTCTTAATCTTTGTATTCTCCTCCCCCCCAGTAATTTCCCCTCGAGCTCCAGACACTTTCGCCAACCAGAGCTTAATTTCAACTCCAGTGCTTCTTACTAATTAAAGTTGCTGGAACACAATCACCGAATTACAACTGAGGAAAGTCAACACATTAGAAACATGTGATTATTATACAAAAATTAGATTTCATTTGCACAGATGATTCTGAGTAGTAATCCCATTTGATGTTGTCAGCACCTCCCATTTTAGCACCCCTACATTAAGCTTAACTGTTTGCTTACCAAACTAATTGATGTACGCATGTCATACGCTTACAAAAACTAATTTTACATATGCTTGTGGAATATTTGCCATTGTAGTTTTGAATACTGCTTTTCGTTTGTTATACATATATTTTACGCGGTTATGCACTTTCGCCTTCAACCAGCGCCTTTTTAAACTTGATTTCTTTGAGAAAACAGATTTTTCAGATTTTTACTTGTGTTTCTTAAGACAACGTTGTTCGTCTTTGACGGTGTACAGGGTTAGCACTTAATAGAACATGAAAACGTGTATATACTACAGTATCATGATTGCAATCATAGTAAGTGCACCACAAATTTTATGATGGTGTACAAATGACCAGTATTGCTATTTGAAAATCATTGCAGCCTGATGATTTTACGCTCATTTTTCAATAGGCATGGTTTTTAGGTAAATGGCATGAATGGTAGGTCAGGAGGCTAAAGAACTGTATGATTGACCAGTGTTAAGATAGTGTTGAAAATATAAATTCCGCTAAATTCAATGTTCTACTGAATAATAGTCAGTAGTTGAAGTTTTTCCAAAAATGAAGTCCGAAAAAGTATGCGGCCACGTAAACTGTCCTACTATGGACTTCATGAAAAGCCTGTTGTCATCTACAGCCTTGTAAAACATTCATTCGATATATACAGATCCTCAGGTCTTACATGAAACCTTTAACACTCCGGAAATCGTCACCACTTACTATTTTGAACTCAATGGCATCAATCCCCGGTGAGTTACAAACGTTATATTAATAATCAAGTATTGGTTTGTAGGGATTTGATTGATTGATTAGAGGATTTGATCATGAACTGATATCATTTAGAGAACCATTGGAAAACCTGGGAGTTACTGGACATCCAGCTATTTCACCGCAATGCCGGGCTCTTTGGTTGTGCGCTCCCATCGCCATGGTCTTAACCCAAGTCCTTCAGATTACAAGGTGAGCTGGCCCGCTGACCATAATGACACTAGGACCCGCCCACTTAGTGGCTAGATCATGATTTCCAACATCTGTCAATTCACTTACGATATAGTGGGACTGGCTGCAGCCAATGTCATCGCTGGCGAGTACTTTCCTTGACACCCGAACTGCTGTACCCTAGTGGTCACGAGTTCCCATTACAACCCCAGGCAACTACCTATCTGAATAGGTCCAGTATTTTCTGGTGAGTATTCTGATCAATATTAAAGGTAAGTGAAAATAATCACACCATTTACGTCTCACACTGACAAATGTCAGTGCATCTTCATCTCTCCCTGTATACCTGGAAGAATCCTCCTTGCTTCTGCAATGAAAACTGTCACTGGAAATATAATCTTATATATATATATATATATATATATATATATATATATATATATAATTTACGGCGGTCTGCAATCTGCTTGCAGTTTCTGATACCCTAATCTGCCTTAGGTTTAATCCCAGACTCAATACTGGCTTCGTTAACTTAGTGAATCTTTATAGTCTTCGTTCTTTAAAATAATGCAATTACAAAGTAAGTCTTCAGGCTTAGTGAACAGAGTTCCATGATGTCGAATCAGAACACTGAAATACGCCGATGTTTGATAACTTCAAAGGGGATGTTGGAAGAAGAAGTTATCAGGCTGCGTGTACGGCTGACATACCACACTCTGCTCAGTAATACGCATACTCACATGTAGTCTTTTAAAAGCCATGACTACGCTATCCGGCCAATAAGAAGTCCATACTGTTCTTCTATAGATTAGCTACGGTTTAACTCCATTGAATGTGGCGTCTGTTTTACTAGTTGGTCTGCTCAACATACCTGTATGCCTCAGGTTTACAAGCATAATAACCGGAATGTACAGACCCCTTAATCGTACTGATGTATAACTGAAAAGGGGAGGCTGAAAAGTTTTCGAAAGAGCCATAATTTTGAATATCCTCATGCAGATGTTATAGGTAGTGTATGTTGTACACCAAGTGTTGGGTACAATAATTCACTTGAAACTCTGATAGGAAATTAATCAGTTTACATTGGGTTACTCCTATAAATTGTTGGTAAAAATCCAATGGGACAAAGAGTAAATCTTTAAAGCGAGGCGATGAAATATCTCATAAGTATATGGTGGAATCCTATATCTTAAGGTTCCTGGCTGAAAATATAACAAAATAAGGTGGCATTCAATAGCTTAACAACAACTCACCTCAAATTATCCTGGGTACTGACTTTGGAAATCTCTTGGCTTCCGAATGGAGCATTCAATAATTTTTTTCATATGTTTTGTGGACAGTTGTAGGACAGGTTCATGAGGACCGCGGGGAGTAGCACAGAGTACAGAGGTACTGTTGAAGCCCTTTGTTCCATATGGAACCCAAGGGATTAATGATATAATAATAATATTTGAAACACCAGTGGTAATGGATTCTGAAGTGTATGGCCTGCTGCAGGTCATTTAAGAGGCGAGAAAACAGCAGGTCTATGCTGTAAACAGTAGATTAAGACGCTGCCATATGGACATAGATGAGCAGCCGGTAGCCCTTTTGTACTAAGTTTTGGGATTTTAATGCTAACTTATTATACAGGATAGCGAAGTAGCAGTGAAGGGATAAATGTTTAAGAAAACTTGAACTACTGACTATTTTTCAGTAGTACACTAAATGTAGTGAAATATTGAGACAAGTATCTGTTTTTTAAAAATGTTTCCATTACTAGTGGCATCTTGTCTATTATATAACCAGGCGTTTCACATCGTTTTACCATCCTTACTGTTTATCCGAAATCGTGACCATTCTGACCATTATAAATTATGCGTTCGAAAAATCTATTTGTGTCCCGTGTTCTAAATACAGTGAATATGTCATTTGTATACCATAACCTCGCCAGATTACTAGCTTGCTAGTTTTCTAGCCGGACCCAAGCCCGGGTAAAGAGGGAGGGTTGGAGCGTGGTGCTAGCAACTCCGCCCCTGTAAAACAACCAAATCGCTACAGAAACTTCAACGAATAAATATATTAAAAATTCTAAAAACATAAGCAATAGCCTTACTTTTCGCTGGAATCGGGGAAGTGAAATGACGCAGGCTGGTGAAAGCCTCGGGAAGCCAGTCAGCCGATGTGCCTTCTTTCGATGAAAGCAAAAGTAAGGATGGGTACCTGGAATGTTCGTACAATGTACGAAACTGGAAAGGCTGCCCAGATAGCCGCTGAAATGAGAAGGTACAGAATAGAAGTGTTGGGAATCTGCGAGAGCAGATGGAACGGAACTGGAAGGTGCCAACTACCTACTGGAGAGACAGTAATCTTTTCCGGCCACCCAGAGGACAACCATGAGCACACCGAGGGAGTGGCCATCATGATGTCACCAACAGCCAAGCCAAAGCTCTCATGCAGTGGGAACCAATCTCCTCCAGGATAATGACAGTCAGGTTCAACTCAAAAGGAAGGAAAGTTACAGTCATTCAATGCTATGCGCCTACAAACGTCTCAGAACAAGAGAAGAAGGAGGCGTTCTACAGACAACTACAAGCAATAATGGACAACGTCCCAAATGGCGATATCAAAATCCTGATGGGCGACATGAATGCGAAGCTGGGAGAGACAACACAGGAAGAGAACTCACCATGGGTCGTGAGGCCCTCGGTGAAATGAACGACAATGGTGAACTCTTCTCAGACTTCTGCGCCTTCAATGATTTGGTGATTGGTGGTAGTGTGTTCAAACACAAGGATATACACAAGACGACATGGATTTCACCAGATGGAAACACCAAAAACCAAATAGACTTCATCTCAATTTCAAGAAAGTGGAGACGGAGCCTACTGGACACAAGGTCAAGGAGAGGAGCAGATGTGGGTTCAGACCACTATCTAGTAGAAGGGACTTTCAAGGTGAAACTAAAAGCCTCGAGGATAGCTGGGGATAGGCCACAATGCAAGTTCAACACTCAATTACTGAAGGACACAACCACAAAAGACACCTTCACTGCAACTGTCAGAGCAAAGCAGGAAACACTACGCGACATCACTGAAGAATCATGCGTGGAAGAACATTGGAAGTCTCTGAAGGCGATTCTCAACGAAACGTGTTCAACGGTTCTAGGAAGAAAGAAGAGACAAGACAAGGAATGGCTCTCAACGGACACTTGGAAATTAATAGAAGAGAGGAGAATGGTGAAAGAGAAAATGATTCAATGCAAGGACGGACAGGAGAAGGAGACGATGAGCTCAACTTACACAGCACTGGACAAAGAAGTGAAGAAGAGTGCTAGGAAGGACAAAAGACGATTCTACGACAACCTCGCCACTGAAGCTGAAAAGGCAGCAGGCAAAAGGGACCTGAGGACACTATATCAGATAACCAAATCTCTATCCGGGAAGAGATCAACACAAGCGAAACCTATAAAAGACAGCCAAGGGAAGCCCATTACCAAGGAAGAAAAACAGATTAAACAATGGGCGGATCACTTCAAAGGACTCTTGAACCGACCATCACCTGCAACCCGTCCAGAAATACCAACAACAGCGCGCACACAACTGCAAGTTGACACCAATCCTCCAACGAGAGCTGAAGTCTTGAATGCAATCAAACTTCTGAAAGCTGGAAAAGCAGCCGGACCAGATGGAATACCCCCTGAAGCACTGAAAGCTGACCCAGAGACTACAGCAGACATGCTGACTCTCCATTATTGCAAAAGGTCTGGAAGGAGGGAAAGGTGCCTACTGACTGGAGGAAAGGTTACCTCGTGAAACTACCAAAGAAGGGCGACTTACGCCTCACTCTGCAAGAACTGGCGAGGAATCATGCTCCTATCGACGCCAAGTAAAATCCTGAGTCGCATCATCCTGGAGAGAATAAAGGACGCACTGGATACAGAACTCCGACCAGAACAAGCTGGCTGCATTCAGGAAAGGCAAATCATGTACTGACCAAATTGCAACTCTACGCATCATCATCACAGAACAAAGCATGGAATGGCAATCAAACCTCTACCTCAACTTTATAGACTTTGAGAAGGCCTTCGACAGCGTTGATCGTGAAGTAATTTGGAAATTACTCGAGTACTACAGCGTACCCCAAACATTCATCAACAGCTGTACGACAACGGCACATGTCAAGTGATCCACAACGGAAAACTCAGCGAGGCGTTTGGAGTAAACACAGGAGTCAGACAAGGGTGCTTATTATCACCACGATGATATTCCTAATTGTGGTGGACTGACTGGATTATGCGTCAGACAGTGGGAAACGAGAAGACAGGAATATCCTGGACCGACTGACGTGAAGAACCTAGAAGACCTGGATTTCGCGCGTGGATGATTTATGTTTGATGTCACACACAATCGAAGACTTACAAGCGAAAACCGACAAACTGGTCGAAGAAGCAGCCGGCGAAGACAGGACTCCAGGTAAACATAGACAAGACGGAGGTTATGAAAATAACCAACCAACAACAGCAACAACATCCAACGTCAATCACCATCAACGGGAGGGATTTGAAAGAGGCTGGTTACTTCATTCACTTATCTAGGGAGCTTTGTCTCAACTACAGGAAGTCGGAACAGACAACGATATCAAATCGAGAATCGGGAAGGCGAGGAACACATCCATCAACCTGAAATCATTCTGGAGGAGAGGAAACCAATCTGACATCGAGGAGATCGTGTGAAGAGGAGTTGAAAGAGTATGCACTAACATGGATGCAGGTGAAAAGTACAGCAGCAGAAGACAGAAGCAAATGGAGACGTGCAGTTGAAGCCCTATGTTCAACTAGGAACCCAAGGGAGCAATAATATAATAAATAATAATACCTACACCATACTTTAAATTGGTGTGGGACTAAACGTTTCAATTGCTAAGTTTTCCCACGTATCCGTAAATATATCTGCGAGAATCGGCGATATTGGTCTTACCATACCCTCTCTTTTCGGATACATATATGGTGTTAATAACTTTATTATACTTACTCGAAGATTTTATTTTCCAAATATGGTGTACATCGAGCAAACATCGCCAGAGAGTAAACAAGGTAATCAGAAGAAATGAACACCGTAGAGCATCGATTCGATCACCGAGAAATCCAGTTGAGCTAGAAAAACTTGAAAAATCATCAGCCATAGGTCTACACACTATAAAATCAGGCCACAAAATCGATTTTGACAATATTGAAATAATCCATAAAAAGCACTTCAGAAATCACAAATAACGTCTAATATCAAAAGCCAGCACTTCATATCAAGTGGAATCCAAACTGTTTGAATAGGAATGATGAACTAAAACAGAATCTGACCTGGTTACAACAACCCCCTCCCCCATGAAGTGGCAAAATCAACACAAATATGATAAGCAAGTTCACTATGTAAGCACAAACTACTTTTATAATTTTACACACTGATCAAATCCAACAATCTACACTTGGCTTTGTTATCTTTACCAATTGACCAACTTGACAACGAAACATGACCTCAGACTGACGAACGATGATCAAGTTAGTAAACTTTATTTTCATATCATAACAGACGTACTATGTACCTTTGTTATTTGGTTTAGTGATCTTCATTGCTATTTTGACTTTCCTTTTAAGTTGAACTAAGTCTATTTTCTCACCTCTCAACTCTTTGTTATATCTTTGTTATATATAAGCTGAGTGGATTTTGTAAATTCTGGTTTAATAATACTTTGATAAAGCTATTAGCATTGAATGGCGAAACGTTAGTAAAAACAAGAGCATCATTTTGTTTTTCATTCTATGGGAAATACAATACAACTTTTATAATAATGAATATCATATACCCAACGACCAAATTTTTTAAAACTGTTAAAAGTGAACTTGATTTGGGCATATATAAATAGGTGTTCCTTCAATTTTATCAGACAGTTCTACACTTTGATTGTTGCACTGGACTTGTTCGTGATATATCATCCTTTCTACATGGTGGTATTACTAATAATAATTACTGTTAACAAATTTTTCACAATATAAGAAGTTCACTGCATATTCACAACAATAAATAATTCAATAGCCAGTGTTTCTTCCATATATACAACTCCTCAATATAAGAAATCATCCTAATTTCTTAAACTCTATAACACTCACAACATTCATAAATGCTAATATTCACTCTAATCAAGTAGAATATACTACTGAAAAATAAGAAATATATTTATTAATAATGATATAACATAGAATGCATAATCAGTAAGTTAGCTGAAATCACTTTCATCACCAACGAACCACATGAACTCACCAAAATGCACGATTAACTAAAAGTCTCATCCGCCTGGTCAAAAAGCAAAATCTTGTATGTACATTATGTTCAAGGAGTCGAAAATCTGTTTAGAAAACACACGATAGAGAAGGAGTTAAATTCATTACGTGAAGGAGACCCTACTGAAGGAGAATACGTATCCACCAAGATTCATCGACAAAAACATGAAGGAAAAGCCTCCGTCGACAAAAATCACAAAAGTTTCTCAGGAAACTCTCTTCATGGACCTCGAATTCATTGGTGACATAGACGCAGGAATTCTTAGAAACCACCTTTCTGAATGTCCGAAGAAGACATTTCAATCAGACACCTCACACATCTCATTCTCCAGGCTAATATGAAGGATAAGATACCGATTTCGGCCACCTCAATGTGTATTTATCAGTTGACCTGTTGTGTGGAGCAAAGTATATCAGCTGTGCTCAACGTCAAGTACACAAACGTATTCTGGAACACTGTCCAGATTAGCTAGTTAGCCAGAGGAGAAAAGACGAATACCAACAGCTCCATCCTCGAACACCTCATCAATTTTGGACAACAAGCACCCCTCCTCACTCATGAATGCTTCACAGTGATACACAGAGTCCCTCAATATCTTACAAAGGGACTTCGAATACGTCATCTGTACTGTAATGTACTGCTGCTGAGTGAGTTATTAGAGTTTTCCCCGTCGCCAATTATGTCATGTACTCGTCGATTAGTTAATATTCCTGACGCGGAAAGAGGGAAATCAGAAGACGACCACCAGGTTTACGATGATACTTGTATTTTCCAGACAAGGAAAATAAATGTCACACAAGTGTGTGAGTGGAAGGGTACTTAGATGTACGAAAAAGTGTGTGAACACAAGAATGTCTATAAAAGTGTACAAAGCAAGAGTATATATGAAAATGGCTAATACACATGAACCATTAGACAGACAGTCTTACCATGATTGGTTGTAATGTCATGTGACAACAAGGTCATACATTGTTTATTTAGTTAGTGGACAGACAAAAGCACAATGTCAGTTATAATGAAATATCGATCCATATACACATAGCAAAATATAATAGACTGTCAACAACAAAACACACACATCATGTGGATACATATCATATACATAGCTGAATCATTGGCTAGTTGGGATCTGAAACCGGATGTCGACATTCAAAAGTACCACTCAGATTCACTCACCAAACTACCATGGTCAGAGTAAAGTTCTTACTCTAATTTTATTTCTTTTTATTATGTAAGTTTACTATTATTATTCCCAGCTTACTAACTTTACAGTTGGGCACCCCTATACATCAAACGAAACCTGACCCGTTCACTCAGCTTTCTGTAGATAGATCTTTCCAGTGTTCCATCCTGTTCTCGTCTTGTTAGTTGGACGTCAAGAAAGGATATTTTGGAGTTGGACTCTTTCTTCAGCGTCAAGTGAATCGCGAGGTGGCAGTTGTTAAACGACTTCAGGATGTTGTCTAGATTTGAAGAGAGCTGAAGGGCAACAGTGATACGCTCACGTTACAAGAGGAACTCAACAAATTGTCAGAGTGGTCCAGAGAATGGATGCTCCCGGTCAATGTGGCAAAATGTGCAACCATGCGCATCTAACAAGCAAGCATCAGCTCCTACGAACTAGAAAGAATAACACTTCTATCAGTTCAGACTCACTTGGATTTAGGTCTCATAGTTAGCTATACATAGCTGAATCATTGGCTATTTGGGATCTGAAACTGGACTTCTGCATTGAAAAGTACTACACAAATTCACTCGGCAACCTGTCTTGATCAGAGTAACGTTCTCACTATAATTTTGCTTCCTTCTATTATGCAGGCTTACTATTATTACTATTACTACTACTTTCATCATCCTTATTTTATCATCAATCTATCATTGCTTATTAATAACATTGCATATCATTATCGTCTTCCCACTAGTTCTTGCCCACTATACACGAATACATTGCTTAGTCGTCATCTCACACCTGTTACACGTTATCCCAACATCTGCCTCCTTTTCTTTGATTTCCGACTGGTCATCTCCTTCTAGATTACACCTTACATTATGTAACAAATTTCCGACGACAAATTTTACCTATATCTGATAAGTCTTATGAATTATTTGTTTAATATGATTACGACTTCACAGCTTATGAAAATGAATCGTTGAAAAGAAAATTTCCTCCGCTGTTTACTTCTTTTTTCTTATGACTCATTATGGAAATATTTCGTCTGCTAAAAAATAAAACAAGAGTTCAAAGGAAGTTAGGAATTTGCTTTTGTATGGTATCACCATTTACTTCCAAGTAGCTATCAAGAGATCTGATGGTTTCAATAGATTCATCTGCGTTCTCTCAGCTGGATGGTTTATTTGAGAAGCTTTCATCGCCCCCTACTAGGCAACATCTTCAGTGCATATTTCAGTTTGTTAAAGTGAGGTTTTGCATTTCTCCACGAGTTTATTAGACATTTCTTCTAGTGGCCTGACCTTGAACCTGGTGATTGGTTGTTTATTTTGTGTTTCCATACCATCTAGGCTATTTGTATTGGTATTGATTGTTTCCTTGACTTGTACTCTGACCCTTTGTGTGTGAGATTTCCTTCTTACCGGTTGGTAAATTTTGTCTATCTCGATGTTTCTATTGATTGATGATTCACTGGAATACCAGACAGCCTTCTGAAAATTCTCTAGCATTCTTTGTGTTTCCTCTGTTTAATATGTGAATGTTGGTTGTTGTTATAACTGCACTGAATTAAGGTAAACCCCGTCGCCAATTTGTTATAACTGTAGGGAATTGAATGATGACGTTTTCACCTTATTCTGTCTGCGCCTGAACTAATCTGCCTATCTGCTTGTCGTACCTTCCGACTTAGTAAAGCACGCAAATATCAAAAGACAAAGGCTGGACTGTGACTGTGTATTGAAGTGCAACAACGATAAAGAAAGCCATGGTATTTATACATTTTACAACAATATGGACAGCTAACAGCATTTGAAATAATTTATCTTAATAGCCAATAACAAAGTGCGTGAGAGATGATAATATACCATATGTGCGAGGTTGACAGTCAATAACAAAATGTGTGGGAATGATAATATACCATATATGCAAGATTAACAGTCACTACCAAAATGTGTGAGAATGATAATATACCATATATACAAGATTAACAGTCACTACCAAAATGTGTGAGAATGATAATATACCATATATACAAGATTAACAGTCACTACCAAATGTGTGAGAATGATAACATACCATATATGCAAGATTAAACAGTCAATACAAAATATGTGGGATCCTATCAGTTGTCCCAGTCGAATTGATGTCCGTGGTTATCTGTATGCAGTGATATGACTAAGGGAGTGGATGTCATGTCTTTTGATGGCTAGTTTATATTCGTGGATATAAAGACGAATAGGACGTCGTCCACTTTGACCAATGTTGTGTTTTTCGCAGTCATTGCAACTTTTTTTTGTAGATGATGTTGGTTTTATCTTCTTTCGCTGTTGAGTCTTTTGGTCGACACAGAGCGAGCTGGGTGAAGTGATTTTGTTGGTTTGTATGAGACATTAATTCCTAAAGGAAGGTTTGAAGAGTCTTGTAGTGACTTCTGATATATCTTATATATACAGTAGGGCGATTTTCTTTATGCTTTCCTTGGGGCCCTTTGATTTTGTAGGTTGAAGAGTATATATCTTTTGATGAAGTTCCATGGGTATTCATTCTTCTAAAGAGAAATTTTAGAAGGCTTCATGGTATTCCAGTGAATCATTAATCAATGGACACATTGACATAGACAAAATTTACCAATCGATAAGAAGGAAATCTCACACACAAAGGGTAAATGTTCAAGTCAAGTAAACAATCAGTTCCAATAGAAGTGGCCAAGAAGGTGTGAAAACACACAAAACACGGAACCATGAGGTTCATTGTCACTCACCTGGAGAGTTGATTAATAGACTATTGGAGAAATCTAAAAGCTCACTTCAAATTTAAGTGTATGCGCTGAAGATGTTGCCTAGTAAAGGGTACTGAAATTTTCGAAAATAGACCATCCAGTTCAGAGAACACAACCACATTAAAATTATTTACCTGAGCTACAAATCTTTTCCATCATATCTAGATTCGTCTGCTGAATCAAACCTTGAACACTGCTGTTGAGATCAATCCCAAATGAGACAAACAGCTATTGGGTTTTTTTAAATCACTTCAATGTGGTTACGGAATCCTTCGAAGTGATGATGGGAGTCAGGCAAGGCAGTCTACTATCACCGATGATTTTCCTGATTGCAGTAGATTGGCTAATGCGACAGACAGCGGGCAGCGAGGAAACAAGCATAAAAAAATTGGATAATCTGGACTTCGCCGATGATATATGATGCAAGCGAAAAGCAACAATTTGGCAGGAGAAGCATCAAAGATAAAACTTCAAGTGGACGTAGGGAAGATAAAGGTGATGACGATTCCTGCCCAACAGCAACACTAACATAGACAACAACCACAGACAACAATCAGCATGAATGGGAGGGACCTGAAAGAAACAAACCTCCTTCACTAACCCACCTAGGAAGCATCGTTTCAAATACAGGTGGACGGAACTGACGAGGATATCGAAGTAACGAGGATCGGGAAAGCAAGACAAGCTTTCATTACTCTCAAGTCTGTGTCGATCTGGATTTTCAACTCCAATGTGAAGTCAGTGCTACTATACGTATCAGAGACTTGGCGCGGCGTCACGAAGAGCACCCCTAACAAACTACAGACCTTCATGAACAGTTGTCTTCGTTCAATACTCAAGATCAGATGGCCGGCCAGAAAAGATCAGCAACAAGGATCTCTGGCAATGAACGAACCAACCAACCAGGTACCGATTGTGCAACAAATCTGCAGGAAGAAATGTAGGTGGATTATCTGGCCATACTCTGGGGAAACCATCAAGTGACATCACTAGACAAGCCCTTGAGTGGAACCCGGAAGGGAAGTGGCGAGTTGGTCGTCAGTGCGAGGGTGGCTTGGAGGAGGTCATGTGAAGAGGAGATGAAAGCATATGGGCAGACTTGGAGGGGGGGTGAAAACTCTAGCAGATAACCGAATGCAATGGAGACGTGCGGCTGAAGCCCTATGTTCCTCTAGGAATTAAAGGAAATAATAATAATATGGTTAACAAGCAAGCAACACTGGCTGATGTGAACAGTATCCAACTGCTTAAGTCAATCTGGCAGTAGTATATATACCAGTGTGTATTGATTGATTCTTTTTTCAAATTTAGGTTAACGTTATTTTCAGCTTTCGTGTCCCACATCATTCATGAAAGTACGAATTTATAGGTCGAACAGAAATGAATTCATAGTCACGTACAAGGATATTAATACTGAGGCATCTAATAATAATAATAATCTGATTTATTCCAAAAACTGTACTTCTAAAACAGCATGAAATTTCCAGAATTTATCACGATGATGTAAGTGTTTCGTCAAATATACTGTATAGAAAAGAAAAAGGTTGATGAATGATTGAAATAATGTGAATACTAGTTCATTCCTACACACTGTTTTGACCAGGAAAGACGATGGTACACTAAGTATGAGTGTATATTAGAAAACCTACATTAACAGTAACAGATTTACTGGTTGAGGATAGAAGGCTTGGAGCCTGTGTGAATCCTTTTCTAGAAATATTTATGTGGTTGTCCAAACCCTTCTTGAACGAATCATTTGAGGTTGCAGACACCACTTCTTCTGGGAGTCAGTCGGTTCCAAGAGTTTATGACTCAGTGTATGAGAACCAGTACTCAACAGCAATATGATTTCTTCTTGGCTTTTGAACTCTACTGCTATGTCGTCTAAGGTGTTCCGATCTGGTGGGAAGGTAAATAAAGAGAACAGGTCAGGTCCTTAGTCATTATTTAAAAATTTTAAACATTGTAGTTAAATCTTCTCTCTGACCACGGTACGACAGGGAGAAGAGATTTAAACTGTCTAGTCTTTCCACGTATGATAAATTAATCATGCTGAGAACCATATGTGTTGCCTTCCTTTGAACCCTTTCTAAAATGTGTGAGTCCCCTTTAAGACAAGGACTAGCTGCCTGGATACAGTTTTCTAGTCTTGACCTCACAAGCGATGTATATAAGGTGAACATATCTCTGGTGATTCTAGTAAATGTGTAACAACAGAAGACAAGGGCCAGGCAACAGATCGTTTATTTGCGAAATCAACACATATTTATAGATTTTCATGTACATTATTGTAGATTATTATTGGCCGAAAAACAGTCTTCTGATTGGTTGTTTCTCAATGAAAGTTAATCTTTCATCCCTATGTGGCTGTTTCTTCAATGTCAGATCATCTATATTTTAACTGTATCCGCCTACGCTGTGATTGATTGTTGAGTCAGTGGTTGTTCTTGTTTTCACATGACCAATATTTGGGACATAAACATTGACGTAAATTGCTGTCTACCAATTTGGCTAGCAGCCAGTTCTCACCACAAATGCTCTGTGAATTGCCCATGAGGATCTGAAACTATGTGCAGCCACCGCGCGACAGTGTGCTGTAGTTTTTAAATCGTTGCTAACTATTATACCTAAATCCAAGTGAGTTTGAACTAATGGAAGTGTTATTCCCTCTAGTTCGTAGGAGCTGATGCTTGCTTGTCGGATGCGCATAGTTGCACATTTTGCTATATTGATCGGGAACATCCATTCTCTGGACCACTCTGACAGTTTGTTGAGGTACTCTTGCAACGTGAACATATCACTGTTGCCCTTCAGCTCTCTTCAAATCTAGACAACATCCTGAAGTCGTTTAACAACTGCCACCTCGCGATTCACTTGACGCTGAAGAAAGAGTCCAACTCCGAAATATCCTTTCTTGACGTCCAACTAATAAGACGAGAACAGGATGGAACACTGAAAAGATCTATCTACAGAAGGCTGAGTGAACGGATCAGGTTTCGTTTGGTGTATGGGGGTACCCCATTGTAAAGTTAGCAAGCTGGAATAATAATAGTAAACCTACATAATAAAAAGAAACAAAATTATAGTGAGAACGTTACTCTGACCATGGTAGTTTGGCGAGTGAATCCGAGTGGTACTTTTGAATGTCGACATCCGATTTCAGATCCCAACTAGCCAATGATTCAGCTATGTATATGATATGTATCCACATGATGTGTGTGTTTTGTTGTGACAGTCTATTATATTTTGCTATGTGCATATGGATCGATTTTCATTATAACTGACATTATGCTTTTGTCTGTCCACTAACTAAATAAACAATGTATGACCTTGTTATCACATGACATTACAACCAATATTTGTAAGACTGGCTATTTATTGGTTCATGTGTATTAGCCATTTTCATATATACTCTTGCTTTGTACACTTATATATTTTTTCTTGTTCAGAGACTTGTTCGTACATTTCGTACCATTTCACTCACACACTTGTGTGACATTTATTTTCCTTGTCTGGAAAATACAAGTATCATTGTAAATCTGGTGGTCGTCTTCTGATTTCCCTGTTTCCGCGTCAGGACTATTAACTACTCGACGAGTACATAACATAATTGGCGACGGGGAAAACTCTAATAACTCAATCAGCAGCAGTACACAACAGTATAGATGACGTATTCGAAGTCCCTTTTGTAAGATATTGAGGGACTCTGTGTATCACTGTGAAGCAGTCATGAGTGGGGAGGGGTGGTCGTTGTCCAAAATTGACGAGGTGTTCGAGGATGGAGCTGTTGGTATTCTTCTTTTCTCCTCTGGCTAACTAGCTAATCTGGACAGTGTTCGAGAACACATTTGTGCACTTGACGTTTAGCACAGCTGATATACTTTGCTCCACACGAACAAGTGAAATGATAAATGCACATTGAGGTGGCCAAAATTGGTATCTTGTCCTTAACGTTAGACTGGATTAACTGTCTTCTGGAGAATGAGATGTGTGAGGTGTCTGATTGAAGTGTCTTCTTCGGACATTCAGAAAGGTGGTTTCTAAGAATTCCTGCGTCTATGTCACCAATGAATTCCAGGTTCGTGAAAACAATTTTCTTGGGGACAGTTGTGGTTTTTGCTGACGGAGTCTTTTCCTTCATGTTTTTGTCGTTGAATCTTGGTGGATACGTATTCTCCTTCAATAGGGTCTCCTTCACGTAATGAATTTAACTCCTTCTCTATCGTGTGTTTTCTAAATAGATTTTCGACTCCTTGAACATAATGTACATACAAGATTTTGCTTTTTGACCAGGCGGATGAGGCATTTAGTTAATCGTAAATTTTGGTTAGTTCATGGGGTTCGTTGGTGATGAAGGTGATTTCAGCTAACTTACTGATTATGCATTCTATGTTATATCATTATTAATAAATGTATTTCTTATTTTTCAGTAGTATATTCTACTTGATTAGAGTGAATATTAGCATTTATGAATGTTGTGAGTGTTATAGAGTTTAAGAAATTAGCGTGATTTCTTATATTGACCCATTGCTATTATCTCACCTTTTCTGAAAGTTGTGGAAAGACTTATTTTACTTAATCTTGAACCCTCTTCACAGCCTTTCGATGACCCCAACCAGTTTGCCTTTAAACATAGTAGGTGTACCTTAGATGCCGCTGTTGTCCTATATCATAGTATGTCTCTAGTTTAGAGGGAAGAGCTAAATACGTGTGTCTTCCTTGATTACACATCTGCATTTGACTCTGTTCCCAGGTCTCTCTTGCTAAGTAAGCTTGCTGCAACACAGGCTGAGAGCTGGACAAATGAGTGGTTGCACTCCTATTTTTCTGATAGGAAGCAGTACGCCGTCTACAATGGAAAGTACCCCACTACCTCACTCACTTTAACTGGTGTTCCTCAGGGTGCTGTTCTTTCTCCTTTTCTGCTTTTTTTTCTTTTTTCTTACGTGACTTGCCTCATTCTGATGTAGCCACCTTTTGTCAAGTATGCTGATGACCTCTCTGTTTCTATGCCTGTCAACTCTCAGTCAGATTGTTCCAAATTGAATAAATTTCTGCCGGAAATTAGTCAGTGGTCCTCTTCAAATGGTCTTAAGCTGAATCCGTCTAAATGTCAGGTAGTCAATTTCACTTTCAGAGGAAAATGTGACCTACAGCAAATAGTTAGCTCACGTGGCCCCACTCTCATTGACGGCACAGAGGTTGAAAATACATCTAATGTCAAGTACCTTGGGCTGAGTTTTTCCACCGATCTTTCCTGGTCTTCCCACATCTTGCTAGTTGCTAGAAAGATGTTTCGCTTAACGTTCTACATTAGGAAATTTAGGCAGTCTGGTATAAAGCAGTCTTTACTTTCTCAGTTTGTAAATTCTTGTATTCTACCCATCCCCCTTTACTGCTCCCCATTAGTCTTTCCTGGACTACTTAAGAAAGACTTTGTTTCGCTGAGAAGGGCACTAAACGCTGTTAGTAGGGCAAGTGGGATATCGTTAAACCAACTGGTGAACACTATTGTAGATAGACATATTATGTCATGTAAGAAACTAGCGAATACAATATTGTCAGACCCGAGCATCCTCTCTATACACAGCTTTCTCCTTGCATTTCATCTGGTAGAACTAGAAGCAGCTATAGGGGACTATATGCTAGGACTACCACCAAGTACAAAACTCCACAATGCCATATCTGGCACAGCTGTTATGTGATGAGAAATCCGTTAGGTATGACACGATCAACTTACTGCGGCACTCTAACAAATAGTCCCATTAGTTTTTATTTTCCTTTCCTCGTTACTATTACACTAATGTTCTTATCTTCTTCTACACACCAATGTCATATTTCATATCATGTGGTGCATTGTTTAAAATGGAAACGCAACGCTGTTCTTTTTATTTATCTATTTTTTGGTTGTTGCTTTTTGATTTTAAAATCTTATAAAATGCATGAGGTAATTAAATGCAATATATTGTAATGCACGCTGAAAATTCCTTACCTGTATCACAAATACTGTTTGAAATAAAACTGTTATTATTATTATTATTACATATGGAAGAAACACCGGCTTTTGAACCATTTATTGCTGTCAATATGCAGTGTACTTCTGATATTGTGAAAAATTTGTTAACAGTAATTATTATTAATACCAAGATGTTATTAATAATATTAATGGATTTATTCCTACCTATGCAGGAATACACCAGTTTCACAGGCATGGATAAGTATTATTTGCATTACATAAATTTGGTTGATGGTGAAATTGTATAGTTGCTGTCCATTTTGTCTTTAGTTTTGTGGGAATAATCTGATAACTAGTCATTCAATGGAGCACATCAAGAATGATAGGAGTTCATCATGAAGTGACATTGGTTAGAGAACCATTGGAAAACCTGCAGGGAGTACTGAACAGTCCGCTGTTTCGTCAGCCTAGTTTGGGACTCTTCATCAGCATGCACCCACCAGCATCATTCCAACCCAGGACCCTCTGATTACAAGACGAATACTCTCAGGTTTTCCGATGGTTCTCCAACCACTGTCAGCTCATGATGAAATCCTATAACCAATCTGTCTTCTCATAACATAGGCATTCCTACCGGCGTCCAACAGTCATTATATTTCTTGACCTAAAGGCAACATTCGACGCTGTCGATCGGGAAGTTCTCTGGAGATGCTTGGCTGCAAAGGGAATTCCAAGAAAATATATTGCACTGATTAAGGCACTCTATTCGTACTCATACAGCCAGGTGAGGGCTTACGGCGAGCTGTCATCTGAACTGATGACGACAAGTGGTGTTCGTCAAGGATGCACATTATCTCCTTTTCTATTCAACTTCACCATAGATGTGTTAATGGACTTAACCCTAGGTGATTTCAGCGACTCAGGGATTGACTTGCTACCGGGGAATAATCTCGTTGACTTGGAATATGCAGACGATATTGTCCTTCTAGGCGAAGACGCTGACGAAACGCAGAGTCTTCTAAACACCTTGAGCCGCAATCTACGAATGTTTGGCATGCGATTCGCTCCCGCCAAATGCAAGATGATGTTACAGGACTGGACTACATCGACGCCTAGTTTAAAAATAGGAAGTGAAGTGGTAGAGCACGTTGACCGCTTCACTTATTTGGGAAGTACCATCAGCCCCAACGGGTTGATCTCTGACGAAATCTCAGCACGAATAATGGGGGCTGGTTTCGCATTTGCCAGTTTACGCCGACTCTGGCGTAGACGAGATGTTCGACTATCGACCAAAGGGCGGGTGTACTGCTCATCAGTCCACTCCGTCCTCCTTTATGGCTATGTGAGACCTGGTCACTGAGAGTGGAAGACATGAAAAGACTAGCTGTCTTTGATCATAAGTGCCCTCGCTCTATTTCCCGTGTAAAGTGGCATAATAAGGTGAGCAACATGGAGGTTAGGCGCAGAGTTCTAGGTAAACAGGGGAAATCAATCGACGAAGTCGTGAAGCTACAAAGACTGAGATGGTTAGGACATGTGTTACGTATGCCAAGCCATCGCCTTCCTCGACGAGCAACGTTAGCGGATATAGGGTCAGGCTGGAAAAAAGCTAGCGGCGGTCAAACAAAAACTTGGCTTCACCAGTCAATGAAATCCACAACAGTTGGTCTAAGCCACGTAGGAAGGTGTAGACTTCCTGACTGGGGTCCTCGCGACGGTAAAAATCTATGGTTGGAAACAATTGGTGACATGGCTCAAAATCGTTCTCAGTGGCGCAGATGCATCCACTCCCTGTGACTTATGATCTCCAATGAAACTGTTTTGTATTTCTTTATTACTCCTTTGTCTCACACCTCTGCTCACTGTTTCTATTATGCTTTTCTTGTACTTTCTTCTCTTGCTTCGCGTGCTACACGGAGTGTGGCGACTTGAACTTCCGCACATTTGTGCAAAGTTCTATGTCGAAAACAGGCAGAACAGAAAAAATCCAAATATGTACTGGATGGATTACAAATACATGGGTAAAAAGTAAAGCTTGAAGTCAATTCTTCCATATAACTTTGATGTGTTCGGCATCGAATCTTTTCTTGATTTATGTCCGAATTGATTATTAATTTAAAACAAATGATACACTTGTGTAATTTTGTCAGCATTTTCCTCGTAAGTAACACCAGAAGTGAATTGTACCCAATGCAGACTGATGCGAATAATAATAGTTTATATTTTCTTATAAATGGGGGTTTATAAGAATTTCAAGCTATTTTTACAGGCACGATCAGTTATATTATAAATTACAATTGTGAAGCATTGTAAATTAATACCTTTCAAAAGTTTAATTTCTTTGATAATGGTACAAGCGATCAGAACAGGTTCTTATAAATGTTAAATTGTAAACCCTTCACCATCAAAGTTGAACGACACCCTAAATTTCGTTCCATTTCATTCTGATAGTTACGGCCAACCAGTGAACCACGTATATTTCGGTAAGTGCTATTTCTGTCATGTGATTGAAAGCTATTTCAGGAAGAGAAGAACCATCTGGAAAACACAGGACTAAATGTCCAGTTAAACGTACAAAGAAATATTGTTACAGCAATAAATAATTTTCAGTCCATGCGCTGCCATGAACCATAATAATAGTGAATTAACCCTTATTCAATGACATTTGGAGCATGTAGGAGCTGGAAATTGTCATCACGTGAGTCACTGAGATTTCAAATGCAACCATCAGCATGTGTTCATTATTTCTAAAGTAACCAGATTCATTGACGCCGAACACCTAGTTATTGGGATTTTTTATTAGTTCAAAGGTAATATTCCACAACTGTCATCCAGGATACGTTGTGAAGGAAGGTAATGGGTAATTCACGAGGAAGTCGTAGGATATGGGACAAGTAACGTTCACTTATACCTTCTTTACTCTCCTTCCAAAAGTCATATAGAAGCTAAAATGGTGAAAGCGAAAAAAGAAGACAAATTACAACAGTACAGAAGAAAGCAAGTGGAGTCCTCAAGGACTTGAACATTCTTTTTCATGTCATTTAATGTAGGCCACAATCACACGCTCAGTGACTGGCTGAGAAATATAAACTGTAGGTATATAAACAGCCGTTTGATCAATAACAAATATACCTTGCCTTCAAAAATTTAAAGCAATTAGTTCTCTTTATGAATTTCGACGAAAGTTAACGGAATTCAATAATTTCCCGAACTTCGTGGTGAGCAATAGCAAAGAAATGAAAGTTTTATAGATTGCTGCAAAAAGTAACGCACTGAATCGAAAGTCGCGTGCGTCTTATTATCTATACAGTGTATACAAACACAAAGATATCCACAAGGCTACATGGGTGTCACCAGACGGGCAAACCAAAAACCAAATCGACTTCATCTCAATGCTGCTCAAGGAAGTGGAGGCGCAGCCTACTGGACACAAAAGCAAGAAGAGGAGCAGACGTTGGCTCAGACCACTATCTCGTACAAGGGACAATCCAAATCAAATTAAAAGCTTTCAGGGAAACAGGAGCTGCAGATAGACCACAAGCCAAGTTCAACACTCAAAAGCTGAAGGACCAGGCTACAAAGGACATCTTCATTGCAAACATAAGGGAAAAAGCCGAGACACAAATCAACGCCAGCGAAGAGGTCAGCGTCGAAAAGCACTGGAACAACTTGAAAACGGTGTGGAGTCAAACCTGCATGGACGTTCTAGGCAGAAAAAAGAGACAGGACAAACAGTGGCTCACTACGGACACTTGGAAACTAATAGAAGAGAGAAGGACAGTGAAACAAAAGATTATCCAGTGCACTGACGAGCAACAAAAACAGGAGCTGAATGCAAGCTACAATACACTGAACAAAAGAGTGAAGAAGAGTGCCAGGGAAGACAAAAGAAAATATTATGAAACCATGGCAAACGAAGCAGAACAAGCTGCAGGCAAAGGAGACCTCGCCACACTCTACCAAACAACTAGGCACCTTTCGGGCAAAAGTTCGACACAGATTAAGCCAATAAAGGACGACAATGGAAAGTCAATCACCAAAGAGGTGGAACAGAGAAAGCACTGGGCTGAACACTTCAAAAGACTTCTAAATCGTCCGCCACCTACAACGCGCCCAACAATACCAACAACGGAAGCAGAACTACCAGTGAACATTGACCCCCCGACGAAATCAGAAGTCCTGAATGCAATCAAGATGCTAAAAGCTGGGAAAGCACCAGGACCAGATGGAATCCCAGCAGAAGCTTTGAAAATAGACCCAGAGACAACAGCGGACTTGATGACGCCACTGCTGGAGAAGGTGTGGAAAGAGGGCAAAGTACCCGAGGATTGGAAGAAAGGATACTTATTCAAACTTCCAAAGAAAGGAGACTTAAGTCAATGTAAAAACTGGCGTGGAATTATGCTTCTGTCCATTCCAAGCAAGATACTAAGTCGCATCATCCTGGAGAGAATCAAACAAGCCCTAGATGAAAAACTTCGTCCGGAACAGGCTGGATTCAGGAGAAACAAATCATGTATTGATCAAATCGCCACTCTACGGATCATCATTGAACAAAGCTTGGAATGGCAGTCACCTCTCTATCTCAACTTCATCGACTTTGAAAAGGCCTTCGACAGCGTCGATCGAGAGGTCATTTGGAAACTACTTCGCTACTACGGGGTCCCATCGACAATTATACATCTCATCCAACAGTTATACGACAATGCTGCATGCCAAGTAATCCACAACGGGAAACTTACGGAAGCCTTCGAAGTGAGGACGGGAGTGAGGCAAGGCTGTCTACTATCACCAATGATCTTCCTGATTGCAATTGATTGGATAATGCGACAGACAACTGCAACCAACGAGGGAACAGGCATAAAATGGACTGACACAAAAGACTTGGAGGATCTGGATTTCGCCGATGATATATGTCTGATTTCCCATAAACTGGAAGATATGCAAGTGAAAAGTAACAAGTTGGCAGAAGAAGCATCAAAGATAGGACTTCAAAAAACGTGAACATAGATAAAACAGAGATGATGAAGATTCCTAGCCAACATCAACAGCAACAACAACAAAAGACAACAATCAGCCAGCATAAATGGGAAGAACCTGAAAGAAACAACCTCCTTCACCTACCTGGGAAGCATCGTCTCAACTACAGGCGGAACTGACGAGGATATCAAAGCCAGAATCGGAAAAGCAAGACAAGCTTTCATTACTCTCAAATCTGTGTGGAGGTCAACAGCACTCACCATCAAAAAAAAAATAAGATCCGAATTTTAAACTCCAATGTGAAGTCAGTCAGTGCTACTATACGGATCAGAGACTTGGCGAGTCATAAAGAGCATCTCAAACAAACTTCACACCTTCATTAACAGTTGTCTTCACTCAATACTCAAGATCAGATGGCCGGCCAGAAAAGATCAGCAGCAGGGAAAAATCTCTGGGAGCGAACCAACCGAGCAGGAACCGATTGTGAAACAAATAGGCAGGAAGAAATGGAGATGGATTGGCCAAACCCTGAGGAAACCATTAAGCGACATCACTAGACAAGCCCTCGAGTGGAACCCGAAAGGGAGGCGGAGAGTTGGTCGTCAGTGCAAGGGTGACTTGGAGGAGGTCATGCGAGGAGGAGATGAAAGCATGTGAACAGACCTGGAGCGGGTGAAAAAGTTGTCAGAAAACAGAAGGCAATGAAGGTGCGCAGCTGAAGTCATATGTTCTTCTAGGAACTAAAGGATACAATAATAATAATTATTATTATATATATATGTATATATATATATAGGCTTTTTACAAGTTATCATTGTCCTGACTGATTATTTTGTTATTCTGATTACTTCATCTTTAATTGTTTATTATGTAATCAGTTTGAGCACCCATTTACTCGTCTTTATTACAATTATTATTCCCTTGGGTTTTGAGTGGAACATTCGGCTTCAACAACACATACACACACTTTCTTCTATTTGATGCTGTCCTCTTCAGCTGAGTTTAAAATTCAACATACTCTGTCATCTCCTCCTCCAATACACACCATAGCCTCCATGTCACCTTCACACCGACGACCAACTCGTCACTACCCATTGGGATTCCACTCGAGCCATGATCTTCACTGTTCGAGATGTCATTCGCAGGCCACCTCAACGTATGCCCGATTGATCTCTATTTCTCCTACATATTTATTAAGCAGTCGGCTCTTGGTTGATTTTTTCTCAGCCAGTTTCTTGTTGGTAATTCCTTCTGGCTGGCTATATGTCCAGCCCGCCATTTGACCTTCGGAATGGAGCCAGCCAGCCAGCCAGGGAAGTGGGTAGGCGTTGATCGAACTATGAAGTAGCCTGTTGAATAGAATCCGGACGAGTCTTGTTGTTTATGCTGCCTGCCTGGCTGGTTGGCTGGCTGGCTGAGTGAGGGAGTGAGTGCAGAGGAATTCCAAACTGGTTTCAGAATGATGAAGGTGGACCTTTCCTTTCCGATTCTGCCTGGCTAGCTTTGATATCTTCATGTTAGTTGGCACTCATGAAGAAGGCATATCTGCAACGTTGAGAGGATTCATATCCTTTCTAAGGTTCGAGCCCACATCACTCAGTGCTGCAGTCAGAGGTGTTACCACTGAGTGATTCGTGTTTTTGCGACTGACCTCCTGTACGTCTAGATTGGATACTTAGATTGCCCACTAGTTAGTAATTAGTGTAGTGTGTTTCGTGTGGGATGTCAGTAGCTGGCCCGAATAGCTTTGAGGTAATGTCTGTAATGACTGCATCATTAGGTGATGTCAGTTAAAATCTCAAGAAGGACATGAGTTCCTTAGGGATTCCAGATACGCCTTCCTGACTGCTGAATGCCAACTGGCTAGAAACCTGAGTCAAGCAAGGCTTCCTGCCGATTGACTGAAAGCATCTAATAATTTAGAGTGATTACTCAGTTTGTTGGACACTTCATGAATAACAAAACTAAAGCCAAAAATACACTGTTAAAAACAGAACATATCTCTAGCTTCTTGACACACATAAACTCACTAGTAGAGGGAATAAAATTCACATTTGAATCGGAAACTGGACAAGGAGAATTAACTATGATGTTAGATTGTAAAATAAAACGAATAGAAGAAGGTAAACTGCACACTAGCGTTTATAAAAGGCAAAGCCAACACAATCCAATCGATAATTAGACTTTAATTCATCCCACCCCTTATCTATCTGTAAACGCAGCCTGTGTTAAGTGTCTAACAAACCAAGCAGTAGCACTAAGTAGTATAAAAAAAGACCTAAAAGTCTGTCGGTGGCACAGTGTTGGGACTCTCGCCGACCATGCACATGGTCCGGGTTCGAGCCCACACCGACGCACACCTGATATCTATGGTCGGCCTGCAAAATTTGGGCTACCGATATCCATGCTGAAAATTCCATACTTGTACCAAAAATACAGTGTGGAATCAAGCTGTAAATCAAAAAAAAAAATTGTTTTGTGCTCTGTTGATTTGGTTCGGGATTTCTATGGCGTCTGTCGGTTTATCACAGCACAGTACAAAACAGTATATCGTTAACATACTTTAAAGAGAATAATGGTTGCCTGCCATTTTTAGATGTACTCATAACCCGCTGAGAAGATGGGGCAGTAAAACTATCTGTCTACCCAAAGTCCACATGGACGGGATAGTATCTAAATTATCATAATTTCTGTCCACTATAGTATAAAAAGGCGTCGGTCAAATGTTTGTTCAAGAGCATTCACGGTATATGTACTGCCAATACAATTGAAGAAGAAAGACAACACCTCACTGAGATATTGTTAGATAACAATTACCCACTGAGATTTATTAGGCGTTACTGAGGTGTCAACCATATAGCTCTGCCAATCCAATCAGCTTTCAAAAAAGATGTTTACATATCCTTGGCGTTCAGAGGTGATCAACAAAGTCTGGTTACTAGATAAAGACTTAAGGCCTCAATTAATATAACTTATTATGGAGCTAAACTTATCTTCATAGAGAAAAAGAGAACTATGCTGTCCTGTAAACCCTCACATTATCCGAACAATAATGTCACATCCCACTGTGTGTGTGGAGACACGTACATAGAGAGGACCCAGTGGTATCTACAGAACACATTCCAAAGAGGCTGCAACAACAAATGAAATCGCCAGGCACAAGTGACGTCGGAAACAGATGTCCAACATCATCTATAGAGAAGCATATTATAGAGACAGATTATTATGTTGATTTCGAACAATGCTTTTAAGTCGACTTATAAAAAAAGGTTGGGCCACATACTTAAATTCATTGAAGCCTTAGCCATAAAAAAGACTTAAACCTGTCCTATGTGTCCAAAAGTTATTTGTTATCACCTTAAACCTGCCTTGGTAATCCAATTTAGAACCAAGGGCCAATTTACTTCACAATATTTTCAAACCCCTTCTTTGCCTTGTTTTTCTCTCCTCTCTTTATCTTTCTTACCCACACCTTTCGCGTCACCTCCCTACCCATTATTTGTGACCTTGACCTGCAAACAATCTGACCTGTATTGCAATTATTCATGCCTTATTGCCTTCTATATAACTGTGTGTTGCAAGTACGTGTGTGTGTGTGTGTGATCAAAATGTTTGAAATGTGTTGCGCCAATACATTACACGTTTCAGATAAATTACGTCTTCTTATTGTGCTGTCGTAATATAACTTACAAAATACCTTGCAATGACTGTGAATTAGGCCAACTACGTAGGTCACATTGATAAGTCGGGGTAGTGAGATTGTCAGAACATAAGAATTTAGCTAAGATTATAATGATTGACCCCGTTAACATAGGTAATTTAGAAGAAAGCCCAGCAATAGCACTGCATGCATTAACACACACACAACCACACACAATAGGGTGGGAGAGGGTTAAATTCTAAAAAGTAAAATATAGGGAAGTGGATATGAGAGGGGTTGATAACTGAATCCTGGTTCATCGGGTCTACACCCAACACGTGCAATACGAATGACTCATTGCCCATACCGGAAATGTGGGAAATACGACTGCCAATTAAGTCAAGCGATGGAAAATAATGGAATTATATAAACGAAGCAAGAAAGTTGTGTGAGTAGTGACTTGATATGATTATGAGCAGTAATAAATTGTGCTCGAAGCGTGTGGTCATCAGTTAATATTACTATATAACAACAACACTGTGAGACTATATCAAAATAAATTTTACCCATTATGGAAGTGAAGCCGAAAGGCCTGAGATTTGCTTTAAAATATTATCGGATAAGAGAATGAAATCAATACCAATTAATGAAACCTTCTTACACACACACACACACACACAAAATATGCTCAAATTTAACCTCTTCTTTAATTGCATGTAACGAATAATTAACTTCAATATAACAAAACTCCTGGAAAGGCATACATATAGAGTTGTTTTGCATGGATATCTGATTGGATTAAGTAAGGTCAAACATTCTTCGAAGAGAGAGAGAGAGAGGGCAGAGTAACGTAAACTTATAAAATATGATTATTATTATTATTAATATGACTTCTTCAATCTTTAATTTCCTTAGTCTTCAACGTATAAATCATCTAAGTTGTGTGTTTTTTCCCGCCCGTCTCCCCACCAGTCATACCACGCCCTTAAGAAAGTATCATTAAATGCTTTGACCTTTATTTTTATTATGATTATTATTATTACGAGGTATCCTGACTAATTTAATCTTGAAATTTCTTCCCATCTGATTGATTGATTGATAGAACCACATACTTACTCAAGCGTATTTCATCATTTATTTATTAACTTTGTTAGTTGACTACTGACTTATTAATTGAACATTGAACAGAATTGAACAATTGAACGAGTTTTGTTTATACATTCTATCTGAATTAAAACAGAAAACTAGGTGATGTTTTAAATTCAACTAGATCCATGATGTTTGTAGATAGATCATTCTAACTAAATTATGATTATTTTTTTCTAAGAAATTGAATCATGACCTTATTAAGGGAAAAAAATGATTTAAAACCTACTGCTACTACTAAGAATACTCAATCGTTCCGTATTATTCAAGGATTGGTTTGTAGGGATTTGGTTGATTGGTTATAGGATTTCATCATGAGCTGACATTGGTTAGAGGACCATTGCAAAACCAGGGAGTACTGGACAGCTGTTTCGTCCTAGTTTGAGAATCTTCAGCAGTACGCACCCACCACGTGGAGTTCGAACCCAGAACCTTCTGGTTACAAGGCGAGCTCGTATACCATTAAGCTACTGGGATCAACCAATGTCAGCTCATGATGAAATCCTGTAACTGTTCCGTATTAGTTTGTTTATTGCATATATCACACAGTGAAACAGTATTATTATTATTTACTGGATTACACGGTTTCGAACAAAATTTATTGTTCATAATCATGCCAATCAATTATAATCACACGACTTTGAACTTGATATTTATAGTTTTATAGAGCACAAAAATTAAGTAGTACGAAGGTAAATCTAAGACAGAGAGTGATACACATAAAAGAAGCCTTGAAACTTAATAATTACCCTGATAAGTTAGTCAGAAAGTATGTAGGGAAATGTAAAAATAAAATCCATAATGATAGTAGTGATAGTGATAATAACAATATAATAATAATAATAATAATATTAAGAATAATGATATAAATGACGAAATCCATGTCAGATACGCGATAGACAACACCAACAATAAGGAATCTAAATCATCAGTAGTAATTCCATACAAGAAGGAACCTCGGAAACGACCTTACGAAGAATTCATAACAAGGCAGGAGGAATAAAAGTGGCTGTTATTCAAACCACCCACAAACTCAATTAGAAACAAGCTTTGTCAGTTAAAGGATCCTGATAGTGGAGCTAATTAAACAAAACAATTTATTAGTTTATCTAATACCCTACCTGCGATGATTTTCAGGTGAACTACATAGGTCAAACTAGTAGAACAGGGACAGTCAGTCAGACTAGCCGAACATAAAAACCAAGCAGCAAAATCTAGTTTCGTTGACCCGAATAAGATAAGAAATCTGGAGAGTAGTTCAGCTACAGCACTCACTACATGAAATTACATACAACCATACAGTTTTAAAATCTAGTGTAACAACAGGGTGGAAGGAGAGGTTGATAACAGAAGCTTTGTTTATCGAATCAACTGCAAATACATGTAACAAGAATGATTCAACACCTGTCCACCCAGATATCTGGAAAATTCTACTTCTCCTACGACGACGAATAGGAGACGACAAAGAAAACTATAAAACTCAAGTTTCGAAGTTGTGTGATTATAACTTATGGCATGATTATGAAGAATAAATTTTGTTCGAAACCGTGTCATCCAGTAAATAGCAATACCGTTTCACTCATTGTGTGGTACATCTAATAAACAAACTAATATGGAAATACTCAATCGTTATTCGTGAAAAAATATCATACCTTTTTTACTGGTGTTTAAAATAATTTTCTGGTTAATATTTTTTGGCGAAAATCTAAACAGTAGCAAACTTCACACATAAGTGCAATTCGAGAATCTTATCAGACAAACAAGCGGCGATAACGCTGTCTCTAATGCAGAATTTTTGTATTTCAAGTCAATTCAAAGTGAAGAAGAGTAACAATTGTACAATGTTATGCACCCACAAACAACGCAGACCTCGAAAAGCAACTACAGGCAACAGTGGAAAATACTCGAGTTAGTGACATTAAAATACTAATGGAAGACATGAACACCAAGCTGGGACCAGACAATACAGGAAGGGGATTCAACATGGGTAGAGAATCCGTTGGAGAGATGAATCAAAATGGAGAATTCTTCGCTGACTTCTGTGCCTTCAATTAACTAGTGATTGGCGACAGCGTATACAAGCACAAGGATATCCACAAGGCTAAATGGGTGTGGTGTCACTAGATTGGTGAACCGAATTGACTTCATCTCAATGCTGCTCAAGGAAGTGGAGACACAGCTTACTGGACATAAAAGTAAGAAGAGGAGCAGACGTTGGCTTAGACCGCTATATCGTACAAGGAACACTCCAGATCATACTAAAAGCTTACGAAGAAACAGGAGGTGCAGACAGGCGACAAACCAAGTTCAATACTCAAAAACTGAAAGAGCAGGATACAAAGGACATCTTCACTGCAAACACAAAGAAAAAGGCGCAGACACAAGGCGGAAGTTTTAGACAGAAAGAAACGACAAGACAAACAGTGGTTCACAACGGACATATGGAGAGCACTAGAAGACAGAAGGATAGAGAAGCAAAAAGACTATCCAATGCATAGATGAGCAACAAAAACAGCCGGAGTCGAATGCAAGCTACAATACACTGAAAAAAAAGAGTAAAGAAAAGTGCCAAGGAAGACACGATTATAGTCTCTAGAGATCCTGAATTCTCAAAAATAATAGTTTCAGGTTATCCATCGAGTAGCCATGATTAATTTGGAGATTACTGTTTAGATTATGCGTTCAACCCCTGTTAGAATCGTAGGCATGCTGAGTGTTGAAGAGTCGCAGGCTAGGACGAAACAGTTATGTATTCAGTGCTCCCGGCTTCTTTTCAGTGATCTCTCTAAATTATAGTTGGTTTGTAACGAAATTTACATTGAAATTTGAGGTAATTCTTTGACTTTGTAAAATGCAGATGGGTGATTTTTTTCACTACTTTCCTTAAAAATTACAAAGTGGCACTCTTTTCAATCAAAAAATATTGTGTGCATACACCATGTTTTAAAAAAAATCAATGCTTTAGCCTATCTGTAAACATTTTCAAGATTGGACATTTTATCAAACATTGATTTCCAGTGTGGTGAGGGCAGGCCGTGAGAAAATATGTATAAGGTTGATTCAACAACCAATCAGAGCAGACTTAACGTGGCAAAATATGATTCGCAGACAGAGAAATCTATTTTTCGAGGAATCCCGAAACAACCAATCAGAAGACTGCGCTTGTCTACTTGCATAAGCTATAATAATGTGTATATAATATATATATATACGTGTTGATTTACGTAATAAAACGATCTGTTGCCTGGCCCTTGTCTTCTGTTGTTACACCAGGAATTGGATTGGTTACCGATTTTAGAGTGACAACGTTGACGTTGGAATTCGTTCACCTAGCCTTTAGAAAGGCCTGTAACAACAGAAGACAATGACCAGCCAAACAGATCGTTTATTCAGTAAATCAACAGATATTAATAGATTTTCATGTACATTATCATAGATTATTGTAAGCAAACAAACACAGTCTTCTGATTGCTGGTTCCTTGCTGAACATTAATCATTCATCTCTTTGTGATCGTTTCGTGAAGTTCAGATCATCTATCTGCGAATCGCACCCACCCACGCAGAGTCTGCTGTGATTGGTTGTTGAGTTAGTCATTGTTCTTGTTTTTTTCTCATGACCAATATTGGGGACATTAACGTTGACGTAAATTACTGTCTACCAATTTTGGCTAGTAGCCAGCCGTCACCACAGGCTAAACAACGTTGACCTTAAAGTTATTTGGAAACTACTTCAACACTATGAAGTGCAATGTGCCAAACACTTGTCAATCTCATCAACAGCCACAAGTCAAGTGATCCACACTGGAAAACTCAGTAAGGCACTCGAAGTGAATACAGAAGAAAGACTAGCCTGCCTGTTATCACCAATGATATTCTCAATTGTGATGAACTGGATTGTGCGTCAGACTGTGGGCAGGGAATAAGAAGATAGGAATACACTGAACCGATTAGAAGACTGTGGAAGATGAGGATTTCGTGCTTGAATGATTTGTATTTAATGTCACTTAAACTTGAAGGCTTAAAGGTGGAAAGCAACAAACTGGCTGAAGAAGCTAGCAGCAAAGACAGGACTCTAGGGGAACATAGAGAAGACGGAAGTGGTGATGGAGATAACCAATCAAGAACAGCAACAACAACCAGCATCAGTCACCACCAATGGGAGAGATTTAACAGAGGTGGCCTCCTTCATTTATCCAGGAAGCATCGTTCCAGTTACAGGCAACGGCATGGATTCAGATGTCAAAATCAGCCAGAGTCGGAATGCCAAAACGGACATTAATCATTCTGAAATCAATTTGGAAGTCTGCTGGGCTCATCATAAGGAACGAAATTATAAAATCATCGAGACCAATATTAACTCAGTTCTTCTATATGGGTCAGAAACGTGGCAACCGTGCCATAAAAAGTACTTCGGAAAAGTCTACAGGTGACTATTATCAAAATTTGTTCACCTTGCTGGCTGGCTCCATACTAAAGATCAAATGGCCTGCCAGCCAGCCGACCAGCTAGAAAGAACTAGAAACAAGAAACTCTAGCCGTGAACAAACCAACCAATAGACAACTGCTCATAAAATATGAAGGAGAAAATTAGGATGCATTGGGTACAAGCTGACTAGACCGTTAAATGACACAATGTACAATGGAGACCATAAGTTGAATGGAATCCCAATGGGAAGCGTCGAGTTGGTCGTCACTGTGAGGGTGACATGGAGGATATTGTGTGGCGAGGAGGAGGTGCTGAGAGGTTATGGGTAGTCATGGGTTCAGGCAGTTGAAGAGGAGGGCAGAAAATAGACGAAAGTTTGCATGTGTTGCTGAAGCCATATGTTCCCCTCAGAACCCAAGGGAATAATAATACAATAATACAATACAGGTTGTAGCCAAATAATAATGATCTACTTTATTCAAAAGACAATAATTATAATGTAGAATCCTTGAAATATTAAAAAAATTGAGCCCAAATTTTCCTCGTAAACACTTCTCGTTCTTAGAAGTGAATTGGTGCATTGCGACCAGCAGTAGAATCCAGAATGTGCATTTCTTCCCATATGGGACTCGTCATCTGGATGTACCTTCCTTCTTCAGTGAGTGGTGATGTTTTCACTGAGGTTCGAAACCAGTGCCTATAAATTCAAACGCCAAACCGATATCCACTAGACCACTTGAGCCATGAGATCTACCTCTGCGTCTGCATAAGAAGCCGACATGTCAACCTGAGATCGAGCACTTCAAGGGAAAATTAAATACCAAACCCGCCAGGGGGTAACTGCTTGGCGTTCTAAGCTATAGGCACTGGGTTCGAGCCTCCGTAGGAACATCATCAATCACTGCGAAGTGTAGGTACACCCAGCTGGCGAGTGCCGAATCGGGCGAAATGAGCACTGTGGAGCCCAATTTTAGTCACCGTTCACCAATTAACTTCTAATTACATGACCAGACATCGTTGAAGCATCTGCACAAGAAGTCGACATGTCAACCTGAGATCGAGCACTTCGGTCCAATCAATCGCAAGGGGGACAATCTAAAATTGAATTATTGTTCTTGTCTTTTTTCAGTTTGCATGGATGTATTTGATTTGAAGAGTTGTCGTACACTGGCAAAATGATTAGCGATTTCGCCTTCCAGTATGTGTAAGTGCAGAAACATGACTCCTTTTGTACCTTTCGACCTTACTTTGTAGACTCCCATGTAGCCGCGTTTTCTGAGTTCACCAGAAGCTGCAAAAACTGAGCTAGTAATTAACTTGCGTGGTTGTCTTTAGAGCCATGCCAGATAATGCTTACAGATGCTTTTCTATTCAAAATTATAGTAGATCGTAAAGAATTTGAAGATTACCCCAACGATGAAAAAAAAATTTTCTTCAAAAGAATGGTAACTGAGTAAAGAATTCTTCTTTCGATAACCCCTTCATCATCAGGCTTTACAGTTATATATACACATTATACTGAATGAATGAATGAATTAATGTTATGAACAACGTTAATGTTGCTGTTTAAATAACATCGAATCAATAATATTGATGGATTACAGCTCAATAGCATCAAAAAAGAAATTTGCATAGAAAAAGCAATTGGACAGGACAATATACACACATTTTCACAGCTTTGTTCCTCTCCAGTACAAAAGAAATTTAGTAAAGACCCTCACTCGGCTACAGAGTTACAGCTATATGCTCAGAAGAAGTAATTGAAGATGAATTAACCAGTGTATATGATACTTTGATCGAAAATAGCTATCCTAACAAATTTATCAAGAAACACATGACAAAGAAAGCGGAAAAGGACTACTGACTATCTGTAGAAAGGAAGCTACTTTATATGTACGACTACAATTCAAGAGCGATATTTCAAGTGAAATAATTACGAGGAGATTAAGAAAATCGGTTCAAAGAACTTTTAATGTTGGCGAACTGCACATCTTATTCTCTACACGACCGATGGTGCTACCTTTACTGAAAGATGAAGTACCTAGACTAGCTAGCCACTTCAAATTGTATCTACCAATTCAACTGCACTTGTGGTGAGGCATGTTGCATCGGCCGTTGCTCTAGGGACTTGATTTTTCGTGCTATCTCAAGAACCTCCCCCAGTATGGCTAAGTAAAGGCGTAGTGAAAACCATCATGAACAGTTCGATATTGGACCATCTGGTGCGAATCGGCCACAAAGCTAGTAAGCATTGATGAATCTACCGTGTGCCTAATGAATCGCCAAAATCATCGAAGCACCACATTCTCCAAACAGCAGAGGCTATTGCAGTTCGCCTCAAACAACCAGTGCTCTGTGTTCAAAAGAAACAAGTCAAGCCAACCATTAATACTGCCCTAACCGACCTTCAGTTGAGACTATAAATTCATGAATTTGTAATATTATCTTTCCTAATTTTTCTGACATTCAGCTTATTTTATGTTGATGCGATTCAGCTGTAATCTATCAACATTACTGATTCGATGTTATTTAAACAGCAACATTAACGTTGTTCATAACACTCATTCATTCATTCATTCATTCACTATAATGTGTATATATAACTGTAAAGCCTGATGATGAAGGGGTTATCGAAAAGAGTATTCTTTGTTCAGTATCCATTCTTTGAGAAATTTTAATGGGAAATTTTATTCAGTTAAAATTTTCTTCGCTGGTCATTTATTGGTACATTTATTATAAATGGAAACTGCTTTGAGGATGGTTGTGAAGGACCGAATTATGCGTCAGACTGTGGATGGGGGAGGGTCTGAGAAGATAGGTACACGTTGGGCCGATTATAAGACTGTAGAAGATCTGGATTTCTCGGATGATTTTTGTCTAATGTTACAGAGACTCGAAGGCTTACGGGTGAAAACCAACAATTTGGTATAAGAAACTTGCAGCAATAATTGGACGACCAAGGCAATCAAACAATAGATTAAAGCTATCAAAAACAACCAATCATTAGAGTATGCAGTTAACTGGAAACACATTTAAGTCCACTGTTCACATATGTATTATCATTATTATTTCCTACAGGGACTTTGGGCTTCAGCCGCACGTCTCCATTGCATTCGGTTCTCTGCCAACGTTTTTACCCCGCCCCAAGTCTGCCCACATGCTTTTATCTCCTCCTCGCATGACCTCCTCCAAGTCACCCTTGCACTGACGACCAACTCACGGCTTCCCTTTTAGGTTAAAATCGAGGGCTCGTCTAGTGGTGTCACTTGATGGTTTCCTCAGAGTATTTGTTGCACAATTGGTTCCTGATTGGTTCGCTCATTGCCAGAGATCCCTGTTGCTGATCTTTTCTGGCTGGCCATCTGATCTTGAGTATTGAGCGAAGACAGCTGTTAATGAAGGTCTGAAGTTTCTTTGAGATGCTCTTTATGACTCGCCAAGTCTCTGATCCGTATAGTAGCACTGACTGACTTCACATTGGAGTTGTAGATCCGGATCTTATTTTTGATGGTGAGTGCTGTTGACCTCCACACAGATTTGCGAGTAATGAAAACTTGGATTGCTTTTCCGATTCTGGCTTTGATATCCTCGTCAGTTCCGCCTGTAGTTGAGTCGATGCTTCCCAGGTAGGTAAAGGAGGTTGTTTCTTTCAGGTTCCTCCCATTTATGCTGATTGTTGTCCGTTGTTGTTGCTTTGGCTGTTGCTGTTGGCCAGGAATCTTCATCACCACAACTGTTTTCTATGTCTTTACCTAAAGTCCTATCTTTGATGTTTCTTCTGCCAACTTGTTGCTTTTAACTTGCATATCTTACAGTTTGTGGGAAATGAGGCATATATCGTCGGCGAAGTCCAGATCCTCCAAAATTTTTGTGTGGGTCCATTATATGCCTGTCTCCTCGTTGCCAACTGTATGTATTAATATAATCCAAAGATTCGCGCACATTATAATTCCTGACTAGTTTTACTCTAAGTTCTTATTTTCAAGTCTGTATTATAACTACCATTTTGTATCTTTCAATTTGTAGCCAAGTGATGAGATTCCTCGAAATGTAATTAGAAAAATGAGCTCATATTATCCTCGTCCACATTTGTTGTTCTTCCCTTATTCAAATTTATTAGTGAGAAGAACTGCAGGAAGGTTTTAAACCAGAGGAAACCTTCAGAATTAATCGAATGCTCACTAGTGTGACTGACTTCAGGATGCAAATGATTGAAGATCTAGTGAAAATTCGTGGCCATCGAAGTCAACCAAATTGGGCGTAAGGAGAATTGCTTACAGGATTTCATCATGAGTTGACATCGGTTAGAGAAACACCAGGGAATACTGGACAGAGAGCTGTTTCGTCCTAGTTTGGGAATTCTCATCGACACTGCGCGCCCACCAACACGGCTCGAACCCAGGACCCTCAGGTTACAGGGTGAGCTAGCTCGTAGACCATCAAGCTATTAGGACGCGCCTATCCAATGGCCAGCTCATGAATTCCAACTTCTGTGAATTCACGAAATAGCGCGGCTGGCACTAGCCATTGTCATCTCTGGTGAGTGTTTGTTCTTGCATCCGACCTGCTGCACTCTATCGGTCACGACGTCCAACTAGAACACCAAGTTAACCGCTTAAATAGTGCCAGTTGCTAGTGAGCATCAGATTAATTTTCAGGTATCGGTTTTTGCAGGGAATTTTGTTTGATTGGTTGGAGTATTCCAACATGCGCTGACATCAGTTAGAGAACCATTGGAAAACCACCTGGGAGTACTGGACAGCTGTTTCGTCCCACTATTTTTGGGACTCTTCATCAGCATGCACCCACTGAAAGAATTAACTGCCGATGACATTGCTTGGCGGAGATCGGCAGGGGTCCGAATTGATGAACCAGTGGATTCCGTTGCGTGACTGAATGGTGGTCAAACTCGTCTTGTAACTTGAAGGTAATGGGTTCGATCACTGGCGGGGTGAGTACTGCTAAACAGTCCTCACCTGGGATGAAACAATTGTAACCATCACCTCCTGATTTTCTATGGTTCTGTAAGTGAAGTAACTGTATGAATATGTTTAAACATAATACAAGTATATAGAAGGTATATATATATATATATATATATATATATATATATATATATATACATAAAAAAGAATATTTAGAAAGTCAACGCCCACGCACAGATCAAATACTCAACTATGCTAGCAATAATCCAAATACTCACAAAAGAAACCGTGTGCAGACATTGTTTAAAAGAGTTCAAACATACTGGAGAACTCCATAGTTGAAAAGAATGGAAGTAAACTAGCTACAAACGGTTGCCAGAAAGAATGGATATCATCCTCAAAATTTCATCAAAAAGTATTTAAAAGCGAATCACAACACCAACAAGGAACCATAATCAAGACCAGGAGGAAATTCACCCTGCCATACATGAGAAATATCTCTGAAATAACAACTAGAATATTGAAATCATTTGATATAGACATAGCACACAAGCCAGCCGGTCAAATCGCTTAATTCGATATTATGCAAACCGAAAGATCTTTTTTTGATGTGGTTTTGTTCTCTGAGCTGGATGGTTAGTTTGCGAAGCTTTCATCACCTTACTGGGTGACATCTTCAGCGCATACTTCAATTTGAAGTGAGCTTTTAGGTTTCTCCACGAGTTTATTAATCATTCCTCCTGGTGACCTTGGACGTGATTGGTTGTTTATGTGTGTTTTCACACCTTCTAGGTTACTTGTGTTGGAACTGATTGTTTCTGTGACTTGAACTTTGGCCCATTGTGTGTGAAGTTTCTTTCTTATTGGTTGATAAATTTTGTCTATCTCGATGTGTCTATTGATTGATGATTCACTGGAATGCCAAGCTTCTAAAAATTCTCTAGCATTCTTGTTATTTCCTTTGTCTAATATTTGAACGTTGTCCCAGTCGAATTGATGTCCGTGGTTGTCTGTGTGTAGTGAAATGAGGGAGTGTATATCATGTCTTTTGACGGCTAGCTTATGTTCGTGGATACGAAGACGAAGGGGACGTCCACTTTGGCCAATGTAGTGTTTTTCACAGTTGTTACAGTTTATTTTGTAGATGATGTTGGTTTTGTCTTCTTTTGCTGTTGAGTCTTTTGGTTGACATAGAATTGAGTGCAGCGACTTTGTTGGTTTGTGTACGACGTCAATTCCTAAAGGTTTGAAGAGTCTTTTAGTGATTTCTGAGATATCCTTTATATATGGTAAGGCGATTTTCTTTGTGTTTTCCTTGGTGGCTTTTGTTTTGGTAGGTTGGCTTGGGGGTATATGTCTCTTGATGAAATTCCGGGGATATCCATTCTTTTGGAAGACGTCCATGAGATACTTTTCTTCAATTTTTCTTAAGGTGGGAGTGCTGCAGTGAGTCCTTGCTCTCTTGAATAGTGTTTGTATGCAGTTCCTTTTGTGTGCTATTGGGTTGTTGCTGTTGTAATTCAGTATTTGGTCTGTGTGAGTTGATTTCCTATAAACTTGAGTTTCTAATTCTCCTGTAGTTGTTCGCCTGACTAAGACGTCCAAAAATGGTATTTTGTTCTCGGATTCCTCTTCTCTTGTGAATTTGATGTCGTTGAAGACGTTGTTTATTAAGTTGTGAGTTTTGTCTAATTCGTTTCTTTTGATTATTACAAATGTGTCGTCGACGTAGCGTATCCAAATCTTGGGTTTGATCTTTGGTAGAATTATGTTTTCGAGTCTTTGCATCACTGCTTCTGCAATCAAACCTGATATTGGCGATCCCATGGGTGTTCCTTTGACTTGTTCATATATTTGGCCGTTGAATTGGAAGTATGTTGTTAGGCATAGATTTATGCATTCCATCCAGCTTGTGTGTTGCATTTTTGATTGTTGTGGAAGTTGTTCGTCGTTGCTAAGTAATTGCTCCATGGTTTCTTTTGCTAGTTTTTGTCCGATAGAGGTATATAATGCTGTCACGTCGAAGGATACCATTATTTCTTGTTCATCTATTTGGATGTCTCTGATTTTCTCTAGGAATTGGATAGCAGAGTTGATGGAGTGATCACAGGATTCCGTTAGGTGTTTTAGTTTTCTGTATAATTCCTTGGACAAATTATATGTTGGAGTTCCTGGGAGTGATACAATTGGTCGTAACGGGATATTTGCCTTGTGTATTTTGGGTCTGCCGTAGAATCGAGGTAGGACTGGTCCATTGGATTTCATTCGCCATTGGTCTTGTTTTGTGATCTGTCCAGTTTTGCTGAGCTTGTTTAAGGTCCTTTGGATGCGGTTGTCCAATGTTTGTATGGGATTTGTTGGGAGTTGTTGATATACATCTTCATCTTTGAGTAGTTCTTCAGCTTTCTTGGTGTATTCTTCTCTGTCCATGACTACTGTTGTTCTTCCTTTGTCGGCTGGTAAAATGACGATGTCCTTCCTATTTTTCAGCTTTTTGAGGGCCTTTAGTTCTTGAGAGTTGAGTTGTGTGTGTTGTCTTTTCTGTTTGACCATTGGTACAATTGTTTGGCGTATCTCTTCCTGTGTTTCCTCGTTCAAGTTTGATGATTTGAGTAATGATTCAAGGGCAGCGAAGAAATCAGTTTTTGAAGCATCTCCGGTGTTGTAGTTTAATCCTTTTTGTAGTAGTTGTTGTTCCATTTTTGATAGTGGTTGTTTTGATAGGTTGACTACGCAGTCTATGGGCGTATTGTCTGGTTGTTGTTTTCTAATCTTGGCTAGCTTGGTTTTGAGGACTCTTCGTCTTTGTTCTCTGTGTTTTCCACTTGACAGTGAAATTGCGGTGATCAGCGTTGACAGGTGTTCTTGGTTGAGGGTTTTCTCTAATTATTAAATATTAGACAAAGGAAATAACAAGAATGCTAGAGAATTTTTAGAAGCTTGGCATTCCAGTGAATCATCAATCAATAGACACATCGAGATAGACAAAATTTATCAACCAATAAGAAAGAAACTTCACACACAAAGGGTCAAAGTTCAAGTCACAGAAACAATCAGTTCCAACACAAGTAACCTAGAAGGTGTGTGAAAACACACATAAACAACCAATCACGTCCAAGGTCACCAGGAGGAATGATTAATAAACTCGTGGAGAAACCTAAAAGCTCACTTCAAATTGAAGTATGCGCTGAAGATGTCACCCAGTAGGGCGATGAAAGCTTCGCAAACTAACCATCCAGCTCAGAGAACAAAACCACATCAAAATTATCCACCTGAGCTACAAATCTTCTCTATCAAACCGAAAGATCCAACAGAAAAAGGAGATAAAATTAACACCATTTACAAAATAAATTGTATGAAGTGTAACAGGCATTATATCGGTCAGAGTGGGCGTCCCCTTCGAATCAGAATCAGCCGTGAAAAGACGCGATATATATTCTTTCATATCAATACATATAGACAATTATGGACACCAATTTGATTGGGATAATGTCGAAATCTTAGACAGAGGAAACACCGAAAGTGCAGGCAGGGAATTCCTAGAAGCCTGGTACTCAAACGAGTATGCAATTAACAAACACGTTATTATAGACCAACTATACCAACTAATAAAAAGTAAATCCCATGTGACCAGAAAGTTTAAAATCCGAGTCAGCAGAAAATGGTCAACACATATGTAAAGATGGTTACCGAGAGACATAGTTATATCACTCATGAAAAATGTAAGTCATTTCAGTTTATGCTGAAAATTGGGCTGAAGATGTTGTCCAGAAGGATGACGAAAGCTCCGCAACTAAACCAACGAGCTCACAGAACACTATTAATTGCAAATCATCCGTCTTATCTACAAATCTTCTCTATTACACTACAAGATTTCCAACTTGATTTAATCTACTCCTCACAGAGAATCTTCAAGTAAAACAGTGATCTACAGTATACTACTCGACAGATTTTCGCTATATCTGCAACCCCCTCCACCCATCCACCTAAATGACTCTTTAAAACAGATCAGATCGTTTATTGGAAGCCAGTGAAGAACGTAAATATGTGATTAAAACAAAGTCTTATTTCACTCACTGTGAAGAACTAGGTAGCCCAATGCTTTGAGCAAGCCTCCAGGCACCGCAGTAGACTCCCAAGCCTTAGATAGATTCAGCTACTCTGTACTCCACAGCTCGCGAAATAAAAACCAAATTTTTAATCGAATATCACTTTTATGAGCTAGTTCCACTGGCAAATAGGCTGGGTTATTATGAGACGTCTTCTCAACAAAAACAACAACATATGACTAGTTCGAGTGAGCAAAACTGTGGGAAAGAATTACATTGCATAATTTAATTAAGTGTCAATTGCAATCAATTGAAAATTCATAACAAATGAAGCATATTTTTGAGATGTTACTAGAAAACAATACACTTTTCAGTTAGGTATATGTATATATATATACATATTATTTCATCATCAATATAACTAAATTATATTTTATCCATCAAATGTTAGAACTAATTAATTAGTCATTTCTACAGTTGACAGAATAAGTGTCTATATTTGTGTCTGTGTATGTCTGCCTATCGATTTATCTGTCTGTCTGTCTATCAATCAATCAATCGATTTCTTTGATAGATAAGCTACTGCTTACCTGTCTGTTCAACCATCATCCATATGTCTTAGTGTGTGTGTGTGTTTGGTCTCACGCTTTCAGCATAAAAAACGAAATACCTGTCTACCTATCGATCTGTCTGTCATTAAAAAAAGCTATGCTATATGTACCTGTCTGTCCAACGATCATCATCATCATCATCATTACTGTCTTCATACGCGCATGTGGGCGTCTTACTCTTCTCTCCATAATTAATTATTCTTACTCACAAATTGGTTACTAATTCACAAACAAAACAAAAGACAAACATATCAAAATTCAAATGAAAATATGATCTTGTTTTCTGAATTATTTTTTCTCTCTGTCTCTCTCTGGTTTATGATGTGTGTGAATAAACAAGCCTCATCAACATCATCAATGATGACTTGTGTTTCGCTTAGCTATGATCTGAGGTTAACAGACCCCAGCGCAACCCCCCCCCCGCGCCATTCACCCACAACAGGCCTCCATTTTGTTTTTTCTGTGTTTTACAAATGTTTAGTTATGCTCATTGATGTAATTTATCGTGTCAAGAAAAATTAAGAAAAAGAAACACATTGTGGTTTAGTGTTTATACTCTTGGGAATTGTAGAAGTGATGGCATTTGACATAGTGAGGCACATATATGTGTATATATATATATTCTTATTGTGGGACGTCTTCTGGTGTACACATCGACGATATAACATATGCATCACTAGCCAACAGTTTAATTGAAATTGTAGCAGGCAAAAATGTACATATTTATTTTATACACAGTAAGATTATACACTGGTAGTAAGACTTTATAATCGATTGAATATTGAAACAATTAGTCCCTTTGATAAATTTGAATAAGGAAGACATTTAGAAGACAAATTTCACGAGATGATAACATCGTCATTTCGTAGTTTCTTTACAACCGCTATACAACTAACAAACAGCCGGACCAGATGGAATACCCCCTGAAGCACTGAAAGCAGACTCAGAGATTACAGCAGACATGCTGACTCACTCCATTATTGCAAAAGGTCTGGAAGAAGGGAAAGGTGCCTACTGACTGGAGGAAAGGTTACCTCGTGAAACTACCAAAGAAGGGCGACTTACGCCTCACTCTGCAAGAACTGGCGAGGAATCATGCTCCTGTCGACGCCAAGTAAAATCCTGAGTCGCATCATCCTGGAGAGATTAAAGTACGCACTGGAGACAGAACTCCGCCCACCGGAACAAGCTGGCTGCATTCAGGAAAGGCAAATCATGTACTGACCAAATTGCAACTCTACGCATCATCATCACAGAACAAAGCATGGAATGGCAATCAAACCTCTACCTCAACTTTATAGACTTTGAGAAGGCATTCGACAGCGTTGATCGTGAAGTAATTTGGAAATTACTCGAGTACTATGGCGTACAGTGCACCATATATTCATCAACCTTATTCAACAGCTGTACGACAACGGCACCTGTGAAGTGATCCACAACGGAAAACTCAGCGAGGCGTTTGGATTAAACACAGGAGTCAGACAAGGGTGCTTACTATCACTCACGATGATATTCCTAATTGTGGTGGACTGACTGGATTATGCGTCAGATTGTGGGAAACGAGAAGACAAGAATATCCTGAACCGACCGACGTGAAGAACCTAGAAGACCTGGATTTCGCGCGTGGATGATTTATGTTTGATGTCACACACAATCGAAGACTTGCAAGCGAAAACCGACAAACTGGTCGAAGAAGCAGCAGGCGAAGACAGGACTCCAGGTAAACATAGACAAGACGGAGGTTATGAAAATAACCAACCAACAACAGCAACAACATCCAACGTCAATCACCATCAACGGGAGGGATTTGAAAGAGGTTACTTCATTCACTCACTGATCTAGGGAGCATTGTCTCAACTACAGGAAGTCGGAACGGACGAGGATGTCAAATCGAGCGAGAATCGGGAAAGCGAGAAACACATTCATCAGCCTGAAATCAATCTGGAAATCTTCGTCACTCAGCATCACCAACAAAATTCGGATTTTCAATACAAACGTCAAGTCAGTCAGTTCTTCTATACGGATCAGAAACTTGGTGGGCGGGTCACAAAGAATATTTCCAAAGGGCTGCAGACCTTTATTAACAACTGTCTTCACTGGCTCTATACTGAAGATCAGATGGCCGGAAAGAATCACCAACAAGGAATTATGGGAACAAACAAAGCAAGAACCAATCGCCAACGAACAAATATGCAGGAGAAGGTGGAGATGGATCGGACACTCGCTGAGGAGACCGCTGGGTGACATCGCGCCAAGCCCTCGAGTGGAACCCGAAATGGAAGCGGCGCGTGGGACGTCCAAGGGTGACATGGAGGAGATCGTGTGAAGAGGAGTTGAAAGAATATGGATTAACATGGATGCAGGCGAAAAGTATAGCAGAAGACAGAAGAAAATGGAGACGTGCAGTTGAAGCCCTATGTTCCACTAGGAACCCAAGGGAGCAATAATAATAATAAAATACAACTAACAAGGTTCACAATAACAAAATAAAGTTCATGACACATTCAGTTTAATAGAAATCAAAAGTATACACTAATGACCAGTTATATTTAAATAGGTCAAGTATACTCGCAGTGGTAGGCCAAGGTTTAAGTCTGTTGTTTTTGTACACACACAGTTTAGTCTGTATGTGATTAATCCCACAAAGTGCTTCCATCATCTTCAATAACCGACTTTGAATTAGAGTTATGTGAGAAATAATTGTGAAACAATCATTAATATTGATTTTGTAACCTGACATTAGTAAGTGCTTTGCAATGGATGATGATAGATTAATTGCATTGAGATTTTCTGTGTCTTGGTAACTATTTTGGAACATATTCTTTTCGACAGCGACATTAAAACATTCTGTTGGTTCTACCTGTATAGGTGTCACCACAGCTGCAGGTGAACTTGTAGATACAGTATGAGAAATAGAATTCACAGAATTTCTCCTTTAATTGTAGGTACAGGGATCGAAAATGTTCAGCAAGTGAGAATTGAATATTGAATACATTTGGTGGGAAATACAAAAAGAGGGTGTACAAGACGTCTTAGTGCATTGTACTAGGCTTTGGGGCCTAATTTCACAAGTAAGCAGAAAATATTAAACGGTTGGATATAAAAAGGAAGAGACTGACAGTGAACGGCAACAAGTGGAAGGCGAATGCAGTGAAGACATGACTCTGAGTGAACACAGGGAGGCTTGAGGTGATAGTGAAACGTGATTATCACTAGTGGGATAAGTCTAACTATCCCTTGTACCTTTTTTCATCTACTGGCGGTATCGATGAAGATGTTAAAGACAATCAGGATTGGGTAAGCAAGACAAGCATTCATAACTCTAAAATCAGTGTAGAGGGCCAAAGTATGGTGCTTAGCACAAGATAGAAGGTTCAAATTTTCAATACTGATGTCAGGTCAACCAACGCTAATGCATAGCCTAGAAACTTTGCTCTTGAGTCATGAAAAATTATTTCCAACCTCTGACTTCTCTTGATACTGGAAATGATGTGCCCTACTAGAAAGAATACTGGCTCACTGACTGACTGGTTTCAGCATAAAACTACTTTGCAGAGATGTGCAGCAGTTCGAGTTGATACACTCCCATCATGTTGTACACAAAGCAAGGGAAGTGAGGAAAGAGAAATCTAGGAGAGAGAGAGAGAGAGAAGTAATAAACAGAAGTGTGAGTGAAGGAGAAAAAAAAGCAATATGGAAAACAATAAAACTTTATTGGATATTATAAATCATAAAGAAGGAATGTATCTGCATCACCGAGAAGGATTTTGAGCCAAATTATCGATTGTCTCTGGCCTTCATTGGTTCTTACCAGATCGAGAACCACAACTAGACATCAGCCTACACCTCTCTACATGGCTAGCTTCAATGAAATGTTATGGATTTCATTGACTGATGAAACGACGTTATGGTTTGACTACCACTAGCTTTCTCTTTTGCAACCTGATCCATCCCATGTCAGTCAGCTAACATTGCTCGTCGACGAACGGGGCTGCTAGACTGGACATGCGTAACACACGTCCTAACTATTTCAGTTGATGTGACATCACAACTTCGTCGATTGATTTTCCCTCCTTACTTAGTACTTGATGCGGATGCCTCACCTCAGTATTATTCACCCTATTACACCTACCACTAACATGGGAGATAGAATGCAAGCACCTATGGTGAAAGACAGCTAGCTTTCCTTTTAATGTCTTCCACTTCTAATGACCATGTCTCACAGCCAGCTATAAAGGAAGACGGAGCGAACTACTGAGCAGTATACACGCCCTTTGATCTGCAGCCAGCAGGATATCATATCTATTAAGCCAGAGATGGCATTAGTTGGCAAATTTCAAACGAGCTTTCGATATCCGTGATGAGATTTCGTCAACGATCAACCCTCTGGAACTGGCTGATGAAAGTCACCAAATAAGTGAAGTGGTCAACACGCTCTACCACTTCCCTCCGTATCTTTAAGCTAGGAGTGGGTCAATTTAGTTCAGTCCTGTAGCGTCATTACCAGAAAGAATCAACGAGGAATTCCGAGAAAGAATCAACCAAGAACCTATCGCCCAACGTATACTTAGAAGGAATTGAAGATAGGTTGGACATACTGTGAGGACAATTCAAGTAACATCCCAAAACTTGAGACCCACTAGTGAAACCTGACTGTGAAGTGAAGAGTTAGGCGTTTGAAGGTGACAAGGGATAGATTATTATCACCTTAATTATTATCCTGTAATTCGCATATGGCTGAACTTTAATTCTATTAAGCACATTGGTATCGAATTAGTTGTGTTCTCTGAAGTGGCTGATTTAATTGCAAAGCTCCTGATTTTTAACCTTCTAGAGAAAATCTTCAACGCAGCTAATTGGTGGATGGTGACTACAAGTGCGGTCCAGAGTGAGCATTTTTTCGTACTCGGTACTTGTCAGCTTGGTGTACCTGCACTCCACAGTCAGTGATGATGTTCACATGGAGGCTCGAATCCAGTGCCTATAGCCTCGAACGCCAAAGCATTATCCACTAGACCGGTTGGGCCACGTGAGCCACATCTAATGCAACGGGTCATATTAATTATTTAATTTTATTCTAAATTTTCCCGTCGATTGATTGAACCGAAATGGTAGGTCTCAGGTTGACTTGTCGACTTCTTGTGCAGACGCAGAGGTGGCTCTCGTGGCACAAGTGGTCTAGGGAATAAATCTTTGGCATTTGGAACTATAGGCACTGGGTTAGAGTCTCGGCAGGAACATCGCTATTCACTTACTGAGGAATGAAGGTACATCCAGCTGGAGAACGAGTTCCAAATAGGAAGAAATGCCCACCCTAGATTCCACTGTTAGTCACCATTCACCAATCAACTTCTAATTACATGGCCAGACATTGTCGAAGTATCTGCACAAGAAGCCGAAATGTCAACCTGATGCCAAGCGCTTCGGTCAATCAATCAGCGGGAAAATCTAAAACTGAATTAACTCTTTAACGAATGTTTTAGTAAAAAGTGAACTAATTGGAATTCTCCATGAATGATGATGTAATTGTATCTCCTTGAAGTCACTGTCATGGCTGGTTGTTAATTTAACTAATTAATTAAATGCATTTCTGTTAATTAACTAACACAAGAAATTTAGAAACGCAAGCACACAAAAAATCAGCATAAAAATAGATTAAATGCTCAACTATAATAGTAATAACACAATTAATCCCAAAAGAGACTGTGTGCAGACATTGTGTAAAAGATTTCAAACACGCTGTAGAACTACTCCGGTGTTGAAAAGAATGGAGGGCAAATACCCAATAATCATCTTCAGGAAGAATGGATGTCCACACACACAATTTCATTAAAAAATGCTTGAAATCGAGTCAAAACATCAACAAGAAACGATCATCAAAGACCACAAGAAAATTCACACTACCATATATGAAAAATATCTCTGAAATAACAGCTAGGATATTAAAACTGTTTGAAATAGACATAGCACACAAGCCAACCTTGGCAGAAGAAGCATCAAAGATAGGACTTCAAGTGAACATAGATAAAACAGAGGTGATGAAGATTCCTAGCCAACATCAACACACAGCAACAATAACAGACAACAATCAGCATAAATGGGAAGAACCTGAAAGAAACAACCTCCTTCACCTACCTGGGAAGCATCGTCTCAACTACAGGCGGAACTGACGAGGATATCAAAGCCAGAATCGGAAAAGCAATCCAAGTTTTCATTACTCGCAAATCTGTGTGGAGGTCAACAGCACTCACCATCAAAAATAAGATCCGGATTTTCAACTCCAATGTGAAGTCAGTGCTACTATACGAATCAGAGACTTGGTGAGTCATGAAGAGCATCTCAAACAAACTTCAGACCTCATTAAGTGCTGTCTTCGCTCAATACTACTCAAGATCAGATGGCCGGTCAGAAAAGATCGGAAACAGGGATCTCTGGCAATGAGCGAACCAATCAGGAACCGATTGTGAAACAAATAGGCAGGAAGAAATGGAGATGGATTGGCCATACGCTGAGGAAACCATCAAGTGACATCACTAGACAAGCCCTCGAGTGGAACCCGAAAGGGACGCGGCGAATTGGTCGTCAGTGCAAGGGTGTGACTTGGAGGAGGTCATGCGAGGAGGAGATGAAAGCATGTGGACAGACCTGGAGCGGGGTGAAAAAGTTGTCAGAAAACCGAAGGCAATGGAGGTGCGTAGCTGAAGCCCTATGTTCCTCTAGGAACTAAAGGATACAATAATAAATAATAATAATACACAAGCCAACCAGCCATCCAGACAGCCAGCACAATCACTTCATTCGATTTTGTGCAAAAAACCAAAAGATCCAACAGAAAAAGAAGGTATAATTTATACCATTTTTAAAATAAACTGTATGAACTGCAATAAACGTTGCATCGGTAAACACAGTGGGCGTCTCCTTCGAATCCGAATCATGAATACAAATAAGCTGTGAAAAGATATGATATATTTTCATATTTCTGTTTCATACCACTGCATGCAGATAGTGCACTACACGAATTTGATGATTGGATAATGTCAAAATCTTAGACAGGTGAAACACCAAAAATGCAGTCAAAGGAATTCCTAGAAGCCTGGTATTCGAAAGAACCAGTGATTAACAAGCACATTAATATAGACCAAATTTACCAGCTCAGTGAGAGGCGTTCAAAGTGCATAGATTAGTAAGACAAGGCTGCTGGATATTATCACCGAAGATATTCATTAACTGTTGTGGACTGGATTGTACATCAGACTTTGCACGGAAGCGAGGTAACAAGGGTACGCTGGACCACCGACAATAAGACTCTAGAAGATCTGGTTTCCGTAATGACATGTGTCTAATGTCACATAAACTTGAGGACTTACAGGTGAAAACTAACAGACTGACTGAAAAGCTGGCTGGCAGCGAAGACAGGACTCCAAGTGAACATAGAGAAGATGGAGTAATGAAGATAACTAACAAACACCAACAGCAACAACAATAGCCACCACCAATTACCATAAATTGGAGGGATTTGACTGAAGTTACTTCTGGCCTTCAATCATTTAGGAAGCATTGTTTTAATCATTGGCCAGCGGAACGGATAAAGATATCAAGGCAGCTAGAATCGGGAAGGCAAGATACGCCTTCATCAGCCAACCTGAAAGTAGTTTGGAAATCTTTTGCGCTCCACTGCATTAGGAACAAGATTCTAATTTTCATGACCAATGTCAAGTCAGATCTTCTGTACTTGTCAGAAACTTTTCCAGAGTGTTACACAAATTATTTCCAACAGGCCACAACAGACTTTCATCAACATCTGACGACCCTTTCTCTGGCTGGCTAGCTGGCTGGCTTCATACTGAAGTTCAAATGGTCAGAAAGAATTAGCAACAAGAATCTCTGGTTTCCAAAAAAGCCAACCAAGATTCGATTGCTCAGCAAATATGTAGGATAAAATGGAGATGGATAGAATGAATATACGCTAGGGAAACTGTCGAATGACATCCTGCATAGTGTAGGCCATAGCTCGAGTGGAATCCAAATTAGGAAGCGACGAGTAGGCTGTCAGTTGGAGGGTGACACGGAGGAGATTGTGTAAGGAAGAGATGAGAGATTATGAGCAATCGTGAACCCATCTGAAGAGGATGGCATAACATAGAACAAAGTGTAGGTGGCTATCAAGAGAATAATATCTATCAATTACTAACTCACTTCTCTATCACCTGATAAAGTCAGGCCACACAGCACCACCAGAATCACCTTCCAAAACTTTCTACAATGTAATGCTGACTGGTTACAATAGTGGTTATATCTCAACACTTCTGTATGATGGAGGCTATTACGATTCAATGAGAGTTAACACAAAACTCTGCTTACATTGAAGATTCTACCACGGTCCAAAACTCTTGCCTACCTTTTGGTTTCTATGTTTTTTGCAATTGATTCAATATTATTACTCTTAAATGTTCCTTTATATGTACATTTTTCTCATCCTCTTCACACCTGTCAAGTGGACACTTTAACAACTTGAGTCTCTCATCTGTTAATTGTTCTTACTTTATTGAATTTCAAACCTTCACTTCCATGGGGTCGTTCACTTTAACGTAATTAAAATTATAAAAATCCAGAGATTATGCTAATTAGAGAGTACAAATTCAAATAGATACATATTTTGTACGAAATTTCTCATTAGACTTTATAATTAATTATACATAATAAAATTGTTAATTACAGACATCTGATATCAGTATGAAATAATGGACAAGATTTGTAGCTCAGGTGGATGGTTTTTTGCAAATAGTAGTGTTCTCTGAGTAGTTAGTTGTTTTAATTGAAAAACTTTCGTCGTCCCCTATTCTAGAAAACATCTTTAGCGCAAGTATTAGCATAAAATGAACTAATTTTAACTCCTCATGAATTGTGATGTAATTGTATCTCCTGGCGACCATTGTTTCGACTGCTTGTTAATTCACGTCTCTATTGATCGTGTTTTCATTGACTTGGAATTTGAGCTTTCTTGTCACATGTGATTTACTTTTTATAAGGTGGTAAATTTATTATTATATTATTATTCCGGGTTCCAAGTGCAACATACGGCTTCAACAGTACATCTAGACTTTAATTGAATTTTTGATTTTCCCATCGATTGATTAAACCGAAGTGATCGGTCTCAGGTTGACATGTCGGCTTCTTGTGCAGATGCTTCGACGATGTCTGGGTATTTAATTAGTATACAATTGGTGGATGGTGACTAGCAGTGGAATCCAGGATGCGCATTTCGTCCTTTTTGGGACTTGTCCATCAGCTGGCTGTGCTTGTATTTCTCAGTGAGTGATGATGTTCCCGCCGAGGCTCTAACCCATAGTTTCAAGACGCTGAAGCGTTATCCTTTAGACCACTTGGGCCACAAGAGCCACAATGAAGTAGGTCAAAGTAGCAGAAAGTGTACCAGTTACATCACAACCTCACATTACACCATGGTGGACTACTATATGTTCTTAGTAAATACAAATATACAGCATTTGAAGATAATTTTGTCGATAAAAATTTTTATCCGTTGAGTTAAACTCAAGTTAACAAGGTAAGCAATCATTAATTACTCTAATGATCAATTATTTCTTTACTCAACGTTAAGTCCGCAAACGTATTCTTGAACACTGTCCAGCTTGGCTAGCTAGCCAGAGGAGAAATCAAGAATGCCAGAAGCTCTATCCTCGAACACCTCGTCAACTCTGGACATCGAGTACCTTCCCCCCAGCATGAATACTTTACAGTGCTATAAAGAGTCCCTCAATGTTGTACGAAAGGACTTCGAATACGCCATCTGTATATAGCTGAATCATTGGCTATTCGGGATCTGAAAGCGGACCTCTACATTCAAAAAGCACCACATACATTCACTCACCCACAGTAACTTCCTCACTATAATTCTACTTACTTTTATTATGCACATTTTAAGGGGCAAGATTCGAATTTTTAACACCAATGTCAAGTCAATCTTTCTATACGGGTCAGAAACTCGCATTGCGTGTGACGAAAAGGATTTTCAGCAGGTTGCAGAATTTCATCAGCAGCTGCCTTCGCTGGTTGCATACTGAAAATCAAATGGCCGGTCAGAAAGAATTAGTAACAAGAAACTCTGACCAGGAACAAATCAACCAAGAGACGACTGCTCTACAAATGTGTAGGAGAAAATGGAGTTGTTCGGGCAAACATTGAAAAACCATCGAATGACATTGCGCGCCAGGCTATCGCTCGAGTGGAATCGCATTTGAAAGTGGGTAGTCCTAGGGTGACATGGAAGAGGTCGTGTGAAAAAGAGATGACAGATTATGGGCAGTCGTGCACCCAGCTGAAGAGGATGGCAGAAAATAGAACAAAGTGTAGATGTATTGTTGAAGCTGTGTGTTTCACTTGGAACCAAAGGGAACAATAATAATAATATTACAATTATTTTGCAAGTAACTATTTTTAGCATTACTCCTGCCATCCTTATTGCATTATCAATCTAATACTATTAATAACATTGCTTTTTCATACAGATTTTATATAAAAACACTGTACCGCCATTCCACTAGTTCATGTGCATTCTACACGAGCTTATTGATTAGTCATTATCTCACACTTATTACGTCATACCAACTTCTGCCTCTTTTCCAACTTCCAATTAGTCATCTATTCTAGGTTCCACCTTACACATTACATGATAAATTTTTCGAGGACAAATTTTACCCGTACCGGGTTGGCCTTATGAATTCTTTACTAAATCTAATTGTGATTGTACAGCAGCGTATGAAAATGAATCGTAGACAAGAGAATTTTCTTCCTTGTTTACGTCTTCGTTGTTTTATGACTCAATATGAGAATATTTCGAGCAGTTTTAGGTTCTTTTAAACTCACTTTGAACTCTTCTGATTTTTCTTTCCAAAATGTCCTTTCTCAAAACCATTTTGCAGAATTAAACTGCTACACATCTCTAGATGCAGGGAAAATAAAGTCTCCATTTAGACATTTAGAAAGCAAAAGGATTCAGGGAAGAAATATTAGCAAAGTTCAACATTAGCTTCCGAAGGACGTGAATGCACAGGTGACCTTGAACAGACCACGCATAAAAATGAGAAGTTCTGAACAAAAAAATGACGAATATTTACAAGAAAATCCATGAAACACACGCTAAACAGGGTATCTTTCTTTGACATGACTTAAAAATACTTCCCAATGATAACAAGGAGTATCAATTGCTAAGCTAATCCAGTTTCTGTACATGTTTATTCACTGATGTGACTGAAGACGAGCTGTTTTTGTGAATCGTTTATCTCTTACCCTGTTGTGCAGTCCTCTCTAAAAGCCTTCAGTTGAATTACTCTGGTTTTCAGGAAGAACATCGACAACTACTTAGCAGGAAAATAATCAACTATAAATCTATCCTTAATAGTAACCCTAGATTTGATCCTGACCCTAATCCTAGATTCAATACCAACCCTGATTACAACCCTAATCCAAACCGTAAATGCAACCCTAATCCTAATTATAACCATGATCCTAACCGTAAGCCCAATACTTACCTTAACCCCAATTCTAATCATAACGAGCTATTAACTCAATGTTCACACAGTACTTACAAATGTGATCTGGATGAAATTTGCATCTTACTCGGTGAAAAGCGCTGATATTTTAGATAATGATAATGACGGGTACTGTCAGCCAACGACTAGCATGCGTTCAAGGTCATTTGGGCTTTCTTACTCCTGGGACACCATTGTTGAACTTCAACGAAATATCTACTTTTTAATTTGGTACTCTTTCCACTCTGGTTCTACTTTAATATACACGTACAGCAGTTTTATTACAGTACACAACAATTTACCAATCAAGTGGCACTGATATGTTTGTTAACAATAATTAACTAGTCAGTGTCAACGTGTCATGCAGTGGGGTGATAATTAACGAAGAAAATTAATACACACACATTTAAAAGGTAGAAATGGTTACAACAACACGTGGATTGCATAATGCATTATTTTCAAAAGAATGAAGAGTAATTAAGGAATAGGAGACTACCTAAATCTGCCTGTTCTACGTGTATCTACCAGTTTGATGCAGCTGCGAGGTCAGCTACATTGAGCGTGCAATTAGACAGGTTCAACATCATATTTCTAAATATCATCCCTCAGCGTGGTTAAGCAAGGTACAAACAACATGCCTTCGTAGTTTTGTTTTAAAACATTTTGTAAACAATGAGCATAAAGTTGATGTTAGTTAATACAGAATTTAAAATTATTGATTACATTTCAATGAATGCTAATTTTGCTTTACGAGTTCATCTTCTAGATACCTACAGCTGAAGCCATAGAAATTCACTTCAAGAAGCCATACCTGTGTGTTTAGAAGGAATTCGTACAACTACTTTCTTTACCTTGGCCATCGTTACAAGGGCCTCTTGTAATCTATATTCGTACCTTCAAGCTTTCATATCAAGTTGAAAATTATTATTATTTCGATTTCAGTTTAAACACTTTTTGATGAAATTGTGTGTGTGTGTGTAGATATTCATTCTTTTTGAGGAAAGTTAGTAGGTATTTTTCCTCCATTCTTTTCAACACTGCAGTGCTACAGTGTGTTTGAACTCTTTCAGACAATGTCTGTACACAGTTTCTTTTATACGTCATTGGCTTATTGCTAGTATAGTTGAGTATTTGGTCTGTATGTATTGATTTTCTACATACTTGTGTTTCTAAATTTCCGGTGTTAGTTCTCCTGATTAAGACATCTAAAAATGGGATTTCGTTGTCGTCTAATTCTTCTTCTCTTGTGAATTTGATGTCTCTTCAAATATGTTGTTTATTAATTTATGGGTATATTCCAAATCACATTTCTCTTAATTATTACAAATGTATCATCAACGTAACGTACCCAGATTTTCGGTTTAATTTTAGTTGGTAGAGCTAATAATTCTAATCTTTGCATAACGGCTTCAGCTATTAATCTTGATATGAATGATCCGTTCCTTTTATCTGTTTGTATACTTGATTATTGAAGTGGGAATGTAATGTTGTAGGACATAATTCTATGTGTTTCATCCAGACTGAATATTCCGTTTTTGTATTCTCATCACTATACAGTAAGTAGTTGGTGCAGTATTTCGTTTGGTAGTTTCCAACCAACTGAAGTATATAAAAATGGGTCAGTTCGTGATCTAACTTGTATTGAATCAAATTTTTGGAGATCCAAGAGAGGAAATAAAACAATATTAAATGTTCAACTAAACATCAAATAACAGGATCAGCATAATTATATCAATTTTTGCGGTATTTTTTAAAATGTCTTGTTTGATTTTTAGAAAATAATAAAATAATAGTATTCAGCGCACACAGACATACCAAATACTCAACTATACTAGCAATAAAACCCGATTGCCCACAAATGAAACTGTATGCAAACATTACTTAAAAGAGTTCAAGCACACACTGTAGCACTCCAGTGTTGATTAGAATGAAGGAAACATACCCATTGACTGTCTTCAAAAAGAATGGATACCCTCATCAGGATTTATTCAAAAAGTGTTTAAAATCGAGTTACAACACCACCAAAATACCATCATCAAAGATTACAAGAAAATTTATCCCACCATGGATAAAAGATATCTCTCAAATAACAGCTAGAATATTGAAACTGTTTGAAACAGATATGGCACACAAGACTAAAAGATCCAACAGAAAAAGGAGATAAAATTAACACCATTTACAAAATAAATTGTATGATTTGTAACAGACATTATATCGGTCAAAGTGGACAATACCTTCGAATCAGGTGAAGGGAATTCGTAGAATCCTGATATTCAAGCGAATCAACTAGCAATTAACAAACACTAATTACTATAGACCAAATTTATCAGCTAATAAGGCGTAAATCACATATGACAAGAAGGCTCGAATTCCAAGTCAATAGTAATATGATCAATAGGGACATTAATAAACAAGCAGTCACGACAGTGGTTGCCACGAGATACAACTACATCATCATTCATGCAGAATTTAAATCAGTTCGTTTTAAATGCTAAGACTTGCACTTGAGATGTTGTCCAGTAGGTCGATGAAAGCTTGGTGATTAAATCAACCAGATTCTCAGAGAACCAAGCCAATTGCAAATCATCCACCTGAGCTACAAATCTTCTCTGTTATTTCTGTTTTTTTTTTCAATCAGTTTATACGGGTGAAATTGTTTTCCACATAAAGCATCAAGATTTGTTTACTTTAAACGAAAATTAAAGCAAAATTTAGTGATGTGTGTAATCTTCAACAATGAACAAAGCTGACGGATAATGTACAGTTACATACTCATTTCTACTAAGCCATTGTCTTTCTACATGAATGAAGGAATAATTTGGAGTTTCCTGGATACTTACAAAACACGTCAGTGTTTGGTTGACAAGTATTCAATAGGCACGAAACCTCATGGTTATGTTAACATCCTGAACCGATCGCCTGTGAATAATAATAATAGTGATAATGATGATAGTAACAATAATAATGTGATCGCTAATTTAATCTAAATAACAGACAGCAGATTATAAGCAGTGACATTTGACGTATGAAAAGCATTAGTTAACTGTAAGGCTTCGTATCATCTTGGATTTCGATCTTGTAAGCATGGTGTTGAATTATGCAATCTTCGGTGTTCATTTAATATTAATTTCAGGTTTGATGATGCAATAATGTCAGTTAGCGAGGGAAAGGGAGTATGAGAATAGTACTTGGGTGCTGTGCTAGAGTGTAATTCTATAAGGGAGAAAATTTTATTTCGATAAAGCCTCACATTGTTTTTAATGCAATAGTATTTACTGACGACGACGTTTTGAGTACAATTTATTACTACTGCTCATAATCTAATCAAGCTGCTCACTCACACAACTTTCCAAATTCACTGATATAGTTCCATCACTGTTTTGCATCTCTCTTCATTTGATTTGATTGGTAGTAGTGGTATTTTCCATATTTCTGGTATGAATGATGCGTCATTCCTATTGCACGTGTTGTGATGGGTGAAGACTACATGAGCAAGGATTCAGTAACCAACTTCTCCCTCTCTTTCTACTTACTTCTATTACTTTATAGAAGCTTGAAATACGTCCTGTTTTTCACTTTCACAGTGTTAAAAACAGAACATATCTCTCTCTAGCTTCTTTACACTGATAAACTAACATTTTTAATGCTTCTTTTTCCGGTAACGTTCTACCTTTTGCATGGAAAAACATTAAAATTATCCCTATACCAAAACCATCTTCTGGTTCTGATATTAAATTTCGGCCTATTGCAATTACTTCCCCCTTTTTAAAATTGATGGAAAAATTACTTTTACTTCGTCTTGAACCCGCTTTGAAACCTTTTAATGATCCTAAACAATTTGCATACAAACATGGTAGAAGTACCTTGGATGCTGCGGTTGTCTTATATCACAATGTTGTCTCTTGTTTAGACAAAGGTGCTAAATATGTTCGTAGTGCTTTCTTAGACTACACATCTGCTTTTGACTCTGTACCTAGGGGCCTTTTGTTAAATAAGCTATCGTTGACACAAACAGGATCCTGGGCTAAGAGTTGGTTGCATTCCTATTTTTCTGATAGAATGCAGTATACTGTATATAACGGCAAATCTTCTTCTACCTCGCTTACAAAATCCGGTGTTCCACAAGGTGCTGTCCTCTCTCCTTTTCTTTTTTCTTTCTTCCTACATGACCTACCTCATTCAAACGAAACTAACTTTGTCAAATATGCAGATGATCTGACTGTATCACTGCCTATCACTTCCGAGTCTGACAGCTCCAAACTTAATAGCTTTCTGTTGGACATCAACAACTGGTCCAAGTCAAATGGTCTTATATTAAATCCTTCCAAATGTCAGGCCTTGACTTTACTTTCAAGCATCGACGTGACTTACTTGAACTAGTTAACTCGCATGATCCCTGTAGCATAGATGGCACGGAAATTGAAACCAAATCAAGCATTAAATACCTTGGACTAGTTTTTTCCTCTGACCTTTCATGGTCATCCCATATCTTATCTATCTCTAAGAAAATGTTTCGTCTTACCTTCTACATTAAAAAGTTAAGACAATCAGGTATCAACCAACCTTTAGTTTTGCAATTTTTAAACTCCTGTATTTTACCTATTGTACTCTACTGCTCTCCATTAATCTTTCCTGGGCTTCTCAAAAAAGATTATATCATATTACGAAGAGTATTAAATGCTGTGAGTAGAGCTTGTGGTCTGCCACTGCATGAGCTCGCTAATACTATAGTCGAGAGGCATATAAATTCCTGTACGAAATGGGCAAAGGCTATAATGTCAGACCCTCTGCACCCCCTTTATTCACACCTGTCCCCTTGTATCTCATCAGGTAGGACGAGAAGTCAATATAAAAAGATATATGCTCGTACTACTAAGTATAGAAATTCTACAATACCCTATTTAGCGCGTACTTTATGTGACGAAGACTCTGTTAGACGTGAAACTTACAAGTTACTATGTAATTAGCACAGTGAATCGACCCTTTTATCGTTCATCTTTCTGTATTTTATGGTGTCACACTTTCTATCGTTTAAATGTTACTCTGCTATTTTATTTTAGTTGGTATTACTATTATTACTACAATTTTGTACTTTATGCATATTTTTCTCCGTATGGCACACAGTATTTTGCTACGTAGCTGCTACAACAATCGTTTTATTACTATTATGTAATGTGTATTTTTAATTTTTTTTGTTCGTTTTTGAGTAAATTAGATGCAATATTGTACTGAATGCTGAAAATTCCTTGCTGTATCATTAGTACTGTTTTTGGAACAAAGCAAACAAATATTATTATTATTAAAACTCATTTGGAGTAGAGGCATCTGCACAAGAAGCCGACATGTCAACCTCAGACTGAGCACTTCGGTCCAATCAATCGACGGGAAAATCAAAAAATTCAATTCAATAATTAATATGACCCGTTCCACAAGAGGTGGCTCTCGTGGCCCAAGTGGTCTAGTGGATAACGCTTTGGCGTTCGAAACTATGGGCACTGGGTTTGAGCCTCGGTGGGAATATCATCACTCATTGAGAAATGCAGGTACATCCAGCTGGAGAACGAGTCCCAATTAGGACGAAATGCGCATCCTGGATTCCACTGCTAGCCACCATCCACCAATTGTATAGTAATAAGTTGTACTCAAAACATGGTCATCAGTAAATACTACTTACTGTATAACATACTATGAAACTTTATCAGTGTATATTTTATCCACAGTAGTGATTATGGTGTTGAATTGTGCAATCTAATGTGTTCATTCTATACATGTTTCCAGTTTGGTGAGAGACTGGTGCTAGTTGGAGAGGGAGGGAGAGTACTGGATAGCTGTTTCGTCCTTGTTCGAGACTATTCATCAGTATTATTAATATTTTTCACCCTTAAATCTATCGTTTTGAGAATCAGGAATGCTTCCTCTAATTTCTCTGTAGAGCACTTTCCTCTGACTCCATAAAGCAGAGTTTGACTGGTGTTTTTTACAGCCATTTTGAAAAAAAAACAGACCATTAAAACGATCAAATCCGGTTCAAAAATTTAACACAATTAGTCCCTTTTATAAATTTGGGTGATGTTATTAGAAGACGGAGATTATCTGAAAAATGTGCTGTGATGTATTTGCGCTATACATTTCGAACAATCTGATCACATATTTACTTGTCAAGTCAATATATGTAGAAAGGTTAAATTAAACAAAGTGAGAGAAAAAGGAATTAAGAATAATTAACACAAACGTTTGGTAATCCAATCAAACAAGGATTACCAAGGTAGGTTAAGAGTAATAACAAACTGTCTTTGAATACACAAGGGGGGGGGCTTAAGTTTATGTATAGCTATAGCCTCAGTGTATTACAATAAGCGTCCATGAGCGTTTTTATAGATAACCTCAAAGACCGAGTTAACATCAGTCTTATGGTTCATCTCGATTAGATGTTTAGCTATAGACGAAGTTGGTAGTCTTACACCTGCATCTATTGGTTTTCCACAAATTATCTGTTTTTCTAACCATTTTGGGATATGCTCACTGATCACTGTCAAAGGTGCTTATTGAAATACGCCGAGGCTATAGCTATTCATAAACTTAAGCCCCTCCCCCACCCTGTGTATTCAAAAGCAGTTTGTTATTACTCTTTACCCACCTACCTTGGTAATCCTTATTTGATTGGATTACCAAATGTTGCGTTAATTATTATTAAATCCTTCTATTGTCGCTTTGCTTAACTTTTTCATATACATGTCGACTTGACAAGTAAATGTGTGAGGGATCAGATTGTTCGAAATGTATAGTGCAAATACATCACATCGTTTTTCAGATAATCTCCGTTTTCGAATAACGCTATCCAGATCAAATCTCTGCAAATCAACATTTGAATATCAATCTGATGCTCGCTTGTGACTGGTCCTATTCAGGTGGTAAGTAGTTACCTGGGTTACCTGAGAAGTCGTGACCAGCGGCGTACACTAGGTCGGGTGTACGGACAAATGCTTACCAGTGATCACATAGGCAAGTACAGGTTGTGCTATATTGCGCGTGAATTAACAGAAGTTAGAAATCATATGCTGATTACTCAGTCGGGTCCCAGTGGCTTAATGGTCTATGAGCTCGCCTTTTAATCTGAAGGTCTTGGATTGGAAGCCTGACGGTGGGTAGGTACATGCTGATAAGGAGTCCCAAACTAGGGCAAAACAGCTGTCTGCCGAGTACTTCCAGCTAGTTTTCTAATGTTCTTCTAGCCTAAAGCGTAAGTATTGAATTATTCCATGTAGGCTTTTGGTAAATTGATCTCTGAAGACTACCATCTTCCAGGCGTTGTGTGGGATGTCGAGGAAATTGTCAACCTTTTTTTATTGCTGTTGTTATTGCTGTCAACCTCACAATTCATAGGAAGATTTGGTGAAATATAAACACGCCAAAACATCTTCAAAATAGAAAGAAAACATTGAAAATTTAATCGGAAAATGACGTGGAATTTCGAGCACTTTAGAGTAAAATCGAAAGAAGTACGATGCTGAAGTGCAGAATTACAGGAAAGAGGAAGTAGAAGTTGAAAGTTATTTAAGGATTATTTCAAAATGTGGAAAAAACCAACACACACACACAAAGATAGATAGATAGATAGATGAAATAAATTGTTTGTTTTCCTTTTTCAAAGGAGTATTTTGAAGTACTTTCAGGTCGAGTTTATCATATCAGTCTGGTATGAAAAGTGTGTAAGTGGTTATGTCTACACAGGAAGAGGTATTCACGTTAAGTTTTGTCAAGTATCAAGGTTTTAAAATTTAAAAAATATGAATAAAAAGATAGCAATGTTTTGTACTCGTTGATATGACTGGTTTTTTGTTTTGTTTTAATGGATTACTTTCAAGTGGAATGCTCCTCCTTATTTGGCCTATCTGTGGGTGAAAAATCTGTGATTCACTCTCTACAGGATATCCGGATTGATGTAGTACCAAAGTGGGATGTAAGCAAAGACAACTTATGGAGCACACAACTGTTTGAAATGCCTTATTCTTATATAACTCAATATTAAAACAATTAGTCCATTTGATAAATTTGAATCAAGCGGTGGCAGAGCGGTTAAGGCGCTCGCCGATCATGCACTTGGTCCAGGGTTCAAAGCCCGGCCGACGCACTCCTTTACCTCGTTAAGCCAGAAATAATGCTGGTAAAGAGGAAAGGTTGGGCATGAGGCTAGCAACCCCATCCTGTAAAAAGTTAAGCACTGCTACAGAAACTTCAAGCCATTAGCTCGAGGCCCTATGTTCCACTGAGAACGCGAAGGAAATATATATATATATATATAAGCGGTTAGAAGACAGATTTCACGAGATGATATCACCATTCCGTAGTTTCTTTACAGTGGCTTTACAACTGACATGGTCCTCTCTGTTTATTCCTTTACGTTCCTAGTGGAACATAGGGCTGCAAGCTAGAGGCTTGAAGTTTCGGTGTTTATTTTTAACGGTATGGTGTTGTTAGCCTCATGCCCAACCTTCTCTCTTTATTAGTCTTACTATCGGTCTAGTTAGGTATAGGAGTGCGTCAGTGGCCGCGAATCGAACCTTTAACCACATAAAGCGTGGTTGGCGAGCATTCTACCACTGTGCTATCGAAGCAAGCATCATAATTCACAATAGTAATATAAAATAAAATGCATAACAATTACTTAGTTAAATAAAAAAACAGAAGTACATACTAATGACCAATCATATTTAGATAGGTCAAGTAGTCCATGGTTGGGCGAAGGTTGAAGTCTATTGTTTTTTGTACACACAGTTTAGGCTGTATGTGATTAATCCAAAGTGCTTCTATCACTTTCAATAACCGACCTTAAATTAGAGTTATGTGAAATAATTGTAGAACGGTCATTAATACTGATTCTGTAACCTGATAAAATAATAAGTACTGTGCAGTGGATGATGCTGGATTCCTATTCAGATTAATAACTACATTTGGATTTTCCAACCATTTTGGAACATGTTCTTTTAGACGACATTGGAACATTCTACTGGTTGTAGATGCAATTTGAATTAGAGTCCACAGAGCTTCATCTTTTATTCGTAGGTACAGGGATCAAAAATGTCCGGCATTTAAGAAAAAGAGATGCAGCGGCGTCGAATGTGCGTTTGATGGCTGACCGAAGTCTTTGAGCTGTGGTTACCCTTGAATCTTAGGTTAATAAAGATAGCTTTCTTTGGTACAGAAACTGTTTTTTCTAGATGTAATCTATCCTTACTATGACAACTGGTAAAGTTTTCTGGGTAACCATTAGCCAATAAAACTGAATGTTTGTTTCAAACAAACTACAGACTTTCATCAACAGCTGTAATCGCTCAATACTCAAGATCATCAACGAGGAAGGATCTTTAGGAGCGAGCCAAATCACTAGGAACCAATTGTGCAACAAATATGCAGGCGGTGGAGGTGGATTGTGGACATACTCGGAGAAAACAAACCATCAAGTGAGTGACATCACACAACAGCCCATCGCTCGGGTAGAACCCGAATGGGAAGCGGCGACTTGGTCGTCACTGCGAGAGTGGGGTGACATGGAGCAGGTGATGTGAAGAGGAGATGAAAGCACGTGGGAAGACGTGAAATCAGGTGTCAACGTTGGTGGAGAACCGAACGCCATGGAGACGTGGGGTTGAAGCCTCAAGTTACCAAGTGGACAAAAGTAGTGCCTTCAAAGTTATCTACCGCATTCAATCGAACCTTTCGAATAGAATCAAAAACCGTCTTTTACACATAGCCGAAGCTATGGGAATTCTAGAGAACAATCCTAGTCTTTGTATGCAAAAGAAGCTTGTTCTACTTTTTTCTCTGCCTTGGCCTAGGTGAATTCTATTCAAAATTCTCCTACCCTTTCTTATTTTCCATCTCATTCGTACTTTTATGATATTTATTTAAACTATGATTACCTGTCCACTTCACGTTTTAAGATTTGACCTAATTTAATTATTTATTGAATTGTCTACATATACACATATATACATATACTACCTTTGTTATTCTTATCACCTGCATAAACGTTACCAGTATTTTGTTATCATAGTAATATTAATATGTTTCGAAGCTCATCCGTCAATGTATCGCTCGTGCATATTTTGTGTGCCCTTGAAAATAAACGTCTCATTAGGAAACGTTTATACTGGGTGGGAACAAAACTGGCGAAATGAAGATATTGTCCACTCCATGTCTGTTTACGAAAAATAGGTCGCTGAATCGTTCTATCGTCTATCCTAGTCATCGAATTATCCAGAAAATCGAGTTTGTTATCCAATTCGAGTTTGGAAATCACTCGGATATTTGGATGAATATGATTAAATAGGGTAATAAAATTTCAATAGATTTACTATTATTACCAATAATGTGAGTATCATCTACATAACGACGTTTATACAGCGTGAATTCTCCAAGCATACCTTGCATTTGTTTCTCCAATTTCGACATGAATATATCTGCTAACAGGGGCCCAAGGGGGCTTCCCATCGTAACACCATCGATTTGTTTGTATGCCTTTTCTTGGAAGGTAAATCTAATATTTTCTGTACACATTAAGATAATGTCTCTGATGTAATTGACGGGAATAGGTAAGCTAATCCCATTGCTTGTGAAGTAAAGAAACTACGAAATGATATCATCTCGTGAAATACGTCTTCTAAATGCCTTATTCAAATATTAAAATGCCATATTATTACTATTATCATAATTCCCTTTGGTTGTGAACAGAATATCGGGCGTCAGCAGCACACCGCTATTTCAATCTTTTCTCTGAGGTTATTTTAATTGGGCTCCAAGTTTACCCATAAGCTTTCATTCCCTTCTCGTATAATCCCTTCTACATCACAACCGAACTTGCGCTTAACTTGTAACTGGCCTTCCATTCTGGTTCCATTTGAGGGCATGGTGCGTGATGTTATTCAAAGGTCTCCTTAGTGTTTGTTCGGACAAGCTGCATTTTCCTAGGCATAATTTATGTTCGGATAAGGAGAGAATGAACATATTTGCAGGATAATACGAGGTGGTTTTATTCAGTGGATTCTATTCAACTTCTGGTGACTATCAGTGACATCCGAGAAGCATATTTCGTCTTATTCGCTCAAACTGAATCGACTTTGAAAAGTCTTTCGACAGCCCCGACTGAGAGATGATTTAGAAACTACTTTGCTACTACGGGTGCTGACCAACAAATGTACTTCTTGTTCGACAGTAAGGCGATAATGCTGCATGTCAAGTCATCCACACGGGAAAACTGACAGAATTCTTCGAAGTGGAGAGGGGAGTACGACAAGCTGGCTGGCTGCCTACTATCTCCAGTGATTTCTTTGATTACGGTAGACTGGATAATGCGACAGACAGTTAGCGGGCAGCGAGGAAACAGGCATAAAATGGACCCACACAAAACAAACTTAGAGGATCTGGACTTCGCCGATGATATATGTCTGATTTCTCACAAACTGGAAGATATGCAAGTTAAAAGCAACAACTTGGCAGAAGATGCATCCAACGAACACAGGGGTTCAGATGAACATAAAGAAAACAGATGTGGTGATGAAGATTGCTGGTCAACAGCAACAGCAACAACAACAGACTGCAATCATTCAGTATAAATGAGAGAAATCTGAAAAGAGCAACCTCCTTCACCTACCTACCTACCTACCTACCTACCTACCTACCTACCTACCTACCTACCTACCTACCTACCTACCTACCTACCTACCTACCTACCTACCTACCTACCTACCTACCTACCTACCTACCTACCTACCTACCTACCTAACTACCTACCTACCTACCTACCTACCTAACTACCTACCTACCTACCTACCTACCTACCTACCTACCTACCTACCTACCTACCTACCTACCTACCTACCTACCTACCTACCTACCCACCTACCTACCTACCTACCTACCTACCTACCTACCTACCTACCTACCTACCTGCCTACCTACCTACCTACCTACCTACCTACCTCTACCTACCTACCTACCTACCTACCTACCTACCTACCTACCTACCTACCTACCTACCTACCTACCTACCTACCTACCTACCTACCTACCTACCTACCTACCTACCTGATTTGGTGGACAACGCCCTGAAGTTTGAAACGATTGGTACTAGGTTCGAGCTTTAACGTGACGCCACCACTTAATAGGGAATGCAGGCACATCTATCTGAGGAGTGCCAAATAGGTCGATGAGCTCATCCTGGATCTCACTTCTCTTCACCGATACAAGTCAAATCCTCAGACATCGTCAAAGCAGCGGCACAAGTAGTAAACAAATCAACAGAGGTCGGATACTTCGATTCAATCAGTCGACGGGTGGGTCCAAATCGAATTAAATAAAATCAATTATAAGATACAAAACAGTGTCTGAACATACTTTTTACAATGATTCCGAGTTATAGATTGAAATTATAGGCAACATAATTCCAAAGATGATGTAAGTAGACAATTATTTAGTGCTAAAAGAGTAACTGTTTATCCAGTAATTAGATATAGGGGTGGAGTTCTGATTTCGCTTGGAAGCAAGAATGGACAAAAGACAAATTACAAGGTAGAATAACAGACTTAACTTATACATATCATGCTGGAGAGTTCAGGAGGATGACGATGGGGGCGGGGGTGAATAGTGGATTAAAATTATAAAATAGGCAAAATAATTCTATTTAGCGGATTTAGAATCTTAATAGTGTGCTCAGCACACTAAGCGGATATCAGAATCCAAACTGTGTGAAATGTTACTCGACAGAATAAATCACAAAAGCACACTAACAAAACTACTATGGTTATCAGGGTAGCAAGAGATTAGTAACACTCTCTTTCTGTATGCATAGATGGGACGAAGATTTTCGTTGGCAATGGCTTCTGCCAACCGAAGCAGCCATGTTTTTCTTTGTGTATTGATTATTTCGAAAGCCTAACTAATTTCCACTGTATGTCCCGTGTCGGTCAGTTAGATGTCTGGAAATTGAACTTGAGAACACTTTGTTGCCTTTCGAACGGGGGACTTTTAGGGATATGCTCGGTGAATCTAATAAACGCTGTCCTCTCCACCCTTCCCATATACTTGGTGCCACAAATGCCAGTGAATTGGTAAATGCAGTTGGAGTTAACATGTGGAATAGGATACTTATCTACTTTTAACTGAGTTAACAAGCATATCATGTTTTCATTGTTGTGTTAGTAGTTTTTGGTTGGTTTGTTGTCTGCAAGAGTTCCTCTTTGAATACCCTTCGAGTTGACCAGCCATGTGATCTTCAGTATTAGGCCAGAGAGGGGAAGTGCCGGTGGAAGTCTGTTTTTTGGTGACGTGCACACGAAGTCTGTAAACCGTATAGAAGCACTGAGTAACTTGTCAATATTGTTGAAAATTCGGATCTTTTTCGTTGTATTGATTGTAGAAGATCCTGAATATTTGCCACACCTTCATCCGTCCCACCGCCTTTAGTTGAAGCGACGTTAGTGTGTAATATTAAAAATTAACAGAGAAGCTTTATAGTTTAGATTAGTGTATGTAGTGTAATTGTCTTAGCTGAGATAAATGGTCTATTTGAAGAGACTTCTTTATGCTTCTCGAAAAATCTTAGAAGGTACCCTTTGGGGCATTCTAAAGGAAAGAACAAGAAGTTCAAGAAATAGATATCTTTTGATGGCAGGACTCCATCATCAGCTGGCATCGATTAGAGTACCATTGGAAAACCAGTCAGGGAGTACTGTACAGCCAGCTGTTTTGTCCTACTTTGGAAAACCTCATCAGCATGCACCCCTACAAGGGTTCGAACCCCGAAAATATTCTGGTTACTGGGCTAGATAGCTCGTAGACCAAAAGGCCACTGGAACGCAATCCAATGATCAACTCATGAATTAAAACTTCTGCCAGTTTATAATACAGTGCGACTGACACTAGCCAATGTTATCGCTGTCGAGTACGTCTCCTAACAACCAACACTCAAATATCAATCTGATGGTCAGTGGTGACCACCTGTATTCATGTAGGCTGCCTCCATACTGAAGATCAAATGGTCAGCTGGCTGGCTGGCTGGCCAGAATGAATCGGTAGCAGGAGATTCTGCCTGGCAACAAACCAACTAGGAGACGACTGCTCAACAAATATGTAAGATAAAGTGGAGATGGATAGAATGGGCATACGTCACTGAGGAGGCCATTGAATGAAATCGCGCAGAATGCAGGCCATCGCTCGAGTGGATTCCGAATAGAGAACGACTAGTGTGTTGTTGGTGTGGGGGTGACATGGGAATAATACTAATAAATAGTGTCTTATTATTTCCTCAACTTACATAGCGTTATTCATAGACGATGTTGACTTTGATCCAGTTATATTCACTGAGTACAACAGTTTAATTGTGAATAACCTAATCTTGATTGGACAGAAGATTTCATCACGAGCTCTGCCATCAGTTAGAGAACCACTGGAAAACCTGGGAGTACTGGACACCTGTATTGTCCTAGTTTGGGATTCTTCAGCCAGTAACTCATCGAGGAAGACATTGCAAAGTGGTTGCGCTATGTTGTGAAGTGGCAGAAGTTAGAATTCATGGGCAGTTGGATCGGGCCTCAATGAATTAATGGTCTACGAGCTAGCTCGCTTTTTTGTGACCAGAAGATCCTGCGTTCGAACAGTGGCGATGGATGAGTACTGATGAAGAGTCCCACACTAGGTTGACGAAACAGTAGTCCAGTACTCTTAGGTTTTCCAGTGCTTCACTAAATGCAGTGGGCTCATGATGAAATCCTCCGTCCGATCAAACAAAATCACTACAAAACCAAATACTTGATCTAATTTTATCTCTAGAAGAACTTTTCATTCTGTATCAATATTTATCATTTTTATTGACTTAGAATTTGATGAGTTTTACTAAAGCTGATAAATTTCAGGCATAATAATGTGTCTATTAATAGCTGATTTGTCTGAGTACCAAGCGTTTGTCTGGTGTTTCCAATATTTACAATTTCAACATTTTCCCATCCAAATTGGCGTGCATCCTTTTTTTTATCACAGCTTGATTCCACACTGTATTTTCGGTACAAGTATGGAGATTTTCAGCATGGATATCTCGGTAGCCCAAATTTTGCAGGCCGATCATAGACATCAGGTGTGCTTCGTCGGCAGGGGATCGAACCTCGAACCATGTGCATGGTCGTCAAAAGTCCTAACCACTGTGCCTACATGTACCGATATATAGGAATATATATTTTATCTCCTTTGATAGCTTACTTACACTCTTGGACTATCACTTGAAGGGGATGTCCACATAAGGCTTTTCACGGTATATTTTGTAGATGGTATCGACCCTGTATTCTTTTTCTGTTAACTAAGTCTTTTGGTTTACACAGTACTGAATGAAGTAATTCTTTTCGGTTTGTGTGCTATATCTATACCGGATGGCCCCCGAATATTCTAGCTGTTATTTCATAAATATTCTTCACATCTATTTTTTTCCTTAACGTTCCCAGTGGAACAAAGGGCGGCTTCAAGCTAGAGACTTAAAGTTTCTGTAACAGTGGTGATTATTTTTACAGGATGGTGTTGCTGGCCTCATCCCCAACCTTTCCTCTTTGCTAGTTTTTTAATTACTTGCTAAGTAATGTAAAGGAGTTCATCAGTAGCTACGGATCGAAACTTGGACAATGTGCATGGTCGACGAGCGTCCTAACCGCTGTTCCACCGACGCACTATTTTTCACTTATGGTAGAGTGAATTTTATTATGATATCTAAGGGTTGATGTAGCTGATTTTGCTGCCCTACTGAGGCTTTAGGTATAGAAACAAGGACTGAGCATATCACTCCAACGTAACCAATCAGTAGAAAATTCGAATCAACTAAAAAAACCTAAATAAAAAGTGAACTGTAATTTGTCAAGGAGATTGTCAATAAATTCTTTAAATGAAAATTGACAAGACAAGTTATCAACATCGTCAGTGCGAAAAAGACTTGTAACTCGAATAAATGCTTTTGGTGTTACAGTGCTTTGTGAGCTGGTTAGCTTCACTATGAATTCCTGATTGTCCTTCTTAAAGTCACCAAGAATATGACGCGCTAAATATGCTGTCCAGTAGGACAGCTAAATCATCCAGCTAAGAGAATACAATACCAGAATTGTGTCATTTTCGACTAAATTGATTAGAATCAACTAAGGAACGCAATGTGCGTCAGTGGTTTAGCGGTAGGTTGCTCGAAGTGTTTGTAATCTAAGCGTTCATTAACAGTTCATGACCGAAAATTAAATCCCTGAAGAACAGCGTTTTGAAAAGTGATATGATTGGTTAATTTAGCTCAACGCGGTCTAATTAAAACTTGGGCTATCGAAAACAACCTCCATCAATATATTGCATATAATATCTCTTATTCAGTTTGTTTAAATCTAGTAAGATATGACCTAATTTTCTTAATTTATTTAGTTTTTTTAAATTTTTGATTACAGCTTGATTGGTACAAGTATGGAATTTTCAGCGTGGATATCGGTAGCCCAAATTTTGCAGGCCGACCATAGATACCAGGTGTGCGTCGGCAGGGGGTCGGCGAGAGTCCTAACCACTGTGCCACCGACCTCTAAGAGTACTGTTCACTCTGGTGAGTATTTAAAACATTTGCTACCTACTCATTCACAAGTTTCTACTACACATGTGTAAAAGCATTATCCTGGATGGCAGATTATCCAATACATGAGATTACCGTTCCTGAGTGGTGTCCTTGGTTTGCACAATGTACTCCTGAACTTTTTATAATTGGCATTCAACAAAATTTCTTCTGTACTTCTAGAAACAGAGAAAGAAGAGATATCATAATATACTGGTTTGCGCTTCAGGAAAGATAGAACTGTGTGACACGATACTTGAAAATCAATGGATACTAACTAGCGATTGGCTCTATTGAGGTAGTTGGTTACCTGGGGTTCTAGTGGGACGTCGTGACCAATAGGGTGCAGCAGGTGGAGTGTGAAGACAAATACTCACTAGAAACATTGGCTAGAGATCGCGCTATGTCGTGAATTGGCAGAAGTTGGAATTCATGTGCTGGCCATTGGATTGGCAGGTTCCAGTGGTTTAATGGTCTAGGAGCAAGCTCGCCCTGTAACCACAAGGTCATGGGTTCGAGCAGTGGCGATGGGTGCGCACTGATGAGGAGTCAAAAACTCCGACGAAACAACTGGCCAGTACTGTTTGCTGGTTTCCAACGGTTATCTAACCGATGTAAGCTCATGATGAAATCCTGTAACCAATTAATCAAATCCCTACAGACCAATATTTTAAAATCAGTCTCTTATTAGAAGATCCTGGACGAAGAGGAAATATCATGCATTTAACTCCTCGGAAAATCCTGTAGTTATATTTCAATATTGTTCAAAAATGAAGGTATTATTTTATATAATATTATGCTATATGTTATGCTACCGTTTGTGATTAGTTAATAACAGTTGGAGTACTTTTATTTGATTGGTCAGTAATACTTAAATTTAGAGTGGCTTTATGTGATTGGTTGAAAACCACCAATCAGGAAGTTGTTCGAGTTGAACTTGCCATAGTGTCATTCAGTTTGTATTAGTTACTCATCACCTCATATCTTTATTACGTAACTATTACCACTGTATTCAAACACTTATTTATTTATTTTGCTTAAACTTGAACTTTTGGTGTATACAAGTGTAATGCCTGACCATCATTCATTACGACTGGAACTCCCTTGTCATTAAGTGACATTATGTAATATTTGCAAGCATGTTAAAACTGTACGTCTGTCATAATAACCGGGTGAATTACTCATCCAACGAAATGTTACCATATACATACATTATAAAAGATGTAATTAAATGACGCGCTCTATCCGAAAACAATTCAATGTGTACAATATGTATAGAACTTCCATTGTATTCATTTTACTTATCATATGTAAATTGCTACAAGGAGAAAATATCTATCCTACAGATTTTCGTTCATTAAATTTAGGCTCATGTACATTAAATGGTGGAGATGTATACTGTCAACAGTATAGACGAGATAGTTTTTGTTCTCTTCTGCAAGATGAATGTTTTTGTCTACCTGGATATGTATCAGTGAATGAAATGGACGACAGCTGGTATACCTGTAAACCATGTGAGTTGATTTGAAACACTTTTGTGATACATATTTCTATATTTGTTTATTTTATTGGGTTTGACTAGCGTTAGGGTTACTCGTGCGTCAACCGCGGCTCACATGATCTGAGGTTCGATCCTCGGCTGACACACTCCTTAACCTCGCTGAGCTGGTAGAAAGGCCAGTAGAGAGGGAGACTTGGGACTGAGGCTAGCGACCTCACCCCGTAAAAATGAAAACAATCACTGTGACTGAAACTTCAAAGCTCTCTATTTTGAATCCGTCCTATTTTCCAGTAGGAACGAAAGGAATAAAAAAAACTGCTGTTAAAAAGACGAATTTTTATGCAGCTTAGATCATACTAATTGAGAATGTGAAGCCAATATATCCATCCATCTAAGCCTTTCGAACATGCGAAAAATGATGTCACATCCCACTGTATTTACCAGTTTGAATGTATATATGGACTCACACACTTATGGAGGACTCATCGGTCTCTGCAAGTAAGAGCTGGCCTCAGAACATATTCCTAATGCCTCCAGAAACAAATAGAATCTTCAGAATCCATTAATGGTGAGAACAGGAAACATATTATTGATGGGATAGGATATAAAATTGGCATTAACAGATCTTTTAAACCTATCCATAAAACGTGTTTGAGAGAGGGCGTATCTTAAAGTTTGTGGAAGCCCTAGCCCAATTAGAAAGTTTAAACCACCTTTATGCGTTCAAAGTAACAATTCGTCATCACATTAAACCTTCCTTGGTAAATATTGTTTTGATACCATAACAGATGTACTATTACCTCTGTTATTTGGTTTAGTGGTCTTCATTGTTATTTTGACCTTCAATGTATTCTTTTAACTTGACCTAAGTCTGCTTTCCCACCTCTTAACTCTTTATTAATTTCATATAGATTCATTCCTATGACAAGTCCGTGTATGATGGATCAGATTGTTCGAAATGCGTTGTGCGCAAATACAACATTACACGATTCAGACAAAAAATACGTCTTCTTATTGCTTTATCTTAACCTATATTTATGAAAAAAGCATATAAACTTTAGAAAAATTGTTACAGAGGATACCTTACATTCACATGTGATAAAAATAGCTCTCCTGTTTTAGGTTGGGGTTTCAGCAGAGTATAATTCCATTCTGGGCAAAATTTATGTTGATAACGTCTCAGTGCAATAGTTATATTTATCAAGCAATAAATTGTGCTCGAAACGTGATCATCAGTAAATATTACTGTATATGAATGTGAGACTTTATCAAAATAAATTGTACCCACAATGGAATTACACTCTACCATCACAGTGCACAAGTTCTATTCTTATATCAGCAGAGTCATTTAACCACATTCTATGCATGTAATTAATTATTTAGGTCTTCTAGCCTTAACGTGAAAATATCCCTAAACTAACTTTAACCTAACCCTAACCAAACCTAATGTCGCGTGTATTAGGTTAACCTAACTCTAACTTGTCCTTGGCTTAATATGTAAATTATTCTTTGCCAAACCTAAGCTGAAACTTGCCAGATATCCCATTTAATAGCATTACAGTCCAATTAGCATATTTTATTGATGACGACAACATTATTTGTCGGGTTCCACCAATTTGCTCAGTGAGCGTTTCAAGGTTATTGGTGTGGTCGCACGCACTCCATTGGTAAGTAGTGGTGCTTAAAGTAAAACTTGACCTTGACAGCATCACCAGTTGAAGGAATGTCAATCACATTAAGTCTTTGATATTTAACCGGAAACGTCCCATTATCTTTCTGATCAACATATTCAGTGCTAACTTCATGATTTTTTTTTGTATATAATACATCTGAAATGTAACAGAACAGCCCGAAAAAAATGTTGCTTAAAATATTAAGGAAGATTAATTTGACTTTACAGGCTTTTTGATTTTCGATTTCTATTTTAAATCGTGGAGTACACTCATGTGGACATTAAATTAAAGCATTTCAGTGTATATTTTTTCAGGACTCAATTCAGTTTGAGATTCATGGAGGGCTGTTTCCTCCTAATCTGGGATTCTATACCAGTACACGACTACAACTACATTAGGGGTCAAACCTTGGACCTTTAGGTTACAAGATCAAGGTGGTTTACCATTCGGTCACTCGGGCCGAAATTTATTCATCTGTAGATTCTAACATCTGTCATTTTGTGATGTAGTACTACTCACTGTCAACGAATCCCATCGACAAGTAACCACTTCAACTTGACATGATAGACCTTTATTCTAACTGTCCTTTTCAGCTTCAAGACATAATTCAAGTTAAAAGACAATACAATTTGTGTTTTTTTTATTACAGCTTGATTCCACACCGTATTTTTGGTTCAAGTATGAAATTTTCAGCATGTGATATCGGTAGCCCAAATTTTTCAGGCCGACCATTGATATCAGGTGTGCTTTGGAAGGTAATCGAACCTTGTACCATATGCACGGTCAGTGAGAGTCCTAACCACTGTGTCACCGACGTATACTAAAGAGTGAAATTACAATGGACATTAATATGTAGAACAATTAGTCCTTTCAATAATTTTGAATAACGCAGTCAGAAGACAAATATCACGAGTTGACGTCATCATCTCGTAGTTTCTCTGCAATTGCTTGAAAACTAACACTATTGGCTCACAATAATAAAATAAAATGTATGACAATTGCTTACTTGTGTAAAACAAAAGTACATACTAATGACGAATCACTATGGTAGGCGAAGGTTGAAGTCTCTTATTTTTTGTACTCACATGGTTAAGCATGTATGTGAGTAATCCCCCAAAGTGCTTCCATCATCACCTTTAATCGCCGACCTTGAATAAGAGTTATGTGATGAAATAATTGTGAAGCAGTCATTAATTAATATTGATTTTGTGACCTAATAAGATAATAAGTTTCACCATGGATCGACATCAGTTAGAGAACCATTGAAAATAAAATCTTGGAAATTGACGAAGTTTCCTGGAGTCAGTTCTAGGGAGAAGTCGTGACCAGTGAGATCTCTCCAGTCAAATGTGAGGATGGATTTCCAACCGATGACTTTGGTTGGTGCCAGTCGTGGTAAATGTATCGCAAGTTGTTAGAAGTTAGAATTCATGGCTTGGCCATTGAATCGGGTTGGGCTCAGTGAGTGTTGCTGAATGGTATACGAGCCAGCTGGCTGGTCTTGTAACCAACAGGTCCTGTGTTCGAACCCCACTGGGGTGTTTGCGTACTGCCGATGATTCCCAAACTAGGATGAAACAACTGCAAAGTACTGTAGTGCTGGTTTTCATTGATTCTCTAACTGATATCACTCCCACGTCAAACTCTTAAAAACAAACCTAAATCTCATAGACTCAGCTCTTGAAAAATAATAAGTGCTTTGCAATGAGTGGGGATGGATTTCTATTCAAATTAATTGCATTTAGATTTTCTTTGTGTTTTAATAACTATTTTGGAACATGTTCTTTTCCACGACATTGGAACATTCTATTGGTTCTGTCTATATTAGTGTCACCACAAGTGTAGGTGAACTTTCAGATACAATGTAAAGTAGAGTCTACAGAATTTCGTCCTCTAGTCGTATGTACAGGAATCGAAAATGTTCGAGACGTTTTCTAAATACTTTATTTAAATTTATCAGAGGGACCAATTGTTTTAATACATTTGTCTATAATAGCTTAATTCTGAAAAATGCGTTTACACCCAATCCAGGATTTACAGGAAGTTTTATTGCAAGGTATTAATATCTTTTGCAGAATATTAAAGTAATATAATTATCGATTATATATCATCTGAAGCTTTCTGCAGTACTACCTCACGATGTTCTTCTTCAATATCCTTTGAAAAATCCCTAGCAATAGGAAGAAATTTATTTGAAATAGTCCGCCGACATGAATAGTGATTCATTGTGCTAATTAGTTCATTTAAACAATATTAAAAGTAGCAGTCACGAGACATTTTGATGCATAAGAAATACAGACAGCTCCGTAAGTTCAGAAAACCAACGTGTATCTTGCAATACGATAGAATATTTGAAATTAGCTGGCCTGAGATTTTAGTCTGTACAGTTGCTTTTATCAGATGGTTCCACACGACTGACTGACCAAGTGAATGGTCAACCAAAGTGGTCTCGTAAAGTGAAGATCTACTTGTGCATTCTACTGAAGGGTCTGTGGTTTCTAATGATCCCCTAAATACCGCTGGTTTCCACTGAAATCTACATTGAAACTAATACAATTTCATTAGGTGATGATGTACCCTTGGGTTCTGACTGGAACTTAAAGCTTCACTAACACATTTCCATTTTGCACTAATCTCTGAAATCCTCTCCAACTTGGTCCACAATTGCCCATAATCTGTCATTACCTCCTTGCTACGCGATCTTCTTCATGTCACCCTTGAACCCCGAGTCAACTAGTCATTTCGTATTCGGGACCCACCCGATGCCCTGGTGCGCGACATAACCAGATGGTCTTCTCAGCTTATTTCTGATCGATGCTCATTTTCTACTCCATATTTGTTGAGCAGTCGGTTTGTCGTTAGTCTGTTGTTGCCAATTCGTTCTGGCTAGCCATGTTATCTTCAATATCGAGTAAACTAAGGCAGCTGTTGATGTAAGTCTGCAGCCAGTTAGAAATGCTTCCCATGACTCACAGTGCAAGTTTATAACTTATACAGAAGAACTGACTAACTTAACACTCGTGCTGAACAGAATCTGAATTTTTTTTTAAACTGTATGCAACAGATTTTCTCAACTAACTCAGAGTGTTGAAGGTCTGTTTCATCTTTCCGATTTTACTTTTGACATGTTCATCTATGCCCCCTGAAGTTGAAACGAAGCTGCTTAGGTAGGTGAAGGAATTGACACATCTATTCCGTTGATAATGACTGATCCTTGATGTTATCGGTAGACAGGCATCTTTATCACCTCTACCTTCTCTATATTCACTCAAAGTTCTGTCTCTACCCCTTCATCTTCTAGCTTGATGGTTCTCTCCTGTTATTCTTTGATTTTTTGTGAAATTAGACATAAATCATTCGCGAAGTCTAGATCTCTTAGTGCCTTCTTATCGGTCCATCCGACTTCTTTTTTCTCTCTGTCGACTCATGGTGGGCATAATTATATATTCACTTCAAAGGCTTCTTTGAGTTTTCCTTCATGGATAACCTGACATGTGGCATTGTTATATACCTGGCTGTTGAATGAGGGTGTTAAGGACTTGGGCACTGCACGCCATATAATTATTATTTCCTTTAATTCCTAGAGGAACATAGGGCGTCAGCTGCGCGTCTCCATTGCCTTCGGTTTTCTGCCAACTTTTTCACTCCGCTCCAAGTCTGCCCACATGCTTTCATCTCCTCTTCACACGACCTCCTACAAGTCACCCTTGCACTGACGACCAACTCGCCGCTTTCTGTTGGGATTACACTCGATGGCTTGTCTGGCAATGTCAATTGATGGTTTGTTTCCTCAGAGTATGGCCAATCCATCTCCATTTCTTCCTGCCTATTAATTGCACAAACGGTTCCTGTTGCTGATCTTTTCTGGCCATCTGATCTTGAGTATTGGGAGAAGGCAGCTGTTGATGAAGGTCTCTAGTTTGTTTTAGGTGCTCTCTATGATGCGCAGTGCAAGTCTCTGATCCGTATAGTGAGTAGCACTGACTTCACATTAAAGTTGGAAATCCGGATCTTATTTTTGATTCTGAGTGCTGCTGACCTCCAGACGGACTTCAGAGTAATGAAAGATTGTCTTTCTTTTCTGATTCTTGCTTTGATATCCTCGTCAGTTCTGTTGGCCTGTAGTTGAATCGATGCTTCTGAGGTAGGTAGGTAGGTAAAGTAGGTTGTTTCTTTCAGGTTCTTCCCATTTATGCTGATTGTTGTCTGTTGATTTTGCTGTTGGTGCTGGCCAGGAATCTTCATCACCACATCTGTTTTCTTTATGTTCACCTGAAGTTCTATCTTTGATGCTTCTTCTGCCAACTTGTTGCTTTTCACTTGCATATCTTCCAGTTTGTGGGAAATCAGACATATATCATCAGTAAAGTCCAGTCCTCCAAGGTTTTTGTGTGGGTCCATTTTATGCCTGTTTCCTCATTGCCCGTTGTCTGTCGCATTATCCAATCTACTGCAATCAGGAAAATCATTGGTGATAGTAGGCAGCCTTAACTTATTCAACACGCTATAGTATTGAAGTAATTTCAAAATTACTTCACATAGAATTCTGGCTGTTGATGGCCTTTAGGAAGTCGAAGAAATTGAGGAAAAAGTCTGACTGCCATTCTTTGAATTGTCTGTTCGATGATGATGATGCGTAGAGTTTCAATTTCATCAGAATATGATTCGCCTTCCATGAATTCACTTTGTTCCGGAGGCTGGAGCTCTGTATCCAGTGCATCCTTTATTCGCTCCAGGATGAAGCAACCTAATGTTTTGTTTGGCACTGTTGGAGAATCGGTGTCAAGTGGCAAGCAGTTCTGTGTCTGCTATTGGTGGTATTTCTGGACAAGTTTCAGGTAATGGTCCATTCAAGAGTCCTTTGAAGTGATCAACCCACTATTTCATTTATCTCTCCACTTTCAGTAATTAGGTTCCCTTGAACATCTTTTATTAGTTTCATCATCTGGGTAGATCTCTTCCAGGACAGACTCCTAGTTATCTTTTATTATTTTCTTAGATTATATTTTTCAAATTGTGGAAAATATCCATCGGAACATTAGAGGGAAAAGAACAAGAAGTTCAGCAAAGATGGCGATCTTTTCGGTGATTTCATTCTCAAAAGTGGCTGTGAAATCCCATTTATATGCACAAGTTTACATGGATATAATTATTATTTGTTTGATTAATTCCACATAGTAACGAAGGAGATAATAATTTTCAACTTGATATGAAAGTCTGAAGGTACGAATATAGATTACAAGGGGGCTTAGAGACAAGAATACATAGGATTAGAAAACAGTTACAGCCGCTGCAAAATTATTATTTAATAACTGGAGAAATAATTTTAAAGGCGAATGTTAGGTGACAATTATTTTCAACCACTGTGCGTCGGTGGCACATGGTCCGGGGTTCGAGCCCACGCCGACTCACACCTGATATCTATGGTCGGCCTGCGGATTTTGGGCTACCGATATCCACGCTGAAAATTCCACACTTGTCCCAAAAATACGGTGTGGAATCAAGCTGTAATCAAAAATAAAATAAAATTAAAATTAAAAAAAATTACACGAGGCTTAGAGACAAAAAACTATACAGCATTAGAATATAATTGTACAATAGTTATTCTAAACGGACTACAAATGTGATTAGGAGGAGCCTACAGCCTACCTGCCCTGCTTCAGTTACCAACCAGTGTGTTGTAGAATTGTCCTTTATCTTTTCTAGCACTCTTCTTCACTTCTTTATGCAGTTCGATATACTTTGAACTCGACTTCTTTAAATGTCCATCTTTGCATTGATTCTTTTCTAGTCTTTACAGATGTACGATCATTGTTTCGAATGTCAACAGAAGAGGGTTTTATGAAATGAAGATTTCATACTAGACACCAGCTTCAAGCAGATGTTTTCCACGTGTTGGTTTGTAACGACTTCATTGATTCTAAATCAGATCATGAGCTGATATCAGTTACAAAATTATTCCGCTTGTTTAAAAAAGAGATAGATTGGTGAGTGAAATATCTAGCTAGCACACGAGTTTCTGATATATGTGTAGAAGTTCGGCGTTACAGTAGAATGTAAATCCATATTAGACAGGTTTATCTCAAAGTGGTTGCATTCCTATTTTTCTGATAGGAAACAGTACGCCGTCGACAATGGAAAGTCCTCCAATACTTCACTCACTTTAGCTGGCGTTCCTCAAGGTACTGTTCTTTCTCCTTTTCTGTTTTCTTTTTTCTTATATGACTTGCCTCATTCTGATGTAGCCACTTTTGTTAAGTATGCTGATGACCTCTCTGTTTGTATGCCTGTCAACTCTCAGTCAGATTGTTCCGAAGTAAATAACTTTCTGTCGGAAATTAGTCAGTGGTCCTTTTCAGACGGTCTAAAGCTGAATCCGTCTAAATGTCAGGTAGTCAATTTCACTTTGAGACGTAAACGTGACCTACAACAACTAGCTAGCTCACATGGCCCCACTAACATTGACGGCATGGAGGTTGAAAATACATCTAATGTCAAGTACCTTGGGCTGAGTATTTCCTCCGATCTTTCCTGGTCCTCCCACATCTCGCTAATTGCTAGAAAGATGTTTCGCTTAACGTTCTACGTTAGGAAGTTTCTCAGTTTGTCAATTCTTGTATTCGACCCATCCCCCCCTACTGCTCCCCATTAATCTTTCCTGGACTACTTGAGAAAGATTTTGCTTTGCTGAAAAGGGGAGGCACTAAAAGCCGTTATTAGGGCAAGTGGGATATCGTTAAACCAACTGGTTAACACTATTGTGGATAGACATATAATGTCATGTAAGAAACTAGCGAATACAATATTGTCAGACCCCGAGCATCCTCTCTATACGCATCTATCTCCTTGCATTTCATCTGGTGGAACTAGAAGCAGCTATAGGAGGCTATATGCTAGGACTACCAAATACAAAAACTCCACAATACCTACCATATCTGGCACAGCTGTTATGTGATGAGAAATCTGTTAGGTATGACACGATCAGCTTACTGAGGCACTGGAACAAATAGTCCCATTAGATTTTGTTTTCCTTTCCTCGTTACTATTACACTGTTGTTCACATCTTCTTTTACACACTAATTTTATATTTCATATCCTGTGGTGCATTGTTTAAAATGTAAACGCAACGCTGTTCTTTTTATTTTTTACCTATTTTTTGGTTGTTGCTTTTTGATTTTAAAATCTTATAAATTTATGAGGTAATTAGATGCAATATATTGTAATGCACGCTGAAAATTCCATACCTGTACCACAAATACTATTTGGAATAAAGCTGTGATTATTATTATTATTAAATGTCTTGGCTGTAGCACAGTGGTAGAATGCCGGTCAACCACGCCTCATTTGGTTCGGTGTTCAATCCCCAGCCACCAAGGTACTCCTTAACCTTGTTAAGCTAGTAATAAGACTAGTAAAGAGGAAAGGCTGAGCATGGGGCGAGGAACCATATCTGCTACAGAAAATTCAAACCTAAAAACCTAAAGCCCTATACTGTACTGGGAACATAGAGGAATTTTAAAAATTCTCAAATAACACACAGTGATGCAGTACTAACTACTGGATGGATGACGTTTCAAGCATAAACCACTGCTGTTCACAATCAGATCAATTTAAGTTACCAGGTTTCACAATTTCTCTCATATATATATATATATTCTTCCTGTCTCCCCCCCTTCCCCTTCTTGTTTGTTACCACTTCCTGTATCTCTGGTATAGACGTTGCGTTATCTCGATTGCACATGTGCGGTGTTGATTCTATGAAGACAGCTTTAGTGATCAACCTCTCTGTCACTTCACCTAATTCTGATACTTTTTAATACTTTTACCCTGTCCCACCCAACCTATTTTGTGATTACATGCAAGTGAATGCAATGGAATGGTTGAGCTGTTTGCTAGTTTATGTAACTTATCAGGATCTGTCATTCTAGGTCTGGGTAAATTATTATTGTTCCGTATTAAATATGGAATGACATCCTCAGGTTTTAATCTACTAACATCGACATTGAGATTTAATCCTTTATCAAGTAGTTTTATTTCATCAGAGTTTAAGGGTTCTTGTCGATAGGTTAATCACCTTCTTTGTTTTATCGATGGTTAACGGAATTCCATTGATGAATTCTTTTTCTTTTGTGTGGGATATATTTCTTCCCTCAATTTGTTGTCATTTTATTTTGAATATTTCATATATTTATTCCCCTTAATGAATTTGAACGGAGTAAGAACTGAATAAAGTGGTACCGTCATTGTTGAATTTCGTTGCCTTCTCGTCAGCTGCTCCCAAGCCAAAGATATTATTAAATATATATCTACAAAAACAATTTTAACATACGTGCATAGGTAAAAGGTCAATCTACATTCAGTTTGATTAAAAAGGTGAAAATATTGCAGCAATGATCAACAGAAGGCTGAGTACGTCACTAGCCTATCCTGCAGGTAAGCTTGTCCCCGTCTATCGAACAACTTGCTACTTGGTGAAATCAAAAATCGATAGATGTGATTCTCATGCTAACTCCAACTGTATATACAAATTTACATGTATCTGCGGGAGCGATTACGTTGGAAGGACAGAAAGAAGAGCATATCTACGATTTTCTGAACATCTCTGAAGGGAAAAAAATCGTTTAAACAATGCCATCCATCATCAGGCATCTCCTTGACATGGGTCATTAAGTGGATGTCGCAAGATCGTTCAAAATTATCAATAAGCCGATTTTCCCTAAGTTTGATGAAGCCATCTCCATCAAGCTCATGAAACCTGATTTATGCGTCCAGAAAGAAGCGGTTATCAGTCTTTCTTTGCCCAGCCAGGTAACTGAATATTTTCATCTCTCTTTCATCTGAATGCGTAATGCTGAAAAGTTTCCATTTTATGATTATTATTGTTCGGAATAGTATTTAATATTACATAAATCTAAATGTATATATTATTAGTCTATGCGTATATTGATCGATTGATTTTTGTTAAAAATGAACTCTGTAGATGCAAGTGTGTCAAATTTGTTTCTGTGGATGTACTTAATAATGACTGTGGCCTGTAACCACTTGAGCTGATGAGAAGGCAACGTAATCAACAATGATGGTACCACTTTATTATTGCAAAAACTGTAGTTCTTGCTTTATTCAAATTGTAATATTTTTGGATTTATTAAATGCAGCCAAACTTGACTTTCTAGATGTTTCGAGTATGATTTCATAACCCGGCATTATTGACTTTATTTTTGAGTTTGAACTTCAAATGTTCAATTTAATGTCAGATGGTAGTTAGTCTATCAAAAGTTGTCTGTGGGTTTCTTCACTCGTAAAGTGTTTACAAAGGTGTTCTGCTACTGCTTTCACCTTTCTTTTCTTCTATCAGGACGCGTAAACGAAGATATTTAGCTGGGCCTAGGATGATTGACTGCCTGGCAAGTTAAATAACCTAGTAAACAGCTCACCCATTTCACTGCATTCACTTGCATCTAAAACACAAAATAGGTTAGGTGGGCCAGGGTGAGAATATTAAAATGTAATATAGTTTGGTGGAGGTAAACAGACAGGTTAATCATCACTAAAGCTTTGTTTATCGATTCAACACCGTGCATACAGGATAGAAGTGTGATGCAACGCCTATACCAAAGATATATAAGACAAATTATGAGACGGAGTGACTAAATTGATATAATTATGAGCAGCAGAATTAAAACTTCAAAATGTCTTCTCCTACATTTATGTATATTCATATATATATACGTTCTCTCAAATATGTCTACCTGCCAATCGGCATCCAGCCATTGTAAAACTATCCGGATAAATCTTCTTCAGTGTACCGTTCACAGCCCAATGAAGAACAATTTTGATTAAAAGACTTTGTCTACTTATAAGTAGCTCAAATATTTATTTGTATTATATGATGGAAACAATGCATATGAATTCGTTGGAGGATTTCATCATGAGCTGACATCAGTTAGAGAACCATTGGAAAACCACCAGAGAGTAGTGGAAAGCCAGTGGCCTCGTCTTAATTTGCGATTCTTCATCAGTACTCACCCACCATCAGGATAAGAACCTAGCAACTTCTAGTTAAAAGGCGAGCTATGTCGTTGACCATTAGGGCCAAAGGGGACCCACCAATTCAAATGGACAGCAGCTGAATTCTAACTTCTGACAATTCATGACATAGCCTGACTACCATACAATGTCTTCTTCAATGAGTTACTGCCTCACCCTCAACCTGGTGTACTCTACTGGTCACGGCAGTAGTGAGAATTCATAGGCTGGCCATTGGACTGGCGGGTCCCAATAGCTGAATGGTCTATGAGCTAGCTGGCCTTGTAACTGGAAGCTCCTGGGTTTGACTCCCAATGGCTTGGGTGCGTATTGCTGAAAAGTTCCAAACTAGGCTGACGAAACAGTTGTTTAGTACTCCCTGGTGGTTTCTCAATGGTTCTATAACTGATGTCAGCTCATGATGAAATCCTCAAACCAGACAAATAAATTCATTGTAAAAGAAAATAAAGGACAACCTATTCACGAATTCTTCTTCAAAGGCTATACATTCAATCATACTAAGGGAGGCGGCGAGTTGGTCGTCCAAGGGTGACTTGGAGGAGGTCATGCGAGGAGGAGATGAAAGCATGTGGACAGACCTGGAGCAGGGTGAAAAAGTTGTCAGAAACAGAAGGCAATGGAGGTGCGCAGCTGAAGCCCTATGTTCCTCTAGGAACTAAAGGATACAATAATAATAATGCTTACTAAAAATGCACAGAAGTATACTGTTAAACTATAAAGCGGGGAGGTCCTTACATAACTGACACAATTACTCACAAGTGATTTCTGAAGATGAAAAAAGCTACGTAAAAATCAATGACACAGTGGAAATATGATAAAATGAAAATTATTGCCGAGTGTTGACCAAAATGGATGAGTGTCGATGTTACAAGTTTTGAAGAAGGTTTAAAAATATTCAGTCAAATGTACAAAAGGAATATATGAGACACAAAAAGTCTCGAGATATAACACCTGATGTACCGAGTAGACATTCTTAAAAGCTTAATTTAGCGGAAGGTCTTGTCTTGATTTCAATAGGTGTTTGAGAATCGATCCAGTGATTGATCTGTATTGTCTTCTTGATAAATATGTGAAGTAAAATGTTTTGAGATACGTTTGAGAAGTGTTCGCTTGAATTGGCCGATTTCTCCAGTTCTACAGGAGCAAACGAATTTATTAAAGAGATTCTGACGTTCTGCAAAGCAGCATTCATTTCATTTCATGTTTATGAACCACTTGTGTCAAACTCTACTCTCACTCAATAAAGGATTACTTACTACATGTTCTTCAGTAAATATAAAAATAGCTGATTTAAAAGTCTTTGAAGATGACTTCGTCGACAAAGAAAATGTTCTTTACTGAATTTTATTTCATTTTCCTCATAAATGTAAACTGTCACCAAACAAAGACCAGTACTTATTTCAGCAAATTATTTATTTGAATAATACCAACCGGAAACTAACACGATATTTGAGTGTTATAGTAGTTATCCGACGCGATAAGTATTTAAATTCTAAGGAGTTAGGCTGTTTGTTTCAAGTTTGACCACTGATCGATATCAGCTGGAGAACCATTTGCAACCAGCAGGGAGTACTGAACAACTGTTTCATTCTAGTTCACGACTCACCATCAGTACTCACCTACTCACTGGGTTTCGAACCCAGCACCTTCCGATTACAAGCAAGCGAGTTCGTAGGCCATTCAGTTACTTTGATCCGATTCAATGGCCAGTCCATGAATTTTAGCTTCTACCGATTCGTGATTTCAGTGCCACCACCAACCACTGCCATCGGCGGGTAGTCCATCCTCACTTCCGACCACCTGGTGGACCCCACTGGTCACAATTTCTCACTAGAAGTGCAGGCAACGTCATCATGTAACCAGTGATTAGCGAGCATCAAATTAATTTTCAAGAATTAGTTTGTAGGGATTTAATTTGTTTGAGATTAGACCACGGATTGATATCAGTTAGAAAACCATTGAAAACCATGGAGTACCAGACAGTTGTTTCGTCCTACTCGGGGACTCATCGAATCATTGAGGTTTGAACAGAGGATTGGCGACTGAGTCAAATCCCAGTAGCTGGATGGTCTACAAGCTCACCTTTTAATCAGAAGGCCTTGGTTTCTTATGTACTCGTCGCTAAATTGTTGTTATGTACTGGTCGAGAATTTAATAGTCCTGACGCAAGTAGGCGGAAATCAGAAGACCACTAGGTTTGCAATGATACTTCTATTTTCCAAACACAAGGAGAAGCAATAAGTGGTATCACACCAAAGTAAGTGAAGTAAGTCACACAAATTGTGAGAGCGAAATATATATGAATGTTCCAGACAAAGTGTGTGAACAAATCAATGGACAGTCTTAACATGAATGGCTAATTATAATGGAGTGTTGATCCAAATATACATAGCAAAATATAGCAGACATGTCAACAACAACCATATATGGATATATGTCACCAAGCAACGGGCTGTCAACAAACACTCATATTATATATAATATAAGGAGAATATACATTGTTAAAGGAGACAGGTTCATCAAAGTGAAATGGTCACAGACTAAGCGAGCAACAGAAAGAGAGATCACCATACACACACACACATATATATGTGGATACATGTCAGTTTCCAACTCTGACAGTGAGTGCGTATTGATGAAACGTCCCGAACCAGGAAGAAACGGCTGTCCATCACTCCCTCTTCCCTACTAATGTGGTGAAACTACTTTAGATGACTTATATTCCTTCTTATCTATGTTATTATTATTAGTTTCCCCATTATTTTTATCTTGTTTTTGACCTTTTCTGATCTTCGTAGTAAATTTTATACGATAGTTATTTGACACCAACGCTTCTGCTTCTGTCTGTTTTATTTCATCATTTATGTGTCTTAAAGTAGATACTAAATGCCTCAGCAGAATGTAGTAGACGAACTCCTAAAATAAAGTTAAGATTAGTTGGTAGGCCGCAAATGACCTTGAAAGCCCCATTAACATCAATCTTGTGTTCTGTTTCCACAACATGAGATAGAATACAGCTATGAATGGATTTCATTTGTCCCTTGCTTAACCATGTAGAATGATGTTCGGATATCCACCGATAAAATACTTCAAATGGTTTAAAGCGCCCAATTATAATTTTTAAAGGCTTAGATTAGTGAACAAAAGATGTTCTTTCCGATAATCAAAGAGACCAGGTCGGGTATGAGGACAAATACTTGCCGAAGACATTGGTTAGGGCTCGTGCTATGTCGTGAATTTGCAGAAATAAGGATTCATGGGCCATTGGAGCGGGTCCCAGTGGCTTAATGACATACAAGCTCTCTTTGTAACCAGAATGTCCTGGTTTTGAACCCCACGCGGTGGGTGCGTACTGCTTAAAAGTCCCAAACTAGACTGACGAAACAGCTTTCTAGTACTCCAAAGTTTTCCAATGATTCTCTAACTGCTATCAGCTCATGATGAAATCCTTTAACCAATCAAATTCCTACAAGCCAACACTTAAATCCAAGAATAACTGTATGACGCTAGATACCGTGGACTGAGCACATCAACCAGTTGTACGTGGTAGTGCTACTGAAGTGATCAGAGTAAAAGATCTTCTTCTAGCTCATTTTACACCAAGCTGATTAGCGGTGTACTCAGTGTGATTCACATTAGACAGCCGAAATCAACTGAAACTACTCAAATTCTGACTAGTCACTTCAGCAGACTACTTAAATTGGTTAGTCAGTAGTAATAGGAGTAATATAGCACCATGCTTATACCTGCTTTCTTAATTGTCATTTGTATCCTCAAGTGTATCACATATCGGGCTGAAATCTAATCTCTCACTGTGTAAATTGCAAACAGCGAGTTTGATTTGTACAGTTCAAAATGATGCCTGACCTTGAAACGCTTCAATTAAAAGGGGGATTAAATATTCAATATATAGAAGAAACTTAATAACCCTTAAAAATGTCGAAATAAACATGTTCAAATCATAATAAATTCACTCAGCATTCATAGGCATTTGAATACTCAAAAGAGAAAGTTACATTCGTGTATCATACATACTATCGGGTAGGAAAGACTCCTATCACATCCTTCTATTCTGATTTCCATATTAAAACAATTTCAATCATGTATAAAAGTTAATGGTATATCATTTGAACTAGAAGAAATATGAGAATTAAAATGAAATTAGGTCAAGCGTTTATTTTATTCATTAATTTGTTTTGGGTATTTTTTTTAATGTGGATAAAACTACTTAATTTTGAAGTTAGTAGTTCATTGTCATTTTGATTTGTTTATTATTGTTCTGAAAGTGTTCTTGTCTATCACAGTTTGAATTTCTCGAGAATGTGAGTTTTATGATGTTCGATGTTTAGAGGCGATTGGCTATAGGATGCCTTGCTTGATCTAGGTTCCGTGCTAGTTGGCACTGACCACTCATCAAGGCGTATCTACGACCTTGAAGCAACTCATGTCCCTTCTGAGATTCGGACCAGTGTCACCCAGTGCCGCCTGCAGTCAGAGACGTTACTACTGAGGCATTCGGGCTGTCGACTGACCTGCTCCTGTAGGACTGTGGTGGATATTTTGATTGGGCATGAGTTCCTTCAAGGTTGCAGATACACCTTGATGACAGGTAAGTCCCAACTAGCATGAAACCTAGATCGAGCAAGGCTTCCTCTGGCCGATCGCCTCCAGCCATCTAATATCATCAAAACAATGTGAACCCTGATGGTGAGCTATCTAGAATTGTGGCCATAGTCTGCAGCAAAGAAAGGACTAGACACATCAGGCTAGTTACTGGTGTCCAATCAATGTGAGCTTTAGTTTGTATGTCTGAATGTAGTCAGTCGATGTTAGTCCAACTGACTAGAGATTTCATTTCATGATAGATAGAAGCGATTTACATGAAGATCCGAACCTAGGTTTAATGTTCAAACGTTCAACAGCATCTCTTTTAAGTGTGGTAAAGGTTCGTGGATGATACTTTCAAGGTACCAAAAATACACAGTACAAATAATTGTTTCTAACACATCACTTCAAAATTAAAGGCAACTTACCTCACTTATAATTTGGGAAGGTATGAATGGGAGTTCCCAGTTTTTGATAATATCATAAAAAGGAAACAAGACGAGAAGTTAAACGCTGGTGTTCATAGAAAACCCACAGATTCAAACCAACAATTTGATTTCCAGTAATTCTTTTCTGTGTCAGTAATGAAAGGATCGTTGAAATGTTTAAGTAATAGGGCAAAAAAACTAAGTAGTACCAAGGAAAGCCTAAAACAGGAAGTGAGGCGTATAAGAGCAGCTTTAAAACTTAATCAATAATTACCCTGATAAATAAATACAGAAAGATGTAGGAAATCTGAAAAATACAATAACGATGGTATAATTGCTGGTGAACATTGAATCGATAGTTTATTGGAACTGGTCTCTACATTGCCGGCGGAGACAAGAAGCCTTTCATTGCTTAATAGTGTACTGGTTGGCAGAAGACTGGAAAAATTCGATCAGAAGTATTGTTGTACATTGTACTATAACATGTGTTTACAGATTTTAGCACTCATTGGTCATTATACTGAAATCTTAAACTGATTGTTATTAAGATGAGCCATGAATGTAAACTTCAAATTTGACGGCTATGGGCTCCTTATCGGGTCCCATTCTGGCTGATTTCTTTCTAAGTAAGCTAAAAAAAAGTGGACGTATGAACAACCTTATCGGTAAGCTGTCATTTTATTGCCAATATATGGATGATACATTTATTCTTTGTGATAATGGTTCTGATAAAAGTAAAATAATTACTGAATTCAATGAAGCACATTCGGCTATGAAATTCACATGCGAAGAAGAATCCAAGACAGAATTAATTGCCTTACTGGATGTCCTACTTACAAGAAAACCAGATGGTAGCATAAAAAGACATTTGTTTGGAAAAGTACGTCGACAGGACAATATGCACACATTTTCACTGTTTCGTTTCTCTTCAGTACAAAAGAAATTTAGTAAAGACCCTCACTAAGCCACAGATTTAGAGTTATATACCCAAAAGAAGTAATCGAAGCTGAATTAATCAGTGTATATGATACTTTGATCGAAAGTAGCTATCATGACAAGTTTATCAAGAAACACATGACAAAGTAAACGGAAGAGGACTACTCACTATCTGTTAACAAGAAGCCACTTTATATGTACGACTACAATTCAAGAGCGATATAACAAGTGAGATAATTACAAGGAAATTCAGAAAATCAGTTCAAAGAACTTTCACTGCTGACGAACTTCACGTCTTATTCTCCACACAACCGATGCTGTTACCTGGACTGAAATATGAAGTACCTAGACTAGCTAACCACTTCAAGTTTTATCTACCAATTCAGCTATGCTTGTGGAACGAGTTATATTGGCCGTTGCTCTAAGAACTTGATTTTTCGTGCTCACTCGAGAACATCTCCCATTATGGCTAAGTAAAGGTGTAGTGAAAACCATCAACAGTTTGATATTGCACCATCTGGTGCAAACTGACCACAAAGCCAGCCAGCGTGGAAGAATTCTTCTCTATAATCTACCAGGTGCCTAGTAAATCGCCAAAATCATTTAGGTATTGCTTGCTACAAACAGCTGAGGCTATTGCGATTCGCCTCAAACAACCAGTGCTCTGGGATCAAAAGAACCAAGTCCAGCACCTACTACTGCCTTGGCCTTCGGTAGAAGCTATACACTCATGAATTTGTAATATTATCTTTCCTAATTTTTCTGACATTCAGCTTATTTTATGTTGATGCTATTTAGCTGTAATCTATTAATATTATTGAATAGATGTTATTTAAACAACATTAATGTTGTTGTTCATAACACTAAATCATTCATTCATTCACTATAATGTTGTGTATATAACTGTAGAGCCTGATGAAGAGCAGGTTATCGAAAAGAGTACTCTTTGTTTAGCATCCATTGAGGAATAAATAATCGTTTCGCCAAACCGTTTTCTCTTGTTCCGCGTTGGTTACAATGGATGGTATTCTGCGTATTAGGCTAAGTTTTCTGAAACTAGTAACACATCCAGGATCTGCGCAGTCTGAATATTTGACAGACGGTATGAATCATTAACACACGCATAAAGATGAAGATATCAACAATAGAGAATTTAAAAACATCAATGGCAACGTCATACAAGAAGGGAACTTCTGAGATTCCGGGAATGATTCTTTAAAAGGCAGAAATAAGAGTGGAATTCACACTCTTTGTGTGTGTGTAAAACATGCGCTGCAATTAAGTAACAGGAAGGGAGTCATAGTGACGTAATCGCCAGTGAAGATATCATAAGCACTGAAAGAAGAAAAAATATTGACGTTGTCATCCCGAGAAGAATCCCAACCTAGGGTTACCAAATGTATGATAAAAGAATTACTAAATACGACCTGATACCCGATTGTCATTCAATATCTGTGAAGCAAGAGTCATATTTCGATAACACTGTAAATTTTAGAGCAACACTTGCTTAAGCAAACAGTGATACTGTGCTTTCAATTAGATCTCATCAGGTTTAACTCTAATATGAAAGCAGACATAACTTTACACATAAATATTCAAACATTTAAGTCAATCATGGTGATCTGTCATTAGGCTAAGATAAGATTATGCATATAAATTATGCATTTAGTCATAATGCATCTATCAATCACAAGGATGAAAAAGTGAGACAATCTGGGACAAAAAGAATAATGAAAAAAACAGCATGATTAGACAGACAACTGTTCAGGTAGACGTAGGAGTAGTCGATAAAGGCTATTAAAAACAAATAAACCGATTAAGTAATGCCTGATTATAAGGGAAGTAAATGAGACACGTTTTTATTGAAGATGTGATAAGATTGAGGGATGATAAGAGAGGGATTTAAAATATAATTAAGGGGTAATGGAGAGGTCACCATTTGGTTATGTCTTAATATGGCTAACAGGCGAGGGATAATGGCTTTACGAACTTCTTTTCAATGCATAGTTTAGGTTTAATAGTTGTTCGAATGCCTATCACGTCAGCTGTGTGCAGTAGACGAATGCGATGTCTACTGAAAAGATTCGGTGAGATGCGATGAATCACTTTGAAAGCTCTCGTTTTCTCCACTACATGACCAGTATTAACTAAATGTGGCAAATTGGAGCTACGGATTGTTTTTGTCTATCCTTTGCGAAACCACCGCGATGGAAGATGTTCAGTAGTCACACGTTGGATAAGCTGTCTAGTAGTAGTACGCCCAGCATAGCTGTCACCACAGGTGTAGTTGAACTGATGAATACACACAGATGTGGCAAAACTATCAAGCTTATCCCTCGTTTGCTTCCCAGTCATTCTTTGGCTAGAGAATGACAAACATAAAAATGCACAATCTTATTACCCAATTGACAAATCACCGTGATTGGCATATATATATATGAATATTTTTAAATTACGTGGTACTCAACGGCCCAAAGATAGAAATTTGATAAGGTTACAATTGCTAGAGTGAGTAGAAAGGCGATAGTTGAGTGTCAATTTAGCAGGTGTGAAGAGAATGTGACAATAGTGAATTAATTATTAGAACAAAAGCAAACTAAAAGTAAAATTGAAATTAAAAAGACAAAAGAAAAAATCAAAATATTTTACAGGGAACGATAAGTGAAGAGGTTAAGACCAAGGTAGAATTAGAGACTGGGCAAATTTTTTTTTGTGTACAAAGTTCAGGGTTGTATTGATGAATTGCAAGCGCCCCCGCCATACACTAAAGCCGAAACCTGACGCCCTTTGTACCATTTGGCTTCACTTTGTAGATGATCTTGGAAGACGACTCTGGTGGAACTACGTGGCCTGAGTTCACCAAATGCTCGAGAATTGAGCTAGTAGTTGTCTTGCATTGTCCGTTTGCTAACCATGCCGGATAATGTTCACAGATGCGTTTGGAGGGTGTGCGCTTTGTGCGGTCAATATAACTAGCTGCACAGGAGTAGGTGAATTTATAAACACACATTGAGGTGGCCCGAAGCGGCAGTTTATCCTTCACACATCCGTTGATCATTTGTCGGCTGTAGAAACTGATACGTAGCTCAGCCACACACCCTCTTCATACTTGTTAAATTGACACTCAAATACCTTTATTCTCACTCAAGAACAATTTCTATCTTTGGGCCGTTGAGTACCACGTAATTTACAACTTTTAATTTTCACTTTGTAAAGCCACTTATGAATAATTATATCAATTTGAATATTTATTTGTAAAGTTATGCTTGCATGTTAGATTTAAGCTTCATGAGATCTAATTGAAAGCACAATATTTTTCGATTAGACAGGTGTTGCTCCAAACACTGTGAACTATTTTTTTCTTAAAAGCAAGACTATCGACCACCTTAAGCACCAAAATTTATACAAGTACACCCTTCAATTACGAAGAAAGTAAAAACCTAAACTTACTATGATAATTCAGTTTTAGATTTTCCCATCGACTGACTAGATCGAAGTGCTCGGTCTCAGGCTGACATGTTGGCTTCTTGTGCAGACACTTCGACGATGTCTGGGAAAGTAGTTAGATCCACTGACGAGTCCCAAATGGAACGAAGTGCGCATCCTGGATTCCACTGCTAGTCACCATCTACCAATAAACCTCTAATTACCCGCTCAGACATCGTTGAAGCATCTCCACAAGAAGCAGCCGACATGGCAACCTGAGACCGAGCACTTTGGTCCAATCAATCGAAAAGGGAATATGACCTGTTGCACAAGAAGTGGCCAGCTCTCGTGGCCCAAGTGGTCCATTTGATGATAACGCTTTGGCGTTTGAAACTACGCGCACTGGATTCGAGCCTCGGTGGGAACATCATTACACACTACGGAATGCAGGTACATCCAATTGACGGTCTGAAATAGGACAAAATTCTCATCCTGGATTTCACTGGAAGTCACCATCCACCAATTAAATTAGTATGAAAATGACAAAAAAAAGTTAAACAGAAAATCGCATATATTAGTATCTTAGTGAAAATAAGAGAAAGAGGGTTATAATAACAGAGAAGATTTGTAGCTCAGGTGGATGATATTGAATTAGTTGTGTTCTCTTAGGATCTGGTTGATTTAATTGCAAAGCTTTCGTCGACCTTCTTGTAGACAACATCTTAGGCCATCTCAGGTTTCAATATGTGAAATGAACTCTCCTGGAACCAGTGTTGTGACTGACTGTTAAATTTGCATCTATATTAATCATATTTTTATTGACTTGCAATTTGAAATTTCCTATCACATGTGATTTACTTTTTATTAGCTGGTAAATGTGGCCTATATTTAATGTGCTTGTTAATATCTGGCTGAATGACTTGAGCACCAGGCCTCAAGGAATTCCCTGACAGCAGGTTTGATCTTTCCTCTATTAAACCATGAACATCAATGAGATTGAGTTAGTGTAGAAATTTTAAACAGAGAAAACACCAAAAAATGCAGTCAGGGAATTCCTAGAAGCCTGTTTGGTACTCAAGTGAATCATCCAATGATTAACTAACACACATTAATTATAGACCAAATCTACCAACTAATAAAAAGAAAGTCATATGTGACAAGAAAGTTCAAATTCCAAGTCAATAAAAATATGATCAATAGAGACGTAAATTAACAACCAGTCATGACAGTGGTTGCCAGGAGATTCAATTACGCCATTCATACATGGAGAATTTAAATGAGTTCATTTCACCTAGTGAAACATGCGCTGGCTAAAGATGTTGTCTTGATGGGATGTGATGACGAAAGTTTCACAATTAAATCACCCAGGTCCTCAGAGAACACAAGTAATTTAACATAAAGGTTATAAGGAAGAAAACCCTTATGGTCTGTAAGCTGATTAATTTAAAATAACAACGTTTCCTACTATTTTAAATGAACTACTTTTGTGACCTTGTCTAAATGGCCATGAAATACGTGACACGCCAATTTTAAATATGTACAAACACGTATGATCATCTCAGTACGATACCTAAACGACTTTGAGTGTATTTGCAGTCATAGAAGACAAAGAATTCAGAATTTGGTATCGCTATATAGCAAAATTATGTACACCACCTTATCTTCACATCACCATGTGAACAGATCTTCCATGTTGTACTGTTGTGGTGTGATACAGACAATGTGTTCCAACGGAATATTATTCACACTTATTTCCACAGTTCAATACAGCATTAGCAACACAATAATGTATGTAGTTTGAACATTCTATTTCATGTCGTTTAATATAAGCCAAAATCACACGCACAGTAATTGGTTAGGGTACACTGCGACAATTATACATCTCATCCAACAGTAGTACGACAATGCTGCATGCCAAGTAATCCACAACGGGGAACTTACGGAATCCTTCGAAGTAAAGACGAGAGTAAGGCAAGGCTTGCTGGATCCCTACTATCTCCAATGATTTTCTTAATTGCAGTAGATTGGATAATGCGACAGACACACAGCGGGCAGCAAGGAAACAGGCATAAAACGCACCCACGCAAAAAAACTTGGAGGATCTGGACTTCACCGATGTGATATATATGTCTGATATCCCACAAACTGGAAGATATGCAGGTGAAAAGCAACAAGTTGGCAGAAGAAGCATCCAGAGAAGATTGGACTCCAGGTGAACATAGAGAAAAAAGAGGTGATGAAGATTCCTGGCCAACATCAACAACAACAACAGACAACAATCAGCCAGCATAAATGGGAGGAACCTGAAAGAAACAACCACCTTAATCTACTTATCTTGGAGGCATCGTTTCAACTACAGGCGGTAATGACGAGGATATCAAAACAAGGATCGGGAAAGCAGGACAAGCTTTCATTACTCTCAAGTCTATGTGGAGGTCAACAGCACTCAACATCAAAAGATCGGGATTTTCAACTCCAATGTGAAGTCAGTGTTACTTATTATACAGATTGGAGACTTGGCGCTGCATCATAAAGAGCACCTCAAAAAAACTACAGGCCTTCATTAACAGTTGTCTTCGCTCAATACTACTCAAGATCAGATGGCCGGCCAGAAAAGATCAGCAACAGGGATCTCTGGCAATGAGTTAACCAACCAGAAACCGATTTTGCAACAAATAGGCAGGGAGCAGAAATGGAGATGGATTGGCCATACGCTGAGGAAACAAACCATCACGTGACATCACTAGTCAAGCCATTGCTAGAGTGGAATCCAAAAGGGAAGCGGTGAGTTGGTCGTCAGTACGAGGTTGGGGTGACTTGGAGGAGGTCATGTGAAGAGGAGATGAAAGTGTGTGGGCAGACTTGGAGCCAGGTAGAAACTCTAGCAGAGAACCGAATGCAATGGAGACGCGCGGTTGAAGCCCTATGTTCTTCTAGGAATTAAATGAAATAATAATAATAATAAGTACACTCAACACATTCACTTAAAAATAGGGAGAATGTTGAAAACAAAGGTATCCCAATTTTCCCTGCAGAATTTACTTTTCAGTAGTAATTATCCCAATTACTTACATATTGAAATGTATATATATAGATGAAATGGCTGATTACATACAAATAAGTAAGTATTGAATTATCAAGTTTAGTTAGTGACCTTGAAGTTTGTTTTACCATAGTTTTATTAATGATGACAGTTAGTTAATTTTACTCAGAATTATTGATAGAAATTTTTTAATCAAAAAGGTTAAATTTCGCTTTTTCTTAGATATTAACCAAATGATATGCTGTAACGGCTAAATACAGAAAAATTTTGCAATGAAATAGGCGTCCCTACAATTTCGTCACAGTCGGCTTCTTTTCACGCCTTCTACTATGTATCTCTCTTCTTCGCAACTTAATCCATCCATCATTCCAGTGTTCAAGATTCTTGTAAAAGACATCACAAGCAATATATATATTTATATATTACTTATAAATTCTTGTCAATAATACATGTCAAAAATATTATACATACAAAATTCTTAAAAACACAAAATAATTAAGCGAGCAAAGAATATCCTTTTCGAGAATTTCATCCTCTTCTGGCTCTACAATTTGTTATAACTGCAATGAATTAAGGTAAAACCCCGTCGCCAATTTGTTATAACTGTAGGGAATTGAATGAAGACGTTTTCACCTTATTCTGTCTGCGCCTGAACTATTCTGCCTATCTGCTCGTCGTACCTTCCGACTTGGTAAAGCACGCAAATATCAAAAGACAAAGGCTGGACTGTGACTGTGTATTGAGGTGCAACAACGATAAAGAAAGCCATGGTATTTATACATTTTACAACTATATGGACAGCTAACAGCATTTGAAATAATTGACCTTAATAGCCAATAACAAAGTGTGTGAGAAATGATAATATGCCATATGTGCGACATTGACAGTCAGTAACAAAATGTGTGGGAATGATAATATACCATATACACAAAATTAGCAGTCACTACCAAAATGTGTGAGAATGATAATATACAAAATTAGCAGTCAATACCAAAATGTGTGAGAATGATAACATACCATATATGCAAGTTTAAACAGTCAATACCAAAATATGTGGGATCCTATCACAATTATATATACATATAAGTGTTTGTATAAACAGAATATTCTAAAATAATAGTCAATAACAGTATGAGTGTTTTTTTAAGTAATATAGATTTGTTAAGTAAGATCACAGTGCAATTACAGTTCATTAAAGATGCTGAAATAATAATAAAAATAGAATAGTAAATAGAATATCAAATAAATTTAAGGGAAATTCCACAAATATTCAAGACCATTCAAACCTAAATGTCCAAAGTAAGGACAATGTCTGAACTAGCTTCTTTTGGACACATTAATTAGACCTAATAATGTGGATCTCAACAGCCTCAGTAATATGTAGTAAACGAACTTGGTAACATCAATCTTGTGTTCTGTCTGTATCCACAAGATGAGTGAGATAGAATAGCGCTACGAATAGATTTTCTATGTCCTTTACTCAACCATACAGTGTGATGTTGGGAAACTCGACGAGAAACGCGTCTAATTGTAAGGCCTATGTGATTAAGTATAGGACAAACAAAATCTATTCCCAGCGCTATTCTATCTCATCTTATAGATACAGACAGAACACAAGATTGATGTCAACGAGGCAGCTTTCAAAGACATCTACCGCGCATACCGACATTCTTTTCTGCCCTCTGCAGTCTTTTTGATATCATGCTTACACGATCTTCTCCATGTCACCCTCAGACTCATAACTAATTCGTAAATTTGGGTTTTGCATTTGAGTTCCACTCTGTTTGCTAGAGTTCTGTCTTGCTTACGGTCGTTGTTCATTTGATCTTCAGTATGAAGGGAATACATCTATTGATGAAAGTAATAGATGGCTGCAGGCAATCAGCCATAGGAAGCCTTACTGGAACCTAGGTTTCGTGCTAGTTGGCACTCACCAGTCAGCGAGGCGTATCTACAACTTTAAGGGAACTCATATCCCCTCTGAGATTTGAACCGGTGTCACCCAGTGCCGCCTGCAGTGAGAGACGATACCAGCACTGAGCTATTCGGGTTAGCTCGCGATACCCCACCTGTAGAACTGCAGTAGATACTTTGGTTGGACACTAATAATGTAACAACAGAAGACAGGGGCTGGCAACAGATCGTTTTATTACGGAAATCAACACGTATTTATATATATTTCCTGTACATTATTATAGCTTATGCAAGTAAACAAACGCAGTCTTCTGATTGGTTGTTTCTGGTTTCTCGGAAAGTTAAGACATATTTCTGCGAATCATATTTGCCCACGTTAAGTCTGCTGTGACTAGTTGTTGAATCAGCCTTGTTCATATTTTCTCACGGCCAATATTAGTGACCTAGACATTGACGTAGATTAATGTCTACCAATTGGCTAGCTGCCTGCTCTCACCACAGTAACACTAGTAATTGATGTGCAAGAAACAATAATTTGTACGGTGTGTTTTTAGTACCTTGAATGTATCATCCACGTAGCTTCAGCATACTTCTGAAATTAAGTTGAACATCTGAACACTAATTCTAGGTTCAGATCTTCATGCTAATCATTTCTAGCTATCATGAAATGAAATCTCTGGCCAGTTGGACTAACATCGACTGACTCGATTCAGACATACAAAGTGAAGCTCACATTGAGATTGGACACTAGTAGCTAGTGTGATGTGTCTAGTCCTTTCTTCGGAGCAAACTTAATTCTCTTAGTCAGGTTTACAATCTAGCCACAATTGTGGGTAGCTTGTTACCACGGTTCACATTGATTTGATGATAATAAATGTTTGGAGGCAGTCGGCCACAGGAAGACTTGCTTGACCTAGGTTGTGTGCTACTTCGCACTCATCAGCAAGAGAAACTCTTTCGCTGAACGCCTTTGTTTTTATATAGCTTAATGGGAAATTTTGAGTTGTAAATGATTTTGGTGATATGTATGCAGCAAGTCTTCACGGTGTTCAGTTCTTCTGATTACCTTGATTTCTTTGTGATAATGTTTGTACGATTTATATCGCTTCACATTCCAAGCAAGAATTTTATTTTATAGACACAATTAGATAGAAAATCTTTAGAGATTTGTTTTTTTTATATGGACAAGGTTGCTTTGCATTGTGTGTTTGATATTTTGAAGGAAACTCTGATGTTGAACTTATTGAGTACTTTTCTGATATCTATCGTCTGACGTCTTCGCTCTATATGGAATGACAACTGTTGACGTCTATGTTTTTGGAATACTTTTTCGAGCATACTTAATGTTATTGTTGCTTTCGTTGATAAAATTCCTTGGGTAGTTGTTTTTCTTGAGCGTCTCAATAATTTTTGATATTTCTTCGTCTTCTTAGTTTTCTTTCTCATCCCTTAACATTAGACAGTCTAAGACTGTCAGACTGTTGGTGATTCGTAACTGACTGCTTCGAATCATCTTCAATCATTCATGAATAAATCAAAAACGATGTGCGGTTCACTAAAAGAACGCTCTCCAATCACACACACTCTACAAATGGTCCACAATTCAATTCAGGGGTATCAATGCACTCTTAAACCTTGCCACCTAGTCTACTAGTTGATAGGTAAGCGTAGAAAGGAAGGCAGAAGGGAAGGTTTGGCATATATGATGGACAAACCCATTCCTTGAAAAAAACCACCACGACTGATGAAAGCTTCATTGTTTTATGCCTAAAAGTCGATCTGTATTCTGCTCTGAACGCAGGGGAATGAAAGGTGAACAAAGATAAAACTAGCTCAGATATTATCACCATTTTATCGTTCGTAGTGGGCCTATTCTGTCTCATTTAATACTCTTATAACTTAAACAAATAACTAAATTTAAATGCTGAAATAAAATTCAGAAAAATAGTAACTGTATCCAATTTTAATGATTCAATTATTTCATAAGTAAATTATAAATTAAGTGTTGCATAAGTTATATCCCTTAGGGATACTATACATTAGGCAATACGTTTGTTCTAGCCCATTACCTTTATTATTATTATCATTATCATTCTGAATGGAACATGCAGCTTCAGAAACACACCTCCACTATCATTTTTCGACGGCTACACAGTTATTAAATTATTATTATTATTCTCTTAGGTTTCTAGTCGAACACAGGACTTGATAAACGCCGCATCTCCACTTTGTTCTACTTTCTGCTTTCTTAATTAACTGGATCCACCATCGAAAATAGACTTAGGCAGATTTTGATTGGCTGTTGGTTAGCTGGTTTCCTATTGGTCTAAAATATAAGTTAAAGCGGTAATCTTTTTATTTTGACACGGAAATTTACAGTCAGTATGATTTAGGGCTTACCTTACCATAATATAATGGCGTGTTAATTTTTTTGGTATGCGTGTAGTGTGATAGTCACACACTATATGGATGCATTGGTGGTGTTTAAAGTACATTAAGAAGTATGAGAATGTCTAGTAACTGAATATAAATCAACAATAATTTCGATGCATTTATTTTAAGACCAAAATACGATGTATGCATTTTTGATTACTAGGCGAATATAATTTAACTACAATTTCTAAAAATTTAATGTCCTTAATTAGTACATATAGATAAATGTATGTATTAACTAGTCTACTTTTTTAAGTCGTCAATTCAATGACCTTTGGGATTTGTGCATACTAGGTCAGCATAAATCAAGTAAATTACCCTTCAAATGGTTGAGAGCGACAGTTTAAAGCATACTTTGGCTGACTGTTTCGTGATAAGAGCGATTTGGAGTCCGTTATAAATTACACCGATCTGTGTCTTAATTACTACGTTTTTCAGCTGAGGATTTCCGGTTCATAGCATATCCTGAATAACGGTGATGAATACGATTGATCACTTAGACCGCAGCACCACCAAGCTTAAAACAATTCTAAATTTATTCTAACCTATTCCTCGATAATGCCTTTTTATGGTAACTGAAGATCATATTTACCCACCATGTTCTGAAATGACACAGGACGTGCTTAAAAAGACAGCTGCATGCTGAATCAAAACTTTTTACTCTAGAGTAAGGCTAGTCCATGCTTAATATGTCCTGTGAGGGCTGGAACAACGTTGATAAGCAAACCCACTAGGTTCGATTTAGTGCCACTCATGCTGAAAAATCAGCGCACAGGTTCACTGTCAAACAATGGCAAAACAGTAAGGGAGTTTAATGTTACTATTATTAGCATAGTCTACTGTTACTATATTAGCATAGTATACGTTAATTAGCTCAATGATTGCAGGTTTACAATAATCTTTGACTACCAACATAATAACTGTGAACTTCAGGCTAAAAATAAGCTAAATAGTAGTACCCAGTGACAAAAACTGACCTACACACTGCAAAATGAGCAAAACATCCAGAAAAACCTTTAAAATTCAATGGAAAACGAATTCACGAAAACGTATAACTAGCCGACGCAGGAACTCATCATGACCTAGAAACTGACTGTAGCCTCTTTCCCTCCAACTGGGATTCTTTTCGAGCAATGGCCTGCATTAAGCGCAATATCATTCGACAGCCTTCTCAGCGGCATATGGCCAAAACATCTCGATTTTCTCCCACACATTTGTCGATCAATCTCCTCTTGGTTGGTTGGTTGGCAGCCAGAGTCGCCTACTACTGTTAATTCATTCTGGCTGACTGGCTGGCCGCTCATTTGATCTTCAGTATGGAACCAGCCAACCAACGATGGGGGCAGCTGTTGAGAAACGTCTGCTGTGGATTGTTGAAAATGCTTTACGTGACTCAAGTACAGTGCAAGTTTATGACCTGTATAAAGACAATGACTGACTAAGTGACTGGCTTAACATTTGTGTTGAACAGAATCCGAATGAATCTTGTTGTCTATGCTTGCCTGCTGGTTGGTTAGCCGGCTGAGTGAGTGAGAGAGTGTAGAAGATTTCCAAACTGGTTTCAGGTTGGTTGATGAAGGCGTATCTTGCCTTTCTGATCCCAACTGGCTGGCTGGCTAGCTGACTTTGGCATCTTAATTAGTTCCGCTGGCCTGCGGTTGAAATCATGCTTCCTAGCCAAATAATTGAAGGGAGTAACCTCGGCTATATCTCTTCCGTTGATGGTGACTGATGCTGGTTGTTGTTGTTGCTGTTGATGGTGGTTGGCTGGCTGGTTATCTCCATCACCTCCGTCTTCTTTATATATTCACCTGGAGTCCTGTCTTCACTGCCATTCAGCTTCTTCGGCCAGTTTGCTGCCACTTTTCGTCTGCCTATATGTCTTCGAGTTTGTGTGAGTAACATTAAACAGAAATCATTCACACACGAAAACCAGATCTTCCAAAGTTTTGTCATCGGTCAGTGCAGCATATTCCTGTCTTCTCACTCCCGACGCACTGTCTGATGCATAATCCAGTCCACCATAATTAAGAATATCATCGGTGGCAAAAAGCAGCCTTGTCTTACTCCTGTATTCATTTATTCCGTTATGGATCACCTCCCGCGTGGCACTGTCATGTGGATGTCGAATGAAGCTACACAATTACCTTTAGGCTTTTATTTCTTCCCATCCCCATACGCCAATTTCGACATGATTGTTATTATACCTGGTATTTGAGCTGATGAATTCCCTATCTCTAGTAGATTCGCAAGCCTATTGTTCTAAACACTGAAAACGCGGCGCAAGAACACCAGAAGTGAAGACTGACTGTTGACGTTGAAAGCTTTTACTGTCTAGTATCAATAGTGAGAATTATTGACAGTGCTTGTGTACATATATGCTTTAAATGACCATGACAGACACTAAATACATTAATAAATTAAAACATTCAATAATCAATAGGATTTCAAAGGTTATAAATGGAGTGAGAGAAATAAAACTAGACATGTAAAAGTACATATAGAAAATCAGGTCTATTTATCAATGTCGCCCTCACACTGACGACTCACTAATCGCTTCCCAGTTGGGTTCCACTTGAGCGATGATCTCGCTCCCAATGTCATTCGAAAATATCCTCAGTGTGTGCCCTATCCATCTGCAGCCAGTATTAGGACACAAAGAGATTGAGACCATCAACCTCACTGAAGAGAACGAAGCACCACTGGCTACTTAAATTTCAATGATTGAAGCCCTATATTCCTCTGAGAACTAAAAGGATGGAAGAATACTGATAGTACAGCATTCTTTCAGTCAATGTTTAGGCCGAAGTAATTAGAAATATTTGCATAAATTTGGAAAAATATACAAGATGGTTTCTTTTTGTTCCATAAAACTTTGCTACTTTTCAATTTTCAGTAGTATCAATTATATCTCGAAAAATACCCATTTATTCATATGTAAAATCACAGTTTTTTTTCAGCGAAGAATTTTCTTTTCGACGACTTCATTTTCAAGCTGTACAGTCGTATTTATATTACAGAAAAAGGTTATTAAGTGGCACTAAATAATTGCTCAGTCAATGTACGTATATATGTGATAAAAGTTATAAGGGGTAGAGTTGAAGTGGATAAATTACAAAAATATTAAAGATTGTTCTATAACAAAAATGTCAAGTGTTGTCTAAAAATTTTGAAAATTAGGAGTACGATTACGATAAGAATGAAGATGTGAAGTGAAGTGGAAAGAATTCAAGTGGTAAAATAAAATAAAAACTAGAAAGAACATTATTATGACCAAGGTAAAGAAAGGGGTTTGACAAAACGCTTTTGAACACATAATTTAGGTTTCTGTTCATGTATAGCTAAAGCTTCGGCTATGCATAAGTGAAGAAAACGTAAACTTTTGGATCGATTGGATTTTGCCATGTATATAACTTTGAAAGATGAATCACGTGGGGCTAAATGACCAGACTCTAACAGGTGATCACAAATAGACGACTTTGCAGTTCTACGTTCGCCTTTCATTAACCAAACCGGATAGTGTTCAGCTACACGTTTTCGGAGATTACGCTTACAACGTCCAATATAAACAGCTCCACAAGAGCAAGTAAAAGAGTAAATGCACATAGATGTGGACAAAAGCGGTAATCTATCCTTGACGCATTGTCTGATCATATTTCGGCTGGTAAAAACTAGTTGCAGGTCAGCTGCAGGAAAAGTGCGTTTAACACATTTAGATAAACGATTTTTAATCAATTCTGAAATGGTGTCACCTTTGAATGCAAGACTCATAAACAGCTTTTTCTTTGGTACTGTGACTTGTCTCGGGGCGGATTCTTTCTTGATGTTACGTTCAATGAACCTTGTGGGATAACCATTGTTAAGGAGATTTGATCGAAGGTTATCTAGTTCCCTATCGATTGTCTCTGCAGAGCAGATTTTACGAATTCTGGAGCATAAGGAGTGAATAAGATTTCTCTTTCTCCCTAAAGGTACCCAACTGTTGAAGTTAGTGTACTGCCCAGTGAATGTTGGCTTTCGGTAAATCGACCTTAGAAGCGTTCCATTCTCTCTTCTATCTAGCTTAACATCAAGGAAGTGAAACGAAGAATCCGACTCTTCTTCGATCGTGAAAAGCAAAGATGGGTGAGAACCATTAAATATTCTAAGAAGTTCGGCAGTTGAAGTGTTTTCATCACATACAATGAAGGTATCATCAACATATCTTTTATACATAAACAGACTATCGATGGTTTCCTTTAGTGGGCCATTCTCTAAGCTAGCCATGAAAACGTCCGCTAAGAGCGGTCCTAAAGGAGACCCCATGGCGACTCCATCCCTTTGGTTGTAGATGACATCATTAAATCTAAATTGCACATTCAGTGTGCATCTCAATAGTAGTTGTTTAAGATAATCAGTTGGTAAGCCAATGTTCATGCTATTTGAATCAATATACTCGCATAGATAGGAGATAGTGTCTACTAGTGGTACATTTGTGAACAATGAACAAATATCTAACGAAATCATATGCTTACCAGTCACATTAATTTCATCAACACAACTGACGAAGTCAAAAGTGTCGGAAAGACTATGTTTACATACATTTAATCTAACTGGTTCCAGAATTTCCGCAAGCCATTTAGCGGTAGAGTGATATGGTGAATTCAGCATATCCAATACAGGACGCAGAGGGACATGAAAGCTTCGCAAATAAACCACCCTACAGTTCAGAGAACACAATTGCATCAAAACCATCCACCTGAGTTATCGTTTACGTCACCAAAGAGTTTCAGAGAATGTGATGAGCAATCAAATTGTAATTATGCGGGTGAAGATTTGTAAGTACTGACAAGGGTTGAGTAATATGAAATGCACCCAGAGAAATGAGTTTGTATGGAAGAGCATGGACACAAGTGTCTTAAACAAATTATGTAATAAGTCGAGTTAATAAAGCGTTAGTTAAGAAAAAGATGTTACTAAGATATCACACAAAAATTCACAAAAAGCCTTATTCACAAAGTAGTAGAAACTGGAATTTTACTCAAGGTGGAAGGATGGAGTGGAGAAGTTTCTTATATGTGCAGAAGTCAGGGTTTTTTATCCGGATCGCTAATACCTCCGCAATGCAAAGTATTCGGCAGCTTACCTTCCTTTTTCAACGGGAGGCTTCTTTTGATTTCGTAGATAACTTTGAATAAATTCTCTTGATATACTTGAAGATCAGTGTTGAACAGTGTACAGATAAATGAAAGAATTCGCGGAATAAAGACTTATCTGAGCGTTTTGCTATTATATTCATGTATGGATGGGCATTATTGATTTGTCGTTTAAAAGACAATAAACAATTATTTCTGATTACTTATCATAGAGATTGATTCCCTGTCTAATTTTCCAATCCATCCCTTTTTCCTTCGGTTGTTAGATGGTTCTATGCCAGCCAGACTTCCTTCTTGCTTAGTCTTTCCTGTAAGCCGGCCATATACTCTCCAGCATTGAACTAGAGGTAATGGTGAAATTCTGCGAAAAGGTTGGGAATGATTTCAGTGACGCACGCATCAGGTCCTTGAATCACACTGAGGCATTGAATTGGCATTAGTGTTGGAAATTCTGTCCCTGTTCTTTGTACTGAATACTGTGAATATCCATACTGTTCTCAGAGTGACGAATGTCTATCTCGCTTTCTTGACTGTGACCCTGATCACCTTGTCGATACAGAACACAAGATTGATGTTAACCAGGCTTTCAGAGTCATTCACCACATACCGACAAATAATTATTTCGCCTTAAGAGTTCTATCACTAAATATTACTGAAGCTGTTAGGATCCACATTAAGAAGCCTAATTTGTGTGTGTGTTAAAAAGAAGCTAATTGAGACATTATCCTTTCCTTGGCCATCTAGGTTTGAATGATCTTCAACTTTTTGTAGAAATTTCCCTAATTTTAGTTGATATTCTATTTGCTATTATATCTAAATTATTATTTTTCGATAGGAAAAAAGAAAGATCAGATTTGGCAGTATAAAATGATATCATCGTCATTCTATTTCACAGGTTCCCCTCATCAGATGCCAACCACCTGAACTTACAATGATCATAAATAATAGCATTTCATACTTCAATGTTTGAAAGGTAATAGTGAAATCATTATAAGATAAACGCATCCAGAATGTAAACATTACAATTTTTTTTAGTTTAAGTTACCATCAATTTATACAGGGTCAAACTTTGAAAGAAAAAAGAGAGATGATGGAAGATAGAAAACAGAAAAATCTAATAAACAATGTTAGCTTGTACATCAGCATAGCAACTCAAAGAGGTTAAAGTTCATCAGAATGAAATCTTGCTTATTGGGTTAAGCTCACTAGTGTGTATGACTAATCAGTGTATTGAAAGTGATATGGTGCATAAGTTTGGTCTGAGACGTTTGATTGCTGCAATTGTTTCAACAGTTAATCGTTAGTCAAATTCGCTGTCCTTTATATGTTTAATATTTTGAAGGATTTGAAAATCTCGACAAAATGACCCGAGGTATCCACAAGGTGTCTTCTGGTAATTGCACTTTGTAAATATCCGCTTCCTTTTAAGCATAAGTTTCTCGTAATATACTCTGAAAATGGAATAGAAGCCCTTCTTTCTGTCCTTATTGTTATAATTTAAGCATCTTTAATGAAGTGTGGTGATTCCATTGTGATCTTACTTAACAAATCGATGTTAGAATAAGGCATTAAGAAGACAAATTTCGCCGCGAGATGATATCGTCATTTCGTAGTTTCTTTACAACCGCTTTACAACTAACATGGTTAACAATAATAAAATAAATCTCATGACAATTACTCAGTTAAATAAAAACAAAAGTACATACTAATGACCAATCATATTTAGATTGGTCATGTAGTCCAGGGTAGGCGAAGATTGAAGTCTATTCATTTTTGTATACACAGTTTAGGCTGTATGTGAGGATTAATCCAAAGTGCTTCCATCACCTTCAATAACCTTGAATTAGAGTTATGTGAAATAATTGTGAAACAGTCATTAATATTGATTTTGTGACCAGACATTAATAAGTGTTTTGCAATGGATGATACTGGATTTCTACTAAGATTAATCGCGTTAGGATTTTCGATATGATTTACTAGCCATTTTGGAATATGTTCTTTTCGACGACATTGGAACATTCTGTTAGTTCTACCTATATAGGTGTCACCGCAGCTGCAGGTGAACTTGTGGATACAGTTTGAAGTAGAGTCCACAGAATTTCGTCCTTTAATCGTAGGAACAGGGATAGAAAATGTTCGGCAAGTGAGAAAAAGAGATGCGGCGTAGAATGTGCGTTTGATGGCTGACCGAAGTCTTTGAGCTGTCAACTGCATAATCTGGTCGCCCTTGAATGGTAGATTAATAAAGATGGCTTTCTTTGGTACAGAAGCTGTCTTTTCAACATGTGGTCTATCCTTACCGTGACAATTGATGAATTTTTCTGGATAACCATTGGCTAGTAAAACTGAATGTATATGTCGAAGCTCATCCATCAATGTGTCACTCGTACATATTTTTCGAGCCCTTGAGAACAAACATTTCACCAGGGAACGTTTATACTGGATAGGAACAAAACTGGTAAAATGAAGATATTGTCCACTCCACGTCTGTTTACGAAAAATAGATCGCTTAGTCATTCCATCATCTCTCCTAGTCATAGTAATATCCAGGAAACCGAGTTTGTTATTCGATTCTAGTTCAAAAGTCACTCGAATATTTGGATGAATATGATTAAATAGGGTGATAAAGTTTTCAATAGATTTGCTATTATTACTAATAATAAGAGTATCATCTACATAACGTTTGTACAGCATAAATTCTCCAAGCATACCTTGCATTTGTTTCTCTAATTTCGACATAAATATATCTGCTAACAGGGGCCCCAGAGGGCTACCCATTGCAACACCGTCGATTTGTTTGTATGCTTTTCCTTGGGATGTGAATCTAATATTTTCTGTACACATTAAGACACATTAAATCGATGTTATTTAAAAAACACTAATATTGTAATTGACTACTAATCTAGAATATTCTGTGTATATAAACATACATAAATATAATTGTAGAGCCAGAAGAGGAGATTATCGAAAACGATATTCTTTCCTCAATTATTTTGTGTTTTATAGATGTCTGAATGAATATTTTTGCTGTGTTTAAAATTTTCATCCATCCATCTTAGAGTTTGTATTTAAAACGATACTGACTAGATTAGACGAAGGGAAGAGACGACTTTCTTGGGATTTCTTTCTTTGATAGTGACTGGTGCCGCTTGTCTTTAGTCACATATCTTCATCATCATCTCTGTCCTGTCCATGTTCTGACCGACTAACTGATTGATTTTCAAAGTAGAACTTTGCACAAATGTGCAGCAGTTCGAGTTGTTACCCTCCATGTTGCACACAAAGCAAGAGAATAGGGTACAGAGAGAGACAATTAAGAGAAGCGTGAGTGAGGCAGAAAGAATAGTGATGTGGAAGAATAGTAGAAATTTATTGGATAAGATAAATCACAAAAAGCGAATGCATTTGCACCAGCGATTGTGAACTATCATTTAGAGACCAATTAACAATTGTCTCCAGCCTTCATTGGTTTTTACCATCCCGACGACCCCAACCAGCCAGTCAGGAGGTCTACGCCTACCTGCATGGCGTGCTTAAACTTACTATTACGGATTTCATTGAATGATGAAGCCATATTTTGGTTTGACCACGATTGACTCTTTTCCAACCTGATCCATCCTATGTCAGTCAGCTAACATTACCCGTCGTGGAAAACTTCCTATGTTCACTCGAATTACAGTCTTGACTACCTCTTTTGATGACTTGTCAGTCTTCGCTTGTATACCACAGAGGTTATTCGACATATGATAAAAGTTATCCACCGACTGTTCATCTTTTAAAGTCTTTTTCCAATTCAATGAATCAGGATCAATTTCATCACAGTCAAGGAGAACATGAATTTTTTTTTATTGAAATATGACTCGGCTCTTTGCTATTCACTTAATTAAAATAATTTAAGATTTGCAGTAGGTTTCTTTAGATCGAATTTCTCACCACAAATAATGAAGGTATCATCGATGTATCAATTAGGAAGTTGGAGCTCTCGATTGTCGGTGATAAGGAGTTGTTTTCCAGGCTAGCCACAAAGCAGTCGGTCTAGAGGCGTCCTAGAGCAGAACCCATTGCTACTCCATCTGTTTGCCTGCATATTTCGTCGTTGAAACTGAAGTAGACGTTCTGAAACGCCGCGCATGTATGGGTTACCTTAAGTATACATACAAGACATCCCACTCCTCCCAATGCTAGATATGATGAAGTTTTCACTCATTCACAAAATGTCTGTTAGAAATCCTTGGGGTGGTGAAAGAAAAGCTGTCAAGATACCACCTCCGGGACATATTCGATTTTGTTAATTCAATTAAGAATGAGAACTTGGTAGACAAGAAAACGGTCTCCCTGGATATAATTTCTCTCTTCCCCAATATCCCATTGACAGAAACCGTATGTTCCCCTTGTGAATTCATTCAGCTCAATAGTATCAATGTTGATCTACCAATCCATCTTCTAGAAGAGCTGTTGTTACGATACACCCTCGACGTCTACTTTAGTTTCAATAACGAAATATACAGACAAACAGATGGAGTAGTAATAGGTTCTCCTCTAGGACGCCTCTTGGCCGATTGCTTTATGGCTAGCCTAGAAAACAACTCCTTACCATCAACTCTCGACGAGCTTCACCTCTACAAGAGATACATCGATGAAATAATTTACTTTACTTTCACTGTTTTCTGTCTCTTTCCACCTTTTTTTTCAGTAATTACTGATCTCTATTGTCGAATGGATTTAGAATGTGCTCATATTTCTGGAAGTATATGTCATCCAGGTGTTGGTGCCTGTGTTTGTCCAAGTGGTTATGAATTTGTACTACAACAATTTGCTTGTTGTAAGTTCTTTTTTCCTGTATGATAAAATTTTATTCTTTGGAAACTAATCGACACCTTTGTATCAGTCTGACCGGTTATCCTTGATAATGGACTATTTTTATTGAGGGAAACCTCACTACATTTATACATTTTTGGTCACATTTATGATTAGCTAGGTCAGCAGATAATAAACTGTTCCTATTGGTTGCTGATAATCTGAAGGTTAAACCTTGAGACGAAAAGTTGCATATGACAATAAATTATTCCGATTGGTTATTTATCTTCTGATAGTTATACTATGAGATGATTTCCTGACCACAACGTAAGCTAGATCTACATTTGATAAATAAAAGCTTCTACTTACCAGTTGATAAGTCCTGTTATGAAATAGGTTGTAATCGAAGAAAAACTGAATTAGAAATAAGAAAGAGCCTCAGCAAAAATAATATATATGTATATCAAATGTTTAAGCTCATTGAGCAGATAGCTCGTATCAAAATTATGATTCATAAAATGTTATCCAAAAAGGACGGAGCTTCGGAAGGCAAACGTTTGTAACATCTCAAAAAACATTTCCAGGAGCTCTCTCTTGCCGCGCAACCCATATTAGCCAATCGAAGGCGTTTACGCATATAATTGATTGGTGAGGTAAATAAGCTTCCAGTCAGTCCATATTAGTTCCGTGCATTTATTCCCCTTAATGAATTTGAACAAAGCAAGAACTACAGTTTTAACAGAATAAAGTGGTAACATCTTTCATTTCGTTGCCTTCTTGGCAGCTGCTTACAGGGCAAAGACATTATTAAATATATCTACAAAAACCTTTTTAACATACCTGCACAGATTTCATTTTAAGCAAATTCAATCGATCGTTATACGCATACACTAATATATATATATATATATATATATATATATATATATATATATAATATGTAACTGCTCCCGAAGATACATGTAAATTTGTATATACAGTTGGAGTTAACATGAGAAGGATATCTATCGATTTTTGATTGCATCAAAGACCAAGTTGTTTGATAGATGGGAACGAGTTTAGCTGCAGGATAGACTATGGCTAGTGATGTACTCAGCATTTTGTTGATCATCGCTGCAATGTTTTCACCTTTATAATCAAGCTGAAAGTAGATAGACATTTTTCTCACTGTGATTTGTTTTACATTTGTGACTTCAGATCTTCCATACTTGTTGATGAACCTTTGAGGGTAACCACTGCTCTTCACTATCTTTTCAAGAAACTCAAATTCTTCCTCTAATTTCTCTATAGAGCATATTCTCTTCGCTCTATAGTACAGAGTGTTGACTAGACCACGTTTAAAGCTATTTGAACAAAAGCTATTAAAATGTAAGTATTGTCCATTCCATGTAGGCTTTCGATAAATTGACTTTTGAAGACTACCGTCTTCTAGGCGTTCCATGGCGATGTTGAGGAAGTGTCACTTTCATGTCCCATAGTGAAATCAATATTGGTGAGTGCATCATTGAATAATCTTAGTGAATGTGAAGCATGACTTTCATTTTTGAACACTATAAGTGTGTCATCAACATAACGACAGTAGGAAGTTGTTTCGTCGATTGCATGCTTCAACTTTGTTCTTTCAAGGTTGGACATGAATAAACCTGCTAAAACAGGGCTAAGTGGACTGACCATACCTACACCATCTATTTGGCAGTAAAGAGTGTTGTCAAATTGGAATTGCATACCCATGGTACACATAAGCAGTAGGCGTTTGAATTCCGACTATAAGAGTGGGAGAAGATCAGACTGCTGACAAATGATCTCAATAGTTTCGTTGAATGGAATCATTGGGAACAAGAACCTCGCCAGATTACTAGCTTGCTAGTTTTCTCGCCAGTCCCAAGCCCGGATAAAGAGGGAGGGTTGGAGCGTGGTGCTAGCAACTCCACCCCCGTAAAACAACCAAATCGCTACAGAAACTTCAACGAATAAATATATTAAAAATTCTAAAAACATAAGCAATAGCCTTACTTTTCGCTGGAATCGGGGAAGTGAAATGACGCAGGCTGGTGAAAGCCTTCGGGAAGCCAGTCAGCCGATGTGCCTTCTTTCGATGAAAGCAAAAGTAAGGATGGGTACCTGGAATGTTCGTACAATGTACGAAACTGGAAAGGCTGCCCAGATAGCCGCTGAAATGAGAAGGTACAGAATAGAAGTGTTGGGAATCTGCGAGAGCAGATGGAACGGAACTGGAAGGTGCCAACTACCTACTGGAGAGACAGTAATCTATTCCGGCCACCCAGAGGACAACCACGAGCACACCGAGGGAGTGGCCATCATGATGTCACCAACAGCAACCAAAGCTCTCATGCAGTGGGAACCAATCTCCTCCAGGATAATGACAGCCAGGTTCAACTCAAAAGGAAGGAAAGTTACAGTCATTCAATGCTATGCGCCTACAAACGTCTCAGAACAAGAGAAGAAGGAGGCGTTCTACAGACAACTACAAACTGTAATGGACAACGTCCCAAATGGCGATATCAAAATCCTGATGGGCGACATGAATGCGAAGCTGGGAGGAGACAACACAGGAAGAGAACTCACCATGCGGAGGCCTCGGTGAAATGAACGACAATGGTGAACTCTTCTCAGACTTCTGCGCCTTCAATGATTTGGTGATTGGTGGTAGTGTGTTCAAACACAAGGATATACACAAGACGACATGGATTTCACCAGATGGAAACACCAAGAATCAAATAGACTTCATCTCAATTTCAAGAAAGTGGAGACGGAGCCTACTGGACACAAGGTCAAGGAGAGGAGCAGATGTGGGTTCAGACCACTATCTAGTAGAAGGGACTTTCAAGGTGAAACTAAAAGCCTCGAGGATAGCTGGGGATAGGCCACAATGCAAGTTCAACACTCAATTACTGAAGGACACAACCACAAAAGACACTTTCACTGCAACTGTCAGAGCAAAGCAGGAAACACTACGCGACATCACTGAAGAATCATGCGTGGAAGAACATTGGAAGTCTCTGAAGGCGATTCTCAACGAAACGTGTTCAACGGTTCTAGGAAGAAAGAAGAGACAAGACAAGGAATGGCTCTCAACGGACACTTGGAAATTAATAGAAGAGAGGAGAATGGTGAAAGAGAAAATGATTCAATGCAAGGACGGACAGGAGAAGGAGACGCTGAGCTCAACTTAACAGCACTGGACAAAGAAGTGAAGAAGAGTGCTAGGAAGGACAAAAGACGATTCTACGACAACCTCGCCACTGAAGCTGAGAAGGCAGCAGGCAAAAGGGACCTGAGGACACTATATCAGATAACCAAATCTCTATCCGGGAAGAGATCAACACAAGCGAAACCTATAAAAGACAGCCAAGGGAACCCAATTACCAAGGAAGAAAAACAGATTAAACAATGGGCGGATCACTTCAAAGGACTCTTGAACCGACCATCACCTGCAACCCGTCCAGAAATACCAACAACAGCGCGCACACAACTGCAAGTTGACACCAATCCTCCAACGAGAGCTGAAGTCTTGAACGCAATCAAACTTCTGAAAGCTGGAAAAACAGCCGGACCAGATGGAATACCCCCTGAAGCACTGAAAGCGGACCCAGAGACGACAGCAGACATGCTGACTCCATTATTGCAAAAGGTCTGGAAGGAGGGAAAGGTGCCTACTGACTGGAGGAAAGGTTACCTCGTGAAACTACCAAAGAAGGGCGACTTAGGCCCATCTGCAAGAACTGGCGAGGAATCATGCTCCTGTCGACGCCAAGTAAAATCCTGAGTCGCATCATCCTGGAGAGATTAAAGGACGCACTGGAGACAGAACTCCGACCAGAACAAGCTGGATTCAGGAAAGTCAGACAATGGAAAACGAGGAGACAGGAATATCCTGGACCGTCGCGAAGAACCTAGAAGACTTGGATTTCGCGCGTGGATGATTTATGCTTGATGTCACACAAAACCGAAGACTTACAAACGAAAACCGACAAACTGGTCGAAGAAGCAGCCGGCGAAGACAGGACTCCAGGTGAACATTGATAAGACGGAGGTTATGAAAATAACCAACCAACCACCAACAACAACAGCAGAAACATCTAGCGTCAATCACCATCAACGGGAGGGATTTGAAAGAGGTTACTTCATTCACTTCACTTATCTAGGGAGCATTGTCTCAGCTACAGGCCGTCGGAACGGACAACGATATCAAATCGAGAACCGGGAAGGCGAGAAACACATCAACATCATCAACCTGAAACCAATCTGTATATCTTCGTCACTCAGCCAACATCAACAACAAAATTCGGATTTTCAATACAAACGTCAAGTCAGTCAGTTCTTCTACACGGATCAGAAACTTGGCGAGCGGGTCACAAAGAATATTTCCAACAGACTGTTGCAGACCTTTATCAACCAACAACTGTCTTCGCTGGATCTATACTGAAGATCAGATGGCCGGGCCGGAAAGAATCACCAACAAGGAATTATGGGAACAAACAAAGCAAGAACCAATCGCCCAACAAATATGCAGGAGAAAGTGGAGATGGATCGGACACTCGCTGAGGAGACCGCTGGGTGACATTGCGCGTCAAGCCCTCGAGTGTAACCAGGCCGAAAGGGAAGCGGCGAGTGGGTCGTCAGTGCAAGGGTGACATGGAGGAGATCGTGTGAAGAGGTGAGTTGAAACAGTATGGACTAACATGGATGCAGGTGAAAAGTGTAGCAGAAGGAAGACAAATGCAAATGGAGACGTGAAGCTGAAGCCTTATGTTCCACTAGGAACCCAAGGGAGCAATAATAATAATAACTTACCATTTAATATATTGTTTTCAATTTTAGCTACTTCCCATCACTGTGCATTCATATACTACTGATAATTCTTGTCAGTAGCGCACGCCATAATACTACTTCGTAATAGACTGCATGCGACATTAATCAACATAATGGGTTAGTGGAAAATAATTTGAACGTTAGTCGCAACTTCTTAAGTCATGAAGCTTTCATTATTTATGAATAATCCTCATCCAGGTATTAATGAAGGAAAAAAACATGGGGAACTCAGGGAGGAGGTTCTTTCCGTGACGAATTTATTTACCCCTTTCGCTGTACAGTCATATTTATATACAGTAACATTCATTTTCCTCACAAAAGAGAAATGATGAGTTGTCATAATTATTGTTGTCAATATGAATCATTATATGAAAGGAGTTGAATAATGGTGTTAGATTTACGTAATAAAATAAATAATTTAACAGATGAATTGTAATCAGGATAAACATAGAAACGAAGGAGCATGTGTGAAATTACGTAAGATATATAACAGTTGTAAATAGTTAAGAAGCAATCATACACACATCAGTCTGGCGGAAAACAACAAGGTTCTTACCCTGATAGTTTAACAGGTTGTATGCAAACCTCCAGTTTCACTCTCTAAATGGCTAGAGCTTCAACAGTGCGAAGAAGACGAAAGTGTATGACCCCTAGGAGGTTGTTCTTCCATCTCTAGATGAAGTGATGCATTCCATTATCACACTTCTTACACAACCACGGTCACTTTACTTCACTCATATGAGATAGTATTCATGAACCCTTCAAATGCGATACGCAACGAACAACCGCTAATGTCTGACTCCAAAAGAACAGGTAAACTGCTCTTTGCGTATATGGAGGTGGTCATATGCGAGATGTTGTCTTTCACACTTCAGCAGATCAGTGAACGGACAACTGCGGGACACTATTCTTAGTGTTTCTTCGAAGATTGTTTTCCTTGAAGATATAGAAATTCATTTGTAAAGTTTCAAATTTGAAATCAAAGTTCAAGTATAGCCTCTTTTTCCACTTATCATGAAGTCAAGCGCAACTACAACACAATAAAATAAGAAAGACTTAGGTATGATTTTTTTAACAAGAAACAATTCAACGTCTCAAATAACACTTAGAAAACTATTTAAAAACGCTGAATATATAGGTTTCAAGGCACTTTGACAAACACGAAATCTACTGATAATTATAAGCGGATAACAGTCAGTTGGAGTCCAGTCTTGACAAAGTTTACAAAATATAAAAAGATGAAAGGAGTGCGTGATAATTACAAAATTTACTTATTTTATTGATCTAAAGCAATACCATGTAAAAACTAGACAAAATTATGGATATTAAATAACTAATTATTTAAAAATCTGGACTGAATTCCAATTTTTAAGGGGAAATATAAATATTTTTAATTTTGCAAAATACGCGTTTTATATAAATTAGAAAAACGTAAACAAACGAAGATGTAGTAATTTATTGTACTTGAATATTAGTATTTCGAGATGACCGAATTACAAGAATCCAAACAAAACAGAGAGGGCAGAATCAGGAATTTGTATTTAGCGGAATTTTATGCAATTCATATAGAAACATATCAACAGTCAACAGTAAGTATTTAAACAATACAGAGATAGAAATTGTCAATCACCACATCCGCCACACTCGAATATCTCCTTGCGTATTTATAACGATGTCTCGGTTTGCTTGCAAGTAGCTTCGACCTAACTGATTCTGTGATATTATTTTCATCAGTATTATCTGGACTTATTTCTGAATTATCTACAAAATCAGGATTATTAGCGGAATCATTAAAATAATAATTGGAACGACCTACTTCATTTATTGTCACTTTGTCCAGGTGTCCGTTATGAACTGAGTGATCTTTGATGTCTAATATCTTCACCACTCGATTTCCCATTTTTTGTAGTATGATTCCAGCAGAAGGTCTATAGTCATTCCTTTGTAATAATGTACATTAGAAGTCGTGGACATCAGATGCTTTTTGAGAATTCGAGATTTGAAAAGTTTTGCAGGACTTTCACGGGTACTTGTATGCTCTGCATTCGACAGACGCAGTCTATGCATATGCAGTAATTCCTCCATTTTAATCAGTTGCTCTCTCATCTCATTCAGGTTTTTCGTGTTTTCGACAGTTCACATTGTAACTCAGCTACCTCATTTTTGAAAACAGTTGACACTTGAGTTGCTGAACTTGTAGTGGAGGTTTTCATTGGATTAGCTTGAGTATTTTGAAAAGTTGAAAGACACATTGACTCCATTTTACTAGACAGCTTGGGAGAATTATAAGAATGTTGAGCAACATAAGTATTCGAACTTCTGCAAACCGTCTTGATGTGTCCAACTTTACCACATTTGTGACACTTAGCACCCCGAAAACGGCAAGTGCTTCGTAGATGTAACTTTCCACAGGATAAACACGGTTTAATGTTTTTGATCTCTCGCTGCATTCTATTACCTGTGGACGGCAGTTTGGATTGCTTTCCATGAACACTTGTATTTTCGACTTTAGAAAGCATAACATCAGATACTGACGTAGTGGGAGCAGAGTATTCATTATTGACATCTTCATATGTAATACATACATCTTTAGCAGTTTGAAAAGTACAAGAAGGAATCTGAATTAACTCTTTCTCTAACTTAGGAATATTGATTCCAGCAATTAGACGATCACGTAGTTGAGTATGCAGCTGATCTCCAAAGTTACACTTTGAAGCTTGTATTTGGAGTTGCAGAATAAAGTCTCGAATCTTCTGGTTGGGAGCACGAACCAGTTTATTGAACTGAGCCCTCTCTCTGTCTCAAAAGTAGTTATATGGAAGTGATCTATAAGAAGTTCACGGAGCTTAGCATATGGCAGAGAAATGGGTTTATCTGGAAACGCCAGATTCTTCACTAGGCTATATGCATCAAGCCCAATAGCAGTGATGAAATGTGCTGGTATTTTGTCATCCCGAACATTCTTTGAAATGCACCACGCATCGAAGCATTCCAAATAATCAGCAATCTCCCGCGGAGAGCATTTATAGGAATTTTCCCAGGTTATTTAGTTCCATCGCGACGCCAATTTGTAGTAATTTATTGTACTTGAATATTAGTATTTCGAGATGACCGAATTACAAGAATCCAAACAAAACCAGAGAGGGCAGAATCAGGAATTTGTATTTAGCGGAATTATTATGCAATTCATATAAGAAACATATCAACAGTCAACAGTAAGTATTTAAACAATACAGAGATAGAAATTGTCAATCACCACACTACCGATTCCGTAACCCCTCGTCAAAATTGTCCTGTCAAGTAAAGTATATCAAATCCTGCAGAATACCCGTCAGCACATTATTCAATAGAGAACAAGAACCTTAGAGAAGAAATCTCTTTCCGTTGGTGTCATCCTCAAGCGTTGAACAGTAGAGGATAAACTGCATGCTAGAGTTTATAAGACGCCAACGCTATTAGACATTTAGACTTTAATTCATCTCGAATTGAATTTTTGATTTTCCCGTCGATTGATTGGACCGAAGTGCTCGGTCTCAGGTTGACATGTCGGCTTCTTGTGCAGATGCTTCGACGATGTCTGGGGATTTGATTTGTATACATTTGGTAGATGGTGGCTAGCAGTGGAATCCAGGATGCGCATTTCGTCCTATTTGGGACTCGTCAGCTGTTAAGGTAGGCTTAGTTAACTGTCTAACATACCGAGCAGTAGCACTAATTACTACAAGAAAAGACCTAAATGATGAAATAAAACAGATAGAAGAGGCGTTGGTGTTAAATAATTATCCCCCAAAATTCATTAGGAAGATCAGAAAACGTCAAAAGCAAAATAAAAATAACGGTTAAACGAATAATGATAACATAAGCAAGAAAGAACATAAGGCATGTACAGTTTTACCATATAAGAAGTAGACATCTCAAATCCTACCCAGGATTCTCAATAAAACAGGAATTAGGTTGGCAGTCAAACCTGCGAAATCACTCAGGTAGGACAAGCTCTCTAGGTAGGTTGAAGGACCCTGTCGATTGACCCAATTAGACAAAATAATATAATTCACAAAATACTTTGCAGTGACCGTGAGTGAGGTCAACTACATAAGTCAGACTAGTAGATCGGGGGTAGTTAGATTGTTAGAACATAAGAATTTAACTGAGGTAAGAATGGTTTATCCCATGAAGTAATTTAGATAAAACTCAACACTACATCACTGAGGAGGAGGCTTATCGCTCCACCTCCCAAACAATGATTTTACGTAGGGACGTTTCTATGTGTTTCATCACTAGAAGATTAAAAAGTAAGGTACAGTTGAAGGGACTCAGTGTCTTTGCAAATTATTTGAGCAGTATGTTGGGGGATGAATTGGAACGATGTCATTTCCAATCTCGCTTTGCATATGGTCAATTCGACTGTTTTTTCTTCTTATAATTATCATTTCTGCAAAGTTTAACTGCTTGCTAATTCTGTACAACACAAAGTGTGTTTCAGAACTGAACGATAAATGATTTCAGTTACTCAAGGTAGATAACTGAGCTGTTAGCCTGGTTAGCCTAAGTCAGTAATTGATATGTATCCACATGATGTGTGTGTTTTGTTTTTGACAGTCTATTATATTTTGCTATGTGTATATGGACCGATATTTCATTATAACTGACAATATGCTTTTGTCTGTCCACTAACTAAATAAACAGTGTATGACCTTGTTATCACATGACATTACAACCAATCATGTTAAGACTGGCTATCTTATTGGTTCATGTGCATTAATCATTTTCATATATACTCTTAGATAAAGCAATAAGAAGACGTATTTTGTCTGAATCGTGTAATGTATTTGCGCAACACATTTCGAACAATCTGATCACACACGGACTTGTCATAGGAATATATAAAAATTAATAAAGAGGTAAGAGGTGAGAAAAATAGACTTAGGTCAAGTTAAAAGGACATATTCAAGGTCAAAAATAAAATGAAGATCACTAAACCAAATAGCAGAGGTAATAGTACATCTGCTATGGTATCAAAACAAAATTTACAAGGAAGGTTTAATGTGATGAAATTGTTTTTGAACGCATAAAGGTGGCTTGAACTTTCTAATTGCTAGGGCTTCTACAAACTTTAGGATACGCAAACACGTTTTGTAGATAGGTTTAAAAGATCTGTTAACATCAATTTTATGACCTGTCTCTAAATTGTTTGCTTTGTACGCTTTCATATATTCTTGTGTACACACATTTCGTACATTGCGTACCATTTCACTCACACACTTTTGTGACATTTATTTTCCTTGTCTGGAAGATACAAATATCATCGTGAACCTGATGGTCGTCTTCTGATTTCCCTCTTTCCGCGTCAGGATTATTAACTACTCGACGAGTACATAACATAATTGGCGACGGGGAAAACTCTAATAACTCAATCAACAGCAGTACATAACAGTAATGTGGGCATCGATGGTTTGGGTTTCGACCCCCAGTCAACGACGCACTGCTTTGCTTCTCTGAGCCAGCAATAAGGCTGATAAAGGGGAAGATTAGACATGAGGCTGGCTAGCAACCATATCCCGTAAAAATAAACACCACTGTTACCGAAATTTCACAGCCCTAGCTTGAAGCCGCTCTATGTTCTACTGGAAACGTAGAGAAATTAAAAAAAAAGCAAAAACTTGTTGCGTAATCCCAAAAGAGTTTTCGTAACAAAGAGAGGTGTGAACGGCATGAGCATAGAAACAAACTGAAGTCATAGTTTATTTTATGACTAGAGAGGATAGAACGAAGGGATTAAGAAAAACAATAACTAAGAAGCTAAGCAGTTCAACGTCCAATGTCACAGAAAGTGCCAACAGAGGTCGCATTCTAATGGGATTCGAAATTAAAACATATTGCATATTATATTTGAGTAAGGAGATTAGTAAATTGCGGAACTTGTTACAGTATCCTTCAAAAAGTGCAAAAATTACCTCTCTATGTTGCTGAATCTTACTGAACCGGTTACAATTTTTTCCCGTTATTTCGTGTTCCCAGTCAACAATAGGGAGTTGAAGCCTGAACTTCGAATTCTCGTTGTTATTTTAAAGAATTGGGTTGTTAGCCTCACACCCAACTTTCCCTTATTCACCAGGCTTATTACAGGCTATGCTGGGTTTAAAAGTGCACTCCTTAGGTGTGTTTGGCAAGGATTTTACTGGATGAAAGGGTGAAAGGGCTGTGTCGTTTGGCCTCTATTGACACGTCGGCCTCTAGGATAGACATTTCGACAATGTCTGGGAATAACTCAGTAACTAGTAGTGGAATCCAAGATGAGCATTTGGTCTGGTTTACGACTTGCGCTTGTCATCCCAAGTGAGCAACAGTATTCTTATTAACACTCGAAACCAGTGCCTATCGTTTCAAACGCTATCGAGTTATCTACTAGACTAACTGGGCCACAAGAGTAACTACTTGTACAACAGATTCGGCAGATTTGCATTTGTTGGAGGATTTCATCATGAGCTGACATCAGTTAAAGAACTATTGGAAAGCCACCAGGGAATACTGGACAGCCGGCTGTTTCGTCCTAGTTTGGGACTCTTCGTCAGTACCCACCCGCTACCAGGGTTCGAATTCAGGACCTTCTGGCTACAAGGCGAGCTCGTGATGAAATCCCCTAACCAAACAAAAAAATTCCTACAAAACTAATACTGGCCGTATTCAGGCAGTTAAACAGGGGTTCTAGTGAGAAGCTGTGACCAGTAGGGTACATCAGGTTGAAGGTGAGGCAGTAACTCATCGAAGAAGACATTGACAATCGGCCACTCTATGTCAGGAATTGGTAGAAGTTATAATTCATGGGCTGGCTATTGGATTGGCGGGTCCCAGTGCTGACTGGTCTACGAGCTAGCTTGTCTTGTAACCAGAACGTTCTACGTTGAGTGCGTACTGATTAAGAGTCGCAAACTAGGACGAAACTGCTGGCTGTCCAGTACTATCTGGTGGTTCTCCAATGGCTCTCTAACTGATGTCAGCCCATGACGAAATCCTCCAACCAATGAAGAAAAATCCCTACAAAACCAATAGTTGGAGATTTGTATTTCTCAGTGAATTGTCATATCGGCTCTTATTAGAATATTCATATATATATATATATATATATATATATATATATATATATATATTCTGTGCTCATCGTTTCACACCTTCTATTAATTTCAGTACCTCGTATAAATGACAATAGAAACTCATTATGTACAGCATGTCAGCGATCAGGAGGAATATGTGTTATGAATAAGACCGATTATCCTATGAACAACTATCAAAGGTGAGTTCACTTATTCATATGGATTGACTACTGAATACAATTCGATTCACTTTTAACGGTTTGAAAAAATTTGGGCATTGGGTATATGATATTCATTATAATAGAGGTTTTTTGTATTTCCCAATGAATGAAAAAACCTCTATTACAATTCGATTCAGTTAAAATATTTGAAATCAAAAAACCTCTGTTTAAATCTGTTTAAATGAATGACAAATTATTTGCGAGGATAATTTAAATTGTTTGTTAACAGTTGGATAAAGTCTAAATATTGTAATCACAAGAAAGTAGAGGAGGATGTATTGAAATATTAACGAGTATTAAACAAGTTTTGAATTTCAGGATTTCATCATGAGCTGACATTAGTTAGAAAACCACTGGAAAACCTGGGAGTACTGGACAGCTGTTTCGTCCTAGTCTGGGACTCTTCAGCAGTACGCACCCACTGGGATTCGAACCCAGGACCTTCCGGTTACAAGGCGAGCTCGTATACCATTAAGTCACTGCGACCCGATCCAATGGTCCTTGAATTCTAACTTGAATTCTTTATCTCCCTGTTTTTGTGAATGAATAACTCGACCTCCGTATACAGATTTATGTAGAAGGACTTCAGAAAGGCTTACTGAAATTTAACTGTGAAGGAATAAAGATTTTTAGCCTAGTTGGATGTATTTTGTGTGATTGTGTTCTATGATCTGGATTCTTTCATTTTGAAGCTTTCGTCGTCTTTTGAGGTGACATCTCTAGATTCATTTTAAATGTAAAGCGAGCTCCTCGAGGACGTATTTTCTTGCCTAGTCACCCTGGATGTGAATTACGGTTTCCTTTGGATTGTATTCTATTAGTACTGATCCTGTCATTGACTCGATACTTGTGTAACGACAGCAGACAAAAGCCAGGCAACAGATCCCCTATTGAGAAAATCAAGAGACTTTTTATAGATTTTTATGTATCATAAGAAAAGGCACAAACAGCGAAGAAAATTTTCTTTTCGAAGATTCATTTTCATGAGCTGTACAATCGTAATTATAATTAAACACATAAGTTTTTGACCAAGTCTGAAGAAGACATTCCCAACAGCCACTCTACGCATAACATTCTCCTGCAAACAGTTAATCCAGTCTAACGTTAAGGACAAGATACCGCCTTTGGCCACTTCAATGTGTATTTATCAATTCACTTGCTCGTGTGGAGCTTAGTATATCGGCCGTACGCAACGTCAAGTCCACAAACGTATCCTGGAACACTGCCCAGCTTGGTTAGCCAGAGGAGAAAAGAAGAATAGCAACAGCTCAATCCTCGAACACCTTGTTATCTCCGGACATCGAGCACCCCCACACGAATGCTTCACAGTGGTACACAGAGTCCCTCAATATCGTACAAAAGGACTCCGGATATACATCTGTACATAGCTGAGGCATTAGCTATTCGTGACATAAAACCGGACCTATGCATACAAAAACGATACATACATTCTCTAGCCCTACCATGGCCAGAGTAAATTTCGTACTATAATTTTTCTCCTCTCTTTTAATATGCAAGTTCACTATTATTATTATTATTACTGTTCTTAATACTTTTATTATTATTACTATTCCCACCATCCACATTTTATTACTACTCTATGACTGTTTATTAATAACATGGCTTTTTCACACAGATCCTATACAAAACTACTTTATAGCCTTTCCACTAGTTCCTGTCCATTCTACACGAGCTGAGCTTATTGATTAGTCATTATCTCACACTTATTAGGTCATGCCAACTTCTGTCTCCTTTCTAACTTACAATTAGTCATCCCTTCTTACACCTCACATTATGTAGTAGAATTTTCAAGGACAAAGTTTACCAGTATCTGATTGGTCAAAAATTTCCTGTGTTAATTATAATTATGATTGTACAGCTTATGAAAATAAATCATCGAAAATAAAATTTTCTTCGCTGTTTGTGCCTTTTTCTTATGATTCAATATGGGAATATTTCGTTCTTTTTTATGTATATTTTTATTATTAGAGTTGTTGTTAGCAGAGATTAGTTAACTTTTAGATATTCATTCTGTACTGCTTATTATCGTTTCTCAAAAAGTTGAGCCATGTTTCGGCGAGTCGTATTTGCACACAATAAGTCTGCTGTGCATGGTTGGTGAGTTCCGCAAGGTTAAGTTTTGCTATTGTTTGTTTTTTCTCATGATCCCGATTCAAGACGTAAACACTGATGTAAATTGTTGTCTACAATTGTGTCTGGCAGACAGCTCTCACCACACTTGAACTTTTGTTCATGCCACCTACTGATTGGAAGGAAAACTTGATCTGTATGTTGAAAAATTCATCAGGCGTGAGTTCCATCTGACTACCAGACTTCTAAGAATTTTTTGGATATTCTTTGTGCTTCCTTTACTTATGAATTTTGCATTTGCCAAGTAACTCACAGTTGAAAACACACTGAAGCCATTTGAGGTGCGTCGGTGGCACAGTGGTTAGGACTCTCGCCGACCATGCACATGGTCCGGGGTTCGAGCTCTCGCTGACGCACACCTGATATCTATGGTCGGCCTGTAAAATTTGGGCTACCGATATCCACGCTGAAAATTCCATACTTGTACCAAAAATACAGTGTAGAATCAAGCTGTAATCAAAAATAAAACAAAGCTGCCTAGTATTACTCTTAATTGTGGTGGACTGGATCATGCGAAAGACCATGGAGAACGTGGGAACAGACATACGTTGGAGCGACAAGAAGACTATGGAAGATGTGAACTTTCAGGATGACTTATGTCTAATGTGTCAAATAAACTAAAAGATCTACAGGCGAATACCTTCACTTTGATAGAATAGGTAGGCAGCGAGGAGAGGAATTCAAAAGAACATAGAGAAGACAGTGATGATGAAGACGCCCAGTAACAATAACAAGCATCAGTCACAATCATCAACTGGGGAAATTTGAAGAAAATCGTTTCATTCACTTGTCTAGGCAACATCGTTCTTTTTTTTAGAAGCATGAACAGCATAGATGAGGATGTCAAAATCAGTGAGGATCAGGAAAATAAGATAAGCATTCGTTACTCTAAAACCACTGTGGAAATCAACTGCACTCAGAATGAAGAACAAGATGGAACATTTCAAATTTCTATACGGTTCAGAGACTTGACGCATGACTTAAGGCATTTCTAACAGGTTTACGTCATCAATAGTTGCCATCGCTTCATACTGAAAATCAGACCATCAGATAAGATAACTGAACAACAAGAAACAGGCGTGACAACAAACCAAGCAAGAACCTGATGCACAACATGTATGCAGGATATCATGGATATGATAGAGAAGATTTGTAGCTCAGGTGGATGATTTTGATATGTAGTTGTGTTTTCTGGGATCTCTGGGAGCGAATCAATCAGGAACCGATTGTGAAACAAATAGGCAGAAAGAAATGGAGATGGATTGGCCATACGCTGAGGAAACCATCAAGTGACATCACTAGACAAGCCCTCGAGTGGAACCCGAAAGGGAGGCGGCGAGTTGGTCGTCAGTGCAAGGGTGACTTGGAGGAGGTCATGCGAGGAGGAGATGAAAGCATGTGGACAGACCTGGAGCAGGGTGAAAAAGTTGTCAGAAAACCGAAGGCAATGGAGGTGCGCAGCTGACGTCCTATGTTCCTCTAGGAACTAAAGGATACAATAATAATAATAATATAAGTTGTGTTTTCTGAACTGGATGGTGATTTATTTGCGAAGCTTTCATTACCCTATAAGAGTACATCTTCAACGGATACTTCAATTTGTTGAGGTGAGATTTTGCATTTCTCCAGGAGTTTATTAATAATCTCTCCTGGTGACCTGACCTTGAATATTACCGATTGTTTTTGCGTGTTTCCACACCCTTTAGTCTACTTGTATTGGTATTGAGTGTTTCCCTGACCTAGAGTTTGACCTTTTGCGTGTGACATTGTTGTGTATGTCTATGTGTCTGAAGACTGACGATTCAGTGGACGTCTTAGTCAAGCGAACAACTACAGGGGAATTAGAAACTCAAGTTAATAGAAAATCAATCCACACAGATCAAATACTGAATCAATTACCAACAGCAACAGTTCAATAACTCACAAAAGGAGTTGTATACAAACAGCATTCAAGAGGACCAGGACTCACTGAAGCACTCCCAACTTCAAGGGACTTGAAGAAAAATATCCCAAGGACATCTTCCAATAGAATGGATGTACACGGAACTTCATCAGAAGACATCTATCCCCACGCCAACCTATCAAATCAAAGATCCCCAAGGAAAGCACAAAGAAATTCGCCCTACAATATATAAAAGACAACATCTCAGAAATCACTGCAACACTCTTCAAAACTTTAGGAATTGGCATCTCACACAAAACAACAAAATCAATTCACTCAGCTCCATGTCAACTAAAATGCTCAACGGCGAAAGACGATAAATCCAAAATCATCTACAAAATAAGCTCCAACGACTGTGGAAAACACTACATTATCCAGAGTGGACGATGTCCTCTTCATCTTCACATCTATGAAAATAAACTAGCTGTCAAAAGACATGACATCCACTCCCTCACTTATATCGCTGCATAGAGACAACCACGGACATCAATTCGACTGGGATAACCAACGTTCAAATATTAGACAGAGGAATCACCAAGAATGCTAAGCAATTTTTAGAAGCCTTTTATTCTAGTGAATTGTTGTCAATCAATAGACACACTGACAGTGACAAAATTTTACCAATCGATAAGAGAGAAATTTCACATACAAAGGGTCAGAGTTCAAGTCAAGAAAACAATCAATATCAATACCACTACAAGTAGCCTATAGAGTATGAGAATTCACAAAAACAACCAATCACCAGGTTCAGGGTCAAGTCATCAGGATAGATGACTAATGAGCTAGTGGAGAAATCTAAAAGCTCACTTCAACAAATTTAAGTATGCGCTGAAGGTATTGCCTAGTGGGTGAGGCAATGAAAGCTTAGCATATAAAAAAAACACCATCCAACTCACAGAACACAACTACATCAAAATATATGCAAGAGGAAATAGAGATAGTTGGGACCGTTGACCAACATCATGCACCAGGCTGCCTAATGGAGCCTGAACGGGAAAGGATTATTTTATTTTCAAGTATTGGATTTTGTAGGGATTTTGTTCGATTGCATGGAGGATTGGATCATGAGCTGAAATCAGTTAGAGAACCACTGGAAAACCTGGAGTACTGGACAGCTGTTTCGTCCTAGTTTGGGACTCCTTATCAGTACGCACCCACCGGATTCGAACCCAGGACCTTCTGGTTACAAGGCGAGCTCGTAGACCATTGAGCCACTGGGACCCGATCCAATGGTCCTTGAATTCTAACTTCTACCAGTTCACGACATAGCGCGACCACTTCACAATGTCTTCTTCGATGAGTTACTGCCTCATCTTCGACCTGCTGTACCCTACTGGTCACGGCTTCCCACTAGAACTCCAGGTTAACTACCTGAATAGGACCAGTCACTAGTGAGCATCAGATGAATTTTCAAGTATTGGATTTTGTAGGGATTTTGTTCGATTGCATGGAGGGTTGAATCATGAGCTGACATCAGTTAGAGAACCACTGGAAAACCTGGGAGTACTGGACAGCTGTTTCGTCCTAGTTTGGGACTCCTCATCAGTACGCAACCACCGGGAGCTAGCTGAAGAAACCTGGAGAAAAGACGGTGAAATGTTGATCTGTTGTTGAAGCTTTATGTTCATTATGAAGTCAAAGTGGTAACAATAACAATATTTTTAATGTGCAAATTTTCGGATTGCATAATACTAAGGCAAAGGATTCTTCCTATTTTCATATATGCAGCACAATCATTCATTAGATCTGTGTTCAGAACTAGTATTTCTAAAGTACTAATCTTTTTCTCACAGTGAACTTCAGTGTGCATGTCCCAGAAGAAGAATGTCGAATAAAATGGAACGTTCTTCCTTCGACATATGTCATTTGACTTCAGGTAAGATTAATTTCATAAAATTTAATTGTCACCAATGTTTACATAATAATAAATAATTTTCTTCCGAGGCAGTATTAGTTTTTTGGGGTCCCACTTCTTCTTTGGAAGCGCGGGGTCGAACGCCGGACCATATGCATGGTCGGCTTAATTTGGATTATGTTAATTACTATGTCAATTTCATTAAGAACCAATATCCATCAGAGATTAGCGGAGTACTGAACAGCTGATTTATCTTAGTGTAACGACAGAAGACAAGGGCCAGGCAACAGATCGTTTATTTACGAAATCAACACATATTTATAGATTTTCATGTACATTATTATATATAACTCTAAGCAAACAAACACAGTCTTCTGATTGGTGGTTTCTCACTGAAAGTCAATCTTTCATCTTTTTGTGGCCGTTTCCTGAAGTTCAGATTATGTATCTGCAAACTGTATCCGCCTACACAAAGTCTGGTGTGATTGGTTGTTGAATCAGTCTTTATTCTTATTTTTCCCATGACCAATATTGGGGATGTAAACATTTACGACCATCACCTGCAACCCGTCCAGAAATACCAACAACAGCGCGCACACAACTGCAAGTCAACACCAATCCTCCAACGAGAGCTGAAGTCTTGAACGCAATCAAACTTCTGAAAGCTGGAAAAACAGCCGGACCAGATGGAATACCCCCTGAAGCACTCACTGAAGGAGGAGCCAAAGACTACAGCAGACATGCTGACTCCATTATTGCAAAGGGTCAGGAAGGAGGGAAAGGTGCCTACTGACTGGAGGAAAGGTTACCTCATGAAACTACCAAAGAAGGGCGACTTTCGACTCTGTAAGAACTGACGAAGAATCATGCTCCTATCGACGCCAAGTAAAATCCTGAGTCGCATCATCCTGGAGAGATTAAAGAACGCACTGGATACAGAACTCCGCCAGCCAGGAACCAGCTGGACTTAGGAAGGCAAATCATGTACTGACCAAATTGCAACTCTACGCATCATCATCACAGAACAAAGCATGGAATGGCAATCAAACCTCTACCTCAACTTTATAGACTTTGAGAAGGCATTCAACAGGCGTTGATCGTGGAGTAATTTGGAAATTACTCGAGTACTATTGCGTACACCATATATTCATCAACCTTATTCAACAGCTGTTCGACAACGGCACCTGCCAAGTGATCCACAACGGAAGACTCAGCGAGGCGTTTGGAGTAAACACAGGAGTCACACAAGGGTGCTTACTATCACCAATGATATTCCTAATTGTGGTTGACCGTGGATTATGCGTCAGACTGTGGGAAACGAGAAGACAGGAATATCCTGGACCGACCAACGTGAAGAACCTAGAAGACCTGGATTTCGCGCATGGATGATTTGTGTTTGACGTCACACACAATCGAAGACTTACAAGCGAAAACCGACAAACTGGTCAAAGAAGCAGCCAGCGAAGACAGGACTCCAGGTGAACATCGATACGACGGAGGTTATGAAAATAACCAACCAACAACAACAACAGCAGCAACAATATCCAGCGTCAATGACCATCAACGGGAGGGATTTGAAAGAGGTTACTTCACTCACTTATCTAGGGAGCGTTGTCTCAACTACAGGAAGTCGGAACGGACGAAGATGTCAAATCGAGAATCGGGAAGGCGAGAAACATATTCATCATCCTGAAACCGATCCGGAAATCTTCGTCGCTCAGTATCAACAACAAAATTCAGTCGGATTTTCAATACAAACGTCAAGTCAGTCAGTTCTTCTATACGGACCAGAAACTTGGCGGGCGGGTCACAAAGAATATTTCCAAAAGGCTATTGCAGACCTTTATTAACAACTGTCTTCGCTCAATACTGAAGATCAGATGGCCGGAAAGAATCACCAACAAGGAATTATGGGAACAAACAAAGCAAGAACCAATCGCCCAACAAATATGCAGGAGAAAGTGGAGATGGATCGGATACTCACTGAGGAGACACTGGGTGACATCGCGCGTCAAGCCCTCGAGTGGAACCCAAAAAGGAAGCGGCGTGTGGGTCGTCAGTGGAAGGGTGACATGGAGGAGATCGTGTGAAGTGGAGTTGAAAGAATATGGACTAACATGGATGCAGGCGAAAAGTATAGCAGAAGACAGAAGAAAATGGAGACGTGCAGTTGAAGCTCTATGTTCCACTAGGAACCCAAGGGAGCAGTAAGTAGGTAAGTAAAAACATTTACGTAAATTACTGTCTACCCATTTCGGCTAGCAGTCAGCTCTCATCACACAAGTTTGAGATTCTTCAGCACTGCACACCCACGACCTCATCAGGGATCAACCACATTGTAGCACTACATCACGAAGTGACGGTAATTAGACTTCACATATGATTGAATTGTGGCTCCAGTGGGTGAATGACCACCGAGCTTGTTCTCATAACTTGAATGTCCTGGTGCCAATCTCTGATGGGTTCTTGGGTTCACGCTGATGGGGAGTCGCAAATTTGGACGAAATAACTGACATGTACTCCCTGATTCTCAAAGATCTCTTTTGAAAAAAAAATTACACTGGACTATACCCATATTGCTGAAACAGGCATAATCTAAGGACTACTTTAAACTACCAGTGAATCTGTTTCAGGCGTAGCGTTCCCTGATTCTCTAGACATCCTTCCTGAAAGTGAAGAAATAGATTTCACTCTATCCGACAAGCAATTACGTTTGATGAGTGTTGAATTATAGCTGAGACAATAAGAAAGATCACCACATTTTTTACCTGTGATATGTGAAACTTTAAATATTGTACATACTAATCAAAGTAAATCTTTGATGAAAAAATATTTTTATTATATTGCAGTGATTATAAAAAAATCTGGTGGATTGACAAATTCCATATAACAGTCTGCGTCAGTGGCACAGTGGTTAGGACTCTCGCTGACCATGCAAATGGCCGGGAGTTCGATCCCCTGTCGATGCACACCTGATATCTATGGTTGGCCTGCAAAATTTGGCCTACCGATATCCACGCCGAAAATTCCAAACTTGTACAAAAATAAAATACAGTGTGGAATGAAGCTGTTATAAAAAATAAAAAAAAAAAAAATTACACAGTGTGAAACAGTATTGCTATTTACTGCATGACACAGTTCCGAAGGCAATTTATTACTGTCCATAATCATGTTATCACTGATAATCACACAACTTCGAAACTTGAGTTTTATAGTTTTATTTGTTCTCTCCTATTTGTCGTTGTTGGGGTAGTAGAACTTTCAAGATGTCCAGGTGGACAGGTGTTGGATCATTCCTATTACACGTATTCCCTCTCACTTGATTCGACAAACAAAGTTTCTGTTATCAATCTTTCCCTCCACCCTACTGTTATATTTGATTGCGAAACTGTCATCTTATCCCATTCCATTCTATTGTATGATTGGTTGTTTGTAAGTGAATGTAGTGAGTGGTATAGCTGAACTGCTCTCCAGATTTCTTATCTTGTTCGGGTCAACTAATCTAGATTTTGCTAGGTTTTGTTTAATTGGCTCTACCGGCGGGATTCTCTAACCAAAAAAGATTGTTTCTAATTGAGTTTGTGGATTGTTTGAATGCCAGCCACTTTCACTCCTGCCTGCATTATTAAGAACTCTGCCAAAGGTTGTTTCCGAGGTTCCTTCCTTATATGGAATTACTTCTGATGATTTAGATTTCTTATTGTTGGTGTTGTCATTATGTTGCGCATGTTTGACATGAGTTTCGTCATTAATATTATTATTATTATTATCACTGTCAATACTAGCATTATTTGTTTTATTTTTACATTTCGCTACCTTCTGACTAATTTTTCAGGGTAATTATTAATTAAGTTTCAAAGCTTCATTATAATAGAAGTTTTTGTATTTCCCAATGAATGAAAAAACAAAACGATATTGTTTTTACTGACGTTTCGCTATTTAATGCTAATAGCTTTATCAAAGTAGTATTATTAAACCGGAATTTACAAAATCCACTCAGTATATATATAACAAAGAGTTAGGGGGTGAGAAAAAAAATATAGACTTAGTTCAACTTAAAAGGAAATATTGAAAGTCAAAATAACAATGAAGATCGTTCAAACCAAATATCAAGGGTAATAGTATATCTGTTATTATATCAAAATAAAGTTTACTAACTTGATCATCGTTCGTTAGTCTGGGATCATTTTGGTTGTCAAGTTCGAGAATAGGTAAAGGTAACCAAACTAAGTGTAGAATGTGAAATACTTGATTATCGTTCGTCAGTATGAGGTCATTTTGGTTGTCACGTTGGGGAATAGGTAAAGGTAACTAAAAGATTCTCTATCTAATTGTGTCTATAAAATAAAATGCTCGGAATGTGATTCGATCTACACCGGACAAGCATCTCGAGAAATCAAAATCAGAAGAAATGAACACCGTAGAGCTTCTCTTCGACCACCAAGAAATCCAGTTGAACTAGAAAAACTTCAAAAATCATCAGCCATAGGTCTACACGCCACGCTATAGAATCAGGCCACAAAATCGATTTTGACAATATTGAAATAATCCAGAAAAAATTCAGAAACCACAGAGAACGTCTAATATCAGGAGCACTTCATATCAAGTGGAATCCAAATTCCCTGAATAGGAATGATGGACTAAAACAGAATCTAACCAGGCTACAACACCCTCCTCCATGAAGTAGCAAAATCAACGCAAATGTGGTGAGCAAGTTCACTATGTAAACACACACTACTGTCATAATTCTACACACTGACAAAATCCAACAATCTACACTTGGTTTTACTATCTTTACCAGTTCGCTAACTTGACAACAAAAAACGACCCAGACTGACGAATGATGATCAAGTATTTCACATTCTACACTTAGTTTAGTTACCTTTACCTATTCTCGAACTTGACAACCAAAAATGACCCCAGACTAACGAACGATGATCAAGTTAGTAAACTTTATTTTGATACAATAACAGATATACTATTACCTTTGATATTTGGTTTGAACGATCTTCATTGTTATTTTGACTTTCAATATGTCCTTTTAAGTTGAACTAAGTCTATATTTTTTTCTCACCCCCTAACTCTTTGTTATATATATGCTGAGTGGATTTTGTAAATTCCGGTTTAATAATACTTTGATAAAGCTATTAGCATTAAATAGCGAAACATCAGTAAAAACAATCTCGTTTTGTTTTTCATTCATTGGGAAATACAAGAAAACCTCTATTATAATGAATATCATATACCCAATGCCCAAATTTTTTCAAAGCGTTAAAAGTGAACTTGGTTTGGATATATGTAAGTTTCAAAGCTTCTCTTATATGCCTCAATTCCCGTCTTATAATACTCAAGTTTCGAAGTCGTGTGATTATAATTGATGAAATGATTGTGGACAATAAATTTTGTTCGAAACTTTGTCATCCATTAAATAATACCGTTTCACAGTGACTGTGTGATACATCTAATAAACAAACTAATATGGAATTAAATACTACCAAAGTGCCCATGTTTTACACATATGGATTGATAGATCCCTGAATTTTGAGTGGAAAATAGGGACTCAGTAAAATCTCTCTCTCTCTCTGTCTGTCCCACTCTTTTTCTCCCTTCCATCATTGGCAGTTAGCTCCACGATTGCTCACAAGCTTTCATTTCCTTTTTATCACTTAATCTTTCTGCTTGTCACTCTCTGACCCATGCTAAGCTCTCTCCATTTCCCGTTGGGGTTCCAGTACACGATTTGTAGAGTTTTTGGCTACATTTTCTGTCCACAATGGAGGCTCCTGCTGTATAAAAAGGAAAACCTTGATCTGTGTATACAAAAGCAGTTTGCACAGTGACCTTTTCTTCAAACTGTACAGTAATTCGGTTGGTGTATAGTGCATATTCATTCTTGTTTCTATTTAACCTCCCAACTTCAAAATTCATACTTTATACATATAAGCTGAATCTCTTCCTCTTATTCAACAGTGCTCCTGTTTTCCAAGAGCTTGCAGTATTACCGATAATTATTTAATGCCAGTTCTTTAACAGGGCCTAAGTTGCCCTTCTTTCGTAGCCTAACAAGATAGCCAACCTTTCTTCCAATCAGTAATCAGCTTTCCTTCTTTCTTTCCAAACCTTTTGCAATTATGGTGTCAGCACATCTGCAGCAGTCTCTGTGTTTTGTTTTTCAGTACTTTAGGGCTTCAGTAACTTAATCGCATTCAAGATTTCTGCTTCTGTCGGAGGATTGATGTCCACTGTCGCTAGACCGACAACCAAACCCTCCCTCTTTACCTGAGCTTTGAACCGGCTAGAAAACTAGCAAGCTAGTTAACAAGACGAGGTTATCACAAAATATAATTAGCCAAAATTGATAATAGCAGCATTTTTGACTCTAAAAGTAACAATGAGGTCAAAAAAATTTTTAAAAAATGTCTAAAGTGATAATAATAATTTAATTGAAATTTTAGATTTCCCCGTCGATTGATTGGACCGAAGTGTCCAATCTTAGGTGGACATGTCGGCTTCTTATTCAGATGCTTAGACGATGGCTGGGCATTTAATTAGAATTCGATTTGTGGATGGTGACTAGGAGTGGAATCCAGGATGCACTTCGGTCCAATCAATCGACGGGAAAATCTAAAATGCAATTAAATAATTAATATAATCCGTTGCACAGGAGGTGGCCAAGTTTTGTGGCCCAAACGGTCTAGTGAATAACGCTTTGGCGTCTTGAAACTATTGACGCTAGGTTCGAGCCTCGGTGGGAACATCATCAGTCACTGGGGAATGCAGGTAAGTCCAGTTGACGAGTCTCGAATAGGACGAAATGCATATCCTGGATTCTACTGCTAGTCACCATCCACAAATTAAATGATAATAATAATGTTAATAACCAAAGTTACATTATTGAATTGAATTTTTGATTTTCCCGTCGATTGATTGGACCGAAGTGCTCAGTCTCAGGTTGACATGTCGGCTTCTTGTGCAGATGCTTCGACGATGTCTGGGCATTTAATTAGTATACAATTGGTGGATGGTGGCTAGCAGTGGAATCCAGCATGCGCATTTCGTCCTATTTGGGACTCGTCAACTGGATGTCCCTGCATTTCCCAGTGAGTGATAATGTTCCCACCGAGGCTCGAACCCAGTGCCTATAGTTTAAAACGCCAGCAAAAGCGTTATCCACTAGACCACTTGGGCCACGAGAGCCATGTGGTCTAGTGGATAACGCTTTGAAACTATGGGAAATGGGTTCGGGCCTCAGTGGGAACATCATCACTCATTCACTGAGAAATGCAGGTACATCCAGCTGACGAGTCCCAAATAGGACGAAATGCGCATCCTGGATTCCACTGCTAGCCACCATCCACCAATTGTATACTAACCAAAATTACATATGAATTGAAATAGTGTTACCATAAATTACAAATAAAAGAAGATAAACTAGCCGTTTATTTTGCTAATCATATTGTAATTTGAATGTTTTACACTTAACACTGTCTTTTTCATATGGAACTCAGGCTTAAATAGGGTATCGTTGAGTTTTTATACTTGATTGTGTCAACGGGCATATAATCTTTTATACTGACCTCTAGTCCTATTTGATGAGATGCAGGGAGAGAAAAGTGAGTATAGAAATGGCTCTGTGAGCCCCGTTTCTCGCATAAGTTCACGTATCTGTCAGCTACAGTAGTATTGAGTTGACTTCATGGTGCACCACTTGCTCCACCTGAACAACCTTCAATACCCTTCTCAGTATGACACAGTCTTTTCTGAACATTTCAAGAAAGACTACAGAAAAAGAATAAACAACAAAAGGTAAGATTCAAGGGTTAACAAATTGCAAAATTAAAGGTTGAATGACTTCTAATTGTCTTAACTTCTTAATGTAGAAGGTTAAACGAAGCATACTCTTAGAAGCTGACAAGATGTGGGATAACCAAGAAAAGTCATAGGATAGAACTATTCCAATGTTTCAATGCCCTTTGTTCTACAAGCATCATGTGAATGAACCATTTCGTACAGATCACATTTATGCCTAAAAATGAAGTTAACCCTCTAATATTTGGAGGGGTTTAACCTATAACCACTTAGCTTGAAACTCTGAATTATGGTTGAAACAGTCACATCGGGACGTAACTCGCAACGAGATTAAAACCAGAGGATGTCATACCTAACATAGAAGCAGCACTAAACTCAATAGATACGACTACAGCAGAAGAGGTTCGAGCACAATATGCATTAACCCTAAAAAATCAAAAGAAGGCAAAATCAAACTTAACAAAATCGGAAAGGGAAGCTTTAATTAGTCTAAAACAGGATAAAAATATTGTCATCGCAAAAGCTGACAAAGGAAACGCCACCGTAGTTCTGAATAAATCTGACTATATCAAAAAGTTACTGAACATATTCAAACCGATCCATATGAAGAAATTGATAAGCCTATAGATACAATAATGAATAAGGTTAAGAAATCTACAGCGGAACTAATACGCAGAATGAAGCCATCACTGGGTGAGTCTAAATGGTTTAATTTAATGCCTAAAACTAATAATGCTAGTAGAATATATGGTACTATTAAAATACATAAGCCAGGCTACCCCATAAGACCAATAGTAGATTTTAGAAATACCCCTACTTATGAATTATCAAAACACTTAGCTCTAATACTTTGTCCCATTAGAAACCGTTCAGACTCTAGATTAACTAACTAATTCATATGAGATGAAAAGTAAACTAAATGACATTCAACTAGAGAATGATGAAAAATGGTTAGTTTTGATATAACTAGTCTTTACACTAATATACCAGTCATTATGGCCTTAGAAGCAGTTAAAAAAGAACTAACTGCGGATCCTGAACTTAATCATAGGACAAAGCTGCCCATTGAAGAAATTATTTGATTCAGTTATGCCTCACATCTACTATCTTTAAGTTCCAAGGCAAAATATATAGACAAACTGAAGGTGTAGCAATGGGATCACCAATATCCCCTATCGTAGCAGACATATTTTATGGACAGCTGGGAAAGTAATACTCTTAGTACGTTTACTCCTACTCTAAAAATATGGTGGAGATATGTGGATGACACTTTCACAGTGTTAAAATCAGAACACATCTCTATCTTCTTGACACATATAAACTCACCAGTGAAGGGAATAAAATTCACATTTGAATCAGAAAATGAACAAGTAGAATTAGCTGTGATGTTAGATTGTAAGATAAAACGAATAGAAGAAGGCAAACTACACACTAGTGTTTATACAAAACCAACGCATTCCAAGATATATGTAGACTTTAATTCGTCTCATCCGTTAACTGTTAAGGCAGGCTTAGTGAAGTGTCTAACAAACCGAGCCATAGCACTAAGTAGCACAAAAAAAGATCTAAATGATGAATTAAAACAGATAGAAGAAGCGTTGGTGTTGAATAACTATCCTATAAAATTCATTAGGAAGATCAGTAAAGGCCAAAAACAAAATAAAAATAATTGTGGAACTAGTAATGATAACATAAATAAGAGAGAATATAAGTCATCTACTGTTATACCATATAAGGAGAGAGGGGACATCTGTGGCCTACGTAGGATTCTTAATAAAGCAGGAATTAGGGTGGCATTCAAACCTACAAACTCACTCAGAGACAAGCTCTGTAGGCTAAAAGACCCGTTGGATCCAATTAAACAAAATAATATAATTTACAAAATACCCTGCAATGACTGTAAGTGAGGTCAACTACATAGGTCAAACTAGTAGGTCAGGGATAGTCAGATTATCAGAACATAAGAATTTAGCTAAGGTAAGAATGGTTGACCCTGAGAAGATAAGTAATTTAGAAAAAAGCTCAGCTTTTGCACTTCACGCATTAACAAACAACCACACAATAGGGTGGGATAGAGTTAAAATTCTAAAAAGTAATATAGGTAGGTGGAGAGAGAGGTTGATTACTGAATGCTTGTTCATCGAGTCTACACCCAACACAACACATGCAGCAGAGATGACTCAATGCAAATACCAGAAATATGGAAGATATTACTACCACAGGTCAAATCAGAAGAGGATAATAAATAATCTTAAAATTCTATTTCAATTCAAACACATTCAAACACAACATTCTAACAAGTAGCTTATTATGACTGTAAAAAACACTCGTCCTTTTTCCCATCTAACTGCAATTGATCAACAACACTCGTACTATTATTTCTGAATGTACATTATCTCACACTGATTTTAAATCCAATATCTAATCGATTCCACACATGTATATAAATGAAAGAAAAAAGTTGTATGAGTAACTTGATATGATTATGAGTGGCAATAGTTTGTGCTCGAAACGTGGCCATCAGTTAATATAATTGTACAACACTGTGTGATTTATCAAAATAAAATCTTATCCATAATGGAGTTATACTCTACCACAGCGCCTTAGGTTTATACTTATATCAGTGGTCAGATCATCACTGTATTTAATAAAGTTAATTCGTTTCGGAATATGCAAATCATGTAAGAAGGAAGAAACGACGATAACAGAGAGAGAGAGAGAGAGAACAGCACCTTGAGGGACACCTGCTCCAGCATGCAAGACAGAAGAAGATTCGCCTTTATATACAGTATACTACATTCTGTTCAAGGAATAAGAATGCAACCAGTTAACAGCCTAGGACTCAGTTTCTGTCAAAGAAAGCTTGCTGATTTAGCAAAAGACATCTTGGTACAGAGACAAAAGTGAATATGTAGTCAAGGTAGGTATATTGAACATATTTAGCTTCTTTCTCTAAGCTGGAAACAATATTATGATGTTTATATTCGAACTGTTCAGGCTTTGGAAAATTTTTCAACGATTGAGCACAGATTTCAGAAAAAGGAGAAATACTTACAATAGGGCTAAATTTAACAATAGTACCATTGCCTGATTTAGACACCAGAATAATTTTACTGTCTTTCCATAATGACAAGTAAATGAGCTTTGTAAGTGTTCTTAGAAATCGACAAGATATCAGATGACCAAGAAAGGTCAGAGGATAGACCTATTCCAAAGCATTTTATGCTTGATTTGAATGATGTTTACCGGTATTTTCATGTCTTTTTAAAACACTCTATAATTGAATAACTTTAAAGTGGAGTTATTATAAGAGTGTTTATTTGCTGATCTATGATGACTTTTTAATTTTTGTATCAAATCAATATTTAACCTTGATAATTTTATAAAGTGAACATCACTCATTATTAATTGTCACTTGATATCTTGCCTAGCTGATATCGGTGAAGAATGTAATGTCCAAGGACGTAGATGTTTAAGTCAAAATGCTATTTGTGTGCAAACTACAACAGTTCAACAGTCGGTTGACAACAGATTACAGTTGATGAGAAATAAAACCGTTAACATCTGTCAATGCTTTGATGGTATGATTCCTGTTTACCAGAAGAATTTGGATTATTTTGAATGCTGTGAGTAATAATTTTTTGAATTTCCTGGTTACTCAACAAAGAGTACTCATTTCGATAACTTCATCATCACATATTATAGTGAATGAATGAATGAATTAGTGTTATGAACATAATTAATGTTGCTGTTTAAATAACATCGGATCGATAATATTGATAGATTACAGCTTAATAGCATCAACATAAAATAAGATGAATGTCAGAAGAATTCGGAAGGATAATATTACAAATTCATGGGTGTATAGCTTCTACTGAAGGCCGGCCAGGGCAGGAGTAGGGGCTGGCTGGACTTGCTTCTTTTGAACACAGAACACTGGTTGTTTCACGCGAATTGTGATAGCCTCTGCTGTTTGCAGCATGCAGCGCTTCGTTTTTTTTCGGCAATTTATTCGGTACCCGATAGATAATAGAGATTCTTCAATGCTGGTTGACTTTGTGGCCGGTTTGCACCAGATGGCTCAATATCGAACTGCTATTGGTTTTAACTATAAGGCTGATTCGATCAATTAACCATAATTGTTCCTTGACTTAATGTATGAGAAACCTAACTTGCTTTCTTGCTTTCAAAAAACTTTTTCCAATCCAATGAGTCATGTAACAGGCATCAACGCGTATAATAAACAAAATTGTATGAGCTGTGATCAAAATTTGACCTCAGACTTTCAAAAATTAGTCTGCTTTTTTAAACACTTTAAACAGAGTGTACTTTTCATCAGATTACATTCGATTTGCCATGCATCAGCTTACACCACACCTTCACGTCTGTTCAGAATGTCGAGATTCACCCGTATATATGTAGGGCTTCTGCAGCCAGTCTTTCTTTATGCGAGCCAAAACCTTTCTGTAGAACCTTAGTCCTATCAAAGTCGATTTTTTGCCTCGTTCCGATTGAATGCAGTACAATCGCTGATCTGTTTTCTAGCTTCTTTAAGTCTGCAAAGGTCTTTGGAACCACCTTTACACACTGTTTATACTCTTTCACTCTTATCTTATGTCTGAAAGTTTCTTCTACGGCATCACAGTCCCCACAATTGATCTGGTACACACACACAATTCTGTTGGTTGTCTTCTTCTATTTTATCATTCGTAACCTTCACCAGCGATGAGAGTAAGGTGTTAGTTGCACGTAAGCACACTCTTATGTTGTCATGATCGGCAAGGATTCGCTTTATCTAATCCGATTTTTCTTTGCGGTAAAGAATCACCACTATACTAACCTAATTCTTAGCAACAGGTTTCCATCTATCCTTATCTTCACATTTTAAATATCTTTTTATGAAGGCTTTGAGAGATAATTATTTGATTCAAGAGTGGATTGAACCATATATCTTGTGTTGTATCATTACATTTCATTTGTTATTTTTCTTCATGAATATAGTGTGCTTTTCACCTGGTTTTATTGTCTCGCTCTGACTCATCGTTCCGAGTTTATTGATGCATTGGCGCCAGTTAGGTGTATTAAGTATAACTCTAAGCATTAGCTGGCCTACTAAAAGACCCAAGTGAACAGAACTAATGACCTTGATCGACTAATCAGATGATCCCACAGTAAAACCAAGTAATTTAAGCAGAAAAACTCTCGTACATATATTAAAGTTAGTGTTGGGAAATAATTATACAGGGTAACTTTCTCGTATATGTCTCAAAAAACCTATTAATTCTTTATCGGAGACTTGCGGAATAGTCCACGTCTACTTCTGTGCATAAATTCATCTTGATAACTGCATATTATGCTGTTTCGTGATCCATTCACAGCTGTACATCACCCATGAACCTGTCAAAGGAACAATATATCTTCCCGAGAGATCTTCTGTAACGACAAGGTGAACATCTGTAAACATATCCATCAACAAGTGCTGCACATCTCTGTAAAGTCACTACTCCTCCACATCTAAAATCTTCGTATAAGTCTGTTATCCTGACTGGAATTAGCAACATAATTTATGTATGACATCTACAAATCGATGGATGGATGGATGGATTCTACGGATTTATCTAATCGGTTGCCCAAGGTTATCACATTCGTTTATATTAGACAGTTTCATTTTGAGTCGCAATAGTTTTGAATGACTGTCTCAAGTTTCACTTCAACCAGAAATCGGTGAAGTTCAACAATGGCGTCCTAAGTGTGTGAACGCTCCAGTTGACCTTGAACGAATGCTATCCGTTCACTAATGGCACCTGTCATTATCATAGCTGAAATATCAAGGCTACATTCACCAGCTAAGCAGCAAATTTCACTTAGGTCACGTTTTTAAGTACTATTTAGACAATGTGTTTTAATAGCTCTTTAGGATTAGGATAAGGGTTAAGGCAAGTAATGGGGTTAGGGTCAGAATTAGGATCAGTTAAGACTTCCGGTTACAATAAGGGTTGTAATTAGCTTTAGGACTAAAGTTAGGATCAATGTTAAGTTCAAGTTTAGGGTCACGGTTAAGGTTAGGGCTGCGATTAGGGATAGATTTATAGTTGATGTCTCATTTATTTTAATTTGTTTTATTATCCACATTTTCCTGGTAAGTAGTCGCGTCTATTCTCTTGCTGGAAACCATAACAATTCAACCGAGGGCTGTTTTGGAAGACTGCGTGCAGGATTGATGAGAGAGATAAATGATTCACAAAAACAGTCTATCTGTAGTCATGTCGGTGAATACATGTTCAGAAACTAGTCTAACTTAGCAACTGGTACTCCTCGTTACACCTAGGACGTATTTTTAAGCCATGTCAGAAAAAGATGACGAGTCCCAAATAGGACGAAATGCGCATCCTAGCTGGATTCCACTGCTAGCCACCATCCACCAATTGTATACAAATCAAATCCCCAGACATAGTCGAAGCATCTGCACAAGAAGCCGACATGTCAATCTGAGACCGAGCACTTCGGTCCAATCAATCGACGGGAAAATCAAAAATTCAATTCAATAATTATTATGACCCGTCGCACAAGAGGTGGCTCTCGTGACCCAAGTGGTCTAGTGGATAACGCTTTGGCGTTTGGAACTATGGGTACTGGGTTCGAGCTTCGGTGGGAACGTCATCACTCACTGAGAAATGCAGGTACATCCAGCTGACGAGTCCCAAATAGGACGAAATGCGCATCCTGGATTCCACTGCTAGCCACCATCCACCAGTTGTATACTACTCAAAAGATAACCTGTTTATTAATGTATTTTCATGCATTTTCTTAAAAGTATACGTCACTGTTTGTGCAAAAATATCTCACTTCTATGATTGGTTGGCTCAGGGACACTCGTGCGTTCGCATCTCTTGGGATGCTATTGTTGAACTTTGGCCAGAAATCTATGCAGCCAAAATTTCTTAGCATTAATTACAGCATCTACTGTAAGGATAATAAGCTTTTATTATTACTGAACAGTCAATTTTAGATACATTGACTCCAATTTCAAAATAAGTACAAAATAGCTTACAAGGTTATTCAATATTCAATAGACACAGGACGCTTGACTAGACTAATTTTCTAATGGATTCTTCTCTTTTCTTTTAGTTGATGAAAGATTGAATTCATCATTTTCTTTTTTGGTTATTTTTTTTTCAGTTTCAAACTGACGGATTTAAAATTTCTTTTTAAGAAAAATTTATTAGCAGATTTACAAGTCGTTATCAGTGTCAATCAGGTTTAATTAAATTGAGTTAAACGTGTCTGTAGCCAGGAGTTGTATAGATTGATGGATTAGCGTTGAAATGGTCTCTCTAATTGATGTATTGTTTCGTGACAAACATTTAACGACTGAAATCAATCCAGAATCCTCAGAAATTCCATGATCTGAATTTCAGTCATCAGCTCATCAGTAGCTACTGGATAGATGTTCTGAAACCGTAGTAAGAAGTTGTAAGCCCCCCGGGTCCTCCAAGTCAAAAAGATGAAATGAATCTTTACCGAAGGGGCTGATGATATCAGAAGTGTATCCACGAGTTAACAAAGTTAGAATTCAGAGGATAGTGAATTCCGTGCCAAGTGACTGAATGTTCAACGAGTTTGACCTCGTGACTTAAAAGTCCCGGATTTGATCACTGGCAGAGTAGTGTACACTACCCCTGAATTTTCAATTATCTTTCTAACTTAAGTATGTCACTTTTTGGTATACATTTTTTGAAGAAAATTTGAAGAACACTTAGAGGTTAAACGAAGTGAAGCAGTCATATAGGTACAGATTTATCATGAATGTAGTACTATTCATCATTGAAACTTTATCTCCATTTTACATCCTCCTCATATGCCTTTCACACAATGAATATCAACTTTTGTATAAACAAACTGATTCTGAAATTATTATTGTTATTATTGCTCCCTTGGGTTCCTAGTGGAACATAGGGCTTCAACTGCACGTCTCCATTTGCTTCTGTCTTCTGCTATACTTTTCGCCTGCATCCATGTTAATCCATATTCTTTCAACTCCTCTTCACACGATCTCCTCCATGTCACTCTTGCACTGACGTCCCACACGCCGCTTCCCTTTCGGGTTCCACTCGAGCGATGGCCTGACGCGCGATGTCACCCAGCGGTCTCCTCAGTGAGTGTCCGATCCATCTCCACTTTCTCCTGCATATTTGTTGGGCGATTGGTTCTTGCTTTGTTTGTTCCCATAATTCCTTGTTGGTGATTCTTTCCGGCCATCTGATCTTCGGTATTGAGCGAAGACAGTTGTTAATAAAGGTCTGCAGCCTTTCGGAAATATTCTTTGTGACCCGCCCGCCTAGTTTCTGATCCGTATAGAATAACTGACTGACTTGACGTTTGTATTGAAAATCCGAATTTTGTTGTTGATGCTGGCTGAGTGACGAAGATTTCCAGATTGATTTCAGGCTGATGAATGTGTTTCTGAAAAGGCATCTATTTATCTAAATCTTGACTCGAATCAGAAATGTAGAATTCATTTAAGTAGGGGAATTATGACGGTCACTTATAAGCCAATACGCATTTTGTGCATTCTTGAACCAACGTAGGAAGTGTAAATACATTAACTGATTAAAAATGCCCATTAAAATTTTCAAAAGAATGGATACTGAGCAAAGGGTACTCTTTTCAATAACCCCTCCATCATCAGGCTCTACAGTTATATGTACATTATAGTGAATGAATGAATGAATTAGTGTTATGAACAACAATAATGTTGCTGTTTAAATAACATCGAATCAATAATCACATTGATAGATTACAGCTGAATCGCATCAACATAAAATAAGCTCAATGTCAGAAGAATTCGGAAGGATAATATTACAAATTCATGAGTGTATAGCTTCTACTGAAGGCCAAGGCAGTAGTAGGGGCTGGCTGGACTTGCTACTTTTGAACACAGAGCACTGGTTGTTTGAGGCCGATTGCAATAGCCGCTGCTGTTTGTAGAATGCGGTGCTTCGATGATTTTGGCAATTTATTAGGCACCCGGTAGATTATAGAGAAGGATTCTTCAATGCTGGCTGACTTTGTGGCCGGTTTGCACCTAATTTTTCTGACATTCAGCTTATTTTATATTGATGCGATTCAGCTGTAATCTATCAATATTACTGATTTGATGTTATTTAAACAGAAACATTAATGTTGTTCATAACACTAATTCATTCATTCATTCACTATAATGTACATATAAATGTAGAGCCTGATGATGAAGTTATCGAAATGAGTACTCTTTGTTCAGTATCCATTCTTTCGGAAATATATTAGTTTTAGGAGTTTGACCATGGATTGATGGTTAAGTTCAACAAAAGTGTCCCAAGAGATGCGAACGTACGAGTGTCCCTGAGCCAACCAATCATATAAGTGAGATACTTTTGCACAAACAGTGACGTATACTTGCAAGAAAATGAATGAAAAGACGTCAAATAGGGTATCTTTATCTCACATGACTTAAAAATGTGTCCATGTTATAGTAAGAAGTACCAGTTGCTAAGTTAGACTAGTTTCTGTACATGTGTATTCACCGAGATGACTACAGATAAACTGTTTTTGTGAAGCGTTTATCTCTTTTATCCTGTTGTGCAGTGTTCCCCAAAAGCCCTCTGTTGAATTACTATGGTTTCCATTAAGAGGATCGACGACTAGTTACCAGGAAAACGTGGATAATAAAACAAATTAAACTAAATGAGACATCAACTATAAATCTATCCCTAATCGTAACCATAAGCTTAATCCTGACCCTAATTACAACCGTTATCCTAACCACAAACCTAACCCTAATCCTATTTATGACCCTGATCCTAACCTAACCTCAGTGCTTACCTTAACCCTAATCCTAACCCTAACAAGCTACTAATAGACTGTCGAAATAGTACTTAGAAACGTGATCTGGGCGAAATTTGCTGCTAAACTGATGAATAGCGTTGATATTTCAGCTATGATAATGACAGGTGCCATTAGTGAACGGATAGCATTCGTTCAAGGTCACTGGAGCGTTTGCGATCCTGAGACGCTATTGATGAACTTCGCCGTATTGATATCAGCTAAAGAACTACTGAAAACCAGGGAGTACTGGACAGCTGTTTCCTCCATCCTAGTTTGATGGTAATCATCAGCAGTACGCACCCGCCATCATGGTGTGAACCCAGGACCGTCTGGTTACAAGCAAGCAAGCAAGCTTGTTTACCATTCAGTCACTGGAGCCCGATTCAACGGCTCATGAATTCTAACTTCCACCAATTCTTGATCTAGCGCGACCACCAACCAATTTTATCGCTGGGACATCCATCCTCACATGTGACATCTGAATGGACCTCACTGGTCACAAATTCTTACCAGAACTCCAGGAAACTCCATCCTGTAGAGAGCATCAAATTAGTTTTCAATGGTAGATTTTTAAGGATTAAATTTGTTTATACGAATTGTATGCGAGCTTGCCTTGTAACTGGAAGGTCCAGGGTCCAAATCCTGGAGGTGGGTGTGTACTGCCAATAATTCTGAAACTAGGATGAAACAGCTAGCTGTCCAATACTCCAGTGGTGGTTTTCAATGGTTCTCTAACTGATATCAGTCCGTGGTCAAACTCGTAAAAATAATAATAATCACAGCTTTATTCCAAACAGTATTTGTGGTACAGGTATGGAATTTTCAGCGTGAATTACAATATATTGCATCTAATTACCTCATGCATTTTATAAGATTTTAAAATCAAAAAGCAACACCAAAGAAACGATAATTAAAAAAATAGAAAACAACAGCGTTGCGTTTACATTTTAAACAATGCACCACAGGATATGAAGTATAAAATTAGTGTGTAATAGAAGATGTGAACAACAGTGTAATAGTAACGAGGAAAGGAAAATAAAAACTAATGGGACTATTTGTTACAGTGCTTCAGTACGCTGATCGTGTCATACCTACGGGATTTCTCATCACATAACAGCTGTGCCAGATATGGTATTGTGGAGTTATTGAACTTGGTAGTCCTAGCATATAACCTCCTACAGCTGATTCTTGTTCTACCAGATGAAATGCAAGGAGAGAAAGAGAGTTGCGTATAGGGGATCTAATCCTTGCAATCCAACTCTTGAATATCAGTTTTAATAAAGAAGGAACGAACATATTTATAAGAGACAATACGCGCTGGTTTTATTTTTCGTGGATTGTCCTCAATCGTATATACACCCTAAACAGAATCAACTCCATACAATTGGTGGATGGTGGCTAGCAGTGGAATCCAGGATGCGCAATTCGTCCTATTTGGGACTCGTCAGGTGGATGTACCTGCATTTCTCAGTGAGTGATGACGTTCCCACCGAACCTCGAACCCAGTACCCATAGTTTCAAACGCCAAAGCGTTATCCACCAGACCACTTGGGCTACGAGAGCCACCTCTTGTGCAACGGGTCATATTAATTATTGAATTGAATTTTTGACTTTCCCGTCGATTGTTTGGACCGAAGTGCTCGGTCTCAGGTTGACATGTCGGCTTCTTGTGCAGATGCTTCAGTCCAATCAATCGACGGGAAAATCAAAAATTCAATTCAAGAATCAACTCCGAGTTACAAAATTTCTGAACATACTTCTAACAATGATTTCAAGTTACAAATAGAAAGTGCAGGCAACATAATTTCAAAGATGATGTAAGCAGACAAATTATTCAGTGTCAAAGAAGTAACTATTTATACAATAATTAGTTAGACCAGACGTGTAGTGTTCATACTTCGCTTGGAAACAACAATGAGCTAGTGACAATTTACAAGATAGAACACAACAGAGTTAATTTATACGCTTTATGATGGAGAGTTCAGGAAGATGCGTGGGGGATGAATAGTGAAGTAAAATTATAAAATAGACAAAATAATTTAATTGAGTAGAATTGGGACCTTAATAAAATGAGTTCATCTCAGTGAGTGGAAATCAAAATTACATGGAATGTTATGCAACAGGAAAAAACACAAAAATAGTACGCGAATAAAACAATTACGGTTGCCAGGGTAGTGAGAGATTAGTCACACTATCTTTCTGTATACAGAGGCTGGGTCGAAGTCTTTTATCTGTCTATAACTCGAAGTCATTGTAAAAAGTATGTTAGGTAACTTTGAAACTTATTTATATAGGATGTACGTAGTTGAAGAGAATCCACGAAATAAATTGAGATTATATTATCCTGTACAATTGTTCATTCCTTCTTTATTCAAATTAATATAAGGAAGTGGTTGTAGGAAATATATTAGCCAAATGACGTATTATGTAATCAGGGACGATGACATGCTCAAATCAATGGGCTACCTATATTTCACAGAATACAATCAAAAGAAGACTCTAGAAGATCTGGACTTCGCGGCGGATGATTTATTTTTATTTTCACTCAGACAGACTTGAAGACTTGCAGGTGAAAACAAACAAACAAACTGGCTGAAGTGGCAGGCAGCTATAAAACAGGACTCAAGGTGAACATAGTTAAGATGGTGAAAGAGATGGTGAAGATAACCAACCAATAGCAACGGCAGAAACAACCAGCACCAATCGCCATCAACAGGAGACATTTAACAGAGGTCACTTCTTGCCTTCACTTATCTCTCCAGGAAGCATGGTTTCAACCCCAGACAGATGGCACGGATGAAGACGTCAAAGCTAGTCAGAATCGGAAAGGCGAAACACACTTTCATTATTCTGAAATCGGTTTGGAAATCTTCTGCACTCAGCTGGCATAGACAACAAGATTTGTTCGGATTTCCAACACAGATGTGAAATCAGTCAGTCTGTCTGTTCTTTTAAAAGGGTCAGAAATTTGCACTGCGTGTCACAAAATTGATTTCCAACAGGCTAGTAACGATTTTTATCAACAACTGCCCACTTCATTGGATGACTTCATACTGAAGAGCGAATGGCCAGCCGGCCTGCCAGAAAGAACTAGTAACAAGAAACTGAAGCTGGCGGGGAACAAACCAAAGAGAGGCTGATTTCTAAAAAAAATATGTAGGAGAAAAGTAGGCGCACGCCACTAAGGAGGCCGCCGAGTGACATCGAATGTAGTGCAGGTCATCCCTTGAGTGGAATCTGAATGCGAATCGTCAACTGCGCCGTTGGTTTGAGAGTGACGTGTAGGAGATGGTGTGGCGAGGAGGAGATGAGAGATTGTTTCCTTGATCTGAAGTTTGGCTTTTTGTTCATGTGATTTGATTTTTATTGATTGGTAAGTCTTCTCTATGTCACAATGTACCTGTTAATTGCCGATTCATTCGAATGGCAGGCTTACAAAAATTCTATGGCTTCTTTGGTGTTTCATCTGTCTAATATCCGAATATTGTTCTAATCGAATTAGGATCTGGTGTTGTCTGCGTACGGTGATATGCATGAGGGAGTGGGTATCGTGTCTTTTGATGTTTAATATTATCCTAAGTGGTTGCAATTTATTTTGTACATGATGTTGGTTTTATCTTCTTTCGCTGTTGAGTCTTTTGGTTGACATAGAGCCAGCTGAGTGAAGTGAATTTGTTGATTTGTGTGCGATATCAATGCCTAAAGGTATGAGGAGTCCTGTAGTGATTTCTGAAATGTCTTCTTCACATGTGATAAGACGATTTTCTTTTCTTTTTTTTATTTGGGGCATTTGATTTAGTTTGTTGGCTTGGGGGGGGCTAGATACCTTTTGACGAAGTTTCGGGAATATCCATTCATTCATTTTGAAAACATCCATGAGATATCTTTCTTCAATTTTCCTTAAGTTGGGAGTGCTACAGTGAGTCCTGGTCCTCTCTCTCTCTCTCTCTGTCATTGGACTTTTGTCATTGAGTATTTAATCTGTGTGGGTTGATTTTCTATAAGCTTAATTTTCTAATTTTCTTGTGGTTATTTATTTGCCTAAGACATTCAAAAATGGGATTTTGTTCTCGGATTCCTCTTTTCCTGTGAATTTGATGTCGTTGAGGATGTTGTTTATTAAGTTGTAAGTCCATTCCAGAGTAGATAATTATCCTAGTCGTATCAGCTTTAACTGCACTGACCAATGTACATGCACTAACGGTTGCGCTTACATAGGAAGACTTAGAGGAGAGCATCTGAGCATATCCCCGACAGTCTTTTTATGAGAAGTAAGAAGGTGTTTGCAATCTCTGAACAGTTGATTTATACGAGGCATTCAGTAGAAATCAATCCAGTCTTCAAAATAATCAGTATGCAGGGTAAACCTTGGCTACTTTCCTTACGAAAAGCCATCACCATCAAACGGCTTGAATCTAATCTCCGTATTAAGACACACAATGTGATTAATTTAACACAAATCTGGTAACTAGACATCTTTACTCTCTTTCTGAGTTTTTATGTTGGATCACAATTTCTCTTTATTATGGTTACAACACACTGATCTAGGCTCATTATAAATCCTCCAATTCACAGGATTTCATCATGAGCTGACATAGGTTAGAAAACCGTTGGAAAACTAGTAGGGAGTACTGGATAGCTGTTTCATCCTAGTTCTGGACTCTTCAGCAGTGCGTACCCACGGTTATGGTTCGAATCTGGCCACAAGGCGAGCTGCAATGTAGACCACTGAGCCACTGGCACCTGACCAAGTGGTCAGTCCATGAACTCTAACTCCTGCTAATTCACGATATAACGTAACCATTATCCACTGTTATCGCTTGCCAGTATTTACCCTCACAACTGACCTGCTGTATGCCAACAGTCACGACTTCTCATTAGAACCCAGGTAACTTTCTACCACCTGAAAGGGGAAAGTTGCTAGTGAGCATTAGAATGATGTTAGAATGTTGTGCCAGTCGTTTGGAAGGACATTAAAATTGTACCTGCACCGAAGTCATCTACTGGAGCATGTATTAAACTTAGACCTATTGCTATTAACTCTCCTTTTCTAAAAGCTATGGAAAAGTTAATCGTACTTAATCTTCAACCTTCACTTAAGGCCTTTAACGATCCCAAACAATTTGCCTATAAACACAGTAGAAGTACTTTAGATGCAGCTGCAGTCTTGAATCATAACATTGTCTCTAGTTTAAACAATGGGACTGAATTTGTTCGCTGCAACTTCCTAGATTACACATCTGCTTTCGACTCAGTACTTAGGAACATTTTGTTAAAGAAGCTTTCTGAAACTCAAACTGACTGTTGGATTGTCAAATGGCTGCATTCTTATTTCTCAGGGAGAAAGCGGTACACTGTATGTCAGGGAAAGTCATCCACTTCTTTGCCTACTGAGGCTGCTGTCTCTCAAGGCGCTATCCTTTCTTTTTTTCTGTTTCCTTTCTTTTTGCATGACTTGCCTCACTCTGATGAAACGAACTTTGTTAAGTATGCCGACGATCTAACTATTTCAATGTCTATTAACTTCCAGCTAGACTGTACTAAGATGAACAGCTTTCTATCAGGACTTAGCAAATGGTCTTCGCCTAACGGTCTTAAACTAAATCCTTCTAAATGTCAGACTGGTAATTTCAGTTTTAGATGTGAAAGAAAGTTAAATGAAGCTGTTGGTTCCTATGACCCTTGTAAAATTGATGATACTGATATAGAAATCAAATCTGAAGTTGAGTATCTTGAATGAATTCTTTCTAATGACCTATTCTGGTCTTCCCACATCTTAGCGATTTTTAAAGAATATTTCGTCTGACCTTTTATATTAAGAAGTTGAGGCACTCAGGCATAACTCCACCACTCCTCATCTTACAGTTTGTCGACTCGTGCAGCACACCTATTCTTCTTTACTGTTCACCCCTCCTTATTCTTTCCTGGATTGCTTAAAAAAATACTATGTCATACTTCGTAGTACTCTGTCAGTAGGATGAGTGGTATCCCATTGGGCCATATCGTTGACATTGTCACTGATAGGCACTTGATGTCATGCAATAAATTTGCTAAAGGAATTTTGTCAGACTCTAAGCACCAACTCTACCCGCAGCTCCAACCTTGTGTCTCCTCAAGTAAAACAAGAAATCATTTCATCAAAAGACTTTATACACGTACGTCTAAGTATACGAATTCCACTACACCATATTTGGTGGCACGTACTTTATGTGATGGAAATAGTGCCAGGCATGAACTAACTAACTAACTTTCTTTGCATTACTAAATAAACCATTTCTTCCACCCTTACAGTACCAAACTTGATTGTTATTGTATTTCTTATATTTATAATCCTCTCAATATTTTTGTTTTTGTTAATTTATTTTACATAAGTCTGAACATAATTTAAGCTGTGTTACCACTGTTAATCTTGTATTTCCCCTCACCATGCTGCTATATCAACAGAACATTAGATTAAATAATCTATAGCAAGCTGAAATTTCCAAACTGAATCGACAATACTGTTTGAAACAAACTCACTGTTATTATTATTGTATTTAACACTCTCAATTCGTGCTTAGAATATTTTTTGACTTTATATCGTAAACGGGGACAAATTTCTCTGGTTACTTTTGTTTTAATTTTTAATTTTATTTATATTTTAAGTAAATCAGAGGCAAGATATTGTGACAAATGCTGAGAATTCCATTCTGTATTATAAGTACTGTTTTTGAGATAAAGTATATTACTACTATTATTAATATTATTCACTAAAATACTTAATGATACTTATTATGTAATCTATTATTCTGTCTTTTCAAGTTACAGAAGTCTCTGACCCAACCATACTCGACTGCCAAAGTTGTTTCCAGTCTCATGGGAGATGTTACCAAATAAATTCTGGTCTTACAGACATAACCAATATCCAGTATGGATGTACATGTCCACTGTTTCAACAACATCTATTAAATTCATCTGGGGAATATCTATGTGAAAGTAGTTCATGTACACATGAAAAAGAGATTAAATTCAATAAAAACATTGAAAAATACCACTATATATTACCGGATCAATTTAGGCGAGCAAAACAATTTACAAAACTACTTAAAAAGAATAAAAACTTTTGTACAGAATCATTTAGTGAGTTAATGCTTTTGTTGCTAATTTAATTTTCGTTTAAATTAAATGTTAAACGATTCAGTGTTAAATAAGCTAACTGAACATTGAATAATATTTTTATAAATACATGAACAGACCATACGATTGGATCTTCACTTAAAAATCAAAATTTGTGATTTACATTCGATGGATGGAGGCAGTCAGGAGAATGTCCTGGACCTAGATTTCCTGCTTGCTGGCATTCTTTGGTAATGCATTTCAGAAATTTCGAAGAAACTAATATCCTCTCCGAGATTCAAGTTCACGTCGCCCAGTGTTGAAGTCAGAGACATTACTGCTGATCTTGTTTTGGAATGCTGTGAAAATATGATGTTAGGATGCAGTGATACTGGATTATAAGGTCGTCTAACTTGACTAGAATGTCACTCCAGAACACTTGACCCCATAACTAACTGATAACTAGAAAAGAACTTCCACACTAAGATAGATACAAAAGTCACATTGAGATAAAAGAGGATCGGAACGACAAAAACAATGTTTCATTGATATAAGAATGAAAATTGTACACTGTGGTAACGTATAACTCCATTATGGGTTAAAATTTATCTTGATAAAGTCTCACAGTGTGTTGTATACAGTAATATTTGTTGATAACCACGTTTCGAACACAATTTATTACTGCTCATAATCACATCAAGCTACTCACTCACGCAACTTTCTAACTTCATGTATACAATTCCATTATTTTTTCACTTAATTTGATTGGTAATAGTATTTTCCATATTTCTGGTATGAGGGATGAGTCATTTCTATTGCATGTGTTGGGTTGGGTGTAGACTGAATGAACAAGGATTCAGTAATCAATCTCTCTTACTCTCCACCTACCTAGATTACTTTTTAGAATTTTAACCCTCTCCCACCCACATTATTGTGTGGTTGTGTGTTAGCGCATGCATTGCAATTGCTGAGCTTTTTTCTAAATTACTTATCTTCTCGGGATCAATCACTCTTACCTTAGCTAAATTCTTATGTTCCGACAATGTGACTAACCCTGATCTACTATCTTGACCTATGTAGTTGACTTAACTGACAGTCATTGCAGGGTATTTTGTAAATTATATTATTCTGTCTAATTGCATCAAGCTACATGGTCCTTCATCCCATGGAGCTTGTCCCTGAGTAAGTTTCTAGGTTTAAATGCCACTCTGATTCCTGCTTTATTAGAAATCCCACGTAGGGTCTCACTTATCCCCTCCCTCCTTATATGGTAGACCTGTAGGTGCCTTTAAATCTTTTCTTCTTACTGTATTATCATTATTTGTCTCGCAATTATTTTTATTTTGCTTTTGACCCTTTCTGGTCTTCTTAATGACTTTTTTTAGAATAGTTATTCCACACTAATTATTTAGGCAGTTTGATGTACCATTTGGTGCATTTTGCTTGATTTGTTAGACACTTGACTAAGTTTGCAGTTACAGATCACAATGGATTAGATGAATTTAAGTCTAAATATCTATCAGCAGAATGCGTTGGCTTTTAATAAACGCTAGTGTGCAGTCTACCTTCTTCTATTCGTTTTATTTTGCACTCTAACGTCATAGCTAATTTTTCGTGTTCATTTTCCGATTCAAATGTGAATTTTATTCCCTTTACTATTGAGTTTATACACTTCAAGAAGCAAGAGAGAGAGATATGTTCTGTTTTTAACACTGTGAAAGTTTCCTTCACGTATCTGCGTCGGTGGCACAGTGGTTAGGACTCTCGCTGACCATGCACATGGTCCGGGGTTCGAGCCCTCGCCGACGCATACTTGATATCTATGGTCGGCCTGCAAAATTTGGGCTACCTATATCCACGCTGAAAACTCCATACTTCTACCAAAAGTACGGTGTGGAATCAAGCTGTAATCAAAAATATAAAACAATACTTTTGGAGTAGGATTCAATGTATTAGGAGCAATATTTTCCCAGTTGTCATCCATAAAGATATCTGCTACGATAGGGGATATTGGTAATCCATCTCATTGCTACACCTTCTGTTTGTCTGCATATTTTATCTTGAAATTTAAAAATAGTAGATATGAGGCATTGCTGATTTCTTAAAATAATTTCTTCAATGCATAGTTTCGTCCAGTGAGTAAGCTCACGGTCTGCAGTTAGTTCGTTTTTGGGATGGGAGAGGGTTAAAATTCTATGAAGTAATCTAGTTAGGTGGAGATAGAAAGAGGTTGATTACTGAATCCTGCCTGGCTCATCGAGTCTACACCAAACACAACAAATGCAACACAAATGACTCATCACTCACACCAGAAATACGAAAAATACTACTACCAATCAAATCAAATGAAGAGATGCAAAACAGTGATGGAATTATGTAACAACAGAAGACAAGGGCCAGGCAACAGATCGTTTTATTATGAAAATCAACACGTATTTATGCATATTTCACATACATTATTATAGCTTATGCAAGTAGACAAGCGCAGTCATCTGATTGGTTGTTTATCAGAAGTTAGGCAGACAAACGCAGGCTTCTGATTGGTCGTTTCGGGATTCCTCGACAAATATAGTTCTCTATCTGCGAATCATATTTTGCCACGTTAACTTTGCTGTGATTGGTTGTTGAATCAGCCTTGCTCATATTTTCTCACGGCCTGCTCTCACCACAATTATATAAATGAAATTGGGAAGGTTTGTGAGTAGGCAGCTTGATATGGATTATGAGTAGTGATCAAAACGTGGCTATCAGTAAATATTACTGTAGAACACTCTGAGACTTTATTAAAATAATAGAAAAACAATGTTTCCCAGACAAACTACATAATATATTATATTTATAAAACTTCAGAAATTTAAGCCATAAATAAACGAATGAAAACAGTACGAAAAAGTTATCACGATTACAGGGCTAAAAAAGAATCTTGTCCATCCAAACATGCTATTACCACTATTATTACTGAACTGTTAAAAGGGAAGTTAATTTGTTAGATCAGATGTACTGATCCTATGAGATCAATAATTAGATATGTAAGCTTTAGGCCTTATACTACTGACTGAGTAATATGAGAAGCTGAATACGGCTCACACCAAGCAGTTTAGTGCTTTCTTAACACATTGAAATGAGTTAAATACCGCACGTCTTTTTCATTCATTTAACGGGTGAGATCAATGCAGGTCTGAATTAGTTCAAACTGCCTGACAAGTTCAAAAGTTGGTTATCGATATTTTCCTTTGAGTAACGCCTGGAAAAACCTAATGAGAGAGACAGACTACTGTGTATCATAAGTACTCACACTTAGAAAGCGTATGAGGTTTGTGCTCCACACCAGTCGTATTTTCTGCAATCCATTAACTAAACCAGACGTTTGAGTTAGTCATTAGAGTTTGAAACACACTGAATTTTCATAAAATATGGATCTACAGTTTTTTATTCCTTTTTACGTTCCCCCTGGAACATAGGGCATCAGGCTAAATCTATGAAGTTTCGGTGGCAATGCTATTTATTCCCAGGCGATGGCGATGTTAGCCTCATGTCAAACCTTCCATCTTTACCAGTCTTATTACTTACTGGCTTAATGAGGTGAAGGAGTGAGTCGGTGGCCGCGGATCAAACCCCGAAACACATGAGGTGTGGTTGGTGAACATTCTACCGCAGTGCACTGACGCAAGCATATTGTGAAGTTTCTAGGCTGTGAAACCTCAAATAAACTGTCACTATGCATTAATAATAACACAACAGCAAAGCAGTGTCGATGGTAATTCACTGTCAGAAATAAGCACAGTACAAAAGTATAAATCAAGAATAAAGCGAATCGAATAAAATATGGTCAGTAGAAAGTGGAACATAATAACAGAAATCTGTAGCAAATACCATTTAACTATAATAAGATGATTGTACTAGACCAATTCGAATGTTTCTACACCATTATGACATGATAATGACTACGGAATAACGAAATAGTGTAAAGAAAATATTGGCTCATCACGTCACACTCCTGAGGGGTTCACCAATGGGAAAGTACAAGTTGGGCGAGGATAATATACAGTAGATCATGTGATAAGAAGATGAGAGGTTATTGGAAGCCATGGAGCCAGTTAAAGGGGATTGAAGAGAGAAGAGGATTAAATGTAGACGGACACTGTTGAAGCTCAGTGTCCTCCTTGAAGCCTGATGCGAATAGTAATAATTATAACTAATACTACTTTGACATAAGGATAAAACTTGAGCACTGTGGTAAAGCATAACTCCACTAGGGATAAAATTCTATTCTGATAAAATCACACAGTGTCTGTTATATAGTAATATTTACTGAAACAACCACATTTCGAGCACAATTTATTGCCACTCATAATCAATATCAAAGCATTACTCACACAACCTTCTTGCTTTATTTATATACATGAGTGAAATCGATGATTAGACATTTGAATAAAATCAATAATATAAGATAAAGTACATTCGAAAATAATATTAGTGTTGTCAAAAAATTTTATCATGTTAGCAGTGAGATTATAAGAAATTAAAAATTTAACTAAGGTTAGAATGATTGATTCCACGAAGATAAGTAATTTAGAGAATAGCTCAGAAGTCGCACTGCATACATTAACACACACAACCACACAGTGAGGCGGGAGAGGGTTGAAATTCTAGAAATGACTCAACGCAAATATTAGAGATATGGGAGATTTTATCACCAGTCAAATCGAAGAATAATAAAAAAAGGTTCAAATATATACAATCCATATCATAGCAATCATTGCAATTTATTTTACTATAAAAACGCTCGTCTTATTTCCCATATGATTGTATTTGATTAATAACACTTATATTATTATTTCCGAATGTACTTTCTCTTATATTACTGATTTTATTTAAATGTCTAATCATCAATTTTTACCCATGTATACAAATGAAGCAGGACAGTTGTGTGGATAGTGCCTTGATATTGATTATGAGTGGCAATACATTGTGCTAGAAACGTGGTTGTTTCAGTAAATATTACTATATAACATCCACTCTGATTTTATTAATATAAATTTTGTGGCATAATATTCATACTACTTTTCAGTAGCATAAATTTAAATGCAAATTAAATGATTCAGATTGGTTAACGTATCTTAAGGTCAAAACGTTACGCATTACACAATTCATATAAATTGCTTCTTCTAATTGTTTCAAATTGGCTGATGTCTTATTTTAACCCAATTAAAAATTATGAGCTCTACTCCAGTGACTAGTCATCATAAATTTGAATAAAGCAAGAACAAGAGCGGTTTTCACAGAATAAAATGGTAGCATCATTACTGATTTCGTCCGTTGGCTTCTCATCATCTGCTTACAGACCACAGCCATTATTAAGTATATCTACAGAAACGATTTTAACATACTTGCACAGAGTTCATTTATAAACAAAAACCAATCAATCATCATATTCATACATTAATAATAATATACGTAGTATTAAACACTATTCCGAACAATAATGATCATACACAATGGAAACTTTCGATATTACATAATAAGATGAAAGAGAGGTGAAAATTTCCAGTTACCAGGGCAAAGAAAGACTGATAACTATTTGTTTCTGAACACAAAAGTCAGGTTTCAGGCACTTGATGGAAATGGCTTCAGCAAACTTGAGGAGAATTGAGCTCTTTGGCCTAGTGATAATTTTGAACGACTTTTCGACGTCCACCTCATGACCAGTTTCAAGAAGATGCCGGGCATTTGTTGCCTTTAGACATAAACTTTTGATACATGTTTAGAAAATCGTAGATATGCCCTTCTTTCTGTCCTCCCACTGGAAGGAAGAAACAGTTATCAGTCTTTCCTTGCCCTAGTAGCTGGAAATTTTCACCTCTCTTTCATCTTATTACGTAATATCGAAAGTTTCCATTGTGTATGATCCTTATTGTTCGGAATAGTGTTCAATATTACGTATATTATTATTACTGTATGAATATAGTGATTGATTGGTTTTCGTTTAAAAATGAACTCTGTGCAAGTATGTTGAAATTGTTTCTGTACATATATTTAATAATGTCTTTGGCCTGTAAGCAACTGACGAGAAGGCAACGAATTAAGCAATGATGGTACCATTTTATTCTGTGAAAACCGCTCTTGTTCTCGCTTTATTCAAATTCATTATAGGGAGTAAATGTATGAAATTTCATCATAAATTATCGAAAGATTTGAAATATTCATGTTTTGTTTTGTAGATATTTCATTTGTTTCAAGTTTGATTGCGAAGTGATTTTATTTAGGGAACTTTTGAAAACTGACAGAGAATACGGGATAGCTAGCTGTTTCTCCCTTAATTGGGACTCGTCGACAGTTTGCATTCATGACCCAACTGTCAAGGAACAGACCTAGGATCTTCAGGTTAAAAAGAGAGCCTTTCAACCATTCAGTCATTGGAATGCAATCCGATAGTCCATGAATTCTAACTTCTGTCAGTTCACAATTTCTCGCGCCACCGCCAACCAACGCTATCGGTGAGTGTTAGTATTCACACCCGACCTGGTTGAAGCCACTGGTAATGACTTCCAACTAGAACTCCATTTCTCTGCCTCCTGTACTCAGTCAATAGTAAGCTGAAAGGTCAATGAGCTCACCTTGTAACGATAAAGTCCCGTGTACAATGTCCAGTGATGACATGAGTGATTACGGATGAAGAGTCCCGACTTGGGACAAAACAGCTGTTCAGTACTCCCCGGTTTTCAGTAGTTCTTTAACTGATATCAATCTGTGATCAAACATGAAACTGAACATTTATAATTCTCAAGTGTTAACTTACCTTCCACTTACTACTGTCAAACTATTTCACTGATCTTGTTTTATTCAGTTCAGGTTACCTGCGATCGTCAAAGTATCTCTGTATGCTATAAACATCCTTATAAAATATCAGATCCTGTTCCATATAATGATACTGCAAGCACATTTAAAGTTTATCTTAAGTCTACAATGATCTATCCTGAATTTATTGCAACAAAGTTCAATGTTTCAATGAGTAGATCAATACCTCAATCATGTCTATTAAAACAAACAGGTGATCAGACATTTTGCTCAACTTTCAATGTTCAATTGAATCAATTCAAAAAATGCGAAATTTATGAAATTGTATATAAAGTGAGTTATGATTAATAATACTGCTAATATGATTTCTGAAAAGAGTAATTATTTGCTGAACGCCTTTTCTTTTATATGACTTATTGGATGGAGACTTTTAAGCTATTTAAATGTTGTAAGGACCTGGTGAAGGTAAAGAAGTTCAGCAGTTTTCTTCTAGGCTATTCCATCAAGCTTGCAGTTGTACGCCTACCTAAAGTGCATAAACCGGGGGCAACGTTAAGACCAATACTTGATATGCAAAATTCGCCCTACCATGCATGCTCCAGCTAGATGGTTAGTAAATATTCTCAAACCTTTGCATGAGAAGACACTGAAATATAGCGTCAAAGATCTATTTTAATTCCTAGACGAAATCAAAGATATTTATATCAAGGACAAAACCATGATATCTTTGGATATAACATCTTTATTCACAAATGTACCTCTAGTAGAAACAAGTAACTACATATGTGAATAAGTGTATAACAAGTCGACAAATATTGGCATTCCAATGGAAATCCTAAAATAATTTTTATTAAGGTATACCATGAATATAAATTTCAAATTTGATGGTACACTTTACAGATAAGTAGGGTGGGGTGGCCATGGGCTCCCCACTGGTTCCCATTTTGACAGATTCTTTTCTGAGTAAACTAGAAAATGGACCTCTGAACAACCTTATCAGAAAAGTCTCATTTTATTGCCGATATATGGATGATACCTTCAACTTTTTATGATAATGATTCAGATAAGGGTACAATAATTACTGAATTCAATGAATTACATTCGGCTATGAAATTCACTTGCGAAGAGGAATCCCAAAACAGAATTAATCGCCTTCCTGGATGCCGCCCCCCCCCCCTTACAAGAAAACTAGTTAGTAGCATAAAAAGAAATTTGAATAGAAAAAATACTTGGGCAGGAAAATATACACACATTTTCACAGCTTCATTCCTCTCCAGTACAAAAAAAAATTTAGTGAAGACCCTCACTAAGCCACAGGGTTAAAACTATATGCTTAGAAGAAGTAATTGAAGATGAACTAAGCATTGTATATGATGCCTTGATTGAAAATAGCTATCTAGACAAATTCATCTGGAAACGCATAGCTAAGAAAGCTGAAAAGGACTATTCTCCATCCGTTAACAAGAAGCCTTTATGCATACAACTGCAATTCAAGGGCGATATGTCAAGCGAAATAATTACAAAGAAGTTAAGAAAATCAGTTTTAAAGAACTTTTAATGTTTTCTACATGACCAATGACGATTTATCAATTGAAATAGGAAGTACCTAGAGTAGCTAACCACTTCAAATTGTATCTACCGATTCAACTGCGCTTGTGATGGAGACAGTTATATTGGCTGTTGTTCTAGGAACTTAATTCTTTGTGCTCGAGAATATCTCCAAGTATGGCTAAGTAAAGGTGTGGTAAAAGCCATTAACAGTTAGATATTAGAGCACCTGGTCTGAACCAGCCACAAAGCCAGCCAACATTGAAGAATCCTTCTCTATCATCTATCGGGTACCGAATGAATTGCCGAAAACATTGAAGCACTGCATGCTCCAAACAGCAGAGGCAATTGCAATTCGCCTCAAACAACCAGTGCTCTGTGTGCAGAAGAAGCAAGTACACACCCTACTACTGCCCTGTTCGGCCTTCCGTAGAGACTGTAAATTCATGAATTTGTAATATTATCCTTCCTAATTTGGCTGTTCGACATTCAGTTTATTGTATGTTGATGCTGTTGAGCTGTAATCTATCAATATTATTGATTCGATGTTACTTAAACAGCAACATTAATGTTGTTCATAACACTAATTCATTCATTCACTATCATGTATATATAACTGTAGAGCCTGATGATGAAGGGGTTATCGAAAAGAATATTCTTTGTTCATTAACCATTATTTTTATATGCTAAATGGAAAACTTTGATTAGTGAAAAAAGAATATCTTTTTCGAAAATTTCTTCCTTAGGTTCTAGAGTTATATATCCATATTAGTTAAGGTACAAGTGGTGTGGAAAACATTTATGCTTTATTTAGGTTACGTTGCATCATTAAGTTCAAAGACCCAAGATGTATTTTTATCAACAAGTTAATTTACTAGACTATATAATATCATTTTTGGTTGATGATGATTCATAAGTGAAATTTAGAACGCGCATTTCCTCCCGTTCAGGATTTGTCAGCTGCATGTATTTGCATTCTCAGTGAGTGATGAGGCTAGAACCCAGCACCCATCGTTTTAAGCGCTAAAACATTATTCACTACGCCTTCCGTCTATGAGAATCACCTCTTTTGCCAAGTAACGTTTAACCACAGCGATAAAGAAAACTTTCTACTCTGTATATCTGTTCCTATCCTTCAGCAGCCGTCCAAAGTTCATCCAGCAACTGAAAGATGTCTTACCTAACCTTAGCCATTCTTCGTGCATATACCATTTCAGCTGTTACTGTAGTTCAAGTTATATGGGGTGCACAATTAGGCAGGTTCGTCTACGGGTTCGAGAACATTTACCGGCATGGTTCATGTGCGTCGTTTGCACAGTGGTTAGGACTCTCGCCGACCATGCACATGGTACGGGGTTCAAGCCCACGCCGACGCACACCTGGTATCTATGGTCGGCCTGCGAGTTTTGGGCTACCGATATCCACGCTGAAAATTCCACACTTGTACCAAAAATACGGTGTGGAGTCAAGCTGTAATCAAAAATTAAAAAAATAAAAATAAGCAAGGGGGAAATTAAGTGCATAAAAAGCTCAATTCTCTCACACTTGTACTGCTTATGCTCCTTCACTCTTATATTTACCTAGAATTTCTGGAATTTCCTCCCATCTGGCTGGCGTCACAATCCCCACAACCGATCTGGTACACACAATTCTGTTGGTTCTCTTCCTGTATTTTATCCTTAACCTTCACCAGTGTTAAGCGTAAGATGTCTGTTACACGAAATTACATATTTTTGTAAAGATTGTCAGCGATTCGCTTTATTTCCACTGTAATAGCCCAGATCTTAGCAACAGGTTTCGATCCATCCTTATTCTCCTATCTTAAATATTTTTTCCTTAATATCTTTAGGATAATTATTCGATTCAAGAGTAGAGTGAACCAATTTTAGTTCCCTGCTAATCTCATCTTCTTCAGTAACTAGACGCGTGGCTCTGATAATGAGATACTTAGCTACAGTTACTTTGATGGTGAGGGGATGTGCTAGTGTTAGAAAGAAGAGAACACGAAGTTCAGCAAATATGTCGATCTTTTCGACGATTTCATTCTCAAAAGCTGTACAATCGCATTTATATAGATTATTTTACATGGATACAATTAGTATTTGTTTAATTCCACATAGTAACAAAGGTGATAATAATTTTCACCTTGATATGAAAGTTTGAAGGTAGGAATATAGATTACAAGAAAATTAAGAGAAATTATGGTTGAATATAGATTACAAGAGGCATAGAAACAAAACATTACACAGGATTGGAATATAGTTGTAAAATGGTTATTCTAAACGGATTACAAGTGTGATCAGGAGGAGCATGGAAATAAAATTAAAATAACTAGTTTTATAACTGAAAAAAAAATTAGGTGGATTAAACGAAGATTGAGGGACTAAGAATCAGACACACAGCGAACGAAAAATGCTCTAAAGGAAAAAACAAGAACGAAAACAGACGAGGAAGAGAAAAAAAAAGACGGAAACAAAGGGAACATACCGAACTAGGTCCATGGTAGTTGTAGAGGTTGGACTAACTTCTTTTGAACACACAGCTCCGGCTTCTCGATGCATATTGCGAGGGCTTCTGCAGTACAAAGAAGTCGGAAACATATTGCTCTTGGTAGGTTTCTGTTGACTTTGTAAATCAATCAGCTGAGATGTTTTGGGAGGTGTTCACCAAATGTTCAATAATGGCACTTCTGACTGAACCGGTGCCTAATCTTTGCAGCCACGCTGGGTAATGTTCTCTAACACGTTTTGAAAGGACGCGCATACAACGACCTATGTACCTAGCTCCGTACGAGCAAGTGAACTGGTATATGCACATTGAATTGGTCATATGCGAGAGTTTATCCTTCGTGTTGTTTCGAAGTATTCGACGGTTAGAGAATATCACTCTTAGTGTTGCTTCAGGGAAGGTCTTCTTTAAAGAGCTGATGTGCTAATTAGTAAGTAGTCTAGGTATCTGTCCGAATCTGTCGGCTTCCTGAAGATGTTTTTTATTTTAAGTTTACCATTTGGTTGTCTTTTTTATTAAACAGTCCAGGAAAGCCAAATTATTTCCACGGGATTCAACAATGGCGACGTTATTTATATTTTCAACTTCTCTAAAACTTATGCACAGATATAATTTTTACACACCTGAGTACTTCTCACTCGATGCCAAATTATATTTTGAAAGCTATTCATTCGATGAAAACTTGAGCCTAATTCACATGAACTATACTTTATTGTTTGAGGCGTTCCTTGACATAATGACGACAACTCATTGAAATTTGGGAGCTCACTATTCCTCTGATCTGACTCTTCACCTCCCTCCCTCTCTCTCTCTCTATTTTTAGGATGGATCCGCTTACTATGGGACATTACACGCTGAAGATAAAAAAGAAGGAGATTCTATTTCTATGCTAAGAAATTTTCATATTGATTTTCTGTGTTTTAATGAAGGCAAATCAAAGATGTCTACAACGTATTTCTATGATAGGTGAGATCATTATCATCAGTATATGAGTGTATTTCATTATTTACTAGGCATTATAATATTTTGTTGACGTATCTGTCTTGAAAACTAGGGGAAAATCTTCTGCCTTTAAGTGATGCGATATGATGGAACAATCCCTTCTACTGTGAACAGTTAGTCCTTTAAAACAAAATTTGAATATCCTCCCATCAGAAGACTGAATTTATCTGAAAAATAATGATTAAGTATTTGAGTACTATATTTCGAAGGAGACCTGATCACACGCATAATATACTTCTCAAATCGATTTATAGGAAAAAATGAAAGGTCAGCTGGCAGAAACATAATGATAGTGGGACTTAAGAATGATAGAGAAATAATAATGATTCAAGTGTTTGTGTTGTAGGGATTTGATTGGTTACATTGGTTAGAAAACCATTGGAAAACCTGGGAGCAATGAACAGCTGCTTCGTCCCAGTTTTGGACTCTTCATCGATACGCACCCACCACCAGGGTACAAATCCAGGACCTTCTGGTTACCCCGGTGTGTAGGTATTGATGAAGAGTCCCAAACTAGTATGAAACAGCCAGCTGTTCAGTACTCCTAGGTTTTCCAATGGGACCAATATCAGCTTATGATGAAATCCTGTAACCAATCCAATTCCTAGAAACCAACACTTGAATATCGATGAGATACTCACTAGCAACTTGCCGTATTCAGGTAGGTAGTTACCTGTGATTCTCGTGAGAAATCGTGACCATAAGGATGCTGCAGGTTGGGTGTGAGGACAAATACTCGCCGCAGAAGACATTGGCTAGTGGTCGTGCTATATTGTGAATTGTCAGAAGTTGGAATTCGTGAACTGGCCATTGGATCGGGTCCCAGTGGTTTAATGGTCTATGAGCTCGCTAGCCTTGTAACCAGAATGTCCCGGGTTTGAACCCTGGTGCCGGGTGCGTACCGATAGGGAGTCCCAAATTGGGACGAAGCAGTTGTCCATTGCCCCTAGGTTTTTCAATGGTTCTCTAACCACTGTTAGCCCATGATGAAAGTTCTGTGACCAAAATAATAATTATTAATTTATATTTTGCATAAACGAGTAAGTTTTTAAGAAATGCATGCCATTTTTACGGTCACGATCAGTTTTCCTATAAATTAGAATCGTGAAATATTATAAATTAACATATTTTCAAAAGTTTAAATTGTTTGATCATGGTACAAGTAATCAGAACAGGTTCTTATAAATGTTAAATTGTAAGCCCTTCACCGTCAAAGTTGAGTGACAATCCAAATTTCGTGCCATTTCCTGCTGATAGTTATGGTCAACCAGTGAACTGCCTATATTTGGGTAATTGCTCAGTCGCCACGTGACTAAAAAGCTTTTTCAAGAAGAGAGAAGAATCTCCTGGGAAACAAAGCAATAAGTGTCCAGTTAAACATACAAAGATGTATTGTTACATCAATTGGTAATTTTCAGTCCATATGCGGCTAGGAACCAGAATAATGGCGAATTAATCCATACAAAATGATAGTGGAAACATCTAGGAGCTGGAAATTGTCATCACGCGAGTCAGTGAGATTTCAAATGCAACCAGCAGATTTACTGGCACCGAACAGATGGTTGTTGGGATTTTTTTAATTGGTATATAGGTAGTATTCCACAACTGTCATCCAGGATGAGTGGCGGAGGAAGGTAATGGGTAATTCACGAGGGAGTTATAGGATATGGGACCAGTAATAGTCTCGGATCATTTTTCATTTTGAGTGGTCAACTGTCTACATTCTTTATTCTCATGCAAATAGTCATATAGAAGGTAAAATGGTGAGAGCGGAAAAAGGAGACAAACGACAGTAGCAGAGAAGAAAGCAAGTGGAGTCCTCAAAGAGCATATATATATATATTATTCAAGTGATGGTTTGTAGGGATTTGATTGGTTTCAGGATTTCATCATGAGCTTACATTAGTTAGAGAACCATTGGAAAACCTGGGAGTATTGGACAGCTGTTTCGTCCTAGTTTGGGACTCTTCAGCAGTACGAACCCACCGGGATTCGAACCCAGGACCTTCCGGTTACAAGGCGAGCTCGTATACCATTAGGCCACTGGGACCCTACCCAATGGTCCTTGAATTCTAACTTCTGCCAATTCACGACATAGCGCAACCGCTAGCCAATGTCTTCCTTGGCGAGTATTTGTCCTCACACCCGACCGGCTGCACCCTACTGGTCACGACTTCCCACTTGAACCCAGGTAACTACCTACCTGAATAGGGCCACTCGCCAGTGAGCATCTCATTGGTATTCAAGTGATGGTTTGTATATATTACTTGTGTATATATATATATTACTTTACATTACTTTTGATCGTATAGACAGCTTTCTGTAAACACATGTGGGATGCAGTGGGTGAGGGGATGCTAAATTTTACGGACACCTATCTTTAAAGCTTTATATGAACTATTATCAAGATTTGACCGAATAGTGTTCAACATTGCTATTGGGCACCGAGTGAGAAATAGACATGTGCAAAAATTACATTTGTAAAATCTCAGTGAAATTTAAATGAGTAATTCCGAGGTTTCCTGACTTCGACAAACTGGTTCGAACTTCTTCAGGGAAATTATTCGAAATTAACATCACAGAGAGTTATATATAAAAAGAATATCTTGATAGAGGAAGAAAGACCAGATTTGCAGTATAAAATGATGCCATCATCATTCTATTTCACAGGTCCTCATCAGCTAACTGCAAACTACCTGAAATTACAATGGTTATAAATAATAATCACATTTCATACTTCAATGTTTGAAAGGAATAATTACCCAAACACCCAACTAACACAAAAGGAAATTAAAAATTATTTTAAAAAAAAAAAAATAAAAAAAATATATGGATATTTTTTAATGAGAGAAAATCCCTTAGTGGAGTAGAGAAGTAACCAATTTCAATATTTAAATAAAAGTCCTTGATCTAACTTTCCTATTTTAAACCCCAAACTATAAATTTTTGTTCAAGCACAAAAACTTATGATGATCTTGATATATCCAAAAGGGAATTACCTCCTTCTCGTTGTATTTAACCCCTTTTATTTGGGAAGGTAAAGGATGTTTTTTCCCACCTTCCCACCCTTAGGGGTAAAACTTCCAAATTTTCCCCGCCGTTTTTTTTTTCCTTCATCAAATTTCCACCCAACAAACAAGTGATTTTGTCCATTTTCCATGATGCGATATCTCTACAATGCTGGTACCACTGGACTGTTGACACCAGGCTGTTCTCCGTCTCAGCAGCTGCTGCTCTCACTGGCTGTTTTAGCATCCAGTAGTTGCAGATATATGAAATCTGCGTCAGGGACAGATGCGACCTGGAGAAAAAAGTTCCTACGAAATATTAAAATAATCAGCTTACCCTCTCTAATACTAGAACGCTTCAAACATATACCACAACGATGAAAAATCCATCAGTTGATCTGCTATAGCTTTTTAAAGTCATGATACCACCGCACGAACAAGTTCGCTCCTTTCGGAGCAACCCTAAATCCAGGCAATACTGCAATACAGTATCCTCCTCGAATTGCAACCGTAACCTTGTAAGGGCACGCATTTGAAATGAATCAAGCGCTATACAACATTGAACTACATTCATGAATCTCATTGGATAATTCGCTGATTGGTAGTTAGTGGTGTCGAAAGTTTAACTTCGCCGTTTGAAAGGTAATAGAGAAAAAATTGTAAGATGAACACGCCCGGAAGACAAATATTACAATTTTTTAGCTTGAGTAACCATCAATTAATGTGCTTTTAAACTATGAAAAATGAGGAGGGGAGATGAGAAAAGATAGAAAATAGAAAAATCTAATTAACATTGTCAGCTTATACGTCTACACAGCAACTCAAGAAGGTTAAAGTTCATCAAATCAGAAACTTGTTCAGGGTGAATAATGACAATGAAATGTTTTTAACTAATACACTAAATTCTCACTCTGCCACGTGATGGTGGAAGGTCCCACAGTTCAGTTGCTTCTCAAGCCATTTGGATATGTTCTTCCATCCTCTCGCGTCAAATGCGATTAGTGCGTCGGTGGCACAGTGGTTAGGACTCTCGCCGACCATGCACATGGTCCGGGGTTCGAGCCCACACCGACGCACACCTGATATCTATGGTCGGCCTGCAAAATTTGGGCTGCCGATATCCACGCTGAAAATTCCATACAGTGTGGAATCAAACTGTAATCAGAAATAAGAAATACCTATGTATGTGACACTACACACACACACATGTGAAATGATATACACTCTGGGACGTGACATAAACACTTCTGCAATACTCAGCATTTTCGTAGAGCATTGTTTTTGGCTTCTTCACCAATTATAAACCGGACTGCTTATTAAGTTTTGTGGATTAGCGAAGTTAATCTATGTCTTAAAATTCTACTATTTACTCCCTCATTGTATGATACTTTGTTGAAAACGTCTTTCTTAGGGAAGAGAACAGATTGTAGGTTTTAAAACCAGATGACTTCTACACCTTTAATTGGTGGATGGTGATTAGCAGTGAGATCCAGGATGTGTAAATCGTCCTATTTCGGGCTGCTCATCTGGATATCTATTCAGCCGGCGGGAAAATCTGAAATTCAATTAAATAAATAACTTCTACAACTAACTGTTTAACATTTTTAAAGGATATCCATTGTCAACAAGAATATCCATCAGAATTTTAGTTTCTTTTGATTCTCTGTAACACAAGCTGTACAAATACGCTGAATTCTCTTGACTAAAAAACTTCATCAAGTCTATCTTGTACTACAGCGGACAAAAGCTTTGAACATTTAAATATTGCCCTGTCCAAGTAGACTTTCCAAAAATTGATCGCTTTATTGAACCATCTTCTTTCCGATTCAGAAATATGTCTGAAAATGCAAGTTGATTGTAACTTTCTTCCTCGCAAGTAAGACTTATATGATTTTGTTTCTATGCCTGTCAACTCTCAGTCAGATTGTTCCAAATTAAATAACTTTCTGTCGGAAATTAGTCAGTGGTCCTCTTCAAACTGTCTTAAGCTTAATCCGTCTAAATGTCAGGTAGTCAGTTTCACTTTCAGACGTAAATGTGACCTACAGCAAATAGTTAGCTCACATGGCCCCACTCTCATTGACGGCACAGAGGTTGAAAATACATCTAATGTCAAGTACCTTGGGCTGAGTTTTTCCACCGATCTTTCCTGGTCTTCCCACATCTTGTTAGTTACTAGAAAGATGTTTCGCTTAACGTTCTACATTAGGAAATTTAGGCAGTCTGGTATAAAGCAATCTTTACTTTCTCAATTTGTAAATTCTTGCATTCTACCCATCCCCTTTACTGCTCCCCATTAGTCTTTCCTGGACTACTCAAGAAAAACTTTGCTTCTCTGAGAAGGGCACTAAAAGCTGTTAGTAGGGCAAGTGGGATATCGTTAAACCAACTGGTGAACACTATTGTGGATAGACATATAATGTCATGTAAGAAACTAGCGAATACAATATTGTCGGACCCCGACCATCCTCTCAATACGCAGCTGTCTCCTTGCATTTCATCTGGTAGAACTAGAAGCAGCTATAGGAGGCTATATGCTAGGACTACCAAATACAAAAACTCCACAATACCATATCTGGAACAGCTGTTATGTGATGAGAAATCCGTTAGGTATGACACGATAAACTTACTGCAGCACTCTAACAAATAGTCTCATTAGTTTTTGTTTTCCTTTCCTCGTTACTATTACACTGTTGTTCTCATCTTCTACCACACATCAACTTTATATTTCAAATCCTGTGGTGCATGGTTTGAAATGAAATACTCTACGCTGTTTTTTTCTTAATTTTAAATTTTTATTTATTTTATTTATTTATAACTTATTTATTCTATTTTTATTTATTTATCTTTGATTTTTAAAAATGTTATATAATTTATGAGGTGATTAGATGCAATATACTGTAATGCACGCTGAAAATTCCATACCTGTACCACAAATACCGTTTGGAATATAGCTGTTATTATTATTATTGTACATTGTTATGTCTAACCAGTAGGTGATTTCCTTCTATTGTTGCAATTCGAGGAGGTTAGCGTTTCCCAGTATTTCCTGGATTTGAGTTGCGCTGGAAAGAGCGAATTTGTTTGTGTGGTGGTATCATGACTTTAAAAAGCTATACCAAATCAACTGATGGATTTTTCATCGTTGTGGTACATGTTTGAAGCCTACTAACACTAGAGAGAGTAAGCTGATAATTTTAATATTTCGTAGGAATTTTTTTTCGCTAAGTCGCTTCTTTCCCTAAGGATAGCAGATAGAAAAGCAACTACTCTTATACCCATTACCACCAGACTTGTAAAAAGGGGGTCTATAATACATACGGACGAATGGAAGGGTTACAATTCCCTGTCATCTTTGGGATATATCCATCATAGAGTCAATCATTCAAGTGATTTTGTGGATCCCGTTACGAGAACGCATACAAATTCTATTGAAGGATTTTGGGGCAGGTTGTAAAATAGGATAAGAGCTATTAATGGATCTCAAAAGGAGCTCATTTACAGTCATTTAGATGAATATATGTACAGAATATGGTGTAACTTCTCCATTGACAGTCCCATGCTAAACTGGGAGATGTTTCTCTCACATGTTCGAAATAGATATCCCATGTAACTATTTTATTATCTATTTTATGCTTTTTTTCTATAAATATACATTTCTATTCATAATTTATGCCCCTTTACTGTGATTGGTCCGTTCAAGGTCGTTTGGTGATTGGTTGTTAGTGGTGTCGAAAGTTTAACTTTGCCACTCGTCGTCATCTGGGTGTACTTGCATCCCCCAGTGAATCAGTGATGGTGTTCCCACCGAGGCTTGGTTCTGGTACCCATAGTTTCAAACGCCAAAAAGTTATCCACGCAAAAATCTAAATTGAAATAAGTAGTTAATAAGACACGAGGATATCAAAGCAGTCAGGATCAGGAAAGCAAGACAAGCTTTCATTACTCTCAAGTCTGTGTGGAGGTCAACGGCACTAGGCATGAAAAATAAGATCTGGATTTTCAACTCCAATGTGAAGTCAGTGTTACTTTATGGATCAGAGATTCTGCGCCACTTCACGAAAGGCACTTCGAAAAAACTACAGATTTTCATCAACAGCTGTCTCCGCTCAATACTACTCAAAATCAGATGACCGGCCAGAAAAGACCAGCAACAGGAATCTCTGGTAGCGGACGAACTCGGCAGGAACCGATTTTGCAATAAATATGCAGGTAGAAATGGAGGTGGATTAACTGGCCATACTCTGAGAAAACGAACCATCAAGTGACATCACACAACAGCCCATTGCTCGAGTGTAACTCGAACGGGAAGCAGAGAGGTGGTAGTCAGTGTGAGGATGACATAGAGGAGGTGATGTGAGGAGATGAAAGTATGTGAGCAGACGTCGAGCCAGGTGCAAACGTTGACAGAGAACCCAGCGCAATGGAGGTGTGAGCCTGAAGCGGTTAGGACGGTTGACGAAGATGCACATGGTCTGGGGTTCGATCCCCGGCTGACGCACACCAGATATCAATGATCGGCCTGCTAAATTTTGGCTACGAATATCACATGCTGAAAATTCCATACTTGTACCAAAATACTGTGTGGAATCAAGCTATAATCAAAAATTAAAAATAAATTAATGGGAATGTTGGTGTGTACTTGGTGGTTTTCATAGCCTAGCTGGTTAAGAGGATAACACTTTGACGTTTGGAACTAGGGGTACCGGGTGTGAGATTCGGTGGGAATGCCATCACTCACTGGGGAATCCAGGTACATCCAGTTGACGAGCTCCGAATAAGACGAAATGCAAGTTGTCCTTGATTCCACTGCCAGCCATCATCCACCAATTGAAACAAATATTCAGTTAAAGTATCTCACTACTTATAAGTACACAGTAGTATATATATATAAGACTAGGAATAATATTAGCTTAATTCTTGGAATTGTTTACACGTAAAATATTCACTCCCTTACAGTAGAATCTTCACGTGAAAAATGTTCATCAACAGTTTATCTCGTTTGATGCAATATAATTCTATCTGAAAAACAAGAATCGCTCATCTACAACATTTTCCCTTCAATATCTTCTTGAAGTGTTCCACAGAGGTAGGTTGGAAGTCATCGAAGAATGTTTGCTCGGAAGGATATATAGTTGGACGATGAAAGCAACATGAGAAATGTAGATACATTATACTGGACTGAAATTCAAGTAGCTTAGTGGTTTCAATGGCCCACCAAATCAATATATGCAGTAAAGCTTAAAAAATATGAATTAATTTTGAATTATTTACCTAAAAATATTCTCTTCTAATCCATTTTCACCCCCCCTTCTTTTCAAGATCATTTTCCAGTCAATTCTTTGAACGAAATCATCAAGTGATATTATATGAAAGTAAAAATGAAACCAACACTGTCTCTGCAATGAAATATGTTAAACATGGGCCAACTAACAAGGTATCGTTAACAACATTCACTAATTCCGACTCAATTCCCCTGTCGATTTCCTCTGATCTCTCTAATCAACTTTTTCTAACGTTAATCAGATTGAAGGAGAATGATATAAGGTTGGAAATTATTTCAGCTGTATCCAGTAAGTCATTGTTATTATTATTCCCTTGCTTTTTAAGTAGAACATATGTACTTCACCCAGTTCCCTAAAGACTTTCTTTCAACTGGTTCCACCATTACCAACTGAAACTTTCATTTCTTTCTCACACGATCTCTTCCATGTCACCATTGAACCCACCCCTAAGTCATCTTTCGTTGCCCATTTGGGTCCCACTCGAGGACTTGCCTTGAGTGTGATGTCACAGAAAGGGCCTACACAGTGTATGTCCGGTCTATCTCTATTTCCTAGTACATAATTGTTGTGCAATACGTTTTTTTGAGTCGTTTGCTGTCAAGCCAGTTTCTTCTCGTTTGCTTATCCTTTCTGGTTGTTCTATCTAATCCCCAATATGCAGTGAATCCAAATGTTGATAAAAGTGTTCAGGCAGTTGAAAAAACACACTTGATGACATGATGCATCTCTGATCCACACAGAAGAACTGATTACACTCCGATCCAGCTGTTTATATCCTCATCACTGTTGACTGTAGGTGACCATTTCTGTGTGCGTATTTCAGATCACATGTTCTTTTGGAGTCTGGTATATTGGCCGTTCTAGTCATATCCTGTCCAAAAGGGTAGAAGAACAGTATCCAGCATGGTTACAGAAAGGTAATAGTGGCTGTGTAAGGAGTGCGATAATCGAATACCTGGTCAACACTAGTCATTCCATCTCAACAAATGCATCCCTCAAAGTAATCTACAAAATGAATGACAATCTGCCAAAGGGAATACACTTTCGTCTCCTTGACACTGTTGAAGACTTAGTCACTCACTATGAAGAACCAGAGCTATCCATGTGCAGATGCTCTATGTTCTCCACTAACTAACATACTAAATGCTTCTTTCTCCAAAAACGTTGTACCTGTTCGATGGAAAGACATTAAAATAGTCCCTGTCCCTAAACCTGTAAATAGCAAGAACGTAAAGTTCAGACCCACTGCTATCGCTTCCCCGTTTCTAAAAGATCATGGAAAAACTAGTACCTGTTAAACTCGAACCCTCCCTTAAAAGTTTTGAAGACCTCAAACAATTTGCCTATAGACAAGGCAGGAGCACGTTAGACGCTGCAGCCGTCTTACACAACAGTATCGTCTCATCATTAGATAAACGTGCCAAATACGTCCGCTGCACGTTTCTCCACTTCACTTCTGCTTTCGACTCTGTACCTAGATGTCTCTTGCTAAATAAGCTCTCCATGACACAAACTGAGTCCTGGGTCACTAACTGGTTGCATTCCTACTTTTCAAACAGAATGCAGCATACCGCATACAAAGGCAAATCCTCCTCTGCTGTGCTCACTGAAGCTGGTGTCCCCCAAGGTGCTGTAACCTCCCCACTTCTCTTTTCTTTCTTTCTACATGACTTACCATCTTCAAATGACATTATTTCTATTAAATATGCTGACGATCTGACTGTATCTTTGCCTGCCTGTCAATTGTCAAAGTGACTGCTCAAAACTAAATGGCTTCTTATCAGAAATCAGCCAGTGGCCCAAGGAAAACGGTCTCACCTTAAACCCCTCCAAATGCCAAACAGTCAATTTCACCTTTAGGCACAAATCTGACCTAAACAAACTGGTTAGCACTCACGAGGTGTGCAACATTGATGGCACTGAAACAGAGACCAAGTCGGAAATTAAATACCTAGGCGTCATTCTATCTACTGATCTTTCCCGGTCGTCGCATTTCTCGATGATTTCTAAGAAAGTATTCCGTCTTACCTTCTACATCAAGAAGTTAAGATATTCTGGAATAACCCAACCCAACGCTATTCCTACAATTCGTTAACTCTCGCATTCCGCCTATTATTCTCTATTGTTCTCCCTTAGTTTTTCCACGGCTGGCTACTGAAGAAAGACTATACCTTATTACGCAGAATGTTAAAGATTGTCAGGAGGGTAAGCCACAGGGTGCCACTTAACCAGCTTGTTAATATTCTGGTTGACAGGCACATGGACTCGTGTGAAAAATGGGCTAAATCCATTCTATCTATCTAACTCACACCACCCTCTTCATTCATAACTCTCCCGCCTTGTATCTCATTAGGCAGAATCAGAAGCCTATATAGAAAACGATATGCTCACAATAGCAAGTACATCAACTCAACCATACCCTACTTAGCTCGTATTCTGTGAGATAGAGAAAGCATTAGGCGTGATACCTATAACTTGTTAATTAGTCAGTAAAACGACTGGATTTCGTCTTTCCAACTCATATCATTTATAGGTACAACGTTTTTTTTCTTACTTTTCCTCTTCTCTGTTCTGTGCAGCTTTGTTTCTTTCTTCTGTTTACGCCAGTAAATATGCTAGTAATATCTACTTTTCTAACACCTTCAAACACTCTGTTCAATTTTGGCTGTGCTACCGACATGCCAATATGTTGTTGTCATAATGAACTGAGATTTCCTTAATCTATGTAGAATTTTATTTATTTTTAATGTACTAACTGAATGCAATAGTGTATGTAGTGAAATGATGAGAATTCCATTCTGTATCACAAGTACTGTTTTGGAATAAAGCAAATTATTATTACACAAAAGTATTCCATCACTTCTACTGTCATGGTGACAACCTTGCTTGTTGATATCTACCAACTTGATTTTGTCCGGTTGTTTTTCTAACTCCTGATAACTTTTGCATTTCTTTAGAACTCTTACATAATTCCATATCTTTCTTTGTTTCTATGTGCATCCTGATTACATTTCATTCATCACAGTGTTCATCTCATTGTTTAACTCTTATGCATTGACTAATGTCAACAACTATTGTAACAACAGAAGACAAGGGTCAGGCAACAGATCGTTTATTGAGAAAATCAACAGATATTTACAGATTTTTATGTATATTATTATTATCGCCATTGTTAATGGAGAAGCAAACTCTTCTGATTGGTTGTTTTTTTGTTGAAGGTGATTCTGTGCTGCTTGTGACCGTTTCTTAGAAAGTTAAGCCATTTATCTGCGAATCGTATATGCCCAGGTTAAGTCTGTTCTGACTGGTTGGTAAGTTACGCAAGGTTAGGCTTAGCTATTGTTATTTCTCATGACCTCGATTCAGTACGCAAACATAGATGTAAATTGTTGTCTACAAATTTTGGCTTGCAGCTAGATCTCACTCACTCCACTATGAAAACTCATCACTTTTGTTACTACCCTCTGTCATGAAAAAATTGTATATAAATGCGATTGTACATCTAAAGAAAATGAATTTGACGAAAAGAGCCTCTTCTCTAAGCTACACTTGTGTTTGTTACTATTAATGCCAGTAACTGAAACAATACTATCCAGGTCACGTGAGTGAAAGAGGTAACTTTCTTCAAATTCCTCTAGTCATAGGTGAGTAGTGCTTGTTGTTGGTGGTTGGCTGGTTGGTTGGTTGGTTGGTGGGTGGGTGGGCTTTTTCATCACTTTTGTCTTTTCTGTAACCCCTTGAAGTCCTGTCTTGGCTGCTTCTTCTGGAAAAACTCAACGGTTTTCTCCTATAGACCTTCTAGATTGTCAGCCATTAGACACAAAATATCCTCAAAGTCTACATCTTCTTGTCAGTTACTAGTGAGCATAAGATTGATCCTCAGGGGTGGTGATCTTTAGAGATTTGACGGCTTTCGAGTTCGATCGCAGACTAATTCCAGTTAAAGAACCTTTGGAAACAGGATAAAATTCAACCAGCACTAATGCTGAGAACTAGACGCTAAACGCTAGTGTTAATCCCGAAATGAACAACTCATATGTCAAGCCTAATTATATTACTTCAATAGCAGATTGATAAACGCTATTCTTATGTTTAAAGGCGTCATTATGTATATCGATTTTCAATTTATCTTGCATTTTCCCGTTGCATATCAGTTTTAACTAATCTCCATTTTTATTCGCCTAGAAAATATACTAATCGAATATTGTTTGATTGATGGTGTATTCAATTCGTCCAGTAGAAAATTACCAACTTCTGACAATGAAAATCATCACAGAGTAAGGTAAGTGAATCACATCATCTGATGCCTTTGATGTTGTATCGTCTTAAATTGAGAATTTGTTTTCACGTATTACCGGTTTGACAAAGTTGATGGCTAACCAGAATTTGGGTGATTCCGAAGTGATTCAGCTCTTTCAGCTAAATCGAACTAGAGAAACAACTGATGACCTGGGCCAAAGAAGGATAAAACAGCTTTCGGGTGTTTACATTACTTGTGATCTTTTCTGGCTAGTAAACACTAATGCTTGATGTGAGTAATGTCCAGCAGATCATTTATAACACCAAGAAGATCGATCAAACGTTGTAATCTGAACAATTTGGGTCGCTAAATAAAGCTGTAGTCAATATTGTTATATACTGCTGAGTGGTTAATAGTCCTGACGCAAAAAGGCGGAAATCAGAAGACCAGCTCCTTCACGATGATACCTGTATTTTCCAAACAAGGAAAAATAATGTCTGCCACACAAGTGTATGAGTGAAATGGTATGTAGTGTACGAATTGTGTGAACAAGTATGAACAAGTCTATATAAGTGTACAATGCAAAAGTATATATGAAAATGACTAATACATATGAACCAGTAAGACAGTCATCTTACCATGATTGGTTGTAATGTCATATGATAACAAGGTCATACATGTTTATTTAGTTAATGGACAAACAAAGCATGATGTCAGTTACAATGGAATATCGATCCATATACACATAGCAAAATATAATAGACTGTCAAAAACAAAACACACATCATGTGACTACATATCAAATATATATATAAAATTTTTCTTGTGGGTTCCAAGTAAAATATAGGGCTTCAACAACAACAAATCTCCACTTTATTCTATTTCCTACCATCCTTTTCAGCTGGGTCCACGATTGACTGAACTCTTTCATCTCTTCCCCAAACGTTCTGCTGCATGACACCTACACACCGACGACCCACTCATCGCTTTCCATTGGGATTCTACTCAGTGGGGGCATGACGCACGACGTCATTCAACGGCCTCTTCAATATATGCCCAACCCATCTCCACTTTCTCCCATAAATTTGTTGAGCGATAGGCTTTCAGTTGGTTTTTTCTTACAGTTTCTTTTTATTAATTCCTTCTGGCCATTCAATCTTCAGTATGCAGTCAGCTAGTGAATTGGGCGGCTGTTGATGAAAGTCTGCTGTGACCTGTTGGAAATCCTTTCCAAGGACACGTTCATCGAGTTTTTGACTCTTATAGAAGTACTGACCAACTTCACATTGGTGTTGAAAAATACGAATCTTGTTCCATATGCTGAGTGTAGAAGATTTCTAAACTGCTTTCAGATTGGTTGATGAAGACGTATCTTGTCTTTCCAATCATCTCTGGCTGGCTGGCTGGCTAGTTTTGACATCTTCATCCGTCCCACAGGCCTGTAGTTGAAATGATGCTTCCTGGCTGGATAAGTGAAGGAGGTACCCTCTGTTGAATCCCTCTTGTTGATGGTAATTGGTGCTGGTTGTTGCTGTTGGTCGGTTGGTTTACTTCATCACCTCTATTTTCTCTGAGTCCACCTGCAGTCCTGGATATATATATATATATATATATATATATATATATATAGTTTCATCCATTTCAGCTGTGTTCACGAATAATTTCTCCAATTTGCTAGTCAGATAAATATCTCTAGTATGCAATTAATGCTGACAGTTTAATCCTCTCTAGTAACACGAGACGTTCTGGGGAGATTCCTGACCGATGAATACTACGTTTCCAACAGTTATACTAAGAATAAAAGATAGGGTGAGAGATTAGCAACCCCACGCGTGAAACTAAACAATATCTCCTTTACTGAGTCTTCGAAAGCCCGAATCTCATTGTTCCACCCAATACACAAATAATTTGAAAAAGAAAATGCAAGCAGCGTATCCTGCCATTGTGTTGTAAGACAGTGAAGGCTTATATAGCTAGCTGATGGATAACTATACAAAACCCCTCTAAGTTCCTAGTGGAATACACGGCTCCAAGTGTTAAGCCTTGATGTTTCAGTAGGATTGTTAGCCGCACATCCAGCCCTCCCTCCCCTTTTTTTAGCAGCCAACTGTTGGCTAGCGGACTAGGTGACGTCTACAAAGGCGTCGGCTGGCTAAAAATCACTGACCTCAGGAGTGGCTAGAGAGAATTCTAATCCTGAATCATTGAAGCAGGAGTTGTCAAGATAGATTTATAGTTTTAGATCCAATATAAATGGCTCTCTGACAAGTTCCTACAAAGCAAAAAAAAAACAGACCACAACTACAGCATAAACCGATGACAATATTCAATTTCACAGAATTTCATCAGAAACATCATAATTATGCCGAGACAGGTCATCTTCTTAAACACTCGACTTTCAACCTCTCTCTATGTCTTGATATCTATCTGTTCAAATTCCTTCATCGAAGCGAATTGCAGAATACACACTGCTTAGTTGTTGGCCGGAAGTGATCATAGGGTATGGCAGTCAGCTCACATGGATGAATTAAAAAAAGGTAGATATCAAGACATCTAGAAGTATCATCAGAGGCGACGTACTTAGTATTATTATTATTATTATTCCCTTGAACTCCAGGTGGAATTTCAGGCTTCAGCATCACATCTCCATCTTGTCCTGTTTCCTTCAGTCTTATTTATTTGACCCTACGTTTGCCTATAGGCTGCCATCTACTTCTCACATGACCTCCTTCATATCGCCCTAGAACATCAAACTCATCGGTTGATTCTCATTCGGGTTCCATGCACGATGTCATTCGACAGTCTCCTCAGCGTGTATCTGACGCATATTCATTTTCTTCAAGACATTCATTGTGGAATAGGCACTTGATTAGTTCTTTCTCAAAATTTATTGTTGTTAATTCTTTCTGGCCAGCCATCTTATCTTCAGTATCGAGCGAATTAAGACAGCTGTTGATGTAAGTCTGCAGCCAGCTAGAAATACTTTTCGTGACGTTCATTACACAGGCTTCTCATCCATATAGAAGAAATGACTGACATAACATAAGTGTTGAAAATCTGATTGTTGTACAAAAGTTTTGATTATTTGAAGGCAGTGATGAATGGTAAGCATCGTCGAGGATACAACTCCAACTGAAGGATTCTAGTGTGGTAGTGTAACAACAGAAGACAAGAGCCAGGCAACAGATCGTTTTATTATGGAAATCAACACGTATTTATATATATTTAACATACATTATTATAGCTTATGCAAGTAGACAAGCGCAGTCATCTGATTGGTTGTTTATCATAAGTTAAGCAGACAAATGCAGGCTTCTGATTGGTTGTTTCGGGATTCCTTGATAAATAGAGTTCTCTATCTGCGAATCATATTTTGCCACGTTAAGTCTGCTGTGATTGGTTGTTGAATCAGCCTTGCTCATATTTTCTCACGACCTGCTCTCACCACAGTAGGAGTAAATTGTACTATTACTACATCTCACTGGAACTAGGTAGATTAGGGAATACTAGGCCGGTTCTTAACGAGGCGGGGTTAATTCCTTTTAAATTCAGTCTTTATCAACTTTCAGTCTTGTTATATATATGTCCAAACCAAGTTCACATTTAACAGTTTAAAAAAATTTGGCCATTGGGTATATGATATTCATTACAAAAAGGCTTCTTTTTGTATTTCCCAGTGAATGAAAAACAAAACGATATTGTTGTTTTTTTACTGACGTTTCACTATTCAATGCTGCTGCTAGTAGCTTTATCAAAGCAGTATTATTAAACCAGAATTTACAATATCTCAGCTTATTTATAAAAACTTAATCATCGCTCCTCAGCACGGGAAAATGATTTTTACGTTGTCAGGTTGGCCAGTCAGTAAAGATAACAAAACTAGGCGTAGATTTCCTATAGCTGGCTTGTAAGGATTGGATGTGTTTTTTGATGAGTTGCCCATGGATTGATTTCACTAATAGAACCATTAAAATCCAGTAGAGAGTACTGGACAGTTGGGAATCATCGGCAGTAAGCAACCACTGGGGTTCAGACCCAGGACCTGTTGTGACTAGTGAGTTTAATCTAGTCAAGTGTGTCGATGGATATCCCACCGATGAAATTGGTTGGTGGTCGCGATGAATCACGAATAATTAGAAGATAGAATTCATGGACTGGCTATCAAATAGGGTCCCAGTGTTTGAATGGCATGCGAACGAATTCGCCTAGTAACCACAGGAAGGTCCTGGCTTCGAATCCCGATGGTTGGATACTACCGATAATTCCTAAACTAGGAGAAAACAACTGTCCAGTACTCCTGGTTTTCCAGTAGTTCCCAAACTGATATCAATCCGTGATCAACACGTCAAAATAAGTGTAGACAGTTGGATTTGATAAGTGTATAAAATTATAAAAGCAGCCTACGTTCACATAATGAACTTGTCTTTCACACTCGTGTTAATTTCGTCTTTTCCTGATGGAGGGGGTGTTGTAATCAGGTGAAATTCTGTTAAAGTTCATCGTTCCTATTCAGACAATTTGGATACCTTTTGATGGTATTAGGTGTTTCTGATCTCTGTGTAATCTCTGAAATATTTGTGCATAATTTATACTACTTATTATTAGTAAGTAGCACGATGTAAACATACTTTTTTATCATTTTATCACTCCATTTAATTATAGTAATTGACTTCCCTTGCATGCAAATACATCAGTTAGACATCCATTGGAAAACCTGGACAGCTGTTTCGTCCTGGTTTAGCACTCTTCATCAGGTTTTTCAATGGTTCTCTAACTGATGTCAGCTCATGAGGAAATCCTCCAACCAATCAAACAACAACAAAATCTCTACAAAAAGCAATCCTTAAAAAAATTTCTCATTGACGCACGATAAAGATGCAGTTTACGGCATACAGACTAGGCCCCGCATAATTTAATGTTTGTTTATTCAATTTACCCATATTAATGTACAAATGGGAAGGTAGGTGACCTTAGTTGATGAATCACAATAAAAGACGAAACACAAGTTCCGAATTCCAATGTCAGATGCTATCAATCAAACTGGTATCATTTTTTAAGCTCTTAGAACAATGTTGCAGAAGATGCCTAACAAGAGAGACTCAACATTTCAGTCTGATGAAATCAATCCACGGGGAAATACACATCATGAGTAAGCTTCAACAAATATTTGGAAATTACTGTTTTATTTTATCCCCTTTGTTTCTCTTCAGATGCCTCAATATGCATATTAGCTATCGGATAAATACGACTCACAATGGATTCAATTATCAATGTATCTTGTTTGAACGAAACAATTATGATAATAACCAAGAAAAGGATTCATTTAACTGGACAAGCGAACCAATGAATTTACAAAATTTCCTGTTACATAAACACTCTCAAATCACATGTCTTATACGCGTTTGTAAAATACCCAAATATTGTACATATGTAAGTATTCAGCTGTGAGATTCTTTTTTCGTTAATATTTGAAACTTTTAACAATTAGAAAGTCTGGACAGTGTGTTTTAAACACACATACACACACACAGAGAATTAGATTAAAATTGGTGTTAATTTGTAGGAAATTTGATCTGTTTCAAATATGATCATGGATTGATGATGTTAAAGTTAGGGAATAATTGAAAACCACAGCAGAAAGAGTATTGAACAGGTGTTCTGTCCTAGATTCGGACTCTTCACCACTACACACCGTGGACTCTACTTCCAGGGATCGAATTCAGGACGTTTAAGAAGGGATTATTATCATTACTAAACCTTTAAGGCATATTAATATATGTGCAAAACTTGCGAACTGTGGTAGCATGTAATTCCGAATTAGACTGTTTATTAGATACACCACACACACAGTGGGTGAAACAGTTTTGTTATTTACTGGATGACACAGTTTTGAACAAAATTTATTGTGGCTCATAATCATATCATGAATTATAATCACACGACTCCAAAACTGGAGTTTTGTAGTTTTCTTTGTTTTCCCCTTATTTGTTGTCCTTGTGGTGGTAGAATTTTCCAGACCTCCAACTGGACAGCTGTTGAATCATTCCTATTACACGTGTCTGCAGTTGATTAGATAAACAAAGCTTCCGTTATCAATTCCATTATGGATAAGATTTCATTTTGATAAATCATACACAGTGTTGTACAGTTATATTAAATGATATTAAATAATCATTTAATATAACTGTACAACACTGTGTATGATTTATCAAAATGAAATCTTATCCATAATGGAGTTATACTCTACCACAGTGAACAAGTTTTATACTTATTCCGTTATCAATCCTGATCCCTCCATCCTGCTGTTACATAAGATTTTACAACTGGTCATCTCACCTCATCCCATCATATTGTATGGTTGGTTGTGTGTAATTAATTGCATGTTGTCAATGCTATAGCTGAACTATTCTCTAGATTTCTCATCTTATCCGAGTCAACAAATCTAGATTTTACTAGGCTTTTGTGCTCGGCTAGTCTGACTGCCCCTGTTCTACTAGTTTGACCTATGTATTTTGACCTGATAATCATCGCAGGCAGGGTATCAGATAAACTGCATTGTTTCCTTTTAAATGTTTCACAAGATCTTTTAACCGACCAGACTTGTTTCTAATTTAGTTTGTGGGTAGTTTGAATGCCAGCCGCTTTTATTGCTGCTTGCCTTGTTAAGAATTCTGTGTAAGGTGGTTTCCGAGGTTCCTTTTTTGTATGGAATTACTACTGATGATTTATATTCCTTATTGCCAGTGTTGTCATTATCATGCACATGCTTGACATGCATGTTATCATTATTATTATTATTAAGGTAATGTAAACAAGAATACTGTTTATAAAAGTAAGAGATTCAGAATACCTATAAAGTACAATTTTTAAATGTGGTAGTTTGAAAGGAGGGAATAAGTCGGAACAACGAATAAGTATGAACTGACGCTCACTAGTGACTGGCCCTATTCAAGCAGATGATTACCTGGGTTCTAGTAGGAAGTCGTGATCCGTGGGAAACAGGAGGTCGGGTGTGAGAAGAAATACTCTCAAGCGATGATATTCGCCAGTGATCACACCATATCATGAAATAGCAGAAGTTGGCGATTTGATAGGCGGGTCCGATTGTCTTATTGGTCTACGAGCTGACCTTGTAATTGGGAGGCCTTGTGTGTGTTGAACCCTGATGGTGGGTGCGTACTGATGAGGAGTCCCAAAAACTAGGACGAAACAGCTAGCTGTCCACTTCTCCTAACTGGTCTTACAATGATCTTCTAACCAATGTTAGTTCATGATGACATGTTGATAAACCAAATTATTGTACAAGTGAAATAAAAGGATTTTAAGGCTATCGTATTCAAGGAATTACACGAGCCACTTCTGTATTCACAGCTTAGGTTTTTTGCTGTGGACAGAGGAGGTACTAAGAAGTTCTGTCTGAGAGGTTTCGTGTGCATTTCGGATTGTGAGGGCGATTGTTACTTCCCGGCTGCCCACACCGTGGAAGTTGGTTGCGTGACCGCAGAGCCCAGGGGACAACTGCTTGAGGCCGGTCACACGCGGCCTGTTTTTGTTTGTTCTTTTTGTTTGGTGTGTCTCAGTAGCATATTTATCACTCCTGCCCTGTGACACGGCAGCAGGAAGCGCGGTCGTTGTTAATCCGGGCCACGGCCGATCCGGCATGAAATTTTGTGAATTTGTTTGAATCATGGTATTGGATTGGGTAGCTGCTTTTTGTTTAACCGCTATCCAAACAACCTGCCTGGCATGGTAGAACCTCACATAAGTCTCAGCCAGTATAGCTTGATTAGGTCATTGCGGTGTTCAAGCCCGACCACCACGTCAAGGTAGCAGCTTTCGATCAAGAAGGCCTTTGAACGGTGTGGCTCTGTCTTACATATATACATATTCCACTTTATGGGATATCTCTATTGGGGTATAATGATGCGTAAGAACAAGGTACACCTAATTTTTCTTCTCGACAACCATATTGATTCTTGTTCACCTCCGTACAAATATACATCCTAGTGGTACAGCGTTTGTAGAACATTTTCTTAGGCATTTTTGTGCATATGAAATTAAGTGAAGGACTTTTTTCTGAACTTCTCTCGATAATCTTCTTCACATGTGTGTTGTGTCACATTCGAATTTTAGGTTTACAATTAACCTCTTCTTTTTGATACTTCTGTCTTTCATGGACTATGAGCCCTACTTTTCATATGTTTATTGTTGAATGCTAGAGGATGGCTAATCTATAAAAGCCAATTATTATTGTCTTCTTTAGTTCCTAGAGGAATCTAGAGCTTCAACCGCACATCTCCAATGCGTTCTGTTCTCCGCCACACGTTTTTACCTAACTCCATGTGTGCCTACATGCTTTCATCGCCACTTCACATGAAATCCTCAATGTCACCCTCGCACTGGTGACCAACTGGCTGCTTCTCAATCGGGTTCGATTCAAGTGATTGCCTGGCGGCGTGTGATGTCACTCACTTGATGGTTTGTTTTCTCAGAATATGGCCAATTTACCTCCACTTCTGCCTTCATATTTGTTGGACATTTAATCGATGAATACTTATTTAAATGCTCTACAGATTTTATTTATTTCACAATTACATAAGTAGTGATGCAGCGTGCGTTGGTGGCACAGCGGTTATGATTCTCGCCAACCATGCACATGGTCCGGGGTTCGGTCACCTACCGACGCACACCTGATATATCTAAGGTCGGCCTGCAAAATTTGGGCTACCGATATCACATGCTGAAAATTCCGTACTTGTACCAAAAATACATTGTGGAATCAAGCTGTAATAAAAAAAAAATGAAAATATCATCCATAGATGACTTTAATTAAAATATAAAAAAGTGGTTTTTAGAGTACCCGACTGCAGGCGTATCAACAAGTCGGCAGTAGAGGAAGTGAAGACAAGACTTTGAGTAAACATAGAGGGGAAAGATGTGATGAATACACCTGCTACCAACAACAATAATAACAATAAGGGGGAGGGGAATCCAAAGAAACTTGTCTCTTCCACTTACCTGAACTAGGTGACACCGTTTCAGATACAGGCAGCAATTGGTGAGGATAACAAAGCCATTCAGGATTGGAATAACAAGACAGGCCTTTATTACACTACATCAATAGAATTTAGGATTGATAGAAAAATTGATCCGGATCTTTAACCCTAATTAAATTCAGTGTTGATATGAAGTTTAGAGACTTGGCGCGTCTGACGTAAATCAATTTACAACAAGCGCCTGCAAACTTTCATCAACAGTTCAGTTCTGTTGATACGGAAAATCAGATGGCTAGAAAAGAAAATTAACAAGGGAACTCTGACAAACGATGAACTAACCAGCAAATATTCAAAAGGTTATGTAGATAGATTGAATATTTCACTAAGCATCTCAATGAAAATAATCAGTGAACACATTTAAATCAGGGTGTGAGATCTTGGTGTATATCACTGACTCCAATCATGGAGCATAGGATTAGAGAGATGACTTAAGTTGATCAATGGTCATAGACTAAAAAGTTTTCAGGTTGCCCATAGTTAGCGATTATCTCACATAAATCTACTTAAGACAACAATTCAGATCGAAAAAGATGTTTGTGATGAACTAACATCAGCTATAGAGATCATTAAGAACCAACCAGGAGCAGTGAACAGCTGTTTCGTCCTATCCTTTTGGAATGCTTCATCAGAAAACACATTCGCGACCCCAACAGGCATCGTGGTGCAGGACGCCTAAGATTACGAGACTAAGCTTGTTAAGCATTCAGCTGATTGGGCAGGAATCTAATAATCTGTAAACTCTAAATTTCTTAATTCATGACATCACGTTTACCATCCAACGGATCCCACTGGTCACAACTTCTTAGCACATATTCAAGACATCCATCCAGCAACCATCAATGGGCTGGAGATCTATATTTATATAGGTGTAAAACTTTACCACTGAGGGAGTATGCAACTCCATATTAGTTCGTTTATAAGATTATATTTGAAACACACTGTGAAACAGTAATATTCAATAAATGACAAAGTTTCGAAAAAAAATTTATTATGGCTAATAATGATATCAGTTATAATCACACGACTTTGAAAATTCAGTTTTATAGTTTTCTTTGTTCTCTCCTATTTGTCGTTGTCATTGGGGTAGTAGAATTTTCCAGATATCTTGGTGGACAGGTGTTGAATCATTCCTATTACAGATACGTACTTGCAGTTGATTCGACAAAACAAAGCTTCTGTTATCAATCTCTCCCTCCACTCTGTGACATTAGATTTCAGAACTGTCATCCTATCGCACCCTATTGTATGGTTGGTAGTGTGTAATTGCATGTAGTGAGTGCTATATACTTGAACTATCCTATTCTCCAGATTTCTTATCTTAGCGTCGGGTCAACTAATCTAGATTTTGCTGCTTGGTTTTTACGCTCAGCTAGTTTGACTGCCCCTGTCCTACTACTTTGACCCATCTATGTATTTGACCTGACAATCATTACAGCAGAGTATTAGATAAACTAAATCGTCTTGTTTAATTAGCTTCACAGGATTGATCCTTTAAACGACAAAGCTTGTTTCTAATTGAGTTTGTGAGTGGTTTGAATCCTGGCCACTTTTATTCCAGCCTGCACTGTTAAGAATTCTCGCCGTAAGGTGGTTTCCGAGGTTCCTTCTTTGTATGGAATTACTACTGATGATTTAGATTCCTTATTGTTGGTGTTGTAATTATCCTGTGCATGTTTGACATGCATGTCGTCATTAATATTACTATTATTATTACCACTATCACAACTATCATTATTTATTATATTTTCACATTTCCTTACACACTTTCTGACTAACTGGTGAAATGTTTAAGTGATAGAGCACAAAAACTAAGGTGTACCAACGACAGGACGTGAGGCATATAAGAGAAGCTTTGAAAGTTAATTAATGATTACCCTGATAAATTAATCAAGAAATATGTAGGGTAATGTAAAAATAAAATAAATAATGATAGTTGTGATAGTGGTAATAATAATAATAGCAATATTAATGACGACATGCATGTCAAACATGCACAGAATGATGACAACACCAACAATAAGGAATTTAAATCATCAATAGTATTTTCATACAAGGAAGGAACCTTGAAAACTGCCTTACACAGAATTTCTTACAAGGCAAGAATAAAACTGGCATTCAAACCACTCACAAACTCAATTAGAAACAAACTTTGTCGGTCAAAGGATCGTGCCAGTGGAGCCAATTAAACAAAACAATTTAGTTTATCTAATACCCCGCCTATCTAACCTGCCCAGAAACGTCAGAGTAGTAGAACAGGGGCGGTCAGAAAAGCCAAGCATAGAAACCTAGTAAAATCTAGACTAGTTGACCCGAGCAAGATAAGAAATCTAGAGAATAGTTCAGCTATATCACTCATTACATGCACTTACACACAAATATACAATAGGGTACGATAGGATGACAGTTCTAAAATCTAATGTCACAGCTAGGTGGAGGGAGAGATTGATAACAGAAGCTTCGTTTTGTCGAATCAACTGCAAGTACGTATCTGTAATAGGAATGATTCAACACCTATCCACTCAGATGTCTGGAAAATTTTACTACCTCAAAGACGACGACAAATAGGAGAGAACAAAGAAAACTATAAAACTCAAGTTTCAATGTCGTGTGTGATTGTAACTGATGACATGATTGTGAACAATAATGAATTGTGTTTGAAACTGTGTCATCCAGAAAAAAAAAATAATACTGTCTCACTGTATGATACATCTAATCAACAAATTAATATAGATTTATATTTAGACTATAGGTTATCGTGTCGATTTGGATTAATTTACTATTATTAGTAGTGGTAAAATATTCTCTAATGAATAAGTTTCATTTTCGCTCCATTTTCTAAAGGCTAATCTCTATTCATCGCAAGAAACACTAGCTGAACAGAATGATTTAAATATCCCTTCCAATCTGTATATACCCTTGATATTATGGAACAGTAACAATATCGATAGAATACAAGATCAATACGGTGTACTCTTCCCACCAGGAAATTTAGCTGATTTTATACAATTCTATTTTATACAAACTAAACTGGAAACAAATTATACTACTGATAAAAGTAGTGATGTAAAGTCACATGTAAAGTATGCTGGTAAGTGAACATATTTCATTTCATTTCTGACACTTATGGTAATAAGCCAATTAGTCATTTGGCATTTAGTCATAGGGAACAGATACTTAAGGGTTGATGAAATTGACCAGTTGACAAGTCTGTAATAGGTGGACAGGAGTTAGAACGCCAGATTCATCTACTGAAAGTTAATAGATTAAGTCAGCGAACCATATGTGTGCGTTGTGGCACAGGGGTAGAATGCTCTCCAGCCATGCAGGTGGTCCGAGGCTCGAACCCCCGGCCCATAAACTCCTTTAAATTGCTAAGCCAGTAATAAAACTGGCAAAGAGGGAAAGTTGGGCATGAGGCTGTCTAGCAGCCCCATCCCGTAAAAATAAATTCCACTGCTACTAAAACTTCAAGTCTGTAACTTGAAGTCTTATGTTCCACTGAAGGCAACGTAAAGGAATAAAACAAAATATAACCATATGTTACATCTCATGGATGTAAGTAGTGCTGATATCTTTTCGGAAATTGAACTATGATACTTAACTGTTATTGATCAATAAAAATTAGGGATAATATTGTTGTATCTTCGTATTTTCAGCCAATCAAACCTATATCTCATGTTCACAGACTTTGAAAAGGCTTTCATCAGATAGCGTTGAACGAGAAGTAATTTGGAAATCAATTCAGCATGATAAAGTAGAGGGGCCCAAGTCTTTTATCGCCTTCATTCAGCAGCTACATGGCGGTGTCATATGTCGTGATCCATAACAGAAAACTCAACGCTACATTTAAAGTGAATATACAAGTCAAATGAGACTACCTACTATTACTATTCCTAATTGTAGTGGACTGGATTATGCAGAAGACTACGCGTGGAGGGTGAGAAGACAGGAACTTACTTACTTTACTTTACTTCGGCTATCTCCTACGGGAGGATGAGCCGGCTTCATGAACGTCTCGAATCATCGCTGCCCAGGCGCGGCAATTTGTAAGAGAGTTCATGAAGTTTCATGGGAATTTGGTACGAGTGATGTCCACAGCATCGCTCGGTCTTTTGTTTGAGAGTGCAGCTCTAGCCTTTACACAGCCAAATGTGACCTACAAGGCAGTAGAGTGGAGTAAGGAGTCCACTATCCATTGGCAGCCGGTGCCGGAGTTCGGTTCATACGCCTTTTTGAATGGGGCCAGACATCCAGGACATCCAACAAGCCCTTTGTCCATACGTCTGACGGTGAGCTCCAGTGAGCTTCATACGCCAGTCGTTGGAGGTTTGGAATCAGGGTTTAGCCATCTCCCCTAGACTGTCATCCAATGGACAGTCAACCCGGTGGAGAGCGCCGGGCATCCGCTTTCGCCCTCTCACTTTGGTGAGAAACACCTCCGCCACGTGAAGGCAGTGAGTAGGACTTCCTCAGGAGAGGCTATGTAAGACGCCCGGTCATATGGGAGCATTTCAAGAGTGTGCGGAGGGGTGGCCAACCCGCAGCGCAAGGCACCCACCCCGACCATCCTGAGGCTTTGGAGGCAGGAACACTCTGCAGTAACCTATAAGAAGACTCTAGGAGATCCGGATTTTACGGATGATCTACGTCTAATGTCACACAAACTCGAAGAACTATGAGCGAAAACTAACAAACTCTGGTGGAGGAAACTGCAAAGACTGGACTTCAAATGAACAATAGAGAAGACGGAAGTGAGGGAGGTTAACCAACCAACCAACAACCACCAGGCCCAATCGCCATCACCTGGAGAGATTTGACAGAGAGGTTACTTTACCCGCTTCAACAGAAGGAAGCCGGGAATCCATAAAGATGTTAGAACCACTCAGAATCGAAAAGGCAAGGGGTACACCTGCAATCAGTTTGGAAATCTTCTGTACTCGACGTCATAATGAACAAAGTCTGGATTTTCAGTGTCGGTGATAAGTTCTATATGAGACAGAAACTTGCACTGAGACTACTGAAGATTCTCTGGATCCATAGTGAAGATCAGACGGTTGGTTAGATGGAATTAGCAACAAAAACCCCGGGGGGACGAACTATCCAAGAACTTATTATTCAACAAATATTCCGAAGAAAATAGAAATGAATCGGATACAAGCTGAGGAGATCATAGGCTGACATTGCGATCCAAATAATAGTCTCCGGAGTAGAACCCGAATGGGAAACGATAAGCCAGGTGTCTGAGGGTGACATGTACAAAATCGTGCGAGGATGACGTGAAACCTTATGGGCGATCGTAGGCCCAGCTATAGAGGGCTGCAGGGAACAGAACTAAATAGAGATGTGCTGTTGAAGCTCTATGCTCCACTCCGAACCCAAGGGAACAGTAATAATCATGATTGTCTTTCAAAGTGATGGTTGTGGAATGTATATTTTCGGTCATAGGAAAAAATCAAGTAGACAGCTGCAGTGAAGAAAACTGTTTTCAATTTCCACGAAGTCATTAGCTAGGCTATACATCCGTAAATATGTTTAGCGAAGAGGTGAAAATGTTCCAGAGTAATTTCTGGCCGAATGTCAAATTACAACGAATAACAAGATTGAAAATAAGGACTAAAAAGGTAATAAAAAGAAAAATTAACCGAAAAATCGGATAGAAAACATAATCAGATGAAAACCGCAATTCAAGAAAGTTGGCTGTTTACGATGGTCATTGCTAGAGCTAGAGGCTCGGCTTAATTCTTTTGCATACATACCCTCGGCTTGATTTTTCGGCTTCAGCTATGCCCAGATGTCTTGATCTCACTTTCCTTCAGAGTTTGGATCAGATCTTGCATAAGACTTTTGAGGAATTTGTCAAAGGGAGTTGGTTTCCCTCATATCATAAAATGTTCCACTGCAATGACAGAAGACAAGGGCCAGGCAACAGATCGTTTATTGAGGAAATCAGATATTTATAGTTTTTTATGTACACTCTTATTCGTTATTATTAACAAAGAAATAGCGTCTTCTGATTGGTTGTTTTCTCGCTGAAAGTTAATCTGTCATCTCTACGTGACCGTTTGTTTGAAGGTCAGACCATATATCTGCGAATCGTATCTGCCCACGCAAAATGTCTGCTTTTGTGATTGGTTGTTGAGTGAGTCTTTGTTCTTTTTATTTTCTCATGACCAAGATTTGGTGAACGTAAACATTGACGTAAATTGCTGTCTACCACTTTTGACCAGCAAACAGCTCTCACCACACTATTACCCAACTATAAACAGAGACTTTTTGTAACTCAGGTGAATATATATATATGTCCTTTCATACCAATGCAAGTAGATTATTACGAACATCAATTTGATCGGGATAATGTTGAAATTTTAAACAGAGAAAACACCAAAAGTGCCAGAGAATTGCTAAAAGCCTGGTACTCAAGCGAATATGCGATTAACAAATATATTAATGTAGACCAAATTTACCAAATAATAAAAAGAAAATCATCAAATGACAAAATAGTTCAAAATCCAAGTAGATTAAAATTGATTATTATGATTATTTCCTTTAATTCCTAGAGGAACATAGGGCTTCAACCGAACGTCTCCACTGAGTTCGATTCTCCGCCAACGTTTTCACCTGGCTTCACGTCTGCCCACATGCTTTCATCTCCTCTTCACATGACCTCCTCCAAATCACCCTTGCACTGACGACCAACTCGCCGTTTCCCTTTCGGGTTCCACTCGAGCGATGGCTTGTCTAGTGATGTCACTTGATGGCTTGTTTTCTCAGTGTATGGCCAGTCCACCTCCATTTCTTCCTGCCTATTTGTTTCACAATCGGTTCCTGCTGGGTTGGTTCTGGCTTTGATATCTTCATCAGTTCCGTCCGCCTGTAGTTGAAACGATGCTTACCATGTAGGTAGGTGAAAGAGGTTGTTTCTTTCAGGTGCCTCCCATTTATGCCGGCTGTTTGTTGTCTGTTGTTGGTGGTGTTGGCCAGGAATCTTCATCACCACAACTGTTTTCTCTACGTTCACCAGAAGTCCTATCTTTGATGCTTCTTCTACCAGCTTGTTGCTTTTCACTTGCATATCTTCCAGTTTGTGGGAAATCAGACATATATCATCGGCGAAGTCCAGATCCTCCAAGTCTTTTGTGTCAGTCCATTTTATGCCTGCTTCCTCATTGTCTGCATTATCCAATCTACTGCAATCAGGAAAATCATTGGCGATAGTAGATAGCCTTGCCTCACTCAAGTCTCACTTCGAAGGATTCCGTAATTTTCCCGTTGTGGATTACTTGGCACACAGCATTGTCGTACAACTGTTGGATGAGATGTATAATTGTCGGTGGAACATTACGCATGTAAATTGACTACCACTCACGAAGACGGTTGCAAGGAGACACAATTCTATCATTCATGAAGAATTAAAATCAGTTCATTTTATGCCAAAACTTGCGCTGAAGATATTGTCCAGAAGAGGGGACGACGAATGCTCCGCAATTAAACCAGTCAGCTCAGAGAACACAACTAAATGCAGACATGCGTTCTCCGCTTGTGGTCGTATCATTTATCTCCTTGGGAACGCTATCTAGCCTGGCTAACAAAAGAAGAACTTAAGCCCATTTATAGCTCTCTTCAAGCGTCTTTTTGTTGACTTTTTTTTTGTATGACCTAATGTGGTTATTCAACGCCTTAATTCATACATGTTCCTTTCTGTTTTATTTTCTTGTTTTGGTTAACCTTAGATATGAACCATTCAGAAGTATTTAATTGGATGAAATATATTTTGGGAATTTTAATTTTCATATTTATTTGTCAAACAAGTATGATAATGGTGACAAGTATAAAAAAGATCTACATAAGGTATAAATTAAAAGACGCCTTCAGTCCTTTGGCTGCTGTCAACACAAGTAAGCATTAACTATTCTAAATTATTTAGAAATGAGTAAAGTATGTGTGTTTTGATGTTATTGACTGGATAGTAGTCAGTAAGTAGTGTAATGTGTGCCAGGCAGGCTTTAGACCAGGAAGAGGGTGTATTGATCATATCTTCACCCTCCGACAGATTCTAGAACACAGGCATTCCTACCAGCGTCCAACAGTCCTTATATTTCTTGACCTAAAGGCAGCATTCGACTCTGTCGATCGAGAAGTTCTCTGGAGATGCTTGGCTGTAAAGGGAATTCCGAGAAAATATATTGCACTGATTAAGGCACTCTACTCGTACTCATACAGCCAGGTGAGGGCTTACGGCGAGCTGTCATCTGAACTGATGACGACAAGTGGTGTTCGTCAAGGATGCACATTATCTCCTTTTCTATTCAACTTCATCATAGATGTGTTAATGGACTTAACCCTAAGTGATTTCAGCGACTCAGGGATTGACTTGCTACCGGGAAATAATCTCGTTGACTTGGAATATGCAGACGATATTGTCCTTCTAGGCGAAGACGCTGACGAAATGCAGAGTCTTCTGAACACCTTGAGCTATAACCTACGAATGTTTGGAATGCGATTCGCTCCCGCCAAATGCAAGATGATGTTACAGGACTGGACTACATCGACGCCTAGTTTAAAAATAGGAAGTGAAGTGGTAGAGCACGTTGACCGCTTCACTTGTTTGGGAAGTACCATCAGCCCCAACGGGTTGATCTCTGACGAAATCTCAGCACGAATACAAGGGGCTCGTTTCGCATTTGTTAGTTTACGCCGACTCTGGCGTAGACGAGATGTTCGACTATCGACCAAAGGGCGGGTGTACTGCTCATCAGTCCGCTCCGTCCTCCTTTATGGTTGTGAGACCTGGCCACAGAGAGTGGAAGACATGAACAGCCTGGCTGTCTTTGATCATAGGTGCCTGCGTTCTATCTCCCGTGTAAAGTGGCATAATAAGGTGAGCAACATTGAGGTTAGGCGTCGAGTTCTAGGTAAACAGGGGAAATCAATCGACGAGGTTGTGAACTTACAAAGACTGAGATGGTTAGGACATGTGTTACGTATGCCAAGCCATCTCCTCCCTCGACGAGCAATGTTAGCGGATATAGGGTCAGGCTGGAAAAGAGCTAGTGGCGGTCAAACCAAAACATGGCACCAGTCAGTCAAATCTACAACCATTAGTTTAAGCCAGGTAGGAAGGTGTAGACTTCCTGACTGGGGTCCTCGGGACGGTAAAAATCTATGGTTAGAAACAATTGGTGACATGGCTCAAAATCGTTCTCAATGGCGCAGATGCATCCACTCCTTGTGACTTATGATCTCCAATGAAACTGTTTTGTTTTTCTTTATTACTCCTTTGTCTCACATCTCTGCTCACTGTTTCTATTATGCTTTTCTTGTACTTTCTTCTCTTGCTTCGCGTGCTACACGGATTGTGGCGACTTGAACTTCCGCACATTTGTGGAAAGTTCTATGTCGAAAACAGACAGACAGAGTTGTCATCATCGCGCGTGTTTGACACGCATGTCGTCATTAATATTATTATTATTATTACTCTCACTACTATTATTATTAATAATCTTATTTTTACATTTCCCTACATACTTCCTAATTAATTTATCAAGGTAATCATCAATTAAGTTTCAAGGCTTCTTTTATATATCTCACTTACTGTCTTATATTTTCCTTGGTACTACTTAGTTTTTGTGCTCTGCTCTTACCTAAACACTTCACGAATCCTATTTCATTGACATAGGATGGGATGATCGGAAGTCCAAGTATCTGTTTGAATGTGCCAAAGGATTCTTAGAAGACTGGTAGTCAAGCGAATCAGCGATCAACAAACACATAATTATAAACCAAATTTACCTACTAATAAAAAGTAAATCATCAAATGACCAGAAGTTTGAAACAATTTGGGCATTGGGTATATGGTATTCATTATAATAAAGGTTTTTGTATTTCCAAATGAATAAAAAACAAAACAATATTGTTTTTACTGACCCAAGTTTCGCGTCACCCATGCCGCTTCCAGTCAGAGACGTTACCACTGAGCTATTCAGGATGGCTTGCGATTGATCTCCTGTAGGACTATACTGGATACTCTGACTGGACACTAGTCAGTGTAACTAGTGTAATGTGTCTATTTCTTCTTTTGGTGCAGACTGAATTCTATCAGTCCGCTTTGTAATGTAGCCATCAGTCTAGCCAACTAGAACAAAATCTAGTTCCAAGGCTTCCTGTAGCAAATTGCCTTCAACTATCTAACATCATTTAAATCAATGTGTGCCCCGTGATGGCGAGCTACCTAGTGTTGCACAGTGGCCACATATTACAAACCTGACTGACTGATAGAATTCAGTCTGCACCAAACAAAGAGGACTAGACACATCACACTAGTTACTAGTGTCTAATGAAAAGAAGCCTATTAAGTTGTCAGTCTTGGTGATATCACCACCTTTAAATGGTACCTTAAAAAAGATAGCTGCCTTTGCCACCGAAACTATCATCTTTTCAAGAGTCAATCACTCTTTAGTGTGAAATCGATTAATAATAATAATAATTTGCTTTATTCCAAAACAGTACTTGTGATACAGAATGGAATTCTCAGCATTTCACTACATTATTGCATTCAGTTAGTACATTAAAAATAAAATAAATTTCTACATAGATTAAGGAAATCTCAGTTCATTATGACAACAACATATTGGCATGTCGGTAGCAAGGCCAAAATTGAACAGAGTGTTTAAAGGTGTTAGAAAAGTAGATACTAGCATATTTACTGGCGTAAACAGAAGAAAGAAACAAAGCTGCACATAACAAAAAAAAAAAGAGAAAAAAAAAGGAAAAGAAAGAAAGAAAACGTACCTATAAATGATATGAATTGGAAAGACGAGATCCAGTTGTTCTAAAACTGACTATTTAACAAGTTATAGGTATCACGCCTAATACTTTTTTATCTCACAGAACACGAGCTAAGTAGGGTATGGTTGAGTTTTTGTACTTGCTGGTGCGAGCATATAGTTTTCTATATAGGCTTCTGGTTTTCCCTGATGAGATACAAGGCGAAAGTTGTGAATGAAGAGGGTGAGTGGAGTTAGATAGATAGAATGGATTTAGCCCATTTTTCACATGAGTCCATGTGCCGGTCAACTAGAATATTCACAAGCTGGTTAAGTGGCACGTGGCTTACCCTCCTGACAATCTTTAACATTCTGCGTAATAAGGTATAGTCTTTCTTCAGTAGCCAGGGAAAAACTAAGGGGGAACAATAGAGAATAATAGGCGGAATGCGAGAGTTAACGAATTGTAGGAGTAAGGGTTGGGTTATACCAGAATATCTTGACTTCTTGATGTAGAAGGTAAGACGGAATACTTTCTTAGAAATCATCGAGAAATGCGACGACCAGGAAAGATCAGCAGATAGAATGACGCCTAGGTATTTAATTTCCGACTCTGCTTGAAGTATTCACTTTTTAAAAATAATTAATGTATATATAAGTCAGTATTTTAGGGATAATAATAGTAATAACAATTAGATTATTTTTTTCATTACATTTCATTTCTTTAGGAAAATTTGAAAACCCAATGATGATTAGACGTATTCACTCAAATGACAATAATCACACACATGAAATTGAGCGAATCCATAGTGCAATCAATCAAGGTAACAGTGGATGCAAGCTAAACGTTGAGCTGAATGCCAATCATCGCTTTGATCCTCTTCATAATGACACTATGGATATTATTATTAAACCTAAACAAACTAGACATTCAACAACTTGTCTAGTGATCTCTCCTTCATATTCACAGCATGATTGTCGTCAGTTAATCAGTGGATTTAATACACATCATCATCACCATCATCATCGTAGACTTGCATGTGCTTCATGTCATAGCAACCATGAAAACCATCGTTTTCCTCATCAGCCTAATGATGTTCATGAATCCACAAAGTATCCGACTCAATATACAACAACTTCTTTACATTTGAAACACCAGAATGACAACAATACAATAACAAAAAGTGTTTGTGAATCCACTTTGGATACATCATACAATCAAATTCAAATGTCGACAGAATATTTAAAACAAAATAAACAGAATTATCTGTTAGACAACAATTATGTTGAAAATTATTCAAGTCAAACTATACCCCACCCGATAAATTATAAACATGACCCGTTAAAACAACGACAACATGTTAAATGTCCAATATATTATAGTTTAAGAAATCAAAATTATAAAGATGGTTGGGTTTAAAAGTGTTCGTCTTTTCTTTTTGTTTTCATTCCTTGGCATTTTGAAAGGAGCATAAGACATTAAACTATGAAGATGTTGTTTTTAGGGAGTGGGGTCCCTATCCTCGCGCTCAACCTTCCCTACCTTTACGAACTTTATACCAGCTGGGAAATTCAGCGACATGAGGAATAAAACTTGAACTTCCCCACTGGCTGGTGACCATTCTACCATAGAACTAGTGGTAAACACACATTACTTTGTTTTGAAATACAGTATTCAGCAGCAGAGTGACACCTCTCAACAAATTCATTATCAAGCAGTACAATAGTATATATATATACATAAACACGCTCTTTTTGTACACTAAAGTATGGCTTCAGTAAATGAATGACTAACGACAACGCTATCTTTAAAAATTTCGAATGAAGAAAACATGGTGGGTTAACATGAATTGGATAGGTGATCTTAAAATCATGGTCTGGGTTGATTGAGTGATCGACGTGGATTATGTATCATAGTATACAGCTTCTCACATCCTTCCATGCTGGAATTTTCTCTCGTATCCGTTAGGAATGCATTCTCTCACTACTGCCGGTGTCTGTCTGTCTGTCTGTTTTCGACATAGAACTTTGCACAAATGTGCACCAGTTCAAGTCGCCACACTCCGTGTAGCACGCGAAGCAAGAGAAGAAAGTACAAGAAAAGCATAATAGAGACAGTGAGCAGAGGTGTGAGACAAAGGAGTAATAACGAAGAACAAAACAATTTCATTGGAAATCATAAGTCACAAGGAGTGGATGCATCTGCGCCACTGAGAACGATTTTGATCCATATCACCAATTGTTTCCAACCATTGACGTTTACCGTCGCGAGGACCCCAAACGGAAGTCTACACCTTCCTACATGGCTTAAACTAATGGTTGTAGATTTGACTGACTGGTGCCAAGTTTTTGTTTGACCGCCGCTAGCTTTATTCCAGCCTGACCCTATATCCGCTAACATTGCTCGTCGAGGAAGGCGATGACTAGGATACGTAACACATTTCCTAACCATCTCAGTCTTTGTAACTTCACGACTTCGTCGATTGATTTCCCTGTTTACCTAGAACTCTACGCCTAACCTCAATGTTGCTCACCTTATTATGCCACTTTACACGGGAATTAGAGTGCAGGCACCTATGATCAAAGACAGCCACTCAGCTGTTCATGTCTTCCACTCTCAATGGCCAGGTCTCACACCCAGCCATGAAGGAGGACGGAGCGGACTGATGAGCAGTACACCCGCCCTTTGGTCGATAGTCGAACATCTCGTCTACGCCAGAGTCGGCGTAAACTGGCAAATGCGAAACCAGCCCCATTATTCGTGCTGAGATTTCGTCAGAGATCAACCGTTGTGGCTGATGGTACTTCCCAAATAAGTGAAGAGGTCAACGTGCTCTACCACTTCACTTCTTTTAAACTAGGCGTCGATGTAGTCCAGTCCTGTAACATCATCTTGCATTTGGCGGGAGCGAATCGCATTCCAAACATTCGTTTGCGGCTCAAGGTGTTCAGAAGACTCTGCGTTTCTTCAGCGTCTTCGCTAGAGGACTATATCGTCTGCATATTCAAGTCAACGAGATTATTCCGGTAGCAAGTCAATCCTGAGTCGCTAAGTCACTTAGGGTTAAGTCCATTAACATTGCTCTATAAGAGCAGGTGAACTCACAAATGCACATGGAGTCAGCCAAATGAGGGAGCTTACCTTCTATGCAAAAATGTTGGCCAACTAAGGGCTGGTTTAGAAAGACAAATTTTCGCGGACAAAACACTTCTAAATTCTAGATTCATGAAGATAGCTGTCTTTAGAATTAAGTTAGTGATCAGTTTGGATTGTTTATCTTTCATGTTCTATTCAGAAATCGGTTTAGGCAATCATTATCAGCAAGCGTGAATTTTAGGAAAGAAAGTTTTGCATCAGCATAGTCAGAGTTAGGAATATTTTTTTCTCTTTACTGGAGGTCGATTTCTTCTCTAGTAGTAACTATTTTAGAAATCTCACACTGTAAAAAAATTGCTTGCTGGTGTTATCACGTAACGCTACATGAGATTAAATATTATGATTCTAAGTCGTTACAGTATCACAATCCGTTATGAAACTTCAAACCAATAAATAGAAATAATAAAGAAGGCATGTTTACTTATATATATTTTTTATTTATTCAAGATGTTGTCCTATAAAGAATTTACATTGGAAAAAAGCAAGAATTTATGGTAAACCATAATACCACCATGATGGTGATTTCGATTTACTCCATATTGAATCTACACGTGAATCAATATCTAATTCTTTAGATCCACCATCTATACTACTATTTTCTGCCATTTCAGTAGTTTCTTTGTCTCCTTCTTCTTCTTCTTGTTCCTTTTTTTGCTTTTGTCTTACTAAATATTTCATCATTGCAATACGTGCTCTATACGCCATGAGGTAAGATCTTGGATGAACTGGTAGAAATCCGCAGAGGCCTAATAATTCTGCAACACGTTCACTTGGTTCAGCTCCCATGCCTATCCAATAGGCAATACGCTCGAAATTCAATGCAATCAACTGTTCCCCGTGTATATTCGGGAATGGATCCCATGAACCAACTTGTTCAATACCAAGCTTTTTGGATTCAGCAAGATTTGATTTAATCTACAAGATAGCATACAGAGGGGAAATAAAGCTTCATTTAATTTTTTTTTAAAAAGAACTAATAACAGCTGTTTCATCCCAGATTGGGACTTTTCAGAATAAAACCAATAATCTTATTTTATCAATTTCGAGCTCATTGATGGCTTCTGGATGGATGTCTTCTCTAAGAAGTCATGGTCATTGAGATCCACTACGTCAAGGTGTGGTCAATATTTATCACGAATTGGCAAAATCAGAATTCATGGATTATTGAATTACATGTCAGTTGGCATAACGATCAGCAGAGGTTGGACTTGTAACCTGAAGCTTATGGTAACGTCGGCGTGTACTTCTGAAAGGACCAACCCCCCCCCAATCAGTGATTCTCTACCTCACTGAGCCATGAAGAGAAGAGAATCCAGGGAGGAAAATTTTCTTAATCGACGAAATTATCTTCTTTCAGAGAGGCTGTACAGTCGTATTCATATTTGCCAAAAACACGTATAGTATGATTTGAAGGAGGATTTCATCATGAGCTGACATCAGTTAGAGAACCACTGGAAAACCAGCTGGGAGTACTGGACAGCTGTTTCGTCAGCTTATTTTGGGACTCTTCATCAGTGCGAACCCACTGCCAGGGTTCGAACCCAGGACCTTCTGGTTACAAGACGAGCTAGCTCGTAGACCATTGACCCACTGGGACCCGACCCTATAGCCAGCCCATGAATTCTAACTTCTGCCAATTCACGACATAGCGCGACCGTTTAGGAATGTCTTCTTCAATGAGTTACTGCATCATCTCCAACTTGCTCCGCCCTACTGGTCACGGCTTCCCACTAGAACTGATGTCAGCTGATGATGAAATCCTCCATCCAATCAAACAAAAATCCCTACAAAACCACTACTTGAAAACACGTATAGTAAGTAGTCTGTTATTGAGTAATACAACTGGGCTGACATACTTGATATAATTACTCAGAAGTGGCTTTAAAAGTAAATTTAAAAATTTAAATTTAAAATGAAAGTTGTAAATTACGTAATACCCGACAATGGCACTAAGGAAGAAAGGGTTAGAAATGATAGCTAAGGAGGTTAACAGCTGCCATCATGCCATCCACTTCACATAGGAATCAGAGATGAAGTTGGAATGCCATTTTTTGGATGTTTTTTTCTAAAAAGAAGGAGATCTGATGGTTTTCTTCAAAGATCGATCTACTGGAAACTAATATGAAGTGGTCAATACACAAATTTTCATAGTTGGGTCCCTTTGAGAAGAAGAAGAAAGGGAAACCTGATCCACTCCGAATCCTCAAGAATAAGAAGAATATGTTCCAGTGATACAATCTAATCGACGGGGAAGTGGAACGACTCAGACCAGTTCTAATAGAAAACGGATATCCTCGAAGATTCATCGAGAAAAACATGAAATTAAAGTAAAAACCCAAAAAGAACCCAGACGGTGCCGAAGAAAGGTGATAACACAGCTGAAGAACTGCCTATACAGGTCATTTGAAAAAAGATTTTTTTTTCCCGACTGAATTACGATCAATTGCCACCAGTTGACAAATGATCATTGGATATATGAAGGATAGACTGTTGCTTTGCACGGGCCACTTCACAATGTGTGTTTATAAATTCACCTGCTCTTGTGGAGTTAGTTATATTGGCCGCACACACAAAGTCCACGCTTTCCAAACGCTTCTCTGAACATTATACGGTATGGTTAAGAAAAGGGCAATTCAGGACAGTTACTAGCTCACTTCCCGAATACTTGGTGAACTCAAGCCACATAGATCTACAGCAGTCGTCTTTCAAAATCATCTACAAGGTGAGGCCAAATGGTACAAAGGGGCGTCAGGTTTCGGTTTTTGTGTATGGCGGAGGCGCTAGCAATTCGTCAATACAACCCTTAACTCTGTATACAAGAAAAGTTTGTCCAGTCTATTATCCTAAGATGATCTTAACTTCTTCACTAGTCGTTCCCTGTAAAAAAAAAAGATTATTTTTTACTTTTTTATTTTATTTTTAGTTTGTTTTTATTTTAATAACTAATTCACTATTATCACTCTCATATGCTACTTTTGTATATTTTCACACCGTCATCGCACTTGTTAAATGGACAATCAATTACCACCTTTCTACTCAGTTAATAGCAATTTTTAACCTTATGAAATTTCTAACACTTTCTTCCTTAGTGCCATTGTCGGGTATTACGTAATTTACAACTTTCATTTTAAATTTAAATTTTTAAATTTACTTTTAAAGCCACTTCTGAGTAATTATATCAATTATGTCAGCCCAGTTGTATTACTCAATAACAGACTACTTACTATACGTGTTTTCAAGTAGTGGTTTTGTAGGGATTTTTGTTTGATTGGATGGAGGATTTCATCATCAGCTGACATCAATTCTAGTGGGAAGCCGTGACCAGTAGGGCACAGCAGGTTGGAGATGATGCAGTAGCTCATTGAAGAAGACATTCCTAAACGGTCGCGCTATGTCGTGAATTGGCGGAAGTTAGAATTCACGGGCTGGCCATTGGGTAGGGTCCCAGTGGGTCAATTGTCTACAAGCTAGCTCGTCTTGTAACCAGAAGGTCCTGGGTTCGAACCCTGGCGGTGGGTTCGTACCGATGAAGAGTCCCAAAATAAGCTGACGAAACAGCTGTCCAGTACTCCCAGCTGGTTTTCCAGTGGTTCTCAAACTGATGTCAGCTCATGATGAAATCCTCCTTCAAATCATACTATACGTGTTTTTGGTAAGCATAAATACGACTGTACAGTCTCTCTGAAAGAAGATAATTTCGTCGATTAAGAAAATTTTCCTCGCTGCATTCTCTAACTGAAGTGTTGGTTTGTGACGAAATCTATACTGACATGAATCAACTAGTTTGAATTGCTTTCTGTATTAGAGTAATACAGTCAACTTAGTTTGTACAGCGGTGTTCGCCATCAACTGAAAAGCAGCGTGGAATAAAGATTGTACTATATACATATATGGTCACTATGTGGTGAGAGCTGGCTGTTAGTCAAAACTACTGGTGGACAGTAACTTACGTCAATGTTTATGTCCCAAATATTGGTCGTGAGAAAAATGAGAACAAAGCTTTGCGTGGGCGGATACATTTAACATATAGATGATCTGACATTCAAGAAACAGCCACAAAGAGACCCAAGGTTAACTTTCAGTGAGAAACAACCAATCAGACGACTGTGTTTTTCTGCTAACAATAATCTATAATATGTACATGAAAATCTATAAATATGTGTTGATTTCCATAATAAAGGATCTGTTGCCTGGCCTTTGTCTTCTGTTGTTACATTTGGTGTCGCTGCCTACCGACAAATGGAAATCCTATGCCCTGCAGTTTTCGACGGAGACATATGGATCTTCGAGCAGGACTTCGAGGCTTCTGCGCAGTTAAGTGGCGTTCAATATCTGTCAACGATGAGGCTTGTATTTGGGAAACTGCTGGGAGGTTGGGAGAGAGCAGTACCTGAAAGTGTAAGGCGAAATACTGACGAATGTGCAACAGGGTCTGGCAAACAGTTTCCAAAGTGGGAAGGATCACATATGGTTACGTTGAGATGATGGCGTTACGCAGACACAATCGCAATGGTAAACAAAGAGAAACAGGTGAACATCAGTAAGTGCCGAGATTCCAGACAGTAAAACAAACGAGCAAAGCTCCTAGAAACAAGAAGGCCGAATCAACTTCAGTTGCAAGTATTTTGACGGGGGGACGAGCCAAGCGATAGCTTGGCATATGCAACATATATTGTAGTCATCTTAATCGATCCTATGCAGCTTTATAAATCCTTCTCCACTAACTTGCATTTCCTTACTTAACACACTCCACACTGAACACCTCAATATTAGTATTACTAACCATATTATATCAACATTCAAAAAATAATCTCACTTGTATAGTAAAGAAAGGTCGATTGGTACATCCTTCTCTAACAAGTGCTATGCGTGGTTTATGCCGAAAACGTATAGGATAAAATTTCACTACACGACGTCCAGGTACTAATGGCTGGTGTGGCCACCATGTACTAGGCTTTTTAGGACCAGGTAAAAATCGTCTATTCTCTGAAGATGATGATGATGACGACGAAGTTTCAGTCGACTGATATACACAAGATTGTGCTCCATTGAATAATACACATGCAGGGGACAATGAGATCTGTACACATTTTGAATTCAAATTAGTGAGTAGGGAAATTCTGGAAGGCAAAACAAAATGCCATACAGGATAGATATTAACGATTTCTTTATTAAAATAAAATAGTCATAAACAATAGAGTTATCAATAACTTATAAAGTATAAAACATTAAACTACCATGTATTTAATTACTATTATTTTATTATTTAAATGCAGAAAAAACTTGTTAAAATATGGTACCAAGAAAGATGCGCCACACAATAATAATAAAACAACATAGATCAAAAGTAATAAAAAATATATAAGTAGAGATCGGATAAAGAACTTCATCTGGAAGGAAAACAGTCATACTTAACAAGTTCGAACAGTATTCGTTCATCAAGAAGGGAAGAAAGAAGGAAATTGCAACACGTCCGCCATTGATTTTTTTTTTTATAATACTCCTTTTAAATGCATGATGAAATTAGATGCAATATTGTAGATATGTGCTGAAAATTCCACACTGTACCACAAGTACTGTTTCTGGAATAAAGCGAAATTGTTATTATAAAAAAAAAAAAAAAAAAAATTCTTGGCCATATCCGATAACGTTTCAAGCCATAGATTCGAGCTATCTCTCGGACCCCAACCAGGGAGTCGTGACACACCGACCGATGCTAATCTAGCACAAACATCCTTCATCCCACGACGCCAAGTCATGGACTGATCACCTCTCCACCTTTTCCATCCCGTCCCATGGCTGGCTAGCGAACAGAGACCTGTACGGAAGCCTCTGGGATGACATTTGCAGCACATGTTCAAGCCACCGGAGTCGGTGTTTCCAGATGACAACACTCAATGAATGGTGATCTCCACTGTGACCAAACACACGCCGCCGAACCTCAGAATTATTCAGGCGATGATGCCATCGAACCCAGGCAATCCTGCGGAGACAGCGGTGATCGAACACGCAGAGTCGCCGAACATCCCCAGAGCAAGACAGCCCGCACAGAAGCATTGTATACCCGACCTTTGACAGCCAGGCTAACGTCGCGACGGCGCCAGAGGTGGCTCAAGTTGATGTTTGCCAACCTAGCCTTCATTATACGGTTGGAAATCTCATCCGTCAGCCCTCCGCCAGCACAACTACCCAGGTACACAAACTTATCAACAACTTCAAGCGGTTCACCTGCAACACTGAGTGCACCTGCAGGCTCCTGCCAATCTTGTAACAGTACTCTGCACTTAGACGGCACAAAGCACACACCATACTTACAGACACTGATCGCCAACTGATTAAGTGCGATTTGGGCAGCACAGTAAGACGATATTGTCTGCATACTCGACGTCGAAAAGTCTATCTCCAGGAAGCAGATCTACACCACCTTCATGCACATCCTTCAGGGCTGACTCCAGAATGTCATCGATGGCAAAATTAAAGAGAAATGGAGAGATTGGGCAACCCTGTCTAACCCCACTGTTGGTTGGGAACAGTGATGATAGTTGGTTGTATGCCTTCACTCTACCTGAGGTGTTTCTGTATAGGGCTTTCGAGATGTTAACAAATTTCTCAGGTACACCTCTCTCTACCAGACAAATACAGAGCACAGTTCTGTCTAACGAATCGAAGGCAGCCCTAATATCAAGAAACACAATGATCGTTGGCCTGCAATACGTGTGGAGGTGATCCAACAACTGACGAAAGGTGAACACATGATTAATGCATCTACGACCTGAACGAAACCCAGCCTATCCTTCGCGAATCAATCCCTCACGTATTTTGCACAGCCTGCGAAGCAAGGCAGCAGCTATGTGTCTATACGTCTTGGCCAGGTAAACCCTATTGACACTACTTTCAGGCAGTGAGGGGTGGGGTATTCCTCACAAAAAAAGTGAAAGGATAAATGCCATGAACGTCTGGCACTTACAACCCAAGTGGTGGATGGACATACAGGTCTACCAAAGGGGAATGGAAAACGCTGATTGTCAAGCCCATGGTGTACATCGTTTCCAAAATCTGAGAGGATCAAATGGCATATGAACCTGGTTTGGTCACTGGAAAGCATAGAGATGTAGCTTCTAACGCTGCTCCACGGTCATGTATGGATCACAATTCAAGCCAAAGGTTCGCGGGGTGGCCACTTGAGACAATCACCTGATTCAGTCTGGGCATCTGGTCAGAGCATCCCAGCCATCGTACAAACTAGGCGGTTTTGTGTGGCGCATTTTTTGGTGCCCATAATGTACCAAGTTTGTTTTAATAAATAAGGTAATGCAATAATAGTAACAATGAAGATGATAATATTAGTAAAAATAACAATATAATCTAAACGAGCTCAACTCAGTGCTACTCACCAAACACTCACAGAATCCCATGCAGCTGGCAATAAGTTACACCTATTGTGTGTGAGGGCTGGTTATACTGCCTGTGGTTGCCTAGACCTTGGTGAGTGGAATGTAGGCATCCCAGCAGGTGATTTATTTATTTTATTATTTATTTAAACGCATAAAAAACTTGGTACAATATGGCACCAAGAAGGATGAGCCACACTTAAGGTTGAAAGGACATAAGTTGCTTGAGGTATCGTTATTACTTGAAATCATTTTTTTCGAGCGCGCGGAGAGCTTCAATAATAGCTTGTTGTTTTACTTCACTTCTTGTGTAAGGGCTGAGATAATGTCCGGGCGCCCAGACCAAAGCAAGTGGTTTTCTTAAGGAACCCTCCCCCCGAGCCTTTGACTTGGAGTCTAATCCTCAAGGCAGTAGAGCAGCATCAGGAGCTGCATTCCCATGGTTTCCGGTGACCCATATGGGTTCATACGCCATTTGATCCGAATGGATTCTGGAGCCCATGTACCCCATGGTAACTGCTTTTAGTCTAAACGCTATCCAAACAACCTTCCTGACATGGTAGGACCTGCAGGGACATGAGTCCCCGCCAATTTAGCTTATTAGGTCACTGCGGTATTCAAGCCCGACCACCACGGCAAGGTAGCAGTTGTCGGCTGGGCCAAACCGGTGAACCCCCCCACCCCTACCCCTTAGTTAAAGTCGAACGCCTAGACCAATGAGTTGTAGCTCAGATTCCATTAGAGGGTATGTTCCACATGTGATGTCACTCAACTACCTTAAATGTTTATCTAATTCGTCTGCATTTCTTTCTGAATATACATTATTTTAATGGCATAGAGGTGTTTACAAAACAACTTGATAAATCCGATCGTAATAATAGTAAGACAGTATTTATAGGAACAACCCAAACAAGAACCTACTCCATATGAACGCGTTCTTGGAGATGGATCACACACACTCTGGGAGAAGATAGTTAGGTGATATCGCGCGTTAGGCCCTCGAGTGGAACCTGAATGGGGGGAGCTAAGGAGTTGGGCGTTGGTTGTGACCTAATTCACAATAAGTGATATCTATGCATGCATCACGTAAAATGCAAAAGAAAGGGTTTAAATTAAACAGAAGGTAGCAAAACACCATAAGATAATGATAATGTGAATTTCACGCCCAGTAATTCAAAATTCCCTATACACAGCTCACATCACTGGGCATGACTACCTGACTTCTAATCCCAAAAGTGGTAGGTCCGAATCCTGCCCCACTAATTTCAGCCAACATAGTATCATCTGTTCTGACAGAATAAGTGTGTCTGTCTGTTTTCGACATAGAACTTTGCACCGATGTGCGGCAGTTCAAGTCGCTACACTCCCTCCATGTAGCACACAAAGAAAGAGAAGAAAGTAGAAGAAATGCATAATAGAGACAGTAAACAGAGGTGTGAGACAAAGGAATAGTAATAACGAAGAACAAAACAGTTTCATTGGAAATCATAAGTCACAAGGAGTGGATGCATCTGCGCCACTGAGAACGATCACTTTGATCCATATCACCAATTGTTTCCAACCATTGACTTTTACCGTCGCGAGGACCCCAACCAGGAAGTCTACACCTTCCTACATAGCTGGCTTAAACTAATGGTTGTAGATTTGACTGACTAGTGCCATGTTTTGGTTTGACCACCACTAGCTCTTTTCCAGCCTGATCCTATGTCAGTTAGCTAGCACTTCCCGTCGAGGAAGGCGATAGCTAGGCTAGGAATACGTAACACATTTCCTAACCATCTCAGTCGGTGTAACTTCACAACCTTAGCGATTGGTTTCGCCACCCACCTACCTAGTACTCGATGTCTAACCTCAATATTGCTCACCTTATTATACCACTTCACACGGGAGATAGAGCACAGGCACCTATGATCAAAGACAGCTAATCTTTTCATGTCTTCCACTCTCAATGGCCAGGTCTCACAGCTGGCCATAAAGGAGGACGGAGCGAACTGATGAGCAGTACACCCGCCCTTTGGTCGATAGATAGGTATCACGTCTACGCCAGACGGCGTAAACTAGCACATGCGAAACTAGCCCTCTGTATCAGTGGTGAGATTTCGTCACAGATCAACCCGCTGGCGCTGGTTGGTGGTGCTTCCCAAATAAGTGAAACGGTCAACGTGCTCTACCACTTCATTCCATATTTCTAAACTAGGAGGCAGTGTAGTCCAGTCCAGTAACATCATCTTGCATTTGACGGGGGCGAATCGCATGCCAAACAGAATAAGTATAACTTATATGCCACTCACCCATTCATTCAGGCTGTGATCGGATAAGTAGGTGATCAGTTGAATTGTTCTGTTCATTTTTTTTTCAACTGCCTTCCTTATGAGTTAACTGCTAATCCATTCTTCTTTGTCATAATATCACTAAACCTTAGTTTCCCGACGTCAGTTCATTCTAAATGATGAACACAGGGACTCCGATTCTGCTTGAATTTATTTGATCTGGTGGATAGAGTAGTATCACAGATTCATAGCCTCATGCATATATATATACAGGATAATTGAAGGAGAGACACGTAATCTTTGGCTTTAACCTCACCCCTTTAATATAGAGTGATTTTGCTTGTCTCTTGTCCCTATAATTTGAGTTGAACTCAGTACATTGTTACCTAATTTATTAGTCATTATTATTATTCATTCATATGTCTAATCACATCAGTTTGTTACTCATGTATATAAAAAAGTCAGAAAGTAGTTGTGTGAGTAGTGCCTTGGTATGGTTATAAGCATCAAAAAAATCTTGCTCGAAATGTGGTCATCAATAAATATTGCTTACTGTATAACAAACACTGTCTGAGACTTTATCAAAATATAGTTTTCTCCATAATCGAATTATACTCGACCACAGTACTCAAATTCTCTTCTTATATCAATGCTAAAACGGGTGTTTCGCCCCATTTATGATTTATTATCAAGGCTTTCATGTTAGAACCACTGCGAACGATTCTGAACCATGTCACCAATAGTTTCAAGTCATTAGCTATTCGCTTCCTGAGGATCTATGACAGGCAGTTTACACCTACCTACTTACTACCTTTGTGTGATATATGGGGGGTGGCGGAGTATGGCAACTTAAACTGCTGACCCCCTGTGCAAAGTTCTATGCTGAAAACTCAATCAGTTAGTTAGTCAATCAGTCAGCTCTCAGACACCCAACATATATAGTGCGAATGACTTCACTATAGTATTAGTTGAACTGCTATCTAGCATGACAGATAGGACCTACAGTGCTAATCTGTTTAGCCAATGTGGCACATTGGATCATTGTGATATGCAAGTCCGATCACCACATCAAGGTAGTAGCTATCGATTGCGATCATTTCACCTTATTAAACCAAATATTTCAGAAATTTCAATTTTCAGTGAAGATGTTACCAGTAACATCTTTAATGAAAGCACTAAACAGTTACAAGTTGGATATCTAAATAATCATTAGTTTCGGTCATGCTATGAATACCTTTTTTCCCGACGGAGTCTAATGAATAAGACACTTAAATTCAAAAATTTAGTTAAATGCTAAGGTCAATGAGCCCAGTGACTAGATAACCAAACTTGATTTATTTCCTGTGCTTAGTCAGCACTAACAATAAAACATTAAATTTGATTGACATTTAGTGATCTTTTCTAAGACTTTAAGTTAATATAATGAGCTCCTTTTTGCATATATTATACAAGTTACAATAATAATAATACAATACTGAGGAACATACCTTTGCAAGGCACCATACATTACAAAAATAACTAAATATTGACTTGACTATGAATATAATGGAATGGACAAATGTTCTGTAAGGAAAAAAATTCATAAGCAAAAGATTATTAAAAATGAATATAGTAGAAATCTGTAGTTAGTTATAAAAAGCTTTCATTTGCATAAAGAATGGACGGTGAGTTGTCATCTAAAGTGGTGACGACTAGTGGTATCCCTCAGGGATGCCTATTATCCCCATTTCTATTCAATTTCATCATAGAGGTACTAAGGGAACTAACCCTAACTGACTTCAGAGACTCGGGGATTGACTTTTTACTAGGGAGTAATCTCGTTGACTTAGAATATGAAAATGATATAGTCCTTCTAGGTGAGGACGCAAACAAAATACAGTCTTCTGAACACCTTGGGCTGCAACCTACGAATGTCTGGTATGCGATCAGCTCCCGTCAAATGTAAGATGATCTTACGGGACTGGACTACACTACCTCCTAGTTTAGAAATATGGAATGAAGTGGTAGAGCACGTTGACCGCTTCACTTATTTGGGAAGCACCACCAACCAGTGCCAGCGGGTTGATGTGTGACGAAATCTCACCACTGATACAAACGACTAGTTTCGCATGTGCTAGTTTACGCCGTCTCTGGCTTCGTAGACGTGATACCCACCTATCGACCAAAGGGCGGGTGTGCTGCTAATCACTCCGCTCCGTCCTCCTTTATGGCCAGCTGTGAGACCTGGCCATTGAGAGTGGAAGACATGAAAAGATTAGCTGTCTTTGATCATAGGTGCCTGTGCTCTATCTCCCGTGTGAAGTGGTATAATAAGGTGAGCAATATTGAGGTTAGACATCGAGTGCTAGGTAGGTGGGTGGCGAAACCAATCGCTAAGGTTGTGAAGTTGCACCGACTGAGATGGTTAGGAAATGTGTTACGTATTCCTAGCCTAGCCATCGCCTTCCTCGACGGGAAGTGCTAGCTAACTGACATAGGATCAGGCTGGAAAAGAGCTAGTGGTGGTCAAACCAAAACATGGCACCAGTCAGTCAAATCTACAACCATTAGTTTAAGCCAGCTATGTAGGAAGGTGTAGACTTCCTGGTTGGGGTCCTCGCGACGGTAAAAGTCAATGGTTGGAAACAATTGGTGATATGGATCAAAGTGATCGTTCTCAGTGGCGCAGATGCATCCACTCCTTGTGACTTATGATTTCCAATGAAACTGTTTTGTTCTTCGTTATTACTATTCCTTTGTCTCACACCTCTGTTTACTGTCTCTATTATGCATTTCTTCTACTTTCTTCTCTTTCTTTGTGTGCTACATGGAGTGTAGCGACTTGAAATGCCGCACATCAGTGCAAAGTTCTATGTCGAAAACAGACACACAGACAGATTAGGCTCTTACAGCTATATATCCCGAATATTTAAAGAATTATTTTCACTGACAGCACTAATGTTTTCAGTAACACTGAACCAATAAAAACAGATAAATTAGGAAGAATAATACAGAATCGATGAATTAATAGATTCCACAGCCAACAGCACAGGGTAACAGTAGTAACTGGATCTGTTACTTTTGCACACACACACACCTCCAATTGTTTTAAGCGGATTCCAACTGCCTTTGCTTTTTGATGTTGGGTATTTGGAGGCCTATGATAATTCATTCAGTACTTGGTTAATGATAGAAGAGTCTTTGTGGCATATTTGGTAGAGGTGATCTAATATAAAACTGCTGATCGTTTTAACCACACCGTTATTTAACCATACTGGTAAGTGTTCTCGAGAACTCAACGTTTTTAGAGCAACGGCCAATATAACTGATTCTACAGGAGCAGCTGAAATGATAGATACAATAAGAAGGTAGTGATTTCATGCTATTTAAGACATTAATGTTCTTAACAACAGTAATAGCTCCTCTTTTTGTTAAACTGTAGAACCTGAAGGAGAAATTATAGAAGAGAATATTCTTTGTTTACTGAACTAGGTTCCTTGATAAATATATTCGTTTAGAAGATGTTGAAGTTCATATACAATCAGTCAAATAAAAAGTGAACTGATTTAAGTTCTAACATCACTATCCCGCCACTGGATCGAATTTCCCATATCGATGCAAGATTGTCAATTCAGAGGATTACAACCCCAAACCTGAATCTGGTTATGTTAAGAACTCTCAAGTTTGAACCACGCCACCGAGTGAAAATAATTAGGACAATATTTCCATAGGTAGGCAGCACGACATTAACCGATTGTCAGACAGACATTTCCACTATTTTTAATTTTTGCACCTTCTGGACAGTATAAAATAATAATGCACCCGCATCGCAGAAGCTATGTTGGCGTGTACTTAAGATTTAGCTAAATATACTGACTTAACTGTCAGGAATGAATTATCTTTTCTACGACTATCTGAGAGAAAGGCAGATGTGAGTACATGTAAATAATTTCAATGCCGTTGTGCTGACAACACAGCATATTTGTATAATGTGCGAAGAGTATCTCATATTTTGAGAGAAGATTGTAAAGGCCGATAAGAATAAATGCATTCATTCATAAATTAATTTTTGAATTGGGAATGAATGAATTCATTCCCAATTGAGAACAAATACTTCTCTGCCACACAAGTTCACCAACATATAGAAGATATTAATACGATAAAACAGAATAATAGCAACAGATTCAATCAATCTTAACATTTTCGCTCAATTTTTAAAAGATTCATAATACAAAAAACTTAATAACTCAGAGATGTGTGAACCTAGCCTTATGAGGTTGGGTTCACAAACAAATATACACTCTTATATTAGAAATATAGAAGGCCGCATCACGTATGAAAAAAGACCAAATACATGATATGAAGTCAAAATGAGGAGATTTGTAAAATTATCATGAAATGGCAAAATCCCACTTGTAGCGTACTGTCCAAACTTGTACCTCGTCCGTACAAAGTTCATTGTCAGCATTGAAAAGTGAGAATAAAAATACTGCTTCATCAGCGAACGCATTTGATGGATTTCGATAATGTGAGTATGGTGATTAACCGGGCTTCTCTCTGAAATGAGTAGTTCTGATTCAGATTGAGATGACAAGGATAGAAGTGTCTTGTCACCTATGTTAGTCCTTGCGACATAGATCTCTGCAGAAATCTAGTTTCTCTTTTAAAGCCTTCACCTATGTAGTTGTTACTACTGAATCAGGTAAGCAGTTCCAGTCGCTGACCACTCTGTGAGAGAATCTAAATTCGACACGTATTTTATTCGACCTCAGTTTGAGCACCTTCTTTTGGTGACCTAGTAAATGTGTCCCAGAGGGAGAGAAAAGGTTTGAAAAGTCAGTCTCTAAATCACCATTGAATATACAGTAAGCCAGTTGGACAGTATACAGTATTACAGTATATTGTAACGGGAAGAGATTTAAATGCTGCATTCTCTTATCATAGGGAAGGTGTGAAATACCACTAACTAATTTCGTTCCTATCATTTGTAATCTTTCCAGGATACGTACCTCTTTTTCGATGAATGGACTCGCCAATTATGTGCAGTATTCTAGATGCGGTATGTCGTATGTTGCATGGAGTAATTGGAACATACGCCCGTCTATTCGACTGAAAGCACTTCGAAGTGCCAATAACATCCGAAAAGCTTTAGCTGAGGCTCCACTACAATTTCCTGCTGTTTTTAAGTTATGGCTTACTATAATTCCTAGGTCCTTTTGTCCCCAAACATCTGGCAGTTTTGTATACCCCTGAGAGTACGACATGTAAGACTTCTGAGCTAGATGCATTACCACGCTTTTCGCGGAATTAATTTCCAGACTCCAAGGGTTAGCCCATTCAGCGAATTTATCTAGATCATTTTGTAGTACCAACCTATCATCGTTACTATTTACAGTTTTCCATGTCTTGATATCGTCTGCAAATAGTAAGGAAGATGTGGTAAGAATTTTTTGCACTTCATTTACATATAACAGGAATAGCAGGGGGCCAAGTACAGTTTCCTGAAGTACTCCACTCAGTACTGCCTTTCAGCCTGGCAGTACACACTTAACCCTTATCTTCTGACCTCTATTCATCAGGTAGTCGCTAAACCACTCACATAGGCCTCCGTCCAATCGAAAACGTTTCAACGCACTGGGAAGACCTAAATGGGATATGTCAATGCAGTTGAAGATTGAACGATCAATTCATGGTTGTTTGCTCAAAACCAACTTCCCAATTTTCGCGGAAGCATCAATACGACAGTCATCGTCTCATCGGTCGCTGTTCAGAAAGAAGTCAGCAGTAAACCGTCAGAAACCTTAGTGGGATTATTTTTTATATGTTGTTGTTACAATAAAGTATTTTCGAGCGGCCAATCGGTGTTTTGGTTTTTCGTCCGTTATTACTAAGCGTTTCTGAAAAACTTCAAGGTACAGCGTGGGCCCGAGCGTAGCAAGAGCTGGGCATTAACGGTTTACGAGACGTGATTGACAGTTTCTGACGATGGATACAGATCTGGCGGATTCAAACAGTTGGTGAAAGTTTGGATAGTCGCCGTTCATTTTTCCTGGTGCCGGTCAAGTCCTCTTTGAACAAGCAATATCTGGAACTTTTTTGGAATTGGGTCAAGTTCAACAATGCCTGGGTCAAAGAAGGGACAGAGTGTCTTGGATGCAAACAGGAAAGTAAGTCATGGTGACTTGTCTGTTAATTGTAACGATGTGTCTGATGTTAAGCATGACATGGTTGATGTTACTGTTTCGCCGTTCAGGGATAATAGGAACATCAAACTCCATAAATTTGAACCACGATGTTTTGATGGAAAACCAGCTGATTATTTACAATTTTTAAAGGAGTTTGAGATCATGTTGAGTGGTTTTTTATTAACTGATGAATTGAAGTTAATGTATTTGATGAGATATTGCACTGGAGATGCTGCAAGAGCTATACAGTGTTGTAAGTTTATGAAGCCAAAAGAGGGCTACGATGAGGCTATGAACATATTACGTCAAAGGTTTGGAAGACCTTCAATGGTTGTAAGGAACGTATACAAAGCTGTCAAAGGTAACGGCAGTCAACTTCAAGATGACTCCAAGGCACTCACTGAGTTTTTAGATAATCTTATGACTTATAATCTCCTTAAAATCCCCTGGCGGTACGTTCGAAATTGGTGACATTTTTGCACGTGTTTGCTCTGAAATTTATTTACTGCTTATTGTCATATAATTCTTGAAATTATGGTCCAAATCTCTAAAAAACGTGTTCGTAGAAACACAATTGTTTTAGATAGTGGCTTAAATTCGGTTATAACTGCATTACCGCCTGGTAATACAGTATCAACTACTAGCTCTCAAAATGGTTTGAGTGCAGATCTCACTCCTGTGATACAGGTGAAAGATGTTCTGTTAGAGAACTCTGAGTTCTGTAAACTAAACCTCCTTTTGAAAGATATGCAGAGGCAAGTAAGTGAAATTCAGAAAAAATTAGATCAGTTTGATAGTATGTCACTGCCAATCTCAAATACCACGGAGAGCCGTTCTGATATTGGCCAGGTTAAGTGTTTACTGGATGTAACTCAAAATAAGCTTTTGAATTTAGACCCAATAGCCTGTCTTTTAGAAAGGCATCCTAAAATATCTCCAGACAACCTAAATAAAGCTGAAAATCTGATTGACTGCTTGGCTACGGAGGTGATGAAGCGTATAACCTCTTCTCACCAAGCTATAGTTTACAACGTCCCAGATTCTCTGCCCCTGAAAACTGTAAGACACAAAATCCTGATTTGTTGCGGCATGGCTAGTGTTCCATGTGAATGCAAACGACTTCGTAAAAAGTCTAACCAGGCTAATTGCCCAATCATTTTTAAATTCAGTAATTCCCTTGATGCTAGTAAGTTTACTAAATGTCAGGATCACTTAAGACTGAATAGCAGTTATAAGTCTATAACCGTAGCTCAGGATAAAACACCGTGTCAGCGCAGAATAATGCGTAGTAATAACCTGGTCACCTCCTCTAGCTTTGATTTACCAAATAAGGATCGTGCACAGCAACAGACACCTAGTGCTGAAACTAGCATTCAGCAAACTACACAACAACCACACCTGCCAATGGAACTAGGAACTGATTTAGATACCAGTACCCCTGTAAATAAAGCCTCATCGAAAGATGTTAAAATGACTAGAACTTCTGCAAGTTGTTCTAAGAAATTTCCCCCCAAACGTAGTAACCTCACCACGATGAACAAATTTCGCAGGGTTGAGACTAATGATGGGGAAGAATACTTTGTATTCAATAAGCCTGCTGAGAGTAAGAATGCCAACAAACCATCACTTGTTACGAAAAACTCCTCTCGAAACATAAGTATATCTGGAGGTGTTCCGCATGCTCCACCTTATAGAAAGTCAGGCTCCAAGACTCCTAAAGTCTTGCAGCCAAAGCACCTTCCTTCACAATTCCCTTTAAGTTATAAAAACAACCCGAAGGTGTATACCGGTATGACGAATAGCAGTTGGATGGGTAGACCTTCTGATGCTATGCCTTTTAACCGTCAACCTAGGCCCAACCTGTACTACCCTTATATCCAGGAACACATGGTAAATTTTCCAGGTGTCCCGAATCACTGGTACGACCCATGGCACCTAGGACCACCTCATTGCACACCAACTCCGATGTACAGACACCCAGTCCGACCTCCTTTTCATTCATAAATTCTTGCGGTGCTGACGCACAAATAGATTTAGGTTATGGTGACATTTTAAGCCAGTTTGTAGTATCCCGTGACTTATTCACGATATTGCTAATTAATGCACGTTCCTTAATCAATAAGATATCTGAACTAAGGACATTATTATTAGTCGCCAAGCCTACTGTAGCTCTGATTACTGAGTCATGGTGCTCATCCTCTGTACTTGATGTGCATATAGGTATCGATGATTACACTGTACACCGTGCAAACAGAGATTGCAAGCGTGGTGGAGGATGTCTCATATATATACATAGCTCATTTGTAGTCAGTAAGGTGGAAGATGAAACAATGAATAATGTACCTGACTCACTCTGGGTTGTCTTACATGGAGATAAGTACAAACTTCTCATAGGCTGTGTTTATCGAGCACCAAGCTCAACAAAAGAAACTGATGCGTTATTAGCTAAATCGTTTGCACACGCATCCTCGTTTAGTGCTAATTACAAAATAATTGCAGGGGACTTCAATCTTCCAGAAGTCAATTGGCTAACTAGTTCCGGCCCCCAACGCTTCGACGAATTACTTGCCACTATAGACTGTTATGGATGGCAACAACACGTCCAGACACCTACTCGTGGTGACAACATGTTGGACCTTGTTTTTTGTCATGACACAATCCCAGTATCCACGTATGTTGGTAATCGATTTTCCAGTAGTGACCATAGAATGGTACTCTGCTCTCTGCCTTTCTCACCACTAAATACAGGAAACAAACAAGACTCAGGAAGCACAATATGTCGTAGTTACAAATATACAGACTGGGGATTAGTCCAAGAACTTATTCGACTCTGTCAATGGGATGACTATTTTACCACTGACTCCCTGGAGGCCTTAGTAACCCTGTTTTACAGGAATGTTACCCTTTGTCTAGATACAGTTGCTCCAAAGAAAATAGTGAAATTAAGTAGACACCGAACTGAATATATTCCAAGGGCACACCGTAATAAGTTAAGGAAGCTGAAGAAACAGTACTATTCCACTAAGGACATATCACTATTGCTCTCAATCCACGAGTCTCTTGAATCTCTCAAGCGCCTACGCTCTCAAAAGGACCTCGACGAAGAGTTAACGGCACTTGAAAGTACCTCCAAAGTTTATAACTTAACGGCACTTCTTAAAAAACGAATGCAGTCGGCGAGGGAAATCCCATACTTACTTCACGACAAAGTAATCTACAATGAACCTGCCACTATCTGTGAACTTTCAGTGATTGGTTTGCAAACTTTAGTTTAGAAACACATATGCCTGGTGAAACCGCCCCCCTTACTATCTCTTCCCTTGAAAGCATTGTGTTCACTAATCAGTTAATAGTACAAGCAATTAAAAGCCTTAAACCTTCCACTAGTACGGGACCGGATGGCCTCGCTTCGATAATTTTCAAAAACAGTGGGTGTGATATACCCTGTTACTTCTTAAATTCTTCTCAATATCTATGGACACTGGCACTTACCCTAGTGAGTGGAAAACTAGCTTCATAATTCCACATTACAAATCTGGTGATAGGGCAAACGTCCGCAATTACAGACCCATAAATATAACCCCAGTTATCTCACGAATCATGGAGAAAGTTGTAAAGGATCAATTGTCAGACTACCTAATTAGGGAAGATCTTGTTACAAGGTCTCAACACGGATTTCTCAAAAATAGATCCTGCGTTACTTGCCACTTCGACTTTTTCAACTGCATCACTAGTAGTCGCGAAGCACGTAAGCTAGTCGTTGTTCTCTACTTCGATATATCTAGGGCATTTGACATGGTATCTCACAGTATTCTCTTTGAGAAGCTGTACTCTTGTGGAATTCGCAACCCATTACTGAACTGGTTAAAATCATTTCTAAGCAACAGGGTACAAATGTCTGTCTGTTTTCGACATAGAACTTTGCACAAATGTGCGGAAGTTCAAGTCGCCACATTCCGTGTAGCACGCGAAGCAAGAGAAGAAAGTACAAGAAAAGCATAATAGAAACAGTGAGCAGAGGTGTGAGACAAAGGAGTAATAAATAAATACAAAACAGTTTCATTGAAGATCATAAGTCACAGGGAGTGGATGCATCTGCGCCACTGAGAACGATTTTGAGCCATGTCACCAATTGTTTCCAACCATAGATTTTTGCCGTCCCGAGGACCCCAGCCTGGAAGTCTACACCTTCCTACGTGGCTTAGACCAACTGTTGTGGATTTCATTGACTGGTGCCAAGTTTTTGTTTGACCGCCGCTAGCTTTTTTCCAGCCTGACCCTATATCCGCTAACATAGCTCGTCGAGGGAGGCGATGACTTGGCATACGTAACACATGTCCTAACCATCTCAGGGTACAAATAACCAAAGTTGGATCTGTATTGTCTCATCCTAGGCAGATCTCAAGTGGGGTCGTGCAAGGTAGTGTCCTAGGTCCACTTTTATTCACAGTTTACATTAACAGCATTTGCAAGTGCTTCACCTCAGGTAAACCATTCCTATATGCTGCCGACCTCAAAGTCGTCTACTCCTGCTACACTCATGAATTAAGCGATATGGTTACTAAAATACATCTTGAACTAAGTAGTCTCGCATCATGGTGTGCCGATTCCTGTCTAAATTTTAACATTGACAAATGCGGCTGGATTTAAATCGGCAACAGTAAGCTTGATCTAACTCTTGAAATAAATGGGCGAAAACTAGCTAGGCTCAACTCAGTCGTAGATCTCGGTATTAGATACTCTAGTAACCTAACGTTCGCTGAACAGACTGATTATGCCAGACGTAAAACGCGAAGGCTGATAGGATGCATAAAACGCAATTTCTTTTGTTGTGAAACTAGGGTTTTATTATACAAAGTATGTGTCCGACCTATCTTAGAATACTGCACGTTTATTCTTAGAGGACTCAGACAAAATGACAAGATTAAATTAGAGGGAGTGCAACGGCAGTTTACCTCAAGAACTCTTGGTTTAGAAAGTGGTCTGGAATACCATGAGCGATGCGACAGACTAAGATTAGAACCCCTCTGGAAAAGACGCCTTAAGCTAAACCTTATCTTTTACTACAAGCTAACTAATCTTCTCTTGCATTCCTCCGAGCCAATAACTAAACCTACCGCTGTCATCAGTTACAATCTTAGAAATCATCACAACCTAGCTGCTATGGAGCACTGTCAGACTTACGTGCGGTACAACTTATTCTTAAATAAGTTTTCAGTCATTTGGAATAGACTACCAGCTAATGTGCGCGATGCAAACACACTTCCAGTGTTCATCTCCTCAGTCACCAGACTACTCAAAGATCACAATGCACTTTTGCGCCTGACTCTTACACCTTCTTTTTCACCCTATATAGATATTTTAAGTTCTTTAAACGTGTAGTTACAACAAACTACAATTATAAATTTTAATATTATGGGAACTAGATGATTAACACTTCTACACAGGACAGCAATATTAGTTTACATGTAATATAAAAGTAAGCGTAACGGGACTAGTTAGTTTGTGTACCAAAATAACCACAGTTACTAAACAGAATATATATGTCGTCAATCACGTCTCATAAACCGTTAATGCCTAGCTCTCGCTACGCTTGGGCCCACGCTGTTCCTTGAAGATTTCAGAAACGCTTAGTTATAACGGACGAAAAAACCAAAACACCGATCTGCCGTTTGATATTTCTTTATTGTTACACCAACATATAAAAGAATAAGTGAACTAAGGTCTGAAAAAAGTATTACAATAATAAATCATTGTATTACTTCTGACGATGTTTCGCTCTTCTTTCTGAACAGCGACCGATGAGACGATGACTGTCGTATTGATGCCTCCGCGAAAATTGGGGAAGTTGATTTTCAGCAAACAACCAAGAATTGATCGTTCAATCTTCAACTCCATTGACACTCCCCGGCAAAAAAGGGATCCAACCCTTTTTTCCTTCACGACCAATGCACGTTGACTTGGATGCCATTGCGAGAACCTGGGTCACACGGACAGAGCTGAAATGGAAAACAAACAGAAAAGCCAACACACCACAAGCATACCCACAGCACAATCTCACACATCAATGAGGACCTGCGCCTCCAGACAGAGACCTCCTCTTGACATCTCGCAACACAATCGCCACTTACTAGAATGACTCTTGCAGAATGCAAAGTGACCATGGCAGCACCTCACGATACTCTACGCACGTCCTCGTATCTACTCACTACCAATTACCACTGAAATCGCTTGTCACTCATTCTGACTCAGTTCTAGTAACGGTGATGTATGCGAGCCTCAGTCGTTTACACTCTTTCTCCCCGGCGTGTGGGACCACAGCTAACAATTATCTCCGTGTGCATTTCATTCTCAGCAATAGCCTCTCCGGCGTATACGACCCATCTGCTGTCTTTAACATCAATCAATTCATTCACGGATGTAGAAGACAAGAAACAACTTCAGAAGTAATCACGACGAAAATTTTAACAAAATTACGCAATAAAAAAAGGTACGAAAACAACGAGTAAACACAATGAATCCAAAACACCACCAATTGATATGACACACCACACGTATAAACAAACAGTACACACAAACTCGCAGATCGTGTGTCGAGGGAATTCTTTTGAAGAATCGCAGGACTTACATCAGTACGCCTACAACCCTTCTCAGGTTGACGCTTTAGGTTGGAAAATCGTCGCAGAGTTCATTTACTGACTTCCTTCTATCAGCTATATCCTCAAATCTGAACGGTAACACGCTCATGTCATTGTATCGTAGAATATAGATGACCAACAAACACACGGCATATCTCATCAACCAAGTGTAGAAACAGAGTAATTTACACCAAAGATAATAACATTCAAATAGTAACTTGAAACTAGAAATGCCTTTATTCGTGCAAGTCAATTTAACAATTAATCTCTCGTTTACACTTGGCTTATCCTCACTAAACTGACCATTGATATTCGTCCTTTCAAACGAACTGATACTACCATAGTCATTGCACAAGATACTTGAGTTCATGGGCGTCTGTTTCATTGTGGATGACAGCACCAACGACGACTGATTGATATCAGTTGATGAAGTTAGCGGTGGATCAAAAGCTGTTGTTGCTCGCCTTTCAGAAATTTGTCTACCTGCAAGACCACCACCACTGCTGTCTTTTACTATCAGCTCCGCTTTAGGACTAGCATCTGATGATAGGTGGGCTTCACTCTGATCAATTACACTGACGGTCTCACAAGTATGCATGCCTTCTGCAACTGCATCTGCATTTAATTCTACTTCACGTTCAAGTTGTACAGAACCTTTATTTAACTTAGCGGTAGTAGGCATTCCCCCATTTCATCATGATCAACCAAAGACAACTGTGAAGTATTATGATCATTATCACGAATATTCACTTTACCGTCAAGTTCATCATTTTCAAACTCTTTAATAACAGAAGTAGACAATTTTGGTTCCTCCTCACAAATCATTAAAGGTTTTATAACTTCACTCTGACTAGTAATACCTTGTAAACTTTTGGAGTCAGAACTGCACTCTGAAGCAGCAACTCTATTCTGTGACACTCTATTCAACAATGGCTTACCAGTTGCAACTACAGACTTCTTGACCACACCGTTATCATCACACAATTCGGAGTCAGACCTGGAGTTTACATTTAGCTTATCACTGAACTTGCTCACTGGTTCACAGTTCACTTCTGTATGCACTTCTTGCAAACGTGTGAAACACAACCGTGCTTGTCTTGCATCTTGTAACTTATCTGTTGAGCATGTACTACGAAACCTGTTACACTCACTGGGTCTATATGCATTACTAGACATCATGGAGCCTTCTCGATATCCACCTCTTTGAGGCCCTTTCGTCATCAATGAGTGCGTTTTACCCTCAGACTGCTCTATTCTAGGGGTGAGATTCAATATACTGGCAAACTTGCTCATAGATTGATTGACACTATCTTTTACTAGTTTCAGGATATCATCAAATTTTGGCTCGATACCCTCATCCTCCATACGGGAGCTCATCTTCACCCACTTCCTTTGCAGTCGAGTAGGTAGGCGTCTTGCTATTACTTCTAGTATAAAACTCGAGTTGAGGTCACTCATGCGATTCATCGAAATCATTCCATTCTTGTAAATTAGCAAATTATCTAAAAACTCAGTGAGTGCCTTGGAGTCATCTTGAAGTTGACTGCCGTTACCTTTGACAGCTTTGTATACGTTCCTTACAACCATTGAAGGTCTTCCAAACCTTTGACGTAATATGTTCATAGCCTCATCGTAGCCCTCTTTTGGCTTCATAAACTTACAACACTGTATAGCTCTTGCAGCATCTCCAGTGCAATATCTCATCAAATACATTAACTTCAATTCATCAGTTAATAAAAAACCACTCAACATGATCTCAAACTCCTTTAAAAATTGTAAATAATCAGCTGGTTTTCCATCAAAACATCGTGGTTCAAATTTATGGAGTTTGATGTTCCTATTATCCCTGAACGGCGAAACAGTAACATCAACCATGTCATGCTTAACATCAGACACATCGTTACAATTAACAGACAAGTCACCATGACTTACTTTCCTGTTTGCATCCAAGACACTCTGTCCCTTCTTTGACCCAGGCATTGTTGAACTTGACCCAATTCCAAAAAAGTTCCAGATATTGCTTGTTCAAAGAGGACTTGACCGGCACCAGGAAAAATGAACGGCGACTATCCAAACTTTCACCAACTGTTTGAATCCGCCAGATCTGTTTCCATCGTCAGAAACTGTCAATCACGTCTCATAAACCGTTAATGCCCAGCTCTCGCTACGCTTGGGCCCACGCTGTTCTTCGAAGATTTCAGAAACGCTTAGTTATAACGGACGAAAAAACCAAAACACCGATCTGCCGTTTGATATTTCTTTATTGTTACACCAACATATAAATAGAATAAGTGAACTAAGGTCTGAAAAAAGTATTACAATAATAAATCATTGTATTACTTCTGACGATGTTTCGCTCTTCTTTCTGAACAGCGACCGATGAGACGATGACTGTCGTATTGATGCCTCCGCGAAAATTGGGGAAGTTGATTTTAAGCAAACAACCAAGAATTGATCGTTCAATCTTCAACTCCATTGACATATGTATATATTTATTAATCACTCCTTAAGGACTCCCGTTGCTTTCTTTTGCGTTGCTGTTGTTTGTCTTCTTTTTTCTCTCACCATTTCAGCTCCATTGGACTTTTTGAATGAGAATGAATAATGTGGATATTTGACCATTTACAATGACAAATGATCTGCAAACATTATTGGTCCCGTATCTTTCAGTTTCCTGGTTAATAACGAATTAACTTTCTCCACGACGCAACCTGGATTACATTTGTGGAATATACTGTTATACCAATGGAAAGGTATCTATTTGTAATACAACGTCACGATTGTAGCTTATAACATAACTGATCGTATCTGTAAAAATAGCTTCCTTATTACCTAATTTGGATATAAATCAAATCAAAAATAAGATTCGGATTTGTACACACCTAAGTTATATTGAGAAATTACTTCAAGCTTTATTTTTTCCCAAGTATTTTTAATCCATCCAAAACTTACTTGGGTTTTTTTGTTAATGCGAAGACAATATTCCTATATTTCATGATGTGCTCTATTGAATGACTTGTTATCATATTGTTCCCACAGACCTAAGACAAAATCGCCAGCAACCATGTAACTTAACCACAAACCAAATTTATGAAATTTATATAATGCTTACCCATGCCTGTATATTTGGTGTGTCCTATACAAGTAGGAAATAATGTGAATTTTATTAAAACATTATTAATTATGATTGCTAATCGTATATGTAATTTATCATATTGATGATGCCTGTAAACTGGCGTCTCTCATGTATAAAATGAGAATATACTATTATTATTATTATTATTATAAGAATACCTTGATTTCTATGAATTGCATGAGTGACCTCAACTCGAGTTTTATACTAGAAGTAATAGCAAGACGCCTACCTACTCGACTGCAAAGGAAGTGGGTGAAGATGAGCTCCCGTATGGAGGATGAGGGTATCGAGCCAAAATTTGATGATATCCTGAAACTAGTAAAAGATAGTGTCAATCAATCTATGAGCAAGTTTGCCAGTATATTGAATCTCACCCCTAGAATAGAGCAGTCTGAGGGTAAAACGCACTCATTGATGACGAAAGGGCCTCAAAGAGGTGGATATCGAGAAGGCTCCATGATGTCTAGTAATGCATATAGACCCAGTGAGTGTAACAGGTTTCGTAGTACATGCTCAACAGATAAGTTACAAGATGCAAGACAAGCACGGTTGTGTTTCACACGTTTGCAAGAAGTGCATACAGAAGTGAACTGTGAACCAGTGAGCAAGTTCAGTGATAAGCTAAATGTAAACTCCAGGTCTGACTCCGAATTGTGTGATGATAACGGTGTGGTCAAGAAGTCTGTAGTTGCAACTGGTAAGCCATTGTTGAATAGAGTGTCACAGAATAGAGTTGCTGCTTCAGAGTGCAGTTCTGACTCCAAAAGTTTACAAGGTATTACTAGTCAGAGTGAAGTTATAAAACCTTTAATGATTTGTGAGGAGGAACCAAAATTGTCTACTTCTGTTATTAAAGAGTTTGAAAATGATGAACTTGACGGTAAAGTGAATATTCGTGATAATGATCATAATACTTCACAGTTGTCTTTGGTTGATCATGATGAAATGGGGGGAATGCCTACTACCGCTAAGTTAAATAAAGGTTCTGTACAACTTGAACGTGAAGTAGAATTAAATGCAGATGCAGTTGCAGAAGGCATGCATACTTGTGAGACCGTCAGTGTAATTGATCAGAGTGAAGCCCACCTATCATCAGATGCTAGTCCTAAAGCGGAGCTGATAGTAAAAGACAGCAGTGGTGGTGGTCTTGCAGGTAGACAAATTTCTGAAAGGCGAGCAACAACAGCTTTTGATCCACCGCTAACTTCATCAACTGATATCAATCAGTCGTCGTTGGTGCTGTCATCCACAATGAAACAGACGCCCATGAACTCAAGTATCTTGTGCAATGACTATGGTAGTATCAGTTCGTTTGAAAGGACGAATATCAATGGTCAGTTTAGTGAGGATAAGCCAAGTGTAAACGAGAGATTAATTGTTAAATTGACTTGCACGAATAAAGGCATTTCTAGTTTCAAGTTACTATTTGAATGTTATTATCTTTGGTGTAAATTACTCTGTTTCTACACTTGGTTGATGAGATATGCCGTGTGTTTGTTGGTCATCTATATTCTACGATACAATGACATGAGCGTGTTACCGTTCAGATTTGAGGATATAGCTGATAGAAGGAAGTCAGTAAATGAACTCTGCGACGATTTTCCAACCTAAAGCGTCAACCTGAGAAGGGTTGTAGGCGTACTGATGTAAGTCCTGCGATTCTTCAAAAGAATTCCCTCGACACACGATCTGCGAGTTTGTGTGTACTGTTTGTTTATACGTGTGGTGTGTCATATCAATTGGTGGTGTTTTGGATTCATTGTGTTTACTCGTTGTTTTCGTACCTTTTTTTATTGCGTAATTTTGTTAAAATTTTCGTCGTGATTACTTCTGAAGTTGTTTCTTGTCTTCTACATCCGTGAATGAATTGATTGATGTTAAAGACAGCAGATGGGTCGTATACGCCGGAGAGGCTATTGCTGAGAATGAAATGCACACGGAGATAATTGTTAGCTGTGGTCCCACACGCCGGGGAGAAAGAGTGTAAACGACTGAGGCTCGCATACATCACCGTTACTAGAACTGAGTCAGAATGAGTGACAAGCGATTTCAGTGGTAATTGGTAGTGAGTAGTAGTCTCAGAGCTTAACATCAAAAAAGGAGGGAGGGTGGCGTTAGCTGATCAGTATATATGGTGGTGGTCACTAAGGTGAATCGCCCCATTCTGCAGGAACAGCAATATACAAATTAAAGGCTCGAGATATTTCTGATTTTTATGAGGGCTTAGATCTTTATCTTGAAAAAGATAATAGTGAACGCCTTGACAGATAATGCTTCTACCTTTAAATATATACCATTCGCTCAGCCTATTGTTGAGATGCGACCACGTGGGATCTGCACAGATTTATGGGGCATCTTATGAATTAACTTGCTATCCATTGTCAGATCTTTAAATACCACTTCACAATATCTTGTCTCACTTATTTTCTAATAACGTCTTTACTTGATTCTCATTATATTCCATTAAACCTAAGATTTTATAGCTCTTTATGAATTTGATTCGACTTATTCTATTCCTATTCTCTGGAGGGTACGGTTGTGTACCAAATAGAAAAAAAGACATGAAATAAAGACAACTGGCTTGAAAATAATTATATTAAAGCCAAAAGTGAACGCATGATAGTATAAAATATATTGGTTTCATTATACATTGCAAATGAACGTTGTCGGCCTAAGGATTAATTACTTCCCCATTCTGTTTTCTATATAAATGTGTTTATTAATGATATATTTCACTCACTTAATCTATTACACTTTAATGTTACACCACAGCACTTTAATTTTTCTAAAAAAGCTTCCAATTCCTTGTAAACGTTGTACTTACCTCAATATTGGTTGATTATCGTATGCCTACAACCACGGGATGAAAACGAAACGAAGTCGATTTTCCCGCTCAACCTGGAGGACAATTGTACAATTCAATAACTATACAGCCTAGTTCAGACAATGTGTATTTATATATATATCAAATATTTAACTGTTGAGACATTATTAACTTGTAGACAATTTAAGATTTGACATTATGTCACACTTGATCGTGCCTGTAAAAATGGCATGCATTTTCATGTAAATTTATGTTTATATGAAAATAAATTATTATTATTATTAGATACGAGGACGTGCGTAGAGTATCGTGAGGTGCTGCCATGGTCACTTTGCATTCTGCAAGAGTCATTCTAGTAAGTGGCGATTGTGTTGCGAGATGTCAAGAGGAGGTCTCTGTCTGGAGGCGCAGGTCCTCATTGATGTGTGAGATTGTGCTGTGGGTATGCTTGTGGTGTGTTGGCTTTTCTGTTTGTTTTCCATTTCAGCTCTGTCCGTGTGACCCAGGTTCTCGCAATGGCATCCAAGTCAACGTGCATTGGTCGTGAAGGAAAAAAGGGTTGGATCCCTTTTTTGCCGGGGAGTGTCAATGGAGTTGAAGATTGAACGATCAATTCTTGGTTGTTTGCTGAAAATCAACTTCCCCAATTTTCGCGGAGGCATCAATACGACAGTCATCGTCTCATCGGTCGCTGTTCAGAAGGAAGTCAGCAGTAAACTGTCAGAAACCTTAGTGGGATTATTTTTTATATGTTGGCGTTACAATAAACTATTTTCGAGCGCCCAGTCGGTGTTTTGGTTTTTTCGTCCGTTATAACTAAGCGTTTCTGAAAAACTTCAAGGTACAGCTTGAGCCCGAGCGTAGCGAGAGCTGGGCATTAACGGTTTGCGAGACGTGGCTGACAGGATACCTTATCGATAATGACAACGTCCAGTAGATAGTTCTTATCTATGCCCTCGACCCAATCTTCCTTAGCTAACAGTAAGTTTGTCAGGTAAGGTCATCCTGGTTGGAATCCATGCTGTTCCCTGTCAGTAATCTATGTTAGTCCATGTAGGTTATGAGCTGATCCTTTATGAGTGTTTCTAATACCTTTGCTATTATGCATGCAGTTAAATAACAACTACCCGTTCCGCTCTTTGAAGATGAGGTTTATAAAAGCATCTTTCCAGACCCTAGATGGCCTAGCCTGGGTCAGTGACATTTGAAAAATCACCGTTAGTGGAATGTATATCATATCCGCCGGGGAAATTAGCAGTCTAAGGTGAAGTCTGTCAGGTCCAGGTGATTTGCCTGACTTCAGTTTAGACAGTACTTTGAGAACCACTGCATCCTCTGCCAAAGTGGTGGGCGTTTTAGTGGCTACAGCAGTGTCCTGGCTCCAGAATGAAAAGACATCGCAAAAGTATTCGGGGAGCTTTCCAGCCTTCGTTCTGTCTGACTCATCCTATTCTTTTGAAATGATCCAGATGATGACTTTGATAGACACCACACTTATTTCCCTCCAGGAAACAGGCACTGTTCCTCCGTGAAACGAGGCGTTAAAGCCTCTATGCTCAATTTCTCTCACTGTATTGGTTAAGTACTTGCTTCCGTTTATTAATATTTATCATATGAATTATAAATAATTCTGATGAAGCAGTGAGAAAACGTAATTTTTTCTAAACCGTGTAATGTATTTGCGCAACACATTTCGAACAGTCTGATGACACACGGACTTGTCATAGGAATGAATATGTGTCAAATTAATAAAGACTTAAGAGGTGAGAAAATAGACTTGGGCTAAGTTAAAAGACACATTAAATGTCAAAATAACAATGAAGGCCACTAAACCAAATAACGGATGTAGTAGTACATCTGCTATTATATGAAAACAAAGTTTACCAAGTAAGGTTGAGCATGATGACGAATTGGTTTTGAACGCATAAAGGTGGTTTAAACTTCCTAATTGCCAACTAGGGCTTCCACAAACTTTAGGATACGCCCCAAACACGTTTTATAGATAGGTTTAAAAGATGTGTTAACGTCAGTTTTATGTTCTACTCCATCGATAATATGTTTCGCAATAGAGGAGCTAGGTCTCCTATCCTCAACATTAATGGGTGCTGAAGATTATATTTGCTTCTGAAGCCAATTGGGAATATTCTCTGAAGCAAGCCCTTGCTTGCATAGATCAATAAGTCCTTCTCATGTATGTGTGGGTCAGCATGTACATTCAAATAGGTAAATACACTGGGATGGGACATCATTTTTTGCATAATCTAAGGACTTAGATGAATATATTGGCTTCACCTTCTCAATTACTATGATATTAGCTGCACAAAAAGTCTTTTTAACGGCAGCGTTCAGTCTTTGTTCATCTATCGAGATGCTATGATCCCCCACATAGGGTAGCTTGATGTAACCATCTTTCTTGGGGGTGAGTTAGAGAATTGGTCTTAACGTTCTGACCACTTTATATTTTCTGATGAACTTGTCCGGATATATATTATAGATAGGATAGGACATAAAATTGACGTTATCATATCTTTTAAACCTATCTATAAAACGTGTTTGGAAGAGGGGGTATTGTAAACTTTGTGGAAGCCGTAGCAATTAGAAAGCTTAAACCACATTTATGATTTCGAACACAATTCACCATCATGTTAAACGTTCCTTGGTAAACTTTGTTTTGATACCATAGCAGTTGTACTATTGTAACAACAGAAGACAACGGCCAGGAAACAGGTCGTTTATTAAGAAAATCAACACATAGATTTTCATGTACATTTTTAATAGATTATTGTTAGCTGACAAACACAGTCTTCTGATTGGTTGTTTCTCACAGAAAGTTAACCTTGGATCTCTTTGTGGCTGTTTTTTGAATGTCAAATCATCTATGTGTTAACTGTATCCGCTTACGCAAAGTCCGCTGTGGTCGGTCGTTAAATCAGTCTTTATTCTTGTTTCTTTCACGACCAATATTGGGGACGTAAAAATTGACGTAAATAAGTATCTACTAGTTTGGCTAGCAGCCAGCTCTCACCACACTTTTACATCTGTTGTTTGATTTAGTAGTCTTCATTGTTATTCTGACATTTAATATGCCCTTTAACTTAGCCCAAGTCTATTTTCTCACCTCTTAAGTCTTTATTAATTTGACACATATTCATTCCTATGACAAGTCCGTGTGTCATCAGACTGTTCGAAATGTGTTGCGCGAATACATTACACGATTTAGGTAAATTGCCTCTTCTTATTGCCTTATCTAAGTTCAGAAAAGAAGCTAACTGTTATAATTAATTCCAGCAAATATGAATTCTTAAATTCATTCCCCTCTGTGTTACTGGTTGATTTCCTGTAATTTGGCCATTGCGAAATGATACTTTTACAAATAATTATGACAGTCAACGTGTCAGCTGCTGTGTATCGTCCCAACTACCTGTTTCGGCTTCGGTACATTCAAAAACGAGGATACTAGCTGGCTTTCAGCGTACGAAATTTGAGGGCGGTGTTTATTCGTATATCAATTAAACGAAGAACGTATTATTGCTTAACTGCTGAAAACTGTTCCATACTGAATGCTATTTCTAACAAATAAACAGGGCACAAAAGTCAAACATACGCGAGAACGCATTTACATTTGGATTTCGCTTTTATACACAAGGCCCTAGCGTAATGTCCGTATTTTCGCTGACTTCACTGCGTAAAGTTAATTTCTCGCCTTCACCAAACGCTGAACTTGGTGCAAGCTGACAATGGTTTGTAAAATAGTGCATAATCTAAACATTGCCTGTAATATCCCTCATGGTAACTCTGATAGAAATGCCACCAGTAGACAGTATCAAAGCGTTGGCGCGTTCCCCATTTCTTTGAGCCTTTACTTTCATGAAATTCACTGTCGGCATTACAATGCTGAGAATATCAAGACTGATCGTGATTCGACAATACAGATGCTGGGACGATGACGTTCACGAATAGTACGATGTATACTAAGGCAAGATCTAATAACCGCAGCTCCTTTAACACTTGTTACTTGTAGTCCAAAGACAAAGCACGACATGGAATTGGTGGTCCAAATGATGAAGTACATTTCGGGACAAAATCGCAGTGCGAGGCTGACTGCTTAACTAGCTGGGAACTGTGCACGAACGAAAGTAATACGACGGCGCATTAAATGGCGATAATGCTTGACCGTAAGCAACTAGCTAAAAAAGTCGACTTAAACAGTGAGGTTCAGCATCCGATAATTATTGATTAATGCTTCGGCGAATAATTCTGGAGATTTATCTGTCCCTACAAATTGTTTTTCGAAAATGTTGAACCGAAAACCCCCTCATTATGTGATAGGTATTGGCTAAACTCACTTCGCCCTTTTTTAAATCTAGTGATAATCTGACTGTTACATTCCCTAGTTCACAAATCTTACCAGAATTAACCTCGGAATTTTACACCATAAGTTTAAGCCTCGCTTAGATAAACTTGTATCTGAAATACAATGTTGATGCACAGTAGAAAGCTGCTGAATTTAATAACAACTACTTCAAGAATGAACGTGATGGTAATTAAAATGCATTTTTATAATTATATTTGCCACAAAAATTGGAGTGATCAGTCTGCCACATTACTTACAATTACCTATAATTAAACTTGTTTGAATGCATCAATTTAAGCGTCCTCAAACAAACCACAATTTAAAGAGTGTTTATCCGGAAATTGGTAAGTTAGGCGTTATAAAGTTTTTATTGACACAATTTCAATATAATGTACATTTTTTCCTTCCAAGTGTTTCTCAGTTTATTTATAACTTAATGCATTGTTCTCAATTTATGGGCATTTAAATCATGTTGTGTTATGGCGTTAATTAATTATCTTATGGCTGACAAGTAAAGTACACTGGGGAAATGGAAATGTCCTTAGGATACACCACTGCATTTTATTTCTTGACTTGTAAATTTATGTACTAACATATTCTCAAGTAGAGAATAAACTAGTCTGTTCGGAATAATATTATTCTAAACATATAGTTTCCGTATGAAATATACTTATATTAGTATGAAACAACATTTTTCCATGCATGTAGTAATTATAAAGTTCTTTCATGTATTTTTAAGCTACAAATGACTATCTTTAGTATACGTAATTGTCTTACTTCATATTCTTATCCGCTGTCTTAAGATAATATCTAAAACCATTATTAATACCTTCAGCAGAACTTTCTGAATTAAATACGTTTGTCCTGATCTTTATAACCCTGGTATTGGGTCTTATTTTCCTAAAATTACATGGAGTCTTCCTAACTAATATTTCAAAGTAAGTCAATGTAAGACTCGTTGACCTAAAATTGTTAAGCTTGCACTTAAGAATGTAAAAATTTTAAGGATTCAGCTTTTATTAATAGAGTAGATGAATTATACAGCTTGTTCGATTCATGAAAAATGCACTGAAATTTGTTTTCTGCCTTCACACGAAAAGTTTCGAAATAGAGACGTGTGTCACTGTTACTCTCATTTCTAATGATCACAAAAGCCTTCATAGATTTCAGCTCGTACACTGTTCCATTCTACGAAGTGTAATGGGCATTCCAAATGACTTTTCTACATGGCCAGATCATTAGCATACAAAGGCCATTTGAAGCGACATCATCTTGTATATCATGTCATTTTGTTAAATTTAAAAAGAATTTGTATTTTACTGACTGGAGATCCGACGATCAGAGTGAAATATATGGCTGTGAGTCATGAGGCTTCACAATCATTCACACAATCATTCAACTATACATTTTACCATTTCTAACTCTATTTTTCTTGAGCGTTCTAATCTTTCGACTATGGAATATAAAGTTATGATAATATTAATTTTTCACTCACTTTTCTTTATGTAAATTCATACCCCGAGATTCGATTGCCTTTTTAACACAACTCTGCTAAGTCATCTTAATGTTTGTATGATTTCTCATTTCCTTGGTGGACATATATCCATGTTACAATCTCCTTCTAAGAGATGAGATATTTTAAGCGAACTGCCGACCTCAGTACTAAATATATAAAGGTGGCTTTTACGTCTGAAATATTTATCGTAGTGCGAGATTGAGATTTTTCAGAGTTTTGATTGAGTATTTAAAGCCTCAGGCCTTCTAATCTCGTCAAGAGAACACAAACATCACTTTTTCAGGTAGTCGGTTCTAAGATTTTATGAGTTGATGGGAGAACCAGAAATCTGCAGCAGTGTAGTTCCTCCTTGGCTTTTGAACTCTTCAGCTATATCCTCTGACATTTTTCGGACTAATAAGAAAGCCAAGAGAAAGAAGATTTTGTCCATCGTCATTTCTTAGAATTTCGAAAATTGTAATTCAATCTTCGCAGTGCCTACGACATGATAAGGAGAAGAGATTGAAACTATTATGTCTTTCTTCGTTTGATAAATTAGTCACATCAAGAACCAACATGTGGCCTTCCACTGAGTCCTTTATCGAATGCATGAGTCCCTTTAAAACAAAGCGTGTCTGTCTAGATACAGTTTTCTGCTTTTGACCTCTCCAGAGGCGTGCATAAAGTTGGAAGCATTTCACTGGTAATTCCAGTAAGGACCCTGCGTATTGTTCATAAGGATCTAAAACTTTGAACTGCCACATCGGGACAGTGTGTTATAGTTTTTGGGTCATTACTTACTATAGCACCTAGGTCCGCGTGCATCTGAAGTGAAGGGGACTGTACTACCTTTTTATCATATGAGTTGACACTTGTATGCCCAATGCTCATGATTGCGCACTTCCCTACGTTGATTGAGACAATCCATTCCTTGAACAAATGTAGTATTTTGTTGAGATCTTCTTCCAGTCTAAGTATGTCGTTTTCACTATTAAGCCCTATGTAGATTTTCAGATCACATGTATAGCAAACCATAGAAGAATTGATGGGCACAGAAAATTCATTTAAAATTGATATGCAGCAGAAACCAGTTATTACCCTCGGGTTCCAAGTGGAACATATGGCTTCACCGATACATCTCCAATTCATCTTGTTTTATGTATTCGTCTATAGCTGGCTCTACAACTGCTTGTACGCTCTCATCTCTTCCACCTTACCCTTGCATCTATAACAATTTCGTCGTTTCACAATCGGGTTCCAGTCAGAAAGCCCAATGTACGATGCCACTTAGCCATCTCCTCAGCGTCTATCAAATCCATCTTGTTACTAGTCTTTTCTGGCCATTGCAACTATACCGAGAGAAGGCAACTATTTATAAAATTCAGAAGCGTGTTTGGAATGATTTCGTAATTCAAGCTCTAGGTCTATGAAACATACAGAATTATTCACTATCTTGATATCAGTGTTGAACACAATTCGGATATTGTGCCGTATGCTGAGTGCATCAGATTTCCACACTGATTTCGGAGTAATGAAGGTCTGTCTTGGTTCTCCGATCTTGCCTTTGCTATCTTCATCTCTTCCCGGCACCTGCAGTTGAAACAGTGTTGCCCAAACAAGTGAAAGAGATAACTTCCTTTAGATTTCCCTCATTGATGATTATTGGTGCTTGATGTTGGTTGGTTAGTTGTTTTTCCCACCTCTGTCTTTTCATTTGAAATCCTGTCCTCACTGTCTACTTCTACCAGTCTATAGGTTTTCGCCTAAATGTCTTCCAGTTTATGTAACATTAGAAATAAATCATGCTCAAAGTCCAGATCTTCTAGTGTCTGTTACAATAACTAGAAGCACATAAATAAGATCAAACGATACCTAAAAGTTAATCGCTAATAAAATAACTTCGACCAGTTAGTTGAGTGAAGTTCAACTGTGGAATTTAGAAAAAAAATCTTCCCTTATAATCTAGTCCTTAGTGCCCATTATATACTGAGCCCCCTTTATGGTAAAAAAAACTAAAGACAGAGAGTCAGAGTCTACTATACAACCGTCAGCAACTTTTATTCGCCAAATGAATGCGAAAACCAACTATGTATATCATAAAGAAGTTCTGTAATAGGATGGGAAACAGCAGAATACCTATACCATTTGAATAATTGTAAAGATAATATTAACCTGCTGTGACATCTGCTTATAAAATCTAGTTAATAAGTGGCAATCATATTACCTTATATATATGTCCAAACCAAGTTCACTTTGAACAGTTTGAAAACATTTAGGCATTGGGTGGTATAAGAAATTCATTATAATAAGGGCTATTTTTGTATTTCCCAATGAATGAAAAACAAAACCATATTGTTTTTACTGACTTTTCTCCATTTGATGCTGCTAACAGCTTTACTAAAGTAGTGATATTACACTAGAATTGACAAAATCTCAGCTTATATATAACAACTTAATCAGTGTTTACCAGTATGGGGTCATTTTTACGTTGTCAAGTTGGCCAATTGGTAAAGATAACAAAATCAGGAGTAGACTGTTGGATTTTATAAGTGTGTAAAATTATGAAAGCAGTATGTGTTCACATAATGAAATTGCTTATCACATTCGTGTTGATTTTGTGACTTCGTGGGGGAGAGAGGTGTTGTAACCACGTCAAATTCTGTTTTAGTCCATCATTCCTATTCAGACAATTTGGATTCTATTTGTTGATATGAAGTGCTTCTGATGATGTTAGACGTTCTTTGTGATTTCTGAAATTCTTCTGGATTATTTTACTAGTGTCAAAATGAATTTTGTGGCCTGATTCTATAGCGTGTAGACAACCTATGGCTGATGATTTTTCAAGCTTTTCTACTTCCACTGGGTTTCTAGGCGGTAGAACAGAGATAGCTCTACGGTGTTCATTTCTTCTGAATACCTTGATTTCTCTCTGGCGATGTTTGTACAGTGTACATTGCATCACATTTCAAGCAAGCATACTGTTTTGTAGACACAATTAGATTGAGAATCTTTCGGGATTTGGTATTATATAGACAAGGTTGTTTCGTATTGTGTCTGATATTTTAAAGGAAACTCTGATGTCAAGCTTATTGAGTGCTCTTCTGACATCGCCTGACGTCTCTGCTCGATATGGAATGACGACTGTTGATGTTCATGTCTTCGGAATACGTTTTCGGCCATACTTAATGTCTGTGTTGATTTTGTTGATGGAGTTCCTTGGGTAGTTGTTTTGCTTGAGAGTTTCGGTAATGTTTGATATTTCTTCCTCTGTTTCTTTCTCATCCGTTCATATCAAAGAGTGTGCTCTTCGAGGAAGACTTGAAACAACTGAAATCTTTGCGCTGATGGGGTGTGATGATCCGAAGTCCAAATATTTGTTGAAGTGGGTTTTCTTCCTGAATAGAGATATATTAAAATGTCCGTTTTCCCTCCTCTTAACTAGGCAGTTCGGTTTAATATTACTACTTTGATAAAGCTATTAGCAGCAGCATTAAATAGCAGAATGTCAGTACAAATAACAATATCGTTTTGTTTTTCATTCATTGGGAAATACCAAAAAAGCTTTATTATAATGAATCATATTACCTGTCTAACCTTATGCAATACTATGAAATCATATCCGTTTTATGTGTTAAAAATATCTTATTATTTATTACTACTGTTCCCTTGGGTTCCCAGTGAAACATGGGGCTTCAACTGCACGTCTCCACTTGCCACTTCTGTCTTCTGCTGCTGTACTTTTCACCTGAATCCATCCATGTTAGTTAGTCCATACTGTTTCAACTCCTCTTCACACGATCTCCTCCATGTCACCCACACTTGAACGTCCCACTCCCCGCTTCCCTTTCGGCCTGGTTCCATTCGAGCAATGGCCTGACAACCGCGCGATGTCACCCAGCGGCCTCCTCACTCAGCGAGTGTCCAATCCATCTCAATTCACTTTCACCTGCATATTTGTTGGTTGGTTGGCGATTGGTTCTTGTTTTATTTGTTTGTTCCCATAGTTTCCAATAGTTGGTGATTCTTTCCGGCCCGGCCGGCCATCTGATCTTCAGTATAGAGCCAGCGAAGACAGTTAGTTGTTGATAAAGGTCTGCGATAGCCTGTTGGAAATATTCTTTGTGACCCGCCCTCCAAGTTTCTGATCCGTATAGAAGAGCTGATTGACTTGACGTTGTTTGTATTGAAAATCCGACCGAATTTCGTTGCTGATGCTGGCTGAGTGGCGAAGATTTCCAGATTGGTTTCAGGTTGATGATGTTTATGTGCTTCTCGCCTTCCTGATTCTTGATTTGACATCCCCGTCAGTTCCTCCTGTAGTTGAGACAATGCTCAATGCTAGGTAAGTGAATGAATTAACCTCTTTCAAATCCCTCCCGTTGATGGTGATTGGCGCTGGATGTTGCTGTTGTTGTTGGTTGGTTGGTTGGTTATTTTCATAATCTCCGTCTTATCTGTGTTCACCTGGAGTCCTATCTTTGCCGGCTGCTTCTTCGACCAGTTTGTCGGTTTTCGCCTGTAAGTCTTCGATTTTGTGTGATATTCAGGCGTTGGTTCGTTGGGATTTGATTTGTTGGTTACAGGATTTCCTGTTCATCTGGCACCGATCAGAAAGCCATCAGAATACCTAGGGTTATCAAACAGCCGTTTCATCCTGGTTTGATACTCTTCATCAGTACGTACTCACCAGTGGCGTCCGTACCCAGGAAATTCCGATTAAGAGGAAAGCTTGTAGGCCATTCATCCACTGTGACCCAGTCCAGTGTCCACTTCACGAATTCCAACTTCTACCAATTCACAACATAGCTCGACCACTAGCTAATCTCATCACTGTCGAGTATTTGTCCTCACACCCAACCTGTTGTACCTTACCGGTCACAACTTCTCACTAGGACCCTTCAGATAACTATCTATCTGAGCACACCCAGTCACTAGTGAACACCAGATTGATATTTAAGTGTTAGTGTACAGGAATTCGATTACATTAGTTACAGGATTTCATCATGAGCTCACATAACCTCACTACAGTCAGCTAGGTATAGAGTATTAAGGTTTCGAAGATGGAGAAGAATTAAAACAAATGTTTTAAGCAAACCAAAGGTATAACTGGAAAAGAAAAGTTGGTAATACCTTTGTGATCTTGATCACAATAGATGCTAGTAGTTCACTTAGCTATTTACTGCATTAAGGCTAACCTATTACCATTACAAGAGTGAACTGACTAACTAAGTGACTGAGTTTCAAGGCGGAGTTGCTCCATGCTATGTCGCACACAAAAGTGAACGAAATGGAGCAAAAAAGAGATTCAGCAGAACAATAATGAACAGTAATATGTGTGTGTGTGTGGGTGGGTGGTGGGAAGAGGATAAAAAATTGTAACACTGAAAAACAATAGGCTTTAATCGATATAACAGATCTCAAAGAGTGAATACATTTACACTATTGATCCATGTCACTAACAGCCTTCAGCTATTGATTCTTAGCGTCATGACAACTTCAGCCAGGCAGTCTACAACACCTTGTGTGGCTCAAATTAACTGTCAAAGACATCGTGGACTGATATTATGATTTGATTTCCCCGTCTCTAACTCCTTCCCAACGTAATCCTATGTCAGATAAGACTGCACGTCGAGGAAGGTTATGTCTCAATAGGCACAACATATATCCTAGACATCTCATATTAATATATATGTGTAGAACTTGACCACTGTGATTGGCGATGAAATCTCAGCACGGATCCGAAAAGCTCGAGCTGCTTTCGCTGACTTACACCATCTCTGGCGTAGGCGTGACATACGGTTATCAACCAAGGGACGTGTGTACTGCTCATCAGTTCGCTCCGTCCTTCTCTATGGCTCTGAAACATGGCCAATACGCGTTGAAGACATGAAAAGGTTGACTGCTTTCGATCATAGATGTCTGCGATCTCTGTCTCACGTTGGGTGGTTTCACAAGATAAGTAATGTTGACGTTAGGCGTAGAGTGTTGGGCAAAGAGGGAAAATCAATCGACGAGGCTATGAAGTTACATAGACTAAGATGGCTAGGTCACGTGCTGCGCATGCCTAACCACCGCCTCCCCCGACGGGCTTTGCTAGCTGACATAGGTGAAGGTTGGAAAAGAGCCAGTGGTGGCCAAACAAAAACATGGCCTCATCAATCCATGAAATCCTTGACAGTTAAACTGAGTCAGGTAGGGAGATGCAGACTCCCGGGTTGGGGCCCTCGGGACTCTAGGAATCAATGGCTGGAGACAATAGGTGACATGGCTCAAAATCGTTGTCAATGGCGCAGATGTATTCAGTCTCTGTAATCTTTCATATTCCTTTCTACCATTACCCATTCTGTTTCACTCTTATATTTGTCAAACTCTATTGATTCTCTTCACTCATCTTCTTGTCTACCTTGTGTGCCAATTGGAACGTGGCAACTCAAACTGCTGCACTTCGGTGCCAAGTTCTATGTTGAATCCAGACAGACAGACTGTGATAGTAAGTACTTCCATATTAGTTTGTTTATTAGATGAATCACACACAGAGTGAAACAGTATTATTAAGTGGATGACACAGTTTCGAACAAAATTGATTGTTCATAATCATTTCATCAGTTATAATAACACGACTTCGAAACTTTAGTTTTATAGTTTCCTTTGTTCTCTCCTATTTGTCATTCCGATTGCGGACGTGTATTTGCAGTTGATTCGATAAACAAAGCTTTCCCTGTTATCAATCTCTCCCTCCACCCTGCTGTTGCATTGGATTTTGAAACTGTCATCTTATTCCATCATCCTATTGTGTGATTGTGTGTAATTGCATGTAGTGAGTGCTATAGTTGAACTATTCTCTAGATTTCTTATCTTATTCGGATCAACCAATCTAGATTTTGCTGCCACATTTTTATGCTCGGCTAGTCCCCGACTGCCCCTGTTCTACTACTTTGACCTATGTATTTGACCTGACATTCATTGTAAGTAGGGTATTAGATAAACTCCATTGTTTTGTTTTAAAGGCTCCACAGGAATGATCCTTTAACCGACAAAGCTTGTTTTGAATTGAGTTTATGGGTGGTTTGAATGCCAGGTAATATTATCTACCATATCATATCACCTAAGACGGGAGATAGAACGTAAACATCCGTGGTCAAAGACAATTAACCTTTTTTAAATATTCGCTACTACGGGGTCCCATCGACAATTATACATCTCATCCAACAGCTATACGACAATGCTGCATGCCGAATAATCCACAACGGGAAACTTACGGAAGCCTTCGAAGTGAGGACGGGAGTGAGACAAGGCTGTCTACTATCACCAATGATCTTCCTGATTGCAATTGATTGGATAATGCGACAGACAACGGCAACTAACGAGGGAACAGGCATAAAATGGACTGACACAAAAGACTTGGAGGATCTGGATTTCGCCGATGATATATATCTGATTTCCCATAAACTGGAAGATATGCAAGTGAAAAGCAACAAGTTGGCAGAAGAAGCATCAAAGATAGGACTTCAAGTGAACATAGATAAAACAGAGGTGATGAAGATTCCTAGCCAACATCATCAACAACAACAGACAACAATCAGCATAAATGGGAGGAACCTGAAAGAAACAGCCTCCTTCACCTACCTGGAAAGCATCGTCTCAACTACAGGCGGAACTGACGAGGATATCAAAGCCAGAATCGGAAAAGCAAGACAAGCTTTCATTACTCTCAAATCTGTGTTGAGGTCAACAGCACTCAGCATCAAAAATAAGATCCGGATTTTCAACTCCAATGTGAAGTCAGTGCTACTATACGGATCAGAGACTTGGCGAGTCGAAAAAGGGCATCTCAAACAAACTTCAGAACTTCATTAACAGCTGTCTTCGCTCAATACTCAAGATCAGATGGCCAGAAAAAATCAGCAACAGAGATCTCTGGGAGCGAACCAACTAGGAACCGATTGTGAAACAAATAGGCAGAAAGAAATGGAGATGGATTGGCCATACGCTGAGGAAACCATCAAGTGACATCACTAGACAAGCCATTACTCGAGTGGAACCCGAAAGGGAATCGGCGAGTTGGTCGTCAGTGCAAGGGTGACTTGGAGGAGGTCATGCGAGGAGGAGATGAAAGCATGTGGACAGACCTGGAACAGGGTGAAAAAGTTGTCAGAAAACGGAAGGCAATGGAGGTGCGCAGCTGAAGCCCTATGTTCCTCTAGGAACTAAAGGATACAATATAATATATATATATGTATATTCCACTTTGAAAGGCCATATTTCACAGCCATAAAATAGGACAGAACGAACTGCGTAGCAGTACACACGTCCTTTGACTGATAGTCGGATGTCACGTCTACACCAGAGATGACATAATTGGGCAGGCAAATGTCATACAAATCTTTTTTGTCCATGACGATATTATATCAACAATCGGTTCATTAGGACTGAGATGCTGAACATCTTTTCTTTTATATAACTCAATGGGGATTTTTAAGCGGCTTATGCTAATTCCCAAATTAAATGAAATGGTCAATACGCTCTAACACACTTCACCTGCTATCTTTAAACTTGAGTCGGTGTATAAAGTGCTTCAAGTAGTGATATTTTTGGTTATTTGTTCTCAATTATTCCCAGTAACCAAATCTTAAGCATGTGGAAAACTGTTTCTCCCTTATTCCTTTACGTTCCCATTGGGATGTAGACCAGCTTCAAGTTAGAGCTTTGAAATTTCGGTAACAGTGGTGTTTATTTTTTTACGGGGTGCGTTTGCTAACCAGCTCCATGCTCAACCGTTACTGTTTACCAGTTCTATTTATGGCTTAGAGAGAGAGGTAAAGGAGTGCTTCATTGGCCTGGAATCGAACCCCAAACCAACTATGTGGTTAGCTTTTTAATTAAAGACTGATATAGACACTAAAGGCTGTGTGGGTGATAAATGATAAAAGCCATAAGATTACAGAAATGAAGAACTCAAAAAATATTTTCGTAACGTTCTTCATCATAGATAAACCTTCAGTGTATTATTGCATAAGAGTTTAGAGTTGAACAGTTTTTAGATAAATGTAAAACTGCACACGAAAAGGATTTGAAAATAATAAAATCACTTAACTAACAAGCTTCAAATGGTGCGATATTAAGTATAAGCAAATACTTCTTTGATTCGACACTAGTTACTATTGTGATGTGTCTAGCTAGTCGTTTGTTTGCTACCGACTGAATTGTATCATCAGTCAAGTTTACAATGTGACCACAACGCCACTAGGTGGCTCACCATCACGATGCACTTTGAATTCTTAATGCCAGATGGTTGGAGGTAATCGGCGACGAGTGCCAGTTAGCAGAAAAACCTAGTCCAAGGTTTCCTGTGGCCGACTGTCTCCAACCATCTAACATCAATAATTCAAAGTGCATCGTGATGGTTAGCAACCTAGTGGCGTTGTGGTCACATTGCAAACTTGACTGATAGAATTCAGCCTGCACTAAAGACAAGACTAGACACAGACACACACACACATTGCACTAGTTGCTAGCTGGTGTCCAATCAAAAATATTGGTGTGTTTTAAATACTATCGATTTGTTTAGAACAATGGAATTACTGTTTAAGAAAAACACTTAAGTTATAATAAACACTAGAACCGTAATTGCAAATAGAATTTCTAATAAAACTTCAGAAATCTCTACAACAAATTAAGGATTATAAAAACCTTGATGATCAAGTCAATAAAAGCGTTTGTACCAGTTTCTTTTGAATATATTGATTAGGCTTCTTAATGTAAATTCCAGTAACCTCAGTAATATGTAATAGCTGAACTCTCGTGGCAAAATTAAGTTTAGTTGGTATGCGTTAGATGACTTTGAAGACCATGTTTACATCGATTTTGTGTTCTGTATCTACAAAATGAGACCAGTAAAGAGCTATGAATGGACTTTGTTTATCCCTTACTTAACCACACAGGATTGTTTTCGGAAATCCTACGATAGACACGCCTAATCGTTCAGCCTATGTAACTAGCTCCACAGGAGTAGTCCAAAGGCATACGTGCATAAAAGGACATATCTTGTCTTTAAAATCCTTGTCCAGTCAACTGGGTCATGAATAGATATCAGACCAAAATAAATAAAATTACATGAACTATGATCAACATTTGATCTTAGACTTATGATTCGTTTATTTTTTACTTTTACATCAGACTTCAATGGTCATGTTCGACTAAATCTCATGATGATAGGATAATTGAATATAAAGAATGTATATCTACATGCGGCATAAAATGGTGTGTATGTATGTAAAGGGCAACAACTCTAAATCATTTGTTAGCCTTTCCATAAGAGGAATATAGACAACTGGAGAATTTAGATTAAGTATGATAAATTATTATTATTATTCCGTTGGGTTTCAAGGGGAACATAGAGTGTCAACATCACATCTCCACTCTGTTCTATTCGGTGCTGTCCACTTTAGCTGGCTAGCCACACGATTCCTCATGGTCTCTCATATCCTCCTCCTCCTCCTCCTTGCCATACGATCTCCTCCATGTTACCCTCCAACTGAAGACCCACTCATCGCTTCCCATTCAGACTTCACTCACGTGATGTCATTCAAAGGCCTTTATTCGTGGCATGTGTCCAATCAATCTCCACTTTCTCCTACGTATTTGTTGAGCAGTAGGTTCTTGATTTCCTTGTTTCCAGTCAGAGTTTTTTTTTGTCGTTGATTCTTTCTGGTTAACCAGCTGGTCATTTTATCTTCAGTATGGAGCCAGGCAGCCGGCGAAGTGGGCAGCTGTTGATAAAATTCTGTAATTTGCTGGAAATGGTTTTCGTGAATAACGCGCAGTGCAAGTTTCTGACCCATATAGAACTGACTCACTCACTAGCTAACTGATTTCACATTTGCGTTGAAGAGAATCCGAACGAATCTTGTTGCTTATATCTTGGCTGAATGGCTGAACGAGTCAGTGCAGAAGATTTGCAAACTGGTTTTGAGGTTGGTTGATTAAGGCGTATCTCGCCTTTCCGATCCTATCTGGCTGGCTGGCTGGCTGGCACTAACATCTTCATCCGTCCTGTCTGACTGAAGTTGAAACCATGCTTCTTGGTTAGATAAATGAAGGAAGGAATTAACCTCTGTCAAATTTCTCCCGTTGATGATGATTGATGAAAGTTTGTCCTTGCTGTTGCTATTGGTGGTGGTTGGTTGGTTATCTACATCACCTCCACCTTCTCTATGTTCACCTCGAGTCCTGTCTTTACTGCCTGTCAGTCTTTCCTGCCAGTTTGTTGGTTTTCGCCTGCCTCTCAGTCTTTGAGTTTGTCTGACATTAGACATATATCATCTGCGAAATCCAGATCTGCCAGACTGTCGACTTCTCCTATAGGCATAAACGAGATCTACAAACACAAGTAAGCACTCATGATGTCTGTAGAATTGAGGGGACTATAATTGAAACAAAGTCTAATGCAAAATACCTCGGATTAGTTATATCTTCCGACCTTACCTGGTCATCTCATATCCAAATGATTTCCAAGAAAGTGTTTCGTCTAACCTACTACATTAAGAAACTCAGACTAACTGGAGTCCCTCAACCTCTGCTTTCACAATTTGTCAACTCTCGTATCCTACCTATTCTACTTTACTGTTCCCCGTTAGTCTTTCCTGGGTTACTGAAAAAGGATTATACCATCCTGAGAAGGATGTTGAAGGTAGTTAGTAGGACTAGCGGTGTAAAACTCAGTCAGCTCGTCACAACATTAGTGGATAAGCATCTGAATACATGTGAGAAATGGTCTAAAACCATACTCTCTGACCCCCAACACCCCCTCTATTCCCAACTCTCTCCTTGCATCTCATCAGGTAGAACCAGAAATCAGTACAAAATAATATATGCTCGTACAACCAAGTATAGGAACTCAACGATACCATATTTGGCCCGTGTTCTAAGTGACAGAGACAATGTTGAGCGTGAAACCTATGACTTGCTTTGTTGTTAATAACATAATTTTGGCCCTTGTTATTTCCCCCTTACACTCTCTTATTTGTACTCTATAGTGAACAACCTTCTTAAACATACTTAGCTGCTTAAAATTATTATCATTGGCTTACATTTTTATTCTTTATTCTATTCCTTCTTTGTACATCTACTGGGTCCGACTATATTATCACTATGATTATTAAAAAATTGTCCCGTCATTAACCATCATGTAACATTAGTTTTGTGGTTGTTCTTTGTTCGGCACTATTTAACTGACAATCTTGTTTGTTATTGCCACTATCACCATCTTAAAAAATTTTGTATTATGCATGATTCCTCACACTACCACTACAAACACCGCATTAGTGTTGACAATAAAAAAAACACAACCTGAAATGTTTATCTTATGATTGCTTAGTGTTGTTCAATCAAATTAACTGATCATCTTGGCTATAAACATTTTTTTTAAGAACATCTCATAATTTCCCGTATGATTATAGCTGTTACTGTTCACCACGCATACTCATATCGTAGCTTCCACTAACCAATACTGAAATATTTTTTCATTATTTGTGTTTATCTTCCTTTCTACCTGGTATTTTTTGCATTTTTTGTTATTTTTGTGTTATTTTGTTGTTATTGTCTTTATATTTATTTATTGAAATACTCCTTTTAAATGTACGATGAAATTAGATGCAATATTGTAGATATGTGCTGAAAATTCCACACTGTACCACAAGTACTGTTTCTGGAATAAAGCGAAAATTGTTATTGTTATTGTTATCTCCTATAGTGTTCTAATCGCTTCAACGTATTCCGGTCTTCTCACGCCTTGTGCACAGTCTGACGCATAATCGAATCCACCATAGTTAGAAAAACCAAAGTATGATAAATAAGTGATACATGTCCATTTTTTATTCATCATCAGGATTGCTATGCATTCGCTAGCATCCCACTGTCACGCCTGTTTAAGCTTTTGGAATTCACTCATTTATGTAGGGCTTTCGCAGTCAGTCTTTCTTTACATGAACCAAAATTTTTCTGTAGAACCTTGTTTCTATTAAAAATCGATCTCGTGTCCCATTTCTATAGGGTATGTAGTACTGCCAATGATTTGTTTGTTAACTTCTTAAAAACTCCTAAGGTCTTTGGAACCACATTCAGGCATTGTTTATGCTCCTTCACTCTTATATTTACCTGTCTTGAAACAGATTATGATAAACATCATCAAACATATTCTAGTTCTTCACATCAGATTCAATCCTGTACACTTCTTTATGTTACACAATGGAACAAATTAACTGAATTTTGTTGAACCATTTCGGTTGAAAACTTGAATTTAAAAAAAATTGCGTGTTGTTTAAATACGAATTTTTAAGTGGTTTTATACAACTGCAACAGCATTCTGAAACTTTCTTTTTTACTGTATGTTATCATGCTAGATCTTTGTCTCGAGGTAACTGCTTAACTACTGACCAGTGTCCACTTAACTGGTAAAGCAGAACACGCGATAATCAGCGGTAAAACCAGAATCATTTATTTATGACAAAGGTGACTGTATTTATACAAAAATAAGGTAGACTGGAAATCAACCAATCCGGTTGAGAGTTTGGAATTGTGCAAGCGTCCAATCAGAAAGCAGAAACAAATGCATGTCAGCGACATGATAATAACTTGATAATTGCATGTGTTTTGCCTCTTCCTAACACTGTGGGTCTCACCCATCGCATTACTTTGGTAACGACAGAAGAGAAGGGTCAGGCAACAGACTGTTTGTTGGGAAAATTAACAGATATTTATAGATTTTTATGTACATTACTGTCAGCGGAGAAGCAACCTCTTGTGACTGGTTGTTTTCTTGCTGAAGGTTATTCTGTACTTATTGTAATCGTTCCTAAGAAAGTTAAGCCATATATGTGGGAATCGTATTTTCACACGTTAAGTCTGGTGTGATTGGTTGTTGAGTTCCTCAAAGTTAGGCTTTGTTCTTGTATTTTCTCATGACCCGGCTTCGGGACGTGAACACTGACCTACAATCTTTTCGTGCAGACAGCTCTCACCACACTTTGACCACAGAAGGTGTGAGGCTTATTCAGCTAGTGTTATTTTGGCCTGACTTTGAGAAAATGGGCACAAAGAGATGACAGAATAACCTTCAGCAAGAAAACAACCGATCAGAAGACGTTGCTTCTCCGATTACAATAACGTTAATAATAATGTACATAAAAATCTATAAATATCTGTTGCCTGGCCCTTGTCTTTTTTCGTTACATTAATAAAGCCAAGGCTATATTTAAACATTTAATAGTAATGGTAATAATAATGTAACAACAGAAACAAGGGCCAGTCAACTAGGTCGTTTATTAAGGAAATCAACACGTATTTATATATTTTCATGTACATTATTATAGCTTATTCAAGCAAACAAACACACTCTGCTGATTGGTTGTTTCTCACAGAAAGTTAACCTTGCATCTCTTTGTGACTATTTCTTGAATGTTAGCATCATCTATATGTTAACTGTATCCGTCTACGCCAAGTCTGCTGTGGTTGTTTGTTGAATCAGTATTTGTTCACAGTTTTCTCACGACCAATATTGGGGACATAACATTGACGTAAACTATTGTCTACCAACTCTGGCTAGCAGCTAGCTCTCACCACAATAATAGTAACGATTTATTTATTCTAAACAGCACTTTAGATACAGTATGAAATTTTCAGCATTTGGTACAATGTTTCATCTAATTCACTGAACAGTGACAATAACTACAGAAGAAATACGTCAAAGGCTACAATTAACCAAAATTGGTAACATCACCTTTTGGCATTAACAGAAACGGTAGGAGCACAACGTGCAAATCTTAAAATGATAAGAATAACAATATTAGAATTAATAATACAAACTTATAACATAATGGGGATTATTAGTATTATTATTGTTGCCTTTAGTTCCCAGAGGAATATAGGGCTTCAGCCGCATGTCTCCATTGAGTTCGGTTCTCTCCCAACTTTTTCACCTGGCCCCACATCTGCCCACATGCTTTCATCTCTTCTTCACATGTCCTCCTCCAAGTCACCCCAACCTCGTACTGACGACCATCTCACCGCTTCCCTTTCGGGTTCCACTCAAGGGCCTGTCTAGTGATGTCACTTGATGGTTTCCTCAGAGTTCGCCCAGCCAATCCACCAACATTTCTCTCTGCTTATTTGTTGCACAATCGGTTCCTGCTGGGCTAGTTGGTTCGCTTTCAGAGATTCCTCACTATTTCTGATCTTTTCTGGCCATCTGATCTTTTGTGAAGTAGTGAGCGAAGACAGCTGTTGATGAAGGTCTGTAGTTTGTTCGAAGTGCCCTTTGTGACTGGGCTAGGCGCCAAGTCTGTGATCCGTTTAGTAGCACAGACTTCACATTAGAGTTGAAAATCCGGATCTTATTTTCATTTTCATGTTGAGTGCTATTGACCTCCATACAGATTTGAGAGAAATGAAAGCTTGCTTGCCTTGCTTTCCAGATCCTCGCTGCTTTGCTGTCCTGATCATTTTTGTCCGCCTATAGTTGAAATGATGCTTCCTAGGTTGGTGGGTAGGTAAAGGAGGTTGCTTCTTTCAGGCTTCTCCCATTTGTGCTGGCTGATTGTTGTCTGTTGTTGTTGTTGCTGTTGGTGTTGGCCAGGAACCTTCATCACATCTGTATTCTCTATATTCACCTGAAACCCTGTCTTCTCTGCGTGCTTCTTCTGACAACTTGTTGCCTTTCACCTGTATTTCTTCCAGTTTGTGGGAAATCATTGGCGAAGTAAAGATCCCCTAAGTGTTTTGTGGGTTTTCTGTTTCTTCGCTGCCCGCTGTCTGTCACATTATTCAGTCTACTGCAATCAGGAAAATTATCGGTGATAGTAGGCAGTCAGCTTTTCTTACTCCCGTCTTCACTTCGAGGGATTCCGTGAGTTTCTCATCGTGGATTACTTGGGACGCAGCATTGTCGTACAACTGTTGGATGAGATGTACAATTGTTGGCGGCATCCCGCAGTAGTAAATCAGTTTCCAAAATACCTCTCGATCAACGCTGTCGAAGGCCTTTTCAAAGTCAATGAAGTTGAGACAGAGAGGTGACTGCCATTCCAAGCTCTGTTCAAGGATGATCCACAGTGTTACGATTTGATCGATGCATGACATGTATCTCCTGAATCCAGCTTGTCCCGGTTGAAGTTTTTTTTTATTTAGAGCGTATTTGATTCAACTCATGATTATGCTGCTTAATATTTTGCTTGGGATGGACAGGAGCATAATTCCGCGCCAGTTCTTACATTGACTTAAGTCTTCTTTCTTTGAAAGTTTGAATAAGTATCCTTTCTTCCAATCCTCGGGTACTTGACGCCCTCTTTCCACACCTTCTTCAGTAGTGGCGTGATCAAATCCGCTGATGCCTCTGGGTCCATTTTCAATGCCTCTGCTGGAATTTCGTCTGGTCCTGTTGCTTTTCTAGCTTTTAGCATCTTGATTGCCTTCAGGATTTCTGTTCTCTTCGGAGGGTTGATGTCCACTGGTAGTTCTGCTTCCGCTGTTGGTATTATTGGATACGTTGTAGATGGTGGTCGATTTAGAAGTCTTTTGAAGTGTTCAGTCCAGTGTTTCCTTTGCCCCACGTCTTTGGTGATTGACTTTCCATTGTCATCCTTCACTGGCTTATTTGTGCTGAACTTTTCCCCGAAAGGAACCTAGTTGTTTGGGAGAGTATTGCGAGGTCTCCTTTGACTGCAGGTTGCTCTCCTTCACTTGCCATAGATAGCTTCATAATGGGGAAAGTGTCACCATAAAATTACAAATATAGGAGAGTAACTGAGCCATTTTCAGTTTGAAGTAAGTTTCACTTTTAACACTACCTTTGTCATACAGAACGTGGTCGGATGGGGCAAAATAGGGTATCGTTGAGCTTTCCTATTTGATTGTGCTAGCATATAATCTCTTATAATGGCTAATAGTCCTACTAGATGAGATGCAAGTTGAGGAGAGTTGAGAATAGAGGCCGTGTTGAGGGCCAAACAATATGGATTTAGACCATTTCTCACATGAGTTCATATTTCTATCGACTATAACAGTAACGAGCTGACTAAGTGGCACACAAGGTACCCTACTGACAGTCACCTTTAATACCCTCCACAATATGATGTAGTCCTTTTTGAGAAGCCCAGGGAAGACTAAGGCGGAGCTATATGTAATAATAGGTAAGATGCAAAATTTATTAAACTGTAGCGTAACGAAGTTCTATACAAATACGTATAACTTGAAATGTACAGATGCATGAATAAACACCCAGACTATTGATTGACTTTATATTGATTTATCGATAGCTGATTCCAGTGAAGTTAATTTATGCCTATCTATCTATTTGCGTAGAATATACAACAGACTACCGGTGCATTCTTTTTCTAAATTTCTCAATCAATCATTGAAGAAGTCAAGTGTAGGTAGGTGCATGTGGGTGTGTGTGCCTTTGTGAGTGCGTGAATGAGTAAGTGAGTCAGTAAGCGAACGAATCAGTGAGAAAGACAGAGAGAGTGTGTGTGTGAGATTCAATTTACATAAGTCATTCTTTACTTTTGAACCACGTGATATTTCTGAAGCTACTGAAGAACCCAAAAAAACCCCAGAAAAAAATAAAGTTTATCATATTCAAATAGAAATTTTGTTTTAATATTTTCAAAATGGAGTAAGTTTAAAACCCGCATAAATTGATGCTTGGACAAGAGTTTCGAAGCGCGTGGGTGTACAAGCACACACACACACACACACGCAAACATAGATCATCGTCTTTGACAATCATCTTCAAAAAGAAAAAACATGACTACTTCATACATTTATTCCGCTTTATGAATTTGATGAATAAAGCAAGAACAAGAAGAGTTTGTGGTGCATCATTCATTTCGTCCCTTGGCTGCTCATCAGCTGCTTACGGCCAAAAAGTAATATTATTAAGTTCATGTACAGAAACAGTATTAGCGCACTTATTCAGAGAATTCGAGTTGAAACAAAAAATCACTATATGCATACATTACTTATTTATTTATTGTTCCCTTGGGTTCCTAGCGGAACATAGGGCTTCAACTCCACGTCTCCACTTGCCACTTCTGTCTTCTGCTGCTGTACTTTTCACCTGAATCCATCCATGTTAGTTAGTCCATACTGTTTCAACTCCTCTTCACACAATCTCATCCGTGTCACCCGTGCACTGACGACCCACTCGCCGCTTCCCTTTCGGCCTAGTTCCACTCCACTCGAGCAATGGCCTGACGCGCGCTCGATGTCACCCAGCGGCCTCCTCACTCAGCGAGTGTCCAATCCATCTCAATTCACTTTCACCTACATATTTGTTGGTTGGTTGGCGATTGGTTCTTGTTTTGTTTGTTTGTTCCCATGGTTTCTTGTTGGTGATTCTTTCCGCTCCGGCCGGCCATCTGATCTTCAGTATAGATCCAGCGAAGACAATTAGTTGTTGATAAAGGTCTGCAACAGGCTGTTGGTTGGAAATATTCTTTGTGACCCGCCCGCCACGTTTCTGATCCGTATAGAAGAGCTGACTGACTTGACGTGTTTGTATTGAAAATCCGACCGAATTTCGTTGCTGATGCTGGCTGAATGACGAAGATTTCCAGATTGGTTTCAGGTTGATTATGTTGATGTGTTTCTCGCTCGCCTTCCCGATTCTCGCTGGATTTGACATCCTCGTCCGTTGCGAGTTCCTGTAGTTGATACAATGCTCCCTAGATAAATGAGTGAATGAAGTAACCTCTTTCAAATCCTTCCCGTTGATGGTTATTGGCACTGGATGTTGCGGCTGTTGTTGGTTGGTTATTTTCATAACCTCCATCTTGTCTTTGTTCACCTGGAGTCCTGTCTTCGCCGGTTGCTTCTTCGACCAGTTTGTCGGTTTTCGCTTGTAAGTCTTCGATTGTGTGTGACATCAAACATAAATCATCCACGCGCGAAATCCAGGTCTTCTAGGTTCTTCACGTCGGTCGGTCCAGGATATTCCTGTCTTCTCGTTTCCCCACAGTCTGACGCATAATCCAGTCCATCACAATTAAGAATATCATTGGTGATAGTAAGCACCTTGAAATTATAGAAAAGGTTTGTAACTCAGGTGGATGATTTGCAATTAATAGTGTTCTCTGAGCTGGTTGGTTTAGTTGCGGAGCTTTCGTCGTCTTTCTGGACGGCATCTTCAGCGCATTAGTTAGCATAAAGTTAAATGATTTAAAAATCTCCATGAATGATGATGCAGTTGCATCTCCTGGTGACCAACCATCTTCACATATGTATTAACCTTTTCTATTGATTGGGATTTTAAACTGTCTGGTCACCTGATTTGGTTTTTATGAGTTGATATATTTCATCTATATTAACGTGTTTATTAATGGCATTTTCGTCTGAGTACCAGGCTTCTAAAAATTCCCTGACACATTTGGTGTTTCCTCTGTTTAAGATTTTGATATTATCCCAATCAAATTGATGTCCGTAATTATCTGTATGCATTGATACTAAAGAATTTATATCATGTCTTTTCACGGCTGACTTGTGTTCTTGGATTCTTATTCGAAGGGGCCGCCCACTTTGGTCAATGTAATGTTTGTTACAGTTCATACAATTTATTTTGTAAATGGTGTTAATTTTATCTCTTTTTTCTATCGGATCTTTTGGTTTGCACAAGATCGAATTAAGCGATTCGGCTGGTTTGTGCGCTACATCTATATCAAACGGTTTCATTATTCTAGCCGTTATTTCAGAGATATTTCTGATCTATTGTAGGATGAATTTCTTTTTGGTCTTTGGTGATGGTTCTTTATTGGTGCTTTGTTTCGACTTTAAACACTTTTTGATGAAATTTTGATGATGAATTTGTCTGACTCCTGTGTTTACTCCAAACGCCTTGCTGAGTTTTCCGTTGTGGATCACTTGACATGTGCCGTTGTCGTACAGCTGTTGAATAAGGTTGATGAATATTTGGGGTACGCCGTAGTGCTCGAGTAGTTTCCAAATTACTTCGCGGTCAACGCTGTCGAAGGCCTTCTCGAAGTCTATAAAGTTTAGATAGAGGTTTGATTGCCATTCCATGCTTTGTTCTGTTATGATAATGCGTAGAGTCGCAATTTGGTCAGAACATGATTCGCCTTTCCTAAATTCAGCTTGTTCTGGTGGGTCGGAGTTCTGTATCCAGTGCGTCCTTTATTTTCTCCAGGATGATGCGACTTAGGATTTTACTTGGCGTCGATAGGAGCATGATTCCTCGCCAGTTCTTGCAGAGTGAGGCCTAAGTCGACCTTCTTTGGTAGTTTTACGAGGTAACCTTTCCTTCAGTCAGTAGGCACCTTTCCCTCCTTCCAGACCTTTTGCAATAATGGAGTCAGCATTAGGTTCATGTACAGAAACGGTATTAGCATACTTATCTAGAGAGTTCGAGTTCAAATGAAAAATCAACATATGCATACAGTGATAGTGATGGTAACAACGGTCACTTTATTCCAAGAAATCCCAATCATACAGAATAGAATTCTCAGCGTTACGTTATCAAATGAAGAGGAGAACTTCTTGTAGTTTATTTTTTTTTAATTTCCTATCAACCGGTTGGGGCGAAATTTTCGATTTCTGCCGGTATATCAACTCCAAATATGTGTATTTTGATGATGTCCGATAACTAAAATAATGCTATTCAGTTGATGGTGACTAGTAGTGGAATCTAGAATGCTTATGCTGTCTTACTTAGGGAACTCGTCAGCTGGATGTACCCTAAATCTCCGGTCAGTCGGTGTTAATGTCTATAATGAAGCGTGAATCCAACATCCATCATTTCAAATACCATATACGTTGTCAATTAGGCCACACTGTTGAAGCCTTCATGCTAGGAACTGATAGATGTGTCAAAGGAAATACAAAATTTCCTTTAAAAAATACCAGTTGTACAAGATATGTTTCTTGTGACCCAAGAGTAAGGCTTTGGCGTTTCAAACGATGAGTGCTGGGACCCACTTTCAGCGGGAACGTAGGCACATCCCGATGACGAGTCCTGGATAAGATAAAATGCACATCTTGAACTCAACTACTTACTAGTCACTATTCTTGAAATAATGGCTTGAAAAAATCTTATCTAATTTTGAATTTTCTTGTTCAAATTTAAAAACAAAATGGACTGTAATCTTTAATACGAAGTGAGACCTTGGCTATGCTACTTATTTTGAGAACTGGAATGTTTATTCATAAGATTTTCATTTTTTTACACGGACCAACACGTCAACTAGTATGACATGTTTACCGATAACAGTGATTAGCAGTTACAAGCCAATTGCTGACATGAACAAAACTTATACCTAAGAATTATCGTGCTTTCTAAGCCTCCGTCATCCGTCTAAATAAATACATCTTCAAAAAGATGTAAGCAGCGGGGAGGGGGTAATTTTTCATCAATGAATCAACTGTCTGCTCATTTGACACTGATTGTGACTGGTTGTACTCAAAAACCTCTTGATCACAACGAGGTGACTCTAAAAGTCATGTAAACAACTATACTGATCATATTGACAGGTTCGACTATGAGTTGACATCATTTAGAGAACCACTGGAAAACCATCAGGGAGTAATGGACAGCTGTTTCATCCTCGGCTTTGACTCACCAGCGATACGCACCTACCGGGATCCAACAATTCAGGCAAGGGGATAGCTACTGACCAATGAATGACATTGACTTGAGGTTGCGCTAAATATTATAAATCATGGGCTGTTGGGTCAGTTCCCAGTGGCTGAACGGTATAGGAGCTTGTCTTGTAACTACAAGGCCCAGGGTTCGCAATTCGGTGCATAAGTACTAGTGAAGAATTCCAAACTCGGACGAAACAGCCCCACCTGGTACTCCTCGGTTTCCTAGTCTATCTTTAACTGATGTTAGCCTGTGATTTTACCAGTAACTAATGAAATCTTTGCACGCTAACACTTGATAACTCGTCATAATTATGAATTATCTCATTAGTGTTAACATCATTCGGTAAAAGGATATCGTTTCACACACCGATATATTGATTTATTACTGGGGTGTGGCCAGTGTCACGTGCCTAGTTCTTTCATCAAGTAATCCTCGATGTGGTCACTAGTCTACAACATTCACTACAGCGGTGCATCTCTCAAATTAACTTTAGATGATTAGAGACATTCAACAGGAAGTGTGCTTCTTGGCTGACAGTCTTCTGAAAGGCGCCTCTCCAACTTTGAAGGAGGTCCTGTCTTCTTATGAGACGCTAACTCCCTTCACTTACTGCTGAATTTAGAGAACACTGCTACCTACCGATTGTATCTAACCGTCTAATATACACATTAAATCACAGGAATTATTAAAAAGATGGCTGCAGAGAAGAAAATTTTCTTTTCAACAAAGTGATCAACTAGTAGGCTATGCATTCGTCCATTTATAGTAAATGGGTGAGAAAGTTCCAGAACTATTTGTGATCAAAGGTCAGATGAATAAAAATACAAAGTGTAGTAAACAGAGAGATCGGATAAAAAAAAACAGTAGGATCATAATTACTGAAAAAAATTGAGTGCTTTTTTACGATTTGGGATTAAAAATGTAATAGTAGCGAAATAGACAGGAATTTCGGATCAAAAACAGGCCTAGTAATGCAGATAGAAACTTTTAAAATCAACGGAAAAAATAACAGAAAGAAACAGGAAGGTTGGATAAGAATGTTAATAGGGTAATGATTATTATGGTGGGACTGAAGTTTTATGATGTCCATGGTAAGAACAACGGTTGGATGTATTTCTTTTGGATGCACATCCGTTGCTTGGTGACATATATCCATATCATATGTGTGGTTGTTGACATGTCTGCCATATTTTACTATGTATATATGGATCGATACTTCATTATAATTAGCCATTCATGTTAAGACTGTCTATTGATTTGTTCACACACTTGTCTGGACATTCATATATATTTCGCTCTCACAATTTGTGTGACTTACTTACCGCTTTGGTGTGATACCACTCATTGCTTCTCCTTGTGTTTGGAAAATAGAAGTAACATCGCAAACCTAGTGGTCTTCTGATTTTCGCCTTCTTGTGTCAGGACTATTAAATTCTCGACCAGTATACAATAATAATTTAGCGACGAGTACATAACAAGTGGCTAAATGGTCTACGAGCTCGCTGACCTTGTAACCAGAAGGTACTGGTTTTGAACCCTAGTGGGGGGGTGCGTACTGTGAAGAGCTGACGAAACGGCTATCCATTACTCCCAAGTTTTCTTATGATTCTCTAACTGATGTCAGCTCATGATGAAATCCTTCAACCAATCAACTAAATAAAACAATCCCTACAAAACCAATAATCAACTGTCTGCAAATATTTTGTTTTTATAATTTGTTCAAATTTCGAATATATTCACGGTAGATTTCACCTTGAACACTAGCCTTACTTACAGTATCATTGAACACTAAAAAATCACCAAATGGTTACTTGACTGACTTAATGATTGACTAGTTTCAATATAGAATTTTGCACACATGTGTATCAGTTCAAGCTGCCACTCTTTCTCCATGTAACACACAAAACAAGAAAAGAGGGTGAAAAAATATAATAAACAGAAATGTGACTGAGGCAAAAAGAATAGTAATATAGAAGAACAATAGAGTTTTATTGGAATCTAATAAATCACAAAGAGTAAAATGCATCTGTGCCTGTCATTGACAATGAGGATTTTGAGCTATATTACCAATTGTTTCCAGACTGCATTGGTTTTTACCATCCTGAAGAACCCAACCAGTTGGAAAATGAGCCTGTGCCTCCCCACGTTGCTTAAACTAACTGTTATGGATTTCAAGGACCTCAATGATTTCAATCTTGATTACCTGATTAATTATCTAAACTTGACAAACCTCATGAACACACGCACACATACAAGTAATTATGTATAAATGCGATTGTACAGCTATGTGAATGAGTTCACCGAAAAGTGTCTTTTCGCCGAACATCTATATTTCCATGACTGTTATGCACTCGTCGACAAATTATTGTTATGGACTGGTCGAGAAACTAATAGTCCTGACGCAAGAAGGCGGAAATCAGAAGACCACTGGATTTGCGATGATACTTCTATTTTCCAAACACAAGGAGAATGCAAAAGTGGTATCACACCAAAGTGGTAAGTCAGTCACACAAATTGTGAATGCGAAATATATATATGAATGTTCCAGACAAAGTGTGTGAACAAATCATTAGACAGTCTTAACATGAATGGCTAATTATAATGAAGTATCGATCCATATATACATAGCAAATATAGCAGACATGTCAACAACCACCATATATGGATATATGTCACCAAGCAACGGACTGTCAACAAACACTCATATTATATTATATATAATATAAGAGGAATATACATTGTTAAAGGAGACAGGTTCATACAAGTGAAATGGCCACAGACTAAGCGAGCAAACAGAAAGAGAGACCAACATACACACACATAAATATATATATGTGGATACATATCAATGACAGATGAATTCATTTTTTCGTTTAACCACAACTATCTCTTTTCCAACCTAATCCTATGTCAGCTAGCATTGTCCATCGAGGAAGGCGATGGCTAGGTATGCGTAACACACTTCCTAACCATCTCAATCAATGTAATTTCATAACCTCGTCAATTGATTTGACCTCCTTATCTAATATTCCGCTGAGGCCTAACCTCAATATTACTCATCCTATTACACCTACCACCTAACACGGGAGATAGAACACAGACACTCATGATCAAAGACAGCTAGCTTTCTCATATCTTTCTCTTTTTCAATGGCCATCTTTCACAGCTAGCCATAAAGGCGGACGGAGCGAACTACTGAGCAATACACACATCGTTTGATCAGTAGCCGGATATCACGTCTACTGCAGAGATGACGTGAGTGTGCAGGCGAATGCTACACGAGGCCTTTGTATTCGTGGTGATATTTCGTCAGCAATCAGTTCATTTGAGCTGACAGAACTTTCCAAATGAGTGAAGTGGTCAACATACTCTACGACTTAACTCCATATCTTTTGAAGTAGGAGTCGATGTGGTCCACTCCAACAGCGTCATCTTACATTTGATATTCATTTCTTTAATCCTACCACAGAACTCTTCATCAAGGCTCAACCCAGGAACTATAAGTCATTCAACTATGAGTTTAAATTTCAATTATCTCTGAATTCTAACCTTTGCTAACTCAGGATATATCATCGCCATCAAGGAGTATCCACCTTACATCGGACATCAGTATCTAGTGTCGTAATCATTGAATGAGATACCATACCCCTCGCCCCACCCCACCCTCATTATTATTATTATTATTGTTCCCTTGGGTTCCTAGTGGAACATAGGGCTTCAACTCCACGTCTCCACTTACCACTTCTGTCTTTCTTTTTGCTGTACTTTTCACCCGCATCCATGTTAGTCCACACTGTTTCAACTCCTCTTCGCACAATCTCCTCCATATAACCCTTGCAATGACGACCCACTCGCTGCTTCCCTTTCGACCTGGTTACACTCGACCAATGGCCTGACAACCGCGTGATGTCACCCAGCGGCCTCCTCACTCAGCGAGTGTCCAATCCATCTCAATTCACTTTCACCTACATATTTGTTGGTTGGTTGGCGATTGGTTCTTGTTTTGTTTGTTTGTTCCCATAGTTTCCGATAGTTGGTGATTCTTTCCGGCCCGGCCGGCCATCTGATCTTCAGTATAGAGCCAGCGAAGACAGTTGTTGGTTGATAAAGGTCTGCAACAGGCTGTTGGAAATATTCTTTGTGACCTACCTGCCAATCTTTAGATCCGTGTAGTAGAACTGACTTGACGTTTTTGACGTATTGAAAATCCGACTGAATTTTGTTGTTGATGCTGGCTGAGTGACGAAGATTTCCAGATTGGTTTCAGATTGTTGAATGTGTTTCTCGCTCGCCTTCCCGATTCTCGCTCGATTTGACATCCTCGTCCGTTGCGAGTTCCTGTAGTTGATACAATGCTCCCTAGATAAATGAGTGAATGAAGTAACCTCTTCCAAATCCCTCCCTCCCGTTGATGGTGATTGGCGCTGGATGTTTCTGTTGTTGTTGTTGTTGTTGGCTGGTTATTTTCATGACCTTCGTCTTGTCTATGTTCACCTGAAATCCTGTCTTTGTGGGTTGCTTCTTTGACCAGTTTATCGGTTTTCGCTTGTAATATCAAACATAGATCATCCACGAAATCCACCCACCCTCATTAGGTCAATTAAACAACCTGAAAATTCTGATATCAATCTTTGGTTGGAAAATCTGGGAGTGATTAGAACTTTCTAATTTTTTCCTGTATTAACAGTAATAGTTTAAATAGTAATTCCTACTTACCAAAACCTTCAAACTACTTTACCCTTTTGTGAATATTAAATATAATTTCAAGGGTTTTTCTAATAAAAACTATTATTTCCCACAAGCACACACACACAGAGATGCACATTTTACTTTCTCCTTATTTTTCCAGAGAATACTAATAATAATGATGATAAAATATTCCAAGTACTTCAATGTACAATTTAATATTATTAAAATTTTGTTTGTTTTAATTCTCTGTTGCTATTGAACACTTGAACTTATACAATGTAGATTACTGTACTTGTTTAAAATTTGATTGGGAATTTTAAATTATTATTATTTTGCTTATTACTAAGGTCACCTGAGAAACAGGGCGGCATAAATTTATTTTAAAAAACAAACATAAACTAGATATGTGAAAACTGATACCATTTTTCATTTTACTACTTATGAGGACTTTTAAAAAAAAGTGATAACAGGCTAATTGAACAGAATGTGTGTAGTAATTTCTGTTGATTTGGTGGTGACTAGCAGTGGAGTCTAAGGTGTGTATTTCGTCCCAGTTTGGGACTCGTCATTCAAATGTACCTACAATGTTTAATGAGCGGTTGATAGTGTTCTCAGTTAGACCCGAACTCAGCACCCATCGACTCAAACACCAATGTCTTACGCACTAGGTTACTTGTGTGATAAGAGCTACCTCTTGTACAAAGGGTATTGTTCATTACGAGCCGGCATGTCGATAGAGACCGGTCCCATCTAATCAGCCAATAGGAAATACAAAGGGTAGAGAATAGACACTAGAGTCGAACAACCTTGAACCAACCAATCAAATCGCTGCCCAACATTATAAAAATCGATGCTGTTCACATAATCTTCGTTGCAAGTTTCACCCAGATTTGGTTTTTGACTTTTATGTGGTGGAAAATGGGTTGATAGGGAGGACTAAAGCATGTTCTATGTGTGGTGGGACAATGATTCTTCAGAAATACTGCCAGGCTATTGATGGTTATGCATTCAGATGCAATTACTGTCATAGCAGAAGTACTCTAACAGTTGGTAAAATGTGCATTCTAGTGAAATGGAAATTCTGTCCAAGTAAAATATTGTGTATATGTCACAAGTGGCTACTGAGACGACAAGTATCTGCCACAACGGCGGAAAACAGAAAATACTAAAATGCCATCAAGTGCAGTGGTATTAGCACTGTTGCGACATTGCTTCACAAAAGATCAATGGAATTACTTCTTTACTTGGAGGAATTGGTGCCGTCGGTCATATTGAATTGCGGTAGGAGAAGAGTAAACCACCTTTGGGTGCTGGGAATGTATGATACAAATCTTCAGAAAGTGTTGTTAGTTAATAGAACGTATCCTAAACAGAAGTGTCAATGTTTTAATACCAATAATACAACGATTAGTGCTTCCAAGGTAGTACCATTCACACAGACGTGTTCAGAGTTCGTTTGCAACTATCATCATTAGGCTATACTCATCATAAAGTCAATAATTCTTCTGAATTAGTGGATACTTTTAATGTCACTCATAAAAACTCCATTAAAGGATTCTAGGCCCATATAAAAATACGTGTTAGAATGATAAATGGCTCCTCAAATGATTTGATATACGGCCACTTAGATGAATTTTCATATCGACATTGTTTTGACACGTCTATAGACACTCCTATTAGAAACTGGGACCTATTTTTCGCGACATATTAGAGATATTTACCCTGCATAATTGAATTTTAGTGGACGTTTTTATACAATAAATATCACCTTTAACCCAGAAGTATCTGTTTGGCTGATTCAAGGTCTCATACATTTATTCCCCTTAGTGAATTCGAACAAAGTAAGAACTACAGTTTTAACAGAATAAAGTGGTACCATCTTTTATTTCGTTGCCTTCTCGTCAGCTGCTTACAGGCCAAAGATATTATTAAATATATATCTACAACAACAATTTTAACATACTTGCACAGCAAGTTCATTTTTGAACAAAAATCAATCGATCAGTACATGCATACACTAATAATATATATATATATATATATATATATATATATGCAATATTAAATACTATTCCGAACAATAATAATCATACACAGTGGAAACTTTTAGCACTTCGCATTCAGATGAAAGAGAGATGAAAATATCCAGTTACCAGGGCAAAGAAGGACTGATAACCGCTTCTTTCTAGACGCATGAATCAGGTTTCAGGCTCTTGATGGAAATGACTTCAGCAAACTTGAGCAGAATTTAGCTCTTTTGCCTATTGATAATTTTGAACTACTTTTCGACGTCCACCTCATGACCCGTGTCGAGGAGATGCCTGGTGATGGCACTGTTTAAAGCATTTGTTCCCTTTAGACGTAAGCATTTTGGTACATGTTCAGAAAATCGTAGATATGCCCTTCTTCTTTCTGTTCTCCCAATGTAATCGCTACCACAGATACATGTAAATTTGTACATACAGTTGGAGTTGACATGAGAAGGATGTCTGTCGACTTTTGATTGCACTAAATGAGAGCAAGTTGTTCGATAGACGGAAAGGAGCTTAGCTTCAGGATAGACTATGACTGATTTATGCATCTAGAAAGAAGCGGTTATCAGTCCTTCTTTGCCCTGGTAACTGGATATTTTCATCTCTCTTTCATCTGAATGCGAAGTGCTAAAAGTTTCCATTGTGTATGATTATTATTGTTCCGAATAGTATTTAATATTGCATATATATATATATATATATATATACATATATATATATTATTAGTGTATGCATGTATTGATCGATTGATTTTTGTTTAAAATGAACTCGCTGTGCAAGTGTGTTAAAATTGTTTTTGTGGATATATTTATTAATATCTTTGGCCTGTAAGCAGCTGACGAGAAGGCAACGAAATAAAAGACGGTACCACTTTATTCTGCCCTGTTAAAACTTTAGTTCTTGCTCTGATTCAAGGTCATTTGGTGACTGTTCTTTGCTGTTGGCTAACACTAAAGAAGAATGGGTAGAATACATGAATTAATAAATAAATAAATAGAATTCAACAAGATATGAAAACAACCAATGAGGATCAGAAGAGAAACTGGCGCTGAGCTAGGAGATATTCTATTTACTCCGTATCAAAGTACCATCGATATTAAAAGGAACATGGCAGTGAACCAGTCGATGTAAGTCTGTAACGACAGAAGACAAAAGCCAGTGAACACACCGTTTGTTGAGAAAATCAACAGATATTTATAAATTTTTATGTACATTATTGTCAGCGAAGCAACGTCTTCCGATTGTGTGCGTCGGTGGCACAGTGGTTAGGACTCTCGCCAACCATGCACATGGTCCGGAGTTCGAGCCCGCACCGACGCACACCTGATATCTATGGTCGGCTTGCAAAATTTGGGCTACCGATATCCATGCTGAAAATTCCATACTTGTACCGAAAATACAGTGCGGAATCAAGCTGTAAATCAAAAATCAAAAAATCAAAAGATCGATAGTTTTCTTGATGAATGTTATTCTTTACCGCTTGTGACCGTTTCTCAGAAAGTTAAGCCATATATCTGCGAATCGTATTTGCAGAAGTTAAGTCCTCTGTGATCGGTCGTTAAGTTCCTGAAGATTAAGCTTTGTTATTGTCATTTCCTCATGAACCCGATTTGGGACGTGGAGATTGACATAAATTGTTGTTTACAATTTTGGTTAGCAGGCAGCTCTCAGCACAAGTCTTGTTCACACCTGAAACTCAAAATAAACAGTCTGACACTTAGAGTAGTTCATTTTAAAACTATGCTCATCAATATTTTTCAAATATTTGTCACAATTATTTATTTTTATCTCATCTATTGTAGTGTTCATCTAACCAAATGGGAAATCGAAGTCCTGAACTGTTGAACACTTAGTCTGTTATAGATCATTGAAGACTAGGCTAAAGAATGACCGCAGTTTGGACGGCTACAAGCCTACGTCGGCAAGATAGCCGTTATAACAGTCTATCACGTAGTCTTGGCTCATTAATGTCAGTTGTCTTAGATGAAGAAAAATCTCCATCAGTATTGATCTTCTCAAATCAATCATCAAGAATATCTTCAGAGGATAATTTACGTGCAAGTTCATCAGTTGGTGATCGTGTCGGTGGTGCTGGTGCTCGTGGGGATGATGGAAATATTCCATTTAAAGAACCAAATTTCTCTTCTTTACAAACTGACTCATCTTCATCGATTGCATTTATTGGTAAAAAGATTAAACGTGAATACCAGTCAGCATTTGTACTGCCTGATAGACAAACAATAGGTGTTGTACGTCAAGAAGCGTTTATGACTGAAGAAGGACTGGCTGAGGTTACACTGAGTCTTTGCGTCGGAAATAATCCGGAGAATTTAAGAGTTGGAAACAGTGAGAGAATATGCGACTACCTTGATTCTGATTATTGGGCTTCCATTCTACTGGCTTCCACAGAATCACATGATGCTGAACTCCTTGGTTATATGGGACCTGAATACACTTGTAGAAGACCAAATCGTTTTAACTTTGAACGATCTGAAAGTCGTCGACGGAAACGAGAAATTGTACTTGTTCAAGAAGAATTTGAACCACATAATAAACCCACTGGTGAACACTTTTCAGGTGTCAATATTTTACCAGAAACTATTAGAGTTTTTGAGAAGATAAAAGACAAGGAAGAGGATGAATTCACCCCCCAGAAAATGCCATCAACACCGCCTTCTTCATCACGACCTCAAACACCTAAATCACCAAAATCCACATCCCCAAGAGCATCCATTCAACCAGGTGAACCTCCTTCACCTAAACCTCAAAAAATCCCTAGTAAAATAACCAATCAGTCGAAAGATCAAGCCCCTATCATTGGACGAGCAGAACCGCCAGGAAAAACTAAGGCGATTATTAGTAGTCCAAAGTCGAAGGAGAATTTTGAAGAACTTAAACGTCAATGGAATAATCGAATTGCTAAAATGCAAGAACGTATGGATAATCAATATAAAGATGCACCGACAACTCCTTCACAAACTTATACTGAAGGACATCGTGGCACTGTGATTACATCTATCCTTCCGACTGTGGACAATAGAAAATCAAATGATTCGATAGCGAAAAGTCGGACTCCGCCTTCAGAACATCGAAGAACACCGAGTGATCAATCGTACGAACTGCCACAACAGCAACCACAAAAACAACAATCTTTACCAGAGAGAATGTCATCAGCTTATCATAGAGCAAATAAAGAGAATCTGTTGTTCAATCATTTTGATCCAACTTCACCAGGATCTGGATTTTCTGATCCAGTAACTGAAAGATGTGAAAAAGATGCACAATTTGTTTATAATGAAGAAAGACTGTATGTGAATCAACAGAATATAGGAAGACTCAGTCCAAGGACTCCATCAGGTAGGCACTTATACTCTTTTCTACTTGCTTAATCTTATTGTTGTCAATAATTTAATGTTGAAATTTGTCAGATTAACATTTATGCGAGTTATGAAGGGTATGGGTTCGACGGTACTGAGAAAGATAATACTGCTGATTGCCCACTGAATGTACAATTCGCAAATTTAATTCCATAGTGTGTCGGTTGTTCAGCTGTAGGACGCTCTCTAACCATGCACATCGTCTGGAAGTTGGTCTTTGGCCAAAGCAATCCCTAACGTCGCTAATCCGGTGGAAAGTTCGGTAGAGAGGCAAGGTTGGGAGTGAGGGTAGTGAATCCACCCTGTAAAAATAAAACCCCGGCAACCAAGACTTCGAAGCCCCACCCTGAAGCCCTATGTTCCCCTTGAAACGTAAAGGAATAAAATAATATTAAATGGGAAGTAGTTCCATACTAATTTGCCTAACTGACATATCATACACAATGCAGCATTGTTATTCTTTACTGGATGACGATGTTTCAAGCACGATTGAGCATTGTTTATAATCATATCATCAGTTATAACTACACATACCCTCACCATACTTTTGAGGTGCGGTTCACGCTTAGTTTGCTACGTTTTCTTGCCCATCTATAAATGTATTCACAACTATCGGTGATTTTGGTAACCCTATGGGAGTTGCAACGACGTATTTACGGAAAATCCACGCATTCTGATCGATATTTTGGATTTCGGTTCATCCCACCCTAAGTCAGTTAAAATTGAACTCATTAAATCTTTGAATAATAGGGCATTAAAACTAAATAGTATCAAGAAACATTTAAGCTACGAAGTGAGGCATATACGAGAAGCTTTGAAACTTAATTAATGATTACCCTGGTAAATTAATCAGGAAGTATGTAGGCAAATGTAAAAATAAGATAAATAATGATAGTAGTGATAGTGATGATAACAATAATAATATTGATGAGGACATGCATGTCAAACATGCCCAAGGCAATGACAACACCAACAATAAGGAATCTCAATCACCAGTAGTACTTCCATACAAGGAGGGAACCTCGAAAACCCTACTCAGAACTCTTAACAAGGTAGGCAGGAATAAAAGTGAATGATATTCAAATCACCCAGAAATTCAATCAGAAATAAACTTTGTCGGTTAAAGGATCCCACCAGCGGAGCCTTTAAAACAAAACAATTTAGTTTATCTAATACCCTGGCTGCAATGATTGTCAGGTCAAGTACATAGGTCAAAGTAGTAGAACAGGAGCAGTCAGTCAGACTAGTGGAGCATCGAAACTTAGTAAAATCTAGATTAGTTGACCCAAATAAGATAAGAAATCTGAAGAATAACTCAGCTGTAGCACTCACTGCATTCAATTATACACAACCCTACAATAGGATGATGGTATAAGATGACAGGTTTGAAATCTAATGTAACAGGGGGGATACTGATAACAGGAGCTTATTTTTATTGAATCAACTGAGGAGGAACACGTGTAATAGGAATGATTCAACATCTGTCCCAGATATCTGGGAAATTCTACTACTCTTATGGTGAATCGGAAGGAACAAAGAAATCTATAAAACTGAAGTTTCAAAGTTGTGCGGCTATAATTGATGATATGATTATGAACAATAATAAATTGTGTTGGAAACTGTGTCACCCAGTAAATAATAATACTGTCTCACACTGTCTCTGATATATCTAATAGAAAATCAAAACAAGTGATTCAGCGAAGAGACTCTTTTCAACGAATTTATCATCAAGCTGTACAGTCATATATATATGGTTTTTAAGAAGTTATATCTGGTGAGGGAATTGAATCATAGGTGTGAATGCATAAAATAATAATAATCATATGAAGTTCAATTAAAACTAAAATGTTTGTGATTATAATCGTAGTTAAATGTCAAGTGGCAAAGCAAATTTATGTCATATATAGAATAATTCATAGGATGGATAGAACTTGAAAAAGGGTGTGCAATGATAGGATTAGTAGACAAATCGAATAAAACAAAAACGTTACGTAATATTGTATGAAATATAATAGCATAGAATTTATCGTTGTAAAAAAGAATTGATTTAGAATGATAAGTGGAACAAGTGAAATAATACCGGGGACAGTTCAAAATGAAAATAGTAATGGTAGTAACAATTGGCGTAATAAAGAAGATTATACAAATTGAATAGACAAAATGAAAAATTAGTAGAGCTAAAATATGATTAGAGATTACCGTATTTTAGCATAGAGGGATTCAGACCATGAAAGTTGGAGGGTTGAACGAACTTTTTCTGTACACAGAGATCTGGCTTTTCTATTTCGATAGCCAAAGACGGCTTCAGCAATACAGATGCGTCGGGTACGTAGGGATTTGGGTAAATTACTCTTTGTCTTGTAGATGACTTTAAAGGCGGAGGCTATAGAGATGGGGTGATCATTATCTACCAGATGTTCAATGATCGCGCTTCTTATTGCTCCACTTCCACCTCTTCGTAACCGTGCAGGAGGATAGTGTTCTTGCACCCTCTTGGACAAAACACGAGTCGAACAACCAATATACCTAGCTCCAAACGAGCAGGTGAATTGACAAACGCACATAGAGTTGGTCAACAGTGGAATCTTGTCCTTCAGGTTATTGAACAATAATGGTCGGCTAGTATAAACAAATTATTATGGAATAACATGCCCAGTAATACAGTGCCTAAGTACTACACGAATATTACTCTGCGAATGTCTCTGTGAATCCTGGTAAATAATGTTGTCGTCATCAATAAAATGTGCTCATCGTAGTGTTATGTTATTAGGTGGGATATCTGGCAAGTTTCAGCTTAGGTTTGGAAAAAGATTAAGTTACAGTTTAAGCCAAGGACAAGTTAGGGTTAGATTAACCTAATAAAGGCGACTTTGGGTTTGGTTCGAGTTGGATTACTGTTAGTTTAGAGACTTTTTCACGTTAGGGTTAGGTTTGTAACACTAGAAGACAAGGGCCAGGCAACAGATCGTCTTATTACGGAAATCAACACGTATTTATATAAATTTCACATACATTATTATAGCCTAGTCAAGTAGACAAACTCAGTCTTCTGATTGGTTGTTTTCGAGTTCCTCGGAAAGTGGAGCCATCTATCTGCGAATCATATTTGCCCACGTTTAAGTTTCCTGTGATTGGTTGTTGAAACAGCCTTGTTCATATTAACTCACGGCCCATATTAGTGACCTAGACATTGACGTAGATTAATGTCAACCAATTGGCTAGCAGGCTGCTGTCACCACAGGTTCAGGAAAGATCCCCGGCCGACGCACTCATTTACCCCGCTAAGCCAGTTATAAGGAGGGTGGGAAGGTTGAGCATGAGACTAGGAATCCCATCCCGTGAAAAAAATAAATACTACTTCTACGGAAACTTCAAGCTTGTAACTTGAAGCCCTATCATCTACTTGAAACGTGAAGGAATACAAAGAACTAATAATTTCATAGAAAACACTGGAGTCATTGTTTAAATTGTCAGGAAAATTGAACATTGACATGTAAACGCGCGTGAGCACACACACACCTGTATCCAGGATACGCATACAAGTTATCTTCTCATTTGTTCATTTAAACACGTAACGCTAAACATTTGAAATATGTATATGTATATAGGTGTACGTTGATCCGAGTAAAGTTTACAAATCGCCATGGTAATGAAAGCTTTATGAGGCCTACAGTATATATTTATATGTATTTGTTTAAAATGTATATTTTGATCAATAGTTCCAATATATATTATGTGTAAAAATTTTAATATTTCACTACTGCTGTACATCAGTTATCATGTGACTAAATGCTTGAAATTGATTAGTGAATGAAAGAGAGAGATGTAGAGAGTTGAAGGATTGTGTACTTTAATATATTTTTAATTATTATTGTTATTATTATTATTATGAGTTTTCGTTTCTTTTTTTGGTATTTTGTTGTTGATATTAATGAACTTTCATTAGAAGTAATACTTGTAGTAGAAGTAATGACAGTATTCTCAAGTTTGAGAAAGAGTTTGTGTAAAAATGTTTTAAATATATGACACAATGAATGATGCAGGATTAAAAATTTGGATTAATGAAAACAGAAAACACGTAGTTCCACGAAGAGTCTCTTTTCGCTGATGAATTCATTTTCTTAGCTGTACAATCGCAAATATATGTATATGTGTTATTTTGTATGTATGTGTGTACATTAACTTTGTCAAACATAAAAGGACAATTGGTTATGGTTATTTTGACTAAACAGGTGAAGAATATTGGTAATTGGAGTTACGTAATACAAAATCAGTCAATAAAATTAGGTGTTTCAATGAAATTAGTGTAGTAACATAGGTGATGGGTTGTCATATGATCATATCTTCACTCTTCGACAGATTCTAGAACATAGACACACTTTTCGGCGTCCAACAATTGTCATATTTCTTGACTTGAAGGCGGCCTTCGACTCCGTGGATCGAAAGGTACTATGGCAATGTCTGACTGTGAAGGGAGTGCCAAGAAAGTACATTGCACTAATCAAGGCACTCTATTCAAACTCACGTAGTCGTGTAAGGGCTTATGGGGAATTGTCATCTGAATTGGTAACAACCAGTGGTGTCCGACAGGGATGTCCACTTTCCCCATTTCTGTTTAACTTCATCATAGATATGCTGATGGAAGTATCCTTAACTGAACGTAATGACTTAGGAATCGACTTGTTACCAGGGAATAATCTTATGGACTTAGAATATGCAGATGACATAGTCCTGTTAGGGGAGGATGCTGACAAAATGCAGAGTCTTCTGAACACCTTGAGCAGCAATCTTCGTATGTTTGGCATGCGATTCGCCCCTGCAAAATGTAAGATGCTGCTACAGGACTGGACCACGTCAACTCCTAACTTAGTGATAGGGAGTGAAGTGATAGAACATGTTGACCACTTCACCTACTTGGGAAGTTGTATTAGCACCAACGGACTGATTGGCGATGAAATCTCAGCACGGATCCGAAAAGCTCGAGCTGCTTTCGCTGACTTACACCATCTCTGGCGTAGGCGTGACATCCGGTTATCAACCAAGGGACGTGTGTACTGCTCATCAGTTCGCTCCGTCCTTCTCTATGGCTCTGAAACATGGCCAATACGCGTTGAAGACATGAAAAGGTTGACTGCTTTCGATCATAGATGTCTGCGATCTCTGTCTCACGTTAGGTGGTTTAATAAGGTAAGTAATGTTGACGTTAGGCGTAGAGTGTTGGGCAAAGAGGGAAAATCAATCGACGAGGCTATAAAGTTACATAGACTAAGATGGCTAGGTCACGTGGTGCGCATGCCTAACCACCGCCTCCCCCGACGGGCATTACTAGCTGATATAGGTGCAGGTTGGAAAAGAGCCAGTGGTGGCCAAACAAAAACATGGCCTCATCAATCCATGAAATCCTTGACAGTTAAACTGAGTCAGGTAGGGAGATGCAGACTCCGGGTTGGGGCCCTCGGGACTCTAGGAATCAATGGCTGGAGACAATAGGTGACATGGCTCAAAATCGTTGTCAATGGCCAGCGCAGATGTATTCAGTCTCTGTAATCTTTCATATTCCTTTCTACCATTACCCATTCTGTTTCACTCTTATACTTGTCAAACTCTATTAATTCTCTTCACTCATCTTCTTGTCTACCTCTGTGTGCTATTTGGAACGTGGCAACTCGAACTGCTGCACTTCGGTGCCAAGTTCTATGTTGAATCCAGACAGACAGACAGATGGGTTGTCACAAACAGTTCTTAAAATAAGTTATGTAATAATAATATGAATAGTTTGATGAGTGAGTTTTACTCAGGATGCACATGGGAGCAAAGTAGATAGACAGTACGAAATTACGTAAGAGAAGACATTGGAAACCAACAAGGAATACTGGATAGCTGTTTCGTCCTTTTTTTGGGACTCTTCGTCATTTCTCACCTAGGACCTCATCAAGGATGGAACTAAGGACCTTCAGGTTATGAGAAGAAGATTGCTGCCAATTCCACAACTACGTTGGAATTCAATGCCCCATGAATCCTCACCCTTTTCAATTCACGGTATAACACTACCGTCAACCACTGCTATCGATTGATATTTGCTTCATCCTGGCATCATGGATTTCATCCGACTACAACTCCCCATTAGAACCTCAGGACATCTATCCATCTAGTAATCAATAATGAGCCGGATAGTGGCTTTTAGATTATTCGATTGATGATAGCTCTGTATCACGCACTGATAAAGGCTAGAATTAACAGATCCCTAGGCGCATTTAGGTCGATCTCGTAACCTGGAGGTTCAGGGTGTAACGACAGAAGACAATAGTCAGTCAACAGATAATTTATTGAAAAAATCAACAGATATTTGTAGATTTTTATGTACATTATTATTGGCGTTATTGTTACCAGAGAAATAGCTTCTTCTGATTGGTCGTTCTCTTGCTGAAGGTTATTCTGTACTGCTTGTGACCGTTTGTCAGAAAGTTAAGCCATATATCTACGAATCGTATTTGCACACGTTAAGTCAGGCGTGATTGGTTGTCGAGTTCCTTAAGGTTATGCTTGGTCATTGTTTTTTCTCATGACGACGATTTGGGACTTAAACATTGACGTAAATTGTTGCCTATAGTTGTGGCTTACAAATAGCTCTCACAACAACGGTTCGATCATTGATTGGGTCTTAGGTGTGCGCTGCTGAAGAACCCCAAACTAGTACCTCCTTCCTTTTTAATGATTCCTTAACTGATTTTCATTCTTCAAAGTCCTTCACAAAACTCAAAATTTTAAATTTTAAATTAATTTTGCTATTCTGTAACGATGATATTAGGTAGTTCGCTGTGTTTAGGAATTGATATTGCACTATTTCATTGACCTTATTTTAACCTTGAAAATGTGTGTTTCTGTATGCGTCTTAGATATTAAACTTTTAAAAATACTGAACTTATTTGCTTTTCAGTAAATTTTCAATTTAAATATTTAATTCAGGCACTAGAAAAATGAATTTGAAACAAATGTCTCGGTTTCAAGTTACATCGTGAATTGATTTCAGTTAGAGAACCAATAACAAGTATTGGACAGCTTTTTCGTCCTGGTTTCCGGACTCTTCAGCAGTACGTATCGATAAATCCGCTAGAGATCAGTCCTATGACTTACTGGTAACCATTAAGCTATTCGAACGGAATCTAATCGACCCATTATGATGTCATAAGTTCTACAAATGAAGAGTCCAAAAATAGGACGAAATTATTATTATTATTCCCTTTATTCCCTAGAGGAACATAGGGCTTCATCTACACCTCTTCATTGCGTTCGGTTCTCTGTCAAAGCTTTTACCTGGCTCCACGTCTGCCCTCACATGCTTTCATCTCATCTTCACATGACTTCCTCCGAGTCGCCCTCCCACCGACGACTAACTCGCCGCTTCACTTTTGGGTTCCACACGAAGGCTTGTCTAGTGATGTCACTTGATGGTTTGTTTTCTCATAATGAGTATGGACAATCCACCTTCATTTTCTCCTGTATATTTGTTTCACAATCTGTTACTGGTGGGTTGGTTCGCTCCCACAGATCCCTGTTGTTGATCTTTTCTGGCTGGCCACCTGATCTTGAGTATTGAGCGAAGACAGCCGTTGATGAAGGTCTGTAGTTTGTTTGAGATGCTCTTTATGACATGCCAAGTCTCTGATCCGTATAGTAATTAGCACTGACTTCACATTGGAGTTGAAAATCCGGATCTTATTTTTGATCCTGAGTGCTGTTGACCTTCACACAAACTTGAGTGTAATGAAAGCTTGCTTTCCCGATCCTCGCTGCTTTGATATCTTCGTCAGTTCCGTCCACCTTTAGTTGAAACGATGCTTCCCGGGTAGGCAGGTGTAGGAGGTTGTTTCTTCCATGTTCCTCTCATTTATGCTGATTGTTGTTGGTGTTGGCCAGGAATCTTCATCACCTACCTCTGTTTTTTCTATGTTCACCTGAAGTCCTTTTTTCTCTGGATGCTTCTTCTATCGCCAACTTGTTGCTTTTCACTTGCATATCTTCCAGTTTGTGGGAAATCAGACATATATCATTGGCGAAGTCCAGATCCTCCAAGTTTGTTTTGTGTGGGTCCATTTTATGCCTGTTTCCTCATTGCCCGTTGTCTGTCGCATTATCCAATCTACTGCAGTCAGGTTGCTCGTGTCTTCACTTCTTCGAAGGACTCCGTAAGTTTCCCGTTGTGGATTACTTGGCATGCAGCATTGTCGTACAACTGTTGGGTGAGGTGTATAATTGTCGGTGGCACCCCATAGTAGCGAAATAGTTGCCAAATCACCTCTCGACCGACGCTGTCTGCTGAAAGCTTTTTCAAAGTCGATGAAGTTGAGTGAGGTAGAGAGGTGACTGCCATTCCAAGCTTTGTTCAGTGATGATCTATAGTGTGGCGATTTGATCAACACATGACTTGTTTCTCCTGAATCCAGCCTGTTCCGGTGGAAGCTTTTCATCCAGGGTGGCATGTTTGATTCTCTCCAGGATGATGCCGCTTAGGACGAAATGCTGTCCAGTAATTCCTAGTGCTTCTTTAATTGATGTTATTGTGTGATTTAACTTGAACTTAGTTAAATAACTGAGTGACTGTGAAGTGTGAGTATGCTGCTCTAACAGCTCGATTACACAACCCAATTCCTGATTAGGTTATCCTGTTGACATTCATTCCGAGTAGACATTTTTGCCAGGAATCATGTCATCAGTATCCGTCAGTTGTTGAAGCAGAATCGTTGAAGAAAAGAGCAATAGCTAGAAGTGAATACATACATAGGTTTTACCTAAAATATCAAATCTTCAGGATCTGAAGGTTATGAGATGAGCAGGAAAGCCTTTCAACCACCGGAGTAGAATGGAATGGAATAAATATTCGTTGCATTCTAGTTTCAGTGACTCTCTGAATGATATGACAGTTTGTGGCGAAGGCTACTTTGAAATAACAGAGGAAAAATGTATCTCAGGTATGGTTACGTTATCCTTGGCTAGGTGATTTAACTGCAAAGCTCTCATTGTCCTTCTTCTTTTTCGGTACAACTTCTTCAGCCGAACGCCTTCCAGTATGCAGTGAACTTATTTGAATTTTTCCATGAATCCCCGATAGAAGTGTATCTCCTGACAACTTCTGTCGTGATTGGTTGTCATTTCGTATCAGTATTGATGATTTCTATTCTGGCTTATTCTTTATTTTCATGTATTGGTTTTGTAGGGATTTTGTTTGATTGAATGGAGGAGTTCGTCATGAGCTGACATCAGTTTGAGAACCATTGGAAAACCCACAGGGAGGAGTACTGGACAGCTGGTTGTTTCATACTAGTTTCGGACTCTTCAGGAGTACACACCCACCAGGAACGGTTTGAACCCAATACTACCAGGTTTTCCACTGGTTCTCTAACTGATATCAGCTCATGACTAACTCCTCTATCCATCTGAACAAAATACCTACAAAACTAATACTTGAAAATTAATCTGATGCTCACCAGCGATTGCCCCTATTTATTCATTGACCTGGGGTTCTAGTGGAAAGCCGTGGCCAGTAGGGTGCAGAAGATTGAAGGTGAGTCAGTAACTCATCGAAGAAGACATTGAGAAATGGTCACGCTATGTCATGAATTGGCAGAAGTTAGAATTCATGGACTAGCCTTTGAATTGGCGGGTCCCAGTGACTTAATGGCCTACGAGCTCACTTGTCATGTAACCAGGAGGTCCTGGGTTCAAACCCGGCGGAAGCGTATCTGTTGTTAGTTGACAAATGTGACCTGTGATAACATGCGTCTGTTAATCTCTGATTAATCGTTTGTTTGAGTACCAGGCTTCTAAGAATCCTCTGGTATTTTCGGTGTTTCCACTGTTTAAAATCTCCACATTTTTCCAGTCGAATTGGTGTCCACAGTTGTCTACATGCGTCTACAGGAAAGAATACATGTCACAGCTGGTTAATTAATGTTCTTGGACTCGGAGTCTAGCGGAACAGCCTATTTTCTCTGTTGAGTCTTTTTGTCTGAATAGTACTGAATGAAACGATTGTGTTAGTTCGTTTTTTACAACATCTATCCCGAATGTTTTCAGTATTCTAAATGTTGTTTCAGAAACATTCTTTACATGTATATGGTAAGACAGGTTATTTTATGATTTCCTAAGGATGGTTTCCTGATGGGCAGTTTGATTCAGAACCAAACAAATCACCGGATGACCCTGATACTTAAAATTCAGGTAGTATCCATCTGTTACCAAGCTGTTGTTTTTATATTTTATCTTATTAGGGCAAGCCAATCTAGATTTTACTGGGTTTTTGTGCTCCGCCAGTCTGACTGCACATGTTTTACTACTTTGACCTATGCACTTGACCTGACAATTATTGCATGCACAATATTAGATAAACTAAATTGTTCTGTTTAATTGGCCCAACTGGCAGGATCCTTTAGCCGACAATGCTTGTTTTTAATTGAGTTTGTGGGTGGTTTGAATGCCAGCCACTTTTATTCCTGCCTGAATTGTTAAGAATTCTCAGCCGTAGGATGGTTTGTGAGGTCCCTTCTTTTTATGAAAGTTCTACTGATGATTTAAATTCCTTATTGTTGATGTCATCATATCATTCTACTCATGTTTATCTTGTTGGTCGTCACTATTATTATCGCCATCACTGTTACTGCCATTATTATTATTATTATATTTTTATTAATAATAAATCTGAGTAATAATTCAGTTATAGCACTCACTACTTTTAATTACAACATTCATGCAACAGGACGGTGAGTCGATGGCACAACGGTAAAATGCTCGCCAATTACGCCTCATGTGGTTCGGGGTTCGATGCCCGGCCAACAGATGCACTCTTTTACCTCGCCAGGCCAGTAGTAAGACTGGTAGTGAGGGAAGGTTGGGCATGGCTAGCAACCCCATGCTGTAAAAATAAACACCACTGCCACAGAAATTTCAGGTGTCTAGCTTGAGAAACAAGAAATACAACAGGACAGGATAAGTTGACAGTTTTAAAATCTAATGCAACAGTAGGGTTGGGGGAGAGATTGATAATGGAAGCTTTATTATTATCGAATCAACTGAAAATACGTGCCTGTAGTTGGAATGATTCGAAACCTGTCCCAGACGTCTGGGACACGGCGACGGTGAATAGGAAAGAATAAAGAAAACTATAAAACTCAAGATTCGAAGTTTTGTGGTTATAATTGATGATATGATTATGAACAATAATAAATTGTGTTGGAAACTTTGTCATCACCCTTTTTCACACTGTGTGTGTGTGATATATCTAATAAACATTGTGATATGGAATACTGTCTGAGTCCCTTGATATGATTATGAGCAGTGATATATTGTGCTCAAAACGTCATCATCAGTATCCCTGAGCGTTTCTTATCAAATGAAATTATTCTGCGATGGAGTATTATTAATAACCTTGTAACCAGAAGGTCATGGGTTCTAACCCTGACGGTGAGTGCGTACTGCTGAAAAGACCAAAACTAGGCCGCCAGAACATTTGTCCATTACTCCCAGGTTTTCTAATGATTCTCTTACCAATGTCAGCTCATGATGAAATTCTGTAACCAATCAACCAAATCCCTACAGACCAACATCAGAATATTAAAAAGTGTTGAGGAAACCACGTGTGCAACAACATGAGCCAAGTAGTGAACATCTATTATTAAGGCAACAGTGTAGTCTGACTGTGATATATCGATAATCAATATCCGTACAGTTTAAATTCTAATTGATAGGTTGTTGGTTAAACAGAATGGAATGCCATCATTTTCTGTGTCAATCAATGATGAAACTTTACAAGTTTAAAAGTTTTGAAAGTCATAAAGGCAGATCAAATTTACACACACAAACACACACACACCTCCTACTCCGTAGAGATATCCTACTGAGAACTACTGGTTGCAGTCTAGCAGCAGCAGGACAAGGATTCTGGTGAGCTCACTCATCACTAGGCGATCTCTTCCCCCTTGTTATGTATGTATGATTCTTTTTTGGCGCTGATATTTATCGATTTAAGTGTAAAATTTAAGCACTGTGGTAACTCCATATTAGGTATGTTTTTTTATTAATGTAAAACAGACACAATGTCTGACACAGTGAATTAATAAAATTCATGGATAATCCCCATCCAGGCATTAATGAAAACAGAAAACACGTAGTTCCACGAAGAGTCTCTTTCCGCCGATGAATTCATTTTCTTAGCTGTACTATCGCAAATATATGTATGAGTTATTTTTTGTGTGTATATGTGTACATTAAGTTTGTCAAACAAAAATACAGTTGGTTATGGTTATTTTTAACTAAACAAGTGAAGATTGGTAATTGGAGTTATGTAATACAAAATCAGTCAAGAAAATTAGGTGTCAATAAAATTAGGGCAATAACAAAGGTGATGAGTTGTCACAAACAGTTGTTCAAAATAAGTTATGTAATAATATGAATAATTTTGATGATTGAGTTTTACTCAGGATACACATAGAAACAAAGTAGAGAATATGAAATCACGTAAGAGTTCCAAATGAATACAAGAATTATGGGTAATTAAAGAACAGGCAAACAAACAAAATTAAGTCATCAAAATCAACAAAGTTGTTACCATGACAGTAGAAGTGGTTGAGTAATCTTCTTTTCTATGCACAGCTCCGGTTTTTTTCATGTGAATGGCCAGAGTTTCAGTGATACAAAGAAGGCGAAACCGTATTGTCTTTGATAGGTTATTCTTGACTCTGTAGATTACTTTGAAGTAGGAGGCGTTTGTTGAAATGGAATGATCAGTATGTTAACCAGGTGTTCAATTATCGCACTCCTTATAGCATCACCTCTATTGCCTTTTCGCAACCATGCTGGATAGTGTTCTTGAATTCTCTTGGAAAGGGTGCGTCTCGAACGACCGATGTATCTGCCTGGCTCCATAGCAGCAGGCGAACTGATACATGCACATAGAAGATGTCAGGTGCGGGATCTTGTCCTTGAGGCTTCTGCAGAGCAGTGGGCGACTGGAGAACACTATTCTTAGCGTTGCTGCAAAGAATGTTCTTCTCAGAGATGATGTGATCCTTTTCTTGAGAATATTGCTTGATAAATCTCCCTTGGAATCCAAGTTTATGTAGAGTTTCTTTTTACGTGCAAGTAAGGTTTTATTTCTCCAAATTCTTGGTTTGATATTTTTGTCGATGAATCTTACTGGGCGTCCATTTTGGATGACGATTTCCCTCAGAATATCTAATTCTATTTCTAGAACATCAGAACTACAGATGCGTCGGATGCAGGTGGTTAGGGGTTTAATTAAATTCCGCTTTTGTTGAATGGGTGCCCAGCTATAAGAAGCTTGTTAGTTGACCATTCCAAGTAGGTTTTTTATGATTCGATCTTCTTAGGCTTTTATCAGTTCTTTTTGTTAATTAATACAAATGATGGCATTTTGAGCAGTCAACGAAATATTCCCATACAGAGTCATAAGAAAAAGATGAACTTGAAATTAAACCCACGGTAGTAGGAGGGGGTGGAGAAGTTTCTTCTGTGTGCATAATTCAGGCTTTTCTATCCAAATCGCTAAGGCTTCGGCAATACAAAGTATACGGAAGCTTGTCGATTTTGGAAGGCTTCTTTTGACTTTATAGATGACTTTGAATGACTTCTTCTTGCAAATCGAATGACCAGTGTTGAGTATATGCTCAATAATGGCACTCCTTATTGCTCCATTGTTACCTTTCCGTAGCCAGGCGGGATAGTGTTCTTGAACTCTTTTAGATAAAACTCGCATCGAACGACCTATATACCTCGCTCCGCAAGAGCAGGTGAATTGGTAGATACACATGGAAGTGGTCAAATGCGATAGTTTATCTTTAGAGTAGTTGAAGAACAATGGCCGGGAGGAAAATGTCAGTTGTAGTGTGGCAGCGAAGAATGTCCCTCTTAGAGCAGTAGATATCCTCTTCTTCAAGGTGTCAGCCAGAAGGTCACCTTTGAAGGGTACATTCATGTAGACCATCTTCTTCTGCCCTGTAGTGGGTTTCTCTTTGTAAGTCTTATGCTTAATATGCTTGTCTATAAAACGGGGTGGGTAGCCATTCTCGAGCAGTGTCTTCCTTAAGAGGGCGATCTCTTCCTCTATTGATTCAGGACTGCAGATTTTTCGGATTCTAGTCGCCAGAGATATTATCAAGTTTCGCTTGCGACTAATTGGTACCCAACTGTAGAAGTTTGTCAACTGGCCGTTCCATGTAGGTTTTCTGTGTACTGATCTGTTCAAGGTACCATCGGTCTTCTTACTTAAACGAACGTCCAGAATTGTAAATTTGATGGCGGGGTGGCAACTATTGAACACTTGAAGAACCATATGGTTTTTCACACACACACACACGCACACAGAAGAAACTTCTCCACCCCCTCCTACTACCGTGGGTTTAATTTCAAGTTCATCTGTCATCAACATTTTGTTATCAAATTTTTTTTCCAATATTCATAAGAAAAAGGCAGAAACGGCGAAGAAAATTTTCTTTTCGACGATTCATTTTCATAGCCTTTCCACTAGTTCCTGTCCGTTCTACACTTGCTTATTGATTAGTCATTATCTCACACTTATTAGATAATACCAACTTGTCTCCTTTCTAACTTACAATTAGTCATCCTTTCTTACACCTTACATTATGTAGTACAATTTTTCAAGGACAAAGTTTACCAGTATCTGATTGGTCTAAAGATTTCTGTGTTAAGTATAATTACAATTGTACAGCTCATGAAAATGAATCGTCGAAAAGAAAATTTTGAGCAGTCTTTCACATATCCGGTGTAGGCGTTGCATCATTTCTATTGAATGTGTGTGCGTGTGTGTGTTGGTGTTGATTCGATGAACACAGATTCAGTGGTTGACCTCTGTCTCTCTCTCTCTTTCTCTCCCCCTCCCCACCAAATCATGTTACTTTTTAGTTCAAATCTCTCCACAGTTGGAGGTGGATTTTCACCACCAGAGTTTTCATTAGAAACTAAAACTACTCAGACCACTGATTGATTGAGACAGCTAGTTGAACACTGCTCACATCAACTAGTGCAATGTTTACTAGAAAGCCAGACTGATGGGATCAAAACACTGGATAGGTGTTCCATTCGTTTGGGATCAAGATCATAGGCGATGCGCCTGGTTCAATTCAGATCAGAGCCATTTGATCCTTAGTATGGAGTCAACCAGCCAGAGAAGGGGGATGTTGTTGATAACAGTCTGTTTTTGCCTGTTGCAAATGCTCACTGACTCCTAGTTTAGAAATAGGGAGTGAAATGGTAGAGCACGTTGACCACTTCACTTATTTGGGAAGTACCATCAGCCAGCGCCAACGCGTTGATCGCTGACAAAATCTCAGCACGGATACAGAGGGCTAGTTTCGCATATGTCAGTTTACGCCGTCTCTGGCGTAGACGTGATATCTTGTTGGCTGTTGACCAAAGGGCGGGTGTACTGCTCAGGAGTCCGCTCCATCCTCCTTTATGGCTGTGAAACCTGGCCATTGAGAATGGAAGACATGAAAATCCTGGCTAGCTGTCTTTGATCATAGGGTGAGCAATATCGAAGTTAGGCTTCGGTCGAGTGCTAGGTAGGTGGAAGGGGAAATCAATCGACGAGGCTGTGAAATTACATCGACTGAGACGGTTAGGACATGTGTTACGTATGCCTAGTCATCGCCTTCCTTGACGGGCAATTTTAGCTGACATAGGGTCAGGCTTGAAAAAAGAGCTAGCGGCGGTCAAGCCAAAACATGACATCAGTCAATGAAATCTACAACAGTTAGTTTAAGTCACGTAGAAAGGTGTAGACCTCCTGGTTGAGTGATATGGCTCAAAATCGTCCTCAATGGCGCAGATGCATCCTAATGATTTCCAATGAAACTATATTGTTCTTCGTTATTACTATTCCTTTGTCTCACACCTCTGTTTACTGTCTCTATCATGCATTTCTTTATGCTTTCTCCTCTCGCTTTGTGTGCTACAAGGAGGGAGTGTGGCGACTTGAACTGGTGCACATCGGTGCAAAGTTCTATGTCGAAAACAGACAGATAGACAGCTGGAAATGCTATTTGGGACGCGCTGACTAAGTTTCTAACCCACAGAGAAGCATCGACTGACTTAAGATTCCTGTTGAAAATTCGAATTTCATTCTTTGTGCTGAGTGCAGAGGAGTTGCAAACTGATCTAAGGTTGATGAAGGCATACCTTGCCTTTCCGATTCTGGCTGGCTGGCTGGCTTTGACATATTCATCGGTTCCACTGGCCTGTGGTTGAAACTGTGCTTCCTGGCCAGATAAGTGAAGGCGGGAAGTGATCTCTGTCAAATCTCTCCCATTGATGGTGACTGGTGGTACTGGTTGTTGTTGTTGTTGCCGCTGTTCCTTAGTTATCTTCATCACTTCCGTCTTCTCTGTGTTCACCTGGATTCCTGTCCTGGCTGCCTGTCTGCCTGCCAGTCTCTTTAGCCAGTTTGTTGGTTTTTACCTACCTGCAACTCTTTGAGTTTGGGTGACAACAATAAACATAAATCATCCACACGCGAAATTAAGATCCTTCCTAGTGGCTTCTTATCAGTCAATCCAACTTATTCCTGCCTTCTCACACTCTCAACGCACAGTCTTCGGTATAATCGTGTCCAATACAATCAGGAATATAATCAGTGATGATAGACAGCCCTGTATTACTCTTGTCGTCTTCACTTTGAACGCCTAGCTGAGTTTTCCGCTGTGTTTCACCTGACATGTGGCACTGTCATGTAGTCAGCTGTTGAACGAAGTTGATAAGAACTTGGGGCACTTTACTCCATAGTCTTGAAGTAATTCCCAAAATACTTCACGATCAGCGCTCTCGAAGTCCTTTTCAAAGTCGACGATGAAATTGAAGTAGACGTTTGATGACACTGTAACGATAAAAGACAAGGGCCAGGCAACAGATCGTTTATTAAGGAAATCCACACATATTTATAGATTTGCAGGTACATTATTATAGATTATTGTAAGGAAACAAACACCGTCTTCTGATTGGTTGTTTGTTGCTGAACGTTAATCTTTCATCTCTTTGTGGCCGATTCTTGAGGTTCAAATTATCTATCTGTAAATTGTATCCGCCTACTTAAAGTCTCCTGTGATTGGTTGTTGAGTCAGTCTTTGTTCTTGTTCTTTTCTCACGACCAATATTGGGGAGATAAACACTGACGTAAATTTGGCGAGCAGCCAGCCCTCACCACAATATGATCACAAGAAGCAATAAATTGAGGTCAAAACGCCATCATCCAGTCATTAGTATACCGCATCAATATATCTAGTGCGTCGGTGACACAGCGGTAACGACGCTCGCCAACCATGCACATGATCCGGGGCTCAATCCCCGTCCACCGACGCACTCCTTTACCTCGCTAAGCCAGAACTAATGCTGAAAAAGAGGAAAGGTTGGGCATGAGACTGGCTAACAACCCCATCCTGTAAAAATAAACGCCACTGCTACAGAAACTTCAGGCCACTAGCTTGAGGCCCAATGTTCCACTGGGAACGTGAAGGAGAAAAAATCAAATCAAAGTAACATCAAAAGTTCCCAGAACGAAAACAGTTTATTCACATTAATAAAATTTCTATTGAAGACAAAGCTGAACATCCTCTAGAATCGATCAATATATTCTAAATAGATATCCAAAGCGTCTTAGAATGTCTTGTGATGAAATGCAATTTTCTCTAGAAAGTCATAAACACCTTTGTTTACACAACATCTATTCAATAATAACGATTCCTTCATAGACAACTATCTGAGATTCATTATTAGTAGTAGTTTCACAATCTCAAGATTCTATATGTGTGTGTTGTACTCACTCTCGAGTACACACTCAAACACACACATACACACTCAGACTCCATGTCTCTATTTGCATTCATGTATATTTTTTCTTATCACAGATCGAAATGAATATTATTCAGTTAAATAAATTTAACATGTTCACACTATGTGAACAAGGGCACTCTCAGACACAAACACACACGCACGCACGCACACACACACATACACACAAACAAACAAACACTCATTTATGTGCTGCGTACATGAGTGATAGATTTCTTTCTATCAACTAAAACTGGACTGACATTTTCTGCAGTTTTGTCGAGTTACAGAAATTAGCATATACATTTCAAACAAATAAATACGCGTACAATGAGTCTGTATGTGCATTGTATTTGTGTGTGTGTGTGTGCGTGTAACTCTACGCATATACTTCTTTCTATTAATGCAGAATGATTGATCACAGAATTGTTCATTTCGTGTTTAAATCAAACTCGAAAACTGTTCAACATGTCGACTACACTGGATACTATAGAGACAATGCTGATTTCTGATTGGTCAACGAAAACTAAATTGAGGATGAACCAATCAGAATTCAGATGGTTGATTGGAGGCTTTTTTTAAATATACCCAGTATGTTTTTACTGAGCGATGATATAGCATAGTTTAAATACTTCCAGTATGAGTGAGCACAACTTGAACACAAGTAAAAACGAAGCACTCTCGGCTAAGTTAAAGTATAGCGATTATTTATTATTATCATTATTATTCCCTTGGGTTCCGAATGGAACATAAGGCGCCAACAAGACTTCTCCAGTTTGTCCTATTTTCTGCCGTCCACTTCAGCTGGCTTCACGATTGCCCATAATCTCTTATCTCCTTCTCCTCTTTGCCACACCATCTTCATATTACCCTCGTACTGACGACACACTCGTCGCTTCCCTTTGGGATTCCACTCGAGCGATGCCCTGCATTGTGCGCGATGTCATTCTTTAACAACGGAAGACAAGGACCAGGCAACAGATCGTTTATTAGGGAAATCCACACATATTTATAGATTTTCAGGTACATTATTATAGATTATTGTAAGGAAACAAACACCGTCTTCTGATTGGTGGTTTCTCGCTGAACGTTAATCTTTCATCTCTTTGTAGCCGATTCTTGAGGTTCAAATTATCTATCTGCAGATTGTTTCCGCCTACGTAAAGTCTCCTGTGAATGATTGTTGAGTCAGTCTTTGTTCTTGTTCTTTTCTTACGACCAATATTGGGGACGTAAACATTGACGTAAATTACTGTCCATCAATTTTGGCTAGCAGCCAGCTCTCACCACAATTCGACGGCTTCCTCAGTATATGCCTACTCTATCCATCTCTACTTTCTCCTACATATTTGTCAAGCGATTGGATCTTGGTTGGCTTGTTCCCACAGTTTCTTGTAACTAACTTTTTCTGGCCATTCGATCATCAATGTGGAGCCAGTCAGCTATTGAATTGGGCAGCTGTTGATAAAAGTCTGCAATTGGTTGTTAGAAATCCTTTTCGTAACACGCTGGCCAAGTTTCTGACCCGTATAGAAGGACTGACTTCACATTGGTGTTGAAAATGCGAAACTTGTTCCATATGCTAAGTTTAAAAGATTTGCAAACTGGTTTCGCGTTGATGAAGGCGAAGTTTAGAGATACAGAAGTGCTAATGTACCAACGACTTTGAATGTATACCGTTCGTTGGCTAACGAGACCTACTATTGTTATTATAAGGCCATTATGACCACCGTTCTTGAACTCAGGTCCAAATTCCACCCTAATCTCGTTTTCACGTACTTTTTGGATAATCTTGTGGTAACTCGTTAGGGTTACGTTTAGGGTTAGAATAAAGGTTAGTGTTAGGATTATGTGTGAGGTTGAGAAATTGTGAATAGTTGTCGACCTTTCTATTGGAATCGATACTCATTCACTCGAGAGCTTTTGAAGAGCAGTGAAAAGCAGGATAAGTGCAAAAAGGTTGGGTCATAGAAAGGACTCATCTTCAGTAACCTCGATAAATACACGTACAGGGGCTGGTCCAGGTTGTAAACTGATACTTCTCATTGTAATTTGTAGGTATTTTTAAGTGACATCATGGAAAAATATCATGCTTAATGAGTTATATTATCAATATTCCCTGTATTTCCTTTGAAAATAAACGTCATCCTTATGTAAAAACTAATGATGTTTCTAGTATTATTGGTTTGTAGGGATTTGATTGATTGATTACAGGATTTCATCATGACCTGACATTGGTTAGAGAACCATTAGAAAACCTGAGAGTACTGGAAAGTGGTATCGCCCTAGTTTTGGACTATTCAGCAGTACGCACACACCACCGGGGATAGAACCCAAAACCTTCTGATTACAAGGCCAGCAAGCTCGTAGACCATTAAGCCTCTCACTGGGACCCGCCTATCCAATGGCCAGCCAGCCAGCCCATGAATTCTAACTTCTGCCAATTCACGACATAGCGTGACAACTAACCAATGTCTTCGGTGAGTATTTGTCCTTACACCCGACCTGCTGCACCCTACTGGTCACGACTTCTCACTAGAATCCCAGGTAACTACCTACCTGAATAGGGCAAGTCGCTAGTGAGCATCTCTTTTGTATTCAAGTGTTGGTTTGTAGGGATTTGATTGGTTGGTTACAGGACCCCGGTGGGTGTGTACTGCTGAAGACTTTCAAACTAGGGCTACTGAAACAGCTGTCCAGACTCCTCCCTGTGGGTTTTCAATGGTTCTCTAACCAATATCAGCTCATGATGAAATCCTGTAATGATGTTTCTGATATTTCACGTCTGAATGGAAGTAATTTTAAAATGAAATTGTGTGGTATTTTGTTGAAAGTGTCCTATATTTTGTTAAAGCAATATTAAATGGAATTGAACATTGAAAAGGATAAAAAAGGCGCGGGTTAATTAATTAATCAATTGATTAATTAACTACTTCAGCTACTAAATCAAGGTAATAAATAGTATTTCAAGTGTGAATAGTCACTGGAAAATAATCAATATTATACTGTCTAGTCCTTAGTGTAATATCGATCCATTTTATTGATTTTTTTATTTTTATTTTTAAACCTAATCGTAAAGTTGTGAATTGATTAATTTACACAAATTAATTTCGTATTTCTTGTATTGATGAATTTAGTTAGGTCAAGCGATTTCTGTTGACTAATACGATGGATAAAGATTTGAGTTTAGCCCACTTTAGTTCCACTGAATACATACACAAACAGAACCTAACATGAAAGTATGGTTGTTCAGGTCAAAATATCTGACCACAAAAGGAGAATTGGACAGATATATCAAGACAGTATATATTACTGATTAATGGGTTGATATGAGTAGTATGTAGTAACCAGTGACCTGAATCACTGAACTTCATAGCACAATTATATAAACCCATTTATCAAGGCTACACTTAACATAGGTGTACCTGCTTAGCTTAAACATATTCGACTTCTCAATGTAGATCAAGTGAGCACTGGACAGATGTTTCGTCCTGTCTTGTAGCTCTTCATCAGTGTTCACCCCTGACCCCACCATGTATCGAAGTGGAGATCTTCAGTTAACGAAAGCAAATTTGTTGAGTATTCAGCCACTTGGCTTAGAATTCTAACTTACTCAACTCATGGACCCCACTAGCCAAGAATTCTCAGTAAAGATGGCTTCAGAATATCCTTTTAGTAAGCTGAAGCTTGATACCTCGTCATTAACGGGTATTATTAAGAAGGATTTACTGATAATCGTGTTAAGTTATCTAACAATATTCAGTTTTAAGTCCAGTGGAATAAATCTCTAGATTCGAATCCTGTCTTATCGTTTTAGCAAACTGATAATAGGAAGCATTTATTTCCTAATACGAATTTAAAATAATGAATCAAAGTTAATAAAGCAGGATTTTGATGGATTCACCAAATTTTGATAGAACCGTAACGACAGAACACAAGAGCCAGTCTACAGATCATTTATTGAGAAAACCAACAGATTTTCAAGTATTGGTTTCGTAGGGATTTTGTGTTTGATTGTATGGAGGATTTCACCATGAGCTGACATCAGTTAGAGAACCACTGGAGAAACCTGGGAGTACTAGACAGCTGTTTCCTCCCAGTTTGGGACTCTTCAGCAGTACAGCTGTCCAGTACTCCCAAGTTTCCCAGTGGTTCTTTAACTGATGTCAGCTCATGGTGAAATTCTCCATGCAATCAAACACAAAATCCCCACAAAAAAACCAATACTTGAAAATTAATCTGATGCTCACTAGTGACTGGCCCTATCCAGCCAGTTAACCTGGGGTTCTAGTGGGAAGCTGGGACCAGTAGGGTACAGCACGTGGAAGATGAGGCAGTAACTGATCGATAAAGACGTTGCGAAATGGTCGCGCTATATCGTGAATTGGCAGAAGTTAGAATTCAAGGACCATTGAATCGGGTCCCAGTGGCTCAATGGTCTACGAGCTAGCTCGCTTTGTAACCAGAAGGTCCTAGGTTCGAACCCCGGTGGGTGCGTACTGTTGAAGAGTCCCAAACTAGCATTAAACAGCCAGCTGTCCAGTACTCCCAGGTTTCCCAGTGGTTCTCTAACTGATGTCAGCTCATGGTGAAATCCTCCATGCAATCAAATCAACAGATATTTATAAACTTTTATGTACATTATTATTAACCCTATTGTCAGTGGAGAAGCAGCGTCTTCTGATTGGTTGTTTTCTTGCTGAAGGTTATTCTGTACTGTCTGTGACTGTTTCTTAGAAAGTTAAGCCATATATCTTCGAATCGTATTTGCACACGTTAATTCTTCTGTGATTGGTTGTTGATGAGTTCCTTAAGGTTAAGCTTTGTTATCGTTTTTTCTCATGACCCTGATCTGGGACGTAAAGAGTGATGTCGATTGTTGTCTACAGTTTTGACTTGCAGACAGCTTTCACCACAGAACTACTCTTTCTCAGTTGAATAAAATGCATTACGGTTCAATTGCATCGCTTAACTGGACAGTTAGTTAATTATCAGTGAGTAAGAGAACTTGGAAACATCAGGAATTTCAAAATAAATAATACTGATAATAATAGTCACCCTAATAACAGTAATAATAATAATACGAGTTAAGATAATGGTAATGATAAAAGATAGTTTTCAATGAATCAGAAATAATAGTAAGAAGAAGAGGTTGAATAAAACAGATGTTTCAGCAGATGGAGTGGTGTCTTCTTCCACGGGGTGGAGCTCTCTCTGCCATACATACCCCACTTTCCCTCTTTAATTTGCCTTACTACCAGCTAGGCGAGATTTAGCAGGGAGACAATGACCGAGAATTGCCCCCAAACCGTTTCGGCGTGACTGGAGAGTATGCTACTGCTCATCCACCGACGTACAGTTTCAATCTCTTTGCTTCCATCTTTCCCGGAATCTTCAAAACCGTCGGTAATTCATACTGACGAATACCACAACATGCATTAAAACTGAGTCTTTCCGTTAAATGATATCTAGCATACAAAATGCACAACACCCAGCGTCATTGGTAAACAATCCTCCTCATTTATTGATCGGGTGAACCCCACTTGCCACAACTTCTCACTACAACTCCAGGCAACTTCGTCATGTGGCCAGTCATTAGCGAGCATCAGAGTAATTTTCAAGAGTTTTTATTTAGGGATTTGATCTGTTTTCAAGTTTGATCACACACTGAGATCAGTTAGAGAACCAGTGAAACTGTGTTATGTACTCGTCGCTAAATTATTGTTATGGTCTTGTCGAGAAACTAATAGTCCTGACGCGAGAAGGCGGAAATCAGAAGACCACTAGGTTTGCGATGATACTTCTATTGTCCAAACACAAGGAGACGAAAATAAATGGTCTCACACCAAAGTGATAAGTAAGTAAAGTGAAGTTGTAAAGTAGTTCACACAAATTGTGTATGCGAATATATATGAATGTTCCAGAAAAAGCGTGTGAACAAATCATTAGAGTCTTAACATGAATGGCTAATTATAATGAAGTATCGATCCATATATACATAGCGAAATATAACAGACATGTCAACAACCACACATATAATATGGATATATGTCACCAAGCAACGGACTGTCAACAAACACTCATATTATATATAATATAAGGAGAATATACGTTGTTAAAGGAGACAAGTACATACAAGTGAAATGGTCACAGACTAAGCGATCAGATAGAAAGAGAGACCAACATACACACACACATAAATATATATATGTGGATACATATCAAACTGAAAGCTCCTGGATTCCAAAAATGCAACGAGTGCCTGCTGATGGTGAGTCCCAAATGCGGATGAAACAGCTTTCTAGTACTCTCTGGTGATTTCCAGTGATTTTGCTAACTGATATCAATAAGCGATCAAACTTGAAACAGATCAAACTCCTATAAACAGACTCTTGATATTACACAACACCTTGTGAACCGATTTGTCCGTGAAATGCTTAAGTAACGGCAGAGTACAAAAGCTAAGTAGTATCAAGGAAACTCTAAGATAGGTAGTAGTGAGTGACACATATAAGAGAAACCTTGAAACTTAATAATTACCCTGATAAATTAGTCAGGAAATATGTAGGGAAATGTAAAAATAAAATGATGATAATAATAAGCTTTATTCCAAAACAGTATTTGTGAATACAGAATAGAATTCTCAGCGTTTTTACTACATACAGTATTGCATCCAGTTAGTACATTATTGTTATAACTGTAATGAATTAAAGTAAATCCCCGTCGCCAATTTGTTATAACTGTAGGGAATTGAATGAAGACGTTTTCACCTTATTCTGTCTGCGCCTGAACTAATCTGCCTATCTGCTTGTCGTACCTTCCGATTTAGTAAAGCACGCAAATATCAAAAGACAAAGGCTGGACTGTGACTGTGTATTGAAGTGCAACAACGATAAAGAAAGCCATGGTATTTATACATTTTACAACAATATGGACAGCTAACAGCATTTGAAATAATTGATCTTAATAGCCAATAACAAAGTGCGTGAGAGATGATAATATACCATATGTGCGAGGTTGACAGTCAGTAACAAAATGTGTGAGAATGATAATATACCATATATACAAGATTAGCAGTCACTACCAAAATGTGTGAGAATGATAATATACCATATATACAAAATTAGCAGTCACTACCAAAATGTGTGAGAATGATAATATACCATATATACAAAATTAGCAGTCAATACCAAAATGTGTGAGAATGATAACATACCATATATGCAAGATTAAACAGTCAATACCAAAATATGTGGGATCCTATCAATTATCAATAAATAAAATTCTACATAGATTATGGGTAATCTCAGTCCATTATGGCAACAACTTATTAGCATGTCTGTAAAGCCAAATTTGAAGAGAGTGTTTTAAGGTGTTAGAAAAGTAGATGCTTGCATATTTACTGGCGTAAGCGTAATAATAATAAGAGTGATAGTGATAATAATAATAATAATAATGACGACATGCATGTCAAATGTGCGCAAGACAGCAACAAAAATAAGAAATCTAAATCATCAGTAATAATTCCATACAAGGAAGGAACCTCAGACACCTTACGGGGAATTCTTAACAAGACAGGAAAAAAGGTGGCATTCAAACCCCTTAAACTCAATTAGAAACAAGCTTTGTCGGTTGAAGGATCCTTTGGAGCCGTTAAAACAAAACAATTTAGTTTATTTAATACCCTGCTGTAATGATTGTCAGGTCAAATACATAGGTCAGAGTAGTAGAACAAGGGCAATCAGACTAGCCGAGCATAAAAATGTGGCAGCGAAATCTAGATTAGTTGACCCGAATAAGATAAGAAATCTAGAGAACAGTTCAGCCATAACACTACATGCAATTACACACGACCATACTATAGGCTGGGATGGGATAAGATGACAGTTTTAAAATCTAATGTCACACCAGGGTGGAGGGAGGGATTGATAACAGAAGCTTTGTTTATCGAATCAATTGCAAATACGCGTAATAGGAATGATTCAACACCTATCCCAGATATCTGGAAAATTCTACTATCCCAACGACAAATAGGAGAGGACAGAGGGAACTATAAAACTCCAGTTTCAAAGTCGTGTGATTATAATTGATATGATTATGAGCCACAATAATGTTTGTTCGAAACGTCATCCAGTAAATAATACTGTTTCACTCAGTGTGTGATATATCCATCTAATAAACAAACTAATATAGAATTACTTACTACCACAGTGGTCAAGTTTTGCACATTAATATAAACTTCGTTTTTTATAGTATGTATCAACTTCACAGATACATACAAACAAACACATAGATATATGCTAACCCCCCCTCCTCAGAGAGTTGTAGCCTTCCTTTGAGTAATTAGATGGATGGTTGAAGACGATCGTCTGAGACGTCTGTCTCATCTAGGTTTGGTGCTTGTCGGCACTCACCTATCAGCAAGACGTATCTTCAGTCTTGAAGGAATTGATGTCGCGTCACCCAGTGATGCAGTCAGGGAGAGACGTTACCACCGCCGAGCTATTCGGGCTAGCAGTTGGCCTCCTCTAACATTGTATCCAATGAGTTCCTTAAAGACCGCGGATATGTTTTTCTGACGGGTAAGTGCCAACGAGAAGGAAATCTAGGTTACAGAGGGCTTCTTGTGGATTGCTTCCAACCATCTAATATCCACAGTTCAAAGTGCACAGCGATGGCGAGCCACCTAGTGGCTTGGTAGCCACATTGCAAACTTGACTGATGGTAGAATTCAACCTGCACCAACCCCAAAGACTATTGTACTCATGATATTAATACCTTTAAGTAAGTATTTAATCGATCGCTGATTGAATTTTTTTTGTGTGTAAAAATGTCTACTTTCTTATTCCGATAGAAATTCATCCAATCTCTAATATGACAAAATTTAGAAGTCGAAGTTTAGAACATTATTATGTTGAAGAATATATCACCAACAGAAGAGCATCAGATGAAAACATTACCAAAGAATTGAACAATTTTCAAACATCAATGTCATTGCTAATCGATAAAGATGATAGCGAAGAGTCTTCGAAACAAACCTACATATATCAATCGACTTTATCTCGTCTACCGGTGACAATAAAGAATCTTGACTCCTGTCATGATAGCACTATTAGTAATAATATTAATCATATTAGTGAGACGAGAAAGAACTCCGAAAGATACACCAAACACGAATTATTTGTCTGTCGTAAACCTACCTATTACTTTAATATACCACCAGCTCAAAAATCACAAACTTTTCCAAAGCATACTTCGCGTACTGAAGTAAAACTTCATCCACACTCTCCGTCAACACCATCCACAACAACTAGAAGGACCCCACTGGGATATTATGATAAATTTGAAATGATTATTCGTGTGAATGATTCACACAGTACATCGGACAGAGAAGATGACATCAGGTATGATACAAATACTACCCCTACTAATTATCCTGTCAACAGACGAAAGACACCAAGACAGCGGATGTATACCTCACTACCGCGTACCAGACATGCCCTGCTTTATTATCCTCAACCAGGTTCACCAGGATTAATGTTAGATTCACCAGTGTCAGATAAAAGTCAAACGAATTATCATCCATCAGCCTCGATAAAACATGGTAGTAAGCGTGATTTGTTTGTAGTGTTGTGCTGTCAAGCAGTTTATCGATTGCTTAAGATTGTTAAGCCAAAACCGCGTTTGTACACACACACACACACACACGTATATAGTTTTCACCGCTTTTGCTCTAAGCTGTATGAAGTGTGCTTGCATTCGCTAAGCGCCGAGTGTTTTTGTGGCAATCGCAAATGCACATTGAATTAAAGATGTTTGGCATATGTTTGGCTTTATCAATCTAAAGTATATATATGCTATAGAGATATGATTAAGATATTTGCGGATGAATTAATATTCCTCACTTTTGGAAAAAATATACTTTCACTGTTTTGCAAGTTTTTTATCGATTTGACTTGGTCTGATTCTAATCATTACTCACAAATTAGAGGATTTGTTTTCTAGAAAAAATGCTCAAATTAACCAATGAGATTGCTTCCCGCCTTTTATATCTAAAATAAATCAACCAATCAGTTAAATTTGCTGGATCAATCCATTTTGGATTTTTAACCAATAGATTTCATTGAGATTATACTGGACGTTGTATCTAGATTGTCATTGATACGTTGGCAATTATTTCATTTGGTGCATCAACCTCGAATAAAGGTTTCATATATACAGATGGAGAATAGTCATTTTCTGCCATTTTTGGTCATGTGTTTCATGATGAACTTTTCTTAATAGCCATTTCCAATTAGGGTGTCATATACAACAATCCTTAGTCTATCTTAAATTATCGCTTCAGAGCATATAGCTCTAACTCTGTGGCTGCGGGTTTTTTATTAAACTTCTTTTGTACTGGAGGGGAACAAAGCTGTGAAATTGTGCACATTGTCTTGTTCATTTGCTTTTCTTGTGCGAATTTCTCTCTATACTACCGTCTGGTTATTTTGTAAGAGGGACGTCTAGGTAGGTGAATAATTCTATTTTAGAATCCTCTTCGCACGTGAATTTCATAGCCGCGTGTACTTCATTGAATTACGTAATTATTGTACTCCTATCTGAATCATTATCACAAAGAATAAGGGTGTCACCCATATATTGGCAATAAAATGAGAATTTTCTGATAGTACTCGTATCTTGGGCATTTTTTCTGCTGATTGCAGCAGGTTTTCACATTGATTTTAGATTAGTGAAGGTGTGTCTTGATTTATTTTTTCATCCTACCTGACTTTGACATCTTTCGTTTGTACCGCCTATACTTGAAACGATGATTTAAGATTTACCTGATGACAATTGTTTTGTTAATCTAAGAAAATCAACCCCAGAATGTCGACAAAACCTAAACAAGCAGTGGAATCCAAGATAACGAACACTTAGTCCTATTTGGGACTCGTCCACCAGTTGGATGTACCTGCATTCCCCAGTGAGTCAGTGATGGTGTTCCCGCCGAGGCTCGAACCCAGTGCCCATAGTTTCAAACGCCAGCAAAGGCGTTATCCACTAGACCACTTGGGCCACGAGAACCACCTCTTGTTCAACGAATCTTATTAATTATTTAATTCAATATTTTTTAGACTTTCCCATGGATTGATTGGACCGAAGTGCTTAGTCTCAGGTCCCTCACTAGGGAATCCGGGAACATCCAGCTGACGCATCCTGGATTCCACTGCTAATCGCTACCCACCAACTGACTTTAAGTATCTGTACAAGGAGCCAATATGTCAACCTGAGACCGAGCTATAGTCTTCAGACAGAACACCAAAAACTATCGTAAAACCTATTTATCCTTTTTCCAAAAACACGAATACCAATTACCGCCTTAAAGTGCACAAAATATACAAATCCCATCCTTAGAAATCCTACGAATAATTATCTGCTAATACTATTCAGCTAGTATGACTTCTGTTTCGACCAGAAAATAAAAAGGAAGCATCAACTAACTTTACAATTCCCAACAAAATCAACCCTGATGATTAACCTTACCCTGATAATTTCATTTTTATTGGTGATATTTGAGATAACAATAACACTGGTGTGTTCTATTTGCCTAGCTCCCAATCCCCAACATCATAACACACCTTATCCCCTTTTTTCTCAGGTTGCTGTGTGTATTTTTTTAACGTGGTGTGAATGTATATCCCCTCCCCGTGTGTGTAGTGTGTAAGTTTTGCACAGCTGCTTTATTTCGCCATTTTTCGGTACACCTCTTAACTGATTATCATAGCTAACTGATGCTTTCTGCACAAAAACATGGACTATTTATCAAATCATTATCTAATAATAATACATTTATCCCCACAGATCCCCTTATTACACCAAGGTTTTTTTCTCTAGAATTCAATTCCTCAATTCTTCTATTACAGGCACTGATCCCCCGCATTATAGAAAGGCAAGATATCCAAATTCATACTTTAGAAGTAGGTTTAACAAATATTTATTTTTTGTTAGTTTCATGTACTTCATATTTTATGCCGGAGAATTCTTTAAACAAAATTGTGCTACTTATTTATTTTTTAAGTAACGCAAAAGCTTATACGAAATATTGTTTTCCTGTCCAGTCGAAAAATAATGATGACAACGGGCTGGTACTAAAAACTGAAAATTGATAAAAGCTAGGATTCATCGATTGGCATGATTGGAAGAATAAAACAAGAACGAGAAACAGAGAAAAGTAAAAGCTATGTTACGGTGGATGGAAATCGACGTAGCTAAGTGGTGTTAGCAGGCTGTGACATCTAAAAAGATTTAAAAAACGCTAATACACTTTCAGTCCTCTGAAGAGATACCCGTTTCTTTGAGGTTGCAAATAAATGATGTTAAAGACTGCTAATAAGCACGGGAACTCTTGCCTACTACCTCCATCTATTCAGAGTGTACCACGATGGAGAATCTCCCATTTCAACGGACTCATTGCCAGCTTGACTGATACACTTCGATCAGTCCTAAAGATCAGACAACAATGATAAGGCAAAGGTTACTTGTTTACCTTAAAAATAGAAATCTCTTAGCTGAAAATCATCATAAGTGTAAATATCCACATAGTCATCTGATTTTCAATAATGGTTTCCACAGTCAATCCTACAGTACTACCAATATAATCAATAAACCTCAATTCCCATACTTGTGACAAACACAATATACAGAAATATGAGTAAGGTATTATGCATATGTAAGGAAAATTTATGGTTAATTTATATGAAGTAATGATACTTCTGTCATTGCAAAGAATAACTGAATGGCATGAAAATTAAAATTATTTTTCTGACTACTTTAAATGAATAAAGTAGTGTAAAGAAATAAACTAAAATATCATGAAAAGAGTAAGCTGATTGGTGTCATCAAATGGTGTAGAAAATCACTCAGTGCCCAAATTAACAGATAGTCTATTTATAGTCTGAAGATCTTCAACACAGTCACTTCTATTTACTGTAGTAGGTAGGTGTTCATTTCTGACGAGTACAAAGCTGAAATAGAATAGTTATCCAGTATCGTCTGGTTCCCCAGAAATTCCCCAGCTTAAGCGGTTGTTACTGAAAGGCAAATAATGGAATTAATGAAAGGTGAGATTCATCGATCTTGGGTTGCAACCTAAGGGTCTGAACGCCAAACTCTTGTCTTATTAACCTAAACATCCTGGACTAAATCCTTGAAAGTAGGTATCATAGGTAATTACTGCCGAAGAATCCCAAACCATGACGAAACATTTATTAATCGATTGGTAACGAAATCTTTCTTTACCAACCACATTTTCATTCCCATTTTCACTCCAATGAAATTTACTCCAAGGCTTTAAATAAATAAATTTTCGCTTTCTAGTCCCTGAAAGTAAGCCGATTCAATGATCAATCACATCAATGTCTTTATTGTTGTCAACATTTTCGACTGTGTCCACACAGTTGTTTGTGTCCCACTTCGTATCCCTCACACACACACACACACATATTTTCTGTTCTTGTTGTATTTGTTTTGAGATTTTTTATGTTCCAAACAGTTTGGTGTAGTGTGGTTGCTTTTCGTAGTTTGTTTAAATGTGTTAATAAATTTAATTTATTGATTTTTATTTTACCAATGACCTTGATATGAATTGATGTTGTCCAGTCTTATGTTCATGTCTTCTTCTCCTCTTTTTTTTCCTCTCGGTTGATTTTTTGGTCTACCTTTCCACACATCAATTCGCACACCTGATCACTTTTGTGTCACAAAATAATAATAATAATGATCCCTATCGGGATCAGAAGACGATCAACCGTCAATTGATCGAAAAGAGAAATTTTTAAGAAAATATGAGAAGACTAAAGCTTCCTCAGAGATAAATTATACTATACATAATCGCAATAATAATAATAAAATTCTATCGGATATCAATCAGAGTTTATCAAATGACTACTATCAATATTATCAGTCATCGACTGATATCAGCTCTGTTTTAAGTCGTGAAGGCGATGTCGGTGGTGGAGATAGTTTGAAGATTTACTTAAATCGATATGTTGAACGTTCAGAGAAACACTGGAGTCTACCAAGAAGCCATCATCTTTTGCTGAACGATGATTCAGCGCCTCGTGGAGATAGAATAAGTGAACAGTCTGAATTTAGTGATAATCTGTCTAAAGATGTTGGGTCTAATGATGAAAAAGCAGAGGAAGAGAAGGAGCAGGAGAAGAAGGATTTAAAATTACCACGAAAAGTTGCAGAAGATTCAAGGAAATCTTTAAAATCCCCGTCAGCGGATAGTTTAAGCTTTTACTTTTTAGAACCATATAAACGTTACACTGACAATCGGAAACAAGACGACTATTCTACTAAAGAGGTTAAAAAAATCTCCCAAAAAGATGAGGAGGAGGAAGAAGAGAAGAAAGACAACAAAGAAAAGGCTAACATTGATGATATTTTAAATCAAGCCTACCAAGATGAAATGAACCGGATGAAAAAACGACAACATTCCATCAAGAAAGACAATTATGGCAGTACATCAAGTTTAGGTGTGTTAGTCAAGAAGTATGAAGATCAAGTGAAGATCAATACTTTTAAAGACACTGAAAGAAAATCGAATTCAATGAAAAATCGTAAAAGTCAACCAGATGATAAAGAAGCTAACCAGCCTAGACCCGTTGAACCTATGAAACCAACAGACGAAGCAAGTAAACCTCGTGATGACACAAGTAGAATTAAACATAAAGATCCACCTTCGTATCGTTATCTACCTGATATAACCTCTGGAGGGAATAAACAACAGCCTGAGACACCAAAAACCACTACCACAGATTTACCGAAAAAACATTCGAGAACTGCAGATGATAAAGGCAAACATCAAGCGTCAATTGATTCACCAGAGCCTTTTAACAAGCCGACACCAGTTCCGCATACTCCAAAAGTCTTAGAAAAACCTGATCGGATGAGTAAATCATTGGATAAGAAATCGAAGCCTTCAGATCAAAGCAACACGAATGAAGGCGACACAAACGCCAGTAATAATAATAATACTAAGCCTAGAGTGGATCGATTCATTGGCGAGAAGGCAAAATCACAAGAACCAGAATCTAAACATCAACATCGATATCCGCCACCACCTCCACAACATCATCGAACTTCTACAAAACATGATGATGATGATGGTAACGAATCGAAGCATTTAGATAAGCGTGTCAATGATGGTCCCACTCCATTTTCTAAATTCAAGAAAGATATGACCTTATCTGATCGACCAAAACCCGACAGTCGTCCTGCACCCCATGAAGAGACGAAAACATTTTCAAGAGATTCAAAATTTAGGAAACCAATACATACCGTGACTGAAGGTCAAACTGGTGGAAACCTACCACCAACAGAGAAACGTAAGTCGCTGCCTGGAATTAAGGAAACTGACGATAGACAACGCAAGAGTTCAAAAGAGAAATCACAATTTGGTGATATAAAAGGCTTAAACAGTTTACAAGATCGTGACATGATGTTAAAGGATAAACAGAGTAAAGAAAGAAATCGTGTCCCTGAACCAGCCAGAAGTAGCAAAAGTCCTCACCAACACCATCGTCACCATTCTCTACGCGTGAAACAGTATAAACCGTATCCAGGATTCACTCCAAAAGATGATCGTATTTCATCTTGGATAGAAAATAGTAAACAACAGACAAGACGATTATTATTAGCAGAAGAAGAAGGTGGTGGTAGTGGTGCTGGCGAAATTGATCCATCTCCTGAACTTGAACGACACAGACCAAGTTTAACAAGACATCAATCTTTAAACGAAGAAAGACGATATTCAGCGGACGACAAACAATTCTCTGGTAGTGGAACAGTCAAGGGGAATGAGGCGAAGAACAGATCTAAACACGCTGATCAAGATCAATCACCAGAAAAGAGGGAGAAGAAAGAAATCATGACGCCGAAACCAGATCGAAATACTGACGTGCCTAAAGATCCAATCAGTCTCCAAGCTATTGATCAACCGAAAAGGCGTGAAAGTGATAAAGGCGATCGTCATAGACCACCTTCTAACAAACCAGATCAAGATCAGAACAGTAGGCAAGAGACTAAACAGCCAGTTGATCGGAAAATATCCGACAACAAACAACCAACTGATACGTTGAATAAACCACATACAGACCAACCGACTACTGATCTCCGTAATGAGTCAAAACCCTCTCCGCCTAGTAAACGAAGACACCAGTCAAGAGAAGATTTTAAACAGCCAAAATTATCATCTACAAAGCCTCAGTCAGATTTAAAAGACGAAGATCACCTACATTGTGGTAAAGATGTCAAGCACAGAGATAAACCTACACCGCATAGATCTAAAGAACCCAGTAGACAGAATCTGATCAATCGGAGAAGAGACAATACACATTCACCATCAGGTAACTTAAATTTTGTTTTTGTTTTTTTCTTGTTGACTCATAAAATATTCTGATTTACCTTATCGATTAGATCTCTTCTAACAACCAATCAGCTCGCGCGAGTATTGGTAAGATTTGTTTAAGTTATATGATTGGCTGAAAGTCAAGGTCAGCTGCATGAATCGATCTAACAGTCTTATATGTATATAAGTTATCTAATTAACTTCACAATCTAACTATCTAACTAGTATTCGACAGAAAATAAGACGTACACTTCTAAATAAAAGTGAAGATCAATAACTTTAACGTTTCTATCAAAAGGATAGTAACCAGAATGATAAGTTAATACTAGTGCTAGTTGTCTAGAGGAAAATTGTAAACTAATGAAGGAGGTTTCGTTGTCAAGCTAGTTATCTTGTTCAGTGCAACTTCAGTCGGAAGGAATTGAAAATCGGTTAAAATTAGATAGTGAGGAAGAAGAAACGATTGGTTTTGGCTTGGGAACATGGTCAGGAATGAACTAAAGTGTCACTAAAAGACATCATGCTAAGAGTGTAGCCATGCCTAACTTCTACAATGTTTAAATTTGAAGATGTTGCCATGGGGTTACCAATACCCCTATAGATAGTAAATATATTTATGGATAGATGGAAAAACTTAGCTCCACCCCTAAAGTATGCTAGAAGTATGTAGATGACACATTCACAGGGCTAAAAACACAAAGTATAAATAGATTTTCTGAATATATGAGCTAAAAAGTAAGGATAATTCAATTTGCTTATGAAATGGAAATTCATGGAGGTGAATTTCTGCCAACACATCCTCAGAGAGATATTTGAACTTCGGTTCAACCTATTCTATGGCACTAAAAATACGATTGGGGAAATGTTTACGTAATAAGGCACAAAAACTAAGTAGTACCAAGGAAAATCTAAGACAAGAAGTGAGACGTATAGGAGAAGCTTTGAAGCTTAATTAATGATTACCCTGATAAATTAATCAGGAAGTATGTAGAGGAGTTTAAAACTAAAATTAATAATTAATAAGGACGTCCCACATGAAAAACATACTCAGAAAGATAACAACACCAACATAAGAGGATTTAAATCGTCAGTAGTACTTCTATACAAAGAAGGAACCTCTGAAACCACCTTACGTAGAATTCTTAAAAATCCAGGATTAATCATAGTAGAATCCATTCAGTTATCAACAAACTCACTTAGAAACAAATGACATCGATTGATTTCGATGTAATTGTGTTCTCTGAGCTAGGTGGTGGTTTATTTGTGAAGCTTTCTTCGCACTTCCCCCCTACTAGGCAATATCTTCAGCGCATACAAACTTCAATTTGAATTGAAGTGAGCTTTTAGATTTCTCCACGAGTTCACTATTAGTCATCTCTCCTGGTGGGTGACCTTTAACCTCGTGATTGGTTGTTTTTGCGTGTTTTCGCACTGTCTAGTGGACGACGTCCCCTTCGTCTTCGTATCCATGATCATAAACAAGTCATCAAAAGACATGACATCCACTCCCTCACTCATATTGCCTAACTGCATACAGACAACCACGGACATCAATTCGACTAGGACAACCAACGTTCACATATTAGACAGAGGAAACACCAAGTATGCTAGAGAGTTTTTAGAAGGCTGCCCGGTATTCCAGTGAATCGTCGATCAATAGATACATCGAGATAGATAAAATTTACCAATCGATAAGAAGGAAATCTCACACACACAAAGGATCGAAATTCAGATCAAGGAAACAATCCATACCAATACAAGTAGCCTAGAGGGTGTGGAAACACACAAAATCAACCAATCATGGCGTTCAAGGTCACCCACCTGGAGGGATGACTAATAGTGAACTCGTGGAGATATCTGAAAGCTCACTTCAATCCCAATTGAAGTTTGTATGCGCTGGAGGCGTTGCCTAGTAGGTGGAGGGGGGGACAATGAAAGCTTCACAAATAAACCAGCCAGCCAGCTCAGAAAACACAACTACATCAAAATCTTCCACCTGAGCTGTAAATCTTCTCCATCATATCTATGTTGATTCAGCTGATCCTGTAGAACCCAAATAAATACGGTTAAAGTAGTAGAATTGGGTAAATTAAGTTAGTGGAGTTCAAAAAGCTTAGCAAAATCCAGCTTAGTTGACTCTAATAAGATGAGGAATGTAGAAAATAGTTCAGCTATAGCACTCACTACATGCAATAACACACAATCGAGCAATCGAGATAAGAGAGCAAGAGTAGGGGTGATTGATAACGTAAGCTTTAGTTATGTGATCAATTGAGAATACGTACAATACCAATAAGTTAACACCTGTTTACCCAAACATCTGTAAAGTTCTGCCAACCCCCCCTAGAAGGACTGGGAGGGAATAAAGGGACGTTTAAGGAGTAGGCGAATATATATATATATATATATATACGCATATTCAGTCCCACTGAAGTTCTACAGAAGGTAAAGATGCTGATGATAGGTATGCCAGTCAGCTCAGTTTACGCTCACTTCCAGACGCTGGCCTCTTAAGTTACAAATATTTACACATATAACACTGTTATTCTACTTTTCACTCACTAGTTGGTGAATGGTTATTTTATTTTAAGTTATAACCTTTATTTTCGTTATTTTATCGGTGTTTCTACACTTATTTGTGATTCATATGTATATACATATATAGATAAACACATAGATCACTGTATATACATGTATGAGTATTCATTTTGGTTAACCTGCACTCCTTTACCATCGTTATTGTTGTCATTTATGTTGTGTTTCATCGTTGTGTTTTCATCTGACATCTGGTATACCGGTGACTACTAACAACTACTCATTTTGAGTAGTATAATTAACCTTAAAACTTAAATTCTATATCTCCAGCCGATATATATATATATATATATATATATATACCATGTTTGCAAAGCTCTCTAACCCCCACCCCCTAGTATAGGAATAAATAATCGTCATGATGGCAGACATAGACACCCTCCTCCTCTGCAAACTAATACTTGAAGATTAATCTGATGCTCCCTAGTGAGTGACTGACAGAATGACTACAAGATGAAGCAGCCTGAGGATCTAGTGAGAATTCGTGACTAATCGGGAGGTTCACCAGGTTATATATGATGGAAGATGCCCTCCAATGACATCGGCTAATGATCGCGCTACATATATCACGAATCGATAAAAGATAGAATTGATGGACTACTAGTTTCTGTCGCAGTGTTTGAATGGTCCTGGTCTCTATCCTGGTACGTGCTGATGAAGAGCCACAAAAACAAGGACAAAACTGCTGTGGAGTACTCCTTGCTGGTTTTCAGTGGTCCCCTATCTGATGAGAGTTCACGATCAATCTTGAGATAATTTAAAAAAATAGAAGAATAAAATTGACAATTCATTTTAACTTGAGATCATTCAGAAGTTGTCAGGACGTATTGTAAGCACGTTACTTTCACCCCGCCCACTTTATTATTATTATTGTTCCCTTGGGTTCCTAGTGGAACATAGGGCTTCAACTCCACGTCTTTACTTGCCACTTCTGTTTTCTCCTGTACTTTTCACCTGCATCCATGTTAGTCCATACTCTTTCAACTCCTCCTCCTCTTCACACCATCTCCTCCATGTCACCCTTGAACTGACGTCCCACTCGCCGCGTGCTTCCCTTTCGGCCTGGTTCCACTCGAGAAATGGGCTGACGCCCACGCGATGTCACCCAGCAGCCTCCTCAGTGAGTGAGTGTCCAATCCATCTCCACTTTCTCCTGCATATTTGTTGGTTGGCGATTGGTTCTTGTTTTGTTTGTTTGTTCCCATAGTTTGGTGCTTGTTGGTGATTCTTTCCGGCCCGGCCGGCCACCTCATCTTCAGTATAGATCCAGCGAAGACAGTTAGTTGTTGATAAAGCTCTGGTCTGCAACAGGCTGTTGGAAATATTCTTTGTGACCCGCCCGCCAAGTTTCTGATCCGATAAGTATAGAAGAACTGAATGACTTGACGTTTGTATTGAAACTCCGACTGAATTTTGTTGTTGATGCTGAGTGACGAAGATTGGTTGTCCAGATTGGTTTCAGGTTGATGATGTTGATGTGTTTCTCGCCTTCCCGATTCTCGCTCGATTTGACATCCTCGGCCGTTCCGACATCCTGTAGTTGAGACAATGCTCAATGATAGATAAGTGAAGTGAATAAAGTAACCTCTTTCAAATGCCTCCCGTTGATGGTGATTAGCGCTGGATGTTCCTGCTGTTGTTGTTGTTCTTAGTTGGTTGGTTATTTTCATAGCCTCCGTCTTGTCTACGTTCACCTGGAGTCCTGTCTTCTCCGGTTGCTTCTTCGACCAGTTTGTCAGTTTTCGCTTGAAGGTCTTCAATTTTGTGTGACATCAAACCTAAATCATTCACGCGCGAAATCCAGGTCTTCTGGGTTCTTCACGTTGGTCGGTCCAGGATATCCCTGTCTTCTCATTTCCCACTCACTGTCTGACGCATAATCCAGTCAGTCCACCACAATTAGGAATATCATCGTGGGTGATAATAAGCACCCTTGTCTGACTCCTGTGTTTACTTTAAACGCCTCGCTGAGTTTTCCGTTGTGGACCACTTTACATGTGCCGTTGTCGTACAGCTGTTGAATAAGGTTGATGAATTTTTCGGGTACGCCTTAGTAGTTTCCAAAACCCCGCTCACTTAGAGTGTCAGTAAGCTGGATGTGTGGCTCATTGGCTTCAACCAATGGGTCCCGGGTTCCATTCCCTGTCACTACCTACTTTTGCCTGAGTAAGTAACGTACCGGGTAGTAGATACACCTCTTCCATCCTGCGCAGACACACACACAACAAACATGGCTCATAGCCCGATACAGGGTAAGTTACATCTAAGTAAATTCACTATTCAATGGCTGATCCTCTTTCATACTCTGAAGAATCCTGAACTAAACACCAACTAAGTGTGTATGTCTTCTGGGTTTCTTAATAATACAAACTAATTTGATATGCAGATGACTCATTCAAATTTGTCGAAGAAGTGATACTTTTAATTATCTACACTATATAAGCTTATCAGTAGTATATCCAATTTAAACTAAATAAATCTTATAGTCAGCACCAATGCTAAGGAAATGATAGTTGTTATTGATCACTCCCAAAGTAACAAATTATTGTGTCCCTTATAGTCGATCCCACGAGAGGTCAGTAGTTAGCCCAAGTTCCAAAGGGAACACAGAGGGCCTCAGGTTTGAGGTCCTGATGTCTTAGCAGCCGTTTTGGTGTTATTTCGTTTTATAGAGTAGGACTGCTTACCCAAATCTCCAAATTTCCTTCTTATCCGGACTTATTGTCAGTTAGTATAATAGGCGAGGTTTAGGGTTAGGCCAGCCAGGGGGTGAACCCGGCCCCTTGGACCACCGATGCTCAAAACGATTTTACAGAAACATCAGTTTTTAGGAAGACTATCTGAAATAGCCAATGATTGAAAGACTATTATAAGTGTCATTTAATGATTCCCATCGTAGCATTAACAGCAAAATATTCAGCGAAGAGACTCTTTTCAACAACGAATACATTATTAAGCTGTACAATCATATATGTATGGTTTTATTATAAATGTAGTGTGCCATGATTTCAGGTAAAATAAAATTTGAACAGGTAGACTCCGGATTATTAGTTCACCAATTTACTTATCTGAACTACAATAACTCATCGTTAAGTAGGTTTCCATTTCACTATGAGTAATGTCTAACTGTTTGAGTCATGTATAGGTCAAGATTTTGCGTTTTGCCTTCATTAATCACTCCTTATATCGTCAATCCTTTAATAATATTTCGCTATTTTTACTAAGCTACTGATATCTCCGTTTAAGTAGAATAAATATCTTTTAAAAAATAAGTTAAATTACATTTTGTCTTATTCAATGCACTTGTTTACTCATGACACATTCGGCAAGAAGTTTCGTCTATAGGAAACATAATAAAATATGACATTTGGGCAACTATAAATAAAAAATAGTCATGAATAAATGTCACTCCTTGAAATCCAAAGCGCAAGAGCTGATTATATTTCAAGCGTTGGTTTGCAAGGATTTGACTCCTTTGATGGATTTCATCATGAGCTGACATAGATTAGAGAACCACCACTAGGGTTTGAATCCAGGAGCTTCCGACTAAAAGGCAAACTCGTATACCATTCATTCATTGGGACTCGATTTAATGGCCAACGCATGAATTCTAACCTCTACCAATTCGTGGTTTTGTTTGGTGTGACCACCGACCAACGTGATCGGCGGGAACTCCATCCTCACACTTGACTGGATGAACCTCACTGATCACGACTTCCCACTATAACTCTAGTCAACTTCGTCCTGTAGCCATTCACCAGTGAGCATAAAGTATGACAACTGTTCTATGCAGCTAAGAGATTTGTAACCAGATTAGTGAAATTAGCTAGAAATATCGATATATATATGACCATGAGACCCAACCAGGGAAATAAAAAGCCATTGAAAACAATCTACAGACTTAATAATCACGTAATCTTCATTGGAAATTTCGAATGCCATAAGCTGAATTCTTCATGATGTCATAATCTCCGATTCCTAAAGGATAGTTGAGCTAGGACGGAACTACTAATCTCCTATTACTATATTTCCCTGGGGTCCCGAGTGGAACATGACATTTCAACAGCAAATCTCCACTTCATCCCGTTCTCCGCAATCCCCTTTAGCTGGCTGCACGACTGTTCATAGGCTTTCATCTTCAAGCAATTACCTCCATGTGACTGCCGAAACCACGGCCAACTTGTTTCTCGTTTCCCATTCGAGCACCGCACAGCCTGGAGCCATGTCATCCAATTAGCCTCCTCAGTGTTTGTTTGAACTATCTCCATTTGAATTAATATTAGTAAAAAGTTTGAACATTGTGCATTTAGTATAATCATCTATACAACCGCCTGTTGTTGAAACGATGCCGCGTAGGTGGTAGATGAAATAAAGAGGTGACTTTCAGCAGACTTCTCCCATTGATGGTGGCATATATCAACTCATGATGAAATCCTCCAACCAATCAAACAAAAGCCCTATAAACTAATACTTGAGAATTGCTCTGATGCTCACTAGCGACTGGCCCTATTCAGATAGAAAGTTACCTGAGGTTCTGGGGCGAAGCCGTGACCAGTAGGGCACAGCAAATTGAAGGTGAGGTAGTAATTCATCGAAGAAGAAGACATTGCGAAGTGGCCGCGCTATATGGTGAATTGGTAGAAGTTAGAATTTATGGGCTGGCCACTAGGTAGCGTCCCAGTGGCTGAATTGTCTACGAGCTCGCCTTGTAACCACAAGGTCCTGGGTCCGAACCTTGGTGGTAGGTGCGTACTGTGAAGAGTCCCAAACTGGACGAAGCAGTCAGCTGCCCAGTACTCCCTGCAGGTATTTCAATGTTTCTTTTAACTAATTTCAGCTCATGATAAAATCCTTCAACCAATCAAACAAAATCCCTACAAACCAATATTTCATAACTGAAGTTTTGTTGTTCATTACATGTGTATTCTCGATGTTTACCAGAAATTTTGTTATCACAGTGACTTCTCTGCCAGATGGGTTCATTTTTGCCTGTAGATCTTCGAATTTGTATGACATTAGGCATGAATCACCCGTGAAGTTCAGATCTGCTAGTTTCATTATTTCTGTATCCTCAACTTTTTCTAATTTTCCGGAATTACTTCCATTTGGTTAAGGCTTATGAATCCATAGTCTGGGTGGGAAGTGAATCTAGACTTCATGTGCAGATAGAGAGCATTCAAATACTGAACCGTAAGACACATACGTCTTGTGTTTGAACAACTCCAGCTTAATAGTTGTCACTAATCCTTAAAAATGCAGGTGCGTCGGTGGCAGAGTGGTTAGGATTCTCGCCGACCATGCTAATAGTTCGGGGTTCGATCCCCTGCCGACGCACACCTGATATCTATGGTCGGCCTGCAAAATTTGGGCTACTGATATCATATGCTGAAAATTCCATACTTATACGAAAAATACAATGTGAAATCAAGCTGTAATAAAAAATAAAGGGATTCATGGCCTATTTTCGCTTATTTCCTTTATTTAGAGATGTAACGTTGAAGTCAATTTTTGAATTTACCAAACTGACAAGTAGCAATCAACTCCTCTCCATACATTTCTAAATTCGAACATTGATCCTTCAAATAACCTGCCTAGTTTTACCACTGCTCAAAACATAATCAACCACTTTCACTTCTCTCTCTCTCTCTCTGACCCACCCTCCCACACACCCACACCTAAGGTCTGAATTTATTCAAAATAGACTTATAGGTTAATAGGAGGCGGAACCATTTGTGAATCAATAATCTCTCTCTCTCTCTGCCTTTCAATGGTTTACACACAATGATAACCGTTTTGTTATTGGTAGCATTTCGAGCAAAATTACTGCCCGTGATCACACCAACTGTTGAAATTGTTTTGTGTGGTGTGAACACGGGCAGTAATTTTGCTCATTGTGTGTAATCAATTGAAATATAATTATACTTTATTTGATCTATTCCACAATGCTCAAACATTTTACTGACATTAACTCTCTCTCTCCCCAAAACTCTCTGTCACAATATATAAATATATACAGATCAATAAATAAGGAAAGGATGGTCCTTACTAAAAATAGAAAAGTGACCTTGGCCATTGATTGGTCATAAAGACAGACAATCGATTTTTACTCTTGAACTACTATTAAAGGCAAAACGGTTGTTGTTACTAGTCCTCTCTAATAAACCAAAATTAAAATGTCGTATTTATTAGTGTAGAACATCGGGTTTTAGCAGCACACTGTTATTTCACACCGATTTTCTGCAATTCTTTTCACGTGGGGCTGCACAATTCACTATAGGCAATGTAATCTCCTCTTGACACTACCTCCTCGTCTATGTCACCCACGAATCGATGCCCTACTCGTCGTTTTTCATTCGAGTTCCACTCTGGGGTATGCCTCTTAAGTGATTTGACTCAAAGGTCTATTTAACGTGTAACCAATCGGGTGGTTATATGGAATATCGCTTTTTTTGAAGTGTCGCCACCTGCTGTATCCCGTGGGTTATTATTATTATTTCCTTTAATTCCTAGAGGAACATAAGGCTTCAGCTGCATGTCTCTATTGCGTTCGGTTCTCTGCCAACATTTTCAACCCACTTGATGGTTTGTTTTCTCAGAGTATGGCCAATCCACCTCCATTTCTTCTCGCATATTTCTTGTAAAGTCGGTTTCTGGTTGGTTCGCTCCAAGAGATCCCTCCCTGTTACTTATCTTTTCTGACCGGCAATCTGATCTTGAGTAGTATTGAGCGAGGACAGCTGTTGATGAAAGTATGTAGTTTGTTTGAAGTGCTCTCCATGACGCGCCAAGTCTCTGATCCGTATAGTAAGTAGCACTGAATTCACATTCGAGTTGAAAATCCGAATGTTATTTTCATTTTTATGCTGAGTGCTGTTGACCTCCACACAGACTTGAGAGTGCTGAAAGCTTGTCTTACTTTCCCGATCCTCGCTCCTTTGATATCCTCATCAGTTCCATCCGCCTGTAGCTTCCCAGGTAGGTAGGTAGGTAGTTAGGTAAAGGTGGTTGTTTCTTTCAGATTTCTCCCATTTATCCTGGCTGATTGTTGCATGTTGTTGTTATTGCTGTTGGTATTGGCCAGGAATCTTCATCACCTCTGTTTTATCTATGTTCACTTGAAGTTATACCTTTGATGCTTCTTCTGCCAACTTTTTGCCTTTCACTTGCATATCTTCCAGTTTGTGGGAAATCAAACACATATATCATCGGCGTTTTAATAAATAGGCCAAAGTTTTACCAGCATGACTGCATGAAAATTCAATAAAAATACACGTTTGTCTTTAGAACTTTAGAACGACCTCTTTTAATCCATTACAAAATTGCACGGATACTGTCAGTATCAGTATCAAGTCACATTTTCTGATAAAAGTGTAGTGAATTTAATATACTTCAAAGACTATAATACTACTACTGATGGAATGTATATCAGAAACAAAGAAAGAATTTAATGTACAATTTCGTTTAATAGGCATACAAAGAATGTAACTGGTCATTAAATCACCATAGCAACGGACTAAAACACTACGATAACAATAATAATGATACAGAATGGAATTTTCAGCATTTTTTTTATACATATCGCAACAATTTAGCTCCTTTTATAAATATGTACATGCATAAAATTTTAAAAAATAATAATAAAACCACTAAAAACTAAAGGTTGACGGAACATAATGAATTACAAATGAATAATATATATTTTCAAGTATTGGTTTTTCAGGGATTTTGTTTTTGTTTGATTACATGGAGGATTTCATCATGAGCTGATATTAGTTAGAGAACGACTGGAAAACCAACTGGGATTACTGGACAGCTGTTTCGTCCTAGTTTGAGACTCTTCACAGTGCGCTTCCTCCAGTGGTTCTCTAACTGATGTCAGCTAATGGTGAAATCCTCCATGGAATAATATATATACATATATATATATATATATATATATATATATAGAGAGAGAGAGAGAGAGAGAGAGAAAATCCCCATTTAGACATTTAGAAAACAGAAAGATTGAGCAGCGAAGAAATATTTAGTTTTCAATTAGATCCCCATCTCTGGCTCTACTCTAATATACACGTACAGCATTTTTATTACAATACACAACAGTTTACCAATCAAGTGGCACTGATATGTTTGTTAACAATAATTAACTATAGTCAGTGTCAACATGTCAAGCAGTGGGGTGATAATTAACGAAGAAAATCAATACACACAATTAAAAGGTAGAAATGGTTAGAATAAATTAATTTTACAAGGATAACACGTAATTGTCGATGAAGTGATCAAAATAAATAAAAAATAAAATAATTTGGATAATTATAATTTTTATAATTTTTCAAAGGTTTAGGGGGAAACTTTAAAATTATAAAAATTATGATTGTTCAAATTATTTTATTTTTTAATTATTTTGATCACTTCATCGATAATTACGTGTTATCCTTGTAAAATTAATTTATTCTAACCATTTCTACCTTTTAATTGTGTGTATTGATTTTCTTCGTTAATTATCACCCCACTGCTTGACATGTTGACACTGACTATAGTTAATTATTGTTAACAAACATATCAGTGCCACTTGATTGGTAAACTGTTGTGTATTGTAATAAAAATACTATGGACATATATATATATATATATATATATATATATATATATATATGTATTTGTTAGAGTAGAGCCAGAGTGAGATGAGGATCTAATTGAAAAGTATTCCCAGTACTCCCAGGTTTTCCAGTGGTTCTCTAACTAATGTCAGCTCACGATGAAATTCTGAAACCAATCAAATCCCCACATACCAACACTTGAATACAAAAGAGATGCTCACTGGCGACTGGCCCTGTTCAGGTAGGTAGTTACCTGGGTTCCAGTGGAAAGTCGTGACCAGTAGGGTGCAGCTGGTCGGGTGTGAGGACAAATACTCGCCGAAGACATTGGCTAGCGGTCACGCTATGTCGTGAATTGGCAGAAGTTAGAATTCAAGGACCATTGGATCAGGTCCCAGTGGCTTAGTGGTATACGAGGTCGCCTTGTAACCGGAAGGTCCTGGGTTCGAATCCCGGTGGGTGCGTACTGCTGAAGAGTCCCAAACTAGGACGGAGGAAACAGCTGTCCAGTACTCCCAGATTTTCCAGTGGTTCTTTAACTAATGTCAGCTCACGATGAAATCCTGAAACCAATCAAATCCCTACAAACCAACACTTGAATGAAAAGTAAATATTTCTTCGCTTAATCTCTCTTTTTTCAAAATGTCTGATTGGGGATTATTTCTATATTAAAATCACGAATTGGTAGAAGTTAGAAATCATGGACTGGGCATTCCTTGAATTGGGTCCCAGTGACTGAATGGTGGTATACGAGCTAGCCTTGTAACCCTGTAGACTGCGTACTACCGATGAGTCCCAAAATAGGCTGACGAAACCACCAGATATCCAGTACTCCTTGGGGGGTTTTCCACAGGTTCTCTAACTGATATATCAATCTGTGGCCTGACCTGAAATAAACAGAATCCTTATAAACTTATTCTTGAAAGTTTTTTTAACCGTTATGTATGCATATATCTGTAGAATTTGTTGATGAAGAAGAAGTTATCGAAATGAATATTCTTTAAAATTAATTACACACTACGAATTTCAAGTGGTTTAAACACAATGATAAGTTTTATTATTTTTTTGTTTTGTTTATTTTACCTCGAAATATTACCAAAAACAAAAAAAAACTTATCATTGTGTGTGTGTGTGTGCAAACTATTGAAATATATAATATTATAATTAGTGCAATGTATACCATAGAGTACAATCTTTAAACTGAATATTTAAGAATATTCTTTGTTCACACTAAATCTCAGTCTTTCTAAAAAACTCAGTCAATATACAAGCCAATCTAAAAGTTATACACACAAATTATACAAGAGTTATGTGAATTAATTGGCTTTATATATATATATATACATATATATATATATATATATATATATATATATATATATATATATATATATATACTATTGTGCCAACTTGTATTTACATCCACTTGTAATCGCAAGATGTGATTAACCCACTCAAGGTCATGGTAGATGCTTCTTTCTCTTTCCACACCACCTTAGAAATAAATAACAAAATCTTGGTTAATGTTTGTGAATAGACAATTAGACAAAACACTATCACAACATCAGGGTATCCATACTTCCATATTGTTTATGTGATAAATTAGAATTGTTGTATATATTGGAAGAAATACGATTTAAAATTTCATTGGATGAATAGAATTAGGTCACGTGAACTGTCTGCAATGACCTAGAGGGTGTGAAAATGGGCCAATAGAAAATTTAACGCCTATCGATCTATTTATCTGTCTAACACTCTAAATACTACTACTATACATTAACGATACTTAAAATAAACAAAAGTTATTAAGAAAAATCCATAAATTTTGTACACTTCACATAAATCTAGAAAATTATTTGTTTGTTTTTCTGAGGGATTTATTTTGTATGAAATTTAAAAACACAGGAGGCATACACACAACGGGTAAGGGGAGAGAAATTAGCTAGGTTCTTTCGTACATTAAATCACTATCCATCAGAGGGATTTGTGAAGAAGACGACACCTGTTTCGCTTATCTGTCGCCTAGGCAGCACAGATGAGGCTACCAAAGATTGCCAGGGTCAGGAAAGTTAAACAGAGCGGAAACCTAATTTATTTAGCATTACGAGCAATATCCGAATTTTGTCAATCATCACTGGTCCAGAGACTTAGTTCATACGTTTTCAAAAGTATTTCCCAATAGACTTTTGTAGACATTCACCAACAGATGCTTACACTTGGGCTCGATACTGAGGAATAGGTGGCTGACTGGCTAGAAAGTTTCGCCAACATGGAACAGCAGCAAAGTAACCAAGGTCCTTATAATGAAGGTATTTTGTATTCCCCAGTGAATGAAAAACGAAACGATATTGTTTTTACTGACGTTTCGCTATTCAATGCTAATAGCTTTATCAAAGTATTATTAAACCAGAATTTACAAAATCCACTCAGCTTATATATAACAAAGAGTTGAGGGGTGAGAAAATAGACTTAGTTCAACTTAAAAGGACATATTGAAAGTCAAAAACAATAAAGATCACTAAACCAAATAACAAAGGTAATAGTATATCTGTTATGGTATCAAACAAAATTTACTAACTTGATCATCGTTCGTTAGCCTGGGGTCATTTTTCGTTGTCAGGTCGGTCAATTGGTAAAGATAACAAGTGTAGATTGTTGGATTTGATCAGTTTGTAAAATTATAAAAGCAGTGTGTGTTAACATAGTGAACTTGCATATCACATTCGTGTTGATTTTGTCACTTCATGGGGGAGAGAGGTGTTGTAACCAGGTCAGATTGTTTTAGTCCATCATTCCTGTTCAGACAATTTAGATTCCATTTTATGCTGTGAAGTGCTCCTGATGTGAGACGTTCTTTGTGGTTTCTGAAGTTTTTCTGGATTATTTCAATATTGTCAAAATCAATTTTGTGGCCTGATTCTATAGCATGTAGAGAAAATGTGGCTGATGATTTTTCAAGTTTTTCTGGTTCAACCGGACTTCTCAGTGGCCGAATAGATACTCTACGGTGTTCATTTCTTGTGATTACTTTGATTTCTCTGTAGCGATCTTTGTCCGATGTATATCGCATCACATTCCAAGCAAGCATTTTATTTTATAGACACAATTAGATCTTTAGGGACTTGGTCTTTTATATGGACAAGGTTGTTTCGTAGTGTTTCTGATGTTTAGAAGAAAACTCTAGTGTCGAGCTGATTGAGTACTCTTCTGATATCGTCTGACTTCTCTGCTCTATATGAAATGACAACTGTTGAGGTCTATGTTTTCGGAATGCGTTTTCGACCTTACTTAATGTCAGCGTTGATTTTGTTCATGAAGTTCCTTGGGTAGTTGTTTTGCTTGAGAGTCTCAGTAATGTTTGATATTTCTTCTTCTTTTTCTTTCTCACCCGTTATCAGAGAGTGTGCTTGCCTAAGAAGACTTGAAACAATACTTTGATGAAGCTATTAGAACTAAATAGCGAAACGTCAGTAAAAACAATATCATTTTGTTTTTCATTCATTCATTGGGAAATACAAAAAAAAACCTTTATTATAATGCACATCATATAAACAACGCCCAAGTTTTTTTCAAATTTTTAAAAGTGAACTTGGTTTGGACATATGTAACCAAGGACCTATTCCCCACAGAGTTCCTTAGTGCCTATCTTTTCTGGCCGGCAATTTGACCTTCAGCATGCAGTGAAGTATGAAGTAGCTAATGATAAAGGTCTACAGTGGCCTGTTGTAAATGCTTTTGATAATGTTGGCGCCAAGTCTCTGAGACACATGGAAGCACTGCTTTGAAATTGGTACTGAAATCCGGATCTTGTTCTTTGTGTGAGTACGGTAGGTTACTACATTGATGTAGGATTATTGGTGATCTGTTTTGCCTTTCCAATCCTAACTGGCTTCAACATCTTCATCCGTTCCATCTGTATTTGAAACGATGCTCATTTAATGAGTGGAAGAAGAGACCTCTTTCAAATTTCTCCCATTACTAATGACTAATGTTTGCTGTTGTTGGTCGGTGAGAATCTTCATCACCTCAATCTTCTCTGTATTCCCATGATATTATGTCTCTGCTACCTAACTCTTCTATCAACTTACCTGTTTTTGTCTGCTGTAAGTCTTCGAGTTTGTGTGACATGAGACATAAATCATCGGTGAAGTCTAAATCTTCCTGAGTTTTTTTTTCGAAACAAAGTATTCCTGTCTTCTTGCTACACACACCACGCCTGTCGCATAATCCAGTCCACCACAATTAGGAATATCATCAGTGGCGATAATAGACAGTCTTGTCACATGTAATCATCATTATATGTCTGTGATATTTATTATCATTGTTATTGTTCCCTTGGGTTCCTAGTGGAACTATAGGGCTTCAACTGCACGTCTCCCTCCACTTGCCACTTCTGTCTTCCTTCTGCTGTACTTTTCACCTGAATCCATGTTTGTCCATACTCTTTCAACTCCTCCTCCTCCTCTTCACACCATCTCCTCCATGTCACCCTTCCACTGACGTCCCACTCGCCGCGTGCTTCCCTTCCGGCCTGGTTCCACTCGACCAATGGCCTGACAACCGCGCGATGTCACCCAGCGGCCTCCTCACTCAGCCAGTGTCCAATCCATCTCAATTTACTTTCACCTGCATATTTGTTGGTTGGCGATTGGTTCTTGTTTTGTTTGTTTGTTCCCATAGTTTCTCGCTGGTGATTCTTTCCGGTTCGGCCGGCCATCTCATCTTCAGTATAGATCCAGCGAAGACAGTCAGTTTTTGATAAAGCTCTGGTCTGCAACAGGTTGTTGGAAATATTCTTTGTGACCCGCCCACCAAGTTTCTGATCCGATACGTATAGAAGAACTGACTGACTTGACGTTTGTATTGAAAGTCCGACTGAATTTTGTTGTTGATGCTGAGTTGAGTGACGAAGATTGGTTGTCCAGATTGGTTTCAGGTTGATGATGTTGATGTGTTTCTCGCCTTCCCGATTCTCACTCGATTTGACATCCTCGTCCGTTCCGACTTCCTATAGTTGAGACAATGCTCCCTAGATAAGTGAAGTGAATGAAGTAACCTCTTTCAAATCCCTTCCTCCCGTTGATTGTGATTGGCGCTGGATGTTGCTCCTGCGGTTGTTGTTGTTGTTGGTTGGTTGGTTATTTTCATAACCTCCGTCTTGTATATGTCCACCTGGAGTCCTGTCTTCGCTGGCTGCTTCTTCGACCAGTTTGTCGGTTTTCGCTTGTAAGTCTTCGATTTTGTGTGACATAAAACATAAATCCAGGTCTTCTACGTTCTTTACATCGGTTGGTTCAGGATATCCCTGTCTTCTCGTTTCCACTGTCTGACACATACTCCAGTCAGTCAACCCCAATTAGGAATATCACTGGTGATAATAAACACCCTTGTCTGACTCCTGTGTTTACTTCAAATGTATCTGTGATATACTATCAAGTATTTATTTGAATTATCATTCTTCACGCTTTTTTTTTCATAACTAAACTGTTAATACGGAAAAGGAATTTACTTAAAAATATTAACACGTTTTGTACAACAATGCAGCTATTGTGTAAGACTCCAACACGAATGAACTTCAGTTACAGCCTACTATATAGGTATTTCGTCTTAGCATAGAACTCTTCAACAGTTCGCATCGATGATGCTACTAGGCCAGGAGGCTAAAGTCATTAGATTACTTGGTGATTGTGCCACCATCCAGGCATTTCACTTCCAGATAATATTATTGGTGTCTATCTGTCCACCGAAGCTGATTCCACAACGGATTCCACACAGTCATAACTTTGACTCAGAACTCCACAAAATTCATCCTGTAGTCTGTTATAGGTAGACGGTGAATTAATTCTCAAGTATTGATTTTTTAATCACATCACCTATTGGGTATTGATTTGTTCTATTATTTAAACACTTTCCATGTTTTTTTTCCGATTTATGAATTATAGTAAACTAAAAACACTTATCATCAATCACTTAATGATAGCAATAAAAAGTTGACACCCATTTATTCATATGTATATTTCCGATTTATTTATTTATTCATTTAAGAAAGACGTTATAATATCGATTATTCAATATTTTCATAGTTGGAGGATTTCCTCATGAGCTGACATCGGTTAAAGAACCATAGGAAAACCAGCACTGGAGTAGTGGGCATCTGACTTGTCCTAGTTTGGGACACTTCATCAGTACACATTTACCGTCACAGCTAGAAACCATGACATTCTGGTTACAAGGCCAGCGAGCTTGCAGACCATTAAGCCACTGGGACCCGATCCAATGACCAGCCCATAAATAAATCCAAGGGATAAATACACTTAATCGTACAGCCTATTTTCATTTAGCAAGCACTGAGTCATACCGTTTAAAAAAATGAGGTAATTAAGAACACACAATTCATTAGGGAAAATTTTCTTTACGACGATTCATTTGCATACGCCCTAGAATCGTAATTTGTGAGTCGATGGCACAGCGGTAGAATGCTTGCCAGTAACGCCTCATGTGGTCAGGGGTTCGACCTCCGGCCAACGACGTACTCCTTCGCCTCACTAAGCCAGTAATAAATAAAGCTGGTAAAGAGGGAAGGTTGAGTATGAGGCTGGCTAGCAACCCCATCCTGTAAAAATAAAACACTGCTACAGAAACTTCAAGCCACTAGCTTGAAGCCCTATGTTCCACCGGGGAACGTGAAGGGAAAAAATGTTACTTTGTCCACGGTAAGTTGGCGAATGAATGTATGTATGTATTACAACTGAAAGCAGAGGTCCGGTTTCAGATCCCTAATAGCCAATGATTCAGCTATATATAAATGGGAAAATTAAAGAACTCTACGTAGCACTGTGAAGCATTCATACGGGGATGCTCATGATATATTTCGTAAAAAAATTTATCAATATGCGATTGGTCTTATGAACTCTTTGTTAAATATATAATTACGATTGTACACAGCAGCTTATGAAAATGAATCATCGAAAAGGGGAAATGTTCTTTCGCTGTTTACATCATTTTCTTAACACATAAGTCAGTCAGGAAAAACAGAACTCCCTTTTTTCTCTCGCAATTTCATTTTGAAAGCTGAACAGTTACTTATTTCAGGGGTTAGTATAAAATGTTTTTGATATTTATCTTATGTGGTGAAGGTTCTGTAGCAGTTTGATTGATTTTCTGCGGTAGGGTCACTAGCTCCACACCTAACGCCTCATCTTTCCCTAGTCATCACCTTCTTCAACGGGTAATGTTAGCTGATATATGGTCAGACTGGAAAAGAAGTAGCGGAGGTCAAACCAAAACATGGCTTCATCAGTCAATGAAATCTACAAGAGTTAGTTTAAGAAAACCACGTAGGAATGTGTAGACTTCCTGGTTGGGGTCCTCGGGACGGTAAAAACCAATGGTTGGAAACAATTGGTGACATGGCTCAAAATCGTTCTAAATGGCTGGCTGGCGCAGATGTATCCACTCCCTGTGACTTATGATTTCTAATGGAACTATATTGTTCTTCGTTATTACTATTCCTTTGTCTCACACCTTTGTTTACTGTCCCTATTATGCATTTCTTCTCTTGCTTTGTGTGCTACAAGGAGGGAGTGTGGCGACTTGAAACACCGGGCTTCAAGCTAGTGGCTTGAAGTTTCTGTAGCAGAGTTCATTTTTACAAGATAGGCTTGCTAGCCTCATGCCCCACCTTTTCTCTTTACCAGCATTATTTATTACTGGCTTAGCGAGGTAAAGGAGTACGTCTGTGGTCGGGGATCGAATCCCGGGCCACGTGTATGGTCGGCGAGCGTCCTAACCGCTATGCCATCGACGCCGAGAGCCGATTGCTCACAACCAATATATAGGAAAAAATGGAGATGGATTGATAGGGCATATGTTGAGAAGACTGTCAAATGACATCACGCACACAATGCAGGCCATTATTCGAGTGGAATCTAAATGGGAAGGGACGAGTGGGTTGTTGGTGCGAGGGGGACATGTAGGAAATGGTGTGACGAGGAGGGGGAATCGTAGACTCAGATGAAGAGGAGAGCAGAAAATAGAACAAAATGGAGATGTGTTGCTGAAGCCCTATGTTCCACTCGGAACCCAGGGGAACAATAATAATAACCCTACGTAATCGAGAGAGTTAAATGATGATTAGTTATTTGAAAACAACTGTGACAGGGGGAATAATGGAACAAAGAATTGAAAATAGGGTTACAGATGATAATAATAAAAAGACTACATGGAGTTTATTATGTAACAAGTTTTTGGAATTAAAGTCGACTCCCTAAGGCCATGATAGAAAAGAAACCGGAGCTATTGATTGTTCTGTGTCACTTCTCCTTTCGACAATTAACACTGCACATATTTATACCCCCTAGAGATTTTAAGTGGAGTTACAAACAGAGAGATCTCTTTGCTAGCCGACTTCTGTTCTAACCATCTAGCTCCGGGTTCGAGTCCTGCTCAGCTTACTTCAGCCTAGGGCTGGAGGGGGGAGGGGAACTGGGTAGTATCATTGCCTTCCTAATAATATACTACATACAGCCTCATAGCCTGAGGTGATTTTTAACAAAAACCTACCTGTCTTGGGTAAATGGTCTCATTGAATACAGTTATGAAAAGTTTAAAGGTTGTTGCAGAATGACGTTATTATATGAACCTCAAGTTAATTATTATAACTTTATTAGTTGGATTGTTTGGTTTGGCTGAGGTCTTCAGGATGTTAAAAACCAATAGATGGAGACTGTTGGTAATATGGCTCAAATATATTTGCTGTTTGTAATCTTTTCAGATGCCTTTAATCGTCCTGTTTCTTCATGTTACTAGTCTTTCTCCCGCGGATTTTTAATAAGTATGGTTTCTCTAGATACGTTTGTCGTTACCTTCTTTTGTATGTGGAATTCTGTGGCAACTTGAAATGCTGTACTACTGTCAACTTAACTCTAACTGAATTCAGTGACTCAAGGATTGATTGACTTGTTACCGGGGAATAATCTCCTCGACTTAAAAATATGCAGGTGAAGACGCTGACAAAACTGAGCAAAGTCTTCTGAACACTTTGAGCTACAATCTGAGAATGTTTTGGCGTGCGATTTACTCCCGCCAGATGTAAGATGATGTTACACAACTGGACTACATTAACTCACTTCTAGCTTAGAGACAGTCAGATGTGAAGCGGTTGATGCGTGCTGACCACATCAGTCAACGCCAGCGGGTTTATCATTGACAAAATCTCAGCATGGATACAGAAGGCACGTTTGGTCTTCGCCTGACAAATTACGACATCTCTGGCTTAGTAAACGTGATATCCGGTTGGCCGTCAACCAAAGGACGTATAGTGTATACTGCTCAGCTGCAGTCCACTTCGTTCTCCTTTATGGCTGCTGGCTGGCTGTGAGACATGGCCATTGAAAGTGGAAGACATGAAAAGGCTGGCTAGTTGTCTTTGATCATTGGTGTCTGAGTTCTATCTCCCGTGTTAAGTGGTAGGTGTAATAAGGTGAGCAATATTCAGGTTAGGCCTCACTCGAGTGAGTGATAGGTAGGTGGGAGGGGAAATCAGTTGACAAGATTGTGAAGCAGCTTCATCGATTGAGATGGTTAGGACATGTGTAGTTGTGCATGCCCAGCCATTGCCTTCCTCGACAACAAGCAATGTTAGCTGACTGACAGGAGATGGATCAGGTTGGAAAAGAGAGAGTAAGTGGTGTTGATCAGACGAAAACATGGCTTCATTAGTCAATGAAATGCATAACAGTTAGTTTAATCCAGCTGCTACGTAGGGAGGTGTAGATTACCCGCCTACCTGGTTGGGGTCCTGGGAATGGTAAGAAGTAATAATGGCTGGAGACAACTGATAATATGGATCAAAATCTTCCATATTACCATTCTTTTTACCTCACACTTTTGTTTATCGTCTCACTTTACTCTCTTCTCTTGCTTTATATGCTACACGGAGGCAGTGTGGCAACTCGAACTGGTGAACATCTGTGCAAAGTTCTACGTCTAAACTCAGTGACAGTCATTATAAGCGATGATTATATTTTAGAGTCTAGGCTGAACCATATGTATATGAGACTCTCCGATTTACATTGATATCTAAGGTGGAAATTACCTTCAAAAGCAGCAATAAAGTAAAGAAATCCTCTAACATGCCACAAAACCTAACATGATCCTACTAAATACTTGTAAGGAATGGCCTTAAGATTTTTGACTTAGGATTGCGTAAAATCTCAATTCTGAAAACTCCACATCCTTATAAGTTTCCCGTAGTCACTTACCTTACAGAGGGAACACGGTGCTCGATACAATAAAGGGGCTTTGATGCAAGAAAAAATTCTGTGTGTACCACTATAGACAGGATACATATAGTACTTTCCAAATTTATCTTCCTTTAGCCCAAGAAATTATTCAAAAGAATAAGCTTGAGACAGTTTAAATACTTTATTACCACCAACATATTCTACTGATTATCTTGAGAAACAACTGGTCGTTGACGTACGGAACTGATAACCTAACTAAGTAACATTCTAACATGATAACTTGATTGCCTCGTGCTCATTTATTTCTTTTACAAAATATTCCAGCTGATCGTGAAGAACACCGTTTAACTCCACCTGATAGAGAAATCAAAGTCGTTGATGATCATCGACCAGGTCATAAACGTCATCCACCGCCTCCACTCTCTCCAACATCTAAACGTGATATTCATTATCCACGTGATGCAACTTACAATCAACCAAAAACTCCGCATGATTCTTCACAAACTGGTAAGTCAGTTTATAATGTACACGTTTATCTATAAATACGTGTGTGTATGTATGTGTGGGATTCAGTTTCAAGAAGACGTTGTGAGGATGTAAACTTGAAACTAGCAAATAGTCTTTTAGAGTCATAAGGTATTGACATTCATGGATGGTACGAAGGTATACTAACGCAAGACCTAATATCCACAACTTCTATAGTATTCGTTCGGCGAATACCAAAGGCAAAGCAAAACAACAGAATTGACCGTCCAAATTACGAGTTATATTTCGGGACCAAATCGGAGTGCGAGATGATTGCTTAACTAGCTAGCTTGAGATCGTGCACGAACGAACGAACGAACGTGACACGACGGCGTACCAAATGGCGTGGATGCTTGACAGAAAACCTTGAGCTAAACAAGTTAACTTAAACAGCGAGGACCAGCATCCAATGAATGCTGTGGGCAATAATTCTGAGGAATTACCTACCGGTGGCACAGTGGTTAGGACTCTCGCCGACCTTGCACATGGTCCGGGGTTCGAGCCCACGCCGACGCACACCTTATATCTATGGTGTCGGCCTGCGAATTTTGGGCTACCGATATCCACGCTGAAAATTCCACACTTGTCCCAAAAATACGGTGTGGAATCAAGCTGTAATCAAAAATGAAAATAATACCACTAGTCTCAAAGTTGCTAAAATTTTATATGCTGTTGGGTAGGAAAGAGAAGTCAGTTGGTTATGAAGCTATATTGATTGGAATGTTGGCTAGGTGACATGTTACGTATACCAGCCAAGCTACTGCATTCCTCAACAAGTAACGTTACCTCCTGACATTAGGTCTACGAAATTTGGTTTGAGCCACTAGTCATGTAGGGAGGTGATATGGCTCAAAATCGTTCTCAATGGCGCAGATGCATCCACTCCTTGTAACTTATAATTTCAAATGTAATTATATTGTTCTTCGTTATTACTATTCCTTTGTCTCACACCCCTGTTTACTGTCTCTATTATGCATTTCTTCTACTTTCTTCGCTTGCTTTGTGTGCTACATGGAGTGTGGCGACTTGAACTGGTGCACATCGGTGCAAAGTTCTATGTCGAAAACAGACAGTACTTGGTTTTGGATCCTCAGGATGCTGAGAATCAATGGCTTGAGGGTGCAGGTGCACCCACTGTTTGCAAACAATGTCCCCTACACCCTCATGTTTCTCATGCTACCATTCAGCCTGTTCACCACAGTTCCTTTGAAACTGATTTTCTACACCTCTGTGTCCTATGTGAACTGTAGTAACTTGAGCTGCTAAACTTCTGTGCAAGCTCCATGTCGGAAATTAGTCAAACATTTACATGTCTCAACTTGATTTGCCACCACTCTACGGAAATGTTTTCGCGAACAATATATATTTGTCACTAAAAAAAGCAAGTCCCTTCCTGGAAATTATCAAACAAACAGTTCCTCTATGAAAAACGAGCCACTAAGTTCCTCGGGAAAATTCAAATAACTTATTGGCTTGTGCTCACAATGGTCATCCGCACTTTAACTGGAAATGATGAGAGAGATCTGGTAGCTAGAAGTATAAAAAACCCAGAGACACTTAGGATATTTTTGTCTTCGTTGGAAAGAATTAGCTTCTAGAGGCTGTCTGATACACTGAGCTCTAAGGATAGTGAGAAACGTATGTCATCGTCATAAGGCATGTGCGACAATCCCACCAACTTACAATCTTACTGTACCTCACTATACCTCTACAATTCCATGACCTTTCAGGAAAATATTCTGGTGAAATATCCAACGTCTCTCTTTGTTAACAATCCAGAGCTAAAGCTTCTATCTTTTATCTACCGAGTGAATAACACTTAAAACCAAGGTACTTCATTCGCATGCCTAAAACGAAACATCTTAATGTAGTTAACTATAAGCGTGACGAACTACTGCTCGGGTAGAGTCCTTCCTGACTGACACACTTCGAAATTGCGGACTACAATACGTAAACTGAAGGACCGCTACACCCAACACCTACCAAGAAACGATTGCAATACCTCTGAGCTTCAAGCTGCCTCTAACTCCTTGGCGTAGACGAGATGTTCGACTATCGACCAAAGGGCGGGTGTACTGCTCATCAGTCCGCTCCGTCCTCCTTCATAGTGGCTGTGAGACCTGGCCACTGAGAGTGGAAGACATGAAAAGACTAGCTGTCTTTGATCATAGGTGCCTGTGTTCTATTTCCCGTGTAAAGTGGCATAATAAGGTGGGCGACATGGAGGTTAGGCGTAGAGTTCTAGGTAAACAGGGGAAATCAATCGACGAAGTCGTGAACCTACAAAGACTGAGATGGTTAGGACATGTGTTACGTATGCCAAGCCATCGCCTCCCTCGACGAGCTATGTTAGCGGATATAGGGTCAGGCTGGAAAAAAGCTAGCGGCGGTCAAACAAAAACTTGGCATCAGTCAATGAAATCCACAACAGTTGGTCTAAGCCACGTAGGAAGGCGTAGACTTCCAGGCTGGGGTCCTCGGGACGGTAAAAATCTATGGTTGGAAACAATTGGTGACATGGCTCAAAATCGTTCTCAGTGACAGTGCAGATGCATCCACTCCTTGTGACTTATGATCTCCAATGAAACTGTTTTGTTCTTCGTTATTACTCCTCCTTTGTCTCACACCTCTGCTCACTGTCTCTATTATGCTTTTCTTGTACTTTCTTCTCTTGCTTCGCGTGCTACACGGAATGTGGCGACTTGAACTTCCGCACATTTGTGCAAAGTTCTATGTCGAAAACAGACAGACAGACAGACTAACTCCTTGCCCTAAACCATCACATTTAGCCAAAATACACACAGAAACATGAAATAAGAACCCTTCAAAATTATGGAAATTTTAAGTTTATTTAATGCCAACTATGAGAATAGTAAGAAATGAATACAAAAAGAGAGGTAAACATCTCAGTTCATCTTTGAGAAATAAGACATAGCTCCAACTGGATCAGGTTTCATTGTAGCTGAATTTGGTTTCCAGTTAGCAGGGCAAACTTCACCATGGTTTTCGAAGAAAATGAATGCGTCCAACACACGAATTGCCTCATCCACAGATCGGCCTACTGGACGATCATTCACAGTGATATGACGTAAAATACCTTGACGATCAATGAGGAACATGCCCCTGAAATGAGAAAGTTAAATGGTCAACTAGGGATTTGCACGGTCATATCGAATAACACTTATGCAGCACTGTTAAGTACATGACAGAACTTCTCATAGACAATGGTGAGACGGCTTCAGTACTGGAAACCATGACAGCTAGTGCATTCACCAGGTAGGCGAACAATCCTTATATAATCATTTGCCCAAAAACAGTTGGTTATGTGAAGGTTTATGCATTTTCTACACAGCCTAACGTACGTAACTACAAGGAACAGTTTTTCAAGTCATCAGTTAATAAAATGACCAGAAAAAACAACCAGCACGAAAATGAGAATGGGTCAAACACATGCAGAGTAGTAACATCACACACCAGGTCCTCGATCGGAACCTGAATGGAAAACGAACAGTCGGACGTCCAAGAGTGACCTGGCCAATCGTGGAACCAGCTACTAAGGGATTGCACATAACAGGAAGCGATGGAGACGAAGTGTTGGAGCCCTCTATTCCATTCAGAACCCAAAGGAGTACAATAATGCAGTGATAAGATTATAATCTACAGATGCTACATTATGAGAATTTAGAAATATTAGCTAGCTACTGTTTTGAATCGAGACTCCCGTGAGATGAGAGATACTTGTATATGGGTTCAGCCATGCCTGCGTAATTTCAAAATCTTTACTTAAACAAAGATACACGCACAATCAAATCAGTACTACTCACCTGAATGCATGACCTTCCTCTTCATCCAGAACACCATAAGCACGTGATATTTTCAAATTCTTATCAGATAAAAGTGGTATATTCATTTGACCCAATCCTCCAGCTTTACGATCCAATTTCGTCCATGCCAAATGAGCATAAACAGAATCAGTAGAACATGCGATAACTTGACATCCTCGACTTTTAAAGTCTGCAGCTCTTTCACTGAATGCAATTATCTCCGTTGGACATACGAATGTGCTTTAATGATAAAAAAAACAAGAAGAACAGAAGGGCATTTTGTTATTCACGTGAGAGTGTAGAATCATTTTCAGATATGGTCAGAATTTAGGGGAATTCGACTTACAAATCTAACGGGTAGAATAGTAATATAACGTATTGCCCTCGATATTCACTCAAACTGATGGGGCGGAATTCAGTGCCTACAACGGCTGTACCTTGAAACTCTGGAGCAGGATGATTAGGAAGCAACATGTTCGTTGTACGGTTGACGAAATCCGAATGCAATCCACAGACTAGAAAGACACAATAAGCAGCAGAGAGTGCTCTAAATATACTCGATGCATTCTGCAAGGGGGGATTGGTAGCTTACGTAGGTTTATTTAATGTCACAGGGCAGTTCACAAAATATGTCTACCTTTTCTAAACGCCTATTGGCCCATTTCAGTCAGCCAATCAGCAAAAAGAAATAGGTCAGACAAATAACCTTTAAGCATTAGTATGATTGATAGGAATCAAGGTCTCAATCGATTGGGCTGGGTTTTTTTTAATTTGTAAACTTTATTGACCAGATAGATGAGTTTGGCCACGGTTTCTAAATCACACAGTTAAGACAGTAGTTTTGGCGCTTATTGCATTGCGAAGCTCAGGTGCTTTTCTGGTTTAGGTTGCATGGTTGGTTGCCTGTATAAATTTTGTGGTTGTAGAATTTCATCATCCTTGCCAATTTAGTTTTCTATTCTGTGAGGTGGATATTAGCGTTTCCTAAACTTTTCATATCAATAAAACAAATCATTTAATTCAATTTACACTTCCCCATTGACTGATTGGATAGAAGTGCTTGGCCTCAGGTTGACATGTTTGTTTCCTGTACAATGCCTCGATCATTATTCTACTTTAATTAAATTGGCGATGGTAACTAATGGTGGAATCCAGGATGCAAATTTCGTCACATTTAGAACTCGTCAGTCACTAGGTGTAACTGCATTTCCTAATGAGTGATGATGTTCCCACTTCAGCCCAGTCAATCAAGGTGAAAATCTAAGTTCGATTAAATAATTACTGAAACCTGTTGCACAAAATAGCTGCGACCCAAGTGGTCTAGTTGATAACGCATTGACGAGTGAAATTGGGTTCCAGCCTCAGTGGAAACATCATCACTGAGGAATACAAATGCATCCAGATCACCAGTCCCAAGTAGGACGAGACTTGCATCGTGGATTCCAATGCAAGTCACCATCCTCTACTTTAAGTTTAGAGGAATAATTTCAAAGATGATAACTAGATCTTCAAAGTTAGGTTGTGCATACGTACGCGGGTCGACCATTGGTGAATACATTTTTTCCTTAGTTAAACCAATACGAATTTTATCTACCGCCGTTAGTCGACATGATATCCGTAACACAGTAAAACCACACCTCAATGGTTTTAAAGGTTACCTCAGTGACTTCACGTCGCAGTCGTCTGATGGGAGAAATTAAACTTTAGCGTCGGTGGCACAGTGGTTAGCACGCTCACCGACCATGCACATGGTCCGGGGTTCGATCCCCGACCACTGACGCACTCCTTTGCCTCGCTAAGCCAGAGATAGTGCTGGTAAAGAGGAAAGGTTGGGCATGAGGCTGGCTAACAAACCCATCCTGTAAAAACAGACACTGCTACCGAAACTTCAAGCCACTGAGTTGAAGCTGTATGTTTCACTGGGAACGTGAAGGAAAAAATCAATTAAATTAACTTAGTGTTCCTAATTAGCGAGCTCACTGCCAACGGTCAGGTGGCCAATCAACTTAAAGAAAGTAAATTTAGGTGAGAAAAGGATAAAAGTGTTAAATAGGACATCGCCCTTTTCCATACTTAGGGGTGGGTGTATGCAGACCTGCCAGTTGAGAGAAGTGATGGATTTTGACGTTTACGCAACATATGGTGTATATAAATGCAATGTCATGGTATAATTCTCTATACATTGTGTGTCTATGATGATAGCGAAACGTCCCAGGTTTAGTCCCTACGGTAGTGTGCATAGTTTCTCGACTCAATGTCTTGGAGATTACAAAGAACCAATCCAACTATGCAGTTGAGAACGATTTTGAGTCATATTCACCATAGTCTTCACCTATTGATTCTTAGCATGTCGAGGACCCAACTAACCAGCTAGTTTACAGTCTCCTATGTGGCTCTAACAAAATTTCAAAGAATTCATGGATTAATTCAACGTTCTAGTCTATTTCAGCACTGCAGCATGCAGTGCCTCAAGTCTTTATCAACCTTATTCAACAGCTAGCTATACACAGTGCCATGTGTCATGTGATCCAAAATGGGAAACTCAGATAGACGTTCGAAGTGAAAACAGAATGAAGTAAATAAGTTGCCTGTCTATTAGCAACCCTGATAATATTCTAAATTATGGTAGATTGGGTTAGGCATCAAACTGTAAGTGGAGAATGAAAAGACATGAATATGCTACAATGACCCATAAGAAGACTCTAGAAGATCTGGATTTCGCGCCTGGATGATTTGTGCTTAACATCACATGTCACACAAACTCGAAGACTTATAGGCAGGCAAAAATCAACAAAGTGGAAGAAGAGGCTGGCTGGCTGACTGGTAGGCAGGGAAACAGGACTGCAGGTGAACATATAAAAGGTGGAGGTGATGAAGATAACCAACCAACCAACAACAACAGCAACAACCAACTCTGTCTGTCTGTCTCTGTCTGTTTTCGACATAGAACTTTGCACAAATGTGCGGAAGTTCAAGTCGCCACATTCCGTGTAGCACGCGAAGCAAGAGAAGAAAGTACAAGAAAAGCATAATAGAGGCAGTGAGCAGAGGTGTGAGACAAAGGAGTAATAACGAAGAACAAAACAGTTTCATTGGAGATCATAAGTCACAGGAGTGGATGCATCTGCGCTAGCCACTGAGAACGATTTTGAGCCATGTCACCAATTGTTTCCAACCATAGATTTTTACCGTCCCGAGGACCCCAGCCTGGAAGTCTACACCTTCCTACGTGGCTTAGACCAACTGTTGTGGATTTCATTGACTGGTGCCAAGTTTTTGTTTGACTGCCGCTAGCTTTTTTGCAGCCTGACCCTATATCCGCTAACATTGCTCGTCGAGGGAGGCGATGGCTTGGCATACGTAACACATGTCCTAACCATCTCACTCAGTCGATGTAACTTCACGGCTTCGTCGATTGATTTCCCCTGTTTACCTAGAACTCTACGCCTAACCTCCATGTTGCTCACCTTATTATGCCACTTTACACGGGAAATAGAACGCAGGCACCTATGATCAAAGACAGCTAGTCACCCTGTTCATGTCTTCCACTCTCAGTGGCCAGGTCTCACAACCATAAAGGAGGATGGAGCGGACTGATGAGCAGTACACCCGCCCTTTGGTCGATAGTCGAACATCTCGTTTACGCCAGAGTCGGCGTAAACTGGCAAATGCGAAACGAGCCCCCTGTATTCGTGCTGAGATTTCGTCAGAGATCAACCCGTTGGCATGGCTGATGGTACTTCCCAAATAAGTGAAGCGGTCAACGTGCTCTACCACTTCACTTCCTATTTTTAAACTAGGCGTCGATGTAGTCCAGTCCTGTAACATCATCTTGCGAATCACATGCCAAACATTCGTAGATTGCAGCTCAAGGTGTTTAGAAGACTCTGCGTTTCGTCAGCGTCTTCGCCTAGAAGGACTATATCGTCTGCATATTCCAAGTCAACGAGATTATTCCCTTGTAGCAAGTCAATCCCTGAGTCACTGAAGTCACTTAGGGTTAAGTCCATTAACACATCTATGATGAAGTTGAATAGAAAAGGGATAATGGGCATCCTTGACGGACACCACTGGTCGTCACCAGTTCAGATGACAGCTCGCCGTAAGCCTCACCTGACTGTATGAGTACGAGTAGAGTGCCTTAATCAGGCAATATATTTTCTCGGAATTCCCTTTACAGCCAGGCATCTCCAGAGTACTTCTCGATCGACAGAGTTGAAAGCTGCCTTTAGGTCAAGAAATACAATGACTGTTGGACGCCGGTAGGAATGCCAACAACTAACACCACCACCAGTCACCATCAAATGAAAGGTGTGACAGAGGTTACTTCCTGCCTTCACATATCTGGCTAGGAAGCACGGTTTCAACCAAAGGCCAGAGGAATGGATGAAGATGTCAAAGCTAACCACTCATTGGGGATAGAACAGCCAAGATTTGTCTTCATCAGTGTCAACCTGAAACCAGTTTGGAATCTTCTACTCTGACTCGCTCAGCCAGCCAACCAACCAGATAGCATAAACAACAAGATTCGTTCGGATTCTGTTCAGCAGTCAGTCAATGAGTTCTTACATGATGTGTGTGCATTACGAAAAGGAGTTCCATCAGGCTACTGCAAACTTTTATCAACAACTACCCCCTTCACTGGTTGGCTCTATGCTGAAGATCAAATAACCAGCTAGCTGGGTGGACAAAATAAATTAGCAACACAAGAAAATCTATCTGGCTGAGGACAAACCAACCAAGAGCTGATTACTCAACAAATATGTAGTGGATCGGTCATACACCACTGAGGAGGCCATTGAATGACATGGTGCGCAATGCAGGCCATCCTTCGAGTGAAATCCTAATGAGAAGCTACGAGTAGGTTTCGGTGCGATGTTGTCATGGAGGAGATAGTGTGTCGAGAAGGTGGAAGAGATGAGAAATCATGTGGAATCGTGGACCTAGTTGAAGAGGAGAGCAGAGAATAGGAGAGACTGGAGGTGTGTTGTTGAAGCCGTATGTTCCACTCGGAATCCAAGGGGGGTGGCGGGGGGGGTTGGTACTAATAACACTGTGTATTTAAAACAATTAGTTCACTGTATGGATTTAGACAAAGTAATAAGAAGACGTAATTTGTCTGAATCGTTTCAGACAATCGATTCAAACAAATTACGTCTTCTTATTACTTTGTCTAAATACTGTGTATATCAAATCTCAAGGGGTGATTTTATCACACACACACACACTAATATTTTATGGACTCCATACAATTCGTCCTATCTGATTGGATATTAATTACGTAGTCAAGTTTGCAGTATGACCACCATGCTGACTACACCCCAGGGGTAACACTTATTCGACTCTCAGAAGCGAGATGAGTTCCTTCAAGATGTCAGATACGCCATGCTGACTGGTGACTGCCAATAGATACAAAACCAAGGCCAGACAGATCTCGTAAAACAATCACCTTCAATCATCTAACATCAATGTGGTAGACCACTGCACTACTGCACGCTAGTGATCAAAATTGCAAGACAACGTTATTACATCATGTATATTCTCCTGTATCCTTTGGTCAAATTTGTGAAATTTTGATTTATTGTGTCATCTGAGTATTGCTCACTCCATTCCTTTGTTTGCTATTTTACAAAAGCATATTTTATGTAATTACGTCACCTATTGTATTGTATTGATATACTTTTTCTTGTTAAACTATACTTTCTTTTTAAGAATATTCATCGAATTATCCATAAAATTGTCCATCCTTTTTAACGCTTTGTAATTTATAACAGCTTATAGCACTTTGGACCCATATTACTTATAATTCCTATGAATTATAAGATTTAATAGTGTGAAATTTCCCATATCCCATTGATATGTATCCACATGATGTGTGTGTGTTTTGTTGTTGACAGTCTATTATATTTTGCTATGCGTATATGGATCGATATTCCATTATAACTGACAGTATGCTTTTGTCTGTCCACTAACTAAATAAACAATGTATGACCTTGTTGTCACATGACATTACAACCAATCATGATAAGACTGTCTGTCTATTGGTTCATGTGTATTAGTCATTTTGATATATACTCTTGCTTGTATATTTGTTCGTACTTGTTTCCACGTTTTCGTACACTACGTACCATTTCACTCACACACTCTTGTGTCACATTTATTTTCCTTGTCTAAAAATACAAGTATCATCGTAAACCTGGTGGTCTTCTGATTTCCCTTCTTTCCGCGTCAGGACTATTAACTACTCGACGAGTACATAACACCCATGAATTAAAAGTCAATCTAAACGAAGAGTATTTTTTTTTGCAGTAATTCCTCCACTTCAGGTTCTTACAATTATAAAATATGCAATATTTGTTGGGGTTACAATAATGATAGCCAGTTATGCATACAGCGGATACATTTTTCTTTTAACGTAGAATAACAGTTTAGTAGTTATGGGGTGTGAAAATAAATGGTCGTATTTGTGTAACAAACTTCGTGCTCTGGGCTGAATGAAATCGATTACAAAATATTTCAGTGAAACGGGAGACAATGTCGTGGTGATTAGTCGCCATAATAGATTCATTCGTAGAGTGTGGGGTAGGCAAATCGACAAGTCAGTTTGTTCAAGGTTAAAAAAGATGTCAGGTGAGTGAGTGAGTGAGTGAATGAGTGGCTTGTACAAAGTGATATGTATTAAAAGGGGGGTGGGGTAGGGTGGAAATTAAGTGCATAAAAAGCTCGATTCTGTCACACTTGGTCGATCCTGGACATCGCATCGATGTTAACACAGCTTTCAGGGTTATATACGGAATTCCAAAGTAGTTATCACGTACAGTTCGCTTGCGCCTGCTACACATAGCTGAAGCTGTTGCGACAAGATCAACTCAACCAGAAATTTGCATCCAAAAAGAGCACGTTCAAATGCTGTTCCTACCGTGACCAAACTTGGATTGATGAATCTTCTTCTCACCAAGAGTGCTTCTTCCCCTTAACCCTCTTGGTTTTTCTTTCTTTGCTTATTATTACAATTATTATTATTACAGTTATTATTATTATTCGTCATAATTTATGCCCTTCATGCAAACATTTTGTCAATACTATCGAATTTTCCATTTATACTATCCGGACTTATTATTAGTGATATTATCTCTTTTCTCAATATATACCTCCACTTTTTCATTTCACACACTAGTTATTTCATGGTGAACTTTTCATCACAGTCTTACTATCTCCTAGTTAATACATACCACTTTGTACAAGCCACTCCATTCACTCACTCACTCACTCACCTGACACCTTTTTTAACCTTGAACAAACTGACTTGTCAATTTGCCTACCCCACATTCTACGAATGAATCTATTATGACGACTAATCACCACGACATTGTCTCCCGTTTCACTGAAATATTTTGTAATCGATTTCATTCAGCCCAGAGCACGAAGTTTGTTACACAAATACGACCATTTATTTTCACACCCCATAACTACTAAACTGTTATTCTACGTTAAAAGAAAAATGTATCCGCTGTATGCATAACTGGCTATCATTATTGTAACCCCAACAAATATTATATCTTATGAATTACTCCATTTGACTATATTACATTTTATGGAGGATTTAATCATGAGCTGACATCAGTTAGAGAACCACTGGAAAACCTGGGAGTACTGGATAGCCGTTTCGTCCTAGTTTGGGACTCCTCATCAGTACGCACCCACCGGGATTCGAACCCAGGACCTTCTGGTTACAAGGCGAGCTCGTAGACCATTGAGCCACTGGGACCCGATCCAATGGTCCTTGAATTCTAACTTCTGCCAGTTCATATTACATTTTAATACCTTGACCCCGTACGCCATCCTATGGTGTGATTTCACACAAATAAAGGCATTCCGATGACCGACCTTGTTTTGTTCTGGATTATTTAACTCAGAAAAGATGGTTATAATAATAATAATAAAGTTTATGCAGGTAGCGATAAGAATAACGAAGGTAGTAATATGTGTGTGTATGTAGACAATTCAATTCAAATAAATTAATGAGGTCAAAGTTCAAAAGTTACGTAATACTAAAGGTAGGCGAAGTGGACAGATAATCAGAGTTTAAATAAATATCATCCAAACACGAAGGAAATGGAAAATAAGAAAGGGAGGGAAGATTTTTTCTCCATTAGACTGTACCTAGGCCAAGGATGGGGGACACAAAGGTAGAACAAACTTCTTTTGTTTTATGCAAAGACACTGGGATTGTTCTCTTGAATTAATTCTCATAGCTTCGGCTTTATGTAAAAGACGGGTCCGAATTCCGTTAGGAAGGCTCGATGGAATGCGATAAATAAGTTTGAAGGCACTATTTCTGTCCATTTGATGACCACTATCATCAATCAAATGAGACAAAATAGAATTTCTTATAGATTTTATTTGACCTATTCTGAACCATGAAGAAAGATGCTCATTCATACGTTTGTTCGCCCTATATAACCAGCTTTCTTTGCAGAAGCAGCTAAATTTATAGATACACATAGAAGTGGCACAGCTAAGCAGCTTGTCTTTCGCTTGAGCAGTCATAATTGGTCGGTAGCTGGAAAATTTGTTTATTTTTATTTTTTTTATTATAGCTTAATTCCACATTGTATTTTTGGTACAAGTATGGAATTTTCAGCATGTGATATCGGTAGCCCAAATTTTGGAGGCCGAATAATTGATATCTGGTGTGCGTCGGCAGGGGATTGAATTCCGGACCATGTGGCATGGTCCGCGAGAGTCCTAGCCGCTGTACCACCAATAAACAGAAGGTAGTGGCTGTCGCATAAGTCAGTTTTATGGCTCTCCATAATCTCAGATGTATAACTTCATTAGCCAATTCACTATTAAAATACAATTTTAGGAACAGTTGTTTCCTTTTAACTGTTGTCAGTTTTTCTTTTATTATACATAGTGCATTCATGTGTCTCCTTACAAATCCATTTGAACCAGAGTATCTTTGATGCATCTAATTCATTTTCTAGGGAGTCGTCTGTACAGATTCTTTTTGCTCTATTTGTGAGGCATCTAACCAAATTGATTTTCTATCAGATTGTTACAAAACTGAAAGATGTGTGTATACTGTCCTACAGATTTAGGTTTTCTATAGACACATCTCTCTTGAGGGAACCATCCTCTCTTCTGCTCAATTTGACGTCAAGAATAAAAAACGCATCATCAACTACTTTGACCTACGTATAATTGACTTCACTTACAGTCATCACGTGTTTTAATCGGTAAATTATATTATTTTTCCTAATTCAATCGACCAGTCCATAAGCCGTCAATGTTCGTCTCTCAATGAATGAGTTAGTTGGTTTAAATACTACTTTAACTGGTTCGGAGTAATATGAGGCGCCCTACATATAGCCTTTGATGTTCCTTCTTTATATGTCAGTACTGTCAAGGCTTTGAATTCTGTAATTCTGTTCTCTAACTGATATCAATCTGTGAGTACACTTGAAATAAAAATATTATTTGAATAAAGCGAAAACAATGGCTTTTGCAGAATAAAGCTGTACCATCATTGTTTATTTCGTTGCCTTCTCATCAGCTGCTTACAGGCTACAGTCATTATTAAGTATATCTACAGATACAGTTTTAACATACTTGCACAGACAGTTTATTTTTAAACAAAAATCAATCAACCAATATATGCATACACTAATAATTATTTATAATAATAATAAACACTTTATCCCGAACAATAATGATCATACACAACGGAACCTTTTCAGCATTTTGCATTCAGATGAAAGAGAGATGAAAAAAAATATCCAGTTACCAGGTTGGGCAAAGAAAGACTGATAACCGCTTCTTTCTGGACGCACAAATCAGGTTTCAGCCTCTTGATGGAGATGGTTTCAGCAAACTTGAGGAGAATTGAGCTCTTTTGCCTATTGATAATTTCGAACGATCTTGTAACGTCCACCTCATGATGCGTGTTAAGAAGATACCTGGCGATGGCACTGTTCAAAGCATTGTTCCCTTTAGACATAAGCTTTTTGGTACATGTTTAGAAAATCGCAGATATGCCCTTCTTCTTTCTGCTCTCCCAATGTAGTCGCTACCGCAGATACATGTAAATTTGTATATACAGTTGGAGTTGTTAACATGAGAAGGATATCTATCGATTTTTGATTGCACCAAATGAGAGCAAGTTGTTCGATAGACGAGAACCAGCTTAGCTGCAGCATAGGATCTGGCTATTGACGTACTCAGTCTTCTGTTGACCATTGCTTCAATGTTTTCACCTTTATAATCAAGTTGAATGTAGACTTGATTTTTCTCCACTGTGATTTGTTTGACATTTGAGACTTCAGATCTCTCGTACTTGTTATTCAACCTTTGAGGGTAACCATTGCTCTTCAACATCTTTCCAAGAAACACAAATTCTTCCTCTAATTTCTCTTTAGAGCATAATCTCCTCGGTCTATAGTATGTGCAAGTATGTTAAAATTGTTTCTGTAGATATACTTAATAATGACTGTGGCCTGTAAGCAGCTGATGAGAAGCCAACGGACGAAATAAATGATGGTACCACTTTATTTTGCAAAAACTTTAGTTCTCGCTTTATTCAGATAATATTTTTATTTCAAATGTGACCACAGATTGATATCAGTTAGAGAGTATTAGACGGCTGTTTTGTCCTAGTGCTTGGGACTTATCCACAGTATCTACCCACCTCCAGGGTTCGAACCTAGAACATTCCAGTTACAAGCAACTAAGCTCGTAAAGTATTCAGCCACTAGGCCCCAATCCATTGGCCAGCCCATGAATTCTAACTTTTACGAATGAGTAGCTTTAGCGCAAATAGCCCCAGGCAGTGTTATCACTGGCGAGTATTCGTCCTCACTCCCAACCAGCTGGACCCTACTGATCACAACTTCTCACTAGAACTCAAGGAAACTTCGTCCTGAAGTCAGCCACTAGGATCCATGACTAATTTTATTTTTCTTAGGGATCCTCACACATTTCTGAATAAATTCTGGTTCGCCAGTTATTCAGCAGTAATATTTTCTTTATTTGTTTGTCTTCACTGTTTAGGCTTCTAGCTCGATTATTATTATTATTATTATTAATAATATAAAAACTTGGTATATTATGAGCACCAACAGATGTGCCACACAAATTCTCATCATTTGTGCGAGGACTGGGAAACTTCTCGTAGTGTCAGACCGAAACAAGTAGTTAGTTGTCTTACCTACCCGAGCATTTGACTAAGAGTCTGATCCACAAGACGGTGGAATTGCGCTCTGATGGATTCTGGTGACCAAAACAGATTCCTACGCCACTTGATTCATTCAGATTATGGTGCTCATGCACACAATATGTTTGGAATCAGGCTTTCCCATCTTCTTTACGTCTTCCTGCATGTTCACCAGTGCGGTTATAAGATGCAAGATGCTCAGGAAGGCATCCTGTGTTTTTGGAAGTGTGTGGTCGGTTGTTACTTCCCGGCTACCTATACCGTGGAAGTTGATTGATTCTTTGGGTACCTGAAACAGACAGAGGGTTAGTGTTGCGTGACCGCAGAGCCCAGGGGACAACTGCTTGAGACCAGTCACACACGGCCTGTATGAACTGGTTTCTGGATTGGTTCCGTATTAGTAAATTTATCGCCGGTTACGGACCACTGTAGGGTAAGTCGGGATGTACAATTTTTTAGGTCGACTTTTTCTAGTCCCCTCCCTCCAGAGTAGACACACAGTATAGCTGGCTGACATGCTGGTCATCTGAGGGAAACACATTACTGCTGTTACATCCCTGTTCCCCAGAAATACGGCTTCGCCCCCAGACTCCCAGCATAGTGTAGAATAAATTCTTACACAATTCCGGTAACTGCTTTTAGTCTAATTGCTATCGTAACAACCTTCCTGGCATGGTAGGACATGCAGGAACACATGTTCCAGCCAGTGTAGCTTGTTGGGTCACCGCGATATGCAAGCCCGACCACCACGTCAAGGTAGCAGCTAACGGTTGGGTATAAGATGCAAACGTTTATATTAGCCCTTCCACATCTTCCCTGCGTCAGAGCGACGAATAGGACTAACATAGCAGAAGTGGCTACAAACGCTTGGCCACATGACAGTATTTCAAGAGGGTGGCCTGAATCTACCCACTTTCGGGCGTACCTGATTATCTTTGCGAACACCTAGCTAAACCTACAGAATCTATATCATGAGGTTACATCAGTTAGAGAACTATTGAAAACCAGCATGGAGCACTGGACAGCTGTTTCGTCAATAATACGTACCCACCACCAGGATTCGAACCCAGAACCAACTGGTGAGCTCGCAGACCATTAAGTCACTAGGACTCCATTCAGCGGCCAACCCATGAATTCTAATTTCTGCCAATTCACGATATAGTGCAAGTGTCACTAACTGATGTCGTCACTGGCGAGTGTTTATCCTCTCAGCCGACCTGCTATACCCCACTGGTCACGACTTCTTACTGGAATCCAGGTAATCTAGCCTTATTAATATTCTATTGATATATGTGTCAAATGAAAGAAACGTATATACACATAACATGGAACAGTGTTCGATGTTTTGATTGCTTTTGTTTTCCACTTCTGCCAGTTCCTACAAAACACTTTTCAAAGTATCCTGGTGATGGAGACATTTATGATCCAGAAGGTAGGAGAAGGCGGACAAGACCAGAACAGAAAGAGTCACCTGTACCAAGTGATCCAAGGAAGGCGAAACTTCCTCATAGTGCCAATGGTCTGGCAAAACATCCAGATGAATACAATTATCTCGCTGAAGCAGAGAAACAAAAGCCGACTGCAGACTATTGTACTTCTGAATTATCTGATGGTAGTAGCCTCCTCTATGGGAAAACAAATCAAGGGTCAACTAGAAAACAACCATTCAAGAGTTTGGATAAATACAAAAGTAAAGGTTAGTCGATAATATTCTTATGCAAGTAAGAAGTTGAGTTGAATTTCACGATGTGTTCAGCCTCCGACAGGTCGAAATTTAGAAAACAATAAACACGGATTAATAATTGAAGAGCTTAAAAGTTATTGATTTTAAAGAAGGATTGATATCAATTAGAGAACCATTGAAAACTCACAGGCAAGATCACTGGACAACTGTTTTGTCAGAATAGTTTGGGATTCGGTGGCAATACCCAACCACCGGGAGGTTTCAAACCCAGAGCATTCTGGTTACAAGACCTGGAGTTTTAGTGAGAAGTCATGACCAATGGGGTCCACCTGGCTGGGAGTGAAGACAAATACTCGCGATCGATGACATTGGCTCGTGCCAGTAACTCTAAACAAAATCACGATGTGATAGAAGATAGAATTCATGGGTTGGCCATCGAATCAGGTTCAACTGACCGAATGTATATGAGCCTGCTTTGTAAATAGAATGTCCTCTTTTCAAAACCCAGTGGATGCGTACTACCAATGTGTCCCAAACTAGTGGACGAAACGGATATCCAGTAGTCTAGTGTTGGTTTTAATTGTTCTCTAACTGATATCAATCCTTGGTCATATTTCTTATCATTACAGTTATATAGCGGATACACTTTTACGTAGAATAACAGATTGTTATGTACCGGTGGAGAATTTAATAGTCCTGACGCAAGAAAGACGGAAATCAGAAGACCACTAGGTTTGCGATGATACTTCTATTTTCCAAAATACCAGGAGAATCAATGTGTCACACAAGAGTGTGACAGCAAAAATATAAGAATGTCCGAACAAGTGTGTGAACACAAGTGTGTGAGCGAATATTCAAAATGAACAAATCAATAGACAGTCTTAACATGATTGGCTAATTATAATGGAATATCGATCCATATATACATAGCAAAATATATCAGACTGTCAAACAAACACACATATTATATGGGTATATATCACCTCCCTTTTGAGAAGATTGATGATTAGTAGGTGTTTTCTTGGGGGTTTATCTGGAACCGTTGAACTTGTTGTTGACGTCTGTCTGTTGGGTTTGCGGCTTCGGCTTCGTCCGGAATTGTCTGACATTTTATGTTTCTTGACTGCATTGAATAGCGAATTTAGTGGGACATCAGCCAGATGCTGACGATCGAACCAATCAAGTCCCAAAAGATTTAAATCACTCTTGGTGATGTAGCAAATTCCTGTGAATTTGATATTGCGGAAGGAAACAGAACATTCGAGTTCACCAATTAGTTTGAGGCGCCCATCACAGGCGCTGACAGCAGTCTGAGAAGTATTTGCGATTGGTGGTCTGCCAATATTATTCCAAAGTTTCTCTGATATAACAGTAATATCGGAGGCGGTATCTAGCTGCAGACGTGCATCATGACCATTCATCTGAAGGTCAAGATATTTCCACATACCTGGTGTTGTGACTTGACAGTTTGCGAGTCGACTCAATTCATGATCAGAGTTGGCAGACTGACACAGAAGTCACTCAAGTGTTCTAGAATAGACAGCTTCGCACACACATTTCTTTTCTGCCATGTAAAACCATGCTGGAATAAGTTCTCAAATCAAAATAGAAACCGTTCATCGACTAGAGCCATTGTAACCTACTCCACAGGATTAGGTGAACTGATAGATGCATATGGAAGTGACCAGAAGAGATGGAGATCAACTTACGGCTGGTGAAGGTTTTCTGTGATTTTGTAGCAAGGAGCGTCTGATCAATGGATTTAGAGATAGATTTCTGAACATATCTATGAAGCCGAATCACCTTCGGATCCCACATTCATGAAGACTGTTATACTTTGGAAATTTAGTATGAAGTGATGAAACACATAATGTAATACTGTAATGCTACAGACTAGACGCTTGGTAAAGGGACGTTTATTTGGGAATTTGGCATCTTTATATAGCCAAATTATGCACACCTTATCTTTAAATCACCACCATTTGCACAGATCTCCTGTGTTGTGGTACTTCTGGCCTTCCTCCATTTTGTCTTTCTTTGTGTTCCTATCACGTCTCCATGTATATCCGCAACTCTGCATCATTTTGCTTTCTCTGACATCAAATCTCTCTCTCTGCTGTTTGATGATTCGATGTCAATGAACGTCTCTTCATATATTACTGAAAAATCTTATCAGTAGCACATGCCGACCGTGTCGGTGGGATAGGGGTTAGGACGATCGCTAACCATGTATGTGGTTCGCGGTTCGATCCCCGCCGCCGATGCACTCTTTACTCATTAAGCCAATAATAAGACTGGTAGGGAGGAAAGGTTGGGCATGAGGCTGGCTAGGAACCCCATCCTATAAAAATGAAACACTGCTACAGAAACTTCAAGCCACTATAGCTTGAAGCCGCCCTATGTTCCACTGGGGAACGTGAAGGAAAAAAAAGCACATGCCACACTATGTCAAATAGTTCAAAGAATGTATAGATTTTTGAAAGGAATGTAAAATGAATAGGATTAATTGGACTAGTAGGTAATTGAAACATTACATAATATGCTAAGGAGTTTCATAAGATAGAATGTAACATTTCAAAAAATATATATTTGAATTAAAATGCTATAATAGATGGAATAAGTGGCATAAAAACAGAAATTGTTCAATGCGATAAACAAAAACAACAACAAAAAATAATAATAACAATCGTAATAATAAATGGAAGGTGCATAGATTAAATAAACCAAACAAAAAATAAATAAAAAAGTTTTCAAGTACTAGTTTTATAGGGATTTTGTTTTTTTTATTGATTGGTTGTAGGATTTCATCATGAGCTGACTGACATCAGTTAGAGAACTGTTGGTAGACCTGCAGGGGTGGGGGGGGTGGGAGTACTGGATAACTGTTTTTCGTCAGACTAGTTTGGGACTGATCGAAGAAGAAGACATTGAGAAGTGGTCGCGTTATATCATGATTTGGGAGAAGTTAGAATTCATGGACTGGCCATTGACTGAATCGGTTCTCAGTGGCTGAATGGTATACGAGCCAGCTTGCCTTGTAACCATAAGCTTCTAAGTTTAAAATCGAGTGAGTGTGTACTGCCAATGTGTTCCAAACTAGGATGAAATAGCTGGCTGTCCAATACTCCCTGTGACTGGTTTTCAATGGTTCTCTAAATGATGTCAGCTGGTGATGAAATCATTCAGATTATCGATCAAATACAATCAGATAGGAAATAAGATGTTTTATAGTAAAATGAAATAATATAATTTACAAAATACCTTGCAATAACTGCGCATGAGGTCAACTACATAGGTCAAATTAGTAGACAAGTTGTAGTCAAATTGTCAGAACATAAGAATTCAGCTAAGATTAGAATGATTGATTCCACGATGATAAATGATTTAGAAAGAGGCTCAGCAATGCAAGCATTAACACACAACCACACAATAGTGTGGGACAGAATTAAAACTCCAAAAAGTAATCTAGGTAGGTGGAGACAGAGAGAGGTTGATTGCTGAATCCTGCTTGGTTCATCAAGTCTATACTCAACACAACATATGCAATAGAAGTGACTCAACGCAAGTACGAGAGATATGGAGGATATTATTACCACCACTCAGTCAGTTAAATCAGAGGAGGATAATAAATAATCTTAAATTGTATTCTATTTCAATTCAATTCACGCACATCACCACAGCATTCTAACAAGTAACTTATTGTGACTATAAAAAAAACACTCGTCTTATTTCCCATCTGATTGCACTTGATTGATAACACTAATATGATTATTTGTGAATATACTTTATCCTTGTTATGTACTCGTCGCTAAATTATTGTTATGTACTGGTCGAGAATTTAATAGTCCTGACGCAAGAAGGCGGAAATCAGAAGACCACTAGGTTTGCGATGATACTTCTATTTTCCAAACACAAGGTGAATGCAAAAGTGGTATCACACCAAAGTAGAGTCACACAAGATTGTGAGAGCGAAATATATATGAATGTCCAGACAAGTGTGTGAACAAATCAATAGACAGTCTTAACATGATTGGCTAATTATAATGGAATATCGATCCATATATACATAGCAAAATATATCACACTGTCAAACAAACACACATATTATATGGATATATATCACCTCACCTTTTGAGAAGATTGATGATTAGTAGAGTGTTTTCTTGGAGGGTTATCTGGAACCGTTGAACTTGTTGTTGACGTCTGTCTGTTGGGTTTGCGGCTTCGGCTTCGTCCGGAATTGTCTGACATTTTATGTTTCTTGACTGCATTGAATAGCGAATTTAGTGGGACATCAGCCAGATGCAGACGATCGAACCAATCAAGTCCCAAAAGATTTAAATCACTCTTGGTGATGTAGCAAATTCCTGTGAATTTGATGTTGCGGAAGGAAACAGAACATTCGAGTTCACCAATTAGTTTGAGGCGCCCATCACAGGCGCTGACAGCAGTCTGAGAAGTATTTGCGATTGGTGGTCTGCCAATATTACTCCAAAGTTTCTCTGATATAACAGTAATATCGGAGGCGGTATCTAGCTGCAGACGTGCATCATGACCATTCATCTGAAGGTCAAGATATTTCCACATACCTGGTGTTGTGACTTGACAGTTTGCGAGTCGACTCAATTCATGATCAGAGTTGGCAGACTGACACAGAAGTCACTCAAGTGTTCTAGAATAGACAGCTTCGCACACACATTTCTTTTCTGCCATGTAAAACCATGCTGGAATAAGTTCTCAAATCAAAATAGAAACCGTTCATCGACTAGAGCCATTGTAACCTACTCCACAGGATTAGGTGAACTGATAGATGCATATGGAAGTGACCAGAAGAGATGGAGATCAACTTACGGCTGGTGAAGGTTTTCTGTGATTTTGTAGCAAGGAGCGTCTGATCAATGGATTTAGAGATAAGATTTCTGAACATATCTATGAAGCCGAATCACCTTCGGATCCCACATTCATGAAGACTGTTATACTTTGGAAATTTAGTATGAAGTGATGAAACACATAATGTAATACTGTAATGCTACAAGACTAGACGCTTGGTAAAGGGACGTTTATTTGGGAATTTGGCATCTTTATATAGCCAAATTATGCACACCTTATCTTTAAATCACCACCATTTGCACAGATCTCCTGTGTTGTGGTACTTCTGGCTTCCTCCATTTTGTCTTTCTTTGTGTTCCTATCACGTCTTCCATGTATATCCGCAACTCTGCATTATTTTGCTTTCTCTGACATCAAATCTCTCTCTCTGCTGTTTGATGATTCGATGTCAATGAACGTCTCTTCATATATTACTGAAAAATCTTATCAGTAGCACATGCCGACCGTGTCGGTGGGATAGGGGTTAGGACGATCGCTAACCATGCACGTGGTTCGCGGTTCGATCCCCAGCCGCCGATGCACTTCTTTACCTCATTAAGCCAATAATAAGACTGGTAGGGAGGAAAGGTTGGGCATGAGGCTGGCTAGGAACCCCATCCTATAAAAATGAAACACTGCTACAGAAACTTCAAGCCACTATAGCTTGAAGCCGCCCTATGTTCCACTGGGGAACGTGAAGGAAAAAAAGCACATGCCACACTATGTCAAATAGTTCAAAGAATGTATAGATTTTTGAAAGGAATGTAAAATGAATAGGATTAATTGGACTAGTAGGTAATTGAAACATTACATAATATGCTAAGGAGTTTCATAAGATAGAATGTAACATTTCAAAAAATATATATTTGAATTAAAATGCTAATAATAGATGGAATAAGTGGCATAAAAACAGAAATTGTTCAATGCGATAAACAAAGACAACAACAAAAAATAATAATAACAATCGTAATAATAAATGGAAGGTGCATAGATTAAATAAACCAAACAAAAAATAAATAAAAAAGTTTTCAAGTACTAGTTTTATAGGGATTTTGTTTTTTTTATTGATTGGTTGTAGGATTTCATCATGAGCTGACTGACATCAGTTAGAGAACTGTTGGTAGACCTGCAGGGGTGGGGGGGTGGGAGTACTGGGTAACTGTTTTTCGTCAGACTAGTTTGGGACTGATCGAAGAAGAAGACATTGAGAAGTGGTCGCGTTATATCATGATTTGGGAGAAGTTAGAATTCATGGACTGGCCATTGACTGAATCGGTTCTCAGTGGCTGAATGGTATACGAGCCAGCTTGCCTTGTAACCATAAGCTTCTAAGTTTAAAATCGAGTGAGTGTGTACTGCCAATGTGTTCCAAACTAGGATGAAATAGCTGGCTGTCCAATACTCCCTGTGACTGGTTTTCAATGGTTCTCTAAATGATGTCAGCTGGTGATGAAATCATTCAGATTATCGATCAAATACAATCAGATAGGAAATAAGATGTTTTATAGTAAAATGAAATAATATAATTTACAAAATACCTTGCAATAACTGCGCATGAGGTCAACTACATAGGTCAAATTAGTAGACAAGTTGTAGTCAAATTGTCAGAACATAAGAATTCAGCTAAGATTAGAATGATTGATTCCACGATGATAAATGATTTAGAAAGAGGCTCAGCAAGCATTAACACACAACCACACAATAGTGTGGCTGAGACAGAATTAAAACTCCAAAAAGTAATCTAGGTAGGTGGAGACAGAAAGAGAGGTTGATTGCTGAATCCTGCTTGGTTCATCAAGTCTATACTCAACACAACATATGCAATAGAAGTGACTCAACGCAAGTACGAGAGATATGGAGGATATTATTACCACCACTCAGTCAGTTAAATCAGAGGAGGATAATAAATAATCTTAAATTGTATTCTATTTCAATTCAATTCACGCACATCACCACAGCATTCTAACAAGTAACTTATTGTGACTATAAAAAAACACTCGTCTTATTTCCCATCTGATTGCACTTGATTGATAACACTAATATGATTATTTGTGAATATACTTTATCCTTGTTATGTACTCGTCGCTAAATTATTGTTATGTACTGGTCGAGAATTTAATAGTCCTGACGCAAGAAGGCGGAAATCAGAAGACCACTAGGTTTGCGATGATACTTCTATTTTCCAAACACAAGGTGAATGCAAAAGTGGTATCACACCAAAGTAGAGTCACACAAGATTGTGAGAGCGAAATATATATGAATGTCCAGACAAGTGTGTGAACAAATCAATAGACAGTCTTAACATGAATGGCTAGTTATAATGAAGTATCTATCCATATATACATAGCAAAATATAGCAGACATGTCAACAACCACACATATACTATGGATATATGTCACCAAGCAACGGACTGTCAACAAACACTCATATTAGTATACAATTGGTGGATGGTGGCTAGCAGTGGAATCCAGGATGCGCATTTCGTCCTATTTGGGACTCGTCAGCTGGATATACCTGCATTTTTCAGTGAGTGATGATGTTCCCACCGAGGCTCGAACCCAGTACCCATAGTTTCAAACGCCTGAGACCGAGCACTTCGGTCCAATCAATCGACGGGAAAATCAAAAATTCAATTCAATAATTAATATGACTCGTTGCACAAGAGGTGGCTGTCGTGGCCCAAGTGGTCTAGTGGATAACGCTTTGGCGTTTGAAACTATGGTTACTGGGTTCGAACCTCGGTGGGAACAACATCACTCACTGGGGAATGCAGGTACATCTAGCTGACGAGTCCCAAATAGGACGAAATGCGCATCCTGGATTCCACTGCTAGCCACCATCCACCAATTGTATACTAATTAAATACCCAGACATCGTCGAAGCATCTGCACAAGAAGCCGACATGTCAACCTGAGACCGAGCACTTCGGTCCAATCAATCGACGGGAAAATCAAAAAAATTCAATTCAAAACACTCATATTATATATAATATAAGGAGAATATACGTTGTTAAAGGAGACAGGTTCATCAAAGTGAAATGGTCACAGACTAAGCGAGCAAACAGAAAGAGAGACCACCATATATATATATATATATATATATATATATGGATACATATCAATCCTATATTGATTTTTATTCAAATGTCTAATCGCATCAGTTTTTACTCATGTATATAAATGAAGCAAAAAAGTGAGTTGTGTGAGTAGTGCCTTGATATGGTTATGAGTAGCAATGATATACTGTGCTCAGAATGTGGTCACCAGTATATATCACTGGATGACAAACATTGTGTAATTTTATCAAAATAAAATTCTATCCATAATGGAGTTATCACTATGGAAGATTTATCGATTGACACAGAATAGTGTATAAGAACAAGGTGCTGCTCATGGATAGAATTATTGATTGGTGTAATTTCTATAAGGATAGAACTTGTGCACTGTGGTGGTAGAGTATAATTCCATTACGGGTAAAATTTATATTGATAAAGTCTCACAGTGTGTTGTATGCAGTAATATTTACTGATGACCACATTTCGAGCACAATGTATCATTGCCACTCATAATCATATCTAACTTCTCCTTCACAATAGTCAATCAGTGATGATATTAGATAACAAGCAGTAGATGTGTATAAACTTTAATTTCAATCGATTATTTTGATTAGTTGGGTCTTTCAACTCAAGTTGGTCATCTAAGCTAAATCTCCTACACAACTGCAGTGCTGCTGAGAAGTTGCTGAACAGGAAATAGGCTTAGTGGTTTATGAGCTTGCCTTGTGACCAGATGGTCCTGAGTTCGAATCCCAGTCCCAAACTAGGACGAAACAGCTAGTTGTCCAGTACTCCTCCCTGTGGCTGGTTTTCCAATGGCTGTCTAACTCATATCACCCTCATGATGAAATCCTTCAACCAATTAAACAAAACATTGCCTACAAAATCAATACTTGAGAATTCATTTTCCTCTTCACCTGTACAATCTCATTTATAGACCATTTTTTTCAGGCGAGAGGGTAGCAACAAAAGTGATGGGTTGTCATAATCATATCAGTTGATTATATCAATAAACGGGAGAGTTTATAAACAAATAAAGATCATGGTTTTCAGGTGTTTGTTTGTAGGGATTTGATTGGTTACAGGATTTCATCATGAGTTGAAATTAGTTAGAGAACCAATGGAAAACCACCTGGGAATACTGGACAACTGTTTCGTCCTAGTTTGGGACTCCTCATCAGTGCGCACCCGACATCAAGGTTCGAACCTAGGACCTTCTGGTCACAAGGCGAGCTAGCTCGTAGACCATTAAGCCACTGTGACCCGACTCAGTGGCCAGCCCATGAATTCTAACTTCTGCCAATTCACGACGCAGCGAGACCCCTAGCCAATGTCTTCCATGGCGAGTATTTGTTCTCACACCCGACCTGCTGCACCCTGCTGGTGACGACTTCTCACTAGAACTCCAAGTAACTATCTACCTGAATACGGCAGGTCACTAGTGAGCATCTCATTGATATTCAAGTGTTGGTTTGTAGGGATTTGATTGGTTACAGGATCATAGTTGTTACTATGACAGCAGCAATGGTTGAATTATCTTCGTTTCTATGATTAGCTCCAATTTCTCAGTCTGAATGACTACAGCCTCAAAAAATGCAAATAAGATGAAAATGTATTGTCTTCTTAGCCAGATAACTCTTCACTTTGTAGATTACTTTGAAGGAGGAGGAGGAGGACGATGCTTTTCTTGAGATAGAATGACCAGTGTCGTTGACAAGGTGTTCAATTTACCGCACTCCTTGTGTTAGAATCACTGTTGCTTTTATACAAACATGCGGGATAGCGTTTCTTAAACTATTAGCACGAAGCCTAGGCTTCCTGTGGCCGATTGCCTCCAGCTATCTAATATCATCAAATCAATGTGCACTGTGATGGCGAGCTACCTAGAACGGTGGCCACATTACAAACCTGACTGATAGAATTCAGTCTGCAGCAAAGAAAGGACTAGACACTCTACACTAGTTACCAGTGTCCAATCAAAATGAAGAGATTATTGACTATATTGACTAGTGGATATGATATATGATATGATATAACATATCATATCATATGTCATGATATGATATGACATCATGATATGTCATGATATATATATATATATATATATATATATATATAGGGGTTTGTTTATATACTCTGCAAAAATAGGCGGTCAAAATTGTGTTTCATATGACATAAAAATACCAAACAGACAAAATAACATTAGTAATAAATAGAAATAGTAATGATGGCGTATTTCTACCATCAATAAAAGAGATATTATACCTTGATTTAATTCAATGTCCAAGGTTCAATGTTCAATATTCAATATTTGCTTTAATGAACAATGGAATTCCAGTATATGTATAATTTGATGTTATTTCATTTTATTATAACTATTATTATTGTTATTGTTACTTTTCTATTGAAAATCATCCGTTTCATATTTGAAATTTTTATTTAAAAAAATTTGTTTATACTCAATGGGTTAGCAACAAACAATAAAATTATATGTGAATACATATTCGCGTATATGAAATGTGTTTATGCGTTGAAGTTTCTGTAGAAATTTGGTTAAGTTTTCGGGGTGGAGTTGCTAGCACCCTATTTATCCGGGCTTGGGACTGGCTAGAAAACTAGCGAGCTAGTAATCTAGGCGAGGCGACACAAGTCAAGTGATCCACAACGGAAAACTCAGCGAGGCGTTTAAAGTAAACACAGGAGTCAGACAAGGGTGCTTATTATCACCCACGACGATATTCCTAATTGTGGTGGACTGACTGGATTATGCGTCAGACAGTGAGTGGGAAATGAGAAGATGGGGATATCCTGGACCGACCAACGTGAAGAACCTAGAAGACCTGGATTTCGCGCGTGAATGATTTAGGTTTGATGTCACACAAAATTGAAGACTTACAAGCGAAAACCGACAAACTGGTCGAAGAAGCAACCGGAGAAGACAGGACTCCAGGTGAACATAGACAAGACGGAGGTTATGAAAATAACCAACCGACCACCACCAACAACAACCGCAGGAGCAACATCCAGCGCCAATCACAATCAACGGGAGGAAGGGATTTGAAAGAGGTTACTTCATTCACTTCACTTATCTAGCATTGAGCATTGTGTCAACTACAGACAGTCGGAACGGACGAGGATGTCAAATCGAGAATCGTATGGTGGGCGAGAAACACATTCATCATCAACCTGAAACCAATCTGGAAAACATCTTCGTCACTCAGCCAGCATCAACAACAAAATTCAGTCGGATTTTCAATACAAACGTCAAGTCAGTCAGTTCTTCTATATGGATCAGAAACTTGGAGGGCGGGTCACAAAGAATATTTCCAACAGCCTGTTGCAGACCAGAGCTTTATCAACAACTGACTGTCTTCGCTGGATCTATACTGAAGATGAGATGGCCGGCCGGGCCAGAAGGAGTCACCAACAAGAAACTATGGGAACAAACAAACAAAACAAGAACCAATCGCCAACCAACAAATATGCAGGTGAAAGTGAATTGAGATGGATTGGACACTGGCTGAGTGAGGAGGCCGCTGGGTGACATCGCGCGTCAGGCCATTGCTTGAGTGGAACCAGGCTGATAGGGAAGCGGCGAGTGGGACGTCATTGCAAGGGTGACATGGAGGAGATGGTATGAAGAGGAGGAGGAGTTGAAGGAGCATGGACTAACATGGATGGATTCAGGTGAAAAGTACAGCAGAAGGAAGACAGAAGTGGTAAGTGGAGACGTGGAGTTGAAGCCCTATGTTCCACTAGGAACCCAAGGGAACAAAAATAGTAATGATAATGATATGAAATGTGTTAGTTATGTAATCTGAAGGCTTTAATATATATTACTATATACATATGTGGGGATTAAATAAGGGTATTATTATTACGATCGGCGGCCTGCTTAAAACTTGGGCTACCAAAAACTTTCATTTCTCTCTCTCTCTCTCTCTATTGCACATATATTTTATCTCGTTTGGTTTGTTATAATCGACTCCTACTGATCTTATTAGCTACGCTTGTATGTTTCTAAAATGTTTACAAGCTTCTGATTCACAAGTTTCCACTAAACTTGAGGAGGAGTATGACTGTGAGTGGCAACGTGTTCCAATACATGAAATAAATGTTATTCAGTTAAGTCCTTGGGTTTCAAAATTTAGTTATGAACATCTTACAAGGTTGGCTTTCACAGCTAGATCGATATCGTGGATTTCTTGAAGGAAGGAGGCAAAGCAGATATATCACATAATGGAATGAATGGTTTCTGCTTCAGCTCAGAGAGAGAACACTGTGTCACAGGAAGGATATACTGTCATTTAATTAATAGGAGTCGGTAGAAGTTAGAATTCATGCAGTGACCAATGGATCGAGTCCCAGTGGTTTAATGGTCTACAAGCTAGCTCGCCTTGTAACCAGAAGGTCCTGGGTTCCAAACCCCTGTGATGGATGCGTAATGATGAAGGGTTCCAAACTAGAAGCAGAGAAACAGCTGTCCAGTACTCCAGTGCTGGTTTTCAAATGGTTCTCTAACTGATGTCAGCTCATGATGAAATCCTCCGACAAAGCAAATAAAATGCCTACAAACCAATACCTGAAAACAGGATTTTTAAAACACAAAATAATTGAACAGAGAATATCCTTTTCGATAATTTCCTCTTCTGGCTCTACAATTATATATATATACGTTGAATCCTCTTAAATAGACATTTCACCAAGCCTCTCTTATACTGTAATGGACAGAAGCTGTGAAAATTAAGGTATAGCCCTGTCCAAGTGGGCTTTCTGTAGATCGATCGTCTTGTTGAACCGTCATCTCTTCGACTCAGAAGTATGTCTAAAAAATACAAAAATGCATCCGTATTCATAGTAAATTTAAATTCCCCTATTCATCCTACTCTGCCTAATTAATTGACAAATATTTTGAATATTTTTTTGAAATTTGATCTTTTATAGTCATTTTTAGGGTGAACTATCTCACTTTGTTTGAAATAGCCTTGCCAATTAATCGATGGCTTTATGCATACATACGTTTTAATCGTTCACGTTTTACGCCCATTATGTTTTTAATTTCAATTATTATAATTTTATCAAAACTCTGGCTGTTTTAATTTAAGCCCCACCCTTTCTTTGTTCACTCTGGTCACAAAACTAAGTGACTTGCCATTCTCAGTGAATTTTTAAGTGATGTTATATAACTGGGAGTGATCGATAGGAAACTCTGAGTGACCTAGGTTTCGTGTCGATTAACACTCGTCAGGAAGGCTTGTCTTCAGTCTTGAAGGAATTCAGATCCCTTCTTCTGAGACTTGAATTCGTGTTACCCATTACTTTAGTCAGAGATGTCACCATTCCGCTAAGTCTATAGCAGCCTGTTGGAAATGCTTTTCATGACATACAGTGAAGGTTTCTGACTCGTATAGAAGGAGAACTCACTGACTGAATAACTTCACAGGTGTGTTGAAGAGAATCCGAACGAATCGTGTTGTTTATGCTGGCTGTCTGGCTGGCTGGCTTTGACATCTCCATCTGTTCCTCTGGTCTGTGGTTGAAACCGTGCTTCCTCTCCAGATAAATGAGGGTAAAAAGTAACCTCTGTCAAATCTCTCCCGTCGATGGTGACTGGTGGTGCTGGTTGTTGTTGTTGCTGTTGATAGTGCTGGTTAGTTATCTTCATCACCTCCGTCTCCACCTTCTCTATGTTCACCTGGAGTCCTGTTTTCGCTGCCAGCCAGCCAGCCAGCCAGCCTCTTCTGCAGTTTGTTGGCTTTCTCCTGCCTCTAAATCTTCGAGTTTGTGTGACATTTGACATTAAACATAAATCAACCACACATGAAATCCTGATCCTCTAGAGTCTTCTTGTCGGTCTGTCCAAAGTATTCCTCTCACCTCATTCCTCACTTACAGTCTGACGCATAATCCATTTGTGTACCACAATAAAGAATGTCATCACTGGTGATGATAGACAGGTAGCCATATCTTACTTTTGTATTCACTTCTAAAGCTTAGCCTTACTGAGTTTTCCGTTGTGGATCACCTGACACATGGCAGGAATCGTCAGATAGCCATCTGTTGAATAAGGTTGATAGAAATTACGGAAACACTACACTCCATAGTTATGAAATAGTTTCCAAATAACTTCTCGGTCAACGCTATCTATCGAAGGTAATTAGTAATCACAACAACTAAATAAATAAATGTTAATTAAACATTATTTATTTATTCAGTTTATATTGATTATATCAATGACCTTAAATTCAAATATTTTTATTAGGTCATTACATTTAAATACATTAATACAAACATTTTATCACAATGAACATTTTCTAAACTAGCCTCATTGTATGATAACGAGTAATATATTGTGCTCTAAGCGTTACCTAGAAAATATATACACACACACTCTGTACGATTAACACAAAAATTCTAATGTTTGATATCTAGAAGGTGATAGGAGTAAGACAAGATTGCTTACATCACTAATGTTGATATTCTTGATTGTTAGGGGACTCGGTTATGTAATAGATCTTGAGTGGGGAGTGAGAGGAGGCAAGTGCATGTTAGATCAATAAAAAGACTCTAGAATATCTGAACCTCGTGGACGATTTATATTCGATGTCACATGAAACTGAAGATTTACAGGTGAAAACCAACAAGGTGATTGAAGGGGCATGCTAAGAAAACAAGACTACAGCTGAACATGCACAAGATAGGCGTAATGAAAATACCTAATCACCACCACCACCAACAACAACAACAAGACCAGCAAGTATCAATCACCATCCATAATCAATTAACCAGCCAGCTCATATGGCCCCACTATCATTGACGGCATAGAGGTTGAAAATACATCTAACGTCAAGTATCTTGGACTGAGTATTTCCACCGATCTTTCCTGGTCCTCCCACATCTTACTAGTTACTAGAAAGATGTTTCGCTTAACGTTCTACATTAGGAAGTTAAGGCAGCCCGGCATAAAGCAGTCTTTGCTTTCTCAGTTTGTAAATTCTTGTATTCTACCCATCCCTCTTTACTGCTCCCCATTAATGTTTCCTGGACTACTTAAGAAAGACTTTGCTTTGCTGAGAAGAGCAGGCACTAAAAGCCGTCAGTAGGGCAAGTGGGATATCGTTAAACCAACTGGTTAACACTATTGTAGATAGACATATAATGTCATGTAAGAAACTAGTGAATACCATATTGTCAGACCCCGATCATCCTCTCTATACGCAGCTCTCTCCTTGTATTTCATCTGGTAGAACTAGAAGCAGCTATAGGAGGCTATATGCTAGGACTACCAAGTACAAAAACTTTACAATACCATATCGGGCACAGCTGTTATGTGATGAGAAATCCTTTAGGTATGACACGATCAACTTACTGCGGCACTCTAACAAATAGTCCCATTAGTTTTTGTTTTCCTTTCCTCGTTACTATTACACTGTTGTTCTCATCTTCTATTACACACTAATTTTATATTTCATATCCATGTGGTGCATTGTTTAAAATGGAAACGCAACGCTGTTCTTTTTATTTCTTTTTATTTATCTATTGTTTGGTTGTTGCTTTTTGATTTTAAAATCTTATGAAATTTATGAGGTAATTAGATGCAATATATTGTAATGCACGCTGAAAATTCCATACCTGTACCACAAATACTGTTTGGAATAAAGCTATTATTATTATTATTATAAGGGAGGGAGGGAGGGAGGGAGGTGAGGGGAATCTAAAGCAAGTTATCTCTATCACTTACCTGAACTAGAGAACATCGTTTCAAATACAATCGATATAGATAAGGATCACAAGGCTAGCTAAGGTCGAAAAATCAATACGTGGCTTCATTATCAGGATGGGAATTTTCAGTACTAATGTAAAATCAGTGATTCTATGTGATTCAGAGGCTTGGCATGTGTGTCACCAAAAGCATATTAAACAAGCTACTGCGAACTTTTACCAACAATTACTTTTACTGGCTTGGTGCTGAAGATTATATGTCCGGACTGAACATACACTGAGTGACATCACATGTCAGGCTATCAAGCGGAACCCGCATGCAAAGCGAAAGCTTTTATTTCCCAGATTCAGATAGAGGAGAACATGTACAGAGAAAACGGAAGCCTGTGAGGAGTCTTGCAGCTATATGAAAATAGTAGTAAAAGAACGAATGGAATGAAGATATGCCTCTGGTCCACAAGGAACCCAGATAATAGTCATAATCGTAATAACAAGGGACATCTTGAAGGCAGACAAAGTATAGCGTGATATAATATTACTGAACTAACTCCATTATGGATAAAATTTTATTTTGATAAAATCACACAATGTTTGTCATCCAGTAGTAATATTTACTGATGACCACATTTCCAGCACAATTGATTACTGCTTATAATCACATCAATGCGCCTCTCACACAAGTTTCTTGCTTCATTTATTTGGATGAGTAAAAATTGATGCGATTAGACATTTGAATAAAATCAATATAAGATGGAGTACATTCGGAACGAATCCTACTGTTATGAATAAAATACAATAAGATGGGAAATAAGGTGTTTTTATAGTAAAATTAATAAGTAACTTTTTAGAATGTTATAATGTATGTGAATTGAATACATTTTAACATTATTTATTACCCTCTAATTTGACTGGTGGTATTAATATCCTTCATGCACATAATCTGGTATTTGCATTAAGTCATTTCTGTTGCATGGGTTGGGTGTAGACTCGATGAACCAGGATTAAGTAATCAACCTCCCTCTATCTCCACCTACCCATATAACTTTTTAGAATTTGGACTCTATCCCACCTGTCCTATTGTGTAGTTGTGTGGTAATGCATGCATGCAGTGCAATTACTGAGCTTACTTCTGTCTGAGGTTTTTTCTAAATTACTTATCTTCGTGGGGTCAATCATTCTAACCTTAGCTAAACTCTTATGTTCTGACAACCTGACTGCTCCTGATCTACTATTTTGACCTATGTAATTGACTTAACTCATAGTCATTGGAAGGCATTTTGTAAATTATATTATTTTGTTTAATTGGGTCAACGCACAGGGGCTTTTAACCTACAAGGTTTATTCTACCTGAGTGAATTTGTAGGTTTGAATGCCACCTCAATTCTGCTTTATTGAGAATCCTACTAAGTAGGATCTCACATTGTTATGTACTGGTGTAACAACAGAAGACAAGGGCGAAGCAACAGATCGTTTTATTATGAAAATCAACACGTATTTATACATATTTCAACTACATTATTATAGACAAGCGCAGTCATCTGATTGGTTGTTTATCAGAAGTTAGGTAGACAAACGCAGGCTTCTGATTGGTTGTTTCGGGATTCCTTGACAAATAGAGTTCTCTATCTGCGAATCATATTTTGCCACGTTAACTTTGCTGTGATTGGTTGTTGACTCAGCCTTGTTCATATTTTCTCACGGCCCATATTAGTGACCTAGACCTTAACGTAGATTAGTGCCAACCAATCGGCTAGCAGCCTGCTCTCACCACACTCGTCCCCCCGTCAAATAGCTTCGTGCGCAGACGTTCCGACCTTCTGGGTGCTACATCCTCTAGTTGAGGATTGTTACTGACCGGCTTGTCCCACTGTACCCATCTTTGGAGCTGACTGGCGTTAACTCGTTTCTGTTTATCACCTCTTCGGATGGTATATACTTGACCCCGTCTTTTTGTGATTGTGTATGGTCCTTCCCACTTTGGAAGGAGTTTCCGTGAACCTAGCCCGCCTCCAACTGTATATCTCCTGTCTCTACACTTCACTTGGTCCCCGACTGCAAAGGTAATGCACTGCGTCCTTTCTTTCATCTGAGACTTCATGACATCACTGCGCTGCTTCCGTATTACATTCTTGACTGCCTCTTTCCTCTCTGCTTTTAATTTCGTCGTACTCCACTTTTGGTGCATGGGCCAGGTCTCATTGTGTACCGGTAATCGTGGTTTTCTACCATACATCAGTTGGAAGGGTGACTTCTTCGTTGTTTCCTGAGTGGTAGCCCGATGTGTTAGTAAAATCAGTGGAAGCTCCGTTTCCCAGTTCCCGCCCTTCGAGGCCAGCCACTCCTTCAGTGTACGGTTGTTTCTCTCCGTTAGGCCATTCGTTTGTGGATGGTATGGGGTCGTTCTGATCCTCTTGATGCCCAGCTGTTGCAAACGGGAAGTAAACTCTTCACTCTCGAAACAGGGACCTTGGTCTGTCAGTATTGTCTTCGGTACGCCGTGGTCTGCAACAATGTGTCTAACTACTGCATCTGTCACGGTTCTTGCACGTTGGTCTGGGATTGCTACGGCGTCTACCCATCGTGTCGCGTGTTCCGTCATCACCAAGAGGTACTGATTACCATTGGATGTCTGAGGAAATGGACCCATGACATCTACGGACCACAAGTCACCTATCGCGGTAACTGGAATCGACTGAAGTGGTGGTCGTATACACCGGTCACCTTTCATCAGCTGGCACCGTGGACATCCAAGTACGTATCTTGCTACGTCTTCTCTCATACCTGGCCAGTACATACTTTGTCTTAGGAGATCGGTCGTTCTGGCCACGCCTGTATGCGCTAGCTGGTGACATTCTTCTATCATGTCGTGGCGCGACGATTGAGGTATGACAGCCAGCCAGCTTCCGTCGTTCTCTCGCCAGGTCAGAGTCCCGTAGGCATTCACTCTGAGTCGATCCCTCTGTCTGAGTAGTGTGGTTAGCTCCTTACTCGCCGTAGTTTGATCCACTTCTATTCCGTTGGTGATCACCTGTATTACTGTATTCAGCGTATCGTCCAACCTCTGCCTACGTGCAAGTCTTAGTGGGTCTTGTTCTACTGCATGCACTCCGTAAGCGACCTCGGGCAACTCAGACTCATCTTCTGGTCTCGATAACAAATCTGCCAAGACATTTTCACTTCCAGGAACGTGTGAGATCGTAAAATCGTACTCCTGAAGACGCAACATCCACCGTGACAACTTCCCCCGTGGGTCTCTCGCTGTCTTCAAAAATTGTAGCGGCTTATGATCAGTTTCGATGTGGAACCGCCGGCCGAGTAAATAAGGTCTCCATTTGTCGACTGCCCATACCATTGCTAAACATTCTTTCTCTATCGTTGAATACTTTCTCTCTGCGAGTGTCAAAACCCTACTGGCATACTCAACGATTCCCTCGTCCTGTCTTAGGACCGCACCTATAGCGTAGTCACTGGCATCTGTGCACACTGTGAACTGTCTTCCTGGCACAGGTAGTTTTAGCGTCATTTGTTGGTGGTCGAGCAGCTGTTTAATTCTGTCGAATGTCCTCTGCGATTCTTCCGACCAAACAAACTTTGGCTCACCTAGTAGCCTGTATAGAGGGGCTGCTATCTCATTGAAGTTCTTCACGAAGCGGCTATAAAACGCTGCTCTACCCAAGAATTGTCTCAGTTTTCTCTTTGAATTCGGGGCTGGAATCGTTTTAATCGTCAAAATTTTCTCCGGCAGTGGTTTAATCTCACCATTTCCCACTTTATGTCCCAACAGAGTAACATTCTTTTTGGCTATCTGGGACTTGGTTTTGTTGACGCGTAGTCCAAACTCTTCGATGCGTCGCAGCACGGCTTCTACATGGTTGACGTGATCGTTTTCGTTTTGACTGTATATGACGAGATCATCACCATAAACCTCCACGTTTTTCAAGTTCCTAAGTAATAGCTTCATCAGTCGTCTGAACGTAAACGGTGCACCTGCTAGTCCAAACGGCATGCGTTTAAATCGATATTGTGTCTGACCCACGATGAAAGCCGTCTTATCTCTATCACCTTGTTTTATCGGTATCTGCCAGTATCCTGAGCGAAGATCGAGAACCGAAAACACATTCGCACCTTGTAGGCGATCTAAAGTTTCTACCACTGTTGGCATGGCACACGGTCTTAACTCTGTCATACTGTTTAACTGTCGAAAATCAACACAGAATCTATACTTCCCATTCGCTTTTTTTACTAACAGCACTGGAGAGTTGTACGGGCTATCAGCTTCCTCAATAATGTCATCTTTTAACATCTCTTGCACTTGTCGCTCCACTTCGCCTTCCAGATGACATGGAACTCTTCGCGTTGTAAATGACCTTACTTTCGGATCACTTAACGGAATTTCATGATTCACCTTATCGCAATAACCGTATGGGTCGCCATCTCCAGTGAACAGATGATCGTATTTACTAATTAACTCTGTCACATTGTGTACCGTCGGCAGCTTAATCGCTGCTATCTCGCTGGTCTCATACATGTTGATATGCCCGTATTTCGTGACCACCACGTTCGCTTGCGTGTCGATTATGGCACCAATCTCACGCAGAAAATCCGCTCCTAATATCGTTCGCTGTAGTTCGGGTACAACAATGAAAGGAAACGTCACCTCGCAGCCACCAACAACGACCGTACAGTTCGATCTACCCGTGATACGCAACACATACCCGCCTACTGTTTGTACTGTCAATGAACACGGGCTAACACTCTTACATAAATTCTTATCTATTAACGACACGGCCGCCCCTGTATCTATCAAACATACTACTTCTCGATCATTCACTCGCAACTTCGAATACAGAGCCCTTTCTCAATAGCCCCCACTAAATCTAGGTTCATACGAAAGAAAGAACAAGCATTATACCGTCTGAAATTTTTTCTTTTTCGCCTTTCTGGGCAGTATCTTCTCCAGTGTCCCGGCTTACCGCATTCAAAACACCGGTCTTTTCTATCAGCCAACTTTAACGCCGCCACTTCCCGCTGCAATGCTTCAATTTTCTGCTCATATTCGTTTGGTTTTGGTTGGTCTATAGCGGCTACCGTTGTGCTCAGCAGCTGTCTGGTCACCTTCGCCAGCTCGCTAATATCCATCGGCTGCGTTGCGTTAACCAGTTGTAATCGCTGAGAAATGTGGTCTGGGACACTCTCGATGAATTGGGAAGACAGTAACTGCGCTTCTGATTCTTCATCTAAAGTGGGAAGCGCGCGTCGAAGTAGATTAGTCAGTTTCACCGCCAACACTAGCGGGTCTCCATCAGGTCCAAGCTTCATTGACCGGAACTGCTGCATTGCTAGCTGTCTGTCTGTTTCGCTGTCAAACTCGGACACTAGTCGTTCAACCAATTTCTTCCAAGACGCTGTGCCATTTGACCTGTCTACGCTGTCATATGCAGCCTTCGCTCGGCCTCTCAACAGCGTCCCCAAGACAACTGCCTTCGCTGCCTGCTCCTTGACACCCACCAGCTCAGCAACAGCCTCGAAGTCACGTAAGAAGCTCCTTATGTCTCCTTCTTCAAACGCAGCTGGCCACGGGATCTTCATTTTCTGGAGGCAGCGACACCAAATGTAACAACAGAAGACAAGGGCGAAGCAACAGATCGTTTTATTATGAAAATCAACACGTATTTATACATATTTCAACTACATTATTATAGACAAGCGCAGTCATCTGATTGGTTGTTTATCAGAAGTTAGGTAGACAAACGCAGGCTTCTGATTGGTTGTTTCGGGATTCCTTGACAAATAGAGTTCTCTATCTGCGAATCATATTTTGCCACGTTAACTTTGCTGTGATTGGTTGTTGACTCAGCCTTGTTCATATTTTCTCACGGCCCATATTAGTGACCTAGACCTTAACGTAGATTAGTGCCAACCAATCGGCTAGCAGCCTGCTCTCACCACACTGGTACTGAGTGGTTAATAGTAGTTTTCCCCGTCGCCAATTATGTTATGTACTCGTCGAGTAGTTAATAGTCCTGACGCGGAAAGAAGGGAAATCAGAAGACCACCTCGTTCACGATGATACTTGTAATTTCCAAACAAGGAAAAATAAACGTCACACAAGAGTGTGTGAGTGAAATGGTACGTAGTGTACGAATTGTGTGAACAAGTATGAACAAGTGTCTATTACAAAAGTATATATGAAAGTGACTAATACACATGATCCAATAGACAGACAGTCTTATCATGATTGGTTGTAATGTCATGTGACAACAAGGTCATACATTGTTTATTTAGTTAGTGGACAGACAAAAGCATATTGTCAGCTATAATGAAATATCGATCTATATACACATAACAAAACACACATCATGTGACCACATATCACACATGTCCCTCCTTATATGGTAAAACTACTGTAGATGCCTTATATTCTCTCTCATTTATGTTATCATCACTAGTTTCACCATTATTTTTTTAAATTTTGCTTTTGACCTTTTCTGATAATCCTAATGAATTTTAAGGCATAGTTATTTAACATCAACGCTCTTCTATCTGTGTTATTTCATCATTTAGTTTTTTTGATGTGCTACTTAGTGCTTCTACTCTGTTTATTAGAAACTTAACTGAGCTTGCTTTCACAGACAGTTAACGGATGAGATGAATTAAAGTCTAAATATCAATTAGCAGAATGAGTTGGCTTTTTATGAACGCAAGTGTGTAGTTTACCTTCTTCTTTTCTTTTTACTTTACAATCTAACATTATGGCTAATTCTCCTGGTTCATTTTCGACTCATATGTGAATTTTATTCCCTACCGCCGAAAGGGAGGCGGCGAGTTGGTCGTCCAAGGGTGACTTGGAGGAGGTCATGCGAGGAGGAGATGAAAGCATGTGGACAGACCTGGAGCGGGGTGAAAAAGTTGTCAGAAAACCGAAGTCAATGGAGGTGCGCAGCTGAAGCCCTATGTTCCTCTAGGAACTAAAGGATACAATAATAATAATAATACTAGTGAGTTAAATGCGTCAAGAAGCTAGGGGGAGATATGTTCTGTTTTTAACACCGTGAGTGAAAGTGTCATCCACATATCCCCACCATATTTTTGCAGTAGGATTAAATGTATTAAGAGCAACATTTTCCCAGCTGTCCATTAAGATATCAGCCACGATAGGAGATATTAGTGATCCGCTTATATTGATTTTATTCAAATGTCTAATCATCATTTTTTACTCATAAATATAAATGAAGCAAGAAAGTTGTGTCAGTAATGCCTTGTATGATTATGAGCAACAATCATTTGTGCTTGAAACGTAGTCATCAGTAAATATTACTGTATAACAGACATCGTGTGATTTTATTAAAATAAAATTTATCCATAATTGAGTTATACTCCGCCACCACAGTGCCCAAGTTTGATCCTTATATCAACATTACTGAACCAAGTTGATCATTTGGAATTACTGATGGATGAATAAGAAGCTTAGATCCAAACACTGTAGCACAAATAACTTAGTACATCATATTGGTTCCACCCCGATGACGAATGAATGTATCATTCATAACCATAGAGGAGGTGAATCGTCAGCTAAAATAGCTCATTGATAGCGTCTCTAACTGTAGCACTGACTGATGCAGGCTCGAATCTCAGACAATTTGCATATCAGTTCCAGCAGGGTTACAGATATGCCCTACAAATAAGCACCAATAAGCAAAAAACGTAGGTTAGCTGCACCTTTCTGCCTATTGCATACAACACACACACCCTTCAGCACAAAAGACTAAATATCCACCAGTGACTAACGTATTTACAAATGATTCTGTTCAACACAGGCGTGTGTAAACCAGCAAAATTCATAAAAGAATAGTCTATGTGAATATTTAACCTCTCGGATTATATTTCATTTTTATTTTTGTTTTAGTTACCTAGATTAAAGGCGTAATTTGATACTCATTGTCTCATATTCATTTTCTATCCTGTGAGTAACAAACTGAACAGTTGAGTATTTAGATTATGGATTTTTGTGCAGAGGGGGGAGGGTTAGGTTAATTTCTTTGTTGATTGCATTACGAAACAACATCAGTTAGATAGAGCATTGACAACCTCCCCCCCTCCAAAATCACTAGACAGCCATTTCGTCCTCATATGGGACTCTTCATTCGTACACTTAAACCCGGAGGGTGTTAGTCTCAAACCTCAGTGAGTACCTACTATTGAAGAGTTCCAAAACAGGACGAAATAGCTATTCAGTACTTCCTAGTCTTCCAGTGGTTCTCCAGCTGATGTCAGCTCTTGACTAAACCTGTAACTAATGTGTAATCATTAAATTAATGAATATGATATTATAAAAATAGTGGAGACGTGGTTCACCGACATAATTAGCCAATGCGTTCATGATACAAATCTTTTCTTGTTGTTTCCATATGGTTTCAAGCATTAAGCTTAGGAATTTATGCCCAGCGTTCCTTATTTCCGTTCATACTCTCAGTTAAATGAGATTTAGGAGTGCATCGGTGGCTGGTAGTCGGACCTGAACCATGTGTGTGTGTATGTGTGTTGGTGATCATCCTACCCCTGAATTGCTGATACACTGTAACACACATAGCCCACAGAATGCATTAGTGAACCATCTACCTGCCAACCCAACCAAACCGAACCGAAAGTTAGCCACACCTGACCAGTTTGACTATGTAGTAGACGAAATATTCCCCACTACCTATTATAACGTTGGGCTCCTACTTGGTATCATGTCATAAGCCCTCGCCAAAAATAATTGTGGCTCATATCCTACCTATCTCAGGAAAGATCTATTCCACAGAACTGAGTTCATAAAAAACTACGTATAATTCAGAATAAAGGCGAGTAGATCCGAATCCATTTAATGGCCACCACTACGGTAGTCTGACTACCCAAAGTTTATAAGCTCTCACAGAAATTCAAGTGTTTGTCTGAAGGGATTTGATTTGTTTGAATACAGGATTTCATCATGAACTGACATTGGTTAGAGAACCATTGAAAAACCATCTAGAGATTACTTGACAGTTGTCTCATCCTAGCTTGGAACTCTTCATCAGTACGTGACAACCACCAAGGTTCGAACCCACGACCTTCTGGTTACAAGGCGAGCTAGCTCTTAAACCATTAAGCCACTAAAACCCAATCCAGTGACCATCCCATAAATTCCAACTTCTGCCAATTCACGATATGGCGCGACCACTAGCCAATGTCATCTCTGGGGAGTATTTGTCCTCGTTGCCGACCTGATTTACCCCATCAATTACGACTTCTCTCTCAATGTGATGCACCCAGTGGCTGATCCTATTCGGTAGATAGTTACCTGGGTTCTAGTGGTAAGTCGTGACCAGTGGGGTAGAGCAAGTCAGAAGTGAGGACAAATGCTTGCCACGGATGATATTGGCTATTGGTTGCGTTATATCGTGAATTGGCACAAGTTGAAACCAATGAGCCATCCACTGGATCGAGTCTCGGTGGCTGGATGGTCTATGAGCTTCCTCGCCTTGTAATCAGAATATCCTGTAGCCTCACAGACATGTAAGTCAAAGCTACTGACTAGGTAGAGACATGAAACAGGTACCTAACAATACCTTGAGTCTCGCATGTTTCTCTAACTACGCGATATATTTAAATATTGCGTTTACAACACATTTTCTCTTTCAAATCTTTGTTACATCGGATCACATGCTTGAAAACTTTTTTATTTTCAATGCAGATTTCTTCGCTAACCAAATACACATTATTTAATTCAATTTTAGATTTTCCCAGCGATTGATTGGACCGAAGTGATCGGTCTCAGGTTGACATGTCTGTTGGCTTCTTGTGTCCATGCTTCGACGATGTCTAGGCATGTAATTAGAATTTAATTGTTGGATAGTGACTAGCAGTGGAATCCAGGAAAACGCGCATTTCGTCCTATTTGGGACTCGTCACTGGATGTGATTACATGCCTACACAGCGTCGAAACATCTGCACAAGAAGTCGACATGTCAACCTGAGACCGAGGAGCACTTCAGTCAAAACAATCGACGGGAAAATCTAAAATTCAATTAAAGAATTAATATGACCGGGTGCTCAAGAGCTGGCCAGCTCTCGTAGCCCAAGTGGTTTAGTGGATTACTCTTTGGCTGGCGTTTGAAACTGTGGGCATTGAGTTACAGTCTCGGTGGGAACATCATCACTCACTGACTAGGGAATGCAGGTACATCCATCTGGTGAACGAGTTTCAAATAGGACGGAATGCACATCGTGAGTGGATTCCACTGCTAGTGACCATCCACCAATTAACTTCCAGGTACACATTAATTAGAGAGAATCATTGAAAATCAGGGACCACTGGATAGCCAACTACTTCGTCTTGGCTTGGTTCTCTGCAGCATTGCACACACCCATGATCACAACACGGATTAAATATGAGACCTTCAGGATACACGAGACCATGCTGGGTTGACTATTCAGACACTTGAGTCAGAAATCAATAACCTGTGTATTTCTAACACCTTTGTTAATTCATTAAATTAGATCTACCCTCAATGAGCATCTACTTCACCTTGACGCTGGAGAGTACTCCGCTGGCCATGACTTCGCAGTACAGCTTCACGACATCCATCCATCCAGGATAGCCATTAATTATTGATATAAGAATAAAACTTGTGCACTGTAGTAGAGTGTAATTCCATTATGGGTAAATTTTGTTTTGATAAAGTCTCACAGTGTTATACAGTAGTGTTTACTGATGACGTTTCGAGCACAATTTATTGCTCATAATCATATCAAGGTAATCGCACGACTTCCTAAATACATCACTTAGAGAGCCACTGGAAAACCTAGGAGTACTGGACAGCTGTTTCGTCCTAGCCTGGGACTCTTCAGCAGTACGCATCCGTCACCACAGTTCCAACCTAGGATCTTCTGGTTACAACGCTGGCGAGCTCGTAGACCATTGAGCCACTGGGACCCAATCCATGAATTCTAACTTCTGCCTATTCACGACATAGCGTGACCATATCGCAATGTCTTCTTCGATGAGTTACTGCCTCATCTTCAACCTGCTTTACCGCACTGGTCATTATGTGAATGAAATCCTCTTCCAAGAATTTCGACATTGTCGAAATCAATCTTATGTCCGCTGTCTATCGCACGCATTGCTATAGCCGATCTTTTTTCTAGACTTTTTAATTCTACTTCATTTCTACGTGGACATTTCGTACATAGTCTAGGTTCATTCACTCTGACCTTATCAACTGTCTACTGCTCTCCCCTATATATCGTGCGTCACATTCTGAACACTTTAACTTGTAGACACAATTACTTTGTGACATTTTGGGAACTATATCTTTGACATGCACCAGCGCTTTCTCTAGAGAATTAGAAGACTTGACATAGAGTTTAATATTATATGAAGCAAATAGTCTTTGAATTTGTTCAGTTGTGTCTTTTCGATATGAAATGGCTATCGCCGATAGCCAGGATTTTTCAATTTTTTGTTTTCCTTTATGCTTCTTTCTATTGATGATATTATCTAGTAGCTTTTTCCGGATAACCATTTCCAATCAAAATCTGTTTTATGGTGGATATCTCGTTCTCCATACCGTCATTATCTGTTATAATGTTTCTAGCTCTGTCATAACGAGATTTAAAGCTACTGAATCTTTCATTCCTATTGGATGATCTGATTGGATATTCCTGGAAATACTTGTTGGAATGTGTTGGCTTTCTGTATATGGTAAATTTTAGGTTCTCGTCAGTTTGTCTTTTCACAAGACAAGCCAAGAAAGTTTAAAGTTCCCGACGCCGATTCTATTTCACTAGTAAACTCAATATATATTCTGAGATTAAGTTCATTTCTGTTAGAAAGTTGTCTTTTTCAGCTTTCTTTATAATGATAAATGTGTCATGTACATAGTTATCTGTACCATATTCTAGGATGACATCTAAAACTTGTCAATGCTTTCTTTTTTAGGGCTTACATATACAGGTTTCCTACAATGATAAATAATGTTTGTATGTGTGTATGTCGCTAATTTTGTTGACCTCATTGAGATTTTTGTCAGTATTAATTTTATATACACGGTTGAAGACAGAAAGCAATTAGTCGCTTAACTATTCATTCATTGTATGTAGCATTATTAGTGAAAGAACCACTAATATTGAGGAGTATTGATTTTAGCATTTTTGAATATAGAATACAGATCAATATGACATTGACTGTACTGACAGACCTGCAATTGAAATGAGTCATCCCCTGAATCACAAAGTTTAGACTATAGGGGTAGGATTTAATTGGTGGATGGTGACTAGCAGTGGAATCCAGGATGCGCATTTCGTCCTATTTGGGACTCGTCAGCTGGATGTACCCGCATTCCCTAGTCAGTGAGTGATGACGTTCCCACCGAGGCTCGAACCCAGTACCCATAGTTTCAAACGCCAAAGCGTTATCCAATTCAATAATAATATGACCCGTTGCATATGAGGTGGCTCTCGTGGCCCAAGTGGTCTAGTGGATAACGCTTTGGCGTTTGAAACTATGGGTACTGGGTTCGAGCCTCGATGGGAACATCATCACTCACTGACTAGGGAATGCAGGTACATCCATCTGGTGGACGAGTCTCAAATAGGACGGAATGCACATCGTGAGTGGATTCCACTGCTAGTCACCATCCACCAATTAAATACTAACTAAGTGCCCAGACATCGTCGAAGCATCTGCACACGAAACCGACATGTGAACCTGAGACGAGCACTTCGGTCGATTCAATCGACGGGAAAATCAAAAATTCAATTCAACTATAGGGTTAGGAATTTATAATACATATTCACATATTTAGGTAATCTGTCCTCACACACACACACATATACACTAAAGACAATAGACATGAGGTGAGATTTACTCATACTAACATACACATACAACACACATAAAAAAATGACATGGTCTAAATCCAATCGAAGTACATTCTACACTGTAATGAGTGAACCGTACAATTTGGACAAATTTATTTTCAAGTATTTGTGATTTGTAGGGATTTTGTTTGATTGGTTGATTGAAGGATTTCATCATGAGCTGACATCAGTTAGAGAATATCTGGAAAACCTGGGAGTACTAGACAGCTGTTTCGTCCTAGTCTGGGACGCACCCACCGGGGTTCGAACCCAGGACCTTCTGGTTACAAGCCGAGCTAGCTAGTAGACCATTGAGCTACTGGAGCCTGATCCTATGACGAAACAGCTGTCCAGTACTCCCAGTTGGTTTTCCAGTGGTTCTCTAACTGATGTCGGCTCATGATGAAAGCCTCCATTCAATCAAACTAAATTCATACAAATCACCAATTCTTGAAAATTAACCTGATGCTCACTAGCGACTGGCCGTATTCAGTCAGTGATCTGGGGTTCTAGTGGGAAGTTGTGACCAGTCGGGTATAGCAAGTTGAAGGTGAGGCAGTAACTCATCGAAGTAGACTTTGCTATTTTGTTGACGGAAGTTAGAATTCATGCAGTAGAGACTCAGTGATACCAGATCGTCTTAATTTTCCCACGTAGAATGTTAAACGGAATGTTTCTGGAAACTATATTAACTGTGGCGAAGGCAGGTGGGTGGAAAGACCAGGGAAGATGAAAGGAAATACATAGTCCAAGGTATTTAGCATTCGAGTCTTAACGACTGCACGTATTTTGTGAGCCTTTAACTGACAGTGTTAACCAATGGACTCTTTATTATTATTTTATTCCATCTTGTACTTGTGCATCGGTGGTACAACGGGAGAATGCTCGCCAACCACGCTTCATGTTGTCCAGGGTTCGATCCCCGTCCGACACACTCCCGAACACCACTAAGCCATTAATAAAACTGGTAATGAGAGAAGGTTGAGCATGAGGCTAGCAACTATCTCTCGTAAAAATAAACACAACTGCTACCGAATCTTCAAGCCTCTAGATTGACGCCCAATGTTCCACTGGGAACGTAGATTCAGATTTATTGGTTGAGGATAGGAGGCTTGGAGCTTATGTTAATCCTTTTCTAGTAGATTTCTGTGATTCTCCAAACCCTTCTTGAATAAATCAGTTGAGGTTGCAGACACCACTTCTTCTGGACTCGAGTCGGTTACAAGAGTTTATGACTCAGCGTGTGAAACCAGTACTCAACAGCAATATGTTTCTCCTTGGCTTTTGAACTCTCCTGCTGTATCCTCTAAGGTGCTCCGACCTGGTGGGAAGGAAAAGCGAGAATATGTCAGGTCCGTAGTCATTATTTAAAGTTTTAAACATTGTGATTAAATCTCCTCTCTGTAAAGGAGTGCGTCGGCCTGGGATCGAACCCCGGACCACTGCATGGTTGGCTAGCTTCCTAACCGCTATGCCACCGACCCACGTACAGGAATATAAAAATCTTATACTTTCACCTCACAATACAGGCAATTTCTGATATGATTTCCAGTTCGCCTTTACTCTGGCTGTTTGATCAAAAACGAATTTCTTTTGTTTATTGATCACCTAGTAACCATCTTATCAGACTTGTTCTTTTTTAAGCTAAATAACAATTTGGTCAAATTTTTTTTTTTCACCTAAGTATGCGTAGCTGCCAGTTGGAAACTTTACCTTTGTTTACTGTGATCTTTACACTGCAGGATGTTACCATAGCAGCTAATGTGTTTACATATATGTGTATGTGTTTGTTTGAATGATGACCTTTGTAATGGTTACATTAATTAGCAATTGTTTTTAATTCACCTATTTAAACTACTATCTGAGATACAATTTAGCCTTTATTTTTACTAGTGTTAATGTAATCTATAATGATATGTAGATTATAGTTTTTTGTAGGAAGTTCGGATTAATTTTAATGTAGATTACAGATAATTGTTAAAGAATCCTAGAGAAATGTTTCGTCCCACTTTGGGACTCTTCATCAGTGCTATATCACACGAAGGTGCAAAGTATTCCTCAGAGTACTACAGTGAACCTATTAGTATCAAGTATATTGTCTGCTTAATAGTTAATTTTTACCTATGTGGGCCCTACAGAGTGCGTAGTAGTAAACAGCAGTTATTTTATCCGTAAACTGGTATGGATTATTTGAAAATTATATTATCGCCATAGCAATAAATGTAATCCAAAATTTATTTCATAAAAAAACAAAATTTTTTCATTATCTTACCTAAATCAGTTAGTTAGATTGTTATGAAATTTCGTATATGTGTCACCGGAGTTAATTTCTCCCTATTCATCACATTTTATTCGTACTATACTAACCGTCGTCACCATTTCAACTACAGTTTGTTCAGTGATTGTTTTACTTTTCTTTTACATTTTTATTTGAAAAATGTGGGTGTGGTACATACTACAGAGTAGAGGATGTCTTTCTGCCGACGAATAATCAGATCTTAACTATGAGTTGACGCAAAAGCGGACAGTTTGGAACCCAGCTTAGTGTACATTGAACACATAAATTTAAATGTATTTTAAGTGTTGGTTTGTAGGGATTTGGTTTGGTTTCAGGATTTCATCATGAGCTGACATTAGTATTTTATTTGTTGTATATATCCTTTGCCTTATGTTAATGTTAATCAATCAATAAAATCAACTCTGCGTTTTGATTGGTTAGACCCACACACATCGGATAATCTGATTGGTTGTTTAAGGTCATTTGTTTTCTAGGTCTTTTAAACTACATGTGTGAGGCCGTTTAGCTATAAGGCGTTTTCGATCTCATAATATCTAACAGATACGCCTGTTGTTTCTATGATAGATACTAAAATACATCAGAAGACTGTGTGTGTGTGTGTGTGTGTGTTAGGAGACAGATTAGGAGAGGAAGATAAGCTTAGTGGAGCCATGAAAATGTTTAGCCAAAAATTGAGTTGGTTTGAACGTATTACAAAACTTTACAGTGAGATTATCTGAAATAAACCGTGGATTGGAATACTCTGAGGTGTTTTTTTCAAGTTGGCTGTACGTTTGCCTCTTGACTTGTTATCCTCTATGTCACTTTTGGACCGATGCAAAACTCATCGGTCGTTTGTCATTCAAGTTCCCCGTTGTGGGCCCAATATGTGATGTCACTCATTGGTCTCCTCAGCGTGTGCCCAATCTACCTCCATTTCTTCTGAGTACTTGTTGGGTAATAGGTTATCGAGTGGTTCACTTTCAGAGTTTCTTGTTTCTTGGTTATCCTCTCCGTCCATCAAGGTCTTCCGTATCAAGTAAAGAGTGCTGTTGGTGGAAGGTTGTGGTTACCTGTTGGAAATGGTTTTCGTGTGATGCATACATCACATCTATGAACTATGGAGAAACATTGATTTGACACTTCCTACTAAACATAAGGAAGTTTAAGAATAGAGTCCCGGGAGTGCGAACGCTCAAATGACCTTGAACGCTTGCTAGTCGTTGATTGAGAAGCGTACCAATATTCTAGAGCGAAAATGAGCAGTGTTCATCTGTTCAGATGCAAATTTCACCCAGATCACGTATTTCAATACTGCCTAGATAATGGATTAATAGACGTACTCGGATATGTAGTTGTGGTGCTTCTATGAACCTGCAGCCGTATACTCAGGTCATTGATGGATACATATTCAGATGTATGGAGTGTAGGAAACGAACAAGTTTTCGTACTGGTAAGTGACACCTTCACTTAATTGTCCTCTAGGAACTTTCTTTGAAAAATCGAAACTTTCGTTGACCAATATCCTGTTTCCGAGCCATTATTGGATTTTAAAGTCCGGGGTGAGATCAACTGCGGCTCAGACAGATAATACATTAACGTCTACTGTGCAATCGTTCCAATTTTATTGAGATTTGGCGTCACGGAAAATGAACAGTATTACACAAGTATTGAGAGGAGTCGGTGTTGTAGTTAATATCGATGAAAAGGTGCTAATAAAGAAGTACAACCGAGGACGTGGTACGGCAAATAACGTTTGGGTTCTGGGAATTTACGACACCCATATTCGGAAAGGATTAATCGAATATATTCCAGATAGGAGTGCTGATACACTTCTTCCTATTATTGAAAGGCTGGTCTTATCAGGTACTACCATTCATATGGAGGAATGGGCAGGATATAATCCACTATCGGCTTTGGGATATATACATCATCGAGTAAACCATTCGGATGACTTCGTTGATCCCAGAACCGGTACTCATACGAATTCAATCGAAGGTTTCTGAAGAAGACTAAAATATAGAATCAAAGCTGTAAACGGCTCTCAAAACCAAGTAATTTTTGGTCATCTGGATGAATATATGTATAGAAATTGGTTTAATTTAAAAACTGAAACTCCTCAATATAATTGGGACATCTTTTTATCTCATATTAGACAAAAATACCCTGTATAATGTTTTTATCATGCTTTTTTGTGTAAATATACGTGAAATTTTATACAAAAATCCCCAATTTTCTGATTGGTCGGCTGAAGGTCACTTGTGCGTTCACATTCCTTGGGGCGCTATTGTAGAACTTTACCCTAAACACGAGAATTCTGGAAGTCATTGCCACTTTTTATCAGACTATTCTCACTTCTACACAAATTCCCTTCATTAGATTCTTTTGTGTGGGTGTGGGTGTGACTATGTATATTTTCAAATTATGCTAGATTCAACTGACTGATACGCTTCTGTACACAATTATACTGAGAAATATTCTTCCAACTTTGCATCTGTTTCCCTTTATGAGTTAATTTAATACAACGTACACCTCAGTCTGTCTGGAGTTCACAGTTTGTTAAGATAGCCTGAAGCCAATTACGTGGAATCTACCGGCGAAAACCAACAAATTGCAGAAGTAACACCGAAGCTAGTATGATGTGAGAGCTGTCTGCTAGCCAAAATTGGTAGAAAGCAAGTTACATCAATGTTTACGACCCAAATCTTAGTCATGAGCAAAAAACAAGAACGAAGCCTAACCTTGGGGAAGTCAGCAACCAATCACAGCAGCCTTTGAGTGGGCGGATACGATTCGCAGATATATGGTCTGACCTTCAAAGAAATGGCCACAGCGTTCCAAGTAGCAGCTCCATCGCTGACAGATCTTGAACGCCACTCAACTGCGCAGAAGCCTTGAAGTCCTGCCCGAAGATCCATATGTCTCCATCAAAAACTGCAGGGCATAGGCTTTCCATTTGTCCGTAGGCAGTGACACCAAATGTAACAGCAGAAGACAAGGGCCAGGCGACAGATCGTTTTATTACGAAAATCAACATGTATTTATATAAATTTCACATACATTATTATAGCCTAGTCAAGTAGACAAACGCAGTCTTCTGATTGGTTGTTTTCGAGTTCCGCGGAAAGTGGAGCCATCTATCTGCGAATCACATTTGCCCACGTTTAAGTTTGCTGTGATTGGTTGTTGAATCAGCCTTGTTCATATTTTCTCACGGCCAATATAAGTGACCTAGACACTGATGTAGATTAATGTCAACCAATTGGCTAGCAGGCTGCTCTCATCACATATATATACTTAAATATCCCTTGATTTCGTCAGTAAACGATCTGTTGCCTGACTCTAGTCTTATGTCGTTACATATAGTTCAGAGAATTGGTTAGCGTGTCATGAAAAGTAGCTACCTTCGCTGCCTCAATACTAAATTTCAAATTGTTGACCAGAAAAGATCAGCAGTATACCTACCAGAAACTTATTTTATGCAACAGATATGCAGAAGGTAATGGAGGTGAATTGGACACATGCCGAAGGAACCACTGGATGACATCAGAAGCCAGGCCCGCAAAGGAAACCCGAACGGCAAGTGACTGACGAGTGTGTGTCAGTCCGTAGGCGGCATAGCAGATGTCATTGAAGAGGAGGAGATTAGAGCTTCTAGGCAATCGCGGAGCCAGGTACGAATGACCACAGTAACCAGAGTAACACAAAAATGTGCTGCTAAAACCTTGTGTTCCCCTAGGAACCCAATGGGATAAGAATTATAACAAGCTTAAATCCAGAGGAAAAGAAACTATATCATGACACAATAAGACTGAATAAAATTGATTATTTAGAAATTATCAATGGACATAGAAGAAGCTTAGGTCCAGGCACGTTATTATTCCCTGGACGGTTTCAAGGGTCCGAATAGTTTCTTCAGCGATAAATGTTATAAATAAGAAACAAAAAACTAATCTAGAATGTCGATTGTTTTCTCTCGTTTATGCCGATTTGTATTAAAGTTTACTTTGAAGTTGAATTAGATTGTCCTCCAGCGCCTCATATCTTAAAATATTGAATTACTATGCCTTGAATTAACACACATTTTTATCCTGTTTGTTCTGTCATTTTTGTTTGTTTGCTGTTGTTTCATTATAGATACAGAACCTGTTAAACCACATCGTCATCCTCCACCGCCTCAGCCTATGGATCATAGCCGTTCAAAACCAAAACGAGGTGATGAAAAATCCACCAGGAAATCTGATAGAAAGCCAGACTATGGTGAGTAATTTAGTATTATATATATTTGTGAAGATTTATCTACTGTGAATATGAATAAAGCAAGAACAAGAATGATTTTTGCAGGATAAACTGGTACCATCATTGTTTATTGCGTCGTTGGCTTTTCATCAGCTGCTTACAGGCCAAAGTCATTATAAAGTACATCTACAGAAACAGTTTTAACATATGATAGAGAAGATTTGTAGCTCAGGTGGATGATTTTGATGTGGTTGTGTTCTCTGAGCTGGATGGTTAATTTGCGAAGCTTTCATCATCCTACTAGGCGACATTTTCAGTGCATACTTCTAGTTGAATTGAAGTGAACTTCTAGATTTCTCCACGAGTTCACTATTAGTCATCTCTCCTGGTGACCACCTTGAACGTGATTGGTTGTTTTTGTGTGTTTTCACACCTTCTAGGTTACTTGTATTGGAACTAATCGTTTCTTTGTCTTGAACTTGTCTTGAAACCCCACACACAAAGGGTCAAACTTCAGGTCAAGGAAGTAATAAAAAACAATACCAATAAAAGCAGCCTAGAAGGTGTGAAAACACACAAACAACAGTCAATCACGTCCAAGGGCACTCACTAGGAGAGATGATTAAACTCGTGGAGAAATCTAAACGCTCACTTCAACAGATTGAAGTATGCGCTGAAGATGTCGCCTAGTAGGTCGACGAAAGTTTATCAAATTAACTATCCAGCTCAGATAACACAACTACATCAAAAACAGTTTTAACATAGTTGCACAGTGAGTTCATTTTTAAACAAAAATCAATCAACCAATATATGCATACAATAATAATTATTTATAATAATAATAAACACTTTATCCCGAACAATAATGATCATACACAATGGAAACTTTCGACATTACGTAATCAGATGAAAGAGAGGTGAAAACATTCAGTTGCCAGGGCAAAGAAAGTCTGATAACTGCTTCTTTCTGAACACATAAATCAGGCTTCAGGAGCTTGATGGAGATCGTAGTTATCAGTCTTTTTTTTGCCCTGGCAACTGAATGTTTTCACCTCTCTTTCATCTGATTACGTAATGCCGAAATGTTCCATTGTATATGATAATTATTGTTCGGGATAATGTGTTTATCATTATTATATATATAATTATTATTGTGTGCATATATTGATTGACTGATTGATTTTTGTTTAAAAATGAACTCTCTGTGCAAGTACTGTAAAACTGTTTCTGTAGATATACTTAATAGTGACTTTGGCCTGTTAGCAGCCGAGCTGATGAGGAGCTAACGAGCGAAATCACCCAGTGTTATACAGTAATATTAACTGATGACCACGTTTCGAGCACAAACTATTACTGCTCATAATCATATCAAGTTACTCACACAACTTATTTCCTTCATTCATATACATGTGTGGAATTGATTAGATATTGGAATAAAAATCAATATCGGATCATGTACATTCAGAAATAATAATAATAATATGAGTGTTATTGATCAATTACAATCAGATGGGAAATAAGATGTGTATCTATAAATTTAGTTGCTCCTGTGGAGAAAGCTACATAGGCCGAACAACTAGACAGCTTAACAAACGCATTAATGAGCATCTTCCTTCATGGTTCGGAAAAGGTCAAATAAAGTCCATACGAAGTTCTATTTTGGCTCATTTGATTGATAGTGGTCACCAAGTGGACAAAAATAGTGCTTTCAAAGTTATTTACCGCATTCCATCAAGTCTTTCGAACGGAATCAGAACCCGTCTTTTACACTTAGCCGAAGCTATGGGAATTCGAGAGAACAATCCTAGTCTTTGTATACAAAAGAAATTTGTTCTACCTTTGTCTCTCCCTTGGCCTAGGTGAATTCTATTCAAAACCCTCCCACCCTTTCTTATCATCCCTCTCCTTCGTACTTTTATGATATTTATTTAAACTCTGATTATCGTTCCATTTGATTTGACCTAATTTATTTATTTATTGAATTGTCTACATTTATGCATATACTAACTTTGTTATTCTTATCACCTATATAAGCCTTATTAACAATATTTTGTTATTATTATAATAATCGCTATTAACTTCGTTCAAAACATTTACCACATTATTATTATTATTATTATTTTCTATAGTTTGGTTTGTAAGGATTAGTTATGTTTTACGGGTTGATCACGGATTGATATCAGTGAGAGAACCATTGAAAACCAGGGAGTACTGGACAGCTGCTGTTTCATCCTAGTTTGGGAATCATCGGCAGTACGCACCCACTGGGATTCGAACCCGGGACCTTCCGGTTACAAGGCAAGCTCGTATACCATTCAGCCACTGGGACCCGATTCAATGGCTTGTGAATTCTAACTTCTACCAATTCGTGATTTAGCGCGACCCCAACCATTGTCGTTGGTGGGACATCCATCCACACACGTGACATCTAATTGGACCTCACTGGTCACGACTTCTCACTAGAACTCAGGAAACTCCAACCTGTAGCAAGTCACTAGCGAGCATCAGATTAACTTTCTATAGTTTGGTTTGTAAGGATTAGTTATGTTTTACGGGTTGATCACGGATTGATATCAGTGAGAGAACCATTGAAAACCAGGGAGTACTGGACAGCTGCTGTTTCATCCTAGTTTGGGAATCATCGGCAGTACGCACCCACTGGGATTCGAACCCGGGACCTTCCGGTTACAAGGCAAGCTCGTATACCATTCAGCCACTGGGACCCGATTCAATGGCTTGTGAATTCTAACTTCTACCAATTCGTGATTTAGCGCGACCCCAACCATTGTCGTTGGTGGGACATCCATCCACACACGTGACATCTAATTGGACCTCACTGGTCACGACTTCTCACTAGAACTCAGGAAACTCCAACCTGTAGCAAGTCACTAGCGAGCATCAGATTAACTTTCTATAGTTTGGTTTGTAAGGATTAGTTATGTTTTACGGGTTGATCACGGATTGATATCAGTGAGAGAACCATTGAAAACCAGGGAGTACTGGACAGCTGCTGTTTCATCCTAGTTTGGGAATCATCGGCAGTACGCACCCACTGGGATTCGAACCCGGGACCTTCCGGTTACAAGGCAAGCTCGTATACCATTCAGCCACTGGGACCCGATTCAATGGCTTGTGAATTCTAACTTCTACCAATTCGTGATTTAGCGCGACCCCAACCATTGTCGTTGGTGGGACATCCATCCACACACGTGACATCTAATTGGACCTCACTGGTCACGACTTCTCACTAGAACTCAGGAAACTCCAACCTGTAGCAAGTCACTAGCGAGCATCAGATTAACTTTCTATAGTTTGGTTTGTAAGGATTAGTTATGTTTTACGGGTTGATCACGGATTGATATCAGTGAGAGAACCATTGAAAACCAGGGAGTACTGGACAGCTGCTGTTTCATCCTAGTTTGGGAATCATCGGCAGTACGCACCCACTGGGATTCGAACCCGGGACCTTCCGGTTACAAGGCAAGCTCGTATACCATTCAGCCACTGGGACCCGATTCAATGGCTTGTGAATTCTAACTTCTACCAATTCGTGATTTAGCGCGACCCCAACCATTGTCGTTGGTGGGACATCCATCCACACACGTGACATCTAATTGGACCTCACTGGTCACGACTTCTCACTAGAACTCAGGAAACTCCAACCTGTAGCAAGTCACTAGCGAGCATCAGATTAACTTTCTATAGTTTGGTTTGTAAGGATTAGTTATGTTTTACGGGTTGATCACGGATTGATATCAGTGAGAGAACCATTGAAAACCAGGGAGTACTGGACAGCTGCTGTTTCATCCTAGTTTGGGAATCATCGGCAGTACGCACCCACTGGGATTCGAACCCGGGACCTTCCGGTTACAAGGCAAGCTCGTATACCATTCAGCCACTGGGACCCGATTCAATGGCTTGTGAATTCTAACTTCTACCAATTCGTGATTTAGCGCGACCCCAACCATTGTCGTTGGTGGGACATCCATCCACACACGTGACATCTAATTGGACCTCACTGGTCACGACTTCTCACTAGAACTCAGGAAACTCCAACCTGTAGCAAGTCACTAGCGAGCATCAGATTAACTTTCTATAGTTTGGTTTGTAAGGATTAGTTATGTTTTACGGGTTGATCACGGATTGATATCAGTGAGAGAACCATTGAAAACCAGGGAGTACTGGACAGCTGCTGTTTCATCCTAGTTTGGGAATCATCGGCAGTACGCACCCACTGGGATTCGAACCCGGGACCTTCCGGTTACAAGGCAAGCTCGTATACCATTCAGCCACTGGGACCCGATTCAATGGCTTGTGAATTCTAACTTCTACCAATTCGTGATTTAGCGCGACCCCAACCATTGTCGTTGGTGGGACATCCATCCACACACGTGACATCTAATTGGACCTCACTGGTCACGACTTCTCACTAGAACTCAGGAAACTCCAACCTGTAGCAAGTCACTAGCGAGCATCAGATTAACTTTCTATAGTTTGGTTTGTAAGGATTAGTTATGTTTTACGGGTTGATCACGGATTGATATCAGTGAGAGAACCATTGAAAACCAGGGAGTACTGGACAGCTGCTGTTTCATCCTAGTTTGGGAATCATCGGCAGTACGCACCCACTGGGATTCGAACCCGGGACCTTCCGGTTACAAGGCAAGCTCGTATACCATTCAGCCACTGGGACCCGATTCAATGGCTTGTGAATTCTAACTTCTACCAATTCGTGATTTAGCGCGACCCCAACCATTGTCGTTGGTGGGACATCCATCCACACACGTGACATCTAATTGGACCTCACTGGTCACGACTTCTCACTAGAACTCAGGAAACTCCAACCTGTAGCAAGTCACTAGCGAGCATCAGATTAACTTTCTATAGTTTGGTTTGTAAGGATTAGTTATGTTTTACGGGTTGATCACGGATTGATATCAGTGAGAGAACCATTGAAAACCAGGGAGTACTGGACAGCTGCTGTTTCATCCTAGTTTGGGAATCATCGGCAGTACGCACCCACTGGGATTCGAACCCGGGACCTTCCGGTTACAAGGCAAGCTCGTATACCATTCAGCCACTGGGACCCGATTCAATGGCTTGTGAATTCTAACTTCTACCAATTCGTGATTTAGCGCGACCCCAACCATTGTCGTTGGTGGGACATCCATCCACACACGTGACATCTAATTGGACCTCACTGGTCACGACTTCTCACTAGAACTCAGGAAACTCCAACCTGTAGCAAGTCACTAGCGAGCATCAGATTAACTTTCTATAGTTTGGTTTGTAAGGATTAGTTATGTTTTACGGGTTGATCACGGATTGATATCAGTGAGAGAACCATTGAAAACCAGGGAGTACTGGACAGCTGCTGTTTCATCCTAGTTTGGGAATCATCGGCAGTACGCACCCACTGGGATTCGAACCCGGGACCTTCCGGTTACATTATTATTATTATTATTATGATTACTATTATTATTTGATCCACTAAATCGCCGTCATTGGTTAAAATTTTATATATATAAGTCTATGTAAATGAGAGTAAAGCCTGAAGAAGATCTAATTGAAAACAATATTTGTAAAAAATTATATTTGTAAAATCTCAGCGATATTGAAATGAGTAATTCCAACGTTTCGTTCGGCAATCTGGTCCGAACTTCTTCAGGGATTAATTTCTACTTCTCACTCGGCGCCCAAATATTATAGAACTATTCTGTCAAATCGTGACTACAGTTCATTTGAAAACAATATTGTTCGCTTATATGTCTTGTTCTAATAAGATGAGTGTTTTTATAGTCATAATAAGTAACTTGTTAAAATTGTGTGATGCGTTTGAGTTGAAATAGAATTTTGTGATAGAAACGGCGTTGGTGTTGAATAACTATCCTATAAAATTCATTAGGAAGATTAGTAAAGGCCAAAAACAAAATGAAAATAATTTTGGAACTAGTAATGACAATATAAATAAGACAGAATATAAGTCATCTACAGTTATACCACATAAAGAGGGGACATCTTAGACCCTACGTAGGATTCTAAATAACAAAGGAGGAATTAGGGTGTCATTCAAACCTACAAACTCACTCAGGTAGGCCAAGCTCTGTACGTAGGTTAAAGGACCCTGTTGGTTGACCCGATTAGACAAAATAATGTAATTTACAAAATACCTTGAAATGACTGTGAGTTAAGTCAACTACATAGGTCAAACTAGTAGGTCGGGAGTAATCAGATTGTCGGAACATAAGAATTTAGCTAAGGTAAGAATGTTTGACCCTGAAAAGATAAGTAATTTAGAAAAAAGTTCAGCAATAGCACTGCATGTATGCATTAACATACAATCACACAATAGAGTGGGAAAGGGTTACAATTCTAAAAAGTAATCTATGTAGGTGGAGAGCGAGAGAGATTGATTACTAAATCCTGTCTAGCTCATCGAGTCTACATTCAACACAACACATGCAACAGAAATGACTCAATGCAAATACCAGAGATATGGAAGATATTATTACCGCCAATCAGTCAAATCAGAGGAGGATAATAAATAATCTTAAAATTCCATTCCAATTCGAGCACAACACAACATTCTAACAAGTAACTTATTATGATTATAAAAACACTCATCTTATTTCCCATCTGATTGTAACTGATCAATAACACTCATATTATTATTATTATTATTTCTGAATGTACATGATCCGATATTGATTTTTATTCCAATATCTAATCGATTCCACATATGTATATAAATGAAGGAAAAAAGTTGTGTGAGTAGTGACTTGATATGATTATAAGTGGCAATAATTTGTGCTCGAAACGTCGTCATCAGTTAATATTACTGTACAACACTGTGTGATTTATCAAAATAAAATCTTATGTATAATGGAGCGAAATCAGCAATGATGATACCAATTTATTCTGCACCACAAACTGTTGTTCTTGCTTTATTCAATTGCATAAGTGGGAATAAATGTATTAAACTACTGTGAATAGTTTAACTCCTAGATTATTCGATATCTATAGATGAGTGTATATCAGAGGGGATTTAGAGTACACAGTCTTTTGTATTGCACACTAGTGTTGTAGGATGTAATAGGGGTGGGGGTTGGGTAAAAATCCCAATGAAGTGATCACTTACAAAAGCTAAGTACAGATACGAATGGTTTGTGCGCCATTTGCCGACTTACGTCATCTCTAGCATAGACATTTTTCGTCTGTCGATCAAAGGACGTGTATACTGAAAAGCAGGAGTCCGCCCTATCCCTCCTATCCTCCACGTGCCAGGTGATCCACAACGGATAAATCACTCAGTGAGGCGTTCCAAGTGAATACAGAATGGAGTAAGCCAAGGCTGCCTGCTTATTACCATTAGCGATGATGTTTTTAATTGTGGCGGACTGGATTATGCAGAAGACAATGCATGATCGGTATCAAACTACTCACATAAATTAACTAGTAGTATACAGAAATTTTAAAATAAATTTGTATAAAAGAGAAACTTCGTAACTCTAACATAGAAATAACCATAATTTATAACCTTTTTACAGCTAATGAAAATCATTACATGAATCTGCCTGGTTCTATTCCTCATGGTGCTCGACCACCTAATGAAAGAAATAGATCACTTCAAGATTTAACTGAACGTTCAGGACTTCATAGTGTTTATGATCCCAGATTGGTTGATGAACCAACAATACCGTATAAACCTCAAACTATTGATCGTATACCTATACGACAACAAGAACCAAAATCTCCAGATATCCAACAGCGGAGTTATACATCCGAAGAGGACAGTGAAGACTACAGTGATTCAGGTGGATCAGATGAAGTACTTAAACCGCCAGCATTGAGGACGATACCTCAAACGAGGCGTCAGTCGGAACCAAAACTTCCAAGTAAGATGAAAAAAAAATAATAACGCAACTTAACTAACCAAGTTATTAACTAAAGTTTCCATCAATAATTTATTTATGATTGACATCAAAATTGTAGAAAAACTTTACAATTCACTAACTGTGGACATTTTGTAAAAGTTTATATTTGTAAAATCTCAGAGAAATTGAAAGGAGTAATTCCGACGTTTCTTGAGTTCAACAAACTGGTCCGAACTTATTCAGGGAAATTAATCCAAATTAACACAACAAAGGTTTATGTAGAAAAGGGGGACATCTTTTGTTTTTAAAAACTTTGTCTAATCACATGAGTCATGAAACAGGCATCAACATGTATAATAAACAAACAAAATTGTATGATTAAAACAATTAGTCCCTTTGATAAATTTAAATAAGGAAGGCATTTAGAAGATAATTATCGCGAGATGATATCGTCATCTCGTAGTTTCTTTACAACCGCTTTATAACTAACAGGGTTCACCACAATATTAGAATATAATAAAGTGCATGACAAATACTCAGTTATATATGAAACAAAAGTACATACTAATGACCAATCATATTTAATTAGGTCAAGTAGTCAGTCAATGGTAAGCGAAGGTTGAAATCAATTGTGTTCTCTTTGTACACACAGTTTAGGCTGTATGTGATTAATCCAAAGTGCTTCCATCACTTTAATAACCAACCTTGAATTAGAGTTGTGATGAAATAGTTGTGAAACAGTCATTAGTATTAAATTTGTGACCTGACATTAATAAGTGCTTTGCAATGGATGATGATGCTGGATTTCTAATCAGATTAATTGCATCGGGATTTTCTATGAGTTTTAAAAACCAGTTTAGAACATGTTCTTTTCGACGACAGTGAAACATTCTATTGGTTCTACCTATATATAGGTGTGCGTCACCGCAACTGCAGGTGAACAGCGAAGTTACAGTTTGAAGTAGAGTCCACAGAATTTCGTCCTTTAATCGTAGGTACAGAGATCGAAAATGTTCTGCATGTGAGAGGGGAAGAGATGTGGCGGCATAGAATGTGCGTTCGATGGCTGACTTAAGTCTTTGAGCTAGCTGTCAACTGCATAATTTAATCACCCTTGAGTGGAGTAGGTTAATAAAGATAGCTTTCTTTGGTACAGAAGCTGTCTTTTCTAGATGTGGTTTTTCTGTACTGTAATATTATCTCTTGAAATTTGTCTTCTAAACGCCTTATTCAAATATGTAAAAATGACACTTTTTAAAATCTCTGCAATATTCAAAAGAGTAATTCCAACGTTTCTTGCGTTCGGCAAACTGGTCCATACTTCCTCAGGGAAATCAATAGAAATTAACATAACAGAGGTTTGGATAGCGTTATAAGAAGACGGAGATTATCTGAAAACTAATGTGATGTATTTTGTCCTATACATTTCGAACAATCTGATCCCTCACACATTTACTTGTCAAGTCGATATATATATATATGAAAATGTTAAATTAAACAAAGTGACATAAAAAAGGATTTAAGAATGATTAACACAACATTTGGTAATGCAATGTTGAGAACTTGTCCCTTGATTTAACTTCTAAATTGCCCTTCTATAGAAGGTATGTAGATGATATCATTTTGATATGCGATAATCATGAAGATGCGAGTCGTCTATTAGACAGACTTAACTCTGTACAGAATAATATTAGTCTTACATACGAGGAAGAAAGTCGCGCAACCAGCTTGGATTTTTAGACACACTTCTGAGTCGAAGAGATAATGGCTAATTAAGACGGTCCATCTACAGAAAGCCCACTTGGACAGGGCAGTGCCTTAATTTTCACAGCTTCTGTCCATTACAGTATAAGAGAGGCTTGGTAAAGTGTCTATTTAGGAGGATTCAGCGTATTTGCACGGCTGATGTTATAGACAAAGAAAATGAAATATTCATGGATACTCTTGTTGAAAACGGATATCCTTTAAAATTTTTAAACAGGTGTAGAAGTTAACTAGCCTATAAACCTACAATTTATACTGTCCCTAAGAAAAAGGTTTTCATCAAATTACCATATAACGTGGAAATAAACAGTAGGATTTTGAGACAAAGGTTGAATTCGATCATCCGTAGAACCTACTATGCAGCCTAGCTTGTAATTATGGAAAAAGCTAAAAATATGCTACACTGCAAACCTCAAAAGTGTACAAGTGATTATGTCACATCCCATGTCCACAGACACATACATAGGGAGGAGTAATCGCACTTTGCATTTGAGGGTGGGACAGCGAGAATATCCAAAATGGTTAGAAAAACAAATGAATTATGAAAAACCAATAGATGCAGGTGTTAGACAACGAACTTCGTCTATAGCTAAACATCTAATCGAGATGAACCATAAGATTGATGTTAAGACAGCCTTTAAGGTCATCTATAAAATGGTCAAGGGCGCTTATTGAAATACGCTGAGGCTATAGCTATTCATAAACTTAAGCCCCTCCCTGTGTATTCAAAAACAGTTTATTATTACTCTTAACCTACCTACCTTGGTAATCCTTATTTGATTGGATTACCAAACGTTGTGTTAATCATTCTTAAATCCTCTTTTTATCACTTTGTTTAATTTAACTTTTCCATGTATATATCGACTTGACAAGTAAATGTGTGAGGGATCAGATTGTTCGAAATGTATAGCGCAAGTAAATCACATCACATATTTCAGATAATCTCCGTCTTATATATGTCCAAACCAAGTTCACTTTCTAACGGTTTGAAAAAATTTGGCATTGGGTATATGATATTCATTATAGTAGGGGTTTTTGTATTTCCCAATGAATGAAAAACAAAACGATATTGTTGGTTTTACTGCCGTTTCGCTATTTAATGCTAATAGCTTTATCAAAGTATTATTAAACCGGAATTTACAAAATCTACTCAGCATATATATATAACGAAAAGTTAAGGGGTGACATTTGGTTTGAGTGATCTTCACTGTTATTTTAACTTTTAATATGTCCTTTTAACTTGACCTAAGTGTATTTTCTCACCTCTTAACTCTTTGTTATATATATATATAGATGTTAGATGACGCATAGGAAATCCTGATTAATAAATAAGAATGGATATAATCTCACCAATTATAGCTGACATATTCATGGATTATTGGGAGGAGAATGCCCTTAAACCATTCAGATCATCACTAAAATGTTGGTGGAGATATGTAGACGACACACTAGTAATAGTGAAAAAAGACGATGCTGAGAAACTTTTCTCACACATAAACAGACACGCCGACTCAATAAAATTTACTATGAAATTAGAGAATGAAATTGGAGAACTGCCCATGTTAGATTGCAAACTACAAAGAATGACAGATGGTAGCATAAAAACAACGATATATAGAAAAGCCACACATTCTGGAAGATTCCTTGATTATTACTCAGCTCATCCACTCTCGGTAAAACGAGGATTAATACAAGGTCTTGCAGATAGAATACATAGACTTACAACAGCACCAGAGGACCAGCGTAAAGAAATAAAAGTCCTATTCAAAATGCTACTCGAAAACAACTACCCTAGAGAATTTATAAAAGATAATATAAAAAAGAGAAAAAGGAGAGTAAAACCGGAGAATAACAAGAAGGAAGAATGGAAAAAAACAGTCGCAATACCATATAAAAATGGTACATCAGAGGCAATACAAAGAAACCTCAGAAATATCGGCATTCGAACAACCTTTAAACCGACAAATCTAATCGGATAAAAACAATTTGATTTATAAAATATCTTGTGCTGACTGTCCAACTAAATATGTGGGGCAAACGTCCAGATCACTCAAAATAAGAGTGAATGAACATAAACGCCTAACTAAAGGTCAACCAACAGGGACACAAGCTTACAAAAATCTTGAAAAAAATTAATCGATAGCTGCACATGCATGGGACAAAAACCACAATATCGATTGAGAGAATGTGTGTATTATATAAACAAACATGAACAAATGGAAAGAAAGACTCATAACAGAATCGATATTCATTAAAGTCACACCGGATACATGTAACAAGGGTGACTCAGTACAACTATCAACAACTTGGAATATAATTCTAAATACAAACACATGAATGAATGTGGAGTATAATTCTGAACACACATATGCAACACAAAACATGAATGAGCAAAAAATAATAATAATGAACTATATATATGAATACAAATCATAAATGTGTGAATAAAACAATTCCAACAGTGGTGTGAACACGGGCAGTAATTTTGCTCAAAATATTACCAATTACAAAACTTATCTTTGTGTGTAAACTATTCAAATATAATTATACTTTATTTGAAGAATGGATATGTATCACTAACTAATAATACTTGGTCAAAGTTTCCCGACTGTCTATATCTACTTATGGAGACGTTAAGACATTATTTTACAACTGTTTATTCGCACACACACATAATATATATACACACTGTGTTTAAAGTGTTTAACAAAGGTAGATCAATATTTGTAAGTCTGAGGTCAAATTTTGATCACAACTCGTACAATTTTTTTATTATACTTGTTAATATTTGTTTTATGAATCATGATTGGACAAAGTTTTTAAAAACAAAGATGTTCCTTTTATATATAAACCTCTGTTATGTTAATTTCGATTAATTTCCCTGAAGAAGTTCGGACCAGATTGCCGAACGAAACGTTGGAATTACTCATTTCAATATCGCTGAGATTTTACAAATATAATTTTTTACAAATGTCTACTTCTCACTCGGCGCCCAAATATTATAGAACTATCCTGTCAAATCTTGACAACAGTTCATTTGATATGCTGAGTGGATTTTGTAAATTCCGGTTTAATAATACTTTGATAAAGCTATCAGCATTAAATAGCGAAACGTCAGTAAAAACAACAATATCGTTTTGTTTTTCATTCATTGGGAAATACAAAAAACCTTTATTATAGTGAAAAATCTCCGTCTTTTTATAACGCTATCCAAATTTATAATAGGGACTAATTGTTTTAAATAATACAGGTTTATATATAAAAAGGACATCTTTTGTTTTTTTAAAAAAAACTTTGTCCAGTCATTTGAGTCATGAAACAGACATCAGTATGTATAATAAACAAGCAAAGTCGTATGAACTGTGATCAGAATTTGACCTCAACTTGCAGATATTGGTCTACTTTTGTTAAACGCTTTAAACAGAGTGCATTTTTCATTAGAATTTTAGTGATACTATTCGACTAAAGTGCGTCGGTGGCACAGTGGTTAGGACTCTCGCCGACCATGCACATGGTTCGGGGTTCGATCCCCTACCGACGCACACCTGATATCTATGGTCGGCCTACGAAATTTGGGCTACCGATATCCACGCTGAAAATTCCATACTTGTACCGAAAATACGCTGTGGAATCAAGCTGTAATCAAAAATAATAAAATAAAGTTCATATTCGCAGATAACTGTACATGAAAAATATATATCTGCGTATATGGGGGCATACAGTGGTTTGTGTGTATGTGTGTGTGTGTGTGTGGGTAAACAGTTGTAAAACATTTGTTAGCCTCTCCATAAAAAGATATAAACAATCGAGAATTTAGACTAAGTATGACTAGTTATTGATGCATATCCATTTTTTATTTATTAATCAAGATTTGCCATGCATCAGCTAACATCACACTTTGACGTCTCTTCAAACTGTTAGAATTGACCCATATATGTAGGGCTTCTGCACTCAGTCACTCCTTCTTTATACGAACAAAACCTTTCTGTTGAACCTAAGTCCTATCAAAGTCGATTTTGTGTCCCATTTCTATCGATGCAGCGCGATCACTGATCTGTTTGCTAGCTTCTTTAAGTCTGCAAATGTCTTTGGAACCACCGATAGACATTGTTTATGCTCTTTCACTGCTATATTTATCTGTTTGAAAGTTTCTCCTACGCATGCAGCTGGATCACAGTCCCCACAATTTACGTAGTACACACATTTTTGTTAGTTGTCTTTTATTTTATACTTAACGTTCACCAATGATGAGCGTAAGTTGTTATTTGCACGAAAATACGCTCTTATCTTTTACAATTAGTGGTGTTCTCTGAGCTGGTTGGTTTTGTTTGCAGAGTTAAAATTATTACCATTTAAAAAAATAAATTGTATGAACTGTAACAGACATTACATCGGTCAAAAAAGTACGCATCCCCTTCGAATCAGAACCCAAGAATATAAATTAGCTATGAAAAGACATGATATATATATTCCTGTTTCATATCAATGCATATAGATAACTATGGACATCAATTTGATGACTGGATAATGTCGAAATTTTAGACAGAGGAAACACCAAAAGTGCCAGAGAATTCCTAGAAGCCTGGTACTCAAGTGAATATATTAACATAGACCAAGTCTACCAACTAATAAAAAGTAAATCATATGACCAGAAACTTAAGAATCCAAGTCAATAAAAAATGATCAATACAGATGCAAAGATCGTTAGCTGGAGGCGCAATTCTATCGCTCATAAAAATTTAAATCAGTTCACTTTATGCTAAAAATTGCGCTGGAAGGGGATGTTGTCCAGAAGGATGACGAAAGCTCAGCTGCAACTGAACCAACCAACTCACAGAACACTACTAATTGCAAATCATCCACCTGAGCTACAAATCTTTTATATATTATTTCACACTCTTATGTTGTTATGATTGCCAATGATTCACTTTATCTCATTCTACGTTTCTTTGCAGTAATTTTTTAACTACTTGCAAAATAATAGTAGTATGAACTTTTTAAAACAATTTGAACTGTGTATAAACGTAGTAATGTTATATTTGTATAAATATCAGCAATATTGAAATATTTATTTCCTGATATGAATTAAAAACAAGCAACAACATTTAATAAAGCGTGATACAATGAATTCATCAAATTCCGACAGAAATATTCTGTTGAATACCCTTCATACACGGTTATATAAATACTGTTAAAACGACAATGAAGATATAAATTATTATTTCCTTTAATTCCTAGAGGAACATAAGGCTTCAGCCTCACGTCTCCATTGTTTTCGGTTCTGTGCTAAAGCTTTCACCTGGCTTTAGGTCTGCCTACATGCTTTCATCTCCCTTCACATGACCTCCTCCAAGTCACCCCACTCTCGCTGTGACGACCAACTCGCCGCTTCCGTTTCGGTTCCACTCAAGCCATGGCTTGTCTAGTGATGTCACTTGATGGTTTGACTTCTCAGAGTATGGCCAATCCAATCCGCCTCTATTTCTTCCTGCCTATTTGTTGCACAATCGGTTCCTGGTTTGTTCGTTCCCAGGATCCCTGTTGCTGATCAACTCTGGCCGGCCATCTGATCTTGAATATTCAGCGAAGACAGCTGTTAATGAAGGTCTGTAGTTTGTTTGAGATGCTATTCATGACGCGCTGGCCAAGTCTCTGATCCGTATAGTAAGTAGCACTGACCTCACTTGAAGCTGAAAATCCGGATCTTATTTTCATACTGAGTGATGTTGACCTCCATACATACTTGAGAGTAACGAAAGCTTGTCTTGCTTTTCCGATTCTGGCTTTGATATCCTCGTCGGTTCCATCCGCCTCTAGTTGAAACGATGCTTCCCAGGTAGGTAGGTAAAGGAGGTTGTTTCTTTAAAGTTCCTCCTATTTATTTGGCTCATTGTTGTCTGTTGTTGATGTTGTTGCTTTGGCCAGGAATCTTCATCACCTACATCTGTTTTCTCTATATTCACCTGAAGTCCTATCTTCACTGGATGCTTCTTCTGCCAAATTGTTGCTTTTCACTTGCATATCTTCCATAGCTTGTAGGAAATCAGACATAAAACTGATAAGATATCGAGGCAATGTAACCAGAAGGTCCTTGGTTCGAACCCTGGTGGTGAGTGCGTACTGACGAACAGTCCCGAACTAGGACTAAGGAAACAGCTATCCAGTACTCCCTGCAGGTCTTCCAGTGGTTCTGTAACCGATGTCAGCTCATGATGAAATCCTGTAACCAATCATTTTCTTTAGTGGTACAACTGCACTCATAAACAGTTCTTTTTACCCAATAAAAGAGAGGAATTTTCATAATCATGATCGTCCGTATTAGTCAATACAATAAGATGATTTAAATGAGAATGCCAGAGTTAAGTAATGAGATAAGTAACGTGATGAATGAGTTTTTAATTTGGAGGTACGTAAAATCGAGGCAAAACTAGATATATCATGTAATGTTGAAAAGAAATACAAGTGTTATAAGGGGTTAGCAAAGAAACAAACAAACAAGCAAACCGAAATCGGGACAGAAGAAAACAACAAGGTTATCACCATGTTAGGACAAGTAGTTGGATAGTTTTCTTTTCTATGTACGGCTCTAGCCTCTCTATCTGAATGGCTAGAGCTTCAGCAATGTAACGGTATAATAAGGAGAGAAATATTGGGGTTAGGCATCAGTCGAGTGAGTGCTAGGTAGGTGAGGGCGGGGGTGGAGATCAATCGATGAGGGTGTGAATTTACATAGACTGAGATGGTTAGGCCATGTGTAGCTCCGCATGCCTAGCCTAGTGTAGCCATCGCCTTCCTCGACAACAGGAAATGCTATCTGACTGATACGGGATGGACCAGGTTAGAAAAGAGCTAATACGTGGTGATCACACCAAAACATGGCTTCATTAGTCAATGAAATCCACAACGGTTAGTTTAAGGTAGCCATGTAGGGAGATTTATACTGCCTGGTTAGTTGGGTATGGTATGAACCAATGAAGGTCGGAGACAAATGGTGATATGGCTCAGAATCGTTCTCAATGGCTAGCAAAGGTGCGTCCATACAACTATTCTTTCTCCCTTATCTCTGTGTTTATTGTCTCTATTTTGAATCTGTTCTTACTCTCTTTTCTTGCTTTGTATGGTAAATTGAGGCAGTGTGACAACTCGAACTGCTGTACATCTGTGCAAAGTTCTACGTTGAGATCAAGCAGTCAGTCAGTTAGTTATTCAGTGTAAAAGAGGTAAAAGCGCATTGCCTTTGGCAGGTTGTTCTTCACTATGTAGATCACTTTGTAATACAAGGTTTTTGAGACACAATGGGTATTGTTGACAAGGTGTTTCATTATCACACATCTTATAGTATCACTACCACCTTTCGGCATTCGTGTGGGATAGTGTTCTTGAACCTTTTTAGGCAAGATATGCATTAACACAACCAATATATACCTGGTGACACATTTACACAGAATTGGTTAGATGTAAGATTTTGTCTTTCGGACAACTACAGATTAGTAGACGACCAGACAGTACTACTCCTAGAGTCTCTGCAAAGGACGTTCTTCTCAGAGATGTTGAAATCCTTCTCTTGGGGCCATTGCAGGTCGAGTCTCTCAGAAAAATCAGCGATCATGTAAAGTTTCTTCCCTGGTACAAATGATATCTCATTTTTTAAAAATGCTTTACAAAGTGAAGAACAACCTAACGAAAAAAATACACTTTCGTCTGTTTTACATCGCCTAAACTCTAGCCATTTAAATGAAGAAATTGGAGTTTTGCATACAAAAGAAAATTATTTATCCACTTCATGGTTATTTATCATGGTAGCGATCATTGTTGTTTTCTACCAACTCGATTGCTATTTGTTTCAATATAGCGAAATTATTCATTCAGACATCTATAAAAGAACAAAATAATTGAGCGAGCAAAGAATATCCTTTTCGATAATTTCCTTTTCTGGCTCTACAATTATATATGCATGTTTGTATACACAGAATTTTCTAGAGCAGTAGTCAACAACAATCTTATTGTTATTTTAAATAATATCGATTTGTTAAGGAAGATCACAGTGGGAGATTACAGTTTATTAGAGATGCCTAAATTGTAATAATAATAATAATAATAATAATAATAAAGATATATTGTCAAATAGAATATCAACTAAAATTAAGGGAATTTCTACAATAACGAATTAAGGATCAATCGAACCTAGATGGCCAAGGTAAGGACAGTGTCTGAACGAACTTCTTTTGGACACTTAAATTAGGTTTCTTAATGTGAGTCCCGACAGCCAGCCTCAGTAATATTTAGTAAACAAACTCTTAAGGTGAAGTTAAGATTAGCTGGTTGGTATGCGGTAAATGACTTTGAAAGCTGCCTCGTTAACATCAATCTTGTGTTCTGTATCCACAAGATGAGTGAGATAGAATAGCGCTACGAATAGATTTTGTTTGTCCTTTACTTCACCGAACACTATGCAGGGTGATGTTCGGAAATCCGTCGAGAAACACGTCTAACTGTACAGCCTATGTAAATGGCTCGCTCCACAGGAGCAGTTAAATTGGTAGATATACATGGAAGAGGCGAAATTAGACAGTTTATCTTTTACTCCCGAACGCAAAAGAGAAGTGGGTAGTTTTAAAGACACAGCGTAATTCAGCAGCGAGGAATGGTCATTTTACCACCGTTTTCCTAAGGCGTTGTGTTAGTATCTCGCTGATATTATCCCCGAGGAACTGAATTTGTAAGAATAGGGCATGTTTAGGAACTGTTGACATTTTCAAAAGAATGAATACTGAACAAAGAGTACTCTTTTCGATAACCCCTTCATCATCAGGCTCTACAGTTATATGTACATTATAGTGAATGAATGAATTAGTGTTATGAACAACATTAATGTTGTTGTTTAAATAACATCGGATCAATAATATTGATAGATTACAGTTCAGTAGCATCAACATAAAATGAGCTGAATGTCAGAAAACATATAAGGAAAGATAATATTACAAATTCATGAAATTATAGTCTATACTGAAGGCTGACGAGGGTAGTAGTAGGGGCTAGACATCCTTCTTTTGAACACAGAGTACTGGCCGTTTAAGGCGAATTGCAATAGCCTCTGCTGTTTAGAGCATCCGGTGCTTCGATGATTTTTGGCAATTTATTAGGCACCCGGTAGATGAGGATAGAGAAGGATTCTTCCACGCTGGCTGGCTTTGTGGCCGGTTTGCATCAGATAGTCCAATATCGCATTGTTGATGGTTTTTATTTCACCTTTACTTATGCATAGTGGGAGATGTTCTCGAGTTAGCACGAAAAATCAAGCTCCTAGAGCAACGGCCAATATAACTCGCTCCATCAGAAGCGCAGTTGAATTAGTAGATACAATTTGAAGTTGCTAGCTAGTCTAGGTACTTCATCTTTCAGTCGAGGTAGCACCATCTGTCGTGTAGAGAATAATGCGTGTAGTTCGCCAGAATTAAAAGTTCTTTGGACTGATTTTCTTAATTTCTTCGTAATTATCTCGTTTGATATATCGCCCATGAATTGTAGTCGTATATAAAGAGGCTTCTTGTTTACAGAGTAGTGAGTAGTCCTTTCCCGCTTTCTACCAATTCAACTACGCTTCTGATAGAGCGAGTTATATTGGCCGTTGCTCTAGGAACTTGATTTTTCGTGCTCGCCCGAGAATATCTCCCACTATGCATAAGTAAAGGTGAAATAAAAACCATCAACAATGCGATATTGGACTATCTGGTGCAAACCGGCCACAAAGCCAGCTACAATTGAAGAATCCTTCTCTATCCTCATCTACCGGGTGCCTAATAAATTGCCAAAAATCATCGAAGCACCGGATGCTCTAAACAGCAGAGGCTATTGCAATTCGCCTTAAACGGCCAGTACTCTGTGTTCAAAAGAAGGATGTCTAACCCCCTACTACTAACCTCGTCAGCCTTCAGTATAGACTATAATTTCATGAATTTGTAATATTATCTTTCCTTATTTGTTTTCTGACATTCACTTCATTGTTATTTTGATACTATTGAACTGTAATCTATCAATGTGATTATTGATCCGATGTTATTTAAACAACATTAATGTTGTTCATAACACTAATTCATTCATTCACTATAATGTATACATAACTGTAGAACCTGATGATGAAGGGGTTATCGGAAAGAGTACTCTTTGTTCAGTATTCATTCTTTTGAAAAATTTTAATGGACATTTTTGATTAGGATACAATTGGTGGATGGTGACTAGCAGTGGAATCCAGGATAACGCGCATTTCGTCCTATTTGGGACTCGTCATCTGGATGTACCTGCATTTCTCAGTGAGTGATGATGTTCTCACCGAGGCTCGAACCTTGTACCCATAGTTTCGAATGCCAAAGCGTTATCCACTAGAACACTTGGGCTACAACAGCCAGCCACCTCTTGTGCAACGGGTCATATTAATTATTGAATTGCACAAGAAGCCGACATGTCAACCTGAGACCGAGCACTTCGGTCCAATCAATCGACGGAAAAATCAAAAAATCCAATTCAATGACATTTTTGATTAGTTAAACTGTTGGTATCTTGAGCTGCCTTGATTTTCGCTTCATGTTCTTATCAATAAACTTTTCTGGATAAACGTTTTCACTCAGCAGTCGGTTAATATTATTAATAAGTTCCTCATCAAGAAATTCTAGAATATTCTGTGTATATAAACATGCATATATATGTATATAATTGTAGAGCCAGAAGAGGAAATTATCGGAAAGGATATTCTTTGCTCGCTCAATTATTTTGTTTTCCACATAATATCACTCTTTCCCTCATTCCTCTATGCATCCCGATTATAGCTCACTTGTTGAATCATTTATCCTACTAAGTAAGATTATGGTCATATATTCAGATCATATGTCCACCTGGAATTACTAAGACCTTATTATGAGATATTGCTTCACAAATACATTATCATGGCTATCTGGTTAAACCACTAGGCTACGGAAAATATCCCATCCAGGACATAATGCATCTTCTATTATTATTATTATTATTCCGTTGGGTTCCGAATGGGATATAGGGCTTCAACAACACCCCCCCCACTTTATCTTATTTTCTGCCGTCCTCTTCAGCTGGGGCCACAATTTCCCATAATCTCTCATCTCCTTCTCTTCCTCGCCTGACGATCTCATCCATATCACCCTCACACTGATGGCTCACTCGTCGATTCCCATTGGGAACTCACTCAAGCAACGGCCTGCATTGTGTGTGATGTCATTCGACGGTATTGTCAATGTATGCCCCCTCTATCTATCTCCATTTTCTACAACATATGTGTTGAGAAATCGGCTCTTGTTGCTGATTCCTTCTGGTCGGCCAGCTGGCTAAGAGTGATATTCACTATGTGAAGCCCGCCAGCCAGCGAAAGGGGACAGTTGTTAATAAAACTCTGCCTCAGTCTGTTAGGAATCCTTTTTCGTGGTGCACCGAATTTCTGACCAATGTGTAGAAACACTGACTTGACACTGGTCTTGTAAATCTGAATCTTGTTCATTATTCTGGCTAGCTGACTGGTTGAGTGAGTCAGTGCAGAGGATTTCCAAACTGGTTTCAGGTTGGTTAATGAAGGCGTATTGTGTCTTCCCGATCCCCACTGGTCGGATGGCTGGCTGACTGGCTTTGACATCTTAATCCGTGTTGTCTGGCTTGTGATTGAAACTTTGCTTTCTAGCCAGATAAGTGAAGTCAGGAAGTAACCTCTGTCAAATCTCCCCCAATGGATGGTGATTGGTGCTGGTTGTTGTTGCTGTAGGTTGGTTGTCTTCATCACCTAAGTCTCCACCTACTCCATATTCGCCTGGAGTCCTATCTTCGCTGCCTGCCAGACAGCCAGCTTCTTTAGTCAGTTCGTTGGTTTTCGCCTGTCTGTAAGTCGTTGAGTTTGTGTGAGTGTGTGTCACATTAAACATAAATCATGCACACGCGAAATCCAGATCGTCTAGATGGAGTCCTTCTTATCGGCCAGAGCAGCATATTCCTGTCTTCTCACTCCCAAATCACATTTGTCTGACACATAATCCAGTCTCGCACCGCAATTGAGAATATCATCGTGGTTGATAATACGCAAGCATCTTGTCTTACTCCTTGTCTTCACTTCAAAGGCATTACTGGGATCACCGGAAACTTGGCAAGGATTGTCATACAGCCATCTGTTGAATGAGATTGATAAAGATTTGGAACACTGCACTTTATATTGTTGAGGCAGTTTCCAAATTACTTCGCCACCAACGCAATTGCTTTATAACTAACTGACAATGATAACCTTTTACTCTGTTGTCAATCTCTACTGCATATATAACCCCACCTAAATAACTGGATGAAAACTTCGACCGGAACAAGTTGGATTGAGGAGATATATGTCATGCATCGATCGAATCGTAACACTGTGGATCATCCTTGAACAGAGCTTGGAATGGCAGTCACCTCTCTGTCTCAACTTCATTGACTTTGAAAAGGCCTTCGACAACGTCGATCGAGAGGTGATTTGGCAACTACTTCGTTTCAACTACAGGTGGAACTGACGAGGATATCAAAGCAAGAATCGGAAAAGGAAGGTAAACTTTCATTACTCTCAAGTCTGTATGGAGATCAACATCACTCAGTATGAAAATAAGATCCGGATTTTCAACTCCAATGTGAAGTCTGTGCTACTTATTATACGGATCAGAGACTTGGCCAGAGCGTCATAAAGAGCACCTCAAACAAACTACAGACATTCATTAACAGCTCTCTTCGCTCAACATCACTCAAATATCAGCGATAGGGATTTCTGGGAGCAATCCAACCAGGAACCGATTGTGTAGCAAATCTGCAGGAAGAAATGGAGGCCATACTCTGAGGAAACCATCAAGTGACATCACTCGACAATCCATCGCTCGAGTGGAACCCGAAAGGGAAGTGGCGAGTTGGTCGTCAGTGCAAGGGTGATGTGACTTGGAGGAGGTCGTGTGAAGAGGAGATGAAAGCGTGTGGGCAGACTTGGAGCCAGGTGAAAACTCTAGCAGAGAACCGAAAGCAATGGAGACATTTGTCTGAAGCCCTATGTTCCTCTAGGATTTAAAGGAAATAATAATAGTGATAATAAATAACTGTACAGCTTTGATATGAATTTACGGAAAGACGGAATATCTTTGTTGCTGACTTAGGTGCTCTTAGTTACATGAAGTGAGTAGTTTTCATACTCTGAAGACGCTAAGAATTCTTTACTGTGTTTAATTATATCTTCAAGAATTAAGTTAATTTTTTTTTTTGATTACAACTTGATGCCACACTGTATTTCCGGTACAAGTATGGCATTTTCAGTATGCGATATCGGTAGCCCAAATTTTGCAGGCCGACCATAGATATCGGTTGAGCGTCATCAGGGGATCAAACCCTGGACCATGTGCATAGTCGGCGAGAGTCCTAACCACTGTGCCACCGACGCTCGTACGTAAGTATAACCTCATGAATGAATGCTATATCACTGAGCCAATTCAAACAAAATGTATAAGAGTAGAATTTACACACTCTCGTAGAATATAATTCTATATTAGATAAGTTTATTTCACAACTGGATGATACTTCAAGCTAATTAGAAAGTCATGTGAATGCATTGATATGATTATCAATAAAAAATAACCATGAACACTTATAGAATAACAAAAAATTGTGACCATGATATTATTTTACCAATGGACTGGTAAATGTTAAAAGTTAACTGACTAGAAGCCGTGTTTAAAAAAAAGTATATTCCTAATGAAATTGAAGCTTGTGTCATTCATTCCTGAAATAAAAGATGTTGTCCTTTCAAGCTTCTCAAGTGACAACCATAGTTGTAGGATGAGAGTTATAAATAATATGGATTGATGATTGAGTGGTAATTAATGCAACTAGCTAGTCCTGTGAAATGATAGAAGTCTGCATTTTTTGCTCATTTGAGAATTGGGCTGATTAGAAGCTTAGCTGAAATGTGTGTTTTGTAAACTATTATCGGATAATAAATAACACACTCTTACATATGGATAGTTAAAACTAGACTATGAGTGAGTAATTCGAATCATAACAGAGTTTTGTAAATATTTAGCTTGTGTATTTCGATGATAAATGCATCGATAGATTAATCAGTGTCTCGACCGCCAAAATACTACTTCTCTGGAATACCCTTTCACTAATAATGGTTGTACTCTAACTCCAACTTAATAGCTGTCCATTCTGTACTCTATTGCTCTCCATTAATCTTTCCTGGGTTTCTCAAAAAAGACTGTCATATCATATTACGAAGGGTATTAAATGTTGTGAGTAGGGCTTGTGGTATGCCACTGAGTGAGCTCGCCAATAATATAGTCGAGAGACACATAAATTCCTGTACAAAATGCGTAAAAACCGTACTGTCAGACCCTCTGCACCCCCTTTATTCACAACTATCCCCTTGCATCTCATCAGGTAGGACGAGAAGTCAATATATCAAAAGTTATATGCTCGAATCACTAAGTACAAAAATTCTACAATACCCTATTTAGCCCGAACTTTATGCGATGAAGACTCTGTTAGACGTGGAACACATAAGAAGTTACTATGTAATTAGCACAGTGAATCGACCCTTTCATAGTTCATCTTTCTGTACTTTATGGTATCACACTTTCTGTCGTTTAATTATAATTTAGCAATTTTATTTTAGTTGTTATTACTATTATTACTATAATTTTATACCTTATGCATATTTTTCACGGTATTGCATACAGTATTTTGCTACATAGCTGCTATAACAACATTTTATTATTATAATTATGTAATGTTTATTATTATTATTTTTTGTCGTTTTTGAGTAAATTAGATGCAATATTGTACTGAATGCTGAAAATTCCTTGTATCTGTACTGTTAGTACTGTTTTTGGAATAAAGCAAAAAAAATTATTATTATTATTATTCATCCGATCAGTGAAAAATTAACTTTTTCAATTCAAAGTGTTCCACTGATGAGGGGGTTCAATTAATGCAGCAGCATTGAACTATCAATCAAGCGATTAGAAAAAACTGCCACTAAGTCGAGAAATTCCGTAGTAAATGCTTAATTCTTATTGTTTCAATAATAACTACACCACAATTTACAAAAACGAAACACTAATTTTTTTTTTAGATTTTTAAACAACATCTCCAGTTTATTATTATGTTATTATATAGTCAATTTTTAACAAAACCTTTTCATCATCCTTGTTATCAGGTGAAGATAATTATCCTCCTGTACAGCTGAGACGACCATCGTCGAAAGGGTTGAAGACTCCTGGACAATTACCATTTGATGATGGCATTATTAGCCCTCCTGAAGGTATGTCAATTCCTTCTACTCCAGGTTATGAAAATATTTATGATAATTATAATGATCGAACAGGCAAATATGCAAAAGGATCACAATATCGTACTAGTGGCGGTGGTGGTCTTTCATCTGGGATCTTATCACAAGAACGTGTTTCACGACCACGTTCTAAGCATACAACTGCTACAAGTCAAGGATCAGGTTATTATGGTGTTTCAGGTAAGTAAAAGTACCAAATGATTGAATACTCAACATGCAGTTTTATATTATTGGTGGATGGTGACTAGCACTGGAATCCAGGATAACGCGCATTTCGTCCTATTTCGAACTCGTCCACCACCTGGATGTACCTGCATTCCCCAGTAGGTGAGTGATGATGCTCCCACCGAGGCTCGAACCCATTGTCCATAGTTTCAAACGCCAAAGCGTTATCTGCTAGAACACTTGGGCTACAACAGCCAGCCACCTCTTGTGCAACCGGTCATATTAATTATTTAATTAAACTTTAGATTTTCCCGTCAATTGATTGGACCGAAGTGCTCCTCGGTCTTTTTGGAGTTTAAAACTATGGTCACTGGGTTCGAGCCTCGGTGGGAACATCATCACTCACCTACTGGGGAATGCAGGTACATCCAGCTGGTGGACGAGTCCGAAATAGGACGAAATGCGCGTTATCCTGGATTCCACTGCTATTCACCATCCACCAATCAAATTCTGATTACATGCCTAGACATCGTCGAAGCATATGCACAAGAAGTCGACTTGTCAACCTGAGACCGAGTGCTTCGGTCCAATCAATCGATGGGAAAATCTAAAATTCAATTCACTACGTTAATATATATGCTTATGTATGACTACTGAAAGGGAAGTGAACGTCTGTGTTACAGAAGCCTCCGAACAACTAGTCTCACGTTCTGCCGGCTACTATGATCGAGATCTTGGTTCTCGTGGATCATTAGACTAGTTATTCAGGGGATACTGGTTTTGTCTATCATTCCAGCCACAGTCATCATCCCACTACATCAATAAGAAATAGTCTGTGCCAACTCAAGTCTATCCGAGATAGTTTTACTCTCAATAATAATGTTTGGGATTGATACGCTATGACCTAGTAGACTGTGAGCAAATGTTAACTATAATACACTGTCCAATCTATCCTTATTGCACGTCAACAATAATAACAATAATACCACCGGGCGGCAAAAAGATAGAACTGAAGACTGACGTTGGTAAGAGAGCTTTTACTGTCTCGAAATAACAATCGAAAAAGGTTAACAGAGCTTGCGTATGAATATATATATGTTTAGAATGACCTTGAGAAGCACTAAAGTCATTGACAAGTTAAGACAGTGAACAACCAATAGGATTCCAAAGGTCATAAGTAGGGTGAGAGAAAATCAGGTTATAAATCAATAAGTGGGGTGAGAGAAGTACAAAAAGGCATATAAAAATGACATTTAGGAAATTAGGTCTGTATATGATCAGAGAGACACATATGGAGAGAGAGAGAAACTTATTTAATCTACGGGCAGCTGTTTGGTGGCTTCCGTCCCCCCTTTTATTAAAATGATATATTATAATATATTTAAGATCATTCTGTAGTTCTCTAGCAGTATAAAACTATTGGGAGACACTTATTGTACTGTCTAGATTGACCAGCGAACGTCCTCCAGGTAAAAAACAAACATTTCTGAGTGAATGAAATAATGCACTCCAAGAAAGTTTATATACTTTTGTCTTTTTCTAACAATTTAATTAGGAAATAGCCCGCGTAAGTTCTAATCAATATTGTTATTCCCACTATCATTATGATCTCTAATACTGTGGAAGACATCTAACCAAATAAATATTCGAAACAATATCGAATTATATCAAAGGTGTTTCATAAATAGTTATGGTTTACTAACTTCTTCAACCCTTGTCAAACTAACTTGTGCATAACTTGGTGTCAACTCACTGATCATTTATGTTACATTCACAGTTTTGGGTATTTATGTATGCATTGTCTATGTGTGGAACCATGGAGACATGAAATAATCAAGACATTTGGGGTGAAATATTTTGTGTGTGTGGTTATTTTTGAGGTATTTTAAAATAATGATTATAGTGGACTTGGAATATTCTTTTCGATAACTTCTTCTTCTCATTTCGGGTCTAGTAGTTAGGCGACAATTGTTTACTAACAACATACATGGTCCGTGGTTCGATTCTCAGTTATTGATATAAGAATAAAACTTGGGCGTTCTGTGTAATTCCATTATGGAGAAAACTATATTTTAATAAAGTCTTACAGTATTCTATACTAATATTTACTGATGACGATGTTTCGAGCACTATTTATTCCTACTCATAATCAAATCAACCTACCAACTCACTCACACAACTTTATAACTTCGCCTAGATAATTCCATCACTATTTTCCATCTCTTCATTTGATTGGTAGTAGTATTTTCCGTATTTCCGGTATGAATGAGGAGTCATTCCTATTGCACGGGTTGGGTGTGGACTCAACGAACAAGGATTCTGCAATCAACCTCTCTCGTCAGCTAACTATATTACTTTTTAGAAACTAGAGATTGTTATGTACTGCTGTTGAGTGAGTTATTAGTAGTTTTCCCCGTCGCCAATTATGTTATGTACTCGTCGAGTAGTTAATAGTCCTGACGCGGAAAGAGGGAAATCAGAAGACAACCACCAGGTTTACAATGATACTTGTATTTTCCAGACAAGGAAAATAAATGTCACACAAGAGTGTGTGAGTGAAATGGTACGCAATGTACAAAACGTGTGTGAACACGAATATATAAAAGTGTCCAAAGCAAGAGTATATATGAAAATGGCTAATACACCGATAAGACAGTCATCTTAGCATGATTAGTTGTAATGTCATGTGATAACAAGGTCATACGTTGTTGATTTAGTTAGTGGACAGACAAGAGCATAATGTCAGTCATAATGGAATATCGATCCATATACACATAGCAAAATATAACAGACTGTCAAAAACAGGACACACATCATGTGGATACATATCAGAGATACGTTCTGTTTTATTTTTGATTTACAGCTTGATTCCACACTATATTTTTGGTACAAGTATGGAATTTTCAGCATGCGATATCGGTGGCCCAAATTTTGCAGGCCGACCATAGATATCAGGTGTGCGTCGGTGCGGGCTCGAACCCCGGACCATGTGCATGGTCGGCGAGAGTCCTAACCACTGTGCCACCGACGCACCTAAAAAGGGCGGCCTATTACTCGGCCAGCCGCAGGCAGGATAAATTTGATTTAATTTGATTCACTTTCACGGTGCTAAAAACGGACAAGGAGAATTAGCTATGATGTTAGGTTGTAAAATAAAACAAACAAAAGAAGTTAAACTGCCCACTAGCCTTTATTAAAAGCCAACGCATTCTGCTAATTGATATATATAGACTTTAATCCATCTCATCCGTTCGTTATCTGTAAAAACAGGTCTAGTTAAGTGTCTGACAAACTGAGCAGTAACACTAAGTAGTAAAAAGAAAGACCTAAATAATGAAATAAAATAGATAGAAGAGGCGTTGATGTTAAATAACTATCCTATAAAATTCATTAGCAAGATCAGAAAAGGTCAAAAGCAAAATAAAAAAATAATGATGAAACTGATAATGATAATATAAATGAGAGAGAATATAAGGCATCTACAGTAGTTCTACCATATAAGGAGGGAGGGGACATCTGAGACCCTACATAGGATTCCTAATAAAGCAGGAGTTAGAATGGCATTCAAACCGACAAACTCACTCAGGTAGGATAAGCTCTGTACGTTAAAGGACGCTGTCGGTTAACCCAATTAGACGAAAAAAAGAAATATAATTTACAAAATATCTTGCAATGATCTTGAGTAAGGTCAACTACATAGGTCATACAAGGAGATCAGGAGTAGTGAGATTGTCAGAACATAAGAATTTAGCTAAGGTTAGAATGATTGCTCCCACGAAGAAAAGTAATTTAGAAAAAAAGCTCAGCATTGCAATGAATGCATTAACACACACAATAAGTTTAGAGAGGTTTAAAATTCTAAAAAGTAATCTAGGTAGGTGGAGATAAAGAGAGGTTGATTACTTAGTCCTTGTTCATGGAGTCTATACCCAAAGCGTGAAATAGGAATGACTCACCACTCATACTAGAAATGTGGAAAATATCACTACTACCAATCAAACCAAGCGATGAAAAATAGTGATGGAATTATATAAATGAAGTTCGAAAGTTCTGTGAGTGAGATGTCTTGATATGATTTTATGAGCGATTATAAATTGCGCTCAAAACGTTGTCATAACTTAATATTACTACTGTATTTTTCTCCATAATCGATTCCCGGTCACATTGATGTACTCCTGGAAAAAAAGGGAAGTTTGAGCCTGAGACTAGCACCCCTGTATCCTGTAATAGGCATAACAACGCCATCGAAAATGTGTAGGTGAAGCTTCAAGCCTGAAGTTCTCACTATTTCACTCGGAAGGCACAGGGCTGCAAAAGTAACGTTGAATTGTCCAGATCAAAAATACCAAATGTATATATGGATAAATTATTAAGAGATCACACTTGAAAATTAATCCAGTGCTCCCTAGTTGTGACTGACTACGGGATAGTGTTGCCTATATTCCTCTTGACAATCGGCGGTCGCGCTATGTATACATCGTGAACTAGCAGAAGTTAGAATTCGCAGATCTGTCATTGGATACCGTCCTAGTTGTTGAATGGTCATCCATCTCGTCTTGTAACCTAAAGGTCCTGGATTCGACCCCGGTGAGTAAACAGTCCCAAATAAGGATGAAATAGCTGCTTTCCAGTTCTCCTTGCTGGTTTCCCATTGGTTCTGTCACGGAAGTCACCTTGTGATCAAACTGGATACCACATTACATTTTAAAACATGTGTGTTTATTAACAAATAAGCATGTGCGTCGGTGGCACAGTGGTTAGGACTCTCGTCGACCATGCACATGGTCTGGGGTTCGATCCCCCTGTCGGCGCACACCTGATATCTATGGTTGGCCTGCAAAATTTGGGCTACCGATATCGCATGCTGAGAATTCCATACTTGTACTGAAAATACGGTGTGGAATCAAGCTGTAATCAAAATAAATAAAAAATAAAATAAATATAACACCAAGTTGAATCACAGATATCACAGTGAGTGGTTGTGAATGACAATTAATCATAAAGTAGTGTATATAGCTGATTAGTGTTCTGAGTGAATTTTATTCAGCCTAATTATAAACTTCATATATCACTGAATGATGACACCAGAGATAGGGATAGAAAACGGAGTTGAATATCTCTGTATGTGTGTGTGGGTGTGTCATAATAGATAAGATGATGAGCAAGCAGAAAAGAAAAGGCTTGTTTGTACAAATGTATGAAGGTGTTTTGAAACAGGCAACAAACTTTATTTTCATGTCCGACCACGGATTAATGTCAGTTAGAAAGCCATCGGGAACCAGTTAGGGACTACTGGACAGCTGTTTCGTCCTAGTTTGGGACTGACAGACGGTGGGCACCCACCACAGAGGGTCCGAACCCAGGACCCTCCGGTTTCAAGTCAAGGAGGCTTGTAGACCATTCAGTCATTGGGAGTCGATTCAGTGGCCAGCTCATGGATTCTAACTTTTATCAGTTCATGATATATTTAGCGCAACCGGCACCCCAGCCAAAGTTATCACTGGTGAGTATTTGTCCTCACTCCTCTGACCAGATGGACCCTACTAGTGAGATGAATTCTCACTTGAATTTCAGGAAACGCTGTGGTCAGAGTTGAGGAAAAATGAAATCCATGCGAGCCGACTCTTTAAAATAAATTTTATGGAAAAAATTAATACATTAGGCGTGGGGAGGGGGATGTATAAGAGATACACTCAGGACGTAAAGTTATGCCTAAAGGGCATGACGTAATACGCTATTTATGAATTCATAGATTTCACAGTAAGCAACAATAGGAATAGTGACTGAGTGAGAAGAAACGTCATCCAGCATGTAATAATACTGTTTCACTTACTGTGTATGTGATACATCTAATAAACAAACTAATATGGAATTACTTACTACCACCACAGTGTCCAAGTTTAACACATATATTAATACGTCTCCTGATTATATTCCTTAACTATTATGGATGCATATAACTGCAGAACCGACCTGAAATGAAGGGGTTATCGAAAGGAATGCATTCATTGTTCACTGTTATTCTTCATCTTTTTAAATTCAAAATTTAGGCGTGTTTTAATCAATTAAAATATTTTAGAATAAGTTTTGACATTTCCCACTAAAAATGAAAATCTTGTAGAAACTTATGTGTAGACAAATAGTCAATTTCGGTAATAGGATTTCATCATGAGCTGATATCGGTTAGAGAACCATTGGAGAACCAACTGAGAGCACTGGACAGGTGTTTCTTTCGTCCTAGTTTGGGACTCTTCAGTAGTACGCACCCACCACCAGGATTTGAATCTAGGACCTTCTGGTTACAAGGCCAACGATCTCGTAGACCATTAAGTCACTGGAACCCGATACAGTGGCCCTGCAAACCAACACTTCAATACCAGTTTGTTGCACGCTAGCGAATGGTCCTATTAAGGTAGGCAGTGATCTGGGATTCTAGTGGGAAGTCGTGACCAGTAGGGTGCAGTAGGTTGGGTGTGAAGACAAATACTCGCCGAAGACATTCGCTAGTGGTCGCATTATGTTGTGAATTTGTAGAAGTCGAAATTCACTGGCTGGGCATTAGATCGGGTCCCAGTGGCTTAGTGGTCTATGTTGGCCTTGTAACCAGAAGTTCCTGAGTTCGGACCCTGTTGGTGGGTGCACATACACACACACAATCCTGGGGCCAGGGATTGAACCCATAGCCTTCAGGTTACGAGACTAAGCTCATTGATCGTTCACCAGTGATCTGTCTCTAACTGATCTGTTGGTTTCTGGTAAAAATCGAACAGTTGAAATATTACCTAAATCTCCACAAACCCCATAATCTGAACATCAGCTGCCAGCTTACTGATGTCTACTAGATGGATTTACTGAAGCTACACTAGAAAGTCGTGGTCAATGGTGTTCAATATTATCAAGATGAAGTGGGTTCCAATCGAATGCATTGGTAAGGACAGCGATATATATATCCCGAGGCGACTTATGCCTCTGTAGAAATTGGCATGGTGTAATGCTGGCAATTGAACAAAGAATAGAATGGCAGTGAAACCTGTAGCTTGATATTGTCGACTACGAAAAGGACTTTGACCCACAGCGCTGGCTGAGAAGTCATTCTGAAACTGCTTCAACACTACAGCTTGTAGTGTCCGGTATCTTTATCAACCTAATTCAACAGCTAGCTGGCTATATGACAATGCCACGTTTCAGATAATCCACAACGGAAAACTCAGTAGGTGTTCGAAGCGAATACTTGCCTACTATCACCGATTATATTTATGATTGTGGTGGACAAGATTACACGGAAGACTGACTGTGCATGAGAGTGAAAAGACAGGAATACACTGCACTTTCCATAAAAAGACTCTAGAAGATGTGAATCTTTCTCGTGGATGTTTAATGTGTAACACACATAAACTCGAAGACTTAGAGGCCGGCGAAAACCAAAAAATGACAGAAGTGGATGCTGGCAGACAGTAAAGACAGGACTCCAGGTGAACATAGAGAAGGTGGAGACGAGGTGATGAAGATAACTAACCAACCAACCAACCAACCAACAGCAACCCCCAAAACAACCAGTACCACCAATTAACATCAATCGGAGAGATCTGACAGAGGTTACTACCTTTCACCTATCTGGTCAGGAAGCACGGTTTCAACCACAGGCCAGTGAGACGGACGAATATGTCAAAGTCAGTCAGCATAAACAGTCGGTGGCACAGTGGTTAGGACTCTCGCCCACCATGCACATGGTCCGGGGTTCGAGCCCACGCCGACGCACACCTGATATCTATGGTCGGCCTGCGAAATTTGGGCTACCGATATCCACGCTGAAAATTCCATACTTGTACCAAAAATACAGTGTGGGATCAAGCTGTAATCAAAAATATAAAAAAAAATAAGATTCGTTCGGATTCTGTTCAACACAAATGTAGAGCCAGTCAATTCTTCTCTACAGGTCAGAAACCTATCGTGCGTGTCACGAAAACGATTTCCAACAGGCGACAGCAGACTTTTATGATCAACTGCCGCCTTCGCTGGTTGGCTGCATACTGAAGGCTGGAAATAATTAGCAAACAATAAATAAAGTCTAGGGTCGAACCAATCAAGAGCCTATAGCTCAAAAATGCGTAAGAGGAAATCGAGATGGATTGGGCACACGCCACTGTGGAAGCAGACCATCACTGAAGTGGAATCCGTATAGGAAGCGATGGGTGGGTCATTGGTGCGAGTCGTGTGGCGAGGTGCAGCAGGATATAAGAGGTTACGGGCAATTGTGGGGTGAGCTGAAGAAGACAGAAGAAAATAGAATAAAGTGCAGATATGTTGTTGAAGCTCTATGTTTCAGTCGGAAGCCAAGGGAATAATAATAATAAATATCACGAGTCGACACGGTTAGAATTCAAGGGTCACTGAATTCTGACCCAAATGTCTGAATAGTCGTCAACAGGTTTGCTCTAACTAACCTAAGAGTGCCAATTTCGATTCCTGGCGGCGGAATTGTGGGTGTGTACTGTTGAGGGGATTAAACAGTTGCACAGTGCCCTGTCTGGTTTTAAATGATGTCGGTTTGTGACAAATATTTAAAATGAGTTGACATCAGTTAGAGAAACACTGGAAAACCAGTTGGGAGTACTGGGCAGCTGTTTCTCTGGTCCTAGTTTGGGATTCTTCATCAGTACGCATCCACCACCCAGGTTCGAACCAACGACCTTCTGGTGACAAGGTGAGCTAACTCATAGACCATTAAGCCACTTGAATCCGACCCAATAGCCAGACCATGAATTCTTACTCCTGCCAATTCATGACAAAGCGCGGCTGATGTCAGCTCATGATGAAATCCTTCATGCAATCAAACAAAATCCCTACAAAAAACACCAATACTTGAAAATTAATCTGATGCTCACTAGAGACTGGCCCTATCCAGGCAGTTAACCTGGGGTTCTTGTGGGAAGCCATGACCATTAGGGTACAGCAGGTTGATGATGAGGCAGTAACTCATCGAAGAAGACATTGCGAAATGGTCGTGTTATGTCGTGAATTGGCAGAAGTTAGAATTCAAGGGCTGGCCATTGGATGGGCAGGTCCCAGTGGCTTAATTGTCGACGAGCTCGCTGGCCTTGTAACCAGAATCTTCTGGTTTGAACCCCGGTGTGTGCGTACTGCTGAAGAGTCCCAAACTAGGCTGACGGAACAGCTGTCCAGTACTCCTCCCTGTGGGTTTTCCAGTGGTTCTCCAACTGATGTCAGCTCATGATAACTCCTCCATTCAATCAAACAAAATACCTACAAAACTAATTCTTGAAAATATTTAACACTTGATGTTAATTAATAGATACAAAGGAATAGTTATAAAAATTAACAGTCTTTGAGTAAATCGATCAATAAATCAATAAATCAATCAATCAATCAATCTATCTGTCAAATCTAAATTCCTTTTTCTGCCACCAATATAATATTTTATTTTTAATTCAAGGTTCTAAACACAGTTTAATTATCAGTACAAAACGTCGAACATTTAGTGGTGTCACTGGAACTCATCCTTCAAAGCATCGTTCAAGTTCAATGAACACTCTATGGTTTGGTGATCATCCTATCCCATCAGAGAGTACACTATCTCCATCTACACCGATTAAATTATCCAATATTCAATTACAAGCTCAAGCAGAACTTGAACGTCGGCATAGATCAGCATCATCCCAGGGGCATAGTTTAGATAGAAAATCAAATTATAGCGGTGGAAATACTGAAAGTCATTTATCAAAAGGTTTTAGTGAATCACAAGGTTATGAAGGTGTTGGATATGCTTATGATTCACGTGGTAGACTAATTCATGGTGGGGCATGTCTACCAGAACGTTCAGCTAGTCGTAAACGTCGTCTACTAGATGGTCATGAAAGTTTATCACGTGTATGGATTCCACAGGCTGAACATTATCCAATTAATCAGAATGTAACTGATAGGACAGCTAGTCTGCTAACCAGTAAGTTTTCTAACCTCTTTTTTCATTTTTATTATTATTATTATTTCCATTGTTATCCATCCTTTGGGTTTCAAGTGTAATGCCACCATTTCACTTTGTTCTCCAAGGCCTCTTTTAACTGACTCATCGATTGCTCATAAGGTTCCATCTCCTCTTCACATGATCTTCTTCATGTCACCTCTCAGACTGACGCCAAACTCATCATTTCCCATTCGAGTTCCATTTTGAGGAACTACCTAGCGCACGATGCTACTCATCGATGTCCTCCTTCGATTAAATCCCTTGACACTTGAGTCTGACAAATCTGCAGTCCTGACGCCCTGGAAGCAGAAATGGATCTTCTGAAAGAAACCTTCATCTAAAATGGATACCCACTAAGATTCATCGACAAGAATATCAAACCAAAAGTCCAGATAGAGGACTTAGCTTGTGATATCCTCAAGAGAAGCATTTCAGCATCTTTGAAAAGAACATTCTTGGCAGCAAAGCTGAGAGTAGTGTTCTCCAGTCATTCATTGATCTGCAAAAGCCTTAAGGACAAGATCTCGTATCTGGTCACTTCTGTGTGCATATATCAGTTCACCTATTGCTGTGGAGTCAGGTGCAATGACTTAGTCTTTTGATGCGTATCTTGTCCAAAAAGCTCAAAGAACACTATCTCGCATAGCTACGAAAAGGTTACAATGGTTGTATAAGGAGTGCCACAATCGAACACCCCCACTCGTCACCACTGGCCATTGCATCTCAAAAAACGCCTCTTTCAGAGTAATCTACAAAGTGAAGAACAACCTACCAGAGGCAATACGCTTTCGTCTTCTTTGCATTGCTGAAGCCTTAGCCATTCAGTTGGAAAAACCAGAGTTATGTATACAAAAGAAAATAATCCAACCAATTCTGCTATCATGGTAACAACCGTGTTGACTTCTACTGACTAGTGTGCTTATTTTTTTTATTCCAACCCATTATGACATGTGTAATTTCAAGAACTCTTACATAATTCCATATATTGCTTTGTTTCTTTGATGTGCATCCCAATCACAACTCACTCATTTAACTGTCCACTCTATTATGTAAGTGTACTATGCTTATTCAACTTCTATTATGTGTTGATTACTCATCATATTTTTGAAATGTCTCGACACCAATAACCCTAAATTATTTTCATTCTTATCGGACAAACCTAATGTACACACACACACGTACAAAAATGAGTGTAAATAATTGCGATTGTACAGCGAAGTGAATGAATTCACTGCTGAAAAGAAACTCTTCACTGAACTACTTGTGTGGTGAGAACTGTCTGCAAGTCAAATATTGTAGACAGCAATTTACGCCAATGTTCACTTTTCGAATTACGGTCATGAGAAAAACGAATAACAAAGCTTAACCATGAAAAAATCACCAGCCAATCACAGCAGAATTAACGTGTGCAAATACGATTCGCAGATATATGGCTTAACTTTCTGAGAAACGGTCGCATAAGCAATAACAGAATAACCTTCAGCAAAAAAACAACCAATCAGAAGTTGCTGTGTCTCTGCTGACAATAATGTACATAAAAATCTAAAAATATCTCTTGATTTTCTCTGTTGCCTGGGCATTGTCTTCTGTCGTTACACGTGCTTTGTTTTCAGTAATGTCTGGATGGGGAGTATTCATGAATCCTCAATGTGTGTCCGATCCAATTCCAATTCCTTCGGAATATTGATTGACCAATAAGCTGTTGTTGTTTGATTCATCGCCTTCCAGAGTTTCTTGCTGCTAATACTTTCTTACCAACTGATCCTCAGCATCGATCCAACGAAAGCATCTGTTGATAAAAGTCAGCAGTAACTTGTTGGAAATGCTTTCAGTGACGAGATCGCCAAGTGTTTGAATTATATTGAAATCACTAACCTGACATTCGTATTGAAAATCCAAAACTTGATTGATAGCTGATTTAATTCATAAGGCTTTACTGTTTATCAAAGTTTTTCAGCTTGATTTTTAATATAAAGAAAAATCAGATATGTGAGGCTATGAAAAAAGACGTAAACAGTAGTATTAATATTTTCAAGTATTGGTTCAGTGGGAATTTTGTTTGATTGGCTGGAGGATTTCATCGTGAGCTGACATTGGTTAGGAGAACCATTGGAAAACCACCAGGGAGGAGTACTGGACAGCTGTTTCGTCTTGGTTTGAGATTCTTCAACAGCGCGCACCCAACACCGGGGTCGAACTTATGACTTCCCGGTTACAAGGCGAGCACGCAGACCACTAAGCCCCTGGTACCTGATCCAGTAGCCAGTCCATGAATTCTTACTTCTGCCAATTCACAATGTAGTGAGACCACTTCGCAATGTCTTTGTCGACGAGTTACTGCCTCACTCTTACATTTAACAAAGAATTCATAAGACCCGTCAGATACTAGTAGATTTGTCCTCGAAAATGTATTACATAATGGAAGGTGTAATCTACAAGGGGATGACTAAGTAGAGGTTAGAAAAAAGGGTCAGAAGTTCAGACGACATCATAAGTGTGAGAAAATGACTAATCAATATAATTGTGTTGAGTGGAAAGATGACAAAGTGTTCTTATAAAATCTGTATGAAAACTCAATGTTATTAATAAACAGTAATAGAGTGATAATATGCGTTGGTGGCACAGCGGTTAGGACGCTTGCCAACTATGCACATGGTCCGGGGTTCGATCCCCGGCCGGCGCACCCCACCTTTACCTCGCTAAGCCAGAAATAATGCTGGTAAAGAGGAAAGGCTGGGCATGAGGCTAGCAAGCCTATCCTGTAAAAATGAACACTGCTACAGAAACTTCAAGCCACTAGATTGAAGCCCAATGTTCCACTGGGGAACGTGAAGGAGAAATTATTAATTACTATTATTAATAGAGTGATAATGAAATAAGGATGATGAGAATAATAATAATAATATAAAACTTACATGATAAAATGAAGCGAAACTGCAGTAAGAACATTACTGTGGTCACAATAAGGGGAGTGAATGTATGTTGTGCTTTTGAATGCAGAGGTCCGTTTTCAGACCCGTAATAGCCAATAATTCAGCTATTTATCGATGGCGTATTTGAAGTCCTTTCGTATGATATTGAAAAACTCTGTGTAGCTCTGTGAAGCAGTCATGTGGGCATACTCGATTTCCAGAGTTGACGAGGTGTTCGAAGATAGAGGTGCTGGAATTCTTTTTTTTCTGCTGTGCCTAGCTAGCCAGGCTTGACAGTATTCCCGAGTACGTTTGTGGACTTGATGTTGTGTATGGTGGATATACTTTGCATCACACGAATAATTAGACTGACAAATTACACAATGAAATAGCCAAAATTGGTAGCTTATCTCTAACTTTTGGCTGGATTAGTCGTCTGCTGGAGAATTTGATACGTAAGATGGCTGTTTCAAATGTTTTTTTTCTGACACTTTTTAAAAATTAAGCGTTAAAGAACCTCAATTGATTTAAATTTCACCGCAAGAACAAAAGTTTTTAGTGTAGAATGAAGTACATAGCAAGAACTAGTGTATTTACAGGGTTAGATTATATGACAGGCCATGGGAAGCAAGAAAATATGCAAGCGTTGGACGGACAAGAAGACTGTGGGTGATTTGAACTTCGTGGACAATTTATGCATAATACCGTATAAACTCAAAGGACTACAGGTGAAAAATAACAGGTTGGTGGAGGAGACTGACAGTGAAGAAAGGAATTCAAGCGAACATAGAGAAGACAGAGGTGGCGAAGACAACCAACACCCCCAAACAACAATAACAGCAGCAGCCATCGGTCACCATCAACGAGGGATGTCTAAAAGAAGTGATCTCTTTCACCTATCTCAGCAGGATCATTTCAACGGCTGGCGATGTGAATAAAGGTGTCAAAGGTGAGATAAGAAAAGGAAGATAGACTTTCATTCGTCTTATACCACTCAGGATAGAGAACGAGATTCACATTCTCAATACTAATGTCAAGTCCATGAGAGAGGTTCTATATATTTCAGAGAATAGGCGCATTACGAAAAGCATCTGCAACAGGCTGTGGACTTTCATTTACGATTACCTTCACTGCATACTGAAGACCCGATAGCCAGCGAGAAAAGACTAACAACAAGGAACTCCGGTCAGCAGTAAAATAACCAACAACCTATTGACTAACAGTAATGCCAAAGGGAAATGGAAACAGACCAGGGCACTCACTGAAGAGACCGATGAGAGACATCACCTGCTAGCTAGGGCATCGAAATGAATCCGAATGGGAGAGACGACGAGTAGGACGTGTTGGTCTGAGGGTGACATAAAGGGAATCATGTGAAGAGGAAATGAAGATTGTGGGCAGTTGTGTAACAGGGCGGAATGGAGATTTGCCGGTGAAATCTTGTATTCCCCTTGAAACCCGAGGGAATTATAACAATAACGGCTTTCCCTACTTACCTCTTTCGTTGTTAATACATACAACACCCATGCACTAAAATCTCTCCTTTTTAATTACATAACTTTTTATTTATTTCATTTACATTAATTTTATTTTTCACAATGGTGGCAGGGTGTATATATATATATATATATATATATAACTTCGTAACACTATTCATTAATCCCCGTAAACACTAAAACCATAACATGTTCATTAGCGTGTTTGTGTAGACGAGCGTATGCCTGTTTGTGTAGCATGTATATTTACAGGTTTAACCATGAATTAACATCATTTATAGAACCGTTGGAAAACCATAGAGGATACTAGATAGAAGTGTCGCCTCAGTTTGAGTCTCTTCAGTTGTACGCACCCACCGGGGTTCACACGCAGAACCTTCCAGCTGCAAGTCGCACTTGTTGACCATTCATCCACTGAGACCAAACCCAAAAGCCCATGAATTACAACCTCTGTCAGTTCAAAATATATATAGCGCATTGATTAGCCACTGTCATCAGTGATTAACTATTCTCTTACCTGACTTCATAGATCCAGCTGGTCACGATTTCTCTCTAGAACTTCAGTCAACTTCCATATTAATTTGTTTATTAGATATATCACACATTTATATTACTATTATTGTGCCCTTGGGTTCCTAGTGGAACATAGGGCTTCAACTGCACGTCTCCACTTGCCACTTCTGTCTTCCTTTTGCCGTACTTTTCACCTGAATCCATCCATGTTAGTCCATCCATGTTTCAACTCCTCTTCACACGATCTCCTCCATGTCATACTTGAACTGACGTCCCACTCGCCGCTTCCCTCGGGTTCCACTCAAGGGCCTGACGCGGGATGTCACCCAGCACTCTCCTCAGCGAGTGTCCAATCCATCTCCACTTTCTCCTGCATATTTGTTGGTTGGCGATTGGTTTGTTCTTGTTTTGTTTGTTTGTTCCCATAGTTTCCAATAGTTGGTGATTCCTTCCGGCCCGGCCATCTGATCTTCAGTATAGAGCCAGCGAAGACAGTTAGTTGTTGATAAAGGTCTGCAATGGCCTGTTGGAAATATTCTTTGTGACCCGCCCGCCAAGTTTCTGATCCGATACGTATAGAAGAACTGACTGACTTGACGTTTGTATTGAGAATCCGACTGAATTGTGTTGTTGATGCTGGCTGAGTGACGAAGATTTCGAGATTGGTTTCAGGTTGATGAATGTGTGCGTTTCTCGCCCGATTTGACATCCTCGTCCGTTCCTCCTGAAGCTGAGACAATGCTCAATGCTAGATAAGTGAAGTGAATGAAGTAACCTCTTTCAAATCCCTTCCTCCCGTTGATTGTGATTGGCGCTGGATGTTGCTCCTGCGGTTGTTGTTGGTGGTGGTCGGTTGGTTATTTTCATAACCTCCGTCTTGTCTATGATCACTTGGAGTCCTGTCTTTGCTGCTTCTTCAACCAGTTTGTCGGTTTTCGCCTGCAAGTCTTCGATTTTGTGTGACATCAAACATAAATCATCCACGCGTGGAATCCAGGTCTTCTGGGTTATTCACGTCGATCGGTCCAGGATATCCCTATCTTCTCATTTCCCACTCACTGTCTGACGCATAATCCAGTCAGTCCACCACAATTAGGAATATCATCGTGGGTGATAATAAGCACCCTTGTCTGACTCCTGTGTTTACTTTAAACGCCTCACTGAGTTTTCCGTTGTGGATCACTTGACATGTTCCGTTGTCGTACAGCTGTTGAATAAGGTTGGTGAATATTTGGGGTACCCCGTAGTACTTGAGTAGTTTCCAAATTACTTCACGATCAACGCTGTCGAAGGCCTTCCTTAAGAAGGCCTATAAAGTTGAGATCGAGGTTTGATGGCCATTCCATGCTTTGTTCTGTGATGATGATGCGTAGAGTTGCAATTTGGTCAGAACATGATTTTTCTTTCCTCAATCCAGCTTGTTCTGGGCGGAGTTCTGCATCCAGTGTGTCCTTTATTCTCTCCAGGATGATGCGACTCAGGATTTTACTTGGCGTCAACAGGAGAATGATTCCTCGCCAGTTATTGCAGAGTGAGGCCTAAGTCGCCCTTCTTTGGTAGTTTTACGAGGTAACCTTTCCTCCAGTCAGTAGGCACCTTTCCCTCCTTCCAGAACTTCTGCAATAATGGAGTCAGCATGTCTGCTGTAGTCTCTGGGTCTGCTTTCAGTGCTTCAGGGGGTATTCCATCTGGTCCGGCTGCTTTTCCAGCTTTCAGAAGTTTGATTGCGTTCAAGACTTCAGCTCTCGTTGGAGGATTGGTGTCAACTTGCAGTTGTGTGCGCGCTGTTGTTGGTATTTCTGGACGGGTTGCAGGTGGTGGTCGGTTCAAGAGTCCTTCGAAGTGATCCGCCCATTGTTTAATCTGTTTTTCTTCCTTGGCAATTGGGTTCCCTTGGCTGTCTTTTATAGGTTTCACTTGTATTGACCTCTTCTCGGATAGAAACTTGGTTATCTGTTATAATGTCCTCAGGTCCCTCTTGCCTGCTGCCTTCTCAGCTTCAGTGGCGAGGTTGTCGTAGAATTGTCTTTTGTCTTTCCTAGCACTCTTCTTCACTTCTTTGTCCAGTGCTTTGTAAGTTGAGCTCATCGTCTCTTTCTCCTGTCCGTCCTTGCATTGAATCATTTTCTCTTTCACCATTCTCCTCTCCTCTATTAACTTCCAAGTGTCCGTTGAGAGCCATTCCTTGTCTTGCCTCTTCTTTCTTCTTAAAACCGTTGAACACGATTCGTCGAAAATCACCTTCAGAGAGTTCCAATGGTCTTCCACGCATGCGTCGGTGGCACAATGGTTAGGACTCTCGCCGACCATGCACATGGTCCGGGGTTTGAGCCCACGCCGACGCACACCTGATATCTATGGTCGGCCTGCAAAATTTGGGCTACCGATATCCAAGCTGAAGATTCCATACTTGTACCAAAAATGCAGTGTGGAATCAAGCTGTAAATCAAAAAATTAAAAAAATTAAAAAATTCCTCAGTGATGTCGCGTAGTGTTTCCTGCTTTGCTCTGGCAGTTGCAGTGAAGGTGTCTTTTGTGGTTGTGTCCTTCAGTAATTGAGTGTTGAACTTGCATTGTGGCCTATCCCCAGCTATCCTCGAGGCTTTCAGCTCCACCTTGATAGTCCCTTGTAATAGATACTGGTCTGAACCCACATCTGCTCCTCTCCTTGACCTTGTGTCCAGTAGCCTCCGTCTCCAATTCCTTGAGATTAAAATGAAGTCTATTTGATTTTTGGTGTGCCCATCTGATGAAATCCATGTCTGCTTGTGTATATCATCAATTAAAATCACAAGACTTCGAAACTTGACTTTTATAGTTTTCTTTATTCTTTCCAACTTATCGTAGGGGTAGTAGAATTCTCCAGATTTCCAGATGGACAAATGTTGAATCATTCTTATTACACGTGTTTGAAATTGATTCACTGATGAATAAAGCCTCTGTTATCAGTCCTGCTTCCTCCACCCTTCTGTTACATTAAATTCCAAAACTGTCATCCTCTCCCATCCTATTGAATGGTTGTGTGTGATTGCATGTAGTGAGTGGCATATCTGAACTATTCTCCAGATCTCTTATCTTATTCAGGTTAGCTAATCTAGATTTTGCTAGGTTTTTATGCTCGGCTAGTCCAACTGCCTCTGTTCTACTATTTTGACCTATGTATTTGACCTGACAATCATTACACCAGGGTATTAAGTATGTAACAACAGAAGACAAGGGCCAGGCAACAGATCGTTTTATTATGAAAATCAACACGTATTTATACATATTTCAACTACATTATTATAGACAAGCGCAGTCATCTGATTGGTTGTTTAGGTAGACAAACGCAGGCTTCTGATTGGTTGTTTCGGGATTCCTTGACAAATAGAGTTCTCTCTGCGAATCACATTTTGCCACGTTAACTTTGCTGTGATTGGTTGTTGACTCAGGCTTGTTCATATTTTCTCACGGCCCATATTAGTGACCTAGACCTTAACGTAGATTAGTGCCAACCAATCGGCTAGCAGCCTGCTCTCACCACACTCGTCCCCCCGTCAAATACGTGCGACTGAAGTCGGCTTGATCTACTTGGTGCAGGCATCATCGTTGGCTTGTCTCGCTGTATCCATTTCTGGAGCTCGCTGACGTTCACGCGCCTCTCATTGTTCGCCATTGCGACTGTGTCTGCGTAACCCCATCTCGAAGTGACCATATATGGTCCTTCCCACTTTGGAAACTGTTTGCCTGACCCTGTCGAACATTCGTCCATACTTCGGCTCACACTTTCATATGCTGCTTTCACCCGACCTCCCAGCAGCGTCCCAAGTAGCAGCTCCATCGCTGACAGATCTTGAACGCCACTCAACTGCGCAGAAGCCTTGAATTCCTGCCCGAAGATCCATATGTCTCCATCAAAAACTGCAGGGTATAGGCTTTTCATTTGTCGGTAGGCAGCGACACCAAATGTAACAACAGAAGACAAGGGCCAGGCAACAGATCGTTTTATTATGAAAATCAACACGTATTTATACATATTTCAACTACATTATTATAGACAAGCGCAGTCATCTGATTGGTTGTTTAGGTAGACAAACGCAGGCTTCTGATTGGTTGTTTCGGGATTCCTTGACAAATAGAGTTCTCTCTGCGAATCACATTTTGCCACGTTAACTTTGCTGTGATTGGTTGTTGACTCAGGCTTGTTCATATTTTCTCACGGCCCATATTAGTGACCTAGACCTTAACGTAGATTAGTGCCAACCAATCGGCTAGCAGCCTGCTCTCACCACAAGTAAGCATAATTGTTTTGTTTAATTGGCTCCGCTGGCAGGATGCTTAAACCGACGAAGCTTGTTTCTAATTGAGTTCGTGGGTGGTTTTAATGTCAACCAGTTTTAGTCCTGCCTGCATTGTTAAGAATTCTCAACTGTAAGGTGGTTTCTGAGGTTCCTGCTTTGTATGGAAGTACTACTGATGACTTATATTCCCTATTGTCGGTGTTGTCATTATCCTGTGCATATTTGACATGCATGTCGTCATTAATGTTACTATTATGACTATCACTGCCATTATTATTATTAATTTTATTTTTACATTTTCCTACTTACACTTTCTGATTAATTTATCAGGGTAATTGTTCAGTTTTAAAGCTCCTTCTATATGCCTTGCTTCCTGTCTTAGATTTTCCTTCGTACTTCCTAGTTTTTGTGCCCTATCACTTGAACATTTCACCAATGCTATTTTCACTGACATAGGATGGGATGATCTGAATTCCAAATATCTGTTTGAATGTGTGGGTTTTCTGTAAACACACTGGTGTGTTCAGCATCGCATCTTCTTTCCTTTTTTACTCTACAATTTAACATTGGAAGCTCCCCACTCCCTGACTTTCCAATTCATAAGTGAATTGAATTGCCTCTACCTTCGAGTTGATGTGTTCGAAAAATCTACCTATATCCTGTGTTCTGAGTACAGTGAATGTGTCATCTACATACCTTCACCATACTCTTGGCGTGGGGGTGAACGTTTCAATCGCTATGCTTTCCCACCTACCTATCCATGAATATATCTGCTACAACTGGGGATATTGGTGACCCCATGGCAACTCCCTCAGTTTATTTTTATATTTTCCTCTGTATGCAACCAATCGTTAATAAGCATTAGATGAATTATCGGGGATTTGTTTGGTTATGTGTATTACCAAACAGTAGGACTTGCAGTTCATGAGTCGCCGGTTAAGGTCTCAATGGTTGAATGGCTAACTTGGCCACCTTGTAGCCTAACAATGCTGAGTTCGGTCCCTCTTTGTGGTATCGTGGCTGCATACTGTTAAGGGGTTTCAAACTAGGACAAGAGAGCTGTCCATAACTCTTTGGTTTTCTAATAGTCCTGTAACTGATGTCATCTCATGGTCAAACCCATAGCAAATCAATTCTTTGCAAACCAACTCTTGGTGACGATTGCTTGAAGTTCAGCATTTTCAGTTCGATAACTATTTGATCTTACGAGTTGATCACGGATTGATATCAGTTAGAGAACCATTGAAAACCAGGGAGTACTGGACAGCTGCTGTTTCATCCTAGTTTGGGAATCATCGGCAGTACGCACCCACTGGGTTTCGAACCCAGGACCTTCCGGTTACAAGGCAAGCTCGTATACCATTCAGGAGTTTCCTGAGTTCTAGTGAGAAGTCGTGACCAGTGAGGTCCAATTAGATGTCACGTGTGTGGATGGATGTCCCACCAACGACAATGGTTGGGGTCGCGCTAAATCACGAGTTGGTAGAAGTTAGAATTCACGAGCCATTGAATCGGGTTCCAGTGGCTGAATGGTATACGAGCTTGCCTTGTAACCGGAAGGTCCTGGGTTCGAAACCCAGTGGGTGTGTACTGCTGATGATTCCCAAACTAGGATGAAACAGCAGCTGTCCAGTACTCCCTGGTTTTCAATGATTCTCTAACTGATATCAATCCGTGATCAACTCGTAAAACATAACTAATCCTTACAAACCAAACTATAGAAACTATTTGATCATTTTTGATATAAAGTTTTTAACGCATAAAGGTTACATCAGTCTCCTTAATATAGTTTTACAAAAAAAAAGAAAGTGAGTTCAGCTTATTACTTAGGAGTATCTACATTGATTTCAATGCAGATTTCGTTAAATTTCATGGCAACAATTGGGGAAATATATATGTTTCGTCCTAGTTTGCGACTCTTCAGCGTTATGCATCTACTACTACTACCTCTTAAGGAATTGAATGTAAGTAAAATTAGCCGTCGTGAAATCTTCCATGGAATGAAATGTAGTTAGGACACATAGCTGTTGCAGTTCGTCTTTTGAAAACGTAAGACCGTTGATTTTGTAAAGTGTAGAATACTGCTGAAACTCTTCTCCCCATTTCATGACGTGAATGTTTTGGACATATTTTTAAAACAATAAGAAGACGTAATTTGTCTGAATCGTGTAATGTATTTGCGCAACACATTTCGAACAATCTGATCACACACGGACTTGTCATAGGAATATATATATAAAAAATTAATAAAGAGGTAAGAGGTGAGAAAAAATAGACTTAGGTCAAGTTAAAAGGACATATTCAAGGTCAAAAAATAATCCTCTACGTCCTATATTGTCAATGTGCAAATCCCCAACGCATAAACTTGCTAAATGGTTAGTGGAATTATTGAATCCAGTCAAAACACAATTCTGTAAGTATGTGTTAAAAGATACATTTGAATTGGTTGATGTTCTTGATGATAGTAATATTAATATTATGAACAAGAATATGTACTCTTTTGATGTAAACTCGTTATTCACTAATGTGCCTTTGATCAAAACAGTTGACATTTTGTGTGATTATATTTCCACAAACAATTTTTTCATCCCGTTCCCTATATCTTACTTAAAAGATTTATTACTTCTATGTACTAACAATGTTAGGTTTACATTTGAAGGTGATTGTTTCCGCCAAGTTGATGGTGTTGCTATGGGCAGTCCGTTAGGGCCCCTTTTAGCAGATATTTATATGTCGTACATTGAGAATTTATCGGAAGATTTAATCGAAAATGTGCCACTTTATAGAAGGTATGTAGATGATATCGTAGTCATCAGTGATAAGCCTTGTTCTGCCACCTCAATTTTAAATCGAATGAATGAAGTTCAGAATAGCATATCACTTACATCTGTAGAAGAGGAAGATAATTGTTTATCTTTCCTAGACATATTGCTTAGTCGACGGCTTGATGGGTCAATAAAAAGATCTATTTATAGAAAACCTACCTGGACAGGACAGTATCTTAATTACCACAGTTTCTGCCCTATTCGGTACAAAAGAGGCTTAGTAAGGTGCCTCTTCAGTAGAATCCGACGAATATGCACTGAAGACACGCTTGATGAAGAAGAAAGAATATTGACACAAACTCTGGTTGATAACAATTATCCAGAAAAGTTCATCAGGAGATATAAAGTAGTCAGAACACCAAGACCCACTCTCCAACTCGCCCCTAAGAAAGACGTGTACATCAAGCTACCCTATATGGGACATCAAAGCAGCTTGATAACTAGACAAAGGCTGAACGCTGCTGTTAAAAAGACTTTTTATGCAGCTAATATCATAATATTAGAGAATGTAAAGCCATTATATCTATCTAAGCCCTTCGAACATGCGAAAAATGACGTCACATCCCACTGTATTTACCAATTTGAATGTACGTGTGGACACACATACATAGGGAGGACTCATCGATCTCTGCAAGTAAGGGCTTCAGAGCATATTCCAAAATGGCTCCAGAAACAAATGGAATCATCAGAACCTATTAACGGTGAGAACAGGAGACCTAGCTCTTCTATTGCGAAACATATTATAGAGACAGGTCATAAAATTGATGTTAACAGATCTTTTAAACCTATCTATAAAACGTGTTTGGGGCGTATCCTAAAGTTTGTAGAAGCCCTAGCAATTAGAAAGTTCAAGCCACCTTTATGCGTTCAAAAACAATTTGTCATCACATTAAACCTTCCTTGGTAAATTTTGTTTTGATACCATAGCAGATGTACTATTACCTCTGCTATTTGGTTTAGTGGTCTTCATTTTTATTTTTTGACCTTGAATATGTCCTTTTAACTTGACCTAAGTCTATTTTTCTCACCTCTTACCTCTTTATTAATTTTTTATATATATATTCCTATGACAAGTCCGTGTGTGATCAGATTGTTCGAAATGTGTTGCGCAAATACATTACACGATTCAGACAAATTACGTCTTCTTATTGCTTTATCTAAATTCATAAAGGGAACTAATTGTTTTAAATATTTTTAAAAGTAGTGAGTGTCTTTGTTCTTCTTTTTACCACTCGTTTGAATCCTGATCGGAAAAGTTATCGGTATAGTTCCATAACTTGGAAGTGTTGGGTTTGATCCCTAGCAATGAGGTGATTGCCGTAGACTGGGTACTGCGATAGACAGCGGGCGGGGCAACGAGGAAAAACGGGCAGAGAATGGAACCACATAAAATACTTGGAGGATCTGGACTTTGCCGAATTTGTCTGATTTCCCACAAACTGAAAGATATGCAAGTGAAAAGCGACAAGTTGGCGATAGAAGAAGCATACAGAGAACATACGACTTCAGTTGAACATATAGAATACAGGGGTGATGAAGATTCCTGGCCAACAACAACAACAGCAACAATAACAGACAACAATCAGCATAAATGGGAGGAATCTGAAAGAAGCGCCATCCTTTGCTGACATACGTGGAAAGCATTGTTTCAACTACAGGGGGACAGAACCGATGAGGATATCAAAACAGAGAAGATTGGGAAAGCAAGACAAGCTTTCGTAAATCTCAAGTTTGTTTGGTGATCAACAGCACACTTCAGCATGAAAACCAAAATCCGGATTTTCAACTCCAATGCGAAGTCCATGCTACTTACTATACGGATCAGAGACTTGGCGCGTCATGAAGAGCACTTCAAACAAACTACACAACTTAATCAATCAGTAACAAGAAGGAATCTCTTGGAACGAACCAACCCAACAGGAACCAGTTGTGAAACAAATCTACAGAAAGAAATGGTGGTGGATCGGCCATAGTCACTCTGAGGAAACAAACCATCAAATGGGTGACATCACACACCAAGTCATCGCTCGAGTGGAACCCGAATTGGAAGCGGCGAGTTGGTCGTCAGTGTCAGGGTGGAGTGACATGGAGGAGAAGGTCATGTGAAGAGGAGATGAAAGTATGTGGGCAGAATTGGAGCCAGGTGAAAACGTTAGCAGAGAACCAAACGTGTGGCTTAAGCCGTATGTTCCTCTAGGAACTGAAGGAAACAACAACAATAATAATAACAATGAGGTGGTGGATGCGTACTTCTGAAGAGTCTCAAACTAGGACGAGACATTTGTCCAGTATTCTGTCGTTCTTAGTGTCTCGATTTGATTTGATTTTTTCTTAATTTTGGTTTTTGATTTACAGCTTGATTCCACACTGTATTTTTGGTACAAGTATGGAATTTTCAGCATGGATATTGGTAGCCCAAATTTCGCAGGCCGACCATAGATATCAAGTGTGCGTCAGCGTGGGCTCGAACCCCGGACCATGTGCATGGTGGGCGAGAGTCCTAACCACTGTGCCACCGACGCACAGCAGTTTCAATTGCCAGTAACTGTGGCTTTGACTGTCGCTCAACGCATTGCTATAACCTTGCCTTAACCTGAGGCTAGCGACCCTTACCTGTCAAACAACACTGTGGTTAATGAAGCTTCAAGCCCCAAAATTTCAATCGGAATGCAAAGGAATGTTGAATCGAATAAAAACATGTTTGAGTGGTAATCAGTAATTAAAGTTTCTTTACAGGATTTCATCATGAGCTGACATTAGTTAGACAACCACTGGAGAAACAACTGGGAGTACTGCACAGCTGTTTCGTCAGGCTAGTTTGGGACTCTTCACAGCACGCACCCACCGGGATTCGAACCCAGGACCTTCTGACTACAAGGCGAGCTAGCTCGTATACCATTAAGCCACTGGGACCTGATATAGTGGTCAATAAAATAGGTTAAATGTAGTTGAGATATGAATGATGCATCATAGAAACACTTCATTCTTTTGATAAATTTAAATAAGGCATTCAGAAGACGAAAATATTATTTAGAGATGACATCATTTCATAGTTTCCCTACAAATATAATTTACAAGTGGTATGATTATCAAGCCGCTAAAGAAGGGTGAATTAAGCCAAGTAAAATACTATTTTGCGTCATCCTGTAGAAAACCAAAGATGTGCTGGATACAGAACTCTGTCATCCCAGAACAAGCTGGATTCATGAAAGGCGGCAAATCATGTGCTGATCAAATTGCAACTCTACGCATCGTCATTATCGAAGAGACAGTGCATAGAATGACAGTCAAACGCCTCGCTACCTCAACTTCATCGACTTCTAAAAAGCCTTCGACACACAGCATTGATTGAGAAGTAATTTGGAGATTAATGTAACACTACTGCGTGAAGCGCTTCAAGTCTTTATCAAACTTATTCAACATCTGGCTAGATGACAATGCCATAAGTCAGGGGATCCTAAAAGGAAAATTCACTCAACGATGCGTTCGAAGTGAAGACAAGAGAAGGATATGGCTGACGACTGCCTATTATCACCAGCGATGATATTCTTAATTTTAGTGGACTGGATTACACGGAAGACTGTGTGAGGGGTGTGAGAAGCCAGGAATACATTGAACCAGCCGATAAGAATACTCTAGAAGTTCCGAATTCCGCTTGTGGATCATTTATGTTTAATGTCACATTTCATACAAACTCGAAGAATTACAGGCAAGCGAAAACCGAGAAACTAAAAGAAGAGGTTGGCTAGCTGGCTGGCTGGCAGGCAGCCAAGACAGGACAGATTTCAGGTGAACATAGAGAAGTTGGAGACGGTGGTGATGGAGATAACCAACAAGCCAGTAGCAACATCAACTCTGTGTAATTTTGCTTGTCTCTTGTTTCTGTGATCACATTGTTAATCAGTTTAATAGTTACTCATCGCTTTAGTCACCCTTCGTCTTTATTACGTAACTCCTTTGCCATCGTATGTAGACAGTGTCGAAACGTGACTAGCAGTGGGATCCAGAATGAGCATTTCGTCCTATTTGAGACTTATCGTTTAGACATACTTGCTTTCTCCAGTAAGTGGTAGTGTTCCCACTAGGGCTGGAACCCAGTACCCAGAGTTTTAAACGCCAAACCGTTATCCGCTAGAATACATGAGCTACAAAAGGCGCCTCTTTCTTGTGCAACGAGTACCAATAATTATTTTACTCCATTTTGAACTTCTCCGCTGATTGATTGGATGGAAGTATGTTGTCTTCTGACCGATAGCTGATACCTTGACGTGATGGCCAGGCTTGCACATCGCAATAACCCAACAAGCTATACTGGCTGGAACCAATATTGGTTACTGCAGGTCCTACCATGCCAGGAAGGTTGTTAGGTTAACGATTAGACTAAAAGCAGTTACCGGCATAGTGTAAGAATTTTTTTACACTATGCTGGGGAACAGGGATTTAACAGCCGCTAATGCGGTCTCTCCGCTCTGAAGAGAGGGGGTTAGGAAAGGTCGACTCTAAAAATTGTACATCCCAAATTACACTACGGTGGTCCGTAACCGATGGTAAATTTACTAATACGGAACCAAACCAAGAAACCAGTTCAGACAGGTTGTGTGTGTGTGACCGGCCTCAAGCAGTTGTCCCCTGAGCTCTGCGGTCACGCAACACTAATCCTCTTTCTGTTTCAGGTACCCGGAGATTCAACCAACTTCCACGGTGTGGTGGGAGGAGCAGCCGGGAGCTAACAACCGCTCACACACTTCCAAGAGCAAATGATTTGTTGGCTCCATGTACAGATGGTTCCATGATGTTTGGTTATTTAACTTGAAGTGATTTAGTAGTGGAATCCAGTATGCGCATTTCATCCTATCTGAGGCTCGTCTCCTGGAAATATATATATATATATATATATATATATATATAACTTAATAACTTCTTTAGGCTACAAGCAGCTGATGTGAAGCCAAAAAAATAAATTATGGTACTGCGTTATTCTCTACAAACAGCTGTTGTTCTTGCTTTATTCAAATACTGTGCCACTGAGTGAATTCCATGGAGGATTTCATCATGAGCTGACATCAGTTAGAGAACCACTGGAAAACCAACTGGGAGTACTGCACAGTTGTTTCGTCCCAGTTTGAGACTCTTTATCAGTACGCACACACCACAGGAGGTTCGAACCCAGGACCTTCTGGTTGCAAGGCGAGATAGCTCGTATACCATTAAGCCACTGGGATCCAATCCAATGGTTTTTGAATTCTAACTTCTGCGGATTCACGAGATAGCGTGACTGATGTCAGCTCATGATAAAATCGTACATCCAATCAAACGAAATCCCTACAAAGAAACCAATACTTGAAAATTCATCTGGTGCTCACTAGCAACTGGTCCTATTCAGATAGGCAGTTATCTGGGGTCCTAGTGGGAAGTCGTGACCAGTAGGGTACAGCGGATTGAAGATGAGGCAGTAACTCATCGAAGAAGACGTTACGAAATGGTCGCACTATGTCATGAATTGGCAGAAGTTAGAATTCAAGGGCTAGCCATTGAATGGGCGGGTCCCAGTGGCTTAATAGTCTACGAGCTAGCTTACCTTGTAACCAGAAGGTCCTGGTTGGAACCTAGGCGGTGGGTGAGTACTGATGAAGAGTCCCAAACTAGGCTGACGAAACAGCTGTCCAGTACTCCTCCCTTTGAGTTTTCCAGTGGTTCTCTGACTGTTTTCAGCTCATGACGAAATCCTCCATGCAATCAAACAAAATCCCTACTAAACCAATACTGAGTGAATTCATTAAATAATTTCTACTCTGTCATATGGAACCGTATTTTTTATCCCTTCTATCATCTGAATGAATAGTACTCAGTCAGTGTCAAATCTATTTCATTAAACATTTTCTTATGTGAATAAACAATTAATAAAAGCCAGTTTCATTTACCATTCTTTCTCTTCTGATCTCTTCTTTTTATATATTAGATCGTGATGAAAGACAAGCTCAATTGGATAATTCAGCAATGGCTTTTGCCCTGAAGGATTTCAATATGCCTAAAATTCGGTGAGCACAAACCAAATAATGAGTGTTAATAATCACATCCATCCATATCTCTCTCTGTCTATCTATCTATCTATCCTAATCTAGACGTAAACGGGGTACAAATAAACCAGATGCAGGGGATACTGAAAATACAACCACTAAACCACCTACTACCACTACTACTACTAATATTATAAAAAATAAAGCCAGACGTTTTAAGAGACTAAGGCGTACACAATCATTCCTCAGTTGTTGTATGCGATAAACCACACACACACACACATACACACGCAAGCACACACACACATACGTGAAATTCTCGTATCAACACCAACTGGTTCTTCACTGCTTCACTTTTTTGGGGTGTTTTTTTACTCTGATTCGCTTCATGTTCTTCGTCTATACCGACTAGTAACAATAACGATATATAAATATTTATACTACTTATACATGTGTATTACGTAACAATTAAGGTTGTGAATTAAACTATGCCATTTGTTGAAGGTATATAACACTTATCTAACCTCATATTTAGTTGCTATGCGTTTCTGCACTTGTATTCATGTACGCATGCTTATGAGCAGAAATAATAGGCGCGAAAACTAATAATAGAATAGTCGCAGTTGTTTTTTTATCACCTCAAGCGAATAAGACGAATAATTTATATCTTCCAAGCAGCACGTTCAATTCTACTGCTAACACTATTTGCCTTTATTTTCCGTATACTACTTATTTTTAATTATCAGTAGTTTGATATTTTTAGACAAAAAACAAGTTGATTTGTTGATTTTTTATTTTAAGAAAAAAAAGTATTTTTACAATCAAATGTGATCAGAATTATTGTTACTGTTGTGATTATTAATAATATTGTTATTATTATTACTAATACTATTACTATTGCATAAAGCTAACACATATATGGCTAGTTATATTCTTATTATTATTCTAAGAAAGCGTTATGTCATTTCATGTAGCAGTAACATTTACATATTTCGGCCAAGTTAAACATTCGACACCACTAACTGCCAATCAGCTAACGACGTCAAATTATCCAATGAGATTCACGAACACAGTTCAATGTTGTATAGCGCTTGATTTATTTCTAATGCGTTCCCTTACAAGGTTACGGTTGCAATCCGAGGAGGACAGTGTTTTCCAGTATTGCCTGGATTTAGGGTTGCTCCGGAAGGAGCGAACTTGTTCGTTTGGTGGTATCATGACTTTAAAAAGCTATAGCAGATCAACTGATGGATTTGTTCATCGTTGTGCTATACCTTTGAAGCGTGCTAACATTAGAGAGGGTAAGCTGATAACTTTAATATTTCGTAGGAACTTTTTCGCTACGTTGCATCTGTCTCTAACCCAGATTTTGTATATCTGCAACTACTGGGTGTTGAAACAGCCGGTGAGAGCAGCAGCTGCCGAGACGGAGAATAGCCTCGTCTCAACGGTTCAGTGGTACCAGCATTGCGGAGATATTGCTTCGTGGAAAATAGAGAAAATCACTTGTTTGCTAGGTAGAGAAGACGTTGTCGTGCATGTCGATGAAACTGTGCTGGTGAAAAAGAAATGCAACCGTGGTCGCGAGAGAGCGAACAACATTTGGGTATTAGGTTTATACGACACCTCCCTCCGAAAGGGATTCGTCGAACTGATAGCTGACAGAAAAGCAACCACTTTAATACCTATTATAACGAGACTTGTTAAGCGGGAGTCAATTATACACACGGACGAGTGGAAAGGTTATAATTCGCTGTCATCTCTGGGCTATATTCCTCACAGATTGAACCATTCAAGCGATTTCGTTGATCCTGTTACGAGGACTCATACGAATTCCACTGGAGGGTTTTGGGCCGCTTGAAAAACAGGATAAGGGCTATAAATGGATCTCAAAAGGATCTCATTTATAGTCATTTAGATGAATATATGTACAGGAGGTGGTGTCACTTCTCCATTGACAGTCCCATGCTAAACTGGGAGATTTTTCTCTGGCATGTTCGAGAAAAACACCCCTAGTAACCGTCTTATCCTTTTTTCTATAAATACACGTTTCCATTTACCATAAATGCCTCTTTAATGTGATTGGTCCGTTCAAGGTCGTTTGCTGATTGGTTGTTAGTGGTGGTGAAAGTTTAACTTATCCCATATTTCTAATGTTCTTTTCGACGAAGTCATCATCAAGAAGTATTTTTCTCAGCTGAAGGGCAAATTACATTGTGAATAACAAGGAAGTTTAGACAAAAAACTTTCTAATAGTTACTGATATAAGAATAGGGCTTGGACACTGTAGTAGATGTGGGTTGAGTCTCACAGTGTTACACAGTAATATTTACTAATGACAACATTTTGAGCACGATTTATTGCTGCTCATAATCATATCAAGATGCTCACTCACTCAGCTTTCCAACTTCGTATATATAATTCCTTTATTTCTCATCTTTTCATTTGATTGGTAATAACATTTTCTATATTTCTAGTATTGGCAATGTCTGTCTGTCTGTTTTCGACATAGAACTTTGCACAAATGTGCACCAGTTCAAGTCGCCACACTCCGTGTAGCACGCGAAGCAAGAGAAGAAAGTACAAGAAAAGCATAATAGAAACAGTGAGCAGAGGTGTGAGACAATGGAGTAATAACGAAGAACAAAACAGTTTCATTGGAGATCATAAGTCACAGGGAGTGGATGCATCTGCGCTAGCCACTGAGAACGATTTTGGGCCATATCACCAATTGCTTCCAACCATAGATTTTTACCGTCCCGAGGACCCCAGCCAGTCAGGAAGTCTACACCTTCCTACGTGGCTTAGACCAACTGTTGTGGATTTCATTGACTGGTGCCAAGTTTTTGTTTGACCGCCGCTAGCTTTTTTCCAGCCTGACCCTATATCCGCCAACATTGCTCGTCGAGGAAGGCGATGACCAGACATACGCAACACATGTCCTAACCATCTCAGTCTTTGTAACTTCGCGACTTCGTCGACTGATTTCCCATGTTTACCTAGAACTCTGCGCCTAACCTCAATGTTGCTCACCTTATTATGCCACTTTACACGGGAAATAGAGCGCAGGCACCTATGATCAAAGACAGGTAGTCTTTTCATGTCTTCCACTCTGAGTGGCCAGGTCTCACAGCCATAAAGGAGGACGGAGTGGACTGATGAGCAGTACACCCGCCCTTTGGTCGATAGTCGAACATCTCGTCCACTCCAGAGTCGGCGTAAACTGGCCAATGCGAAACGAGCCCCCTGTATTCGTGCTGAGATTTCGTCAGAGATCAACCCGTTGGGGCTGATGGTACTTCTCAAATAAGTGAAGCGATCAATGTTCTCTACCACTTCACTTCCTATTTTTTAACTAGGCGTCGATGTAGTCCAGTCCTGTAACATCATCTTGCATTTGGTGGGAGCGAATCACATGCCAAACATTGGTATTGGCGATGAGTCATTCCCAATGCATGCGTTGTGTGTAGATTGGATGAACTAAGATTCAATACTTCTCAACCTCTCTCTCTCTGCCTACTTTTATTACTTTTTAGAATTTTAACTCTGCCTCACCCTGCGCAGGATTCTTAATAAAGCAGGAATATACGGAGGCATTTAAACTTACAAACTCACTCAGGTAGGAAAAGCTATGTAGGTCAGAGGACCCTTTCGGTTGACCGAATTGGACAAAATAATATAACTTACAAAATACCTTGCAACGACTGTGAGTTAGGTCAACTAAATAGGTAAAACTAGTAGATCGGGGGTAGTCAGATTGTCGGAACATAAGAATTTAGCAAAGGTAAGAATGATTGACGTCGCAAGGATAACTAATTTAGACAAAATCTCAGCACTGTATTGCACTACATGCATGCATTAACACACATCCACGCAATAGTGTGGTACAGAGTCATACTTCTCAAAAGTAATGAAGGTAGGTGGAGAAAGAGATTGATTACTGAGTCGCCCAGAGTTGTACAGTAATATTAACTGATGACGTTTCGAGCACGAACTATTGCTCATAATCATATCAAGTTCAACTTGATATTACTGTACAACACTGTGTGATTTAGAGCAAACAATTGTTTTCAATAAATTCTTCTTCAGGCTCTACAATTATTAATCCATTAATCTAAGCATACAATAGCCAGCCAGCCAGCCAGCCAGCAAAGGCAAATTAGAATCATATCAGAAAGCGTATCATGGAACAAGTATAAGATGGGATGAAACAATAGTCGTATAGTTCTTAAATATGCATGGTCAATGAGAACATGGGGCAAAATGAGATGAAATAATTTAATTTAATGATGTGTGTGTAGGTATATATATATAAATATAGTCAACAGAAAATACAGGTTTCAAGAGTGAGTGTAGTCAGGGTGTGTGAGACAATATGAAAATAAACCAACTAATGGGGCGGTCTAGACTTAAGTTCAAGGTTGAAAATAACAAACATAAGAATGATTGTAAAATAATAACGATGAAATGGTGTAAACGTACATGTACTATTGGTGAATGATTGTCAAATAATAATAATGAATATAATGAAGTGGAATGAACAGGATTTTGTAAATACGATAGCAAGTTAGAAAAGCACTACTTAAACCTAATGTAATAAAATCATAAGAAAGGTCATGAAATCATAAAAGTCGAAAATGAACGTTTGTCAATGAAACAGAGGAATAGAAGAAGGAAAAGAAAAGAAAATTTTGAAAGGAATTTATGGTGTTAATGGAGGACTTGTTGGCTTTAATTGTAGGCCAAGGTAAACACAGAGGTTGCACATACTTCTTCTCCATGCAAAGAGATCATCTTCTGGTATTAATTGCAACCGCTTCAGCCACTGATAAAACACGTAGCCGAGGTCCTCTAGATAAATGACTAGGAACGCGGTAAATAACTGAGAACGCCTGATCAAGTTTTATCGGGTGTCCAGTATCTACCAAGTGGGCTAAGACTGCACTATTTATGCATTTGGTAACTCCTTTACTCAACCATACAGGTACATGTTAACGCGCGTGCGCATGGATAAAGCCCTCTGAGTACGGCCAATGTAACTAGATCCACATGAGCAGTTGAACTCATAGATGCACATTGATGAGGCCATCTTTGGTAATTTATGTTTGGCTTGCTGTGTGAGTGCTAGTTTAGTTAAGAAGTTTAGTAACAATTCCACAATACACTTTCTGATATGATTCTAATTTGCCTCCACTGTCTGGCTGGCTGTTGTATGCTTAAATTAATGGGTTTATAATTGTAGAGCCTGAAGAGGGAAGAATTTATTGAAACCACAATTGTTCGCTCTAACTATTTTGTTCTGAATAAATTATGGGAATATTCAATTTACTGTGTGATTTATCAAAATAAAATCTTATCCATAATGGAGTTATGCTCTACCACAGTGCCCAAGTTTTATACTTTATATCAATGATTACTGAATCGTCGGTCATAGAATTTACACCCAACATATGCAATGGTAATGACTTATCACCGATACCAGAGATATGGAAAATACTGCTGTAACAATGGAAGGTAAGACACAGGAACCGAGGTGTATTTTTCATTAGTCAAACTGCTGTTTATATCTATACGGTTTATATTCGTTAACCAATCACTGTGTGTGTAAGATTTCGGTTTATACCAAACGACAACAAATGGAATGTCCAAATATACATAGTATTCTATATTTAATGTCGAAATTAACTGTGGTAACATGTGAGAGTAAAACTCCGTTGGGACACATTGTCTGTATCACACTACCATACAACTACCAATCAAATAAAGAGATGAGAAATAGTGGAATTATGTAAACGAAGTTGGAGAGTTGTGTGAGTGAGCATCTTGATATGATTATGAGCAGTACTGCGTCGGTGGCAAAGTGGTTAGGACTCTCGCCGACCATGCACATGGTCCGGGGTTCGAGCCCACGCCGACGCACACTTGATATCTATGTTCGGCCTGCGAATTTTGGGCTACCGATATCTACGCTGAAAATTCCACACTTGTACTAAAAAATACGGTGTGGAATCAAGCTGTAAATCAAAAATAAATAAAATAAAATAATAAATTGTACTCGAAATGTGATCATCAGTAAATATTACTGCATAACAGCACTGTGAGACTTAATCAGAATAAATTTTATCCATAATGGATTTCTAAGTGTTAGTTTATAGAGCTTTAATTTGATTTGATCAAAACGCAATAAATGAAAACTTGAGTACTGCTGAAGAGTCCCGAACTAGGACGAAACAGTTGTCCGGTACTTCCTGGTGATTTTTCAATGGTTCTCTAACTAATGTCAACTCATGATGAAATCCTGTAACCAATCTTGAAAATTAATATGATGCTCTCTAGTGACTGACTGACTGACTGTAGGACGAAATTGCCTGGAGTTCTAATGCGAAGTCGTAACCAATGTGATCCATTCGGTTGGGAGGAAGGACAAATACTCGCCAGCGATAACATTGACTACTGGCAGTTGCACTGAAATCATGAACTGGTTGAAGTTGGAATTGATTGGCTGGCCACTGTGTTGGCTGTGGGCGGTAGACTGGTTTATGAACTTGTCATGTATCTGGAAGGTCTTACGCTCGAACCTTGGTGGTGTGGGTAGGTACTGTCAACGAGTACCTGAGTAGAACGAAACAGCTGTCCAGTGCTCTCTCTGGTAGCTTCCAATGGTTCTGTAACTGATATCAGTTCAGGGTCAAACTTGAAGAAACTCACCGTTCATTTTTATTTGTAATTATTACATTTTTAATCCTTATTTGTATTGTTGACTGGTGGAATTCAGTCTGCATCTGTAACAACAGAAGACAAGGGCCTGACAACAGATCGTTTATTTTAAAGAAATCAACACATATGTATAGATTTTCATGTACATTATTATAGATTATAGTTAGCAGAAAAACAGTGTTCTGATTGTTTGTTTCTCACTGAAAGTTATTCTTTCATCTCTTTGTGGATGTTTCTTGAAAGTCAGATCATCTATGTGCTAAGTGTATCCGCCCACGCAAACAAAGTGTGCTGTGATTGGTTGTTGAGTCAGTCTTTGTTCTTGTTCTTTTCTCATGATCAATACTGGGGATGTCAACACTGACGTAAATTACTGTCTACCAACTTAGCTAACAGCCAGCTCTTACCACACATCAACCGAAACCAGAAAGTAAACGCATGAGATTGGTTTCTCTCCCTAGTGGTTAATAAAAGTATACATTACAGCCTTACAAGAGATCAATCTTGCGAGGCTGAATAGGTTAGTGGTAATATTTCTGATAGCAGCACTAAGTGACATGAATTTGAATCTTAGAGTTGATGGTAATATGAGTCCTTTCAAGATTTTCGGTATGCCTTACTGACTCGTGATTGTCAGCCTAGGACGAAACTTCTAGGAGAATGACTCCAAACATGTAAAACAAGTTCAGAGTGTATCATGGTGGTCTGTTATCTAGTACTGTGACCATATTTTAAACTTCACTGTTGTAGAATTAATTCTTCATCAACCCAAAGAAACTTTTTATTCGTTATATTTTGAGCCTTAACTAGAAATAGTTGTGAAACTTTCTCACCCCCTTTGTTATATTTATATCCACGAATGTCCAGTCTAGTTAATGACCCCATTGAAAAGAAAAACAGTTTCCTTCAATGAAACCATCTTTTTGATTTTTTCTTATGATCTAGCCTGTATATTCCGCGAGTGATTGAAAAATTCTTTCTTTAGAGGAGGGAGTTGGGGTATAGGCTACACTCTTGTCACCTCTCCTCAAAAATGATTGTGCTTACAGTTTGGTTAGGGGTATATTTATATGTAAATATATATATGTAGTGTCCAAAGTTTTGGAAAGAAAGACGGTAGGTTCAAAGGCAGTAATCCTTGTGGTTTGAAGCAGCCTAGCTTTTGTTTGTCGTCAAATTGCTGAATATGCTGATGAACACTGTTCCTTTCATAATGTAAATCACTAGCCTGGAACGAATCTCTCCAGTGCTGCAAAATTCACCAGTTTCACCTTGCTATTAGTCTCAGTATGAGCTCTTTCTTATCCAATATCGCTAACGCCGTCAGTGTAAGCTGCCGTTTTAATTGTTTACATTAAATCATCAAATCTGCCTGATGCATAACGACCTATGAGGTGAATGAGGTTGACGATTTCTGTCTTGATTAGTACCTTATGTCTTCCGATCCGGAATGATTCTTTGTCAAATAGATATCGGTATCGGTATCAGTATACTCCAGGTTCTTGATGTCTTGTCTTGATTTAACTGGGGAATTCATGGCTCACTATGTCCTGTGATATAGAATACAGATAATCAGAAAACAAACTTTTTTGAATTGTATCATATTCTGAGATCGAATATTGTGAAGTCAAGCTTCCTATATAATAAATTTAACACCATTTAACCTGTGAATTTTAAAGGACTATTGAAAGCATTGAAAAAAGCATTTGAAGAGATATATGGTGAATAAATGAAGGCTATCAGTAGATTATTATTATTATTATTATATTTTCCCTTGGTTTCCGAGTGGAACATACGGCTTCATCAACACATCTCCACATTGTTCTATTCTCTGTTCTCCTCTTAAACTGGTTCCACGATTACCCATGATCTCTCATCTCCTATTCATACGATCCCCTCAACGTCAACCACTCGTCGCTTCCAATTCGAATTCCATTGTGTGCGATGTCATTCGACGGCCTACTCAGTGGCGTTTGCCCGATGCATATCCATTTTCTCCAACATATTTGTTGAGCAATCGACACCTCGTTGGTTCGTCGTCAGCTGGCCGGCCAGCTGGTCATTTGATCTTCAGTATGGAGCCAGCCAGTGGCCTGTGGCCTGTTGGAAATCCTTTTCATGACTCACGAGCAGTGCACATTTCTGACCCACATAGAACAAGTGATTGACTGATTGACTTCACATTTGTGTTGAAAATCCGAATATTATTTGTTTATTCTGAATGAGTGAGTGCTGAAGACTTCCAAACTAGTTTCAGGTTGGTTGATGAACGGGTATCTTGCCCTTCCGATCGCCACTGACTGACTGACTGACTGACTGGCTGGCTGGATTTGATATCTTCATCCGTGTTGTCTGGCTTGTGGTTGGAACCCTGATTTCTGACCAGATAAGTGAAGGCTGGAAGTAATTTTGTCAAATCTCTTCTGTTGATATTGATTAGTGGTGTAGTGCTGATTGTTGTTTCTGTTGCTGTTGGTTGGTTGTCTTCATCGCCCCCGTTCCACCTTCTCCATGTTCACCTGCAGTCTTGTCTTTGTTACCAGCTTCTTCTACAGGTTTGCTGATTTTCTCCTAGTTTACCCGGTCCCAAGCCCGGGTCAAGAGGAAGGGGTTGGTTTGGGGCTATTGACCCTCCCACACCAAGCGAACTGATACACAAACTTCAGTACATAATAAAAACATAAAAAATCCAAAAAATATAAAAAGAAACTTATTTTTCGCTGGAATCGGAGAGGCAAAATGACACAGCGGTCTGATGAAAACCCGCCTTCGGGAGAATAGTCAGCAAGCCAATGTGTCTTTTCTCGATGAAAGCAAGAATACGAATGAGGACGTGGAATGTACGTACAGTGTACCAGGCTATCAGTAGTAATGTCTCTTTTTTAGGCCGTAAACCTTTATACTAATGCGGGAATATAACTCTAGGAATGACAGATGTGTCATTAAAATTCACATCAGTCAAAAAATAGTTTTTAAATGACGCGCCAAAAAATAATTGTTTAAATTGAAGCGAGGCTATTTCAATTTTGATCACTGGTTAATGTCAATTAGAGAACCATTGAAAACCGGAGAGCACTGGACAGTTGTCCTCCCCAATTTGGTGACTCTTCATCAGTACGTAACCATCATGGTTCAAACCCAATACCTTGCAGTTACAAGCTAAGCTGGTATACCGCGTGATCAAACTTGGAGCTTGTTCAAGTTCCTACAAACTGACTCTTGAAGACTAATCTGATCCTTGTTAGTGACTAGCAACAGGCGGAAGTTACCCCGAGTTTTAGTGAGAATTCGTGGCTGGGGAAATCAACAGGGTGCGGATATGATGACAAGTACTCTCCGATAACATTAATTGATGCCGGTGGCGATAAAAATCATGAATTAGTGGAAGACAATTGCAGCGAAGAAAATTTTCTTTACGACGAAGTCATCATCTAGGCTTTACATTCGTGTATTTATATCAAATGGATGGGAAAGTTCCAGAATAATTTCCGGTTAAGGGTCAAATAAATAAAAATTAAAATTAGGAACAGATGATATTATAATGAAACTAAACCAAAGCCTAAAGTCCGTTACAGAAGAAACCGTCTTTCCTACTTGTCCAGAAAAATACAATTATTCTGATGTTCCACTATCTCCAATTCAAATGCAAATTCTAGCACTTGGACCTAAGTTTTGTGATGCAGCGTCAAAAGAAAATGAACTGAACACGAAAGTGCAATTTGAGAATTTAATTGACCAGACGAAAGATCTGGTCCCAATATCATATGAGAATGCAGGACTTTTCAAATCAACCGTTTTAAATTGCTGCCTTGATTACATCAACAAAAAACCCAGCCTTCGTAACGCACTTTCCAAAGAACACCGAAAGCAGCTAAAAGAACTGAAGGACAATGAAAACCTGATCATCACACGACCAGATAAAGGCTCCGGAATCGTCTTGATGAACAAATCAGACTACCTAAGCAAACTCTCGGTGATACTATCTGATGATAAAAAATTTCAGAAACAGTCTCCACAGAAAGATCCCACTGAACAGACGGAGCTCCAGCTAACAAAGATATTGAAGAAAATGAAAGACGAATCCGTTATCAGTGCAAAACTATACGAACAACTGCGCCCATCTGGTTCTACAACGCCGCGCATGTACGGCTTACCTAAAGTGCACAAACAAGACGTTCCACTCCGCCCAATACTAGATATGATAGATTCCCCATATCATACAATCGCGAAATGGCTGGTGGAGATTCTCGGGCCGGTGAAAGAGAAGCTGTCAAGACAAAACCTCCGTGACACATTCGACTTTGTTGATTCAATTAAGAATGTCAATGTGGCAGAAAAGAAAATGGTCTCCCTGGATGTCGTGTCTCTCTTCACCAATGTTCCACTGACAGAAACCGTATGTTTCCTTTGTGACTACATTCAATCCAATAGCATCGATGTCGGTATACCAATCCATTACCTGAAAGAACTGTTACTTCGATGCACCTTCAACGTATACTTTAGTTTCAACAAGGAAATATACAGGCAAGTAGACAGAGTAGCAATGGGTTCTCCCTTAGGACCCCTCCTAGCCGACTGCTTTATGGCTAGCTTAGAGAACAACGCCTTATCACCAACTATCAACGACCTCCATCTCTACAAGAGATACATCGATGATACTTTCATTATTTGTGATGAGAATTGTGATTTAAAAAACCTACTTCAAATCTTCAATAACGCCCACCCAAACATCGACTTTACACTTGAGACTGAATCCGACGGAATGTTCCACTTCCTCGACGTCCATCTGACAAGAAACGCCAACAACTCTCTGAAAAGGTCAAAATACAAAAAGCCTACATGGAATGGACAATTCATCAACTTTCAAAGCTTCGTGCCCCTGAGCAGAAAGAGGAACCTGATATACGCTCTTTCCTCGAGGATTCGGAAGATATGCAGCGAGGAAGTGGTTGAAGAAGAACTGCGTAATCTTCGAAAAACCCTGATGGAAAACGGTTTCCCGCCCAGGTTCATAGAAAGGAATCTCAAACCTAAGAAGACTTCCGAACAAGTCCAATCCGTTCCAAAGAAAATGCTTCTGCTTAATCTAGAATTCAAAGGTGATATTGAAGCAGAAATCCTTCGCAAACGCCTCTCAAAATCGCTGAGGAAAACATACTTCGCCGCTAGCCTACGACTGACGTTTTCCTGCAAGAAACTGTTCAGCCAGAACGCGAAAGACAAGCTGTCGCATTGGGCCACCTCAACGTGCATATACCAGTTTACTTGCTCTTGTGGAGCTGAGTACGTTGGCCGTACCATGCGCCGACTTGAAAAACGCGCTCGTGAACACTACCCAGCCTGGTTAGTAAAAGGAGACCAAAAGCGTGTATACAGTTCAGTGACAGAACATCTGGTCAATTCAGGACATTCAGCACCTTTCGAAAAATCCTTCAAAATAATATACAAGATTCAATCAAACCTATCAAAGGGAGCGAAATCAAGACATCTGGGCATGGCCGAAGCGCTAGCTATACAAAAGCTCAAACCCACCCTTTGTATCCAAAAGAAATACGTCCAACCCCTGTCCCTGCCATGGCCATCATAAACAGGTAATTTTTTAGTAATGACCATCCCATCGCCTTTCTTATCTAAACTTCCTGTTTATTCTTGTTATTTTAAGTTTTTCTTAATCCCTGTTTACACTACCATATTTTCATACCCGAACTTCGTGTTTATTTTGTCATTTTACTATTTCTACATATTTAATCCCTGATTGCATAAACAATTATTCATCACATTAGTTTTTATCCAAACATCCTGTCTATTTTGTTATTTCTACATTTCTAACCCCTAATTGCACAATGTCAGTCTTCTTAGTTATTATAATGCTACTTTGTTTGTTTTATCCATCCCCCTGTTTATTATGGCATTCTAATTCCCAATTTTAATTTTTATTAATTTGACCCTTGACCGGATATTATTCTGGAACTTTCCCATCCATTTGATATAAATACACGAATGTACAGCCTAGATGATGTGACTTCGTCGAAAAGAAAATTTTCTTCGCTGCAATTGTCTTCTTAATAACTCCTATGACCCAATGTGTATATTCCGTGAATTGGTAGAAGTTAGAGTTTGTGAGCAGTTAAATAGGGTCCCACTGGATGTAGCTGAATGGTACACGAGCTTACATGATTATAACCGGGAGGTCCTGGGTTGTTTTTTTTTGAGGAGTCCCGAATAAGGACGAAACAGTCAGCTGTCCAATACTCATAGGTTTGTTTTCATTGGTTCTTCAACTGATATCAATCCATGATCAAAACGTGAAACAAATCAATTCCCTATAAAACTACTCTGGAAAACAAGGTTATTTATTTCATGAGAAGTAAGTATCTTTAGGATAATTATGTGATCAAGACTGACTGACTGGTTTCAACATAGAACTTTGCACTGATGTGCAGCAGTTCAAGTCGTCACACTTCAGTCAGCACGCAAAGCCACAGATGAAAGTAAAAACAACTGCAAAACGATCAGTGCAATGTATTTTCTCGGCATTCCCTTCACAGCCAAACATCGTCATAGTACCTCTCAGTCGACAGAATTCAATACCGCCTTTTAGATCAAGAAATATAACGATTATTGGACGCCACTGCTAAGTATGCCTATGTTCCAGTATCTGTTGATTGGTGAAGGGTCTAAAGCCGGTATGGTTCTCTAGTGTTTATGCCTCCCGAGCACCACTTAGCCTACGGATAATTATTGACCCTAGGTCTTTAGAGATCATATTAGTTAAGCTAATCCCTCTGTGATTATCACAAGAAGACTTGTTGCCCTTCTTGTATGTCATCAAGAAGAGTAAATCGTTTGCATTATTCCGTTTCTAGTCATTAACTTAAAATCTAAAGTATAACACAGTGTAAAATGTCTTTATATGTGGCCCATCTGGAGAAAATTACAACTTCTACAGTGTCACTCATGCCAGATTCTCGAATGAAATCCAAATAAGAAACTAAGAGCTGGAACTGGGTTTAAGGCAAACATGGCAAAGATCATGTGAGGATGAAAGTAAAGTTTACGAGTGATCTTGGAACCAGCCAGCCAAGAACAGAGGGAAACAGAGAGGTGCTCCTGAAGCCTTATGTTCTACTCCCAACCCAATGGAATGATAATAGTAATAATAATCATTATTGAAGATGGTTGAATTTTATTCTGAAGACGAAATTAACTGAAGTCAGTGAATTAAAAGTTGACATGTGGGTCAGTTAGTTGAAGCAACCAGCTTTCAACTTGTACATCCCTGGTTTGAGTTCCACTTCACCTACCATCATCAGCTTTCAATATTCTGACGAACAAATTTTAACTTTGAAGAAAGCAAGAACTTCAGTTTTTGTAGAATAGAGTGGTACCATCATTCCTTATTTCGTTGCCTTCTCGTCAGTTGTTTACAGGCCAAAGACATTATTAAAAATATCTACAGAAACAATTTTAACATACGCTCACAGCGAGCTCATTTTAAACAAAGATCGATCGATCAATATATACATACAGTAATATATATATATATATATTTAATAAGCACTATTCCGAACAATAATTATGATACATAATGGAAACTTTTCAGCATTTCGCATTCAAATGAAAAAGAGATGAAAATATCCAGTTACCAGGGGAAAGAAAGACTGATAACTGCTTCTTTCTGGACGCATAAACCAAGTTTCAGGCGCTTGATGGAAATGGCTTCAGCAAACTTGAGGAGAATTGAACTCTTTTGCCTATTGATAATTTTGAACGACTTTTCGACGTCCACCTCATGACCCGTGTCGAGGAGATGCCTGATGATGGCATTGTCTAAAGCATTTGTTCCCTTTAGACGTAAGCTACATGTTTTCAGAAAATCGTTGATATGCCCTTCTTCTTTCTGTCCTTCCAATGGAACTACTACAACAGATACATGTAAATTTGTACATACAGTTGGAGTTGACATGAGAAGGATATCTATCGATTTTTGATTGCACCAAATGAGAGCAAGTTGTTCGATAGACGGGTACGAGCTCAATTCTCCTCAAGTTTGCTGAAGCCATTTCCATCAAGCGCCTGAAACTTGGTTTATGCGTCCAGAAAGAAGCAGTTATCAGTCTTTCTTTCCCCTGGTAACTGGATATTTTCATCTCTTTTTCATTTGAATGCGAAATGCTGAAAAGTTTCCATTATGTATCATAATTATTGTTCGGAATAGTGCTTATTAAATATATATATATATTACTGTATGTATATATTGATCGATCGATCTTTGTTTAAAATGAGCTCGCTGTGAGCGTATGTTAAAATTGTTTCTGTAGATATTTTTAATAATGTCTTTGGCCTGTAAACAACTGACGAGAAGGCAACGAAATAAGGAATGATGGTACCACTCTATTCTACAAAAACTGAAGTTCTTGCTTTCTTCAAAGTTAAAATTTGTTCGTCAGAATATTGAAAGCTGATGATGGTAGGTGAAGTGGAACTCAAACCAGGGATGTACAAGTTGAAAGCTGGTTGCTTCAACTAACTGACCCACATGTCAACTTTTAATTCACTGACTTCAGTTAATTTCGTCTTCAGAATAAAATTCAACCATCTTCAATAATGATTATTATTACTATTATCATTCCATTGGGTTGGGAGTAGAACATAAGGCTTCAGGAGCACCTCTCTGTTTCCCTCTGTTCTTGGCTGGCTGGTTCCAAGATCACTCGTAAACTTTACTTTCATCCTCACATGATCTTTGCCATGTTTGCCTTAAACCCAGTTCCAGCTCTTAGTTTCTTATTTGGATTTCATTCGAGAATCTGGCATGAGTGACACTGTAGAAGTTGTAATTTTCTCCAGATGGGCCACATATAAAGACATTTTACACTGTGTTATACTTTAGATTTTAAGTTATTGACTAGAAACGGAATAATGCAAACGATTTACTCTTCTTGATGACATACAAGAAGGGCAACAAGTCTTCTTGTGATAATCACAGAGGGATTAGCTTAACTAATATGATCTCTAAAGACCTAGGGTCAATAATTATCCGTAGGCTAAGTGGTGCTCGGGAGGCATAAACACTAGAGAACCATACAGGCTTGAGACCAGCAAAAGGGTGTATTGATCATATCTCCCTTAACCATTCAACAGATTCTGGAACATATATATATATATTATTACTGTATGTATATATTGATCGATCGATCTTTGTTTAAAATGAGCTCGCTGTGCGCGTATATTATAATGGTTTCTGTAGATATATTTAATAATGTCTTTGGCCTGTAAGCAACTGACGAGAAGACAATGAAATAAGCAATGATGGTACCACTTTATTTTTGCTCTGCTAAAACTGTAGCTTCTGCTTTTTTCAAATTCAATAAGGGGAATAAATGTATGAAACGAGTTTTAAGAAGAACGTGCAAAAATAACTCACAGTTTGTAAACTATCCTATATGCATGTAAGGGAGACTGGATTTTGAGACGAAACAGAAGACTCTGTCTTTTCTTTTCAACTTCTTTTCCACTTATTATCTCTGTTACTTTGTTGTGGTATGTGCTACTCATAAGATTTATCAGTAGTATGTAAGGGGATGTTTATAGGCACCCAAAAATATCAACTAGCTGGAAGATAGATTTGACGTCACAAGGAGAGGAAATGAACCAGCACTACAGTAAAACATGAGAGACGTGAAAAAAGACAAATAAACACAATGTGTGAAGGGTAGAAATAACATGACACGGAAGATCTGAGTGTGTAGCAAATGACGATTTTCAGATAAGGTGTACATCTGTCTGTCTGTCTGTCGCTTTGTTTTCGACATAGAATTTATTGCCACACTCCACTCCATGTAGCACACAAACCAAGAGAAGAGAGTACAAGAAATGTATAATACAGACAGAGGTGTGAAACAAAGGAATAGTAATAAGGAAGAACAATATAGTTTCATTGGAAATCATAAATCACAAGGAGTGGATGCATCTGCGCTAGCCATTCAGAACGATTTTGAGCCATATCACCAACTGTCTCCAGCCTTCATTGGTTTTTGCCGTGCCCAGCACCCCAACCAGCTAGCAAGCCAGTCTACACCTTCCTCCGTGGCTGGCTTAAACTAACTGTTGTGGATTTCATTGACTGGTGCCATGTTTTGTTTGACCACCACTAGCTCTTTTCCAGCCTGACCGTCGAAGAAGGGGATGAACAGGCATCCGTAACACATGTCCTAACCATCTTAGTCAATGTAATTTCACAGCCTCGTCGATTGATTTCCCCTCCCACCTACCTAGCACGCGACCGACGACTCACCTCAATATTGCTCACCCTATTATACCACTTCACACAGGAGATAGAGCGCAGGCACCTATGATCAAACACAGCTAGTCAGCTAGCCTTTTCATGTCTTCCACTCTCAATGGCCAGGTCTCATAGCCATAAGGTGTACATAATTTCTCTTTATTTGTAAATCAAATTCTTAATAAATATTCCGTTATCATGTCTCATATCCTCCCTCCCCTGTTACATTATAACTCTTAAAACATTCAAGCAAAGTTTCCATGTGCCTGATAATTAGACAGTACATTTCAGAAGTGAATAATGTTTTACCCTCTGTACACCTCAGTTAGTCGGAAGGATCTAAAACACATGCACCAAGTCCTTAAAACCTTGCTTTATATAGGTCTACTCCGATATCGGCTAGGTTATTTTCGGAGTAAAGAGATGGCTAACATGTTATGGGGCCAACAGTGTAGCCTAGAATTCACATTTCTTCCTATTGTTACACGTGTATTTTGAACTCACATTTCTTCAGAGTGCTGTCTACTAATTCGCAGAGTAATTTGAGTAGCGTCTTGTGAAGATGTGTAGCTGCCTTGGCTTTTTATTTTGGTGTTTAATTTTCACTTAGGTGTTAGGGCTTTGGGTTCGGGTCGTACTCTGCTTACTTTCCAGTGGGCAACTTGGCAGTTTCCTAGTAATTGACAAAAATCTTATTTTAGTAACTGACCTCTAACAACAGTTTAAAAAAAAATTATATCTGTAGTTATTTAATCACTTTTTATCTAATTGGTATGAACAGAAGGAATCATATATATAAGCTGTTATTAAAAGGTGTCTCTGGTGGCTTGGTGATTGCTTCTAATACTCCTTATTATCTTCAGTGGACACTAGTCAGTAACCATTGTAACGTGTATGTCTAGTCCCCTTTGTTAGGTGCAGACTGTGTTCTATCATCAGTCAGGTTTGCAATGTGGCCACTATGCAGCTAGGTAGTACGCCATCATGGTACACATTGATTTGATGATATATTAGATAGTTGTAGGTAATCGGCAGGTAACGTCCTGTGACTGCAGGCGGAACCGGCTGACGTGGGTTCGAATCTCAAAAGGAACATAAGTTCCTTCAGGGTTACAGGTACGCCTTGCCCAATGACTGAGGTGTGCCAACTAGCACGAAACCTAGGTCGGGTGCGGCTTCCTGTGGCCTCCAACCATCTAATATCATCAAATCAATGTACACCGCGATGGTGAGCTAGCTACCTAGTTGCATGGTGGCTACATTGTAAATCTGACTGATAGAATTCAGTCTTCACCAAAAAAAAGGGACTAGACACGTCATACTAGTTACTAGTGTCCGACGAAAATACCCACTACAGTCTTGCAGAAGGTCAGTCGCGTGCCAGCTTGAATAGCTCAGTGATGGTAACATCTCTGAATGCAGGTTGAACTGGCTGACATGGATTCGAATCTCAGAAGTTCCTTCAAGGTTGCAGATACGCCTTGATGACTGACTGAGGAGTGCCAACTAGCACGAAACCTAGGTCAGGTGTGGCGTCTTGTGGCCGATTGCCTCCAACCAACTAATATCATCAACTCTTTGTTATCATCTTCGAAGTGTAAGGGGGGAGGGGGGGAGAAAATACGTTCACATTTTCTTTATGGTTATTCTATTTGTTGTTTCGAAAACTGATCAGCTGTTGTAGTCACTGTAATACATGAGAATAACTGAAGTCCGCCATCAACGTGTAGCGATTCTTTGATGAATAAGTTCTGAATAGTTCATTTCTGGAATAGATGTGTATGGGAATGTCTAACGAGATCATTAACATAACAAGTATGTGAATAAAAATCCAAGTTATTGAGATGATAGTGTAACAGTATATTATAAAAAAAAGTACAGTAATGAGTTATATTAATTAAATGGTTACTTGGATATACAGTTAAAGTTCACGGCTATAAATTATTAATATAATCCACAGAAGCGTTCACTGCTGGAGTCATGTGACTGAACACAACTATCGCAGCCTAGTGGGATACGGGACCGGCATGCGGTATCATCCTTTGGGGCGTACTGTTGAAAAGTCCCAAACTACTATGAAACAGCCAGCTGTCCAGTACTCCCAGATTTTCACATGGTTCTCTAACCAATGCCAACTCATGATGAAATCCCGTAACCAATCAGTCAAATCCCTACAAACTAATACTTGAATATCTATGAGGTGCTCACTGGCGACTGGCCCTATTCAGGTAGGTTCCAGTGGGAAGTCGTGACCAGTAGGGTGCAGCAGGTCGGATGTGAGGACAGATAGTCGCCGAAGACATTGGCTAGTGGTCGCGCTATGGAGTGAATTGGCAGAAGTTGGAATCAATGGGCCATTGGACCGGATATCAGTGGCTTAGGGGTTGACGAGCTCGCTGGCCCTGTAACCAGAAGGTCCTGGGTTCTAACCGTGGTGCTGGGTGCGTACTGATGAAGAGTTTCAGACTAGGACGAAACAGTTGTCCAGTACTCCCTGACTGACTTTCCAATGGTTCTGTAACCAATGCCAGCTCATGATGAAATCCTGTAACCAATGCAATTATATTGTTACCCACTCCACAGACGTTCAACCCCCGATTAATCAGATTTTCTTCCTTTTTACCAAATAGTAAATACTGTCTACAAATCGTCAAAAAGAAATCGATAAATTAATGTGGAATAACCAGTTCAATAATAAATTACTACTTAAATAGCTTTAGAGATACTTCTTTGGTGTTCTTCACTGACTAACTGCATGTATTATCTTTAAAATTATTATAGTTATCCACGTAGTATATATGAATTAAGGAAGCATAGCTGATTTAATGAGCCATTCGATGTTTCACAGTTTTAAGGTATGGTACTTAGACATGTATGGCTTAATCTCTTAGACAAGTATATGACTAATACTGGCAGGATCAGCCAGTTTATTTATCACATCATGACACATCCATTGTCTGAGCACTGGTTTTCACGAGAACTGAACACACCTATCCCACCTTCTTACGAGACGAGACCAACATGCAGTATCATCCTGTGGTGCAACCACTCGAGAACCGTCTCCTTTGGTGCACCATTCGCATCTTTAGTATATATAATAATACATAGGTAAGCATAGTTACATCAGTCAATGGTCGCTTCAGTCAGTTATGCACTGCATGGACAGGCCAAGTAGAGCCCATCTCTGATACAAGACTAATTAAACGCATGCATAGCAACGCTATAGTGACACAGGCCCTTATAAGCGAAGCCATCACCCACAGAAGTATATTACATCGGTTTATCGCATTTCGAAAGCATTACATAAAACAGTAAGATATAAACGTAATGATGCTAAGATTAAGAAATATAAAGTCCTAGATACGCTTCAGCAGTACGCCCTTGTGACCTCACCTGGGCTGGGATCAAACCTAGGATCTTAAGGATGCAAGACAAGATCGTTGACCAGACTAGAACGAAACAGGTGTTCAGTACTTCTTGATGGATTTTATTTGCCCTTCAACTGAAGTCAATTCGTGGCCAGACTTCAGGTCAATCAAATCCCTCCAAACAGACACTTGAAAGTTCACTAATGTGTCTGACTACAAGAGGAAGATAACTGTTCTAGTGAGAAGTCGTTTCCAGTGGCATTCCATCATGTTGGGTATGAGGACAGACACTCACCGGTAACATAGGCTGTTGGCCGCATTATATACATCGCGAATTAGTGGAACGGCCAATCAAGTTCGACCGAAGTGGCCTAATGGTCAGCGAATTTGTCTTGTAACTTGAAGGTCCTAAGTTTGATCCCTAGCAGTATATTGATGGGTGCGCATTGTGTGGAGTCCCGAACAAATGCGAAACAGCTGACTTAACTGACTTTCAATGGCTGTCTAATTTATATCGATTCGTGGTCAAACCTCAAACAAATCAGTAAAATATGTTTCATTTATGATTACTATTTTTATTGCTTTGTTAAATTGTCAGGACAATACACTAACTGTTATAGTCACTGTTATACTGAGTGTCAGCCATCGACATTTAACAATTATTAGATGCTTCTTCCATAGTGCGTTATTGTGGTTGAAGATAGAAGGCGTTTTAAAGGGGAATAAAATCGATTTTCTGTTTGTCAGTTTAATTGTAACTACAATAAATAACTTTTTTTAAATATTAAAAGAATCAACTTAGTGTTAAGTATCGTTGAAATGAGATAGCAACCAGATGCGTATAGGTTTATTCTGACCTTTTCCAAACCAAAGTAGGAGGTGTTCAGAAATTCAACGATGAACTTTTCTGGTCGTATACCCGATACAACTACCTTCTCAGAAACAGTGGAACTGATAAATACACATGGAAGAGGCGAGACAAATCAGTTCACTATTATTATTATTGTATTATTGTTCCCTAGGTTCCTAGTGGAACATACGGCTTCAACTGCACGTCTTCACTTGCCACTTCTGTCTTCCTTCTGATGTACTTTTCACCTCCATCCATGTTTCAACTCCTCTTCACACCATCTCCTCCATGTCACTTTTGCACTGACGTCCCACTCGCCGCTTCCCTTTCGGCCTAGTTCCACTCCACTCGAGCAATGGCCTGACGCGTGATGTCACCCAGTGGCGGCCTCCTCAGCCAGTGTCCAATCCATCTCCACTTTCTCCTGCATATTTGTTGGTTGGCGATTGGTTTGTTCTTGTTTTGTTTGTTCCCATAGTTTCTTGTTGGTGATTCTTTCCGGTCCGCCCGGCCATCTGATCTTCACTATAGAGCCAGCGAAGACAGTTGTTGATGAAGGTCTGCAATGGCCTGTTGGAAATATTCTTTGTGACCCGCCCGCCAAGTTTCTGTTCCGTACAGAAGAGCTGACTGACTTGACGTTGTTTATATTGAAAATCCGAGTGGATTTCGTTGTTGATGGTGGCTGAGTGACGAAGGTATCCAGATTGGTTTCAGGTTGATGAATGTGTTTGTCGCCTTCCCGATTCGATTCTCGATTTGACATCCTCGTCCGTTCCGACTTCCTGTAGTTGAGACAATGCTCCCTAGATAAGTGAATGAAGTGTCCATCGGGTGAAATCCATGTCGTCTTGTGTATATCCTTGTGTTTGAACACACTGCCACCAATCACCGAATAATTGAAGGCTCAGAAGTCTGAGAAGAGTTCACCATTATCTTTCATTTCACCGAGGTCCTCGCGACCCATGGTGAGTTCTCTTCCTGTATTGTCTCCTCCCATTTCTCAGTCACATCACCCATCAGGATTATGATATCGCCATTTGGGACGTTGTCCATTACTGTCTGTAGTTGTCTGTAGAACGCCTCCTTCTTCTCTTGTTATGAGACGTTTGTAGGCGCATAGCATTGAATGATTGTAGTTTTCCTTCCTTTTGAGTTGAACCTGGCTGTCATTATCCTGGAGGAGATTGGTTACCACTGCATGAGAGTTTTGGCTGCTGTTGGTGACATCATGATGGCCACTCTCTCGGTGTGCTCGTGATTGTCCTCTAGGTGACCAGAATACGCCACTGTCTCTCCAGTTGGTAGTTGGGACCTTCGAGAGCTGTGCCATCTGCTCTCGCAGATTCCCACCACTTCTATTCTATATCTTCTCATTTCTGTGGATACCTGGTCAACCTTTCCAGTTTCGTACATTGTACGAACATCCAGGTACCCATCCTTACTTTTGCTTTCATCGAAACAAGGCACATCGGCTGATTGGCTTTCCGAAGGCTTTCACCAGCCTGCGTCATTTCACTTCCCCGATTCCAGCGAAAAAGAAGATTACTGTTTATATTTTTAGAATTTTTAATATATTGGTGCATTGAAGTTTCTGTAGCGACTTGGTTAAGTTTTGGGGGTGGAGTTGCTAGCACCACGCCCCAACCCTCCCTCTTTATCCGAGCTTGGGACCGGCTAGAAAACTAGCTAGCTAGTAATCTAGGTGAGATTCACTAGTTGACCAATACTCATTTCATGAAATTAAAACAAATTGCCCCGTTTCGCCTCTTCCCTGTGTAATTACCAGTAGAATTACTCCTGTGGAGCTAGTTGCATTGGGATTACAATCAATCAATTAAGTTCATCGTCAAATTTCTCAGCACCTCCCATCGTTATTTTGACATAGGTCTGAATGAAGCAGTGCGAAACTCCATAATTCCTACTAGTTAATAGCTATCACAGAGTAAAATTCGATTGGTTCATTTCTGGAATAGATGTTCGACCTATGTTTACCAGATTTTCTTTTTCTCATCAGAGAGTAAATGTGGAATTCTTACTACCGATGACTCTCAAACTAGGACGGCGGAAGCAGCTGTCCAGTACTCGAGTGCTGGTTTTCAATGGTTCTCTAACTGATATCAATCCTTGATCAACTCGTACAAACAAAGCTAATCCTTACAAACCAACCATAGAAGATTAATCTGAAGCGCGCTAGTGACTTGCTGCACGACGGAGTTTCCTGGAGTTCTGGTGAGAAGTCATGACCAGTGAAGTTCAGCCAGTCAAGTGTGAGAATAGAGTTCCCACCAATGACATTGATTGGTGCCCGTCGTGCCAAATCACGAATTGGAAGAAGTTGGAATTCACGCGTTGACTATTGAATCGGATCCCAATGGCTGAATGGTATACGAGCTTTCCTTGTATTCAGAAGGCCCTATGTTCGAACCCTGGTGGTGGATGCGTACTACCGATGATTCTCAAACTAGGATGAAACGTTAACTAGTACTCACAGGTTTCCCAATGGTTCGCTAGTCGATGTCAGCTCATGAAATCCTGAAAATAGTAAAAATGTTGAATAATAATGGTACTCAGTGTCCACTAATTAACAAATCAGTACTAAGCAGCTCTGTGGATAATTCTTTGGTGTCCGCAGTTGACTGACTGGTCAACTGACAGGTCAGTATAGAACTTTGCACGGAAGTGTATCAGTTCGACTTGTATTTTTTTCAAAATCAGTACACAGAATGATGGGTTATAAAGAGAATAATGCTAAGGTAAACAAACGTGATGTGCTGGAGAGCTGTTTCGTCCTGGTTTGATTGATGCACTTCTACAATTCAATAAACGACTCCATTCCAGTAGTTCAGTGGTAATACTTTACTCTTGTAATCTGAAGGTAGTCGATTCAGTAATAGGTGGGGTCATGGGTATGCACCGCTAAAACGTCCCACATAGTTGTCCAGAACTCCTTGATATTCAGTGGTTCTTCAACTGATTCTGGCCCGTGATCACATTTGGAGTCAGTCAAATACCCACAAACTAACACTTAGACTGACTAAAGGATGTAGTTGTAAGAGGTTCTAGTTGGAATTCATGACCAGCGGCGTCCGCGCAGTTGCCTGTGAGGACAGATACTCTTCAAAGAAATAGACTGGCTATTGAGCTATATATAGCCAGTTGGCAGAAGTTTGAGTTAATGACCAGTTGGATTTCGTTCACTCTGTCTCTGAATGGTCAACAAACTCGGCTTCTAACCGGAAAGTCCTGCGTTCCATTCTCAGTGAAATCCCAAACTAGAATGAAACAGATGTCTAGTGGTTCATGATGCTAAAACTAAAAGATGAGGCGAAAAGAATAGTAATATCGAAAAATAATATAGTTTCATTGGATATTAAAGATACAAGGAGTGGGTGCAACTGAGCCAAACATTGACACCGACGATTTTGAGCCATATCATCAATTGTCCCCAACCTGCATTGATTTTTACCGTTTCGAGGATCCAAACAATCAGCCAGACAGTCTACACCTTCCTACATGGCTGGCTCGCTTAAAATAACTGCTGTTTATTTAACTGACTGATGGGGCCATGTTTTCGTCTGATCCCACTGGCTCTCTCTTTTCCAGACTGACCCTATGTCAGCTGACATTGCCTATTGTCGAGGAAATTGATGGCTAGGGATGCATACGTAACACATGTTCTCACCATCTAAATCGATGTAACTTCACAGCCTCGTCTATTGATTTCCCCTCACACCTACCTTGCACTCAACGCCTAACCTCAATATTGCTCACCCTATTATACCTACCACTTCACTCGGGAAACAGAATGCAGGCACCTATGATCAAAGACAGCCAGCCATGCTTTTCATTTCTTCCACTCTCATTGGCCGTGTCTCACAGCTAGCCATTAACGAGGACGGAGCGAACTGCTGAGCAGTAAACACCACACGTCATTCGGTCGACAGTCAGCCGGATATCACGTCTACTAAGCCAGAGATGGCGTAAACTGGCATATGCGAAACTAGCCCTCTGTATCCATGCTGAGATTTCGTCAGAGGTCAACCCGCTGGCACTGGCTGATGCAACTTCCCAAATACATGAAGTGGTCAACGTGCTCTACTACTTCACTCCCTATTTCTAAACTAGGATTGAGTCAGTGTAGTCCAGTCCTGTAACATCATCTTACATTTGACAACACGAGCGAATCGCATGCCAAACATTCGTAGATTCAGCTCAAGGAGTTCAGAAGACTCTGCATGTTTTCAACGTACTCACCTAGTTGGGAGGACTATATCAACGAGATTATTCCCTCGTGGTAACAAGTCAACCCCTGAGTCGCTTAAGTGAGTTAGGGTTAAGTTCGTTAGTACATCTATGATGAAATTGAATAGAAATGTGGATAGTAGGAATCCCTGACGGTCAACACTAGTTATCATCAGTTCAGATGACAACTCACTGTAAGCTCTTACTTGGCTGGCTGCATGAGTTCGAGTAGAGTGCCTTGATCAGTCCAGTTTATTTTCCCGACATTTCCTTCACAGCCAAGCATTGCCAGAGTACCTCTTGGTCGACAGAATCGAATACCGCTAATAAGTAAAGAAATGTAACTATTGTCGGATGCCGGTAAGTATATTCAAGAATCTGTCAAAGTGTGAAAGACAGCCATGATCAAAACATCCTCCTCCTGGTCTAAAAACTGATCTAATCAGCTGCATACCATTCATATCAACCAGTATTGTCGTTGATAACGAGATCAAAAGTGATTTAACCATCTGACGGCCATTTCTATCGACTGACACCGAGCTCATCAGAGAAGTATCAGTTCAAATCATTTGAATTATAGATAGAAGGTAATACATGTTAAAATATCATGATGTACTATGAAGAATTATTTTTCTGCTCTTTACCTGTTGTATATTCCAAACATAATAATTCTCTTATGATAGAGGAAAGAACTTGAAAATCCTTAGATAACACATTAATCTTTTGGTTTTGTAATTTGTAAACGGATCATTTAGATGATGATTTTGAATCAATAATAATTTGTAGTGATCACAGACCTGATTCCAGTTAGAGAATCATTGGAAAACCAGCACAGAGTATTGAAAAACTGTTTCATCCTAGTTCGGAACTCCTCTGAAGTACGCAGACATCACCCCACAAAAGCTGAACCACATATCTTGAAGTTACAAGATAAGCTCGTTGACCATTTGTGCAATGAAACGTAATCCAATTTACAAAACATAGCATGATCGCCTGCTAGTGTTATCAGTAGATATTTTTTGAAATTTCCCAAACTTGGTTGATCCCGCTTGAAAATTATTCCAGTATCCAATAGTTACCTGATGTTGTCGTAAGAAGACGTAAGCAATTGGGTTCATCAATGTAGGTATGTGAACAGATACTCACTGCCATTCCACCAATTGTTAGAATTCATCAGCCATTCATTGAATTACATCCCAGTTATTAAATGGTCAAGGAGCTCACCTTTTAACCTGAAATTTTTGGGTTCGATACCCGGTGGTGGGCTCACGGGTGCAGATTGCCGAAGAGTCTCACACTGAGACGAAGTAGCCGTCCTCTACTATCTGGAATTCAGTGGTTCTTAGATCGAAATCCTCAAATCCATCGAATCTCTAGAAACCGGCAACTTAAAATTAATCTTTGATTCAAGATAATTAAGTCATTTTTATGAATGACAATGAATCTAGCTTAGGTAGAAGGTATTTTTTCTACACTTTTGGACAATACACATCAGGATTATAAACTTGACAGAAATAATAATATGGAATGATTACAACTAAAAGTTTAAAGTCCCTGCAGGGTTAAAATCAATTCCTTTGTGGTGGCAGCTATGTATTATTGACAGTTGTCATGGGAATAAGAGATCTAAATTCAAGTAATTCTGCTGATCTTTCCTCCAGATATTTGACATCAATTCTATATGCATCGTGGTGTTCAGTCAGGTGTAAGAATCAGGCACGATGAAACCAATTTCTAGATTGAACATGAATTGAATTCCGTTAGAAAACCATTTAAAAATCAGGGAATACTGGACAGCCGTTTCGTCCTTTTTTTGAGACCCTTCAGGAGTATATACCAGAAGTCGAATCCATGACCTTCGCTTTCCAAGGCGAGTTGGTTGACTGTTGAGCCACTGGGTCGAAATCCATTGGTGCATTAATTATAACTTTTACCGATCTGTGATATACAGCTCAACCTCTAGGCAATGTCGTCGGCTAATATTTATCCATTCGGGTGTTAACAAATTTTCCGGAATAGTTGAATGGTTTGAGGCAATGGGCCACAGGAAGCCCTGCCTGATCCAGGTTTCTTGCTAGTTGGCACTCCCCAGTCAGTCAGCAAGGCATATCTGCAACCTTGAGAAAACTCATGTGCCCTCCTTCTGAGCATTCGAACCTGCGTCAGCCAGTTCCGCCAACAGTTAGAGACGTGACCACCACTGAGCTATTCAGGCTGACTCGCGATTTACAACTCCTGCCTGACTGTATTGGATACTTTGATTAGACACTAGTAACTAGTGTGATTTGTGTAGTCCTTACTTTCTATCAGTCAGGTCAGTCGCGAGCCAGCCCGAATAGCTCAGTGGTGGTAACATCTCTGACTGCAGACGGAACTGGCTGACGCGGGTTCAAATTTGAGAAGACACATGAGTTCCTTCAAGGTGACAGGTACGCCTTCCTTCCTGACTGACTGGAGAGTGCCAATTAGCAATAAACCTAGGTCAGAGGTGTGGCTTCCTGTGGCCGATTGCCTCCAACCATCTAATATCATCAAATCTATGTGTGCACCGTGATGGCGAGCTACCTCGTTGCATGTTGGCCATATTGCAAACCTGACTGATAGAATTCTGTCTGCACCAAACAAAGGGGACTAGACAAATCATACTAGTTACTGACTAGTATCCAATCAAAATATTTTCCAAAATGTTAGTCGTATACCACCCAGCAATCCCCAAGTATCTTTTAAGAATTGCTTTTTAACGAGGTAGCAAAGTAATAAAAATGTTATTTAGAAAAATTTAGATAAAGCCATAAGAAGACGTAATTTGTCTGAATCGTGTAATGTATGTCTTTGCGCAACACATTTCGAATAATCTGATCACACACGGACAATGAAGATCACTAAACCAAATAGCAGAGGTCATAGTACACCTACCCTGGCTCGTATCAAAGTAACAAGGTTTACCAAGGATGGCAGGTTTAGTGTGATGACGAATTGTTACTTTGAACGCATGAAGATGGTTTAAAATTCCTAATTACCAACTAAATCTTCCACAAACTCTGGGATACTCCATCCCCAAACACGTTCAATAGAAGGATAGGTTTGAAAGATGTGTAAACATCAATTTTATGTCTTGTCCTATCGATAATATGTTTCACAGTAGAGGCGCTAGATCTCCTGTTCTCACCATTAATGGGTTCTAAGGATTGTGTTTGATTCTGGAGCCATTTAGGAACGTGCTCTGAGGCCAGTCCTTACTTGCAGAGATCGATGAGTCCTCTCTATTTGTGTGTATGTCCACACGTACATTCAAATTGGTAAATACAGTAGGATGTGACATCATTTCTCCCATATTCAAAGGGCTTCGATGGATGCATTTATTGGCTCCACATTCTCAATTATTATGATATTAGCTGCATGAAAAAACGTTCAAACAGAAGCTTTCAATCTTTGTCTATTTTTCAAGCTGCTATCATTCCCCATGTAGGGTAGCTTGATGTACACGTCTTTCTAAGCAGCGAGTTGGAGAATGGATCTTGATGTTACACTGACTACTTTATATCTCCTGATGAACTTATCTGTGTCAACTTTCTTTCTTCTTCATCAAGTGTGTCTGTCTTCAGTGCATATTCGTTGGATTCTACTGTCGAGGTACCTCACTCACTAAGGCTCTTTTTCACTCAAATGCATTATACGATTCAGACAAATTACGTCTTCTGATTGCTTTATCTAAATTTATAAAGGGAACTAATTGTTTTAAAATTTCTTCAGGAAAAATTGTCAATTTAAATATGATTTTTGACGAAACTGACATATACTACTGAATGGTTGATGTGAGTAGTTGCATACTACTCATATCAATCAGTTTAGTGCTTGCTAGTCAGCCAAACCGAGATGATCTTAATACTGGACGGTTGTCTACCTTGTTTGACGCTTAGCTCATCAGCAATGTACCCCGGTTTGATGCAGCTCAGAGATATGAATCAGTCTTAACCACTTGCATTCTGGATGCCTGTCTGGGCAATCTGGTGAACCCAGCAGCCTATCCTGTTAAAAACGGAAGGGAAGCAGCTAATCTGTGCAGTACATCTCGCTGGATGGTATTCAATCTAAGTTGATCCATACATCAGACAATGAAATCTAGGCGTGTTTTTTACCACTACACATAAGAAAATTTAGTAGGATGTGTTTACTTGGAAGTGTGAACCTACGTTACTCATTCATCGTTGAAGCCACCGATTTTATCAGTTAGCTGTTTAAAAAATATTGAGTAATGCAAACTAATGAGTCTTTTAAATACTCAAGTCAGACTAGACTAAATAATAAGTTGGGTTGTGAGTCCTACTTGACGAATGAGGATTGGTAATGCCATCATACTGCTGAAACTCTGGTTGATACGTATACATTCAAATCTTATTGAATTCATTGGTTCATCATCTCCTATCTAAACTGAAGAATTTTTAATTTAATTTTTTGAACAAGCTGAAATGAGTCGAAGGATTGAAAAATATAGTTTTATGCAATGGTTGCTAATTGAAGTTAAAATAAAGATGTGGAAGAGGCAGGATTTGAATCCGAAGAGATTACAATGGAATGATGCGATGGTCAGCAGTTTAAGTCTCGTAGTTTAGTTGGCAAGGCGGTGGGTGAATCAGTGATTTTGAGGCCAGTGGTTTCAGTTTCGTCGCAATCCATTCACCTTTAATCATGATAACCTGTTACACTGATAATAAATGGTTCAGATATGATAGAGAAGATTTGTAGCTCAGGTGGATGATTTTGATGTGGTTTTGTTCTCTGAGCTTCGCAAATTAACCATCCAGCTCAGAGAACAAAACCACATCAAAATAAATGGTTCACACAGAACTTTGTTAGACACGCTCAGTATCAGTATACGTTCAGTAAATTCTTGGAGTTTCTCTTAGATGCATCATGCATTCCTCCTTCAGTATGCTTTCATCTTCACAATATAAATGTATATTTGAACAGAGTATGGCAAAATTCTACTTGTTCGTATCGCTATTATGGCTTGTTTTGTTTCTCAACTTGAATATATTTCAGCATCAACCTTTTTTACTACTGATTGTCATTTCATCGAAAAGATGTGGGTGAAGTAGTCAGTCCTCTAACTGACATCGGTTTGTGATTCAACTTCAAATCAATCAATTCCCTAGAAATAAAAACTTTGAGATCAGCCTAGTACTTTTTAGGGACTGACTGACTACAGGATGAATTTGACTGAAATTTTAGTGGGACGTCGTGACCGAGTCGAGAAAAAAAAACTTGCCGATGACACTGGATTCTCGTTGTGTTATATATCACAAGCTGACAGAAGTTAGAATTGTTGGATCAGCCATTGAATTCCGTTCCAGTGGTTGACTGGTCAATTGGCTCGTTTCGTAACCTAGAAGTCTTCGATTCGATCCCTGGAGGAATCTCAAAGATATAAAGAGAACTACAGATCAATAGGGTTTTCATACATACTACCAACTTTACAAGAGTAAACTGACAAGTCAGCATTTAAATTTCATTCATAGATGTTTATATTGATGAAACATGTATCAATAAGTCAGAAATAAAAATGATTAGCACATGTTTAAAACTGAAGCACTATGGTAGTAATTAATTCCACATTAGTTTGTTTATTAGATATATCACACACAGAGTGAAATAGTACTGTTATTTACTGGATGACGTTTGGAATCAAATTTATTGTTCATAATCATACCAATCAATTATAATCATACAACTTCGAAACTTGAGTTTCATAGTTTTCTTTATTCTCTCCTATTTGTTGTAGTTGAGGTAGTAAATTTTTTTCTGGAACAGGCGTTGAATCATTCCCACTACTGGCACATATTTTCAGTTGATTCGATAAAAAAGCTTCCGTTGTTATCAATCTCTCCCCCACCCTGCTGTGACATTAGATTTTAAACTTGTCATCTTATCTCAGCCCATCGTATTGTATGATTTTGTGTAATTGCATGTATTGAGTGGTATAGCTGAACTATTCTCTAGATTTCTTATGTGTTATTTGAGTCAACCAATCAAGATTTCGCTGCTAGGCTTTTATGCTCGGCTAGTCTGACTGTCCTTGTTCTACTAGTTTGTCCTATGTATTTGACCTCACTGACAATCATTGCAGGAAGGGTATTAGATAAACCAAATTGTTTTGTTTTATAGGCTCCACAGGAGATCATCCCATGCTATGTCAGTGAAAATAGGATTGGTGAAATGTTTAAGTGACACAGCACAAAAACTAAGTAGTACCAAGGAAAATCTAAGACAGGAAGTGAGGCATATAAGAAAAACTTTGAAACTCAATTAATAATTACCCTGATAAATTAGTCAGAAAGTATGTATTATTATTATTGTTCCCTTAGGTTCCTAGTGGAACATAGGGCTTCAACTGCACGTCTCCACTTGCCACTTCTGTCTTCCTTCTGATGTACTTTTCACCTGCATCCATGTTTCAACTCCTCTTCACACCATCTCCTCCATGTCACCTTTGCACTGACGTCCCACTCGCCGCTTCCTTTTCGGCCTAGTTCCACTCCACTCGAGCAATGGCCTGACGCGCGCGTGATGTCACCCAGTGGCGGCCTCCTCAGCCAGTGTCCAATCCATCTCAATTCACTTTCACCTGCATATTTGTTGGTTGGCGATTAGTTCTTGTTTTGTTTGTTTGTTCCCATAGTTTCTTGTTGGTAGTGATTCTTTCCGGTCCGCCCGGCCATCTGATCTTCAGTATAGAGCGAAGACAGTTGTTGATGAAGGTTTGCAATAGGCTGTTGGTTGAAAATTTTCTTTGTGACCTGCCGGCCAAGTTTCTGATCCGTATAGAAGAGCTGACTGACTTGACGTTGTTTGTATTGAAAATCCGAGTGGATTTTGTTGTTAATGCTGAGTGACGAAGATTTCCAGATTGGTTGTTTCAGGTTGATGAATGTGTTTCTCGCCTACCCGATTCCCACTCGATTTAACATCCTCGTCCATTCCGACTTCCTGTAGTTGAGACAAGGCTCCCTACATAAGTGAAGTGAATGAAGTAACCTTTTTCAAATCCGTCCCGTTGATGGTGATTGGCGGGATTTGAATAGGTTCAAAAGATGTCTACTGAAGATTCTATTTGGTTCTTGAGCCATTTAGGAATATGCTCTGAAGCCAGCTTTTACTTGCAGAGATCGATGAGTCCTCCCTGTTTGTATGTGTGTGTGTGTGTGTCCACACATACATTCGAATTGGTGAATACGGTGGGATGAGACATCATTTTTGGCATTCTCAAAGGACTTAGATGGATTTATTGGCTTCACATTCTCAATTAATATGATATTAGCTGTATAAAATGTCTTTTCAACAGCAGCGTTCAGTCTTTGTCTAGTTGTCGAGCTGCTATGATCACTCATATGGAGTGGCTTGATGTACATGTCTTTCTTAGCGGCGAGTTGTAGAGTGGGTCTTGATGTTCCACTGACTACTTTATGTCTCCTGATGAACTTGTCTGGATACATATAACAGATGGGACACGACATTAAATTGACCTTTGCAAATCGTTTAAACCTATCCATCCATAAAACGTGTTTAGGGATGGCGTATGCTAAAATTTTCGGAAGCCCTAGTTGGCAATTAGGAAGTTTAAACCACCTTTATGCGTTCAAATTAACAATTCGTTATCACACTGAACCTACCTTCCTTGGTAAACCTTGTTACTTTGATACCAGTCCGGGTAGATGAATTATTACCTCACTTATTTGGTGTAGTGAACTTCATTGTTATTTTCACCTTCATCAACTGTATTAGTTGATAGTGACACTAAATTATGAAATGACAGAAGTTAGAATTTTATTAGATTTCTTGATTTCTGTCAGTCAGTCTCTTGACTCGGCTAGTAACCTGAAAATCAGTATTCAACCCCTGGCACAGTGATAATTGTATACTGCTTGAGAGTCTAGACCAGGAAGAGGGTGTATTGATCATATCTTCACCCTCCGACAGATTCTAGAACATAGGCATTCCTACCGGCGTCCAACAGTCATTATATTTCTTGACTTAAAGGCAGCATTCGACTCTGTCGATCGGGAAGTTCTCTGGAGATGCTTGGCTGTAAAGGGAATTCCAAGAAAATATATTGCACTGATTAAGGCACTCTACTCGTACTCATACAGCCAGGTGAGGGCTTACGGCGAGCTGTCATCTGAACTGATGACGACCAGTGGTGTCCGTCAAGGATGCCCATTATCTCCTTTTCTATTCAACTTCATCATAGATGTGTTAATGGACTTAACCCTAGGTGACTTCAGCGACTCAGGGATTGACTTGCTACCGGGGAATAATCTCGTTGACTTGGAATATGCAGACGATATAGTCCTTCTAGGCGAAGACGCTGACGAAATGCAGAGTCTTCTAAACACCTTGAGCCGCAATCTACGAATGTTTGGCATGCGATTCGCTCCCGCCAAATGCAAGATGATGTTACAGGACTGGACTACATCGACGCCTAGTTTAAAAATAGGAAGTGAAGTGGTAGAGCACGTTGACCGCTTCACTTATTTGGGAAGTACCATCAGCCCCAACGGGCTGATCTCTGACGAAATCTCAGCACGAATACAGAGGGCTCGTTTCGCATTTGCCAGTTTACGCCGACTCTGGCGTAGACGAGATGTTCGACTATCGACCAAAGGGCGGGTGTACTGCTCATCAGTCCGCTCCGTCCTCCTTTATGGCTGTGAGACCTGGCCACTGAGAGTGGAAGACATGAAAAGACTAGCTGTCTTTGATCATAGGTGCCTGCGTTCTATTTCCCGTGTAAAGTGGCATAATAAGGTGAGCAACATGGAGGTTAGGCGTAGAGTTCTAGGTAAACAGGGGAAATCAATCGACGAAGTCGTGAAGCTACAAAGACTGAGATGGTTAGGACATGTGTTACGTATGCCAAGCCATCGCCTCCCTCGACGAGCTATGTTAGCGGATATAGGGTCAGACTGGAAAAAAGCTAGCGGCGGTCAAACAAAAACTTGGCTGCACCAGTCAATGAAATCCACAACAGTTGGTCTAAGCCACGTAGGAAGGTGTAGACTTCCAGGCTGGGGTCCTCGGGACGGTAAAAATCTATGGTTGGAAACAATTGGTGACATGGCTCAAAACCGTTCTCAGTGGCGCAGATGCATCCACTCCCTGTGACTTATGATCTTCAATGAAACTGTTTTGTATTTCTTTATTACTCCTTTGTCTCACACCTCTGCTCACTGTTTCTATTATGCTTTTCTTGTACTTTCTTCTCTTGCTTCGCGTGCTACACGGAATGTGGCGACTTGAACTTCCGCACATTTGTGCAAAGTTCTATGTCGAAAACAGACAGACAGACAGACAGCTTGAGAGTCTCAAACTGGGACATTTCATCGGTGCTAATCTGAGACTTTTCACACACACACACACACACAGTGAACCGTGCAAGTCATCAAGTCTAAAACTGTCAAATTTTCAAGCACATACCCAATCAGAATCTACTTCTCTGGAATTTCTAAACGTTACTAAAACACTATAAACGTACTTGTACATGACTAGATATACAGCTTAACACAAAATCAAGTCAATATTTCTCGTATGAGTTTTTTTCACATACCACTCACTGTGTTCCAAGTGGAACATTGGGAACTAAACTTGAGGCCCTGAATTCGCAATATCCATGATGTTGTTGTAACAACAGAAGACAAGACACGGAAGCTAAGGTATATTTTCAAGTCATCAAACAGCTATTTATTTCTATACAGTTTATATTCGTTAACCAATCACTGAGTGTGTGATTTAGGCTCACATGGAACGACATGAAATAGTATGTTTAAATATATACGTAGTATTCTTTAGCTAACGCAGTATTGAACTGTTGGAATATGTGACAATAATATTCCCTTGGAATACATCGTCTGTATCACACCAAATACTTTCGACTGAAATCGTTTCGATCGTCTTGGTGATCGCGGCTTTGTTAACTTTTCTTGCTGTGTCGAGATCAGGAGCTCGTTGAAGTTCACCTGCTTCTCTTTGTTTGCATTTTTTGATCATGCATACGTGACCCCATCTCACGGTGACCATTTATAATCCTTCCCACTTTGGAAGCAGTTTGCATGACCCTGGCGCGTATTCGCCTCACACTATCATATGTTGCCGTCTTCCGACCCCGTAGCAGCGTTCCAAGTAACAGGCTCATCTCTGACAGATCACGAACGCCATTCAACACCGCAACAGCCTCGTAGTCTTGCCAGAAGATCTATATTTCTCCTTCTTCAAAAATTGCAGGGCATAGGCCTTCTTAGTTTAGTTACCTTTACCTACTCCCCAACATGACAACCAAAATGACCTATTACTGACGAACGATAATCAAGTATTTCACATTCTACACTTAGTTTGGTTACCTTTACCTATTCTCGAACTTGACAGCCAAAAATGACCACAGACTAACGAACGATGATCAAGTTAGTAAACTTGATTTTGATATAATAACAGATATACTATTACCTTTGATATTTGGTTTGAACGATCTTCATTGTTATTTTGACTTTCAATATGTCCTTTTAAGTTGAACTAAGTCTATATTTTTCTCACCCCCTAATTCTTTGTTATATATATATGCTGAGATTTTCTAAATTCCGGTTTAATAATACTACTTTGATAAAGCTATTAGCATTAAATAGCGAAACGTCAGTAAAAACAATCTCGTTTTGTTTTTTCATTCATTGGGAAATACAAAAAAACCTCTATCATAGGCCTTCTATTTGACGACAGGCAGCGACACTAAATGTGACAACAGAAGGCAAGAGACAGAAGCCAATGTATATTTTCAAGTGAATAGACCTCCATTCATATTATTATTTCCTTTAGTTTCTAGAGGAACATAGGGCTTCAGCCACACGTCTACACTGTGTTCGGTTCTCTGAAAACATTTTCTCCTGACTCCACATTTGCCCACATGTTTTCATCATCTCCTCTTCACAGCACCTCCTCCTCCATGTCATCCCACCCTCGCATTGACGACCAACTCAACACTTCCTGTTCGGTTTCCACTCGAGCGATGGGCTGATATGTGATGTCACTTGATGGTTTTCTCAGAGTATGGCTAGCTAATCCACCTCCATTTTTTCCTGCAGACTTACCAACGGCTAAACCAGGTTTAAGAATGCGTCGGACAGGAATTGAGCCCTGGTGAGCATTCTACTATCAAAACACTGACGCTATCCTACCACTAAAAAGTCTCACTGCTTAAACATACAATTAATCGATCAATTCAAAGGTGTTTACAGTCTTTGATTCAGAGTACAGGTTTGATAACGAGAACAATTGGAAAACCAGGGAGCTCCGTTCCATCCTACTCTGGCACTCTTATGTGGTACGCTCCCACCACGGTCCGAACCGATGATAGATGTTGTAGCTTACAGGTTACCAGAACGGATCCCAGTAGCTAAGTGGTCTACGAGATCGTCTCATTTCCCATGTGCTAGTGCTGAAGAGTCCCAATATATGACGAAACAATTTTCCGTTACTCGCTGCTGGAATTCCATTGGTTCTATACCTAAGGTTAACTCACGATAAAACCTGTAACCAAACTGACACTTGGGAATTTTATTCGGAATGTTTGTTATTCCCTGGTTGCTACAGTTTATCCTCAGCTATATTCCTCAAAACCACTTTCAATTCATAAATATCAGACTTTCTAATTTATTGATTATCCTGTAATATATGTTGTGTGTGTGTGTGTGTGTACATTTTAGTAAAAGAAGTGACTTGCAGTCAAATAAAATCAATCCTGAAAATGATCGACATATTTACGCAATACCAGAAACTCTGTATAAAACAGATCGATCATCAAATTACAGTATGCCAAGTACAATATCATCGTCATCACGAAAACGCCATATTGAACGCAATCGTCAGTTGTATAAACCGCCTATCATACGAACTAAAAGTTTACAACAAATAAACAGCAACAACAACAACAATACAATGCGTAGATCTCCGTTATCAATGATAATATCAGCAAAAGAATTTAAAAATGGACGTTGGAATTCAGTCCCACTGACGACTGCCGCCACTACTATTACTACGTCAAAATCTGGTTCTATACTAGATGAAAGTATAAGTACGCAGAGAAGTGATCGTAGATCATGGTTACAACTGGACTATGGAAGAAAATATGTACATGAAACAGCTGTTTAGTCAACAATAACAACAAGAACAAAAAGTGCGAACCAATTTACTACAAGTGTCTACAATATTTTCAATATTCATTGAACACATTGAACGAATGAATGAATGAATGAAAGAGGGATATTTGAATATGCATTGTTCTTGTATAAGCTAGCTAACTAATTTATACATGTACAAAATAATTAAGATTATCTATCACATGGAAAAAATAAATGACGAAAACCCCAAAAATAATTCTTGATGTTGTGATAACGAAGATTGCTGATTATCTTGAGATTTGATCTTCCTTTCCAGATTTATATTTCATCTATTCATGATTACGTATAGTGTATTTTCGCTTACTTTTCTCGGAACTTTTATTCGACATTCACCTTGTCAGTTGTCGCTGTGATCCATTTTAGATTATTATTATTATTACTATTATTATTATTATTATTATACATTATATATGTTCAAACCAAGTTCAATTTTAACAGTTTGAAAATGTTTAAGCATTGGGTATATGATATTCATTATAATAAAGGTTCTTTTTGTATTTCCCATTGAATGAATGAAAAACAAAACGATATTGTTATTTGTACTGACGTTTCGCTATTCAATGCTGCTGGTAATAGCTTTATCAAAGTAGTATTATTAAACCACACTGCTTAGTTAAGAGGAGGGAAAACGGCCATTTTAGTATATCTGCATTCAGGAAGAAAACCCACTCCAATAAATATTTAGACTTCAGATCATCAGACCCCATCAGCGCAAAGGTTTCGGTTGTTTCAGGTCCTCTTAGACGAGCACACTCTTTGATGTTAACAGATGAGAAAGAAAACGAGGAAGAAATATCAAACATTACTGAGACTCTCAAGGAAAATTACTATCTATCCAAAGAACTTCATCAACAAAATCAACACTGACATTAAATATGGTCGAAGACGTATTCTGAAAACATGGACCTCAACAGTTGTCATTCCTTGGCAGAGCAGAGACGTCAGACGATATCAGAAAAGTATTCAATAAGCTAGGCATCAGAGTTTTCTTCAAAACATCAGACACACTGCAAAACAACCTTGTCCATATAAAAGGCCAAATCTCAATAGATTCTCTTTCTTACGAAATCCTCCATGCAATCAAACAAAACACCTACAAAAAACACCGATACTTGAAAATTAATCTGATGCTCACTAGAGACTGGCTCTATTCAGCCAGTGACTTGGGGGTCTAGTGGGAAGCCATGACCAGTAGGGTAAAGCAGGTTGAAGATGAGGCAGTAACTCGTTGAAGAAGACATTGCGAAATGGTCGTGTTATGTCGTGAATTGGCAGAAGTTAGAATTCAAGAACCATTGGATCGGGTCCCAGTGGCTCAATGGTCTACGAGCTCGCCTTGTAACCAGAAGGTCCTGGGCTCGAACCCCGGTAGGTGCGTACTGCTGAGGAGTCCCAAACTAGGACGAAACAGCTGTCCAGTACTCCTAGCTGGTTTTCCAATAGTTCTCTAACTGATGTCAGCTCATGATGAAATGCTCCATGCAATCAAACAAAAATCCTTACAAAACCAATACTCGAAAATCTATCTGACTGTGTCTATAAAATAAAATACTCGCTTGAAATGTGATGCAATATACATCGAACAAACATCTCGAGAAATCAAAATCAGAAGAAATGAACACCGTAGAGCATCTGTTCAACCATCGAGAAATCTAGTTGAACTAGAAAAGCTTGAAAAATCAACAGTCAACCATAGTTTGTCTACACGCAATGCTATAAAATCAGGCCACAAAATTGATTTTAACAATGTTGAAATCATCATCTAGAAAAAGGATTTCAGAAATCACAAAGAACGTCTGATATCATAAGAAGCACTTCATATCATCAAATGGAATCTAAATTGTCTGAGCTGAATATGAATGATGGACTAAAACAGAATTTGACCTGGTTACAACACCTACCTTCCCCATAAAGTAATAAAATCAACACGAATGTGATAAGCAATCTCATTATGTAAACACACGCTGTGTTTATAATTTTACACACTTATCAAATTCAACAATCTGCACACACTTGGTTTTGTTATCTTTACTAGTTGACCAATTTGACAACAACGCAACTGAGGAACGATGATACAATTTGTTATATAGAAGCTCAGTGGATTTTTTAAATTCTGGTTTAATGTTACTACTTTGATAAAGCTATAAGCACCAGCATTAAATAGCGAAACGTCAGTAAGAACAACAATATCGTTTTGTTTTTCATCCATTCATTTATTGGGAAATACAAAAAAACCCTTTATTTTAGATTCTCTATTCAGAAATAGAATGTCAAGCAAGGTTGGCAGAGAATTTAGTAAAGAGTTTTATACGTATAGAATGATTGTAATTAACGACAAAGAGAGTACAGTTCACTGACTGCTTTCAGCCTATACAATATCAGCTGTATTGATAAGTCACTAAGTTTATCTGTCTGTCTGTTTTCAGCATAGAACTTTTCACCGATGTGCAGAACTTCAAGTCGCCACACTCCCTCCTTTTAGCACCCAAATCAAGAGAAGAAAGTAGAAGAAATGCAAAATAAAGACAGTTAACAGAGGTGTGAGACAAAGGAATAGTAGTAACAAAGAACAATACGGTTTCATTGGAAATTATTTGTCACAAGGAGTGGATGCATCTGCGCCAGCCGGCCATTGAGAATGATTTTGAGCCATATCACCAATTGTTTCCAGCCGTCATTGGCTTTTACCGTCCCGAGGACCCTAACCAGTCAAAAAGTCTACACCTTCCTACATGACTGGCTTGAACTAACTGTTGTGGATTTCATTGACTGATGGAGCCATGTTTTGGTTTGACCGCTGATAGCTCTTTTCCAGACTGACTCTATATCAGCTAACATTGCCCATCGGTTGAGGAAGGTGATGATTAGGCATACGTAAAAGTTGTCCTAACCATCTCAGTCGATGTAGCTTCACAGCCTCGTCGATTGATTTCCTCTCCTTATCTAGCACTCGACGGAAGCATAACCTCAATATTGCCCACCCTATGATCAAAGACAGTTAGCCGGCCTTTTCATGTTTTCCAATCTCAATGGCCATGTCCCATAGCCAGCCAGTCATAAAGAAGGACGGAGCGGACTGGTAAGCAGTACAAACGCCCTTTGATCGATAGCCAACCGGATGTCACGTCTACGCCAGAGATTACTTGGCATATGTGAAACTAGACCACGGTATCCGTCCTGAGATTGCGTCAGCAATCAACCCATTGGGGCTGATACAACTTCCCAAATAAGTGAAGTGGTCAACACGCTCCACCACTTCACTCCCTATTTCTAAGCTAGGAGTCAATGTAGCATCATCTTACATCTGACAGCACGAGAGAATCACATGCCAAACATTCGTAGATTCAGCTCAAGTTGTTCAGAAGACTCTACATTTTGTCACCGTCTTCACCTACTCGGGAGGACTATATCATCTGCATATTCTAAGTCAACGAGACTAGTATCCCCTGGTAGCAAGTCAATCCCTGAGTCTCTGAAGTGAGTTACGGTTAAGTCCACTCGTACATACATGATGAAATTGAATAGAAATGGGGATGGTGGGCATCCCTAACGGACACCACTAGTCGTCAACACTTCAGATGACAACTCACCAGGTTACGCAGTATCTCTCTTTGTGCCTAAAGTTAGTACTGACTAGGAACACATGGTTATCCGAACAGAACTGTAGAAGACGATCACCATTGTCGGCTCGTCAGCAGGTAACTCCATACGTATCACCTACTTACTTCCCAGTCTGGCACAACCTCTTTACTTGGGCATTGAAGTCGCCTGCTAAAACAACTATATCTGAACGTTTTGCTTTTTGCAGCAAATTAGACAGTTGCAGGTAGAAGTCATCTTTTAATTCATCCGAACTGCAGTCTGTTGGGGCGTAAGCGGAGACTACGAAAAGACGACGACGGGTAACACTGTCCTTCCTTCTTCTAACGGACCACACACATACGATAATCTACTGGGATCCAGTCAAGAAGTGATTTTTCTGCCCTAACACTCAATGCTATCCCTACAATTGCGAGTCCTCACGAAGTAGCTGAGGGGTCTCCTGACACGCTTAAAGTGAATTTTGAAGATTCGCTTTGTTGGCCGAGTGAAGTTAATTGAATGACCACACTCGGGTCTTGTATGCATGTCTCCGAAAAACAACACACATCCATGGCTCGAGATGTTAGAGTTCTTGCTAGCGTTGCCTGTCGTCCGATTTGGCAGAGGGTCCTGACGTTAAATGCTCCTATATGAAGTTGGCGACGTGGCTTTAAAAGGCTATCTGGCGTGTTTCCATGGCTCTCATCGTCGTTTGTGGTTAGAGAACGAAGTGAAGATGACTCACTAGCCTGAAGGATAGTACTAACTGTAGTAGGGGAGTAAGATGATGGAGATGATGTGGCTAAAGGAGAATGGTGCCCGGGGAGGCTCCTTGTGCTCTTGCAACTGTGTGGGCGGTTGTTACTTCGCGGCTGCCCACACCGTGGAAGTTGGTTGAATCTCCGGTTACCAAAAGCAGAAAGAGGGTTAGTGTTGCGTGACTGCAGAGCCCAGGGGACAACTGCTTGAGGCCAGTCACACACACAACCTGTCAGGAGTGGTTTCTTAGTTTGCTTCCGTATTAGTAAACTTACCGCCGGTTACGGACCACCGTAGGGTAAGTCGGAATGCACAATTTTTGGTGTCGACCTTTTCTAACCCTTTCTCTGTAGAGTGAAGACACAGCATAGCTGGCTGGCATGCTGGTCATCTGAGGGAAACACCTTACTGCTGTTAAATCCCTATTCCCTAGCAGTATGAATTTGCCTACAGACCCCCCAGCAAGGCGTAAAAAAACGTTCTTACACTAAGCCGGTAACTGATTTTAGACTAATCGCTATCCTAACAACCATCCTGACATGATAAGACCTGCAGGTGTAGTGAGAGCTGGAGGCTAGCCAAATTGGTAGGCAGTAATTTACATCAATTTTTTATGTCCCCAATATTGGTCGTGAGAAAAATAAGAACAAGGACTAATTCAACAACCAACCACAACCGACTTTGCGTAGGCTGATACAGTTTGCATATAGATGATCTGACATTCAAGAAACAGCCACAAACAGATGAAAGATTAACTTTCAATGAGAAACAACCAATCAGAAGACTGTATTTTTCTGCCAATAATAATCTATAATAATGTTCATGAAAATCTATAAATATGTGTTGATTTCCTAAATAAAGGATCTGTTGCCTGGCCCTTGTTTTTTGTCGTTATACAGGAACAATAGTTTAAGCCAGTGTAGGTTGTTGGGTTACGTATGCAAACCATCGCCTCCCTCGACGAGCTATGTTAGCGGATATAGGGTCAGACTGGAAAAAAGTTAGCGGCGGTCAAACAAAAACTTGGCTGCACCAGTCAATGAAATCCACAACAGTTGGTCTAAGCCACGTAGGAAGGTGTAGACTTCCTGGTTGGGGTCCTCGGGAAGGTAAAAACAAATGGTTGGAAACAATTGGTGACATGGCTCAAAATCGTTCTCAATGGCGCAGATGCATCCACTCCTTGTGACTTACGATCTCCAATGAAACTGGTTTGTTCTTCGTTATTACTCCTTTGTCTCACACCTCTGCTCACTGTCTGTATTATGCTTTTCTTGTACTTTCTTCTCTTGCTTCGTGTGCTACACAGAGTGTGGCGACTTGAACTTCCGCACATTTGTGCAAAGTTCTATGTCGAAAACAGACAGAGACAGACAGGTTGTTGGGTTATTATGATGTGCAAGCCCGACCACCACGTCAAAGTAGCAGCTATCGATCGAGACTAAGCGTATCAGTGTCATGTGTCTAGCCCTTGATGTGTTGGTACAGATTGAATTCTAGATATGATGGAGAGGATTTGTAGCTTAGGTGGATGATTTCGATAGGTAGTTGTGTTCTCTGAACTGAAGGGTTTGATTTATTTGAAGAGCTGTCATTAGCCTCTATTGGTCAACGCCTTCAGCGCATACTTCAATTTGAATTGAAGTGAGCTTTTAGATTTCTCCATGAGTTTATAAATCATCTCTTCTGTGACCTTGAACGTGACTGGTTGTTTTTGTGTGCTTTCGCACCTTCTAGGCTACTTGTAATAGTACTGGTGTTAATTGTTTCCTTGACTTTCAGGTCTGAAGAAGTTGCCTAATAGGGCGATGACAGTTTCGCAAATAAACCATCCATTTCAGAGAACACAACTACATCAAAAAGACATCTTGGCAACTGAAATCAACTATGACGATGACGAGGCATGTAGCTTGTTGGTGTGATCACATTCCAAACTTCACTGATACTAAGGGTAAGGCAGCTAAAATCGGTCACTCTCCCTAGTGGTCAATCAGAGTATCTAGTACAATCCTACAAGAAGTTAATCGCACTAGTCCGAATAGCTTGACGATTACCTCTCTGACTGTAACATCAAGTGACACAGGTTGTCGAATCCATGGACCATGAATTCCTTGCTGACTAGTGAGTACCAACAAGCGCGGAACCTATGTCCCACATCCTAGTGATCAATCAAAGGATATAATACAGTCCTAGAGGAAGGTCAGTCATACTAACCCGAATAGCTTATTGATAACGTTTATGACTGTACTACTGTTCTGCCTGAGGCAAGTTCACACATCCCTGAAGTGTGACATGACTTCCCCTTGCTGACAGGTGAGTATCAACAGGCACGAAACCTACCTCCGGGTGGAAGGCTTTCTGCTGATGGCTTCCCCCTCCCAATCACCTAACATCATACCTACCACATACGGGATTAAAAAAAACGATACGATTGTGAAAGCAAATGTTAAAGAAGTAAAAATATCTGTATATTCTACTTTCAGATAATAAAGAAAATCATTATGGAAAATTTCTAAAGCAAAAATAAATACATAAATAAAAATATGTACACAGGGAATACTATTTACAAAGTTTAGTATTTCCAAAAAGGAGGCGGGATTCAATCATCAATTGGAGGGCAGGGAAGACGGATTAGGCTAAGCCGGGTGGGGGATTTGTAATAAAGTTAGTGGAAGCATATTAGCCTATTACTGAATTCATAGTTTATTTACACAGTATATAAAATAGAATAAAAGAATTTGTAGCTGGGTAAGCGATTACAAAAGGTAACTATACAATGCAATACAAAAAAGATAAATAAATAACTTAAAGGGGGAATTATACAGTTCATCTCATGCTCTTCAGTGAGTTTTAATTGTCTCACAGGCAGGGGCAATGAATGATTGAAACCTTTTGACAAGCTGTTTTGAGGTGAGGAAATCAACAATTTACTCCTTCATTTTCCATGCCTAAAATAATTAGAGGAAACAAGAAAACATCATAATTACTACAGAGACCTACAGAGAAACAACATCAAGACTGTCCGTATCCACCAAGTCGGTTGTGGGAACTAACAATCCTAGAGAAAGTCGTTATTATCATTCTTATTTATTATATTACTGTTTCCTGTAGTTCCTAGAGGAACATAGGGCTTCAGACTCACGTCTCCACTGCGTCCGGTTCTCTGCCAACGTTTTCAACTGGCTCTGCATCTGCTTACATGCTTTCACCTCCTCTTTGCATGATCTCATCCATGTCACTCTTGGACTGACGACCAACTCTCCGCTTCCCATTCGGCTGGGTTCCACTCGAGCGATGCCTGTCTAGTGATGTCACTCAATGGTTTTTTTAGAGTATGGACAGCCAATCCACCTCCACTTCTTCCTGCTTATTTGTCTGACAATCGGTTCCTATTTGGTTCGCTCCCAGAGATCTCCTTGTTGCTGATATTTTCTAGCCATCTGATCTTGAGCGAAGTATTGGGCGAAGACAACTGTCGATGAAGGTCTATAGTAGTTTGTTCGAAGTGTCCTTCGTGACGAGCCAAGTCTGTGGTCCGTATAGTAGCATTGACTTCACATTGGAGTTGAAAATCCGGATCTTATTTCCATTTACATGCTGAGTGCTGTTGACCTCCACACAGACTTGAGAGAAATGAAAGTTTGCCTTGCTTCGATATCCTTATCAGTTCTGTCCGCCTGTAGTTGAAAGGATGCTTCCCAGGTAGGTAGGCAAAGGAGGTTGCTTCTTTTGAAATTTCTCCCATTTACGCTGGCTGATTGTTTTCTGTTTCCTCTATGTTCACCTGAAGCCTTATATTTGATCCTTCTTATGCCAACTTGTTGCTTTTCACTTGCATATCTTCCAGTTTGTGAAAAATCAGACATGTATCACGGGTGAAATCCAGATCTCCAAGTTTTTTGTGTAGGTTCATGTTTCCTCATTGCCCGGCCCGCTGTCTGTCGCATTATCCAGTCTACCGTTCTAAATCAGAAAAATCATTGGAGACAGTAGGCAGTCAGCCAGCCAGCCAGCCTTGTCTTACTCCCGTTTTCACTTCTTCGAAGAATTCCGTAAGTTCCCCATTGTGGATTACTTAGCACACAGAAAAAATCACGAGGTACAATTTTAGGGTTGACCCATTCTAAATCCATCCCTTCCCAGAATAAAGCGGTAGCAAAGCTAGTTTTCTATTCACCTAAGAGTAACACACACCTTTACAGCTGATACATCCGCTTCAAATCCCCCCCCGCCCAACATAGTGTGAACAACTTACCGCTATCCAAACGACTTTCTGGGATGTTAGGACCTCCTCTAAGAAAATCAGTTCTATTGAGTGTATCTCAGGTGATTGCGATATTCAATCCCGTCCACCACGTCAAGATAGTAGCTATCGGTAGGGAACAAAGGACGTGTTTATACTTAAAGCAAAAGGTATTCATAATCCTTCATAACTAACCTTTATTATATCGTATTGAACTTCTTGACTCGACTGATTGACCATATGTATCCGTATGCTTTATAATTGGTCGAGATGACGGTAACGATGATTTTGGATTACTAGCAATAATTGGTTCTAAGTCAATAAGTGCTGTCTGTGAACCATCACTTTGACAACTATGCCGACGACGATTTGACAGACTTGTTGTACTCGTCATATCTGCCTTACTTATTGTCAAGGATAAATCTGCATTTGAATCATGCTCACTAATCATATCATCATTTGTGAAGACATGCGTTGAAGGATGACCACTAATCAACTGGACACTACTAGTTAGTGAGGATTTTTCATTCTCTGATGGAGAGACAAGTAGTTCATGCTTTTTACGATGTGATGAATGAGATAAGCGTTTCAGGCTTATACTAGAACCGCTAATTGCACCACTAGTAGTATGACTACCTCTACCACCAGCACTACCAGTACTACCAGCGCCTGTTTGTCCTTTTTTAGACAAAACTTTAATCCGTGTTGGACGGGATTGTTGTTGATGAGTGGAAGGAGATCGTTTCATCGTACTTGATGTTGGCATTGGACCTGGTGCTGTGGATGTTGTCGCCGTTGTTGTTGTTGTTGAGATATTTGGGTCAACAACACGAGGTTGTGAATGTTCTGTAGCTTTAAATAAAAATGATGGGAAATTGATTTTAAAATTGGAATTTGTCCGTTTGTGTACTTTGACAGTTGGTTCAGAAGTTAACTGACCGCCACCACCGCGTATAGGACTGTTAGGTGCAGGTGAATACATTGGATGGTGCAATGAACCTGTAAGATTAATCCTTGAATAGTCCAAAATTAAATAAAAATAAAAACAGAAAGAAAAGACAATCACAATTTATATCACAATAAACAGATGTCTACATACATTTTATATATAATTACAAAAGCACGGCGGTATATACTACTGATTCGTTCATTTAAGTAGTTGGATACAACTCAAATCAACAAGTCTAGTGTGTTTGCCAGCCAGCTAGCTAGGTCAAAGGGATCCATACATTATCTACAGCTGTTTCACTTGTTTGACGTCAAGGTTATCAGTCATGTACTCACTTTGTTTAAGATCAGAGTTCAAAAAGCTAATCAGAATTCGCGTGATTTGAACTGATGTGGATTTGATTGCGTGGAGGATTTCATCATGAGCTGACATCAGTTAGAGAACCACTGGAAAACCAGCTGGGAGTACTGGACAGCTGTTTCGTCCTAGTTCGAACCCAAGACCTTCTGGTTACAAGGAGAGCTAGCTCATAGACCATTTAGCCACTGAGAACCGATCCAATGGTGCATGAATTTTAACTTCTGCCAATTCATGACATAGTGCGACCATTTCGCAATGTCTTCTTCGATGAGTTACTGCCTCATTTTCAACCTGCTGTACCCTACTGGTCACAACTTCCCACTAGAACCCCAGGTTAACTGCCTGAATAGGGCCAGTCACTAGTGAGCATCAGTTGAATTTTCAAGTATTGGTGTTTTTTGTAGGGATTTTGTTTGATTGCATGGAGGATTTCATCATGAGCTGAGAACCACAGGAAAACCTAGGAGTTCTGGACAGCTGATATGGATTTCTGAGTCGAGTCAAATCATGCAGAACACTGATGAGCACAGCCCCCAAAAATCACTGATAGTCAACCAGTCAGGTTTCCACAGAAAACTTTCAACCGACAGTCAGCACTACGAGGTACCACACTCCCTCTAGATACCACACAAAGCAAGGGAAGAGAGTGAAAATAGATTCGAAAAGAAGAGATAATAAAACAAAGTGTGAGTCAGGGAAAAAGAATAGTAATATTGAAGAAAAATAGTTTTTATTCAGTATGACAAATCACAGAGAGCGGATACATCTGCGCCAGCCATTGACGAGAACGATTTTGAGCCATATCACCAACTGTCTCCAGCCACCATTGGCTTTTACCAGAATGCTTACGTAACACATGTCCTAACCACCTCAATCGATGTAACTTCACAGTCTCATAGATTGATTTCCTCTCCTTATCTAGCACTCGACCGAAGCCTAACCTCAATACTGTTCACCCTATTACACCTACCACTTCACATGGAAGATAGAACGCAGTCACCTATAATCAAAGACAGCTAGTCAAGCTTTCCATGTCTTCCACTCTCACTAACCAGGTCTCACTCACAACCATAAAGGAGGACGAAGTGGACTTCTGAGTAGTACACACGTCCTTTGATCGATAGCCAGCCGGATATTACGTCCACTAAGCCAGAGACGGCGTAAATTGGTAAATGCGAAACTAGCCCTCTGTGTCCGTGATGAGATTTCGTCAGAGATCGACCCGTTGGCACTGGCTGATGTAACTTCCCAAATAAGTGAAGATGTCAACGTGCTCTACCACTTCTCTCCCTATTTCTATGCCAGAAGTCAATGTAGTCCAGTCCTGTAGGATAATCTTACATTCGGCGGGAGCGAATCGCATGCCAAACATTCGTGGATTGCAGCTCAAGGTGCAGTGGCTTGATGGTCTATGAGCTCAACTTGTGACCGGAAGGTTCTGCTAAGTATGAGCTCCAGCGGGTGAATCCTAATGATGGGCCTTGGACCAAGACGAAACGGTTACTCAACACTCCCAGGTTTTTTTAACGGTTCCTAACAACCGATGTCGGCTCATGATGAAATCCTGTAACCGATCAAAATTCTTGCAAATCAACACTTTATTTAAGATGTTACTCAGCAACCGATTGCTACTCTATGCCATTTTCAATTAGCTACGTCTATTGTATACAGTGAGCTAGTGATACTACTATTACGTGGTCGGGTCGGCCAAGACCCATTCGGTAGGTGCAGGAGGGTTCGAACCTATGACCTCTCCCCCACTGGGCTGAAGTCAAGTGCCTAGACACCAAATGAGCCAGCTACAGCTCGAGCAGTAAATTTTAAAATACCTTCCACGTGATTAGACTAGCAAAACTTACGTTTGTAATAAACTTGATTGTAACTCACAAAGTCGTGTATATTCTGCCTCGCCAAAAGGCTGAAAGGAAAATGAAGACAAGAATATATATTGAAGGATTAAAATAGTAGTCACCTGAATGGAAAGGCGATATTTAAAACAAGCAACAAATGTGTTTAATAAAGTAGGATTTAATGAATTCGTCAAATTTCGGTAGAACTCGTCACCTGCTCACTACTCTACATACACGGATATATACATATATACTTTTGAATTTACATTGGGAGATATAAGTCTGATAAGTAAACAAACTACATTGAATTAGTCATGCAGAAAGACACGCGTGAATGTTTTCCAGGTCATGTTCAAATAGATAAGGGGAGAGAAAGTATGAAAGATCAAAATTAAGATAAATTGCATTACGCTTCAATTACATGACTTAGATAAACAATTAGTCATTAGGGAATATAACGAGAATTGCAAACAGACTAATATCAATAGTAATAGTTATAATAACAGTTTTAATAGTGTTGAAGTGAGTTAATATAATCTTACTGATAAAGCATAGTTTTAGATGAATCAAGAATAATAATAATAAGAAGAAGAAGAGGTAGAATAATAGAAATAACAAGTAGAGAATAATAAGTAAAACGTATTAACCACGGTAGATTCAGAGTCACTACCATCTCCTTTTGTATACAGAGAGCTGGTTTATAAATTCGAATTGTACAAGCCACTGCAATTGCAAGCATCTTCTTGTTTCTTTGTTTGCTGACAATGGTGAACGACTTGACCGCGTCGGTATCATGTCTGTAATCCACAAGGTGTGGATTAATCTTAATTTTGATCTCTCATACTCTCTCTCTCCTTATCTATTTGAACATGACCTGGAAAACATTCCCACCTGTCTTTCTGCATAACTAATTCAATGTAGTTTATTTGCTTATCGGTCTTATATCTCCCAATGTAATTTCAAAAGTGTATATATGTATATATCCGTGTATGTAGAGTAGTATTCAGTTGACGAGTTCTACCGAAATTTGATGATGAATCCATCATTAAATCCTGCTTTATTAACCCCTTTATTGCTTGTCTTAGATTCGTATCGGGAAATAAATGTCTTCAATTCTTGAAAAGGCTATATTAGTTGTATAAGTCATTGCTATAATAATAATAACTGATGATAATGACTTCAGTAAAACGAAGTCAACCAGGTGTCTGGCCATCGCACATGAGAATAAATTCGCTATTTTTCATACCGAGACTTTTTAGAGATATATACTCAAAGAATCTAGTGAGTGCTCTCCTTTCAGTCCTTCTTATTCACTTGGTACCGTAAGTGTATTAGTGAACTGGTAAATGCAGTTGGAGTTAACACAAGCATATTATATTGTAAAGCGGAATTAGTCTAGAGGCGGGAAATGTTCTTTTTAATGCACCGCCCCTCCATACAACTGTCTTTTTACAATAGACAGATAGATATAAACTGGTTTCTTGTCAACTGTTTCGTGTTTCAGTTTAGACGTTTGTTTACGCTCAGGGATATCCATTCTCTATAAGATTCTTCTCAACAACCGTGAATTCTTCTTCAATCTTAACTTCTGAATATAAATGTTCTTTGTTGAAGAACATTTTGACTAGACTCCATTTGCAACCGATTGGACAAAACCCCTGGCAAAGCAAAGCAGACCATAACACCATTATGGATAAAGTTTTATTTTGATACGATATCGGTAGCCCAAATTTTGCAGGCCGACCATAGATGTCAGGTGTGCGTCGGCAGAGGATCGAACTCCGGACCATGTGCATGATCAGCGAGAGTCCTAACCGCTGTGCCACCGACGTACTGTGGCTTGACCACCGATAGCTTTTTTCCAGCCAGACACCATGTCAACTAACATTGCTCGTCATTTGAGCAAGGCGATGACTAGGCATATGTAACACATGTCCTACACCATCTCAGTCGATGTAACTTCACAGCTTCGTCGTTTGATTTCCCCTCCTTATCTAGCAATCGACCGATGCCTAACCAATTCAATATTGCTCACCCTATTACGCCTATCACTTCACACGGTAGATAGAACCCTGGCACCTATGATCAAAGACAGCTAGCTAGCCGGGCTTTTCATGTCTTCCACTCTCAATGTCCAGGTCTCACAGCCATAAACGAGGACGGACCGGACTGCTGAGCAGTACACACCACATGTCATTCGGTAGACAGTCAGCCGAATATCATGTCTACTAAGCCACTGACGGCGTAAGCTAGCATATGTGAAACGAGCCCTCTGTATCCGTGCTGAGATTTCGTCAGAGATTAATCCGCTGGCACCGGCTAATGCAAATTGCCAAATAAGTGGTGTTCAACACGCTCTACCACTTCACTCCCTATTTCTAAGCTAGGAGTCAATATAGTCCAATCCTGTAGCATCATATTACATTTGGCGGGAGCGAATCGCGTGTCAAACATTCGAAGATTGCAGCTCGAGGAGTTCGGAAGACTCTGCTGTATTTTATCAGTGTCTTCATCGAGTTGGGAGGACTATATCATCTGCATATTCGAAGTCAACGAGATTATTCCCTGGTGGTAACAAGTCAATCCCTGAGTCGCTAAAGTCAGTCACTTAGGGTTAAGTCCATTAGTACACCTGTGATGAAATTGAATAGAAATAGGGATGGCGGGCGTCCCTGACGGACACCAAGAATTGTCACTACTTCAAATGACAACTCTCTATAGGCTCTCACCTGGCGAACTGCATGAGTTTGAGTAGAGTGCCTTGATCAGTCCAATGTATTTTCTCGACATCCCGTTTGCAGCCATGCATCGCCAGAGTACCTCTTGGTCGACAGAATCGAATGCCACCTTTAGATCAAGAAATATAACGATTGTTTGACGCCATCAGAAAATATGTCTATGTTCCAGAATCTGTCGAAGGGTGAGGGGAGATATGATCAATACACCCTCTTCTTGGTCTAAAGCCTGTCTGGTTCTCTCGTGTTTGTGCCGCCCGAGCACTACTCAGTCTACGCATGATTACTGAGTCAGGCTAATCGCCCTGTGATTATCACAGGAAGACTTGTCTCCCTTCTTGTATATGGGGATAATCAGTGACCTATACCTGAATGGGGAACGACGAGTTGGGCGTAGTTTTCAGGGGTGATAAAGATGAGATGAAAGCTTCTAGACCGGCTAAAAAGGATCGGAGGCAACAGGATGAAATGGAGATCGTCTGTTGAAGCCGTATGTTCCACTTTGAAATTTAGGGAATAATAATAATAACAACAATAAAGCAAGGGGGAAATAACACACACAACTCACATTCAAATCATGTCTTGCCCATAAATACAGTCGACAATATTCTTCAATACAATCTCGTGGAGGTGGTGGATTCATAACATGATGACGTGATTTCAACAAGAAATCACGTGTATCTCTTAACGGTGGCGCTTCCAGTGTTGAATCCACAGACAGGATAGCCTGTTCTAATTGACACAAGTGGAAAGTAAAAAAAAAATAAATAAATAAGGGGACATACAACTTTTATTATTATTACTGTTCCCTTGGGTTGGAACATAGGGCTTCAACCACACGTCTCCACTTGCTTCTGTCTTCAGCTGCTGTACTTTTCACCTGCATCCATCTTAGTCCATACTCTTTCATCTCCTCCATGTCACCCTTGCACTGACGTCCCACTCGCCGCTTCCCTTTCGGCCTGGTTCCACTCGAGCAATGGCCTGACGTGTGCGTGATGTCACCCAGTGGCGGCCTTCTCAGCCAAGAGTGTCCAATCCATCTCCACTTTGTCCTTCATATTTGTTGGTTGGGCGATTGGTTCTTGTTCTATTTGTTCCCATAGTTTCTTGTTGGTGATTCTCTCCGCCCCGGCCATCTGATCTTCACTATAGAGCCAGCGAAGACAGTTGTTGATAGAGGTCTGCAATAACCTGTTGGTTGGAAATATTCTTTGTGACCCGCCCGCCAAGTTTCTGATCCGTATAAAAGAACTGACTGACTTGACGTTGTTTGTATTGAAAATCTGACCGAATTTTCTTCTTGATGAATGTGTTTCTCGCTCGCCTTCCCGATTCTCGCTCGATTTGACATCTTCGTCCGTTCCAACTGCCTGTAGTTGTGACAATGCTTCCTAACTAGATAAGTGAAGTGAATGAAGTAACCTCTTTCAAATCCCTCCCCCCCCGTTGATGGTGATTGGCGCTGAATGGATGTTGCTGCTGCTGTTGTTGTTGGTTGGCTGGTTGATTATTTTCATAACCAACGCATAAATATGTATTAACCTCGCCTAGATTTACTAGTTCGCTAGTTTTCTAACCGGTCCCAAAAGACCGGATAAAGAAGGAGGGTTGGGGTGTGGGGCTAGCAACTCCACCCGCAAAACCTAACCAAACTGCTACAGAAACTTCAACTTTAATATATTTATATATTAAAAATATACAACTTTACTTACTTAATATCAGGAATTGATCAAGTGCTTTCGCTCGATACAGAAATGTCACCTCACCTATAATAATAATAATAATAATAATAATAATGATAATATGAAATATTAAGTATGTTGTGATGTATAGAATATTACCACTGGATGTGTATACGTCATAATTCTCTGCATAATGTGGACCAAACACCTGCGGTTCAGTGCGAACTTTTATAGTTGCATTGATTTTCTTTTCAATATTTGACTTCCAAACCTTTATCAAGAAAAAGGTAAGAATAAGAACAACAAAACAAAACAAGATTAAAGGCATAGAAAGGGGGGTTAGATAAAAATAAAAGGGGAGAAAATATGCCACGGATTGGTTTGAGTACACTGGATTAACAGCCATTAGGTGTTACTGGGGTTCAAGTCCCACTCTACCTACTGTAATCTGCGCAACTGACTATTATCATCAGCTTTAACAATATAAGTGTGACTCACAACTTAACTCCCATTAGAGATAAGATTTTATTTTGATAAAATCACAAAGTAAGTTAATAATTCCCATTGTAGGTAGCATTAAGAACACAATATTCAGCGAAGAGTCTCTTTTCAACAATGAATTTATTATCAAGCTATACAATCGTATATATATGGTTTTATAAAGAGATTATATCCGGTGGGGGAATTAGGTCAAAGGTGTGAATACATGAAATAATAATAGTAATAATAGTATGAAATGAAATTAAAATATTTGTCATTATAATCATATTTAAATGTCAAGTTGCAAAACAATTAATGTCATATATAGAATAATACATAAGGTATATAGATGTTGTTGGAAAGAGGAGCATAATTGTAGGATTGGTAGACGAATATAAAATGTTACATAACATGGTGTGATCAAGATCATATATAGAATCCATGTGTCTAGGTCAACAGGACTCATCATTAGAAATATGATCAGGTTTTTCAACTCCAATGTGAAGTCAGTGTTACTTACCACACGTATCAGAGACTTGGCGCGTCATAAAGAGCACCTAAAACAAACTACAGACATTTATCAACAGCTTCCTGTCTTCGCTCAATACTACTCAAGATCAGATAGCCAGCCAGAAAAGATTAGCAACAGGGATCTCTGAGAGCAAACCAATCAGGAATCGATTGTGCAACAAATAAACAGGAAGAAATGGAGGTGGATTGGATTGGCCATACTTTGAGAAAACCATCAAGCGACATCACTAGACAAGCCATTGCTCGGGTGGAACCCGAAAGGGAAGCGGCGAGTTGGTCGTTAGTGCAGGGGTGACTTGAAGGAGGTCATGTGAAAAGGAGATGAAAGCATGTGGGCAGACTTGGAGCGGGGTGAAAAAGTTGTCAGAAAACCGAAGGCAATGGAGACGCGCAGCTGAAGCCCTATGTTCCTCTAGGAATTAAAGGATATAATGATAAATATTAATAATGCTAGCTTCCCGCGTTTTTTTTTCGTTATAGACTTCTAAAGACAGCTGAGGCCTTGGCAATTCATGACTTTAAGCCAGCCACACCTTTGTGTACAAAAGCAGTACGCACAATCCCTACTTCTGTCTTGGACGTAGAAGAATAGACATTTATTTTTCTGTTTATTAGGTTATTCTACACACCTTTCCCTTCTTACTACGATTATTAATGTTATTATTATTACTACTATTCTTACACTAATTGTTTCCACTTGTCCCACTTGTCATTCTAAACACAAAATTATTATTTTTTGTTTTTACGATATTGAATTCTATCGTATCGAATTTCACACCATGTTATGTAACATTTTATATTCGTCTACCAATCCTACAATTATGCACCTCTTTCCAACAACATCTATACACCTTATGTATTATTCTATATATGACATTAATTGTTACGCTACTTGACATTTAACTACTATTATAATCACAAATATTTTAACTGCATTTCATATTACCACTATTATTATTTCATGTACACGTCGGTGGCACAGCTGTTAGGACGGTCGCCAACCATGCACATGGTCCGGGGTTCGATCCCCGGCCACAGATGCATTCCTTTACCTCGCCAAACGAGTAATAAAAAAAGCTGGTAAAGAGGAAAGTTTAAGCATGAGGCTACCAACCCCAGCCTGTAAAAATAGACATTGGTACAGAAACTTCAAGCCTCTAGCTTGGAGCCCTATTATATTCCACTGGGAACGTGAAGAATAAAAAAAAATATTTCATGTATTCACACCTTTGACCTAATTCCCCCACCGGATATAATTTCTTAAAAACCATATGTGCATATACGACTGTACAGCTTGATAATAAATTCGTTGTTGAAAAGAGTCTCTTGGCTGAATATTGTGTTCTCAAATCACACAGTAATGTTATACAGTAATATTTACTGATGACCACGTTTCGAGCACAAATGATTACTGTTCATAATCATACCATGTCACTACTCACACGACTTTTTGCTTCACTTATATACATGACAGTAAAAATTGATGATTAGATATTTGAATAAAAATCAATATGGGATAATGTACATTCAGAAATAATAATAATATGAGTGTTATCAATCAAATGCAATCAGATGGGAAATAAAACGAGTGTTTTTATAGTAAAATAAATAAGTAACTTGTTAGAATGTTATGATGTACGTGAATTGAAACAGAATTTTGAGATTATTTATTATCCTCTTCTGATTTGACTGACTGACTGACTGGTGGTAATAATATCTTCCATATTTCTGGTATTTGTATTGAGTCATTTCTGTTGCATTTCTTGTGTTGGGTGCAGACTCGATGAACCAGGCAGGATTCAGTAATCAATCTCTTTCTCCATCTACCTATATTCCTTTTAAGAATTTTGACTGTCCCACACACACCATTGTATGCTTGTATGTTAATCCATGCAGTGCAATCGCTGAGTTTGTTTTCTAAATTACTCATCTTCGTGGGATCAATCATTCTAACCTTAGCTAAATGTCCCGACAATCTGACTACCCCCGACCACTAGTTTGATTTATGTAGTTTATCTTAAAATTCTATTTCAATTCACGTACATCATAACATTCTAACAAGTTACTTATTTATTTTACTATAAAAACACTCGTCTTATTTCCCATCTGATTGTATTTGAGCAATAACACTCGTATTATTATTTCTGAATGCACATTATCCCATAGTGATTTTTATTCAAATGTCTAATCATCAATTCCGCTCATGTATGTAATTGAAGTAAGAAATTAGTGTGAGTGAGCGCCTTGATATGATTATAAGTGGCAATGATAAATTGTGCTGGAAACATCATCAGTAAATATTACTGTATAACACACTGTGTGATTTCTTAAAATAAAATCTTATCCATAATGGAGTTACACTCTACCATAGTGTCCAAGCGTTATGCTTATATCAATGATTCGCAGCTTAGAACTACAGTTTTAGCATCGTCGTATTTACGAACATCATCCAACATGGTTAAGCAAGGGACAAACAAGATCTATTCGTAGCTCTATTTTAGCACACCTCGTTGATACTGAGCACAAGGTTGATGTGAATACAGCATTTAAAATTATTTATCGCATTCCGACTAATCTTAATTTTGCTCTACGAGTTCGTCTTCTACATACAACAGCTGAAGCAATCGGAATTCACCTGAAGAAGCCAAGCCTCTGTGTACAGAAAAAATTTGTACAGCCACTTTCCCTACCGTGGCTATCGTCACAAGAATGCATAAACAGGACTACGTCGCCCCCCCTCCCCCTAAACCTATAAAAATTATAATTGTCTAAATTATTTATTTTATTTTATTTATTTTGAGCACTTCATCTTCAATTTACGTGTTATCCTTGTAAAATTATTTTTTATTCTATCCATTTCCACCTTTTAAATGTGTGTATGTTAATTTTCTTCGTTAATTATCACCCCACTGCTTGACATTTTGACACTGACTGACTAATTATTGTTAACAAACAAACATATCAGTGCCACTACCTGATTGGTAAATTGGTGTCTTTTGTAATTAAAATGCTATATATATTAAAGTACAACCAGAGATAAGGATCTAATTGAAAAGTAAATATTTCTTCGCTCAATCTTTCTGTTCAAATTCACTAAGGGGAATAAATGTATGAAAATTCGCAGCTTAGTTCATGAAAGACCTGACCTTGTTTAGTGAATTAAGACAACTGTAGCTTAGGTATTTCTAAGCAAAGATTTCAACATCAATCAAAGCGTCATTATTCAATGCTGTCGTCTTATAGGAGTTCTACAAAGCTATCAAAATGTTCAAAAATGAAAGAATTCGATCGCACCACTGAGAAAGAAACTTGTTTACAAAGTGTGTATAAATAAAGGATTCTTAGACGGTTAGAGGTAATCAGCAGGAAGCTATCGACCTGGACTTTGGTTTCACATGCTCGTCAGTGACACTCAACAGTCAGCAAGATATATTTTCAATCTTCAAGGCACTCATTTGCCTCCTGGGATTCGAACCCCACGTCACCCAGTGCTGTAGTCACAGGTGTTACTAGCACGGAGTAGCCTAACTAACCCTCCTGTAGGACTGTAATGGATGCGTCAGTTGGTCATCGGGAGAGTAATTAATGTCAAGCGTTTCGTTCATGGTTCTGGTTGGTGAAGACTGAATTCTATTACCAGTCGAGTTTGTAATGTGATAACCAAATTAGGAGGCTCACCATCGCAGTACAGTGAATTAGTTTTACATAGTTGCAGGTAATCGACGGGAAGCCCTACCTGAATTAGGATTCATACTGATAGAATTCATTCTACACTAAGATCGAAGGACTAAACGCATAGCATTGGCCACTATCTAGTGATAAATCAAAGTCTAGTGGATTCTATTGAAGAAGTGCAGAATGTTCTGGCGGATAAAATAACCCCATAAAACTTGGCCTGTAGTCAGAGTTTTATTTTGTTTTACCAACATACAAATTTGGCACATAATGGGCACCAAGAGATGAGCCACTCAAAACTTCATAGTTTGTAAGATACTGCCTAGACGCCCAAACTGAATCAGATGGTTGCCTTAATCGATTAGCTTCAGAGTCTTTCACTAGGAGCATTGGCAGAAGCTGAGCTCCTATGGTTTCCTGTGACAGAAATACGTTCATACGCTATTCGCTCTTTTCGAATTCTGGAGCCCATATAAACCACCATAGGTTTGGAAGCAGGGTTTTTCATCTCCCTTAGGTAGATCTGTACATCCACCAGTCCGGTTGTTCCTCTTTTATAGCTGTGAGTGAGACCTGGCCATTGAGAATGGAAGACATGAAAAGCCCGGCTAGCTAGCTGTCTTTGATCATAGGTGCCTGCGTTCTATCTCTCGTGTGAAGTGATAGGCGTAATAGGGTGATCAATATTGAGGTAGGAAAGTGTAGAATACCTGACTAACTGGTTGGGGTCCTCGGGACGGTAAAAACCAATGAAGGCTGGAGACAATCGGTGATATGGCTCAAAGTGATCGTTCTCAATGGCTGGCGCAGATGCATCCACTCCTTGTGACTTATAATATTCAATGAAACTATATTATTCTTCGTTATTACTATTCCTATTGTCCCATATCCCTATCTACTGTCTCTTTCATGCACTTTTTCTTTCTTCTCTTGATTTGTGTACTACAAGGAGGGAGTGTGACGACTTGAACTGCTGCACATCGGTGGAAAGTTCTATGTCGGAAACAGACAAACAGACAGTCCGTTGTAAGCAGCAGACGTTCGAATTAGCCCTTCCACTTTTATGACGAATGCCCCGTTCCGTATGAAAGCCGTGAGCAGGACTTACTTGACAAAGAGGCTATGAGAGCTTGGCTGCATGACAGCATTTTGAGAGGAAGACCGAAATCCACCAGGTCATTATTTGTGGCGGTCTGTGACAAAGGTGGTTTATATGATGAGATACAGTAAACAATACACATCAAAATTAACATTAAAAATTACCTTTGGCAAACCTTGTCCACAGACTGTATACGTGGTACGTCCTACACGACCTTTACGTCGAGCTATTCGCCTTTTCACAACAATCAATATACTAATAATGATAATAGCACCAATGGCTAGAAGCACCAAGAATAGTGCCAATGCAATATGCTGTGTTTGCATTGTACATATGGGTTATGATACTAAGCAAGGGTGAAAATCTGTTTTCTACATTGAGAATACAACACTGTGTAGTTCAGAGGATCTAAAATTTCATTTAGAAAACAAAAACAAGAATAAATTATGGAATGTAGGGGGAATTAGATTACTGCACAGTTCTGAGTTTAAATTGTTTTAAAATGTTCATACTACTACTGTAACAACAGAAGACAAGGGCCAGGCAACAGATCGTTTTATTATGAAAATCAACACGTATTTATACATCTTTCAACTACATTATTATAGACAAGCGCAGTCATCTGATTGGTTGTTTAGGTAGACAAACGCAGGCTTCTGATTGGTTGTTTCGGGATTCCTTGACAAATAGAGTTCTCTCTGCGAATCATATTCTGCCACGTTAACTTTGCTGTGATTGGTTGTTGACTCAGGCTTGTTCATATTTTCTCACGGCCCATATTAGTGACCTGGACCTTAACGTAGATTAGTGCCAACCAATCGGCTAGCAGCCTGCTCTCACCACACTCGTCCCCCCGTCAAATACGTGCGACTGAAGTCGGCTTGATCTACTTGGTGCAGGCGTCATCGTTGGCTTGTCTCGCTGTATCCATTTCTGGAGCTCGCTGACGTTCACGCGCCTCTCATTGTTCGCCATTGCGACTGTGTCTGCGTAACCCCATCTCGAAGTGACCATATATGGTCCTTCCCACTTTGGAAACTGTTTGCCTGACCCTGTCGAACATTCGTCCATACTTCGGCCCACACCTTCATATGCTGCTTTCGCCCGACCTCCCAGCAGCGTCTCAAGTAGCAGCTCCATCGCTGACAGATCTTGAACGCCACTCAACTGCGCAGAAGCCTTGAAGTCCTGCCCGAAGATCCATATGTCTCCATCAAAAACTGCAGGGTATAGGCTTTTCATTTGTCGGTAGGCAGCGACACCAAATGTAACAACAGAAGACAAGGGCCAGGCAACAGATCGTTTTATTATGAAAATCAACACGTATTTATACATCTTTCAACTACATTATTATAGACAAGCGCAGTCATCTGATTGGTTGTTTAGGTAGACAAACGCAGGCTTCTGATTGGTTGTTTCGGGATTCCTTGACAAATAGAGTTCTCTCTGCGAATCATATTCTGCCACGTTAACTTTGCTGTGATTGGTTGTTGACTCAGGCTTGTTCATATTTTCTCACGGCCCATATTAGTGACCTAGACCTTAACGTAGATTAGTGCCAACCAATCGGCTAGCAGCCTGCTCTCACCACACTACTACTATTTTGCAAGTAGTTAAAAAATTACCTGAGGATTTATTATTTGATATCATTGAGTATGTCGACAGAGTTAGCTAAAACAGAGCAGAGAATAGGAGAACGAAACTTATCACATCATTAGACAGTTAAAATCCTGAAAACGATTCCCCTTCATTCCCTTCAGATCCTTATCGGTACGTCCATAATTTTTCAAGTGTAACACTAGATAAATTACAGTTCGAAGCTCTATCATTGGGTCGTAGGTTTTGTGACCAAGGATATAAAGTCAATCAACTCGATACCGATATCCAGTTTGAAAACCTCCTGCTACAAACAAAAGATTTGACCCCAACGTCAAACGATGAAGTCGCTAGGTTTGAAACTACACTAGTTGATAGTTGTCAACAGTATAAAAACAGTAGTCATTCTAGTAAAAGCTTGCTGACTAACCAACATCGAGAAGTCCTAAGAAAGTTAAGGAACGATGAAAGCATTATAATCAGTAGACCTGATAAAGGAGACGGAGTAGAACTGATGAATAAGTGTGATTATGTTGACAAAATGAATTCGCTTATAACGGATGAAAAGAAGTTCGAAAACCTTATTAACCCAATAGATCTGGACGAAAAAGCTGAAAAGCAGTTAACTAACACGCTTAAGGAGCTCAGAAAAATTGGAGTAATCTCAGAGGCAGTCTACAACTGTCTTAATCCTACTGGAAGTAATACTTCACGTCTGTACGGTCTGCCTAAAGTACGTAAACCAGGAATTCCTCTTCGCCCAGTCCTAGACATGTCTAATTCCACCTACCGTGGAGTGGCAAAGTGGCTAGATGAAGTCCTCCAACCGTTACACAAGATGGTGGTAAATCAGTATTAAAGACGTTTTTGAATTTATTGCTAACGTGGATGATATCTGTGTAAATCGGAAGCAAATGCTTTCCTTAGATGTAGCATCAATGTTCACCAATGTACCACTTATGGAGACTGTGGAATTCATATGCCAACAGATACTAGAAAAACAGTTCGATATCGGAATTCCAGTTATTAGTCTGAAAGAGTTGCTTTTAAGATGTACTATGAATGTACACTTCACATTCAACAGCCTTTATTACAGACAAATCGACTGCATTGCCATGGGTTCTCCATTGGGGCCAATGTCGGCAGATTTCTTTCTTGCTAAGCTTGAAAATGGTCCGTTGAAACAAGTAATAGATAAAACGGATTCTTATTTTCGTTATGTTGATGATACGTTTATTATTCTTGGTGTGAAAGCTGACAAGAATGAAATGTTAATAAAATTTAATGATGCACATGCATCACTCATCTTCACTTGTGGAAAAGAACATGATGGTAGACTACATTTCCTTGACATTCAATTGAACAGAAGACAGGATGCTTCACTCAAGAGAGGTGTGTCTGCAGAAAACCTACATCTTCAGGACAATATACACATTTCCTCAGTTATGTGTCAATCCGATACAAAGTCAATTTGTTCAGATGACTGACGAATACAGTGAGACGTATCTGTACAAATAACTCCCTAGAAAATGAGCTAGGATACATCCAAAATACGTTAGTTCAAATGGGTTATCCTAGTAGATTTGTAAGGAGACACATGAATACCAGGTACAATAAAGAAAAACTGACAACAGTTAAAAAGAAACAACTGTTCATGAAACTGCAATTTAAAGGGGACATGGCTAGCGAAGTCTTACATCAGAGATTATCGAGAGCGATAAAACGGACTTATACTGCCACCATCCGCTGTTTGTCATTTTCCAGCCGACCAATTATGATTGCTTAAGTGAAAGATAAGCTACCTACCTGTGCCACTTCTATGTGTATCTATAAATGTAGTTGTTCCTGTGGACAGAGCTATATAGGGCAAACAACTAGACAGCTTAACAAACGCATTAATGAGCATCTTCCTTCATGGTTCAGAAAAGGTCAAATATAATCCATACGAAGTTCTATTTTGGCTCATTTGATTGATAGCGGTTACCAAGTGGACGAAAATAGCGCCTTCAAGTTATCTATCGCATTCCATCGAGTCTTTCGAACGGAATCAGAACCCGTCTTTTACACATAGCCGAAGTTATGGGAATCAATTAGAGAACGATTCTAGTGTCTTTGCATACAACAAAAGAAGTTTGTTCTACCTTTGTCTATCCCTTGACCTATGTGAATTCTATTCAAAACCCTCCCACCCTTTCTTATTTTCCATTTCCTTCGTATTTTTATGATATTTATTTAAACTCTGATTATATCTCTCCACTTCATTTTTTAAGATTTGACCTAATTTAAATTGAATTGTCTACATATACACATATCACTACCTTTGTTTTTCTTATCGCCACCTGCATAAACCTTATTATCAATATTTTCTTATCATTATAATCATCGTTATTAACTTCGTTCAAAACATTTACCACATTATTATTAATATTTGATCCACAAAATCACCGTCATTGGTTAAAAATTTTTTATATATAAATCTTTATAAATTAGATTAAGGCCTGAAGAAGATCTAATTGAAAACAATATTGCTCGCTTATATGTCTTGTTCTACTATTATAAATGGGAATATTTAAAGATTAAAAAAAATTAACGCAAAGAAACGTAGAATGATATGAAATGAATCATTAGCAAGCACAACAACATAAGAGCGAAATAATATAAAAGATTTGTAGCTCAGGTGGATGATGTGCAACTAATGATGTTCTCTGAGCTGGTTGGTTTAGTTGCGGCTGTTTTCGTCATCCTTCTGGACGACATCCTCTTTCAGCGCAACTTTTGGCATAAAGTGAACCCATTTGAAATTTTTCATGAGTGACAGAATTGCGTCTCCCGGTAACCATCTTTACATATGTATTGATCATTTTTTTATTGATTTGGATTTTAAACTCTCTCGTCACATGTGATTTACTTTTTATTAGTTGGTATATCTGGTCTACATTGACATATTTGTTAATTGCATATTCATTTGAGTACCAGGCTTCTAGGAATTCCCTGGCATTTTTGGTGCTTTCTCTGTCTAAAACTTCAACATTATCTAAATCAAACTGATGTCCATAATTATCTACATGCATTGATATGAAACAGGAATATATATCATGTCTTTTCACAGCTAATTTGTGTTCCTGGATTCTGATTCGAAGCGGACGCCTACTTTGGCCAGTGTATTGTCTGTTACAGTTCATACAGGCAGTTTATTTTGTAAATGGTATTGTAATTTTATCTTCTTTTTCTGTTTTGTGGGTCTTTTGGTTTGCACAATATCGAATGAAGTGACTGTGCTGGCTGGCTGACTAGATTGTGTGCTACATCTGTTTCAAACGGTTTCAATATTCTAGTTGTTATTTCAGAGATATTTTTTTCTGATATATGGTAGGATGAATTTTCTTATGGCTTCTTTGATGATGGTTCCTTGTTGGTGCTGTGATTCAATTTTAAACACTTTTTGATGAAATTTTGTGGTTAACCATTCTGCTTTTTGAAGACCGTTATTAGGTATTTCTCCTCCATACTCTTCAACGCTGGAGTAATAAAACGTGTTTGAATTAGAACGTGTTTGAGTAGAACATAGAACACACTCACACCTCCTAACCTCGCTGAGTTTACTAGCCGGTCATAAGCTAGGGAAAAGAGGGAAGATTAGGTGTGGAGCTAGCAAACCTACTCTCAGGGAATCAGTCCGGTCGCTAAAGAAACTATAAAGCTCGGGCCAAAGTTAAACTATCATAGCCAAAACCACAGTGACCTTGAACAACGAACCAATCAGAACCCAGAAACAAAAAAGTAGCACAATCTTTGGAAAATACACTACAAAAATATTTGTAAACTTGATATCACACTGTACGGTTGTAGCTTATATGTTCTTGTAATAATGTCACCCATTCATTTCACAGATGATCTATACAGAAATCGTAATATGTGCAATATATATATATATGACTATAGGTCATGGTACTTTGAGATCCATTGATATTTCTAACACTATTCTTCAACCTACTCCTACCTCTAACCTAAGAAGCCATAACCCTACCTAACAGGATGGATTTGCAGAAAAAGTACCTCGTGAATAAGTAAACTACTGTATCTACCCTCTCCAGGTTGGGAGAAGGAGACATGGTTTGATTTGGAATGGCGTTTCATAGCATTCCCTGTATCTAATGGGTTCTTAGAGGCTAACTTTTGTGAAAGACCTTGAATTTGGCTATGATACTTTAACTTCGCCAAGCACAGGCGAATCGAGTTATACAGTATAAATAAAGGTTTAGTAAAATAACATATACCCCCGAACAACTCCATATTATACCACCCGATCTAGATATTAAAAAAACAGGCCATTAAGCTAAGCATATTGAAGAATCATTTATTCTTTATCGGGTACTAAATAAATTGGTGAGAGCAACTACGCACTAAATATTACAAACAGTAGAAACCATAGTCATTCGCTTAAAACAACCATACCTTTGTGTACTAAAGGAACAAGTCCAATCACTAATATTAACCTCCCCACCCCTCTGTGGAATCTATAAATCCCTAAATTTTTATTTTTTTTTTATGACTGACTGGTTTCAAAATAGAATTTTGCACCGATGTCCAGCAGTTCAAGTCGCCACACTCCCTCCTTGTAGCACACAAAGCAACAGAAGAAAGTAGAAGAAATGCAAAATAGAGACAGTAGACAGGGAGATGAAACAAAAGGAATAGTAATAAAGAAAAACAACACAGTTTCATTGGAAATTCGAAGTCACAAGAAGTGGATGCATCTGCACCAGTCATTGAGAACGATCACTTCGAGGCATATCACCAACTGACTTCAGCCGCCATTGCCTTTTACCATAATGCATACGAAACACATATCCTAACCATCTCTCAATCGATGTAAATTCACAGTCTCGTCGATTGATTTCCCTTCCTTACCTAGCACTCGACCGAAGCCTAACCTCAATATTGTTCACCTTATTATACCACTTCACACAGGAGATAGAACGCAGTCACCTGTAATCAAAGACAGCTAACCAGGTGTTTCATATCTTCCACTTTCAATGGCCAAGTCTCACTTACAGTCATATAGGAGGACGGAGTGGACTGATGAGCAGTATACACGTCCTTTGATCGATAGCCAGTCGGATATCACGTCTACTAAGCCGCAGACGGCGTAAAGTGGCATATGCGAAACTAACCTTCTGTATTCGAGCTGAGATCTCCTGAGCGATCAACCAATTAGGGTTGATACAACTTCCCAAACAAGTGAAGTGGTCAACGGGCTCTACTACCTCACTCCCTATCTCTAAGCTAGGAGTCAGTGTAGTCCACTCTTGTAACATCATCTTACATTTGAAGGGAGCGAATCGCATGCCAGACATTCGTAGATGGCAGCTCAAGGCGGTCAAAAGACTGCTGTATTTTGTCATCGTCTGCACCTAGTTGAGGAGGGCTATATCATCTGCATATTCTAAGTCAACAAGATTATTCCCTGGTGGTAACAAGTCAATCCCTGAGTCTCTGAAGTAATTTAGGGTTAGAGTGGAAGCGTGCTAGGCCCGTAACCCATAGGTCTGTGTTATAACTGTGGGGTATTGAATGATGATGTTTTCACCTTATTCTGTCTGCGCCTGAACTAATCTGTCTATCTGCTCGTCGTACCTTCCGACTTGCTAAAGCACGCAAATATCAAAAGACAAAGGCTGGACTGTGACTGTGTATTGAGGTGCAACAACGATAAAGAAAGCCATGGTATTTATACATTTTACAACAATATGGACAGCTAACAGCATTTGAAATAATTGACCTTAATAGCCAATAACAAAGTGTGTGAGAAATGATTATATGCCATATGTGCGACATTGACAGTCAGTAACAAAATGTGTGGGAATGGTAATATACCATATATATAAAATTAGCAGTCACTACCAAAATTCGTGAGAATGATAATATACAAAATTAGCAGTCACTACCAAAATGCGTGAGAATGATAATATACAAAATTAGCAGTCAATACCAAAATGTGTGAGAACAATAACATACCATATATGCAAGTTTAAACAGTCAATACCGAAATATGTGGGATCCTATCACCTCCCCCCGTAAAGAGTGTAGGACTTGCTTTTTGGATCTATTTGAAAAGGTTTCGGAGCTCTTCTTTGTCGAGTTGACCTTTGCGTGGTACTGGATAGAGCGTGATCTGTGTGTCTGACACATAACTGTCCTTTTTCATTCGTACGATAATGCAGCAAGAATTTATCCAAAATTTTTTTCCTGTTGTTCCCTCCCCCTTCGGTTTTGCATAAGCACGCTTAAAGGTGTCGACGAAACGTTCAGTAATAGTTGACGTAGGTGGGACACTGTTGCAATTGATGTGGCAGAATGCATAGGAAATATCTCTGGCCATTTGGAAAACGCGTCGACACATATTAAGAAATGCATACTATTGAACGGTCCAGCGAAGTCAACATGAACACGGGACCATGGTTTGTCCGGTCGTGGCCAGGAACATAGTTCTGTCTTGCGTGGACACTTTGATGCTTGAGCACATTTACTACACTTGCGAACGAGGTCTTCGATATGGTCATCGATGTTGGGCCAGTAAACATAACTGTGAGCGATCGCCTTCATTCTCCAAACACCAGGATGTGATATATGAAGCTGCCGAAGCACATGGTCACGAAGATTAGCTGGAACCACAACACGATCAGCAAACATTATGCATCCATTAACGATGGATAGGGATTGGCGTCGCTGGTAAAACTGTTTTAAAACATTTGAATGAACATGTGGAGGCCAGCCAAATCGGATGAACTTTGATACTTGCTGTAAAACTGGATCACGCAGTGTGTGTCTGGCAACCTCAACTGCAGTCACCGGAAGATCGTCCAGAGAGATAGACATTATAATTGGGTTGTAATTAACACAGTCAAAAATGTTATATAGTTGCGCTGAACAGAATAAAAACTGTCGTCGTTGCGTGCTATAACTGCAATGAATTTAGGTAAACCTCGTCGCCAATTTGTTATATCTTGCTCTGTCTGCGCCTGAACTTATATGTTATATAGTTGCGCTGAACAGAATAAAAACTGTCGTCGTTTGCTTGTTATAACTGCAATGAATTTAAGTAAAACCCCGTCGCCAATTGTTATAACTGCACTGAATTAAGGTAAACCCCGTCGCCAATTGTTATAACTGTAGGGAATTGAATGAAGACGTTTTTACCTTATTCTGTCTGCGCCTGAACTTATATGTTTATCTGCTTGTCGTATCTTCCGACTTGGTAAAGCACGCAAATATCAAAAGACAAAGGCTGGACTGTGACTGTGTATTGAGGTGCAACAACGATAAAGAAAGCCATGGTATTTATACATTTTACAACAATATGGACAGCTAACAGCATTTGAAATAATTGACCTTAATAGCCAATAACAAAGTGTGTGAGAAATCATAATATGCCATATGTGCGACATTGACAGTCAGTAACAAAATGTGTGGGAATAGTAATATACCATATATATAAAATTAGCAGTCACTACCAAAATTCGTGAGAATGATAATATACAAAATTAGCAGTCACTACCAAAATGCGTGAGAATGATAATATACAAAATTAGCAGTCACTACCAAAATGCGTGAGAATGATAATATACAAAATTAGCAGTCACTACCAAAATGCGTGAGAATGATAATATACAAAATTAGCAGTCACTACCAAAATGCGTGAGAATGATAATATACAAAATTAGCAGTCACTACCAAAATGCGTGAGAATGATAATATACAAAATTAGCAGTCAATACCAAAATGTGTGAGAACAATAACATACCATATATGCAAGTTTAAACAGTCAATACCGAAATATGTGGGATCCTATCAGTCTGTGGATCGAAACCAACGTTTTGCTAACGGATTTTGAGCAGAATGGCGTAGTGAATTATTTTTCTATATTTTTTGGCATACCGTTTACTGCTATATTCATCCATGTCATTACATACAGTCATGTTTTTAAATATAACCTGCTGATCTGAACGATTCCATGTTATTTAGGGAAAATACATAAGTGTTGTCAACTTTGATAATGTTCTATGCTTGTTAGCACTTATAACAGAAGTCTACAAATTTAACTCATGGACACTTAACGTCATGACTGACCAAGATACCAAAATCATCAGGCAGAAATGACATTGAGAGCATTAGGTGTGGAACTTGTTTACCCAAAGTTGCTAAAGTGTCTATAATGAGCTCCAAATCCTTTTATCGACGTTTCAAAAGAAAACAATATTAATCATATGAAGTTCAATTAAAACTAAAATGTTTGTGATTATAATCATAGTTAAATGTCAAGTGGCAAAGCAGATTAGTGTCATATATAGAATAATTCATAGGAGGGATAGAACTTGAAAAAGGATGTGCAATTATAGGATTAGTAGACAAATCGAATAAAACAAAAACGTTACGTAATATTGTGTGAAATTTAATAGCATAGAATTTATCGTTGTAAAAAACAATTGATTTAGAATGAAGAGTGGAACAAGTGAAATAATACCGGGGACAGTTCAAAGTGAGAATAGTAATAATAACAATTGACTTAATAAGGAAGAGTATACAAATTGAATAGACAAAATGAAAAATGAAAAATTGGTAGAGCTAAAATATGATTGGGGATTACCATATTTTAGCATAGAGCGATTAAGACCATGAAAGTTGGAGTGGTTGAACGAACTTTTTCTGTACACAGAGATCTGGCTTTTCTGTTTCGATAGCCAAAGCTTCAGCAATATAGATGAGTCGGGTACGTAGGGATTTGGGTAGATTGCTCTTTGCCTTGTAGATGACTTTAAAGGCGGAGGCTATAGAGATAGGGTGATCATTATCGACTAGATGTTCTATGATCGCGCTTCTTATTGCTCCACTTCCACCTTTTCGTAGCCATGCAGGATAATGTTCTTGCACCCTCTTGGACAAAACTCGAGTCGAACGACCGATATACCTAGCTCCACAAGAGCAGGTGAATTGATAAACGCACATAGAGTTGGTCAACATTGGGATCTTGTCCTTCAGGTTATTGAACAATAATGGTCAGCTAGTAAAAGCTATTCTCAGAGAGGCAGCAGGGAATGTTCTTTTCAGGGACTATGATATCCTTCGTTTCATGATATCGGAAGCTAAGTCCCCTTTGAATTCTAAGCTCATGTAAAGTATTTTCTTGGGAGCGGTTGATAAGTCACGTTTTGTAGGCTTTGAATGTATATTCTTATCTATAAAACGTGGTGGAAATCCATTTTCCATTAGGATTTTCCTCAAAGTGTATAACTCATCTTCCACAGTATCAGTGCTACATATGCGTCGAATACGAGTGGCAAGCGACCGGACCAGGTTTCGTTTTCGACCAATGGGTACCCAGCTGTAGAAATTTGTCAGTTGACCATTCCATAACAGCTTACGATAAATCGATCTCTTCAGGGTTCCATCGGTCCTTCTTGATAAGTTCACATCGAGAAAATGAATGCTAGACTCGTTCTCCATTTCGAGTGTGAATTTTATCGCAGGATGGCACTCATTAAATACACTTAATATATTATTCAGGTTACAATCAATATTACAAATAATAAAGGTGTCATCTACATACCTTTTATATATTTGAAAGCTTTGGATTATAGGCTTCAGGGAACCATTTTCTAGACTGGACATAAAAACGTCTGCAAGGAGAGGACCCAAGGGAGAACCCATCGCAATACCATCCTTCTGCCTGTAGATTGTTTCATTGAAAGTAAACTGTACATTCAATGTACATCTCAAAAGTAGTTCTTTAAGATCTGTAGTGGGTATCCCTATATTCAATTTGTTGTCTTCAATATATTTGCATATAAAACATATGGTCTCTGTCAGTGGAACGTTCGTAAATAAGGATTCTACATCCAAAGACAACATTTGTTTATTCGACGCATTTATATCCTGTATACATTCAACAAATTGGAAGGTGTCCCGAAGGGAATGATTAGATAGTTGCCCCCTGACTGGTTCGAGGATTTCAGCTAACCACCCAGCTACTGGATGATAGGGCGATCCAGACATATCCAAGATAGGGCGAAGTGGAACTCCAGCTTTGTGTATTTTCGGTAGACCATACAGTCTTGGTATTAGAGATCCTGTTGATCTGATCTTTTCGTATAATTCTTCACGAATGAGATTATTGTTCTTCATTCTCTTTAAAGTATCGGTAAGTTGTTTCTCAATTAATTCCATCTTGTTTTTCTCGTTCGGTTTCGAGAATTTACTGCTGTCTGAAAGTAGACATGACATTTTATCGATATAATCTTTGCGATCCATAATAACAACACCTGTACCCTTGTCAGGGCGTGTTAATAGTATATCGCTGTTATGCGTCAAAAGTTTAAGTTCTTCTTTGTGCTGTTTAGTAAGAAGACTTTGCATTTTTAGTCTAGCATTAAGGTATTGATTGCAGGAGTCCGTAATGGTAGATTTGAAGCATTGGAAATCCTGGTCTGACGATGGTGTGAGATCATAGGTTTGACTGAGTAAATTCTCAAACTGGACACGAGTATGTAGCTTGTTGATATTGAGATTAACATCGCAAAACTTCGAGCCCATAGACAAGACTTCCATTTGTATTTTCGATAAAGATATAGAGGAGTGGTTGAACACGTACCTCTCAGAATTCTCAGGAAATTTTCGAAGACATTCGATAGGTTTTAGGCTATTAGATAGCTTTGAATTAAAAGACATAGTTTGTTTGTCGGTGACCACATTGACATAATCATTAAACGTCTGACGTTCATCAACCGATAAGTCATATAGAGCAGAAGATCTTTGTGATATATTCCTATCTAGCTCAGGGATACGTAAACTGATAGAATCAATGTGATTTAATGCGTGTCTCTTGAGAGATTTTGCATTAGGATATATGTGATTGCGTCGGAGAACTTTCCAATACCATTTCGGACACTCATGATTATTGATGCATCATCAAAACAACTGATTTTCTAAATGTTACAATGGGAATTTTCCATGATTTAAAAAATTGCAAAGATCCTCGACAGTAAACGAACTCAACGGGTTCCTGCGTTATTCTGTCAAACTTGCCGTGGTGAATGCAGAGATTTGTTTTCTTAATGAATGCATCAATAATCATGAGTGTCCGAAATGGTATTGGAAAGTGCTCCGACGCAATCACATATATCCTAATGCAAAATCTCTCAAGAGACACGCATTAAATCACATTGATTCTATCAGTTCACGTATCCCTGAGCTAGAAAGGAATATATCACAAAGATCTTCTGCTCTATATGACTTATCGGTTGATGAACGTCAGACGTTTAATGATTATGTCAATGTGGTCACCAACAAACAAACTATGTCTTTTAATTCAAAGCTATCTAATAGCCTAAAACCTATCGAATGTCTTCGAAAATTTCCTGAGAATTCTGAGAGGTACGTGTTCAACCACTCCTCTATATCTTTATCGAAATTACAAATGGAAGCCTTGTCTATGGGCTCGAAGTTTTGCGATGTTAATCTCAATATCAACAAGCTACATACTCATGTCCAGTTTGAGAATTTACTCAGTCAAACCTATGATCTCACACCATCGTCAGACCAGGATTTCCAATGCTTCAAATCTACCATTACGGACTCCTGCAATCAATACCTTAATGCTAGACTAAAAATGCAAAGTCTTCTTACTAAACAGCACAAAGAAGAACTTAAACTTTTGACGCATAACAGCGATATACTATTAACACGCCCTGACAAGGGTACAGGTGTTGTTATTATGGATCGCAAAGATTATATCGATAAAATGTCATGTCTACTTTCAGACAGCAGTAAATTCTCGAAACCGAACGAGAAAAACAAGACGGAATTAATTGAGAAACAACTTACCGATACTTTAAAGAGAATGAAGAACAATCATCTCATTCGTGAAGAATTATACGAAAAGATCAGACCAACAGGATCTCTAATACCAAGACTGTATGGTCTACCGAAAATACACAAAGCTGGAGTTCCACTTCGCCCTATCTTGGATATGTCTGGATCGCCCTATCATCCAGTAGCTGGGTGGTTAGCTGAAATCCTCGAACCAGTCAGGGGGCAACTATCTAATCATTCCCTTCGGGACACCTTCCAATTTGTTGAATGTATACAGGATATAAATGCGTCGAATAAACAAATGTTGTCTTTGGATGTAGAATCCTTATTTACGAACGTTCCACTGACAGAGACCATATGTTTTATATGCAAATATATTGAAGACAACAAATTGAACATAGGGATACCTACTACAGATCTTAAAGAACTACTTTTGAGATGTACATTGAATGTACAGTTTACTTTCAATGAAACAATCTACAGGCAGAAGGATGGTATTGCGATGGGTTCTCCCTTGGGTCCTCTCCTTGCAGACGTTTTTATGTCCAGTCTAGAAAATGGTTCCCTGAAGCCTATGATCCAAAGCTTTCAAATATATAAAAGGTATGTAGATGACACCTTTATTATTTGTAATATTGATTGTAACCTGAATAATATATTAAGTGTATTTAATGAGTGCCATCCTGCGATAAAATTCACACTCGAAATGGAGAACGAGTCTAGCATTCATTTCCTCGATGTGAACTTATCAAGAAGGACCGATGGAACTCTGAAGAGATCGATTTATCGTAGGCTGTTATGGAATGGTCAACTGACAAATTTCTATAGCTGGGTACCTATTGGTCGAAAACGAAACCTGGTCCGGTCGCTTGCCACTCGTATTCGGCGCATATGTAGCACTGATACTGTGGAAGATGAGTTATACACTTTGAGGAAAATCCTAATGGAAAATGGATTTCCACCACGTTTTATAGATAAGAATATACATTCAAAGCCTACAAAACGTGACTTATCAACCGCTCCCAAGAAAATACTTTACATGAGCTTAGAATTCAAAGGGGACTTAGCTTCCGATATCATGAAACGAAGGATATCACAGTCCCTGAAAAGAACATTCCCTGCTGCCTCTCTGAGAATAGCTTTTACTAGCCGACCATTATTGTTCAATAACCTGAAGGACAAGATCCCAATGTTGACCAACTCTATGTGCGTTTATCAATTCACCTGCTCTTGTGGAGCTAGGTATATCGGTCGTTCGACTCGAGTTTTGTCCAAGAGGGTGCAAGAACATTATCCTGCATGGCTACGAAAAGGTGGAAGTGGAGCAATAAGAAGCGCGATCATAGAACATCTGGTCGAAAATGATCACCCTATCTCTATAGCCTCCGCCTTTAAAGTCATCTACAAGGCAAAGAGCAATCTACCTAAATCCCTACGTACCCGACTCATCTGTATTGCTGAAGCTTTGGCTATCGAAACAGAAAAGCCAGATCTCTGTGTACAGAAAAAGTTCGTTCAACCCCTCCAACTTTCATGGTCTTAATCCCTCTATGCTAAAATATGGTAATCCCCAATCATATTTTAGCTCTACCAATTTTTCATTTTTCATTTTGTCTATTCAATTTGTATACTCTTCCTTATTAAGTCAATTGTTATTATTACTATTCTCACTTTGAACTGTCCCCGGTATTATTTCACTTGTTCCACTTGTCATTCTAAATCAATTGTTTTTTACAACGATAAATTCTATGCTATTAAATTTCACACAATATTACGTAACGTTTTTGTTTTATTCGATTTGCCTACTAATCCTATAATTGCACATCCTTTTTCAAGTTCTATCCCTCCTATGAATTATTCTATATATGACATTAATCTGCTTTGCCACTTGACATTTAACTACGATTATAATCACAAACATTTTAGTTTTAATTGAACTTCATATGATTATTATTATTTTATGCATTCACACCTATGATTCAATTCCCTCACAGGATATAACTTGTTGAAAAAAAGTGAAAAGCTTAACTTTTAGAAGCTCAGTAAAGAGTAATACTACTAAGTAATTTTGTTATGCTAGGCACAAATCCATGAGTAGTTCAAGAGAACATCAGTGACAAAAAAGACACTGATTCCGTGCTTATAATAAACCTACGTTACGCATATCTAGTCATCGTCTTCTTCGTCGAGGAATGTTAGCTGACATATGATGGATCAGGTTAGAAAACAGCTAGTGGTGGTCAAACCAAAATATGGCTTCATCAGTCAGTGAAATCCATAACAGTTAGTTTAAGTCAGCCAGTCATGTGGGGAGGTGTAGATTGCCTCCATGATTGTGGTCCTTGGGATGGTAAGAACCAATGGCGGCTGGAGACAATTGGTGATATGGTTAAAAAGCCTTGTTCTCAATAGTTTGCGCAGATGCATTCGCTGTTTGTGATTTGTCATATCCAACTTAAACTCTATTGTTCTTCCATATTAATATTATTTTTCCCTCACTCACACTTCTGTTTATTATCTGTCTTTCGAATCCATCTTAGCGTTTTTTTTTTGCTTTATGTGCTACATGGGGATTGGCAACTCGAACTGCTGCATGTTTCTTGCGAAGTCCTACACCGACACATCAGTCATAAATCTAGATCGTTTTTCAATAAACTCTTGTATTCAACAGATATTAGGATCTACCAGTCACACAACTTTGACGAAACATATGTCATTAAGTGTAACATATTAGTAACAAATTGCATTTGCTTGAGTCTTTTGCACTACTTGTAGATGTAAATAATTCCCAAAAATTATTAGTCACAGCACTCATCATTGAACATTGGATGCTAATCCTCAATGTTTAAGTCAACTTGTTTAGCTGAAGGCTTCCCGGTCAAGGAGGGCTAGTTTCGCATATGCCAGTATACGCCGTCTCTGGCTTAGTAGATGTGATATCCGGCTGACTGTCGACCAAAGGGTGTGTGTACTGCTCAGCAGTCCTCTCCTTCCTTTATGTCTGTGAGACTTGGCCATAGAGAGTGGAAGACATGGAAAGCCCGGCTAGCTAGCTGTCTTTGATCATAGGTGCCTGCATTCTATCGTTCGTGTGAAGTGGTATAGTAGGGTAAGCAATGTTGAGGTTAGGCAGTCGGTCGGGTGCTAAGTATGGAGGGGAAATCAATAGACGAGGCTGTGAAGCTACATCGAATGAAATGGTTAGGACTTGTTAAGTATGCATCCCTAGTCATCACCTTCGTCGACGAGCAATGTTAGCTGACATAGGGTTAGGCTGGAAAAGAGCTAGAGGCCGTCAAGCCAAAACATGGCTTCATCAGTCAATGAAATTCACAACAGTCAGTTTAAGTCAGCCAAGTAGGAAGGTGTAGACTGCCTGACTGACTGGTTGGGGTGTTGGGGACGGTAAAAACCAATGAAGGCTGGAGACAATCGGTGATATGGCTCAAAGTGATCGTTCTCAATGGCTGGCGCAGATGCATCCACTTCTTGTGACTTATAATTTCCAGTGAAACTATATTGTTCTTCGATATTACTACTCTTTTGCCTCATATCTCTGTTTACTGTCTTTGTTTTGCATTTCATTTTACTTTCCTCTCTTGCTTTGTGTGCTACAAGGAGGGAGTGTGGCGACTTGAACTGCCGTACATAGGAGCATAGTTCTATATCGAAAACAGACAGAAAGACTTCCGGTCAAGCATCCACGCCCTTTGGTATTCCGTGGTGACACGTCCGTTCGTTCGTGCACGATCCCTAGTTAGCAAAGCAATCATTTCGAACTCCGATTTGGTCCCGAAATATATCTCGTAATTTGGACGATCAATCGTACGATATATTTTACGGGAAGTGCAACGAAATATCGATATTATTCCGAAATGCACACAGAAATTTTCGGATGGAATGAGCATAGAGCAGCACGATGGATAGATGATTCTGTCTGCGTAAGTTTTGAATTTAAAGTATATATACATTATGTCAAATGTTTGCCTAATTGTGACATATAGACCAGCCTCTGCACCTTTGGTACGAAGTATGCACTTCCAAGAAAATTCTCATGAGACAGGGAAAACAATCATATGACTACTTACTTTACAGTTAAACACCACTCGATTTACAATCAATTCCAAATTTATGACCTTGAGGTTGATATACGCGCTTCGGATCCAATATCCAATATAGTTTTTACAAGTTAGTGTAAATCAATTTAATTTCTTTGTGCTCACTTCGTAGTTTAACTGTATAGATTCTTAATCTTCGGTGAAATTCTTCTTAGTTCGTCCTGCAGTTCGAATTCTGTACCTTCGGTTGTCCGCAAAAGAAGTGGTGATCGGATTAATTATATATGGTTTGTTTCAATTAGTGTATTAAGATAATGTCACTACTGTGAACGAATTCGATCTTTTCACCCATTCAATGTATTCATAGGGAGATAGCAATAATGACAATGACAATAATAGTTTTAATTAGTTTAGATTATGTGGACTTAAGAAAAAAAGAGAGAAAACGTAAAAAAAATTCCTATTGAGATACGAAGTGGATATATGCATACGTGAATATTATTAATACAAATTAATAAGTATTTGCAGTGATCAGAAGAGTAAGACGACGAAGAGTGAGAAGAAGTGAAAAGATGGGTATTGGTGTTTACCCACTTATAGTGCATGAGTTTTAAAGGGATTGGCCGTTTGGCCTCCGTCCTTGTGTCTCAGCATGACTGCTTAGTCTCCGCTCAAAGCTTTTCAAAGAGGGTGCAGTAGCCATATCTGCCGGCAGGGAGTTTCAGGTGCAGCAAACTCAAAGTGAGAAGAAACACAAGGGCACTCGAATGTTTACTCTCTGGTGAGCTATCCCAGCGGGAACCAATAACTATTTAATGGCAGAACACTTCTGTTTAAGTGATTCTGGCCATCTTTAGTCTTATAGGCAATGATTAAGTCACCCCTAAGCCGATTTTAGCTAAGTGTAGAAAGACCTAATTTGCACATGCGTTCACCATATGGTTAATTTCTTAGACCCACCACTCCTTTTGTCGCGCACTGAGAACTCTTTCTAGGAGGTGAGTGTTTCTTCTAAGCTACTTAGGGGAAATTATATTGTTTACTTCTAAGTATGGTCTTTCGTATATTTTGTACATCAGAAACAACTCAGGAGTGAGTGCACCTAATTGTGTCTGCGTAAATTGTATAACGTACATGTCCTCTCTACATCACCCGCGTAATTCACGCTTGTATCCATTTTTCTGTAATAACTAGAACTAAGTGGAGCCCCGCGTCGGTGGAACAGCGGTTTGGACGCTCGCCGATCATGCACATGGTCCGAGGTTCGATCCTCGGCCACTGGACGCACTCCTTTACCTCGCTAACCCAGAAATAATGCTGGTAAAGAGGAAAGGTTGGGCATGAGACTAGAAACCCCATCCTGTAAAAATAAACATTAGTACAGAACCTTCAAGCCACTAGCTTGAAGCCCTATGTTCCACTGGGAATGTGAAGGAAAAAAGAATTTGAGCCTCGATGTTGTGCAAGACAGGCTTTCTTTACGCAGGGTAGAGTCAATTTAGTTTACATTTTACAGATCTTTGTTGATAGTAGGTTTTAGGCTCAAATAAATAGTTTGGATTTTTAGAAATATAAACAGCCCAAACTGTTTTAACTGCATCAACAGGGGCCAGGATGACATGCCATGGTATAAAATCCGAATGATCCACAATTATATTGGACAAAATAATTGCCAGCCAACTCTCAGAAACTGTCAACGTCCGGCTCTTACCGCGCTGGACCTCACGCTGTTCCTGGAAGGCTTTCAGGAACAATTTGTAATAACCAACGCGAATAACCAGAACACAGATTGGCGACTCGAGAATCCTTTATTCCTACGCCAATATGTAACCAACAATGAGGTTATAACACACAAGTTTTCTGATAGTTTTCCATCTTCCACTGAACAGCGAACGATGAGACGATGACTGCTGGATTGATGACTCCCGCGAAAAATATGGAGGAGTTGGGTTTGAGCAAACAACCATGAATCGATCGTTCAATCTTCAACTATATTGACAATAATCCTTAGACATATGCTATTACAGCATAGTTTCTAAACTTTAAGTTTGTGTGCACTCAAGTGGCAGAAGTATTCGAAATTATTTTGGATTTATATGATAAAATAAGATGTTGGATAATAATATGTGGTTGTACTCTCGTTACTGGTATGAAATTAAGAATTAGTCCATTAGGTTGACTTCCTGTTTATATAAGGGATTTGAGTGTCCCTTGATCAACTTAGCACCCACTTATGATACCTTCTCTTATGTCTGCTTTGCAGTCTTCTCTAGAGTTTAATACCACCGGCGAATATCAGACGGGATTTTTGATTGTCAGACTCATTTACATACAATTAAAGGAGGAAACAGAATAGAACTTTATCCCCAGGTACCCGACCCTTCACCGGCTGCCATGATAAGGAGAATCTCCTGGATTTTAGTCTGTTCTCGAAGCCTAGTACATTTCGGTGTGTGCTGTCTTACCATTTTAGAGATTTCCCGATTACATAACCTTGAAAAATATATGAATCAGAAGACTCATATAGACCCCCGCTAGCATCTATAAAAATGGCGTCTACCGAACTATTACCATAATATATCTCAGGCCGATTTTTCTGCTCAAAGAGAACGTTGGTTGATGAGGGATAATCTGCTACGAGATCATAATCTTCCCGAAGTAAGTTCATTATATTCAGAATAATAAGGATTATATTGACACATTGTACTGTGAAGTGCAGTTCGGTTTAAGAACTGTCGTTGTAAATGAAGCTGAAGATTGAACGATCAATTCGTGGTTGTTTGCTCAAACCCAACTTCCCTATATTTTCGTGGAGGCATCAATACACCGGTCATCGTCTCATCAATGGCTGTTCAGAAAGCACGTACAAAACCATCAGAAGTAATACCGTGATTTATTATCGTAATATTTGTTCATAGACCTTAGTTATTATGCTGCTCACATGTTGGTGTTAGAATAAAGAATTCTCGAGTCGCCAATCGGCGTTTTGGTTTTTGCATCCGTTAGTAGTAGGCGTTTCTGAAAGGCTTCGAGGGACAGCGAGAGGCCCGGCGTAGCAAGAGCTGGGCGTTAACGGTTTTTGAAACGTGAATGACAGTTTCTGACGTTTGGATAGTCTCCGTCCGTCTTTCCTGGTGCCGGCCAAGTCTTCTTTGAACAAGCGTTATCTAGAAGGTTCTGGAACTTTGTTTACGTTCAGTAATGCCTGGGTCAAAGAAGGGACAGAGCGTCTTGGATGCAAACAGGAAAGTAAGTCATGTTGACTTGTCTGTTACTTGTAACGATGTGTCTGATGTTAAGCATGACATGGTTGATGTTACTGTTTCGCCGTCTAGGGATAATAGGAATATCAAACTCCCTAAATTTGAACCACACTGTTTCGACGGAGACCCAGCTGATTATTTACAATTTGTAAGGGAGTTTGAGATCATGCTGAGTAGTTTTCCATTAAGTGATGAATTGAAGTTAATGTATTTGATGAGGTATTGCACTGGAGTTGCTTCAAGAGCTATACAGTACTGTGAGTTTGTGAAGCCAAACGAGGGGTACTATGGGGCTTCGAGCATACTGCGTCGAAGGTTTGGAAGACCTTCGATGATTGTAGGGAAATTATTCGAGGCTGAAAAGGGTAACAGTGGTCAATTACAAGATGACTCCAAGGCACTCACTGAGTTTTTGGATAATCTGTTGACTTACAAGAATGCATTGATTTCGATGAATTGCATGAGTGACCTCAACTCGAGTTTTATCCTAGAAGTAATAGCGAGACGCCTACCTACTCGACTGCAAAGGAAGTGAGTGAAGATAAGCTCCCGTATGGAGGATGAGGGTATCGAGCCAAAGTTTGATGATATTCTGAAACTGGTAAAGGATAGTGTCAATCAATCTATGAGCAATTTTGCCAGTATATTACATCTCACCCCTAGAATAGAGCAGTCTGAAGGCAAAACGCAATCATTGATGACGAAAGGGTCTCAGAGAGGTGGATATCGAGAAGGTCCTATGGTGTCTAGTAATGCATATAGACTTAGTGAGTGTAACAGGTTTCGTAGTACATCGTCAACAGATAAATTACAAGATGCAAGACAAACACGGTTGTGTTTTACACGTTTGCAAGAGGTGCATAAAAAGGTGAGCTGTGAATCATTGAGCAAGTTTAGTGATAAGCTAAATGTGAAATCAAGGTCTTACTCCGAATTGTGTGACGATAATGGTGCGGTCAATAAGCCTGTAGTTGCAACTGGTAAGCCATTGTTGAATAGAGTGTCACAGAATAGAGTCACATTCTCAGAGGACAGTTCCGACTCCGCAAGTTTACAAGGTATTACTAGTCAGAGTGAAGGTATAAAACCTCTAAGGATTTGTGAGGAAGAACCAAAGTTGTCTACTTCTGTTATTAAAGAGTTTGAAAATGATGAAATTGACGGTAAAGTGAATATTCGTGATAATGATCACGATCGTGCACATATGTCTTTGGTTGATCACGATGAGATGAGGGGAATGCCTACTACTGCTAAGTTGAACCAAGGTTTTGTACAACTTGAACGTGAAGTAGAATTAAATGCAGATGCAGTTGCAGAAGGCATGCATACTTGTGAGATCGTCAGTGTGATTGATCAGCGTGTAGCCCACCTATCATCAGATGCTAGTGCTAAACCCGAGCTGATTGTAAAAGACAGCAGTGGCGGCGGTCTTGCAGTTAGACAGCTTTCTGAAAGCCAAGCAACAACAGCTTCTGATCCACCGCTAACTTCATCAACTGGTATCAATCAGTCGTCGTTGTTGTTGTCATCCACAACGAAGAAGACGCCCATCAACTCAAGTATCTTGTGCAATGACTTTGATAGTATCAGTTCGTTTGAAAGGACGAATATCAATGGTCAGTTTAGTGAGGATAAGCCAAGTGTAAACGAGAGAGTAATTGTTAAACTGACTTACACGAATAAAGGCATTTCAAGTTCCAAGTTACTATTTGAATGCTATTATCTTTGGTGTAAATTACTCTGCGCCTACGCTTGGTTGATCAGATACGTCGTATGTTTGTTCGTCATCTATATTCTACGATACAATGACATGAGCGCGTTGCCATTCAGATTTGAGGATATAGATGATAGAAAGAAGTCAGCAAATGAACTCTGCGACGATTTTCCAACCTAGGGCGTCAACCTGAGAAGGGTTGTAGGCGTACTGCTGTAAGTCCTACAGTTCTTCAAGGGTAGTTCGACATGGCAGAATCCACAACATTTGATGTATTGATTGTACATATGTTGGGTTAAATAATTGTGTGGGTTCCAATTAATGTAATTGTTGGTTAATCTTGTTTGTGTCCGGACATTCTTCAATTTACAATCGTCAACCTGAGAAGGTTTGCAGGCGTACTGGTGTAAGTCCTGCAATTCTTCAAAGGAACTAACATTGAGGCACGATCGGCGAGGTTATTTGTACTGTTTGTATATACGTGTGGTGTGTCATATCAATTGGTGTTTTTGGATTCAATGTGTTTACTTGTTGTTTTCGTATCTTGTTGCTATTGCATAATTTTGTGTGGTGATTGACTATTTCCATCTCTGTATTGTTTAAATACTTACTGTTGATTGTTAATATTTCTTGTATGAATTGCACTAGAATTCCGCTAAATACAAATTCTTGAATTCCGCCCTCTCTGTGTTTTGGTTGGATTCTTGTAATTCGGTCATCTCGAAATACTAATACTGCGATTACAAATAATTACAACATTTTGTTAAATTTTTCGTCGTGATTACTTCTGAAGTTGTTTCAAGTCTTCTACACCCGTGAATGAATTGATTGATGTTAAAGACAGCAGATGAGTCGTATACGCCGGGGAGGCTATTTCTGAGAATGACATGCACACGGAGATAATGATTAGCTGTGGTCCCACACACCGGGAAGCGGGAGTGTAGACGACTAAGGCTTGCATACGTCACCGTTACTAGAACTAAGGCAGAATGAGTGACAAGCGATTGCAGTGGTAATTGGTAGTCGGTAGATAAGAGGATGTGCGTGGAGTATCATGAGAAGCTGCTATGGTCACGTTGCATTCTGCAAGAGTCATTCTAGCAAGTGGTGATTGTGTTGCAAGATGTAAAGAGGATGCCTTTAGTTCGAAAGTGTAGGTCGTCATCGATGTGTGAGATTGTGCTGTGGGTATGCCTGTGGTGTGTTGGGTTTTCTGTTTGTTTTCCACTTCAGCTTTCTCCGTGTGATCCAGATTCTCGCAATGGCATCCAAGTCGACGTATATTGGTCGTGATGGAAAAAAGGGATGGATCCCTCTTTTGACGGGGAGTGTCAATGTAGCTGAAGATTGAACGATCAATTCATGGTTGTTCTGTAGTACCCCTATACCAACTGTAAACATGCTTTTTAATCTAATTTGTATACTTGCATTATATGTGTATACAGACCGATTTTATATATACTTCGCAAATACTTGTCAATTCACTGTTGAATATTACCTTGACACAATTTCGAATTTGACTACTGCTTCAATACATATTCGTATTCTTCACAAGTGCGTTTTGATTTACGTTGTGGGCGTCGAGTAGCCACAACGTCTGCGCACATCAATAAGAGCGAATAAATACATAGAATATATGTGTACAGCAGTTTAGTCAGACAACGCACGCAATAGTTCGCTCAAACCCAACTTCCCTATATTTTCGTGGAGGCATCAATACACCGGTCATCGTCTCATCAATGGCTGTTCAGAAAGCACGTACAAAACCATCAGAAGTAATACCGTGATTTATTATCGTAATATTTGTTCATAGACCTTAGTTATTATGCTGCTCACATGTTGGTGTTAGAATAAAGAATTCTCGAGTCGCCAATCGGCGTTTTGGTTTTTGCATCCGTTAGTAGTAGGCGTTTCTGAAAGGCTTCGAGGGACAGCGAGAGGCCCGGCGTAGCAAGAGCTGGGCGTTAACGGTTTTTGAAACGTGAATGACAGTTTCTGACGTTTGGATAGTCTCCGTCCGTCTTTCCTGGTGCCGGCCAAGTCTTCTTTGAACAAGCGTTATCTAGAAGGTTCTGGAACTTTGTTTACGTTCAGTAATGCCTGGGTCAAAGAAGGGACAGAGCGTCTTGGATGCAAACAGGAAAGTAAGTCATGTTGACTTGTCTGTTACTTGTAACGATGTGTCTGATGTTAAGCATGACATGGTTGATGTTACTGTTTCGCCGTCTAGGGATAATAGGAATATCAAACTCCCTAAATTTGAACCACACTGTTTCGACGGAGACCCAGCTGATTATTTACAATTTGTAAGGGAGTTTGAGATCATGCTGAGTAGTTTTCCATTAAGTGATGAATTGAAGTTAATGTATTTGATGAGGTATTGCACTGGAGTTGCTTCAAGAGCTATACAGTACTGTGAGTTTGTGAAGCCAAACGAGGGGTACTATGGGGCTTCGAGCATACTGCGTCGAAGGTTTGGAAGACCTTCGATGATTGTAGGGAAATTATTCGAGGCTGAAAAGGGTAACAGTGGTCAATTACAAGATGACTCCAAGGCACTCACTGAGTTTTTGGATAATCTGTTGACTTACAAGAATGCATTGATTTCGATGAATTGCATGAGTGACCTCAACTCGAGTTTTATCCTAGAAGTAATAGCGAGACGCCTACCTACTCGACTGCAAAGGAAGTGAGTGAAGATAAGCTCCCGTATGGAGGATGAGGGTATCGAGCCAAAGTTCGATGATATTCTGAAACTGGTAAAGGATAGTGTCAATCAATCTATGAGCAATTTTGCTAGTATATTACATCTCACCCCTAGAATAGAGCAGTCTGAAGGCAAAACGCAATCATTGATGACGAAAGGGTCTCAGAGAGGTGGATATCGAGAAGGTCCTATGGTGTCTAGTAATGCATATAGACTTAGTGAGTGTAACAGGTTTCGTAGTACATCGTCAACAGATAAATTACAAGATGCAAGACAAACACGGTTGTGTTTTACACGTTTGCAAGAGGTGCATAAAAAGGTGAGCTGTGAATCATTGAGCAAGTTTAGTGATAAGCTAAATGTGAAATCAAGGTCTTACTCCGAATTGTGTGACGATAATGGTGCGGTCAATAAGCCTGTAGTTGCAACTGGTAAGCCATTGTTGAATAGAGTGTCACAGAATAGAGTCACATTCTCAGAGGACAGTTCCGACTCCGCAAGTTTACAAGGTATTACTAGTCAGAGTGAAGGTATAAAACCTCTAAGGATTTGTGAGGAAGAACCAAAGTTGTCTACTTCTGTTATTAAAGAGTTTGAAAATGATGAAATTGACGGTAAAGTGAATATTCGTGATAATGATCGCGATCGTGCACATATGTCTTTGGTTGATCACGATGAGATGAGGGGAATGCCTACTACTGCTAAGTTGAACCAAGGTTTTGTACAACTTGAACGTGAAGTAGAATTAAATGCAGATGCAGTTGCAGAAGGCATGCATACTTGTGAGATCGTCAGTGTGATTGATCAGCGTGTAGCCCACCTATCATCAGATGCTAGTGCTAAACCCGAGCTGATTGTAAAAGACAGCAGTGGCGGCGGTCTTGCAGTTAGACAGCTTTCTGAAAGCCAAGCAACAACAGCTTCTGATCCACCGCTAACTTCATCAACTGGTATCAATCAGTCGTCGTTGTTGTTGTCATCCACAACGAAGAAGACGCCCATCAACTCAAGTATCTTGTGCAATGACTTTGATAGTATCAGTTCGTTTGAAAGGACGAATATCAATGGTCAGTTTAGTGAGGATAAGCCAAGTGTAAACGAGAGAGTAATTGTTAAACTGACTTACACGAATAAAGGCATTTCAAGTTCCAAGTTACTATTTGAATGCTATTATCTTTGGTGTAAATTACTCTGCGCCTACGCTTGGTTGATCAGATACGTCGTATGTTTGTTCGTCATCTATATTCTACGATACAATGACATGAGCGCGTTGCCATTCAGATTTGAGGATATAGATGATAGAAAGAAGTCAGCAAATGAACTCTGCGACGATTTTCCAACCTAGGGCGTCAACCTGAGAAGGGTTGTAGGCGTACTGCTGTAAGTCCTACAATTCTTCAAAGGGTAGCGCATCAATGAACAGTCCAATGTGCTTAGTGTGTGCTTTTGTACATATGTTCATGTTGTATACACTGAATTTGTATCATCTTTCATCTATCTGTTGGTAACTTTCTTTGTGTCTGGACGACTTCCACTTGGATCGTCAACCTGAGAAGGAATGTAGGCGTACTGCTGTAAGTCCTACAGTTCTTCAAGGGTAGTTCGACATGGCAGAATCCACAACATTTGATGTATTGATTGTACATATGTTGGCGTTAAATAATTGTGTGGGTTCCAATTAATGTAATTGTTGGTTAATCTTGTTTGTGTCCGGACATTCTTCAATTTACAATAGGGATAATAGGAATATCAAACTCCCTAAATTTGAACCACACTGTTTCGACGGAGACCCAGCTGATTATTTACAATTTGTAAGGGAGTTTGAGATCATGCTGAGTAGTTTTCCATTAAGTGATGAATTGAAGTTAATGTATTTGATGAGGTATTGCACTGGAGTTGCTTCAAGAGCTATACAGTACTGTGAGTTTGTGAAGCCAAACGAGGGGTACTATGGGGCTTCGAGCATACTGCGTCGAAGGTTTGGAAGACCTTCGATGATTGTAGGGAAATTATTCGAGGCTGAAAAGGGTAACAGTGGTCAATTACAAGATGACTCCAAGGCACTCACTGAGTTTTTGGATAATCTGTTGACTTACAAGAATGCATTGATTTCGATGAATTGCATGAGTGACCTCAACTCGAGTTTTATCCTAGAAGTAATAGCGAGACGCCTACCTACTCGACTGCAAAGGAAGTGAGTGAAGATAAGCTCCCGTATGGAGGATGAGGGTATCGAGCCAAAGTTCGATGATATTCTGAAACTATTTAACTCTTTTCACAATCAATGTGGAATTGTTTCTTCCAGTATTTTAAAGCAAATCAAAGATATAAAGGTAGCATTTTCTTTCGCGTCACCTCAGAATCATCATGCATCCTCTCATCCACAAATTTATTGGAACGCTCCTTGGGATAAAATCACATTCCCAGCATAATTGTGAAATTTCGTATGCGGGATTTATGAATGAATCTGTGGTAGCTGAACAGTTCACAGTTAAAACCTATTTCTCCATAGCTATGACTTATTGTGATGTACAACTCTGAGAGTGTGAATGCAATTAGTTTTGGATCGCTCTACAGTATAGCAGTAAAAGATAGGTGATAGTTAAGAATAAACCTGTCAGCCACGTCTCCTAAACCGTTAATTCCCAGCTCTTGCTGCACTCGGGCTCACGCTGTTCCTTGATGTTTCTCAGAAACGCTTAGTAATAACGGACGAAAAAACCAAAACACCGATTGGCGACTCAAGGATTCTTCTATTGTAACACCAACATATAAACAATGTTACAACTAAGGTCTGTGAACAAATATTACAATAATAAATCACAATATTACTTCTGACGGTTTTCTGCTGACTTCTTTCTGAACAGTGACCGATGAGACGATGACTGTCGTATTGATGGCTTCACGAAAATTGGGGAACTCGGGTTTGAGCGAACAACTATGAATTGATCGTTCAATCTTCAGCTACATTGACACTCCCCGTCAAAAGAGGGATCCATCCCTTTTTTCCATCACGACCAATATACGTCGACTTGGATGCCATTGCGAGAATCTGGATCACACGGAGAAAGCTGAAGTGGAAAACAAACAGAAAACCCAACACACCACAGGCATACTGATATGTATCCACATATATATATTTATGTGTGTGTGTGCATGTTGGTCTATCTTTCTGTTTGCTCGGTTAGTCTGTGACCACTTCACTTGTATGAACTTGTCTCCTTTAATAATGTGTATTCTCCTTATATTATATTATATATAATATGAGTGGATGTTGACAGTCCGTTGCTTGGTGACATATATCCATATATGTTGATTGTTGACATGTCTGTTATATTTCGCTATGTATATTTGGATCGACACTCCATTATAATTAGCCATTCATGTTAAGACTGTCTAATGATTTTTCCCACGCTTGTCTGAATTATTTATATATATTCGCATTTACAATTTGTGTGAACTACTTTACTTTACAACTACTTGACTTGCTTACCACTTTGGTGTGAGACCATTTATTTTCGTCTCCTTGTGTTTGGGCAATAGAAGTATCATCGCAAACCTAGTGGTCTTCTGATTTCCGCCTTCTCGCGTCAGGACTATTAGTTTCTCGACCAGCCCATAACAATAATTCAGCGACGAGTACATAACACATACCCACAGCACAATCTCACACATCGATGACGACCTACACTTTCGAACTAAAGGCATCCTCTTTACATCTTGCAACACAATCACCACTTGCTAGAATGACTCTTGCAGAATGCAACGTGACCATAGCAGCTTCTCATGATACTCCACGCACATCCTCTTATCTACCGACTACCAATTACCACTGCAATCGCTTGTCACTCATTCTGCCTTAGTTCTAGTAACGGTGACGTATGCAAGCCTTAGTCGTCTACACTCCCGCTTCCCGGTGTGTGGGACCACAGCTAATCATTATCTCCGTGTGCATGTCATTCTCAGAAATAGCCTCCCCGGCGTATACGACTCATCTGCTGTCTTTAACATCAATCAATTCATTCACGGGTGTAGAAGACTTGAAACAACTTCAGAAGTAATCACGACGAAAAATTTAACAAAATGTTGTAATTATTTGTAATCGCAGTATTAGTATTTCGAGATGACCGAATTACAAGAATCCAACCAAAACACAGAGAGGGCGGAATTCAAGAATTTGTATTTAGCGGAATTCTAGTGCAATTCATACAAGAAATATTAACAATCAACAGTAAGTATTTAAACAATACAGAGATGGAAATAGTCAATCACCACACAAAATTATGCAATAGCAACAAGATACGAAAACAACAAGTAAACACATTGAATCCAAAAACACCAATTGATATGACACACCACACGTATATACAAACAGTACAAATAACCTCGCCGATCGTGCCTCAATGTTAGTTCCTTTGAAGAATTGCAGGACTTACACCAGTACGCCTGCAAACCTTCTCAGGTTGACGATTGTAAATTGAAGAATGTCCGGACACAAACAAGATTAACCAACAATTACATTAATTGGAACCCACACAATTATTTAACCCAACATATGTACAATCAATACATCAAATGTTGTGGATTCTGCCATGTCGAACTACCCTTGAAGAACTGTAGGACTTACAGCAGTACGCCTACAACCCTTCTCAGGTTGACGCCCTAGGTTGGAAAATCGTCGCAGAGTTCATTTGCTGACTTCTTTCTATCATCTATATCCTCAAATCTGAATGGCAACGCGCTCATGTCATTGTATCGTAGAATATAGATGACGAACAAACATACGACGTATCTGATCAACCAAGCGTAGGCGCAGAGTAATTTACACCAAAGATAATAGCATTCAAATAGTAACTTGGAACTTGAAATGCCTTTATTCGTGTAAGTCAGTTTAACAATTACTCTCTCGTTTACACTTGGCTTATCCTCACTAAACTGACCATTGATATTCGTCCTTTCAAACGAACTGATACTATCAAAGTCATTGCACAAGATACTTGAGTTGATGGGCGTCTTCTTCGTTGTGGATGACAACAACAACGACGACTGATTGATACCAGTTGATGAAGTTAGCGGTGGATCAGAAGCTGTTGTTGCTTGGCTTTCAGAAAGCTGTCTAACTGCAAGACCGCCGCCACTGCTGTCTTTTACAATCAGCTCGGGTTTAGCACTAGCATCTGATGATAGGTGGGCTACACGCTGATCAATCACACTGACGATCTCACAAGTATGCATGCCTTCTGCAACTGCATCTGCATTTAATTCTACTTCACGTTCAAGTTGTACAAAACCTTGGTTCAACTTAGCAGTAGTAGGCATTCCCCTCATCTCATCGTGATCAACCAAAGACATATGTGCACGATCGTGATCATTATCACGAATATTCACTTTACCGTCAATTTCATCATTTTCAAACTCTTTAATAACAGAAGTAGACAACTTTGGTTCTTCCTCACAAATCCTTAGAGGTTTTATACCTTCACTCTGACTAGTAATACCTTGTAAACTTGCGGAGTCGGAACTGTCCTCTGAGAATGTGACTCTATTCTGTGACACTCTATTCAACAATGGCTTACCAGTTGCAACTACAGGCTTATTGACCGCACCATTATCGTCACACAATTCGGAGTAAGACCTTGATTTCACATTTAGCTTATCACTAAACTTGCTCAATGATTCACAGCTCACCTTTTTATGCACCTCTTGCAAACGTGTAAAACACAACCGTGTTTGTCTTGCATCTTGTAATTTATCTGTTGACGATGTACTACGAAACCTGTTACACTCACTAAGTCTATATGCATTACTAGACACCATAGGACCTTCTCGATATCCACCTCTCTGAGACCCTTTCGTCATCAATGATTGCGTTTTGCCTTCAGACTGCTCTATTCTAGGGGTGAGATGTAATATACTAGCAAAATTGCTCATAGATTGATTGACACTATCCTTTACCAGTTTCAGAATATCATCAAACTTTGGCTCGATACCCTCATCCTCCATACGGGAGCTTATCTTCACTCACTTCCTTTGCAGTCGAGTAGGTAGGCGTCTCGCTATTACTTCTAGGATAAAACTCGAGTTGAGGTCACTCATGCAATTCATCGAAATCAATGCATTCTTGTAAGTCAACAGATTATCCAAAAACTCAGTGAGTGCCTTGGAGTCATCTTGTAATTGACCACTGTTACCCTTCTCAGCCTCGAATAATTTCCCTACAATCATCGAAGGTCTTCCAAACCTTCGACGCAGTATGCTCGAAGCCCCATAGTACCCCTCGTTTGGCTTCACAAACTCACAGTACTGTATAGCTCTTGAAGCAACTCCAGTGCAATACCTCATCAAATACATTAACTTCAATTCATCACTTAATGGAAAACTACTCAGCATGATCTCAAACTCCCTTACAAATTGTAAATAATCAGCTGGGTCTCCGTCGAAACAGTGTGGTTCAAATTTAGGGAGTTTGATATTCCTATTATCCCTAGACGGCGAAACAGTAACATCAACCATGTCATGCTTAACATCAGACACATCGTTACAAGTAACAGACAAGTCAACATGACTTACTTTCCTGTTTGCATCCAAGACGCTCTGTCCCTTCTTTGACCCAGGTATTTTTGAACTTGACGCAATTTCAAAAATTTTCAGATATTTCTCTTTCAAAGAAGACTTGACCGGCACGAGGGGGGATGAACTTTGACTATCCAAATTCGTGCCAACTGTCGAATACCGTTTAAAAACTGACGTTGTACCCGTCAGAAACTGTCAGCCACGTCTCCTAAACCGTTAATTCCCAGCTCTTGCTGCACTCGGGCTCACGCTGTTCCTTGATGTTTCTCAGAAACGCTTAGTAATAACGGACGAAAAAACCAAAACACCGATTGGCGACTCAAGGATTCTTCTATTGTAACACCAACATATAAACAATGTTACAACTAAGGTCTGTGAACAAATATTACAATAATAAATCACAATATTACTTCTGACGGTTTTCTGCTGACTTCTTTCTGAACAGTGACCGATGAGACGATGACTGTCGTATTGATGGCTTCACGAAAATTGGGGAACTCGGGTTTGAGCGAACAACTATGAATTGATCGTTTAATCTTCAACTACATTGACAAAAGCTATCAGTAGGAACTCTTATGTATATCCTATTTTTTGATATTTGAAAACTAATGTGGTGGACTCCGTCAGTCACCGTTCAAATACAACGCTCGTTTTCGAAGTCACCGTGGGTACTACAAAATGCAACCTGAACGTTCATGGAATTCGAGTTTAAGCTCGAACCCAGTCACAAGCGTTGTTGTTCAACGATAACATTCCACTGTCACTAATTTCCGGAGGATAATGAATAACTGGACCACTAGAGCAATAATATTGCATTTTAGCATCGCATTTAGCAGGACAGTATTTTGTGAAGATAAAATGCGCGTCACTTCACATGTGTGCAACAGCACTTTTCATGACAATCATTCTTGCTAAAGGTCCATTCACTCTACAACGGGACCAATAAATCCAACCAAAATTAAGCAGTTATTATGCGCATCTGATTGCTTAATGCTTTCCACTACCATCACATTTACAAATTGGATTTCAGTATAGAATATGAGACTCAGAAAACTAGTCCCAATAGGGATGATCCCACTTTCTCCACTGGCACACAGTCCTGATTTCCATGAAGGAAAAGAAGTTTTTAAGTACAGAATCATATCACCACCCTTATGACGACTAAGTTCGCCTCTGCGTCTTATCTGTGACCCTGGCCAGTACAAAATTTAACCGGTGTTTTAATAATTCACACTCTCTTGACTTCTATATAAATATGTACAATATGTACGTGTGCGATTAGAATGTACGAAATGTGTTGCGCGAATACATTACACACGTTTCAGATAAACAAAGTATTATAACTGTTTTTTTCGAAACTGTCATAACCCAGATTACAGGTATCTTGGACCCATCGCTGGTTTGAGAAGACTAAACTTAATACTCAAAACACTATGCACTGTAACCGACTCAGAACAGCAGAAAATGATTGGGCAACACGATTGTTTATTTATCAAGTGATAATAAAACAGATTTATAATAGTTAATTGGTGCCAAAGTCTATAAATAAACTTCAATTTAATATACAAGAATACTTCTGATCGTATTTCTCCAATCTTCTACCAACCGCCAAATGGAGACCAGTTTGAACAAACAAAAGATTAAACTTTTACAGGAATTATTGCTTTATATCTGCACAGTACAGAAGTTTCACCAGAACACGAAATATACTACTACACAGTAATAAGTAGTTCACTAAACAGATATTCAAATACTTGCAATTCACAAGAATATTCGCAAAAAAGTCGGATCGAAATCTTGCCTTCAATGAATGAATAGAACGACTAACTTCCCAGGGAAACAGTCAACAAGTAGGAGTTATTTCACAGTACAACACTGAGTTCAGTCAGACAAAATGTCGACAGGAGAAGTGATGTTTCTACAGTGACTTTTTAGATTATTATCACTCCTATTAGGATTCATATAAACCAATCGTTTGAGCAAAACTTTAAAAACGTGCAAAATTCACATCGCTAAAACTCACACATTGCAGGTTTTCTGAATTTTGTTAACACACCAAAATAATCGTTTCAAATCTCGCCCGACATAAATGCCGACATCACAAAATTATGTTGAACTCACCAGTGACTGTGGCATTCTCAAAACTTTTAAACACCGTATACAGGACCACGGGATATCACGTGTGAATTACATATCATAGGCCAGTGATGTTTGTAAATATTTGAGCTTCAACATTCCAATTTAGCACTAATCAAGTGAACCAAAGTGGATGTACACAAGAGAGAATCAGAATGTTCGGTAACAAAAATTGATATTATGTTGTAATTATTTGTAATCGTAGTATTAGTATCTCGAGATGACCGAATTACAAGAATCCAAACAAAACACAGAGAGGGCGGAATTCAGGAATTTGTATTTAGCGGAATTAGAATGCAATTCATGTAAGAAACATATTAACAATCAACAGTAAGTATTTAAACAATACAGAGATAGAAATTGTCAATCACCACATCCGCCACACGTCGAATATCTCCTCGCGTATTTATAACGATGTCTCGGTTTCCTTGCAAGTAGCTGCGACCTTCTAACTGCTTCTGTGATATTATCTTCATCACTGTTATCTGAACTTATTTCTGAATTATCTACAAAATCAGGATTAGTAGCGGAATCATTAATATTATAATTGGAACGACCTACTTCATTTATTGTCACTTTGTCCAGGTGTCTGTTATGAACTGAGTGATCTTTGATGTCTAATATCTTCACCACTCGATTTCCCATTTTTTGTAGTATAATTCCAACAGAAGGTCTATAGTCATTCCCTTTGTAATAATGTACATTGGAAGTCGTGGACATCAGATGCTTTTTGAGAATTCGAGATTTGAAAAGTTTTGCAGGACTTTCACGGGTACTTGTATGTTCTGCATTCAACAGACGCAGTCTATGCATATGCAGCAATTCCTCCATTTTAATCAGTTGCTCTCTCATCTCATTCAGGTTTTTTCGTGTTTTCAACAGTTCGCATTGTAACTCAGCTACCTCATTTTTGAAAACAGTTGACGCTTGAGTTACTGAACTTGTAGTGGAGGTTTTCATTGGATGAGATTGAGTATTTTGAAAGGTTGAAAGACACATTGACTCCATTTTACTAGACAGATTGGGAGAATTATAAGAATTCTGAGCAACATAAGTATTCGAACTTCTGCAAACAGTCTTGATGTGTCCAACTTTACCACATTTGTGACACTTAGCACCCCGAAAACGGCAAGTGCTTCGTAGATGTAACTTTCCACAAGATAAACACGATTTAATGTTTTTGATCTCTCGCTGCATTCTATTACCTGTGGACGACAGTTTGGATTGCTTTCCATGAACACTTGTATTTTCGACTTTGGACAGCATGACATCAGATACTGACGTAGTGGGAGCAGAGTATTCACTGTTGACATCTTCATGTGTAATACATAAATCTTTAGCAGTTTGAAAGGTACAAGAAGGAATCTGAATTAACTCTTTCTCTAACTTAGGAATATTGATTCCAGCAATTAGACGATCACGTAGTTGAGTATGCAGCTGATCTCCAAAGTTACACTTTGAAGCTTGTATTTGGAGTTGCAGAATAAAGTCTCTAATCTTCTGGTTGGGGGCACGAACCAGTTTATTGAATTGAGCCCTCTCTCTTGTCTCAAAAGTAGTTACATGAAAGTGATGTATCAGAAGTTCACGAATCTTGTCATATGACAGAGAAATTGGTTTATCTGGAAACGCCAGATTCTTTACTAGGCTATATGCATCTAGCCCAATAGCAGTGATGAAATGAGCTGGAATTTTGTCATCCCGAACGTTCTTTGAAATGCACCATGCATCGAAGCATTCAAGGTAATCAGCAATTTCTCGCGGAGAACCATTTATAGGAAATTTTCCCAGGTTATTTAGTTCCATCGCGACGCCAATTTGTAGTAATTATTTGTAATCGTAGTATTAGTATTTCGAGATGACCGAATTACAAGAATCCAACCAAAACACAGAGAGGGCGGAATTCAGGAATTTGTATTTAGCGGAATTAGAATGCAATTCATATAAGAAACATATTAGCAATCAACAGTAAGTATTTAAACAATACAGAGATAAAAATAGTCAATCATCACATATTACAAACAGTGCCAAAGTGAAAAATTAAAAGTGTTCCAAAAGCAACATGCTAAACAGAAAAAAGGAGAAACACAAGTGACAAAAAAACGGTGAAAGGACATAAAACAAAGGTGATAGTAGTAGGTGTTGGATTTGAATATGTGTGTCTCATCTTGTCTGCATATATGACTCCACTGATGGTGCTTTAATTGCATTTGGTTGGACAGAGTGAGGGATGATTAGGTGATTGTTGTTGTTGTGTTTGTGTGTGTGTGTTAGTTAGTTAGTTAGTTTGTTTGTGTAGTGTGAAGTTGGTTGATTATGTGAGCGTGTACGTGCTCCTCGATAGTGTAGTGGTGAGTATCTCCGCATGTCACGTGGAATGCCCGGGTTCGATTCCCGGTCGAGGAGCTGGCTTTTACTTCACCCGATCAATCAGTCAATCAAATGCACTCCGCTCCGCTCTTCTCTGCACCAACTCTCGCACCATACAACACTGTCGACATCACCTTGGCAGACTGACAGTCGACTAGCTGAACTCCCCATATATACTTTTAACACGTACATATCGCCAGCCGTCCCCAGACGATACACACCACTTCTAACCTGCCTGCCTTTCTGGCCTCACCAATACCATCAATTTACCACACAGCTTAGATTGTTCGATAACCAATCACCGCCTCACCGACTTGCAGCTGCCTGACTCATCCACTCATTGATTGCCTCCCTATTCACGTCTACATCGAGCTGAATGCATTCAGAACAGAGTGTGACATGCGTAATTTCTCTTAAAATTTCGGGCAACAATTACTCTCCTCAAATATTTTTCAATGTAATCTGCATATAGATAAGACCAGAAACGCACGATGACACGTCCAAACGCACACATAGATAGATAGACAGTGGGATGCGTTCAAAAATCCAGATATACACAGAGAGAGCGACAGCGAGAGTGAATGATAGGTACAAAGACTTAGGGAGCATTGACAGGTAAGCAGTAGTACTTCGATTTGTTGTATTTTTCATAGACGAGACCCTGACACATACACAGTGGAGGAGAACAATGCACACAGAAATGTTGATCGATGGATAGACGAAGAGGGAACGGGCGAGAGAGGAGTGTTGATGGTGTACATCCGTGTGTGTGTGTGTAGGTGTGTGTTCGATTGTGTATGTGTCCGTCTTCGACAGACAGTGTATCTACCATGTATCATCATGGGTTTTATTTAGGTGATTTAGGTGACATAGTGGTCATTTCGAAGTAAGTGTTGATGGATGTATTGTGCGTGAGTGTGAGTGACTCAGTGAGTGAGTGAGTGAGTGAGTCAGTGAGTGATTGTGATTCGGCGAGGATGATAGTTGTTGAGTGTATATTTATTGTTGGTGTGTTGATGTGTTTGTGTGATTGTGTTGTGTTGTGTGGTTGTTTCTGAAAACCCTCTGCCCCCAGGGAGGATCGAACTCCCGACCCCTGGTTTACAAGACCAGTGCTCTGACCACTGAGCTATGGAGGCCTGAAGGCCAACCATTACTTACTCGCTGGCATATTTTTCGTCAAACAACAACTAAATTTAGTGCATCATGATGAGAAGCTGCTACACTGATGTTACCTCATTTATATTTAGAACTACAGTCTCACATTTCTCAGTACTTTTATATACAAACTTCTTAAAGTTTTTCACAGCTGCTCTCAACAGTAGTGCTGAAAATACTATGTTCATTGAAGAATGGCACAACTAGATCGCTCCCACAGAACTGGTTAAATTGGACTTACAGTCAGGCAATTTCATCGTAGAATTTCTAAACACCACACAGCTTAGTTTATCAAAAGTCCATATAAAGCTATATGCAGGTCAATACTAGCCCATTTCGTCAATGATGGACATTAAGTTGACTCTAACACTTGAATTACTTGGCAAAGTTATTTATCGTGTTCCACCAAACCTCTTACATGGTCTATGAGGACAAAGTCTATATACAGAAGAAGTAATCAGCATTCATCTGAATAAGCCAAATTTATGTCTGTTCAAAAGAAATGTGTACAACAAGAAGTAACTTCAGAAAACTGTATGCTCGCACGTCTAAGTATAGAAATTCTATGATACCATACTTGGCACGTATTTTATGTGATAGTGAAAATAGTGTCAGGCAACAATTAACTAACCAACCTTTTTTTCATCTAGTAAATAAACAATTTCCTCCATCCATCCATCCGTATATACCTTCAAGTTTTACTTTTATTACTTCTATTATATTTATGGTCCTGTTGCTTCTTTGTTTGTTTTACTCTCATAATTGCAAGCACCAACTTATCTCTATGACAGCTGTAATCTTTATTTTTCCCCTCACCATATCATGTAAAGAGAACATTATAATCAATATTTTTAAACATGATGGGGTTTCTATACCACATTGCCAATATTGTGTGAAACAAGCCCACAGTAATTTTCACTTGTATTATTATTATTACCTTAGCTGTCATCATTATTATTATTATTTCCATTTTATATGCTGCACGTTTTTGACATTACTCCTATTGCAAAAATGTGGAAAATTTTCTGTGTGATTAATTTTTATTTATAATTCGAGGATATCAGATGCAATATTGTGATTAATGCTGAAAATTCCATTCTGTATCACAAGTACTGTTTTTGGAATAAAGTAAATCATTATTATTATTATTATTATTACTATTATCTTTGCCGTAGCCAACTACATAATATGTATTAAGTTCTGAAGACGATTTTCCTTTCCCATGGTAACTATCCTTTCCAGCTAATTCTATTAGCTTGTTTGTATCTTACGTAATTCTACTTAGTCATTCTGTGACGTATGCGACTGACAAAGCTTATCAGTAGTATATAAAGAGACGTTCGCCACAGCATAAAAACATCAAATAGCAACCAGATACATTTGATGTCAGAGAAGGTAAATGATACAGCGTGGTGGAGATACATAGGAGATGAAAATACTAACGACACTACAATACTTAGTGTTACACAATAAGTTGGTAGTGTTCTGGCTTACACACTTTTCTCAACACACAAAATGTGTGCCTACCAAAATAAGGTATTATGGAGTTTTTATACTTAGTTGTCAGAGCATATTGTCTTCTGTAGTTGCTTCTAGTTCTACCTACCTGGTGAGATGCAAGCAGAGAGTTGTACATAGAGCGGATGTTCAAAGTCTGACATGATAATATTTGCTAATCTTTTGCAGGAGTCAACATGTCTACCTTCAATGGTATTGACGAGTTGGTTTGGCCACACACACACACAACTTGCCCACCCTACTGACGGCTTCTAGTTCCCTTCACAGTATAACAAAGTCTTTCTTAACTAGCCCAGGAAAGATTAAGGGGGAACAGTAAAAAAGTATAAGCAGAATACAAGAATTAATAAGCGATAACATTAGAGACGGAATGATACCAGATCGTCTTAATTTCCTTTCTTAGTACATCAAACGAAATATCTTTCTGGAAAATAACATGATGTGAGAAGAGTATAATCCCATTATGGGTTAAATTTATTTTGATAAATCACACAGTGGACTGTTATGCAGTAATGTTTACTGATGACCACGTTTCGAGCATAATTTATTACTGCTCATAATCATATCAAGGCACTACTCACACAACTTTCTAACTTCATTTATATAACTCTATCAGTATTTTTCATCGCTTGATTTGATTGGTAGTAGTATTCTCCATATTTCCGGTAAGAGTAATGAGTCATTCCTATTGCACGAGTTGTGTTGGGTGTAGGCTCGATGAACCAGGCAGGATTCAGTAATCAAATTCCCTCTCTCTTCACCTACCTAGATTACTCCTTACCTATATCACTTCAATTAGGTGGAGATAGACAGAGGTTGATTACTGAATCCTGCCTTGTTCATCGAGTCTTCACCCAACACAACTCGTGCAATAGGAATGACTCACCACTCATACCGTGTAGTAATTTATTGTAATCGTAGTATTAGTATCTCGAGATGACCGAATTACAAGAATCCAAACAAAACACAGAGAGGGCGGAATTCAGGAATTTGTATTTAGCGGAATTAGAATGCAATTCATTAAGAAACATATTAACAATCAACAGTAAGTATTTAAACAATACAGAGATAGAAATTGTCAATCACCACATCCGCCACACGTCGAATATCTCCTCGCGTATTTATAACGATGTCTCGGTTTCCTTGCAAGTAGCTGCGACCTTCTAACTGCTTCTGTGATATTATCTTCATCACTGTTATCTGGACTTATTTCTGAATTATCTACAAAATCAGGATTAGTAGCGGAATCAATAATATTATAATTGGAACGACCTACTTCATTTATTGTCACTTTGTCCAGGTGTCCGTTATGAACTGAGTGATCTTTGATGTCTAATATCTTCACCACTCGATTTCCCATTTTTTGTAGTATAATTCCAACAGAAGGTCTATAGTCATTCCCTTTGTAATAATGTACATTAGAAGTCGTGGACATCAGATGCTTTTTGAGAATTCGAGATTTGAAAAGTTTTGCAGGACTTTCACGGGTACTTGTATGCTCTGCATTCAACAGACGCAGTCTATGCATATGCAGCAATTCCTCCATTTTAATCAGTTGCTCTCTCATCTCATTCAGGTTTTTTCGTGTTTTCGACAGTTCGCATTGTAACTCAGCTACCTCATTTTTGAAAACAGTTGACGCTTGAGTTGCTGAACTTGTAGTGGAGGTTTTCATTGGATGAGATTGAGTATTTTGAAAGGTTGAAAGACACATTGACTCCATTTTACTAGACAGATTGGGAGAATTATAAGAATTCTGAGCAACATAAGTATTCGAACTTCTGCAAACAGTCTTGATGTGTCCAACTTTACCACATTTGTGACACTTAGCACCCCGAAAACGGCAAGTGCTTCGTAGATGTAACTTTCCACAAGATAAACACGATTTAATGTTTTTGATCTCTCGCTGCATTCTATTACCTGTGGACGACAGTTTGGATTGCTTTCCATGAACACTTGTATTTTCGACTTTGGACAGCATGACATCAGATACTGACGTAGTGGGAGCAGAGTATTCACTGTTGACATCTTCATGTGTAATACATAAATCTTTAGCAGTTTGAAAGGTACAAGAAGGAATCTGAATTAACTCTTTCTCTAACTTAGGAATATTGATTCCAGCAATTAGACGATCACGTAGTTGAGTATGCAGCTGATCTCCAAAGTTACACTTTGAAGCTTGTATTTGAAGTTGCAGAATAAAGTCTCTAATCTTCTGGTTGGGGGCACGAACCAGTTTATTGAATTGAGCCCTCTCTCTTGTCTCAAAAGTAGTTACATGAAAGTGATGTATCAGAAGTTCACGAATCTTGTCATATGACAGAGAAATGTGTTTATCTGGAAACGCCAGATTCTTTACTAGGCTATATGCATCTAGCCCAATAGCAGTAATGAAATGAGCTGGAATTTTGTCATCCCGAACATTCTTTGAAATGCACCATGCATCGAAGCATTCAAGGTAATCAGCAATTTCCCGCGGAGAACCATTTATAGGAAATTTTCCAAGGTTATTTAGTTCCATCGCGACGCCAATTTGTAGTAATTATTTGTAATCGTAGTATTAGTATTTCGAGATGACCGAATTACAAGAATCCAACCAAAACACAGAGAGGGCGGAAATCAGGAATTTGTATTTAGCGGAATTCTAATGCAATTCATATATGAAACATATTAACAATCAACAGTAAGTATTTAAACAATACAGAGATAGAAATTGTCAATCACCACCTACCGGAAATATGGAGAATACCACTACCAATCAAATCAAGTGATGAAAAATAATGGAATTATATAAATGAAGTTAGAATGTTTTGTGAGTAGTGCCTTGATATGATTATGAGGAGTAATAAATTATGCTCGAAATGTGGTCATCAGTAAACATCTCTGTATAACAGTCCACTGTGTGATTTATCAAAATAAATTTTTCCCATAATGGAACGATGTGAGAAAGCCAGGTAAGATCAGACGAAATGCACAATCTACTGTGTTTATGATTTGATTTAGTTCCAACTTCTGTGCCATCTATGATTATGGAACAATACAAGCTAACCAGTTCATGTAAGCCGCATTTATGTCTGAAAGTTAATTTCAACTCAGCTCAGATTACTCGATGACTTTCAGTCATAGAAACAAGATTTCTACTGGAAAATTAGAACATTATAAAGCACTTATTCAATACAAGTGAACACGCTATTTAATAAATTTCACCTCAAAGTTGTTCGACAAGATATAATTAATTTTATATAACCGCTTGCTAAATCCTCATTATTACAAAATAGAATTTTCAAGAGTTAACTTGTAAGGATTTGATTTGTTTCTCAAGTTTGATCACTGAGTGATTGATATCAGTTAGAGAAACATTGAAAATCAGGGAGTACTGGGCATCTGTTTCATCCTAATTTGAGACTCATCAGTAGTACACACCTAACGGGTTTTTAATCCAGCTTACTAGCTTGCCCGTAACTGGAAGGTCCTGGATGCGTACTGCTGATGAGTCCCAGACTAGGACGAAACGGCTGTTCAGTTCTATGTGTTGGTTTTCTATAGTCCTTTAACTGATGTCATTCCATAGACAGACTTGAAAAATGTGCCACTCCAGTATACTAATAACAATAAAGATGGGTATTTCAGAGCAATAAAATCGATCAAGCGGAAATCCACATGTTAATTTGAGCGTATGAGTCAACAATTCCCATCCTAGCAGAGGTATATTGATTCTCAAGTATTGGTTTTGTAGGGATTTTGTTTGATTGCATGGAGGATTTAATCATGAGCTGACATCAGTTAGAGAACCACTGGAAAACCTGGGAGTACTGGACAGCTGTTTCGCCCTAGTTTGGGCCTCTTCAGCAGTACGCACCCACCGGAATTCGAACCCAGGACCTACTGGCTACAAAGCTAGCTCGTAGACCATTTAGCCACTCGGACCCAGTCCAATGGTCCTTGAATTATAACTTCTGATTCCTTTACTATCCGTAGTTATTCTTTTTTGTATCAAACTTTTATACTACTTACTGGTAGTAAGTAGTATAAGGTATTAGGTGAGGTTTAAAAGCTCAAAAAGACGGGTACTGTGTTGTTGATAGAAGTATAAAACTTGGGGACTGTGGCGGTAGAGTATAACTCTATTATAGATAAGATTTTATTTCGATAAATCAAACAGTGTTATACAGTAATATTAACCGATGACGTTTTGAGCACAAACTATTGCCACTCATAATCATATCAAGCTACTCACTCACACAACTTTTTACTTCATTTATATCGATTAGATATTGGAATAAAATTCAATATGAGATAATGTGCATTCAGAAATAATAATACGAGTGTTATCAATCAAATACAATCAAATGGGAAATAAGACGAGTGTTTTTTATAGTCATAATAATAAGTAACTTGTTAGAATGTTATGATGTGTTTGAACTGGAGTAGAATTTCAAGATTATTTATTATCCTCCTCTGATTTGACTGATTGTTGGTAATAATATCTTCCATATCTCTGGTATTTGCGCTGATTCATTTCTCTGGCATGTGTTGTGTTGGGTGTAGACTCGATGAACCAGGCAGGATTCAGTAATCAATCTCTCTCTTCACCTACATAGATTACTTCTTAGAATCTTAACCCTCTCCCACCAGCCTATTGTCTGGTTGTGTGTTAATAGATGCAGTGCGATTGCTGAGGCTTTTCCTTTACTAAATACCTTATCTTCTCGGGGTCAACCATCCTTACCTAAGCTAAATTCTTATGTTCTGACAATCTGATTACCCCGAACTACTAGTTTGACCTATGTAGTTGACCCAACTCACAGTCATTACAAGGTATTTTGTAAATTATATTATTTTGTTTAATTGGATCAACCGACAGGCTCCTTTAACCTACAAAGCTTGTCCCTGATTGAGTGAGTTATTAGGTTTGAATGCCACTCTAATTCCTGCTTTATTAAGAATCCTACGTAGGGTCTCAGATGTCCCCTCCCTCCTTATATGGTATAACAGTAGATGACTTACATTCTCTCTTATTTATATTATCACTACTAGTTTCACAATTATGTTTAATTTGCTTTTGGCCTTTTCCGATCTTCCTAATGAATTTTAATAGGATAGTTATTTGATACCAATGTCTCTTGCACCTGTTTTATTTCATCATTCAGATCTTTTTTATTCTGTGCTATTTAGTGCTATGGCTTGGTTTACTAGACACTTAACTAAGCCAGCCTTTACAGACAACGAACCGATGAGATGAATTAAAGTCTAAATATCTATTAGCAGAATGAGTGGACTTTTTATGAACACTAGTGTACAGTTTGCCTTCTTCTGTCCGTTTTATTTTACAGTTTAACATTATAACTAATTCTCCTTGTACATTTACCGATTCAAATGTGAATTTTATTCCCTCTACCAGTGAGTTGATATGTGTCAAGCAGCTAGAGAGAGAGAAATGTTCTGTTTTTAACACTGTGTGTGAAAGCGTCAATTATCCACATATCTCAACCACCATATTTTCAGAGTAGGATTAAGTGTATTAAGAGCAATATTTTCCCACCTGTCATCCATAAAGATATCTGGTACGATAGGAGATATTGGTGATTCCATTGCTGTCTTCAGTTGAGAAACCATAAATCAGTCAAAAGGATGTTATATCCAACTGACAAGTGCTAAACAGGATGCAATGTGCCTCCTGAAATCCCACTGCTAGTCACATTCAACCAAACAATGCGTGGATGGAATTTACGAAGTTGTGTATTTCGGATATCCTAAGAATCATCTTTACTGTATCAGAAGCACCAGTAAATATTAACGAGGGAAATTTGCAAGAAGTCACTTCCTTTACTTATAAATAAATAATAAAATAAATAATAAATTTTTTTTGCTTTATTCCAAAAACAGTACTAATGATACAGCAAGGAATTTTCAGCATTCAGTACAATATTGCATCTAATTTACTCAAAAACGACAAAAAAAATTAAAAATACACATTACATAACAGTAATAAAACGATTTTTATAGCAGCTACATAGCAAAATACTGTATGCCATACGGAGAAAAATATGTATAAAGTACAAAATTGTAGTAATAATAGTAATACCAACTAAAATAAAATAGCAGAGTAACAATTAAACAATAGAAAGTGTGACACCATAAAATACAGAAAGACGAACGATGAAAGGGTCGATTCACTGTGCTAATTACATAGTAACTTGTAAGTTTCACGTCTAACAGAGTCTTCGTCACATAAAGTACGGGCTAAATAGGGTATTGTAGAATTTCTATACTGAGTGGTACGAACATATAACTTTTTATATTGACTTCTCTTCCTACCTGATGAGATACAAGGGGACAGGTGTGAATAAAGGGGGTGCAGAGGGTCCGACAGTATAGCCTTTGCCCATTTCATACAGGAATTTATATGCCTCTCGACTATAGTATTAGCGAGCTCATGCAGTGGCAGACCACAAGCTCTACTCACAGCATTTAATACTCTTCGTAATATGATATAATCTTTTTTGAGAAGCCCAGTAAAGATTAATGGAGAGCAATAGAGTACAATAGGTAAAATACAGGAGTTTAAAAATTGCAAAACTAAAGGTTGGTTGATACCTGATTGTCTTAACTTTTTAATGTAGAAGGTAAGACGAAACATTTTCCTAGAGATAGATAAGATGTGTGATGACCATGAAAGGTCAGAGGAAAGAACTAATCCAAGGTATTTAATGCTTGATTTGGTTTCAATTTCCGTGCCATCTATGCTACAGGGATCATGCGAGCTAACTAGTTCAAGTAAGTCGCGTCGATGCTTGAAAGTAAAGTCAAGTGCCTGACATTTGGAAGGATTTAATATAAGACCATTTGACTTGGACCAGTTGTTGATGTCCAACAGAAAGCTATTAAGTTTGGAGCTGTCAGACTCAGAAGTGATAGGCAGTGATACAGTCAGATCATCTGCATATTTGACAAAGTTAGTTTCGTTTGAATGAGGCAGGTCATGTAGGAAGAAAGAAAAAAGAAAAGGAGAGAGGACAGCACCTTGTGGAACACCTGATTTTGTAAGCGAGGTAGAAACTGTGTAGCAGCGTTTCAACCAGAGGCGACAGCATGGATGGAGAATTCGAATCCAGTGAGAATCGGAAAGGCAAGACACGCCCTAATCACTCTAAAATCAGTCTGGAAAGCTTCTGCACTTCAGCACAAAGAATAAAAGCATATAAACATGGCCTATGCGTCACGAAATGCATTTCTGACAGCCAACTGAAGACTTTTATCAACGACTGCCCCCCCCCCAATCCCCCCGAGAAAGAAACTCTGGGAAAGAATCGATAAAGAAGCTGTTGCTCAACAAATATTCCGAAGAATATGGAGGTGGGTTGGACACATGTCATTGGGGAGATCATAGAGAATGACACTAAGCGTCTGGAATTCGAATGTAACCCGAATGGAAAATGACGAGTTAGGCGTGTGAAGGAGGCTGACACGAAAGAGATCGTGTGAGGAGGAGGAGATCAGAGCCTATGAACAATCATGAAACCAACTAAGGAGGACTGCAGACAACAGGAGAAAATAGAGATGCTCTACTGAAGCTCTGTGTTCCACTTCGAACCCAATGGAATAATTCTAATATCACTGATTCCCTACAACCAAGTTCAATATTACCTCAGGTAAGTATGGTTTATTCAACAGTATGTATGCCATCAAATGTTGCTTTCTACAGGTAAAATATCCTGCTGATTTAAAGCTAATTATATTAAAAATTGGTTGGAGGATTTCATCATGAGCTGAAATCACTTAGAGGATCACTGGAAAACTAACAGGGAGTATTGGATAGCTGTTTCGTCCTAGTTTGGAACTCTTCAGCACGGGCAGTGGGATTGGATCCCAGTGGTTTAATGGTCTACGAGCTAGCTCGCCTTGTAACTAGAATGTCCTGGGTTCGAACTCTGAAGGATGCGTACTAATGAAGATTGCTAAACTACGACTACTGTTGGTTTTCCAATGGTTCTCTAACTTATGTCAGCTCCTGATGAAATCCTCCAACCAATTAAATAAAATCCCTACAAATACCAATTTATTAAAATTTGTTAAAAATGACTTCAGTAATCTGCGATGGACCAGTTGCCAATCCTCGGCACTTCGAATTCCGTATATAAATTTCAGTGTGTTTGTACGAGGAAGCAAATGCATAAGTCGTACAGAAAGGCAATTGTCTACTTGTATACTGGAGCATTCTCCAAAGTGGTTGAAAACAGTTGAATTCAAAGTTCCAAAAAGCTAAGTAACAAAGTATCTAATGGACTACTGACATGATATTGCCACTGGCTCAAGTCATTCATACAGTTGTTAGCAGACAGACAAAGAAACAGGAAGATGGTTGCAATTGCGGCGTCTTGTGCAATTCGAGTTTATAAACCACTTAGAAAGGTGTAGACTTCCAGGCTGGGGTCCTCGGGACGGTAAAAATCTATGGTTGGAAACAATTGGTGACATGGCTCAAAACCGTTCTCAGTGGCGCAGATGCATCCACTCCCTGTGACTTATGATCTTCAATGAAACTGTTTTGTATTTCTTTATTACTCCTTTGTCTCACACCTCTGCTCACTGTTTCTATTATGCTTTTCTTGTACTTTCTTCTCTTGCTTCGCGTGCTACACGGAATGTGGCGACTTGAACTTCCGCACATTTGTGCAAAGTTCTATGTCGAAAACAGACAGACAGACAGTATATATATATATATAAGTAAACCGTTGTCACTCTGAATCTAACATGGTAAAACGTTTTGCTTATTATTCTACCTCATTATTATTATTCTTGATTCATTTAAAACTTTTAGAAAATCAAAACAAGTGATTCAGCGAAGAGACTCTTTTCAACGAATTTATCATCAAGCTGTACAGTCGTATATATATGGTTTTTCAGAAGTTATATCCGATGAGGGAATTGAATCATAGGTGTGAATGCATAAAATAATAATAATAATCATATGAAGTTCAATTAAAACTAAAATGTTTGTGATTATAATCATAGTTAAATGTCAAGTGGCAAAGCAGATTAGTGTCATATATAGAATAATTCATAGGAGGGATAGAACTTGAAAAAGGATGTGCAATTATAGGATTAGTAGACAAATCGAATAAAACAAAAACGTTACGTAATATTGTGTGAAATTTAATAGCATAGAATTTATCGTTGTAAAAAACAATTGATTTAGAATGAAGAGTGGAACAAGTGAAATAACACCGGGGACAGTTCAAAGTGAGAATAATAATAATAACAATTGACTTAATAAGGAAGAGTATACAAATTGAATAGACAAATGAAAAATGAAAAATTGGTAGAGCTAAAATATGATTGGGGATTACCATATTTTAGCATAGAGCGATTAAGACCATGAAAGTTGGAGGGGTTGAACGAACTTTTTCTGTACACAGAGATCTGGCTTTTCTGTTTCGATAGCCAAAGCTTCAGCAATACAGATGAGTCGGGTACGTAGGGATTTGGGTAAATTACTCTTTGCCTTGTAGATGACTTTAAAGGTGGAGGCTATAGAGATAGGGTGATCATTATCGACTAGATGTTCTATGATCGCGCTTCTTATTGCTCCACTTCCACCTTTTCGTAGCCATGCAGGATAATGTTCTTGCACCCTCTTGGACAAAACTCGAGTCGAACGACCGATATACCTAGCTCCACAAGAGCAGGTGAATTGATAAACGCACATAGAGTTGGTCAACATTGGGATCTTGTCCTTCAGGTTATTGAACAATAATGGTCAGCTAGTAAAAGCTATTCTCAGAGAGGCAGCAGGGAATGTTCTTTTCAGGGACTATGATATCCTTCGTTTCATGATATCGGAAGCTAAGTCCCCTTTGAATTCTAAGCTCATGTAAAGTATTTTCTTGGGAGCGGTTGATAAGTCACGTTTTGTAGGCTTTGAATGTATATTCTTATCTACAAAACGTGGTGGAAACCTATTTTCCATTAGGATTTTCCTCAAAGTGTATAACTCATCTTCCACAGTATCAGTGCTACATATGCGTCGAATATGAGTGGCAAGCGACCGGATCAGGTTTCGTTTTCGACCAATGGGTACCCAGTTGTAGAAACTATCCTTTATCAGTAGGATTATCTTAACTCACTTCAACACTATTATTATTATTATTGTTATTATAACTATTACTATTGATATTAGTCTGTTTGCAATTCTTGTTATATTCCCTAATGACTAATTGTTTATCTATGTGAAGTAATTGAAGCGTAATGCAATTTATCTTAATTTTGATCTCTCATACTCTCTCTCCCTTTATCTATTTGAACATGACCTGGAAAACATTCGCACGTGTCTTTCTGTATGACTAATTCGATGTAGTTTATTTGTGCTTATCAGTCTTATATCTCCCAATGTAATTTCAAAAGTATACATATCCGTGCATGTAGCGTATTCAGCTGACGAGGAGTTCTACTGAAATTTGATGAATTCATTAAATCCTACTTTATTAGTCTGCTTTACTTTGCTCGTTTTAAAAGTAGTTAAGATGTTAAAATAGTGTTTAGTAAATTCAACCATTGATTTTCTTAAATATATGTGAAATACATTCGATCGAATATGAAAGATCATAGTTCAGGATCAACATATTCAAGATTCTATACAAAAATTGTTGATGATAATTAGACATTTTAAAACTCATTTTTTAAACACGGTTTTTCGGTTTTCACATAATCAGTGTTTATGTACCTTAATCAGTTTGAGGGCACCGCCAACAATTATACGTCTCATCTACCAGTTGTACAATAATGCTGTGCATTTCAAGTAATCCAAAACGGGAAAATCACAGAATCCTTCGAAGAAGTGGAGACGGGAGTAAGACAAGGCTGGCTGGCTGGCTGCCCGACTGTCTTCAGTGATTTTCCTGATTGCAGTAGATTGGATAATGCGATAGACAGAGGGCTGCGAGGATAGAGGCATAAAATAGAACCACACAAAAGGCTTGGAGGATCTGGACTTCGCCCGCGATAATATATGTCTGATTTCCCATGAACTGGAAGATATGCAAGTGAAAAGCAACAAGTTGGCAGAAGAAGCATCCAGAGAGGATAGGACTTCAGGTGAACATAGAGGAAACAGAGGTGATGAAGATTGCTGACTGACAATAACAGCCACAGCAACAACGACAGACAACAATCAGCCAGTGTAAATGGTATAAATCTGAAAGAAGCAACCTCCTCTACCTACTTACCTACCTGGGAAGCATCATTTCAACTACAGGTGGACAGAACTGACGAGAATATCAAAGTGAGGATCAGGGAAGCAAGGCAAGCTGTCATTTCTCTCAAGTGTGGGTGGAGATCAACAGCACTCAATGAAAAACAAGATCGGAATTTTCAACTTAAATGTGAAGTCCGTGCTACTTATTATGCGGATTAGAGACTTGCACTGCGCGTCATGCAGGGTACCTTGAACAAAATACAGAAAATTAACCAACAGCTGTCTTCGCTCAGTACTCAAGATCAGATGGCTGGGCAGAAAATATCACCAACAGAGAAGAATCTCTGCCAATGAAAGAACCAACCCAACAGAAACCAGTTGTGCAAGAAATATGTAGGAAGAAATGGAGGTGGATTGGCCATACACTGAGAAAACAAACCACCAAGTGTCATCACACGCCAGGCCATCGCTCGAGTGGAATCTGAATGGGAAGCTGTGAGTTGGTCGTCAGTGCGAGAGCGACGTGGAGGAGGTGAAGTGAAGAGGAGACGGGAGCACGTGGGCAGACATGGAGCCAGGTGAAAACGTTGGCAGAGAACCGAATGCAATGGAGAAGTGGGGCTGAAACCTTATGTTCCTCTAGGAACTAAGGGAAACAACAATAATAATAAGTAGTCAGCTTAAGACGTTGAAAAATGACACAGGTAGCTTATTTGAAGCTAGTGTGAACACAGACGATATAAGTGACAATAAATCTGAGATACGCTTTCATACATAGCGATGAATTGTCAGCATGTGTTGGAGTGGTCCGAAGAATGAATACCCCGATCAACGCATGTGCAAGCACTCCAGTCGCACACTGAAGTGTCAGTTCGTATGAACTAGAGGGAATAACACCCCTTTCAGATCAGACTCATTTGGGTCTAGGTGTCATAGATAGTCACGACTTTAAACTGCAGCACACTGTTACGCAGTGACGGCTTATATTTTTTTATCTTTATGAGTAATATGTGGAGACTTTACTATAAAATCACCTCTTTACATAATTCTTTGATGAAGTGAAGACTGGGAAATTGTATCCAGGCAGCCAATCCCCTTATCTTCAAGGGGCCTCATATATATCCTAGAAAACGGTTTAAAGGAAGTCAACACGAATGATTCTTCGTATGACCAGTTTGAATCTCTCCTTATCTCGTTATACAGGAGGCAAAGAGGAGATCTCATCACAATGTTTAGATTTCAAATAATGACTATGGAACTAATCTCTTCCCTACTTTCCATCCCACCAGGTAGAAAACTTCAAAGGACATAGTATGAGAGTTCAAAAGTGAAGAAGAAATTATATCGCTGTGGAGTACTGGTTCTCACACCGAGTCATCAACTCCTAGAAGCGACTCCCAGAAAAAGTGATGTCAGCACTCATTCAAGAAGGGTTTGGACAAACAGAGAAATTTACTTGAAATGGATTAACACACAGGCTTGAAGCCTTCTCTCCTCAATCAACAAATCTGAATCTGAATGTTAGAAAGCACTAACCCCCCCCCATTGAAAACTCTTCAAGTAATTTAATAATTTATATAAAGTGTGATAAAGGTTTGATCGAATAGTTTCACAACAATTGTGCACCCGAGTGAGAAGCAGATATATGTCAGAATTATATTTGTAGGATCACAATGAAATTGGAAAAAAACCCTTCGTTAAGCAAACTGATCTCAACATAAGGGAAATTAATCAAAATTCAAATAACTTAGGTATGTATTAACGGATATATCTTCTCTTCGGAATCCTTGTCTAATCATGTCTGAGACATGAAATGACATCAAACCCAAATAAGCAAAATTACAGGAATTGTGATCAAGTTGGAAACAGCTCATAGTCACCGATAAACTGATTTCAAACACACCATCATGGGTAGTTGTTGAGTGTATATTTATTGTTGGTGTGTTGATGTGTTTGTGTGATTGTGTTGTGTTGTGTTGTGTTGTGTATTTGTTTCTCAAAGCCCTCTGCCCCAGGGAGGATCGAACTCCCGACCCCTGGTTTACAAGACCAGTGCTCTGACCACTGAGCTATGGAGGCCCGCCCGACTTCTCCACCACCATACAACACAACACATCACATCACATCACATCACATCACACACACACACTCTCATATCAATCAAACAATCATTCAATCAACCAATCAATCAGTCAATCGGTCAGCCTACCACATTATCACTCATTCACTCAAACATATATCCAAATCACTAACTAATCCATCCATCCACTTCCAAATACGCACACACACACACACACACACACACACACACACCACTTCACAATGTATAGTAATCACCTCTGGTAATAAGAAATCACCTCATTCCTGGAACGCACATACACGCATATGTGTGTTGTCCTCGTGAGTACGAATGCATTTCGTTTCGGTCAGATGACATGAATTGTCGTTTCAGAGGTGATTTTCATGTTTCTGAGGAAATCAGCTTGCAGTAGTGGGTATCGTTGTGTGTGTGTGTGTGTGTGTCAGACAGATTGTTTGTTTGTGAATTTGATGGCGAGTGAGTGAATGTGTGGGTAGACGAGTGACGGATGGATTGTCAGTCGATGAGATTGTCAGCGTGAGGAGACTTTAAGCGTTCGTTACTTGATGATGTGGCTAGTTGTGGCTTGGTGAATATTTTGTGAGTTCTTTGAAGTGATGAGTGATAGATAGATAGATAGATAGATAGATAGATAGATATTGTTGTTATGATGACGATATTTTCGTGAATGATGGAGTTGATAGGTGGTTGTTGTGAGTGAGTTAGTTTGTGTGTGTGTATGTGTGTGTGTCAGTTAGTTAGTTAATTTGTTTGTGTAGTGTGAAGTTGGTTGATTATGTGAGTGTGTACGTGCTCCTCGATAGTATAGTGGTGAGTATCTCCGCCTGTCACGTGGAAGGCCCGGGTTCGATTCCCGGTCGAGGAGCTGGCGTTTACTTCACCCGATCAATCAGTCAATCAAATGCACTCCGCTCTGCTCTTCTCTGCACCAACTCTCGCACCATACAACACTGTCGACATCACCTTGACAGACCGAACAACAGTACACACTCAGTCAAGCCGAAACACTCAAAATCAAAAATGCAGATTAACTGATACGAAATGAGTGAGAGTGCAGAGCGGAGCACGGCAGAGCACAGCACAACACAACACAGTATTACACGGATGTCGGAAGAAATGTCGGATCGACGAAGATTATGTTCTCCTCAGCCAGCTAGGATTTTCTTCGGGCGTACTGCAGAAAGTGAGACAGACAGTCATCTGCAGTCTGACCCAAAGTTCTGCAGTGCGAAACAAGTCAATTCTAGCTGGGTCAGCACTGTGTGAACGAGCTGAGTGATACGTGATTAGGCGGTGGATGGAGGCGGGGAGGAATGGAGGCAGGGGGGAGGTGGGTAGGTAGGAAGGTAGGTAGGTAGGTAGGTAGGTAGAGAGGGAGGGAGGAAGGGAGAGACAGGGAGATAGACAGTGAAAGAGACAGCGAGAGAGACAGCGAGAATGAGAGAGTGAGAGTTGGATTGAGTATTGACAAGTAAGCAGTAATACTTCGATTTGTTGTATTTTTCATAGACGAGACCCTGACACATACACAGTGGAGGAGAACAATGCACACAGAAATGTTGATCGATGGATAGACGAAGAGGGAACGGGCGAGAGAGGAGTGTTGATGGTGTACATCCGTGGGTGTGTGTGTGTGTGTGCGTATTCCAGTGTGTATGTGTCCGTCTTCGACAGACAGTGTATCTACCATGTATCATCATGGGTTTTATTTAGGTGATTTAGGTGACATAGTGGTCATTTCGAGGTAGGTGTTTAATGGATATATCGTGCGTGAGTGTGAGTGACTCAGTGAGTGAGAGAGTGATTGAGTGAGTGAGTCAGTGATTGTGATTCGGCGAGGATGATAGTTGTTGAGTGTATATTTATTGTTGGTGTGTTGATGTGTTTGTGTGATTGTGTTGTGTTGTGTAAGTGTGGTTGTTTCTCAAAACCCTCTGCCCCCAGGGAGGATCGAACTCCCGACCCCTGGTTTACAAGACCAGTGCTCTGACCACTGAGCTATGGAGGCCCGCCCGACTTCTCCACCACCATACAACACAACACATCACATCACATCACATCACACACACACACTCTCATATCAATCAAACAATCATTCAATCAACCCATCAATATGTCAATCTATTGCGTGCGTTTTCTGACTAAACTGCTGTACACATATATTCTATGTATTTCTTCGTTCTTATTGATGTGCGCAGACGTTGTGGCTACTCGACGCCCACAACGTAAATCAAAAGGCACTTGTGAAGATTACGAATATGTATTGAAGCAGTAGTCAAATTCGAAATTGTGTCAAGGTAATATTCAACAGTGAATGGACAAGTATTTGCGAAGTATATATAAAATCGGTCTGTATACACATATAATGCAAGTATACAAATTAGATTAAAAAGCATGTTTACAGTTGGTATAGGGGTACTACATAATTCCCCCACCAGAACACTAAAATATAAAAAAAATACATTTAAGTGTTCGAAAATAACATGCGTCAGCGTAATACGTAGCAGCGATAGTACACAGAAGGCGATTTATTAAGCTGAAAAATGAGCAGTTTAATGCGGTTAATAACGTCGATAATAAATGCGATAATCTAGGGAAAGTGGAATTACTAATCGTAATAGAATATATAAGGAACGATAAAATTGTCCGGGGATCTGTAGTCGGTAGACGAAAACGATACGTGAATAATATACGAGATGTGATTAAATATAATAATATAGGAAATATCGATGTTAAAATAATAGTGACGTGATTTATGTATGAAAATATTAATCAGTTAAATGAGTAATCAAATGACAATTACGAATAAAGATAATAAAAATGAAAATTCGTAGTAAGTTATATTTCGATGACTTGCACGTAACGTTTAGGCCAATGGACTCGTCTACCAGATCGTGTTGTTTTCGCAGGCTTCTCTGTCGACGTTGAAGCTTGTGTGGATGTAGGTGTTGGCACGTCGTTCAGCTGGTTCTTATCGTTGACTTCGAAATCGTCGAGGAACGCTGGTTTGACTCTGTCGATACTGATGGCTTCTGTTTTATTCAATCTTTCTATCGTGATAACTTTCGCGTTTCTGTTTAGAACTTTGAATGGGCCATCATAAGCGGGTTGAAGTGGTCGTTGTACACCTTCTCTCCTGACGAAGACGTGAGTACAATCTGTCAGTTGTGACGGGATGTATGACGCTCGTTCCTGCTGACGTGGAATTGATATCTTTAGCTCGTTCATGTGTCGTTTTAGCTGATGCACGTAACCAGTCATATCGTGTGGAACTTGGTTACCCGGGGTGAAAAATTCTCCTGGTAATCGTAATGTTGTTCCATAGACTAGTTCGGAAACACAGCAGCCAATATCTTTCTTTATAGTAGCTCGTATACCAAGTAATACTAGTGGAAGTTTGGTTGACCAATCGTTTTGAGTCAAAGAAGCAGCGAGCGCAGCTTTGAGTTGTCGATGAAATCGTTCGACCATACCGTTGGAACTAGGATGATACGCTGTCGTTCGTATTCGTTTAATGCCTAGTAATTCAGTTAGTTGGTCAAAAGTCGGCTTTCAAACTGGGCACCTCTGTCTGTAGTGATAATTGATGGGACACCAAAGTTGGCTATCCAGTTTTCGACTAAAGCTTTAGCTACCGTTTCAGCTGAGACGTCGATTAATGGAACTGCTACTGGCCAACGAGTAAATCTGTCAATGCAGGTTAGAATATAGTTGAAACCATTGGAAGGAGGCAGTGGACCAACTATGTCTACATGTACATGGTCAAATCTAGAGTCGGGGTTAGGGAAGCGACCAAGTGGTGCTTTGGTGTGCCGGTTGATTTTGACTCTTTGACAAGACAAGCAATTTCGTGTCCACTTCTTAACGTCGCTGTTAATGTTTGGCCAGATAAATCTTTCTCTTAGTAGCTTGGTAGTAGCGCTAACACCAGGATGCGACAAGTTATGTAACTTCTCGAATACTGTATGTCTCATAGCTATTGGAACGAAAGGTCGATATTTACCTGTAGAGGTGTCGCAGATAACTTTTGTCGTGCCGAAAGGAATTGCCTCGAGGTTTAGAGATGTTGTTTTAGAAGACATGATCTTTTTGAGTTCGGCGTCATCTCGTTGTAAGTTTGAGAGATGTTCGTAGTCGATGTCTGGGCATACAATGTTATCAATGTGCATACGTGATAAAGCGTCTGCCACTTCATTGTTTTTACCCTTTATGTGTCGCAGATCGGAGGTGAACTGGGATATAAACTCGAGATGTCGTAGTTCACGTGGAGAGTAGTTATCCTGTTTTGCTGATAAGGCTTTCGTTAGAGCCTTGTGGTCTGTAAAGACAGTAAAAGGTGTACCTTCCAGCATATGTCGAAAGTGCTTGATTGCTAAATAAACAGCTAATAACTCTCTACCAAAGGTGCTATATCGACATTGAGTAGGATTCAGTCGTTTCGAAAAGAATGCAAGGGGTTGCCATTCGCCATGTACCTGCTGTTGTAACACTGCCCCAATGGCGACATCTGAAGCATCTGTCATGAGAGACAGGGGGCGTCATTCTGGCGTCTGACTAAGAGCGTCTTGTCATTTAACGATTGTTTAACAGCTTCGAATGCTTTAACAGCTTCTGCAGGCAAATGGAATGAACGACTATGTCCACGTAAGCAGTCGGTCAACGGTTGCAAAACTCTAGCACAGTTCGGGATAAAACGCCGGTAAAAATTGACTAGACCCAAAAATCGCCGTAGTTTCTTGAAAGAATCTGGTAATGGATAGTCTTTGATGGCTTGTACATCGTCGGGGACTGGTCTAATTCCTTGATTGTCAATCAAGTGACCGAGGAATTTCAGTGATTTCTTACCAAATTCGCATTTATCTAAATTGATAGTCATGCCGTATTTGTGAAGTCTTTCAAACACCGTCCTCACATGTTTCACATGCTCGGTTTCGTCTGCACTTGCAATTAGTAAGTCGTCAATGTATGCGTAGACGAAGGGCAGGCCGCGGAGTACTTGGTCGATGAGACGTTGAAATGTCTGAGCGGCGTTCATCAGCCCGAAAGGCATGCGCACGAATTCGTATAAGCCGAATGGCGTGGTGATAGCGGTTTTTGGAACGTCATCCGGGTGGATGGGAATATGATGGTACGCTCTGACAAGGTCGATTTTGGAGAAAATTTTAACCTCTGGCAAGTTGCTGGCGAAATCGTGAATATGCGGTATGGGGTATCGGTCAGGTACCGTTTGCTTGTTTAAAGCTCGATAATCCCCGCATGGCCGTATCTCACCAGAAGACTTTTTGGGTACCATGTGCAGCGGTGAAGACCAAGAGCTGTTGGATGGTCGAATAATGCCGAGCTCTAACATTTTATCGAACTCTGTTTTTGCGATTTTAAGTCGATTTGGGTCAAGGCGTCGAGGACGTGCAAAAACTGGTGGTCCAGTGGTTTTAATGTGATGAACCACTTGATGCTTTAGTTCTGTTGCTCGGAAAGAGGGTTGTAGAAGGTCAGGGAACTGATTTACTAAGTCAGTATATGGAGATGCTGGTGTGCGTGTGACCATCAAGTTCAGCGATGATGCACGGCTAATCGTACCAGCGATGTACCTTTTATTGAGCGAGTCTATAAGCTTAGGGCTAACCGGATCAACTAGCAGTTTGTGTTGCTGTAGAAAATCTATACCAAGGATTGGGGATGGAACGTCTGCGATGATGAAAGACCAATGTAGGTATTCTGCAGACCAAAATCTAAAGTCATTCGTTTACTACCATATGTAACAATATTAGACTTATTAACGGCTTGGAGCGTAACTGCAGGGTCAGGATGTTGACGTTCCTGCGTAGTCGGAGGGAGAACACTAACCTCTGCTCCTGTGTCGACTAAGAACGTAGTACCGGTATTTCTATCTGTTACATAAAACAAACGACTGCTAGATCGTAGATTGCCAACAGTAGAAGTTTTCATACATGACGATATATCTTTTGGTTTAGCCTGAAAGTTGCAAGGTGAACGACACCGTCGTGCATTGCTTCCGTAACTACGGTGGTACCAGCAAATAGTATCGTGATGTCGTGACGTGCTGGGTGATCGAGAAAGACGTCGACGAGACGAGCTTCTAGAACGGCTTGGTCGTGTGTGTGTGGTCAGTGCTGCTAACTGACTCAGTACGGTGTCGACTTTGTGTTCTAGAGCCTGTATCCTGTCGTCAGTGTCTGGCATTCTGCTGGTGGAAGCAACAGATTGAGGTGTTGACCTCTCATACATGCGATCTGCGATTTTGGCAAGCTTCTCAATGTCAATGTCGTCATCTCCGTAAGCAAGAACTTGTTGAATGTTTGCAGGAAGTCGTCGCAACCAAATTTGGTAAAAGAGACGTTTGTCGATATCTCTTCCTGCTACTAGGCTTTGCATGTGCCTCATGAGTTGTGATGGGGTTTTATCGCCTAGCTCTACATTGCTTAACAAACGATCGAGTGCTTGCCTATCAGAAAGTGAAGTGCATCGAAGTACTTCTTCTTTCAACTTGTCGTAAGGAGCGTCTGTGCTGGGCTGAACTATGTATTGTCGAACCTGTTCGGCGATTTCGTCTGGTAGTACTGTACTCAATATGCCAAATTTAACCGTCTGTGACGTAAGCTTATTGGCAGTGAAATAATTTTCCAGTCGTGCAAACCAAAGATGAGGGTCTTTGGGCCTAAAAACTGGTACAGTAAGAGAAATGGTACCAACAGATCCCAGCTCTAAGTTATCAGAGGTATCGGAAGACATGATACAATTCGTAGAAAAATGGTTTAACAGTAACAAAATAGCAAAAATTATGCACACCAAGAATATGGCAAAACAGAAAAACATGCAATGCAGGTGCTTACCACAGATTACTGCAAGTTGTGCGATGAGAAAGCACAAGAATGAGCTCGAAATGTCTATTATATGTATATATATCCGATAAAGTTAGAGTTTAAATAATCCAGCAAGTGTAATGATGCGTCCGGGTGAACAAAATGTCGTTGGAGACAATAAGTTATCGTCAAGGTCACCAATTTGTCGTCGCTGTCGAAATATCACGGTCGTCGGGTTCACCAATTTCATTGCGTGCGTTGTCTGACTAAACTGCTGTACACATATATTTTATGTATTTCTTCGTTCTTATTGATGTGCGCAGACGTTGTGGCTACTCGACGCCCACAACGTAAATCAATAGGCACTTGTGAAGATTACGAATATGTATTGAAGCAGTAGTCAAATTCGAAATTGTGTCAAGCTAATATTCAAAAGTGAATGGACAAGTATTTGCGAAGTATATATATAATCGGTCTGTATACACATATAATGCAAGTATACATATTAGATAAAAAAGCATGTTTACGGCTGGTACAGGGGTACTACAAATCGGTCAACCTAACACATTATCACTCATTCACTCAAACATATATCCAAATCACTAAATCATCCATCCATCCTCTTCCAAATACGCACACACACACACACACACACACCACATCACAATGTATAGTAATCACCTCTGGTAATAAGAAATCACCTCATTCCTGGAACGCACATACACACATATGTGTGTTCCCCTCGTGAGTACGAATGCATTTCGTTTCGGTCAGATGACATGAATTGTCGCTTCAGAGGTGATTTTCAGGTTTCAGAAAGGGAGGGAGGGAGAGACAGGGAGATAGACAGCGAAAGAGACAGCGAGAGTGAGAGAGTGAGAGTTGGATTGAGTATTGACAGGTAAGCAGTAATACTTCGATTTGTTGTATTTTTCATAGACGAGACCCTGACACATACACAGTGGAGGAGAACAATGCACACAGAAATGTTGATCGATGGATAGACGAAGAGGGAACGGGCGAGAGAGGAGTGTTGATGGTGTACATCCGTGTGTGTGTGTGTGTGTGTGTGTGTTCGATTGTGTATGTGTCCGTCTTCGACAGACAGTGTATCTACCATGTATCATCATGGGTTTTATTTAGGTGATTTAGGTGACATAGTGGTCATTTCGAAGTAAGTGTTGATGGATGTATTGTGCGTGAGTGTGAGTGACTCAGTGAGTGAGTGAGTGAGTGAGTCAGTGAGTGATTGTGATTCGGCGAGGATGATAGTTGTTGAGTGTATATTTATTGTTGGTGTGTTGATGTGTTTGTGTGATTGTGTTGTGTTGTGTAAGTGTGGTTGTTTCTCAAAACCCTCTGCCCCCAGGGAGGATCGAACTCCCGACCCCTGGTTTACAAGACCAGTGCTCTGACCACTGAGCTATGGAGGCCCGCCCGACTTCTCCACCACCATACAACACAACACATCACATCACATCACATCACACACACACACTCTCATATCAATCAAACAATCATTCAATCAACCAATCAATCAGTCAATCGGTCAGCCTACCACATTATCACTCATTCACTCAAACATATATCCAAATCACTAACTAATCCATCCATCCACTTCCAAATACGCACACACACACACACACACACACACACACCACTTCACAATGTATAGTAATCACCTCTGGTAATAAGAAATCACCTCATTCCTGGAACGCACATACACGCATATGTGTGTTGTCCTCGTGAGTACGAATGCATTTCGTTTCGGTCAGATGACATGAATTGTCGTTTCAGAGGTGATTTTCATGTTTCTGAGGAAATCAGCTTGCAGTAGTGGGTATCGTTGTGTGTGTGTGTGTGTGTGTGTCAGACAGATTGTTTGTTTGTTTGTTTGTTTGTGAAATTGATGGCGAGTGAGTGAGTTAGTGTGTGTCAGTTAGTTAGTTAGTTTGTTTGTGTAGTGTGAAGTTGGTTGATTATGTGAGTGTGTACGTGCTCCTCGATAGTATAGTGGTGAGTATCTCCGCCTGTCACGTGGAAGGCCCGGGTTCGATTCCCGGTCGAGGAGCTGGCTTTTACTTCACCCGATCAATCAGTCAATCAAATGCACTCCGCTCTGCTCTTCTCTGCACCAACTCTCGCACCATACAACACTGTCGACATCACCTTGACAGACCGAACAACAGTACACACTCAGTCAAGCCGAAACACTCAAAATCAAAAATGCAGATTAACTGATACGAAATGAGTGAGAGTGCAGAGCGGAGCACGGCAGAGCACAGCACAACACAACACAGTATTACACGGATGTCGGAAGAAATGTCGGATCGACGAAGATTATGTTCTCCTCAGCCAGCTAGGATTTTCTTCGGGCGTACTGCAGAAAGTGAGACAGACAGTCATCTGCAGTCTGACCCAAAGTTCTGCAGTGCGAAACAAGTCAATTCTAGCTGGGTCAGCACTGTGTGAACGAGCTGAGTGATACGTGATTAGGCGGTGGATGGAGGCGGGGAGGAATGGAGGCAGGGGGGAGGTGGGTAGGTAGGAAGGTAGGTAGGTAGGTAGGGAGGGAGGGAGGGAGGGAGAGACAGGGAGATAGACAGCGAAAGAGACAGCGAGAGAGACAGCGAGAGTGAGAGAGTGAGAGTTGGATTGAGTATTGACAGGTAAGCAGTAATACTTCGATTTGTTGTATTTTTCATAGACGAGACCCTGACACATACACAGTGGAGGAGAACAATGCACACAGAAATGTTGATCGATGGATAGACGAAGAGGGAACGGGCGAGAGAGGAGTGTTGATGGTGTACATCCGTGTGTGTGTGTGTGTAGGTGTGTGTTCGATTGTGTATGTGTCCGTCTTCGACAGACAGTGTATCTACCATGTATCATCATGGGTTTTATTTAGGTGATTTAGGTGACATAGTGGTCATTTCGAAGTAAGTGTTGATGGATGTATTGTGCGTGAGTGTGAGTGACTCAGTGAGTGAGTGAGTGAGTGAGTCAGTGAGTGATTGTGATTCGGCGAGGATGATAGTTGTTGAGTGTATATTTATTGTTGGTGTGTTGATGTGTTTGTGTGATTGTGTTGTGTTGTGTAAGTGTGGTTGTTTCTCAAAACCCTCTGCCCCCAGGGAGGATCGAACTCCCGACCCCTGGTTTACAAGACCAGTGCTCTGACCACTGAGCTATGGAGGCCCGCCCGACTTCTCCACCACCATACAACACAACACATCACATCACATCACATCACACACACACACTCTCATATCAATCAAACAATCATTCAATCAACCAATCAATCAGTCAATCGGTCAGCCTACCACATTATCACTCATTCACTCAAACATATATCCAAATCACTAACTAATCCATCCATCCACTTCCAAATACGCACACACACACACACACACACACACACCACTTCACAATGTATAGTAATCACCTCTGGTAATAAGAAATCACCTCATTCCTGGAACGCACATACACGCATATGTGTGTTGTCCTCGTGAGTACGAATGCATTTCGTTTCGGTCAGATGACATGAATTGTCGTTTCAGAGGTGATTTTCATGTTTCTGAGGAAATCAGCTTGCAGTAGTGGGTATCGTTGTGTGTGTGTGTGTGTGTGTGTCAGACAGATTGTTTGTTTGTTTGTTTGTTTGTGAAATTGATGGCGAGTGAGTGAGTTAGTGTGTGTCAGTTAGTTAGTTAGTTTGTTTGTGTAGTGTGAAGTTGGTTGATTATGTGAGTGTGTACGTGCTCCTCGATAGTATAGTGGTGAGTATCTCCGCCTGTCACGTGGAAGGCCCGGGTTCGATTCCCGGTCGAGGAGCTGGCTTTTACTTCACCCGATCAATCAGTCAATCAAATGCACTCCGCTCTGCTCTTCTCTGCACCAACTCTCGCACCATACAACACTGTCGACATCACCTTGACAGACCGAACAACAGTACACACTCAGTCAAGCCGAAACACTCAAAATCAAAAATGCAGATTAACTGATACGAAATGAGTGAGAGTGCAGAGCGGAGCACGGCAGAGCACAGCACAACACAACACAGTATTACACGGATGTCGGAAGAAATGTCGGATCGACGAAGATTATGTTCTCCTCAGCCAGCTAGGATTTTCTTCGGGCGTACTGCAGAAAGTGAGACAGACAGTCATCTGCAGTCTGACCCAAAGTTCTGCAGTGCGAAACAAGTCAATTCTAGCTGGGTCAGCACTGTGTGAACGAGCTGAGTGATACGTGATTAGGCGGTGGATGGAGGCGGGGAGGAATGGAGGCAGGGGGGAGGTGGGTAGGTAGGAAGGTAGGTAGGTAGGTAGGAGGGGAGGGAGGGAGGGAGAGACAGGGAGATAGACAGCGAAAGAGACAGCGAGAGAGACAGCGAGAGTGAGAGAGTGAGAGTTGGATTGAGTATTGACAGGTAAGCAGTAATACTTCGATTTGTTGTATTTTTCATAGACGAGACCCTGACACATACACAGTGGAGGAGAACAATGCACACAGAAATGTTGATCGATGGATAGACGAAGAGGGAACGGGCGAGAGAGGAGTGTTGATGGTGTACATCCGTGTGTGTGTGTGTGTGTGGTGTGTGTTCGATTGTGTATGTGTCCGTCTTCGACAGACAGTGTATCTACCATGTATCATCATGGGTTTTATTTAGGTGATTTAGGTGACATAGTGGTCATTTCGAAGTAAGTGTTGATGGATGTATTGTGCGTGAGTGTGAGTGACTCAGTGAGTGAGTGAGTGAGTGAGTCAGTGAGTGATTGTGATTCGGCGAGGATGATAGTTGTTGAGTGTATATTTATTGTTGGTGTGTTGATGTGTTTGTGTGATTGTGTTGTGTTGTGTAAGTGTGGTTGTTTCTCAAAACCCTCTGCCCCCAGGGAGGATCGAACTCCCGACCCCTGGTTTACAAGACCAGTGCTCTGACCACTGAGCTATGGAGGCCCGCCCGACTTCTCCACCACCATACAACACAACACATCACATCACATCACATCACACACACACACTCTCATATCAATCAAACAATCATTCAATCAACCAATCAATCAGTCAATCGGTCAGCCTACCACATTATCACTCATTCACTCAAACATATATCCAAATCACTAACTAATCCATCCATCCACTTCCAAATACGCACACACACACACACACACACACACACCACTTCACAATGTATAGTAATCACCTCTGGTAATAAGAAATCACCTCATTCCTGGAACGCACATACACGCATATGTGTGTTGTCCTCGTGAGTACGAATGCATTTCGTTTCGGTCAGATGACATGAATTGTCGTTTCAGAGGTGATTTTCATGTTTCTGAGGAAATCAGCTTGCAGTAGTGGGTATCGTTGTGTGTGTGTGTGTGTGTGTGTCAGACAGATTGTTTGTTTGTTTGTGAATTGATGGCGAGTGAGTGAGTTAGTGTGTGTCAGTTAGTTAGTTAGTTTGTTTGTGTAGTGTGAAGTTGGTTGATTATGTGAGTGTGTACGTGCTCCTCGATAGTATAGTGGTGAGTATCTCCGCCTGTCACGTGGAAGGCCCGGGTTCGATTCCCGGTCGAGGAGCTGGCTTTTACTTCACCCGATCAATCAGTCAATCAAATGCACTCCGCTCTGCTCTTCTCTGCACCAACTCTCGCACCATACAACACTGTCGACATCACCTTGACAGACCGAACAACAGTACACACTCAGTCAAGCCGAAACACTCAAAATCAAAAATGCAGATTAACTGATACGAAATGAGTGAGAGTGCAGAGCGGAGCACGGCAGAGCACAGCACAACACAACACAGTATTACACGGATGTCGGAAGAAATGTCGGATCGACGAAGATTATGTTCTCCTCAGCCAGCTAGGATTTTCTTCGGGCGTACTGCAGAAAGTGAGACAGACAGTCATCTGCAGTCTGACCCAAAGTTCTGCAGTGCGAAACAAGTCAATTCTAGCTGGGTCAGCACTGTGTGAACGAGCTGAGTGATACGTGATTAGGCGGTGGATGGAGGCGGGGAGGAATGGAGGCAGGGGGGAGGTGGGTAGGTAGGAAGGTAGGTAGGTAGGAGGAGGGAGGGAGGGAGGGAGAGACAGGGAGATAGACAGCGAAAGAGACAGCGAGAGAGACAGCGAGAGTGAGAGAGTGAGAGTTGGATTGAGTATTGACAGGTAAGCAGTAATACTTCGATTTGTTGTATTTTTCATAGACGAGACCCTGACACATACACAGTGGAGGAGAACAATGCACACAGAAATGTTGATCGATGGATAGACGAAGAGGGAACGGGCGAGAGAGGAGTGTTGATGGTGTACATCCGTGTGTGTGTGTGTGTGTAGGTGTGTGTTCGATTGTGTATGTGTCCGTCTTCGACAGACAGTGTATCTACCATGTATCATCATGGGTTTTATTTAGGTGATTTAGGTGACATAGTGGTCATTTCGAAGTAAGTGTTGATGGATGTATTGTGCGTGAGTGTGAGTGACTCAGTGAGTGAGTGAGTGAGTGAGTCAGTGAGTGATTGTGATTCGGCGAGGATGATAGTTGTTGAGTGTATATTTATTGTTGGTGTGTTGATGTGTTTGTGTGATTGTGTTGTGTTGTGTAAGTGTGGTTGTTTCTCAAAACCCTCTGCCCCCAGGGAGGATCGAACTCCCGACCCCTGGTTTACAAGACCAGTGCTCTGACCACTGAGCTATGGAGGCCCGCCCGACTTCTCCACCACCATACAACACAACACATCACATCACATCACATCACACACACACACTCTCATATCAATCAAACAATCATTCAATCAACCAATCAATCAGTCAATCGGTCAGCCTACCACATTATCACTCATTCACTCAAACATATATCCAAATCACTAACTAATCCATCCATCCACTTCCAAATACGCACACACACACACACACACACACACACCACTTCACAATGTATAGTAATCACCTCTGGTAATAAGAAATCACCTCATTCCTGGAACGCACATACACGCATATGTGTGTTGTCCTCGTGAGTACGAATGCATTTCGTTTCGGTCAGATGACATGAATTGTCGTTTCAGAGGTGATTTTCATGTTTCTGAGGAAATCAGCTTGCAGTAGTGGGTATCGTTGTGTGTGTGTGTGTGTGTGTGTCAGACAGATTGTTTGTTTGTTTGTTTGTTTGTGAAATTGATGGCGAGTGAGTGAGTTAGTGTGTGTCAGTTAGTTAGTTAGTTTTGTTTGTGTAGTGTGAAGTTGGTTGATTATGTGAGTGTGTACGTGCTCCTCGATAGTATAGTGGTGAGTATCTCCGCCTGTCACGTGGAAGGCCCGGGTTCGATTCCCGGTCGAGGAGCTGGCTTTTACTTCACCCGATCAATCAGTCAATCAAATGCACTCCGCTCTGCTCTTCTCTGCACCAACTCTCGCACCATACAACACTGTCGACATCACCTTGACAGACCGAACAACAGTACACACTCAGTCAAGCCGAAACACTCAAAATCAAAAATGCAGATTAACTGATACGAAATGAGTGAGAGTGCAGAGCGGAGCACGGCAGAGCACAGCACAACACAACACAGTATTACACGGATGTCGGAAGAAATGTCGGATCGACGAAGATTATGTTCTCCTCAGCCAGCTAGGATTTTCTTCGGGCGTACTGCAGAAAGTGAGACAGACAGTCATCTGCAGTCTGACCCAAAGTTCTGCAGTGCGAAACAAGTCAATTCTAGCTGGGTCAGCACTGTGTGAACGAGCTGAGTGATACGTGATTAGGCGGTGGATGGAGGCGGGGAGGAATGGAGGCAGGGGGGAGGTGGGTAGGTAGGAAGGTAGGTAGGTAGGGAGGAGGGAGGGAGGGAGAGACAGGGAGATAGACAGCGAAAGAGACAGCGAGAGAGACAGCGAGAGTGAGAGAGTGAGAGTTGGATTGAGTATTGACAGGTAAGCAGTAATACTTCGATTTGTTGTATTTTTCATAGACGAGACCCTGACACATACACAGTGGAGGAGAACAATGCACACAGAAATGTTGATCGATGGATAGACGAAGAGGGAACGGGCGAGAGAGGAGTGTTGATGGTGTACATCCGTGTGTGTGTGTGTGTGTGTGTGTGTTCGATTGTGTATGTGTCCGTCTTCGACAGACAGTGTATCTACCATGTATCATCATGGGTTTTATTTAGGTGATTTAGGTGACATAGTGGTCATTTCGAAGTAAGTGTTGATGGATGTATTGTGCGTGAGTGTGAGTGACTCAGTGAGTGAGTGAGTGAGTGAGTCAGTGAGTGATTGTGATTCGGCGAGGATGATAGTTGTTGAGTGTATATTTATTGTTGGTGTGTTGATGTGTTTGTGTGATTGTGTTGTGTTGTGTAAGTGTGGTTGTTTCTCAAAACCCTCTGCCCCCAGGGAGGATCGAACTCCCGACCCCTGGTTTACAAGACCAGTGCTCTGACCACTGAGCTATGGAGGCCCGCCCGACTTCTCCACCACCATACAACACAACACATCACATCACATCACATCACACACACACACTCTCATATCAATCAAACAATCATTCAATCAACCAATCAATCAGTCAATCGGTCAGCCTACCACATTATCACTCATTCACTCAAACATATATCCAAATCACTAACTAATCCATCCATCCACTTCCAAATACGCACACACACACACACACACACACACACCACTTCACAATGTATAGTAATCACCTCTGGTAATAAGAAATCACCTCATTCCTGGAACGCACATACACGCATATGTGTGTTGTCCTCGTGAGTACGAATGCATTTCGTTTCGGTCAGATGACATGAATTGTCGTTTCAGAGGTGATTTTCATGTTTCTGAGGAAATCAGCTTGCAGTAGTGGGTATCGTTGTGTGTGTGTGTGTGTGTCAGACAGATTGTTTGTTTGTTTGTTTGTTTGTGAAATTGATGGCGAGTGAGTGAGTTAGTGTGTGTCAGTTAGTTAGTTAGTTTGTTTGTGTAGTGTGAAGTTGGTTGATTATGTGAGTGTGTACGTGCTCCTCGATAGTATAGTGGTGAGTATCTCCGCCTGTCACGTGGAAGGCCCGGGTTCGATTCCCGGTCGAGGAGCTGGCTTTTACTTCACCCGATCAATCAGTCAATCAAATGCACTCCGCTCTGCTCTTCTCTGCACCAACTCTCGCACCATACAACACTGTCGACATCACCTTGACAGACCGAACAACAGTACACACTCAGTCAAGCCGAAACACTCAAAATCAAAAATGCAGATTAACTGATACGAAATGAGTGAGAGTGCAGAGCGGAGCACGGCAGAGCACAGCACAACACAACACAGTATTACACGGATGTCGGAAGAAATGTCGGATCGACGAAGATTATGTTCTCCTCAGCCAGCTAGGATTTTCTTCGGGCGTACTGCAGAAAGTGAGACAGACAGTCATCTGCAGTCTGACCCAAAGTTCTGCAGTGCGAAACAAGTCAATTCTAGCTGGGTCAGCACTGTGTGAACGAGCTGAGTGATACGTGATTAGGCGGTGGATGGAGGCGGGGAGGAATGGAGGCAGGGGGGAGGTGGGTAGGTAGGAAGGTAGGTAGGTAGGTAGGTAGGGAGGGAGGGAGGGAGGAGAGACAGGGAGATAGACAGCGAAAGAGACAGCGAGAGAGACAGCGAGAGTGAGAGAGTGAGAGTTGGATTGAGTATTGACAGGTAAGCAGTAATACTTCGATTTGTTGTATTTTTCATAGACGAGACCCTGACACATACACAGTGGAGGAGAACAATGCACACAGAAATGTTGATCGATGGATAGACGAAGAGGGAACGGGCGAGAGAGGAGTGTTGATGGTGTACATCCGTGTGTGTGTGTGTGTGTGTGTGCGTATTCGAGTGTGTATGTGTCCGTCTTCGACAGACAGTGTATCTACCATGTATCATCATGGGTTTTATTTAGGTGATTTAGGTGACATAGTGGTCATTTCGAAGTAAGTGTTGATGGATGTATTGTGCGTGAGTGTGAGTGACTCAGTGAGTGAGTGAGTGAGTGAGTCAGTGAGTGATTGTGATTCGGTGAGGATGATAGTTGTTGAGTGTATATTTATTGTTGGTGTGTTGATGTGTTTGTGTGATTGTGTTGTGTTGTGTTGGTGTGATGTTTCCTCAAAACCCTCTGCCCCCAGTTAGGATCGAACTCCCGACCCCTGGTTTACAAGACCAGTGCTCTGACCCCTGAACTATGGAGGCCCGCCCGACTTCTCCACCACCATACAACACAACACATCACATCACATCACATCACACACACACACTCTCATATCAATCAAACAATCATTCAATCAACCAATCAATCAGTCAATCGGTCAGCCTACCACATTATCACTCATTCACTCAAACATATATCCAAATCACTAACTAATCCATCCATCCACTTCCAAATACGCACACACACACACACACACACACACACCACTTCACAATGTATAGTAATCACCTCTGGTAATAAGAAATCACCTCATTCCTGGAACGCACATACACGCATATGTGTGTTGTCCTCGTGAGTACGAATGCATTTCGTTTCGGTCAGATGACATGAATTGTCGTTTCAGAGGTGATTTTCATGTTTCTGAGGAAATCAGCTTGCAGTAGTGGGTATCGTTGTGTGTGTGTGTGTGTGTGTGTCAGACAGATTGTTTGTTTGTGAATTTGATGGCGATTGAGTGAGTGTGTGTGTGTGTGTCAGTTAGTTAGTTAATTTGTTTGTGTAGTGTGAAGTTGGTTGATTATGTGAGTGTGTACGTGCTCCTCGATAGTATAGTGGTGAGTATCTCCGCCTGTCACGTGGAAGGCCCGGGTTCGATTCCCGGTCGAGGAGCTGGCTTTTACTTCACCCGATCAATCAGTCAATCAAATGCACTCCGCTCTGCTCTTCTCTGCACCAACTCTCGCACCATACAACACTGTCGACATCACCTTGACAGACCGAACAACAGTACACACTCAGTCAAGCCGAAACACTCAAAATCAAAAATGCAGATTAACTGATACGAAATGAGTGAGAGTGCAGAGCGGAGCACGGCAGAGCACAGCACAACACAACACAGTATTACACGGATGTCGGAAGAAATGTCGGATCGACGAAGATTATGTTCTCCTCAGCCAGCTAGGATTTTCTTCGGGCGTACTGCAGAAAGTGAGACAGACAGTCATCTGCAGTCTGACCCAAAGTTCTGCAGTGCGAAACAAGTCAATTCTAGCTGGGTCAGCACTGTGTGAACGAGCTGAGTGATACGTGATTAGGCGGTGGATGGAGGCGGGGAGGAATGGAGGCATGGGGGAGGTGGGTAGGTAGGAAGGTAGGTAGGTAGGGAGATCGAGGGAGACGGCGAGAGAGACAGCGAGAGTGAGAGTTGGATTGAGTATTGACAGGTAAGCAGTAATACTTCGATTTGTTGTATTTTTCATAGACGAGACCCTGACACATACACAGTGGAGGAGAACAATGCACACAGAAATGTTGATCGATGGATAGACGAAGAGGGAACGGGCGAGAGAGGAGTGTTGATGGTGTACATCCGTGTGTGTGTGTGTGTGTGTGTGTGCGTATTCGAGTGTGTATGTGTCCGTCTTCGACAGACAGTGTATCTACCATGTATCATCATGGGTTTTATTTAGGCGATTTAGGTGACATAGTGGTCATTTCGAAGTAAGTGTTGATGGATGTATTGTGCGTGAGTGTGAGTGAGTCAGTGAGTGATTGTTATTCGGTGAGGATGATGGTAGTTGAGTGTATATTTATTTTTGGTGTGTTGATGTGTTTGTGTGATTGTGCTGTGTTGTGTTGGTGTGATGTTTCCTCAAAACCCTCTGCCCCCAGTTAGGATCGAACTCCCGACCCCTGGTTTACAAGACCAGTGCTCTGACCACTGAGCTATGGAGGCCCGCCCGACTTCTCCACCACCATACAACACAACACATCACATCACATCACACACACACACACACTCTCATATCAATCAAACAATCATTCAATCAACCAATCAATCAGTCAATCGGTCAGCCTACCACATTATCACTCATTCACTCAAACATATATCCAAATCACTAACTAATCCATCCATCCACTTCCAAATACGCACACACACACACACACACACACACCACTTCACAATGTATAGTAATCACCTCTGGTAATAAGAAATCACCTCATTCCTGGAACGCACATACACGCATATGTGTGTTGTCCTCGTGAGTACGAATGCATTTCGTTTCGGTCAGATGACATGAATTGTCGTTTCAGAGGTGATTTTCATGTTTCTGAGGAAATCAGCTTGCAGTAGTGGGTATCGTTGTGTGTGTGTGTGTGTGTGTGTCAGACAGATTGTTTGTTTGTGAATTTGATGGCGAGTGAGTGAATGTGTGGGTAGACGAGTGACGGATGGATTGTCAGTCGATGAGATTGTCAGCGTGAGGAGACTTTAAGCGCTCGTTACTTGATGATGTGGCTAGTTGTGGCTTGGTGAATATTTTGTGAGTTCTTTGAAGTGATGAGTGATAGATAGATAGATAGATAGATAGATATTGTTGTTATGATGACGATATTTTCGTGAATGATGGAGTTGATAGGTGGTTGTTGTGAGTGAGTTAGTTTGTGTGTGTGTGTGTGTCAGTTAGTTAGTTAATTTGTTTGTGTAATGTGAAGTTGGTTGATTATGTGAGTGTGTACGTGCTCCTCGATAGTATAGTGGTGAGTATCTCCGCCTGTCACGTGGAAGGCCCGGGTTCGATTCCCGGTCGAGGAGCTGGCTTTTACTTCACCCGATCAATCAGTCAATCAAATGCACTCCGCTCTGCTCTTCTCTGCACCAACTCTCGCACCATACAACACTGTCGACATCACCTTGACAGACCGAACAACAGTACACACTCAGTCAAGCCGAAACACTCAAAATCAAAAATGCAGATTAACTGATACGAAATGAGTGAGAGTGCAGAGCGGAGCACGGCAGAGCACAGCACAACACAACACAGTATTACACGGATGTCGGAAGAAATGTCGGATCGACGAAGATTATGTTCTCCTCAGCCAGCTAGGATTTTCTTCGGGCGTACTGCAGAAAGTGAGACAGACAGTCATCTGCAGTCTGACCCAAAGTTCTGCAGTGCGAAACAAGTCAATTCTAGCTGGGTCAGCACTGTGTGAACGAGCTGAGTGATACGTGATTAGGCGGTGGATGGAGGCGGGGAGGAATGGAGGCAGGGGGGAGGTGGGTAGGTAGGAAGGTAGGTAGGTAGGTAGGTGAGGAGACAGGGAGATAGACAGCGAAAGAGACAGCGAGAGAGACAGCGAGAGTGAGAGAGTGAGAGTTGGATTGAGTATTGACAGGTAAGCAGTAATACTTCGATTTGTTGTATTTTTCATAGACGAGACCCTGACACATACACAGTGGAGGAGAACAATGCACACAGAAATGTTGATCGATGGATAGACGAAGAGGGAACGGGCGAGAGAGGAGTGTTGATGGTGTACATCCGTGTGTGTGTGTGTGTGTGTGTGTCGTATTCGAGTGTGTATGTGTCCGTCTTCGACAGACAGTGTATCTACCATGTATCATCATGGGTTTTACTTAGGTGATTTAGGTGACATAGTGGTCATTTCGAAGTAAGTGTTGATGGATGTATTGTGCGTGAGTGTGAGTGAGTCAGTGAGTGATTGTTATTCGGTGAGGATGATGGTAGTTGAGTGTATATTTATTTTTGGTGTGTTGATGTGTTTGTGTGATTGTGCTGTGTTGTGTTGGTGTGATGTTTCCTCAAAACCCTCTGCCCCCAGGGAGGATCGAACTCCCGACCCCTGGTTTACAAGACCAGTGCTCTGACCACTGAGCTATGGAGGCCCGCCCGACTTCTCCACCACCATACAACACAACACATCACATCACATCACAACACACACACTCTCATATCAATCAAACAATCATTCAATCAACCAATCAATCAGTCAATCGGTCAGCCTACCACATTATCACTCATTCACTCAAACATATATCCAAATCACTAACTAATCCATCCATCCACTTCCAAATACGCACACACACACACACACACACACACACACCACTTCACAATGTATAGTAATCACCTCTGGTAATAAGAAATCACCTCATTCCTGGAACGCACATACACGCATATGTGTGTTGTCCTCGTGAGTACGAATGCATTTCGTTTCGGTCAGATGACATGAATTGTCGTTTCAGAGGTGATTTTCATGTTTCTGAGGAAATCAGCTTGCAGTAGTGGGTATCGTTGTGTGTGTGTGTGTGTGTGTCAGACAGATTGTTTGTTTGTGAATTTGATGGCGAGTGAGTGAATGTGTGGGTAGACGAGTGACGGATGGATTGTCAGTCGATGAGATTGTCAGCGTGAGGAGACTTTAAGCGTTCGTTACTTGATGATGTGGCTAGTTGTGGCTTGGTGAATATTTTGTGAGTTCTTTGAAGTGATGAGTGATAGATAGATAGATAGATAGATAGATAGATAGATAGATAGATAGATAGATAGATAGATAGATAGATAGATAGATAGATAGATAGATAGATAGATAGATAGATAGATAGATAGATAGATAGATAGATAGATAGATAGATAGATAGATAGATAGATAGATAGATAGATAGATAGATAGATAGATAGATAGATAGATAGATAGATAGATAGATAGATAGATAGATAGATAGATAGATAGATAGATAGATAGATAGATAGATAGATAGATAGATAGATAGATAGATAGATAGATAGATAGATAGATAGATAGATAGATAGATAGATAGATAGATAGATAGATAGATAGATAGATAGATAGATAGATAGATAGATAGATAGATAGATAGATAGATAGATAGATAGATAGATAGATAGATAGATAGATAGATAGATAGATAGATAGATAGATAGATAGATAGATAGATAGATAGATAGATAGATAGATAGATAGATAGATAGATAGATAGATAGATAGATAGATAGATAGATAGATAGATAGATAGATAGATAGATAGATAGATAGATAGATAGATAGATAGATAGATAGATAGATAGATAGATAGATAGATAGATAGATAGATAGATAGATAGATAGATAGATAGATAGATAGATAGATAGATAGATAGATAGATAGATAGATAGATAGATAGATAGATAGATAGATAGATAGATAGATAGATAGATAGATAGATAGATAGATAGATAGATAGATAGATAGATAGATAGATAGATAGATAGATAGATAGATAGATAGATAGATAGATAGATAGATAGATAGATAGATAGATAGATAGATAGATAGATAGATAGATAGATAGATAGATAGATAGATAGATAGATAGATAGATAGATAGATAGATAGATAGATAGATAGATAGATAGATAGATAGATAGATAGATAGATAGATAGATAGATAGATAGATAGATAGATAGATAGATAGATAGATAGATAGATAGATAGATAGATAGATAGATAGATAGATAGATAGATAGATAGATAGATAGATAGATAGATAGATAGATAGATAGATAGATAGATAGATAGATAGATAGATAGATAGATAGATAGATAGATAGATAGATAGATAGATAGATAGATAGATAGATAGATAGATAGATAGATAGATAGATAGATAGATAGATAGATAGATAGATAGATAGATAGATAGATAGATAGATAGATAGATAGATAGATAGATAGATAGATAGATAGATAGATAGATAGATAGATAGATAGATAGATAGATAGATAGATAGATAGATAGATAGATAGATAGATAGATAGATAGATAGATAGATAGATAGATAGATAGATAGATAGATAGATAGATAGATAGATAGATAGATAGATAGATAGATAGATAGATAGATAGATAGATAGATAGATAGATAGATAGATAGATAGATAGATAGATAGATAGATAGATAGATAGATAGATAGATAGATAGATAGATAGATAGATAGATAGATAGATAGATAGATAGATAGATAGATAGATAGATAGATAGATAGATAGATAGATAGATAGATAGATAGATAGATAGATAGATAGATAGATAGATAGATAGATAGATAGATAGATAGATAGATAGATAGATAGATAGATAGATAGATAGATAGATAGATAGATAGATAGATAGATAGATAGATAGATAGATAGATAGATAGATAGATAGATAGATAGATAGATAGATAGATAGATAGATAGATAGATAGATAGATAGATAGATAGATAGATAGATAGATAGATAGATAGATAGATAGATAGATAGATAGATAGATAGATAGATAGATAGATAGATAGATAGATAGATAGATAGATAGATAGATAGATATTGTTGTTATGATGACGATATTTTCGTGAATGATGGAGTTGATAGGTGGTTGTTGTGAGTGAGTTAGTTTGTGTGTGTGTGTGTGTGTGTCAGTTAGTTAGTTAATTTGTTTGTGTAATGTGAAGTTGGTTGATTATGTGAGTGTGTACGTGCTCCTCGATAGTATAGTGGTGAGTATCTCCGCCTGTCACGTGGAAGGCCCGGGTTCGATTCCCGGTCGAGGAGCTGGCTTTTACTTCACCCGATCAATCAGTCAATCAAATGCACTCCGCTCTGCTCTTCTCTGCACCAACTCTCGCACCATACAACACTGTCGACATCACCTTGACAGACCGAACAACAGTACACACTCAGTCAAGCCGAAACACTCAAAATCAAAAATGCAGATTAACTGATACGAAATGAGTGAGAGTGCAGAGCGGAGCACGGCAGAGCACAGCACAACACAACACAGTATTACACGGATGTCGGAAGAAATGTCGGATCGACGAAGATTATGTTCTCCTCAGCCAGCTAGGATTTTCTTCGGGCGTACTGCAGAAAGTGAGACAGACAGTCATCTGCAGTCTGACCCAAAGTTCTGCAGTGCGAAACAAGTCAATTCTAGCTGGGTCAGCACTGTGTGAACGAGCTGAGTGATACGTGATTAGGCGGTGGATGGAGGCGGGGAGGCATGGAGGCATGGAGGGAGGTGGGTAGGTAGGAAGGTAGGTAGGTAGGGAGATCGAGGGAGACGGCGAGAGAGACAGCGAGAGTGAGAGTTGGATTGAGTATTGACAGGTAAGCAGTAATACTTCGATTTGTTGTATTTTTCATAGACGAGACCCTGACACATACACAGTGGAGGAGAACAATGCACACAGAAATGTTGATCGATGGATAGACGAAGAGGGAACGGGCGAGAGAGGAGCGTTGATGGTGTACATCCGTGTGTGTGTGTGTGTGTGTGTGTGTGCGTATTCGAGTGTGTATGTGTCCGTCTTCGACAGACAGTGTATCTACCATGTATCATCATGGGTTTTATTTAGGCGATTTAGGTGACATAGTGGTCATTTCGAGGTAAGTGTTGATGGATGTATTGTGCGTGAGTGTGAGTGACTCAGTGAGTGATTGTGATTCGGTGAGGATGATAGTTGTTGAGTGTATATTTATTGTTGGTGTGTTGATGTGTTTGTGTGATTGTGCTGTGTTGTGTTGTTTAGTGTTGCGTTTGTTTGTGTTGGTAGTGTGTGTTGTGTGTGTGTGTTGTGTGTGTGTGTTTTTTGTGTGTGTTGTGTTGTGTTTTGTTTGGTTGTTGTGTTGGTTGTGTTGTGTTGTTGTTTGTGTGTTGTTTTTGTGTTGTGTTGTGTTTGTGTGTGTTTTTGTGTTGGTTTTTGTTGGTTTTTGTGTTGTTGTGTGTGTGTTGTTGTGTTGTGTGTGTTTGTGTTTGTTTTGTTTGTGTGTGTTGTGTTGTGTTGTGTGATGTTTCTCAAAACCCTCTGCCCCCAGTTAGGATCGAACTCCCGACCCCTGGTTTACAAGACCAGTGCTCTGACCCCTGAACTATGGAGGCCCGCCCGACTTCTCCACCACCATACAACACAACACATCACATCACATCACATCACATCACACACACACACTCTCATATCAATCAAACAATCATTCAATCAACCAATCAATCAGTCAATCGGTCAGCCTACCACATTATCACTCATTCACTCAAACATATATCCAAATCACTAACTAATCCATCCATCCACTTCCAAATACGCACACACACACACACACACACACACACACCACTTCACAATGTATAGTAATCACCTCTGGTAATAAGAAATCACCTCATTCCTGGAACGCACATACACGCATATGTGTGTTGTCCTCGTGAGTACGAATGCATTTCGTTTCGGTCAGATGACATGAATTGTCGTTTCAGAGGTGATTTTCATGTTTCTGAGGAAATCAGCTTGCAGTAGTGGGTATCGTTGTGTGTGTGTGTGTGTGTGTCAGACAGATTGTTTGTTTGTGAATTTGATGGCGAGTGAGTGAATGTGTGGGTAGACGAGTGACGGATGGATTGTCAGTCGATGAGATTGTCAGCGTGAGGAGACTTTAAGCGTTCGTTACTTGATGATGTGGCTAGTTGTGGCTTGGTGAATATTTTGTGAGTTCTTTGAAGTGATGAGTGATAGATAGATAGATAGATAGATAGATAGATAGATAGATAGATAGATAGATAGATAGATAGATAGATAGATAGATAGATAGATAGATAGATAGATAGATAGATAGATAGATAGATAGATAGATAGATAGATAGATAGATAGATAGATAGATAGATAGATAGATAGATAGATAGATAGATAGATAGATAGATAGATAGATAGATAGATAGATAGATAGATAGATAGATAGATAGATAGATAGATAGATAGATAGATAGATAGATAGATAGATAGATAGATAGATAGATAGATAGATAGATAGATAGATAGATAGATAGATAGATAGATAGATAGATAGATAGATAGATAGATAGATAGATAGATAGATAGATAGATAGATAGATAGATAGATAGATAGATAGATAGATAGATAGATAGATAGATAGATAGATAGATAGATAGATAGATAGATAGATAGATAGATAGATAGATAGATAGATAGATAGATAGATAGATAGATAGATAGATAGATAGATAGATAGATAGATAGATAGATAGATAGATAGATAGATAGATAGATAGATAGATAGATAGATAGATAGATAGATAGATAGATAGATAGATAGATAGATAGATAGATAGATAGATAGATAGATAGATAGATAGATAGATAGATAGATAGATAGATAGATAGATAGATAGATAGATAGATAGATAGATAGATAGATAGATAGATAGATAGATAGATAGATAGATAGATAGATAGATAGATAGATAGATAGATAGATAGATAGATAGATAGATAGATAGATAGATAGATAGATAGATAGATAGATAGATAGATAGATAGATAGATAGATAGATAGATAGATAGATAGATAGATAGATAGATAGATAGATAGATAGATAGATAGATAGATAGATAGATAGATAGATAGATAGATAGATAGATAGATAGATAGATAGATAGATAGATAGATAGATAGATAGATAGATAGATAGATAGATAGATAGATAGATAGATAGATAGATAGATAGATAGATAGATAGATAGATAGATAGATAGATAGATAGATAGATAGATAGATAGATAGATAGATAGATAGATAGATAGATAGATAGATAGATAGATAGATAGATAGATAGATAGATAGATAGATAGATAGATAGATAGATAGATAGATAGATAGATAGATAGATAGATAGATAGATAGATAGATAGATAGATAGATAGATAGATAGATAGATAGATAGATAGATAGATAGATAGATAGATAGATAGATAGATAGATAGATAGATAGATAGATAGATAGATAGATAGATAGATAGATAGATAGATAGATAGATAGATAGATAGATAGATAGATAGATAGATAGATAGATAGATAGATAGATAGATAGATAGATAGATAGATAGATAGATAGATAGATAGATAGATAGATAGATAGATAGATAGATAGATAGATAGATAGATAGATAGATAGATAGATAGATAGATAGATAGATAGATAGATAGATAGATAGATAGATAGATAGATAGATAGATAGATAGATAGATAGATAGATAGATAGATAGATAGATAGATAGATAGATAGATAGATAGATAGATAGATAGATAGATAGATAGATAGATAGATAGATAGATAGATAGATAGATAGATAGATAGATAGATAGATAGATAGATAGATAGATAGATAGATAGATAGATAGATAGATAGATAGATAGATAGATAGATAGATAGATAGATAGATAGATAGATAGATAGATAGATAGATAGATAGATAGATAGATAGATAGATAGATAGATAGATAGATAGATAGATAGATAGATAGATAGATAGATAGATAGATAGATAGATAGATAGATAGATAGATAGATAGATAGATAGATAGATAGATAGATAGATAGATAGATAGATAGATAGATAGATAGATAGATAGATAGATAGATAGATAGATAGATAGATAGATAGATAGATAGATAGATAGATAGATAGATAGATAGATAGATAGATAGATAGATAGATAGATAGATAGATAGATAGATAGATAGATAGATAGATAGATAGATAGATAGATAGATAGATAGATAGATAGATAGATAGATAGATAGATAGATAGATAGATAGATAGATAGATAGATAGATAGATAGATAGATAGATAGATAGATAGATAGATAGATAGATAGATAGATAGATAGATAGATAGATAGATAGATAGATAGATAGATAGATAGATAGATAGATAGATAGATAGATAGATAGATAGATAGATAGATAGATAGATAGATAGATAGATAGATAGATAGATAGATAGATAGATAGATAGATAGATAGATAGATAGATAGATAGATAGATAGATAGATAGATAGATAGATAGATAGATAGATAGATAGATAGATAGATAGATAGATAGATAGATAGATAGATAGATAGATAGATAGATAGATAGATAGATAGATAGATAGATAGATAGATAGATAGATAGATAGATAGATAGATAGATAGATAGATAGATAGATAGATAGATAGATAGATAGATAGATAGATAGATAGATAGATAGATAGATAGATAGATAGATAGATAGATAGATAGATAGATAGATAGATAGATAGATAGATAGATAGATAGATAGATAGATAGATAGATAGATAGATAGATAGATAGATAGATAGATAGATAGATAGATAGATAGATAGATAGATAGATAGATAGATAGATAGATAGATAGATAGATAGATAGATAGATAGATAGATAGATAGATAGATAGATAGATAGATAGATAGATAGATAGATAGATAGATAGATAGATAGATAGATAGTAGATAGATAGATAGATAGATAGATAGATAGATAGATAGATAGATAGATAGATAGATAGATAGATAGATAGATAGATAGATATTGTTGTTATGATGACGATATTTTCGTGAATGATGGAGTTGATAGGTGGTTGTTGTGAGTGAGTTAGTTTGTGTGTGTGTGTGTGTGTCAGTTAGTTAGTTAATTTGTTTGTGTAATGTGAAGTTGGTTGATTATGTGAGTGTGTACGTGCTCCTCGATAGTATAGTGGTGAGTATCTCCGCCTGTCACGTGGAAGGCCCGGGTTCGATTCCCGGTCGAGGAGCTGGCTTTTACTTCACCCGATCAATCAGTCAATCAAATGCACTCCGCTCTGCTCTTCTCTGCACCAACTCTCGCACCATACAACACTGTCGACATCACCTTGACAGACCGAACAACAGTACACACTCAGTCAAGCCGAAACACTCAAAATCAAAAATGCAGATTAACTGATACGAAATGAGTGAGAGTGCAGAGCGGAGCACGGCAGAGCACAGCACAACACAACACAGTATTACACGGATGTCGGAAGAAATGTCGGATCGACGAAGATTATGTTCTCCTCAGCCAGCTAGGATTTTCTTCGGGCGTACTGCAGAAAGTGAGACAGACAGTCATCTGCAGTCTGACCCAAAGTTCTGCAGTGCGAAACAAGTCAATTCTAGCTGGGTCAGCACTGTGTGAACGAGCTGAGTGATACGTGATTAGGCGGTGGATGGAGGCGGGGAGGCATGGAGGCATGGAGGGAGGTGGGTAGGTAGGAAGGTAGGTAGGTAGGGAGATCGAGGGAGACGGCGAGAGAGACAGCGAGAGTGAGAGTTGGATTGAGTATTGACAGGTAAGCAGTAATACTTCGATTTGTTGTATTTTTCATAGACGAGACCCTGACACATACACAGTGGAGGAGAACAATGCACACAGAAATGTTGATCGATGGATAGACGAAGAGGGAACGGGCGAGAGAGGAGTGTTGATGGTGTACATCCGTGTGTGTGTGTGTGTGTGTGTGTGCGTATTCGAGTGTGTATGTGTCCGTCTTCGACAGACAGTGTATCTACCATGTATCATCATGGGTTTTATTTAGGCGATTTAGGTGACATAGTGGTCATTTCGAGGTAAGTGTTGATGGATGTATTGTGCGTGAGTGTGAGTGACTCAGTGAGTGATTGTGATTCGGTGAGGATGATAGTTGTTGAGTGTATATTTATTGTTGGTGTGTTGATGTGTTTGTGTGATTGTGCTGTGTTGTGTTGTTGTTGTGTTGTGTGATTATTTCTGAAAACCCTCTGCCCCCAGTTAGGATCGAACTCCCGACCCCTGGTTTACAAGACCAGTGCTCTGACCCCTGAACTATGGAGGCCCGCCCGACTTCTCCACCACCATACAACACAACACATCACATCACATCACATCACAACACACTCTCATATCAATCAAACAATCATTCAATCAACCAATCAATCAGTCAATCGGTCAGCCTACCACATTATCACTCATTCACTCAAACATATATCCAAATCACTAACTAATCCATCCATCCACTTCCAAATACGCACACACACACACACACACACACCACTTCACAATGTATAGTAATCACCTCATTCCTGGAACGCACATACACGCATATGTGTGTTGTCCTCGTGAGTACGAATGCATTTCGTTTCGATCAGATGACATGAATTGTCGTTTCAGAGGTGATTTTCATGTTACTGAGGAAATCAACTTGCAGTAGTGGATATCGTTGTGTGTGTGTGTGTGTGTGTGTGTGTGTGTGAGTCAGACAGATTGTTTGTTTGTGAATTTGATGGCGAGTGAGTGAATGTGTGGGAAGACGAGTGACGGATGGATTGTCAGTCGATGAGATTGTCAGCGTGAGGAGACTTTAAGCGTTCGTTACTTGAAAAAAAGGCTAGTTGTGGCTTGGTGAATATTTTGTGAGTTCTTAGAAGTGATGAGTGATAGATAGATAGATAGATAGATAGATAGATAGATAGATAGATAGATAGATAGATAGATAGATAGATAGATAGATAGATAGATAGATAGATAGATAGATAGATAGATAGATAGATAGATAGATAGATAGATAGATAGAATAGATAGATAATAAGATAGATAGATAGATAGATAGATAGATAGAGATAGATAGATAGATAGATAGATAGATAGATAGATAGATAGATAGATAGATAGATAGATAGATAGATAGATAGATAGATAGATAGATAGATAGATAGATAGATAGATAGATAGATAGATAGAATAGATAGATAGATAGATAGATAGATAGATAGATAGATAGATAGATAGATAGATAGATAGATAGATAGATAGATAGATAGATAGATAGATAGATAGATAGATAGATAGATAGATAGATAGATAGATAGATAGATAGATAGATAGATAGATAGATAGATAGATAGATAGATAGATAGATAGATAGATAGATAGATAGATAGATAGATAGATAGATAGATAGATAGATAGATAGATAGATAGATAGATAGATAGATAGATAGATAGATAGATAGATAGATAGATAGATAGATAGATAGATAGATAGATAGATAGATAGATAGATAGATAGATAGATAGATAGATAGATAGATAGATAGATAGATAGATAGATAGATAGATAGATAGATAGATAGATAGATAGATAGATAGATAGATAGATATTGTTGTTATGATGACGATATTTTCGTGAATGATGGAGTTGATAGGTGGTTGTTGTGAGTGAGTTAGTTTGTGTGTGTGTGTGTGTGTGTGTCAGTTAGTTAGTTAATTTGTTTGTGTAGTGTGAAGTTGGTTGATTATGTGAGTGTGTACGTGCTCCTCGATAGTATAGTGGTGAGTATCTCCGCCTGTCACGTGGAAGGCCCGGGTTCGATTCCCGGTCGAGGAGCTGGCTTTTACTTCACCCGATCAATCAGTCAATCAAATGCACTCCGCTCTGCTCTTCTCTGCACCAACTCTCGCACCATACAACACTGTCGACATCACCTTGACAGACCGAACAACAGTACACACTCAGTCAAGCCGAAACACTCAAAATCAATAATGTAGATTAACTGATACGAAATGAGTGAGAGTGCAGAGCGGAGCACGGCAGAGCACAGCACAGCACAGCACAGCACAACACAGTATTACTCGGATGTCGGAAGAAATGTCGGATCGACGAAGATTATGTTCTCCTCAGCCAGCTAGGATTTTCTTCGGGCGTACTGCAGAAAGTGAGACAGACAGTCATCTGCAGTCTGACCCAAAGTTCTGCAGTGCGAAACAAGTCAATTCTAGCTGGGTCAGCACTGTGTGAACGAGCTGAGTGATACGTGATTAGGCGGTGGATGGAGGCGGGGAGGCATGGAGGCATGGAGGGAGGTGGGTAGGTAGGAAGGTAGGTAGGTAGGGAGATCGAGGGAGACGGCGAGAGAGACAGCGAGAGTGAGAGTTGGATTGAGTATTGACAGGTAAGCAGTAATACTTCGATTTGTTGTATTTTTCATAGACGAGACCCTGACACATACACAGTGGAGGAGAACAATGCACACAGAAATGTTGATCGATGGATAGACGAAGAGGGAACGGGCGAGAGAGGAGCGTTGATGGTGTACATCCGTGTGTGTGTGTGTGTGTGTGTGCGTATTCGAGTGTGTATGTGTCCGTCTTCGACAGACAGTGTATCTACCATGTATCATCATGGGTTTTATTTAGGCGATTTAGGTGACATAGTGGTCATTTCGAGGTAAGTGTTGATGGATGTATTGTGCGTGAGTGTGAGTGACTCAGTGAGTGATTGTGATTCGGTGAGGATGATAGTTGTTGAGTGTATATTTATTGTTGGTGTGTTGATGTGTTTGTGTGATTGTGTTGTGTTGTGTTGTGTGGTTGTTTCTCAAAGCCCTCTGCCCCCAGGGAGGATCGAACTCCCGACCCCTGGTTTACAAGACCAGTGCTCTGACCACTGAGCTATGGAGGCCCGCCCGACTTCTCCACCACCATACAACACAACACATCACATCACATCACATCACACACACTCTCATATCAATCAAACAATCATTCAATCAACCAATCAATCAGTCAATCGGTCAGCCTACCACATTATCACTCATTCACTCAAACATATATCCAAATCACTAACTAATCCATCCATCCACTTCCAAATACGCACACACACACACACACACACACACCACTTCACAATGTATAGTAATCACCTCATTCCTGGAACGCACATACACGCATATGTGTGTTGTCCTCGTGAGTACGAATGCATTTCGTTTCGGTCAGATGACATGAATTGTCGTTTCAGAGGTGATTTTCATGTTTCTGAGGAAATCAGCTTGCAGTAGTGGGTATCGTTGTGTGTGTGTGTGTGTGTGTGTGTGTGTCAGACAGATTGTTTGTTTGTGAATTTGATGGCGAGTGAGTGAATGTGTGGGTAGACGAGTGACGGATGGATTGTCAGTCGATGAGATTGTCAGCGTGAGGAGACTTTAAGCGTTCGTTACTTGATGATGTGGCTAGTTGTGGCTTGGTGAATATTTTGTGAGTTCTTTGAAGTGATGAGTGATAGATAGATAGATAGATAGATAGATAGATAGATAGATAGATAGATAGATAGATAGATAGATAGATAGATAGATAGATAGATAGATAGATAGATAGATAGATAGATAGATAGATAGATAGATAGATAGATAGATAGATAGATAGATAGATAGATAGATAGATAGATAGATAGATAGATAGATAGATAGATAGATAGATAGATAGATAGATAGATAGATAGATAGATAGATAGATAGATAGATAGATAGATAGATAGATAGATAGATAGATAGATAGATAGATAGATAGATAGATAGATAGATAGATAGATAGATAGATAGATAGATAGATAGATAGATAGATAGATAGATAGATAGATAGATAGATAGATAGATAGATAGATAGATAGATAGATAGATAGATAGATAGATAGATAGATAGATAGATAGATAGATAGATAGATAGATAGATAGATAGATAGATAGATAGATAGATAGATAGATAGATAGATAGATAGATAGATAGATAGATAGATAGATAGATAGATAGATAGATAGATAGATAGATAGATAGATAGATAGATAGATAGATAGATAGATAGATAGATAGATAGATAGATAGATAGATAGATAGATAGATAGATAGATAGATAGATAGATAGATAGATAGATAGATAGATAGATAGATAGATAGATAGATAGATAGATAGATAGATAGATAGATAGATAGATAGATAGATAGATAGATAGATAGATAGATAGATAGATAGATAGATAGATAGATAGATAGATAGATAGATAGATAGATAGATAGATAGATAGATAGATAGATAGATAGATAGATAGATAGATAGATAGATAGATAGATAGATAGATAGATAGATAGATAGATAGATAGATAGATAGATATTGTTGTTATGATGACGATATTTTCGTGAATGATGGAGTTGATAGGTGGTTGTTGTGAGTGAGTTAGTTTGTGTGTGTGTATGTGTGTGTGTCAGTTAGTTAGTTAATTTGTTTGTGTAGTGTGAAGTTGGTTGATTATGTGAGTGTGTACGTGCTCCTCGATAGTATAGTGGTGAGTATCTCCGCCTGTCACGTGGAAGGCCCGGGTTCGATTCCCGGTCGAGGAGCTGGCTTTTACTTCACCCGATCAATCAGTCAATCAAATGCACTCCGCTCTGCTCTTCTCTGCACCAACTCTCGCACCATACAACACTGTCGACATCACCTTGACAGACCGAACAACAGTACACACTCAGTCAAGCCGAAACACTCAAAATCAATAATGTAGATTAACTGATACGAAATGAGTGAGAGTGCAGAGCGGAGCACGGCAGAGCACAGCACAGCACAGCACAGCACAACACAGTATTACTCGGATGTCGGAAGAAATGTCGGATCGACGAAGATTATGTTCTCCTCAGCCAGCTAGGATTTTCTTCGGGCGTACTGCAGAAAGTGAGACAGACAGTCATCTGGAGTCTGACCCAAAGTTCTGCAGTGCGAAACAAGTCAATTCTAGCTGGGTCAGCACTGTGTGAACGAGCTGAGTGATACGTGATTAGGCGGTGGATGGAGGCGGGGAGGCATGGAGGCATGGAGGGAGGTGGGTAGGTAGGAAGGTAGGTAGGTAGGGAGATCGAGGGAGACGGCGAGAGAGACAGCGAGAGTGAGAGTTGGATTGAGTATTGACAGGTAAGCAGTAATACTTCGATTTGTTGTATTTTTCATAGACGAGACCCTGACACATACACAGTGGAGGAGAACAATGCACACAGAAATGTTGATCGATGGATAGACGAAGAGCGAACGGGCGAGAGAGGAGCGTTGATGGTGTACATCCGTGTGTGTGTGTGTGTGTGTGCGTATTCGAGTGTGTATGTGTCCGTCTTCGACAGACAGTGTATCTACCATGTATCATCATGGGTTTTATTTAGGCGATTTAGGTGACATAGTGGTCATTTCGAGGTAAGTGTTGATGGATGTATTGTGCGTGAGTGTGAGTGACTCAGTGAGTGATTGTGATTCGGTGAGGATGATAGTTGTTGAGTGTATATTTATTGTTGGTGTGTTGATGTGTTTGTGTGATTGTGTTGTGTTGTGTGGTTGTTTCTCAAAGCCTCTGCCCCCAGGGAGGATCGAACTCCCGACCCCTGGTTTACAAGACCAGTGCTCTGACCACTGAGCTATGGAGGCCCGCCCGACTTCTCCACCACCATACAACACAACACATCACATCACATCACATCACACACACACACTCTCATATCAATCAAACAATCATTCAATCAACCAATCAATCAGTCAATCGGTCAGCCTACCACATTATCACTCATTCACTCAAACATATATCCAAATCACTAACTAATCCATCCATCCACTTCCAAATACGCACACACACACACACACACACACCACTTCACAATGTATAGTAATCACCTCTGGTAATAAGAAATCACCTCATTCCTGGAACGCACATACACGCATATGTGTGTTGTCCTCGTGAGTACGAATGCATTTCGTTTCGGTCAGATGACATGAATTGTCGTTTCAGAGGTGATTTTCATGTTTCTGAGGAAATCAGCTTGCAGTAGTGGGTATCGTTGTGTGTGTGTGTGTGTGTCAGACAGATTGTTTGTTTGTGAATTTGATGGCGAGTGAGTGAATGTGTGGGTAGACGAGTGACGGATGGATTGTCAGTCGATGAGATTGTCAGCGTGAGGAGACTTTAAGCGTTCGTTACTTGATGATGTGGCTAGTTGTGGCTTGGTGAATATTTTGTGAGTTCTTTGAAGTGATGAGTGATAGATAGATAGATAGATAGATAGATAGATAGATTTGTTGTTATGATGACGATATTTTCGTGAATGATGGAGTTGATAGGTGGTTGTTGTGAGTGAGTTAGTTTGTGTGTGTGTATGTGTGTGTGTCAGTTAGTTAGTTAATTTGTTTGTGTAGTGTGAAGTTGGTTGATTATGTGAGTGTGTACGTGCTCCTCGATAGTATAGTGGTGAGTATCTCCGCCTGTCACGTGGAAGGCCCGGGTTCGATTCCCGGTCGAGGAGCTGGCTTTTACTTCACCCGATCAATCAGTCAATCAAATGCACTCCGCTCTGCTCTTCTCTGCACCAACTCTCGCACCATACAACACTGTCGACATCACCTTGACAGACCGAACAACAGTACACACTCAGTCAAGCCGAAACACTCAAAATCAATAATGTAGATTAACTGATACGAAATGAGTGAGAGTGCAGAGCGGAGCACGGCAGAGCACAGCACAGCACAGCACAGCACAACACAGTATTACTCGGATGTCGGAAGAAATGTCGGATCGACGAAGATTATGTTCTCCTCAGCCAGCTAGGATTTTCTTCGGGCGTACTGCAGAAAGTGAGACAGACAGTCATCTGCAGTCTGACCCAAAGTTCTGCAGTGCGAAACAAGTCAATTCTAGCTGGGTCAGCACTGTGTGAACGAGCTGAGTGATACGTGATTAGGCGGTGGATGGAGGCGGGGAGGCATGGAGGCATGGAGGGAGGTGGGTAGGTAGGAAGGTAGGTAGGTAGGGAGATCGAGGGAGACGGCGAGAGAGACAGCGAGAGTGAGAGTTGGATTGAGTATTGACAGGTAAGCAGTAATACTTCGATTTGTTGTATTTTTCATAGACGAGACCCTGACACATACACAGTGGAGGAGAACAATGCACACAGAAATGTTGATCGATGGATAGACGAAGAGCGAACGGGCGAGAGAGGAGCGTTGATGGTGTACATCCGTGTGTGTGTGTGTGTGTGTGTGCGTATTCGAGTGTGTATGTGTCCGTCTTCGACAGACAGTGTATCTACCATGTATCATCATGGGTTTTATTTAGGCGATTTAGGTGACATAGTGGTCATTTCGAGGTAAGTGTTGATGGATGTATTGTGCGTGAGTGTGAGTGACTCAGTGAGTGATTGTGATTCGGTGAGGATGATAGTTGTTGAGTGTATATTTATTGTTGGTGTGTTGATGTGTTTGTGTGATTGTGTTGTGTTGTGTGGTTGTTTCTCAAAAGCCTCTGCCCCCAGGGAGGATCGAACTCCCGACCCCTGGTTTACAAGACCAGTGCTCTGACCACTGAGCTATGGAGGCCCGCCCGACTTCTCCACCACCATACAACACAACACATCACATCACATCACATCACACACACTCTCATATCAATCAAACAATCATTCAATCAACCAATCAATCAGTCAATCGGTCAGCCTACCACATTATCACTCATTCACTCAAACATATATCCAAATCACTAACTAATCCATCCATCCACTTCCAAATACGCACACACACACACACACACACACACCACTTCACAATGTATAGTAATCACCTCTGGTAATAAGAAATCACCTCATTCCTGGAACGCACATACACGCATATGTGTGTTGTCCTCGTGAGTACGAATGCATTTCGTTTCGGTCAGATGACATGAATTGTCGTTTCAGAGGTGATTTTCATGTTTCTGAGGAAATCAGCTTGCAGTAGTGGGTATCGTTGTGTGTGTGTGTGTGTGTCAGACAGATTGTTTGTTTGTGAATTTGATGGCGAGTGAGTGAATGTGTGGGTAGACGAGTGACGGATGGATTGTCAGTCGATGAGATTGTCAGCGTGAGGAGACTTTAAGCGTTCGTTACTTGATGATGTGGCTAGTTGTGGCTTGGTGAATATTTTGTGAGTTCTTTGAAGTGATGAGTGATAGATAGATAGATAGATAGATAGATAGATATTGTTGTTATGATGACGATATTTTCGTGAATGATGGAGTTGATAGGTGGTTGTTGTGAGTGAGTTAGTTTGTGTGTGTGTGTGTGTGTGTGTCAGTTAGTTAGTTAATTTGTTTGTGTAGTGTGAAGTTGGTTGATTATGTGAGTGTGTACGTGCTCCTCGATAGTATAGTGGTGAGTATCTCCGCCTGTCACGTGGAAGGCCCGGGTTCGATTCCCGGTCGAGGAGCTGGCTTTTACTTCACCCGATCAATCAGTCAATCAAATGCACTCCGCTCTGCTCTTCTCTGCACCAACTCTCGCACCATACAACACTGTCGACATCACCTTGACAGACCGAACAACAGTACACACTCAGTCAAGCCGAAACACTCAAAATCAATAATGTAGATTAACTGATACGAAATGAGTGAGAGTGCAGAGCGGAGCACGGCAGAGCACAGCACAGCACAGCACAGCACAACACAGTATTACTCGGATGTCGGAAGAAATGTCGGATCGACGAAGATTATGTTCTCCTCAGCCAGCTAGGATTTTCTTCGGGCGTACTGCAGAAAGTGAGACAGACAGTCATCTGCAGTCTGACCCAAAGTTCTGCAGTGCGAAACAAGTCAATTCTAGCTGGGTCAGCACTGTGTGAACGAGCTGAGTGATACGTGATTAGGCGGTGGATGGAGGCGGGGAGGCATGGAGGCATGGAGGGAGGTGGGTAGGTAGGAAGGTAGGTAGGTAGGGAGATCGAGGGAGACGGCGAGAGAGACAGCGAGAGTGAGAGTTGGATTGAGTATTGACAGGTAAGCAGTAATACTTCGATTTGTTGTATTTTTCATAGACGAGACCCTGACACATACACAGTGGAGGAGAACAATGCACACAGAAATGTTGATCGATGGATAGACGAAGAGCGAACGGGCGAGAGAGGAGCGTTGATGGTGTACATCCGTGTGTGTGTGTGTGTGTGTGCGTATTCGAGTGTGTATGTGTCCGTCTTCGACAGACAGTGTATCTACCATGTATCATCATGGGTTTTATTTAGGCGATTTAGGTGACATAGTGGTCATTTCGAGGTAAGTGTTGATGGATGTATTGTGCGTGAGTGTGAGTGACTCAGTGAGTGATTGTGATTCGGTGAGGATGATAGTTGTTGAGTGTATATTTATTGTTGGTGTGTTGATGTGTTTGTGTGATTGTGTTGTGTTGTGTGGTTGTTTCTCAAAAGCCTCTGCCCCCAGGGAGGATCGAACTCCCGACCCCTGGTTTACAAGACCAGTGCTCTGACCACTGAGCTATGGAGGCCCGCCCGACTTCTCCACCACCATACAACACAACACATCACATCACATCACATCACACACACACACTCTCATATCAATCAAACAATCATTCAATCAACCAATCAATCAGTCAATCGGTCAGCCTACCACATTATCACTCATTCACTCAAACATATATCCAAATCACTAACTAATCCATCCATCCACTTCCAAATACGCACACACACACACACACACACACACCACTTCACAATGTATAGTAATCACCTCTGGTAATAAGAAATCACCTCATTCCTGGAACGCACATACACGCATATGTGTGTTGTCCTCGTGAGTACGAATGCATTTCGTTTCGGTCAGATGACATGAATTGTCGTTTCAGAGGTGATTTTCATGTTTCTGAGGAAATCAGCTTGCAGTAGTGGGTATCGTTGTGTGTGTGTGTGTGTGTCAGACAGATTGTTTGTTTGTGAATTTGATGGCGAGTGAGTGAATGTGTGGGTAGACGAGTGACGGATGGATTGTCAGTCGATGAGATTGTCAGCGTGAGGAGACTTTAAGCGTTCGTTACTTGATGATGTGGCTAGTTGTGGCTTGGTGAATATTTTGTGAGTTCTTTGAAGTGATGAGTGATAGATAGATAGATAGATAGATAGATAGATATTGTTGTTATGATGACGATATTTTCGTGAATGATGGAGTTGATAGGTGGTTGTTGTGAGTGAGTTAGTTTGTGTGTGTGTATGTGTGTGTGTCAGTTAGTTAGTTAATTTGTTTGTGTAGTGTGAAGTTGGTTGATTATGTGAGTGTGTACGTGCTCCTCGATAGTATAGTGGTGAGTATCTCCGCCTGTCACGTGGAAGGCCCGGGTTCGATTCCCGGTCGAGGAGCTGGCTTTTACTTCACCCGATCAATCAGTCAATCAAATGCACTCCGCTCTGCTCTTCTCTGCACCAACTCTCGCACCATACAACACTGTCGACATCACCTTGACAGACCGAACAACAGTACACACTCAGTCAAGCCGAAACACTCAAAATCAATAATGTAGATTAACTGATACGAAATGAGTGAGAGTGCAGAGCGGAGCACGGCAGAGCACAGCACAGCACAGCACACACAAACACAGTATTACTCGGATGTCGGAAGAAATGTCGGATCGACGAAGATTATGTTCTCCTCAGCCAGCTAGGATTTTCTTCGGGCGTACTGCAGAAAGTGAGACAGACAGTCATCTGCAGTCTGACCCAAAGTTCTGCAGTGCGAAACAAGTCAATTCTAGCTGGGTCAGCACTGTGTGAACGAGCTGAGTGATACGTGATTAGGCGGTGGATGGAGGCGGGGAGGCATGGAGGCATGGAGGGAGGTGGGTAGGTAGGAAGGTAGGTAGGTAGGGAGATCGAGGGAGACGGCGAGAGAGACAGCGAGAGTGAGAGTTGGATTGAGTATTGACAGGTAAGCAGTAATACTTCGATTTGTTGTATTTTTCATAGACGAGACCCTGACACATACACAGTGGAGGAGAACAATGCACACAGAAATGTTGATCGATGGATAGACGAAGAGCGAACGGGCGAGAGAGGAGCGTTGATGGTGTACATCCGTGTGTGTGTGTGTGTGTGCGTATTCGAGTGTGTATGTGTCCGTCTTCGACAGACAGTGTATCTACCATGTATCATCATGGGTTTTATTTAGGCGATTTAGGTGACATAGTGGTCATTTCGAGGTAAGTGTTGATGGATGTATTGTGCGTGAGTGTGAGTGACTCAGTGAGTGATTGTGATTCGGTGAGGATGATAGTTGTTGAGTGTATATTTATTGTTGGTGTGTTGATGTGTTTGTGTGATTGTGTTGTGTTGTGTGGTTGTTTCTCAAAAGCCTCTGCCCCCAGGGAGGATCGAACTCCCGACCCCTGGTTTACAAGACCAGTGCTCTGACCACTGAGCTATGGAGGCCCGCCCGACTTCTCCACCACCATACAACACAACACATCACATCACATCACATCACACACACACACTCTCATATCAATCAAACAATCATTCAATCAACCAATCAATCAGTCAATCGGTCAGCCTACCACATTATCACTCATTCACTCAAACATATATCCAAATCACTAACTAATCCATCCATCCACTTCCAAATACGCACACACACACACACACACACACCACTTCACAATGTATAGTAATCACCTCTGGTAATAAGAAATCACCTCATTCCTGGAACGCACATACACGCATATGTGTGTTGTCCTCGTGAGTACGAATGCATTTCGTTTCGGTCAGATGACATGAATTGTCGTTTCAGAGGTGATTTTCATGTTTCTGAGGAAATCAGCTTGCAGTAGTGGGTATCGTTGTGTGTGTGTGTGTGTGTGTGTCAGACAGATTGTTTGTTTGTGAATTTGATGGCGATTGAGTGAATGTGTGGGTAGACGAGTGACGGATGGATTGTCAGTCGATGAGATTGTCAGCGTGAGGAGACTTTAAGCGTTCGTTACTTGATGATGTGGCTAGTTGTGGCTTGGTGAATATTTTGTGAGTTCTTTGAAGTGATGAGTGATAGATAGATAGATAGATAGATAGATAGATATTGTTGTTATGATGACGATATTTTCGTGAATGATGGAGTTGATAGGTGGTTGTTGTGAGTGAGTTAGTTTGTGTGTGTGTGTGTGTGTCAGTTAGTTAGTTAATTTGTTTGTGTAGTGTGAAGTTGGTTGATTATGTGAGTGTGTACGTGCTCCTCGATAGTATAGTGGTGAGTATCTCCGCCTGTCACGTGGAAGGCCCGGGTTCGATTCCCGGTCGAGGAGCTGGCTTTTACTTCACCCGATCAATCAGTCAATCAAATGCACTCCGCTCTGCTCTTCTCTGCACCAACTCTCGCACCATACAACACTGTCGACATCACCTTGACAGACCGAACAACAGTACACACTCAGTCAAGCCGAAACACTCAAAATCAATAATGTAGATTAACTGATACGAAATGAGTGAGAGTGCAGAGCGGAGCACGGCAGAGCACAGCACAGCACAGCACACACAACACAGTATTACTCGGATGTCGGAAGAAATGTCGGATCGACGAAGATTATGTTCTCCTCAGCCAGCTAGGATTTTCTTCGGGCGTACTGCAGAAAGTGAGACAGACAGTCATCTGGAGTCTGACCCAAAGTTCTGCAGTGCGAAACAAGTCAATTCTAGCTGGGTCAGCACTGTGTGAACGAGCTGAGTGATACGTGATTAGGCGGTGGATGGAGGCGGGGAGGCATGGAGGCATGGAGGGAGGTGGGTAGGTAGGAAGGTAGGTAGGTAGGGAGATCGAGGGAGACGGCGAGAGAGACAGCGAGAGTGAGAGTTGGATTGAGTATTGACAGGTAAGCAGTAATACTTCGATTTGTTGTATTTTTCATAGACGAGACCCTGACACATACACAGTGGAGGAGAACAATGCACACAGAAATGTTGATCGATGGATAGACGAAGAGCGAACGGGCGAGAGAGGAGCGTTGATGGTGTACATCCGTGTGTGTGTGTGTGTGTGCGTATTCGAGTGTGTATGTGTCCGTCTTCGACAGACAGTGTATCTACCATGTATCATCATGGGTTTTATTTAGGCGATTTAGGTGACATAGTGGTCATTTCGAGGTAAGTGTTGATGGATGTATTGTGCGTGAGTGTGAGTGACTCAGTGAGTGATTGTGATTCGGTGAGGATGATAGTTGTTGAGTGTATATTTATTGTTGGTGTGTTGATGTGTTTGTGTGATTGTGTTGTGTTGTGTGGTTGTTTCTCAAAAGCCTCTGCCCCCAGGGAGGATCGAACTCCCGACCCCTGGTTTACAAGACCAGTGCTCTGACCACTGAGCTATGGAGGCCCGCCCGACTTCTCCACCACCATACAACACAACACATCACATCACATCACAACACACACTCTCATATCAATCAAACAATCATTCAATCAACCAATCAATCAGTCAATCGGTCAGCCTACCACATTATCACTCATTCACTCAAACATATATCCAAATCACTAACTAATCCATCCATCCACTTCCAAATACGCACACACACACACACACAACACCACTTCACAATGTATAGTAATCACCTCTGGTAATAAGAAATCACCTCATTCCTGGAACGCACATACACGCATATGTGTGTTGTCCTCGTGAGTACGAATGCATTTCGTTTCGGTCAGATGACATGAATTGTCGTTTCGGAGGTGATTTTCATGTTTCTGAGGAAATCAGCTTGCAGTAGTGGGTATCGTTGTGTGTGTGTGTGTGTGTGTGTCAGACAGATTGTTTGTTTGTGAATTTGATGGCGATTGAGTGAATGTGTGGGTAGACGAGTGACGGATGGATTGTCAGTCGATGAGATTGTCAGCGTGAGGAGACTTTAAGCGTTCGTTACTTGATGATGTGGCTAGTTGTGGCTTGGTGAATATTTTGTGAGTTCTTTGAAGTGATGAGTGATAGATAGATAGATAGATAGATAGATAGATATTGTTGTTATGATGACGATATTTTCGTGAATGATGGAGTTGATAGGTGGTTGTTGTGAGTGAGTTAGTTTGTGTGTGTGTGTGTGTGTGTCAGTTAGTTAGTTAATTTGTTTGTGTAGTGTGAAGTTGGTTGATTATGTGAGTGTGTACGTGCTCCTCGATAGTATAGTGGTGAGTATCTCCGCCTGTCACGTGGAAGGCCCGGGTTCGATTCCCGGTCGAGGAGCTGGCTTTTACTTCACCCGATCAATCAGTCAATCAAATGCACTCCGCTCTGCTCTTCTCTGCACCAACTCTCGCACCATACAACACTGTCGACATCACCTTGACAGACCGAACAACAGTACACACTCAGTCAAGCCGAAACACTCAAAATCAATAATGTAGATTAACTGATACGAAATGAGTGAGAGTGCAGAGCGGAGCACGGCAGAGCACAGCACAGCACAGCACACACAACACAGTATTACTCGGATGTCGGAAGAAATGTCGGATCGACGAAGATTATGTTCTCCTCAGCCAGCTAGGATTTTCTTCGGGCGTACTGCAGAAAGTGAGACAGACAGTCATCTGGAGTCTGACCCAAAGTTCTGCAGTGCGAAACAAGTCAATTCTAGCTGGGTCAGCACTGTGTGAACGAGCTGAGTGATACGTGATTAGGCGGTGGATGGAGGCGGGGAGGCATGGAGGCATGGAGGGAGGTGGGTAGGTAGGAAGGTAGGTAGGTAGGGAGATCGAGGGAGACGGCGAGAGAGACAGCGAGAGTGAGAGTTGGATTGAGTATTGACAGGTAAGCAGTAATACTTCGATTTGTTGTATTTTTCATAGACGAGACCCTGACACATACACAGTGGAGGAGAACAATGCACACAGAAATGTTGATCGATGGATAGACGAAGAGCGAACGGGCGAGAGAGGAGCGTTGATGGTGTACATCCGTGTGTGTGTGTGTGTGTGTGCGTATTCGAGTGTGTATGTGTCCGTCTTCGACAGACAGTGTATCTACCATGTATCATCATGGGTTTTATTTAGGCGATTTAGGTGACATAGTGGTCATTTCGAGGTAAGTGTTGATGGATGTATTGTGCGTGAGTGTGAGTGACTCAGTGAGTGATTGTGATTCGGTGAGGATGATAGTTGTTGAGTGTATATTTATTGTTGGTGTGTTGATGTGTTTGTGTGATTGTGTTGTGTTGTGTGGTTGTTTCTCAAAAGCCTCTGCCCCCAGGGAGGATCGAACTCCCGACCCCTGGTTTACAAGACCAGTGCTCTGACCACTGAGCTATGGAGGCCCGCCCGACTTCTCCACCACCATACAACACAACACATCACATCACATCACATCACACACACACTCTCATATCAATCAAACAATCATTCAATCAACCAATCAATCAGTCAATCGGTCAGCCTACCACATTATCACTCATTCACTCAAACATATATCCAAATCACTAACTAATCCATCCATCCACTTCCAAATACGCACACACACACACACACCACACCACTTCACAATGTATAGTAATCAACTCTGGTAATAAGAAATCACCTCATTCCTGGAACGCACATACACGCATATGTGTGTTGTCCTCGTGAGTACGAATGCATTTCGTTTCGGTCAGATGACATGAATTGTCGTTTCGGAGGTGATTTTCATGTTTCTGAGGAAATCAGCTTGCAGTAGTGGGTATCGTTGTGTGTGTGTGTGTGTGTCAGACAGATTGTTTGTTTGTGAATTTGATGGCGATTGAGTGAATGTGTGGGTAGACGAGTGACGGATGGATTGTCAGTCGATGAGATTGTCAGCGTGAGGAGACTTTAAGCGTTCGTTACTTGATGATGTGGCTAGTTGTGGCTTGGTGAATATTTTGTGAGTTCTTTGAAGTGATGAGTGATAGATAGATAGATAGATAGATAGATAGATATTGTTGTTATGATGACGATATTTTCGTGAATGATGGAGTTGATAGGTGGTTGTTGTGAGTGAGTTAGTTTGTGTGTGTGTGTGTGTCAGTTAGTTAGTTAATTTGTTTGTGTAGTGTGAAGTTGGTTGATTATGTGAGTGTGTACGTGCTCCTCGATAGTATAGTGGTGAGTATCTCCGCCTGTCACGTGGAAGGCCCGGGTTCGATTCCCGGTCGAGGAGCTGACTTTTACTTCACCCGATCAATCAGTCAATCAAATGCACTCCGCTCTGCTCTTCTCTGCACCAACTCTCGCACCATACAACACTGTCGACATCACCTTGACAGACCGAACAACAGTACACACTCAGTCAAGCCGAAACACTCAAAATCAATAATGTAGATTAACTGATACGAAATGAGTGAGAGTGCAGAGCGGAGCACGGCAGAGCACAGCACAGCACAGCACAACACAGTATTACTCGGATGTCGGAAGAAATGTCGGATCGACGAAGATTATGTTCTCCTCAGCCAGCTAGGATTTTCTTCGGGCGTACTGCAGAAAGTGAGACAGACAGTCATCTGGAGTCTGACCCAAAGTTCTGCAGTGCGAAACAAGTCAATTCTAGCTGGGTCAGCACTGTGTGAACGAGCTGAGTGATACGTGATTAGGCGGTGGATGGAGGCGGGGAGGCATGGAGGCATGGAGGGAGGTGGGTAGGTAGGAAGGTAGGTAGGTAGGGAGATCGAGGGAGACGGCGAGAGAGACAGCGAGAGTGAGAGTTGGATTGAGTATTGACAGGTAAGCAGTAATACTTCGATTTGTTGTATTTTTCATAGACGAGACCCTGACACATACACAGTGGAGGAGAACAATGCACACAGAAATGTTGATCGATGGATAGACGAAGAGCGAACGGGCGAGAGAGGAGCGTTGATGGTGTACATCCGTGTGTGTGTGTGTGTGTGCGTATTCGAGTGTGTATGTGTCCGTCTTCGACAGACAGTGTATCTACCATGTATCATCATGGGTTTTATTTAGGCGATTTAGGTGACATAGTGGTCATTTCGAGGTAAGTGTTGATGGATGTATTGTGCGTGAGTGTGAGTGACTCAGTGAGTGATTGTGATTCGGTGAGGATGATAGTTGTTGAGTGTATATTTATTGTTGGTGTGTTGATGTGTTTGTGTGATTGTGTTGTGTTGTGTGGTTGTTTCTCAAAAGCCTCTGCCCCCAGGGAGGATCGAACTCCCGACCCCTGGTTTACAAGACCAGTGCTCTGACCACTGAGCTATGGAGGCCCGCCCGACTTCTCCACCACCATACAACACAACACATCACATCACATCACACACACTCTCATATCAATCAAACAATCATTCAATCAACCAATCAATCAGTCAATCGGTCAGCCTACCACATTATCACTCATTCACTCAAACATATATCCAAATCACTAACTAATCCATCCATCCACTTCCAAATACGCACACACACACACACACCACACCACTTCACAATGTATAGTAATCAACTCTGGTAATAAGAAATCACCTCATTCCTGGAACGCACATACACGCATATGTGTGTTGTCCTCGTGAGTACGAATGCATTTCGTTTCGGTCAGATGACATGAATTGTCGTTTCAGAGGTGATTTTCATGTTTCTGAGGAAATCAGCTTGCAGTAGTGGGTATCGTTGTGTGTGTGTGTGTGTGTGTGTCAGACAGATTGTTTGTTTGTGAATTTGATGGCGATTGAGTGAATGTGTGGGTAGACGAGTGACGGATGGATTGTCAGTCGATGAGATTGTCAGCGTGAGGAGACTTTAAGCGTTCGTTACTTGATGATGTGGCTAGTTGTGGCTTGGTGAATATTTTGTGAGTTCTTTGAAGTGATGAGTGATAGATAGATAGATAGATAGATAGATAGATATTGTTGTTATGATGACGATATTTTCGTGAATGATGGAGTTGATAGGTGGTTGTTGTGAGTGAGTTAGTTTGTGTGTGTGTGTGTGTGTGTGTCAGTTAGTTAGTTAATTTGTTTGTGTAGTGTGAAGTTGGTTGATTATGTGAGTGTGTACGTGCTCCTCGATAGTATAGTGGTGAGTATCTCCGCCTGTCACGTGGAAGGCCCGGGTTCGATTCCCGGTCGAGGAGCTGGCTTTTACTTCACCCGATCAATCAGTCAATCAAATGCACTCCGCTCTGCTCTTCTCTGCACCAACTCTCGCACCATACAACACTGTCGACATCACCTTGACAGACCGAACAACAGTACACACTCAGTCAAGCCGAAACACTCAAAATCAATAATGTAGATTAACTGATACGAAATGAGTGAGAGTGCAGAGCGGAGCACGGCAGAGCACAGCACAGCACAGCACAACACAGTATTACTCGGATGTCGGAAGAAATGTCGGATCGACGAAGATTATGTTCTCCTCAGCCAGCTAGGATTTTCTTCGGGCGTACTGCAGAAAGTGAGACAGACAGTCATCTGCAGTCTGACCCAAAGTTCTGCAGTGCGAAACAAGTCAATTCTAGCTGGGTCAGCACTGTGTGAACGAGCTGAGTGATACGTGATTAGGCGGTGGATGGAGGCGGGGAGGCATGGAGGCATGGAGGGAGGTGGGTAGGTAGGAAGGTAGGTAGGTAGGGAGATCGAGGGAGACGGCGAGAGAGACAGCGAGAGTGAGAGTTGGATTGAGTATTGACAGGTAAGCAGTAATACTTCGATTTGTTGTATTTTTCATAGACGAGACCCTGACACATACACAGTGGAGGAGAACAATGCACACAGAAATGTTGATCGATGGATAGACGAAGAGCGAACGGGCGAGAGAGGAGCGTTGATGGTGTACATCCGTGTGTGTGTGTGTGTGTGTGCGTATTCGAGTGTGTATGTGTCCGTCTTCGACAGACAGTGTATCTACCATGTATCATCATGGGTTTTATTTAGGCGATTTAGGTGACATAGTGGTCATTTCGAGGTAAGTGTTGATGGATGTATTGTGCGTGAGTGTGAGTGACTCAGTGAGTGATTGTGATTCGGTGAGGATGATAGTTGTTGAGTGTATATTTATTGTTGGTGTGTTGATGTGTTTGTGTGATTGTGTTGTGTTGTGTGGTTGTTTCTCAAAGCCTCTGCCCCCAGGGAGGATCGAACTCCCGACCCCTGGTTTACAAGACCAGTGCTCTGACCACTGAGCTATGGAGGCCCGCCCGACTTCTCCACCACCATACAACACAACACATCACATCACATCACATCACACACACTCTCATATCAATCAAACAATCATTCAATCAACCAATCAATCAGTCAATCGGTCAGCCTACCACATTATCACTCATTCACTCAAACATATATCCAAATCACTAACTAATCCATCCATCCACTTCCAAATACGCACACACACACACACACACACACCACTTCACAATGTATAGTAATCACCTCATTCCTGGAACGCACATACACGCATATGTGTGTTGTCCTCGTGAGTACGAATGCATTTCGTTTCGGTCAGATGACATGAATTGTCGTTTCAGAGGTGATTTTCATGTTTCTGAGGAAATCAGCTTGCAGTAGTGGGTATCGTTGTGTGTGTGTGTGTGTGTTTCAGACAGATTGTTTGTTTGTGAATTTGATGGCGAGTGAGTGAATGTGTGGGTAGACGAGTGACGGATGGATTGTCAGTCGATGAGATTGTCAGCGTGAGGAGACTTTAAGCGTTCGTTACTTGATGATGTGGCTAGTTGTGGCTTGGTGAATATTTTGTGAGTTCTTTGAAGTGATGAGTGATAGATAGATAGATAGATAGATAGATAGATAGATAGATAGATAGATAGATAGATAGATAGATAGATAGATAGATAGATAGATAGATAGATAGATAGATAGATAGATAGATAGATAGATAGATAGATAGATAGATAGATAGATAGATAGATAGATAGATAGATAGATAGATAGATAGATAGATAGATAGATAGATAGATAGATAGATAGATAGATAGATAGATAGATAGATAGATAGATAGATAGATAGATAGATAGATAGATAGATAGATAGATAGATAGATAGATAGATAGATAGATAGATAGATAGATAGATAGATAGATAGATAGATAGATAGATAGATAGATAGATAGATAGATAGATAGATAGATAGATAGATAGATAGATAGATAGATAGATAGATAGATAGATAGATAGATAGATAGATAGATAGATAGATAGATAGATAGATAGATAGATAGATAGATAGATAGATAGATAGATAGATAGATAGATAGATAGATAGATAGATAGATAGATAGATAGATAGATAGATAGATAGATAGATAGATAGATAGATAGATAGATAGATAGATAGATAGATAGATAGATAGATAGATAGATAGATAGATAGATAGATAGATAGATAGATAGATAGATAGATAGATAGATAGATAGATAGATAGATAGATAGATAGATAGATAGATAGATAGATAGATAGATAGATAGATAGATAGATAGATAGATAGATAGATAGATAGATAGATAGATAGATAGATAGATAGATAGATAGATAGATAGATAGATAGATAGATAGATAGATAGATAGATAGATAGATAGATAGATAGATAGATAGATAGATAGATAGATAGATAGATAGATAGATAGATAGATAGATAGATAGATAGATAGATAGATATTGTTGTTATGATGACGATATTTTCGTGAATGATGGAGTTGATAGGTGGTTGTTGTGAGTGAGTTAGTTTGTGTGTGTGTGTGTGTGTGTGTCAGTTAGTTAGTTAATTTGTTTGTGTAGTGTGAAGTTGGTTGATTATGTGAGTGTGTACGTGCTCCTCGATAGTATAGTGGTGAGTATCTCCGCCTGTCACGTGGAAGGCCCGGGTTCGATTCCCGGTCGAGGAGCTGGCTTTTACTTCACCCGATCAATCAGTCAATCAAATGCACTCCGCTCTGCTCTTCTCTGCACCAACTCTCGCACCATACAACACTGTCGACATCACCTTGACAGACCGAACAACAGTACACACTCAGTCAAGCCGAAACACTCAAAATCAATAATGTAGATTAACTGATACGAAATGAGTGAGAGTGCAGAGCGGAGCACGGCAGAGCACAGCACAGCACAGCACAGCACAACACAGTATTACTCGGATGTCGGAAGAAATGTCGGATCGACGAAGATTATGTTCTCCTCAGCCAGCTAGGATTTTCTTCGGGCGTACTGCAGAAAGTGAGACAGACAGTCATCTGCAGTCTGACCCAAAGTTCTGCAGTGCGAAACAAGTCAATTCTAGCTGGGTCAGCACTGTGTGAACGAGCTGAGTGATACGTGATTAGGCGGTGGATGGAGGCGGGGAGGCATGGAGGCATGGAGGGAGGTGGGTAGGTAGGAAGGTAGGTAGGTAGGGAGATCGAGGGAGACGGCGAGAGAGACAGCGAGAGTGAGAGTTGGATTGAGTATTGACAGGTAAGCAGTAATACTTCGATTTGTTGTATTTTTCATAGACGAGACCCTGACACATACACAGTGGAGGAGAACAATGCACACAGAAATGTTGATCGATGGATAGACGAAGAGCGAACGGGCGAGAGAGGAGCGTTGATGGTGTACATCCGTGTGTGTGTGTGTGTGTGTGTGCGTATTCGAGTGTGTATGTGTCCGTCTTCGACAGACAGTGTATCTACCATGTATCATCATGGGTTTTATTTAGGCGATTTAGGTGACATAGTGGTCATTTCGAGGTAAGTGTTGATGGATGTATTGTGCGTGAGTGTGAGTGACTCAGTGAGTGATTGTGATTCGGTGAGGATGATAGTTGTTGAGTGTATATTTATTGTTGGTGTGTTGATGTGTTTGTGTGATTGTGTTGTGTTGTGTTGTGTGGTTGTTTCTCAAAGCCCTCTGCCCCCAGGGAGGATCGAACTCCCGACCCCTGGTTTACAAGACCAGTGCTCTGACCACTGAGCTATGGAGGCCCGCCCGACTTCTCCACCACCATACAACACAACACATCACATCACATCACACACACTCTCATATCAATCAAACAATCATTCAATCAACCAATCAATCAGTCAATCGGTCAGCCTACCACATTATCACTCATTCACTCAAACATATATCCAAATCACTAACTAATCCATCCATCCACTTCCAAATACGCACACACACACACACACACACACACCACTTCACAATGTATAGTAATCACCTCATTCCTGGAACGCACATACACGCATATGTGTGTTGTCCTCGTGAGTACGAATGCATTTCGTTTCGGTCAGATGACATGAATTGTCGTTTCAGAGGTGATTTTCATGTTTCTGAGGAAATCAGCTTGCAGTAGTGGGTATCGTTGTGTGTGTGTGTGTGTGTGTGTGTGTGTGTCAGACAGATTGTTTGTTTGTGAATTTGATGGCGAGTGAGTGAATGTGTGGGTAGACGAGTGACGGATGGATTGTCAGTCGATGAGATTGTCAGCGTGAGGAGACTTTAAGCGTTCGTTACTTGATGATGTGGCTAGTTGTGGCTTGGTGAATATTTTGTGAGTTCTTTGAAGTGATGAGTGATAGATAGATAGATAGATAGATAGATAGATAGATAGATAGATAGATAGATAGATAGATAGATAGATAGATAGATAGATAGATAGATAGATAGATAGATAGATAGATAGATAGATAGATAGATAGATAGATAGATAGATAGATAGATAGATAGATAGATAGATAGATAGATAGATAGATAGATAGATAGATAGATAGATAGATAGATAGATAGATAGATAGATAGATAGATAGATAGATAGATAGATAGATAGATAGATAGATAGATAGATAGATAGATAGATAGATAGATAGATAGATAGATAGATAGATAGATAGATAGATAGATAGATAGATAGATAGATAGATAGATAGATAGATAGATAGATAGATAGATAGATAGATAGATAGATAGATAGATAGATAGATAGATAGATAGATAGATAGATAGATAGATAGATAGATAGATAGATAGATAGATAGATAGATAGATAGATAGATAGATAGATAGATAGATAGATAGATAGATAGATAGATAGATAGATAGATAGATAGATAGATAGATAGATAGATAGATAGATAGATAGATAGATAGATAGATAGATAGATAGATAGATAGATAGATAGATAGATAGATAGATAGATAGATAGATAGATAGATAGATAGATAGATAGATAGATAGATAGATAGATAGATAGATAGATAGATAGATAGATAGATAGATAGATAGATAGATAGATAGATAGATAGATAGATATTGTTGTTATGATGACGATATTTTCGTGAATGATGGAGTTGATAGGTGGTTGTTGTGAGTGAGTTAGTTTGTGTGTGTGTATGTGTGTGTGTCAGTTAGTTAGTTAATTTGTTTGTGTAGTGTGAAGTTGGTTGATTATGTGAGTGTGTACGTGCTCCTCGATAGTATAGTGGTGAGTATCTCCGCCTGTCACGTGGAAGGCCCGGGTTCGATTCCCGGTCGAGGAGCTGGCTTTTACTTCACCCGATCAATCAGTCAATCAAATGCACTCCGCTCTGCTCTTCTCTGCACCAACTCTCGCACCATACAACACTGTCGACATCACCTTGACAGACCGAACAACAGTACACACTCAGTCAAGCCGAAACACTCAAAATCAATAATGTAGATTAACTGATACGAAATGAGTGAGAGTGCAGAGCGGAGCACGGCAGAGCACAGCACAGCACAGCACAGCACAACACAGTATTACTCGGATGTCGGAAGAAATGTCGGATCGACGAAGATTATGTTCTCCTCAGCCAGCTAGGATTTTCTTCGGGCGTACTGCAGAAAGTGAGACAGACAGTCATCTGCAGTCTGACCCAAAGTTCTGCAGTGCGAAACAAGTCAATTCTAGCTGGGTCAGCACTGTGTGAACGAGCTGAGTGATACGTGATTAGGCGGTGGATGGAGGCGGGGAGGCATGGAGGCATGGAGGGAGGTGGGTAGGTAGGAAGGTAGGTAGGTAGGGAGATCGAGGGAGACGGCGAGAGAGACAGCGAGAGTGAGAGTTGGATTGAGTATTGACAGGTAAGCAGTAATACTTCGATTTGTTGTATTTTTCATAGACGGGACCCTGACACATACACAGTGGAGGAGAACAATGCACACAGAAATGTTGATCGATGGATAGACGAAGAGGGAACGGGCGAGAGAGGAGCGTTGATGGTGTACATCCGTGTGTGTGTGTGTGTGCGTGTGCGTATTCGAGTGTGTATGTGTCCGTCTTCGACAGACAGTGTATCTACCATGTATCATCATGGGTTTTATTTAGGCGATTTAGGTGACATAGTGGTCATTTCGAGGTAAGTGTTGATGGATGTATTGTGCGTGAGTGTGAGTGACTCAGTGAGTGATTGTGATTCGGTGAGGATGATAGTTGTTGAGTGTATATTTATTGTTGGTGTGTTGATGTGTTTGTGTGATTGTGTTGTGTTGTGTTGTGTGGTTGTTTCTCAAAGCCCTCTGCCCCCAGGGAGGATCGAACTCCCGACCCCTGGTTTACAAGACCAGTGCTCTGACCACTGAGCTATGGAGGCCCGCCCGACTTCTCCACCACCATACAACACAACACATCACATCACATCACATCACACACACTCTCATATCAATCAAACAATCATTCAATCAACCAATCAATCAGTCAATCGGTCAGCCTACCACATTATCACTCATTCACTCAAACATATATCCAAATCACTAACTAATCCATCCATCCACTTCCAAATACGCACACACACACACACACACACACACACCACTTCACAATGTATAGTAATCACCTCATTCCTGGAACGCACATACACGCATATGTGTGTTGTCCTCGTGAGTACGAATGCATTTCGTTTCGGTCAGATGACATGAATTGTCGTTTCAGAGGTGATTTTCATGTTTCTGAGGAAATCAGCTTGCAGTAGTGGGTATCCTTGTGTGTGTGTGTGTGTGTGTGTGTGTGTCAGACAGATTGTTTGTTTGTGAATTTGATGGCGAGTGAGTGAATGTGTGGGTAGACGAGTGACGGATGGATTGTCAGTCGATGAGATTGTCAGCGTGAGGAGACTTTAAGCGTTCGTTACTTGATGATGTGGCTAGTTGTGGCTTGGTGAATATTTTGTGAGTTCTTTGAAGTGATGAGTGATAGATAGATAGATAGATAGATAGATAGATAGATAGATAGATAGATAGATAGATAGATAGATAGATAGATAGATAGATAGATAGATAGATAGATAGATAGATAGATAGATAGATAGATAGATAGATAGATAGATAGATAGATAGATAGATAGATAGATAGATAGATAGATAGATAGATAGATAGATAGATAGATAGATAGATAGATAGATAGATAGATAGATAGATAGATAGATAGATAGATAGATAGATAGATAGATAGATAGATAGATAGATAGATAGATAGATAGATAGATAGATAGATAGATAGATAGATAGATAGATAGATAGATAGATAGATAGATAGATAGATAGATAGATAGATAGATAGATAGATAGATAGATAGATAGATAGATAGATAGATAGATAGATAGATAGATAGATAGATAGATAGATAGATAGATAGATAGATAGATAGATAGATAGATAGATAGATAGATAGATAGATAGATAGATAGATAGATAGATAGATAGATAGATAGATAGATAGATAGATAGATAGATAGATAGATAGATAGATAGATAGATAGATAGATAGATAGATAGATAGATAGATAGATAGATAGATAGATAGATAGATAGATAGATAGATAGATAGATAGATAGATAGATAGATAGATAGATAGATAGATAGATAGATAGATAGATAGATAGATAGATAGATAGATAGATAGATAGATAGATAGATAGATAGATAGATAGATAGATAGATAGATAGATAGATAGATAGATAGATAGATAGATAGATAGATAGATAGATAGATAGATAGATAGATAGATAGATAGATAGATAGATAGATAGATAGATAGATAGATAGATAGATAGATAGATAGATAGATATTGTTGTTATGATGACGATATTTTCGTGAATGATGGAGTTGATAGGTGGTTGTTGTGAGTGAGTTAGTTTGTGTGTGTGTATGTGTGTGTGTCAGTTAGTTAGTTAATTTGTTTGTGTAGTGTGAAGTTGGTTGATTATGTGAGTGTGTACGTGCTCCTCGATAGTATAGTGGTGAGTATCTCCGCCTGTCACGTGGAAGGCCCGGGTTCGATTCCCGGTCGAGGAGCTGGCTTTTACTTCACCCGATCAATCAGTCAATCAAATGCACTCCGCTCTGCTCTTCTCTGCACCAACTCTCGCACCATACAACACTGTCGACATCACCTTGACAGACCGAACAACAGTACACACTCAGTCAAGCCGAAACACTCAAAATCAATAATGTAGATTAACTGATACGAAATGAGTGAGAGTGCAGAGCGGAGCACGGCAGAGCACAGCACAGCACAGCAGCACAACACAGTATTACTCGGATGTCGGAAGAAATGTCGGATCGACGAAGATTATGTTCTCCTCAGCCAGCTAGGATTTTCTTCGGGCGTACTGCAGAAAGTGAGACAGACAGTCATCTGCAGTCTGACCCAAAGTTCTGCAGTGCGAAACAAGTCAATTCTAGCTGGGTCAGCACTGTGTGAACGAGCTGAGTGATACGTGATTAGGCGGTGGATGGAGGCGGGGAGGCATGGAGGCATGGAGGGAGGTGGGTAGGTAGGAAGGTAGGTAGGTAGGGAGATCGAGGGAGACGGCGAGAGAGACAGCGAGAGTGAGAGTTGGATTGAGTATTGACAGGTAAGCAGTAATACTTCGATTTGTTGTATTTTTCATAGACGAGACCCTGACACATACACAGTGGAGGAGAACAATGCACACAGAAATGTTGATCGATGGATAGACGAAGAGCGAACGGGCGAGAGAGGAGCGTTGATGGTGTACATCCGTGTGTGTGTGTGTGTGTGTGCGTATTCGAGTGTGTATGTGTCCGTCTTCGACAGACAGTGTATCTACCATGTATCATCATGGGTTTTATTTAGGCGATTTAGGTGACATAGTGGTCATTTCGAGGTAAGTGTTGATGGATGTATTGTGCGTGAGTGTGAGTGACTCAGTGAGTGATTGTGATTCGGTGAGGATGATAGTTGTTGAGTGTATATTTATTGTTGGTGTGTTGATGTGTTTGTGTGATTGTGTTGTGTTGTGTGTGGTTGTTTCTCAAAGCCTCTGCCCCCAGGGAGGATCGAACTCCCGACCCCTGGTTTACAAGACCAGTGCTCTGACCACTGAGCTATGGAGGCCCGCCCGACTTCTCCACCACCATACAACACAACACATCACATCACAACACACACACACACTCTCATATCAATCAAACAATCATTCAATCAACCAATCAATCAGTCAATCGGTCAGCCTACCACATTATCACTCATTCACTCAAACATATATCCAAATCACTAACTAATCCATCCATCCACTTCCAAATACGCACACACACACACACACACACCCACTTCACAATGTATAGTAATCAACTCTGGTAATAAGAAATCACCTCATTCCTGGAACGCACATACACGCATATGTGTGTTGTCCTCGTGAGTACGAATGCATTTCGTTTCGGTCAGATGACATGAATTGTCGTTTCAGAGGTGATTTTCATGTTTCTGAGGAAATCAGCTTGCAGTAGTGGGTATCGTTGTGTGTGTGTGTGTGTGTGTGTCAGACAGATTGTTTGTTTGTGAATTTGATGGCGAGTGAGTGAATGTGTGGGTAGACGAGTGACGGATGGATTGTCAGTCGATGAGATTGTCAGCGTGAGGAGACTTTAAGCGTTCGTTACTTGATGATGTGGCTAGTTGTGGCTTGGTGAATATTTTGTGAGTTCTTTGAAGTGATGAGTGATAGATAGATAGATAGATAGATAGATAGATAATTTGTTGTTATGATGACGATATTTTCGTGAATGATGGAGTTGATAGGTGGTTGTTGTGAGTGAGTTAGTTTGTGTGTGTGTGTGTGTGTGTGTCAGTTAGTTAGTTAATTTGTTTGTGTAGTGTGAAGTTGGTTGATTATGTGAGTGTGTACGTGCTCCTCGATAGTATAGTGGTGAGTATCTCCGCCTGTCACGTGGAAGGCCCGGGTTCGATTCCCGGTCGAGGAGCTGGCTTTTACTTCACCCGATCAATCAGTCAATCAAATGCACTCCGCTCTGCTCTTCTCTGCACCAACTCTCGCACCATACAACACTGTCGACATCACCTTGACAGACCGAACAACAGTACACACTCAGTCAAGCCGAAACACTCAAAATCAATAATGTAGATTAACTGATACGAAATGAGTGAGAGTGCAGAGCGGAGCACGGCAGAGCACAGCACAGCACAACACAGTATTACTCGGATGTCGGAAGAAATGTCGGATCGACGAAGATTATGTTCTCCTCAGCCAGCTAGGATTTTCTTCGGGCGTACTGCAGAAAGTGAGACAGATAGTCATCTGGAGTCTGACCCAAAGTTCTGCAGTGCGAAACAAGTCAATTCTAGCTGGGTCAGCACTGTGTGAACGAGCTGAGTGATACGTGATTAGGCGGTGGATGGAGGCGGGGAGGCATGGAGGCATGGAGGGAGGTGGGTAGGTAGGAAGGTAGGTAGGTAGGGAGATCGAGGGAGACGGCGAGAGAGACAGCGAGAGTGAGAGTTGGATTGAGTATTGACAGGTAAGCAGTAATACTTCGATTTGTTGTATTTTTCATAGACGAGACCCTGACACATACACAGTGGAGGAGAACAATGCACACAGAAATGTTGATCGATGGATAGACGAAGAGCGAACGGGCGAGAGAGGAGCGTTGATGGTGTACATCCGTGTGTGTGTGTGTGTGTGCGTATTCGAGTGTGTATGTGTCCGTCTTCGACAGACAGTGTATCTACCATGTATCATCATGGGTTTTATTTAGGCGATTTAGGTGACATAGTGGTCATTTCGAGGTAAGTGTTGATGGATGTATTGTGCGTGAGTGTGAGTGACTCAGTGAGTGATTGTGATTCGGTGAGGATGATAGTTGTTGAGTGTATATTTATTGTTGGTGTGTTGATGTGTTTGTGTGATTGTGTTGTGTTGTGTTGTGGTTGTTTCTCAAAGCCCTCTGCCCCCAGGGAGGATCGAACTCCCGACCCCTGGTTTACAAGACCAGTGCTCTGACCACTGAGCTATGGAGGCCCGCCCGACTTCTCCACCACCATACAACACAACACATCACATCACATCACATCACACACACTCTCATATCAATCAAACAATCATTCAATCAACCAATCAATCAGTCAATCGGTCAGCCTACCACATTATCACTCATTCACTCAAACATATATCCAAATCACTAACTAATCCATCCATCCACTTCCAAATACGCACACACACACACACAAAAAACACTTCACAATGTATAGTAATCACCTCTGGTAATAAGAAATCACCTCATTCCTGGAACGCACATACACGCATATGTGTGTTGTCCTCGTGAGTACGAATGCATTTCGTTTCGGTCAGATGACATGAATTGTCGTTTCGGAGGTGATTTTCATGTTTCTGAGGAAATCAGCTTGCAGTAGTGGGTATCGTTGTGTGTGTGTGTGTGTGTGTGTCAGACAGATTGTTTGTTTGTGAATTTGATGGCGATTGAGTGAATGTGTGGGTAGACGAGTGACGGATGGATTGTCAGTCGATGAGATTGTCAGCGTGAGGAGACTTTAAGCGTTCGTTACTTGATGATGTGGCTAGTTGTGGCTTGGTGAATATTTTGTGAGTTCTTTGAAGTGATGAGTGATAGATAGATAGATAGATAGATAGATAGATATTTTTGTTATGATGACGATATTTTCGTGAATGATGGAGTTGATAGGTGGTTGTTGTGAGTGAGTTAGTTTGTGTGTGTGTGTGTGTGTGTGTGTCAGTTAGTTAGTTAATTTGTTTGTGTAGTGTGAAGTTGGTTGATTATGTGAGTGTGTACGTGCTCCTCGATAGTATAGTGGTGAGTATCTCCGCCTGTCACGTGGAAGGCCCGGGTTCGATTCCCGGTCGAGGAGCTGGCTTTTACTTCACCCGATCAATCAGTCAATCAAATGCACTCCGCTCTGCTCTTCTCTGCACCAACTCTCGCACCATACAACACTGTCGACATCACCTTGACAGACCGAACAACAGTACACACTCAGTCAAGCCGAAACACTCAAAATCAATAATGTAGATTAACTGATACGAAATGAGTGAGAGTGCAGAGCGGAGCACGGCAGAGCACAGCACAGCACAGCACAGCACACAACACAGTATTACTCGGATGTCGGAAGAAATGTCGGATCGACGAAGATTATGTTCTCCTCAGCCAGCTAGGATTTTCTTCGGGCGTACTGCAGAAAGTGAGACAGATAGTCATCTGGAGTCTGACCCAAAGTTCTGCAGTGCGAAACAAGTCAATTCTAGCTGGGTCAGCACTGTGTGAACGAGCTGAGTGATACGTGATTAGGCGGTGGATGGAGGCGGGGAGGCATGGAGGCATGGAGGGAGGTGGGTAGGTAGGAAGGTAGGTAGGTAGGGAGATCGAGGGAGACGGCGAGAGAGACAGCGAGAGTGAGAGTTGGATTGAGTATTGACAGGTAAGCAGTAATACTTCGATTTGTTGTATTTTTCATAGACGAGACCCTGACACATACACAGTGGAGGAGAACAATGCACACAGAAATGTTGATCGATGGATAGACGAAGAGCGAACGGGCGAGAGAGGAGCGTTGATGGTGTACATCCGTGTGTGTGTGTGTGTGTGCGTATTCGAGTGTGTATGTGTCCGTCTTCGACAGACAGTGTATCTACCATGTATCATCATGGGTTTTATTTAGGCGATTTAGGTGACATAGTGGTCATTTCGAGGTAAGTGTTGATGGATGTATTGTGCGTGAGTGTGAGTGACTCAGTGAGTGATTGTGATTCGGTGAGGATGATAGTTGTTGAGTGTATATTTATTGTTGGTGTGTTGATGTGTTTGTGTGATTGTGTTGTGTTGTGTGTGTGGTTGTTTCTCAAAGCCCTCTGCCCCCAGGGAGGATCGAACTCCCGACCCCTGGTTTACAAGACCAGTGCTCTGACCACTGAGCTATGGAGGCCCGCCCGACTTCTCCACCACCATACAACACAACACATCACATCACACATCACACACACACTCTCATATCAATCAAACAATCATTCAATCAACCAATCAATCAATCAATCGGTCAGCCTACCACATTATCACTCATTCACTCAAACATATATCCAAATCACTAACTAATCCATCCATCCACTTCCAAATACGCACACACACACACACAAACACCACTTCACAATGTATAGTAATCACCTCTGGTAATAAGAAATCACCTCATTCCTGGAACGCACATACACGCATATGTGTGTTGTCCTCGTGAGTACGAATGCATTTCGTTTCGGTCAGATGACATGAATTGTCGTTTCGGAGGTGATTTTCATGTTTCTGAGGAAATCAGCTTGCAGTAGTGGGTATCGTTGTGTGTGTGTGTGTGTGTGTGTCAGACAGATTGTTTGTTTGTGAATTTGATGGCGATTGAGTGAATGTGTGGGTAGACGAGTGACGGATGGATTGTCAGTCGATGAGATTGTCAGCGTGAGGAGACTTTAAGCGTTCGTTACTTGATGGTGTGGCTAGTTGTGGCTTGGTGAATATTTTGTGAGTTCTTTGAAGTGATGAGTGATAGATAGATAAAAAAAAAAAAAAATTGTTGTTATGATGACGATATTTTCGTGAATGATGGAGTTGATAGGTGGTTGTTGTGAGTGAGTTAGTTTGTGTGTGTGTGTGTGTGTGTGTCAGTTAGTTAGTTAATTTGTTTGTGTAGTGTGAAGTTGGTTGATTATGTGAGTGTGTACGTGCTCCTCGATAGTATAGTGGTGAGTATCTCCGCCTGTCACGTGGAAGGCCCGGGTTCGATTCCCGGTCGAGGAGCTGACTTTTACTTCACCCGATCAATCAGTCAATCAAATGCACTCCGCTCTGCTCTTCTCTGCACCAACTCTCGCACCATACAACACTGTCGACATCACCTTGACAGACCGAACAACAGTACACACTCAGTCAAGCCGAAACACTCAAAATCAATAATGTAGATTAACTGATACGAAATGAGTGAGAGTGCAGAGCGGAGCACGGCAGAGCACAGCACAGCACAGCACAGCACACAACACAGTATTACTCGGATGTCGGAAGAAATGTCGGATCGACGAAGATTATGTTCTCCTCAGCCAGCTAGGATTTTCTTCGGGCGTACTGCAGAAAGTGAGACAGATAGTCATCTGGAGTCTGACCCAAAGTTCCGCAGTGCGAAACAAGTCAATTCTAGCTGGGTCAGCACTGTGTGAACGAGCTGAGTGATACGTGATTAGGCGGTGGATGGAGGCGGGGAGGCATGGAGGCATGGAGGGAGGTGGGTAGGTAGGAAGGTAGGTAGGTAGGGAGATCGAGGGAGACGGCGAGAGAGACAGCGAGAGTGAGAGTTGGATTGAGTATTGACAGGTAAGCAGTAATACTTCGATTTGTTGTATTTTTCATAGACGAGACCCTGACACATACACAGTGGAGGAGAACAATGCACACAGAAATGTTGATCGATGGATAGACGAAGAGCGAACGGGCGAGAGAGGAGCGTTGATGGTGTACATCCGTGTGTGTGTGTGTGTGTGCGTATTCGAGTGTGTATGTGTCCGTCTTCGACAGACAGTGTATCTACCATGTATCATCATGGGTTTTATTTAGGCGATTTAGGTGACATAGTGGTCATTTCGAGGTAAGTGTTGATGGATGTATTGTGCGTGAGTGTGAGTGACTCAGTGAGTGATTGTGATTCGGTGAGGATGATAGTTGTTGAGTGTATATTTATTGTTGGTGTGTTGATGTGTTTGTGTGATTGTGTTGTGTTGTGTGGTTGTTTCTCAAAGCCCTCTGCCCCCAGGGAGGATCGAACTCCCGACCCCTGGTTTACAAGACCAGTGCTCTGACCACTGAGCTATGGAGGCCCGCCCGACTTCTCCACCACCATACAACACAACACATCACATCACAACACACACACACACTCTCATATCAATCAAACAATCATTCAATCAACCAATCAATCAATCAATCGGTCAGCCTACCACATTATCACTCATTCACTCAAACATATATCCAAATCACTAACTAATCCATCCATCCACTTCCAAATACGCACACACAAAACACACACACACCACTTCACAATGTATAGTAATCACCTCTGGTAATAAGAAATCACCTCATTCCTGGAACGCACATACACGCATATGTGTGTTGTCCTCGTGAGTACGAATGCATTTCGTTTCGGTCAGATGACATGAATTGTCGTTTCGGAGGTGATTTTCATGTTTCTGAGGAAATCAGCTTGCAGTAGTGGGTATCGTTGTGTGTGTGTGTGTGTGTGTGTCAGACAGATTGTTTGTTTGTGAATTTGATGGCGATTGAGTGAATGTGTGGGTAGACGAGTGACGGATGGATTGTCAGTCGATGAGATTGTCAGCGTGAGGAGACTTTAAGCGTTCGTTACTTGATGGTGTGGCTAGTTGTGGCTTGGTGAATATTTTGTGAGTTCTTTGAAGTGATGAGTGATAGATAGATAAAAAAAAAAAAATTGTTGTTATGATGACGATATTTTCGTGAATGATGGAGTTGATAGGTGGTTGTTGTGAGTGAGTTAGTTTGTGTGTGTGTGTGTGTGTGTGTCAGTTAGTTAGTTAATTTGTTTGTGTAGTGTGAAGTTGGTTGATTATGTGAGTGTGTACGTGCTCCTCGATAGTATAGTGGTGAGTATCTCCGCCTGTCACGTGGAAGGCCCGGGTTCGATTCCCGGTCGAGGAGCTGACTTTTACTTCACCCGATCAATCAGTCAATCAAATGCACTCCGCTCTGCTCTTCTCTGCACCAACTCTCGCACCATACAACACTGTCGACATCACCTTGACAGACCGAACAACAGTACACACTCAGTCAAGCCGAAACACTCAAAATCAATAATGTAGATTAACTGATACGAAATGAGTGAGAGTGCAGAGCGGAGCACGGCAGAGCACAGCACAGCACAACACAGTATTACTCGGATGTCGGAAGAAATGTCGGATCGACGAAGATTATGTTCTCCTCAGCCAGCTAGGATTTTCTTCGGGCGTACTGCAGAAAGTGAGACAGATAGTCATCTGGAGTCTGACCCAAAGTTCTGCAGTGCGATACAAGTCAATTCTAGCTGGGTCAGCACTGTGTGAACGAGCTGAGTGATACGTGATTAGGCGGTGGATGGAGGCGGGGAGGCATGGAGGCATGGAGGGAGGTGGGTAGGTAGGAAGGTAGGTAGGTAGGGAGATCGAGGGAGACGGCGAGAGAGACAGCGAGAGTGAGAGTTGGATTGAGTATTGACAGGTAAGCAGTAATACTTCGATTTGTTGTATTTTTCATAGACGAGACCCTGACACATACACAGTGGAGGAGAACAATGCACACAGAAATGTTGATCGATGGATAGACGAAGAGCGAACGGGCGAGAGAGGAGCGTTGATGGTGTACATCCGTGTGTGTGTGTGTGTGTGCGTATTCGAGTGTGTATGTGTCCGTCTTCGACAGACAGTGTATCTACCATGTATCATCATGGGTTTTATTTAGGCGATTTAGGTGACATAGTGGTCATTTCGAGGTAAGTGTTGATGGATGTATTGTGCGTGAGTGTGAGTGACTCAGTGAGTGATTGTGATTCGGTGAGGATGATAGTTGTTGAGTGTATATTTATTGTTGGTGTGTTGATGTGTTTGTGTGATTGTGTTGTGTTGTGTGGTTGTTTCTCAAAAGCCTCTGCCCCCAGGGAGGATCGAACTCCCGACCCCTGGTTTACAAGACCAGTGCTCTGACCACTGAGCTATGGAGGCCCGCCCGACTTCTCCACCACCATACAACACAACACATCACATCACAACACACACACACACTCTCATATCAATCAAACAATCATTCAATCAACCAATCAATCAGTCAATCGGTCAGCCTACCACATTATCACTCATTCACTCAAACATATATCCAAATCACTAACTAATCCATCCATCCACTTCCAAATACACACACACACACACACACACACCACTTCACAATGTATAGTAATCACCTCTGGTAATAAGAAATCACCTCATTCCTGGAACGCACATACACGCATATGTGTGTTGTCCTCGTGAGTACGAATGCATTTCGTTTCGGTCAGATGACATGAATTGTCGTTTCGGAGGTGATTTTCATGTTTCTGAGGAAATCAGCTTGCAGTAGTGGGTATCGTTGTGTGTGTGTGTGTGTGTCAGACAGATTGTTTGTTTGTGAATTTGATGGCGATTGAGTGAATGTGTGGGTAGACGAGTGACGGATGGATTGTCAGTCGATGAGATTGTCAGCGTGAGGAGACTTTAAGCGTTCGTTACTTGATGATGTGGCTAGTTGTGGCTTGGTGAATATTTTGTGAGTTCTTTGAAGTGATGAGTGATAGATAGATAGATAGATAGATAGATATTGTTGTTATGATGACGATATTTTCGTGAATGATGGAGTTGATAGGTGGTTGTTGTGAGTGAGTTAGTTTGTGTGTGTGTGTGTGTGTCAGTTAGTTAGTTAATTTGTTTGTGTAGTGTGAAGTTGGTTGATTATGTGAGTGTGTACGTGCTCCTCGATAGTATAGTGGTGAATATCTCCGCCTGTCACGTGGAAGGCCCGGGTTCGATTCCCGGTCGAGGAGCTGACTTTTACTTCACCCGATCAATCAGTCAATCAAATGCACTCCGCTCTGCTCTGCTCTGCACCAACTCTCGCACCATACAACACTGTCGACATCACCTTGACAGACCGAACAACAGTACACACTCAGTCAAGCCGAAACACTCAAAATCAATAATGTAGATTAACTGATACGAAATGAGTGAGAGTGCAGAGCGGAGCACGGCAGAGCACAGCACAGCACAACACAGTATTACTCGGATGTCGGAAGAAATGTCGGATCGACGAAGATTATGTTCTCCTCAGCCAGCTAGGATTTTCTTCGGGCGTACTGCAGAAAGTGAGACAGACAGTCATCTGCAGTCTGACCCAAAGTTCCGCAGTGCGAAACAAGTCAATTCTAGCTGGGTCAGCACTGTGTGAACGAGCTGAGTGATACGTGATTAGGCGGTGGATGGAGGCGGGGAGGCATGGAGGCATGGGGGGAGGTGGGTAGGTAGGAAGGTAGGTAGGTAGGGAGATCGAGGGAGACGGCGAGAGAGACAGCGAGAGTGAGAGTTGGATTGAGTATTGACAGGTAAGCAGTAATACTTCGATTTGTTGTATTTTTCATAGACGAGACCCTGACACATACACAGTGGAGGAGAACAATGCACACAGAAATGTTGATCGATGGATAGACGAAGAGCGAACGGGCGAGAGAGGAGCGTTGATGGTGTACATCCGTGTGTGTGTGTGTGTGTGCGTATTCGAGTGTGTATGTGTCCGTCTTCGACAGACAGTGTATCTACCATGTATCATCATGGGTTTTATTTAGGCGATTTAGGTGACATAGTGGTCATTTCGAGGTAAGTGTTGATGGATGTATTGTGCGTGAGTGTGAGTGACTCAGTGAGTGATTGTGATTCGGTGAGGATGATAGTTGTTGAGTGTATATTTATTGTTGGTGTGTTGATGTGTTTGTGTGATTGTGTTGTGTTGTGTGGTTGTTTCTCAAAAGCCTCTGCCCCCAGGGAGGATCGAACTCCCGACCCCTGGTTTACAAGACCAGTGCTCTGACCACTGAGCTACGGAGGCCCGCCCGACTTCTCCACCACCATACAACACAACACATCACATCACACACATCACACACACTCTCATATCAATCAAACAATCATTCAATCAACCAATCAATCAGTCAATCGGTCAGCCTACCACATTATCACTCATTCACTCAAACATATATCCAAATCACTAACTAATCCATCCATCCACTTCCAAATACACACACACACACACACACCACTTCACAATGTATAGTAATCACCTCTGGTAATAAGAAATCACCTCATTCCTGGAACGCACATACACGCATATGTGTGTTGTCCTCGTGAGTACGAATGCATTTCGTTTCGGTCAGATGACATGAATTGTCGTTTCGGAGGTGATTTTCATGTTTCTGAGGAAATCAGCTTGCAGTAGTGGGTATCGTTGTGTGTGTGTGTGTGTGTGTGTGTCAGACAGATTGTTTGTTTGTGAATTTGATGGCGATTGAGTGAATGTGTGGGTAGACGAGTGACGGATGGATTGTCAGTCGATGAGATTGTCAGCGTGAGGAGACTTTAAGCGTTCGTTACTTGATGATGTGGCTAGTTGTGGCTTGGTGAATATTTTGTGAGTTCTTTGAAGTGATGAGTGATAGATAGATAGATAGATAGATAGATAGATAGATATTGTTGTTATGATGACGATATTTTCGTGAATGATGGAGTTGATAGGTGGTTGTTGTGAGTGAGTTAGTTTGTGTGTGTGTCAGTTAGTTAATTTGTTTGTGTAGTGTGAAGTTGGTTGATTATGTGAGTGTGTACGTGCTCCTCGATAGTATGGTGGTGAGTATCTCCGCCTGTCACGTGGAAGGCCCAGGTTCGATTCTCGGTCGATGAGCTGCATACCTTCACCTGATCTGTCAGTGAGTAAACCTAATGTACTGTGCTTCTCTTCTCTGGTTTTGGCGTTATACGGAAATTAGCTATTTTGTATTGTCTCTTTTTAGAAATTTGTTTCTGTTTGTGCATGTATCCGTATTTGTTGAATGTGAGCCGAGATTTTTTTTTATTTGGTTTGGTCGATATCTTAGATGGCTTATGTGCATTTATTTGTACAGTAAGAGAAGGGGTTGTGTTTTTCAGTTAACTTTATTCATATTTACAGATAATGAAATAATGAAGGAAATAAATCAATAAATATACAAAAATACAAATTATCGTTAGATATCATACTTCTCATGTGGACGAAAGATTTCAATAGTCAGTATTAATATTTCTATAGAAAGATATTAATATTAGGTTTTATGATAAGTTTGATGTCTCCGTTGATTCGATGATACTTTTCTGTTTGGATTGACTGATCGTTTATTCCTTGAATTACCAGCACTAGCACCAGCGGTATTATGATGCTTAACACGATTCCGTAGAGTGAATGTTATACACTGTACATTTGGAGTAAAATAAAAGATTGATGAAAATTAATATGAATATTGTCATTTAATTTAATTGATGGATGGTGACTAGCAGTGGAATCCAGAATAAAGAGCATTTCGTCCTATGTGGGACTCTTCAGGTAACTGGATGTGTACCTGCGCATTCCCCAGTGAGTGAGTGATGACTTTCCCACCACCGAGGCTCGAACCTAGTGCCCATAGTTTCAAACACCAGCCAAGGCGTTATCCACTAGACCCCCACTTGGGCCACAAGAGCCACCCTTTTTGGGCACTGGGTTCGAGCCTCGGGGTGGTGGGGCACTTCATCACTCACGGAGAAATGCAGGTACACATCCAGTTGGATGACGAGTCCCAAAAATAGGACGAAACGCGCATCTTGACTGAATTCCACTGCTAGTCACCATCCACCGATTGAATACTAACTAAATGCCCAGACATCGTCGCCGATATGTCAACCTGAGACCGAGCACTTCGGTCCAGTCAATCGACGGGAAAATCTCAAATTCAATTGAATTGTCATTTAATGTTATCTCACTAACATGCCTACACCATCATTCTTTCTGTAATGAATGTGTTACTATGATATTTAAGCCCAAAAGTTAGTTAACTGGGGTCGCTCGAGCTGAAAGTAATGAATGAGGTAAGAGGTGGGATTTAGGTAGGTGAGGCTCGGTGGGGCAGTTAGCCAATTTAGGATTGTGAAACGATACATCGATTGAGATAGTTAGGACATGTGACGTCGACTTCCTTACACGTCAAACAATGGTTAGCTGACGACGTTGGATTAGGTTTAAATAGTGTTAAGATATGGTCAAATCAAAATTTTACACCAATTCATGCATCAAGTCTTAGACGATTACTAGTTTGAGTCAGCCTATATAAGGATGTGTTAACTGCCTTATTGGAGTCTTCAAGACACTTTGTGTGGTGTTACATGGAGGAAGTGTGGCAACTACTCAAAGTGCTGTACTCCTGTGCAAAGTTCTGTGTTGGATGGCTAGGGATGCAGGCGTAACACGTGTCCTAACCATATCAATCGATGTAACTGCACAACATCGTCGACTTTCTTTCTGTCATTACCTGGCACTCGACCGAAGTCTAACCGAATCAATATTGCTCACCCTATTATGCCAAGTAACATAGGAGATAGAACGAAGACACCTATGATCGATCAAAGACAGCTAGTTGACCTTTTCATGTCTTCCACTTTCAATCTCTACTTCTCACAACTAACCATAAAGGAGGACGGAGTAAACTGCTGAACAGTACACACCACACGACCTCTGATCAATAGCTAGTCGGATATCAAGTCTAATAAGCCAGAGATGGGCGAGCATATGCCAAACGAGCTTCTGTATGTGTTCTGAGATTTCATCAGTGATCAACTCGCTGGCATTGGCTGATGCAACTTCCCAAATAAATGGAGTGGTCAACACGCTCTACTCTTTTACGCCTTATCTCTACGCTACGAGTGAGGCGATGTACTGAAGTCATGTAGCATCATCTTACATTTGACAGCAGGAGCAAATCGCATGCCAGACATTCGAAGATTACTGCTCAGCTCAAGGTGTTCAGAAGACTCTGTATTTTGTCAGCGTCTTCACCTAGGAGGGAGGACTATTTCATCCGCATAATCTAAGTCAACGAGATTATTCCATGAGTCGCTCAAGTCAGTTAGGGTTAAATCCATTAGTACAACTATGATGAAGTTAAACAGAAACAAGGACAGTGGGCATCTCTGACGGACACCACTGGTTGTCACCACCTCAGATGACAACTCTCCATAGCCTTGATTACTGCGATGCATTTTCTCGGGATTCCCTTCAAAGCCAAACATCTCCAAAGTACCTCTCGGTCAACAGAATCAAATGCCGCTTTCAGATCAAGAGGTATGACGATTGTTGGACGCCAGTAAGTATGCCTATGTTCCAGAATCTGTCGAATAGTGAAGATATGATCAATAGAGCCTCTTCCTGGTTTAAAGCCTGTCTGATTTTCTCGTGTTTGTTCCTCCCGAGCACCACTTAGTCTACACATTATTATTGAGTCTAGAACTTTAGATACCATGTTGATCAAGCTTATCCCTCTGTGGTTATCACAGGAAGACTTGTCTGCCTCTTCTTGGATACTGGGATAATCAATAAACACACATATCAGTCCAACGGGACTATCTATCTCTAAGTCCTGGACATTGACGTATACTATAGTTAACCTAGTCAGTAAATGATCTCCGACATCCTTAAACACATCTAGAGTAATTCCACCATGAGGTACTACTGCTGTGCCTTTTGGAAGTGTGTGGATGGTTGTTACTTCCCAGCTGCCCACACTGTGGAAGTTGATTGATTCTTCGCGTCCCTGAAACAGAAAAAGAATTAGTGTCGCGTGACCACAGAGCCCAGGAGGCAACTGCTTGAGGCCTGTCACACACGGCCTGTATGAACTAGTTTCTTGATTTGGTTCCGTATTAGTAACTCACCGCCATTTACGGACCACCATAGGGGAAAGTCGGAATATACAATTTTTGGCCTTGACCTTTTTTAATCCCCACCCTCCAAAGTGGAGAGACAGCATAGCTGGCTGGCATGCTGTTCATCCGACGGAGACACCCTACTGATGTTACATCCCTGTTCCCCAGCAACATGACTTCGTCCACAGACCCCCAGCATAGTGTAAGAAAGAAGAATTCTTACACAATGCCAGTAACTGCTTTTAGTCTAATCGCTATCCTAACAACCTTCCTGGCATGGTAGGACATGAAGAAACAATATTTTCAGCCAACATAGCTTGTTGGGTCATTGCGATATGCAAGCCCGACCACCACTACGTTAAGGTAGCAGTTATCGGTCGGGGCGATCGAACTGCTGCGCGTCGGCGCAAAGTTCTATGTTGATACCAGTCAGTCAGTCGGTCAGTCACTGCTTTGCCTAGTTTCAAAGTAGAAAACTCAGTTAAAAGAGGAAGACTAGTGTCCACGCCTTGTTCAGATAAGTGTTAGTCAGTTAAATAACTCCTCAGAATGTTCCTTTCAACAGTAACTCTTCTCCCCTCCTCAGAAGACTGTGTAACATACACCTTAGGTACACACACACACTAATAATATTAGGAAAAAAAGAGAGAGGAATGCGGGAACCGCTTACCTGATCATCTAAAAGATTCATTAATTTCTGTTGACCAATTATTATACCAGCTGATTTAAGCATATTATGTACAATATCAAATTCTAATGGCTAAAATAGAAATGGACGTTACTCACTATATATAAAAAATATCTAATTACCGTATATGTTAATATATTCATATATAAATTGGCATCATTCTTCAAATAATTCAACACAGTTTGTTGTATAGCATTCTGAAATGTGAAAGGGAAAAAGTAACATTACATACGAAAAATTAAAGTGTAATAAGTGAATGTATGTTTACAAAACAGTTAGAATGAAAGATGCTCATTAAGCTCCATTATATATATATATATATATATATATATATATATATATATATATATATATATATAATTTCCTTTAGTTTCTAGAGTAACATAGATCTACGGTCGCACATCTCCATAGCGTTCGGTTCTCTCTGCCTACGTTTTCACCTGACTCCATGTCTGACCATTTGCTTTCATCTCCTCTTTGCATCACCTCCTTCATGTCACCCTCACACTGACGACAAGATCCGCCACTTCCCATTCAGCTTCCACTCGAGCAATGGTCTGGCATGTGATGTCACTCACTTGATGGTTTGTTCTCTCAGAGTATGGCCAATACATTATTGATATAAGTATAAAACTTGGGCACTGTGATGGTAGAGTATAACTCCATTATGGATAATATTTTATTTTGATAAACTGTCACACAGTGTTATACAGTAATATTAACTGATGACCATGTTTCGAGCACAAATTATTGCCATTCATAATCATATCAAGTCACTCACACACCTCTTTACTTCATTTACACACATGTGTAGAATCGATTAGATATTGGATTAAAAATCAGTATGAGATAATGTACATTCAGATATAATAATAATTCGAGTGTTATTGATCAATAAGACGAGTGTTTTTATAGTCATAATAAGCTACTTGTTAGAATGTTGTGGTGTGTTTGAATTGAAGCAGAATTTTGAGATTATTTATTATCCTCCCCCCGGATTTGACTGTGGTAATAATACGAGTGTTATGGCCAATACACACCTCCATTTCTTCCTGTATATTTTATTTTTTTTTTATTATTTTTGATTACAGCTTGATTCCACACCGTATTTTTGGTACAAGTATGGAATTTTCAGCATGTGATACTGGTAGGCCAAATTTTGCAGGCCGACCATAGATATCAGGTGTGCGTTGGTAGAAGATTGAACCTAGGTCAGTGTGCATGGTCGGTGAGAGTCCTAATCACTGTGCCACCGATGCACAACTGGTTCCTGCTGAATTGGTTGGTCCGCTCATTTCCAGAGATTGCTGTTGCTGATCTTCTCTGGCCGGCCATCTCATCTTGTGTGGTACTGAGTGAAGGAATCTGTTGATGAAAGTGTGTAGTTTGTTCAAAGGTCCCATCGTGACGCGCTGGCCAAGTCTCTGATGTGTACAGTAGCGCTGACTTCACATTGGAGTTGAAAATCCAGATCATATTTTCCATGCTGAGGAGTTCTGTTGACCTCCACACAGGACTTGAGATTAATGAGAGCTTGCCTTGCTTTCCCGATCCTCGCTTTAAATACCCACGTCAGTTATATATATACATTGCTAATTCTTTCTCGCCAACCATCTGATCTTCAGTAGGGAGCCAGCGAGGGCAACTGTCGATACAAAATCTGTAGCATACGGAAAAGAACTAACTGACTTAACAATCGTTTTGAAAATCCTAATTTTATTGATTATACTGAGTGAAATAGATTTCACAACTGATTTCAGAGCGATGTCTGTCTGTCTTGCTTTTCTGATCCTGCTTAGTTTAGACATCCTCATCGGTTCCACCTGACTGCGGTTGAAACCGTGCTTCCTAGCCAGATAAGTGAAGAAAGTAAACTCTGTCAAATCCCTTCCTGCTGAGGGTGATTGGTGCCGACTATTGTTATCGTTGCTGTTGGTGCCTAGTTATCTTCATCACCTCCGTCTTCCCTGTGTTCAGCCGCAGTCCGGTCTTCGCTGTCTGCCAACCTCTTATGTCAATTTGTTGGTTTTCACCTGCAAGTCCTCGAGTTTTTGTGTAACACTGAACATAAACCGGTCACGCGCGAAATCCAGAAATCCTAGAATTTTCTTATCGATCCAGGGTATTCCTATCTTCTCACTCCCATGCACAGTCAGTCTAACGCAGAATTAAGTCCTCCACAATTAAGAGTATCATCGATGATAATAGGTAGGTAGCCATGTCTTACTCCTGTATTCATTTCTGACACCTCGCTAGTAGAACTAGACAAGCAAGGTTTAAGGAGTGCGGTGTACATTCTATCATCACCATTCAACGACCGATGCTTCATTATGTTGACGAACAGTGTGTGTGTGTGTGTGTGCGTGCAGGTTTCTGGTGTTACAACATAACAGAGAGAGAGAGAGAGAGTGATTATTATAATTGAGCAAATAAAAACAATTCACCCGAAAAAATGAAATGTTTAGTTCACTAGCTACTTATAAATAATTAGTAGTAAATTGCAAATGATTCAAAAGTAGAGTGCACGCCACTCACGACCCACATAGTCCAAAGGAAGGGAGACAGAGTTCGATTCCCAACTGATACACTCTTATATATATATATATATATATATATATATATATATCGTTAATTGTCATAGCGAAAAAAGAGATATTTCCAAGGATGCGTCATTAGAATTTTAAATTTTAGATAAAAAATTTCGTTAATTGGTTAGAAACTAAAATAAGATAAAATAAGCAAGTTCACTGACATAATCTAATAAACGGGGTTGAGTAGAGCTCAACTAAAATTAAAATTGAACGAGTCAAGTCCAGTTAACAACTGTGGTTATAAGTGGGGGTATAAATTCAAGAAGGGGTGATATCTAAAGAAAATGATTGACAACTTTGGGTTTTACAAGAGATACGTGGACGACACTTTCATTATCTCAACAATGAGTAGAATTTTGAGAATATCTCGGACTTCTTCAACAGCTGCCATCTAGCAATTCAGTTGACACTAGAGAAGGAATCCAATACAAAAGTACCTCTTTTGGACGTCAAATTAACAAGACGTGAACACTAAAAAGATCCATCTACAGAAAGTCGATATGGAATGGATAACCTACTAACTTTCAAATTTGAGTGTTTCTATATGCAAAACGAAACTTGATCCGTTCACTGAGCCACAAAATCTGCAGCATTTGCAGTCCAGATACTACGGAAGAGGAGCTAAATACTCTGGAGAGAATCCTCCTCGAAAATGGCTACCCAGAACGTTTCATCACAAAATCTATGAAACCTAAACCATCAAAACCTCCCACACTTTCTGTTCCCGAAATCCCCCTCTACCTGAATCTACAATTCAATGGAAACTCATTGGCATAAATACTGCGAATCCGCCTGTCCAGAATACTGAAGAAAACCTTCTTCGCAGCTGAACTTCCACTAATCTTCTCTACGTCAGCAATGATTTAAATCGCTAAATCAATGTGCATCTACCAATTCACCTGCTTGTGTGGAGCTAAGTAAATCGGTCGTACCCAGCAGTTGCTATCGCAACGTATCGTCGAACACTCACCCTCATGGTTTTATAAAGGAGTAAAAAGGTCTCCCCGAAGTTCTATGCTGAAACACCTGACCGAATCCGGATATCAAACTAACCCACAAACCAAATTCAGGGTAATCTACATAATACGCTTTGGTGTTTGAAACTATAGGTACTGGTTTCAAGCCCCAATGGGAATGCTGTCACACACACTGGGGAACACGGGTACATACAAGTGATGACGTGTCCCAAGTGGGATGAAATGAGGATTCTAGATTCCACTGCAAGTCCCCCCATCCACTATCCATCTGCATCTTATTACTTACAGAAGCTTTTGAACTGTAACCTGCTGATCTTAATGACCTGATTCTAATTTTTAAGAAAAACATTACTAAAGTTAACAACAATGATTTTTCTAAAACTTTGATGACATTATCGAAAAGAATGTTCTTCATTTAACCTGGAGCAGTCTTCTAAGATAAAAAAATCTAAAAATGTACAACTATAAATCTAACTACTGACAAATTACAAGTAATGCATATGTTGTCAAATAATTTCTTGAGAAGGATTGTTTGGATAAGAATATGATGAATTGTGAAATCTATAACCTTCACATCTTCCAAGTATAAACGACCTGTAGGTTACAAGCATCAACACACGAATTCGTTATGTGGATAGATGTTTCTCCACTGAACAAAATCCATGTTTCGGTTTTGAACTATGTATCATCGACAGTCTCAGAGAGCTGTTTAGTTGTTGGCGTCTCACGAAGAAGCCCCAACCAGGTGAGACAGTCTAAATTTCCCTACTTGGCTGTACAGCTCAAGCCAACAGCCAGTAACTTTTTTGTTTGATTCGAACATCCACCTGATGACTCTTCTCCGGTGTAAACCTTAGCTAAAACATCCTTTGCCGAAACAGTACGTATAAAATTCCAATGTAGATGAAGGATAAGCTACCGAGTCCAGTCACCACTTCAACGTGCATTTATAAATTTAACTGTTCTTGTGAAGACAGTTGCATAGGGCAGAACGACTCCGAGGTAAGCCCACTGTCGCCTACTTCAACATTATTCAATTTGGTTAGGTGGTAAAGGAGTTGTAAAGTCAGCCAGGAGTTCCCCTGTTGGTACACCTTGTGGATACGGATCAGCCTTCACATTTCCATACAAGGTGCGCCACCTCAATTCCCTACATTGGTACGCCTTAGATAGCTAAGCATAGCTGAGGCATTTACCGTAAAAAATGTTTGTGTTACGAAGAAGTTTGTCTAATCTACCTGCCTCCCATAACGTAGAATAGTTATCTCCCCTGGTGACACCTGATAACTGTCAATATTATTATTATTCTACTAACGGTCTCCTTGATTTTAATAATAATAATAACAGCTTTATTCCAAACAGTATTTGTGGTACAGGTATGGAATTTTCAGCGGGCATTACAATATATTGCAGTATCTAATTACCTCATAAATTATATAAGATTTTAAAATCAAAAAGCAACACCATAGAAACGATAATTAAAAAAATAAAAAACAACAGCGTTGCGTTTACATTTCAAACAATGCACCACAGGATATGAAGTATAAAATTAGTGTGTAATAAAAGATGTGAACAACAGTGTAGTAGTAACGAGGAAAGGAAAACAAAAACTAATGGGACTATTTGTTAGAGTCCCGTAGTAAGTTGATCGTTTCATACCTAACGGATTTCTCATCACATAACAGCTGTGCCAGATATGGTATTGTGGAGGTTTTGTACTTGGTAGTCCTAGCATATAGCCTCCATTATAGCTGCTTCTAGTTCTACCAGATGAAATGCAAGGAGAGAGCTGTGTATGGAGAGGATGCTCGGGGTCTGACAATATTGTATTCGCTAGTTTCTTACATGACATAATATGTCTATCCACAATAGTGTTAACCAGTTGGTTTAACGATATTCCACTTGCCCTACTAATGGCTTTTAGTGCCCTTCTCAGCAAAGCAAAGTCTTTCTTAAGTAGTCCAGGAAAGATTAATGGGGAGCAGTAAAGGGGGATGGGTGGAATACAAGAATTTACAAACTGAGAAAGCAAAGACTGCTTTATGCCAGACTGCCTAAATTTCCTAATTTAGAACGTTAAGCGAAACATCTTTCTAGTAACTAGCAAGATGTGGGAGGACCAGGAAAGATCGGAGGAAATACTCAGTTCAAGGTACTTGACATTAGATGTGTTTTCAACCTCTATGCCGTCAATGACAGTGGGGCCATGTGAGCTAGCTAATTGTTGTAGGTCACGTTTTCGTCTGAAAGTGAAAATGACTACCCGACATTTAGACGGATTCAGCTTAAGACAGTTTGAAGAGGACCACTGACTAATTTCCGACAGAAAGTTATTTAATTTGGAAAAATCTGACTGAGAGTTGACAGGTATAGAAACAGAGAGGTCATCAGCATACTTAACAAAAGTGGCTACATCAGAATGAGGTAAGTCATGTAAGAAAAAAGAAAACAGAAAAGGAGAAAGAACAGTACCTTGAGGAACATCCGCTAAAGTAAGTGAGGTAGTGGAGGACTTTCCATTGTAGACGGTGTACTGCTTCCTATCAGGAAAATAGGAATGCAACCACTTATTTGTCCAGCTCTCAGCCTGTGTTGCAGCAAGCTTACTTAGCAAGAGAGACCTAGGTACAGAGTCAAATGCAGATATGTAAGCAAGGAAGACACACCGAACGTATTTAGCTCCTCTATCTAAACTAGAGACTATACTATGATATAGGACAACAGCGGCATTTAGGTACACCTACTATGTTTGTAAGCAAACTGGTTGGGGTCATTGAAAGGCTTTAAAGAGGGTTCAAGATTAAGTAAAATAAGTCCTTCCATAACTTTCAAAAAAAGGTGAGGTAATAGCAATGGGTCTAAACTTAACAGTAGGTCCACTAGTTGATTTAGGCATTGGAACAATCTTGATATTTTTCCATGAGTCAGGTACCTTTATGCATTACAAATCGTATTTTATTGATCCAAATTTTTTATCAAATGTCTGTGACTGATATTTTATCATGTAATTGTGTAAACGCCTGATGAGAATTTACCGACAATACGTATTTGTTTGCTTAAATCGTGTTCCAATCGAATCCAATCCAACGCGTCAGTTAACATTACTCACCGACGAGGAAGGCAGTGTGAATAGCTCGGCATGCGTAACACACATGTCTTAACCTAGCCCATCTCAATCGATTCGATTTCGTTGACACAAATTATTACTATTATTATATTATATATTATTACTATTATTACAAGACAAGCTTTCATTGCTCTCAAATCTGTGTGGAGGTCAACAGCACTCACCGTCAAAAATAAGATCCGGATGTTCAACTCCAATGTGAAGTCAGTGCTACTATACGGATGGATCAGAGACTTGGCGCGTCATAAAGAGCATCTCAAGCAAAATACAGATCTTCATTAACAGTTGTCTTCGCTCAATACTCAAGATCAGATGGCCGGCCACAAAAGATCAGCAACAGGGACCTCTGGGAGAGAACCAACCCGGTAGAAACCGATTATGAAACAAATAGGCAGGAAGAAATGCAGATAGATTGGATTGGCCATACGCTGAGGAAACCATCAAGTGACATCACTAAACAAGCCATTACTCGAGTGGAACCCGAAAAGGAGGCGGCGAGTTGGTCGTCCAAAGGTGACTTGGAGGAGGTCATGTGAGGAGGAGATGAAAGCATGTGGACAGACCTGGAGCGGGGTGAAAAAGTTGGCAGAAAACCGAAGGCAATGGAGACGACGTTTGGCTGAAGCCCTATGCTCCTCTAGGAACTAAAGGATACAATAATAATAATAATTATTATTATTGATGCCTTGGGTTCCGAGTGGGATACAGGCCTCCAAAAGCTCAGATAAAGTAGCATCATAATTACTAAGAAGATTGACAGTACTTGTGCAATTGGGGGTTAAAAATATAGAAATAACAAAAATACACAGGATGTTTGGATAACAAAATCTAGTGGGATCATAACTAATGTGACGAATAATTAATTGTTTATGCAATCAGGGATTAAATATGCAGAAATAATAAAATGACAAAATAGACAGGAAGTTTGGATATGAAAATATGGTAGTATAAATAGGAATTAATAAAAAACTCGAAAATAACATGAACAATCAGGAAGTTTGGATAAAAAAGGCAATCGGATGGTCCCTATTAAAAAAGAATTACCTGTTTATGATGGCCACGGCAGGGACAAGCGTTGGACGTATTTCTTTTGGATACATAGCGTGGGTTTCAGCTTTTGGATGGCTAGGGCCTCGGCTATGCCCAGATGTCTTAATGTTTCACTCCCTTTGTTTTAGTTTTATACGTCCCCCGCCCCTGTTTATTATGGCATTTTAATTCCTAATTGTAATTCTATTCATCTGACCCTTGACCAGAAATTATTCTGGAACTTTCCCACCGACCCATTTATTTATAAATACACGAATACATAAATTAGGGCTCGAAAAGCATAACTCCGCTTTGTTCTTTATTCTGCCATCCTCTTCAGCTGGGCACACGATTCGCCATAATCTCTCATCTCCCCCTACTCCTCCTTCTCACCACACGATCTCCTCCATGTCACCCTATCACCGAAGACCCAATCGTCGTTTTCGCAAACCACCGAAGGTCTGCACTGCGCGCGATGTCATTCGACGGCTTCCTCAACGTATGTCTTTTCTATCCATCTTCCATTTTCTCCTTAGCTAGTCTGTTCCCATAGGGCTAATTCTGGCTAATTCTTTTCGGCTGACCCTTTGATCTTCACTATAGAGCCTTCGAATGCAATTATATTGGTAAAAGTCCGCAATAGCCAATTCGAAATGCTTTTTGTGACACTTCAAGATTCTGACCGAAATTTGTTCTTTGCTGAGTGTAGGAGATTTTCAAACTGATATCAGATTGATGAAGGTGTGTAGCCTGCCATTCCGATTCTGGCTGGCTAGTTTTTGACATCTTCATCCGTTCCGCTGGCCTGTAGTTGAAACGATGCTACATAGCTAGATATGTGAAGGAAGGAAGCAACCCCCCCCTTTTAAATGTCTTCTATTGACAGTGAGTGGTGCTGCTGGTTGTTGTTGGAGAGGGTGGTGGTGGTGGTGGTGCATAGGTATTTTCACCTTTCTCCGTCTTTTCTATGTTCATCTAGAGTCCTGTCTTTCTCATTACTTCTGCCAGCTTAATTGGTTTTCACCTATAAATCTTCGGGTTTGTGTGACATAAGTGATAAATTATCGAATATACACACATTGGATCATAGGAATTATTACAAAAGACAGTTGCAGTGAAGAAAATTTTCTTTTCGATGAAGTCACCCTCAACTAATATATGTGTAAAACTTGGGCACTGTGGTGTTAAGTAATTCCACATTAGTTTGTTTATTAGATATATCACACACAGTGAGTGAAACGGTATTATTTACTGGATGACACAGTTTCGAACAAAATTTATTGTGGTTCAGAATCATATCATCAATTATAATCACACGACTTTGAAACTTGAGTTTTATAGTTTTCTTTGTCCTCTCTTATTTGTCGTCGTTGAAGTTGTAGAATGTTTCAGATATCTGGATGGAAAGGTATTGACTCATGCCTAATACTCGTGTTCCCTCTCAGTTAATTCAATAAACAAAGCTTCTGTTATCGATATCTCCCTCCACTCTGTTGTTACATTAGGCTTTAAAACTGTCTTCTTATCCCATCCAGCCTGTTGTATGGTTGGTTGTGTGTAATTGCATGTAGTGAGTGCTGTGGCTAAACTATTCTCTAGATTTCTTATCTTATTTGGGTCAACTAATCTAGATTTTGCTGGTGGGTTTTTATGCTCAGCTAGTTAGTCTGACTGCTCCTGTTCTACTAGTTTGACCTATGTATTTGACCTGACAATCATTCCAGCAGGCAAGGCATTAGAAAAACTAAATTGTTTTGCTTTAAAGGCTCCACTGGTGGGATTCTTTAACCGACAAAGCTTGTTTCTAATTGGGTTTGTGGGTTTGAATGCTAGCTACTTTTATTCCTGCCTTGTTAATAATTCTGAGTAAGGCTTCCGAGGTTCCTTCTTTGTATGGAATTACTACTGATGATTTAGATTCCTTATTGTTGGTGTCGTCATTAATATTATTATTATCATCATTATTATTCTTGTCACTATCGCTACTATCATTATTTATTTTATTTTTACGTTTCCTTACATATTTCCTGACTAATTTATCAGGGTAATTATTAAGTTTCTAAGTATCTTTTATGTGTATCACTTCCTGTCTTAGATTTTCCTTGGAACTACTTACTTTTTGTGCTCTGTCACTTGAACATTTCACTAATCCTATTTTTACTGACATAGGATAGGATGATAATAATTTGTGATTTTGTATTGATTATGATGTTGGATTGGGTAGCTGCTTTTTGTTTAACCGCTATCCAAACAACCTTTCAGGCATGGTAGGACCTCAAGAGACATAAGTCTCAGCCAGTATAGCTTGATTAGGTCATTGCGGTGTTCAAGCCCGACCACCACGTCAAGGTAGCAGCTTTTGGTCGGGGGATGGGATGATAATAAACAAACTAATATGGAATCACCGTCAACTAGACAGCTGTACATTCGTGTATTTATGATAAATGGGTGGGTGGGAAAGTTCCAGAATAATTTCCGGTTGAGGGTCAAATTAATAAAAATTACAATTAGGAATTAAAATGTCATAATAAATACGGGGGTAGGGGACGGATAAAACTCAAACAAAGTAGCACCAGTTTACTTGCTCTTGCGGAGCTGAGTACATCAGCCGTAGTACCATGCGCCAACTTGTAAAATACTCGATCGTGAACACTATTCAGCCTGTCTAGTAAAAGGAGATCAAAGACGTGTACACAGTTCAATGACAGAACATCTGGTCAATTCAGGACGTTTAGCGCCATTCAAAAAATCCTTCAAAATAATATACAAGATTCGATCAAACCTATCAAAGAGCGAGCAAAATTAAGACATCTGGGCATAGCCAAGGCACTAGTTATCCAAAAGTTCAGACCCGCGCTATGTGTCTAAAAGAAATACGTCCAACCCTTGTCCCTGCCATGACCATCATAAACAGGTAATTCTTTTAATAGGGACCATCCGATTGCCTTTCTTATCCAAACTTCCCGTTTATTCATGTTATTTTTGCTATTTCTACATTTCTAACCCCCAATTGCACAATCAATGTCAATCTTCTTAGTAATTATGATGCTACTTTGTTTCAGCTTTATGCGTCCCCCACCCCCGTGTTTATTATGGCATTTTAATTCCTAGTTGTAATATTTTATTAATTTGACCCTCAACCGGAAATTATTCTGGAACTTTCCCACCCACCCATTTATCATAAATACACGAATGTGTACAGTTGTCTACTTGACGGTGACTTTGTCGAAAAGAAAATTTTCTTCGCTGCAATCGTCTTTCGTGATAAATCATCGGTGAGATCTAGATCAGCTACAGTCTTCTTATCAGTTCAGTGTATTCCTCTTTTCTGGCTCCCCACGTAGTGTGTTCCGCATAATCCAGTCCACCACATTTAGGAATATCATCAGTTGAGAGAGAGAGAGAGAGAGAGAGAGACAGACCATTCAAATATAATTTGTAATTCTTTCAATGATGCATCTCAAGTATTAGAAGTCTTGAACAGCGCCCACCCCCTAATATTAAGTTTACAATAGAGTATGGAGAAGAAGTTCCATTTCCTGGACTTGGGTATCCAACGAGATAAAGACGCCAAAATCATAAGATATATACACAGAAAAGAGACCTGGAGGGCGGTTTGTCTTAACTTCAAAAGCTTCTGCCCTATAAGTTACAAAAAGGGATTGGTGAGAATATTATTTGATCGTGTGAGGAAACTGTGTTCAAAAGAAAAGATTGAGGAAGAGCTATCTATTGTGAAGAAATGACTACGCAACAACGGTTACACACAAAAGTTCATCGACAAGTATGGGAGACGTCATGTTGAAAAAGTGAAAAGCAGCACAGTAGATAAAAAGCCCATCTTTCTACAGCTTGCATTCAAAGAATAAGATGCAGACTGAACGCTGCCCTGAAAAGAACATATCCAGCCGCCAAGCTTGTATGTGTTTATCAAACAACTAGTTGTGTGAGATAATCAAAAGTGGACAAATACCCACCTCATGTTACCTCCAACTGTGTCTACCAATTTACATGTACGTACCAAAGCACATACATTGGAAGAACAGAGTGAAGGGTTAGTGTCCGCATCTATGAACATATACCAAAGAACTTGAGACTGAAAGGTCTACAAGCATTAAACAGTGCGATTGTTCGTCATCTATTGGACACTGGTCATATTGTAGGCAACCTGAAGTCGTTTAAAATAATCAACAAGCAAAAGAAACCTAGCTTGCTACGCTTTGCTGAAGCAATTGCCATCAAACGACTTAAACCAAATCTATGTACGCAGAAAGAGACAGCAGTGAATCTTGCACTGCCTTGGTGATAACAAAAAAATATACAACTTTCATGAGTCACTTTTTTCATGTTTCGAAAACTCTACTTCCTCATCTAAACATGACTCACCCTACCTTGTTTCTTTTCTTTCCTTTTTTCTGTTGGCTATTAGATAAGATGCTTTCTTTAGTTACGTAATCTACTTTTTTGTTATGCTCTTTCTAGCTGAACCTTGTTTCTATACATATATATATATACAACCCTGTTTTTTGTTTCCAAGCCTAATCGTCTAATTATTCTATAAATAGTCAGTGTTTGTAACTCCTAATCAGTTAAATCATTCCGGACTAATGTTACTTTTAATTCCTACCAATTACTCCTTATGATCGTGGATCATCAGTATGTTCAAATCTCTAATGTAATTCACGTATTTTTTATCGTTCAGGTTGTAACCAGTTGAGATGAATCCTCGAAATAATAATAATAATAAAAGATGAGCTCATATTAATTATCCTGGTACATACAATTGTTGTTCTTGCTATGTTCAAGTTTATTAATGGGAAGAATTGCATGAAGTTCAAATAAAATAATTAATCTACAGTTGGTTGTTTGTAAGGATTCACTTTGTTTTTATAACTTGTTCACGAATTGATATCATTTACAGAACCATCACGACATTGGTTGGTGCGAATCGCGCTAAAAATACATGAAGAATTGATAGAAGTTACACTCATGCGCTGGCTATTGAATTGGGTTGGGTCCCCGTGGCTGTGGCTGAATGGTATACGAGCCAACTAGCTTGCCTTGCTTGTAATCGGAAGGTCCTGGGTTCGAACCCCCCCCGTGGAGTAAGCGAGTGCGTACTACCGATGATTCCCAAACTAGACTGATGAAATAGCTAGCCAGCTAGCTAGCTGTCCAGTACTCCTTGTGGCTGGTTTTCAATGGTTCTATAACCTAATATCAATCCCTGATCAATGCGTAAAAATCAATCAAAACAGAGTAAAAGCCACACACCAAGTGAACTTACCTTATCCTTATGACTTTGTTGCTTTTTATTACAACCGTTTTCAATCTCGCCTTCTTCTTCTTCTTCTTTCTCCTCGTCTTCAGCATTATCTAAGATAGACATCTGTTGAAGAACAGCAATAGTTTCATCATTATATGAGCAATACTCTGTGTTGCTATTATTGCTGTGGTGGCGGTGTTGATGGTCGAGATGAGTTGAGGAAGAGGATAAAGTTGTAGAATTAGTCGTAGTAGTAGTTACTGTTGTTCTTACTGTTGCAGTGCTTGTAGTTATCTCTGCCCTCATTATCGGTGAGGTGGATGACTGGGACTGCGACGTCGTCGTCTGTTGATAATAATGACTATTAGTATTAGTACTAATACTATTGGATACTGAGGAAATAACATCACCACGAACAGAAGATGAAACGTTTTGATGTCTAGTTGATTTTGAATTATTTGACTTAGTATTGCGTTTATTATTATTATTACTACTATTGTTACTACTACAACTGCTGCCTCCTCCGAGGGTAGGAGGATCTCTGTCAACTTTATGGTTTGAAACGATTCCAACTTCATTATTACGTGTCGATTCACTCTGGTTCGCGTCAGTTTCTTCGTCTGCATTAAAAGGGAAAAATATTTACCAGCACAGAATACTACTACTACTAATAATAATAAAATACAAATAGTAGGATAAAATATGGCATAATATGACTGAAAATCGTTTTCAATAGCGCAGATATACATTCGACCTCTATGTATTCGCTGAGATCCCTTAAATCCTCATGTTTAAATATATATATATATATATATATATAGGGAGTTAAGTGGTTAGTGGAGTGTGTTGACCACTTACTTGACTTATTTGGGAAGTTTCATCAGCCAACGCCAGCGAGTTGATCACTGACGAAATCTCAGCATGCATACAGAGGGCTAGTTTCGCATATGCCAGTTTACACCGTCCCTGGCGTAGACGTGATATCTGGTTGACTGTCGATCGAAGGGCAGGTGTATTGCTCAGAAGTCCGCTGAGTCCTCCTTTATGGCTGTGAGTGAGACGTGGCCATTTAGAGTGGAAGACATGAAAAGACCAGCTTAGCTGTCTTTGATCATAGTTAGGTTTCTATGTTCTATCTCCCGTGTGAAGTGGTAAAATAAGGTGAGCAATATTCACGTTAGGCGTCTCTCGAGTGCTAGGCTAGTGGGGGTGGGTGGGTGGGTGTTAAATCAACAGACGAGGCTGTAAAGTTACATCGACTGAAATAGTTAAGACATGTGTTACGTATGCAACCCGTAGCCATCCATCGCCTTCTTCGACAACAGGCAATGTTGGATGACTGACATAGGATGGATTAGGTTGGAAATGAGAGATCTAGTGGTGGTCAAACCAAAACATGACTTCATCAGTCAATCAAATCCACAACAAATAGTTTAAGCCTGCCAGCCAGTCATGTGGGGAGCTGTAGACTTCCTGGTTAGGATCCTCGGGACGGTAAAAACCGATGGCTGGACACAATCGGTAATATGGGTCAAAGTGATCGTCGTCAATGGCTGGCGCAGATGCAGCTACTCCTTGTAACTTATAATTTCCAATGAAACTATATTGTTCGTCGTTATTATTTATTTATTTATTTAAACGCATAAAAACTTGGTAAAATATGGTACCAAGAAGGATGCGCCACACAATAATAATAAAACAACATAGATCAAAAGAAAAAAAGAAAGAAGAGAAATATATATATATATATATATATATATATATATATAAGTAGAGAACGGATAAAGAACTTCATCTGGAAAGAAAACAGTCATGCTTAACAAGTTCAAACCGTATTCGCCAACTATCATCAGGAAGGGAAGAAAGAAGGAAATTGCAACACGTGTAATAGCACACGATAAGTTTCATTGATTGTTTGTTGCTTTATTCAGTTCATTGTGTGAGTGCTGAGATACTGCCCGGGCGCCCAGACCGAAGCAGTGATTTGATCTAGGACTTATTGGCACTACCGTCACAGACCACCAATTTATTTATTTATCTAAACGCAGAAAAAACTTGGTACAATATGGCACCAAGAAAGATGCGCCAAATAAGTTGTGTGATGGTTGAGATACTGCCCGGGTGCCCAGACCGAAGCAGGTGGTTTTATTAAGGAACCACCCCCCGTGCCTTTGACTCGGAGTCTAATCCGCAAGGCAGCGGAGCAGCGTCAGGAGCTGCATTCCCATGGTTTTCCGGTGACCCATATGGGTTCATACGCCATTTGATCCGATTGGATACTGGAGCCTGTGTACTCCATGGTAACTGCTTTTAGTTTAATCGCTATCCAAACAACCTTTCTGACATGGTAGGACCTGCAGGGACAGAGTCCCAGTCAGTTTAGCATGTTGGGTCACATTACGGTATTCAAGCCCGACCACCACGACAAGGGAGCAGTTCTCGGCCGGGTCGTCGTTATTACTATTCCTTTTGTCTTATATCCCTGTCTACTGTCTCTATTTTGCATTTCTTCTCTTGCTTTGTGTGCTACATGGAGTGTGACGACTTGAACTGCTGCACATCGTTGCAAAGTTCTATGTTGAAAACAGACAGACAGAGACGTATATATATATATCACATAGTGTGATGCAGTACTGATATGTGGATGACTTTTTTAGCACAGTTTATTGTTGCTCATAAACCCATCAATGTATACAAACGACTTGATAACTTGCTTGCAATTGTGATTTTGCGATTTTACATCTATCCAATAACTGACTGGTTTCAACATAGAACTTTGCACAGATGTGCACCAGATCGAGTTGTCACACTCCCTCCATCTTTTATTAGTTTCATCATCTGCGTTGATCTCTTCCCAGATAGAGAGAGAGAGACCTGGTTATCTGATTGATATATATATATATATATATATATATATATATATATATATATATATATATATATATATATGGTGATCTCTCTTTCTGTTGCTCGCTTAGTCTGTGACCATTTCACTTTGATGAACCTGTCTCCTTTAACGATGTATATTCCCCTTATATTATATATAATATGAGTGTTTGTTGACAGTCCGTTGCTTGGTGACATATATCCATATATGGTGGTTGTTGACATGTCTGCTATATTTTGCTATGTATATATGGATCGATACTCCATTATAATTAGCCATTCATGTTAAGACTGTCCATTGATTTGTTCACACACTTGTCTGGACATTCATATATATTTCGCTCTCACAATCTTGTGTGACTCTACTTTTGGTGTGATACCACTTATTGCTTCTCCTTGTGTTTGGAAAATAGAAGTATCATCGCAAACCTAGTGGTCTTCTGATTTCCGCCTTCTTGCGTCAGGACTATTAAATTCTCGACCAGTACATAACAATAATTTGGCGACGAGTACATAACACTGATATAATGTTCTACGGTCTCTTTTACCTGCTACTCACCTGTCCTGCTTCAGTATTCCTCTTATTACGTAGCCATAATAAATACATTTACTCAATTCCTCTTATGCATTGACTAATAATATTAACAAGTATGTTTGTGACAGAGACACCTCATCACTTTTGTCACTGTCCTCTTTCATGAAAAATAGATTGGATACAAATACGATTGTACAGTTAGAGAGGGAAATAAATTTGCCGGCGAAGAGAGCTTCTTCGCTTAACTACGCGTGTTTTGTTTTCTTTAATGTCAGTCTATCTCTCCACTTGACGACAGTACTACTTTTTTTTATGCTTTCACTCTTTAACACGGTAATGTCTGATTCCATATAAGTGAATGCATTGTAATGAAGGTTATTCAACTTAGCAGTGTCGATCCACCATCTATCTAGATCCGGCTAAATTTCTATGTCCCATGGTATCTGGTAAAAATGTAACTGCTCTTATGGAGTGAGCCAGTTAGTTGCATAGGCCGTACAATTAAGCGTGTTTCTCGTCGAATTTCCAAACATCACCCTGCATAATGGTTGGTGAAGTAAAGGACAAACAAAATCTATTGACGGAGCGCTATTCTATGTCACTCATCTTGTGGATATAGACAGAACACAAGATTAATGTCAACAAGGCAGCTTTCAAAGTCATCTACTGCGCATACGAACAAATCTCCACTTCACCTTAAGAGTTCTGTCAATGTAGTTGAAGATTGAACGATCAATTCATGGTTGTTAGCTCAAAATCAACTTCCCCAATTTTCGTGGAGGCATCAATACACCAGTCATTGTCTCATCGGTCGCTGTTCAGAAAGAAGTCAGGAGATAACCGTCAGAAGTAATATTGTGATTTATTATTGTAATATTTGTTCATAGACCTTAGTTGTAAAGCTTAGTTGTACATTCGCTATATGTTCGGTGTTAGAATAAATAATTCTCGAGTCGCCAAACTGGGTTCTGGTTTTTGCATCCGTTCGTACTAAGCGTTTCTGAGAAGCTTCGAGGAACAGCGTGAATCGCAGTGTAGCAAGAGCTGGGCATTAACAGTTTACGAGACGTGGCTGACAAGTTCGCTTACTAAATATTGCTGAGACTGGCTGCTGGGATCCATATTAAGAAGCCTAATTTATGTATGTAAAAGAAGAAGAAGTTAGTTCAGACATTGTCCTTAACTTGGCCATTCAGGTTTGAATGATCCTCAAATTTTGTGGAATTTTCATAATTTTAGTTGATATTCTATTTGCTATTACATTTTAATTATTATTATTATGGTTTGAGCATCTTTAATGAACTGTAATTCCACTGTGATCTTACTTTATAAATCGATACTATTTAAGAAAAAATACTGATATTGTTAATAACTACTATTCTAGAATATTCTATGTATATAAACATATATGTATAAATAATTGTAGAGCCAGAAGAGGAAATTATCGAAAAGGATATTCTTTGCTGGCTCAATTATTTTGGTCTTTTATAAATGTCTGAATGAATATCTTCGCTGAATTATATAATATTTCCCAATTGGATGTAACAGATTGTTAGGCCGATAGGAGTTTGTCTTTGAATGAGTGATTTGACTAGTTCGAACGCCACTGTAATTCAAGCCTCATTACATATCTTATGTAAGACTTCTTCTGATATCGGTGGCACAGTGGTTAGGATTCTCGCCGACCATGCACATGGTCCGGGGTCCGAGCCCGCACCAACGCACACCTGATATCTATGGTCGGCCTGCAAAATTTGGGCTACCGATATCCATGCTGAAAATTCCATACTGATGTCTCTCCTTTTATATGGCAGTACAATTGAAGCATAAAAAAATTCATTATTATTAAACAGTAATTTCATCATTATCACTTTACGTTAAAAATTCAGTCAATCATATCCGGATATTTGGTATGCCGGCATGCTGCAACCAATATTAGGTTGGTTGGAGGCAATCGGTCACAGGAAGCCTTGCTCGACGACCTAGATTTCGTGCTAGTTGGCACTCACTCACCAGTAGTCAGTCAGTAAGGCGTATCTGCAACTACCTTGCAGGAACTTATGTCCCTTCTGAGATTCGAACCCACATCACCCAATGCTGCAGTCAGAGATGTTACTAATCAAGTCCTACAGGAGGTCAATCGTGAACCCGAATAGTTCAGTGGTAGCGTTTTTTTTAACTGCAGGTGGCACTGGGTGACGCGCGTTCGAAACTCAGTTGATGGGACATAACTTCCTTCAAGGTGACTGCAGATACGCCTTGCTGACCGGTGTGTGCCAACTAGCACGAAATCTAGGTCAAGCAATGCTTCCTGTGGCCGATTGCCTCCAAATATCTAAGATCATCAAATCAATGTGCATCATGACGCCGAGCTACCTAATCTAGTTGCATAGTGGCCACATTGCAAACCTGACTGTGGCTGATAGAATTTAGTCTTCACCAAATAAAGGGGACTAGACACGTCACACTGGTTACTAGTGTCCAATCAAAATGTAACCAATATCTCTGGTCAAATGCAAAGAAAGAAAGAATGAATGAATGAATGAGAATACGATGGTTATATGACTTACATTGATGCAGTTGATTGTATATCTCTTTTAAAAGTAGAACAGCACGTTTCCGTGGTAGTGGTTTAACACCGTATTTAGACAAAGCACGCTGGATATGGATAAGGAGGTGGGTGTGGTGAAAAAAAGAGACAAAACAACACCAGTTAGTTCATTCACATCACATAAACAACATTTACAAAATGATGACGGTAATCTATTTAAAAAGAAATTCATCAGCAAGATTTAACAGTCAGTCAGTCGTCAGTTATTTAGTGATAACAATTATTAGTATTCCCTAATGTTCCTGGTGGAACATCGAGGCTTCAACACAGTAAATCTCCACTTCACTCTGTTCTCTGCAGTCAACCTTTTTAGTCGGTTCCATAAGCTTTTGTCACCTCTTCGCACGATCTCTTTCATGTCACGTCATCCATGTTCCCATTCATCACTTCCCATTCGAGTTCCATTCGACGGTCTCTTCCCAACTTATGTCCACCAATTTATCTCCATTTTCTTCTGCATATACACCTGCTTCACAACCTCGTCGATTGGTTCCCCCTCTTTACTTTACCTGAGACTCGACCGAAGCCTCAACTCAATATTGCTCACCCCTATTATACGACTTAACACGGGAGATAGAACGAAGACACGTGGGAGACGGCTTAAACTGCCATAGGGGAAACGAGCCCTCTATATCCGTGCTGAGATTTCGTTAGCGATCAACCTGTTGGGGCTGGCTGATGCAATTTCCCCGAATAAGTGAAGTGGTTAACACACTCCACCAAACACTTCACTCTCTATCTCTAAGCTAGGAGTCAGTACAGTACAGTCCAGTCCTATAACATCATTGGCAGAAGCGAATCGCATGCCAAACATTGCTGCTCAGCTCAAGTCATCCAGAAGACTCTGCTCTATCTTGTTGGTGTCTAGAAACACAATATCATCTGAATATTATAAGTCAGCAAAATTATTTCGTGATGGTAACAAGTCAATCCCTGAGTCTCTGAAGTGAGTTAGAGTTAAATCCATTAGTACATCTATGATGAAATCGAATAGAAATGGGGATAGTGGGTATCCGTGTCGGACATCACTAGCTGTCACCAGTTCAGATGACAACTCGCCGTACGCTCTCAGCTGGCTGCATAAGAATGGTAAATAGGTCCCGAAATGATATGATATACAGCCAATGAAATGAATTTTTATACCGAAATAGGTTTGACATGTCTACAGACACTCCTGTGAGAGAATGAGATCGATTTTTGCAGCATAATAGAGATATATAATACCTTGTAAAATTCATATGCATAAAAAAAAACTTTAAAAAGACGGAAATCAGATTGACATAAAAAATTTTTCGTCCTCCGCGTGCCTCCATAGCTCAGTGGATAGAGCACTGGTCTCGTAAACCAGGGGTCGGGAGTTCGATCCTCCCTGGGGGCATTGGCGCTTTTTTCTCTAATGTCATTCTAATGGAGGCTTTGCTTATGAGAAACCAAGTAGATGCGGTGAATTTCAACAATAGCGTCCCAGGTTGGTGCGAACGCTCCAGTGACCTTGAATGTATGCTAATCGTTGGTCAATGGAACCTGTTATCATAGTTGAAATATCAAGGCCACATTCAACAGCAAAGCAGCAAATTTCACCCAGATCACGTTTTTAATTACTGTTTGGACAATATGTTACCGAACTTCAAAGGATTAGGGCGATGATATAGAGTAGTGGCGTAAATATCCCCCAAAATACTGTAGATACTGACCACGACACAGCATCTGATACATCGTTTAATATAGGGACACTAGTGCATTTTCTTTGTATATAGTAGAGGCTTTGGCAATACAATAGCATTAAACCAGAACTTTGTGTACAAAAACAATTTGTACGACCTCTTTCATGACCGTGGTCTTGATTTTACTATGTAATTCACATCAGAAAAACTTTGTTATCCCTTAATAATTCCATATTCCATCTTTGTTTTATTTTATTCGAGTTTGTTATCATTTTATGTAGTGTCTACTATTTTGACATTTCAGTCATCCATCCATGTCTCCATCATATTATGCTCACATTTCCGAATGTACTTTATTTCCCTTGTCATATATTTCACACATGCACCCTATTGAACTTTAAGTTGACCTCTGTTTATTTATTTAGTTATTCATTCAATATATCAAATCAATTTGTGCCTCCTAATATTATTACAGCACTTTAGTATATATATATATGACCACTGAGGTTCAACCAGTCAAGTGTGAGGATGGATTTCCCACCGGGGACATCGGTTGGTGCCAATCGCGCTAAATCACGAATTGATAAAAGTTAGAATTCATGGACTGGCTGTTGAATCGGGTTGGGTTCCAGTGGCTGTGGCCAAATGGTATACGAGCCAGCTAGCTTGCCTTGCTTGTAACCGGACGGTCCTGGGTTCGAACCCTGGTGGTGAGTGCGTAGTGCCGATAATTCTCAAACTAGAGTGAAACAGCTGTCCAGTACTCCCTGTGGCTGGTTTTCAACGGTTCTCTAACTGATATATTATTATTATTATATTTCCTTAATTCCTAGAGGAACATAGGGCTTCAGTTGCACATCTCCATTGCCTTCGGTTTTCTGACAACTTTTTCACCCCGCTGCAGGTCTGCCCAAATGCGTTCACCTCCTCTTCATATGACCTCCTCCAAGTCACACCACCCTTGCACTGACGACCAACTCGCCGCTTCCCATTCGGGTTCCACTCAAGCAATGGCTTGTCTAGTGATGTCACTTGATGGTTTCCTCAGCGTATGGCCAATCCATCTCCGTTTCTTCCTGCTTATTTGTTGCACAATCGGTTCCTGCTGTGTTGGTTCGTTCATCGCTAGAGATTCCTGTTGGTGATCTTTTCTGGCCGGCCATCTGATCTTGAGTATTGAGTGAAGACAACTGTTAATGAAGGTCTGTAATTTGTTTGAGGTGCTCTTTATGACGCGCCAAGTCTCTGATCCATCCGTATAGTAGCACTGACTTCACATTGGAGTTGAACATCCGGATCTTATTTTTGATGGTGAGTGCTGTCGACCTCCACACAGACTTAAGAGTAATGAAAGCTTATATATATATATATATATATATATATATATATACGATTGTACAGCTATGAAAATGAAATCGTCGGAAGGAGAATTTTCTTCACTGAATTCTTTGTTTTTATGTCTCCGTGGGAATTATTAACTCGATTTAATATTCCCATATCATAAATTAAAAATCAATCTGAACGAAGAATATTCCTTTCAATAATTTCTCTTTCATTGATAGTATTCGAATTTATTACTTATGTTATTATCTCTTTTTACAACATATTTGCCAGTACCTGTTTCATTTCACCTATGAGTTATTTCATTATGAATGTCTCTTTGCAGTCTTACTATCTCCTTTTGAATACATACCACTTTGTAATGGCCACTCCACTCACCTGACACCTTTTATAACCTTCGCCGACCACACACTCTACGAACGAATCTATCATGACGACTAATCACCACGACATTGTCTCCCACCATTTCACCGAAATATTTTGTAATCGATTTCAGTCAGCACAAAGCATGAAGTTTGTCACACAAATACGATTACTTATTTTGACACCTCATAACTACTAATGTTATTCTATGTTAAAAATGTATCCACCGCATGCATAACTGGCTGTCATTATTGTAACGACAACAAATATTACAATTGTTTTATAATTGTAATTGTCCGGGTACTAGCTCAAATTGTAAGAACCTGAATTGGAAAAGGATGGTATTGAAGAGAATATTCTTCGTTCCAATTGACTTTCAATTCTTATAGATTTAACTTCCAAGCCTGAAGCCTAGATACGCTTACAAAGCAACATATAATGCCAGAGACTAGCAAGAACTCTCTGATGAATCCATCCAAAAAAAGACCTCACAAAAAAACCCTGGCAATTCATAACGTCATTACGTGGAAACGACATCGTAACTTATTATAGCGTTGTTTTGTTAGGGTGTGTTGTAAAATCACTTGAGAATAAGAACTCAGATAGCGGCGGAGCGAACAGTGATCTAGGCTAGCCATTTATATTCGCAGTAGGACTAAACTATACCGTCCCAGTATTCAATAAAACCCTGCTGTTTTTCCATACTATCGTTCTTCTTCCCTCACTTACACTTCTGTTTATTGTCTTTCTTTACTGTCTTCTCTTATTTTGTGTGCTACATGGAGTGAGTGTGGCAACTCGAACTGTGACGCATCCGTGCAAAGTTGTTCTATGTTGAAATCAGTCAGCCAATCGGTGAGTCATACTGCACCAAGAGAACAACCAAGCCAGTGACCCTGACCAACCAATTAAATTAGCCAAAATAAATGGTGAGCGTTGTTTGAATAGAAGACTGTACTAAACACAAGCTAAGTGATAAAAATTAACTATACAGTATGGCCTGTGTCAGTGACACACCGGTAGAATGCTCGCCAACCACGCCTAATGTGGTCCGGGGTTCGATCCCCGGTTGACGCACTCCTTCACCTCGCTAAGCCAGTAAGTAATAAGACTGGTAAAGAGGGAAGGTTAGACATGAGACTAGCTACCCCATCCCGTAAAAATAGACACCATTGCTACCGAAACTACAAACCTGTAGCTTGAAGCCCTTTGTTCCCCTGGGAACATAAGGGAATAAAAAAAGATACAGCTTGGCATTCTCTTACACGTCCTAGAAATGCACCATTAAATCGGATCCTAGTGGCTGAATGGTCTACGAGCTCACTAGCCTTGTAACCAGAAGGTTCTGGGCTCAAATCTCAGTGGGTGCGTACTACTGAAGAGGCGCAAACTAGTACGAATCATCTGCACAGAACTCGAAGGCTTTCCAATAGATCTCTAACAGATTTCATTTAATGATAAAATCCTATAAGATTTTATTCAGCACATCTTTTGGTGTTCATAATGTATGAAGATTGTATTTTGACAAATAAGAAATAATTGCTTCCACAGAAAGAAAAAATGAGGCATATCTAAAACATTCGCCCTTGATTTAGACTCAAAGATAGTTTCTCAAGCTAAGGGAGTCACATGATCTCTCATACCCAACAATGGGAGGAGTTATAATGCACTTACAAATGTTGACCTAACTCAACTAACCTTCAGCTTACAACACCGACCCCTCACTTTTCGACTCAATCACAAGTCTGGCGCAAACAACAATTCGTATGGAAAGCCTCTAGAATGAAATCTGTGGCATATTTTCATATCACCGAAGATGCTATCTCAAGATGACGTCACTTATTGAAAGACGACTATTGTACTATGTCCAAAGACATGTTGTCAGTCCTCAAAATTATTTACACAGTGAAGTCACTAGATGTAAAGAAATCTACGGAGAATGTAGTCATACTGACGTCTTGACAATGTCAGGGGTTGTACAGATTTGGGTATGCAGACCTTGAGTATAGACCATCCCCAACGAGTTGATCTCTGATGAAATCTCACCACGGATACAAAAGGCTAGTTTCGAATATCCCAGTTTACGCCATCTCTGGATAAGTAGACGTGGTATCCGGCTGACTGTCTACCAAATGACGTATGTACTGCTCAGCAGGCCGCTCACTCCTCCTTTGTGGCTAACTGTGAGACCTGGCCATTGAGAGTGGAAGACATGAAAAGATTAGCTGTCTTCGACGATAGGTGTTTGTGTTCTATCTCCCATGTGAAGTGGTATAATAGGATGAGTAAAATTGAGGTTAGGCTTCGGTCGAGTGCTAGGTGAGAGGGAGGGGAAATCAATCGATGAGGCTGTGAGACTACATCGATGGAGTGAGATGGTTAGCCATCACCTTCCTCGGCGGGGAATGTTAGCTAACAGACATAGGATTGATCAGGTTGGAAAGGAGAGAGCTAGTGGCAGTCAAACAAAAACATGAAATCCATAACAGTTAGTTTAAGCCAGTCAACTAGCCACGTAGGAAGGTGTAGACTTCCTGACTGGTTGGGGTCCTCGGAACGACAAATACAAATGGCTGGGGACAATCAGTGATATGGCTCTAAATCCTCGTTCTCAATGGCGCAGATACACTCCTTCTGACTTATAATTTCCGATGAGACTATATTGATCTTCGTCATTACTATTCCTTTGTCTCACACCTCCGTTTACTGTCCCTCTATTATGCATTTTTTCTACTTTCTTCTCATGGTTTGTATGCTACAAGGAGGGAGTGTGGCGACTTGAAGTGCTGCACTGCGGTGCAAAGTTCTATGCTGAAAACATACATACATACATACAGACAGACAGATATACCTGGTTTCCTTAATACGATTAGAAATTTCACCAGTCTTACCTCCGTCAGCATTCATGCCATTATCAACAACTTGTAGTGTTTCAACAGAGAGAAAGAGAGAGGGAATGAGCGTCTGTAGAGGTTCCTACTAACCTTTCCATCTGAACAGAGTAAGTCAAATACAAACAACATTTACAGACACTAATTATGTCTGATTTCAGAAGCATGCAATGTCAACATTTGAAAAAGAAAACATACATACAGACAGAAAATAAAGGAGCTTACTTTCAACTCTGGAGTCATCATTTCTTCATATTTAGGCAGTGGAGTAAATGGTGGTGTATTCATCAACTCATGATGGATAGGCGCTGATAGATTCCTCCTCTCCGGCGTGAAGAACTGATTCATTGCAGAGGTAGCTTTAGGGGATGCAGCGGTCTGATTTTCTCCGCCAATGGAACCACTGTTGCATTCATTATTATCAATAGGCAGATCTGTGCTAAAATAGCTTAGTATTGAATCCGTGAGAAGAGAATTTCTCATAGAAACATTCGAAGTTGTGGTACTACTGACAACAGTAGTATCGATACTACGCGTAGAAGTAATATCAGTAGTAGGAGTAGTAGTAGTAGTAGTAGAAGTAGAAGTATTTGAAATCATCCTATCATCATTAGACAAACGTAAACGTTTCATCAATGGCGGTGGAGTGGTTCCATCGTCTAACCATGAATCGAATACATGTCTTGAAGTACTACTATCATTAGTAGTAGTTGTTGTTGCTACTGTCATAGTAACAGGAGGCGATCTATTCAGTGGAGATTGTTTCCTTTTCAAAGATTCATTCCCAATGGATGAATTGTTGATGATATGCATAGGTGAATAGCAGTTAACGCCTGTTGTTTCTGGCTTAAAAATAAATATGAGGTAAACGAAAGTTAAAAACAAAAGAATTAGTTTTGTTTTTACGAGTTTTACCACGCCAACGAATTGATATCAGTTAGAGAAACATTGAAAACCAGCCATAGGGAGTACTGGACAGCTAGCTAGCTAGCTGTTTCATCAGTCTAGTTTGTGGGAATCATCGGCAGAACGCACTCACAAGAAAAGCTCGTATACCATTCAACCTCTGGGACCTGATGAGAAGTTATGACCAGTGAGGTTGAACCAGTCAAGTGTGAGGATGGATGTCCCCCACCGATGACCACTGATTGATTGGTGCCAGCCGTGTTAAATGCATCACGTATTGGTAGAAGTTAGAATTCATGAAGTGGGCATTGAATCGGTCGGCTCCCAGTGGCTGGATGGTATACGAGCCAGCTTGCCTTGCTTGTAACCGCGGGGGGGGGACGTGGGTTTGAACCCCTGTGAAGTGGGTGCGTACTACGGATGATTCCCAAACTGGGCTGATGAAACAACTGGATGTCCAGGACTCCATGTGGCTGGTTTTCAATGGTTCCCTAACTGATTGATATCAACCCGTGATCAACTTGTAAAAAGAATGAGTATATATTGCACAGGAAAATTACATTTTTCAACGAAAAACATCCACACGAAAGAAATGTGTATTTAAAACAAAAGACAAATATTTGATTGAATTTTTAGATTTTCCCATCGGTTGATTGAACCCCGAAGTGCCCCTCGGTCTAAGGTTGACATGTCGGCTTCTTGTGCAGAAGCGTCGACGATGTCTGCTGGACATGTAATTCACATTTAATTGGTGGATGGTGACTAGCAGTGGAATCCAGTCAGGATGTGCATTTCGTCCTATTTGGGACTCGTCAGCTTGGGTACATCCTGGATCCCACTGCTAGTCACCATCCACTAATTAAATACTAACTAAATGTCCAGACTTCGTCGAAGCATCTGAAAAGAAGCCGACATGTCACCTGAGACCGAGCACTCGGGTCCAATCAATAGAAGGGAAATCTAAAATTCAAATAAATAATTAATATGACCTGTTGCACAAGAGGTGGCCGTCGTGGCCTATAGGACTATGGGTTGGCGTTGGAAGCTATGGGCACTGGGTTCGAGCCTCAGTGGGAACATCATCACTCACTGGGGAATGCAGGTACATCCAGCTGTTGGACGAGTGCCAAGTAGGACGAAATGCGCATTATCCTGGATTCCACTGCTAGTCACCATCCACCGACTGAACAACAAATATTGTTAATAAAGTAGATAGGATTTCATGAATTCGGTAAGTCAAGGTAGAACGATGCCTTAGCTGCTGAATATCCTCTACACTATTAGAATTCCACTGAAAATAAACTTCAAATGAACTGTAACTTAGTCAAGATTTGACAGAATAGTTCTAAAATATTTGGGCGCCGAGTGAGAAGTAGACATTTGTAAAAAATTATATTTGTAAAATCTTAGCGATATTTTTACAAATGTCTACTTCTCACTCGGCGCCCAAATATTTTAGAACTATTCTATCAAATCTTGACTACAGTTCATTTGATTTATTTTGCAATCGAATTAAATTAACAAAGAAACTATGTAATTGGCACAATCACATCGTGTTTCTACTCTCCGTTGTCTGCAACAGAATGCACATCCTAAATCCGTAGCTGTCCAGTTACCTGACAACTCCAGTAGGTCAAATAAATCAGCTCAATGTGGTCTGAAAGAAGACAAAGTAATAAGTTTGACAGGGTGCTTCAACTAAACCGTAATCCTAAACACCATAATTTTGAAAATACGTCTAATCATCATAAAATTCTATATACTAACAGTTTGAACAGACATGAAGGTGTGATCTTGTGGGCTGATGCATGGCAAATCCTGATTAATAAATAAAAATGGATATGTATCACTAATTAATTAATAATACTTGGTCAAAATTCCCGACTGTCTGGACTACTTATGGAGACGTTAAGACACTGTTTTACAACTGTTTATTCGCACACACACACATACACACTGTGTTTAAAGTGTTTCACAAAGGTAGATCAAATTTTGGTCACAACTCGTACAATTTTGTTTATTGTACATGTTGATGCCTGTTTTATGACTCATGATTGGACAAAGTTTTTAAAGACAAGAGATGTCCCCGTTTAATATATGCACCTCTGTTTTTATGTTAATTTCGATTAATTTCCCTGAAGAAGTTCGGACCAGATTGCCGAACTCAGGAAACGTTGGAATTACTCATTTCAATATCGCTGAGATTTTACAAATATAATTTTTTACAAATAAAAATAAACTTCACTGGTGAATCAATCATACAAAACGACAGGTTTTTCAGGTCAAGATCAGATAGATAAATGGAAGGGGAAGGGATATTGGAGATTAAAAATAAAGATTATAAGACAGGCTACAATTCACTTACATCACTACAACAAACAATACGTTATTTGACTAAGAAATTGACAATATTCACAAACTGTAAACTGAACTTCTATCTCCCATGTTAAGTGGTAGGATAGGAGTGAGCAATATTGACGTGAGGTATCGGTAAAGTGCTAAGTAGGTGTGCGTGTGTGTGTGTGGGGGGGGGGAGAAATCAATCGACGAGGTTGTGAAGCAGCTGCATCGATTGAGAAGGTTAGGATATGTGTGACGTATGCAACCCTAGCCATCCAATGCCTTCCTCGAGAACAGGCAATGTTAGCTAACTGACATAGGATTGATCGGGGTAAAAAAGAGAGAGCTAGTCTTGGTGAAACGAAAACATGGCTTCATCAATCAGTCAATGCAATCCACAACAGTCAGTTTAAGCCTGCCTGCCAGCCAGCCAGCTACGTAGGGAGGTGTAAACTGGCTGGCTTCCTGGTTGGGGTTCTCAGGATGGTAAGAACCAATTAAGGCTAGATACTATGGATGCTGATATGGCTCTAAATCTTCGTTATTAATGTCTGGCGCAGATGAATTCATTCACTCTTTGTGATTTGTCATATACAGTGAAACTGTATTATTATTTCATATAACTATCCTTTCGCTTAACTCACATTTATGTTTGTTATCTCTGTCTCTTTTCAATCTATCTTTGCTCCCAGTCTTCTTTTGCTTTGTATGGTACATGGATGGAGTGTGGTAACTCGAACTGCCGCACATCTGTGCAAAGTTCTATGTTGCAAACAGTCAGTCAGTCAATGAATTGCTTTCATCAGCCTAGAACACTTGTCATACAAATGCAACTATTGATTATTTTTTCACCAATCAATAACTACCTCCCTGTCTGTCTGTTTTCGACATAGAACTTTCCACATATGTGCACCAGTTCGATTCGCCACACTCCCTCCCTCCTTGTAGCACACAAACCAAGAGAAGAAAGTAGAAGAAATGCATAACAGAGACAGTAAACAGAGGTGTGAGACAAAAGGAATAGTAATGACGAAGAACAATATAGTTTTATTGGATATTATAAGTCGCAAGGAGTGGATGCATCTGCGCTGTCATTGAAAACGATCACATTGAGCCATATCACCAATTGTCTCCAGCGGTCATTGGTATTTACCATCCCGAGGACCCCAACCAGTCAGGAAGTCTACACTTTCCTACGTGACTGGCTTAAACTAACTTGTGGATTTGATTGACTGGTGCCATGTTTTGGTTTGTCCCTATATCGGCTAATATTCCCCACCGAGGAAGACAATGGTTAGACGGGATTACGTAACACATGTCCTAACCACCTCAGTCGATGTAATTTCACAGCCTTATCGGTTGATTTCCTCTCCCTCTCACCTGGCACTCGACCGAAGCCTAAACTCAACATTGCTCACCTTATTATACCACTTCACACGGGAGATAGAACGCAGGCACCTATGGTCAAAGACAGCTAATCTTTCCATGTCCTCCACTCTCAATGGCCAGGTCTCGCTCACAGCCATAAGGGAGGACGGAGCCAACTGCCGAGCAGTACACACCACACGTCCTTTGGTCGATAGCCAGCCAGATATCACGTCTACTAAGCCAGAGGCGGCGTAAACTGGCATATGCGAAACTAGCTTTCTGTATCCGTGATGAGACTTCGTCAGAGATCAACCCGTTGGCATTGGCTGATGGTACTTCCCAAATAAGTGAAGCGGTCAACGTGCTCTACCACTTCACGCCCTATTTCTAATCTAAGAGTGAGTCAATGTAGTCCAATCCAATCCTGTATTATCATCTTACATTTGACAGCACGAGCGAATCGCATGCCAAACATTCGTAGATTGCAGCTCAAGGTGTTCAGAAGACTCTGCTGGATTTTGTCAGCGTTTTCGCCTAGAAGAACTATATCGTCTGCATATTCTAAGTCAGCGAGATTATACCCTGGTAGCAAGTCAATCCCTGTTATTCAACGTTAAAATATATCCACCGCACAACTAGCTACACTTGTAACTATAAATATTACATTTTATAATTATAAGAAACTGAAAAGGAGAAATTATTGAATTGAATATTCTTAGTTCAGACAAATATTACAACTGATTGAACCAGAATCAATTTACCTGTATGAGATCAATAACCATATCTGTAGGAGATTGAATATTTTCATTTTGATTACTATTATCATCCACATCCTTCACCTTCTCTTCCTCTTCCTCCTCCTCAGGAGATTTCGGTATTTCATGCTGAATATAACGATGATGTTCTTCAACATCTATACTGTTAGTATCATTGTCATCCACTCTGTTCATCTCACCACACCTCCCATTATCAGGAATATCACTGTCGCTGTTTTCTCCATCATCATCTGATGAAAAGAATAAATCACGACTGAATTGAGCTGGATCTTTAGAAGAGTGTAGATTTTCTTGTTGAGCAGATAATGCAGGAGTCTTCATTGTAGATACTATTGTAGGCAGTAATACAGGTGATTGAAACTTCTCTTCTTCACTAGCCTCATGATTAATTGAAGTGGAACTGATAAAATTAGTTGGTGAAGAGCTGTTTCTTATCACAGTAGACGGAATCTCTTGATTCAACTGGTTGTTGGCAGGCGGAGAGTGGAGAGGATTCTTCACAGTATTGTATGAATTATTTGTTGTTTGTATAACAGTTGGTGAAATAGATAACCTCGGAGATGTCGACGTTGGAGAGGGTACTGATTTACCAAGTGATAGGTGGTGATGAGAATTATAGATGCTTGTAGTATCATCTTCCACTTTGTACTCGACTGATACACTTGGAGAATATGGTGGGCAAAAATCTTCAGTCTTTTTGATATCCATCAGACGTATAAGACCCCAACTTGAAGAAATAAAGAGAAATACAATATTAAAGTATACTTTTACTTGTAAGATCTTTTAATTTGGAAAATGTACAAATAATCACCCCACACATTATTATTACTAATATGATTTAGTGTAAATTTTCTTAAGAAATGATATTTGGTGGATAGTGGACTAGCGGTGGAATCCAGTGAATTACTTCAAGTTAACCCGTAGACATTATCGAAATGTTTGTAACAACAGTAAGCTGAGATGATCAACAGAACATTTCGGTGAAAGCGATCAATAGGAAAACAAATGTAAGATGATGCTACTGGACTGGATAGGACTACATTGACTCACTAGTAGCTTAGAAGAAATAGGGAGTGAAGTGGTTGGTACAGTGTGTTGACCACTTACTTGACTTATATAGGAAGTTACATCAGCCAGTGCTAGCCGGTTGATTGCTGACGAAATCTCAGCACGGATACACAGAAGGCTCGTTTCGCATATGCCAGTTTACGCCGTCTCTGGCTTAGTAGACGTGGTATCCGGCTGACTGTCGATCAAAGGACGTGTGGTGTGTACTACTCAGCAGTCCGCTCCGTTCTTTTTTATGGCTGTGAGACCTGGCAATTGAGAGTGGAAAACATGAAAAGATTAGCTGTCTTTGATCATAAGTGCCTGCGCTTTATCTCCCGTGTGAACTGGTACAATTATTATTATTGCTCCCATGGGTTCCTAGTGGAACATAGGGCTTCAACTGCACGTCTCCATTTGCTTCTGTCTTCTGCTGTACTTTTCGCCTGCATCCATGTTACTCCATATTCTTTCAACTCCTCTTCACACGATCTCCTCCATGTCACCCTTGGACGTCCCACACGCCGCTTCCCTTTCGGGTTCCACTCGAGGGCCTGACGCATAATGTCACCAAGCGGGTGGTACAATAAGGTGAGCAATATTGAGGTTAGGCTTCAGTCAAGTGCTAGGTAGGTGAGAGGGGAAATCAATCGACGAGGCTGTGAAATTACATCGACTGAGATGGTTAGGATATGTGCTACGTTTGCCTAGTCATCGCCTTCCTCAACAACAGGGAATGTTAGCTGACATAGGGTCAGGACGGAAAAGAGCTAGCGGCGGTCAAACCAAAACACGAAACCAGTCAATCAAATCCACAACAGTTAGTTTATGTCACGTAGAAAGATGTAGACTTCCGGACTGGTTGGGGTCCACAGGACCGTAAAAACCAATGGTTGGAAACAATTGGTGATATGGCTCAATGTGATCGTTGTCAATGACAGCGCAGATGCATACACTCCTTGCGACTTATAATATCCAATGAAACTGTATTGTTCTTCGTCATTACTATTCCTTTGTCTCACACCTCTGTTTACTGTCTCTGTTATGCATTTCTTCTACTTTCTTCTCTTGGTTTGTGTGCTACAAGGAGGGAGGGAGTGTGGCGAATCGAACTGGTGCACATATGTGGAAAGTTCTATGTCGAAAACAGACAGATCATAAGTGTCTGCGCTCTATCTCCCGTGTTAATTGGTTAGGTATGGAGTGCTAGGTGGGAGGGAGGGGAAATCTATCGATGTGGTTGTGAAGTAGCTACATCGATTGAGATGGTTACGACATGTGTTACGTATGCACCTAGCCTAGTCATCGCCTTCTTCGACAACAGGCAATCTTAGCTGACTGACATAGGATGCATCAGGTTGGAAAAGAAAGAGTTAGTGTGTTAGCTCAAACCACCAAAACATCGCTTCACTAGTCAATAAAATCCACAACAGTTAGTTGAAGCCAGCCAGACAGCCACGCGGAGAGGTGTTGACTGGCTGGCTAACTGGTTGTGGTGGTGTGTGTTGGGGATTTCCAACTTCCTTTATGACAGTTCTTTTTTTTCAAAGCTGTATATCTCGACTCCTGACTTGTTTGTTGGCTACTACTTTGTTGTTTCAAGAATGGTGGGCATCTGTTATACACTGTCTTTCAGTAAGAAGTGAATGAAGTTGATTGAGTCTATCGACCATTTCACCGTATAAGCTCTAATATACTTGTGGCTAACGACAAAATTTCACCTCGGTTAAGAAAAGTATCGTTGAGATTTAGCCTGATTGTACCAACCGCAAGCAATTCAGCTGAGATATTTTGGTGTGGAATCGCCACTGTAACTTTTAAAACATTATGAATGTTAATTCTCTTCTCATCTATCCGTTGTGTGGTGAGAACTGTATGCTAGCCAAAGTTGGTAGACAGTAATTTACGTCAATGTTTACGTCCCCAATATTGGTCATGAGAAAAATAAGAACGAAGACAGTTTCAACCTTCAATCAAAGCAGTCTTTGCGTAGGCGGATACGATTTGCAGATAGATAGTCTGAACTTCAAGAAACAGCCACAAAGAGGTGAAAGATCAACGTTCAGCGAGAAACCACTAATCAGAAGACTGTGTTTCTTTGCTTACAATAATCTATAATAATGTACATGAAAATAAATAAAAATGTGTTAATTTCCATAATAAACGATCTGTTGCCTGGCCCTTGTCTTCTGTTGTTACATTTGTTGTCGCTGCCTACCAATAAATGGAAAGCCTATGCCTGCAGTTTTTGATGGAGATATATGGATCTTCAGACAGGACTTCAAGGCATCTGCGCAATTGAGTGGCGTTCAAGATCTGTCAGGGATGGGGCTGTTACTTGGGACGCTGCTGGGAGGTCGGGAGAAAGCAGCATATGAAAGTGTGAGGCGTAATAGAAACGAATGTGCGAAAGGGTCAGGCAAACAGTTTCCAAAGTGAGAAGAACCACATATAGTCACGTTAAGATGGGGTTACGCAGACACAATCACAATGGTAAACAAAGAGAAAGAGGTGAACATCAGCGAGGGCCAAGATTCCAGACAACCAGACAAACGAACATAGCCCCTAGGACCAAGAAGAACAAACCAACTTCAGTCGCAAGTCTTTGACGCGGCAACCAGTGTGGTGAGAGCTTTCCTTAATAAACGATCTGTTGTCTGGCCCTTGTCTTCTGTTGTTACTACTACCTTTGTGTATAACTTTATACTACTTTTTACTAGTAAGTAGTATATCATTGCGTTTCGTTTTCCTATGTCTGTAATTCGTAATCATAAATATTATTTAATATTGGAATTTATCTCATGGGAGGTTTAAACATTCCCTTTGTTCCGTAGTAGTAATTTTTCTGCTGTACATGCTTTATTTATGTTTCGAATCTTTGCGGAGCATTGTTTATTCTCTTTATCTGATCATTCACGATCTTTTTAAGTCGAAGACCGTGGTTCGTCGTCCCTCGTCGACATTCACCTTAGCGTTATGTCCAATCTATACCCACATCCATTAATTTAATTGTTAATATTTCTTTCAGTATAGAGAGGAACTTGGGGCATCAACAGCATATCTCCACTTCACTCTGGTCTTTGCAGTCTTCGGTGTAGCTGAAGAGCGACCATTGCCCATAAACTGACTTTTTTTGTTCTCGTACTATCTCCCCTCTAAGTCACACTCTAATATTTCAATAGTCTCTCGCTTCTCATTCGGGTTCCACTTGAGAGTTTGAACTGAATGACTCACTATTGGGTTTCAACAGAGGAAATTAATTGCTTCGGTTACATAGAAACTACTGAATAGTATTAAGTAGTATAAATTTAAACAATAAATTGAAAAGATGTTGAAGAACAGATTAGAGGGGAGTCAGTGGGTATCATCATTTGGTTTTTATTGTGTTCCGATTTCCCCGTTGATTTGGTTGGACTACAACTCCCTGGGCCTCTGCTGACATGTTAGCTTGCTACTTATATAGATGCCTTCAGTATGTCTGAATATTTTGTCTGTCTGTTTTCGACATAGAAATTGGCACCGATGTGCAGCAGTTCAAGTCGCCACATTCCCTCCTTGTAGCACACAAAGCAAGAGAAGAAATGCAAATTAGAGACAGTTAACAGAGATATGAGGCAGAAAGAACAGTAATATCGAAGAACAATATAGTTTCATTGGATATTATAAGTCACAAGGAGTATCTGCTATATTGAGAGCGATTTTGAGTCACATCACCGATTGTCTCCAGACCTCATTGGTTTTTACCGTCCCGAGGACCCCAACCAGGAAGGCTGTCTACACCTCTCTACGTGGCTGGTTCAAAGAAACAATCAAAGACAATCGATTGATCCCAAGTTTTGTTTAGACGAGAAATATCCAACTTAATCTTATATCAGCTCAACGGGGAAGGTTCTGCTAGCTACTTCACCTTCACGTTGATACATAAGGATAAAATTACACACACAGACATACATAAGACATACTTTGTGAGAATAGTTTTAATTCCTTCTGAAGCTTGGCTAAAGTATTCTACATTGAGATTAGACTGATCACCACTGTATAATATGTTGAGTAGATCGATAAGTTCGCTTTTTGTAACATTATGAATTTGTAAAATATCCGACTAAATCGAAGGGGATGAAAGAAAACAAAATAAAGAAAAAGCAACTATGAGATGTCACGTCATGCATATATACTAATGACTATTAGATGGTTGAAAGCAATCGGCAGGAAGCCCAACCTGACCTAGATTTCGTGCCAGTTGGTACTCGTCAGCAAGGTGCATCTACGACATTGAAAGAACTCATGCTGCTTCTAAGATTCGGACGCGCATCATCCAGTGTTGCAGTCAGAGACGTTACCACTGATGCATCCGGTCTCGCAAATGACCTTCTGTAGGACTATACTTTTCATTCGACACTAACCAGTGTCATGTGTTTAGTTTTTTGTTTCCTGTAGACTGAATTCTATCATCAGTTAAGTTTTCAATGTGGAAACATGCCACAAAGTAGCTCACCGTCACGGTGCACTCAGGATTGTTGTTATTTGATGGTTGGAGGCAATCGGCCACAGGAAGTCTTGGACCTTGGTTTCGTGCTTGTTGGAACTCTTGGCGCCTAGATCGAAGGCTTCCAGACGTTTTCCTCCAGCCATCGAATAACAACAATCCTGAGTGTCTTGTGATGGCGTACCACCTAGCACGGTGGACAAATTGCAAACCTGACTGATAGAATTCAGTCTACGGTAAACAAAGTGTGATGAGAGCTGTCTGCAAGCCAAAATCAGTAGACAACAATTTACGTCAGTGTTACGTCCCGAATCGGGGTCATTAGGAAAAACAAACACAAAGCCTAACCTTGAGGAACTCACCAACCACAAACAGCAGACATAACGTGTGCAAATACGATTCGCAGATATACGGCTTAACTTTACAAGAAACGGTCACAAGCAATACAGAATAACCTTCAGCAAGAAAGCAACCAATCAAAAGACGTTGCTTCTCTGCTAAGATAACGAATAATAATGTACACGAAAATCTATAAATATCTCTTTATTTTCTCAATAAACGGCCTGTAGCCCGGCCCTTGTTTTCTGTCGTTGCTGCAGTAGCAATTTATTTTTTATGTCCCAATGACCTATAAATTCTAACTTCTGCTAAATCTTAACATAGCATCGTGACCAGCAGGGTATAGCAGGTTGAAGGTGAGCAGTAATTCATCGAAGAATACATTGTGAAGTGGACACGCAATGTCATGAATTGGCAGAAGTTAGAATTCATGGACTGGCCATTGGATTGGCGGGTCCCAGTGGCTTAATGGTCTACGAATTCGCCTTGTAACCAGAAGAACCTAGTTTCGAACAGCAGCGGCTGCGTACTGATGAAGGGTCTTGTGCGTTGGTGGCACAGTGGTTAGGACTCTCGCCGACCATGCACATGGTCCGGGGTTCGAGCCCACGCCGACGCACACCTGATATCTATGGTCGGCCTGCGAAATTTGGGCTACCGATATCCATGCTGAAAATTCCATACTTGTACCAAAAATACAGTGTGGAATAAAGCTGTAAATCTAAAAATCTAAAACTAGGACGAAACAGATGTCCAGTACTCCCTAGTGGTTTTCGAATGGTTCTCTAACTGATATCAGCTAGTGATGAAATCCTCAAACCAAAGTTAGATTACACAGAACATTGAATCCCACCCCAGTAGGCATTGTCTCGTAATCCAAAGGTTTCGGGATTCAACTGCTCATGAGGTCATAGGTGTGGACGAACTAGTGTGCAGGACAGACAGCTGTTCATTGTGCTCTTCCCGGTTTCAGTGATCCCTCTATAACTGATGTCAGTTTGTGACGAAATCTACACTGAACTACCCTACCAATAAACAAAAATCTACCATCCACGTAGAAATATAACAATAAGAATAATGTAACATCAAAACACAATTCATACCTGTGAGTAATTCACATTTAAACTCCAAGCAGCAAAAATGAATTTATGAGCTGGTAGTATATCACCATTATCCAAAATTAGACACATATCTGAGCACAGTTCATTGGCGACCATGGAGAGAAATAACCTTGAATTAGTCTGAAATGAAACTGAAATTATAATTATGATAGCAAAGAAAAAAAAGATTGAGAAATGATCAATCAATTAATGAACACTTACATATATGAGATATAAAAGGAACCTCTTTCTTCTCACGTAATCATTTTTTTCAGGTTACATTTTTCGTGGGATCTTCAAGTTGTCCAACTCACCTGATCCTGTAGAACTAGGCTTATCGACCATTCAATATGGATTTTATTCCAAAAGATTGGAGGAATACTCTGTTGTGTGGTTATGAAAAGGTGGAAGTAGGCCCTTAAGAAGAGCAATAACTGAAGATCCATTCAATACTGGCGACCTTATCTCTCTCTCTCTCTACAAGTTACTGCTTCAAAGTTATCTCTAAGAGGGAGAAATAACCCACTAAAATCCAACCATTTATACTACTGTGTCACGTTCCTTCACTACTATCGCAGTCCTAACCTGTCTATGATATGTATCAAATCTTTGAATATTCCTATTATTATTATTAGAAAAAGATATATAATAAGCGAACAATATTGTTGTTTTCAATTAGATCTTCTTCAGGCTTTACTCTAATTTACATAGATTTATATATCAGAAAATTTGACCAATGACGGTGAGTTTTGTAGATCAAATAATAATAATAATAATGTGGTAAATATTTTGAGTATCGGTCATCTTCACTTGTGAAAAGCAACATGATGGTAAACTATACTTCCTTGATGTCCAATTGATCAGAAGAGGGGATGGTTCACTCAAGAGAGATGTGTCTATAGAAAACCTAAATCTGAAGGACAATATACACATTTCCTCAGTTTTGTATCAATGCGCTGATATAATATCACGAATAGACCAAGACAGATCTGTACAGATGACTCCCTAGAAAATGAGCTAGGATACATCCAAAATATACTGGTTCCAATGGGTTATCCTAGTAGATTTGTAAGGAGACACATGAACACCAGGTACAATAAAGAGAAACTGACAATAGTTAAAAAAACACAACTGTTCATGAAACTGCAATTTAATGGGGACATGGCTAGCGAAGTCTTACATCTGAGATTATCGAGACCAATAAAACAGACTTATACTGCCGCCACCACCCTTTGATTGCTCAAGCGAAAGACAAGCTACCTAGGTGTGCCACTTCTATGTGCATCTATAAATTTAGTTGCTCCTGTGGAGAGAGCTATAAAGGGTGAACAATTAGACAGCATAACAAACGCATTAATGAGCATTTTCCTTTATGGTTCGGAAAAGGTCAAATAAAATGATGGAGGTCACCAATTAGACAAAAGTAGTGCCTTCAAAGTTATCTATCGCATTCCATCGAGCCTTTTGAATGGAACTCAAACCCGTCTGCTAAACACATAGCCGAAGATATGGGAATTAATTCGAGAGAACAATCCTAGTGTCTTTGCATACAACAAAAGAAGTTTGTTCTACCACTGTCTCTTCCTTGCTTGCCTAGGTAGATTCTAATTACGACAAAATCTCCCAACCTTTCTTATTTTCCATTTCCTTCGTACTATTATGATATTTACCTAAACTCTGATTATCTGTCCACTTCACCTACCTTTAGTATTACATAACTTTTAAGACTTGACCTAATTTACTTATTTATTGAATTGTCTACATATACACAGATTACTACCTTTGTTTTTCTTATCATCACTTGCATAAATCTTATTATCATTATTTTTGTTATCATTATAATCATCGTTATTATTGACGTTCAAAAAACAGTTTACCACATTATTATTATTATTTGATCCACAAAATCACCATCATTGGTTAAACTTTGTTTCACATATAAATCTATGTAAAGTGGAGTAGAGTTTGAAGATCTAACTGAAAACAACAATATTGTTTGCTTATATATGTCCATCTCTAATATTAGAAGTCAACGAGTCGATGACAATACCTATTAACAGTTAGAGATAGACATACCACCAACCATCACCAACGACGGATTAAATTCAAGATGGCTGAGTCCAGGGGAAAAAGAGTCAATATCTATTTGATAAAAAAAACAACTCCAATTGGGTTGACATCACAAGATGTCAAAGTTATGCATTCAAGATACAGAAAAAACAAGCCCCCCCCTCCCCCAATCATTAAACAGATCGGTGTATTAGAAAAAGAATTACAGTGAATGAATAAATAGTAATCTGAATAAATTCTTCACCTTCCTCATACTCTACAATTATGGATCCCGTAATTTTAGTCAATCACATAAACTCGAAGGCTTACAAGCGAAAAGGAACAAAGCGGTTGAAGAAGCTGGCAGTCAGTGAAGGCAGGACTTCAGGTTAACACAGAGAAGACGGAGATGCTGAAGATAACCAACCAACCAACCAACCAACAACGACAGCAACAACAAACAGCACCAATCACCATCAAAGTGAAAGATTTAACAGAAGTTACCTTCTTAACTTATCTAGCTATTGCAGCACCGTTTCAACCACAGGCTTAATGGATGAAGACGTGAAGGCCAGCCAGCCAGCCAGCTAGAATCGGAAAGGCAAGATACGCCTTCATCAACCAACCTGAAGCCAATTTGCAAATCTTCTGCACTCACTCAGCCAGCGTAGGGAAAACAAAATTCGGATTCTCTTTAACACTAATGTGTGTTACGAAAAAAGATTTTGCAATAGCCTACAGAAGACTTTTTTCAACAACTGTCCCGCTTCACTGGTTGGCTTCATACTCAAGATCAAATGGGCAGCCAGCCGGCCGGCCAGAAAGAATTAACAACAAGAAACTCTGGCTGGTGACGAACAAATCAACAGCCGATTGCTCAACAAGTATGTAGGAGTAAATGGAGATGGATAGAAAGGCATACGTTGAGGAGGCCGTTGAATGACAACGCGCGACACGCCACTATCCAAGTGTAACTCAAATAGGACCCGACGAACATGTCGTCAGTGCGGGGGAGACATGGAGGAGATCGTGTGGAGAAGAGGAGATGAGACATCAAGGGAGATGATGGAGCTAGACAGATGAAGAGGACTGCAAGAAATGGAACAAAGTGGAGATGTGTTGTCGAAGCCCAATGTCCGACTTGGAACCCAAGGGAATGATAATAATAAATATCATTTTGGAACCAAATTGCGACAGTAAAGACATATAAGATTTGTGTATAAGAAAGTGTAATAGGCGTAGTACAAGTACACGACAGAATAATAACAGTCGGGGAGTCACTGTTGTGAGATATACAATATATGAAAACTACAGAAAAGTAAGGAGACAAATGCGATGCGTTAGGTATAAGTTTAAGCGTGACAAATAATAATAATAACCATGAAGATGAAATGATGATAACAATGGTACTGCGTAAGCATAAGTGCACTAGCAGAGAGGTTCAAGGAAATATGTGTGTGGAGGGGGGAGGGGGAACTACTAACCCAACCAAAAGCAACTTGGTGACCAGGATAGCCTAAAGTATAACAACACTAACTTCAGGTAATGAATTAACATTTTCATCCTTTTTTATTTATACTACTTACAAATTATGGGTAGTTCAAAAATTGTAGTGACATATTTACAGAGACCAATTTCAACGGTGTTTCCACGCGTTAAATAACGTCAGCTAATATAAAAGCAAGTGCATAGATATCTGATTCACTGGTGATAATCATAAAAGGCGTTCGGTAAAATAAGAAGAGGAATCAAATGTTATCCCTAATATAAGAAACTATACTTCGGAGACAATCGGATTGTTCTTGCTCTTCATAGGACTCTTCACAGCAGTGCCGTTCACTATTCATAGATTACAAAAGTCATGTGAATTCAAGCACACGGGAGTATCGAATACTCATAGACAGTTGTCAACAGTTGCAATTGCTTCAATGGAGTCAGTTATACAGAAGGAGGTACTGCATTTAATTCATACATAATCAGCACAAATGGTCATTCAATATCACATTAGCCAGTGTCTCTAGAGGCCCATCAAGAATTGAAAGGTGATATATTATCATTATTGTCTCCTTTAGTTCCTATACGAACATAAGGCTTCAGCCACGCGTCTCCATTGAGTTCGGTTCTCTGTCAACATTCTCACCTGGCTCTACATCTACCGACATGCTTTCATCATCCCTTCACATGACCTCCTCAGTGTCACCCACTCACGCGCTGACGACCACCTCGCCGCTTCCCATGAGGGTTCCACTCGAGCGATGGCCTGGCGTGTGATATCACTAACTTAATGGTTTGTTTTCTCAGAGTATGTCCAATCCACCTGCATTTCTTCCTTCTGTGTTGGTTCGTTCATTGCCAGAGATCCCTCCCTGTTGCTGATCTTTTCTGGCCGGCCATCTGTTCTTGAGTAGTATTGAGCGAAGACAGCTGTTGACGAAAGTGTGTAGTTTGTTTGAGGTGCTCTTCATGACGCGCCAAGTCTGTGATCCATAAAGTATCACTTACTTTACATTGTAGTTGAAAATTCGAATCTTATTTTCATTTTCATATTGAGTGGTGTTCATCACCACAGACGACATTTCACGAGAGGCGTAAAACTCCCGTTCTCGTCAAAATTAATTAATAATAAATACGATATAGCCTAAACAACTGATGCCTGTTACATTTCTTTCTCGTAACGTCATGGACAAAGCTATAGAGTTTAGAACTATGCATGCTGGGCCCCAACTGTCAGTAAGATGGCCATCGCCTACTGGTGCTGATGGAAGCATATCCAACTTAGGAATCTCAAATAAGAAGAAATATGCGTCCAGGATTCCACGGAAGCTATAATCAGCAAAAACCACAAGTAAGGAAATAAGAATTGCTGACTGACTGAGTGGTTTCAGTACAGAGCCTTGCACAAAAGTGTAGCAGTTCGAGTTGCCCCACTTCATGAAGCACAGAAAGAAGGAGAAAAAAGAGATTCGAGAAAAATAAAAAAAAATTGTAGGCAAATATGTGAAGCAGAATGGATAACACCATAGGAAGACAATAAGGTTTCTGGGATATGCCAGATCACACAGAGTGAATATATTTGCACCAGTCATTGATAACGAGGATTTTGAGTCATATCACTAATTGTCACCAGGCTTCATTGGTTCTTACCATCCCGAGGAACTCAACCAGGCATTCTACACCTTCCCATGTGACTAGTTTAAACTAACTCTTAGGGATTTCATGGACTGATGCCATGTAAGAATCGCTAATACTGAACATATCAATAGGTAAAAAATAAACTGGTTAGCACTCACAAGGTGTGCAACATAGATGGCATTGAAATAGAAACCAAGTCAGAAATTAAATACCTAGGCGATATTCTATCTACTGATCTTTCCAGGTCATCTCATATCTTGATTATTTCTCCAAGAAAATATTCCGTCTTACCTTCTACATCAAGAAGTTAAGACATTCTAGTATAACCCAACCCTTACTCCTACAATTCGTTAACTCTCGCATTTTGCCTATTATTCTCTATTGTTCCCCCTTAGTTTCTCCTCGGCTATTGAAGAAAGACTATACCTTATTACGCAGGATGTTAAAGGTTGTCAGCAGTGTAAGCAATGAGCCACTTAACCAGCTTGTTAATATTCTCGTTGACAAGCACTTGGACTGATGCGAAAAATGGACAAAATCCATTCTATCTAACTCACAACACCCTCTTCATTCACAACTCTCCCCTGGTATCTCATCAAGCAGGACCAGAAACTTATATGCTCTGCTATGCCTATGTGCTGTTTTGTTTCTCTCTTCCTTACAAACTCTACCTAAACACATTCTTCTTCGTTCTTTCACACTCTGTATATCTCGACCTTTTGTTACCACTTACGCCAGTAAATATGCTAGTATCTACTTCTGTAACACCTTCGAACACTCTTTTCAATTTTGACTTTGCTACCGACATGCTAATATGTTGTTGTCAAAACTAACTGAGATTACCCTTAATCTATATAGAATTTTTCCATATTAGTTTGATTATTAAATGTATCACACAGTGAAACAGTATTGTATACTGGATGACACAGTTTCGAACATAATTTATTGTTCATAATCATATCAATTTTTGTCACACGACTTCGAGATTTGATTTTTATAGTTTTCTCTGTCTTCTCCTATTTGTTGTATGGGCAGTAGAATTTTCCATATATCTGGGACAGGTGTTGAATCATTCCTATTACATGTATTTGCAGTTGATTCGATAAACAAAGCTTCTGTTATCAATCTCTCCCTATACCCTGTGACATTAGATTTTAAAACTGTCATCCTATCCCATCCCATCGTATTGTATGGTTGTGTGTAACTGCATGTGGTGAGTGCTATATCTGAACTACTCTCTAGATTTCTTATCATATTTGGGTCAACCAATCTAGATTTAGCTAGGTTTTTATGTTCGGCTAGTCTGACTGCCCTGTTCTACTAGTTTGACCTATGTATTTGACCTCACAATCATTCTAACAGGGTATTAGATATAAATCATCAACAATAATTCCATACAAAGAAGGAACCTCGGAAGCCTTACGCAGAATTCTGAACAAGGCAGGAATAAAAGTGGCATTCAAACCCACAAACTCAATTAGAAACAAGCTTTGTCGGTTAAAGGATCCTGTAGAGTCATTGAAACAAAACAATTTAGTTTATCTAATACCCTGTTAGAATGATTGTGAGGTCAAATACATAGGTCAAACTAGTAGAACAGGGGCAGTCAGACTAGCCGAACATAAAAACCTAGCTAAATCTAGATTAGTTGACCCGAATATGATAAGAAATCTAGAGAGTAGTTCAGGTATAGCACTCACCACATGCAGTTACACACAACCATACAATACGATGGGATGGGATAGGATGACAGTTTTAAAATCTAATGTCACAGGGTATAGGGAGAGATTGATAACAGAAGCTTTGTTTATCGAATCAACTGCAAATACATGTAATAGGAATGATTCAACACCTGTCCACTGAGATATATGGAAAATTCTACTGCCCATACAACAAATAGGAGAAGACAGAGAAAACTATAAAAATCAAATCTCGAAGTCGTGTGACAAAAATTGATATGATTATGAACAATAAATTATGTTCGAAACTGTGTCATCCAGTATACAATACTGTTTCACTGTGTGATTCATTTAATAATCAAACTAATATGGAATTACTTAATACCACAGTGCCCAAGTTTCACACATATATATAGAATTTTATTTATTGTTAATGTATTAACTGGATGCCATTCTGTATCACAAGTACTGTTTTGGAATAAAGCAAATTATTATTATTATTAACATAAGTGTCTAATACTGGACAACACGTTGATGTGTCTAAAGACCGTGACAGTGAAAATCATCAAAATGTGACAACTCTATAATAGACGTTATCATCATCAACTGAAGTTTGAAAACTATTGCTGTTAAATATTAAGTACTCATGGTTACTTCAGAAAAAGAAGAAGAGAAAACACGCTTAAGAAACCATTGGGTGACATCACACGCCAACGCGGTCGTCGAGTGGAACCCAAATGGGAAAAACAGCGAGTTAGACGTCTGAGGTTGGCGCCATCAAGGAGCCCACCAAAAAGGACTGCAGAAAGCGGGATGAAATGGAGATATTCACTGTTAATAAATCTCTATGTCCCACACTCGGAACCCAAGGGAATAATAGTGATAATAATACTGTGGTAAGAGCTGTCTGCAAGCCAAAATCGTAGACAATAATTTACGTCAATGTTTACGCCCCGAATCAGGGTCATGAGAAAAAACAATGACTTTGAGGAACTCATCAACCAGTCACAACAGCTTTAACGTGTGAGAATACGATTCGCAGATACATGGCATAACTTCCTAAAAAAACGGTCACAAGGAGTACAGAATACTCTGCAGCAAGAAAACAACCAATCCGAAGACGTTGCTGCTTCTCTGCTAACAATAACGCTAATAATAATGTACATAAAAATCTATCAATATCTGTTGATTTTCTCAATGAAGGACCTGTTGCTTGGTCCTTGTCTTCAGTCGTTACAATACTACACATACATTCTTATTGGCCATACACATTGTCCATTTTTTCCAAGTCCTACACCTCCTGATATCTTTGCGTCTTCCTCATTCTCTCGCTCTTTATATAGATCGTTTCTATTTGTCTCCCCATTTTGACAGTCATCTTCTAATATTGTCCCCGTGATGCTAGGCTTGACCACTTATTGTGTAAACATTCGATATTGTCTGGCGTAATTCATTTCATTATGCTTCTTTCTCTGTTGGGAGACTGTCTATCGTCTCTGTTTACTTTTGACACGCCCTCTTTTCTTTAACACTGAATAATTTTCATCTGCTTACATCATCTTGAGAATTATTCTGGCTATACAATACATTCTATCTATAATTCGAAGAAGTCATTGTGAAGAAAAGTATGGTGACGAAATTTTGTAGCCTATAATTCATTTTGTTTAGGATGTTGTAGACGGTAGTTTGAAGAGAATTCAGGAAATAAAACGATCTCGTATTATCCTGCATTTATCTTCCTCCTTTCTTTCATCAAGATCCCATGAGATGGATGAGACAAGCAAACCGAGGAGATTGTTGATTGACATTACACTCCGCAGCAGATAGGCAAGCAGGCCTTCGAGTTGAAGCCGAATGTTAAAGGAGGAATTGGACGTTGGCATGTGAATGATATGTAGGAGGTTGTGTAGGGAACATATGAGAGTTGATGGTCAGTCATCAAGTTCGCTACATAGGACTGTGGCGAATAGGATAAAATAGAGATGTGTACTGGCAAATAAAGCATGGAATGGCAATCAAACCTCTACATCAACTTTATAGACTTCGAGAAGGCCTTCGACAGACAGCGTTGACCGCGAAGTAATTTGGAAACTACTCGAGTACTACGGCATAAAGTGCCCCAAATATTCATCAACCTTGTTCAACAGCTGTACGACAACGGAACATGTTAAACGATCCACAACGGAAAACTCAGCGAGGCGTTTCGAGTTAACACAGGAGTCAGAAAAGGGTGCTTATTATAATCAATGATATTCCTAATTGTGGTGGACTAGATTATGCGTCAGACAGTGGGAAACGATAAGACAGGGATATCCTGGACCGACCGACGTGAAGAACCTAGAAGACTTGGATTTCGCGCGTGGATCATTTATGTTTGATGTCACTGTCACAAAATCGAAGACTTACAAGCGAAAACCGACCGACAAACTGGTCGAAGAAGCAGTCGGTGAAAACAGGACTGCAGGTGAACATAGACAAGACGGAAGTGAAAATAACCAATCAACAACAACATCCAGCGCCAATCACCATCAACGGGAGGGATTTGAAAGAGGTTACTTCATTCACTTCATTGTAGGGAGCATTGTCTCAACTACAGGAGGAGCGGACGAGGATGTCAAATCGAGCGAGAATCGGGAAGGCGAGAAACACATTCATCATCCTGACTGAAACCGATCTGGAAATCTTCGTCACTCAGCCAGCATCAACAACAGAATTCAGTGGGATTTTCAATACAAACGTCAAGTCAGTCAGCTCCTCTATACGGATCGGAAACTTGGCGGGCGGGTCACAAAGAATATTTGCAACCAACAGGCTATTGCAGACCTTTATCAACCAACAACTGTCTTCACTGGGTCTATACTGAAGATCAGATGGCCGGGCAGGAAACAATCACCAACAACAAGAAACTATGGGAACAAACAAACAAAACAAGAGCCAATCTCCAATCAAGAAATGTGCAGGAGAAAGTGGAGACGGATTGGACACTCGCTGAGGAGGCCGTCACTGGGTGACATCATGCGCGCGTCAGGCCATTGATCGAGTGTAACCAGGCCGGAAAAGAAGCGGAGAGTGGGACGTCAATGCAAAGGTGACATGGAGATCGTGTGAAGAGGTGAGTTGAAACAGTATGGACTAACATGGATGGATGCAAGCGAAAAGTACAGCAGAAGGAAGACAGAAGTGGCAAGTGGAGACGTGCAGTTGAAGTCCTATGTTCCACTAGGAACCCAAGGGAACAATAATAATAATATTAATATAAATAACAACTTACTTTATTGTTTACAGACGATAAATTACGTAATATGACAGAATGTTCTATTGTCCAGGGTTTCCTACTTTCAAGGGAGATATTATTGCATCCACTTGATGATATTCGTTCATCTTTCTAAATCACAAGACAAACGATACGGAAAGATAATGGGTACTCTCAAAAGGTTTATCGATAAACACAAGAGAATACCAAATATAAAAAAAGCAATATTTCATACATTTGTAAAAAAAATTTATATTTGTAAAATCTCACCGATATTGAAATGAGTAATTCTAACGTTCCTGAGTTCGGCAATCTGGTCCGAACTTCTTCAGGGAAATTAACCTAACAGAGGTTTATATATTAAACGAGGACATCTCTTGTTTTTAAAAACTTTGTCCAATCATAAGTCATGAAACAAGTATTAACAAGTATAATAAACAAAATTGTACGAGTTGTGATCAAAATTTGACCTCGGACTTACAAATATTGGTCTACCTTTGTTAAACACTTTAAACACAGTGTGTATGTGTGTGTGGGTAAACAGGTGTAAAATAATGTCTTAACGTCTCCATAAGTAGATATAGACAGTCGGGAATTTCGACCAAGTATTATTAGTTAGTGATACATATCCATTCTTTTTTATTAATCAGGATTTCCTATGCGTCAGCTAACATCATACCTTTATGTCGGTTGAAACTGTTAGTATCTAGAATTTTATGATGATTAGACGTATTTTCAAAATTATGGTGTTTAGGATTAGAGTTTAGTTGAAGCACCCTATCAAACTTATTACTTTGTCTTCTTTCAGACCACATTGAGCTGATTTATTTGACCTACTGGAGTTGTCAGGTAACTGGACAGCTACGGATTTAGGATGTGCATTCTGTTGCAGACAATGGAGAGTAGAAACACGATGTGATTGTGCCAAATACATAGTTTCTTTGTTAATTTAATTCGATTGCAAAATAATTCATATGAACTGTCGTCAAGATTTGGCAGAATAGTTTTGAAATATTTGGGCACCGAGTGAGAAGTATAGACATTTGTAAAAAAAATTTTAAATTTGTTAAAATCTCAGCGAGATTGAAATGAGTAATTCCAACGTTTGCTGAATTCGACAGTCTGGTCCGAAAATTCTTCAGGGAAATTAATTGAAATTAACATAACAACAGAGGTTTATATATAAAAGGAAATTTTTTACAAATGTCTACTTCTCACTCGGCGTCCAAATATTTTAGAACTATTCTGTCAAATCTTGACAACAGTTTATTTGAACATTTCATACAGTTGCGGAGGGATCAATCTCTCATAATCTTAAATTCGAAGGGGATGTAAGTATCTGGAATCTTATAAATTACCAGGTGGCAGAAAATACACACTTCACAGTTAATTAGATGGCTTCTCATCATTTGAGGCCTTTTCACATCACAACAGTACTCATCAATACATAAGTATAAGAGTCGTTTGGATTCAAGTATACGGATGCAACAAACTTATATTCCCTTGTGTTCCTAGGGGAACATTGTGAAACGACAGGAGACAAGAGACTGGATAAAGGAATGTTTATTTGCGAATGGGTATCTCTGTATATCTTATCTTCAAGGCACCATTTGCACAGATCTTCCGGGTTGTGCTACTTCTAGCCTTCCTTCATCATAATGTGTTTCTTTCGCTCGCGTCTCCCATGTATCTCCACAACGCTGTACCAATTGCCTTCTCTGAAATCAAATGTATCTCCTTGCTATTAGATGATGTTGTTATGATGCGATGAAAGTCTCTTCATATACTACTCATAAGTCTTATCAGTAGCATTCGCCACAATAGGCCTTCAACAACACATCCCCATTTTCATTGATGGATGGTGACTAGCAGTGGAGTCCAGGACGCGCATTTCGTCCTATTTGGGACTCGTCAGCTGGATTTACCTGTATTGCCCAGTCACTGAGTGATCATGTTCCTACCGTGGCTCGAACCCAGTGTCCATAGTTTCAAACACCAGCCAAAGCGTTATCCACTAGACCACTTGGGCGACGAGAGCCACCTCTTGTGCAACAAGCCATATCAATTATTTAATTGAATTTTTTTTATTTTCCCGTCGATTGATTGCACTGAAGTGCTCAGTCTCAGGTTGACAATGAAATAATTAATATCACCCGTTGCTGACAAAATGCAGAGTCTTCTGAACACCTTGAGCAGCAATCTTCGTATGTTTGGCATGCGATTCGCCCCTGCAAAATGTAAGATGCTGCTACAGGACTGGACCCCGTCATTCCCTAACTTAGTGATAGGGAGTGAAGTGATAGAACATATTGACCACTTCATCTACTTGGGAAGTTGTATTAGCACCAACGGACTGATTGGCGATGAAATCTCAGCACGGATCCGAAAAGCTCGAGCTGTTTTCGCTGACTTACACCATCTCTGGCGTAGGTGTGACATCCGGTTATCAACCAAGGGACGTGTGTACTGCTCATCAGTTCGCTCCGTCCTTCTCTATGGCTCTGAAACATGGCCAATACGCGTTGAAGACATGAAAAGGTTGACTGCTTTCGATCATAGATGTCTGCGATCTCTGTCTCATGTTAGGTGGTTTCACAAGATAAGTAATGTTGACGTTAGGCGTAGAGTGTTGGGCAAAGAGGGAAAATCAATCGACGAGGCTATAAAGTTACATAGACTAAGATGGCTAGGTCACGTGCTGCGCATGCCTAACCACCGCCTCCCCCGACGGGCATTGCTAGCTGATATAGGTTCAGGTTGGAAAAGAGCCAGTGGTGGCCAAACAAAAACATGGCCTCATCAATCCATGAAATCCTTGACAGTTAAACTGAGTCAGGTAGGGAGATTCAGACTCCCGGGTTGGGGCCCTCGGGACTCTAGGAATCAATGGCTGGAGACATTAGGTGACATGGCTCAAAATCGTTGTCAATGGCCAGCGCAGATGTATTCAGTCTCTGTAATCTTTCATATTCCTTACTACAATTACCCATTCTGTTTCACTCTTATATTTGTCAAACTCTATTGATTCTCTTCACTCATCTTCTTGTCTACCTCTGTGGGCTATTTGGAACGTGGCAACTGGAACTGGTGCACTTCGGTGCCAAGTTCTATGTTGAATCCAGACAGACAGACAGACAGACCCGTTGCACAAGAGGTGGCTCTCGTGGCCCAAGTGGTCTAGTGGATAACGCTTTGGCTGGTGTTTGAAACTATGGGCACTGGGTTCGAGCCTCGGTGGTGGGGCACTTCATCACTCACTGAGAAATGCGCGAGTACATCCAGATGGATGACGAGTCCCAAATACGACGAAATGCGCATCCTGACTGGATTCCACTGATAGTCACCATCCACCAATTAAATACTAACTAAATGCCCAGACATCGTCGAAGCATTTGCACAAGAAGCCGACAGACATGTCAACCTGAGACCGAGCACTTCTGTCTAATCAGTCGACGGGAAAATAAAAAAAAAATGAAATTAAATAACATCCTCACTTTCTTTTATTTTCTGCCTTCCCTACACCTAAGTCCACAATTGCCCATAATTTCTCATCTCATCTCCTCTCCACCACCACCACCACTACCACCACCACACGATCTCCTCCATGTAACCATCGCACTGACGACCAACTTGTCGCTTCTCATTCGGATTCCACTGGAACAAGATGATCGGCCTTCAGCGCGATGTCATTCGACAGCCTCCTCAACGTATGCTCTTTCTATCCATCTCCATCTTCTCCTACATACGGCTTTGTTGAGCAATCAGCTCTCGCCTGTTGATTTGTTCCCAGTCAGCCAGAGTTTTCTGTTGCTAATTCTTTCTAGTCGACCGGTTGGCTATTTGATCTTCAGTATGGAGCCAGCTAGCGAAGGGGGTGGGGGGCAGCTGTTCATAAAAGTCTGTTGTGACCTGTTGGAAATACCTTTTCATGAATCACGCACAGTTCAACTCCAATGTGAAGTCAGTGCTACTTATTATTCGGAACAGAGACTTGGTAAACGCGTCATGAAGACAGCACTTCGAACAGAATACAGACTCTCATGAACAGCTGTCTTCGCTCAATACTTCGGTCAAGATCAAATGGCCTGTCAGAAAAGATCAATAACAGGGAGGAATCTCTGGCAATGAACAAACCAACCAATCCAGCAGGAATCACTTGTACAGTATAAATACGCAGGAATAAATGGAGGTAGATTAGATTGGTCATACTCTGAGAAAACAAACCATCAAGTAAGTGACATCATACGCCAGCCAGGCCATCGCTCGAGTGGAACCTGAATGGGAAGCGGTGAGTTGGTCGTGATTGCGAGAGTGAAGTGACATGGAGGAGGTCATGTGAACAGGAGATGATGAAAGCATATGGTCAGACGTGGAGCCAGGTGATGAAAACGTTGGCAGAGAATTGATGGCAATGGAGACATGCGGTGGAAGCCTTATATGCTCCTCTAGGAACTAAAGGAAACAATAATAATAACACTAGAAGACTTACTTTATTATTTTCAGACAATAAATTATCCGATAATACAGAATATTCATTTGTGCACTGTTTAGGTTCATCAGGAGATTTATTATTACATCCATCTGATGATATCTGTTCATCTTCCTAAAATGCAACGGAATGAATTAGAAAAGATGACAGTGACAAGACAGATATATTGACAAAGATTTGAGACGGACTGCATATTATGATATGGGAATACAGGTGCCTGCCTAGTAGACAACCAGAAATGATGCGGTAAGTGTGCTCAAATTCTATTACTTTAAAGTTAACATTATAAGCCCAATTTAAACATTCATTACTCGTGGAAAACTGTCCACTAGATTTCATTCAAAAAGGTGTATGGAGACCTTTTAGAAAAATTTCGAATAGTAATGTAAATAATGAAGGAATCAAAGCCTCGATAGAATTTCCATGTAAACAAGGAATATCAGAGACCCTACATCGAATTCTAAATAAAGACTAAAATTAGTTATGATACCATTTAAACCCTCAAAAGTGACTCACAGATAAATATTTCCCGCTTAACGACCCTAAGGATTCAATATTAGCAAACATAATATGCTTTACTAAATATCATGATGAAATTAGAGTGAGGTTAATTAAACAGAGGAAACTAGTAGATTGGTGTCAATCAGATTATTGGAACATAGAAATTTAGTTTGAACTAGCAAATCTGACAAAAACGCCCCACCGTTGTAATACATTCACTCAAATGTAATCACACGACAGGGTGGGAGATACAATGGTTCGGTTGGGAGAGAGAGAGAGAGAGAGTGAGTGGTTCATCACCAAATCAATACAGAACACGTGCAATCCAAATGATGTAACACCTCTCCTGGATATTGAAAACTGAAATAAAACAGAGGGAGAATAAATTACCTCCCTTATCTAACCTCTAAAAATGATGGGATTAAACAGGGTTGCCCAATCTCTTAACTTCTATTCAACTTTGCCATCGATTAGATTGTGGAGCCAGCTCTGAAAGACATGCGTGGTAGCGGTGTAGATTTGCTCCCTGGAGAGAGACTTTTTGACCTAGAGTATGCAGACGATATCCTCTCACTATGCGATAGCTTGCAGGTTGACTAAATCGCACTTATTCAGTTGGCGATCAGTGTCTGTAAGTAAGGCATGTGCTTTACGGCATCTAAGTGTAAAGTACTGTTACAAAAGTGGCAGGAGCCTGTACCTGCACTCACTCTTGCTAGAAAACCGCTTGAAGTTGTCGATAGGTTCCTGCAGCTCGGTAGTTGTGTGAGTGCTGGCGCAGATGTAATGGACGAGACTTCCTAACGTATCGTGAAAGCTAGAGTGGCATACGTTAACTTGAGCCAACTCTGGCGCCGATGCGATGTTAACCTGGCTGTCAGACGTCGGGTTTACAACGCTTCAATGCGTGATGTCCTACTCTACGCTCGCAAAGGCTGGTGTACTCAATCATCGCTGTCTTCGTAGAATTACTTGCGTCCGATAGTATCGTCCGGTGGCGTGTGTTTGGACACAGTGGAGATAACTATTTACTGAGTGTCATCATCTGGAAACAGCGGCTTCAGTGGCTTGGACATGTGATACGAATGTCATCCTAGAAGCCTCCGTACAGGTCTTTGTTCACTAGCCCTGCGACGGAATGGAAAAGGCGGAGAGATGGTCAGTCCATGACATAGCGTCGTGGTATGGATGATATTTGTGGTAGGTTAGCATAGGTTGGTGCATCACGACTACCTGGTCGCAGTTTTGATAGACAGCTCGAATCATTGGCCCGAAACGTTATCAGATATGGCCGAGAATCGCAATCAGCGGTGAACGTGCTGCAATTTCGTTCTTTTCTACTTTTCCGACGATAACTGACGAGTGCTGTTTAAAATTGCTGAATATGACTGTTTTCCATCCGGGTGAAGTTCTTTATCCGTTCTCTATATATATGTTTACCTTTAATCTATGTTGTTTTATTATTAATGTATGGCGGCGCATCTTCTTGATGCCATATTGTACCAAGTTTTTTGTGTTTAAATAATAATAATACAACCTTTAAAGATCTACTACCCGTTTTCTTTGTGTTTACTTATCTACCTACTTAACAGTAATAAATAGTATAAGTTTATATTTCGGCATTTTGTTAACTTAATAATTTCATCACCTTGATCTCAACATTCACGTGCTTTTATTTCTGATCAAAGAGCACTTCTGAGACAGCTGTTTCCTGTTATCTTTATGACACACTGTACATGTACCCGAAGATACTCCACGATGTGAAGTTCATTATCCACTCATATCTGTTCTGGATTTTAGTCATAATTCAACTATCTGGTTTGTTTAATTCAAACGTTTAACTGATAGGGTATCATTTCGCAATTCTTAAAAGAAATCTACAATATCTCTGAAGTTCTCTGGAACTATCCCGTTGTTTAGAATCAAGTAAACAACCAATGACCTACACTTTTATCTGAAGTTCGTTAAAAAGCATTTCTACTTTAACCCTTTATAGGCAACTTCATCGTAGGGATCCTATCCAAAATAAATTTGACAATTTTTACTAAGTTTTCTCTATAGAACAAAGCAGGAACAACAATTGTACCAGTCAAAGAACCTCAGACGAGTCAACTCTTTGGATATCCTGCACCGTATGGTCACCAGGCGATTCAGTGACTTGAATGATTGAGAAGAGAGACGACTTTTATTAATAGGAAGAATTGCATGAAGTTTTCCCTATTGATTTTCCTTCGGTTGGAAGAAATCCAATGAAACCACAGTATATAGAAATATAAGGAACATGGAATAATTTCATACAGAATAATCAAAACTACATGGAACTGGGAGAGTGAAACGCGTGAATCAATATTTCGGTGCACCAGAGACTGATTTTGAGCTAATTATTCTTAACGTTTCCAGGACTGCAACCAGACACTTCACACTTAAACTACATGACGATTCGCTAGCGTTGAATGTAGGATGATGCTACAGGATTGCACCACATTGACTCCCAGCTTAAAGATAAGCAGTGAAGCCATGGAGTTCCATCAGACAATTCCAGTGGGTTGTTCGCTGACGAAATCTCAGCACGGAAACACAGAAGGCTCGTCTGGTATTTCCCTACCAACTTACACCACTTCTGAATTAGTAGACGTGATATCTGGCTGACTGCCGACCAAACGACATGTGCTGTGTACTGCTCAGCATCAGTCCCCTCTGTCCTCCTTTATGACTGTCTGGCTATGAGACATGGCCATCGAAAGTGGAAGACATGAAACACTTAGCTAACTGTCTCTGATCATAGGTATCTGAGTTCTATCTCCCATATTAAGTTGCTTAATAGGGTTAACAATATTGAGGATAGGCGTTGACTGAAAATTAATCGACGAGGTTATGAAATTATACCGATTGAGATGTTTAGGACATAGGTTACGCATGCCTGGCCCAGCCATCGCCTTCTTAGAAAACAGGCGTTGTCAGTTGACTGAAATAGGATTCATTAGGGTGGAAAAGAGAGAGTTAGTGGTGGTCAAACCAAAACATGGCTTCATCAGTCAACGAAGAAATCCACAACAGTTAGTTTAAGCCAGTCAGCCAGCCATATAAGGAGGTTGGCTGGTTGACTAGTTGGGATCCTCGGGATGGTAAGAAGCAATGAAGGTTGGAGACAATTGGTGATAAGACTCAAAATCCTTGCTGTCAATGGTTGGTGCAGATGCATTCACTCCTTGTGACCTATAATATCCAACAAAATTCTATTATTCTTCTTCTTCTATATTAATATTCTTTTTGCTTCATACCTCTATTTTACATCGTTTTATGGTTTCTTCTTTTGCTTTGTGTGCTACGTTCTGCGTTGAAACCAGTCGGTCAGTCAGTCCCCACTGTCATAGATTGACACCAGGTTTTGATTCGATCAACCCTAACTCTTTTCCAAACTTATCCTTTGTCAACTAACATCACCCGTCGAGGAAAGGGATAGCTCGACAAGTAATCAAACCATGTCAATCGATTTAATTTCACAGCCTCATTGAGTGACTTATCCTTCTTACACACAGTTGCTATCCTTTTTTAAGTCATATCTTCCACTTTCGATAGCCGCCTCTCACAACTATAAAGAGCAGAGCGAACGGCTGCACAGTTCACGCATCCCTTGCTGGGAAGCCAAATATCACATCTACACCACAAATGACATAGGTTAGCAAATGACACATGAGCCCTTAGTATCCATGCTGAGACTTCGTCAGAGATCACTCCCAAGTGAAGTGAACAAGAAGCACTGGAATTCCCTTCCTATACTTTTATCTAGAATTCGGAGCAGTTCAGTCCTTCAGTATCGATCAATCGCTCAAACAGAAATGCTAATTACACCTAAAAGGTAAAATATATAAACCACTACTTACCTTCTTTACATCCTTGACCCAAGTAATGACATTTTCACATTTACTGGTATTATTATACTCATTGCTAATATCATCAGTATTAGATTCACATTTATGCGTCGCATGTATTGAAACACGTCCAGGGATTTGTGACATTGAAATTATCTCTGAGCCTAAATTCCCAATTTTAGGACTTAATGGCGGGACTAATTGATTAACATAGTATAACTGTCTGATGTCATCTGAAAGTATAAAATAGCAATAATATTAGAAAATATAATAATAATTATTATATATGCACGCACTGGATACAGAACTCCGACCAGAACAAGCTGGATTCAGGAAAGGCAAATCATGTACTGACCGAATTGCAACTCTACGCATCATCATCACAGAACAAAGCATGGAATGGCAATGAAACCTCTACCTCAACTTTACAGACTTTGAAAAGGCCTTCGACTGACAGCGTTGACCGCGAAGTAATTTGGAAACTACTCGAGTACTACGGCATACAGTGCCCCAAATATTCATCAACCTTGTTCAACAGCTGTACGACAACGGAACATGTTAAACGATCCACAACGGAAAACTCAGCGAGGCGTTTCGAGTAAACACAGGAGTCAGAAAAGGGTGCCTATTATCATCAATGATATTCCTAATTGTGGCGGACTGACTGGATTATGCGTCAGACAGTGAGTGGGAAACGAGAAGACAGGGATATCCTGGACCGACCGACGTGAAGAACCTAGAAGACCTGGATTTCGCGTGTGGATGATTTGTTTGATGTCACTGTCACAAAATCGAAGACTTACAAGCGAAAACCGACCGACAAACTGGTCGAAAAAGCAGCCGGCGAAGACAGGACTCCAGGTGAACATAGACAAGACGGAAGTGATGAAAATAACCAACCAACAACAACAACAACATCCAGCGCCAATCACCATCAACGGGAGGGATTTGAAAGAGGTTGCTTCATTCACTTCATTGTAGGGAGCATTGTCTCAACTACGGCAGGAACGGACAAAGATGTCAAAACGAGCGAGAATCGGGAAGGCGAGAAACACATTCATCATCCTGACTGAAACCAATCTGGAAATCTTCGTCACTCAGCCAGCATCAACAGCGAAATTCGGATTTTCTAGACAAACGTCAAGTCAGTCAGCTCTTCTATACGGATCAGAAACTTGATCGGGGGGTGGGGGTGACAAGGAATATTTGCAACCAACAGGCTATTGCAGACCTTTATCAACCAACAACTGTCTTCACTGGGTCTATACTGAAGATCAGATGGCCGGGCCGGAAACAATCACCACTAACAAGAAACGATGGGAACAAACAAACAAATTAAGAGCCGATCGCCAACCAAGAAATGTGCAGGAGAAAGTGGAGATGGATTGGACACTCGCTGAGGAGGCCGCCACTGGGTGACATCGCGCGCGTGTCAGGCCATTGCTCGAGTGGAACCAGGCCGAAAGGGAAGCGGCGAGTTGGTCGTCAGTGCAAGGGTGACATGGAGGAGATCGTGTGAAGAGGAGTTGAAACAGTATGGACTAACATGGATGGATGCAAGCGAAAAGTACAGCAGAAGGAAGACAGAAGTGGCAAGTGGAGACGTGCAGTTGAAGCCCTATGTTCCACAAGGAACCGAAGGGAACAATAATAATCAGTTGGTTTTAAACTCAGTTACCTGGAGTCATACTTACTTTGATACTACTACTAAGTCACCGAGGCTAAAGGAGGTGGAGCAGAATTGGAGACCGGGGCGTTGAGTGCTTAAGGCAGCCTACTATTAGGCGGCAGATATTCCTCACAAAAGTGAAACAGCTAACACGAACGTTTGGCCCTTATAACCGGACTAAAGGGCATGCTAGTCTACACCTAAGACAGCTGGAAAACCTCAATTCAAAAAACATATGATGTACATAGAGACTCCAAAATCCAAAAGGATCGAATAGCGATTAAACCTCTTTTAGTCATTGTCAACCACGGGAACTTACCTCCCCTGTAGATGTTGCACTATCTTTTAGATCAGATTTCAAATCAGAGACTCAGGGAGGGGGCGTGGCCCATTAAGACAATCACTTTCTTCGATCTAGGTGTTCGGAAAGTATCCCAGCGCACGCACAAACTATGCGATTTTGTGTGGCGCATCTTCTGGTGCCCACAATGTACGAAGTTTATGTTTCAGTAATCATAATACAAAAAATTCAATTAGCCACACTTCCACGTATGTATGGCAAAATGAATAATAATAATAATAATAACAGCTTTATTCCAAACGGTATTTGTGGTACAGGTATGGAATTTTCAGCGTGCATTACAATATATTGCATTTAATTACCTCATAAATTTTACAAGATTTTAAAATCAAAAAGCAACACCCAAAAAATACAAAAAGAGCAGTGTTGCGTTTACATTTTCAAACAATGCACCACAGGAAATGAAATATAAAATTGGTGTGTAATAGAAGATGATAACAACAGTGTAACAGTAACGAGGAAAGGAAACAAAACTAATGGGACTATTTGTTAGAGTGACAAAGTAAGTTGATCGTGTCACATCTAACAGATTTCTCATCACATAACAGCTGTACCAGACATGGTATTGTGGAGTAATTGGTACTTAGTAGTCCTAGCATATAGCCTCCTATAGCTGCTTCTAGTTCTACCAGATGAAATTCGAGGAGACAGCTGTGTATAGAGAGGATGCTCGGGGTCTAACAATATTGTATTCGCTAGTTTCTTACATGACATTATATGTCTATCCACAATAGTGTTAACCAGTTGGTTTAACGATATCCCACTTGCCCTACTGACGGCTTTTAGTGCCCTTCTCAGCAAAGCAAAGTCTTTCTTAAGTAGTCCAGGAAAGATTAATAGGGAGCAGTAAAGGGGATGGGTGGAATACAAGAATTTACAAACTGAGAAAGCAAAGACTGCTTTATGCCAGACCGACTAAATTTCCTAATGTAGAACGTTAAGCGAAACATCTTTCTAGTAACTAGAAAGATGTGGGAAGACCAGGAAAGATCGGTGGAAAAACTCAGCCCAAGGAACTTCACATTAGATGTATTTTCAACCTCTGTGCCGTCAATGATAGTGAGGCCATGTGAGCTAACTAGTTGCTGTAGGTCACATTTACGTCTGAAAGTGAAATTGACTACCTGACATTTAGACGGATTAAGCTTAAGTCCGTTTGAAGAGGACCACTGACTAATTTCCGACAGAAATTTATTTAATTTGGAACAATCTGACTGAGAGTTGACAGGCATAGAAACAGAGAGGTCATCGACATACTTAACAAAAGTGGCTACATCAGAATGATGCAAGTCATGTAAGAAAAACGAGAACAGAAAGGGAGAAAGAACAGCACCTTGAAACTAATAAGCGATTGGCTGAGTTATTCTGGCAAAGAATATCAACAAGTTGTGTAGTGTGCACAGTGATTATGCTCACCAAATACCCTGATATATAAAATTTATTGTTATTATCACTTATTGTTCCCCCTGGTTCCAAGAGGAATATAAAAGGCTTCAACGGCACATCTCCATTTTGTCTTATTCCCTGAGGTCCTCTTCAACTGACCCCACGACTGTGCGTTGTTCCTCGTCTCCTCTTCGCACGACCATCTCTACATGTCACCCTCCGATGCTCCACTCATTGTTTCGCATTTAGGTTCCACTTTTTGCAGATGACCCGGTGCACCATTTCATTCGACGGCCTCCTCAGCGTGTGTCCACAATCCATCATCACATTTATTGAGAAATAAGTTCTTGGCTGGTTTGTTCCACTGTGGAGTTTTTTTTTCAAGTATTGGTTTTTGTAGGGATTTTGTTTGATTGCATGGAGGATTTAATCATGAACTGACATCAGTTAGAGAACCACTGGAAAACCAGCTGGGAGTACTGGACAGCTGTTTCGTCCTAGTTTGGGACTCCTCACCAGTACGCACCCACCGGGATTCGAACCCAGGACCTTCTGGTTACAAGGCGAGCTCGTAGACCATTGAGCCACTGGGACCCGTTCCAATGGTCCTTGAATTCTAACTTCTGCCAGTTCACGATATAGCGCGACCACTTCGCAATGTCTTCTTCGATGAGTTACTGCCTCATCTTCGACCTGCTGTACCCTACTGGTCACGGCTTCCCACTAGAACCCCAGGTTAACTGCCTGAATAGGGCCAGTCACTAGTGAGCATCAGATGAATTTTCAAGTATTGGTTTTTTTGTAGGGATTTTGTTGCTGACACCTTTTGGCTATTTGGTGTTCAATATTGGAATGAAGGCGGTTGGTTGTTGGTGAAAACATGCAGCCCATTGGAAATGCCTTTTTGTGACACACTCGCCAATTTTCTGACCCATATTAGAAACGTTGGTGATGAAAATCCAAATCTTATTCCTTATGCTGGATGACTCAGAGCAGAAGATTTCCAAACTGATTTAAAATTGATGAAGGTGTATCTTGTTTTTTTTTCCATTCTGCCTGGCTTTCAACGCCTTCATCTGTTCCGTTGGCCTGTGGTTGAAACCATGCTTCCTGGTGAGATAAGTGTAAAGGAATTAACCTGTGTCAAATCTCTCTCTCGTTGATGGTGACTTCATCTCTATTTTCACCTGGAGTCCTGTCTTCGCTGCCTGCTAACTTCTTCAGCCAGTTTTTTTTGCATTTAAACAGTAAGTTTTCGATTTTGTGTGACTGATATGTATCCACATATATATATATTTATATGTGTGTGTGTGTGTGTATGTTGGTCTCTCTTTCTGTTTCACTTGTGTTTTGGAAATTTATTTCAAGGAAGGGAACTCCTGGTCACTGTATATGGCTAGAGGCGGAATGTGATCCTCATTGGGCAAAACGCGACCGAACCCACGGCCTCGTCCTTCGCCTCTTAGCTGACCTCTTCCCCGACCTCCACGCTCGCCTCTCGGCCTTGCACCTCGTGCGTCACCACGTCCGCGATCAAACCCTCTATTCTCAAATCCTCGACCGCCTCTTCTACGACCTCCAAACTCGTCTGTGAACGAGAAGTCAATATCTATCGGCTGTTGTGCCTCAGGCTCGTTCTCCTTCTCTTCGACCTCATCACCATCTTCATGAACCTCCTGTACTTTCCTGTGAGCCACCATGTTTGCAAACACATCTTTGCCGTCATTGGCCTTGCGGAGATTCTTGTTGTTTATGATAACCGCCGGTTTGGCAGACTGACGCATAGCCTTGTACTCTTCCAGCGTGTAGCTTTTAGGTTCCTCTTCAACGGGTGTTTCCACAACGCCGTCCGTCGTCTCTTCAGTCTCCGCTGGAGCACTATCCAACTGTTCGTCTGCCTCAGTATGGTTCTCTTCCCAACGTACAACTTGTTCTGTATCACCACTCTCGGATGCTGCCTGAGCATCCACATCCTGTGGGTTCCAGTTTCCATCTCTCCTACCATATTGTCTCGGACCTTGGCGATCAGGACCACTCTGATGGTCAAAATCTCGATTTGAGTTGAACAGCATACCAGTATTCAGTCGAGGTGAAGAGCAGGTTCTCACTATTTCTGGATGATAACTTGAATAGTGAGGACCCGGATATCCTGCTATCCAAAATACAAACCAAACGAGCAGAGAAAACTAAGAAAGAGAGACCAACATACACACACACACACACATAAATATATATATATGTGGATACATATCAGTGACACTAAACATAAGTCATCATCCAAGCGCGAAATCCAGATCCTCTATATAGTCTTCTTTTTGGTCCAATGTATTCCTCCTCTCTTCTCGCTACCCACAACACATAATCCAGTCCACCATAATTTTAAAAAAATATCAGCGGTGATAACAGGCAGCGGTATCTTACTCCCAGCTGAGTTTTCCGTTGTGGATCACCCCTACATATGTGGATCTCCTACATATGACTTTGTTGAGCAATCAACTGTTGGTTACTTACTTTTACTTTACTTCGGCTATCTCCTACGGGAGGATGAGCCGGCTTCATAAACGTCTCGAATCATCGCTGCCCAGGCGCGGCAATTTGTAAGAGAGTTCATGAAGTTTCATGGGAATTTGGTACGAGTGATGTCCCCAGCATCGCTCGGCCTTTTGTTTGAGAGTGCAGCTCTAGCCTTTACACAGCCAAGTGTGACCTACAAGGCAGTAGGAGTGGAGTAAGGAGTCCACTATCCATTGGCAGCCGGTGACCGGAGTTCGGTTCATACGCCTTTTTGAATGGGGCCAGACATCCAGGACATCCAAGAAGCCCTTTGTCCATACGTCTGCCGGTGAACTCCGGTGAGCTTCATACGCCAGTCGTTGAAGGTTTGGAATCAGGGTTTAGCCATCTCCCTAGACCGTCATCCAATGGACAGTCAACCCGGTGGAGAGCGCCGGGCATCCGCTTTCGCCCTCTCACTGTTGGTTGGTTTGTTCCCAGTCAGAGTTTCTTGTTGTTAATTCTTTCCGGTCGGCCGGCCGGCCGGTTGGCCATTTGATCTTCAGTATGCAGCCAGCCAGTGAAGTCTACTGTGACCTGTTGGAAATACTTTTCGTGACTAATACGCAGTGCAAGTTTCTGATCTGTGTAGAAGAACTCACTGACTGACTGACTGACTGATTTGACATCTGTGTTGAAAAGAATCCAAATCTTGTTCTTCATGCTGAGTTAGTGGAGAAGATTTCCAAAACTGGTTTCAGGTTGCCTTTTCGATTCTGGCTGGCTGGCTGGCTTTAATATCTTCATCTATTCCGCTTGCACAGTTGGAACGGTGCTTCCCAGATAAGTGAAGGAAATAACCTCTGTTAAATCTTCCCGTTGAGGGTAATTGGTGCTGATTGTTGTTGCTACTGTTGCTTGGTTTGTTTGCTTACTCTTCATCGCCTGCGTCTTCTCTATGTCCACCTGAAGTCCTGCCTACACTGCCTGCCAGCCTCTTCTGCCAGTTTGTCAGTATTCACCAGTAAGTCTTCGAGTTTGTGTGACGCTAAACAGTAATTATACACAAGTGAAATCCACATCTTCTAGAGTTTTAATTCCATTATAGATAAGATTTTATTTTGATAAAGTCTCACAGTGTTGTTATACAGTAATGTTTACTGATGACGTTTCGAGCACAATTTATTGCCGCTCATAATCATATCAAGGTAATCACACGACTTCCTAAATTCATTTATATAGTTCCATTGTTTTTCTCTTGATTTTCACTTGATTTGATTGGTAATAGTATTTTCCATATTTCAGGTATGAGTGACGAGTCATTCCTATTGCATGTGTTGCGTGTAGACTCGATGAACAAGGCAGGATTCGGTAATCACTCTATCTCCACCTACCCAGATTACTTTTTAGAATTTTAACCCTATCCCACTCTATTGTGTGGTTGTGTGTTAATGCATGCATTGCAATTGCTGAGCTTTTTTCTAAATTGCTTATCTTCTCGGGGTCAACCATTCTTACCTTAGCTAAATTCTTATGCTCTGACAATCTGACTACCCCTGACCTACTAGTTTGACCTATGTAGTTGACCTGACTCACAGTCATTGCATGGTATTTTGTAAATAATATTATTTTGTCTAATTGGGCCAACCGACAGGTCCTTTAACCTACAGAGCTTGTCCCTGAGTGAGTTTGTAGGTTTAAATGCCACCCTAATTCCTATTTTATTTAGAATCCTACGTAGTGTCTCAGATGTCCCCTCTTTATATGGTATAACTGTGGATGACTTATATTCTTTCTTATTTATGTTATTATTACTAGTTTCACAATTATTTTTATTTTGTTTTTGGCCTTTAGTGATCTTCCTAATGAATTTTATAGGATAGTTATTCAACACCAACGCTTCTTCTATCTGTTTTAATTCATCATTTAGATCTTTTTTTGTGCTACTTAGTGCCACTGCTCGGTTTGTTAAACATTTAACTAAGCCTGCCTTAACAGATAAAGGATGAGACGAATTAAAGTCTAAATATCTATTAGAATGCGTTGGTTTTCTATAAACACTAGTGTGTAGTTTGCCTTCTTCTATTCGTTTTATCTTAAAATCTAACATCGCTAATTCTCCTTGGTCATTTTCTGATTCAAATGTGAATTTTATTCCCTCAACTTGTGAGTTTATATGTATCAAGAAGCTAGAGATGTGTTCTGTTCTAGAGTTTTATTATCGGTCAGCGCAGCATATTCCTGTCTTCTCATTCCCGGGCACAGTCTGACGCATAATTCAGTTCATCACAATCAAGAATATCATTGGTGATAGTTGGGGCAAGCAAACCTGTCTGACTCCTGTATTTACTTCAAAGGCTTCTTATCAGTTTTCTTCTGTGGATCACCTGACAAGTGATGGCATTGTCATATGGCCAACTGTTGAACGAGGTTGGTAACGATTTTTGGGGCATCGCACTCTCCAAATTTACTTCGCGGTCAACGCTGCCAGTTGAAAGCTTTTCCAAAGTCGATGAAGTTCAGATGGAGACAGATTTGACTGCCATTCTATGCTCTGTTCGACAAACATAGATCTGAAAGATAGTATTTAATTAACAAACAGTTGCTCTTTTTCAGATCGTGGAAAACGCCCATATGCACGTTAGAAAGAAGAGAACACGAAGTTCAGCAAAGACAACTGTCTTTTTGGTGATTTCATTTTCAAAAGCAGCTTTACAATCGCATTTAAATACATAATTTTACATAGATACAATTCTTATTTGATTCCACATATAACTACGACGGTGAATAAAAGGTGATAATTATTTTCAACTAGATATGGTTTATTAGAGGCTTAGAAACAAAATTAACACAGGATTAGAACGGATAACAAGTGTGTAAAAAAATGGGCATGGAAACAAAATTGAAATAATAATTTTCAACTTGAGATGGGAGTTAGGAGGTGTGAATATAGATTACAAGAGCCTTAAAAACACAAAAATTCCACAGGATTAAGATATAATTGTAAAATAGTTATTTCAAACGAATTATAAATGTGAACAGGGAAAAGCATAGAAACAAACTTAAAATAACTGATTTTATAACTGAAAAAAATTAGGTGGATCTAATAAAGACTGAGGGACTAAGGATCAGACACACAGCGAACGATAAATGCTCAAAAGGAAAAGTGAGGACGAAAAACGACGAAGAAGAGAAAGAAAAAAACGGAAGCAAAGGGAACATACCAAACTAGGTGCATGGTAGTTGTAGTGGTTGGACTAATTTCTTTTGAACACACAGCTCAGGCTTATCGATGGATATTGCGAGGGCTTCTGCAGTACAGAGAAGTTGGACACATACTGTTTTCGGTAGGTTTCTGTTGACTTGGTAAATTACTTTGAAAGAATCAGTTGAGATGTTGTGGGACGTGTTGGTCAAATGTTCAATAATGGCACTTCTGATTGAACCGGTCCCTCCTTTTTGCAGCCACGCTGGGTAATGTTCTCTAACACATTTTGAAAGGACGCGCATACAACGACCTATGTACCTAGCTACTCTCGAAGAGCCTCTCGTAATTATCACCTTTTATTCGCCGTCGTAATTATTTAGAATCAAGCATGGATTGTATCCATGTAAAATTATGTATTTAAATGCGATTGTACAGCTGCTTTTGAAAATGAAATCGCCAAAAAGATCGTCATCTTTGCTGAACTTCATGTTCTCTTCTTTCTAAAATCCGTACTGCATCAATATATATATATATATATATATATATATATATATATGATATCAAATGAACTTGTTTAATATTGTGGTGAGAGCTGTCCGCTAACCAAAATTGGTAGACAGCAATTTACGTCAATGTTTACTTCCCATATCTTGGTCATGAGGAAAAACAAACAAAAACAAAGACTAACTCAACAACCAATCACAACAGCAGATTTTGCGTGGGCGGATACCATTCGCAGATATATATATGGTCTGACCCTCGAATAAACGGCCACAAAGAGGATGACAGAATAACTTCCAGTGAGAAAACAACCAATCAGAAGACGCTATTTCTTTGATAATAATAACGCTAATAATAATATACATAAAAATCTGTTGATTTCCTCAGTAAACAATCTGTTGACTGACCGTTGTCTTCTGTTGTTACAATATGACACTGTATTCTACCATAACACTCTAATTCAAGTGATATTTCACTCCAAACTCTTGGAGTGGAACGTAAATAGGAATCTAGAAATGAGTTTAGTGCGAGTCCACGGGTGATACAATGAGAAAAGTGAAGGATTATGAGTAATCGCAAAGCCAGATGTCGGTGATCGCGGAGAACCAAATGCAACTGAGACCTTGGGATACAAAGAATAAATAATACATAAATAATCTTTATAATATACTAGAGATGACATACCATTTAGATTAAGCTCTGTTGAAGCTAGACGCCAAAGATTGGATCTCATTCTTCTGTGACTATGTTTGGAGGAATTTCTCTTGATGGATTGTTTATCAATTTGTTTAACCTGTCACATATATACAGAGAGAGAGAGAGAAGAAAAGGACGAGTGAAATCGGAATTTCCAGGGAAATGACTGATTTAGAAGTTAGATTACAAAGTGGCGATATTATACATCAGAACTGTTAACTCTACACAATAAAAATTGATTAGATTTACAAAGAAATATTCATTAATCCGAGTTTGTGATGATGACCCGTGGTCAAACTCGAAAAACGAACCTAATCCTTACAAATCGACTCTTGAAAAATTAATCTGATGCTCGCTCATAACTGGTTACATGACGGAGTTTCCTGAAAGTCCTGGTAAGAAGTCGTGACCAGTAAGGTGTGTGTGAGGATGGATTTCCCACCGATGACACTGGGTGGTGGTGGTCGCGTTAGATCAAGAATTGTTAGAAGTTAGAATTCATTGGCAGGCCATTGAAATGGGTCCCAGTTGGTGTGTCATGCCGATGACTACGAAAATTAGGATGCAACAGCTGTCTAGTACTGCGTACTGGTTTTCAATGGTTCTCTAACTGATATCAATCCGTGGTCAAACTCGAATAATCTGCTAGCATCTGTGTAACTTCAGGAAAAACCAGAGTTTATAATGACTATTAGGATTAAAAAGGCGAGCATACGTTGGGCCGGCTGGACTTCACAAACGATATGTCTGAGGTTATACCAACCCAAAGATCTACAAGCGAAAATTGGCAGTCTGGCAGAAGCAATGAAAACAGGACTTTAAGTGAACCTAGAGAAGACAGAGATGATGAAGAAACCAAAGCATCAATGGGATGACCACCGAGGAAATCTCAGCACGGATAATATAGACGGCTCGTATGGCATTTGTCTGCCAGCTTACGCCATCTCTGGCCTAATAGACGTGATATCTGGCTGACTGTCAACCAAACGCCGTGTGCTGTGTACTCCTCAGCAGTTTGCTACGTTCTCCTTTATGGCTGGCTATAAAACATGGCCATTGAAAGTGGAAGAAATGAAACACCTGAAATCTATCTCCCGTGTTGAGTGGTATAACAAGATGAGTAATATTGAGGTTAGGCTTCGATCGATCGAGTGAGTGCTAGGTAAGGAGGAGAAATCAGTCGACGAGGTTGTGAAGTTACACAGACTGAGATGATTAGGTTATGTGTTACGAATGCATCCCTAGCCATCCATCGTCTTCTTCAACAACAGGCAATGTTAGCTCACTGATATAGGATTGATCAGGGTGAAAAAGAGAGTGCCAGAGGTGGTCAAACCAAAACATGATTTCATCAATCAATGAAATCTACAGCAGACAGTTTAAGCCAGCCAGTCAGCCACGGAGACGTGTAGACTTTCTGACTGGTTGGAGTCCTAGGGACGGCAAAAACCTGTGGGTGGAGATAATTGGTTATATGGTTCAAAGTGATCGTTGTCAAATGCTGGCGCAGATGCATTCACCAGTCTACATTCAACATCAACAATACTCATTTGGTGGTATATATATACACACACACACACCACTCGAACAATTTAGAGTCGTGTAAAAAGTTGACATCAACTGACAGCATAAAAAACATCGTCATCACAAATTGAAACTACTAAAAGAAAAAAACAATAACTCTACCTACCTCTAAAAGTATTGATTCCAATTTTTGTGCAAATATATTTTCACGTTTTTCCCTTGACAGAAGTAAGTGTTCCGGTGGGCCTAAATCAGTAGGCAGGATTTTTTCACCTAAAATCGCCTCAGATTTTCTTCGCTTCACTTCTTCTTCCATAGACAGTGATAATGCATAAGCTGTATGAATATCTTCACTTTCTGGTCTAAAATTATATACATACATACATAGTTATACTTACAAATAAATAAGTAGTATATTTATTATCTTGAAAAATATTTTCAAGTGGGAGATTTTAACCGATTAAAGATGTACATTATAAATTTCAAAAGATTAATTAGTTAATAAAGAAATATGCTTTACCAATAACTTATTTATCGGGTTCTACAGTTATATACATCAATAATATAGTTAAAGAACCTCTCGTATCACTTATCAAGGCTTCAGTAGTCAGGTGGTATATCATAATAATAATAATAATAACGTTTACAAAGTTATATTTGTAAAATCTCAGCGAAATTCAAATGATTAATTCCAAAGTTTCGTTCGGCAATCTGGTCCGAACTTCTTCAGGGAAATTATTCGAAATTAACATAACAAAGTTTATATATAAAGGGACACATTTTGTTTTTTAAAATTTTGTCCAATCGTGAGTCATGCAACAGTTATCAATATGTATAATAAATAAATAAACAGAATTGTATGTTTATATAAAAGTACATAATAATAACGATTTACTTTATTCCAAAAACAGAACTTGTGATATAGAATGGAATTTTCAGCATTAATCACAATATTGCATCTAATTTCCTCAAATTATAAATAAAAATTAATCACAGAGAAAATTTTCCACATTTACCATAGGGGCAATGTCAAAAACATTCAGCGTATAAAATGGAAATAATAATAATGTCTGTCTGTCTGTTTTCGACATAGAACTTTGCACAAATGTGCGGAAGTTCAAGTCGCCACATTCCGTGTAGCACGCGAAGCAAGAGAAGAAAGTACAAGAAAAGCATAATAGAAACAGTGAGCAGAGGTGTGAGACAAAGGAGTAATAACGAAGAACAAAAACGTTTCATTGGAAATCATAAGTCACAAGGAGTGGATGCATCTGCGCCACTGAGAACGATTTTGAGCCATGTCACCAATTGTTTCCAACCATAGATTTTTACCGTCCCGAGGACCCCAGCCTGGAAGTCTACACCTTCCTACGTGGCTTAGACCAACTGTTGTGGATTTCATTGACTGATGCCAAGTTTTTGTTTGACCGCCGCTAGCTTTTTTCCAGCCTGACCCTATATCCGCTAACATTGCTCGTCGAGGGAGGCGATGGCTTGGCATACGTAACACATGTCCTAACCATCTCAGTCTTTGTAGCTTCACGACTTCGTCGATTGATTTCCCCTGTTTACCTAGAACTCTACGCCTAACCTCCATGTTGCTCACCTTATTATGCCACTTTACACGGGAAATAGAACGCAGGCACCTATGATCAAAGACAGCTAGTCTTTTCATGTCTTCCACTCTCAGTGGCCAGGTCTCACAACCATAAAGGAGGACGGAGCGGACTGATGAGCAGTACACCCGCCCTTTGGTCGATAGTCGAACATCTCGTCTACGCCAGAGTCGGCGTAAACTAACAAATGCGAAACGAGCCCCTTGTATTCGTGCTGAGATTTCGTCAGAGATCAGCCCGCTGGGGCTGATGGTACTTCCCAAATAAGTGAAGCGGTCAACGTGCTCTACCACTTCACTTCCTATTTTTAAACTAGGCGTCGATGTAGTCCAGTCCTGTAACATCATCTTGCATTTGGCGGGAGCGAATCGCATGCCAAACATTCGTAGATTGCGGCTCAAGGTGTTTAGAAGACTCTGCATTTCGTCAGCGTCTTCGCCTAGAAGGACTATATCGTCTGCATATTCCAAGTCAACGAGATTATTCCCGGTAGCAAGTCAATCCCTGAGTCGCTGAAGTCACCTAGGGTTAAGTCCATTAACACATCTATGATGAAGTTGAATAGAAAAGGAGATAATGGGCATCCTTGACGGACACCACTGGTCGTCATCAGTTCAGATGACAGCTCGCCGTAAGCCCTCACCTGGCTGTATGAGTACGAGTAGAGTGCCTTAATCAGTGCAATATATTTTCTTGGAATTCCCTTTACAGCCAAGCATCTCCAGAGAACTTCCCGATCGACAGAGTCGAATGCTGCCTTTAGGTCAAGAAATATAATGACTGTTGGACGCCGGTAGGAATGCCTATGTTCTAGAATCTGTCGGAGGGTGAAGATATGATCAATACACCCTCTTCCTGGTCTAAAGCCTGCCTGGCTCTCTCGTGTTTGTGCTTCCCGAGCACCACTCAGTCTACGCATGATTATTGAGCCTAAGACTTTAGATACTATATTAGTCAAGCTAATCCCTCTGTGATTATCACAGGAAGACTTGTCTCCCTTCTTGTATATGGGGATAATCAGTGACTTACACCAACCCGATGGGACTTCTTCTGATTCCCAGACGCTGCCTAGTACCTCAGTTAATCCGGACAGTAAGCTGTCTCCACCGTACTTAAATACCTCTGGAGTCATTCCATCAGGTCCCGCTGCTTTGCCTAGTTTCAGATTGGTGACAGCTTTAGTAACCTCAGTTAGTGACGGAGGACCTGTGTCTATATCCCATTCAGGGAGGTGTTGGATGCTCGGAAGGTTGAGCGTGGCTGTGGGCAAATTAAACTGCTCCTCATAATGCTCTTTCCAACGATCCAGTCGTCTATCCTGTGAGCTAATTATAGTGCCATTTTTTTCCGAGATTGTCTCACTAATGATTTGTCTTCTCCCACCCGTTTCCCTGATGAGTCCAAAGAGTTGCCTGGTGTTGCCTATCCTCAAAGCTTTCTCCATCTCTTTGGCTTTTGTCGCCCACCACTGTTCACGGTCCTTGCGGAGACTTTTCGTAAGTTTCCTCTTGTGCAGCTTTCGCTCCTCATTGAATTCGGAGCTCGCCGGAATAAGTCTTCTAGCATCTATCAGTTCGGATGAGGCGGTGGAGATCCAGTGGTTTTTACTCACCTTTGGGTTTACCTTATTCACAGCTTTTACAGCTGTATCTATGGCTGCCTGGATATTTTTCCAAGCTTCTTCAGGGTGAGCACAGCTGTCGAACACAGATATGTGTTTAGCTAGTTCTTCCTCAAATACGGATTTAGTTTCCTGATCGAGCTGGGGACGTGATGGTTTTACCGCCAGCTGTTTCCTACGTCCGTTCAGTCGTAAGCACACCCGAGCGCGGACCAGTGCATGGTCGGTATCTACGCACGTGTTCCAGAAGGAGCGACAATCTCCTACCGACCCACGCCAACGATAGCTTATTGCTATGTGGTCTATTTGTGTCCAGCGTTGGTTTGATGAAGGGGGTCTCCAAGTCAAACAGTGTCTCTCCTTGTGTTTGAAGTTAGTGCTTACAAGAAACAAATGATTATCAGAGCAGAACTGTAGGAGACGGTCACCGTTGTCGGTTCGCTGGCACGGAACTCCATAGGTGCCACCGACATCCTTCTCAGATTGACACAATTTCCCTACTTGAGCGTTAAAGTCACCAGCTAGAACGACTATGTCTGAGCGTTTAGCCTTTCCACCAAACTAGACAGCTTTTGGTAGAACTCATCCTTCGTTTCATCTGAACTGCAGTCAGTGGGGGCGTAGGCGGAGATTACGAAAAGGCATCGGCGAGTAGTGCAGTCCTTCCTCCTTCTTACTGATCCGTTCAGGCGGACAGCACACATTCGGCTATCTACCGGGATCCAGTCAAGCAATGTCTTTTCTGCCCTAGTACTCAAAGCTATCCCTACGCCAGCTAATCCTCGTGAACTAGCTGTGGCATCTCCTGACACCCTCAGGTGAATTTTGCAGATTCAACCTGTTGGCCAGGTGGGGTTAGGTGAATAACCACACTTGGGTCTTGTATGCGTGTTTCTGAAACACAGCATACATCAATGGCTCGTGATGCCAGGGTCTTGGCTAGTGATGCTTGTTGTCCTATTTGGCAAAGTGTCCTAACATTAAGAGCTCCTATATGAAATTGGTGGCGCGGCTTTAAGAGGCTGTCGGTGGTGGTTTTTTGGCTTCCATCGTTTTTAGTGGACGCAGAGTGGAGAGGAAGTGGAGAGCTATCAAGTCGAGGAGTTGCATCAGTGGAAGGAAGGCAAGATGATAGAGATGAAGATGAAGACAAAGATGAGTGAGTAATAGAGAGGTTTCGTGTGCATTTCGGATTGTGAGGGCGATTGTTACTTCCCGGCTGCCCACACCGTGGAAGTTGGTTGCGTGACCGCAGAGCCCAGGGGACAACTGCAATAATAATGATAACAGCTAAGGTAATAATAATGATAATACAGGTGAAAATTGCCGTCGGATTGTTTCACACAGTATTGTCGATGCAGTATAGAAAGCTGAGGGTAAAGTGGATGTTCCAAGTCAGACAAAATCCCTCTAGCAAATTTATTTCACGAAGTCAAGTGTCTATCGACAACGGCGTTGACTATGTGGTTCACTGGGACAGCACTCACCCTACTGACAATCTCCAGCATTCTATGAATTGTGACATAGTCTTTTTTAAGCAAACCAGGAAAGAATAAGGGTGAACAATAAAAAAGGATAGGTAGGATGCAAGCGTTTATGAACTGTAAGAGGAGGGGTTGAGTTATACCCGAGTGCCTTAACTTCTTAATGTAAAATGTCAGGCGGAATATTTTACTGGAGATCGCTAAGACATGGGAAGACCAGAAGAGACAATAAGTACAAGATATTTAATTCCTATATCACTGTCGTCAATGTTACAACTGTCATAGGAATCGACGACTTCTCTTAACTGTCTTTTACATCTTAAGCTGAAATTAACAGTTTGACATTTAGAAGGAATCAATTCAAGACCATTTACTGACTCCCAACAGAAAGCTATTTATTTAGATACAATCTAGCTGGGAGTTAACAGCTATTGAAAATGTTAATTCATCAGCGTACTTCACAATGTTAACTCCATCAGTGAGGCAAGTCATGTAAATCATAAGAGTCCTCATATAATAGACGTGTGGCTCATAGCCAACTGCATAATACAGTACAAATCGATTAATTCAGTATTTAGTTACCATCTATCGTGTGCAGAATTAATTACCAGAAGCCTCCAGATACTGAATACTCCCCATTTTGTTTAAAACAAAACACTAATATTATTTACAAGAATTAATTTGTAGGGATGCCTATTTGTTTCAGGTTAGACCCATAGATTGATATCAGTTAGAGAACCATTGAAAACCAGCATGGAGTACTGGACAGCTATTTCATCCAAGTTTGAGAATCATTGGCAGTAAGCACCCACAGGGGGGTTCGAACGCCGGATCTTGCGGTTACAAACAAGCAAGCTCGTATACCATTCAGCCATTGGGACCCGATTCACTGACCAACCCATGAATTCTAACTTCTTTAGTCATTAGCAGGAACTCCATCCTCACTGCCGACCACTTGGTGGACCCCTTTGGTCATGGCCTTTCACTACAACTCCAGGTAACTTCATTCTGTAGCCAGTCACTAGTGATCATTAGTGGGTGCGTGATGTCGATGAATCCCAAACTAGGACAACAGAAACAGCTAGCTGTGCAGTACTCCCTGTGGCTGGTCTTCAAAGGTTCTCTAACTGATAAAACAATCCATGGTCTGACTTGAAATTAATATTATCACCAATAATAATTCTTCAACTATTATGGATGCATATAACTGTAAAATCTGATGAAGTAGAAATGATCGAAAAGGCAATTCCACCTACTGAGTTAAGCTATTTTTTTGTGTTAGATAAGTTAACCTGATATAGCACACAGAGTGCATTAATAATTGGATGACACTTTTGAGCACAGTTTATTGCTTCTCAATAATCCTATCACAATCAGTGTATATTTCACACGACTTTTTAACTTGTTTTATACAGGTGAAAGGAGAGTTTAATCACCGAATAGTTTGTTCATCAAATCAACACTAAACACGTGGAACTAAAATGACGTAACACGTATCCACGCTATATAAGAAACTGAAAAATTATATAGTAGGTAATTCCATATTCCATGCCTGAAAGGAAGCAGATATTCCCAGAGTGCAATTACCAGACACATTGTTGATACCGGACATCTCGTAGAGATGTCTTAGTCCTTCAAAATATTAAATAGACAAAGGACAGCAAATTTACTACGATTTGCCGAAGCGGTCACAATCAAACGATTTAAACTAGACTTATGTATACAGAAAGAGAGTGTGATTAACCTCTCACTCCCTTGGTAACCGAATTTTGATTTTGATTAGTCATCTAATTCAGTGATCTCAACTCATTACTGAACAAATCTTAATCTCATAAACTGTAACCGTTTTTGTTTCTTGAGTTGCTATGTGAACCTATAAGCTAACACTGTTCTGTTAATCAACTTTTTCTGTTTTCTGTCTTACCCTCACCCCCCCTCTTTTCAACTTTAAAAGCGTATAAATTGATGATGAAAACTTAAACTTAAAAAAATTGTAATGCTTTCATTTTGGATGCGTCAATTTTACAGTATCTCTTCTCTACCACCACTCAAACATTAAAGTATGTTATTATCATCTATAAAACCATTGTAATTTCAGGTAGTCAATGGCAGCTCATGAGAACCTGTGAAATATAATGATGATATCATTTTATACTGCAAATTTCGTCTTCCTTTCTTTACCGAAATTTCATATTATTTTGTTCATTAGATATATCACACACAATGTGAAACAGTATTATTATTTACTTGATAGCAAAGTTTCGGGCACAATTTATTGTTTATTCCAAGGGAAAGTATACAAACAAGCTGAGGGAGTTACCATAGAGTCACCAATATCCCCCATTGTGGCGCACATATTCATGAATACATGGGAAAATATAGCGAATGCAGTGTTTAGCCTCAATCACCCCAGAAGTATGGTGGAGGTGTGTAGATGACACATTCACTGTACTTAGAATACAGGACATAAATAGATTTTTCAAACACATTAACTCAAAGGTGGAGGCGATTCAATTCATTTATGAATTAGTAAATCAGGGAGCGAAGTTTCCAATGTTAGATTATAGCGTAAAAAGGTAAGAAGATTGGAAGTTAAACACACCAGTGTGTTTACAGGAAACCCACACATTCAAACAGATATTTGGACTTCCAATCATCCCATTCTATGTCAGTGGAAATAGGATTGGTGAAATGGTTAAGTAATAGAGCACAAAAGCTAAGAATTACCAAGGAAAATCTAAGATAAGAAGTGAGGCATTTAAGAGAAGCTTTGAAACTTCATTAATAATTACCCTGATAAATTAATCAGGAAATATGTACGGTAATGTAAAAATAAAATAAATAATGATAGTAGTCATAGTGATAATTATAATAATATTAATGATGACACGCTTGTCAAACATCCACAGAATAATGACAACACCAACAATAGGAAAATTTAAATCATCAGTAATACTGCTACACAAAGAAGAAACCTCGGAAATCACATTACGGCAGAGAATTCTTAACGAGACAGGCAGGAATAAAAATGGCTGGCATTCAAACCACCCACAAAATCACTTAGAAACAAGCTTTGGCGGTTAATGCATCCTGCCAGAGGAGCCAATAAAACGAAACAATTTAGTTTATCTAATACCCTGCCTGCTGGAATGATTGTCAGGTCAAATACATAGGTCAAAGTAGTAAAACAAGGTCAGTGATACTAGCGAAGCATAGAAACCTAGCAAAATCTTGATTAGTTGACCCGAATAAGATAAGAAATCTACAGAATAGCTCAGCTATAGCACTCACTACATGCAATTACGTAGAACCGTACGATAAGGATGGGGTAAGATGACCACCTTACATCGAACAGGAAAGAATAAAGAAAACTATAAAACGAAGGTTTCGAAATTGTGTGATTATAATTGATGATATGATTATGCGTAATACTAAATTGTGTTCGAAACTGGTGCAATCAAAAATCGATAGATATCCTTCTCATGTTACCTCCAACTGTGTATACAAATTTACATGTATCTGCGGGAGCAGTTACATTGGAAGGACAGAAAGAAGGGCATATCTACGATTTTCTGAACATGTACCAAAAAGCTTACGTCTAAAGGGAACAAATGCTTTAAACAGTGCCATCACCAGGCATCTTCTCGACACGGGTCATGAGGTGGACGTTGAAAAGTCGTTAAAAATTATCAATAAGCAAAATAGCTCAATTCTCCTTAAGTTTGCTGAAGCCATTTCCATCAAGTGGCGCCTGAAACCTGATTTATGCTTCCAGAAAAAAGTGGTTATCAGCCTTTCTTTGCCCTGGTAACTGGATAATTTCACCTCTCTTTCCTCCGAATGTGAAATGCTAAAAGTTTCCATTGTGTTTGATTATTATTGTTCGGAATAGTGGGTAATATTGCATATTTATATATGTATATATTTTTAGTGTATGAGTATATTGATCGGTTGATTTTTGTTTAAACTGAACTCTGTGCAAGTATGTTAAAATTGTTGTTGTAGGTATATTTAATAATGTCTTTGCCATGTAAGCAGCTGACGACAAGGCAACGAAATAAACACTGATGGTACCATTTTATTCTGCTAAAACTGTAGTTCTTGCTTTGTTCAAATTCATTAAGAGGAATAAATGTATGAAAATTCTGTTTCACTGTGATACATCTGATAAACAAACTAATATGGGGCGAAGTTAAACTTTCGACACCACTAACTACCAATCAGGGAATTATCCAATGAGATTCACGAACGATGTCGAATTATCCAATGAGGTTCGCGAACGCAGTTCAATGTTGTATAGCGCTTGATTCATTTCTAATGCGTGACCTTACAAGGCTACAGTTGCAATTCGAGGAGGTTAGTGTTTCCCAGTATTTCCGGGATTTCAGGTGCTCCGGAAAGAGCGAATTTGTTTGTGTGGTTGTATCATTGCTTTAAAAAGCTATACCAAATCAACTGATGGGTTTGTTCATCTGGAGAGGGTAAGCTGATAATTTTAATATTTCGTAGGAACTTACTTTCACTAGGTCGCATCTCTCCCTAACTCAGATTTTGTATCTCTGCAACTAATGGGTGTTGAAACAAGCTGTGAGAGCAGCAGCTGCCGAGATGGAGAATAGCCATGTCTCAACAGTTCAGTGGTACCAGCATTGCAGAGACATCGCATCATGGAAAATGGGGAAAATCACTTGTTTGCTAGGTGGGGAAGACGTTATCGTGCGTGTCGATGAGACAGTGCTGGTAAAAAAGAAATACAACCGTGGTCGCCAGCGAGCGAACAATATTTGGGTAATAGGTTTGTATGAAACCTCCCTCCGAAAGGGATTCGTCGAAAGGAAAGCAGATGGAAAAGCATTGACAGTCCCATGCTAAACTGGGAGATGTTTCTCTCACATGTTCGAGAAAGATATCCCATGTAACTTTTTCATTCTCTATTTTGTGCTTTTTTTCTATAAATATACATTTCCATTCATCATATATGCCTCTTTAATGTAATTGGCTCGTTCAAGGTCGTTTGCTGATTGGTTGTTAGTGGTGTCGAAAGTTTAACTTTGCCTAATATGGAATTACTTACTACGACAGTGCCCAAGTTTTACACATACATTAGAAAACACGAGGCAGTAAGTCTACACATAAAGCAAGTGATCAAATTGTGTGAATATGTTTCAGATGACTATGAGCTATATATTATGCTTAAATAACATATCACTGTTTAACTGAAATTTTTAGATTTTCCCATCGATTGACTGGACCAAAGTGCTCGGTCTCAGGTTGACACGTCGGCTTCTTGTACAGATGTCCTTCAACGATGTCTGTTGGGCATGTAATTGGAGGTTAATTTGGTGGATGGTGGTGGCTAGCAGTGGAATCCAGTCAGGATGCGCATTTCATCCTATTTGGGACTCGTCATCCAACTGGATGTACCTGCATAACGCTTTTGGCGTTTGAAACTATGGGCACTGGGTTCGAGCCCCAGTGGGAACATCATCACTCACTGAGGAATGCAGGTACATCCAGTTGGATGACGAGTCCCAAATATGACGAAATGCGCATCCTGACTGGATTCCACTGCTAGCCACCACCATCCACCAAATTAACCTCTAATATATCACTGTGTTATATATAAAAATAAACTTATGTAACATGAAGTTAAATTCTGCTACAATGCCTAAAATCTACCCTCTGATGAACAGAGTAGATATACCAACTGGAAAGAGAACCAGTGGTAGAACGCTCGCCAACTACGCCGGAGGTCCAAGGTCAATTGGCTTTATCGACGCGCTTTTAAGCCCCTTACTTAACCAATAGTAAAGCCACGCGTAGATAGTGTAGGTTGGGAGCCATCCCTCTTGGAACAAAACCTACCTGACCCATACTGAAACTTCAATGTGCAGAAGAAAATAAATTTATTTTCCAGCAGAATTGGAAAAGCTCCTCAACTAGAGGACGAATAGCACTAATGAGTGAAAGCCTTCAGGAAGAAGTTAATAGGTCGATATATGTCTTTCGTCCGATGAAATCAAAAAATAAACATGGGAGGGGGGCGGACATGGAATGTTCTAAGATGGGAAGGGCTGCTCAAATTGCAGAAGACATGAGAAGTATATGGTATGAAAGTGTTAGAAATTTGTGAGATTATAAGGAAGCATTCCACCCCCTTTAAATTGTTAACTGGAGAGTCATTGATGTACTCCAGTCATGCAGCTGACGACAACGAACACACTCAGAGTATGGCTATTACCAACAACACTAAAGGTCCTCCTCTAGTAGGAACCAGTCTTCTCTAGGATAATGATACCAATATTCAAATGGAAAAGAAGGAGAATTGCAGGTATACAATGCTTCACACTTAAAAACAACGCAGATCAACAGAAGAGGGACTTCTAGAGACAACTGCAAGCAGTAATGGACAAATTCTAACGAGTGACATGAATGTCAAATTGGGATTATTACTATATCCGCTCGTCTTCACTGAGTTCGGTTCTCTACTCAGGTTTTCACCTGACTCCATGTCTGCCCACATGCTTTCATCTCCTCTTCACATGACCTCCTCCAGGTCACCCTTGGACGACCAACTCGCCGCTTCCTTTTCGGGTCTCACTCGAGGGCTTGTCTAGTGATGTCACTTGATGGTTTGTTTTCTCATAGTATGGACAATCCAACTCCATTTCTTCCTGCTTATTTGTTGCACAGTCGGTTCCTGGTTGCTTTGCTCCAAGATATCCCTGTTTCTGATCTTTTCTGGCCGGCCATCTCATCTTGAGTGGTATTCAGCGATAACAGATGTTGATGAAGGTCTGTAGTTTGTTTGAAGTGCTCTTCATGACGCCCAGCGCAAGTCTCTGATCCATAAAGTAGCACTGACTTTACATTGCAGTTGAAAATCCGGATCTTATTTTTGATGCTGAGTGCTGTTGACCTCCATACAAACTTAAGAGTAATGAAAGCTTGTCTTGCTTTCTCGATCCTCGCTGCTTTGATATCCTCTTCAGTTCCGCCTGTAGTTGAAACGATGCTTCCCAGGTAGGTAAATGAGGTTGTTTCTTTTAGGTTCCTCCCGTTTATGTCGGCTGATTGTCGTCTGTTGTTGTTGTTGCTGTTGGCCAGGAATCTTCATCACTTCTGTTTTCCCTATTTGTTCACCTGAAGTCCTATCTTCGATGCCTCTTCTGCTAATTTGTTGCTTTTCACTTGCAGTTTGTGGGAAATCAGACATATATCATCGGCAAAGTCCAGATCCTCCAAGTTTTTGTGTGGGTCCATTTTATGCCTGTTTCTTCATTTCCCGCTTTCTGTCGCATTATTCAAACTGGGATAATGTAACACAAAGCGAGAATACAACATGAGCCGAGAGGCTATCAGACAAGTGAACGAGAACAGAAAGAATTCTTCCCAGACTTATGAACGTTTAATGACTTAGTGACCGCAGGTAGAGTGTACGAGCACAAGGAGATCCACAGGGAACGTGGGTGGACACACTGAAAATCAGATAGACGCCATCTCAATCTCAAAAAAAGCTAGAGACGCACCTATTGAACACGGAACAGAGAAGAAGATCAGATGCAGATTCAGACCACCATCTAGGGTTAGGAATCATCAAAGTCACGTTGAAAGCCTTCAAAGAAGCTGAAGAAGCTGGCCATAATTCAAATTCAACATCCAGAAACTACAAAGGACGCATTAACTGCAGCCATCGCAGCAAAATCGGAGATATTTTGTAACATCACAGAGGAAACGCATGTGTGGAAGAAAGAAAAGGCACGACAAGAAATGGCTTCTACGCACACCTGGAAGTTAATAGGAGAGAAAGGGATGGCAAAACAGAAGATGAACCAGTGCAAAGATGGATAACCAAGGGAGAAGCTGATTTCAATCTACAACTCACTGAACAAAGAAGTGAAGAAGAATGCTAAAAGAGACAAAATACACTTCTACGACACAATGTCAGCTGAAGCAGAACAGACTGTAAGTAAAAGAGACCTCACTAGATTGTATCAAACAACTATGTCACTATCCAGGAATAGACCAGCGCAGAGTAGGCAAGTAAAAAGATACTGAAGGACACCCAGTTATCAAAGAAGGTGGGGCAGAGAAAACACTGGGCTGATCACTTCAAAGTATTATGAATCGACTACCGCTTACAGCTCGTCCAGACATATCATCAACAAACACAGAACTACCAGTGAATACCATTATTATTATTATTGTTCGCTTGGGTTCCTAGTGGAACATACGGCTTCAACTCCACGTCTCCACTTGCTTCTGTCTTCTGCTGTACTTCTCACCTGCATCCATGTTACTCCATACTCTTTCAACTCCTCCTCCTCTTAACACAATCTCCTCCATGTCACCCTTGCACTGACGTCCCACTCGCCGCTTCTCTTTCGGGTTCCACTCGAGCAATGGCCTGACGGGAGTGCGATGTCACCCAGCGGCCTCTTCAGCGAGTAGTGTCTAATCCATTCCCACTTTCTCCTGCATATTTATTGGGCGGCGATTGGTTCTTGTTTTTTTGTTTGTTCCCATAGTTTCTTGTTGGCGATTCTTTCCGATTTGGCCATCTGATCTTCAGTATAGATCCAGAGAAGACAGTTGTTGATAAAGGTAATGTCTGCCATAGCCTGTTGGTCGGAAATATTCTTTGTGACCCGCCAAGTTTCCGACCCGTATAGAAGAACTGACTTTACGTTTGTATAGAAAACCCAAATTTTGTTGTTGATGCTGAGTGACGAAGATTTCCAGATTGGTTTCAGGTTGATGAATGTGTTTCTCGCCTTCCCGATTCTCGCTCAATTTCACATCCTCGTCCGTTCCTGCCGTAGTTGAGACAATGCTCCCTAGATAAGTGGATGAAGTAACCTCTTTCAACTCCCTCCCGTTGAACACGAACCCTCCGACAAAACATAAGTCTTGAAGACCATAAAAAGTTACCGAAGGCCAAGAAATCAACACGATCAAATGGGATCCCCAAGAAGCTGTAGCTCCATTAATGTTTAAAGCAAAATCCAAGCGATTAAGTAAAAAAATACAGTAAATAGGTTATTTCATAACTTTTTGAAAATTAAAACATAACACCCAATTCACCTGATAAAATGTTGATCTTGACATGATAAAGCCATAAAACTGAATAAATCCATCTTAAGTCGTGAAGCACATCGTTTTAGGTGTGTTCTGGATACCTAGAAAATGAGGGTTTAGAAAAACAGTCTAGTGTACAGGTGATGTAAAATATAATAACTATGAATAGTTATCCAACGCACTCATATGAATTTTTACGACTAACTCTATTTACTTGGCAATACTCTGTCTGAAGACAACTGTATCTCTCTGGTGAAATCTTTGTTGAGAGGTGATGAGAGAATTATCCGCAAATAGGGAAGACAACAGAATTTTCCCGGGACACAGATCATTCATGTGGTTAGATTTGACGGAATATCTATATAACTGACTGACTGGTTTCAACGTAGAATTTTGCACAGATGTGCAGCAGTTCGAGTCGTTACACTCCATCCACTTAGCAAAAAACAAGGCAACAAAAGAAAGTAAAAAGAGATTCAAAATAGAGATATGAAGCAAAAGGAATAGTAATATGGAAGAAAAATAGAATTTTGTTGGATATTTTAAATCACAAGGAGTGGATGCAACTCCGCCATATCACTAATTGTCTCCAGCCTTCATTGCTTTTTACCATCCCGAGGACCCCAACCAGTCAGGAAGTCTACACCTTCCTACGTGGCTTAGACTAACTGTTGTGGATTTCATTGACTGGTGCCAAGTTTTTGTTTGACCACCGCTAGCTTTTTTCCAGCCTGACCCTATCTCCGCTAACATTGCTCGTCGAGGAAGGCGATGGCTAGGAATGCATTCGTAACACATGTCCTAACCATCTCAGTCTTTGTAACTTCACGACTTCGTCGATTGATTTCCCCTGTTTACCTAGAACTCGATGCCTAACCTCTACATTGCTCACCTTATTATACCACTTCACACGGGAGATAGAATGCAGGCACCTATGATCAAATACAGCCAGTCAGGTGTTTCATGTCTCCCACTCTCAATGGCCAGGTCTCACTCACAACCATAAAGGAGGACGGAGCGGATTGCTGAGCAGTACGACCGCCCTTTGGTCGACAGTCAGCCGGATATCACGTCTACACCAGAGACGGCGTAAACTGGCATATACGAAACGAGCCCTCTGTATCCGTGCTGAGATTTCGTCAGAGATCAACCCATGGCATTGGCTGATGGTACTTCCCAAATAAGTGAAGCGGTCAACGTGCTCTACCACTTCACTTCCTATTTTTAAACTAGGAGTCGATGTAGTCCAGTCCTGTAACATCATCTTGCATTTGGCGGGAGCGAATCGCATGCCAAACATTCGTAGATTGCAGCTCAAGGTGTTTAGAAGACTCTGCATTTTTCAGCGTCTTCGCCTAGAAGGACTATATCGTCTGCATATTCCAAGTCAACGAGATTATTCCCTGGTAGCAAGTCAATCCCTGAGTCGCTGAAGTCACTTAGGGTTAAGTCCATTAACACATCTATGATGAAGTTGAATAGAAAAGGGGATAATGGGCATCCTTGACGGACACCACTGGTCGTCACCAGTTCAGATGACAGCTCGCCGTAAGCCCTCACCTGGCTGTATGAGTACGAGTAGAGTGCCTTAATCAGTGCAATATATTTTCTCGGAATTCCCTTTACAGCCAAGCATCTCCAGAGAACTTCTCGATCGACAGAGTCGAATGCTGCCTTTAGGTCAAGAAATATAATGACTGTTGGACGCCGGTAGGAATGCCTATGTTCTAGAATCTGTCGGAGGGTGAAGATATGATCAATACACCCTCTTCCTGGTCTAAAGCCTGCCTGGCTCTCTCGTGTTTGTGCTCCCGAGCACCACTCAGTCTACGCATGATTATTGAGCCTAAGACTTTAGATACTATATTAGTCAAGCTAATCCCTCTGTGATTATCACAGGAAGACTTGTCTCCCTTCTTGTATATGGGGATAATCAGTGACTTACACCAACCCGATGGGACTTCTTCTGATTCCCAGACGCTGCCTAGTACCTCAGTTAATGCAGACAGTAAGCTGTCTCCACCGTACTTAAATACCTCTGGAGTCATTCCATCAGGTCCCGCTGCTTTGCCTAGTTTCAGATTGGTGACAGCTTTAGTAACCTCAGTTAGGGATGGAGGACCTGTGTCTATATCCCATTCAGGGAGGTGTTGGATGCTCGGAAGGTTGAGCGTGGCTGTGGGCAAATTAAACTGCTCCTCATAATGCTCTTTCCAACGATCCAGTCGTCTATCCTGGGAGCTAATTATAGTGCCATTTTTTTCCGAGATTGTCTCACTATGATTTGTCTTCTCCCACCCGTTTCCCTGATGAGTCCAAAGAGTTGCCTGGTGTTGCCTATCCTCGAAGCTTTCTCCATCTCTTTGGCTTTTGTCGCCCACCACTGTTCACGGTCCTTGCGGAGACTTTTCGTAAGTTTCCTCTTGTGCAGCTTTCGCTCCTCATTGAATTCGGAGCTCGCCGGAATAAGTCTTCTAGCATCTATCAGTTCGGATGAGGCGGTGGAGATCCAGTGGTTTTTACTCACCTTTGGGTTTACCTTATTCACAGCTTTTACAGCTGTATCTATGGCTGCCTGGATATTTTTCCAAGCTTCTTCAGGGTGAGCACAGCTGTCGAACACAGATATGTGTTTAGCTAGTTCTTCCTCAAATACGGATTTAGTTTCCTGATCGAGCTGGGGACGTGATGGTTTTACCGCCAGCTGTTTCCTACGTCCGTTCAGTCGTAAGCACACCCGAGCGCGGACCAGTGCATGGTCGGTATCTACACACGTGTTCCAGAAGGAGCGACAATCTCCTACCGACCCACGCCAACGATAGCTTATTGCTATGTGGTCTATTTGTGTCCAGCGTTGGTTTGATGAAGGGGGTCTCCAAGTCAAACAGTGTCTCTCCTTGTGTTTGAAGTTAGTGCTTACAAGAAACAAATGATTATCAGAGCAGAACTGTAGGAGACGGTCACCGTTGTCGGTTCGCTGGCACGGAACTCCATAGGTGCCACCGACATCCTTCTCAGATTGACACAATTTCCCTACTTGAGCGTTAAAGTCACCAGCTAGAACGACTATGTCTGAGCGTTTAGCCTTTCTCACCAAACTAGACAGCTTTTGGTAGAACTCATCCTTCGTTTCATCTGAACTGCAGTCAGTGGGGGCGTAGGCGGAGATTACGAAAAGGCATCGGCGAGTAGTGCAGTCCTTCTCCTTCTTACTGATCCGTTCAGACGGACAGCACACATTCGGCTATCTACCGGGATCCAGTCAAGCAATGTCTTTTCTGCCCTAGTACTCAAAGCTATCCCTACGCCAGCTAATCCTCGTGAACTAGCTGTGGCATCTCCTGACACCCTCAAGGTGAATTTTGCAGATTCAACCTGTTGGCCAGGTGGGGTTAGGTGAATAACCACACTTGGGTCTTGTATGCGTGTTTCTGAAACACAGCATACATCAATGGCTCGTGATGCCAGGGTCTTGGCTAGTGATGCTTGTTGTCCTATTTGGCAAAGTGTCCTAACATTAAGAGCTCCTATATGAAATTGGTGGCGCGGCTTTAAGAGGCTGTCGGTGGTGGTTTTTTGGCTTCCATCGTTTTTAGTGGACGCAGAGTGGAGAGGAAGTGGAGAGCTATCAAGTCGAGGAGTTGCATCAGTGGAAGGAAGGCAAGATGATAGAGATGAAGATGAAGACAAAGATGAGTGAGTAATAGAGAGGTTTCGTGTGCATTTCGGATTGTGAGGGCGATTGTTACTTCCCGGCTGCCCACACCGTGGAAGTTGGTTGCGTGACCGCAGAGCCCAGGGGACAACTGCTTGAGGCCGGTCACACGCGGCCTGTTTTTGTTTGCGTTTTGTTTTGTGTGTCTCAGTAGCATATTTATCACTCCTGCCCTGTGACACGGCAGCAGGAAGCGCGGTCGTTGTTAATCCGGGCCACGGCCGATCCGGCATGAAATTTTGTGATTTTGTATTGATCATGATGTTGGATTGGGTAGCTGCTTTTTGTTTAACCGCTATCCAAACAACCTGCCTGGCATGGTAGACCTCAAGAGACATAAGTCTCAGCCAGTATAGCTTGATTAGGTCATTGCGGTGTTCAAGCCCGACCACCACGTCAGGGTAGCGGCATTCGGTCGGTCGTGGCTGTAGGCCAATTGTATTGCTCCTCAAAGTGTTCTTCCACACGAAGTGTGGCAAATTGAACTGCAACACTTTTGTGCACAGTCTTATGTTAAAACTCATTTAATCAGTCTTGATGTCATACTGTATGACCTCCTACAGACACCGCAAACATTACCTCACTCTCCACAACTTTATTCACATCTAACTGAAGAAGTAGGCTTACATGTATTTTAATTAAAGCATATTCAGTTTTGGACAATGAGTATGCATAAACTTCAAAGTCGAAACAAAGGCGTGTAGTGATAATAATAGTAATGATACTTAATGAATATAAAAATCAATATTATTATTATTATCGAATGCTACATAGAACTTACTCGACTTTCAATTTCTTTATGACATGCAGGACAACGATGACAGTATATCATCTAATAGTTGAGGGGAAAAAAGAATAAATCAATAAATAAAATTGAAATCATACTTTTATTACGCTATGTGTACTTTAGAATTTATATGAGTAGAGCTTTCCACATATGACAAGTTGGATTGAGGACTGACATGAGATAGAGAACCATTGAAAATCACCACAGAATACTAGACATCTGTTTCGAACTATTCTGAAACCCTTCATCAGTACGCACCCATGACCCTACAGATGATCAAAACTAGGACATTTAGGTTCCCAGGCGACGTCATTGCCCATTCAGCCATTGGACGAAAGGAGGCCAATGACCCATCAATTCTAACTTTTGTCAAATTATTATTTATAGCGCCATCACCACCAGCACGACGTTATGGGGAAGTATTTGTCCCACACCCGACCTGATGAATCACGCAGGTCATTACTTTTTATTAGAACTCTACGCAACTTTGTCCTGTAGTCAAAACATGAAGGTTCTACGTTCTGACTGACTAACTAACTAACTGCTTTTAACATAGAACTCTGCACAGATGTGCAATAGTTCGAGTCACCACACTCCCTCCATGTAGCATACAAAGCAAGAGAAGAGAGTAAAGAGAGATTCAAAATAGAAAGGGATAATAAACAGAAGTGTGAATTAGGGAAAAAGACTAGTAATATGGAAGGACAATAGAATTTTATAAGTCACAAGAAGTGAATGCATCTGCGCCATCAATAAGAACAACGAATTCGAACCATGTCACCAATTGTCTCCAGCCGTCATCATCCCGACGACCCCAACCAGTCAGCCAGTCAGTCTACACCCGCCTACGTGGTTGGCTGGCTGGCTTAAACTAACTGTTATGAAATTCATTCACTGATGAAATCATGTTTTCGTTTGATCATTACCAGCTCTCTCTTTTCCAACCTGGCCCTATGTCAGCTAGCATTGCCCGTCAAGGAAGGCGATGGCTAGGCATGCGTTCGTAACACACGCCCTAACCATCTCAATCAGTGTGACTTCACAACCTCGTCGATTGATTTCCTCTCATTACCTAGTACTCGACCGAAGCCTAACCAACTCAAAATTACTCACCCTATTATACCACTTAATACTGGAAATAGAACGCAGGCACCTATGATCAAAGACAACTAGCCAGGTGTTTCATGTCTTCCACTTTCAATGACCATGTCTCAAAGCCAGCCAGTCATGAAGGAGGACAGAGCAGATCGGGGCTGAGCAGTACACATCACACGTCCTTTGGTCGACAGTCAGCTGGATATGATGTTTACTAGGCCAAAGATGGCGTAAGTTGGCAGACAAATGCCATACCAGCGTTTATATTATCTGTGCTTGGATTTCATCAGCGGTCAACCCATTGGGGCTGATGCAAATCGCCAAATAAGTAAAATGGTCAGCACGCATCACCAACTACTTCACTTCCTATTCTGAAGCTAGGTTAGGTTCTAGGTTCGATCCTTTACAATGTTGTCATAGGCACGTACTGATGAAAATTCTCAAACTAGGACGAAACATCTGTCCAGTATTTTCTGTTAGACTTCTAATGATTCGCTAAACCATATCAATCCATGATAAAACTTGAGTTAAATATGGTACGCCAGTGATCAGCTTACCACCAAACGAACAAAGGAGGCATCTGGTGTTTAGATCGCTTCGATTTGATTGATCTGACTGGCATGTTGAAAGTGGTCTCCCAGCTATTCATGTCTTCTTTTGTTTGTCCCATTGCATTCCGAGGGCCTGGAGCTTTTGAAGTAGTTTTACCAGTGATAATGTTGTTTTTATGGAATGGGGCTACTAATTTCTCCCGCAACTTACCTTCTATTTCAGGCCAGTAAACTAATTGAGATGTAGGAGTCAGTCAAGCAGGAATCGAACCCTGACCACTGAACTACTCATACCAACCAGTAGTATAATATACCAGCAATAACTCCTTCTACAAATACTCATGAAGAACACTACAACTACATTTTCTTATCGAAAATGTAGTAAAGATAACGTTTAACTATAATAATAATTATTATTACTTCCTTTAATTCCTAGAAGAACATAGGATTTCAGCCAAACGTCTCCATTGCGTTCGGTTCTCTGCTAGAGTTTTCACCTGACTCCAAGTCTGCCCACATGCTTTCATCTGCTCTTCATATGACCTCCTCCATGTCACCCTCGCACTGATGACCAACTCGCCGCTTCCCGCTCGGCTTCCACTCGAGAGCCTGTCGTATGATGTTACCTGATGGTTTTCTCAGAGTATGGACAATCCAAAACCTGGATTTCTTCCCACATGTTTTCTGCACAATCGGTTCCTGGTTGGTTAGCTCTCAGAGATTCCTGTTGCTGATATTTTCTGGCCATCTGATCTTGAGTGGTATTGAGCAAAGACAGCTGTCAATGAAGTCTATAGTTTGTTCAAAGGGCCCTTAGTGACACAGCACCAAGTCTGTAATCCGTACAGTAGCACAGACTTTACATTGCAGTTGAAAATCCGGATCTAATTTTTCATGCTGAGTGCTGTTGATCTCCACACAGACTTGGGAGTAATGAAAGCTTGCCTTGCCTTCCCGATCCGCGCCTTGATATCCTCGTCAGTTCTGTCCGCCTGTAGTTGAAACGATGCTTCCCAGGTAGGTTGGTAAATGAGGTTGTTTCTTTCAGGTTCCTTCCATTTATGCTGATTGCTGTCTGTTGTTGTTGCTATTGGTGTTGGCCAGGAATCTTCATCACCTCTGTTTTCTATATGTTCACCTGAAGTCCTGCCTTCTCTAGATACTTCTATCGCCAGCTTGTTGTTTTTCACTTGCATATCTTCCAGTTTGTGGGAAATCAGACATATATCATCGGCGAAGTCCAAATCATCCAAGTTTTTTTTTGTGTGGGTCCAGCAGATAACGTTTAACACGGACATCTAAAGGCTTTGAACAAGGAAAGTAAACTTCGGATAGCAAACAAACTAAGAGTGTATCCACAGCATGTGATATGAATGCTTAAAAGCATATTAAAGGCTGATGCACATCACACTCAATATGCAACCCTCTAGTGGAACCTGAATTTGAAAATGGCTGACAAATTAACCATCCGAGGGTGACATGGTGGAGATTATGTGATGAGGAAATGAAAGCTTTTGAGTATTTGTGGAGTCAACTAAGAAGAATTACAGAAGACATAGGTGAACAGGCGTCTGAAGGCATTTGTTCCAAGCAGTAATTAAGGTAATAAAGAGTATAATGAAAAAAAAAGACTGACTTACTGCTGTTTCACAACATGAATTTTTATGAAGCTTTCTTCGTTCCACATTCCAATTTTTCATACTTATATTGCATATACGACAATTTTCTTCATCCGGATTACTTGAAGATAGCATTTTACAGTGCAAGGAATCTATTTATGTTTGGAAAGAGAGAAAATATATTTATTTATTTATTTAAACGCATAAAAACTTGGTACAATGTGGCACCAAGAAGGATGCGCCACACAATAACAATAAAATAGAATAGATTAAAAGAAAAAGGGAAAGAAAAGAAAAAAATATATAAGTAGAGAACGGATAAAGAACTTCATCTGGAAGGAAAACAGTCATGCTTAACAAGTTCAAACAGTATTCGTTAACTATCATCGGGAAGGCAAGAAAGAAGAAAACTGCAACACGTTCGCCATTGATTACGATTCTTGCTCATATCTGATAACGTTTCGAGTCATCGATTCGAGCTATCTCGCGGACCCCAACCAGGGAGTCGTGACACACCGACCGATGCTAATCTAGCACAAAAATCCTTCATCCCACAACGCCACGTCATGGACTGACCACCCGTCCGCCTTTTCCATCCCGTCCCAGAGCTGGCGAACAGAGAACTGTACGGAAGCCTCTGGGATGACATTCTCAGTACATGTCCAAGCCACCGGAGCCAGTGTTTCCAGATGATGACACTCAATGAATGGTGATCTCCACTGTGTTCAAACACACGCCGCCGAACCTCAGAATTACTCACGCAATGATGCCATCGAACGCAAGCAATCCTGTGGAGACAGCGATGATCGAACACGCAGAGTCGCCGAACATCCTCAGCTCGGAGAGGCCAGGTTTCACAGGCGTAGAGCAAAACAGCCCACACCGAAGCATTGTATACCCGACCTTTGATAGCCAGGTTAACGTCGTGACGGCACCAGAGGTGGCTCAAGTTGGTGTATGCCACCCTAGCCTTCATTATACGGTTGGAAATCTCATCCGTCACTCCTCCGCCAGCACTCAAACAACTACCCAGATACACAAACTTATCAACAACTTCAAGCGGTTCACCCGCAAGAGTGAGTGCAGGTACAGACTCCTGCCAATCTTGTAACAGTACTTTGCACTTAGACGGCGCAAAGCACATAACGTACTAACAGACACTGATCGCCAACTGATTAAGTGCGATTTGGTCAACCTGCATGCTATCGCACAGTAAGACGATATCGTCTGCATACTCGAGAAAGTATATAAAAAATTTTAAGAATTACTCTATTTTAGTTTAAAAGATAGATCAGGTTTCACAAGTGTCGGATAAGGATGAGCTCACAGAGAGAGCGATGCTTTAAATCCGAGACCTAACTCCTGGAATAAAGTCGTGATAGTGCCAGTGGTGGCTCATACATATTCCAGTCTGCCATTGAATGTGCGATTAGATATTTCACTCGTCATACTGCCAGTATTCACACGATTATCAAGGCAAATCAACATGTCGACTACTTCTGACAGGTTAACAGTTTGCAAGGGTGAATGCAAGTACAAGTTCCTGCCAGTCTTATTGAGGTCTGTCTGTCTGTCTATTTTCGATATAGAACTTAGCACATATGTGCGGCAGTTCAAGTCGCCACACTTCATATAGCACACAAAGCAAGAGAAGAAAGTAGAAGGAATGCATAATAGAGACAGTAAACAGAGGTGTGAGACAAAAGAATAGTAATGACGAAGAACGATAAAGTTTCATTGAAAATCATAAGTCACAAGCAGTGGATGCATCTGCGCAAGCCATTGAGAATGACTTTGAGCCATGTCACCAATTGTTTCCAACCATTGGTTTTTACCGTCCCGAAGACCCCAAACAGTCAGGAAGTCTACACCTTCCTACATGGCTTAGACTAACTATTGTGGATTTCATTGACTGGTGAAGCCATGTTTTAGTTTGACCACCGCTAGATCTTTTCCAACCTGACCCTATGTCAGCTAACGTTTCTCCTCAAGGAAGGCGATGGCTAGGAATGCATTCGTAACACATGTCCTAACCACCTCAGTCTTTGTAACTACGGGAGATAGAACGCAGGCACCTATGATCAAATACAGCTAGTCAGGTGTTTCATGTCTCCCACTCTCAATGGCCAGGTCTCACTCACAGCCATAAAGGAGGACGGAGCGGATTGCTGAGCAGTACGACAGCCCTCTGGTCGACAGTCAGCCGGATATCACGTCTACGCCAGAGACGGCGTAAACTGGCATATACGAAACGAGCCCTCTGTATCCGTACTGAGATTTCGTCAGAGATCAACCCACTGGCATTGGCTGATGGTACTTACCAAATAAGTGAAGCGGTCAACGTGCTCTACCACTTCACTCCCTATTTCTAATCTAGGAGTCGATGTAGTCCAGTCCTGTAACATCATCTTACATTTGATAGCACGAGCGAATCGCATGACAAACATTCGTAGATTGCAGCTCAAGGTGTTTAGAAGACTCCGCATTTTTCAGCGTCCTCGCCTAGAAGGACTATATCGTCTGCATATTCTAAGTCAACGAGATTATTCCCTGGTAGTAAGTCAATCCCTGCGTCGCTGAAGTCACTTAGGGTTAAGTCCATTAGTACATCTATGATGAAATTGAATAGAAAAGGGGATAATGGGCATCCTTGACGGACACCACTAGTCGTCACCAGTTCAGATGACAGCTCGCTGTAAGCCCTTACCTGGCTGTATGAGTACGAGTACAGTGATGGCCTTGATCAGTGCAATGTATTTTCTCGTCATTCCCTTTACACCTAAGCACCTCCAAATAACCGCTCGATCGACAGAATCGAATTCCGCCTTTAGGTCAAGAAATATAATGATTGTTGAGGTACCTTTCATTTGGACGGAACACAGCATATATTATACTCATACATATTAATTTTCAACTCACTAAGAGAGGTTTCAGTAGCAGGTATATTCTTACACAGACAAAAAAACGATGTTATCTGTATACTCAAGGTCGAAAAGTCTTTCTCCAGGCAGTAGACCTGAACTACCACCGCTCACATCACATATATCTCCAGAATGTTATAGATAGCAAAATAAGAGACAAAATAGTCAGATCGGGCAATCCTAGTTAACCCTACTACTAGTTGAGAGAGGAAATGAGTTCCGGTTGCAAACCTTAAGCCTACCTAAGAACTTTTTTGTATGGTGTTTTGAGTAAGTTGATAAATTTTTCAAGAACATGTCTCTCCCTAACAGATAGTTCTGAGGAACAGCACTGTTCAACGAATCAAAAACAGACCAAATATCAAGAAGCACAATGACTATTAGCCTGCAAAACACGTGACAGAGCTTTAACAACCCATAAAGGGTAAACCATATGGGTGATCGATGCAGCAATGACCTGAATGAAACCCAGACTGTCCTTAACAAATTCGTTTTCAGAAGTTTTACAATGCATGTGAAGCACACCAGTAACTAGTATTTTAGATGCAACCGATGATTGTTGCATGCATTAAAATATTGGCACATTCATGGTCTCGGATCAATGGCTTGAGGCTGTTGATGTGAGTCAAAATTATTCTCGATGGTAAAGATGAATTCAATCTTTGTACTTTTCTAAATCTATCGAATACTCACTATTCTCTACATACTTCTGTTAGCTGCACATTTCTAATTGAATTTTTTCTCTACCTTTGTGCGCTATATGGAGTGTGACGACTTGAATTGTTACAATTCTGAGAAAAAATTTTACGTTGAAAACTCAGTGATTCCATAGTAATGACCAAATTTCATTGCTCATAAGTGTCTCCATTTTATCTCCCATGTTAAGTGGTATAATAAAGTGAGTAATATTAAGGCTAGACTTCTTTGAGTGCTAGGTAGGTGGGAGTGAAAACCAATTGACGAGGTTGTGAAGTTACACCGATTGAGATGGTTAGGATATGTATTACGCAAGTATCCCTAGCCATCCATCGTCTTCCTTAACAACAGGCAATGTTAGCTGACATAGGGTCAGGTTGGAAAAGAGAGAGCTAGTGGTGGTCAAACCAAAACATGACTTCATCAGTCAATGAAATCCACAACAGTTAGTTTAAGCCAGCCAGCGACATGGGTAGGTGTAGACTTCCTGACTGGTTGGGGTCCTCGGGATGGTAAAAACGAATGAAGGCTGGAGACAATTGGTAATATGGTTCAATATCTTTGTTGTCAATGGCTGGTGCAGATGCATTCACTCTTTGTGACTTATAAAATTCTATTGTTCTTCCATAATAATATTCTTTTTGCCTCACACATGGAGGGATTGTGGCGACTCGAACTACTTCACATCTGTGAAAAGTTCTGCGTTGAAACCAGTCAGTCAGTCAGCCTAGCTACCATCCTTAAGAAGTATCATGAACAAGTTTTCCTAGTCAGGCGCCTTATAGCGTCTCCTCGAATCTTTGCTTCCTTTTGTCAGCCGTCGAACGGCAGTGGATCGCTGCGATTCGGATTCAATGTCTTCAACTATGCTTTTCCCAGCTTTTCAGGAGTCATGTTAGATCAACCAGTACAATGTCTGTCACACAGAGTCTCATGGATACCATGCTTCTTGTTGCCTGTGACTCAGGTGTGATGGAGCAGCTTCTGACTATTGCCAGATGCAACTGCTTATTCCATCTTACACACTTTCTGAACACTAAGTTTCGTCGTCCTTAGGTAAAACACTGTTTGATTTTGTGTCACAGCCTTCAGTTGATCATTATACTTACTATTCACTGGAATGGACTGAAAGATGTCGAGAAGTTGCAAAGAAATCACAGAAACCCAGTGATTTTCACCTGGATAGCATGTGGCTTTAACTGTCACCTATGCATAGTTTTTGTCAGGTTCTGGTTATTGCTACAAGTCGCAGAGTTAAGAGAAGTTGCAGGCATTAACAGTGTAGGGAAAAGCAAGAGGATGATGATAATGTAGAAACAGCTGGATGATGGTCAGGAAAGTCTTGTATGTATACAGAAGTGTGTAGGAGGTTATTACTTTCTGTGGAATTTGATTTCTTTTGGATTTTTTTTTATAAAACAGAAGGTGGATTAGTATCAGTTAATCACACAGGCCAGGGGATATCTGTCGGTACCACACGGCCTGAATGAAGTAGCTTTCAGAGTTGTATTCGTAAGAAGATCTTACTAGCGGCTTGGCAAGTTGGGATATACAATTTTCAGAGTCTACCTTTTTAACCCACTTCCTCCAGAGTGAAGAGACAACATAGCTGGCTTGCTTATCCTCCAAGGGAAACACATTGCTTGTCACACTCTTATTCGCTAGTGGTACATCTTCGCCCACAGATCTAAAAGATTTAAACTATGATGGTAACTGCTTTTAGTCTAATCGCTAACCAAACAACCATTTTCGGCATGGTAGGACCTACAAGAACATTCGTTTTAGTCAGTGTATATCATTGGATCATTGCTATGTGTAATTCCAACCTTCACACCAAGGCAGCAGCTATCGGTTGGGCAATGTTTAACACTCTCTGGATGACCAACAGTTAGCTTTGAGTCTAACTCGGTTTGATATTTGGTTGCAATAACGGAAACAACCATTTGTCTATCTTAACATGTTTAAAGAAACGTTCATGACCACCACTAGGTCGTCAGATAAACCTGACACACTTAAGCATGATCGGAATTCAGATAAGTGCTCCAGAAGGCGCGATGGCTAGGCATAAACCCACGCTACTGATAGCTAATAGCAATGTAATCATTTTGAGAGCAGGTTTGATTGGCCTTCAAATTACTCCTCATCCGTGTGCTACAAATTGACCTCAGAAACTGCGTTTTCATATTAGTTTGTTTATTAGACATATCACAGTGAAACAGTATTGTTTACTGGATGACAATGTTTCGAACAAAATTTATTGTTCATGGACATGCCATTTCTAATCACACGTCTTCGAAACTTCAGTTTTATGGTTTTCTTTGTTCTCTCCTATTCGTCGTCGTCATTGGGGTAGTACAATTTTCCAGATCTCCAAATAGACAGCTGTTGAATCATTCCTATTACACGAGTTTGCATCTGATTCGATAAACAAAGCTTCTGTTATCAATTCCTCTATCCATCCTGTTACAATAGATTTTAAAACTGTTATCTTATCCCATCCTATCGTATGGTTATGCGTGATTGCATGTGGTGTAGTGCTATAGCTGAACTATTCTCTAGATTTCTTATCTTATATGGGTCAACCAATCTAGATTTTGCTAGGTTTTTATGCTCGGCTAGTCTGACTGCCGCTGTTCTACTACTTTGACATATGTATTTGACCTGACAATCACTTCAGGCTAGTGTATTAGATAAACTAATAAATCGTTTTGTTTAATTAGCTCCCCTATCAGGATCCTTTAACCGACAAAGCTTGTTTCTAATTGAGTTTGTGTGTCTGAATTCCACTTTTATTCCTGTGTTGTTAAGAATTCTGTTTAAGGTTTCTGAGGTCCCTTTCTTGTATGAAATTACTACTGATGATTTAGATTCCTTATTGTTGAAGTTGTCATTATCTTGCACATGTTTGACATGCATGTCGCCAATAATATTATTATCATTATCTCTACTATCATTATTTATTTTATTATTACATTTCCCTACATACTTTCTTACTAATTTATCAGGGTAATCATCAATTAAGTTTCAAAGTTTCTCTTATATGCCTCACTTCCTGTCTTAGATTTTCCTAAGTACTATTTAGTTGTTGTGCTCTACTACTTAAACATTTCACCAATCCTATTTTCACTGACATAGGATAGGATGATCGGAAGTCCAAATATCTGTTTGAATGTGTAAGTTTCCTTTTTTATCGAATCAACTGCAAATACGTGTAATAGTAATGATTCAACACCTGTCCATTTGGAGATCTGGAAAATTCTACTACCCCTACGGCGACAAATAGGAGAGAACAAAGAAAACTATAAAACCCAAGTTTGGAAGTCGTGTGATTATAATTGATGAAATGATTATGAACAATAAATTTTGTTCGAAACGTCATCCAGTAAATAATACTATTTCACTGTGTGATATATCTAGTAAACAAACTAATATGGAATTACTACCACAGTGCTGAAGTTTTACACATATTAATACTTAGAAACTGTGCCTTGGTCAACTGTCTAGTGCCACAGTCAGTGTGATTAGAATTCCTCGCTTTAGCTTGTAGTTTCTCACCGTGCATTTCACCTCATTGTGCAGCGTTTTTAACAATTTGAAATAGAATATTCAACCAGTTTTTTTATTACTGGAACTAAATATCACTCATAAGAGAATATGTGAAAACTGTTAACAGTTGCAGTTATCTGCAGGATTAGGGTGTGATAAGAAACTTGTTGAATGTATCACAAGATAAATAGGAAATGGATAAACTAACTACAGGCATTTTCAGTAGCAATACAATTTTTGAGTTGTGGCTTATTGATTTAAGCCTACATAACCACGAATTAGAATTCTACTACACCTATTGGGATTTAAGCAGCCTAACTGACAGAGTCCCAACACTGAACTTTAGGCAAAAGCGCAGTTCGTGCAGTTGCCATACTCTGTGTAACACACGAAGGTAGACAAAAAAAGAGAGAAAAAATCAAGAGATTCAAACAAACTATAATCAGTAAAAATATAGCGGAAGAAAGAATGAAAACATTAAGAAACATAACAATTTAGTGGATACAGGGGAGATCACAAAGAATAAACATATCTACGCTATTGACAACAAATTTGAGCCTAATTACCAATAGTTTCCAGCCGTTGGTACTTAGCATAGCAAAGACCGCAACTAGGCAGCCGGCACCTCTTTGCGGCGGACTCAAACCAATAGTCAAAAACTTCATGGATTGATGCCAGGTTTTAGGTTAACTATCCCTAACTCTTTTCTAGCCTAATCCAATAACGGTTGACATTGCCTGATGAGGAAGGCAATGGTTGGGCATGTGTATAACGTGTCCTAGCCATTTCATCGAATGTAACTTCACAACCTCCTAGACTGATTTACCCTCCTCCCTGCCTTTTAGACACCAATATCCTGACAACTACCTAGATGATTCCACAACTCGGATAGGTAACGATGAAGACGCAATATAGGTATGTCGACCATGTGTTCAGATATGATGGGAAGTAACAATGAATTGATAATTTCATATATGTTCCATATTACTGGCATTTAAAAATGACAATATTGATTGACTGTCTGTCAGGCTAATCATTATTCGTTATTAGGACAGTGTAAATTATAATGACCTTATGTGGCAACTAACTACAGGACTTATATGTCACACACACACACACACACACACACGCAAATGATGACAAGCTGATACAAGAAAACATTCAACCGTTTGAGCACCCAGTGAGTATTAATCACCATCTTACAATACATGTGGCTTATTGACAACTACTATAAGGGTGTTGGATAAAACTGTTGTTATTTTCCATTGCTAGTAATATAATTAGTTTTATTCATACAGTGTAAATTCTTTACCATATCTGTCTGTCTGGATTCAACATAGAACTTGGCACCGAAGTGCAGCAGTTCAAGTTGCCACGTTCCAAATAGCACACAGATAGACAAGAAGATGAGTGAAGAGAATCAATAGAGTTTGTTAAGTATAAGAGTGAAACAGAATGGGTAATGGTAGAAAGGAATATGAAAGATTACAGAGACTAAATACATCTGCGCCATTAATTACTAAGAAGTGCAGAGCAGAAGATGAAGTAATAAATAAGAAAATGACCAAAATTTTTAATAAGGCAAATGTAAAAAATCTTTAATTTTTGTCCCTTTAGATGACCTGGTACTGCTGAGGGTAAGCAGAAGTCAGTCTTCCTCTCAAAATATTTCTCACATGGCTGTATATATACGGCAAAAACTATGAACATATGTTCACACTCTTTCCCCGGATAAGTCCTATCCGCTGTCTTCACTATGTGGAAAGGGTGGCTTACACATTCAAAAAGTTGGGATTAGTCTATGTGCCCAAATAAAAAATTTCTGCAGCAATATAGAGGCACAGCTATGTAATGATTCCATGGAAATGCAGCAGTTTGAGGGAGACAATCCGAAAAATCCCATAGAAATACAACATTTTCCCCTAAAAAAATACCCAAATTTCCCCCAGACAGCTCTTAACAATCCTGAAACTGCCCCCCCCCAAAAAAATTTCATTTGGGTATGTTGCATTTTCCATACAAAAAACCCGACATTTTCCACGTGCGATGGAGACATCATTTATTTTCAGTTGATTCTTTTCCTAATAGCTTTCGTTTCGTAATTGATAGAAATATACCACGTACTAATCCGATCCGATTTTGTTAATTATATCGACAAAAACTACGGTATATGTGCAGAAATGCTATATGCATATTATTTTTTAATTATTTAAAATATTATTATAGCTTGATTCCACACAGAGTTTTTAGTACAACTATGGAATTTTCAGCATGTGATATCAGGAGGCCAAATTTAGCGGACCGACCAATGGTATCAGGTGTGTGTTGGCCAAGGGTCGAACCCGGACCATGTGCACATGCTTGGTCGGCTAGCATACTACCCTCTGCGTTTACGTTTCGGAATGGAATAGTTGAAACTGCCGTTTATACTGAAAATTAACATTCACTAAAGTTCATGAAGAAGTACATATTCTATAAAAACCTTACAAAAAGACTTACATATGGTAACTGAATTCACATCCAAATGTGTACAAGGTCAGTCACTTCAAATTTAATATCCAATATTCTTATAAAGACGTAATATCGCCCAAATGGTTTCTCCTCTGTCAGTTTTTTTGAAAAGCATGGTAAATCAAAATCTGGCGGATTTCGAGAGTGGTGAGCTATTTATTAAACTTTCGGGGTGGGGGCTGCACAGTAGTAAGTAATTAGCTAACATTTTTCACTGTTGATGGCAATTAAAGTTCAGGTCCACAGGCGAAGCTGTACATAGGCTATCAAGTATCATTCTCGTTTGACATGCTGTCGTGTTTCATTTGGTTTCTGGTGCATGATAGCTCATCCCTAATCAACAGTACCTATCCTGAAATGTGCTTCTTATTTTTGACGATTTAATTATAGTTCTCCAACAGCTGCCTTCACTGAGTGCTGGAAATCAGATGGCTGACTAGAAGAAACCGGCAGCAAGGAACCATGGGAGTGTGGCAAACCACCCAAGAACCTACTGCCGAACAAATATTAGACAAAAATGGAGATAGATTGGACACACTCTGAGGAGACTGTTTAGTAATATGAAGCACCAGGCAGTCCCTCGAGGGGAATCCGAGTGGGAAGCGACAGCTTCGACGTCCAGGAGTAACATGGGAGAGATGGTATGAGGGGTAAGTGAGAGCTTATGGGCAGCCGTGGAGTCAGTTGAATGGAACTGCGGAAAATTGATTGAAATGGTGATGTGCTGCTGAAACCTTACATCCCTTTAGGAACTCAGAGAAATAATTATTGTTGTTCTGAGGTGGTTACTAACTGTTCTCTGATCTGTGTGGAACAAGCACACAAGGCTTGAGAGGATGCATACGCGCATCGTCATACAATTTGGTCTTGCGTACTTGTCAAGATTCTTCGTCTCCTAAGAGTGTGTACGTGGTGTGACTCTGCTAAAATCTACCCATCTTTATCCTGTTGTCGTGGAAAATGCCTAGTATGGTGATAATAGTATATGATGAGAGAGTAGATTTGTTTAAATGGCATTGACCACTCATGGTCCCACATTCACTCGTCAGTTTGCCATTCAGAAAACAGTAGTTAAGTGCATTAGGGCTCACTCACCTCATTTCGTTTTTATGGTTCTTTTATGACCGCGTGAAAAGCTTTCCTGTCCTTATTTGCACTTTCCTAAAACAGCTAAAGTCTTTTTCAAAGAGCCAGGAAGAAATAAGTTATAAGCTTTCATGTGGCATGTAGAATACGGTACATGGAGTTTTACAGAGAACTGTGATAAGTATGCACCCAGTCAACATGAATTACAAAAACCGTTCGGTGCCGATCGTGTTACGTACACAATTTTGACTTGTTTCTGGATACTTACCTAATAGGAAGTCTTGGTCGCACCCTTGGGCTTCATGTAATAGTCTAAAAAGTAAATGACTTTTTCAAGTAATGAGAATATGTTGTAATTCGTCTTACTAACCGTACTTCACATTTTCGGTTTTGGTCAAGTTTTTCAGTGTACTTGGGTTGTTTCGTGACGCTTGGCTCTTGAATGCCTCTAATTAGACCCTTGGAAAATTTATGCCAAGATTGAAAGAAACTGTCCGTTTCCACATAGGCCTCGCAGGAATTAGGTTATCTTAGCTTGGTGAAGTCTACGTTTGCGGGAGCTGGACATATCCGTTTCATATGAGTTCGCGGAATTTAAACACTCATTCCATAGAAAGCAGCCCATTTAATGATTACTTTCCGCATCCTGCTTGCTATTATTCAACCCCATCTGAAAATTTCCTGGCTCACACAAAGCAAATTGTTTATGCGAATCCATATTTCATGGCTTAATGCCACAAGAAATGAATCGCTGCTGTCAGGGAACATATCCCAAAGTTCTTACTGTTACGAAGACGCTCCTAACCGATAAATATTATGTACATTCTGCGACTTTAAACCCAAAACACCAGTATTGTAAGAAGGAAGAAACATTGCTTGGCAATTAAAGTGGAGAACAGTACAAGTCTTCAAACGAATGTTTTATACAAATTTATTACGTACTTTTATTCGTTTTTGATCGTCTTCGTCGAACTTGTACACCTGTAAGGCACACAGACCACAAGCACGACGGGTGGAGAAGAAGGCGAAGACGGTACGGAGGAAGCGTTTATTTAAAGGAAGCCGGACTCAAATTACCCGGGTACAAGTTAGTTATCATCATTTATAACAAGCTTTGATAACTGGTCCTCCTCTTGCTCCAATGATGCCACATCACCGTTTCTTTCTGAAAAAGAAGAAACAGAAACTTGTTTAGTGGCATTGTATCGGTTTCCATTGCATTACATCGCCTCCTCCCCTCTGGAGGCACTGTCCTCAGTGCCCGGTGGTGGTGTAGGGTATGCAACACCTCCATCGGGCGGCACCTCGACGTAGCTGGTTGCGGGCGGCGGTTGCGCGGGTGGAGACGGTTCCGTGACGGCTGCTGGATGATGTGGTTTCAGTTGATTATAATGTGCTGTGACTAGCTTCGCTTGAGGCCGTTGCAGATGCCGCAGGACATATGTAGTCGGGGGTCGATGCCGGACGATCTCATAGGGTCCTTGCCAGGGAGCGTAGAATTTGGGGCAGGAACCGGCCGGAACAGATGGTCGATGAAGCCAGACGTAATCGCCAAGCGAGTAAGTGGGGCCACGGGCAAATCGGTCGTAATTAGTCTTCTGTTGGTCGGACGAGGACTGTAGATGACGACGCGCCAGGTTGTAGGCGACCTCTAGGTGGTGGCGAAGATGTCGGACATAGGGAATGCAGTCGATTTTCTCGTATGGTAACAGCGGAGTTTGAATCTCGACTGGAAGACGGAGTTCCTGTCCGAACAATAGCATGGCTGGGGAAAAACCCGTCGATGAATGCATGGAAGAGCGGTATGCCAGCAAACACTGGGGTAGGACCTCATCCCAGGTATTCTCCGGTGCGTTGCATAAGAAGGCACTGATGAGGTTCTTAATAGTTCTGTTGGTACGTTCGACGAGTCCATTACCCTGTGGGTGGTATGGCGTAGTATGGGTCTTCCGGATGCCAAAGGTATTGCAGATGTGAGCAAGAAGATAACTCTCGAATGCAGCGCCCTGGTCAGAGTGTAGATAAAGAGGGGCACCAAAACGGGACACCCAATTGTCTATGAACGCGCGGCCAATCGTTAAGGCATCTTGTTGTCGCAAGGGGACGGCTTCGCACCACTTGGTGAAGTAATCAACCATGACAAGTATGTATCGATTGCCGCGTCTTGACGTTGTTATTGGCCCCATTACGTCTACCCCAACGCGATGATTAGGCGCCTCGGTAAGCATCGGTACTAACGGTGCTCGGGGGGATGCTTTGGGCTGTTTAATCTGCGCACACGTAGCACAGTTGCGGCAAAACTCAGTGACGTCGTGGTGAAGAAGTGGCCACCAAAAGCGTTGACGGACGGCGTGCTCGGTTTTTCGTTGGCCAGCGTGACCCAGCTGCTGGTGTACAAGACGTATTACCTCCGGGACTTTCAAACGTGGCACGAGAAGGCGAGGCGATGATGGCGGTTCGACTATGTACAAAACGTTATCAATCAGGCGTAGTATCCCCCACTTACCGCAGATGCATTTGGTTGCATCAGACAGACTTTGTAGTTCTTTACTCGACGGTTTATCGTTCCCGTGAAGCTGTCGGGAGTAGACAGGTTGAATATCGGCGTCAGACGCCTGCAGTGCTGCCCAATCAACATCTAGACCTGTATTTAATATAGCATTCACCGGGGAAACATCAGGCGGCAGACGGGAAAGGGCGTCAGCGTTAGCGTGGCGGGGTCCAGGGCGGTACTCACAGGTAAAATCAAACTCTTGCAACCGCTCCTGCCAGCGAGCAACCTGGCCTTCAGGTTCGCGAAAGGTTTGCAGCCACTGCAGAGCACGATGGTCGGTGCGTGCTCGAAATGGGCGCCCAAGCAGATAATGACGAAAGTATTTGAGAAAGTGAACAAGAGCCAGCATCTCTCGGCGTGTCGTGGAATACCGGGTTTCACGTTTGTCGAGCTTACGGCTGGCATATGCGATAACCCGTTCGCGACCATCGGGTGCCACTTGGGAGAGGACGGCACCAATGGCAGTGGCACTTGCATCAGTATCTAAAATGAAGGGGCCAGCCGATGGAGACGTGTCAGGAAATGCGAGGATGGGTGATGACGTGAGGCGTCGCTTCAGCTCGTTGAAGGCATCTTGACATTCACTAGTCCATAAAAATTTTCGACCCTGTTCCGTTAAGCGATGTAGGGGTGATGCTAGGGTGGCAAACGCGGGGACGAAGCGACGATAGTACGACGCGAAACCCAAGAAGCTGCGAACGTCTTTGCTACACTTAGGTACAGCCCAGTCGGAGATGAGGCGAGTTTTCGCTGGATCTGTCTGGATGCCATCTGGGGAAATGCGGTGACCCAAGAAAATAACTTCTCGCTGAAGGAAGGTACACTTAGATGGTTTCAACTTTAAGCCCGCCGTGCGTAAGCGTTTAAAGACCGTACGTAGGTTCTCTATGTGTTCTTCTGGGGATTTTCCGTGGACAACGATGTCATCAAGATATATTAAACATTGTTGTGGAACTAACTTATCTAGGACAACTTGCATCAGCCGTTGAAAAGTGGCGGGGGCATTACACAAACCAAAGGGCATGGTGCGAAATTCATATAACCCAGTCGGAAGGATGAAGGCAGTCTTTGGGCAGTCGTCAGGGTGTACCTCAACTTGCCAGTACCCAGATGCTAAATCTAACGTGGAGAACCATTTCGAGCCACTCAGTGCGTCGAGAGTAGAGTCAATGCGAGGGATCGGGAAGGAATCACGTCTCGTCACGGCGTTCAACCTGCGGTAGTCGATACACATACGGAGGGATCCATCTTTTTTCTTAACTAACACAATAGGTGACGCCCATGGGGACGAGGAAGGTACGATGATATTTTTATCCAACATGTCCTGTAGCAAACGTTCTAGTTGGGGCTGATAATGCACCGGGATGCGTCTGGATGGCTGGCGCACCGGCGGATGGCTGCCGGTATCGATACGGTGCTTGACCACTCCAGTTCGTCCTGGATTAGCCCCATCATCAAACACATCCGCGAATACACCAATTAATTCTAGCATTCGCTCTCGGAGAGGCGCAGGGGCGGATGGGTCAACCGAGATTTGATTTAAGGTGGTAGATATTGGTACCCTTAACTCCGAAGAGGTCTGTTGTTGGGGTCTATACAATGCTACAGGAACGGAATCGATTGTGACGCGAGAATTGGGAATATCTATCAGGGTTTGGTGGGACGTCATGAAGTCTACTCCGAGGATGAGGTCCCATGTTATTTGCGTACAGATAAGGAACCGATGATGCACATTTAAGTCTCCCAGGCGCAGCTGTAGATCTGTAGCAGATCGAGCTTCCAATTTAGCGCCGTTAGCCGTCGTCAAGATATTATGTGCGGTTACTGGGGGTGAGTGCTGGGGCACGCGTCGAAGGAAGGCCGCCTTTACGAGCGAAACCGACGCACCAGTATCTAAGAGGACTTTAGAGGGTACACCATTAATATATCCCCATAACATCAAAGGTTGCTGTGACCGAGAATATGTAGACAGGTTAAAAATAGGGGACTTACTGCGGTCGGGCTGACGGTTGTGCCCGCACTTGCGGGCCTTCTTCCCGTAACGTTGGCAGTAGTAACATCCGCGCGTAGCATCCTCATTTGAACGCAGTTGGCTTCTGGAACGGTCACTGCGGACGGGAGTCATGGTGGCTGCTGTGGGTACTGTTGGCAGTGGATATCGAGAGCTGCTGGGTGTAGGCGTGTAATCGTTCTCCGCGTCCATGAAATGGAGGATAATTTGCTGTAGTTCGACTGTGCTGGTTGGGAGCTGACGTCGTAGGTGTGTGCGCAGTTCTCCTGGCGTCATTCCCTCGACGAAGCGTGTGCATACTGCCTGATCTCGGCTGGGGAGGTCCTTGTGGCAGTCAAGGCCAGCTGCCAGGAGCTGGAGGGCATGGAGGTAGTCCAGGAAACTCTCCCCTGGTAATTGTCGACGGGAGTAGAATCTGAGCATAGTGTGCTGCGAGCTCCGTCTCAAGTCAAAGCATCGGTCTAGTATCTCCCAGTTGGTGCGCATGGGGTTGGTGTTGCTGAACCCAGCCGCGTAAGCTAGAGCGTAGGCGTCGTCGGACAGGCTGTTGAGGACGTGGATGAAATGATGACTTGCGGGGGCGATGTCGAGGAACGCCAGCATGCGGCTCTTCCAGCATGGATAGTCTGAGGAAGGCTGGAACATGGGTGGGCGAGGAAGTGGCGGAATGCTTGGCAATGTGGGGGCACATTCCTCCGGAAAGAGCTTGGGAAGGGCATCTTGAGGATAATCTGCCATGTCTCGGCGTAGATAAGACACCTCCGACACCAATTGTAAGGCACACAGACCACAAGCACGACGGGTGGAGAAGAAGGCAAAGACGGTACGGAGGAAGCGTTTATTTAAAGGAAGCCGGACTCAAATTACCCGGGTACAAGTTAGTTATCATCATTTATAACAAGCTTTGATAACTGGTCCTCCTCTTGCTCCAATGATGCCACATCACCGTTTCTTTCTGAAAAAGAAGAAAAAGAAACTTGTTTAGTGGCATTGTATCGGTTTCCATTGCATTACACACCATCGAAACATTCGCGCTTTCGAGTTGCCCACCGATGGCTACCAATTCCAAAAGCAAACGTTCAATGTTCACATCCATTGACGCTCCCCGGCAAAAATAGGTCCATTCCTTTCTTCCATAGCACCTGTCAATGTAGTTGAAGATTGAACGATCAATTCATGGTTGTTTGCTCAAAACCAACTTCCCCCATTTTCGCGGAGGCATCAATACGACAGTCATCGTCTCATCGGTCGCTGTTCAGAAAGAAGTCAGTAGCAAACCGTCAGAAGTAATATTTTGATTCATTATTGTAATATTTGTTCACAGACCTTAGTGGAAACATTTTTATATGTTGGTGTTACAATAAATAATTCTCGAGTGGTGTTTTGGTTTTTGCGTCCGTTATTACTAAGCTTTTCTGAGAAACTTCAAGGAACAGCATCAGCCCGAGCGTAGCAAGAGCTGGGCATTAACGGTTTACGAGACGTGACTGACAGCACCGATAACCTTGAACTGAACTGCCAATGCGGGAGATGGGCCAACCGGGACTAGGCCAAAATGGAGAAGCAAGACAAAAAAGACCAACACAAAACAAGCATGCCACATCACGCCGACACGCTCTCCCCGGCGCGTAGAATCTACGCTCTCTGTAGACAGTACCACCACTGATCTGGTTTACCAAGTGTTGGTTGCTTCATATCACTCTGGCACAATCCCCTCCCCTACGTATCAAATCGCATACACTGACGCTAGCACTCCTCGATTCGTTCACAAATTTAGAAGACTAGAAACGACTTCAGCAGTACTTGCAATAACAGTACAAGATGATTCACACAATGTGACAACTATAAAATTAACCAACAACAAAATGAATCGGAACCCACACAACTACTCAACACAAATATATGTACAATCAATAAATCAAATGCTGTGGACTCTGCATTGAGGAGCTACCTTTGAAGAATTGTAGGACTTACAGGAATACGCCTACAACCCTTCTCAGGTTGACGCCCCATGTTGGAAAATTGTCGCAGAGTTCTTTTGCTGACCTCCTTCAATCATCTTTATCCTCAACTTTGAATGGTAACACACCCATGTCATTGTATCGTGGAATGTAGCTGACTAACAATTACAAGACGTAACTGACCTACCAAGCGTAGGCACAGAGTAATTTACAACAAAGATAATAATAATATATATTTCTTCCTGTTTATGCAGGAAAATACCTATTGTACAGGAATGGATAAGTTGGTATATAAATTACACACAATTTGATGTATGATGAATTTACAGTTTGGTTGTTCTCTCTGACATGGGAGTCAGTCGGAACAGTCTGCTATAAAGTCTGTTTGTGTAGCACATAAAGAGATATAGAAATATTGTCTTCGCATTAAAAAAAACCCAGACATCAGATGAATGTAATACGGATATCTGGGAAAAAAAGCTTGAAGTCAATTCTCTTATATAACTTTGTTGTGAGCAACACCCTTAGTTTAAAGTTTATTGATGTATTATGTTGAGATCAGTGATATATTTATTCCATTTTTCAGCAGTCTTATCGTAGTACTATAACAGGAAAGAAATTTGATCGTGGATGCGAAAACTAGATAAGGTCATGTTAAGTTGTTTTACTGCATCAAATGGTGCCGAGGTCGATTCCAGAATTCTCCATTTGCGCCGTTTGTGTCTGCATGGCGGACTGTACACGTAAGTTGAGTAAAATGTTGAAAGCTGTTTGAAAACACGTTGCTTCTTCATTTCAGATCATGAATACTCATTTACAGCATGTTCGCCAGCGTCTTCAAATGGTGGAATTGGATCGTTCATGGAATTTCAGTGATTATGAGATAAATGGTTTGGAATTAATCCTCATTTCAGTTTAGATGCAGGGTTGTTCGACCTCGACCAGAAGATAAATGGGAGTTTATGCACACCAGCGAAATACCAGAAAGAGAAAGTATGTGAACATGAAAAAGACATTAATGTTTTGTGCATATATAAATGTTTATGTGAATTGTATACTATACTTTAGTAAACATTTACCTATATTGTAGTTGTGTTTTCACATATTTATGCCAGGTTTTAGAGTTTATTTAGTGTCATAATGTGTATTAATGAGTCTGAGCGTTTTAGTGTTCTAATGACTGATGCGTATTAGAAATGAGTGATGGGTTCTGGTAGGGATAGTCATTGGGACATAACAGTTTGTATAGCAAGCGTTTGAAGGTTACAATAGAGTGACAAGTCCTGATTCAAGGCGTAAAATGTTCCAGTATGCTCCGTACTAAGCCTTTTCATGCATCTATGCTACTAGTACATTTACAGTTTCTAGATTGCTAAGGTTGTTGAAGTGCTTCGTTTAGGTGCTGCCAGGCATGTCCCGTAAACCGTTAATGCCCAGCTCTTGCTACGCTCGGGCTGATGCTGTTCCTTGAAGTTTCTCAGAAAAGCTTAGTAATAACGGACGCAAAAACCAAAACACCACTCGAGAATTATTTATTGTAACACCAACATATAAAAATGTTTCCACTAAGGTCTGTGAACAAATATTACAATAATGAATCAAAATATTACTTCTGACGGTTTGCTACTGACTTCTTTCTGAACAGCGACCGATGAGACGATGACTGTCGTATTGATGCCTCCGCGAAAATGGGGGAAGTTGGTTTTGAGCAAATAACCATGAATTGATCGTTCAATCTTCAACTACATTAACACTCCCCGGGAAAAACGGGATCCATCCCTTTTTCCATCACGACCAATACACGTTGACTTGGATGCCATTGCGAGAACCTGGGTCACACGAACAGAGCTGAAATGGAAAACAAACAGAAAAGCCAACACACCACAGGCATACTCACAACACAATCTCACACATCGCTGACGACCTGCGCCTCCAGTTAAAGGCATCCACTTGCAACACAATCGCCACTTGCTAGAATGACTCTTGCAGAATGCAACGTGACCATAGCACCACCCCACGATACTCTACGCTCATCCTCTTATCTACTCACTACCAATTACCACTGAAATCGCTTGTCATTCATTCTGCCTCAGTTCTAGTAGCGGTGACGTATGCGAGCCTCAGTCGTTTACACTCTTTCTCCCGGCGTGTCGGACCGCAGCTAACAATTATCTCCGTGTGCATTTCATTCTCAGCAACAGCCTCCCCGGCGTATACAACCCATCTGATGTCCCTAACATCAATCAATTCATTCACGGATGTAGAAGAGTGAACACAAGTTCAGAAGTAATCACGACGAAAATTTTAACAAAATGATGTAATAACAACAAGGTACGAAAACAACGAGTAAACACAATGAATCCAGAAAACACCAATTGATATGACACACCACACATGTATACGAACTGTACACACAAACTCGCTGATCATATCTTGATGGAATTCCTTTGAAGAATCTCAGGACTTACACCAGTACGCCTACAACCCCTCTCACGCTGACGATTGTAAGTTGTGGAATTTCCGGACACAAACAAGATTGACCAACAATTACATCAATTGAAACTCACACAATTATTTAACACAAATATATATGTGGCCGACGCACTCCTTATAAGGAAGGAGGGAGGCGTTAGCTAATCAGTAGATATGGTGGGGGTCACTAAGGTGAATCGCCCCATTCTGCAGGAACAGCAATACACAAATTACAGGCTCGAGATATTTCTGATTTTTATGAGGGCTTAGATCTTTATCTTGAAAAAGATAATAATGAACGCCTTGACAGATCATGCTTCTACCTCTAAATATATACTATTCGCCCAGCCTATTGTTGAGATGCGACCATGTGGGATGTGCACAGTTTTATGGGGCATCTTATAAACTAACTTGCTGTCCATTGACTGATCTTTAAATACCACTTCACAATGTCTTATCTCATTCATTTTCCAATAACGTCTTTACTTGATCCTCATTATATCCCATTAAACCTAACATTTTACAGCTCTTTATGAATTTGATTCGACTTATTCTATTCCTACTCTCTGAAGGGTACGGTTGTACATTAAATGCACAAAAAGGTATAAAACAAAAACAACTGGCACAACTGAGGATAAATGTATTAAAACCAAAAGTGGACATCATGATAGTACGAGGTATATGTGTTGCATTATACACTGCAAATGAACGTTGTCAGCCTAGGGAGTTTTCTTTATTAATGCATTTATTAGTGATACTTGCACTTACCTATTTCATTACAATTTAATGATTCACCTCAGCACTTTTACTTTTCTAAAACAGCTTTCAATTCCTTGTAAACGTTGTACTCACCTCAATATTGGTTGGTTATCGTATGCCGACAACCACGGGATGAAAACGAAACGAAGTCGATTTTCCCGCTCAACCTGGAGGACAACTGTACAATTCAATAACTATACAGCCTAGTTCAGACAATGTGTATTTATATATATATCAAATATTTAACTGTTGAAACATTATTAACTTGTAGACAATCTACGATTGGATATTATATCATACTTGATCGTGCCTGTAAAAATGGCATGAAATTTCATGTAAATTTATATGTTTATATGAGAATATACATTATTATTATTAAATCAACACATCAAATGTTGTGGATTCTGTCTTGACGAACTACCCTTGAAGAACTGTAGGACTTACAGCAGTACGCCTACATTCCTTCTCAGGTTGACACTCTAGGTTGGAAAATCGTTGCAGAGTTCATTTGCTGACTTCCTTCTATCACCTATATCCTCAAATCTGAACGGAAACACGCTCATGTCATTGTATCGTATAATATAGATGACGAACAAACACACGACGTATCTGGTCAACCAAGCGTAGGCACAGAGTAATTTACACCAAAGATAATAACATTCAAATAGTAACTTGAAACTAGAAATGCCTTTATCCATGCAACTCAATTTAACAATTACCCCCTCGTTCACACTGAGCTTATCCTCACTAAACTGAGCAATATCTTTCGTCTTTTCAAATGCACCAATACTATCATAGTCATTGCACAAGATACTTGAGTTGATGGGTGTCTGTTTCATTGTGGATGACAACACCGACGACGACTGATTGATACCAGTTGATGAAGTTAGCGGTGGATCAGAAGCTTTTGTTTCTCGACTTTCAGAAATTTGTCTACCTGCAAGACCACCACCACTGCTGTCTTTTACTATCAGCTCAGGTTTAGCAATAGCATTTGATGATAGATGGGCTACATGCTGATCAATCACACTGACGGTCTCACAAGTATGTATGCCTTCTGAAACTGCATCTGCATTTATTTCTACTTCACGTTCAATTTGTACAGAACCTTTGTTCAACTTAGCAGTAGTAGGCATATCCCTCATCTCATCATGATCAACCAAAGACAACTGTGAAGTATCCTGATCATTATCCCGAATATTCAATTTATCATCATCTATCTGGTCGACTTCATCAATTTCAAACTCTTTAATAACAGGAGTAGACAATTTTGGTTCCTTCTCACAAATCCCCAAAGATTTTATACATTCACTCTGACTAGTAATACCTCGTAAACTTGTGGAGTCAAAACTGTCCTCTGAGACTGTAACTCTCCTCTGTGACACTCTATTCAACAATGGCTTACCAGTTGCAACTACAGACTTCTTGACCACACCGTTATCGTCACACGATTCGGAGTCAGACCTTGATTTCACATTTAGATTATCACTGAACTTGCTCACTGGTTCACAGTTCACCTCTGTATGCACCTCTTGCAAACGTGTAAAACACAACCGTGCTTGTCTTGCATCTTGTAACTTATCTGTTGAGGATGTACAACGAAACCTGCTACACTCACTAGGTCTATATGCATTACTAGACATCATGGAGCCTTCTCGATATCCACCTCTCTGAGGCCCTTTCGTCATCAATGATTGCATTTTGCTCTCAGACTGCTGTATTCTAGGGGGGAGATTCAATATACTGGCAAACTTGCTCATCGATTGATTGACACTATCTTTTACTAGTTTCAGGATATCATCAAACCTTGGCTCGACACCCTCATCCTCCATACGGGAGCTTATCTTCACCCACTTCCTTTGCAGTCGAGTAGGTAGGCGTCTTGCTATTACTTCTAGTATAAAACTCGAGTTGAGGTCTCTCATGCAATTCGTCGAAATCAAGATATTCTTATAAGTCAATAGATTATCCAAAAACTCAGTGAGTGCCTTGGAGTCATCCTGTAATTGACCACCATTACCCTTAACAGCCTTGAATAATTTCCCTACAATCATCGAAGGTCTTCCAAACCTTTGACGTAGTATGCTCACAGCCACGTAGTAGCCCTCTTTTAGCTTCATAAATTTACAGCACTGTATAGCTCTTGAAGCATCTCCAGTGCAATACCTCAAATACACTAACTTCATTACATCATTTAATAAAAAACCGCTCAGCATGATCTCAAACTCCTTTACAAATTATAATAATACTAATAATAATAATAATTTATTTTCATATAAACATAAATTTACATGAAAATGCATGCCATTTTTACAGGCACGATCAAGTATGATATAATATCCAATCGTAGATTGTCTACAAGTTAATAATGTTTCAACAGTTAAATATTTGATATATATATAAATACACATTGTCTGAACTAGGCTGTATAGTTATTGAATTGTACAGTTGTCCTCCAGGTTGAGCGGGAAAGCTGACTTCGTTTCGTTTTCATCCCGTGGTTGTCAGCATACGATAACCAACCAATATTGAGGTGAGTACAACGTTTACAAGGAATTGGAAGCTGTTTTAGAAAAATTAAAGTGCTGTGGTGAAACATTAAAGTGTAATAGATTAAGTGAGTGAAATATATCATTAATAAACACATTTATATAGAAAACAGAATGGGGAAGTAATTAATCCTTAGGCCGACAACGTTCATTTGCAATGTATAATGAAACCAATATATTTTATACTATCATGAAGTCCACTTTTGGCTTTAATACAATTATTTTCAAGCCAGTTGTTTTTTTTCATGTCTTTTTTCTATTTGGTGCACAACCGTACCCTCCAGAGAATAGGAATAGGATAAGTCGAATCAAATTCATAATGAGCTATAAAATGTTAGGTTTAATGGAATATAATGAGAATCAAGTAAAGACTTTATTAGAAAATAAGTGAGACAAGATATTGTGAAGTGGTATTTAAAGATCTGACAATGGATAGCAAGTTAATTTATAAGATGCCCCATAAATCTGTGCAGATCCCACGTGGTCCTGTCTCAACAATAGGCTGAGCGAATGGTATATATTTAAAGGTAGAAGCATTATCTGTCAAGGCGTTCATTATTATCTTTTTCAAGATAAAGATCTAAGCCCTCATAAAAATCAGAAATATCTCGAGCCTTTAATTTGTATATTGCTGTTCCTGCAGAATGGGGCGATTCACCTTAGTGATCACCACCATATCTACTGATCAGCTGGCGCCACCCTCCCTCCTTTTTTGATGTTAGGCTCTGAGACTATGATTATTATGGCTACCGCAAATATATTGCTTGGTACCAGACATGTTCGTACCCCATATTCCATCTCCCTAGCTTTCTTAATGAGTGCTTCCAATAGGTCTCCGCGTACATCTTTACGAACATATTATATATGTGTGCATGCATCCTGATGAACAGATTACTTTATAAGAAGTTAAAACCTTAAAGAGTGAAACCAATAGGTGTTGTGAGTAGTGGAGCAAGATTTAGCAGAATACTATAGTTAAGGTTCAATTTAGGTAGTATGGACTGAAGGTAAGGTCGGTTGGCAGGACTTAGTGTACTAAATTTTCATGACAGTCCTATATATGGTAAACATCTGACATTGCAAAGTAACGTGTCTAGACATATTATAAAAAGATATTAACACAGAACCAACGAAATTTTGGCGTTTTTTAACAATACTGCAGTGTGTGTATACTGAAGAATGGTGGTTAGTCTACAGGGAGCCGTAGAGTAAATCAAACCATATATGATAAGAGTATAATCAATGTTATAATTCGTATAACAAATAATACATTAGGCTCAATAATTGAGTGTTATAAGGGAAACAAGCGTGGTAAAGCAAGAAAACATTTGAGGCATTAATATTTCAAGTGTTTTAATAACCATCTAATTTAAGAATTGAACATGCATGATTATTAAGTATTATTATATTAGTATATACATATGTAAAATGTTAAAAGGTGTGGATGCTATTATGATCATTTCCAGGGTTACTTTTACCAACACAACTTAGTGAAAATTATAGAGAATAGAAATCAGTAAATTAGTTAACGTTCGCTGCGTGAGTATTAGAGTCGAGATATACGTATGTGACTATACTGATGACTGGACAGGCCTTCAATTTCCGTTCTACCAACAGTTGTGGTCTTTTAGACGAGCTAGGGTGGACATGTTAAAGTGTCTTTCTAGGCTCCGCTTGAACCCATCAGGGTTTTCACAACATCTTATTTCAGGTGGTAGTTGGTTCCAAAGAGTGCAATATTTTATGGTGAAAAAGTTTGCCCTAATGGATTTTCTGTGGGTAGCCACCTTGACAAGGTAGTCGTGGTTTCGCAGCTGATATGATTTAATATTTTCCCAAGTTATGGATGAGTTACTGTAGCAGTGTTTCCTAATGACTTTGAAGAGTAGAAATAGGTTGCACTTCACTCTCCTTAACCACAGAGGCTCTAATTTCAGACGTACACACCTGTCAACATATTCCACTTGTTGGTCGAACCCTATTATGCGTTTCGTGAGGAATCTCTGGACACTTTCGATTTTTTTTCTGTCTACAGTCCTGAGGTTACTAAATAGGAGAGCAGCTGGGCTTCCATCAAAACACCGTGGTTCAAATTTAGGGAGTTTGATGTTCCTATGATCCCTGAACGGCGAAACAGTAACATCAACCATGTCATGCTTGACATCAGACACATCTTTACAATAAATAAGTAAATAAATTTATTCTCATGATACAGTACATGAGGGACGCCAGTTAACAGGCATCATCAAATTGTTACAGAAATAGAATCATATTATTCAGTCACATTTTACAATCGATAGCAAAATATGTTTAACATGTACACTGGAGATTATACATACACTTGATAAATGTTAATCCCAATAGTATAAAACATCCTTTTCACTTATGTACAATCGTTTCTGTGCACAGTTGGAAAAATCCGCTAGATTGTCAGTGAGTGCAACACATCCGGAATTACAGAAGTATTGTCTTCGCATTAACAAAACAAACCAGGTCATTGGTGGATGGGTTATAAGTGCCTGGGAAAAAAATAAAGCTTGAAGTCAATTTTCGTACAATACTTTAATAATAATAATAATGTATATTCTCATATAAACATATAAATTTACATGAAATTTCATGCCATTTTTACAGGCACGATCAAGTATGATATAATATCCAATCGTAGATTGTCTACAAGTTAATAATGTTTCAACAGTTAAATATTTGATATATATATAAATACACATTGTCTGAACTAGGCTGTATAGTTATTGAATTGTACAGTTGTCCTCCAGGTTGAGCGGGAAAATCGACTTCGTTTCGTTTTCATCCCGTGGTTGTCGGCATACGATAACCAACCAATATTGAGGTGAGTACAACGTTTACAAGGAATTGAAAGCTGTTTTAGAAAAGTAAAAGTGCTGAGGTGAATCATTAAATTGTAATGAAATAGGTAAGTGCAAGTATCACTAATAAATGCATTAATAAAGAAAACTCCCTAGGCTGACAACGTTCATTTGCAGTGTATAATGCAACACATATACCTCGTACTATCATGATGTCCACTTTTGGTTTTAATACATTTATCCTCAGTTGTGCCAGTTGTTTTTGTTTTATACCTTTTTGTGCATTTAATGTACAACCGTACCCTTCAGAGAGTAGGAATAGAATAAGTCGAATCAAATTCATAAAGAGCTGTAAAATGTTAGGTTTAATGGGATATAATGAGGATCAAGTAAAGACGTTATTGGAAAATGAATGAGATAAGACATTGTGAAGTGGTATTTAAAGATCCCACAATGGACAGCAAGTTAGTTTATAAGATGCCCCATAAATCTGTGCAGATCCCGCGTGGTCCTGTCTCAACAATAGGCTGAGCGAATGGTATATATTTAAAGGTAGAAGCATGATCTGTCAAGGCGTTCATTATTATCTTTTTCAAGATAAAGATCTAAGCCCTCATAAAAATCAGAAATATCTCGAGCCTTTAATTTGTATATTGCTGTTCCTGCAGAATGGGGCGATTCACCTTAGTGACCCCCACCATATCTACTGATCAGCTAGCACCACCCCCCCTTTGTTGTGTGCAGAGTCCTTGAATTTAATAATAATAATAATTTATTTTCATATAAACATAAATTTACATAGTTCATTGATGTGTTATTTTGAAATCAGTGATATGTTTATCTCATTTGATCTGCAATGTCATTGTTGGGGGTAAAATACATAAGCTTTAGACCCATTAATTAATGGATTTCTACTGCTTGTTGGTATTTACTTCTCGTGAGAAAGGTTTTTGAATTTTAGTTGTTCCGACAGGAGTTGTGGATATTGACTGCTCAGCAACATTACGGATATAAGTTCATCACATTATCTCAGGAATGTTGGGTTGTAGTTGGTGATGCATATATGATGTCCGACGAGCGTAAATATTCTATGTGTCCATGTGATGTTGTGGTGAGTTATATCATTTTCATGTTGTCGGTTAACAGACAAGTCACCATGACTTACTTTCCTGTTTGCATCCAAGACGCTCTGTCCCTTCTTTGACCCAGGCATTGTTGAACTTGACCCAATTCCAAAAGCGTTCCAGATATTGCTTGTTCAAAGAGGACTTGACCGGCACCAGGAAAGATGAACGGTGACTATACAAACTTTCACCAACTGTTTGAATCCGCCAGAATCTGTTTCTAGCGTCAGGAACTGTCAGTCACGTCTCGTAAACCGTTAATGCCCAGCTCTTGCTACGCTCGGGCTGACGCTGTTCCTTGAAGTTTCTCAGAAACGCTTAGTAATAACGGACGCAAAAACCAAAACACCACTCGAGAATTATTTATTGTAACACCAACATATAAAAATGTTTCCACTAAGGTCTGTGAACAAATATTACAATAATGAATCAAAATATTACTTCTGACGGTTTGCTACTGACTTCTTTCTGAACAGCGACCGATGAGACGATGACTGTCGTATTGATGCCTCCGCGAAAATTGGGGAAGTTGGTTTTGAGCAAACAACCATGAATTGATCGTTCAATCTTCAACTATATTGACAGGTGCTGTAGTAGATCAGTAGTTGATTCGTTCTAGGAGTAAATAATTTATTAATATAATCAGTAGTGTGAAACAGTCTGTATAGAGAGCGTTTGAAGCTTGTAACCGAACTGCAAGTTCTGACATCTAGGGGCAGGTTATTCCATATTCTAGAATACATGACTGTGAAGAAGTTTTCACGGAGTGTTGACTTAAAAGAATGAGTTATCACTGTGGAAGTTTGGTTACCCAGGTCGTAAGAACCTTCCTGTGCGAATTGTATGTCTCTGTTACCTGAGAATGATATTTTGTGAAGGACCTTAAAGAAGAATATTAGGTTTATAATAAGTCGCCTTGTCCAAAGTGGGTCAAGTTTTAGGATCACGAAGCGTGAGATGTAGTCTTTCTTACAATCATAGCCAAGTAGTTTTGAGGTAAAATATCGTTGGATACTTTCCATCCTTAGCTTGTCACGTGTACGAGTGCTGCTTATAATAAATGGACAGTATTCTAGCAGTGGTCTGACACACATGTTTTGTACAGAATTAGCTTGGCTTCATTGTCGTGAAAGTTCCTGAGTATGCATCCTAAGAGCATCCTCGATTTTCTAGTCTGTGATGCTACTTGCTCAGAGAATGTCAAGTCACTAGAGTACCTCAGGCCTAGGTCAACGACACTTCGGAGTCTGGTTAGGTTAGCAGATTGAAGCGTTAATTTCAGGTCAATTGAGGGTGCGCCGAAGCAGATCCAGCCACATTTGTTCAGATTAAACTGGACATTCCATAGGGACGACCAAGCAGCCATTTTATCTAATTCCTTCTGTACTACATTCTCGAAGTTCCCTAAGTCATCACGTTGGAATGTATAAGCTACTTTTAGGTCATCTGCAAAGATGAATGGTTTCCCGTGCGTGAAGCAAGCGCATATGTCATTGATGTATAGCGTAAATAGGAGGGGTCCAATGACACTACCTTGTACTACACCAGAAGTGATAGGGCTAGGTTTGGAGGTTGCAGACCCGAGTATAACTATTTGGGACCTATTGTTAAGGAATGATTTAAGCCATCCTAATAATGGGTCACGTATTCCTAGGGAGTTCAGTTTATTTGTTAGCAGTAAATTGTCAACACGGTCAAATGCCTTAGAGATGTCAAAGTAGATGACAAGTACTAGTTGCCGTCTTTCACGACTGCTGGTTACGAAATTGAAGAAGTCTAGGTGACACGTTAAACATGATCTGGATTTCAGGAATCCATGTTGGTTCGGACTTATAATATTGCGGCTAAGCATATGTTTGATTAAGTTATCTTTGACTAGTCTCTCCATAATTCTAGATGCTATAGGTGTGATATTGATCGGCCGGTAGTTACTGACTTCAGTTTTCCAGCCAGATTTGTGTTTAAGCATAATGAATGTTGTCTTCCAAATGTCAGGGTAAGTTTGGGTTTCTAGGGTCATTGTGAATATTTTAAGCAGCAGTAGAGGAATGTCAGGGCCACCATATTTATAGAAGTAGGATGGTATACCGTCGGTACCGAAACCTTTTGAACTTTTGAGGGTTCTTATAGTTTGGTTAATATTAGCGTAAGTGAATTCAACAGTGCTGATTTGGTTTGGTGGAGTGGAGTGGAGGTGGAGTTTGTGCCATATTATTAATAGGGTGTATATCGAGTAGCTGGACTGAGGGCTTAATGTAGTTACTTGCAAACGTTTTGTTGAATAGTTCACATATGTCTGCAGAGTTAGTGCATAGCCTACCTTTGTCTATGAGGAGAGAAATGCTGTGGTTTTTGCGATTCATTCGCTTCCTTAAGATTTCTATGAGTGCATACGCTCTAGCAGGGCTGGTTGCTGCGGTGCGTTCTTCCTCTGTCACACGGAAATCTCGAGCTTCTTATCATGAATTACATCATCTTCATCGTTACATGTAGCAGACACGTCAACATGACCTACTTTCTTTCTTCCTTCCTAGGCTGTCTCTCCCATTTTGGCACAGGCCCCACTGAGCTTGATCAAAAATTCGGAAAGTTCCAGATAACACTTGTCCAAATAAGACTTGCACGAAGCACGAAAGGCGAACAGAAACTGTCAATCTACTCTCATAAACTGTCATTGTTCAGCTCCTATTACGCTGGGCCTCACCCAGTCACTCAAAGACTTTCAGAAACGCTTTGTTTTGATCAACGCGAAAATCAGAACACTGACCGGTGACTCAAGAATCCTTTATTCCTACACCAACATGTAACCGACAATAAGGTTATTACAAAAGGTCTAAGAATCAATGTTATAACAATAAATCACGATTATACCTCTGATAGTTTTTTTATCTTCCCTTTGAACAGCGAACGATTAGACGAAGTCTGCACTATCGATGACTCCCGAGAAAAATATGGAGGACTTGGGTTTGAGCAAACAAACATGAATTGATCGTTCAATCTTCAACTACATTGACATGGTATTACTAGTTAATGTGAAAGGACCGAAATCCTCGGTGGGGTATTATGGGCTGTTGTATAATGGTTCAGACGTTACACTGATAGATGCTAAGCTGGCTGCCTGCTTGAATATTAATGGTCCAAGGAAATCCTTGGTTCTTAATACTTACAAATCTTCAAAAGCAGTAGTATGTGAACGAGTGTCATTTAAGTTAGAATCTTTTACTACTGTCTGACTGCGTGGTATATTTTATAAACCAAATAATATGGAATTACTTACTACCACAGTGCCCAAGTTTTACACCTATTATTAATAAAGCTAGATTGTTCCAAAGAGATTTATATTGATGTAGCAGTGTTGACGAAATGCAAGATTATCATCCTATCTAAAAAGCTTGTCATATAAATGTGGAAGAAACCTTCAAACATGAGGTTAACCAACAACCACATAACAAGAAAACGATCTCTGAACACGAAATGGTTCTCAGTTAAAATAATGTGTTCAAAAAGAAAAGTGTGAGGGTCTAATCAACCACAAAGAGACTTATTAACGCAACAGGCCACCAAGACGGGTGCAGCCACCTGAAGCCATGGCACAGCGTGAACTTTAAAGAGTGCTACTCGCTATAGTAAGAAGACAGCAGTTATTTCTGTGTTCTACCGAATGTCTAGTATGAGCCGCCGCCCCATAGCCAATTTCAGAGGCATCGTAAAAGATACATTACTCCTTGGCTGACTGATTCATGTACAAAGGTAGTACGCAAAGTGGAAGTGATACGTTCGTAGCCATTTCAAAACTATTCAGAAGTTCGATCCAGACGTCACTTCGCTCCCTAGGTGTTTCGTAACGCCAGCCCAAGTCCAATTCGTGTAACTTTCGCGGTGGTTGTTTGGTAGGTAAGATTACAGGTGCTGAGAGTTTCAAAGAGTTATACAGTGAGACTACCATTGACAAAATGCCACGCCTGGTTATGGGCCTATCAGGTATATCGATTTTGCAGACATAAGAATCTTCCCTCGTGTCACATGATGAAGTTAAAATGTGTTCGACGGGGTGTCTATCAAAGTCTATTTTTCTCAATAATGGTGCAATTTCTCCCGACAATATATACTCTGCTAAAAATATGGAGTTACAGATCCATCTGGTCAGTCTAAAACCTCTCTTCGCAAGAATAGGACTCATCTGCGCAACTAAGGAACTAGCTTGCTCAAGATTACTCGTTGAGGTTACGTTTTAGAAACGGACCTTTCTATCAAAATGATTACACATATAGCCTACTGACCACCTGTAGTCTCGTAGAAGACCGATGGTGTTTATGAATCTTCATTTTAAAAGAGATGACAAAAGGTGAGGCGGAGCTTGTCATTCAGAATATAAAGTACGCCTTACAAATCATGGAGAAGATAGAAATCCCACTTGGTGGTATCTTCCGTCCTTCTGAGTTGCTTAATCACCTGTAGCATCTGAGTGACCACATCGTCACTTGACAATAACGGTACCAGAAAAATTTGTCGTAGCCAGAAGACAACTCTTCAGAACTCAGAACGCTATTTTACGTACATGACAACCAACTCGATTTCAACGCAAGTGGTATTAAAAGACGGACAGTGAGTCGAGGATCAACTGATCAAGAAAGTGAAAGCCTACCTAGCGGGTTAGTTAAACAGTGAGTCACAGTTGAGTACTGTCAGAACACCAAATAGGTCTACTAGTAACGTCAGTATAATATGCATTATTACATGCATCTTACAAATATAACTTTATATATGCATTATTACTTCTGATCTTGTTTCTCCAGTATTATGTTAACGAGCAAGTGTCTCGGCTACGACAGGGATTTCTGCCTCCAGCGAATATGAAAGTTGTCCGAATAAACAACTTCATCAATCCTTTATTCAATGTCCACCGTCACCGATACCTCCCCGCTAATTGAAGATCCATTCTGTTTTGACCAATGACAAATATTCTTTTACAATAGGTGGACCTCAGCCACCAACGAAAACGCTAAAGTGGAAAGCAAACGAACCTGGAAAGCGCGCAACGGGGACAAATTTATCACACTGATGCGCATTCTCACCGACAACTGCAAAACCAAAGGATAAGTCGATGCTACCGCACGTTACGAGACTAACTCTTCAACTATGAAGTATTTTTGACTTTTGAACACGAACGCAAATTAACACAGCGACTCCGAAAGATGCGAGCGTGATGTCCTTGGCGATATGGCATAGTACTAACTTCACGGCTACCTGAGTTCTGAGTTCTGTAAACTAAACCTCCTTTTGAAAGATATGCAGAGGCAAGTAAGTGAAATTCAGAAAAAATTAGATCAGTTTGATAGTATGTCACTGCCAATCTCAAATACCACGGAGAGCCGTTCTGATATTGGCCAGGTTAAGTGTTTACTGGATGTAACTCAAAATAAGCTTTTGAATTTAGACCCAATAGCCTGTCTTTTAGAAAGGCATCCTAAAATATCTCCAGACAACCTAAATAAAGCTGAAAATCTGATTGACTGCTTGGCTACGGAGGTGATGAAGCGTATAACCTCTTCTCACCAAGCTATAGTTTACAACGTCCCAGATTCTCTGCCCCTGAAAACTGTAAGACACAAAATCCTGATTTGTTGCGGCATGGCTAGTGTTCCATGTGAATGCAAACGACTTCGTAAAAAGTCTAACCAGGCTAATTGCCCAATCATTTTTAAATTCAGTAATTCCCTTGATGCTAGTAAGTTTACTAAATGTCAGGATCACTTAAGACTGAATAGCAGTTATAAGTCTATAACCGTAGCTCAGGATAAAACACCGTGTCAGCGCAGAATAATGCGTAGTAATAACCTGGTCACCTCCTCTAGCTTAGATTTACCAAATAAGGATCGTGCACAGCAACAGACACCTAGTGCTGAAACTAGCATTCAGCAAACTACACAACAACCACACCTGCCAATGGAACTAGGAACTGATTTAGATACCAGTACCCCTGTAAAAAAAGCCTCATCGAAAGATGTTAAAATGACTAGAACTTCTGCAAGTTGTTCTAAGAAATTTCCCCCCAAACGTAGTAACCTCACCACGATGAACAAATTTCGCAGGGTTGAGACTAATGATGGGGAAGAATACTTTGTATTCAATAAGCCTGCTGAGAGTAAGAATGCCAACAAACCATCACTTGTTACGAAAAACTCCTCTCGAAACATAAGTACATCTGGAGGTGTTCCGCATGCTCCACCTTATAGAAAGTCAGGCTCCAAGACTCCTAAAGTCTTGCAGCCAAAGCACCTTCCTTCACAATTCCCTTTAAGTTATAAAAACAACCCGAAGGTGTATACCGGTATGACGAATAGCAGTTGGATGGGTAGACCTTCTGATGCTATGCCTTTTAACCGTCAACCTAGGCCCAACCTGTACTACCCTTATATCCAGGAACACATGGTAAATTTTCCAGGTGTCCCGAATCACTGGTACGACCCATGGCACCTAGGACCACCTCATTGCACACCAACCCGATGTACAGACACCCAGTCCGACCTCCTTTTCATTCATAAATTCTTGCGGTGCTGACGCACAAATAGATTTAGGTTATGGTGACATTTTAAGCCAGTTTGTAGTATCCCGTGACTTATTCACGATATTGCTAATTAATGCACGTTCCTTAATCAATAAGATATCTGAACTAAGGACATTATTATTAGTCGCCAAGCCTACTGTAGCTCTGATTACTGAGTCATGGTGCTCATCCTCTGTACTTGATGTGCATATAGGTATCGATGATTACACTGTACACCGTGCAAACAGAGATTGCAAGCGTGGTGGAGGATGTCTCATATATATACATAGCTCATTTGTAGTCAGTAAGGTGGAAGATGAAACAATGAATAATGTACCTGACTCACTCTGGGTTGTCTTACATGGAGATAAGTACAAACTTCTCATAGGCTGTGTTTATCGAGCACCAAGCTCAACAAAAGAAACTGATGCGTTATTAGCTAAATCGTTTGCACACGCATCCTCGTTTAGTGCTAATTACAAAATAATTGCAGGGGACTTCAATCTTCCAGAAGTCAATTGGCTAACTAGTTCCGGCCCCCAACGCTTCGACGAATTACTTGCCACTATAGACTGTTATGGATGGCAACAACACGTCCAGACACCTACTCGTGGTGACAACATGTTGGACCTTGTTTTTTGTCATGACACAATCCCAGTATCCACGTATGTTGGTAATCGATTTTCCAGTAGTGACCATAGAATGGTACTCTGCTCTCTGCCTTTCTCACCACTAAATACAGGAAACAAACAAGACTCAGGAAGCACAATATGTCGTAGTTACAAATATACAGACTGGGGATTAGTCCAAGAACTTATTCGACTCTGTCAATGGGATGACTATTTTACCACTGACTCCCTGGAGGCCTTAGTAACCCTGTTTTACAGGAATGTTACCCTTTGTCTAGATACAGTTGCTCCAAAGAAAATAGTGAAATTAAGTAGACACCGAACTGAATATATTCCAAGGGCACACCGTAATAAGTTAAGGAAACTGAAGAAACAGTACTATTCCACTAAGGACATATCACTATTGCTCTCAATCCACGAGTCTCTTGAATCTCTCAAGCGCCTACGCTCTCAAAAGGACCTCGACGAAGAGTTAACGGCACTTGAAAGTACCTCCAAAGTTTATAACTTAACGGCACTTCTTAAAAAACGAATGCAGTCGGCGAGGGAAATCCCATACTTACTTCACGACAAAGTAATCTACAATGAACCTGCCACTATCTGTGAACTCTTCAGTGATTGGTTTGCAAACTTTAGTTTAGAAACACATATGCCTGGTGAAACCGCTCCCCTTACTATCTCTTCCCTTGAAAGCATTGTGTTCACTAATCAGTTAATAGTACAAGCAATTAAAAGCCTTAAACCTTCCACTAGTACGGGACCGGATGGCCTCGCTTCGATAATTTTCAAAAACAGTGGGTGTGATATACCCTTGTTACTTCTTAAATTCTTCTCAATATCTATGGACACTGGCACTTACCCTAGTGAGTGGAAAACTAGCTTCATAATTCCACATTACAAATCTGGTGATAGGGCAAACGTCCGCAATTACAGACCCATAAATATAACCCCAGTTATCTCACGAATCATGGAGAAAGTTGTAAAGGATCAATTGTCAGACTACCTAATTAGGGAAGATCTTGTTACAAGGTCTCAACACGGATTTCTCAAAAATAGATCCTGCGTTACTTGCCACTTCGACTTTTTCAACTGCATCACTAGTAGTCGCGAAGCACGTAAGCTAGTCGTTGTTCTCTACTTCGATATATCTAGGGCATTTGACATGGTATCTCACAGTATTCTCTTTGAGAAGCTGTACTCTTGTGGAATTCGCAACCCATTACTGAACTGGTTAAAATCATTTCTAAGCAACAGGGTACAAATAACCAAAGTTGGATCTGTATTGTCTCATCCTAGGCAGATCTCAAGTGGGGTCGTGCAAGGTAGTGTCCTAGGTCCACTTTTATTCACAGTCTACATTAACAGCATTTGCAAGTGCTTCACCTCAGGTAAACCATTCCTATATGCTGACGACCTCAAAGTCGTCTACTCCTGCTACACTCATGAATTAAGCGATATGGTTACTAAAATACATCTTGAACTAAGTAGCCTTGCAACATGGTGTGCTGAATCCTGTCTAAATTTTAACATTGACAAATGCGGCTGGATTTGTATCGGCAACAGTAACCTTGATCTAACTCTTGAAATAAATGGGCGAAAACTAGCTAAGCTCAACTCAGTCGTAGATCTCGGTATTAGATACTCTAGTAACCTAACGTTCGCTGAACAGACTGATTATGCCAGACGTAAAACGCGAAGGCTGATAGGATGCATAACACGCAATTTCTTTTGTTGTGAAACTAGGGTTTTATTATACAACGTATGTGTCCAACCTATCTTAGAATACTACCCGTGTCAATGGAGTTGAAGATTGAACGATCAATTCATGGTTGTTTGCTCAAAACCAACTTCCCCAATTTTCGCGGAGGCATCAATACGACAGTCATTGTCTCATCGGTCGCTGTTCAGAAAGAAGAGTGAAACATCGTCAGAAGTAATACAATGATCTATTATTGTAATATTTGTTTTCAGACCTTAGTTCGCTTATTCCTTTTATATGTTGGTGTAACAATAAACAAATATCAAGCGGCAGATCGGTGTTTTGGTTTTTGCGTCCGTTATAACTAAGCGTTTCTGAAATCTTCGAAGAACAGCGTGGGCCCGAGCGTAGCGAGAGCTGGGCATTAACGGTTTATGAGACGTGATTGACAGTTTCTGACGATGGAAAGAGATCTGGCGGATTCATACAGTTGGTGAAAGTTTGGATAGTCACCGTTCATCTTTTCTGGTGCCGGTCAAGTCCTCTTTGAACAAGCAATATCTGGAACATTTTTGGATTTGGGTCAAGTTCAACAATGCCTGGGTCAAAGAAGGGACAGAGCGTCTTGGATGCAAACAGGAAAGTAAGTCATGGTGACTTGTCTGTTAATTGTAACGATGTGTCTGATGTTAAGCATGACATGGTTGATGTTATTGTTTCGCCGTTCAGGGAAAATAGGAACATCAAACTGCCTAAATTAGAACCACGGTGTTTTGATGGAAACCCGGCTGATTATTTACAATTTGTAAAGGAGTTTGAGATCATGTTGAGTGGTTTTTTATTAAATGATGAATTGAAGTTAATGTATTTGATGAGATATTGCACTGGAGATGCTTCAAGAGCTATACAGTGCTGTAAGTTTATGAAGCCAAAAGGGGGCTACGATGAGGCTATGAGCATACTACGTCAAAGGTTTGGAAGACCTTCGATGATTGCAGGGAAATTATTCGAGGCTGTTGAGGGTAATGGTGGTCAATTACAGGATGACTCCAAGGCACTCACTGAGTTTTTGGATAATCTATTGACTTATAAGAATATCTTGATTTCGATGAATTGCATGAGACACCTCAACTCGAGTTTTATACTAGAAGTAATAGCAAGACGCCTACCTACTCGACTGCAAAGGAAGTGGGTGAAGATAAGCTCCCGTATGGAGGATGAGGGTGTCGAGCCAAGGTTTGATGATATCCTGAAACTGGTAAATACTAGTGTCAATCAATCGATGAGCAAGTTCGCCAGTATATTGAATCTCCCCCCTAGAATACAGCAGTCTGAGATCAAAATGCAATCATTGATGACGAAAGGGCCTCAGAGAGGTGGATATCGAGAAGGCTCCATGATGTCTAGTAATGCATATAGACCTAGTGAGTGTAGCAGGTTTCGTTGTACATCCTCAACAGATAAGTTACAAGATGCAAGACAAACACGGTTTTGTTTTACACGTGTGCAAGAGGTGCATACAGAAGTGAACTGTGAACCGGTGAGCAAGTTCAGTGATAAGCTAAATGTAAACTCCAGGCCTGACTCCGAATTGTGTGACGATAACGGTGTGGTCAAGAAGTCTGTAGTTGCAACTGGTAAGCCGTTGTTGAATAGAGTGTCACTGAATAGAGTTACTGCTTGAGAGTGCAGTTTTGACTCCACAAGTTTACAAAGTATAACTAGTCAGAGTGAAGTTATAAAACCTCTAATGATTTGTGAGGAGGAACCAAAATTGTCTACTGCTGTTATTAAAGAGTTTGAAAATGATGAAGTTGACGGTAAAGTGAATATTCGTGATAGTGATCATGATACTTCACAGTTGTCTTTGGTTGATCATTATGAGATGAGGGATATGCCTACTACTGCTAAGTTAAATAAAGGTTCTGTACAACTACAACGTGAAGTAGAATTGAACGCAGATGCAGTTCCAGAAGGTGTGCATACTTGTGAGACAGTCAGTGTAACTGATCAGCGTGTAGCCCACCTATCATCAGATGATAGTGCTAAACCCAAACTAGTAGTGAAAGACAGCAGTGGTGGTAATCTTGCAGTTAGACAAATTTCTGAAAGCCGAGCAACAACAGCTTCTGATCCACCGCTAAGTTCATCAACTGGTATCAATCAGTCGTCGTTGGTGCTGTCATCAACAATGAAACAGACGCCCATCAACTCAAGTATCTTGTGCAATGACTATGATAGTATTGGTGCATTTGAAAAGACGAAAGATATTGCTCAGTTTAGTGAGGATAAGCCAAGTGTGTACGAGAGAGTAATTGTTAAATTGACTTGCACGAAAAAAGGCATTTCTAGTTTCAAGTTACTATTTGAATGTTATTATCTTTGGTGTAAATTACTCTGTGCCTACGCTTGGTTGACCAGATACGTCGTGTGTTTGTTCGTCATCTATATTCTACGATACAATGACATGGGCGTGTTTCCGTTCAGATTTGAGGATATAGCTGATAGAAGGAAGTCAGCAAATGAACTCTGCGACGATTTTCCAACCTAGAGCGTCAACCTGAGAAGGGTTGTAGGCGTACTGCTGTAAGTCCTACAATTCTCCAAAGGGTAGCGCATCAATGAGCAGTCCAATGTGCTTGGTGTGTGATTTTGTACATATGTTCATGTTGTATATACTGAATTGATATCATCTGTCATCCAGCTGTTGGTAATTCTGTTTGTGTCCGGACGACTTCCACTTGGATCATCAACCTGAGAAGGAATGTAGGCGTACGGCTGTAAGTCCTACAATTCTTCAAGGGTAGTTCCCCAAGGCAGAATCCACAACATTTGATGTGTTGATTGTACATATGTTTGTGTTAAATAGTTGCGTGAGTTCCAATTGATGTAATTGTTGGTTAATCTTGTTTGTGTCTGGACATTCCACAACTTACAATCGTCAACGTGAGAAGGGTTGTAGGCGTACTGGTGTAAGTCCTGCAATTCTTCAAAGGAATTCCACCAAGAGATGATCGGCGAGGTTGTTCGTACTATTTGTATATACGTGTGGTGTGTCATATCAATTGGTGTTTTTTGGATTCATTGTGTTTACTCGTTGTTTTCGTACCTTGTTGTTATTGCGTAATTTTGTTAAAATTTTCGTCGTGATTATTTCTGAAGTTGTGTTCACTCTTCTACATCCGTGAATGAATTGATTGATGTTAGGGACAGCAGATGGGTCGTATACGCCGGGGAGGCTAGGCTATTGCTGAGAATGAAATGCACACGGAGATAATTGTTAGCTGCGGTCCGACACGCCGGGGAGAAAGAGTGTAAACGACTGAGGCTCGCATACGTCACCGCTACTAGAACTGAGGCAGAATGAGTGACAAGCGATTTCAGTGGTAATTGGTAGTGAGTAGATAAGAGGATGTGCGTAGAGTATCGTGAGATGGTGCCATGGTCACTTTGCATTCTGCAAGAGTCATTCTAGCAAGTGGCGATTGTGTTGCAAGATGTCAAGAGGAGGTCTCTGTCTGGAGGTGCAGGTCGTCATTGATGTGTGAGATTGTGCTGTGGGTATGCATGTGGTGTGTTGGCTTTTCTGTTTGTTTTCCGTTTCAGCTCTGTCCGTGTGACCCAGGTTCTCGCAATGGCATCCAAGTCAACGTGCATTGGTCGTGAAGGAAAAAAGGGTTGGATCCCTTTTTTGCCGGGGAGTGTTAATGTAGTCGAAGATTGAACGATCAATTCATGGTTGTTTGCTCAAAACCAACTTCCCCAATTTTCGCGGAGGCATCAATACGACAGTCATTGTCTCATCGGTCGCTGTTCAGAAAGAAGAGTGAAACATCGTCAGAAGTAATACAATGATCTATTATTGTAATATTTGTTTTCAGACCTTAGTTCGCTTATTCCTTTTATATGTTGGTGTAACAATAAACAAATATCAAGCGGCAGATCGGTGTTTTGGTTTTTGCGTCCGTTATAACTAAGCGTTTCTGAAATCTTCGAAGAACAGCGTGGGCCCGAGCGTAGCGAGAGCTGGGCATTAACGGTTTATGAGACGTGATTGACAACCCGTTTATTCTTAGCGGACTCAGACAAAATGACAAGCTTAAATTAGAGGGAGTGCAACGGCAGTTTTCCTCAAGAACTCTTGGTCCAGAAAGTGGTCTGGAATACCATGAGCGATGCGAAAGACTAAGATTAGAACCCCTCTGGAAAAGACGTCTTAAGCTAAACCTTATCTTTTACTACAAGCTAACTAATCTTCTCTTGCATTTCTCCGAGCCAATAACTAAACCTACCGCTGTCACCAGTTACAATCTTAGAAATCATCACAACTTAGCTGCTACAGAGCATTGTCAGACTTACGTGCGGTACAACTTCTTCTTAAATAAGTTTTCAGTCATTTGGAATAGACTACCAGCTAATGTGCGCGATGCAAACACACTTCCAGTGTTCATCTCCTCAGTCACCAGACTACTCAAAGATGACAATGCACTTTTGCGCCTGACTCTTACACCTTTTTCACCCTACATAGATATTTTAAGTTCTTTAAACGTGTAGTTACAACAAACTACAATTGTAAATTTTAATATTATTGGAACTAGATGATTAACATTTCTACACAGGACAGTAATAATATTAGTTTACACATAATATAAAAGTTAGCATAACGGGACTAGTTAGTTTGTGTACCAAAATAACCACAGTTACTAAACAGAATATGTATGTATATATTTATTAATCACTCCTTAAGGACTCCCATTGCTTTCTTTTGAGTTGCTGTTGTTTGTCTTCTTTTTTCTCTCACCATTTCAGCTTCCATTTGACTTTTTGAATGAGAATGAATAATGTGGATATTTGACCATTTACAATGACAAATGATCTGCAAACATTATTGGTCCCGTATCTTTCAGTTGCCTGGTTAATAACGAATTAACTTTCTCCACGACGCAGCCTGGATTACATTTGTGGAATATACTCTTATACCAATGTAAAAGTATCTATTTGTAATGCAACGTCACGATTGTAGCTTATAACATAACTGATCGTATCTGTAAAATAGCTTCCTTATTACCCAATTTGGATATAAATCAAATCAAAAATAAGATTCGGATTTGTACACACCCAAGTTATATTGAGGAATTACTTCAAGCTTTATTTTTTCCCAAGTATTTTTAATCCATCCAAAACTTACTTGGGTTTTTTTGTTAATGCGAAGTTAATATTCCTATATTTCATGGCGTGCTCCATTGAATGACTTGTTATATTGTGGAATAACTTCAAGCTTTATTTTTTCCCAAGTATTTGTAATCCATCCAAAACTTACTTGGGTTTTTTTTGTTAATGCGAAGTTAATATTCCTATATTTCATGACGTGCTCCATTGAATGACTGGTTATCATATTGCTCCCACAGACCTAAAACAAAACCGCCAGCAACCATGTAACTTAACCATAAACCGAATTTATGAAATTTAAATAATGCTTACCCATGCCTGTATATTTCGTGTGTCCTACACAAGTAGGAAAAAATGTGTATTTTATTAAAACATTATTATTAATTATGATTGCTAATCGTATATGTAATTTATCATACTGATGATGCCTGTAAACTGGCGTCTCTCATGTACAAAATGAGAATATACTATTATTATTACTACTTTCCAGCTGTGATACAGTAAGCGCATTCAGAAAGTACATGAGACAACCCCCTCCCTTACCACCTTCCCTGTCACACCGAAAGTGTGTGTAGTTATCTAAGCTTATTTCTTCATCCAAGATGTTCGAATGACACCAAGATTCAGTGATGACAATTACAGGGGGTTTGTATATTACTGTGAGTGCTCTGAGCATCGGCAATTTATTTAGAACAGATCTAGCATTTATGAGGATTAGGTAAAGATGAGAGTTGAAATAGCATTTGAAGTATTTAAGTTCGTTAGTCAGCCCCGAATATGGTTCAGCACACAGTAGTTCTGCTTGACATGATGATCCTATGTTAAGAGGAGTTTCAGCATCATGCTCACCTATGTCTACCGAGTTGGTGTGTGCTGTTTTCGGTGAAGAATTAGGAGTTGGAGTACTGGATTTGCTATAGACCAAGGAATTTTTATTTTTAGTCAGGTTACAGAAGTGGGTAGGGTTCTTTATTTGACCTATACTTGTGCAGGTGTCAAGTGTGCCTAATGGATATGGGTGCACTAGACCGTTCCTGTTTTCATGCAAGGAGGGAGCCAGCTCCAGTGGTTTAGGAGTGTCAACATCCCTACCAGCTTTTTTTTCAACGCTGACAGGGACGCGGGGGATAAAAAATGATTGGATCCTTTTGATGACCATGGCTTATTATTCCACCTATTGTTTGATGCTAGTTGTGTCCTTGTGTGGGTTTCATGTGTACTGCATTGTGGGTTAGTTCCCAGCAGACTTGTACCATATATCCGGTCAAAATTTGTTTGTGTGCCATACTCTGAAGACCCTAAGTTGTTGATAGCCGAGTTCTGACTATTACCACTTGTACTATTGAGGGTGACATCGTTGTGACATTGGATATCAGTGTGTGCCATGGTGCGATTAAGCACGTTGTGGGTGCTAGTACTATTGACCGTGGGAAGTGTGGGTTTATTTAAGCTGCCACTGTTTTTGTTGGTATGATTTAGGGGCATATTTTCCTTACCTTTAGCAATGAAGTTATGGCTAGGAGAGGACAAAGTCGAATTTCGGGGGTTTTGACTTTTTTTCTGGGGTTATTTAATGGCATTTTAGATTCTGCGGTGATAGGTGGTATGGTTTTATTATTTATTTGGTTACAGTCTAGTGGCCTTTCGGCTGGTGTTGCACTCTGATGGGATAATTTTGTGTGTTTTGAGAGGGGTGATGCGGTGGGGTCTACTGTATCTTTCACAGGGTTGGGAATAATGGCTGCTTGCAATGTCCTATTACCTATTTCACAATTAGTCTTAGCGAGATAGTTGTATGCGCGCCTCTCTATGACTGTTTTGTCCACCCCGACCTTTATATGTTTGTAGTTTCTGGCTTGCGATAGGGTGTGTTGGGAGTGGATGAATTTTCTGGTCTCTGCCGGTGTTTCGAACTGAAAACGAATGGGACAACACTTTTCATGTTGACTCTTCTTCAGCCTATAGCACTTAGCCTTGGAGTTAGGCATTTTCGCTTCACTAAGTAAGATGCGCTGTACCTTTTTTAGTGCCTCATTGTCCGGAACGTTGTAGACAACAGCACTCAGTTTTGAGTCGAGTCGTTTCGTTACTTCTGTGGTAACAAAGTTAATGAGGTTATCTACCTTAGTTACCGATTCTGTGTCAAGCTTGTTATGGTTTACCGTTTTCATGAGGATAGTTAGAGGTGTCAGTTCACAGACCTGCGATCTGATATCGCTGATCTGATCTGATAATTTGGATATCTCGGTATTGGTTTCGATGTTTCCAGCATTTACTGACTTACTGTTTTTTATTTCCCTTAACTCAGCCTTAAGTTCTCCTATAGACAACTTTAGAAGTTCTATTTCTGAAGATAGTACTGAAAAAGAGCTTGATGGCTGGAGTTTTTCGATAAGCACATAAGGTGAAGGGAGGGGTTCTGTATGAGCAGAGGGTACTGAACTTTTAGGAGTAGTGCTAATACTAGCTGTCAGTACAGTTTTATCCTCAGTTCCAGCTCGACGCTTACGGCATACAAGTGAGTTGTGTGACTCACTATTACCGTTTGTAGGGGGTGTGTTGCTTGATGTAGCGATCAAGGACGTTAAATTAGACACCAGTTTTACAGGGGAATGGGTTCGTCGCTTTTTACTTTGATTAACCGTAACTATTAGAAATGAGAGTTAGTGGTTACAAGTATGCAAGTAGTATAGTACTTGTGCAAGTATTACAACAAGATAAATTTCATGTAACGAATCACGTAAAAATGTAACGCAAACGTTGAACGTACCGCGATACAGAGTGTTCACTTGACCGTCAATTTCATCATTTTCAAACTCTATAATAACAGGAGTAGACAATTTTGGTTCCTTCTCACAAATCCCCAAAGATTTTATACATTCACTCTGACTAGTAATACCTCGTAAACTTGTGGAGTCAAAACTGTCCTCTGAGACTGTAACTCTCCTCTGTGACACTCTATTCAACAATGGCTTACCAGTTGCAACTACAGACTTCTTGACCACACCGTTATCGTCACACAATTCGGAGTCAGGCCTGGAGTTTACATTTAGCTTATCACTGAACTTGCTCACCGGTTCACAGTTCACTTCTGTATGCACCTCTTGCACACGTGTAAAACAAAACCGTGTTTGTCTTGCATCTTGTAACTTATCTGTTGAGGATGTACAACGAAACCTGCTACACTCACTAGGTCTATATGCATTACTAGACATCATGGAGCCTTCTCGATATCCACCTCTCTGAGGCCCTTTCGTCATCAATGATTGCATTTTGATCTCAGACTGCTGTATTCTAGGGGGGAGATTCAATATACTGGCGAACTTGCTCATCGATTGATTGACACTAGTATTTACCAGTTTCAGGATATCATCAAACCTTGGCTCGACACCCTCATCCTCCATACGGGAGCTTATCTTCACCCACTTCCTTTGCAGTCGAGTAGGTAGGCGTCTTGCTATTACTTCTAGTATAAAACTCGAGTTGAGGTGTCTCATGCAATTCATCGAAATCAAGATATTCTTATAAGTCAATAGATTATCCAAAAACTCAGTGAGTGCCTTGGAGTCATCCTGTAATTGACCACCATAACCCTTAACAGCCTCGAATAATTTCCCTACAATCATCGAAGCTCTTCCAAACCTTTGACGTAGTATGCTCATAGCCTCGTCGTAGCCCTCTTTTAGCTTCATAAATTTACAGCACTGTATAGCTCTTGAAGCATCTCCAGTGCAATATCTCATCAAATACACTAACTTCAATTCATCATTTAATAAAAAACCACTCAACATGATCTCAAACTCCTTTACAAATTGTAAATAATCAGCCGGGTTTCCATCAAAACACCGTGGTTCTAATTTAGGCAGTTTGATGTTCCTATTTTCCCTGAACGGCGAAACAATAACATCAACCATGTCATGCTTAACATCAGACACATCGTTACAATTAACAGACAAGTCACCATGACCTACTTTCCTGTTTCCTTCCAAGACGCTCTGTCTCTTCTTTTACCCAGGAATAACTGAACGTAACCACAATTCCAGTAAGTTCCAGATAACTCTAGTTCATAGAAGATTTGTCCATCACCAGGAAAGTTTGACGGAGGCTATCGAAGATGTAACAATCTGTCACCAACCGTCAGATACTGTCACCAAACCGTCAGAAACTGCCAATCGCGTCTCAAACCCGTTAATGCCCATTTCTTGCTTCGCCAGGCCCTTCGTTGTCCCTTAAATCCTTTCAGAAACGCTTAGTATTTAAGGACGCATGAACCAAAACACCGATTGGCCACTCGAGAATTCCTTATTCTAACACCAACATATAACCATCGTAATAACTAAGGTCTTTGAACAAATAATACAATAATAAATCACGATATTACTTCTGACGGTTTTTGATCTTCTTTCTGAACAGCGACCGATGAGACGATGACTGGTGTATTGATGTCTCCGCGAAAATATAAGGAAGTTGGGTTTGATTAGACAACCGTGAATTGATCGTTCAATCTTCAACTACATTGACAACATTTATTCTTAGACTTCGTGTACAATAACCTAATGGTTGGCTCTGTATTGGTGCAAGAATAAACAGTTCTTTAATCACCAATGCGCGTTCTGGCTTTTCGTGTTAGTTATTATGGATAGTTTCGGAAAGTCTTGCAAGACAGCTTGAAGTCCAGTATAGTAAGACCTGGACATTAACATCGACTGTTTTCAAATGTCAATCCTCCTTAGGTTGGAATTCATGGGTGGCATCAATAGTGGTATTTATCAGTGTCTGCGAAGTGTCCTAAAATGTACCCTCAATGCAGGTAAGCTGTAAAGCGTTTCCATCAGCCGACCAGCACTTAGATAATGACAGACTACCTTGTTTCGCATCTTTCACTTGTATTAACCAGTCTAACTGCTCGTACGGAGCTAGTTACATAGGGCGAAGGATCAGGCGATTTCATCGTTGAGCTTTTGACCCCTCTCATAATTGTTTTGCAAGGTCGAGACAAAGCTACACGCGACTCAATACTAGCTCGTCTCATCGATACTCAATATCAAGTAGACTCTAACAATGCTAATAAAGTTATTTACCATATACCACACAACCTCTCTCATGGTTTTTCAGTAAAACGTCTAAACACAGCAGGAGCAATCGTAATTCATCTAAACAAGCCAAGTCTGTGCTGTGTTGAAAAGAAATTTGTACAGCCCCTTTCTTCGCCTTGGCCAACTGCATAATAGTTATGATTTCTAAACACGATTATTCCCTTCCCCTTGTAATTATCTTTTGGCTTGGTTAATTTTAACGATTCTAGCCAATTTTATCAACTTATTCGTATTTAACGTAATTCTATTATCATCCCATTCTCCTTAGTCATCGTTATTTTGTAGATTTCTTGATTTTGTAATAATAATGTGTATTTTCATATAAACATATAAATTTACATGAGAATGCATGCCAATTTCACAGCCAAGATAAAGATCACCAACCTGTGTTCTGATTTCTTCGTCCGTTAGTACTAAGCGTTTCTGAAAGGCTTCGACGGACAGCGAGAGGCCTGGCGTAGCGAGAGCTGGGCATCAACGGTTTTTGAGGCCTGATTGTCTATAATATATATTTTCACATTAAACATATAAACTTACATGAAAATACATTCCAATTTTACAGGCACGATCAAGTATTATATAATATCAAATCGTAGATTGTCTACAAGTTAATGGTGTTTCACCAGCTAAATGTTTGATACATATATAAATACACTCATTGTCTGAACCAGGCCGTATAATTATTGAATTGTACAGTTGTCCTCCAGGTAGCGCGGGAAAATTGACTTCGTTTCCAACCCGGTGTGAGGATATATTCAATAGCCATATTTTACCACGCAATTGTTATTGTTTCCGCGCTCACGGTTACAGGCGTCATTATCGCCTAGTTTTTGGGAAATAGATCATATTTGACTAGTTTTAGAATTCTTTACCCAGAAGGCAATTGTTTGCTTTTTTTCTTCGTAGTAAAGCGTAAAATTGTATTTTTGATTTCATTATTTATTTTTTTTGATTACAGCTTGATTCCACACTGTATTTTGGTACAAGCATGGATATCGGTATCCTAAAATTTTCGGGCCGACCATAGCTATCAGGTGTTCGTCGGCGTGGGCTCGAACCCCGGACCATGTGCATGGTCGGCGAGAATCCTGACTACTGTGCCACCGACGCACATTATGGCTCGGACGAATTATTGATAAAAAAGTCATCCTTTTTACGAAAGTTCTTATAGAAAGACTATAATTTGCATTATGGTGCGTTGAGTGTTTGTTTTTTGGGAGTTGTTTCAGATCTTAAGGTTGTAAATAGACTAGAGGCAATGGCTGTTGTCATTCCAGTGAATCTATGAGAATCGGGCATATGAAAGAGAAATAGCCTGCTGACATAGGTTAGATGTGTGTTTTGAGGATGTTAAACACTTCAGTCATCACGGATGATGACTGAAATATTCCATAACACATCGACGACATCGTGCGATGAATGAGACAGTCTGCTGAATTTCCTGGTGATTACATCTATTTTGATGAAGTTCCTAGTTAAAATGGCTTAGGTGAAGATGTGATAATAGTTTAATTTACATTTGCACATGGAATTTCAGAAGGCCTTAATTGCTCAGTGCATAAAATGGTATCAGACTATATTGATATCGGTGTTCATCGCGTCCCGAAGAAGAGTATAAATAGTCCTTCTCAAATGTCAGAATACTTAAAATGAGTATCAGCTTTCTTTGTGCACTATTACACTACATTTTATCTCAGCTGGATATGCCTTCATTAAAGTTGAGACTTACTCTTTGTGCCTATTAGCTGCTTGCTTACAGTCTGGTTGCTTTTATTAGAAACACAACAGCACCAGTGTTTGGACAGAGCTGTATTTTCATGGAAAACGTCATATTTTCTATGCCTACACCGGTATGGTTGGCACTAAACATTGCAAATTTATACTAACATTCCAAGGAAATAGCACTTAGCCAAATGCACTGTCTTCATTGTGAAGGGTTTACAATTTAACTCTTATCATAACCTGTTCTAATTACTCGTACAATAATTGAACGACTTAAACTTTTGAAAAAGTACTAATTTATGATACTTCACGATTTCAGTTTATAACATAACTTATTGCGCCTGTAGAAATGACACGCATTCTTTGTAAACATTCGTTTATACAACATATGAAATTGTTATTATTTACTTGCTGCTATCCTTTATAAGATGAGCAATATGTGTGACAGTGAAAACTACAGAATGCTGTCATGAACGAGGAATGAGAAAGGAGAATGAACCATTTTCAGCAAATGTAGGCAAATATAAAGCGTTTAACTTTAATATTACTTCTTTCTTACTTCAGGGATTTAAAAAAACACTTTGTTTACTTATTTGCAGATATCCGGTAACTTCAGTCAACCCGGTCACAGCGATTCGACATTGCCCAAATTATTACGACAAACAACTGCGTAAAGAAATTTGCTTGTTATTATTTTTCATTAAATATATTTAACATCATGCTTACCAGACCTTTCTTATTCTATCTGAGTGTAGCTATATTTGTCATGATGACTAGATGCAGGCATGACTTATCAATGAGACCTGACAAAGTAATTGGTGGCATATTTTAGTGTAATGTAAATCTGACTACGATTGCTACAGCTCAACCTATTCACTTCACCCATACTATACGTTAACACCCATAATCATATGAATCGACATCACGCTTTAAGTAAAATAATGGTAATGCACTATTTTGAATACACTTTACCTTATAAGAAACCGACTCAATTACAGTGCCTAAGTTGATTTCTTATTTTTCAAATACTGAAGTATTTTTGTTTTTGTCCCTACAGACTTACCTGTGACTAGGAGACGTGATCGCGTAACTTTGGGCAGATGTTTAGGCTTGACTAAAGTACTTATAATTTACTACTTATATCTATCGAGTGTTGCTACAGAATTACACCTATATACAGTAACGAGTTCATATCCTAGGGAGTACCGGTCTAGCATGCCGTACTCCCACCGCGTGCAGAACAAACAGAACACAAGAATATTAGATAGAAAATTTTATTTCACTGCAACGCAAACAAGATTATTCACATGTATTATCTGAGCACAGTCGAAAATGAAGGTCTTCGTTTGGAAAGTATCTCCCATTATTCGACGGAAACTGCCCAGTGTCCGAATTGCGTTGCGTTTGATTTCTTCCAAAATTCAAGTAAACAGAACTCTATGCCCACATCCAAATCTATCTGGTATCACAAACTGTAAAAAAGAATATCTGCATGGTTGTACATGAATGAGTGAACTTACCTCCACTTGTTGTTGTATGCAGAATCAATTTCTAAACTGATTATGCAAATGTATCTGATTATAAGTCGTACAACGCTCATCACTGTTTTCCGGATGCCTTTGTCTGAATGCAGATACATCTGCTTTCACTGGATTCGATTAACTGACAGACCTCATTGCGACCCATGTTTCCTAAAATTGATACATACTAAATTCACTTACATAAATTCAGCATTTACATAATTAACATGCATGACTACATTTAAGTATAAGGTAAGTTCATTCTTCCTAATTTACACTCTTTTGGAAATGTGGAGTACGTTAATGGTGCAGAAAATATCATGAGCATTACGCATACCTAATATTATTAACTGCCAGTAATTGTGCCATTGAATCATACTACAAGAATACATTTGATAATACTTTGTTAGTGGTCTGAGGGACAAAAATACAAGAGCGAAACATACAGGCTAGATGAAAGTCCCACAAAGCTGTTTCACTGTTAGCAATATATAAGGTTCACGCCCTTTGAGTCTTCTAATGCGTTTGTAGCTTCTTACATATGTGCTGCTTGCGCTCGCACTGATTACCTGTGATGAAATTCTAGAAAAACGGCTCGTTAACGAAGCACATTATTGCCACAGCTCGTCACAGTTAAGTCGCAAGAAACACAGGATACCGGACTATGTGAGTGAGAAATATCGAAGTAGGAAATACTGTACCTTTAACCACAACTCAAGAAATGCATTGGCACCCACGGGATGGTAGTCACTGGTAGAAGCCATAATGCCTGACCAGTTTCGAGGGAGTTTATAACGAAAAGAGAAGTGTATCTCTGTAAAAAACAGTGAAACAATGTTAGAAGAGTCAAATATTACATCTATGTTTGTCAAAGTTGCTTTCAAATGACGCATAACACAACTATACAAAACCTCACACGATACGACCTGCCAAGGACAAATCAAATATCAGTTGACCGCCACCGTTCTAGCCAATGAAAGACGAGAAAACCTGAGGCGTGGAAAATATAACACGTCATAACGTATATCCCCACCCGGTGTGGCTGGTGTAAAAAGTGTAGAATCGTCAACGGAGCTGGGGACTTCAGATGGATGACTAGCATTAGATCTCAGTCTCTTAACGGTACTTACACGCTTGATAGACTTAACAATTACAGAAATAAGAAACTTCACAATTTCCGGAAAGAAAGTCTTGAGGATATAAAAATAAGATAGCTGTATTATCGAAGTATCAAAACAACAACGATAAACAGATGTATATTGCAAAAATTGGAAGTCAGACTTTCCTCTATAGAGTTTGCTGTGGATAAAGTCCTGAGTTTCACGTGGTTAGATAGAGTATCCGAAGATTCTTGATGTAGATTTCACGAGTGAATGCTATATGTTGTTCCAGTTGATATAATACAATCCTTGTTGACTATGGATAACTGGATAATGTGAGGAAAGCGGCTAATTTCCAAAATATTAAGGAAAAATGATTCACGCAGAAACTGAACACCTGTAGCGCAACAGTTCAAACTTGGTTTTTTTATTGTATGCCTACAACCACTGGTTGAAATTAGCCGCTTTCCTCACATTATCCAGTTATCCATAGTCAACAAGGATTGTATTATATCAACTGGAACAACATATAGCATTCACTCGTGAAATCTACATCAAGAATCTTCGGATACTCTATCTAACCACGTGAAACTCAGGACTTTATCCACAGCAAACTCTATAGAGGAAAGTCTGACTTCCAATTTTTGCAATATACATCTGTTTATCGTTGTTGTTTTGATACTTCGATAATACAGCTATCTTATTTTTATATCCTCAAGACTTTCTTTCCGGAAATTGTGAAGTTTCTTATTTCTGTAATTGTTAAGTCTATCAAGCGTGTAAGTACCGTTAAGAGACTGAGATCTAATGCTAGTCATCCATCTGAAGTCCCCAGCTCCGTTGACGATTCTACACTTTTTACACCAGCCACACCCAGAGTTATGGTATCTGATATCATGGAGGAATTGACAGAGAATGCGGCCCGTAGCAAAACTGATTTACTGACACTTCAGAAGTCAATAGCAGAACTACAGAGCAAGTTTGACAGCATAATGCCTCTCACGCAACTGTGTGACCCAACACAAAACATCTGTCTTGAATCACTAATCAAATCCGAACGCATAATTGACTATTTGGCTGAAGAAACTGTTAAGAGGACTATGTCTTCACATAAAGTCTTGGCCTATAGCATTCCAGACAGAGAGCCGATTGCCAAACTTAAGAATTCGTGTCTAAAGGCTTGTAATATGTCGTTGACAGAATGTCAGGTTTTGCGTCTTCGTAAGAAATCTGCAAACCACCCGTGTCCTGTGCCTTTCAAGTTTAGGTCTACTGAAGAAGCCAGGAATTTTCTGAAATCTGGTAAGACAATAGGATCTTCAACACCATACACTAACATTAGGGTTGCACCTGATTTAACACCATGCCAAAGGCGATGCCGCTCAGAAACAGTGAACACTGATAACTCTAATAGGATAACTGTAGATGATGTTCCGTGCGTTATTCCGTCTAGCGAAATACCTGGTCACGGCATGCAACAGACATTTTCGCAGGTACTGGCTAATGTTAGCCAAGCATTATATAACGATATTGATGCTGATACTGAAATAGGGAATATAGATGAGTCAATGGGAAATAATGTTGAAATACATCGTTTTCACACTGATGCAAAAGTCAAGACACCGAAACCATCAAAACCCATCCCACTGGTGGTCCAACCATTGCCTTATAAGCCAGTTACTCCTCAGTCTGACAATCTACACTCTGTGAAGCACCAGTCGAATGTAGCTACCCAAGTTAGCAAGTTTTCTAGGCGTTATGACAAACGTCCCATTTCCATTAAGAAAACTAAAGCTCATGAGGTGTCCAAGCCACAGAAACCCTACATAGCATGTGCTGGCTGCCCTGTTAGCCATCATCAGCTAGTTGATCATAAGATAAGGAAAAAGAAGTAAATAAATTAAATACTTGACCCGGAGCAAGAAAGCCCTTTGATATGAAAGAGACGAAAGCACCTCTAGGCCTTCTTTCTAAGAGAAAGTCAAACATGGTAGACGAAGCTCCTAGGGGTAGGTCTAATTGGTGTCAAGTGGAAAGCCAATTTTATCCAATCCCTAATTATAGACAAACAGCACAGCAAGGTAGTAGGCATTATTCTGCGCATCCACTATGTAAACCCCTTGACAGTCAGCCCACTTCTAATATTCTGTCGACTGAAAGTTATAGAAAATACCTCAAACATCGGCCACAGACCACAGTTAGCAAGCCAACAGAACCCATTCATATATCTTATGTATCTAGTGGGGAGCATGTGCCGATTTCTGCACAAAACTTGCCATGGTCTGATGAATAACAGAAACAGATACCAACACTTCATTCTTATACTGGCAAAAAATTACCGAATACACATATCGGTTATACCTTAGGGCAGGATTTGCACCAGAAACACCTGGAATCATGCATATAGCACGCATAATATCGGATCAATTCCCTGCTGGCATAGCGAACAGTCTACAGCTAGGGCAAGGCATATTTCCCGGGAGATAGCTGACACAGTGTCGATACCAATCGCGGATACTAATATCTCCAAAATATTAATATCTGATGATCACACAGGTGTCTCTCACTGCATACCATATCCAAACGTAAGCCCATCCCTGACTACCACCTCAAAAATCTACCTGAAGTCTTCCTACGATCCAAAGATATTGGTAAATGAGTCTGATAACATGTATATAGAGGATACTTACAGATTACTTTACCAAGATGTTGTCCGCTCACTGAAACCACATAGCCAGTGTTTATCTACTATCCTAGTAAATACGAGATCAGTTCTAAGCAAACACTTAGCACTAAGTACATTAGCTTCTATATGCAGACCGTCATTGATTATGATCACCGAAGCCTGGTGCACAAGTGAAATCTGCAATGACAGCCTAAGGATTGACAAATACAACCTCTTTCGAGAGGACAGACGGACAGGTCGTGGGGGTGGAACACTAATTTACTGTGAACAATCCATATGTGCAACCCAGTTTAGTAACCCAATTCTGTCACAACTCAATGACTCGATCTGGGTCGAAATAAAAGTTGTCAGAAGTAAGCCTATACTTGTGGTGTGCGTACCGGCCCCCTTCATCCAGAAGGGAATATGATAATATGCTTAGCAGTATCTTTAATGTTACAGCCAATCTTCCTTTCAGTTATAAAATTATCGGAGGCGATTTCAACTTGCCGGAAGTATCATGGTCTTCACTCCAAGGACCCCAAAGGTATGATAATCTCATGAATTCCATCGTAACAGGAGGGTGAACACAACACATAAATTCACCCACTAGATCCGCAAACATCCTAGACCTTATTTTCACGAACAACATAACGCCATCTTCAGTACATACATTGGCGGCCTGCTTAAATCTTGGGCTACCAAAATTTCCATCCTACATATTGCATCTGTTTCCTCGGATTTATTTTGTTTTAATTATTCAATTATGTATCCAAGTCGCATTACTTACTCTCGCGATAATTTAAAATGTTTTCAACCTGTTGATTTACGAGTATATAATAACGTTAAGAAAAAGCATCATGGAGGTTGGCAGAGACCATTAAAGTGTGCTCCAATGCATCAGATGACTGTTCCTGTGATTATGAGCACAAATTGCAGGTCATTATCGAACAAGATTAACTACTTGCATTCTCTATTATACTCAAATGTATATTGTAATACTGGTGTAATCACTCTTCAAGAGACTTGGCTCCATGATTCATATGACGATAATTTAGTCTCCTTAAGTGGGTTCACAATCTACAGACAAGACCGATGCAGCTCGAAGAAGAAGAGAGGTGGTGGTGTCGCCACTTTTATTAATTCTCACTGGTCTACAGCCAACAACGTCTGCTTCAAATTCTCAAATGACAATATTGACTGTATAACTGTAAAATGTCGACCTAAACACTTACAATAATAATAATAATATATATTCTCATATAAACATATAAATTTACATGAAAATGCATGCCATTTTTACAGGCACGATCAAGTATGATATAATATCAAATCGTAGATTGTCTACAAGTTAATAATGTTTCAACAGTTAAATATTTGATATATATATAAATACACATTGTCTGAACTAGGCTGTATAGTTATTGAATTGTACAATTGTCCTCCAGGTTGAGCGGGAAAATCGACTTCGTTTCGTTTTCATCCCGTGGTTGTCGGCATACGATAACCAACCAATATTGAGGTAAGTACAACGTTTACAACGGATTGAAAGCTGTTTTTAGAAAAGTAAAAGTGCTAAGGTGAATCAATAAAGTGTAATGAAATGGGTAAGTGCAAGTATCACTAATAAATGCATTAATATAGAAAACTCCCTAGGCTGACAACGTTCATTTGCAATGTATAATGCTACGCGTATATCTGTAGTATCATGATGTCCACTTTTGGTTTTAATACATTTTTTCCTTATGTCTTGTTTTTTTTTTATGCTTTTTGTGCATTTGGTGCACAACCGTACCTCACAGAGAATAGGAATAGAATAAGTCGAATCAAATTCATAAAGAGCTATAAAATGTTAGGTTTAATGGGATACAATGAGGATTAAGTAAAGACGTTATTAGAAAATGAATGAGATAAGACATTGTGAAGTGGTATTTAAAGATCCGACAATGGACAGCAAGTTGATTTATAAGATGCCCCATAAATCTGTGCAGATCCCACATGGTCGCATCTCAACAATAGGCTGAGCGAATGGTATATATTTAAAGGTAGAAGCATGATCTGTCAAGGCGTTCATTATTATCTTTTTCAAGATAAAGATCTAAGCCCTCATAAAAATCAGAAATATCTCGAGCCTTTAATTTGTATATTGCTGTTCCTGCAGAATGGGGCGATTCACCTTAGTGACCCCCACCATATCTACTGATCAGCTAACGCCACCCTCCCTCCTTTTTTGATGTTAAGCTCTGAGAATATGATTATTATGGCTACCGCAAATATACTGCTTG